>OZ020222.1:33136230-37936230 GCA_963971325.1 Aphodius granarius | reverse complement strand
AAATTATCGGTGAATCCCCTATTGCCGTACAAACAAATACTCTTAAAAACAAAAATGAAAATGTCGACAGTCAAAGAATGGTTGATAGAAGTTTTGAAATACAACAATTCCCCGTTTTTACAAGAATTTATCGATTGGGAAATCCCTAGGTTTCCCGTGAATGGGGCCATGCTCAAGCAAGAGGGGGTACAGAGCGGTAAATTTATGGGTTTAGTACTTAACGAGTTGAAGGATTACTGGGTCGATAATAATTTCGATTTGAGTGCTGAGGAGCTAATGAAGGAAGTACCGCAGATTGTTAGTACTTTGGAGAATAAACGTATTAAAAAATAATTTGTAATAGTTTTTTTTTATTTATTATATAAATTTTCTCGAAATATGATTGTTTTCTTTGAGCTAGATATTTATTTTATTATCTGGTGGTAGGAATTTGAATTAGACAAGACAAGAACAACACCTTTACACAAAAGGGCAATTTTGGTTTAACTAGAATCTAGAATTATCAGATTGGTGAGGAAAATACATGAAATAATCTTAAAAATATTGCATGATAAAGATATGACACGATATTTCAAAAAGTCTAGAACACATTTCCACGAGCGCCCTCTATGGGATTTCACTTAAACTTGTCGATATAACATAACATAACCTCTTATTTAACTGTCAACCGAATACCACAACAAAGTATTTACGCTTATTTCCTGTTATAAACCAAGTAATTGGACATACTTTACATTCCTTCAAACTAAAATCGGTGCAGACTTTTCCCTTGGGCAATATATCAGTATTTCCTTACGTGATTTTCTTCATTAATTCCATACAAAAGTACTACTAGTACATCACAAGTAATATTAGGCCATGGCACATTATAAGGGGGCCGCTAGCGAGGCCGGCAGGGCTATGCAATTAATGAAGAAACGTGAGCAGCAAATGCAGGATATTGAGCTTCGGAAAAAGAAGATCGAAGAAGACTTGAAGTTGAACAACATCGAAAATAAATTTGCAACGCATTACGATGCAGTCGAACAACAACTTAAGGTATATTTCACCATAATATATCAAGATTTAGTATTAAAAATTCCATTTTAGAGTTCGACCATTGGATTGGTTACATTGGACGAGATGAAAGCAAAACAAGAAAACATCGTCAAAGAACGGGAGAAAAAACTTGCTCAGAAACAAGCAGAGAAGGAACGAGAACGTCAGAGAGCCATGGAGGCAAAACAAGCTGAAAAAAACAAACAAAAACGACAAGTAAATTATTTATTTTGTCTAAAAATCCCGGAAACCTTATGTAGTATTTATTATTATTATTATTATTATTTTATTTGTAGATCCAAGCTTTGTCGTTTAACTTGGAGGAAGATACTGAAGAAAAAGACGATGTAGAAGAAGAAGAGGAAGAAGAAGAATTGTGTTGGAAGAGACAAGCGGATGAAAAAGACACAAAATTACGGAAGAAAATCAAAAAAGATCCGACGGTAGATACGAGTTTTCTTCCGGATCGGGAACGCGAAGAAGAAGATAATAGATTGAGGGAGGAGCTGAGACAAGAGTGGGCGGAGCAACAGCAGAAACTCAAGGAGGAGGAGATTGATATTACGTTCAGTTATTGGGACGGGTCCGGACATCGACGGACGGTTCGCGTCAAAAAAGGTTTATTGGTTGATTGGGAATTAATTCATAGCCTGGTTTGGTTTAGAGATAGATAGGTTAATTAATCCTGAAAATTACGGCGTTCTGCCTCTTGTGGTTTAATCAGGAGAATTTTTTAAAGTTTGCCTTTTTAAGTTAGCATTTCGATGAAATGGCCAGAGTTGAATGTCACGATTTTGTATTACGTGCCATTACAGAAAAACTTGATGGAATACAACTTATTTCTATACAGTTCTGGTTTCTAGATAGATTGGTTAATTAATCCTGAAAGTTACAGCTCTCTGCCTCTTGTGGTTTAGTCAGGAGAATTTTTTAAAGTTTGCCTTTTTAAGTTAGCTTTTCGATGAAATGGCCGGAGTTGAATGTCACGATTTTGTATTACGTGCCATTACAGAAAAACTTGATGGAATACAACTTATTTCTATACAGTTCTGGTTTCTAGATAGATTGGTTAATTAATCCTGAAAGTTACAGCTCTCTGCCTCATGTGGTTTAGTCAGGAGAATTTTTTAAAGTTTGCCTTTTTAAGTTAGCATTTCGATGAAATGTCTGGAGTTGAATGTCACGATTTTGTATTACGTGCCATTACAGAAAAACTTGATGGAATACAACTTATTTCTATACAGTTCTGGTTTCTAGATAAATTGGTTAATTAATCCTGAAAGTTACAGCTCTCTGCCTCATGTGGTTTAGCCAGGAGAATTTTTTAAAGTTTACCTTTTTAAGTTAGCATTTCGGTGAAATGGCCGGAGTTGAATGTCACGATTTTGTATTACGTGCCATTACAGAGAAACTTGATGGAATACAACTTATTTCTATACAGTTCTGGTTTCTAGATAGATTGGTTAATTAATGCTGAAAGTTACAGCTCTCTGCCTCATGTGGTTTAGTCAGGAGAATTTTTTAAAGTTTGCCTTTTTAAGTTAGCATTTCGATGAAATGGCCGGAGTTGAATGTCACGATTTTGTATTACGTGCCATTACAGAAAAACTTGATGAAATACAACTTATTTCTATACAGTTCTGGTTTCTAGATAGATTGGTTAATTAATCCTGAAAATTACAGCTCTCTGCCTCATGTGGTTTAGTCAGGAGAATTTTTTAAAGTTTGCCTTTTTAAGTTAGCATTTCGATGAAATGGCCGGAGTTGAATGTCACGATTTTGTATTACGTGCCATTACAGAAAAACTTGATGGAATACAACTTATTTCTATACAGTTCTGGTTTCTAGATAGATTGGTTAATTAATCCTGAAAGTTACAGCTCTCTGCCTCTTGTGGTTTAGTCAGGAGAATTTTTTAAAGTTTGCCTTTTTAAGTTAGCTTTTCGATGAAATGGCCGGAGTTGAATGTCACGATTTTGTATTACGTGCCATTACAGAAAAACTTGATGGAATACAACTTATTTCTATACAGTTCTGGTTTCTAGATAGATTGGTTAATTAATCCTGAAAATTACAGCTCTCTGCCTCATGTGGTTTAATCAGGAGAATTTTTTAAAGTTTGCCTTTTTAAGTTAGCATTTCGATGAAATGGCCGGAGTTGAATGTCACGATTTTGTATTACGTGCCATTACAGAAAAACTTGATGGAATACAACTTATTTCTATACAGTTCTGGTTTCTAGATAGATTGGTTAATTAATCCTGAAAGTTACAGCTCTCTGCCTCTTGTGGTTTAGTCAGGAGAATTTTTTAAAGTTTGCCTTTTTAAGTTAGCTTTTCGATGAAATGGCCGGAGTTGAATGTCACGATTTTGTATTACGTGCCATTACAGAAAAACTTGATGGAATACAACTTATTTCTATACAGTTCTGGTTTCTAGATAGATTGGTTAATTAATCCTGAAAGTTACAGCTCTCTGCCTCATGTGGTTTAGTCAGGAGAATTTTTTAAAGTTTGCCTTTTTAAGTTAGCATTTCGATGAAATGTCTGGAGTTGAATGTCACGATTTTGTATTACGTGCCATTACAGAAAAACTTGATGGAATACAACTTATTTCTATACAGTTCTGGTTTCTAGATAAATTGGTTAATTAATCCTGAAAGTTACAGCTCTCTGCCTCATGTGGTTTAGCCAGGAGAATTTTTTAAAGTTTACCTTTTTAAGTTAGCATTTCGGTGAAATGGCCGGAGTTGAATGTCACGATTTTGTATTACGTGCCATTACAGAGAAACTTGATGGAATACAACTTATTTCTATACAGTTCTGGTTTCTAGATAGATTGGTTAATTAATGCTGAAAGTTACAGCTCTCTGCCTCATGTGGTTTAGTCAGGAGAATTTTTTAAAGTTTGCCTTTTTAAGTTAGCATTTCGATGAAATGGCCGGAGTTGAATGTCACGATTTTGTATTACGTGCCATTACAGAAAAACTTGATGAAATACAACTTATTTCTATACAGTTCTGGTTTCTAGATAGATTGGTTAATTAATCCTGAAAATTACAGCTCTCTGCCTCGTGTGGTTTAGTCAGAAGAATTTTTTAAAGTTTACCTTTTTAAGTCAGCATTTCGATGGTATGGCTGGAGTATAATAGTTTAATTAATTTATTAATCAAAATGTGACAATTCTACAAATAATACTGACATTAACCGTCACCCTAACATAACATTTCTCATGTTCCAGGTAATTCTGTATACCAATTCCTCCAAAAAGTACTCGAATTACTCCGCAAAGAATTCTCCGAGTTAAAAACCGTCATGGCCGATCAACTGATGTACGTCAAGGAAGACCTCATCCTACCGCATCACTACACATTCTATGACTTCATTGTGACGAAAGCCCGAGGCAAAAGCGGCCCGTTATTTACCTTTGACGTCCACGACGACGTGAGGCTAGTAAGCGACGCCAGCGTCGAAAAAGAAGAATCTCACGCCGGAAAAGTCCTGATGAGAAGTTGGTACGAAAGGAACAAACACATCTTCCCCGCCAGCAGATGGGAACCTTACGACCCAACAAAAACTTATGATAAATATACAGTCTCCGATAAAACTAAAAAACAATAAAACTAAATCTTGTTAATTATTTTATTGTTTTTTAACTAATAAATACATTTTTAAGACAATTGCGTGGTATTATTTGAAGTGTTTGTTGTCGAATCTTCAGGGAAAATAGTTTCAGTTGGTGTCTTCCAGAATTCGTGGACGTGGGGTAGTCGTTCGGTGACTGCAGTACTCCAGTGATGGATTCTACAACGAACTTCTACAGTTTCTTTCTTGTTTATCTGAAAAAAATCCCGAAAAAATTAAAACAAATTTGAGCTTACTGCAAAACTAACCTAAAAAAAAACTGACATTGGCATTTTATTAAAGAAGGCGCCATCTATGATTGAATAGGTAAAGCCTACTGACAGCTGGCATATAGGTTAAGTACCGTTTAAACAGCCATTAAAGAGCACAAAAACCTTACCGTAACAGTAATGAAGAACTCCTTATTCTCAATATCCATATTAGGCCCCTTAATCGGCATCTTAGGCATCGTAATACAATCCTCCGGAACAACATAACCGCACTTCCGGAACGACGCCTTAATATGCCACGGTTGCAACGTCCACGGTATCTCCTTGTTCATAATAACCGATAACGTTATCCTTGACAATATATCGACCATCTAAAACCTCAAAATTAGTACAAAATTATCAATTTTATGTCACGTTACTAACCCTTTTTGCCGTAGGCGAACTATATGTTTTCTGAGCAGTAAAATCTGCATCTTTATATTTATTGATATTCTCTGGTGTGGCGTAGACTGCTAGACCGGGTAATAACAGGCTTTTGTATGCGTAATTCGGCCTTACGCTGACTTTCTGGCCTATATCACCGAGGCCCTCGACGTAACAGGTTAGGATCACATCGAGATCTGGTTTCTTGGTATCCTCGGTGTTTTCGACAAGCTCGTATATGTAATGTTTCGGTTTTAGTCGTTTAGGTTGTTCTCCTTTCTTAGCTAGCATCGGTTGATTTCTTCTTTTTAAAATAAAAGTGGTCTGGAATAAATTTGATGAGATTTTGTTTGGTTTGATTTGTTGTGTTTTTACCCTTATTTGTTGTTGCACGCATGCTTCTGGTGTTAGTAGAAGCGTCTGATTGAAAATCGAGGATAATCTGTTGATATTTTTCCACATTTTCAAAGAAATTGAAAAATTATTTTATAGGTTATGTTATGTAGTGGTGGTTGTGATAGTGCCGGTGTAGGATAGATGTCGCACTAAGGTTAGTTGTACACCTGATTCTAGCTTCCATTCATAGAGGTCGCCGGTGGTATCAAAATTAATCGCTTCTTTAGCATAATTTGATACGATAACTGTGAATATTATGATAAATAGATTATTGTGTGGCAATAAAAGGCAAAGTACATCGGAATATGTTATTTAATTGGTCGTTAATTCTTGGGTTGTCAGTTGAATGGTTATTGTTGTACCTTTGTACCGGCGTCTCGTTTATAGTAATGTTTTACGCATTTTTGCGTTTTGAGTGGGCTGTCAGGACAAAGAATGGATGCGACGGACGTGCAGGTTGTTCGGACCCATTGACAATGGACATGTGCCATCGGGGTCTTCGACTGGCTCGCCGCTACTGAAATAATTTAGGAAATGGTTATTTAATAGTCATTTCGCTTGTTAACGGAGATGATGTACGACTCGGTCCCGTCAAAATACCAATGTAAATGTTTATCAATATCAAATGAGGCACGCAGCTGCACGTTTTCTGCATATTAACAACGCCGGTATACGCAATTTCTGTGCTGTTTGCCGGACCGGTAAGCGGTGCGGTGCATTCGATATATTCACGGATAATTTACTGGACATAATTGATCCGTTGCCTGTGCTTGTTTCTTTTTGTGCTCGACGGAATTTCATGTATTGTTATGTTTGATGTGCGCGTGTATGTAAAATGCTCGTTGTTATCATGTCATGATGGATGATTTATGATTTGTGATATTGTCTTTTTTTTTCACTGCACATGGCGCTGATAAAAAATGTAATTTCACCTGCGAATTTATCAATTACTTTATACATAAAACAATTATTCTTTCTTAATTCGCCTGAACGGGCGAATGTAGAGGGCGCTAACATCTACGCATGAGTCGGGATAAAATTTAAATTAACTATAATTCAATATTATCAAATAATAGAAACATAAATACCGTTCGATATTACTTGAAAAACTTATAATTAATAGCTAGTAACAATTAAATACAATTTGTGCAATATGTTGGTTGAGAATTTCAGGTACCGCGGTTGGCAGCAGTGAATCCTTCGAACCGGCGATGTGATGTTACGGTCCGTTTTCGCTTCGAGTTTTCCAGATTTTTATCGAAAAACCGGCGTTCAAAAGTGTCGCGCGAAGTGCTACCGGTGACCAACGATGACCGCGAGTCTTCAAACGAATGAAGGATGCACCCATTACCGCTCCATCAACAGGTAAGTCAAGAAAGACCGATTTCGTTGAATGCGAAAAAAACTGACGGCTTTGGATGATTTCATACAACCGTATTAGTTCGACTAGATTGTCAATAGATGGCGTTACTACGAAATCGCTTTGTCGTTTGATTTGACAGTTCGTTTTTGCTTGCTTCTGGCTTTTATATGCATACCAATATGTAGAAATTAAAAGGCATTCTGTGAGTGGAACTGAATACTATTCCATCTTATTTCCCTAATTTTTGTTAGCCAAATGCATAATCATGCTTAGCACCGTCAAAAACACTGTATAAGTAACTAAAAAAGGAGTTTTAAAAAAATCGTATCATCCCAACCATAAAATACGAATTCAATTTTAATACAAGACGCATAACCGGTAATTATATCTGATCCTTTAAGAACCACTTCGCTTTCAAACACCAATAAAACGTCCGAAAGAGCGGTGGGCGGGCAAACCACATAACCCTATCATTACAGAAACAGCGCAGTCCCTATCAATTTTCGAAACGTTCGTCAGCGCTCAGGGCTCAGGGCACCTCCTGATCTTTGATTTGTGTTCTTCCACCTTTTACGTTCTTCTTCGTCTTCCTTTTCTCTTTTATTTCTTTTTTTTTCTCTTTTTTTCTTGGTCTTCTGTGGTATAAACTCATGGGATGGTTGCATTCTCCTCGTCTCGAGGTAGTTTTGAGTTATAATAACAGGTTTGTGTTATTATGAGCACCACCGAATGTCCGTAAAACCTATCAGGTATCGCTCCACCACCGGCCAATGGGATATGAAAAGTGTTTGGCCGCCCCAACTGGCCGACTGCTATATAATGATCGCTTTAATAATCTCTCCGTTCGCTGGTAGTTGACTGGTCCATAGCACGTCGCATAAATTACGGTTTTACGAGCCGAAATTTAATGCGATATATAATGAGATTTGAAATTTGAGAATTCCGATGTGACAGGTTTTTATCTGCGATAATTTTCGTAATCTTTCGTGAATTTTGATGATTCCCTCATCAAATCATAGACAAATTAGTATTCATAAAAGTTTTAAAATAATCATTATTCTGTCAAAGTTACCAAATCGTCCAAATCCTGTTCGAAAAATCAGACCCTCAATACATCTCGGTATTTGAGGTTATAAAATATCCGCTCTATCCATGTCGGTAGTTTAAAATGTAAAAAAAAGCAAAAATAGTATTACTAGCTCTGTGTATATGTAAAAATTTTCGATTTTAGTTATTGGGCATTCTAGAAATATGTGGTTAAGGCTTCCCACCTGTCCACATTCGCAATATGGACATTTTAGGATACATTTTAGGTTATCGCTATCTGTTACTGTTGTTACGAATGTCCGGCAGGGGGTGTTTCGGGTTTGACGTTACTGCGGTAATAGCAGCAAAACACGGGTCGACAAAAATCGATTTTTTGGATCGAAAATTGTTTTTAAGGCCGTTTTTTTGCTCAAAACTCTTTGCGAAGGGTATTTAGAGGTATCTTATCGTAAGACATGAGTGCGAGCGGCTTTTATAAGGTCGGCAGGAACGGATAAAAAATGTAAATTTTTGACGTTCATCGATCCGCTGGTCGGAATTTCTAGACGTCACGTGACATTTTCTCGACGTTCGCCTTCACCCGAAGAGGTGCAAAAACGTGATTTTTTTTCAAAATTGACGCATTTAATTTACAAAATATCGCGCAGTCCACGCGGAATTGTGTCCTTTTTTCAATTCGAGCGTCAAAAGTAATATCGAAAAGCCCAATTTTGCAGCTACTCGATCGCAAATGTCGGCGAAAATGGGCGATTCCGCTGAACGCGCCCTACACTTGAAAGTTCGTAATTAGGATAGGTAGATTATACAAGTTTTATAAGACGTCCAATATGTCTTATAAAACGAGTGTAATATACTATTTTTTCTACTTTGCGTCATTAATTTTATAAAAATTTAGAAGTATATTAGGTAAAATTCCAATCTAGAGTATTTATGGGTGCAACCGTTGGTAACACTGTCATCTGTCACTTAAATTCAAATATCTGTGAAAAAGTAATTATTGATAATTATTATATATCATCATATAATAGTAGTACGAAACCTAGGATGCAACACGCATGTTTAAATATGTATAAAAATATACATACTTCGCAGTTTGTGCGATTCTAAAAAATCAGTTTGTGCTTACTTTTGTGGTTATGTGTATTTTCGTTTGACATGCATTTGATATCAATGTCACCAATCTTAGAAAAAAGTTACTAAAAACGGTGTTACAATTTGCTAATTGTAACACCGAAAACAGTGTTACAATGTGTGCATTGTGAATGCAAAGTAGAAAAAATCGTTTTATGGGAACAGAACACAAACGCCGATTGACACCGGTCAATTAAACATAACCTTAAATGTCGACTAACCCGAATTCCGTGGCTCGAACAACTGTATCCACAGGTTCCCAACATTTATTTACCTGTAACGTCGGCGCGGACACTCGACTTTTATAGCCGAAAGCGCCATTAATTTCAACGGTGGAACCTAACCTCATTCCGGATCGGAATAGCGCGTCCCGAACTTCGTTAGGCTTTACGTTAATTTACTATGTGACGACATTAAAATTCCACAGCGGCGGAACAAAGAACTACGATGACAGTTCGTTTTATTACCGAACGACAACCACTTCTTCTTCTTCTTCTTGATCTGTCAAATTCCCGTTATATACACTTTATTAAATTCTTCTAACTCATTCTTTTAATACAATCGTTAATTTTCCTTGTTTTCTTCCACATTATACACTTTGATTATCGACTTTTGCGGTTTTCTGCATGTTTTCTGTAGATCCAGGTGTGGCGATTCAAAAATGCGATTCTCCCCGCCGATAGATAGCGCTAATTGTCGGTCGTAAAGATCGCACTTGATCGTGGACACACGCGACACACCGTGTTTTATCGCCGTTTGGGACCACTTGGTCAGACACTCGGTCAGAAGGCAAATGCACAAATGAAGGACCAGATGAACGCACGGTGCGCCGTTTCTTCGTTTGGAATGATGATGCGTAGAGTAATTAATGACTTTGTGGGCTTTTGGAGTAACGTGAACGGGGTTTTGGGTACAGGTGCAGCCCGCCGAAAAGACCGTTGTCCGCCCTCTGAGATTAATGATGACAACTCCTCGGACAATCTGGCTTTTTGGGGGCTTTGTTCCGTGCCTTGTTTAGGGTGGTTGCGGGGTCATCTGGTCAACGACTGTCCTGTGGAAGACTTAAGTCTGAAAAATAGAATTAACTAAATTATAAAAAACATTAACTAATTTATATCCCATTTCCTCAATCTTTTCGGGGACTTTTATAATTCCACAATCAAAAGTCGGCACAAACCATAGAATTTTAAGCACCTTCGGGCTAATCAACCCAAAAAAAGGTTCCCTAGATTAATAAGCAACAACAACAGAAGGAAGCGGTACGACTTTTAAACGTTTTCGAGTTCTTTCCCCCAATAATTATAACCGGGCAGATGGAGTTAATTAAAAAAATGATATCCACGACCATCCATTCCATGTCTGATGAGCGATACCGAGATAATTGTGTATGGAATGGCCCGAAGCCAGAACCTTTACCATTCGACAACAACAAAAAAAAAAGAAAACGAGAAAAAGACGCTAAAAAACCCTCAACTCACAATAATAATAAGAAGAGGAGATTAGGAGGTATGTTATGAGAGGGAGAGAGAGAGATGGTAGAAGATAGAGAGAGAGAGAGAGATGGTAGAAGAGTGGATACCTACACCGGGCATCATATAAAGAATATTATTTATTGGCAGGGTTTACAATGAGACCGTAATGGGTGAGCTGTGGTGCCCCAAGAGGTTCTCTTCTACTCCAACGGTCCGTTCTTCGCCCACTGATTTGCCGACGAGGCACAAAGGGACCCGGGATCCAACCGCGGACCCGGCGCATATTTATGCAGCAATTAGTGCATGTAGACGCGGGTCTTAACATGGATAGGTCTACTCGTTTCTCATTTTTATTGTAATTATTAATTATTAATATTAAAGTGGTGTACGTGCATTGCTTTTAGTTTAAAATTATGGTGAAATCGTCAAGATTGTCAATGAAATCATCACGATTAACACATAGCGAATCTTCCATTTTGAATTTGCCGCATATTTTTCGTATATTGACAGTCGTTTGACGTAAATATAACCTATAATAGCGACGTTGAGGCATTACTTGGGTGACAGTGAGAATTCTAACCCAAAAAAGCTTAACTTTACTCATAATATTGCTAAAGGAAATTTTGACAACTTCTTATAGCTTTAAAAGTGGTAACAACGAAACAATTAGCGGAACAATAGCTGTAAAGTGGATGAGACTGTAAGTTAACGGTATCCTCTACCAGTATCTCTAGATACCGACTGGAGCACAGACTAGACAGACACCGCAGCGCACCGCAGCTAGATAGCAATAAGTGCACATCCCTCTGTCTTTTTTCCATCCAATTAAATCGGTATATTGATATCTTTATCTTTTTTTGTGAAACCGTTGCCCAGGGGGCGCTCGGTTGATGGACAGAGTTCCTATAGAAATCTATAAATTATATGTCATCAGTATGTCATTTCACTACTTATGACAAGCGTCAAATTTCAATATTTGCGTATTAGTAAAATGTTTTGTTATAATTTGTGGAAAAACCGATAAATATAAATTATTCTGTTTGCCGAAGAATCTGAATAGGTGCGTATTACTTATGTATACTTATGTACTTAATTGTAACCTCTATTTTCGACTAATAAATTTTAATTTATTGTCTTAATAAAATATTGTTTTATATATGTTTATTATTTATGTGGCCTAAAATTATTTATTTATATGTTTTGTAGTATCCCGCAACTGCATTCAGTTATATAAATTGTCGTTTTGCTATAATCAGTTATATTACATTGATATAATATGTGTAATAAATTCCTTTATATTTCTAATTTATAATAATATGCAAGAAGTTAAGACTGCGATAACAAACATTTTTTAATCTAAATTTTAACTAGCTTATTAATTCGAAATATTTATTTCAAATATGGCGCCAACGTGCTCCAAGCGCCCCCTATGTCACGGTTTCATGCTTTTAGAGTGAAATAGACGATAGTTGAAGAGAGAAACGAGATATCGGGGGTCATGGAAAATAACGTTTACTGCGCTGTCTGTGGACTGGAGTCGAAATTGTTTCTCCAGTCCCGGTCTTTATTTAATTACTTTTCGTATGACTATCAGCGGCGTCTTAACTCGCAGTTTAAGCAATTACGGAGTCCCGCGGGTCGCATACGTAACGAGAACTTTATGCAAATCGCCGATTTCGGGAAGGAGTTCTTCGGTCTACGCTCCGCGAAAGATTACATTAACAATTCGGGAAGGCACTGGTCCAACGGAAACAACTCACTGGTATAGCTAAGGGACGCGCGGGGCGCGACTCCAAAAATTAATTTTAAAAGGGTTTCGGCGAACGCGGACGACGGGGCAGATGCGCTAAAAAGTTTTGCGTGTCTTCTACGAAAGAGGGCGCTACCGGCGTAATGAGTAAATTAATTTATAAGTGATAGTGACTGCGGGCTGCGGCGGAGCAGGAGGAGGAGAGCGACCTCTTCCGGCGAAGTCAGGTACTTCATAAAATGGAAACTCGGCTCTCTTCGCTAAATTGAAATTAACTCGCGACTTTGGGGGTTGTTGGACTTTATAAGTCGGTCTATTATTGGATGGGATGATTGTCAGCATAAAATGTGCAAAAAATTTATGCTATGAATGTAATATTTTGATAAATAAATCTTGAATCAGTACTAGGTAGATACGTAAGTGCGACAGAGAAGAACTGAGCTGGTTCTTATCTTCACTATAGGTTGGAAGAGTTAAATTATGGCCGCTATTTGAAACTTGAATGTTCGCCACTTATTTTTGATGGAGATGCGTTCAATCTTTCGTTAATTAACTCATCCATACTTTACGCAGTCTTCGTGTACCGCTCCCTATTTCTTCGTTTTGATTACTGTCCGCTTGCCTTACGGCAGCAATAATGTATTATAGCCACATTAATTATTGCAATGCGCTTTTATCTTCTTTTATTTTAAAGCCAGGTAAAATTAAACTGATGTCAAAATGAGATATGTTTTATGAAATGTTAACCGTTTTTATGTAAGAATATCCACTGTAACTTGTTTTTGACACATATTTTTGAGTAATTCCAAGAATGTCACGTAAAAAATGTAAAAAACATAACACAACAAGTAAAAATATAATTGACGTTTAAGGTTATGTTATGTCGGTAGTAAACGTCATTCAGTTTACACCAGGTATGAGAAACGCGCAAAGACGCATTAAGCGAAAGAAAGTTAACCGTTTTTATGCAAGAATATCCACTGTAACTTGTCTTTGACACATATTTTTGAGTAATTTCAAGAATGTCACGTAAAAAATGTAAAAAACATAACACAACAAGTAAAAATATAATTGACGTTTAAGGTTATGTTATGTCGGTAGTAAACGTCATTCAGTTTACACCAGGTATGAGAAACGCGCAAAGACGCATTAAGCGAAAGAAAGTTAACCGTTTTTATGCAAGAATATCCACTGTAACTTGTTTTTGACACCTATTTTTGAGTAATTCCAAGAATGTCACGTAAAAAATGTAAAAAAACATAACACAACAAGTAAAAATATAATTGACGTTTAAGGTTATGTTATGTCGGTAGTAAACGTCATTCAGTTTACACCAGGTATGAGAAACGCGCAAAGACGCATTAAGCGAAAGAAAGTTAACCGTTTTTATGCAAGAATATCCACTGTAACTTGTCTTTGACACATATTTTTGAGTAATTTCAAGAATGTCACGTAAAAAATGTAAAAAACATAACACAACAAGTAAAAATATAATTGACGTTTAAGGTTATGTTATGTCGGTAGTAAACGTCATTCAGTTTACACCAGGTATGAGAAACGCGCAAAGACGCATTAAGCGAAAGAAAGTTAACCGTTTTTATGCAAGAATATCCACTGTAACTTGTCTTTGACACATATTTTTGAGTAATTTCAAGAATGTCACGTAAAAAATGTAAAAAACATAACACAACAAGTAAAAATATAATTGACGTTTAAGGTTATGTTATGTCGGTAGTAAACGTCATTCAGTTTACACCAGGTATGAGAAACGCGCAAAGACGCATTAAGCGAAAGAAAGTTAACCGTTTTTATGCAAGAATATCCACTGTAACTTGTCTTTGACACATATTTTTGAGTAATTTCAAGAATGTCACGTAAAAAATGTAAAAAACATAACACAACAAGTAAAAATATAATTGACGTTTAAGGTTATGTTATGTCGGTAGTAAACGTCATTCAGTTTACACCAGGTATGAGAAACGCGCAAAGACGCATTAAGCGAAAGAAAGTTAACCGTTTTTATGCAAGAATATCCACTGTAACTTGTTTTTGACACCTATTTTTGAGTAATTCCAAGAATGTCACGTAAAAAATGTAAAAAAACATAACACAACAAGTAAAAATATAATTGACGTTTAAGGTTATGTTATGTCGGTAGTAAACGTCATTCAGTTTACACCAGGTATGAGAAACGCGCAAAGACGCATTAAGCGAAAGAAAGTTAACCGTTTTTATGCAAGAATATCCACTGTAACTTGTCTTTGACACATATTTTTGAGTAATTTCAAGAATGTCACGTAAAAAATGTAAAAAACATAACACAACAAGTAAAAATATAATTGACGTTTAAGGTTATGTTATGTCGGTAGTAAACGTCATTCAGTTTACACCAGGTATGAGAAACGCGCAAAGACGCATTAAGCGAAAGAAAGTTAACCGTTTTTATGCAAGAATATCCACTGTAACTTGTCTTTGACACATATTTTTGAGTAATTTCAAGAATGTCACGTAAAAAATGTAAAAAACATAACACAACAAGTAAAAATATAATTGACGTTTAAGGTTATGTTATGTCGGTAGTAAACGTCATTCAGTTTACACCAGGTATGAGAAACGCGCAAAGACGCATTAAGCGAAAGAAAGTTAACCGTTTTTATGCAAGAATATCCACTGTAACTTGTCTTTGACACATATTTTTGAGTAATTTCAAGAATGTCACGTAAAAAATGTAAAAAACATAACACAACAAGTAAAAATATAATTGACGTTTAAGGTTATGTTATGTCGGTAGTAAACGTCATTCAGTTTACACCAGGTATGAGAAACGCGCAAAGACGCATTAAGCGAAAGAAAGTTAACCGTTTTTATGCAAGAATATCCACTGTAACTTGTTTTTGACACCTATTTTTGAGTAATTCCAAGAATGTCACGTAAAAAATGTAAAAAAACATAACACAACAAGTAAAAATATAATTGACGTTTAAGGTTATGTTATGTCGGTAGTAAACGTCATTCAGTTTACACCAGGTATGAGAAACGCGCAAAGACGCATTAAGCGAAAGAAAGTTAACCGTTTTTATGCAAGAATATCCACTGTAACTTGTTTTTGACACCTATTTTTGAGTAATTCCAAGAATGTCACGTAAAAAATGTAAAAAACATAACACAACAAGTAAAAATATAATTGACGTTTAAGGTTATGTTATGTCGGTAGTAAACGTCATTCAGTTTACACCAGGTATGAGAAACGCGCAAAGACGCATTAAGCGAAAGAAAGTTAACCGTTTTTATGCAAGAATATCCACTGTAACTTGTTTTTGACACCTATTTTTGAGTAATTCCAAGAATGTCACGTAAAAAATGTAAAAAACATAACACAACAAGTAAAAATATAATTGACGTTTAAGGTTATGTTATGTCGGTAGTAAACGTCATTCAGTTTACACCAGGTATGAGAAACGCGCAAAGACGCATTAAGCGAAAGAAAGTTAACCGTTTTTATGCAAGAATATCCACTGTAACTTGTTTTTGACACCTATTTTTGAGTAATTCCAAGAATGTCACGTAAAAAATGTAAAAAACATAACACAACAAGTAAAAATATAATTGACGTTTAAGGTTATGTTATGTCGGTAGTAAACGTCATTCAGTTTACACCAGGTATGAGAAACGCGCAAAGACGCATTAAGCGAAAGAAAGTTAACCGTTTTTATGCAAGAATATCCACTGTAACTTGTTTTTGACACCTATTTTTGAGTAATTCCAAGAATGTCACGTAAAAAATGTAAAAAACATAACACAACAAGTAAAAATATAATTGACGTTTAAGGTTATGTTATGTCGGTAGTAAACGTCATTCAGTTTACACCAGGTATGAGAAACGCGCAAAGACGCATTAAGCGAAAGAAAGTTAACCGTTTTTATGCAAGAATATCCACTGTAACTTGTTTTTGACACCTATTTTTGAGTAATTCCAAGAATGTCACGTAAAAAATGTAAAAAAACATAACACAACAAGTAAAAATATAATTGACGTTTAAGGTTATGTTATGTCGGTAGTAAACGTCATTCAGTTTACACCAGGTATGGGAAACGCGCAAAGACGCATTAAGCGAAAGAAAGTTAACCGTTTTTATGCAAGAATATCCACTGTAACTTGTTTTTGACACCTATTTTTGAGTAATTCCAAGAATGTCACGTAAAAAATGTAAAAAAACATAACACAACAAGTAAAAATATAATTGACGTTTAAGGTTATGTTATGTCGGTAGTAAACGTCATTCAGTTTACACCAGGTATGAGAAACGCGCAAAGACGCATTAAGCGAAAGAAAGTTAACCGTTTTTATGCAAGAATATCCACTGTAACTTGTTTTTGACACCTATTTTTGAGTAATTCCAAGAATGTCACGTAAAAAATGTAAAAAAACATAACACAACAAGTAAAAATATAATTGACGTTTAAGGTTATGTTATGTCGGTAGTAAACGTCATTCAGTTTACACCAGGTATGAGAAACGCGCAAAGACGCATTAAGCGAAAGAAAGTTAACCGTTTTTATGCAAGAATATCCACTGTAACTTGTTTTTGACACCTATTTTTGAGTAATTCCAAGAATGTCACGTAAAAAATGTAAAAAAAAACATAACACAACAAGTAAAAATATAATTGACGTTTAAGGTTATGTTATGGCGGTAGTAAACGTCATTCAGTTTACACCAGGTATGAGAAACGCGCAAAGACGCATTAAGCGAAAGAAAGTTAACCGTTTTTATGCAAGAATATCCACTGTAACTTGTTTTTGACACCTATTTTTGAGTAATTCCAAGAATGTCACGTAAAAAATGTAAAAAAAACATAACACAACAAGTAAAAATATAATTGACGTTTAAGGTTATGTTATGCCGGTAGTAAACGTCATTCAGTTTACACCAGGTATGAGAAACGCGCAAAGACGCATTAAGCGAAAGAAAGTTAACCGTTTTTATGCAAGAATATCCACTGTAACTTGTTTTTGACACCTATTTTTGAGTAATTCCAAGAATGTCACGTAAAAAATGTAAAAAAACATAACACAACAAGTAAAAATATAATTGACGTTTAAGGTTATGTTATGCCGGTAGTAAACGTCATTCAGTTTACACCAGGTATGAGAAACGCGCAAAGACGCATTAAGCGAAAGAAAGTTAACCGTTTTTATGCAAGAATATCCACTGTAACTTGTTTTTGACACCTATTTTTGAGTAATTCCAAGAATGTCACGTAAAAAATGTAAAAAAACATAACACAACAAGTAAAAATATAATTGACGTTTAAGGTTATGTTATGCCGGTAGTAAACGTCATTCAGTTTACAGCAGGTATGAGAAACGCGCAAAGACGCATTAAGCGAAAGAACTGCGGGACACCGTTCGAATTTATGTTAAAAATAAATGCGATCCGTTTAACTTTAATATGGCGTGTAAATAAACAATTATTTCTGTAACGCGCGTACAGCGGGTAGCTTAATTATGCTCGAACTGGTTGGAAATGATTACCCATTCGTTCGTCGTCGGCTCATCAAGCTGGAGCATTTCGTTTATAGCGTATATCGTGTACGCTGTATCCGCGCGCGCGTGTGCGTCCTCTTTTTTATGATATGTTGATCCAGCCGCATGAATTATTTAAGTGAATTTTAATTAGCGCGCCTCGTATTGATGGGTATCGGACAAATTAAATTACGCCATGACGTGACGACACAGTTAGTAGACAGCCGCTTGCTTCGATTAAATTGTAATTTGTGGTAACGCGATTCTGCGACTGACTTCGTTGCTATGCAACACCGGGCATTGCCAACTTATAGTGTTCACTGTCCCCTAGGATCCTTTAACTTTGATTTCTATCTTCTATTTTACGGGTATGGCAGCCCTGCGTCAGGCGATTTTAACCCATAACGACATAACTTTATTCTAACCTAAACAAATATAAGATTTTAGAAGAATTTGAAACACCAACTTGCAGTTTTAGTAATACTAAGAAGACGAAGCTGTCATGTTCATGTCTTTTAACCAGGGCAACTCCTAACGTAACCATTATCATGATTTGTATTCCATAATTTTGCCAACTGTTACGTTAGCCGCCTTCACCGCCACCGCGACGGGCGGTTGTTAACGTGGCGCGGCGGCACGCGTTGCAAGGGATGAAATAGTGATGTTCGGAGTTGATCCGGACGGGTTCTCTCTCCAGGACCGTATTGTGTTGCGGTTATCAACAGCCCAGAATAAGTGCCACTTCCTAGCTTGCATTGTTTCGGATATTTGGGGCCGCAGACTGTTTCCGTCCAAAGTCCGGACTTGAGAGTCGACTCCCCGGGGTCTCAGTCTTCACCCTCTCCAACCAAACACCCACCAACCACCCACCAACCCCCAACACACACCCCTTATGCATTATAATGGCGCTGCTCGCCGTGCAGCTGTTATCAAACTTTATTACACCTTAATATAGTGGCTATGACAATTGCATCCGGGACTAGCTTCTCTCACGTTCCCGCTTCTTCTTCTTAGTGCTTTTGCTCCTCCTCCACGAGTCGAGAGTGTGGCTGCGTCTCCACAAGTTTGGAAGTTCGCTGGGCAGTGTTGCCAGTGTTGAGATATGAAAATTTTAAAAGTCTTTGATGAGAACTTATGCCACAGTTAATGAGAAAGGGAACTTATTCCTAGGCAATAAAAAACGTAATTGTTGGAATAGAATAACAGATGATTCTCGAGAAACTGTCTTTTTCCAGGGCAGGACTGGACATTTTTTGAACCAAAATTGTTTATTATTGCTAACAAAATCCAAATTTCTGGGGCTAGTCATTTTTGTCCTCCACACGATGTCAGATAAGATATTCACAAGAAGCAATGTTATTACTCTTAGGTATATAAACTAGCTCTGTGTATAAGTCAAAATTTTCGATTTTAGTTATTGGGCATTCTAGAAATATGTGGTTAAGGCTTCCCACCTGTCCACATTCGCAATATGGACATTTTAGGATACATTTTAGGTTATCTGTTACTGTTGTTACGAATGTCCGGCAGGGGGCGTTTCGGGTTTGACGTTACTGTGGTAATAGCAGCAAAACACGGGTCGACAAAAATCGATTTTTTGGATCGAAAATTGTTTTTAAGGCCGTTTTTTTGCTCAAAACTCTTTGCGAAGGGTATTTAGAGGGATCTTATCGTAAGACATGAGAGCGAGCGGCTTTTATAAGGTCGGCAGGAACGGATAAAAAATGTAAATTTTTGACGTTCATCAATCCGCTTGTCGGAATTTCTAGACGTCACGTGACATTTTCTCGAGGTTCGCCTTCACCCGAAGAGGTGCAAAAACGTGATTTTTTTTCAAAATTGACGCATTTAATTTACAAAATATCGCGCAGTCCACGCGGAATCGTGTCCTTTTTTCAATTCGAGCGTCAAAAGTAATATCGAAAAGCCCAATTTTGCAGCTACTCGATTGCAAATGTCGGCGAAAATGGGCGATTCCGCTGAACGCGCCCTACACTTGAAAGTTCGTTATTAGTATAGGTAGATAATCCTGGATCTGGCAGTACTTCTGCAAACGTCTTTCTACAGTTGTCAGTGCGCAGCTGTATATTGGGACACACATTTTGCTAATATTAACAGCGTATAAGGCGTGTTGTATATCTTCCAGTTTTAGTTTATAAAGGGAGTGAGATTTTACATCTTGGCGACATGCGAAGGCACGTTTTGAATCATACGACATATACGAACGTTTTGTATCATGCCAGGGAATTCTTATTTCGTCGAGATATATTGCTTTGTCGGAGTTATCCAGTGGTACCAAAAAAGTCTCCGTACGATAGCAATCTCCGTTCTAAACATATTTTGTAAAATTACGTACGGAACTACTATCGTACGGAGACTTTTTGTACCACTGTAGGTATATTGCTTTGCTGGAGGTATATATCTAAAAAAGGAATTGTTTACACGTCTGTCAAAGAAAGGAGCACAAGAAATTATCAATACTGTGACGTTCAAACGTCACTAATAGATGGCGTTACCAGCGTGCCAATAGATGGCGTTTATGCGGACGATGCCAAGTTGTGCCGGTGGGGGGGTATTATACAGTCAGTCAACCACTTTACGTCGTCGGACATTTTTTTCTTGCAAATACCATACATTATGTAAAATACTGGAATATACGTTAGTAAAAAAGACCGGCCATTATTGAAGAAAACCCCTGACAATACGCTATTTTTAAGTTTTTAAGTTTTGAAATTTAAGACAATACAAATTATATAATGTTTGAAGTGTGTGAACTACATAAACATAACCTACAATAACAAATTTTGGTGGTTATAATTTCGGATTTAGCGCAGTAATAACTGTTGGTGGGTACTAAGGGTGGTGGAAGGGGGTGTTGACGGGGTGAGGGTTCGTCGTTGTCGGGTTGGCCCGCAATACGCAAGCAGGTCGAAATTTACGCGGTTAATAATGCGACTATAAAATAATTAACTTTACTGCCGGGGCAGTAATTTTCGAAATTGTTTATTTGACGCTAAAGCAGGCAAGCGCCCGGCGCGTTATAATATCTCAATTTGATTGCGCCCCTTGAGAAATCCCGTACCTACTTGTTGTTACCGTTTTGCTGTACCCTTTACCCCGTACCGCACCCACGTTTCTTGCGTCCGCCTTCCTTGTTTCCTTGTGGCTTATTTACACATTCCTTGTGTAAGCTAGATGATAGTCAGAAGATAAAAATGCCCAGGATTATAAATAATAAAAATTATAATAATTTGCTTTGTTATTTATTTATTATTTAACAAATTACTTAATGAAAAAGAAAATGCCAAAAAAAAACATCCAAAACAAATAAAACAGTGGCGCGTGTGCATTTTTTTGCATCGGGGGCCGAACGGGGTTGGAATGCCGTTGATGAAGGCGGTGCGGGAGCGCGAGTCTCTGCTTATTGCATATATAAATTACCAGTCGGGGTGCTAATTGCCCCATAAATCCAAACTGCGTACCCCGGGCCCGGTACGGCACTGGCTGCAGCGGCAGCGGCGCGCACACAGTCGGCCGCCTCTCGCTCCCCTCAGGTGTATATACCCACTTTTACTAGTTTTAATTAGTTACAAGTTAAGTGCTGCAGAACTGCACCCCTCTCACCCCTTTCACTTCCAACCACCCCCGACGACGCCTACTCCACCGCCATCCACATCAACCCTGCACTCCTACGCGATGGCTAATAGCACCGACGGAGCAGAGGATTAAATAATTAACTAGGTAGGCCATGGTTGTGCGCCACTTGCGTTTTGAATTGTTAGGTTAATTTTGGATGGGTGTATGTCGGTGTGTGTGAGATGGCTAATCGAGTGAAAAGGATATGATATATGATATAGAAACGGTAAAAGACGAAGATAGATTTATGAGATAACGTGTATGCTGTCAGAGATGGTACTACTTTCCACTTTCCGACTAGTATCCTAGAAGGAAATTGTATTGTAATCGACGGAACAAAATGTTTGCGGAAATACGCGTTTTGAGGTCCCCTGAATCCATTGCAATGATTTCTGGAAAATGTCTGCTTCGCAACCCGTACTCAGTTTTGGGATTTCAGCGAAAATACGCGTTTTGAGGTCCCCTGAATCCATTGCAATGATTTCAGGAAAATGTCTGTTTCGCAACCCGTACCCGGTTTCGGGATTTCAGCGAAAATACGCGTTTTGAGGTCCCCTGAATCCATTGCAATGATTTCTGGAAAATGTCTGCTTTGCAACCCGTACTCAGTTTTGGGATTTCAGCGGAAATACGCGTTTTGAGGTCCCCTGAATCCATTGCAATGATTTCTGGAAAATGGCTGTTTTGCAACCCGTACTCAGTTTTGGGATTTCAGCGAAAATACGCGTTTTGAGGTCCCCTGAATCCATTGCAATAATTTCTGGAAAATGGCGGTTTCGCAACCCGTACTCAATTTTGGAATTTCAGCGGAAATACGCGTTTTGAGGTCCCCTGAATCCATTGCAATAATTTCTGGAAAATGGCGGTTTCGCAACCCGTACCCGGTTTCGGGATTTCAGCGAAAATACGCGTTTTGAGGTCCCCTGAATCCATTGCAATGATTTCAGGAAAATGTCTGTTTCGCAACCCGTACCCGGTTTCGGGATTTCAGCGAAAATACGCGTTTTGAGGTCCCCTGAATCCATTGCAATAATTTCTGGAAAATGGCGGTTTCGCAACCCGTACTCAATTTTGGAATTTCAGCGGAAATACGCGTTTTGAGGTCCCCTGAATCCATTGCAATGATTTCTGGAAAATGTCTGCTTCGCAACCCGTACTCAGTTTTGGGATTTCAGCGAAAATACGCGTTTTGAGGTCCCCTGAATCCATTGCAATGATTTCAGGAAAATGTCTGTTTCGCAACCCGTACCCGGTTTCGGGATTTCAGCGAAAATACGCGTTTTGAGGTCCCCTGAATCCATTGCAATGATTTCTGGAAAATGTCTGCTTTGCAACCCGTACTCAGTTTTGGGATTTCAGCGGAAATACGCGTTTTGAGGTCCCCTGAATCCATTGCAATGATTTCTGGAAAATGGCTGTTTTGCAACCCGTACTCAGTTTTGGGATTTCAGCGAAAATACGCGTTTTGAGGTCCCCTGCATCCATTGCAATGATTTCTGGAAAATGTCTGTTTTGCAACCCGTATTCAGTTTCTAAATTTCAGCGGAAATACGCGTTTTGAGGTCTCCTGAATCGATTGCAATGATTTCTGGAAAATGTCGGTTTCGCAACCCGTACTCAATTTTGGGATTTCAGCGGAAATACGCGATTTGAGGTCCCCTGAATCCATGTATGTATGTGTGTAGGTATGTATGTATGTATATCGACTGGCTTCACAAATTTGAGTAATTGCAAAATTGTTCAGACACGTCATTGTGTCAACAATGTAGTCGGAAAGTTGAGGACCACACCAGATATTTGATCCATACATTGTGTCTATTGTTTGCTTGTTGAGGGATGTATGCGTGAGGTGAATATACTGAATATGTCTCAAATGATTTTTATATTTTACCCAACACTTCTGTGATGGCATCTTAAATAATCCTGGCTTTAAATATAGGCTAGTCCCGCTAGTCCAACCGTGTGCTGTGGTGTATACGTGTCTACGGTGTACACATACATACGTAATATAAACAACGTATGAACTCTGTCCCTGTGTGTTGGTTGTACTCCGCCATGATGTTGCCGTCATTGGTGCGTGCTATGCTTATTTTCAGTCAACTCCCACTATCACGCACACCGTGAATGAACAACGTATTTTACCTCACTCTTTCACACACTAGGTACCTCATTTATGTACGGTAGGTAACTAATATGTATAATGTATGTAGGTAAAAAGTACGATAGTTGATATATAGCATATTAAAAGCAGTAATACAAATTCATATGCTCGAATTGTTCGCCTTCAACACGAGTACAGGCTCATCTGCATCTTTTTAAAAATGATCGTTTGATAAACCGTGCGTAGCGAGTTGCGTTGATCTCTTCTACTGCTTGAGTGGTGCAGCTCGGCGATATTTTGAATAGCGTTTGAATAAACTGTGTCCTTTCTACAGCCCCAGTATCAATTGGGTTTAGGTCCGGAGACCGGGCTGGCCACGAAATTTCACCCTGACGCCCAATCCACCTTCCAATGCTCTGTCCAAATATTCACGTTTAGGACGAGCAATAGCTCTGTGTATATGTCAAAATTTTCGATTTTAGTTATTGGGCATTCTAGAAATATGTGGTTAAGGCTTCCCACCTGTCCACATTCGCAATATGGACATTTTAGGATACATTTTAGGTTATCTGCTATCTGTTACTGTTGTTACGAATGTCCGGCAGGGGGCGTTTCGGGTTTGACGTTACTGTGGCAATAGCAGCAAAACACGGGTCGACAAAAATCGATTTTTTGGATCGAAAATTGTTTTTAAGGCCGTTTTCTTTGCTCAAAACTCTTTGCGAAGGGTATTTAGAGGGATCTTATCGTAAGACATGAATGCGAGCGGCTTTTATTAGGTCGGCAGGAACGGATAAAAAATGTAAATTTTTGACGTTCATCGATCCGCTTGTCGGAATTTCTAGACGTCACGTGACATTTTCTAGAGGTTCGCCTTCACCCGAAGAGGTGCAAAAACGTGATTTTTTTTCAAAATTGACGCATTTAATTTACAAAATATCGCGCAGTCCACGCGGAATTGTGTCCTTTTTTCAATTCGAGCGTCAAAAGTAGTATCGAAATGCCCAATTTTGCAGCTAGTCGATCGCAAATGTCGGCGAAAATGGGCGATTCCGCTGAACGCCCCCTACACTTGAAAGTTCGTTATTAGTATAGGTAGATAATGCGTTGGGCAGCCGTCTTGTTGGAACCACATATACATACCTGTCGATATTAAGTGGAATATCTTCTATCAATGTCATCGGTCACTGATTTTGGGGAAAATCCTCTTCATGCTACACTATATATACGCAAGAATAATTTTTCTTGATATCCAAGAATTGAGTTCTCTCTGTGTACAAGATTAACATGTGCATGTTCAATAACTATATCCCGTTGCAAAAGACAAATATCCCAATTCAATTACTTAAACGGTTTATTGTAAAAAATCGCATTTTAGGGCATTATCCAATTTCATTATAACTTCCATCGGTTCTTTTGCAACTCCGGGGACAGATAAACAATCCCAGTCGACATCTTTAAATGCAATTCCGTTCAGAAATTACATTCCTTGCCATCTTTCACCCCTTCCCTTGTTCATACAATTCCACACTCACACTAACAGTTCCTACACACTCACACATACACTCTTTCACTCACATACACTAACACACTCACACATATACACTAACACACACACTCTTTCTCACACACACACATACTCTTCCTACCTTAGCTGGAACAGATTAAATTGTAACTCAATTTGATTCGTATGCAACCGAGCGTGTAAGACTCGGGAAAACGGCTCCATCCGCCGTTCACGGGAAATGGGAAAATGCTAATGTAAGCGTAATGCGCAAACCATAAAACTATCTCGACCGGTTTTGGTCTTCTTCTAACACGTACAAGTCTTTGTATATGCGCTGAAGTCGGTTCAATTCAGAAAATACATGCTAAGGTACATCGTGTCTTACAAGGAGTGCATCTAATTTGCCAGGAGAGACATTTTTTGGTCGTAGTTTCGTAGCCAGTAAGCGTAGAGTCATTCATCAACTCGCCTGCATCAAGTAGTTTTTGGCATAAAGACCCCCAAAGTGCGAAAAAAACAGAGGTAACTTACACTTATCCTTGAAGGACAACTTGACAAAACAGTGGGTGGGCCAGACCACCCATTACCTTAAAATATTTGCGGTAAATCTTCCCTTTTTTTCCAACAGTCGTAAAACATCCCTCCTGTGCGAACACATAACATCTATAACAGTAGTTTATGTGCTCTTTATTGCGTGTAATAGTGTAATAATAGGGGTAAGTCAGGAATAGATAATTTGTAATTGAAGTGTAGGTTTTATTTGTGTGAACTTATTCGAATTATTTATTAACTTAAACATTTTGATTAACTTAAATAATCTCTTCTCCTGTCTTAAACATTTGTCGAATGACGTTAAAAGTCTAGAGTCTAGAGTATAATTTAGGTGCCCTCCCGTGGTTAATGTGGTCATTAACAGTGATGCACGGCAGTAAAAATGTTAAGGATGTGTTACCAGCCACCTCACATGTTTGTAATAAATTGATCAGGTAGTGGATTGATTTACAATATTTACTAAATAGGCGTGGTTGTTATTACAGGAATTGTTAGAGTTCATTCTGTCTATTCGTATTCTATACTTTTCCATACTTTTTGTGTAAGAAATTGTAGTATATCAACTGTAAAATTTAGATATTTGTTATACATAATGTTGTAAGTAATAAATCAGTACAGAATGTTAATAAATTATGGAAATATTTACGTTGAATCTGAATTAGAATGTATGGAGTACAAGTGAAAGTAATTTTCTTACTATAAATCAACTAAGTGTCATATTAAAGTCTGAATGAGATAAAGTAAAACTAAAACAAACAATAATTTGTATGCATTGCTAAATTTGCAATTTGTTGTCTTCGTCCATTTGAAGAATAATATCAAATTTTGAAGTTGAAATGTTCGACAGACTGAAGAAAAACATGGAATTCTTAAAATGTGGTTGTAGCAACCCTTAATTGAACCAAATAAGTAAGAGAAATTTTGTACTTATGTACATATTGTATGCTCCTCTATTGTTAGCAGTGGTCAAAATTGGAAAACTTTGTAATATTTCTATAATTACAGAATTCATTTCGGTAATACATACTGTAAACGTGTTTGGCCAAACTTTACATTCATTTTTGACAGTACAGATGCCTGTTTTGATCACAGCATAGCATGGGACTTATATTCTCCCAATACCTGACATTTACCCATAGACTCTTTGTATAAATGTTTGTGTACTAATATTTGTGTGAACTACATGTAACACTACATTCATGCACAAGAGTAAACGTGTTTGGCCAAACTTTACATTGATTTTTGACAGTACAGATGCCTGTTTTGATCACAGCATAGCATGGGACTTATATTCTCCCAATACCTGACATTTACCCATAGACTCTTTGTATAAATGTTTGTGTACTAATATTTGTGTGAACTACATGTAACACTACATTCGTGCACAAGAGTAAACGTGTTTGGCCAAACTTTACATTGATTTTTGGCAGAAGAGATGCCTGTTTTGATCACAGCATAGCATGGGACTTATATTCTCCCAATACCTGAAATTTACCCATAGACTCTTTGTATAAATGTTTGTGTACTAATATTTGTGTGAACTACATGTAACACTACATTCGTGCACAAGAGTAAACGTGTTTGGCCAAACTTTACATTGATTTTTGGCAGAAGAGATGCCTGTTTTGATCACAGCATAGCATGGGACTTATATTCTCCCAATACCTGACATTTACCCATAGACTCTTTGTATAAATGTTTGTGTACTAATATTTGTGTGAACTACATGTAACACTACATTCGTGCACAAGAGTAAACGTGTTTGGCCAAACTTTACATTGATTTTTGGCTGAAGAGATGCCTGTTTTGATCACAGCATAGCATGGGACTTATATTCTCCCAATACCTGAAATTTACCCATAGACTCTTTGTATAAATGTTTGTGTACTAATATTTGTGTGAACTACATGTAACACTACATTCGTGCACAAGAGTAAACGTGTTTGGCCAAACTTTACATTGATTTTTGGCAGAAGAGATGCCTGTTTTGATCACAGCATAGCATGGGACTTATATTCTCCCAATACCTGAAATTTACCCATAGACTCTTTGTATAAATGTTTGTGTACTAATATTTGTGTGAACTACATGTAACACTACATTCGTGCACAAGAGTAAACGTGTTTGGCCAAACTTTACATTGATTTTTGGCAGAAGAGATGCCTGTTTTGATCACAGCATAGCATGGGACTTATATTCTCCCAATACCTGACATTTACCCATAGACTCTTTGTATAAATGTTTGTGTACTAATATTTGTGTGAACTACATGTAACACTACATTCGTGCACAAGAGTAAACGTGTTTGGCCAAACTTTACATTGATTTTTGGCAGAAGAGATGCCTGTTTTGATCACAGCATAGCATGGGACTTATATTCTCCCAATACCTGAAATTTACCCATAGACTCTTTGTATAAATGTTTGTGTACTAATATTTGTGTGAACTACATGTAACACTACATTCGTGCACAAGAGTAAACGTGTTTGGCCAAACTTTACATTGATTTTTGGCAGAAGAGATGCCTGTTTTGATCACAGCATAGCATGGGACTTATATTCTCCCAATACCTGACATTTACCCATAGACTCTTTGTATAAATGTTTGTGTACTAATATTTGTGTGAACTACATGTAACACTACATTCGTGCACAAGAGTAAACGTGTTTGGCCAAACTTTACATTGATTTTTGGCAGAAGAGATGCCTGTTTTGATCACAGCATAGCATGGGACTTATATTCTCCCAATACCTGAAATTTACCCATAGACTCTTTGTATAAATGTTTGTGTACTAATATTTGTGTGAACTACATGTAACACTACATTCGTGCACAAGAGTAAACGTGTTTGGCCAAACTTTACATTGATTTTTGGCAGAAGAGATGCCTGTTTTGATCACAGCATAGCATGGGACTTATATTCTCCCAATACCTGACATTTACCCATAGACTCTTTGTATAAATGTTTGTGTACTAATATTTGTGTGAACTACATGTAACACTACATTCGTGCACAAGAGTAAACGTGTTTGGCCAAACTTTACATTGATTTTTGGCAGAAGAGATGCCTGTTTTGATCACAGCATAGCATGGGACTTATATTCTCCCAATACCTGACATTTACCCATAGACTCTTTGTATAAATGTTTGTGTACTAATATTTGTGTGAACTACATGTAACACTACATTCGTGCACAAGAGTAAACGTGTTTGGCCAAACTTTACATTGATTTTTGGCAGAAGAGATGCCTGTTTTGATCACAGCATAGCATGGGACTTATATTCTCCCAATACCTGACATTTACCCATAGACTCTTTGTATAAATGTTTGTGTACTAATATTTGTGTGAACTACATGTAACACTACATTCGTGCACAAGAGTAAACGTGTTTGGCCAAACTTTACATTGATTTTTGGCAGAAGAGATGCCTGTTTTGATCACAGCATAGCATGGGACTTATATTCTCCCAATACCTGACATTTACCCATAGACTCTTTGTATAAATGTTTGTGTACTAATATTTGTGTGAACTACATGTAACACTACATTCGTGCACAAGAGTAAACGTGTTTGGCCAAACTTTACATTGATTTTTGGCAGAAGAGATGCCTGTTTTGATCACAGCATAGCATGGGACTTATATTCTCCCAATACCTGACATTTACCCATAGACTCTTTGTATAAATGTTTGTGTACTAATATTTGTGTGAACTACATGTAACACTACATTCGTGCACAAGAGTAAACGTGTTTGGCCAAACTTTACATTGATTTTTGGCAGAAGAGATGCCTGTTTTGATCACAGCATAGCATGGGACTTATATTCTCCCAATACCTGAAATTTACCCATAGACTCTTTGTATAAATGTTTGTGTACTAATATTTGTGTGAACTACATGTAACACTACATTCGTGCACAAGAGTAAACGTGTTTGGCCAAACTTTACATTGATTTTTGGCAGAAGAGATGCCTGTTTTGATCACAGCATAGCATGGGACTTATATTCTCCCAATACCTGAAATTTACCCATAGACTCTTTGTATAAATGTTTGTGTACTAATATTTGTGTGAACTACATGTAACACTACATTCGTGCACAAGAGTAAACGTGTTTGGCCAAACTTTACATTGATTTTTGGCAGAAGAGATGCCTGTTTTGATCACAGCATAGCATGGGACTTATATTCTCCCAATACCTGACATTTACCCATAGACTCTTTGTATAAATGTTTGTGTACTAATATTTGTGTGAACTACATGTAACACTACATTCGTGCACAAGAGTAAACGTGTTTGGCCAAACTTTACATTGATTTTTGGCAGAAGAGATGCCTGTTTTGATCACAGCATAGCATGGGACTTATATTCTCCCAATACCTGAAATTTACCCATAGACTCTTTGTATAAATGTTTGTGTACTAATATTTGTGTGAACTACATGTAACACTACATTCGTGCACAAGAGTAAACGTGTTTGGCCAAACTTTACATTGATTTTTGACAGTACAGATGCCTGTTTCGATCACAGCATAGCATGGGACTTATATTCTCCCAATACCTGACATTTACCCATAGACTCTTTGTATAAATGTTTGTTGAAACATTTATAAGACGTAAGCGTATAAAAAGTGACAAAACCATTCATGCTTGTCATCGACGTCCCATCATTCCCCCTAATGATCACCGTTACCATACATACGCAACACTTTTCCGAAAATTTATTAACCATACATAATTCAAACTTCGCGAACCACTCTAGAATTTATGACAATTAGATGCAGCCTGCCAATTCGACATACATCCGTTAGCGAAGTCTTAATACGTCATTTTTTGCGCGGCCTACGTGGATGCGTGTGGTCCTCCGGGCTACCAGTGGCGTCCTCGCTCCCCGTCCCCCCCTTTTAGTTACACACGGGCGTACGTGAGCGTCCATTTCCACGGAACGTGAGCACGCGAATTTATTATCGCAGGCGTATAATATAATCGGCAATTTGAATGAGTTACGATCGCAAACAACGAGAGACTTTTCATTCTAAATTATTCATAACGCATAAATTTATATTTGTAAGGGCACATGCACCGCGCGCTGTCATCGGCGTCATCGTAGATTGCCGCTGATACAGCGCGAACGCACGGTATCCGCATCTTGTTTTCCGACTGTTAACATTAACCTGTCAATTGTTAAAAATGCATTAAATACAATTTGCAAAAATACAATTTGACTATGTCAATTATACTTATCTATTTAACTGGCTAACTGGTTTAGCAATAAAAAATCTATAAGTAGAGTCGCAAAGTAGAATAGTCATGAGACAATGGCTTTAAAAGATACGATATTGCGCAGGTCGGCCGCCATATTGATGACGTAGGGTGGTAAGTAAACGTCAGATGAATGTCAAGCGCAATATGACGTTTTATTAAACATTTTATTAATTCAAACAAAAATACTTACATCTGTTTTAATTATTTAATGAAACGAGTATTTTTCCTATATTTATTGGAAATTTCGGAGCAAGAAATATCCTTCATAATGAATTATAGGGTAAGTGCTGCAGCTAGAGTATCAACATTCAATCTTGATTTCTCACTTGTCCAAAAATCATTAGGTACCAATTGAAGAAACCCTTTAAACTGCTGGTTCCAGGGTAGCAAAACGTAAATTCAACAAGAATAATTAAATTTTCATATGGAAAGTGTTCATTTTTGAAATGGTTAAATATTTCCATCTATCTTTTATCAATTTCAACATGTTGATTTTCCCATTGTTCTAATTTATCAGAATTTAAATATACATTCAGTCTTCTAATTTCTTCAAACACAATAACTGTCATCGATGTTAATATCAGGTATTTCTTTCGATAAAAACTCGAAAAGGAGGACAGAACCTACAAAAGAAGGACTGTCCTCCCTAAAGAGGACGATTGGTCACCTTAATAACATACCAATTTTCAGTATAAATAAAATTGTTCAAATATTCGGACGCAGTGTCCACAAATTTGACATATTAAGAATTTGTAGGTTACGAAAAATTTGACATTTCATAACCTACAAATTCCTAATATGTCAAATTTGTGGAAGAAAAGTACAATGCACAAACTTTAGTCGAAATAAACAGCAGAATGTATCGGCAGATGTACAATTCACGGAAAAATAAGTTTTAATTTGTTTAAGATATTGCTCAAAGTAGAGCAAAGTACCGTATCTAATACCTAAATATCTAAAATATGGCCACCCAATATGGCGTTTGGTTAGTTTATATAATAGTGCGACAGAGGGCACCCACTCAAGATGCACGTGTCAACCATAAACGAATTCAGCTAACCAGAAACACCACTCTTGATGGCGGCGAACCGTACTTATTGGCCCTACAGCATATACAAGACCTCAAAAAGGAGTGTATGTTTATTGTTTACATTTTATCACCGCACGCTTTTAAACAATGGCTTCGCAGCGCGCTCTGCATTACACTTTTTACAACATCCACGACTGAATCCCTGTCAAATATAGAGCAGATATTTGAAGCGATACTGCTGCCCTCTACCGCGCCACGGACAGTGTTTAGAGTTCGGTGTGTTTATCGACGTTAACCTGACTTTTTGTAACACGATTTTTTTGTACCGCGATTCAACACAGACACGCACACAGACTACCGTATCTACGAAAACAAATAATTTGAGGAGGAATGTAATCAGAGTATTTTGATAGCGCGCGGTCGTATGTTATTTATGTGACAGCTTGGTTATGTTAGTCGGCGGCTGGAGGCGGATTTGTTTGTTTTACGCAACGCGTTTTACACCGTCTACGATATTTATCACTCGACTCGTTGTCTGTAATTACAGTTTTGTAGGTTAGGTTTGTGGTAATGCGGAAACTGGGACAATTTTGATGGTTCTTGAAGTTATTAAACAGTTAAGTGTGTTGCAACTCCATTTTAAGGTTATACTTTGGGTAAATTGTCATCATAATCGATACGTTATTATCTCCACTATTCCTCCCGGTCGTAAAGTCCGAAGGAAGAGTGTATGGGACCAAAAACGGGGCCCCACACACACAACGGGAGTGGCACGGCCCGTTCGCTGATCTACGGCCAATTTTAGGTTGATCAAGAAAGAGTCCGCGCACGGGAGCCGCCCGCCCGCCCGTCCCGATAATTTATGGTCGTAGCGGACGAAACACGCATAGGAATGTGCGTCAATCGCAATAAATACGTCACTTTTCGGATAGATGGATCCCTGTTGGCGTTTTCCATCCCGAACCCTGTCGATCTACATTAAAATTGAGCCGCGACGGTGGCGGCGTCTATACGGTGTCTACTGATACTACGACTATACTTCTGCTTTAACCTCGTCGGTTCTCGGTCGACTAGGTTATAAAATATCTGTGTCTTTCTTTAGCAAATTTAGATGTATAACCGGAGTGATGCTTTTATCGATAATCTGTCATTATGTTGTGTCTATGGGACTATACGTTTGCCGAAAGAAGCACATAACAGACGAAGATCCGTTCGGATAAAATGAGCAAATGGACAAAGTGTGGGTTTGTCCATAAACGGCAAGAATTGCACTGAAACATAATTCTTTCTCGGGCTTGCCGTAGCTATGGGAAATATGCACGCAGGTTTTCATGAGCGGACACGAAGAAGCGGCACAGAGAGTGCGACCGGGGGCAACCAACAGCAATAATTGCAATAAGCGAACAGGGAGCGAAACCGCCGAAGAAGGATCGGCCTTTTCGGACGTTGCGAACGCATGTGGGTCATTAATCACTGTTGTACAAAAAAGTAATTAAGCTATTCATTCCATTGGCGCCCTGGGCAACGGCAGATGCGACCCGTTTTTATCGAAAAACCCGAAGCAAACACACACACGTACATACGCACACATATACTCATTCACTCACACTCACGCATACATACAGGGGTGGTAGGAACAGTAGGACGCACGGTGGATGTAATCCGGTAACAACAGCGGATGGGTTGTTGGAGAAATATTACGTATAGAGGGCGAATAATAGAAATGAGAATATGGTGGTCGGTTTGGTTGCGGACGCATCTGTATGTATAATGTGCAAAACAAAACATATATCTTTATAATACCGAATGTAATGCCGTCTCATGAATATGAATTAGTTCGGGGTTTTGATGTACGTAGCGCGAGACGGGGCGTTGCGCGTCCGTCGTGTTTAAAATCGTTCTTTAATACGATTCTGGATGAGAAGAGGATAGTTTCTGTAGTTCTTGGTTGATTATTGTTACGATACGTTGGGGTTTAGTGGGAATTGAGATGTTTGATTAGTTAGGAATCCTTTTGTTTTATTTTATTTAGGAATCCCCATAATTTTGCCTCATTAACATTATTAGAAGTTATTCACAATTCTTTCTTTCTCAACTGACTTTAATGAATTGATTTATGTAGGATTTTTAGGAAACTACTAGTCGGAAAGTATTTGACGTTTCTGTTTGACGTTTCATATGTCAAATTCCTAAAGCGTGTAGCCAACATGAAAAAAAAAATATCATGGCACAATTCTTTCTTTCTCAACTGACTTTAATGAATTGATTTATGTAAGATTTTTAGGAAACTACTAGTCGGAAAGTATTTGACGTTTCTGTCTGACGTTTCATATGTCAAATTCCTAAAGCGTGTAGCCAACATGAAAAAAAAAATATCATGGCACAATTCTTTCTTTCTCAACTGACTTTAATGAATTGATTTATGTAGGATTTTTAGGAAACTACTAGTCGGAAAGTATTTGACGTTTCTGTCTGACGTTTCATATGTCAAATTCCTAAAGCGTGTAGCCAACATGAAAAAAAAATATCATGGCACAATTCTTTCTTTCTCAACTGACTTTAATGAATTGATTTATGTAGGATTTTTAGGAAACTACTAGTCGGAAAGTATTTGACGTTTCTGTCTGACGTTTCATATGTCAAATTCCTAAAGCGTGTAGCCAACATGAAAAAAAAATATCATGGCACAATTCTTTCTTTCTCAACTGACTTTAATGAATTGATTTATGTAGGATTTTTAGGAAACCACTAGTCGGAAAGTAAAAAGTATTGTAGCAATTTTATTATTGTGATTTGACGTTTCTGTCTGACGTTTCATATGTCAAATTCCTAAAGCGTGTAGCCAACATGAAAAAAAAATAAAAATATCATGGCACAATTCTTTCTTTCTCAACTGACTTTAATGAATTGATTTATGTAGGATTTTTAGGAAACCACTAGTCGGAAAGTAAAAAGTATTGTAGCAATTTTATTATTGTGATTTGACGTTTCTGTCTGACGTTTCATATGTCAAATTCCTAAAGCGTGTAGCCAACATGAAAAAAAAAAATAAAAATATCATGGCACAATTCTTTCTTTCTCAACTGACTTTAATGAATTGATTTATGTAGGATTTTTAGGAAACCACTAGTCGGAAAGTAAAAAGTATTGTAGCAATTTTATTATTGTGATTTGACGTTTCTGTCTGACGTTTCATATGTCAAATTCCTAAAGCGTGTAGCCAACATGAAAAAAAAAAAAAATAAAAATATCATGGCACAATTCTTTCTTTCTCAACTGACTTTAATGAATTGATTTATGTAGGATTTTTAGGAAACCACTAGTCGGAAAGTAAAAAGTATTGTAGCAATTTTATTATTGTGATTTGACGTTTCTGTCTGACGTTTCATATGTCAAATTCCTAAAGCGTGTAGCCAACATGAAAAAAAAAATAAAAATATCATGGCACAATTCTTTCTTTCTCAACTGACTTTAATGAATTGATTTATGTAGGATTTTTAGGAAACCACTAGTCGGAAAGTAAAAAGTATTGTAGCAATTTTATTATTGTGATTTGACGTTTCTGTCTGACGTTTCATATGTCAAATTCCTAAAGCGTGTAGCCAACATGAAAAAAAAAATAAAAATCTCATGCCACAATTCTTTCTTTCTCAACTGACTTTAATGAATTGATTTATGTAGGATTTTTAGGAAACCACTAGTCGGAAAGGAAAAAGTATTGTAGCAATTTTATTATTGTGATTTGACGTTTCTGTCTGACGTTTCATATGTCAAATTCCTAAAGCGTGTAGCCAACATGAAAAAAAAAATAAAAATATCATGGCACATTAAATATTTGTATACGGTATATTTCGTTGTTATTATATAATATTTAGTTATTCTTGTTGCAGATGGGCGACGACGACGGTGATTTATAGTGAAGTGTGAGTGTAGTGCCAAAAACATTTTAGTAGTGCGCGCTTAAGCTCACGAGTGCAGTGTTCAGTGGCATCCAAAAATGTGCGAGGACGGAGGACAAGTGACGTGGAGGAGGACCCCCGATGGAGAGACAGCTTACAGGGATGAAGACATCGTGTGCAAGGTAGGTCCCATAAGATGACATCCAGCGATGGAGGCAAGAAGACACCGTAAGGTAGGATCTAAGCAATTTATATATGCGTGACGTTATCGTTTTTTATTACGACTCTAAAAACTCTGTAGACTCTCAAAATTCTGTAGGGAGAGAATTTTGTCAACAGAAGTTGACTAAAGTGTGGTAGTGATCATGGTGTTCTCAAGTAATTTTCAGTAAGTACCTATTATGATGTTTAATGGGTTAGATATAGGTGTTTATAAAATGTTTTTTTTCCTGCAGATGAACGATGTTGAAAGTTATGATTTCTTAAAGGATAGACTTCCTGTTGGTTACGTTCTTCTTCCATAGATTATCTCCGATGATGAGGGGTAGGGTTTTCTTCGAATTTTTGGATAATTTTGGTGATGTATTTAACAGTGATTATTTTAACAATACAGTGTTTATATACGTCTCTTGTTGCAGATTAACGAAGCAGATTGATCTAGATCAGATCTAGCTAGTCACAAAACTTGGACGTTTTCCAAAACCAGACTCACAGGTAATATGTGCCTTTTATAATGTCTTGTTTGTATTATAAATTTGTATGCGAATCTTATGATATTTGATTAAAATAATACTTACTGTCACTTACTGTTCCAAAAGCATTTCCAATTCACTTTAACCGCTATAGTTATAAGCCGCAGACAATACTCAAACAGTATTGTTCTTAATTTTGAGCTTCGATATTTCAGTTATTATGTAGAATAGAATAATTCAATACCAATCATCTTTAAAAATTTGTGCACTCAAACCTGTTACCTACATATGTACCTATATGTATCAGTTTTTTTCTTTATCATGGCGCCGGCGTCTAAGAAAACAGATAACAAAATATTAACAATAACTTATGAAACATACAGAAAAAATTAACAAAACTTAACCATACATATATGCGTGTTTGTGTGTATCCATTACGTGTACTCATAAATGTCGACGTCAATCCAACATGAGCACGCACACTGACGCGTCTTAGCCGCATGGGGCAGTACGTGTGTCGGTGATTGTGTGTTTAATTGCGTCCGTGGGTGGTTTCGGTGCATACGTCTCATAAGAAGCGCAGTTTATGACCGAGGCCCAGACAGGGCCACGGCCCGTCCGTCCCCGGATAACCGCTCTCCTCTCTTCTTATATTTTATTCAGTTTTGCATTATCATTTTAAGTGCATGCCCCGGACGCTAAATAACGAACGGACCATGCCAACCAGCGTTTGAAAATAAAACTACTAACTGGTAAAACCTCTCATACACACACACACATGAAGATGTACAGTACAGGAAAAAAGCTACAGATACGTTGTATAACTATTTTTGTGACGATAAATCTTAATTAAGTATTTTTATCTTGTTTGTAAGTTTTGTCTCAAGGAATTGTTATGGAATGTACGATTGAATTCAGGGTGTAGTTTTTGTAATATAGTAGCACAAAATACTACGCAGTTTAACGTGTTTTTTTTTTCACGGTTGGGAATAAGAGTTTAGTTCTATTGGCAGGACTCAGGCGATGATTCGGATGTCTTGCTTATCCTTGTTGCTGGAAAACGACGCCTTGACACGAAAAAACGTCCGGATATTGTTTCTCCCATTCTTTTGTGATCGCATGTTCCACCTATTTGATAGAAACTGGACTAAATAATTCAAACTTTTTCTTTTGGGACAAAGCAGTGTATGAACTTTTAAACTAAGTTCATACACTGCTTTGTCCCAAAAAATCCTCTTGAAAATTGTTCCTAGATGTATTAAGATAATAAAATAAGAACTATGTTGACACAACCTCTTGTAGAGTTGCTGTATTAGTACATCTAAGTTTAAGATGTCGTTTGTGATACGTTTTGAAAGAAAATCTGGCAAAAATCCTTCAAGGAGAAGTGAACAACTATTATTAATGTTGTGCCTTTTACTGATTGATTATTATTGACAAATATCAAACAGTTTCCCAAGTATACGTACGTATCGCTTAAAACAGACGTAATTCCTTTCAAGCAGGTCCTCCATACTTAAAACAAGAAACGTAATACCATCAAGATAATCATATTCTCACAGTGACAATTTTGTATTTTACTTGAACCAACCAAATGATCTCTCTGCGGATGTAGAAACAAAGATATTCGTGTTGTATCAAATAAATTTTACCCTCTGTGTATCTTATGGACTACTGTATAGTATACTTTCTCTTTTTCTTCTATAATAATAAGTAAAAAAATTATTGATGACTAATTTTGCAGTTTTTTTGTCTTGCTTTCCATCTTTAGAAGATTTAGACACGACAAACAGATTTGTATTTATTTTCTAACTATCTCTAGCCTGTCACATGGATAGTTTTCACCATAGAACTAACTTTTATCATTTCTTTTATATTAATGATTGTAGAACAACGATGAATAAAAACAACAAACATATTTGCCATTCGATAATAGTATTTTTAAGGTTAGTTTTTATGAGTTATCAATCAAAATCAAACCTCTAAAATAAGATATCCCGCGTGTTAATTTTCTCCGCTGGTGGCGACCTCTACACCGCCCACAGCGAATACTAATTAACGTACCAGATTACGATATATGGATTGGGGGCGTTTAGGACAGGCAACATCGCGATCGCACACAATATTAATTTATGGTCATTACCGCTCAGCCGGACACCAGCGACACACACTATCACCAGATAAGAAAGAATACCCTGTCCGTGTGCCCGTACGATAGCGTAATCACGTGCAATACGCAATACGCCCACCACAATTACCGATAATTACGATATATACACCGGGCATCTCTATATCAACGGCGACGCTGGAGTTAATTTTGATTAATGTCTCGCGTTTGACACCAATCACTTATGGCGGATGCGCCGGGATATCTGGATGGCCGCGGGCGCTGAGGTGCAGTACCATTGGCGGAGGACAAGTTTCGGCCGTCCTGAAAGATATAAATTTCAAGCCGCAAGACATATTGCTCGGATGCTGAACGTGATATATGGCGGCCGGTGTGGCGCGTTTGAGCTCGACGCGGCGGCCGCCATAATGGATTACCTATGACGTATGAGGTGCTAATATACTCCGTAATTAACGCTTTTTACAATGGGGATGTTTGACGATGTTGAAATTTCAGGAATTTGAGGAATTTAAGGATGGAAACTAGAACTTTTTGGTAGAATTATTAAAGAAAGGATAGAAATATAAGTGTCGACTTCAGTCATGTATTGTTGTCTTTTAACGTCACTTCTAGTACTACTAGTACTTTACTAAACTAAATAATTGCAAAAGTGACAGTTGGGTGAGGAACCTAAACCATAATTCATATCAATCTCCATAATGTTTAAACTGTTTTGGTAGTGACAGAAGTTTTAGTGAGACAATAGTACTGAAGAGACACAATTATCATCATTAGAAAACATTACAAGTCCTGCTACGTGCAAGTATCAACAAATTCGGTCCCTAAGACCTGCCAAAACCATCTAAACGGCCCACTTGTCACATCATGGTAGTATTTACCCTAAACCACGTAAATATTTGATCAGGAGCAGTGGAACTAGACTGTTATCACTGAAACCCTACACAACCAAGATTCCCACGGACGTTAGTTGTTGACTTATGAGAAGGTCGAGGTTGACACCGAGTTTACTATACAGTTAACCGCCCAAACAATCGCCCTTTCCTTAGTAGAGATCTACTTTATCTACGTTCGTTGTAAGTCATATTTCATTTGTGTTGTGAATAGGTTCTGTATTGGAGATGTTAGGGATTATATAAGACAGCTGCTATTGGTTATCAACTGACGCACTATAGTTACAGAAATTAAATAAAACTGCAGCATTACAATTGGTAATACTAAAAAACGTCCAACCACACAAATTATACACGAAAATGGAGTCCATATCCAAACTGCCCACTATTCAAATCTGATGCAAATCTCTCTTGTCCGTGCAGACAATGGCAGGCCGCCGGTCAGTCGCAGGGCTCTCAGGTCGTCGAGATTGGTAGTCCTGTTCGTCCTTTTTCGCCGCATCTCCTTTTCGTCATTAAAGCGTCTTTTTTGCGCTCTGCCTCTGCCTCTGTATCGTTCCTCTGCCACGTCACCGCCTCGCCTTTCGGCGTTCGCCATCGAGATGGTTATCCGTCCGTAGTGTGTGCATGTATGTGTGCGTTCGTCGAATGTTTAATACATATTCAAAAGAGGGCCGAAAGACAGATAGCGAACGGGGACGAGGTTCGCTTAGATTTGCATACAATGTGACTTGGCGGTGCCGTCCAAACTGCGGCGAAACGGCCGATTGTAAATCGCCGGACTGCGCCGCAGTCTGCGTACCGTAGCCGTGATACGGACGGAGCCGATTGTGAGGAGTGCAGGTCCGGCCAAATTAGGATATTGGATGTGAGCAGCGATGTCACGACCGCTTTGCATCGTTCCTTTATGCCACGCTCACACTAGGCTGTTTTATTAGCCGCTAGTTGTTGGTGCTGTTAGCAGCAACAGCATCCAGCGTGATATGTAATAAATTTTTCCTTCTCTGTACAAATTTTCTTGCAAATCGTCACCTCAAACTAACAAAACACACAAAAAAGCAGAAACTCGACGACAGGGAAGAAGAAAGAGATCGTCGTCAACAGGAGGACTTGGCATGGCTCGACGGACGGACGGACGGATGGATGGATGGATGAATGACACGACATTCGCTCAGTCAGTCACCGAGTCTTTTGACGGGCCGGGGTACGCGCGCCGCCGCGCCGTGGTGGCATAAACGGCCCAGAGATTGATAGTTCTGGCATCGCAGTCTAATTGAGTGCTGATGCCGGTGATTGATGTAAAAATAATATGTGAAAATCACGATGACTGGGAACAAATTGCACTGTGTTTTGACTACCTGTGGTAGATTTATGTGTTGCGCCGCGGGCGCTCCCTGTCTCTGATGCTCCCGCTTGACGGTGCAACGCACGCCACTGGCGACAAACCGTCACTCCAGGTCCGACTTCGGCCTTTAGATCTTCATCAGTTATAAATTATTGTATGGGGGCGCTATTATCTTTAACAGTATGGAATTGTACCATTCGTTGTCTTGCGAAAATTTACTCCGAACAAATCAATGATGTTTTCAGTTAAGAAGATCACTTTTTGATCGACAAGATTTTGTTCCCAAATAAAACTATGTTGGATAACTATGTTTTGCATTGAAAAATTCCATATATTCTAATAAAAGGAACCATTCCACCAAAGTTAACACCTTTCCCTATTTGACATCAATAGAGACGAGATGCTTATCTTTCGAGAGGAAGGGCCCAAAAGGTGGGCTCCCAGTGTGTGGTGGTGGTGTGCGGCTACTAATTTTTATGATTCCTTTATCTGCAATCTCCTTATTGTGTGTTCTCGGGACGAAGAAGTCGTTCTCGTCACCTGTCACTTGGTCGATGTCTACCTGACGCACCGGAAACGGCGATTTGATTAAGTTTATCGCGTTATTCTTCTTTCTTTTTCTTTATGTGAGAGCAGAAAGCAACCCCCACGACGTCGCCTGCTGGCAGGTAACAGATGTTACTGATGCCGAGTGTATTTATCGCTTTATGCCACCCCGTCGGAAATAATTATATGTTGGGTAAACTGGTAGAAATTTGGCCCTCCCTAACTTTTGGAGTATGTTGAAGCATGCACGGTTTGATAACAAAATTATTGCCTTGGGTATTGTTAACTTGCAAATTCTACAGTCAATGAAACAATTTATTAAAGATAAGAAAAAATTCAGCTGTTTGCAAGTGTATGTATGCTCGATCACCTCATTTCTACCAGGAATTCCTCTAAATTAGGTTTGGGACATTGCCGAAATCATATATAATGGTCAGTTAATAATAATAATAATATAATAATAATAATAATAATATAATAATAATAATAATAGACAGATTTCTCAAGAAAGTTTGGAAATATTTCGTATTCCATATTTTTTAATGAAAACGAGCATGTGGCAGATACAATCCTTTGCGTTTCCCATATTTGCATAAATAATGATGTGGTTGCCATATGTGATATGATAACGTCTTGACGAAATTGTCTAGAATGTAGATTTTTGTCCTTTTTCCACTTTCTCTTAGACAGCGGATACTAGGTTTATTTATTACTTCAAAACCCGATATCATAAACGCAATATAAGCATCATCATCTACAAATTTTAGATGCTAAGCAAGTATGTTGTTAACTATCGTTAACTGCATCCAAATGCAATAGAAGGTATTTAATGACATTTACCTTTAAAATAACATGCTCGTCCATTTAAAAATAACACATAATCATAGATCCTCTACTGATAAACAAAGATGCCAAAATCCACATCACTTTTCCGCAGAAATGCCTAACAGCATGGGGAAGGACGAACAGTGTGGCGTTTGTTTTAGCGGCATGTTGGACCTTTCCGCCATTAATATTCATATCGATTGCTACCGCTCGCATCTCACAGCTCAGCTCTCTCAGCCAGCAACGCGATTTGCATATCTTATCTGAGCATAAACACGCTCAATATTGAAAATTTATCGTCGGGCCCGCTCGCAGCCGCTACACGTTTTATCAATACATCGGAGAGGATGCTTAATTAATTAGAAGGAATGGCGGCAGGTGGCTAGAGGATGTGATACGCCAAAACCACCCCATTGTTTGCATAACTCGAGAATTTGGTTTAGGTCTGTTAGAGTTGTGTTCAGAATCCTTCAAGTTGTAATTTTTGATGAATTTTATGGCGAACCTCGCAAAATTTGGTACATAGAAATCTTTTTATAACAAAAGACAGTATAGAACATTTACATCTTGAAAGATTGGAACCGCATTCCTTGATGATTAGGTTTCAACCATTTTCAGCGTCGATCCTTTCCCGAAGGTCCAGTTTTATTAGATTTTTTCCCCTGTTGGAGAAGATCCTTTTCCATTTTAATTCTCGTCGACGACCCGTTGGATAAGTTATGGCATCGTGTGGGATGATCTTATAAAGATTGGAATGCGACTGTAGAGCCGAACTCGGAACGTCATATTGTTGCTCGATAAGGGTACGGTCAGACGAACAACTTTTGTGGTACGACACGAAAGTGACGGTAAAAATGAAACTAATAGTTTTAAACGCAAGAGGACAGAAGACGGACTTTATGTGCCCAGTATCGTCTAACTTGTTGCTTTTTCTTCTTCGACGTTACGACTGTCGCCTTTTCTGGGGTCAAGACTGTCGTACTACAAAAGTCACTCGTCTGACCGTATCTTAAAGGTCGCTCTGGCCGCATATACCATCCGTGAATACCCGGGTTCAGTTGCGGCATTCGGTCGGCCTATAGAGGACCGCCACTGCTTGGATATTGTAATCCTTTTAAGGATTGTATAATCCATTTAGTCGCCTGTGGGTACAGCATGAGCAAATCAGACGTTGTTTCTCTTCCTTGCTGGCGTTTCTGTGCGTAAATATTCAGGATGGTAATATATATACGCAGGTGACTTCATCTTTAGTAAAGTAAACGGTTTATAATACTCTTTTAATTATAAAAATTGGTTTATAATCCTTAATTTTATAAATTGTATTAACTAGAAAGAATTTTGAAGAATTTGTTTATAATTTACCGAAAGAATCATCAAAATATACCAAAGATGACAAACATCTTGCACAGAGAAATCGTTGTTTTGATTACACCTTGCAAACTGACGCACACTGGTCGAAATACCTGATCTAGCTGTGCAAAACTCGAAAAAAAAAAAGCAGTTTTAATGCGAAATAACATATTTATTAGCATTAAATATTAAATTACTACTAGTATTGACTTTTGCTTAAAAATGGTATTAAATAAATTAAATTTTATTACATGTGGAAAGCTCATAAAATAATATTGTAGTCGAAAATCGTAATAAAAAAAGTTGTATTATCTAAAATTTAGATCATTTATCTACAATATTTCTTTCCGTGTCAAGATCAAAATCTGTCGAATTTTTCGGTGGGAGGTTTCTTCCTGGGACAGGGGGTGAATTATTATACAATTCACCCTCACAGTAAAAACACTACGCGTGGAGAAGGTTCGAAAAATCACAAGGATCGACGGGGTCCCAATAATTCACGTTGCGGCCTGACGAATGTTCTCCCCAGCAATTAGTGGCAATGATATTGCAGTTATGCCCATTACGCTGACAAATGGCGCTACCTGCTATGGTCAACTCTAACCATGGGCCTCAACACGCGGCCCTCTCTTCACTGGCTTCTCTTTAGTGGCTTCTCTTTAGTGGCTTCTCTTCAGCGGCTCTCCTCCCTGGCAAGCGGAACAACACCATTTGAGCGGGGTTCTAGTCATTACGCGGCCGATAGAGTTATGTCTTTTCATCGGAATGAGTAGCACGGCTCACCGGACTCAATAATAATTGCAGTCCAACGGAAGGACCTTTGAACGGTGCTCCTGCATAACCTATCATTTCGGTGGAGAGTCTAATTGACGATGGGCGTGCCTGCGGTCCGCAAACGCGTTATTATCCGCTTATGGGGCTGGAATTTAGAATGCGGCCGATTTGATCTTGAGTGATACCGAGTTAGGTGGTTACATGGTGCATAAACGGCGGTACTTTTATATACAACCTGGAGGACACTACCGAAATCATATATAATGGTCATTTAATCTTGAGATATTTGAACAGAAACTCTCATAGTTTGTGAACTATGAAAGTTTCGGCAGAAGAAAATCGCATTCATGCACAAGAGTATCGGCAGTATAGCGATTTTCTTCTGCCGAAAATCGCTATACTGCCGATACTCTTGTGCATGAATGTAGTGTTACGTGTAGTTCACAAACTATGGTCATTTAATCTTGAGATATTTGTACAGAAACTCTCATAGTTTGTGAACTACACGTAACACTACATTCATGCACAAGAGTATCGGCAGTATAGCGATTTTCTTCTGCCGAAAATCGCTATACTGCCGATACTCTTGTGCATGAATGTGTGAATGTGTAACACTACATTCATGCACAAGAGTATCGGCAGTATAGCGATTTTCGGCAGAAGAGATGCCAGTTTTGATCACAGCATATCATGGGACTTATAACCTTGCATTTTGGTATTTTTGTCACAATGGGAGCCTCCGAAATTACAAAAGCGTAACATTTCCAGAGATAGCACATCTATGGTCATCAATTCTGTGCTCACACGAAATTTGCCGCGCATAACAAACAAGCACAAAGCGTGTTTCCACCGAAATAAATAAAGAAAAAAAAAACGGAGGAGGAACACGACAAGAAAGAGGAACCAGCGCACAAAATTTATGTCATTCAGATATCCGTCCGCGAGTATCCGTCCGTCCAACCCTGCGACCGGGCGGTAGAATTTATCTGTGGGTATCGTGTGACTCGAAAATCCGTGACCGAAAAACGATAACCACGCGCGGACCTCCATCCGAGCGAGCGCGCAGGGAGGACGACGTAAGGTGGCCCCGTGACTTTTTTACGGCTTTTTTATATTCCCGTCCGGCTATTCATAAAGTGCGGCCGTATCTGATGGGACGCGCAGCTTGACGAGGTGAGATCTGATCTACGGACTGTCACCGGTGACGGGGACCGCTGCTGCGAATGAAAAATGGTGCCGCACAGGCCACGGTCCTCACCGCGGGGGCTCCTCCGTCTTATTTACACTCCCACGCAATTCACGGACGACGCAACGCGCCGACCCGCCACTTTTTTTCGGCCACGAAAACCGCCAAATCCAACTGACAGATTTTCGTGTAGGTACGCTCCAAGTAGTTGATATGTCACGTGTGACAGCCACATTCAACATGATGATCCATCTTGCGGTGTCAGTCGACATTGTTCCGAGCGTGTAAAACACAGTGTAAAATCGGTATTTGTTATTACAACGTGGTGTAATTTAGGTTGCATAATTTTCACTGGCGTGAACTGACGTGACGTTAGTGAGGTTATATAGAAGATACGATATTGCGCAGGTTGGACGCCATATTGATGACGTAGTGTGTTAAGTAAACGTCAGATGAATGTCAAGCGCAAAAGTACAACGTGAATAAATTAAACATTTTATTCATTCAAACAAAAATACACTAATTATATGCTTACATATGTTTTAATTATTTAATGCAACGAGTATTTTTCCAATGAGTGAATATTTTTTGTCAATATATCATTTTCTAACAGGATATGTATTGGAAATTTCGGAGCAAGAAATATCCTTCATATTGAATTTTACGGTAAGTGCTGCAGCTAGAGTATCAACATTCAATCTTGATTTCTCACTTGTCTAAAAATCATTACCAATTGAAAATTTTTTTCAACTGCTGCATTAGTTCCAGGGCAGCACAACGTAATTTCAACAAGAATAATTAATTTTTCATATGGAAAGTGTTCATTTTTGAAATGGTTAAATATTTCCATCTATCTTTTATCAATTTCAACATGCTGATTTTCCCATTGTTCTAATTTATCAGAATTTAAATATACATTCAGTCTTCTAATTTCTTCAAACACACAATAACTGTCATCGATGTTAATATCAGGTATTTCTTTCGATAAAAACTCGAAAAGGAGGACAGAACCTACAAAAGAAGGCCTGTCCTCCCTAAAGGAGGAAGATTGGTCACCTTAATAACATAGCTATTTCCAGTATAAATAAAATCGTTGCAAATCTTCAGACGCAGTGTCCACGAATTTAACATATTAAGAATTTGTAGGTTATGAAATGTCAAATTTTTCATAACCAAGAAAAGTACAATCCACAAACTCTAGTCGAAATAAACTGCAGTTTGTATCGGCAGATGTACAATATATAGAAGAATAAGTTTTAATTCTTCCTTATTATTAAATAATACTTCCAAATTACGTCTCTCTATTGTGTTTGACAATTTGTTACCATCGTAAATCGTTGCGGTCTTACCGGTTGCCATGCAACGAACGAAATTGTTCTGACTTACCGACCGCATGGGTATATCTGTCAATGTCAGTGTCAATGTCATCTGTTGCTGCCTAACAGGAGTTAAAATTATTTTACTAACATTTCTAGAACAAATTTCCTCTATAACTATTTAAACTTTACTCCTTCATGTGGTGTGGTGTATACTAGTATACAGCTTGTCAACTTGACAAAAAGACTTCGCAAAATTACGGCTCATTAGGACCGGAAGTCGCCAGTACCTACGCCAATCTTGGCCGTCGCGTCGCTAATTTCGTCCGCGACATCCCATAACGGCAACTAGTCGCGGCCATCCTTAGCGACGCGTATGACTCGCCTCTGAATTTATTCGCGTCGTGACGGGGATCCGTGTCCGTAGGGCGACATCTAGGGTCGATAAAGAACACCAGCTCTGACACCTGAGCCCGCTCCGCGCCGTACATCACCCTAGTTTATGGACGCAAATGCTTCTGCTGCTCCTTCTTGGCTGGCAATACCAGCTACTCCAGAATCCGTCTCTTCTCTATCTCTGTTTCCCATTTCTCACTCCGCTTTATTATTAGTCGCTTTTTAGTGAATAGTGATGGACAAAATGTAGTTAAATAAAAAAAAATGTAAAAAAATGTAGTTCTAATTATATCTGGGGTATTGGGCAAAACTGGACGGCTACTTGAGTTATGCGCCAGGCGGCGCTGCTGCATTCATTAAAATATGTAAATGCGTTCTGCAATTTGCACCAATAAACGTGCTGGTTGTGCTCCCGCTCTGCTGCGCGCAGTACTAAAAAATAAACCAATTCTTTCGTCGGTTGCATGCAAACAGTTTTGTTGGATTGCTCGTTTTTTGTGCGGTTTTCTTTTTATTGGAATGGCGGCGTGTAATGAATTCTTGGAAAGGGACTGCACCAGAGACTCAAATTATACACTTTAGCGTACTTATTATCATGTATGGTGCACCTAACTTTTCTTTGTTTTGTTCTTTTGAATTAGTCTTTCTATGGTCTGTAATTTATGGTTTAATCCGTAACATAAGTCATACTGTTACTGCGATAACAATATAGCTGTTTTACCAATGACACGGTCACACCAGGGTGTTTTATTAGACGCTAGGTGCTAGTGCTGCTAGCAGGAAGAGCAGCCAGCGGCTATTTTGTCGTCACATTACGCTGTTTCCCCAGCAATAGTACTTCTGCCGTTAGTGGCTACTAGCAAACCTCAGTTCATACACATGGTTAACTATTTCTGGTGCATTTTATATGTCACCAAGTATTTTAACAACTGTATTGTTTAAAGTCAAACAAAATTGTTATTATGTCATAGTGCCATACATAATTCATGATACCTACTCTCCTAGATGAAAATTTCTATCTTTTTATTCCACCGTACGATTTTGACCGATTCTGGGAACCAATTCCATCGCCCCGTCGAGATTAGCATATAGTTTCGCATGCATTAAAACAGTTCCCATCTCGGAGAAGTGGTCGGTCCGACATCAACAACAACAACGACAACAACAACGACAACAACAACAACTGCAGCAGCAGCCGCAGCATCAGCAGCAAACCGGCAAACAGCACCTAATCGCGGATACTAATTGATGCAGGGATTAATTAACGGCCTTGTTTATACCACAGATGCTAATCCGGTTGATAAATACGTCCACCAGAGGGCACCCTCGTCGACTTCGATCAAACCAACCAAAACACTTTTTTCCTCTTTCATTCTGTCAGTACATCATTACCTAATCCAACGTAACCTGAAAACAGTAGAACAGTTGACGTGTATCATCCGGTTTTATCAAACCAGGGTGTTGAAAGGGAAACATCCATCATCGCCTCTATTTACTTAATCGCTTGTAAATATATTCGTGTCGTTAATATATTTACAAGCAATTTGGAATGCGAGCGGGCGAAGTGATTTTTCGTTTTTTTTTTGTGTCGGTCCGTTCGTCGACAGCCGGTCATTTTCTTTTGTGCGAGCTGGCGTACGCGTTGGGCTGGCTCTCTTTCATCTAGATTAAGACCTCAATAGGAATCTGACCAGTCATCCTGAACGTTCTCGGTTATCTTGATCGAGGTATCGACATCGAGGCTATATAGCCGTATGGAAATGAGAGGAAAATGAATTCATCTTCGACACCTTGCTTTGTATATACCCGGTTTACACATCAGTGTTGAATATATGGAATAAGTGATCATAAAGGAACAAATTTTATGATGCAACCAATAAACTGAGAAAACTGCAACAAAATCTGTTAACGAATTATATAAATTCAAAGAATATGCAAAAGTACTGCTTTCAAGATGTATATTTTTATGGATCGATAAAAAGCCACCATTCAGAAGGATTGTGGGGAATATCAAACTCGTTCAACATCGTGACATACACGTAAAAATCCTTCCATTTTAAAATATGCTTTAGAAGGCTCGTTACGCTTTGTAAATGAAGACACTGTTACACCTCGTGCGACAACATTCCATTCCTGTAGCCTAGAACCCAACAACTCGTCTTTTTCTTTTGATAAACCTAAGTCTTTAACCAAATCATTCAGTTCGCACTGGTTTATAAGGTGAGGTGTTCCTAAGACTTCAAATGGCGAATCTTCACGACCTCGTGCGACAACATTCTATTCCTGTAGCCTAGAACCCAATAACTCGTCCTTTTCTTTTGATAAACCTAAGTCTTTAACCAAATCATTCAATTCGCACTGGTTTATAAGGTGAGGTGTTCCTAAGACTTCAAATGGCGAATCTTCACGACCTCTTGCGACAACATTCTATTCCTGTAGCCTAGAACCCAATAACTCGTCTTTTTCTTTTGATAAACCTAAGTCTTTAACCAAATCATTCAGTTCGCACTGGTTTATAAGGTGAGGTGTTCCTAAGACTTCAAATGGCGAATCTTCACGACCTCGTGCGACAACATTCTATTCCTGTAGCCTAGAACCCAACAACTCGTCTTTTTCTTTTGATAAACCTAAGTCTTTAACCAAATCATTCAGTTCGCACTGGTTTATAATGTGAGGTGTTCCTAAGACTTCAAATGGCGAATCTTCACGACCTCGTGCGACAACATTCTATTCCTGTAGCCTAGAACCCAATAACTCGTCCTTTTCTTTTGATAAACCTAAGTCTTTAACCAAATCATTCAATTCGCACTGGTTTATAAGGTGAGGTGTTCCTAAGACTTCAAATGGCGAATCTTCACGACCTCTTGCGACAACATTCTATTCCTGTAGCCTAGAACCCAATAACTCGTCTTTTTCTTTTGATAAACCTAAGTCTTTAACCAAATCATTCAATTCGCACTGGTTTATAAGGTGAGGTGTTCCTAAGACTTCAAATGGCGAATCTTCACGACCTCGTGCGACAACATTCTATTCCTGTAGCCTAGAACCCAATAACTCGTCTTTTTCTTTTGATAAACCTAAGTCTTTAACCAAATCATTCAATTCGCACTGGTTTATAAGGTGAGGTGTTCCTAAGACTTCAAATGGCGAATCTTCACGACCTCGTGCGACAACATTCTATTCCTGTAGCCTAGAACCCAATAACTCGTCTTTTTCTTTTGATAAACCTAAGTCTTTAACCAAATCATTCAGTTCGCACTGGTTTATAAGGTGAGGTGTTCCTAAGACTTCAAATGGCGAATCTTCACGACCTCGTACGACAACATTCTATTCCTGTAGCCTAGAACCCAATAACTCGTCTTTTTCTTTTGATAAACCTAAGTCTTTAACCAAATCATTCAATTCGCACTGGTTTATAAGGTGAGGTGTTCCTAAGACTTCAAATGGCGAATCTTCACGACTTGCCTGATTTGACAGAGTAATTTTGGACACTCTGTCCAATCAAGCAAGTTTCTTCAAACAGGCGAAATTTTTTCTGTGACAAAATCGAAGATGATGAAGTGGATGGCGCACTTGGGAGAGGATGGTTCTCCCCATGGGGGATAGGTCGCGATGCTGATGGCAAATTTGGATATTTGGCCAAATTTGGCATATTTGGATATATGCTTATCCTTCTTCGAATATCCGGAGATGTTTATCTTGCAAAAATAGCAATCGTCTACATGATTGGAAGGCTTTTGCCACAACATGGGAACTGCAAACGGTATTTTCTTTTGCTTCCCTTTCATCCACTTTAAAAGTCTGATCTAACAGGAAATACAGCATATATTAGGTGTCCATGGATTTTCCAGATCTCCAATTCTAAATCCAAAAGCAGTAAGCTGCTTTTACCTCTCCCGTATTGTTTTTCAGGTGGAAATATGTGACTTCAAATAAAATTATCTTAGACCTGATCCCTGTTCTGGTTGTGTCACCCTTGTTCCCTTGTGTTATTATTAGTTTCATTGGGATTGAATAATATCTAATATGTCACATATTTGCTGAATGACAGTAAATTGCGGCAGATCATAAAGAATATCTAATAATTTCCGCGATATCTGCTTAGATTTTTGTGTGACCGATTGACAAAGTCACACTATTAACCCACTTTATGCAGAATTACCCCACTGGCGCACTAAACTCCACCAGTTTATGTTTTACGTACATTTTACGGGGTATAAAATCCTTTATCGTGCCATCACGAGCGGCCGAATGGCCGCGTTCCGCGTCAATAAAATTTCGCAACACCGCAGACAACAGGCGTTCAAACGGACTAAAAAAGAACCGTCCTAGCATCAAAACATTCGTTCCCGGTTCCTTTCCTCGTCACCAAAGAGATACAATAGTCATAGAGGGCAGCACGCACGACAACCCATAAAAAGGGGGTTTTCTCCGAGTCAGAATAAAGAAAGGACTGAGTTGGTTTTAATATCGTCGGGATGGGGTTGTTTTCCAGTTGGAATACGGCATGGCGGGGGCGGTGGCGAGACGGGGGGGCCGTAGACTAGCAGGGGGAGGGCAGACCGGCTTGATTTATCTACGGCGCTAATTTTACCCGTGAAGGGGCGCCCGCTTCGTATATTTAAAATCCAGTGAACTGGGTTATTTCAAGTTTTCGTGAGAACGCTGGGGATAGTCGTCGTTTTTCGTCCTTTTTCATCCCTGTGTTTGTCCCTTTCTTTCCTTATATATATAACCAGTTCGCACTGGTTTATAAGGTGAGGTGTTCCTAAGACTTCAAATGGTGAATCTTCACGACCTCGTGCGACAACATTCTGTTTCTGTAGCCTAGAACCCAATAACTCGTCTTTTTCTTTTGATAAACCTAAGTCTTTAACCAAATCATTCAGTTCGCACTGGTTTATAAGGTGAGGTGTTCCTAAGACTTCAAATGGCGAATCTTCACGACCTCGTGCGACAACATTCTATTCCTGTAGCCTAGAACCCAATAACTCGTCTTTTTCTTTTGATAAACCTAAGTCTTTAACCAAATCATTCAGTTCGCACTGGTTTATAAGGTGAGGTGTTCCTAAGACTTCAAATGGCGAATCTTCACGACCTCGTGCGACAACATTCTATTCCTGTAGCCTAGAACCCAATAACTCGTCTTTTTCTTTTGATAAACCTAAGTCTTTAACCAAATCATTCAGTTCGCACTGGTTTATAAGGTGAGGTGTTCCTAAGACTTCAAATGGCGAATCTTCACGACCTCGTGCGACAACATTCTATTCCTGTAGCCTAGAACCCAATAACTCGTATTTTTCTTTTGATAAACCTAAGTCTTTAACCAAATCATTCAGTTCGCACTGGTTTATAAGGTGAGGTGTTCCTAAGACTTCAAATGGCGAATCTTCACGACCTCGTGCGACAACATTCTATTCCTGTAGCCTAGAACCCAATAACTCGTCTTTTTCTTTTGATAAACCTAAGTCTTTAACCAAATCATTCAGTTCGCACTGGTTTATAAGGTGAGGTGTTCCTAGGACTTCAAATGGCGAGTCTTCACGACTTGCCTGATTTGACAGAGTAATTTTGGACACTCTGTCCAATCAAGCAAGTTTCTTCAAACAGGCGAAATTCTTCTGTGTCAAAAATCGAAGATGGTGAAGTGGATGGCGCACTTGGGAGAGGATGGTTCTCCCCATGAGGGATAGGTCGCGATGCTGATGGCAAATTTGGATATTTGGCCAAATTTGGCACTTTAAAAGTCTATATATATATTTTTGGCATACCTTCTAGATTCACCTCCATATAAAATCAAAATCAAAAATGCAGACACCAACTGTTCACCTTGAATAAGTTCGAGAATTGTGTCCATATCTCGAAACTCTGGGCTCACTCAACGCTCCCAATCTCCCTTTTCTCGTTCCTCCTCTCTTGTGTGTCTGTTTTTTTTTTTACTTTTATCGCGATGCCTATTTCGCTTTCGACGCCGCTAATTGCGGCATCGATAACGCGTTCGTGGGCGTAAACGCGGGTGTCGCGCTGCCGTTGTCGTTCTTGCTGGCGGCTGCTGGCTGATCGGTCCGATCGCAAACTCTTATCTCCCTGACTTCTGGCGAGCCTTGTCTCCGTACCGTGTCTCCCTCTGGCGGAGAACCGGCGCAACCTTTTATACGAGGTTAACGAAGCATCCCAACCTCACCAACGCTAATTGGCCTACACAGTATTAATTGTATATATGTACTTTATTTGGTGGTTGTGTGGTTTTTTTTCTTCATGCGATCTGAAAGGAGCTTTAGGCAAAATGTACTGTTTTATTGTACTTATTGTTCAATGAATCTGTCATTAATATATAACACTCAAACAAAGTCATCTTTTGGGTTGCATATTTGACATGTGACGGTCTATTTTCCAGGACGTAATAGGAAAGTTGGGCCACCCCAGATATTCTTATTTACAAATATAACCTAACGAACGATTGGTATAACATTCTCATAAAATTATAATCCGTTTAACCGTTTTATATTAGGCATTTTCCACCTGTCAGTTCGGTACAAAGACCTCTCTCAGATTTACGCCGTTGCCGTTCAATAGTGGTAACGAACGCCAATGCGGTGAGGGCAAAGTATTTTTTTTCTTTCTCTTTTTCTCGTTCGTTGGTATATAGGTATGTATAGAAGGAAAGAAAGCACGGCTTGGGTGTATCGATGGTCGGCCACCCATTTTTCAGTAATTTCCTGGCTAAGGGAAGCGAACGGTGGGGGGGCACAGCGTGGCCCTTGCCCTGCAGCGGGGGGTCCTGACAGACCGTAATTAATGTACAGGTTGCATGTACGGTGCCGCTCTAGACCGCCGCCCTGCCCTGCCCCCCTCATGAATATTTATATGTCGGAGAGCCTACTCGGTGACTTCTCGGAATCAACGTCAAATAGGCCAATGGACACGTACGCCGTACGCCACTGACTGTACTGAACCGAGTCTTTTATTCGTTTGTTTTTTTTTTATTAAATAGCCTATGTTAATACCAACAATGAAATAAACAAAACGTCAATGAAATAATTTATTAAAGATAAGAAAAAAATTCAGCTGTCTGTAAGTGTCTGTACGCTCGATCACCTTTACATTGGTTTTGGACAGAAGAGATGCCTGTTTGGATCACAGCATAGCATGGGACTTATATTCTCCCAATACCTGACATTTACCCATAGACTCTTTGTATAAATGTTTGTGTACTAATATTTGTGTGAACTACATGTAACACTACATTCATGCTCAAGAGTAAACGTGTTTAGCCAAACTTTACATTGATTTTTGACAGTACAGATGCCTGTTTTGATCACAGCATAGCATGGGACTTATATTCTCCTAATACCTGACATTTACCCATAGACTCTTTGTATAAATGTTTGTGTACTAATATTTGTGTGAACTACATGTAACACTACATTCATGCACAAGAGTAAACGTGTTTGGCCAAACTTTACATTGATTTTTGACAGTACAGATGCCTGTTTTGATCACAGCATAGCATGGGACTTATATTCTCCCAATACCTGACATTTACCCATAGACTCTTTGTATAAATGTTTGTGTACTAATATTTGTGTGAACTACATGTAACACTACATTCATGCACAAGAGTAAACGTGTTTGGCCAAACTTTACATTGATTTTTGACAGTACAGATGCCTGTTTTGATCACAGCATAGCATGGGACTTATATTCTCCCAATACCTGACATTTACCCATAGACTCTTTGTATAAATGTTTGTGTACTAATATTTGTGTGAACTACATGTAACACTACATTCATGCACAAGAGTAAACGTGTTTGGCCAAACTTTACATTGATTTTTGACAGTACAGATGCCTGTTTTGATCACAGCATAGCATGGGACTTATATTCTCCTAATACCTGACATTTACCCATAGACTCTTTGTATAAATGTTTGTGTACTAATATTTGTGTGAACTACATGTAACACTACATTCATGCACAAGAGTAAACGTGTTTGGCCAAACTTTACATTGATTTTTGACAGTACAGATGCCTGTTTTGATCACAGCATAGCATGGGACTTATATTCTCCCAATACCTGACATTTACCCATAGACTCTTTGTATAAATGTTTGTGTACTAATATTTGTGTGAACTACATGTAACACTACATTCATGCGCAAGAGTAAACGTGTTTGGCCAAACTTTACATTGATTTTTGACAGTACAGATGCCTGTTTTGATCACAGCATAGCATGGGACTTATATTCTCCCAATACCTGACATTTACCCATAGACTCTTTGTATAAATGTTTGTGTACTAATATTTGTGTGAACTACATGTAACACTACATTCATGCGCAAGAGTAAACGTGTTTGGCCAAACTTTACATTGATTTTTGACAGTACAGATGCCTGTTTTGATCACAGCATAGCATGGGACTTATATTCTCCCAATACCTGACATTTACCCATAGACTCTTTGTATAAATGTTTGTGTACTAATATTTGTGTGAACTACATGTAACACTACATTCATGCGCAAGAGTAAACGTGTTTGGCCAAACTTTACATTGATTTTTGACAGTACAGATGCCTGTTTTGATCACAGCATAGCATGGGACTTATATTCTCCCAATACCTGACATTTACCCATAGACTCTTTGTATAAATGTTTGTGTACTAATATTTGTGTGAACTACATGTAACACTACATTCATGCGCAAGAGTAAACGTGTTTGGCCAAACTTTACATTGATTTTTGACAGTACAGATGCCTGTTTTGATCACAGCATAGCATGGGACTTATATTCTCCTAATACCTGACATTTACCCATAGACTCTTTGTATAAATGTTTGTGTACTAATATCTGTATGAACTACATGTAACACTACATTCATGCACAAGAGTAAACGTGTTTGGCCAAACTTTACATTGATTTTTGACAGTACAGGTGCCTGTTTTGATCACAGCATAGCATGGGACTTATATTCTCCCAATACCTGATATTTACCCATAGACTCTTTGTATAAATGTTTGTGTACTAATATTTGTGTGAACTACATGTAACACTACATTCATGTACAAGAGTAAACGTGTTTGGCCAAACTTTACATTGATTTTTGACAGTACAGATGCCTGTTTTGATCACAGCATAGCATGGGACTTATATTCTCCCAATACCTGACATTTACCCATAGACTCTTTGTATAAATGTTTGTGTACTAATATTTGTGTGAACTACATGTAACACTACATTCATGCACAAGAGTAAACGTGTTTGGCCAAACTTTACATTGATTTTTGACAGTACAGATGCCTGTTTTGATCACAGCATAGCATGGGACTTATATTCTCCCAATACCTGACATTTACCCATAGACTCTTTGTATAAATGTTTGTGTACTAATATTTGTGTGAACTACATGTAACACTACATTCATGCACAAGAGTAAACGTGTTTGGCCAAACTTTACATTGATTTTTGACAGTACAGATGCCTGTTTTGATCACAGCATAGCATGGGACTTATATTCTCCCAATACCTGACATTTACCCATAGACTCTTTGTATAAATGTTTGTGTACTAATATTTGTGTGAACTACATGTAACACTACATTCATGCGCAAGAGTAAACGTGTTTGGCCAAACTTTACATTGATTTTTGACAGTACAGATGCCTGTTTTGATCACAGCATAGCATGGGACTTATATTCTCCTAATACCTGACATTTACCCATAGACTCTTTGTATAAATGTTTGTGTACTAATATCTGTATGAACTACATGTAACACTACATTCATGCACAAGAGTAAACGTGTTTGGCCAAACTTTACATTGATTTTTGACAGTACAGGTGCCTGTTTTGATCACAGCATAGCATGGGACTTATATTCTCCCAATACCTGATATTTACCCATAGACTCTTTGTATAAATGTTTGTGTACTAATATTTGTGTGAACTACATGTAACACTACATTCATGTACAAGAGTAAACGTGTTTGGCCAAACTTTACATTGATTTTTGACAGTACAGATGCCTGTTTTGATCACAGCATAGCATGGGACTTATATTCTCCCAATACCTGACATTTACCCATAGACTCTTTGTATAAATGTTTGTGTACTAATATTTGTGTGAACTACATGTAACACTACATTCATGCACAAGAGTAAACGTGTTTGGCCAAACTTTACATTGATTTTTAACAGTACAGATGCCTGTTTTGATCACAGCATAGCATGGGACTTATATTCTCCCAATACCTGACATTTACCCATAGACTCTTTGTATAAATGTTTGTCGAAACATTTATAAGACGTAAGCGTATAAAAAGTGACAAAACCATTCATGCTTGTCGTCTACGTCCCATCATAAGAAGAGAAAGGCACTGAAAAGTTGTTATTTTTCCTATAAATTGGCAATAAATGAGTGGGTTTTTGTTGAGGTAACTTATTCTTTATAATATATCTCTATTTTTTCTACGAATTGAAATGTGGCATCGTTGAGCCTTACCGACTTTTATTTATAGATAGGAGACGAAATTAACCGCGGTTGCAGTCGTCGTCGCGTCGGTGCGACGCGAGTGACGTTTTTCTTTTGCTTTGTTTTTATTTTTTCGTTTCGTAGGAGGGTCGCGAGCTCGAGGGGCATTAAAAGTCGCGGCATCCGTTTCAATAAATCAAATTTATTATGTTAATGAAAAGCTACATCGTTCCACGGCGTGTATAAATTACTGCGGGGCGATGGAAAAGAATGCCGAATGAACGAACGAACGAACGAACGAACGTTCGCTTGTTGTACTCGTGCACAGTTATAGGGAAAATAAAAAGGAAAGACAGGGGAGACAGGGGCGATGCGATGGAAGGAAGAAGAATATTATTTATACTTATGCGGCGGTTGTATAATGATGACGTTGGCGATTTGTAATTGGATATAGGCTTAAATTAGTTTAGGAAATATAATAATTATGTTCCTCTTTCTATCATCAATTTTAGACAATATTTCGTTTATTTGCAGTAACTAAGTCGGGCACCGTTAACAAAAAATTGTTTTGGATGTGTTGCGGTGTCGAAATTGTAAGAACATAAAAGTATAACGTATAGCACCATTTCACGAAACGAGTTTAATTTTTATAGACGTACTATTCAAAAATGTTGACTACACTGACCATCTGGCAAACTCGAACGGCTAACAAAAAATTGTTTTCGCGCGTCGAGCGTGAAAAGAATTCAACAAAATAACCCACGGACAGGAAATAACAGCCAGAAAATACTAAATAAAATCGATATCTTCTACGATGATACAAATAATCCACATTTGATATTACAAAGGGTAACAGAAATACGTACACTATCCTAAGAAAATTTAGTCGATTTGTCATTCGATTGCTTTCAAGTTATTATAGTTATTAATATTATATTCTTTTATTATGTGTTTCTCTTGCTTTTCATTCCACCTGAAGCATGGTTTGTGCGTATTTCTTTCTAATAGTAAAGTTTTGCCGACCACAATTCAATTAGGTTCATTACGTTGTGTAATTTGGGCGCAAAATAAAGTATGTAAATATTTAATTTAATTTTTATCTCTATAAATATAAATAATCTCTATAAATAACGTCTACTAAAATGCTAAAAAAATATTTTCTTAATAACGAATAAGTTATAACTCCACAATCTTTGTTACATTTGTACTTTTCAACAGTCTTCATGCAAAAATTTACGCCACAATTACGACTGCTTATGCAACCGAATGTTCAATCAAGTCTGGTTGCATAATCAGAAGGGCAACTATTACGATCCTTCTGAATGGTGGCTTTTTATCTAAGCAGCACTTTTGCATATTCTTTGAATTTATATTATTATAATGTTATTTGGTATATATGTTACGGTCATAGTGATAAATAGGTTTATTATTAATAATTACCGGTTATTATTAATAATAGCCAAGTGGGGAGGTTAAAGTGAAGAATTTATCACATGAACCGGCTATTATTAATAATTTCCAGCATGCTGTGGTCAATGTGATATATTTCAGTTCGATATTGCATTAAGGTGATGCTACAATATAATAGAGCCTCAGATTTGAAATTCTGTTAGTATCTACATAATCGCCACACAACGAATCTATTCACTGGGTTTTCAGTGTTGGGCCTTTAGTGACGTTAGTCCTGACTAACTTATTTAGTTACTACTCATGACTAAAATAAGGAAGATTATCAAAACGAGACTAAAAAATGCCAATCCACACTAATTGCATGCACGAGTGTGTAACTCTTTGGGTCATGCTTATTTGCGCAATTCTTAAAAGCAAAGTAAGTAATTAATTAAAAACTCGGTTTGTATTATTTTACCAGTGCAAACGTACGTAGTGCTTCTGCATTTTGCAATTCGTGGCAAAAAAATATTTTTATTTATAACTTTATTATCTTTTTAATACAAAACTTTAAAAAATGTTTTATATTTAATTTTGAATACAAAAGTCCTTCTAGACCTTTATTTTTTGTGGTAGTACAACAATGACACCATTTATATTGTCAAAATAAAACGAAATAAAGTTTGTAACAATAGGACGTCATCTTCTTTTGTTTTTTTTGTATTTTTTGTTGGTGATAAACACTTTTATAATAAATATATCTGTGAGATATTAGATATACTTAGGGTAGGTATAGGTAATGGACATACTAATGTAGGGAAGATTGAGGCAAGTTGTTACCATGTTTAATCTTTTATTTATAAAATTATTGTCAAACACCAAAAGTAAAAATACCGTGTTAGGAACAGAACCATACAAAAATGTTTGCATCATTTGTGCGGCGCAATTTATGTAAAAACATCTATGTAAACTAGTCTAGTTCTTGCATGTACATATTTGCATGAAAATACAATATTGAAAAAAATATTATTAAATGCGCAACATTTCAAGATAATTAGGATTTGAAAATTTACTTAATAAATTGTAATTGTACATTTACAAAAAACTACCCACATGCATTAAATATAAGAATGGGTGTTATTGATAATAAAATGGTTAACTTTTTTGAACACTCTGTATAAACTGTTTTTTTTTATGTTTTCGTCATTGAGTCGTCCTTGGGTGTATACCAAATATCAGTATCAATTATATCCAGTAGTTTCTAAAGTACAAGGGAGACAAAAAAAGCATTCTGTATTATCAATGTTTTGTATTATTCGTAATTTTGGTCATTGGGGTAGCCGTACTGATGATTTGCGTCGAGTAAATAAATGTAATAGCTTACATAGTAATCAAAATAACTGAGCTAACTTCTTTGAAGACTGTATACAAAAGATCTTTTGTAAAAAGTAACATTTTTATCACTTTTACCGTGCCCGTTAGGAAATTATTAATAATAGCTGGTCCATGTAATTATTTAAGTGTTTCTAATCACATTGACCAAATGATGCGGTTATTATTAATAATAGCCGGTAATTATTAATACAAACCACATTTATCACTTTAACCGTAACATATATACCACAAATGTCATTTCACTCGTTGTTTTGGGTTACGCAATCTACTTTCTCATAAATTCTTTAGTTCAAGAAAAATTTAAGCATCGACGAATGGAATAAAGCATCTCGTAAAATCGTACATTTCGTGTATAAGCAGAGCGTACAGAAACCAAAACAAGGCGAGAAGAGAAACTCTTCGAAACATGGCAAATAAGAATCAGGGAGGATTATTAAAATTTATGATACGCGTATCCCGCCGTCCGTCCGTCTGTACATTACTCCGATTGATAAGATCGGTACTCGCGCGGCCTCATCGCATAAATTTGACGTGTTTTGCATTTAATTCTATAAGGGCGATAGCAATCTCTACCCGACGAGAGAGAGAGAGAGAACGAACGAAAGCGAATCTCCCGATCCGAAATTAACTACCAATTCTGCGTATACGCGCAGCGCACACCACCGACCGTCATCACCGGTTCTTTGGTCCTTCGACCGGGACTTTTCCCGCGAACGAAGCAGGCGAAGAGGCTTCGTTCGCTCTACCATCGGTTTTAATTAGCGACCCGAGCACTGTGTCGCGATAGGATCTCGCGGATTGTTTCCTTGATTTACGACATCCAAATATGGTGCACAACGAAGAAGTCGAACCAAGTTCTCCTTCTTCTTCTTCGTTCTTTTCGTTCGTTCGTTCGTTCAGCGCTAGGTCTCGCCTATATTTAATTACGGTGTATAAAAGGAGTAAGGGAAACGGAGAACCTCGCTGATTGGACACGGGGGGAAAGATTTATGGACGTTGCAGGGCCGCCGCACTCAAATTTCGGTCACGACTCCTCTGCGGACCCATTGTGATCGGTCGTTTTCTACTCTTTGCGCGCGAGCTGGATTGTTTGTTTCTGCCGATGGTCCGGATCGCTTCTACCGCTGCCACCAACTGGTATCTTCTCCGCTGCTCCGGCCCCGTTTCGTATAGAATTGATGCGATCACTTTGTATCTGGTGTCACTTGTACTGTCCGTTCCGTCTATTTATTCGGTCGTCAAACGCACCTGATATAAAGGTTGCACACGTCCGCTACCGACGACGACGATGGACGAAGGATGCGGCATTGATTCCGTGTGCGGACTCGGATGGATATTTATGGGTCAAGCTGTATTTTGATGAATCGATAAAAAGCCACCACTCAGAAGGATCATGCATGGGGAATATCAACTCGTTCATAAGACCCTCAACATCGTGACATACACATAAAAATCCTTCCATTTTAAAATATGCTTTAAAAGGCTCGTTACGTTTTGTAACTGAAGACACTGGCACACCACGTGCGACAATATAACATTCCTGTATCCTAGAACCCAATAACTCGGCTTTTTCTTCTGATAAACCTAAGTCTTTAACCAACATCATTCAGTTCGCACTGGTTTATAAGGTGAGGTGTGCCTAAAACGTCAACTGGTGTTTCTTTACGACTTTCCTGATTTGACAGAGTGATTTCAGACACTCCGTCAAATCCGAAAAGTTTTTTCAAACAAATAAAATACTTCTTTCAACCTATGCAGCTCATTTTTTTAAATTAAAAAATACTTATTTGTTACGAACATACATTCTTTCCTTGAAAGAATTATGTGCAAAGTATCTTCTAAATATACAACGTGTATCTTCTATATTTAGAAGATCCTTTGCACATAATTCTTTCTTTTTCATAGAACGTGTATCTTCTATATTTAGAAGATCCTTTGCACATAATTCTTTCTTTTTCATAGAACGTGTATCTTTTATATTTAGAAGATCCTTTGCACATAATTCTTTCTTTTTCATAGAACGTGTATCTTTTATATTTAGAAGATCCTTTGCACATAATTCTTTCTTTTTCATAGAACGTGTATCTTCTATATTTAGAAGATCCTTTGCACATAATTCTTTCTTTTTCATAGAACGTGTATCTTCTATATTTAGAAGATCCTTTGCACATAATTCTTTCTTTTTCATAGAACGTGTATCTTCTATATTTAGAAGATCCTTTGCACATAATTCTTTCTTTTTCATAGAACGTGTATCTTTTATATTTAGAAGATCCTTTGCACATAATTCTTTCTTTTTCATAGAACGTGTATCTTCTATATTTAGAAGATCCTTTGCACATAATTCTTTCTTTTTCATAGAACGTGTATCTTTTATATTTAGAAGATCCTTTGCACATAATTCTTTCTTTTTCATAGAACGTGTATCTTTTATATTTAGAAGATCCTTTGCACATAATTCTTTCTTTTTCATAGAACGTGTATCTTTTATATTTAGAAGATCCTTTGCACATAATTCTTTCTTTTTCATAGAACGTGTATCTTCTATATTTAGAAGATCCTTTGCACATAATTCTTTCTTTTTCATAGAACGTGTATCTTCTATATTTAGAAGATCCTTTGCACATAATTCTTTCTTTTTCATAGAACGTGTATCTTTTATATTTAGAAGATCCTTTGCACATAATTCTTTCTTTTTCATAGAACGTGTATCTTTTATATTTAGAAGATCCTTTGCACATAATTCTTTCTTTTTCATAGAACGTGTATCTTTTATATTTAGAAGATCCTTTGCACATAATTCTTTCTTTTTCATAGAACGTGTATCTTCTATATTTAGAAGATCCTTTGCACATAATTCTTTCTTTTTCATAGAACGTGTATCTTTTATATTTATAAGATCCTTTGCACATAATTCTTTCTTTTTCATAGAACGTGTATCTTCTATATTTAGAAGATCCTTTGCACATAATTCTTTCTTTTTCATAGAACGTGTATCTTCTATATTTAGAAGATCCTTTACACATAATTCTTTCTTTTTCATAGAACGTGTATCTTCTATATTTAGAAGATCCTTTGCACATAATTCTTTCTGTTTCATAGAACATGTATCTTTTATATTTAGAAGATCCTTTGCACATAATTCTTTCTTTTTCATAGAACATGTATCTTCTATATTTAGAAGATCCTTTGCACATAATTCTTTCTTTTTCATAGAACGTGTATTTTCTATATTTAGAAGATCCTTTGCACATAATTCTTTCTTTTTCATAGAACGTGTATCTTCTATATTTAGAAGATCCTTTGTACATAATTCTTTCTTTTTCATAGAACGTGTATCTTCTATATTTAGAAGATTCTTTGCACATAATTCTTTCAAGGAAAGAATGTATGTTCGTAACAAATAAGTATTTTTTAATTTAAAAAAATGAGCTGCATAGGTTGAAAGAAGTATTTTATTTGTTTGAAAAAACTTTCCGGATTTGACGGAGTATCTGAAATCAAGTGTCTTATTCTCAAAGACCCTGAGGAGGAGGAAGCACGAAAAGAAACGTAATTATTCAAATTGACGTCGCGTCCCGTGATCAAACAGGAACTGGTGTGTAAAATAGGCCCGCAGCCGCCTGCCGGGAGTTTTTCTGTTTGCTTACACCCCTCGCCCTTATCAATATAGGACCAGACAACACCCAGAGGTGTTAATGTATGGGGTGTTGCCGGTGGCGACCTCTATCTGGTTCTAGACGTGTCGGATGTTTTATTGCATAGTCATACTATACTAAAAGGTAATTAATTGAATTAGTAACGGAAGGGATGCGTTAGGGTAATGTGGCGTTGGTAGATATATGTATTCAGATGGTAAAGGTGTTAGATACATATGTTTTTATTTATTTATAGAATTAGTTCTTTGGGGGATGAAAAATAAACATATTTTACCACAGAGAACATTGCTTAGCAACAAATCAATATTCACTACAAATGTCAGTTTGACATTTCATGTTTAGGTTATGTTTAGGCAGATATGTACGTGAATCTATTGTATGATACTTGTTTCTAACAAAAACAAGAAGCATGGTGGTCTTCTTTACCGGTCGTATGGCGGAACCGAGGTAGTATATCACTCAGGTGCTCGTAAGCAAACCAAACAATCAACTTCCTCCCAAACCCTTTGCGATACCGATCTTATTTCCTCAATAATCGATCAGTGTAGGTGCTTTATAATCGCGTCCTGTTTGATCATGTCTGCCCACAAAATTTAGGGCCAATTTTTCAACATCACCCGACAAAAAAACATACCCACCACCGGTCTGTATGCTACTACGGTTAAGATGGTATCATCAAATTTGCATCTGTAGGTAGTTGTGGCGGCCAAAGCATGGGGCCGTGGATACAGTCGTAAAAGTAAGTGTAATTGCAGGCAGCTTTGTTTAACTATGGCGTAATTAATTTATTGGATATCATGGCGGGGAATAATCTCGTAGTTTGGTACTTACGGTCGACACAATGAGTTCCTTCTATTTTCCTTTTATATTAGGGATGGTGTACTTTAGATATGAGTGAGAATGGTTGGTACAATGTCTCTTTGATGAGAACTGAAAAGTTCTACAAGTTTTTGAATGTGTTTTATAGTAGTATTATTTAAAATTAAGTATAAAATGCGTGTAATAGTAAGAATTTTAGCAAATAAAATTTCACCAAATTCTACCAACTATTTCTATTTTTGTATTGAGTCGATGTACACTGTGCGCGGCCTGTGACATTTCCAGTTTGTCCTACAAATCCGCCGGCTATAAATTATAAAACTTAACGAAGATGAAGATCCCTCTGACGGGACAGCACGAACGTCGGAAGAATTATGTATTGAAAAGGCGTGCTAGTATTTTTGTCGCGCTCGCTGGCCCATTCTTAACATTCTTGGCGCACGATCGTCGTCGTCCTATACCAGACAGTCGCGTCGAACAAATGTTCGGTTAATTAGACCACGAAGAATGGCCATATATCATTACAACATGGTGTGCCCCGAAAACCGCATCACAGATCTCTCGTATCCTTGAATGCTCGGGAGTCGATGAGAGGGACTTTAGCCGGCGACGGACGCCTGTAATTTATCGCATATTGTTTTTCTTTTTCTCTTCTTTTCTTCTTCTGCTTCGGGTGCTGGTGGTGCGGCTCGGTAGCCGACTCGATCCCTTTTGCGAGAGAGACTTTACAGTTTTGCATATCAAATGAGCTGAGCGGTGAAAATCGACCACTACGAGGCGAGTCGCTCTCAACGTTATTACTGTGGAGTGAGTATGCATTGGCTAAGCCGCATTTTCCCTTCCCTCGCCCTCTGTTCACCCGTTACCCCGTTGCTGCATTAAATTTACAGACCTGATTAATCCACTGCGAACGCTCCTATAATATTAACTGGAGTTTTGTTAGTTATTTTAACTTTTTCATGTTAGGGATAACAATATTTTTATCATTCTTATGCCTTCCATGTTGTGGGGCGAGTGGCTCTAGCGGTAGAGCGCTGCTCTCCTGCTAGGAAGTCTTGGGTTCAAATCCAGGCATCAGCCGAAGATCCTCGTCCCATCGCCTTTCGCAAGAGGCGTTAAACCGTGGGTGCCGGCAACCAGTTGAACACCTCTGGTTGTCGTTATCAAACAGTATGAAATGGGTAAGCGCAAAGGGCCAAGACTGGCCTAGATACATGCCTTCCATGTTCTCCATGCTTCCACCATGCCATTCCCAAGTTTCATCCGTTCAAAAATCCACACAAACGACAGAAAAATAATTTTTTTAAACGACAAAAATAGTGAACTTACCCACTTCCAAAATTCCTTCACACCCCCAACAAAAACGACAAAGCCATCGCCCTAATTCACCCACCGTCAGTTGATAAACGAGATGCGCCCTACGCCCCCGGGGGTTGGGGGTTTGTAGTTCTCTTCGGCGGTCGGTACAGCAGACCCAGAAATACATATCTGGAGAGATACGTCGTTGATGAGGCCCCACGAGAGCGCCAAACCCGGTCCCCGGGACAGACAGCTTAAGTTCGTAATTAGTCCCATCTGGCGGCGGCGTCGGTACCGGCCGACTAATCGACGAGTGGCGCCCTCACACATGAGACTTCCGTAATGCACTTCGTCTAATTGCTCATCTCTATAAATCCAGGATTACAAGCCATCCCTCCCTTCTCGCCCCATTGTACTATGAACACCAACACCCAAAAACCCTCTGTATTTTAACTATTACTATATATATATATATATATATTTTAAGTATTGTTTTTTTAAATTTTTAGCCTTGTCACTATATTAAAACACGAACAATTTAGTTTAAATTTGTTTAAAATATATATATATATATATATATTTTTTTTTTTTTCGATTTATTGACATGGGACTGTGTGACATCTAAATGGGGTGAGACAGAAGAGGGGTGTTGGTATTGGATTTGATGGGTAACCCCTTTGCGTGTTTATTTAGTATTTTGCATAGTGCAGCACAAGCAGAGAGTCGAGAACCCTGCACCAGTGCTAGGGAACAAATGGTTTGCGAGGATCTTTTACTATCTAAATTGAGTTTGACCCCGTCGCTGTGTAGGGGTAGGTGGTACACTGTATATATGTAGATGTGTGTGTGTGGGGATGCACGCTAAACCCATTATATCGGTCTTGTATGCGGGGTAGTGCCCCTGCTGTTCGTATGCAAAGGACAAACGTTTCGGTTTGACTGCTTAAGTAATGCAATTTTAGTGTTGGATGTAGCGTAGTCTGAAAGTTGAAAAATTTGGGTAAAATTGGGTAAAATTGGGTAAAATTGGGTAAAATCGATTAGTTATATCTGTGAGATGAAGAGAAATAATAAAAAAAAATCAAGGTAGAGAAAAATGATGTGTCACTCAGGATTTGAACCTAGAATTTCACATTTCCTGCATTTGCCATAAAGCTTGTTTAGGAGTTTTTCTTGATTGCTGAAAATACATTATTACATTGTATATTACGTAGATGGCAATACAAAGAATAGAAAACACTCTAAAGAGAGATAGAAGAAAGTTTCTAAAGCGGAAATGTACCACACAAAAAAAGGTATGATTTTAAAACGATTTCCTCCTTGGCGGGGTTCGGTTTATTCCTTCCGTCTACACGGGAGTGGCTACCCTTTCCAACGGAGTCCACCGCCTCCGCCCGGTCGGAATTTTACTGCCAGGATATAAATGTAAATTGGCAATTGTACAACGCTTACTTCGTCCCCTGATTGTTTCGTTTATACCACGTTATTAGAATCGTTCCGCCGCCGGTCTGCTGCTCAGCCTGATCCCAAATTTTTATTACAGGGTGCGAATAACTGAAGGTACTACTCGCAGAGGTTGTTATGTTTACGTTTACGTTTTTTATTGTATGTTTTGGTAATCTGTTTTTTTGGGGGGAAGTTTTATTAAAGATTAGGAAAGTTTATCTTTTGTCGAGCTTGTCTTCCCTGTGATCTAAAGAATAGTGCAACTTTCCGAGTAGTCTGGAGTCCTGCAGGGGTTTGTTCTAGATCCTATATTGTTTACAATTTACATCATCGACAATAAACAGTGACATATTTTGACATTTCGAGGCTTATATTACAATCCATATTACATAATTTTTAATTACAGTTTTCTGGTTTGGAAACCCCCTCGCCCCTTTGCAACACCCGCCTCCCCTGACTTTTATTCCTTTTTTTTCGCGTGCTGTCTCGAATAAAACAATTTATCATATCCGTCTAACGTATTCATTAAAGCGATTTCGAAGTTGTAACGATATATATACGCTCAGGCGGGCCGCACTTGGTGGAAAGGGGGAAAACAAAGGCCGCACGAGCGAAGGGGACGACTGAGAGAGGCGGCGGCGGCGGCGGCGGCAGGAAAAAAAATAAACGCGAAATGAAAATACGTTTCGCGGGAGCGTCGCGAGCGGTGTTTTATTAAAATGGGTTTCGGGTAAAACTTTTCGGGAATTCGCCGCCACCGCCGCCGCCCCCGTTCTAACCGTTCCCCGACTCCGCGCCGCCCCCGAGTTGAGTCTGGTGCCTGCGACGATTCAAAAACAAGATAAACATTCCGGTTTTAACAATAATCTGGGACCGCCACCCTCACGGAACCGTCCCAATAAATTATACAAACTTCCGGTCGCTCGCCCTTTCTCGCTGTATCTAAATATTCACCTGCGAAATTCTCAGGAGGACGCGGTAGCGCCAACCGCAACGATACCTTGCGGTAGGCGTACGAACTACGGTTTTGTTAGTGAGACAAAAGGCAACAGAATTCTAATTATTGTAACATAATTTGTGTGTAGAACTTTATAAGCTTTTTACATTAAGTACCACTGTGTGAATTTTTATTAAAACAGGTCACTAAGCTCTAGATTTCCGGGAGAAAACCGCGTCAACGACGATAAAGTAGTCAAGGTTTTGCACTCTGTTGCAAGAGGCATCTTCAGGACTTAACAGTAGTGAAGCGTATGTTTGTGTGTTGGGTGTTTAGGAATTGCAGAAAATCGTCTAAGGATTGCCGTCCATGTGTCCAGATAACGAAAGTATCATCCACGTATCTGAACCAACATTTACAATCCCATCCACTTAGACCAATTCTACGCTTTTGTGTTGTCAATTGTCAATGAAATTTTCTTGTAATATAACTTTTTCTCCAAATCAGTTCGACTTTGCTCTGTAGCCATACTACTACCATACTGTGCCCACATATACACAAACAATACGAAACACATACAATACGTAACGAGCAGCCTGGACACTGAAGTCGTAAGTTATGGCGACGGCAGTGTTCGGCGTGCTTCCGCATAAAACAGCGTTTTTCCACTCTCGGGTTGCCAGTGGGGTGGATGGCGGGTTGGCGGCGACGGGGGATGGTGCGATCCTTGGATCCCCCCGTATAATACTTGTATATGTGTGCGAAGGCCCCAGCCCAACGGCTCGTCCCGTACAGATTCGCGTTTTACCCTCTCCGGGCAAATCCGGCCGAACATAAATCACCCTTTCCAGCATCGTCGGAGCGAAGCGCTAGGGGTTCTAGGGGGCGGCTCGGATACGGGGCGGCTAGGCGAGGGGTTCCGGACGCGAGGGAGGGTAGGCTTTCATAAAATACATTCGCGATCCAAATTGAAATTGTTTCGGATCTGCTCCGGGACCAGTTCTAATGAGCGAATTGATACAAGATTTCTTTACCGGGGAGAAGATAGCCATAAAAGATATTTTTTTGTTCGAATTTCTTAATGAAACATATGTCAATCGATAGAGCTATTTAAGTAGTATACCCCAGAGTTTTGCCCACAAAAACTATCGAACGGTTTAGCAAAAAAATTGATTTAATTACCAGCGCGTCATCCAAAACAGCTCATGGTGTCCTCAGATATAATTGCAAATAACGCCATCCGCCGATATCGTAGAATATCGGGGATAACAAATTCGGAATCTACATGAAATTCTGCATCTAGTAATGGTATCACTACGACCCCTCTTACTTATTATTTGAGGACACCATAAGCTGTTTTAGATGACGCGCTGGTAATTAAATCATTTTTTTTGTTAAACCGTTCGATATTTTTTGTGGGCAAAACTCTGGGGTCTACTACTTGAATAGCTCTATCGATTGACATATGTTTCATTAAGAAATTCGAACAAAAAACGTATGGATATCTTTTATGGTCGTCTCTTGACCGGCCCATTGCATATGGCATATTAGGTGCAGATCAGGGTCATTTAAAGGGTGTTATCGAGTGAGCATAACTCTGAGCATACCAGGATGGCTAGCTCTATTAATTACCTAGAATTTGACGTATGACTCAAAGTTATGCAAGAAGATTTACAGAAGTTATTAATGTTTTTATCAGTGTGGCAGTGGCTTCTTTGTTATGCAGTAGGTCTACATTATGATCATTTAATGTGTGTTATCGAGTGAGCATAACTTCGAGCTTTCGGGGGTAGCTACCTCTATTAATTACCTACAATTTGACGTATGAATCAAAGTTATGCATGAATATTTACAAAAGTTATTAATTATTTTATCTGTCTGCCGTCGTATTCCTTGTTATGGGGTAGGTCAACATCATTATCATTTAAGGGGTGTTATTGAGTGGGCAAAACTCCGACCTTTTTAGGGTAGTTACCCCTATTAATTACCTACAATTTGACGTATGACTCAAAGTTATGCAAGAACATTTACAGAAGTTATTAATGTTTTTATCAGTGTGGCGGTGGCTTCTTTGTTATGCAGTAGGTCCACTTTATGATCATTGAAGGTGTGTTATCGAGTGAGCATAACTTCGAGCTTTCGGAGGTAGCTACCTCTATTAATTACCTACAATTTGACGTATGAATCAAAGTTATGCATGAATATTTACAAAAGTTATTAATTATTTTATCTGTCTGCCGTCGTATTCCTTGTTATGGGGTAGGTCAACATCATTATCATTTAAGCGGTGTTATTGAGTGGGCAAAACTCCGACCTTTTTAGGGTAGTTACCCCTATTAATTACCTACAATTTGACGTATGACTCAAAGTTATGCAAGAACATTTACAGAAGTTATTAATGTTTTTATCAGTGCGGCGGTGGCTTCTTTGTTATGCAGTAGGTCCACTTTATGATCATTTAAGGTGTGTTATCGAGTGAGCATAACTTCGAGCTTTCGAGAGTAGCTACCTCTATTAATTACCTACAATTTGACGTATGAATCAAAGTTATGCATGAATATTTACAAAAGTTATTAATTATTTTATCTGTCTGCCGTCGTATTCCTTGTTATGGGGTAGGTCAACATCATTATCATTTAAGGGGTGTTATTGAGTGGGCAAAACTCCGACCTTTTTAGGGTAGTTACCCCTATTAATTACCTACAATTTGACGTATGACTCAAAGTTATGCAAGAACATTTACAGAAGTTATTAATGTTTTTATCAGTGTGGCGGTGGCTTCTTTGTTATGCAGTAGGTCCACTTTATGATCATTTAAGGTGTGTTATCGAGTGAGCATAACTTCGAGCTTTCGAGAGTAGCTACCTGTACTAATTACCTACAATTTGACGTATGAATGAAACTTATGTAAGAATATTTACAAAAGTTATTCATTATTTTATCTGTCTGCCGTCGTATTCCTTGTTATGGGGTAGGTCAACATTATTATCATTTAAGGGGTGTTATTGAGTGGTCAAAACTCAGACCTTTTCAGGGTAGTTACCCCTATTAATTATCTACAATTTGACGTACTAATCAAGGTTATGCATCAACTTTCGCAAGTGTTATAAACATTTATATAACCCACTTGATAAGCGGCACACCAATTTACCGCTTTACTTATGTAAGAGGGGTTGTAACCATAACAGTAGTGTCGTATTGATACCATGACTAGATGAAGAATTTCATGTAGATTCCGAATTTGTTATCCCCGATGTTCTACGGTGTCGGCGGATGGCGTTATTTGCAATTCTATTTGAGGATACCATGAGCTGTTTTAGGTGACGCCCTGGTAATTAAATCATTTTTTTTTTGCTAAACCGTTCGATATTTTTTGTGAGCAAAACTCTGGGGTATACTACTTGAATAGCTCTATCGATTGACATAATATGTTTTATTAAGAAATTCGAACAAAAAAAGTTATGGCTATGTATAAGGATATAAAGGTATCATGACAATCACTTAGTGTTATCGGAAAAGCGTACTGTACATATTCAAATTAACACGACGCAAATTTGAATATGAATACGCGCGTTTGCGTTCTGGGTCGTCGGCCCATTAATTCGCTCACACACTCGTATCAATCTTACGCATCGTAATTCGTCATCGGGTAAACGAGAAAGAGAGAGGGCGAGACGAATGAACGAGGCGAACGAGTGAGGCGAGTGAGTCTCGAGCAGTCACTTTTAATCTAATTAAAAGGGCCGGCCGCATTATTGTTGTAATCTTTTAGTACGCAATGGTGCGACCGCGTTAAAACACCTCTAATCCAATTTGCTGGAGCTCGACTGAACGATGGAACGACTGACGACGACGACAACGCGTTCCTTTCGTGATTAATAACAATGCTGATTAATCACACAATTTTTAATTATATGTATGGTTTGTTATTGTGGTGTGTGTGAGGTACTAATGTAGGTATTATTAGAGACTGTTTGAAACGTTCTTGCTGATGGAAAATATTTGTAACATTTGTCATTTCCGGTTGTCAGATTGTGACCAAAAACAATCCAATTCGTTCCCTGGTAACACTAGTCAACAGTCAAAATGTGCATTGGATGCGACTATTTTTTTATATATACTAAGGCCCGCTAAACTCAAAAATCGCATTAAAATTTTTTTTTAATCGATACGTTTTCGAGTTACAATTTCTTTTCTTTTTTTGTTTTTTTTTTTCGGAGGTAGTTCGACTATTTGGAGCATATCTCGAGTTAGGAACGTCCAATCTGGTCGCTCGGCACATAAAATTGAAGCTAATTGTATCACCAACAACTGTCACTCATATAGTTTTTCAATCGCTTCAGTAGTTTTAGCGCAATAGGCCACGATATTATAAAAATTTGGCCAAAATGAAAATGGAACATTTACTCTATCACTTGTGAAAAGTAGAAATCGTGGAAATATAGTTAGTTTAATATTTTTTACGTAGAGTTTGAACTTTTACGAAGATAACAAGGTATTTACGATAAAAATCTATACAAAAATAGCGAAGTTATGGTAATTTAAGATTGACAGGTACCAAACTACCAGAATTCTACTTTTTCTCTGTTTACAAGTTTAATTCATTGTGCTTAGTTTTAATGTGATGTTTTCAATATAAAGGAGATTAGAAGTGAGTTTGATTGCTGCTTCGCCTTATATTCTTGTCGATATCTGTTTTTCTTATGAGGAACCAGATGTACCTAGTTGCCCATCATTTTTTCAACCCAAAATTCCTGGTAGCGCCGCTCAATAGTCTTCATTTCCTGGTGAAACAACTCACCATGCTCGTCACTAACGTCACCAACATTCTCAGGAAAAAATCTTCTCCACTGGTAGCTCCAGGTGTATACCGTATCCCATGTGCTTGTGGCAGTGTCTACATTGATGAGATAAAGCGCTCTGTCAGCATTGGGGTTTCAGAACATGAACGTTGTACAAGGCTGCGCCAGATCACCAGTTCATCGCTTGCTGAGCACAGACACAACAATTCGTCTCGACCAAACAAAAGCATCTCCCGGGAATCACGTTATTATCCTCGTAGAATCCGCGAAGCGATCGAAATCTTTAAAGATCCCTCCAATCTCAATAGAGATGACGGTTGGCATTTGCATCATAGCTGGAAACCACTTTTACGACCACCACAGCTAATCACAGCTACCCCAAACCGCCCTCCCAACCAATAGTTGTTTGACTACCTGCGCAGGCACCTGCGCCAGGTACATATAACGTCGCTCGAAACACGTACTGACATATCTGAATAGCATTTTTTGGTGAGATACGCCACTACGTGTTTTGAGCGACGATAAATACCCTCACTCTTCCACACACGTTCATTCTCTCCGTCCTGAAGATGCCTCTTGTAACAGAGTGCGAAACGTTGACTAAAAGATGCGCATCTTGGTGCGAATCACGTGACGTACTCGTCTTCCGAATGGATCCGACCTCTACCATGCATTTAAACTGCTATAAATGACGAAAAATACAAAATAGAGAAAAGGCTGAATTTTGGTAGTTTCGTACCCATCGGTCATAATTGATCATAACTTCGGTATTTTTTCATAGATTTTCATCGTAAATAACTTGTTCTCTTCGTAAGAGGGCAAACTCTACGTATAAAAATAAGAAACTAAGCATATTTTTACTATTTCTACCTTTTCCTGGCGGTTAAATGAATGTTCGATTTTCATTTATACTAAAAAAATTCAAATTATGGTCAATTGCACGGAAACCACTGAAGCAATTGTAAAACAATATTAATAACATTTATTGGTGATTCAATTGGCTTTAATCTGATGTACCGTACGACCAGATTTGATGTTCCGGACTCGAGATATGCTCCAAATAGTCGAACTACCTTCAGAAAAATGAACAAAAAAAAGAAAAATTCATAACTCGAAAACGTATCCATTCAAAAAATTTTTAATGCGATTTTTGAGTTTAGCGGGCCATGGTATCTAAGAAAAAAATAGTGGCATCTAATGTACATTTTTTATTTATTATTTTGTTGACTAGTGTAATTATTCTAAATTCCGCATTTCTTGTATATTCTTTTCTCCAAAATATTCTTTCGATTCTCTCGTCACTCTCAAGTATTTTTTTCCATACGTAACGAATTTATTTTAAGCATGGAGCAGTAACCATAATCGTGAGCGTATGAGGCATAAATCGGCCATAACCCCTCATAACAGTCTGCAGTTATGAGACGTACCCAACGCTGCTGCTGCAGACTTTTGCCTTGTTGTAATCTCCTTCTAGGTAACGTCACCTTCTTTCTAAATGCGTTTAAATCGTTATTTACGGCCAGTCCGAAATAGGCGCCCGACCGACGCGTTAATTAAGTTCGCTTTATTAAACCAGCTACAAGACCTAAGCCAAAAGAAATAGTCGACTACACATCTCGACATATTTGGTCTTTACTACGTTTTATGGGATACGCAAAGGATTGATGATTTTGTATGTTATTCTTTGATGTAATATCATAACCAACATACATTTTTAGAGATGTCACTTTGACATAAAAGTATGAAAAAAAAAAAAAAAAACAAACACAAAAAACGTAGACTGAACAAACTGGACCGTGCAAAAGGAATCAAAATAACACCGGGAAATGAATGAAAGCAAACCGACGGAGCAGGGGATTATTTAATTCAGCGTCGAATGATTGATTCATTTTGACAGCGCTTGGGCCTGTTCGCCCGAACTGACAGCAGTCGCGTTCCTCCTTTCTATTGCCTTTGTTTTCATTCAGCTCGCGCGTGCTGCAAACTGACGGTGGAATCGTTGGCAAGCAAACGTCAACGGGTTTGTCCTACAGCCCATGTTGCTGCCACCCTTTCTTTCTTCACCCTTTTTTTGTTTTTCGAGTTGGAATACAAACAGAAAAATTGATTGAAATTTCATTTATATGATTGTCTAAAATAACAACTCTTCAACTGTCTAAAATTGTCCAGAATTGTCTAGAATTATTCAGAATCACAAGAATTCTCTATAGATATGTCAAAAAATTGCCCAAAATTATCTACCTTATTAGGCGAGTTGCCTATTCGTCTAGTACACGTGGTGTATATTTTTTCGTACGTACAATAACTACGCTGTGAATCATCTGCACTGCGTTATTGAACTCAATTGAAGTATCCAAACAAAGCGCGACCCATTTAACTTCGGTCGACATCATAGCATGTCATCGTAACGATTCAATAAAAGCGCGGATCTCGTCGCAATTACGACATTCCTCACAGAACATCGGTGGCAAATAGCGAGCGTAGACAGCGCCAAAAAAAATTAGTACGCTCGAGCTTGCAGCAGCGAAACGCGCGACAGTTTTACGACGGACGCCCAGTCAAAACACGTGGGACCATTCTGCCAACCATTAGTACCTAACTAGCTCTGTGTATAAGTCAAAATTTTCGATTTTAGTTATTGGGCATTCTAGAAATATGTGGTTAAGGCTTCCCACCTGTCCACATTCGCAATATGGACATTTTAGGATACATTTTAGGTTATCTGCTATCTGTTACTGTTGTTACGAATGTCCGGCAGGGGGCGTTTCGGGTTTGACGTTACTATGGTAATGGCAGCAAAACACGGGTCGACAAAAATCGATTTTTTGGATCGAAAATGGTTTTTAAGGCCGTTTTTTTTGCTCAAAACTCTTTGCGAAGGGTATTTAGAGGGATCTTATCGTAAGACATGAGAGCGAGCGGCTTTTATAAGGTCGGCAGGAACGGATAAAAAATGTAAATTTTTGACGTTCATCGATCCGCTTGTCGGAATTTCTAGACGTCACGTGACATTTTCTCGAGGTTCGCCTTCACCCGAACAGGTGCAAAATCGTGATTTTTTTTTCAAAATTGACGCATTTAATTTACAAAATATCGCGCAATCCACGCGGAATCGTGTCCTTTTTTCAATTCGAGCGTCAAAAGTAATATCGAAAAGCCCTACTCGATCGCAAATGTCGGCGAAAATGGGCGATTCCGCTGAACGCGCCCTACACTTGAAAGTTCGTAATTAGTATAGGTAGATTTACGGGAGCGCTGCGCTTGCATGCTATAATAATAATAAGGAACAGTGATGTAAAACAACGATGACGCGCTCCTGCAAAACTTGTCGCTCAAAACTTCATCGGAAAGACGAATTTATTCGCCTCAATGAGCGAAAGAGTCCCCGCTCTGGTGGTAAAAGTATTACCTAGTGTCTTCGGGATAATTTTCATAGTCTATATGGTGTGGTATAGGACTTTGAGTATAATTTCGCCGGTATTTAAATCTAAAAGATGAAAAACGACAAAAAAGAAGCAGCAGAAGTAGCAGCAGTTTCCTAAAGGGAAAAGGTTATACAGTGAGTGGGGTCGTGTACTAAAAATTGACAAAAATGTCTAAAGACATGCTAGTGTGTTCAAAGAATTTTCGAAAAGAAGATTTGTACACGAATAAATCAAGTTGAGTGTACAGTAAAGGAATCATATTGTTTTTAAGTTTGACATATTACGGATCTAACCTCAAAATGAAACGTCTTTATAAAAAAAATCCATACAGTCACATTTTCCTGCTGCAAATAACTTTTTCCTTCTACAAGGGGTTGTCCCTGATAATATCTATACATATTTTTTCAATAACGGTTCCGAAAATACTTGTAAATACTCGTCAGGGTAATTACAGTCATGTGCCGATGTTAGCGCCCTCTACATTCGCCCGTTCCTGCGTATTAGTGTGAAGAATGAGTTAACCTAACAAATTCCACGATCCGCATTCGCCAAAAACAAATCACCCCTCATCAAATTCGACACCCCGCATACAAATTCAACACGTAACCTTATTTATACGGTGCCGGTCGTGCTGGAGCCGTCCATAAATATTTATTCGGACTTCGGGACGTTGTGGCCTACTAAGTACGACGATAAGCGAACTAATTGTCGGCAGGTTGTATCGGGACAGCCCTAACGATCGCCGATTTATAAGGTGAGGCCACGACATCACGCGGTGGTGGCTGCAGGCCGACCTCAGCGCAGAATGTCATCACTTCTGGCGTATTTGAGACCTGAGAGTGAGAGCAGCGAGCATTTAGCGATGATAGCGACCTCTGTGTCCGCCTTTTTGACACCTGCCCGCCAAGACACGACAAGGCACTTAACGGCTACCACCTCCGCCACCACGAAATGACAATTTTCCCATTTTGCTGCTGCTGAATGTACATATTGTACATAGTATATACAACTAGCTCTGTGTATATATCAAAATTTTCGATTTTAGTTATTGGGCATTCTAGAAATATGTGGTTAAGGCTTCCCACCTGTCCACATTCGCAATATGGACGTTTTAGGATACATTTTAGGTTATCTTCTATCTGTTACTGTTGTTACGATGTCCGGCAGGGGGCGTTTCGGGTTTGACGTTACTGTGGTAATAGTAGCAAAACACGGGTCGACAAAAATCGATTTTTTGGATCGAATATTGTTTTTAAGGCCGTTTTTTTGCTCAAAACTCTTTGCGAAGGGTATTTAGAGGGATCTTATCGTAAGACATGAGAGCGAGCGGCTTTCATAAGGTCGGCAGGAACGGATAAAAAATGTAAATTTTTGACGTTCATCGGTCCGCTTGTCGGAATTTCTAGACGTCACGTGACATTTTCTCGAGGTTCGCCTTCATCCGAAGAGGTGCAAGAACGTGATTTTTTTTTTCAAAATTGACGCATTTAATTTACAAAATATCGCGCAGTCCACGCGGAATTGTGTCCTTTTTTCAATTCGAGCGTCAAAAGTAATATCGAAAAGCCCAATTTTGCAGCTACTCGATCGCAAATGTCGGCGAAAATGGGCGATTCCGCTGAACGCGCCCTACACTTGAAAGTTCGTAATTAGTATAGGTAGACAACTGATATAGCTGCCCGATACTTTTTGTTGTTTTGTAATTTAATATGTTATAATCTGTCAAATTGTTGATAAACACAAATCACATCATTTATGTGATTAAATCCCTAAAAAGGATCATACTCTCTCTCATGAATATTATCGCAAAATGGAGCCACCTGGGCCCGTGTATGTTTTGACTAATTAACAGGTTAATGCACGTTGAAAAGCGTAACGGTCACCCTAATATTTGCGAAGCCAAAAATAGCCATCAGACCGCGGTAATAATAACGCGCGGTCACACGACGTAACACGCGAAATATTCCCGCCTGCATATGTCCGGGGCCCGAAATATGTTACGATTTTAATGTGACCGGCGCGCTGAGCGATTTATTGAAATGGCCGGGTTGAGAGGCAAAATTGTAGGAGGGATGTACGACGAAACCTATTACGTGAGATTTAATGTGGTGACATCTACTAAAAATATAGGATGATTCGTAAAATTTTATTTTTGAATTGAGAGGTCATCATTAGTGTGGTTTTATGTACCTTTTATATCCAATATGCTTTTATCCAACTACAACACGAAAACTTGAACTTGAAGGCAACAGAAGATCAGACAGAATCAGACAGAAAATCCAACGTAACACCAATAATTAAATTACTTTCCATTGTTTGATGATCACGCAAACATAGGCCCATTCAAATTTTAGAAATTTCTTTTCCGGGCGCCTGTGCTCGCAGAACGCAAAAAGAAGAATTCTAATTATAGGTCCGTTGCTCATTTGATGTTCATTTACCTTTCAGATCATCAGGAGTGAAAGTAACGAGAGAATAAACCAGAAGTCGCGCACCACTGCTCTCGCCGCTGCGGCCACTCCAGATTGAAAACTTTCAACTTGAACTTGACGCGTCCCGTACGCCTGTCTGACATTCAAACGGCTCATAATTCTCCGAGACTAGGTGGTAAGTTAATAACGTCTGCAAATCGCGATAAATTAAAATTAAACACATTCAAATGTATGTAAATTGTATGTACGTGGTTTATTAATTGTGGTATTAGGTAACGGAATTATATATTTGTTCAGTTTATTAATTATGAGTTAATGAGTTTAGTAATTTGCGTTTTATGCCTTGTGTTCTGTCAAATGGGTCAAAAATCTTCTGCACCTTCTTGAGTCGAAGAAAAAGAAATGGTTCTCGACTGAAGTGGATAGATTTCTTTTATACAAGTTATAAATTATAAATTCTAATACCGGCAATCAGTTGGCCTACCAGTTGGCGTGGTAAACGCTCCCAGATAATTGCATGCAGAGGAACAAGAGTGAGTGGGTACCAATTTAAATGGTGAACCCAATTACGTGAGATGATCGGGTGCGAGGAAGAACTGGATGAAACGACCGGAGGGGGAAGAATAAGTGGCAGTAAGCGGACGACGAAGAAGTAGAGGAACACCGACAAAACGACGACGAAACCAAATTAAAAAACAACAAGAAAAAGACGCGAAGAAGCGGGCTTCTGAGAACGTTTGTTAGTGGCTGTTGAACGAAGAAGAACCCCGAGGCACCACCGATGGATTCTTCCACCCGGGAGATGGCGATCTTCAACGGTGTCTACTACCACGGCTCTCTGTTCGATTTGCTTTGGCTTTATTACCGGCCCGGCCGATAATAAAATGGATGCCGCCCAGTCCACTGAAATTTACGACAAAACGAAATAACTTTTATAAATCACTGCGCGGAGGCTGTAGGGTCGTGTTTATGGCCGATGAGTCTTCAAATTGCAATTTGAGTTTGTCGGACATTTGCAATTAAATGCACGAGGGTTTATTCAAAAGTTAGACAAGTACAATTGACCACACTTTAAAGATTGCGAGACAGAGTACGGGTTGCGAAACAGACATTTTCCAGAAATCATTGCAATCGATTCAGGAGACCTCAAAACGCGTATTTCCGCTGAAATTTCGAAACTGAATACGGGTTGCAAAACAGACATTTTCCAGAAATCATTGCAATCGATTCAGGAGACCTCAAAACGCGTATTTCCGCTGAAATTTCGAAACTGAATACGGGTTGCAAAACAGACATTTTCCAGAAATCATTGCAATGGATTCAGGAGACCTCAAAACGCGTATTTCCGCTGAAATTTCGAAACTGAATACGGGTTGCAAAACAGACATTTTCCAGAAATCATTGCAATCGATTCAGGAGACCTCAAAACGCGTATTTCCGCTGAAATTTCGAAACTGAATACGGGTTGCAAAACAGACATTTTCCAGAAATCATTGCAATGGATTCAGGAGACCTCAAAACGCGTATTTCCGCTGAAATTTCGAAACTGAATACGGGTTGCAAAACAGACATTTTCCAGAAATCATTGCAATCGATTCAGGAGACCTCAAAACGCGTATTTCCGCTGAAATTTCGAAACTGAATACGGGTTGCAAAACAGACATTTTCCAGAAATCATTGCAATGGATTCAGGAGACCTCAAAACGCGTATTTCCGCTGAAATTTCGAAACTGAATACGGGTTGCAAAACAGACATTTTCCAGAAATCATTGCAATGGATTCAGGAGACCTCAAAACGCGTATTTCCGCTGAAATTTCGAAACTGAATACGGGTTGCAAAACAGACATTTTCCAGAAATCATTGCAATCGATTCAGGAGACCTCAAAACGCGTATTTCCGCTGAAATTTCGAAACTGAATACGGGTTGCAAAACAGACATTTTCCAGAAATCATTGCAATGGATTCAGGAGACCTCAAAACGCGTATTTCCGCTGAAATTTCGAAACTGAATACGGGTTGCAAAACAGACATTTTCCAGAAATCATTGCAATCGATTCAGGAGACCTCAAAACGCGTATTTCCGCTGAAATTTCGAAACTGAATACGGGTTGCAAAACAGACATTTTCCAGAAATCATTGCAATGGATTCAGGAGACCTCAAAACGCGTATTTCCGCTGAAATTTCGAAACTGAATACGGGTTGCAAAACAGACATTTTCCAGAAATCATTGCAATCGATTCTGGAGACCTCAAAACGCGTATTTCCGCTGAAATTTCGAAACTGAATACGGGTTGCAAAACAGACATTTTCCAGAAATCATTGCAATCGATTCAGGAGACCTCAAAACGCGTATTTCCGCTGAAATTTCGAAACTGAATACGGGTTGCAAAATAGACATTTTCCAGAAATCATTGCAATCGATTCAGGAGACCTCAAAACGCGTATTTCCGCGGAAATCTCGATTTTTGTGTTACAATACTTTCCTTTTAGGGTAACTAATTGGAAGGTAAAAATATACAAAAGTTTTAAAAAGGGTAACGTATGTTTTAGTTGAATAACCAAGAGAGATGTATGTATATTTAGAACTGACAGTTAACATACCAACGAACAAAAAATGAAATTACTTTAATCTCGATAAACATGAACCTTTACTTTATTAGTGACAGTAATCCGGCATCGGCAACGGAAACTCCAACAAAACCACAAAGACAAATTGCTTTCATTTCACTTTTACTTTTAACCATTAATATGGGTAACAGTAACAGTTCATATCCTGCGCCGTTATTATTTCTTTGCAGATTCATGCATCCTTTCACCAAACGTCGGTCGAGCGCCTTCTATGTCTTATCTTCGCGGCCACACCAATTTCACTGACCAACGAACGGCCTCAGAGCATGTCTCTATCCGTTACGCATAAATAATATCTTTCCCTAAGCGAACAAATATTACACAAACAACAAGATATCGTTAATCTCACCGGAGACTAGAGGATACGAATATCTTGTTCACTTTATTGTGGCAATCACTTTCCCTCTTAATGTGACTGCGAGTTTTTGAAATACAAAAAATTGTGAAATGTAGAAAGTTGATATGTTTTTTTTCCTGTTTCATCGATGACTGTAATGTTTTTTACTGTTCTGATTTAAAAAATAACCATTTCCCGGACTCATTTTATCTGTGTATAACAACATCAAACCAATTTGTTTCTAAATACTTCCTTAAAAAAGATAACGACCCGATTTCTGGACACACTGACAAGTTAGTCGTCTCAAATCAGATTCTACAGATAACCAGGTATAATTCCAACCCGTTGGAATGCTGACGGTGCCACTTAAAAAACTACAAATTTAAAATATCTCTCTATTCGACCTCATCCAAAAACAACCGATTAAAAAAACTATTTACTTATGCTGGTCGCATACCCAAGAAACTATGTTATCTCCCTTATTTAAAAATGCATTTATCAGTGACTTAATCAAAGCGGACCCAAGAGCAGATCCAAGAGACAAAACTCGGACAAAGACAAGAGAGACAAGTGAGATAAACAAGGATTGTGAGAAAGGGAAAAAATGAAATGTTGAAGAAAACCCATCGAAATTATAAATTCAAGCGACGCGAGAAACGGTAAGAATGTCCACGGGAACGCTGCGGTTGTCGGGAGTCATGGTTAGGACGGTATTTGTGATGAACACGAATGGTTGGCATTCCTGACTGGGGGCCCGTTATCGTCCCGACCAGATCTGTAACTATCTGTGCCTGCCCGGAGACGCAGTTATGCAGCCCTCAGACAGTTACGATTAATTAAAATAAGATCGCTGATAAGATATACAGAGTGTCCCGTTCATGTACGTTCTGGCAAAAATCTTACTAGTTGAGTGATCTTTAATTACTGTGCCAAAAAAATCCTAATTTTTCAAACCACAACTTAAACAAACGACCTTATTTTTATTTTTACCTGAATCGGGGAAACCAACGTCACCAATTGATGCTTTATTCACGACATTGTATCTATGAATATACGACCTAATGGCATTAAATTTCTTTGCGCAAAGGAAACCAACGATTTGCCAATTAACCCTCCTCAATTAACGATCCCATTTCGCGATTGTTAAGCGACTACTTTGAATAGGAACCGGAAACTGTAATTAACATAATTAATTAACAAAGGCTTACATGTCTATGATCAAATCCAATTAGAAACGTACAAATTATTTAAAGAAAACTGATTATTATCCATACATCAATCGGAGAAAAATTATCAGGCGAAGGAGTGAGTTTAAAATTCATGATGGTTTTTTTGGACCTTGTAGAAAAATACTCGCATTTTTGTTGAATTTGACAATATAGACGTCAAAATTTGACGTTTTAAACGTCAAAATTTGACGTTTTAAACGTCAAAATATGACGTTTACAACCGTCGCCATGTTTCTTTCATACCTCATTCAATCTATCATGTCTGCGCTAACATAATATGGAGTTCTGAACGTATCCAAAGAATGCGGCTCGCTCATGACATCTTCACGTATCGATGTAGTAATAAAAAAGAAATTATTATCCATACAGAAATAAATTTGCGTTATTGCATTAAGTCAACTATTCAACAAGATTATCTTCAATCTATAGCTCGTCTTTCATTACTTGTGGTTCTTCCAAGACAACCTCGATACCTTCATCTTCTTCTCCTGCTTGTTCTTCTCCTTCTTCGGAATCTTCTTCTCCTTCTCCTCCACCTTCTTCTTCCTCTTCAACGGGAGGTGCAGCATCTTTACCATCCCATAAAGGAGTCTCGACGATATCAGGGATTTTATCCCCGTTAACAGGATCGCTACTGATTCCTTTACCATAAGCTAGCTTCTTCAAAAAGTCGTTAATCCCTGATTTACCAAAAGACCCCTTGAGGAGGGAATACTTCAACTTCTTCACGTTCAAAACAGCCATCGTAGGGTACCCAAAACCACCCACGTCTAAAGCTGCCTCCAGGTCTGCTTGTGCACCAGCTTGTGCCCATAACCAACCCCAATTATGCTTCTTGTACTTCTCACCAACTGCCTTCAAGATATCCAAGTACTGGTTTCTGCATTCTGACTGACAGTCAAAGATATGAGGAAGAATGGTTATGATGCACAAGACTTTATCGCAGGCTTCGTCAAATGTTCCTTTCCCATTGATTTCTTTGATTTCTGGTGGTGGAAGGTTGTTGACCAAGTAGTCTAAGGCCCAATCGACGATGGCTTGAGCTGTCCTACCTCCTTCATAGGTGGTTGCAACCCCAGCTCGCTTGGGACCTGGGGAAAACACTTTGATATTCGGGTAACCACCGATCCTGTACTCGCTAGCCTTTATCTTATTAGCAGTAGCATCTATAGCACCAAATTTAATCTGACCCTCAAGCATCTTAGCTGCTTCGTTCCAATGAGGTGCCAACTCCTGGCAGTGCTTACACCATGGCGCGAAGAACTCCACCATCCACAAATCCTGCGAACCCAACACATTCTTGTTGAAGTTCTTATCGGTCAGCTCAACCACATATTTCTTTTGCTTGCCTTCTAGCTGCCTCTCAACTTTGATCTTCACCGCTTCCATACAAGCATCAACCAGGCCTTTGGGCGTTGGGGGACCCTGGTATTTGGCTGGGCGCTTCTTATTGAGGCCGAAGATGAATATCGTTGGGTAGCCTTCCACGTTGTATTTGCTGCTCAACAGTGGATATAGATCGTTGTGGGTGGCTCCTACCTTGACAACACCTTTCAAAGCGTTCGCTGCTTTTTTGTATTTCGGCGCCAAATCTTTGCAATGTTGACACCAATCCACGTAGAATTCGATTAACCATACTTCGTCCCCGTTGATGACTAGCTTGTCGAAGTTTTCATCCGTGATGTTGACAACATTGGATTTGTCGTAGAATGTGAAGACTGGACTCGCTAAGAAGAGGATTGAGATGACAAGTAGCGGTTTCATCATGGCTTAGTATTACTAGTAGTACTGTCTATGGTTACTATGGAAATATAATCAAGTTTATTTCAAGGAGGTCTTATGGAAAAATAGCCAATTTTGATTTTGGCGGTTGAAAACTGGTTAATACAGCTCTCAAGAGATGGCACCTGACATAGTAGTCTGTTACAAGCTTCCGTATGAATGTACTACATAACCTTTTGTGTACTACGTGTATCTTGTCCCATTGACAAGTTCTTAGTTAAGCATCAACTGATTATTTACCTTTACCACAATAACTCCTCACACTTAAACGTCAAAATTCGACAATTTGGCGTTTAAGATGTCAAAATTTGACGTTTAAAACGCCAAAATTCGCCATGTTTCTTTCATACCTCATTCAATCTATCAAATCTGCGCTAGCATAATATGGAGATCTGAACGTATCCAAAGAATGCGGCTCGCTCATGAAATCTTCATTTATCGATATATTAATAAAAAAGAAATTATTATCCATACAGAAATAATTTTTTTATGGAAAAATAGCCAATTTTGATTTTGGCGGTTGAAAACTGGTTAATACAACTCTCAAGTGATGGCGCCTGTCATAGTAGTCTGTTATAAGCTTCCGTATGAATGTACTACATACTTGTATCTTGTCCCATTAAAAAGTTCTTAGTTAAGCATCAACTGATCATTTACCACAATAACTCCTCACACAAATACAAACTCCAGGCGTTCATACGATCATCATGACTCGGTAAAATTTCTAATCACCACGTCGTCGGGACAAAGGCCGGTCCCCGGTTGACGGAAGATCGGTTACGGCTACTTGTGTCACTGTGGGAATCTCCCACAGGCCTCCGGGACTCATCTAACCTCTGAATGCTGATCGTACGGCCGGACAATAGCGATCGCGGTAGGTCTTGTTGATTGCTCCACCTGTGTCCGATCGTGTTTGCTCGGTTTTCAATAGTTATCACAATGGGTCCGGCGACAGCCCGCTAAATAGACAGATGACACGCAGGATCTGCCACCTTTTCAACCCGCACCCGAGGATACCAACTCGTCCTGGTTAAGATTCAATGAGTCCGGCTCTTAATAGAAAATAGATTAATTCGTTTGTCCGAGTGGAATCCTCATCACTTGACGCTGACGATGCTGCGCTGCGCTGATCCGTGATAAATTGAGATTTAATGTGGTCGATGCGCACAATGCCTTAATCGGAGAAAAAATATCAGGTGAAGGACTGAGCTTAAAACTCATGATGTGTAAAAATGCGTCAAAATTTGTCAATTTGACGTTTGAATTGACGTCCACGGTTAATTTGACGTTTAAGACGTCAAAATTTGACGTTTACGACCGGCGTCATGTTTCTTTCATACCTCATTCGATCTATCAAGTCTGCGCTATCTTAACTGAGCAAATATGGAGTTCGGAATGTATCCAAAGAATGCCGTCCGCTCATGACATCTTCATGTTTCGATATATTAATCAAAAGGAAATATTCTTAACAGGATGGAGTATGTGTACATGGTATAATAAGGAATTGAATTGTAAATTGTAGATGGTATGCGCAAAGAGATAATTAAACAGTCTGGACCGTGTATAGGACATGTTATGTATAAATTTAACGCATAATTAATGGTAATTTTAAGTTAATGCCCACGTTGAAGCACCGTCCTGACCGTTGTTAATCGCAATTATTCATTATTCCGTTTAATAAATTTGCAATTAACTTCCGATGTGTTGCTCTTGCTACTTGCTGCTATCTTCTCTTATCTCCGTTGTCGGGGTATTATCTCAGCTCGGTTAATTGTAGGTTATGTTACGTTTAATGCCATAGAAAAATCACCGCGCCATCTACAAACTGTAACACGTTGTGGCGATATGCTTTCCCTGCAGAAACAGATCGTTGTCAACGATAAGCACTTTATTAATTCTTTCCTAGACTTCACGGTCATTATTCGTAATTTAAGATAATTAACGGGGAAATTCTATTGTGCGTTTATTAACAAATTTAATTACGGCGTACCGGTTAATTATTTCATTTAGCTCTGCTTCATAATAGATTCGTTTTGGATCAATTGTGGCATATGGAAACGAAACGAACTGGTTGGAAATTTGACGTTTAAGACGTCAAAATTTGACGTTTACAACCGTCGCCATGTTTCTTTCATACCTCATTCAATCTATCAAGTCTGTGCTAACATAACGTACCAAATATGGAGTTCTGAACGTATGCAAATAATGCGGCTCATGACATCTTCATGTATTAATTGAATTTATATCTTATATGGTTGGAAACAAAAAGTAAATTACTAAAACATAGCTTAAATAATATATATAAGTGATCGCTGAGATTTAGTATGACAATTTTCCGACACACAAACACTGTTCAATCCTCGTTTTGAAAAAGACTTAAATACACAACGCAAATTTCTATCAAAGCTATATAATTTGCGATTCATTAACAAAGAAAGCTGTAGTAAGTTTATTAACAATGCGTTCGGCGTGACTAGGTAAGCAGCATCGTTATTAACGGGTGCTTACAAAATAATCAGGCAGCTCTATGAAGTGAATGTTAAGGCCGATGGCCTTCACCGTTGGTTTTGAGCTGGTGAAAGATGAAATAGCGGTTCTTGAGCTCGCTGTTTCGCATCCTCTGGTTTCTTGTATGTTTAAATTTACCGCATGCTCTCCTTTTGACGTTTCCGGGCCACTGAATGAAAGTGACAACGTTATGTTGTGATGCCAGACTCGGGAAAGGCTAGTGATTAGTTTATTCAGAAGAGAAGAAAATTGTGTGGTGTTTTACATGATTTGGGATTGTTGTAGAACTCGATTTTATCTGTGTAATTAACATGATAATTTTTTGCTATTAACTTTAATATTAAATGCCTGATTTTATGTCATAATGAAACATTATCAACACTACCAAGGTTTCCACTTTCCCCAAAAAAACAACCCTTCTTAGAGTCAGAGACAGTTTTAATTTTTATTTCGTCCAATCGTCGAATTTTGTCTCTTACTCTCTTCTTTAACTGAAAAAGAAAGTTCAGATAAAGCGTATCGATGCTATCTAAATTAGTATTGCGCTGGTCTGAAGGGCCGCCAAATGAATTTCCCTTCGCCCACCAGACAGAGCCCCTTACCGGAGAAAAGTTTAATTACGCGCCATCACGTACTTTGAATTTATCTCCAGGAAACCAGAAAAAGCACAATTAACTGTACAAAATTAAAAATAAAGAGTATACCTGACTTAATTTTAATTTCTTATCAAATATTTACGCACAAAAAGGGTAAAATAAAATTCTCTGCAAGACGTATAGTGCGTTGGGATATAAACAACAAAATGGTAATGTCATTTTTCAAATTGGCTTTTCAACAGTGGCGACAAATTTTCCACCTGTGGCGACAAAATAGATGTTGAAACATCACAGAAGGAAAGTTAAGACTGACACCGGATTTTACTCCTATGTAAATTCAACGTCAAAATTTGACGTTTTGCCAGTCGACATAACCTATATAGGCATAATCTGACAGAATCGTGGCAGAAACAACAAAAAAATCGTAAATTTTTCATAGTTTGATGCCATAAAATATCATATTTTGATGTTTTACAAGATGACATAATCTATATAGTCACAATCTTACACTTTCGTGACGGAAACAACCATAAAATCGTTAATTTTTCATTGCTTTATAGTATCAAAAGTAAAAATTTGACGTTAAGTAAGCCGACATAACCTATACAGGCATAATCTGACAGAATCGTGGCAGAAATAACAAAAAAATCGTAAATTTTTCATAGTTTTAGAAGACGACATAATCTATATAGTCACAATCTTACACTTTCGTGACGGAAACAACCATAAAATCGTTAATTTTTCATTGTTTTATAGTATCAAAAGTAAAAATTTGACGTTAAGTAAGCCGACATAACCTATACAGGCATAATCTGACAGAATCGTGGCAGAAACAACAAAAAAATCGTAAATTTTTCATAGTTTGATGCCATAAAATATCATAATTTTGATGTTTTAGAAGACGACATAATCTATATAGTCACAATCTTACACTTTCGTGACGGAAACAACCATAAAATCGTTAATTTTTCATTGTTTTATAGTATCAAAAGTCAAAATTTGACGTTAAGTAAGCCGACATAACCTATACAGGCATAATCTGACAGAATCGTGGCAGAAACAACAACAAAATCGTAAATTTTTTTTAGTTTCATGCCATAAAATATCAAATTTTGATGTTTTACAAGACGACATAATCTATATAGTCACAATCTTACAGATTCGTGACGGAAACAACCATAAAATCGTTAATTTTCGATAGTTTTCTGGTATACAACGCCAAAATTTGACGTTTCGTAAGTTGTCATAACCTATACGATAATAATCTGTCAGATTAGTGACAGAAAAACAACAAAATCGTTAATTTTTCATAGTTTTATTAAAAAAAGATAACAAAAGATCAACAAATAACAACAAAAAATAACAATAACAAACAAGATCAACAAGAAAATAAATAGTCCCTGCTAGAAGGTAACGAATTGCATCAAATCAGTCTTAGTGGTGGGAATGGGAATGGGATTCCTTTTGGTAGATGTGCTTGTAGACTGGGACATGTACTGGGTAAGGTTTGCTGACATGCACTGGGTAATGCTTCTCAATTTCGATCTTGTATGGTTTCTCGACGTAGTGTGGTTCTGGCTTCTCAACGGTGATTGGGATCTTCTTCTCGATTTCTTGTGGGACCAACTTGTAGATTGGGATGGCGACTGGATGTGGTACGTTGATGTGGACCGCGTAAGGTTGTGGAACTGGTACTTTGATCACTTGTGGTACCGGGATTCCGACAGCGGATGGAACAGGGATGCCAATTTTCTTGGTGACCTTGATCTGCACAGGTTTGGTGTATTCCACGTGTTTGGTTGGCACTTCGTGATGCTCCTCTCCACCGTATTGGCTACCAAAGTCAAAGTGTTCATCGCCACCGTAATGCCCTGCGAATCCTGCGTACGCCGTGCAGGAAACTGCAAGGATAATTGTAACAACCTGCAAAAGATAAGATAATTTTATTAGATGTATTGATAAGTATTGATTAAGTATTGATAAAAAGGCTAAATATCGATGTAAAATCTAAAACTTACAAACATATTCATGGTAAGTTGATTAGTTTAGTTGGAAGCAAGCGTTCGAAGACTGACGATGGTAGCAGGAGAAGTGCTCGCTTTTATAGTAGAAATGGGGCCATTCTTGACCATTCTACAATTACACGTTGCTTCGGTGACTTTCATGGAAAAAATTTTTTGGCGGTGTAATTGCAGTGCGTCAAGAAAATTATTAAATGGATTGGGAGTGGTGTTAGTTTTAGAAGATAGAAGTAGAAGCGCTCTAAACTCTTTAATTAACGCTGTTTTGAATTGAATTCGAATGATTGATAGTTATAGATGATCGGATAATGTCTAATTAGAAATTATTGGTCATTCGTGTCGCGATTTGATATCTCGACTTGTTTGGTCGCTCGTTTGACATAATGGCTTCCTCACGCTTTCATTATTATAATAGATTTGATGCAACATGTTTATAATCAGAATAAATTATAGTAATGTTCGATAAAACTCTCTTGTACAGAAATAATTCTGTTATATTTTTAAAATATATCAATAAACAGTATAAAGGGCGTACTAAATCCACTGGAACTTTTACTTTCCACTAGTATCCTAGAAGGAATACTGTAATCAACGAAAAAAGTCGAGTTTCTGGCAATAATACACGTTTTTAAGGTCTCCTGAATCGATTGCAATAATTTCTGGAAAATGTATGTGTGTAGGTATGTCGTGAACGTGATAGCACCTAGACGGTACAACGGATTGGGCTGAATTTCTGTATAAATGTTTAGAATTACTAGGGGACGAACTGTTTTTGGTAATAATCGGAAGTGGCAATAGTTACATCCATTTTCTTAGGGTTTTAACCGATCTTGAACAAATAGATACCAGCTCATATTCCAGTGACTTCAAATATCTACGAAAAGTTGGGTTGGGACCGCCCCAGATATTTTAAAACTGTATGTGTCTGGAGGTAAAAAACAAACACTCTTGCGGAGTCTAAAATTTTCTGAAGTTCTTTTCAATCGACAGTCTACATTAAAGAAAGTATACTACTTTGATTTTATTTACAGAATGACCTACATCAACAAAACTTATTAAACGAGATTGATCACCAAAATGAAATGCTCCATATAATTTTTTACCACATACCTATCTAAGATGAGCGAATTTAGATCAAATTTTCGATGGTCATCCAACCATAAACACTAAATCCACAAGTAGGTACAAGTGTTTAACATAAACGACAGTTATTACACGGTTAATCTCGCATTTATTGCTATGTATCTGCCATTAACACTTGCCATTTGTAGTAAATCTTAGATTTCTATACCGCACATTATTTTTACTTTTCAGACAAGTAATAACGATAATAATACATAAAGACAGCAATCACTGACACTTACGACGACACCGAAATCATCAAATTTCTCTTTTCAACACTTATCACATCATGATCACACGCAATAATGCGTGAAAACGATAGTAATATAATTCAATTTTTTCAGGGTTTAGGTTTATTAAGTGGATAATAAGTCGAGTTTCTAATTTACTTGTGGTTTTCTACGTAATTATCTATATTATTCAACGAACAACATATGCGACATCTATGCATTTTATTCGCATAAAAATAGTCCTAAAATTTGCGAGGAAGAAAGTATCTCTTGCAGACCATTATTTATAGAAAGCGCTATTTTTGGACCACTAAACTCGTATTCAATCGATTTATTAATTATTTTATATCGTATTAGCAGCAAAATTATTTATTTTCGTGCCGTTACGAGGGCTATAAGATATAATAAAATGAGTAGATTTTATGTGGTGCCTAACGCGCTGGTCGTAAACCTGAAAGGCTGTTATTGAACATGAACGATGAAATCTCTTATATCGACCTATATAAATGGGTAAAGTGTATTGGAATTTACAAGCGAATGAAAGACAGTCGTAAATTCCTATGTAAATTTATTTATTGAGGTGATTTTATTGGTTTTGTAGGCCTAATACCTTTTTTGTGACTTTGATCTGTCAGCAGAATGTCTATTTACTAGAAACATATATAAGTTATTTAAATATAATGTCAGTTAAGTATCTTCAAACAAAATAAAATACAAAATTCTCAGACTAAGAATATGATTTTCTTGATGTTCCAGGTATTACGTTTTCTTGTTTTAAGTATGAAGGAACTGCTTGAAAGGAATTAGGTCTGTTTTAAGCGATACGTACGTATACTTTTGTGTCAAGAAACTGTTTGTTTCTTGAAGCATGTAAATTTTTCACCCAACAAAATATTGTTGTTGTAAAACGAACGTCTTGCTCTTTTTATATGTAGAAGAATAACATATTCTTCATCAGAGCAAAATATACTCAACATAAACATACTAAACTCTTAAACCGAAAGAATAACTAACCATTGAAATAACTACATATTGTATTGAAATTCGTATTACAATAAAATATTATTTGCATATCAAAAATATCCTCTTCATGCTACACTATATGGGCAACAACGATATCCAAGAATAAAGTTCTCTCTGTGTAGGCTATTCCACTACAATCCTGGGTTTCATCAGAAACCTCGTAAGTCACCCATGAAATAGAAGCACTGAATATCGTCAAACTTATATAGCGATAATATGTGGCAAAAGACGCGAGAATGTGTTAGCGCCATCTGTAAAGTAATTGCACAACTTTCTACGTATCTCTCAGAGTAAGAATCTTGGGTCAAGAAACAGTTTTTTCGTTAAAGAACATATATTTTTCGTCCAACGACATATTTTTGTTGTTGTAAGATGAACCTCTACTTTTTTATAGTGCACGCGTTCAATCAAAATCGTTACGCTATACAAATCGGACAACAAAGCTTTGGAATCTTAAACATTCACCGTTTAAATTCTTCCGTTTTCTTCCTCATTTTTCCCGTTTAGAAACCCCAAGGTCACCGACCCAACGTCTCAGTCAAACCGCTCGATATTAACACCTAAATAACACCTAGAAGTAATTGTGGTGCTCTGATTTTAAAAAGTAATTGTAACACACAGAGATACAGACAACTCCCTTCTATTCAGTATAAAAGCGCCGTGCTGCAACTCGGAAAGCATCAGTCGCTCAGTTCATTTCAAACAGTAACTTTCCCTAAGCTTACACACCATGCTTGCATTCGTAAGTTGGAAATTTCCTCCTTGGGGAAATTTGAGGTTATAATTTTCTTGGTTTATTTCCAGAAATCCTTGATAGTCCTTGCTTTGGTTAGCGCCATCGCAGCTGGGGATCTAGGAGGTGACTCAGGATGGCATGGTCTGGACGATTCCAGTTCTGGCGGCCATGATCTTGGCGGTGGAGACTTAGGAGGTCATGAGGAGTTGGGTGGAGGCGATTACGGACATGGTTACGGCGGTGGAGAACATCTCCAAGACGAGCACATCCACGTTCCCGGCCCATCGGTCCAGGAAGTACCAAAAACCTTCCATTACACCGTTGAGAAGAAGATCCAAGTTCCTGTTCCACACCCATATGGTGTCAGTGTCCCACAGGCCATCAGAATCCCAGTTCCACAACCCTACCCAGTCAATGTGAACGTACCACACCCAATCCCCGTTACCATTTACAAGTTGGTACCAAAAGAAATCGAAAAGAGGGTTCCAATCACCGTTGAGAAGCCTGTACCACACTTCATCGAGAAGGAAGTCAAAATCGAAGTTGAAAAGCATCATCCATACCACGTGGCCAAGCCCTACCCTGTACATGTACCAGTGTACAAGCACATCCACAAGACCCAATCAAAATGGTAACGATTTGAACCCCCTAAATCCACCCTAGTCATAAATTGATTGTTATTGTTTGACTGTTTGTTTGTTGTTGTTGTTGTTGTTGATTTTTTTACATGTTGATTATTTTTAATAAAAACGAATTTCCTGAAATTTGAGATATTTTAATTTCTTACCTTTCGATCTGGTTTAGTAAGTAGAAAGTTGCGAGCTGTCGTAGAAAGGTGAATTTGATCTGAATCGTAAAAAAACTGAATGGTGAAAGAGTTCTTCGGTTTTTAGAGTGTGTCTTGAGTTGATTGAACCGAATGCGGTGCATTTATTATAATAGGGAGAGAGAAGGAGCTAGAACGAAGTAGAAATGCGGAAGCTTGAGAATTGTTGTTGTTAGATTATTTATTAATGATCTTTCTTTCGGTGGCGAGGTATTATCATTAATAACATAGTTTATAATAGAATTAATGTGTGCAACATAAAACAAAATAATACCTGGCTGGATTATTATGGCTAAATTATTATTAATTAAATTTGTTTTAAGGAAGTAATAGTAATTATGGTTTTAATGTCTTGTTTTTTCTCACTCTTTATCTGCAGATATTTACGTTATGTCTCCCATAATAATTAACTTATAATATACTAATTTAAACTCCAATAACTTTCGTGATATTTAATGGATTTTGACCGGCCATTTCCCCTTTATTTTGGCAAAAGAGCGTTCTTTCGAACTGTATTGTTTTCATTGCGGTATGTCTTAAGACAGTGGGGTAATTAGTGTTTTTCGATTTACGTAAATTCCCAAAAGGGGGGCAGGTAACCTTCTATATTTAACTTTAACAACCTTAACCAACAACTTTAACTACTAGGCGGTCTACCTACTAGGCGGTTTGCCTACTAGGCGGTCTACCCTATCGTGCAAGGACACATTATTCCGACACCCTGTATATGAAGTTATTAAAGTACATAGAATATTTATTCCTATAACGATTATTAGGTCTGATAAAAATAAATTGTCATTACATTGGTACGGAGAAGGTACAAATTGAAGTAGATTATAGAATACAAATCATGTTTTTTTTTGGTTCCGTAGTCTTTTTGGTACTTTAGTTTTTTTTTTGGTCCTTAGTTAATTATTCGTACCACTTAAGACATCATTCTGTCCGCACAAAAAAAAACAGGACCAGACATGACAATGCAACTTTCAACAATGCAAATTCATATCACATATACAGATCTAAAATTTTGAAAGCGTGAAAGACCGCACGAAAGGTGATAGGAGTCCACTTCCTGATTTAGATACAGATCACAGCCAGTGCGCGTGTACCACTTATTAAGCTTACTTCACACCGAACATGTCCGAACAAAAAACCTCCTTTTTTTATAACCTCAAAACAATAAATTCTGGCACAAGTTTTATTTATTATATTTGATTTTTGTTGATGTGGACAAGTGATATTTAAATTGTTTTTGTGTACGGTTACGTACCCGTGAAACCGATAGAAAACTTGAACTTGAAAGGTGGAGACAAAGTATGCCGACCGTAAACAGAATGGACAAAACTTTTACTTTCACTGAAAAATGTAGCTCTGACGCCGCCGTTGTCACGGTTTTGGTATTGTTAGGATTGTTGAGATTTGTCGTTGGTAGAAAATTCGTTGCTCTTTATTTGCGTATAAGAGGAACACGTATTTCAAATGGCTTTATTTTTCCTTTGGTGGCATGATGTTGTCAGCGTTAAGCTTCGTTGGTAACGTAATCTGCTCAACTCATGCTACATGAGTCTCGATAAAGAATTGGAATGTGGATATCCGAGTTCTATAATTCTATAATTCTAGATATGAACGTGAAAGTACTAACAGTTATACGGTAACATGCCGGAAGTGAATGGACGGCGAGTTTTGTAAATTTTTATCCTTAGGAAACAATATTTGTTATTATTAAACGTATCAATCCGTACTCTTTCTCCTATGAAGTGTCTGAACACTTTTCCAATTATTCAATTTTGTGAAGCCAGAGACACTCTGTACCCTACCTAACGTCAGTCTCTGTGACATAATAACATTTGTCACACCTGACATTTAATGTGATGTCGTGTCATTGGCACTGGCGTTTGCCAAAATCTGACACTTGAACACAACGATGAGGGCTGTGGATTGTGTCAAGCCGCTTCTATAAAAGCTAATAGCGCCTAATCCGTTCATCCCATTGATCTGTAAATTAGTATACATATTTAAAATCACTGGAGGATGAGCTGATAGTAGTTAGTTTGGCAAAAATCGGATAAATCTCGAAGAAGACACATAATAAACAAAACCTATTGTTTGATTTGTACCTTAGCAGTATAATGACCCATAAAATAGTTTAAGTCGTCCAATATACTTGTACCTACACACACACGGAAGAAACACTGTCACGCATCAACTAATCCAATTAAATTTACAATCGAAACAACAAATACTGCATATCATTACCACAATCTCAAGAAAACTCGGACAATCCTTCCGATTACATAACGAATTAAATAATCAATCCAGACAAGAATACACATACTAGAATTCTCTACTTTCAACGACAAAAAAGCCCCAAATGTGCTTTGCAGCAAACGCGTACTTTGCAATACTCGTGGCACGCGCCCGACAAAGTCAATTATGTTTCTCAGACAGATTAGCTATTGATGTTTTTAACACTTTTTTTCCTGTAAATTGTAAGAGGAAACGGGAGCAGGCGGCGGCCCCACCCAATTTTTGCTATAAAAGTGCCAATCGGACATTCTAAAGTCGTCAGTTTGCAATTTACCTCAACTCACACTGTACGTGCTAAGCAGTGAAACATGAATGTTCTAGTAAGTGATCAGTGAATTAATTAATCGAACCTAATTAATACTTTTTTGTAGTAATTGGAATGTGTTTCGGTTAATAGTTTTGATTGAGTGATGGTTCTTTTTTTTCTAGCTTGGGATTTCGTAGATTTGTGGTTGCTTTTACTTTTTAGTTTGTGGTAATAGTGATAGAAACTATTTTGGTGACACCTTTTAATGCTAAGTCGTTTAGCAAATTTCTTCAATTCATACTTCTTTATTCAAGCATTTCAAAATGATTTGTTTTGTCGACCAATTTGCGGGTAAAATATCTACAAATTGGTCGATTTTAGAGGAATTCTAACCTAAAACTGACAAGTGACATTTGACAAGTGACGTTTGACTAACCTATTTTTAAAACTACTGAATTTTATTTCCCACATCTCTCTTTTAGTACTGGGAGTATTTTGTAAATCTAAATATGTATACCAAGTTTGAGCTCGATCTTTTGCGCCGTTTGGGCGCTGTCATGTTCACAGACACTAACCACAAAATACAGAATATTATCCTGATCCACATTTCTGTTTTCGATTCTTCCCATTTTGACAGTTTTCATGTAGATAGAAACATCTCACCCACAAAAAAAACACATTATACACCCATAATATCATCATTTAGATCAAAATTAACACACCCAACATTGACAACTTGGTCCCTCTTCCAGACTGTTACGATTTTGCTGACCTTGGCCTGTGCTGCATACGCAGGTATCGCACACCCAGGCTATGGAGGCGAGGATCTACAGCAGGACGGTGGAGCAGGTCTAAATGCAATCCAGAACGACGTCGGCGGCCATGGTGGTGGTGGAGAATCATACCAAGGAGGCGGTGAATCATACCAAGGAGGCGGTGAATCATATCAAGGAGGCAGTGAGTCATACCAAGAAGGCGGTGATCAAGGAGGAGACCTCGAAGGACATGGAGACCTTGGCGGGCAAGATCTTGGTGGACATGGAGACTTGGGTGGTCAGGATCTCGGTGGACATGGAGATTTTGGCGGACAGGGTGATCTTGGAGGTCATGCGGGTGACTTAGGAGGTTACCACGGAGGTTTCGGCGGTCATAACCTTGGAGGTGACGACCAGATAAGCTTCCAAGGTAGAGATGGTGGTGAAGAACACGTGGATGTGCCTTCGAAGACCATTGAGTACACAAGGCCTGTTCCTATTAAGATTACCAAGAAGATTGGTATCCCTGTTCCTCATCCAGTGTCTATACCTATTCCCCAAGTAATTAAAGTACCAGTTCCTCAGCCTTATGCCGTCCACGAACAAGTACCACACCCAGTCGCGATCCCAATCTACAAATTAGTTCCTCAAGAGTTTGAAACTAAAATCCCTATCACCGTCGAAAAACCAGAACCACATTATATCGAGAAGCCTTATGAAGTCATCTTGGAAAGGCACTATCCAGTTCCAGTAGCTAAACCATACCCGGTGTACGTGAACGTGTACAAACACGTCCATGTTAAAGATGGACATCATGGCCACCATCATTAGTCGCTGTTTTTAGTTTTTAATATCGCCATCTGTCATTTCATTGCTGAGTTCAGAGTTAAAACGCCAAATGCAAAGCACAGAACGCATGGCATATTCATTTTTTTGCGATGTTTTATTAGGATGAAGCAAGCCTGTATATGTTTTGTCTTGGTGTTTTAACTCTGGATTCTGTGTCATGTCTAGCTCATCTCATCTTGTTGTCGTTTGATTGTTGTTATTGTTGTTTTTTGTATGTTTTGTGTTTTTGTTACGTTTTTCTATATAAAAGAAGTGTGTGAATAAAATACATTTTTATTTTTGAGTTCTTGGTTATTAATCAACATGGTACATAACGTTTTGGTGGTTTTTGTTTAGAATACCTGTCTTTTTGGAACTTGTGGGTGATACCTAAAGTCGTTTTTGCTCAATTTTCCTTACTATATAAAAAAATTGTGTGAATAAGATACATTTCTATTTTGAATTTTACACACAGAGAGAAAATTTTATTGGATACAACACGAATATCTTTGAGAGAAGAATATCACTTGTTTTGATTTTCTTGATGTTCCAAGTATTACCGTTTTCTTGTTTTAAGTATAAAGGAACTCCTTGAAAGAAATTACGTCTGTTTTAAGCGATACGTTTTGGGTTAAGAAACTGTTTGTTCGTTGAAGCATGTATATTTTTCACACAACAAAATATTGTTGTTGTAAAACGAACGTCTTACTATTTTTATATGTAGAAGAATAACATTTTCTTCGTTAGAGCAATATATACTCAACATAAACATACTAAACTCTTAAACCGGAAGTACAATTAGCCGTTGAAGTAACTATATATAGTGAAATTCTTATTACAATAAAATATTATTTGGATAGCAAAAATATCCTCGTCATGGTACACTATATACGAAAGAACAATTTTTCTTGATATCGAAGAATAGTGTTCTCTATGTGTAGACCATTCCACTACAATCCTGGTTTTCCTCATAATCCTTGTAAGTCACCCATGAAATAAAGCATAGATGTAAACAAACAGTAGACGAACACTCAATATCGTCAAACTTGAGAAACTGTTGGCGCCATCTGTAAAGTAATAGCAAAACTTTTTATGTATCTCTCAGAGTAAGAATCTTGGGTCAAGAAACTGTTTTTTCGTTGAAGCATATATATTTTTCGTCCAACGAAACATTTTTGTTGTAAGACGAACGTCTACTGTTTTATTAAAGAATAAACATACTAAATTCGTAAATCGTAAGAATAACCATTGAAGCAACTATATTGATATTTTTGTTAGAATAAAATATTATTTGGATAGAGAAAAATTCTTTTCATACGCAAGAATATTTTTTCTTGATATCCAAGAGTTCTCTCTTCATGTTGCATCGTTCATGTCTTGTTATGATTTCCTCGAGCCTTATAGGGTTTTATTTTTCTGAAGTGCTCTCGCAAAATGAGTTTGGCCTTTTAATGTATGGATGGTTATGTTGGGTTTAATTCTTGACGACGTATCTAAATTAATCTCTCTTTCGATTTAATAATGGGGAGGGAATTTTAATTGGATTTTGGAGGCCGTGTGCGCTGCTCAAAATGTATAATTACTTTTCAGCGCTGTTGCCAAGGCGCCCGCAACAATTGGCTTGTAAATTTTTATTGTTGTATAAAAATCTATCTAAAAATATTAAATAATAATAATCTATTGATTACAATAAAATATCACCATGAAACTAGTTTAGTTTTGTGTAGTGTGGGAATAATTCTCGTACGTGTTCGGTGAACCTATCGAGCTGGTACGATCATGGCGAGCATTCTCTGATTAACAGCGCAGACAGTCATAACGGTTAATTAAATTAAATGTGATACCTTAATTAAAAATTGTATATTGTCGGGGAGTAGTACGGTGGGGGACGCAGGGCGCAAGGCAGACCGGACACGCGAGCTGTTATTCTTTTCGACGTTATCGCGTTTCCCTGAAGAACGTACCAAGTGGAATGGTAGACGCAATTAACCGCGCCGGCGTAATTAATTTTTGTACTTGTACCTCGGATTTTTGCCAAGGAGAGACCTGAGAAACTGACTTATCACGTCGGGGAATTCTTTGAATTTTTCCATCCACAAGGAACCGACTCACAGAGATGGAAATTGACAATCTAGCCGTGCAAAAGTCCAAATTCTGTTGTTTGTTTTTTTAATTTTTGTCGTAATAGATAACAAACTAAAGTAGTTTTTTATGGACCCACCTGTAAAGAGAAAAATAATTTTAATATGACTACTTTCGCTTTCCACTAGTGGAACACCCTGCATATGTTTAAAACTCAATATTGGAAGTAATTTAATATTTAATGCTAATAAATATGATATTTCGCATTAAAACGAAAGAACTGAGTTTTCTTTCTAATACGAACCAGTGTGGAGCGCCGCCAAAGAATTTTAATGACCTCATGGTAATGGCCGAGATGGTAGAGCACATGGTCAATGATCTGTCGATTATCTCGTAATGATTTCTTTTCGGCGTCATCATCCCAAAGAAATTCGTACGTATGGGGATTCCTTTCACCATAAGGACCCCACCTATGGGTCGGTATAAAAGCAAGACGCGACCGCCAAATCGTCAGTCCGGTAATTCACTTTCGACAACTTTCTTCCAGTCGGAATAAAACACATAGCACAGTCGTCATGAACGTTTTCGTAAGTATTAATACTGTTCTACACAGGTTTTAACAATAAAAAAGCATAATCATCATTTTTTGTTTCGTTATTAACAATTAATTGAGTTCATAGTGATTTTTGAAGTGTTTCTTAGCTTTTTATTTCAAATTAAATTCTTTTATTTAGAGAACTTGTTAAGATATTACTTCTATAAGTATTTCTCGTTGAAAATTTGCTGATTTTGACAACTTTTTGGACAAAAAAAATCACAATATCCTTTCATTTTCCTCAATAGAAAACGTCGATCATTCTTGCTTTGGCCTGCTCAGCATATGCTGGCTTCGCAGCCAGCGGTGGCGGTTATGGCGGTGATCAAGGCGGTCACGGTGGAGACATCGGCGGAGGTCATGGAGGTGGAGACTTAGGAGGTCAGGGAGGAGGCTACGGAGGTGGCTACGGAGGAGGTTATGGAGGTGGAGACCTGGGAGGCCATGGAGGTGGAGACCAGGGAGGTCAAGGAGGATACGGAGGCGGTTATGGAGGTGGAGACTTGGGAGGTCATGGCGGTGGAGATTTAGGAGGTCAAGGAGGTGGATACGGAGGTGGTTATGGAGGCGGTTATGGAGGTGGTGATCTTGGAGGTCAAGGAGGTGGATACGGAGGCGGTTATGGAGGTGGTTATGGAGGTGGTGATCTTGGAGGTCATGGAGGTCAGGGAGGTTTCGGTGGAGTGTACGGAGGCGAAGAACATCATCAAATTCCAACGAAAACCATTGAAGTTACCAAGCCTGTTCATGTAACGGTTGTGAAAAAGATTGGTGTCCCTGTTCCTCATCCAGTTGGTGTTCCCGTGCCTCAGGTTATCAAAGTTCCGGTGCCACAGCCTTATGCCGTCCATATTAATGTACCACATCCAATCCCAGTGCCCATTTACAAGCTTGTTCCCCAGGAAATTGAAAGGAAGGTGCCCATTACAGTTGAAAAGCCAGTGCCACACTACATCGAGAAACCATACAAAATCGAAATTGAGAAGCACTATCCTGTGCATGTTGCTAAGCCTTATCCAGTACATGTTCCAGTTTACAAACACATCTATAAAGAGTCCTCCCACCACGGACATGGAGGATGGCACTGAGTTTTTTAGCTAGAGTAATGTACATAACTTATACTCTTTGACTGTTATTGTTATTTTTTAGTGTTGTTGAGTTTGTTGTTTTACTTGATAAGAAATATATTTTGTACAAATGATCTGTAGAGTTTTCTTAATGAATATTGCCGCAAAAATTTGTGAGCAAGTGTCCAAACCAAACATTACTTGTTTAGAAACGATGATGGTGTCTTTGCTGTTAGCTCATCCCAACTATGTTACAGCAATGTAAAAGTGAACAAGACATCACGGTTTATCTTAACTTGTCGATTGCGTGTCGAGGTATTGCTGACCACAGTCACACATAAATATAGACCAGCGAAACATAAGTATCTATTAACCGGTAAAAGCCATCAAACTTTCTCTTTCCCGTTTATAATCCTGCTCCTCTGGCATTTTGTCGTCAATAACACGTACGAAACGTTAAAAGTGAAAATGGTCAAATGGGAAAATTCCTTCTCGATTCTAACAAATTATACACAAGGTAACATCAAACAACCTCACACCGATAAATACTGCAACAGTGAATGATTGATGATGAATAAATTTTAAAGTCGTCGCCTGGCACATGTTACCATCACTTCTTAATGAAGATAACTTGAATTAAAATAGAAACAGACGCGAGAGATAACTAAAAAACACTAAATTATGGATATTTTCTATGTTAATTTGTTTTCTAAAGTCACATATGTACATTTTGTTTTACCGAACATAGAAATTGACTGAAATTTCATTGGCGAAAATGAACAAAAGGCTATTATTTGTACATTATGGTTTTAATGTTTATTTAACACGTTGCGTGTAATGTCGGTAACTCTTGACAGGAATGGCAAATGGAGCCGTCTCAGTAATTATTTCCAATTATCTAGCGTATAATACGCGTGTAAATAGCGAATTACGCATGAGTTATTGTTGTTATAACCGTAATGGAATTATTAGTTTGTGGATAAAATTGATGCAACTTTTGATACAATTATACGGGCTAATTATTCATGCACAAAAAGATGCTACAGAAAGGTATATTATTATTCAACACTCATAACATAAATAAACTAAAATCCAACTGTCTAAAATCAACTAAAATCCAAATGTGGGGTTCCCGAATGCGTATCTCTATTTCATAATCCATTTTCCACATTCCACTGCACTACTTATTTTTCTTAGCTTGCTGTTCGTCTTTCAGTTTCTGCTTTTGCCTCATCATCTCCGCGTCTCTGAACTTCCTCTGTTCGACCGTGAGGCCGTCGCTATTTTGCTTTTTCTTTGTTTCTTGCTGCTGCTGCTTCTTTTGGTTCTTCTGCCGCGCGAGCTCCCTTTGATTGCCACGCGTCATCTTCGGACAATATATCGAGGAATTCGAACCAATTCAATGACACCAGTACCGTGATCGCGAAGAGAATTTGGAGTACTTTGACGGGTACTTTTGACATTTGCCGGATCTCTTAACGGTTGTTTGACATTTGATATTTGAAACATATGTTGGTCGTTGTAAGTTTACTCTGATGTTCAAAACAGAGCTTCGTTTCGTTTCGTTTCGTTTCGTTTCGTTTCGTTTCGTTTCGTGTCGTTTCGTGTCGTTTCGTGTCGTTTCGTGTCGTTTCGTGTCGTTTCGTGTCGTTTCGTGTCGTTTCGTGTCGTTTCGTGTCGTTTCGTGTCGTTTCGTGTCGTTTCGTGTCGTTTCGTGTCGTTTCGTGTCGTTTCGTGTCGTTTCGTGTCGTTTCGTGTCGTTTCGTGTCGTTTCGTGTCGTTTCGTGTCGTTTCGTGTCGTTTCGTGTCGTTTCGTGTCGTTTCGTGTCGTTTCGTGTCGTTTCGTGTCGTTTCGTGTCGTTTCGTGTCGTTTCGTGTCGTTTCGTGTCGTTTCGTGTCGTTTCGTTTCTTTTCGTTTCTTTTCGTTTCTTTTCGTTTCTTTTCGTTTCTTTTCGTTTCTTTTCGTTTTTTTTCGTTTCTTTTCGTTTCTTTTCGTTTCTTTTCGTTTCTTTTCGTTTCTTTTCGTTTCTTTTCGTTTCTTTTCGTTTCTTTTCGTTTCTTTTCGTTTCTTTTCGTTTCTTTTCGTTTCTTTTCGTTTCTTTTCGTTTCTTTTCGTTTCTTTTCGTTTCTTTTCGTTTCTTTTCGTTTCTTTTCGTTTCTTTTCGTTTCTTTTCGTTTCTTTTCGTTTCTTTTCGTTTCTTTTCGTTTCTTTTCGTTTCTTTTCGTTTCTTTTCGTTTCTTTTCGTTTAAATTTTATATTTTGGCATTTATATCCTCTTTACTGTGTAGATATTTGAAAAAGAAGGCTTTTTCCACTTTAACCAACATCCCCATCGTAAAAAAATCAAGTAAAATTTCGCACTGCAACATTTCTTCCTTAAATCGTCCTCTAATCCCACCACCATAGTACGTCCTGTGGGATTCTTTCCGGTTCCCTCATTAATTCCCATCGGACTATCCGGTGCACTGTATCGTATTTCAGGCCATTATTCTCCCGTTCATGTAAAACGCGAAAGCGGACCGCAAGTCCCCAACACAGGGCACCCCGCACCCCTTCGACTCAGAGGGTTGCACAACTCGGCCTTTTGCAACTGAGACCATAGAAACAGTGTTGCCACATCTGGCAATTTATACCAAGTCTTATTTGATTTGATTTCAGTTCGTCTTTGTTATTTCCTTTTTTCTGTTCGTTCATTTTCTTTTAGTTTCTGTCAGTTTTTCTTCATTTCTTTTCATTTTTCTACATTCATCTTTGTTTCTAATGCTCATTTATTGTTTCTTTCTCATTAATTGTATAATTAACTCTTTAATTTTTTGTTATTTTTCAATACTGGCAACACTGCAGCTTTGGGAAGTAACGTACGAGTATAGGGAGTACCCCCGGCTTGAGGGTGGCGTTCTGGGGGGCGGGTGTGTTTAGACCGCTGCGGCATGCAACAATCACACGGTGGGGCAATAAATTACCGGGGGCTTTGTGTCGGACTCGGGGGCCCCGGGCCCATTCACACGGACGACGATAGGGTTCATTAAATCCGTTATCGCGACTCTCAAGTCGCACCAAAGGGAAACTTTTAAATTTATTTCACTTATCGTTTATTCGGAGGCGGCGGCGGCGGCGGCACGGGTACCGCCTCGCAGTCAGGGCGGTGGAAACGTTAGTCGACCCCCGTAGAGGATTTTGCTTGCCTCAGCAAACCCCAACGTGGAGGATCAAAGAAAGTGCTTGCCAAAGTTTATTTTAATGTGTATACTTGTACCTAAAGGAAGCAGGTTATTGGCATAAATAAAAGAAATATTTTTTAGTGTGTAGGTACTTCAGTACGTAATTGTACAGATGTCGTTGGTCTTTTTAGTGAGCGGTGTAGAGCCGCTTTGAGCCTCACGCTCGTGAAATACTGTTGAAATGATGCGAAATAACTCCCTGGATCAGTATAATACCCAGCATCCCCATAAATTAAAACGTGAGCGTAGAGCTATTGTGTCACTTAAGCCGATCTTTAAGCCGTGCTCCGGTTCGCCAGGCTGTTTTCCCTCTTTTCTCTCTTTATACCTTTCATACAAGCGCGGATTTACCTCCATCGTGTTTGTATCATTTATCTTGCAATTTACCAGCACGAAAAACGCATATAACAGAATTTAATCTACTCCTTTTGATTGATTCCTGTTGATAAAATTTTTGTCTTACTGTTGGTTGTAAACGATCATTTTATATCCCATTCATTTCAAGCAAATACACATTCCACAGCAGGCACACAGTAATACGGCACGAAATGAGCGATGTTTTGGAATTCCACCCATTTGCCATTATCATTTTTTTGCCCTTTTGTATTCTCCCCGTTCGCCATTAATTTCCAGTCCGCACAACTCCCCCTACAACCCCAACAAACATAGAATCGAAAGGCAATGTCAACGTTTAGCAAGTGGCAGTGGAACAGCTTCATGTACAAACGGACGTATACTTTGTCCCAACAGTAACGTAAATTATATATTGATTCTGTGAGATTTCGATTAGTAAGTATACTTTTTTTGTAGGTGACATAGTTGGAAAATAAAAAAGACTAAAAGAAAGAAGACTGAAAGAAAGAATACTCAAAGACAAAAGACTGAAAGAAGAAGGAAAGAAGACTGAAACAAAACTCGTAGACTCGTAGAAAACTGGAAGAAATTTGAAAAAGGAATGGAGAAGGCGACTCAAAGAAAACAGCCTAATAGGAGACTGAACAAAGATTGACAAAAAACTGGAGAAGACAGACTCTAAAAAATCTGACATAAGACAGAGAGGAAATAAACTGGAAGAAAGCAGATTCAAAGAAGACGATCTGAAAGAAGAGTGACTCACAGAAAACTGAACAAAGATTGACAAAAGCCTGAAGCAGACTCTTATAAGAAAGAAAAGTACTGAAGAGACAGATTGAGAAGATGGAAGAGTCTCATCCTGCACCTGCGATGTATCCATAAAAACCATACCTGAGATAAATAACAAATCTTATTTCCTAAACCTAAATCCTATTTTCAATCGACCGACACTTGACGTTACAGGTCGACAGGAATATCTCGACAAATCCGTGGCGCGGATCGGAATTTCTGAGTGTAGCCGTCAACACACGCACGTAAACAATATCCGAAAGGGGGCGCCACGAGGGAGACGCGGAGCTGGAGGGATGCGACGGTGGCGATTTAATATCGGTCGACTTCTGTGACAACCATAAATAACAGTGTCTAAACGTTATTTTTGGGCAAGGCTAACGACATTCCTGGAGCAGTCGTTATCAGACACCCTGCAATATCGGGCCGCTGTCAGCGGCGGATTCCAGGCTCTGGAATGCGGATATTGCGGGGGTTAGCGAGCTGGAGCGTCCTACCCGTAGCACGGGGAGGACGCGACGCTCTGATCCAACCCCCCATACCCTCCTGCTGAAGGATCACCCACCCATGCTAGCTGGGTGGATGTTAATGGTGGTTATTATAATTCGTGCTTGTATATATTATTCTGACTTCAATACTACAATTAAAGTCGATTTTTTCAGGAATTTCTAAATTCTTCCTAGCTAATATAATTTTTAAATAATTATGTTTACAACTCATTGGTTATGAATGTCGGACATGATGTTTTTGTGGTCTAAGTTAAGTTTTGGAACACTATCGAATAATTAAGGATCTTAGTCCTTAATCAAGCAATATAATTGAAATTCCTCTTATTTTGATGGGTTACTTTTCAATTAAGATACAGTGTTTTTAATAGATAAGATATCGTGTTTTTAAAGATTGAAAGAAAACTGCAAGAAGACTGAAAGAAGACTGAAAGAAGACTGAAAGAAGACTGAAAGAAGACTGAAAGAAGACTAAAAGAAGACTGAAAGAAGACTGAAAGAAGACTGAAAGAAGACTGAAAGAAGACTGAAAGAAGACTGAAGGAAGACTGAAGGAAGACTGAAAGAAGACTGAAGGAAGACTGAAGGAAGACTGAAGGAAGACTGAAAGAAGACTGAAAGAAGACTGAAAGAAGACTGAAAAAAGACTGAAAGAAGACTGAAAGAAGACTGAAAGAAGACTGAAAAAAGACTGAAAGAAGACTGAAAGAAGACTGAAAGAAGACTGAAAGAAGACTGAAAGAAGACTGAAAGAAGACTGAAGGAAGACTGAAGGAAGACTGAAAGAAGACTGAAGGAAGACTGAAAGAAGACTGAAAGAAGACTGAAAGAAGACTGAAAGAAGACTGAAAGAAGACTGAAGGAAGACTGAAAGAAGACTGAAGAAAGACTGAAGGAAGACTGAAGGAAGACTGAAAGAAGACTGAAAGAAGACTGAAAGAAGACTGAAAGAAGACTGAAAAAAGACTGAAAGAAGACTGAAAGAAGACTGAAAAAAGACTGAAAGAAGACTGAAAGAAGACTGAAAGAAGACTGAAAGAAGACTGAAAGAAGACTGAAAGAAGACTGAAAGAAGACTGAAAGAAGACTGAAAGAAGACTGAAGGAAGACTGAAGGAAGACTGAAGGAAGACTGAAGGAAGACTGAAGGAAGACTGAAGGAAGACTGAAGGAAGACTGAAGGAAGACTGAAGGAAGACTGAAGGAAGACTGAAGGAAGACTGAAAGAAGACTGAAGGAAGACTGAAGGAAGACTGAAGGAAGACTGAAGGAAGACTGAAGGAAGACTGAAGGAAGACTGAAAGAAGACTTAAAGCAAATGGATTTATGAAAAACTGAAAGTAGATTGAAATAATACTGGAAGGAGCCTGACTCATAGATGTGCGAACTGAAAGAAGACTGAAGAAAGATTGACAGAAGGCAGCCTGAAAGAAGAAAGACCGATGGTAGACAAACTGAATATAGACAGAGTCAAGGAAGACTAACCCATACAAGACTGAAAGAAGATTGAAAAAGACTGAAGAAGACATCAGTATCTCAAAAAACTCTAAACTAAGACTGAAAGAAAACTATCTTACAGAAAAGTGGCTTATAGAAAGCTGGCTTATAGAAAACTAACTTATAGAAAACTGAAAAATTGAAGAAGACTGAAAAACAAATTACTCAAAGAAGATTGAAAGAAGACAGACTGATGATAGACAGACTGAATATAGACAGACTCAAGGAAGACTGAAAGAAGATTGAAAATGACTGAAGAAGACATCAGTATAATCTCAAAAACCACTAAACTAAGACTGAAAGAAAGCAAACTGAAAAGTGGCTTATAGAAAACTAACTTATAGAAAACTGAAAGATTGAAGTACGACTTGAAGAAGACTGAAAAACAAATTACTCAAAGAAGATTGAAAGAAGACAGACTGATGATAGACAGACTGAATATAGACAAAGCAAACTTACAGAAAAGTGGCTTATAGAAAACTAACTTATAGAAAACTGAAAGATTGAAGTACGAATTGAAGAAGTCGATAAAATAATTGAAGAAAAAAATTACTCAAAGAAGATTGAAAGAAGACAGACTGATGATAGACAGACTGAATATAAACAGACTCAAAAAAGACCGATCCATACAAGACTGAAATAAGATTGCAAAAGGCTAACAACCAAAAAGAAACAATATTACATTTATCATTTCTTCGAATCCTTAAATCACCCTATCTGACTAAACACAAACGTCTCTAGAGGTCACAAATGTCTTCTATACACCCACAAACGGACATTGATGCAGCGGGCGCCGCGCCGGTAGCCGAGCTCGGGAGCATTAGCGGAATTTATCGTATCCGTAAATATTCGGTAACATGACAAACGTCACATTAACACAGATAACCGCAGTCGCATAATTGGACGGGCATCAATCAATTCCGGGGGTTTCGGCTGAACGTGCTCGCGCCTGCCGTGCGATGCGGCGCGTAAACGTGACGGTCGCCGGTAACCACCATCCAATGCCTATAACCGCCACATCACAAACGACGTATACGCGACGTCCAGGCGAACAACGACCATAATGCATTCATGGACGTCACAATTATTCCACATATATATACAGCGTATAGATACTGAGTTACAAAAATCCTTTTAAAAAACGATACATGACAGTTCTGTGAAACAACTGTGATCTAGCGCCATCTACCGTCCTATACCCAAAACGTTACAAAGCTCGAAGCTCAAAAAGCCGTCTCGTCGTCAAAGTATACGACACTGTCATCTCGTAAAATCAAGTCACCTCGCTTATGGGGTGTAATTCCCGTTTTCGTGCGAGTTTCCCGTCTCCGGGACCGGGGTCTCTCTTCCCGCACGATCCCGGTATATCCTTACTGCCGCCGGTAATGTGCGAGGGCGTTCCACAGGTCTCCAATTTTTGCGAGCCGTATACGGTCGTCTCAAATTCATCCACTTTGTATGTATAGTGTGCGGAATTGAGCCGTACCCGGCTCAGAATGGATCCGCGATACCGGTTATTTGATTACTATTGCTATGCAGGGGAGATCCTGTGCGGAAAATTACGCGTTCGAGGTGTGCTTTTTGTTCGAATAGTCTTGGTTTCTGGTCGGGCGCTTTTCGATTTTGTTTTGAGCGTTCAATATTTTACCACGTAACGATTTGAGTCTTAAAATCTTTCGGAAAACGATAATGTGTACATGACTGTTCGTATTCGGTTATGATAGTTGTTAAAAACGCCACCGTGATGGCGCTACACACGAGATAGCAAAATGTCAACGAAACGCTGGATGTACTAACCTAACATTTCTGTACCTACTTTGTGGTGGATCCACGTACTACGTACAACTACAACCAGAGAAGTAAAGTATACACCTAAGTGGCTTACGTGAAGCAATGTGACAGTTCTTATCCATGCTTACGTATATACTTTGAGCTTGATCAAAAATGTCGTAGGCTTGCATTGTAAGTTTAAGTACTTGGTTAGTTCCTCTGTACACCACGAGGCGTCGGTTGCGTCGCTCAAATACCTTTAACCTCGCTCCTATAATATACAAAGTGTACCACACCGCGCGTCGTAAGGGGACATGCAATAAACGGCGATAAAAGTGCGTTTGTAAATGGCGCAGGATTGACTGGAACTGCGTTCTTATGCAAAAAGGCAAGCTGAAAAAAGGAGGAATATCGCCATGGGATGCTCGGAATGAGGTTCGGTTCCGAGGGCGATACCAGCGCTCGAGACGAGCTGGTACATTAACTCCGGTATTATTATTGGCAATGAATCGGGAATTTTATGGCCGAGGTGTATTTTTTCTTATTTTCAGCTCGCTAGGTTGGTATCGAGTTACACGGAGACACGGAGGAGTCGGTATAATATATTCATGTAAGGACGGTGGTTTTTTTGATACAGGTCACTGCTGGAGTGGTATTTCGATAAACGCATTCGCTATTCGTTTCGCTATCTGAACGAAAAATTTAGTGACATTTCACTCTCGCTATATTTCGAACGGGTATGGCAGCCCTGCGTGAGACTAGTGTTGTTGTTTGTTGACATTTGCTCCTAACCTATAAATGGCTTAACAAAGTTACTTTTAACTGTGATATTGCGTGCAAATTTCGGCATCTGGATTTTGCGTTAATAGCGAAATGAATAACGAATTCGTTTATCGAAATAGCACCTCCACTCGGATTAATTCGTCTTAACATATCCTCCATTCTCCAGACATCTCCGGAATACATAATGCACGCGTTAGTGTGAGTATAGGTTAGTGTAGATCGGTACGTTGGTGTGAGGGAAGGCCGCTAGGAGGCGCTTTGTATTTCCACGGGTTTTATCCGGGGGACACTTTGATATGGCCGAAAGATGACATAAATCCGAAAGGCATTCATTCTTCCATTATGTTCACGGGATGATATAGTGCCCTATGCACTCTACTCGGACCACGGCCGACGCGAAAGGACCCCGCTCTGGACCTCTTCACGTATTCTTCACGGCGCTCTTTTTTATCGTTTTATTATTATTAGGAATACCTATAAATCTCACGTTCGCGACGCGATCAACTTTATTATAATCGAAACCATCGACGCCATGGATTTAAGCTTGGAATTCCGTCCACATGGCATTAGCATAATCCTATTGTTGCAATAACGAGGAATTTCATCAATCGTACAGTGTTCCGCAAGGTGCTTCGTTGGGACCAACATTATACCTCCAACTATTGACAAGCTTTCGTTATGCCAAGTTTTTTTTTTTGGTTAGCTCAGTGGCTCATTCAGTTGAAGATTGAATAAGGCAGTTCTGTCCTAATTTCTAGCGTTTTATTGTAATATTCAAACCGGAAAAGGTATTAACTAGCAGTTTCCAACAGAATTCTCTATCAAATTCATCTTCAACCAGTACAGAATAAGTCTCCGGCATATTCCGGGAATTTCTTCCACTGGGGACACCCCCACTGTTACCGTAGTCGGTATAGGGTCATAAACATTAATACTTTTCCTCCTTTTTTGACTTTTCCACTCGCTGGAAATGTGTACACAGAGCCAGTGCCGGCCGTACGTGCAAGATAACTCGAAGTCATATAGTATATTTACGCGAACGTGTGTGAGTGTGTATTTCCAGGCACGGAACGCTCCCTCCCAGCTCCCGGGGGTTGGGGGTCGAACCCGAGGGGGTAACTACCCCCTGTCGTGTTAATCCCCATGGGCGCGACACGTGATGCAAGGCCATGAGCGCAACGAAGTACTGCGCATGGTCACTCATTGTTTATGGAAGCATTTGCAACTGGTTAATGTTAATTCTAGCTGCATACGAGAAAAGAATGCTCAGTTCAAGTCAAAACTTTGAATAAAAACAACATAGCTATCCACTAACTACAATTCCTTTTAATGATAATTAAAAACCCGGTAAAGTTCATTGCTAACAAGACAACTTAACATTTTCTCGAGTTAAACAGAATATTATGAGTATTATCTACCTATATTAATTACGAACTTTCAAGTGTAGGGCGCGTTCAGCGGAATCGCCCATTTTCGTCGACATTTGCGATCGAGTAGCTGCAAAATGGGGCTTTTCGATATTACTTTTGACGCTCGAATTGAAAAAAGGACACAATTCCGCGTGGACTGCGCGATATTTTGTAAATTAAATGCGTGAATTTTGAAAAAAAATCACGTTTTTGCACCTCTTCGGGTGAAGGCGAACCTCGAGAAAATGTCACGTGACGTCTAGAAATTCCGTCAAGCGGATCGATGAACGTCAAAAATTTACATTTTTTATCCGTTCCTGCCGACCTTATAAAAGCTGCTCGCTCTCATGTCTTACGATAATATCCATCTAAATACCCTTCGCAAAGAGTTTTGAGCAAAAAAACGGCCTTAAAAACAATTTTCGATCCAAAATATCGATTTTTGTCGACCTGTGTTTCGCTGTTATTACCACAGTAACGTCAAACCCGAAACGCCCCCTGCCGGACATTCGTAACAACAGTAACAGATAGCAGATAACCTAAAATGTATCCTAAAATGTCCATATTGCGAATGTGGACAGGTGGGAAGCCTTAACCACATATTTCTAGAATGCCCAATAACTAAAGTCGAAAATTTTGACATATACACAGAGCTAGTCTACCTATACTAATTACGAACTTTCAAGTGTAGGGCGCGTTCAGCGGAATCGCCCATTTTTGCCGACATTTGCGATCGAGTAGCTGCAAAATGGGGCTTTTCGATATTACTTTTGACGATCGAATTGAAAAAAGGACACAATTCCGCGTGGACTGCGCGATATTTTGTAAATTAAATGCGGCAATTTTGAAAAAAAAAAATCACGTTTTTGTACCTCTTCGGGTGAAGGCGAACCTCGAGAAAATGTCACGTGACGTCTAGAAATTCCGACAAACGGATCGATGAACGTCAAAAATTTACATTTTTTATCCGTTCCTGCCGACCTTATAAAAGCCGCTCGCTCTCATGTCTTACGATAAGATCCCTCTAAATACCCTTCGCAAAGAGTTTTGAGCAAAAAACGGCCTTAAAAACAATTTTCGATCCAAAAAATCGATTTTTGTCGACCCGTGTTTTGCTGCTATTACCACAGTAACGTCAAACCCGAAACGCCCCCTGCCGGACATTCGTAACAACAGTAACAGATAGCAGATAACCTAAAATGTATCCTAAAATGTCCATATTGCGAATGTGGACAGGTGGGAAGCCTTAACCACATATTTCTAGAATGCCCAATAACTAAAATCGAAAATTTTAACATATACACAGAGCTAGTGATAGAATATTTTGAATCCAACCCTGTCGTAAAGAAAACGTCAGCGTAGGAATTTCAAGTAGCAGCGACGTCAGGGAATCGTTTGGGAAGTGCATCGCCACGCCGCCACCGCTCGCTGGCTCGGAAAATCATACATGACACGTATATATCCATGGCAACCCCGTCCTTCCAGATATGAATATTTCATGGCATACATTTTCATAGTTTATTGAATGTGTCATCTACGATTAGAAACAATGTACCTGTCCTCCATAAAACAGGGAGATAAGTACGCGACGCGAGCGCTACCGCCGCCACCAGACCACCCCCTTCGAGCCTCAACCCCCTCGCGTAGCCGACGTCGACGTGGTGGAGGAAGGGGAGGGTTTTTCCCCGTCTCTTCTGCTCCTGATTATTTCGTCAATGGCACCAAAAAACTGATGTTATTAACGTTTCGAGAGGGTGCTTCCTTTCTTCTATTACTGGTTCTTTCTTTGTTTGTCTTCGTTTTCGGTCCACCCTGGACGGTTTTACGGTGTCGTAGGCACCTTGCATTGTGGCGCCCTCGACGGGCATTACACGAATTAACATGACAATAAAAAATTTGGTGGGCTGGTTCTTATCCGCGGTTTAATCTTGCACGATGGCCTTCCGGTTCGTTTAATCCGGAAGGCCTGACCCTCCTCTTCGCTTGAATTAAAAGTTATGTTACTGGGATGTCGCAATTGGGGATGAAATTATGTACACGGAGAAGGATGAAGAGGTTTTTTTGCTATAACAATAATATTTTCTCTTCAACATATTTAAAAAAAGCCAAAAAAGCACCCCCGACTATCGGATACAATACCGCGTTACGCACAAACGTCAAAATTGAAAATTCACCGGCGCGACGTCAGTTTTATCTAGTCGGCGCCGACGCCGCGCTAACTAAAACAACTTCGACACGGGCGATCTTCTTTTTTTCGGCGTCGCCGGCCGCTTCGATTTCCGCGTTTCGAGAGTACAATGCAAATCCGCCGCTCTCGCCAGCTCGCCGCTCTTTTGTTTCTTCTTGTTGGAGTCCCGAAGTCGGCACATCCAGCTAGTTGCGGAGATCTGACGGCGGCGCTGCTGTTCCCGTCCCTTTAATCAAACGAGCAGCCCGTGAGCGGCCATGTCGCCTGTGACACGCGTTCCTATATCTTCCGCGAAAGTCGCGGAATCGCAATAACTGTCAACGGGAGATGGCGCTACCGGCGGCGCGTCTGTTTCTCCCCGAATACAGTGCCGGATTTGAAATTTTCGATTGATTTTTTTCTTTTTAGGAAGGGGTAATGTTGTTTTTTAGGTAGGAATAATGTTCTTTTAGATTTTTATTAAATTTGCGTGTGGTTGTTTTATCTAACAATAACACAAGGGTCGAACAACCAGAACAGGGATCACATAGACGAAGTTAATAATATATGTATGTATTCTTTTATAACAAATTATCTACTCAAAACCAACCCCGTAACAGCAATTTTTCAGCCGCTCATCACCAACTTTCTGTCTGCCACCAAAACTACCCCACAAAAAGCAAAAGATATACACAGAAAACTTGACTAAAATGCAGAAACTCGCGTTCTGCGCTAACTATTGCACTAGGGTCACGTATTAGCGTCTACCAAGGGCCTTAATATACCCTCTCAGATGCATTACGAGGGAAATAGTGTTATGAGTCCCTTGTCGCTCATCCACAAAAGTCCCATCTTTTTCTTAAGCTTGAACCACACTGTTACGACGATATTTTCATATTATCGTTATTTCTTATCACTATTCTTAAGAAAATAAGTTCATTTCACGTTGGATATGTCATAATTGCCTAGTGTCAGGCGATTTTCGGGGATGCGTCTTCGAACCTCGCGCTAACCTCTTATATAATATTACTAATATAATAATATACTGTTCAATTATGAAAATAGTTTGTCTCTAGTTTGTCTCTATTTTGCCTCTAGTTTGTCTCTAGTTTGTCTCTATTTTGTTTCTATTTTGTCTCTATTTTGTCTCTATCTTGTCTCTATTTTGTCTCTGTATTTTGCCTCTAGTTTGTCTCTATTTTGTCTCTATTTTGTATCTATTAATCAATTGTATTAAAAAATTGTGTAATCATTTCACGTTGGATATGTCATAATTGCCTAGTGTCAGGCGATTTTCGGGGATGCGTCTTCGAACCTCGCGCTAACCTCTTATATAATATTACTAATATAATAATATACTGTTCAATTATGAAAATAGTTCGTTTTTTATAAAAAGAGATACAAAAATCAAACCAGCACCTAATAACTCCAGCACTGCGAATCGCGACGAAAACGATCTTTTGTGCGTTCTTAAACTTAAATTATTATTATTATTATTATTAGGATTATTATTCTATTATCTTACAGTTTGGTTGCAATATGTTAGATATTTTTGTCTGTATTTTGTCTCTATTTCGTCTGTATTTTGTCTCTATTTGGTGTCTATTTCGTCTCTATTTGGTCTCTAGTTTGTCTCTAGTTTGTCTCTATTTTGCCTCTAGTTTGTCTCTAGTTTGTCTCTATTTTGTTTCTATTTTGTCTGTATTTTGTCTCTATTTCGTCTGTATTTTGTCTCTATTTGGTGTATATTTCGTCTCTATTTGGTCTCTAGTTTGTCTCTAGTTTGTCTCTATTTTGCCTCTAGTTTGTCTCTAGTTTGTCTCTATTTTGTTTCTATTTTGTCTCTATTTTGTCTCTATCTTGTCTCTATTTTGTCTCTGTATTTTGCCTCTAGTTTGTCTCTATTTTGTCTCTATTTTGTATCTATTAATCAATTGTATTAAAAAATTGTGTAATCATTTCACGTTGGATATGTCATAATTGCCTAGTGTCAGGCGATTTTCGGGGATGCGTCTTCGAACCTCGCGCTAACCTCTTATATAATATTACTAATATAATAATATACTGTTCAATTATGAAAATAGTTCGTTTTTTATAAAAAGCGATACAAAAATCAAGTTAATAATCGAAAATTATTCTTGCTCAAGGATAAACGAGTAGTGTACGTGTTCGTGTTTGAAAACTCGCGTCGGTGTGTGGGATCCTTAACCGTGACGGAGGCGCTCCGTTGTAAATATCGAAGACAGCCTGATCCTCGGACAGGCACACATATCAGGGCCGGATTTTGAACCGGGACGTTTAGGAATTGCGTTCGGGATCATGTGACCTCTGCTGCTGAGCCGTGTTCCTCTCCCTCGCCTTCCCCTTTTCGTTCCATTCCTTCCCTCCGGTTAGAATAGCATATTACGCGGTATATATTCTTCTACCTTCTACCGAATTTTTCCTTTTAATTCAATCAATTCAAATTCTGTAGGTTGAATCTCTGATATTTATTAGTAAATTGAAAGTACTAATTTAAATTCCTCGTTAATGAGCGAAGAATAAATTGTCGATTGCACTATTAGCGAGGTATTAAGTCTTTTGCATAAGGAGGCATCAAGAAACAAACGATATCCGTTTGCACCTGCCTCAGAGGACATGGTATTCTACTTAAATGAAAAATACCATCAGCATTACACTCTCAGTGCCATTAAACGAGGTAGAAATAAAATAAAGGGAAACATAAAGGAATTATGCAAATATATGAAGCAGTGTGCTTCAAGATATGTACGCAATACGGATGTAGGTAATACAGGAAATTGTCAGGCTATAAGGATAATGTTTGCTTACCTTGGATATGCTTAATGTCCTGAACAAATAATAATATGGTATTAATTATTTTTTATTAGCAAAAAGGGTTACTGTAAGAATATCACAGTTTTAGTGTGGTTTCAGCATATTATTTGTAAAACAAGACAGATCATTTTAAGAGACATTGGCAACATTTAAGGCAACAAATTGAAACAAAAATCAGTGAATAATTACAACCCGCAATAACAAAACAAACAACCCCTCGCGACTAAATCAACCGTTAGGGTACCACACAACGGCAATCCATCTACGGACGCACTGACGCGCAAGGGGATGCTAATAATTGGCAATTGAAAATCAACCCCTAAGAAGTCCGCTTTAAAAAAAAAGAGCAAAGATTCCGCTCGGTCGGGGAGGGTGTTAGCTTGTGAAATGAGGGGTGGTTCCCATGGTCGCCCGGTTTTATGAACAATGGGGCTGCGGCGGCCGTCCGTCGGCCGCGTCCCAGTGCCGAATTCAACCCCCGCTGTTTGTTATGTTTATTTGATTGCGTACGCCGTGCCGATAATACGGATCGATCAGCCGCAGGCGGCAAGAGTTTGCTGGTGATGTGTCTGACCGCAGGACGAACCATCCCTCCATTGCATGCTGCGTGGTCTATCTGGTAATTATACCCGTGTGAATTGACAAATCGCAAAACCACCCCCTGCTATGGCTCAATACGCACACGGTTTGGTCTGGTCAAACTATTAAAATTATTTAAGTGAAATATTATAAATACTACCTCTTAATATCTTGGGAAATATTGAAAAATATTGTGAAATATTGTGAAATATTATGAAATATTGTGAAATATTGTGAAATATTGTGCAATATTGTGAAATATTGTGCAATATCGTGAAATATTGTGAAATATTGTGAAATATTGTGCAATATTGTGAAATATTGTGCAATATTGTGAAATATTGTGAAATATTGTGAAATATTGTGAAATATTGTAAAATATTGTAAAATATTGTGAAATATTGTGAAATATTGTAAAATATTGTGAAATATTGTGAAATATTGTAAAATATTGCGAAATATTACAAAATGTTGCGAAATATTACTAAATATTGCGAAATACACAATAAAATTGCCCACTTTCAGATATTTGCGATGAAATACCTTATTCCAAGCTTGGCATTAATTGTTATTGTTATTTTAATTTAATTTGACGGCGGGACCATTCCCGTTTGCGTTGCGCAAAATTATCACAAGGATGGAAGGGGCGCGGAGAGACGGCGAACGAAATGGCGAAGGCGAAGGGTTCGAGTTGGCTCGGGCGGAATTTAAATTCATTTTCACGGATTAAATCGACGCTGATGCGCCGTGGAATACCCAAGGCGAAGAAGTGTCGGAGCCGGCGCGAAATTGCCTTCTAAATTAAAATTTCCCAGCACCTAATAACTCCAGCACTGCGAATCGCGACGAAAACGATCTTTTTTGCGTTCTTAAACTTAAAGTATTATTATTATTATTAGGATTATTATTCTATTATCTTACAGTTTGGTTGCAATATGTCAGATATTTTTGTCTCTATTTTGTCTGTATTTTGTCTCTATTTCGTCTGTATTTTGTCTCTATTTGGTGTCTATTTCGTCTCTATTTGGTCTCTAGTTTGTCTCTATTTTGTCTCTATTTTGCCTCTAGTTTGTCTCTAGTTTGTCTCTATTTTGTTTCTATTTTGTCTCTATTTTGTCTCTATCTTGTCTCTATTTTGTCTCTCTATTTTGCCTCTATTTTGTCTCTATTTTGTCTCTATTTTGTCTCTATTTTGTCTCTATTTTGTCTCTATTTTGTATCTATTAATCAATTGTTTTAAAAAATTGTGTTACCTAAAATCGAAACATTTGTGTACAATGTGTTGAAAGAATCATCAAAATCGAGCAAATATTACATAAGTTATTGGAAATCAAAATTTGCGAAATGTTTTGCTTTTTTAATAATCCAAAAGTTGCGTAAAGTAATAGTAAAAAGGATGGTGGTAGTCGTCTGCCGTGTGCCCTCGTGTGCCGTTATTTATTCGATGGGTCGGATCGCGTCGTAACGTGGCACGGTGCCGCCTCCGTGTCAAAATATTTTCCGCAACGCGGCGGTTCGTTAGCGCGCGCGGATCGGAAATGGCCGCTCGTAAATCGCTAAGATCCCGGCGAATGCAGACCGGCCGCCGACCGTCGATACCGACGCCGATCGTGCGACCCATCGCAAATCTGTCATCTTCTGCTTTTTAGTATCAGTTTTATTGGTGTTGGTTAATCAAAACTGACTATTTTTTGACACAACTGGGTTTCTTCTGTCTGTATCTTTCCCACTTCATACTTTTCCTGAGCAAAATTTAATCACTCTACATACTTTACGACAAGAAAAATTGCTGCGCTTAATCCGCCAGCACCTGTACTTCACACATAAGTGGCCACTTTTTACCAAAATAAATAAGCCGTGTGTGAGTCGTAGTAGCAGTAGTACGGGCCGGTATCGGAATCCTTCCAGCTGCGCCATATAAATTTATGCTCGTCCGGTCGGTATCGGCTGTAATCTTCGGGTTTTAATTTCGCGCGGCGACATTCTTCGCGGCTGTTTAATTCGAACCGTGAAGATTCCCGACTCGGATCATTTGCCCGCTGTCGCAAGCTCGACCTATCACCGTGCTGGATGAGCCTTGGATTCCTCGAATTCCCGTCGGGTATGTACCGGCTTTGAAGGATTTATATTTATCGGCCGTTATGTCGTACCGACCCTGGGATACTGTAATACCGACTTTCGTCCAACTGTGTGTGTGTGTGTAAAGCACCGATTAAGAAGATACGACCAAAAGAAATATTCACGAGGCAACAAATGGTGCAATGGCCAGAGTGATATAGGGTCCCTATTAAAATATATCGGTGGAATAATTTATATATCGCGACCGGGATTTACAATAACATTTTTTTACGACTGTACCTTAAAAACTTGTGGAAATGTAAGAGAAATAATAATTAAACCAGTCTCTATTTTGTCTCTCTATTTTGTCTTTCTAGTTTGTCTTTAGTTTGTCTCTAGTTTGTCTCTAGTTTGTCTCCATTTTGTCTGTAATTTGTCTCTCTATTTTGTATCTCTATTTCGTCTCTCTAGTTTGTCTCTCTAGTTTGTCTCTCTATTTTGTCTCTAGTTTGTCTCTAGTTTGTCTCTCTAGTTTGCCTCTCTAGTTTGTCTCTCTAGTTTGTCTCTATTTTGTCTCTTGATATATTGCGACCGGTGGAAATGTAAGAGAAATAATAATTAAAGCAGTCTCTATTTTGTCTCCCTATTTTGTCTTTCTAGTTTGTCTTTAGTTTGTCTCTAGTTTGTCTCTAGTTTGTCTCTCTATTTTGTATCTCTATTTTGTCTCTCTAGTTTGTCTCTCTAGTTTGTCTCTAGTTTGTCTCTCTATTTTGTCTCTAGTTTGTCTCTCTAGTTTGTCTCTCTAGTTTGCCTCTCTAGTTTGTCTCTCTAGTTCGACCGGGGTTTACAATAACAGTTTTTTTACGCCTGTACCTTAAAAACTTGTGGAAATGTAAGAGAAATAATAATTAAAGCAGTCTCAATTTTGTCTCCCTATTTTGTCTTTCTAGTTTGTCTTTAGTTTGTCTTTAGTTTGTCTCTAGTTTGTCTCTATTTTGTCTGTAATTTGTCTCTCTATTTTGTATCTCTATTTTGTCTCTCTAGTTTGTCTCTCTAGTTTGTCTCTCTAGTTTGCCTCTCTAGTTTGTCTCTCTAGTTTGTCTCTCTAGTTTGCCTCTCTAGTTTGTCCCTCTAGTTTGTCTCTATTTTGTCTCTTAATATATTGCGACCGGGATTTACAATAACATTTTTTTACGACTGCACCTTAAAAATTTGTGGAAATGTAAGAGAAATAATAATTAAAGCAGTCTCTATTTTGTCTCCCTATTTTGTCTTTCTAGTTTGTCTTTAGTTTGTCTTTAGTTTGTCTCTCTATTTTGTATCTCTATTTTGTCTCTCTAGTTTGTCTCTCTAGTTTGTCTCTCTAGTTTGTCTCTAGTTTGTCTCTCTATTTTGTCTCTAGTTTGTCTCTCTAGTTTGTCTCTCTAGTTTGCCTCTTTAGTTTGTCTCTCTAGTTTGTCTCTCTAGTTTGTCTCTAGTTTGTCTCTATTTTGTCTGTAATTTGTCTCTCTATTTTGTATCTCTATTTTGTCTCTCTAGTTTGTCTCTCTAGTTTGTCTCTCTAGTTTGTCTCTAGTTTGTCTCTCTATTTTGTCTCTAGTTTGTCTCTCTAGTTTGCCTCTTTAGTTTGTCTCTCTAGTTTGTCTCTCTAGTTTGTCTCTATTTTGTCTGTAATTTGTCTCTCTATTTTGTATCTCTATTTTGTCTCTCTAGTTTGTCTCTCTAGTTTGTCTCTCTAGTTTGTCTCTATTTTGTCTCTTAATATATTGCGACCGGGATTTACAATAACATTTTTTTACGACTGTACCTTAAAAACTTGTGGAAATGTAAGAGAAATAATAATTAAAGCAGTCTCTATTTTGTCTTCCTATTTTGTCTTTCTAGTTTGTCTTTAGTTTGTCTTTAGTTTGTCTCTAGTTTGTCTCTATTTTGTCTGTAATTTGTCTCTCTATTTTGTCTCTCTAGTTTGTCTCTCTAGTTTGTCTCTAGTTTGTCTCTCTATTTTGTCTCTAGTTTGTCTCTCTATTTTGTCTCTAGTTTGTCTCTCTAGTTTGCCTCTTTAGTTTGTCTCTCTAGTTTGTCTCTATTTTGTCTCTAGCTTTATTGCGACCGGGGTTTACAATAACAGTTTTTTACGCCTGTACCTTAAAAACTTGTAGAAATGTAAGAGAAATAATAATTAAAGCAGTTTCTCATGGACTGCCAGTATTCCCTAGGGATCGTGGGGGAACGGGAATTCACCCCATCGGATCTGTTTTGGTGGGCCTGTGCTGGGGTCTGGTAATGCCAAGCGATACTCAGCTAATTATAAGCTTCGGATATGAAATCCTAAGCTGCTTGTCGGCCATAAGTCGAGCAAGTGTTGGATTACGCGCGCCAATTACCAGAAGCGTGTCGGGAATTAGCGAGCGCGGCTCAGCTCACAGAACAACGCTTGCAGTTACCGATAATACGTATCCCGTACAACCAGAGGGAATCCGAACGGGACCGATACTATAATCTCCTATAACTATATCTCAACAAAATATTGTTTTAAACATGCCAAACAAATATACAACCAGTTACCGCAATTCTTTATTATTGTAGTAGTTCCATTGCGAATGATCAAGTCAATTACTATCGACATGTACATCGAAACAGAGGGATGGGACGGGGGTGTTACAAAATGAATAAAATATTAATCCGGGACGTCATTAACGGTTTGGTCCGCTGATTCGATTGCACCCAGTAGCTAATGTGAATAATCTGGACTAACAGTATTTATAATTAGCTAGCTGGCATTATTTTCCATTAACAACGTCCATCGCAAAATTCCGTGTACCGTGCACTATTTAAAATTATTGATAATTGGGATGTATAGGTCCCGGGTTGCATGGCTAGCGCCCTTTATTACTTTGGGCACGTATCGGACATCAACGCGCTGACACCGTAATGGAAGCTGAATTTATTTAATTTTGCTCGCTTAACGTAACTGTTTATATAATTCATATAGACTGCAAACAATGGTGATCTAAATGGTCCAAATTTCTTTATTTCATGGTATATACCCACTATGTACTACCCATTAAGTTGTAATCAACGAAAAAAATCGAGATTTTGGTATATGCAACTGAAATGTCTGAAAAGCAATCTTTTGCACCATTTGGGCGCCAAGCTTACACATACAAATTGACAGTTCAATACGTCAGTTCGACACAAATTTCCTTTAAAGGTTAACGCGAGATATTTGTGATGAAATGATACAACCAAAATTAACGGCAGAAGAAAAAATCACGCCACTTTAGTAAAATATTACCACGGCCAAGAAAGAATTAGAAAACGAGACGGTGTCGATTTCCCTTCCTTCCCTTCCTTGCTACATATTGGGACAGAACGCAAGGATAAATGGACGAGATCGGTAAGGTCAACGACAGGATTCACGAGACGGAAATTGAAGCGAAACGGACCCTATTGACCAGGATGACGTCGGAATGTACGAACAAATTAAAACGGAAGATCGGATGGATTGGGGAGACGCGGGATTTATATTTGAAAGCGCTGCATTCTGATAGAATGCAATGGAAGGCCAATTTGTTGAAGAATTTTCGAGAACTGGGTGAAAACCTTTATTGGGACGAGGAAAATTTAATCGGCGCGAATTGGAAGTCTGTTAAAGACGTTAGAGAAAGTGTTAGAAGTACCAGTGACAATTATTGATGTTTATTTTTTTTTTCGAGAGAGATTTTGGATACTTTTGTTTCATGTAGGATGTTTGTGGATGTGTTATAAAACTTACAAATAAAAGGCTAAATACAAACATTTCGATTTTATATTTCTAGATATATTAATAGATTAATTTTTCAAAAAAAAAAAAACGGACACCGATTATAAAATTATTACAAATAAATATAATAATATCTAGTGGAAAAGTGACGCGTTGTTGTTCCACGCATACGTCGTTTCAATTGGTAATTAATCGCATTTCAATTCGGACAGAGCATATTTACGCAATATTTTTGTCAGTTATAATTACCCATTACTTATAATTCGGCGTGGCAGAGAGGCGACATTAAAATATATTACGTGTCAGCTCCGATTATTTTAATTTGGGGCCTTATTAACTCCCGCTAAATAATTAAAATTAATTAAAATTTCGACAACAATGGCCCCGCTTCAAATTTACAAATCGCCGAATTATCTCTCGAATATATTTAATAAATAATTATAAATATTCGGGGCGATTTGTTCGTTCGTAATGTTGCCTGATAGCCGTCATTATTAATATCACCGTATAAATATGGAGAGTAGAATTTATAATAACGATAATAACGTGATATAATCTATCACAAAATAGAAACCAAATAGGGACAAACTATAGACACTATAGAGACAAAATAAAGACAAAATTGAGATAAAATAGAGACATAATAGACACAAAATAGAAACAAAATAGGGACAAACTATAGACACTATAGAGACAAAATAAAGACAAAATTGAGACAAAATAGAGACATAATAGACACAAAACAGAAACAAAATAGGGACAAACTATAGACACTATAGAGACAAAATAAAGACAAAATTGAGACAAAATAGAGACATAATAGACACAAAACAGAAACAAAATAGGGACAAACTATAGACACTATAGAGACAAAATAAAGACAAAATTGAGACAAAATTGAGACAAAATAGAGACATAATAGATACCAAATAGAAACAAAATAGGGACAAACTATAGACACGATAGAGACAAAATAAAGACAAAATTGAGACAAAATAGAGACATAATAGACACAAAACAGAAACAAAATAGGGACAAACTATAGACACTATAGAGACAAAATAAACACAAAATTGACACAAAATAGAGATAAAATAGAGACATAATAAACACAAAATAGAAACAAAATACTGACAAACTATAGATACTATAGGGACAAAATAAAGACAAAATTGAGACAAAATAGAGACATAATAGACACAAAATAGAAACAAAATAGGGACAAACTATAGACACTATAGAGACAAAATAAAGACAAAATTGAGACAAAATAGAGACATAATAGACACAAAATAGAAACAAAATAGGGACAAACTATAGACACTATAGAGACAAAATAAAGACAAAATTGAGACAAAATTGAGACAAAATAGAGACATAATAGACACAAAATAGAAACAAAATAGGGACAAACTATAGACACTATAGAGACAAAATAAAGACAAAATTGAGACAAAATAGAGACAAAATAGAGACATAATAGACACAAAATAGAAACAAAATAGGGACAAACTATAGACACTATAGAGACAAAATAAAGACAAAATTGAGACAAAATGGCGACAAAATAGAGACATAATAGAGACAAAATAGAGATAAAATAGAGACAGAAAACAAAAAATATTCGATCTTTTTGATTTGGTGGAGCTTAGAAGTATACTGACCCACGCTCAATTCGCCATTTACAAAGGCAATTAGATTAACAACCCTTTCGAAAAAGATTACCCTCATATCTACAAGGGTTTGTAACAAATAAGCAGGCACACAAACAACCTAATCCCTCTATATACCTACCCTTTACGACGAGAGCTATCCACCAAAATTCATAACGCCAAAGAACAATAAAACAAAACACTTCTCACGCGAGAGAACACACAGAGTGCGACCCCAATATCCACTTACAATTATTACCATGGATTCCGGACGGACTATTCGGAATAACAAGTTCGCACAACAAAGGCTTTAATTCGGGACCGTTGTTCTAGGACGGGGGGTGGCGAGGGGTCACTGGGGTTCGTAGTTCTGGGGAATTCTTTCCGGCTGTCAATGGAATCTACCCGCTTGACGAGGGTACGTCATGTCACTTCTGACATGCTCTCTTTTCGCTACATGCATATATGAGGTTTTTATGTGAATATGGTGATGACCGTCCGTATTCTATGGGGGTGGCCCAAACCTCTTGAGGGTAGGTGATGAGAAACATAATATTTCCGCCTCTTTTTCTGTTTTGTTTTAAGCGATCGAGAAATGCGTCAAGTGGATGTGTCTTTGGGTATACGTTTCTTCGATTTTGGAGGTCTGTGAATACAATTTCTATAATGCTATTTTGCATTTAGAATTGGATATCTGGAAAAGTCATGGACACGGACACCTAATATATGCTGTATTTCCTGTTAGATCGGACTTTTAAAGTGGACGAAAGGGAAGCAAAAGAAAACACCGTTTGCAGTTCCCATGTTGTGGCGAGAGCCTTCCAATCATGAGCCATCAGTGTCGCGACCTATCCCCCATGGAGAGAACCATCCTCTCCCAAGTGCGCCATCCACTTCATCATTTTCAATTTTAGACACAGGAAAAATTTCACCTGTTTGAAGAAACTTGCCTGATTTGACAGAGTGTCTGAAATCACTCTGTCAGATCAGGCAAGTCGTCACGATTCACCATTTGAAGTTTTAGGAACACCTCACCTTATAAATCAGTGCGAACTGAATGATTTGGTTAAAGACTTAGGTTCATCAAAAGAAAAAGCCGAGTTATTGGGTTCTAGGCTACAGGAATGTAATCTTTTCACACGAGGTGTGATAGTGTCTTCATTTACAGAGCGTAATGAGCCTTTTAAAGCATATTTTAAAATGGAAGGATCTTTACGTCTATTGAACGATGTTGAGGGTTTTATGAACGAGTTTGATATTCCCCACGATCCTTCTGAATGGTGGCTTTTTATCGATTCATCAAAATGCAACTTGAAAGCAGAATTTTTGCGAACAGGTGGTTTTGCAAAGCACATCACCGCCACCACGGTTGCGTTTGCACTCGCCGTTCGAATTAATGCGTAAACGAGAAATAAATTGAAATACGACCGTCATAATTTCGGATATAGTCCATTTAATTTGCATAAGTCGACCGGCAGAAGATGCTTGCACACCGGGACCGTGTGCTGTCACTCGTTCCTAAAGATACCACTTTTATCGGACTCGAAGGAAACCGCCCACCGAAGTGGCACTATCCTTACACTTATCGCCTATATATCGATCGTAAAATTATCGTAAAATTTGACTTCATATCTCGTGTTAGTCATTTTTTTTTTATAAATCTAACCTCAAATAACCTCTGTTTTACAGTCATCCGGGCATATCTCCATCAAATACCTCGAGTCCCTCATTTGCAATTCTGCTCTTCGTTAATTATCTGCTGCGTATAGAAACTGACTATCTTCATTCGATTATCGGCGAATTATAAACTCAATCGGCATTCTAATTTCTCGTCTCGCAAGGTTAAGCCGGATCTGTTATCCTTGCTTCAATCTATAGCTGGCGACGATAGCTGCGCTCAAGGAGAAGACAAAGAGCAACGTTCTAGTCCATTGGTAGCAGCAGCAGCAGCAGGACGAAGCAGACGTTGACTGAAGGGCGGTCACCAACGAGGTGTGGTATTGTGCTGTGTTCGAGTAATTTGCTTCTACTACTGTACTACTGTTCTACTACTGCAGTTTTATTGGTACATATCATCACCAGTTTGTTGAAAATTACAACTTTATTAGAGTTAGTTCGACCCTTTATACTGTACATATAGAATATTGGTCCCAACACCTTGCCTTGGGGCACCCCAGCTTTGATAATTATTTGTAAAAATGGACCTTTTGAGTAGTATTATACATCTTTACTGTTTAAATTGATTCTACAGGACATCAATTACACACAGCCCGCATTTTCTTACGAAACTTCACAATATAATAATCACAAATCACCTGGAAACGGTCTACATAACCTCAAAACGTACACAGCCACTTATCTTTATGGCTTCCGATTCACACGTAGCGTTCTTTATTATCGTCCGTTGCGTCGATAATAAAGAAAACTGCTCGGCAGTCGAATACCAATCACGACGAGCGTTTTAATTGAGAAACTCAAGGTAGGTACGCGAAGACGTGTATTATACGGCGTTCAGCTGAAGACATCTGCTTCCTGAACAGTCACCGCGCGTACTTACGGACGTAGCCGCGATGGCCTATCTCCGCCGATAAATATTATATGTACTCGGTCGGTATAAACGTCCGGCGGCGATGATTTACGGTCGTAAAAAGTTTTACAGTGTGTTTCATTTTACGATGATGACGATACGAATGCCAATATATACATACACACATATATCTGGCGTGGCGAGCGAGGCGCCTGCCTGTTGTGGGCCTTAATTGAAATTATTCGCGGATGTAGAGGGCGCAACGCAGGATATTGAAATGACAGATTAGTTTTTATGGTTATGTTTACTACCATGTATACCTACTACTATGCAACAAAATTTTGCGGTTCACTTAAAAAATGTGAATTTTCGACTTTCAGAAGAATTTCTAATGTAATCTTGTCTGTTCTTCGCTTGAAATATAAGTAAATATTATTTCTAACGAAGTACGCCCTCTCGCGGCGGATAACGTAAGCAGGCGCGTTAACCTCTTCTAAATATTTGGATATCGTAGGAATAATAGAGCAATCAACTGTCAAATATCCGTAGGCCTATAGGCCACCGTCTCGCGTATACGGGGGCCATATTTGATACGCTTTGGGTTCACGTAAAAATAAATAAATATCAGGCAGCCATTTACCCTGCTTTTACTCCCCATTCGTCCATTACAGTAAACAACGATAAATTTAGATCTTACTACTTAAGATTTGTTTGGTTACGCGCACCAGTCATGTTATATCTGGTTCAGTTATAGGTTAGATTTACTATTAAGTGATGGTTTCAAAGCAAATAAAGCACTACATTCACTTTTGATTAGAGCAAGGATCTATTTTCATGATTTCACAAACTAATAAGCATAGTTTGATGATAATATGTGTTTAATTGATATCGATAAATAGTGCAGTTTTAATATGACTAGGTACACGGTTCTTAAGATACTCGATGAATATTAAATACCTGCATTAATTAAAAGATATTTCAATTTTGCTGGTTGAACAAGTTTCAACGTCAGCGATAAATATACTGAATGTATCCTGGACTATATAAGCTGTTGCTGCTGCTTGGAGACAGAATGTACTGTTTTCTAATTTCCTGTACATTTAGCATACGGAAAAATTACTTCCTTGATGTTGTGAGCCTTAATCAGCTGTAAAGAATAAATTCCCATAACTCTGTATGAGTCTACAAGTTCTATTGCTGTACGTACCACGTGTGGGGGTTTATAAACACTAATGACTAATGACACAAGGGAACAAATTTCCAAGAAAAATTATTTGTTCCATATTTTATTTGCCTTACATAACTATGTAGTAACAAAAGTGGATTTATTGTAACAAGTCTAGATTTACAGTCACAACGATACTTTTAAAAACTGAGAAAACTGCAACAAAACCAAATTATATAAATTCAAAGAATATGCAAAGGTACTGCTTTCTAGCTGTATTTTGACGAATCGATAAAAAGCCACCATTCAGAAGGATCGTCGGGAATTTCAAACTCATTCATAAGACCCTCAACATCGTGACATACAAGTAAAGATCTTTCAATTTTAAAATATCCTTTAAAAGGCTCTTTACGCTTTGTAAATGAAGACACTGTAGCCTACAACCCAATAACTCGGCTTTTTCTTTTGATGAACTGGTTTATAAGGTGAGGTGTGCCTCAAATGATGCATTTTCACGACTTGATTTGACAGAGTGATTTCAGACACTCAAATCAATCAGGCAATCAAATCAAATCAGGCAAGTTTCTTCAAACAGGCAAACTTTCTTCTGTGTCAAAAATCGAAGATGATGAAGTGGATGGCGCACTTGGGAGAGGATGGTTCTCTCCATGGGAGATAGGTCGAGATGCTGATGGCAAATTTGGATATTTTTACATTTTTACAAAATATAGCATTTTTTGATCATTTTTGTGATCCTTAGTGATTATTTGAGTAAATTATACAAGGGAACAAATTTCCAACTTTCTAACAAATAATATAAATTCAAAGAATATGCAAAATACTGCTTTCAAGCTGTGTATTTTGATGAATCGATAAAAAGCCACTATTCAGAAGGATCGTGGGGAATATCAAACTCGTTCATAAGACCCTCAACATCGTGACATACACGTAAAGATCCTTCCATGTTACAATAAGCTTTAAACGACTCGTTACGCTTTGTAAATGAAGACACTGTCACACCTCGTGCGAAAAGATTCCATTCCTGTAACTCGGCTTTTTCTTTTGATAAAACTAAGTCTTTAACCGAATCATTCAGTTCGCACTGATTTATAAGGTGAGGTGTTCCTAAAACTTCAAATGGTGAATCTTCACGACTTGCCTGATTTGACAGAGTGATTTCAGACTCTCAAATCAATCAGGCAATCAAATCAAATCAGGAAAGTTTATTCAAACAGACGATATTTCTTCTGTGTCACAAAATCGAAGATGATGTGGTGGATGGCGCACTTGGGAGCGGATGGTTCTGTCCATAGGGGATAGGTCGCCGTGCTGATGGCAAATTTGGATATTGTATTTTATACTTATCCTTCTTCGAATATCCGGAGACGCTTATCGTGCAAAAATAGCAATCATCTATATGATTGGAAGGCCCTCGCCGCAACATGGGAACTGCAAACGGCATTTTCTTTTACTTCCCTTTCATCCACTTTAAAAGTCCGATCTAACAGCGTATATTAGGTGTCCATGACTTTTCCAGATCACCAATTCTAAAGCCAAAATAGCAGCAGCAAGCTGCTTTTACCTCTTCCGTAATTTTTTTCAGATGTGTCACTACATAACAACCGCAGATGTAACAAAACTTATTTGGTGAATTTTTACAACATCTTCTTTGATCACTTCCCATGTTTTAATGCACAGAATCTCTGTTGAATTTTGTAGTATGTAATGTCTGCGTACAAGTCAGCATTTTTATCTGCATCATTCTTGCGTTAATGGAGGAGAAAGTTCTTGGAAGTTGCTAACTAATCTTACTTCCGTAAAAGTGTGGTTGCCTAAATACAGCAATACAGTTTAGCACTTTACAACAATAATCTATTTTAATTAATTACTATTTTTTTTTTAAGATAGGACGACTATTTGGATACATATTATATACTTTGACATTAGCTTCAATCAAGTACCTACTGTAGTAGGGCTATTAACAACATAAAGCCCTTCTGTCTCGTTAATTTTAAAAGTGGCAAAATCCGAAAAATAGAAAAACCAACCCATAAACTTACTATCCCACCCTAATTACCTACTACCCTTATTTTGTTGTAGTTGTTTTGGGTGCGGTTTATTCCGCTGCACCTAGGCCAATTCTTGGCCCTTTGTGCTTACCCATTGTCTATCTACCTATACTAATTACGAACTTTCAAGTGTAGGGCGCGTTCAGCGGAATCGCCCATTTTCGCCGACATTTGCGATCGAGTAGCTGCAAAATTGGGCTTTTCGATATTACTTTTGACGCTCGAATTGAAAAAAGGACACAATTCCGCGTGGACTGCGCGATATTTTGTAAATTAAATGCGTCAATTTTGAAAAAAAATCACGTTTTTGCACCTCTTCGGGTGAAGGCGAACCTCGAGAAAATGTCACGTGACGTCTAGAAATTCCGACAAGCGGATCGATGAACGCCAAAATTTACATTTTTTATCCGTTCCTGCCGACCTTATAAATGCCGCTCGCTCTCATGTCTTACGATGAGATCCCTCTAAATACCCTTCGCAAAGAGTTTTGAGCAAAAGAACGGCCTTAAAAACAATTTTCGATCCAAAAAATCGATTTTTGTCGACCCGTGTTTTGCTGCTATTACCACAGTAACGTCAAACCCGAAACGCCCCCTGCCGGACATTCGTAACAACAGTAACAGATAGCAGATAACCTAAAATGTATCCTAAAATGTCCATATTGCGAATGTGGACAGGTGGGAAGCCTTAACCACATATTTCTAGAATGCCCAATAACGACAACCAGAGGTGTTCAACTGGTTGCCGGCACCCACGGGTTTACGCCTCTTGCGAAAGGCGGCGGTGGAACGAGGATCTTCAGCTGATGCCTGGATTTGAACCCAAGACTTCCTAGCAGGAGAGCAGCACTCTACCTCTAGAGCCACTCGCCCCACAACATACTACCCTTAATAAATACATAATTTTATCGAAGAACACCAAAGCATAAAAACCTCCATTATCACAAATAATTCTTTTGGCAAACGTTGAAATCTGAAAACCAACTGACGTCAAACGACCCCCGAAAATGCGAAAGGGAAACATGGTATATATATAGGGGGTGAGTTATCCGCATGTTGTATGCGTTGTACCTGGAGTCAACCCGTGACGGGGTTGTTCGTTCGGCGGGGGTTGGATGGCCCGGTAGGGGTTGGCGGATCGAGGGATGGGGGTGGTTCACCCCCGTAAGGGTGATTAATGACTGCTGGAAGATTGGAAGTAATTAAAGCGCTGGGATAAATGGCAAAGCGCCGTTCCGTTCGGTTGCTGCGGTTCCGGTCCAACTGAACAACGCTGCAGCGACTCGCCGCCACCAACCGCCACCCGATCGGGGTTTTCCAAAGGGATACGAAAAATTCAACCACCAAAATGTTACGATAATCTTTTGAAAATACATTTGAAACCAAAAACTGTAAGATCCAATTCTCAATCTCTAATTTGTAATTTTTATATATGCACCTATCTACGTTGCCTAAATTTCCAATAAATCAAATCGAAGAAATATGAAAAAATATTTTACTGCTATAAAGTCATAGTAATAAAATTTAAAATTATAGAGCTGTATGTTTAAATAACGTAATATTAATAAATTAAATTCGCGCTGAGGAATTTTTAATACAAATCGCAAACATTTTTTTGTAATTTCGAGTTTAAATAATAATAATAATAATAATAATAACACGAAATATACGTAAAGGGATTCGATTTACATAAATTCGACAGCGCAAATAAATAATTAACACACACACATTTTTTATTTGCATAAATTTCAATTTTAATATCGGCACATATCAACGACGACTTCGCTTCGGATTTATATTTTAAAATATGCACCGTTAATTATTTATTTATTTATATAAACGTACCGGCCGATACGGATGTTAAATTTACACATCGGCTTTATTGTTTTTACTGCACAGGAACGCGTTCACTAAATATTTCCGATATTAAAATCAAATTTACAATGTAGGTACCTTTTTTTTCTACATATTTTACCTACATAACCAAACATTGATATAAACGTCAAATCATCAGACTGTCAAATGATTTGAAATTTTTGTTTTGGCAGCTTGAAAGTCGCTCTCTAAAGGCTGTTTTACATTACACTAGTTTCGCCCAAGTTTATCTCAAAGTTTTCATACTAAAAGTCAATTCACAAACTAGGTATTTTCTATCCGCACGACTTGCGCACTGCTACGAATTTTGTTGGTGCCAACTGTAACCGCGGCTGTCATCGGGTGAGACATAACCTAGAAAATGTGTTTTAACCGTGTTTAAGTTGGCAGTATTTACTTCCTTGGAACGTCGACATGCGCAAATGGTGTTATTTCAGTAGATATCTAGGAATAGAACTTTTACTCTCATCTAGTACTGAATCTAGTTTAGAAAGTGTTCTAGACGAAACTAGTGTAATGTAAAACAGCCTTAAAACTAAATAATCAAATATCTGGGGTGGCCCTCACCCAACTTCCCGACTACGCCGTTGGCACAATTAAGTGTCTGAACACTTGCAATTATACAATTTTGTGAAGCCAGAGCCACTCTGTACCCTACCTAACGTCAGTTTCTAGCATAAAACAGTATTCATAACCTATAAAAACTGTAAACGTCAAATCATTTGACATTAGAGCGCTGCGATCTAGGTGTAGGAAAGAATCGGTTGGCGGTCCACGTGTGGTCGCTAGCGAGCAGGCCGGCGGATCGCGGTTCACCTGTCCACGTGACGGGGTCACGTGACCCGCGTAAGTGGACGTCGCCGCGAATCCGCGCAACTGGTGCGGCGGGGCGTGGCGAGACGTCAATCCGTCAGGCGGTAGACGGCAGGTGGGCGTCCGGGCAGCCGCCAATCACGCGGCCGGCCATATTGCTGTATGGGCGTGTCCCGCGGCTCAACCGGCAGTCACCGTACTCTAGACCGTGTCCGTAACCCTTCTGACGTTGCGTTGCGTCACACACATACACAAGTTGGCGCGCGCGCTCTTTTTGAAAATGCACGTGGCACGCGATACCCGCATAGCTATCTATCTCATTATCCGCGGCTACGTTCTGAAATACGCCGTGTACATGTATAGGTATAGCGAGACCGGTAATAGACCGTCCCGAAGGGAGATTGCACAAATGACTTTTTTAGCGTGACGCACGGCCCGACGCCAGCGCTCCGGCGGAGCGAGCGGTAGGTCACGAATTCACGGGCTCCCTCTACCGACGCCCCGCATAAATTATCGGATAATTGTGTGGAGTAGGAAAGTATGTGTGTGTGAATGCCGGGACGGTGGAAAAAAATAATTTATCGGTTTATGACACCTCCTCGAGATTGAGGTTACGTTTACGACTATTATAAATTGCCTAACCTCAAAGTTGTCATCGGAGCACAATGGGCGCCTACTAACGATCTGCGGTACCTTGGCGTTGCCGTTGGCCGTAAATCTTTACCTGTTAAGTGACTACCGGTGCAGGTACATTAAATTCGTTAAACGTACAAAAATTTAATTGTGTGTAATGTTGTGACAAATATTGTCGGTATAAAAAACGGGCAAACTCAAACTATAATCAAATGTTTCGTGAGTAATAGTCAAAATTCTGTCTTTGAGAGTACAAAAATACATACATTATGAAAAATTCGACTACATTACAGATTATTGGCGCAGTCGGTAGCATAGCAGCAATTTTATTACTTTTAAGCATTATATAAACATGGCGCTTTATTATTTCAATTCATGAGAAAAGTAGGTCATATTTTAGGACGGTGTTTTCGCTAATTCATTTCAGAGAGGTGTGGGATGGGCGGAAAGTTGTTTTCAAGTAACCTAATTGGGGATTTCACCATAAATAAATACGTTAAACATTGTCAATACTTTGGACTTTCTGCATGTCTATATTTTCGTCTGACATCGGGATGAGAGCACGAAAAACTGATGTATTGTAGGGATATTTAATAATAACAAAGGTGTTCCATGATTTAATCTTTATCAACAATTTATTAGTATTAAACTATGTGTTAGTTATTGGACATTCTAGAAATATGTGGTTAAGGCTTCCCACCTGTCCACATTCGCAATATGGACATTTTAGGATACATTTTAGGTTATCTGCTATCTGTTACTGTTGTTACGAATGTCCGGCAGGGGGCGTTTCGGGTTTGACGTTACTGTGGTAATAGCAGCAAAACACGGGTCGACAAAAATCGATTTTTTGGATCGAAAATTGTTTTTAAGGCCGTTTTTTTGCTCAAAACTCATTGCGAAGGGTATTTAGAGGGATCTTATCGTAAGACATGAGAGCGAGCGGCTTTTATAAGGTCGGCAGGAACGGATAAAAAATGTAAATTTTTGACGTTCATCGATCCGCTTGTCGGAATTTCTAGACGTCACGTGACATTTTCTCGAGGTTCGCCTTCACCCGAAGAGGTGCAAAAACGTGATTTTTTTTCAAAATTGACGCATTTAATTTACAAAATATCGCGCAGTCCACGCGGAATTGTGTCCTTTTTTCAATTCGAGCGTCAAAAGTAATATCGAAAAGCCCAATTTTGCAGCTACTCGATCGCAAATGTCGGCGAAAATGGGCGATTCCGCTGTACGCGCCCTACACTTGAAAGTTCGTAATTAGTATAGGTAGATAGACTAGTTAGATCGTAGAGGAACAACTGGGTAATCTTTGGTATAGATGTTTCAAACTAAGAAGAGCACAGTTGTGTATGCAACCAAATATACACAGGCAATTTATAAACCATACATTGGGTATGATTGGTTGCATATACAACTGTGCTCTTCTTAGTTTGAAACTACTCTAAATACCTATATAAAAGTCGATTTGTGGCCACTGACATGACTTGATTCTATGAGGGACGTTAGGTTGGCGTCCAAAGTGGCTGTAGCCTCACGAAATTGAATAATTGCAAAGTGTTTAGACTCTAGTGTGTCTACGATTTAGTCGGAAAGTTTGGTGGGGGCCACACCGGATTTTCCATTGAAAAATACGTTCCAGATGTCATGTCTGTAACACAGATCAAATGAGTCTACAATAATGTCTAAAGAGTCTATAATAAGGTCTATAAAAATCAACAAATCGCTTTGGAAGTTCGTGTGTCAGTAGCGACATCTACCGATATTAATGTGCAGCAAAACAACGGGGAAAAAATTACCTGACTCGTTTACATGGACAGCGCATAATTGCCTATTTAATAATGATTAATAGCAACGATGAATTTTGGATACTCCAACTCACTGTAACGCTTGACATTCTACATAATAGTTTCGCGGACAGGAGTAATTTTGGGAGGTACACGTGTCCCTGTTAATTTACATTCTGATTATAATATTTCTCTCCGCAACGCTGCCTTGAATTGTCAAATAAAATACATATATTTAGGTATTCTTAAATTATCTATGGCAGTGTACAACATATGGAGAAAATTGCAGTAGTTTTAGCAGTTTTTAAGCAGCTTTTAGCAGCCACGTGTCCACTTACAGAAGATACCCACTTATTACCGTTATTATAACCCTACAACACAACGGGATAATAAGAGTTATACAAATAATAAGGGTAATACACACATATTAAACACCTACCGTAATATGTATCATTTTCTGGTTGTTAACGGTTTCGTCGATATGAATGGTTGCGTCAAGGGAAGTGTCAAAATTAAACTTATAGTTGATTGCCGACCCACCCTGGGGTTCGGATTCCGAGAAACGGGTCAAGAGTTCCCTCCTTCAATCCACTCTTCGAGTTCGGAACAGAGAACATGTTATTTTTTCGAGACCGACCCACGGCATCTGTTAATCCACTCATGGAGAGGATGTTGAGTGAAAAGGCATCGCTTGCGTTTAGTGGTAGGAGGTGAAAGAATTTCTTCTTCAAAATACCACTATTTTGAAGAAATTCTTTTATTTTACCACATTTAACTAATATCACAGTTAAAGCACCATGTATTGAATAAAGATGTTAAAACATCTCAGTGACAGCACAATAACTAACATCACTTATTAGAAATGATTAATTGAATTCGATAACAGACCGTAGTAAACTCTTAATTACCGCTAAGTAAACTAATATGTTATCAATCAATCATGTGTATAGTAAAATAGTATAATCATAATAATCATAATACTCTTAACTACCTTAATTTTGTAATTTTTGTAGAGTAGAATAGTCCTACTAACAGAACATGGGGATACATGTCCGTGATTAATTATATAGTTGTTGTCATTAAATGCTATTGTTTGTCCACCACTTTTGTGTCATTTCGGTAATGCCAAGCTTGGCATGTGGTTACCTATACACCACAACCTTTGGTACGTTAATGTAGGGTGCAGTAGTTAGCATCATCGACGGTACACCAATGTTTGATTAGTAAGTTCTTGAATTTGTATGTATTTGGGCATCAGTTACATAGTTAATGTTACACTTTGAGACGTTTTACACTTTGAGATGTTTAATACGCGTTATATTTTTGTGTTTTTAAATAGCAAGATCCAGGCATCAGCTGAAGATCCTCGTCCCACCGCCTTTCGCAAGAGGCGTAAAACCGTGGGTGCCGGCAACACCTCTGGTTGTCGTTATCAAACAGTATGTAAAAATGGGTAAGCACAAAGGGCCAAGAATTGGCCTAGGTGCAGCGGAATAAACCGCACCCAAAAACAACTACAAATAGCAAGATTAAAGAAAATTTTGGAAGAGAATGTCTGAAGTTGATTTAGAATTAAAACGGAGAAAAGACCGAGAACAATATCATAAGAAAAAAGAACTGGGACTGATAAAAAGTATGGAGGAGTGTGATTCAAGAGAAAAGCGTATTAGGAGGAAGAAGTGGAGAGTCGCAACAGCAGAAGAAAACAGACCTTAGAGGTAGAGACAAGAGTCTTATTGAATCGAAATACACCACCATCATCGGACAATGAAGAAAATCATATAAGTGTGGAACAATTTTAACGGGTAGTTCTAGAGGAATGCGTGGTAGAAATAAGGTGATCGAGCACGAGCATACAGACACTTGCGGACAGCTGATTTTTTTTCTTATCTTTAATAAATAGTTTCATTGACAGAAATGGCAGTATGCATTACCGAAATACCTGATATTTACCCTTATATGATGTTTTCACTGACAGCAAATTGATTTCGCTATAAAATCCATTATTGATGATGATCCTCGTATCTATTTTTTCAATGCTGCACTTGTAGATTGCGGTGTGAAATGTGCGATTTGAAATATAGATACTTCTATAAGATAGCAATCTCCTGTGCGGTAATAGCGTTAAAATACAAGTTATTATACACGGTTTGCGGATTTTAATTGGTTTCATTAGGTGTAAGAGTTGTGTGAGAATGCGAACGGTCGACGTTTAGATTTATTATAGGTATGTATGTGTATGTGTGGCTCGTTTCGTTCAGTGTATTGGTGCTGTTGTATTCGAGGAATTCCGGCTCTGTTTGCAATCAACGTTTTATCATAGATCCTCTAACAATGTAATTATTTACAACCTAGACGTTTGAAAGCACTTTTTATTTTTCGATGAGGTCTAAGAAATCGGGATTTCACCTAAAAAAAACGCGCTTTAAAATCTCCTGTATCTTCTACGAAAATTCTTGTATGCAAATATTGAAACAAAGACCAAATATCAACATTAATAGAAAAATGAGCTCTCCAAAAACTTGCTTAAGTTTTTTTTATGTTATTTCATCAAATTGAGTTATATGGACATTCTGTGCATTAAAATATGGAAAGTGATCAAAAAAGATGCTGTAAAAATTCACCAAATAAGTTTTGTTTCATATGCAATGTAGTGACACATCTGAAAAGCATTACGGAAGAGGTAAAAGCAGCTAGCTCACTGCTGCTATTTTGGATTTAGAATTGGAGCTCTGGAAAAGCCATGGACACCTAATATATGCTGCATTTCCTGTTAGATCGGACTTTTAAAGTGGATGAAAGAGAAGCAAAAGAAAATACCGTTTGCAGTTCCCATGTTGTGGCGAGAGCCTTGCAATCCTGTAGATGATTGCTAATTCTGCACGATGGGCGTCTCCGGATATTCGAAGAAGGATAAGTATAAAATAAAATATCAAAATTTGCCATCAGCACGACGACCTATCCCCTATGGACAGAACCATCCTCTCCCAAGTGCGCCATCCACCACATCATCTTCGATTTTGTGACACAGAAGAAATATCATCTGTTTGAATAAACTTTCCTGATTTGATTTGATTGCCTGATTTGATTTGATTGTCTGATTGATTTGAGAGTCTGATTGATTTGAGAGTCTGAAATCACTCTGTCAAATCAGGCAAGTTGTGAACACACGATTTGAAGTTTTAGGAACACCCCACCTTATAAATCAGTGCGAACTGAATGATTTGGTTAAAAACTTTGGTTTATCAAAAGAAAAAGCCGAGTTATTGGGTTCTAGACTAAAGGAATGGAATCTTTTCGCACGAGGTGTGACAGTGTCTTCATTTACAAAGCGTAACGAGTCGTTTAAAGCTTATTGTAACATGGAAGGATCTTTACGTGTATGTCACGATGTTGAGGGTCTTATGAACGAGTTTGATATTCCCCACGATCCTTCTGAATGGTGGCTTTTTATCGATTCATCAAAATACACAGCTTGAAAGCAGTATTTTGCATATTCTTTGAATTTATCATATTTGTTAGAAAGTTGGAAATGTTCCCTTGTATAATTTACTCAAATTATCACTAAGGATCACAAAAATGATCAAAAAATGCAACATTTTGTACGGTTTATCGATGCTCATAATTTTGAAACAGACATTAACATCTCACTTCACGGCTACGCGTCTACGCTCCAATCAAAATACAAACACCCATCACCCAAGATACAATCTCAACCACAACTTATCATAATTGATCACGCATCAACTAACCCGGTACAATTCTAACAACAGCCTAACAACGATCGAACTATACAACTAGACAAGAATAGGCAAATAAACAACGACGGTCCAAAGACTCGTGTTTGCGGTAGTAAAGCAGCACGAGACCAAAGGTAACCGCTCGTAAACCGCCATGATTAATCTAGGCCTAGATTCTAGGGAGACCTCGGACGACGGACGTCAAAAAAACTATTTCAGAAGTGATACAGGAGAGGCGAAGAAGTTGCTAGAGAGATACAGAAGGAGCTGCGCTCTGTATTTGTCCGAAAGTACGCCTGTCTGCGTGTCTTTCGATCTGTGATGGCTGACTGTTTTGATTTATAGCTAACAGAGGCGGTATAGAAAACAAACGAAAGGATTTTGTGTATTGGTTCGCGTCCCGGATTCGTTTTATGTTTATATGAATCGTTTCTAACTGTTACGTTGGGAAAATAAACATGTTGCACGAAGTTTTAGTACTGTGTACTGTGAGTTTGGTTTACTGGAGGTGTAGTGGCGCAGTCTGTAGGATTGGTATACGCGCCATCTATTGGCCGCGAGGACAAGCAAACTAAAAAATCTGTTGTAATATACCATAGCTTTCGGGTTTAAAAATAATTCTTCGATTGTTTGAGGGAAAGGAATAAATAAAATGGAAACATGAACACGTTGAGTCTCTATTTCAGTCGTTCGAGGAGAAAGACGGAGCTCGACAAAGATTCTGTCACACTGGGAAAATATATCGACTGCGACGAAATCTCTTAATTTCCGTACAAGATCCCAAAAGATTTATAGTCACCTACATAAATATTCTCACACCTGTCGTGTGTGTGTGTGTGTTTTTTTTTGCCAGCTGGAAGAAAAAGCAATCGAAATTGTACCTTACATAAAAATCACTGGTATTAAAAATATCTCTGCTGCTATTAAAAGTTTTTCGCCGATTTAGCTGGTCATAAGTCAAATGACAACAACATATCTTTTTATGTGAATCAGACGTGAAAGCAGTATTTGTATTTTTTTAAAACGATTCGATTTATTTAACTAATTATATTTAGTACACAAATTCAATTCGAAAAATCGATACGCTGATACCAAAAATTGCGTAATTGAACTTTTACCCGCAGAATTAATATTATTTAATGCACACGGCCGGCGGCGTTCGTCAGTTGTTTTCGCGTTGTGCAAGATTGGCTGAGGATGGATTGTTTACAATTCCTCTGCTCTCCCTTTTTTTTACAGGGGAATATTTTACTTGGCATTCCGTGCGCGTTCACGGCTATTTTTGAGATGGTTGCGATGCTCCAGACGTGTTTATAAAGATTCCGAATTAGATTATGTTATAAGTGGGACGTAAAACGAAAGTTTTGATGGTTATTTTGGAACGTAATAGAGGCTATAATTCATATTTTATTACACGAGGAAATTAATAGATATATTGCTGCAAACAATGGATTTATGCACTGCATAAGTAAGTTTAAAGTTTCTTTGTCTTCATTATTATGGTGGATCTATCGATTTGCTTCAAGTCAAAGAAATATCGAAGTTAAATAGTGGCAGACAAAGCTTTAGTTGCCGCAAAGAAATTATTTCTTTGGCAAGATTTATTAAATTCAAAGCTATCATATTTGTACGGCGCTATTTATAATTTGTTATTAGCGATTGGTGCACGTGGTGCCATCTACGTTGAACGCTACGCGAGTTTCTACTTGTTCAAATCAAAATGGCCGCCTGTCAAATAACGGTTATTGTGAGGTTATGTCTCCTGTCATTTGTACAATTTATGTTCAATATTTATATAATTTGAAAGGACACTTTACTGAAACTAAACTATTATTTGGTTAGGTCTATCAAAATTTGTACTTTTTAAGAGTTCTTGAAAGAAAATGAACGTTAACTAATTTAAATTTAATAACATAATATTTTCAAAAGAAATGATCATTTTCTTTCAAGAACTCTTAAAAAGTACAAATTTTGATAGACCTAACCAAATAATAGTTTAGTTTCAGTAAAGTGTCCTTGCAAATTATATAAATATTGAACATAAATTGTACAAATGACAGGAGACATAACCTCACAATAACCGTTATTTGACAGGCGGCCATTTTGCTTTGAACAAGTAAACTCGCGTAGCGTTCAACGTAGATGGCACCACGTGCACCAATCGCTAATAACAAATTATAAATCGCGCCGGAAACGGTAACGTCTGCAACGGCATTGGAACGCCGTTAATTACGCCGTGATTTTTCAGCTCGCCGTCGCATAATTCATCGATATTTACCCTGGGGATCGACGCGGCTTAGCGCTCGTTTTTTTCCCCCTCGATTTTCAATATTATTCGCGCGGCTCTACGTACCGGCTACTCTCGATTAAGGCGATTCGCGACCATTTTAGAGCTGTTAATTCGCGCTCGCCGGCCTCTCAGGCCGTCGTTATATACGACGTTATAAATTACGGGTTCAAAAGCTTAAAGGTTTGCTTGTACTTTGCATGCGTGTATATACACGTGTATGCGAAGTCGATCCGGGTGTTTTACGTCTCTCTGGGCCTATTGAAAAATTTATACCGTTGCTTGGGTTCTCTCGCTGTTTCATGAAAGGGAACGAAAGAGACTTGCTCTCCATTCTGCGGCCGTAAAGATATGGATTTATCGCCGGTTTGTTTGCACCGCGGATGATGTAAGATTCCGTAATTTAAGCCGAAATTTACAAGCTTGTCAGGATTACTGATCGTTTCGGTTTTAATAATTCGTAAATGAAATCACGTACGGTTCCCTTAAATTTAGGTTATGTCAGCCTTTCTTGAACGAAACTCGGCTTCTTGCTAGTGCACCAGAGACTCAATAACAAAAGGCTTGATATACGTTCCTCATTTGCATTGCAATTTAGTTCTCGGATTACCTGAAATGCTAATTATGGAGCAGCGAACGTTGAGGCGGAGAGGCGGCGGAGTAGCAGCCGGCCGGCCGGTAATATAGCGCGCTAGACGGGCCGGCCCTGCGCTAATATTCTTAATTCCGCATAACTCACACCTTAATGTTCGAAACTCGTGTTCGGTGTATTATGAGATATGCTAATTCGGGGACTTTTTCCAACGCTTGCCACTCGTCGCGACCCGCATATACTCTTTCCCACTCGCGCGCGCAATGAACTTTTTTAATATGCCGCTTGTTATGTTAAAGCGACGCATTTGCATGCTAATGCGCTACGTGATATTTATAGTTGTATGCTAATGGCGGTATTCGCGATGGATAGATGCGGAATTATGATTGATTAAGGTCGTTGTTGATTTGGGTGTGTGGATTTTTTGCTTTTAGACGAGCGGATTCCACGACAAGGTTCTTCTTGTGTGTGCAGTAAATTTTGTCGTCCACTTAAAAACTTCATCCTTAACTGAAACGTTGAAAATTCAACTTTCATTTTCATCTTTTATTATGTAATATTATTTATTTTCTTCTACACCTGAGCATTAACTACCTTAATGGTCGCTTCAATCGCCGTCTCAATGACAGATGATTGACAGCGAGCGCGTGGCGCCCTCTGTACCACAGACTAGACAGACAGCGCAGTAAACGTTATTTTCCATGACCCCCGATATCTCGTTTCTCTCTTCGTCTATTTCACTCTAAAAGCATGAAACCGTGACATAGGGGGCGCTTGGGGCACGTTGGCGCCATATTTGAAATAAATCTTTTGAATTAATAAGCTAGTTAAAATTTAGATTAAAAAATGTTTGTTATCGCAGTCTTGACTTCTTGCGTATTATTATAAATAAAAAATATAAAGGAATTTATTACACATATTATATCAATGTAATATAACTGATTATAGCAAAACGAAAATGTATATAACTGAATGTAGTTGCGGGATACTACAAAACATATAAATAAATAATTTTAGGCCACATAAATAATAAACATATATAAAACAATATTTTATTAAGACAATAAATTAAAATTTATTAGTCGAAAATAGAGGTTACACAAAAGTACATAACTATACATAAGTACGCACCTATCCAGATTCTTCGGCAAACAGAATAATTTCTCTTTATCGGTTTTTCCACAAATTATACCAAAACATTTTACTAATACGCAAATATTGAAATTTGACGCTTGTCATAAGTAGTGAAATGACATACTGATGACATAATTTATAGATGGGAACTCTGTCCATCAACCGAGCGCCCCCTGGGCAACGGTTTCACAAAAAAAAAAACGATAAAGATGTCAATATACCGTTTTAATTGGATGGAAAAACGACAGAGGGATGTGCACTTATTGCTATCTAGCTGCGGTGTCTGTCTAGTCTGTGCTCTGTACCCTGTTTCACCTGTTTGGCCAAGTAATGGCACCGCAAACAATAGCCCGTGCATTTATCGATAACACGCGTGTATTTCGCGCGAATTTCGGATAATATAATAATTGTAACATACCGGCTAATGTTGCTAATTGACAGCGGGAAAAGTGGCACGGATGGTGCTGTGACGCCTGTGACAGTTTGGTTGTCGGATGGATTATTTGCGATTTGTAGTGCGCTCAACAACTGAACCGCTGGTGGCGCTGCGCTCGTTCCGACGGTAAAATTTGACAGGGTTTAAGCGGAGAATAGTGTTTTAAGTGCGAAAAATTGTGGTTTGTTGGAAATTGAGCGAACTTGACATCACAAGAGATTAAAATATGTTTCTATAGAAGTCAGAGATCATAATTTTCATGCAAAGCATGTGTGAATTAATTATCAATCAAATAAAACCTAATCTTCGTGATCTAACGTATAAATTTTGTAACCGTGTCCAACAAGACAACAGCTATAAACCAAACGTCATTAAATTTTATAACACAACTAAATTAAAATTCAAAGATAAACTGCCGGGCCACTAAAATATTTACATATTTAGAAAAGAAGATATTAAAAAAAGAACACCAAATTTGCATTCAACATTGCTCAACAAAAAGTGATTAAATAAAAACGATTAAATAAAAGTGATTAAAGAAAAACGACAGCAAATTCATCATAAATCAAATTTACAACCGACAGTAAACACAAGAAGCTGACCGCATTCACATTTAAATTGTAAAACGCAGATTACCAACTATAAAAGACACTAAACTGAGTAACAAAAGACGATAAACCGATTCCATCAGAACGATGTTTCTCAATACTAAAGACTCGAGCGAGTGACCACTAAAACCTAGCTAGCATCAAATTTAACGGCCTCTGCAGTAAAGTGAACGAGAAAAATCAATATTTAATATATTAACGTTAAAATTGAGTACGTTAAACAGTTTTAACTGCCCGAAAAGGCGTAAAATCAGTGACGTTTACGCCGTTTAAGATGCTCCCAGAATGACACATAATTCTACAATTACAGCTGTAAGGTACAGTTCTTGAAATAAAGTCTCCTGTTAAGTACATACATACACGAAATATTCTATGATTTGAATATATAATACAGGAAGTAATACTAATAACAGTAAAAAGAAAAAAGACTCACCACATAAAATATAGATTTTATCACCGATATTCACAGTTTTATAACCTACTGGTAAAAAAAAATCAAATCAGAACCCACTAATGAACTAAGCACTACTTAAGCGTGAAGAAAATTTTTGAGTTTACAGCCGGATTATCGCCGATTAATGTTAATATATTCATATTTTTTTTAAGTTATGTTTATAACGGTTTTTACTACACACGCAGTATACACGTACACGGTTTTGTTACGTCAAATTGTGGATGGTGACTGAAGAAACGAAATCTGTAACGTGTAATCTGCACTGGTTTTCTATTCATAACCTATTTTGTGACCCTCTTAAGATACTTGAAGTGGTTGTGTATTTGTGTTGGTTGCCAGAGAACTGCATAACTTTTGCGACTTGACGTTTTCTAGTGGGTTAATGACGGAATATGTCAAAACACGTGCTTTGACAGTGTGCCTGTAACTCCCTATTTTTACACATTTGCTAATGGTGGTTTATCTTCTTTGCTACCCTTAGAACTAGGGTAGAGTTTAATATACAATGTTAAAAATTTGTCTTTTTCAAAATAAAATATTTCTTTCAGCTTATGCAGTCATCAAGAACCCACAAAATGTGTTATTTTATATTTATGTGTTATCTCAAACTCACAAAAGATGTACAGATTGTTTCTAAGTTAAATATAATAAACGAGCTGTAATTTGAGGTCCTCGAGTCCACTGATCTCAAGTTCTGTAACGTCTTTTAGACGTTTAAACAACAATGGTCAAGGTTTTAACTAATTTCGGTGAGTATTAGTTACTCTTGGACCGGATGTAGCAACAGAAGGCCATGTTGACGTTTATTTTTAATAAACTATCCAGCTGACGGAACACAGAAACTCATCCCAAGAAGAAGAAGAACAAAAAGGAAAAACAGAGGAGACAGATTATACTCCACAAAATATTATGAAGTAAAAGCTCAATTTTAGACCATTTTTTTTTCAGGAGAATCCATATGAAAATGTATTGCTTGATTTGATGTGCTTGTGTGGTGTTGGTTATAAGATAGGTTATAAGATGGCAGGTGGCTCCATCTTGATCGAAAACGTCGCGCAAGAGTCGTCGTCCAGTTCGTCCTCGAGGGCCTCTCCAAAGACCATTCTTCGTTCGCGGGAATCGAAGTCGTAAATTAATTTTACATCTCATTGTGAGGAGAGCGGACTGAAGAACGAGTGGACCACTTGGACGGCTACTCTTGCGATCGTAAACCATAGCCGGAGGAAGCCAACCAAGCCAACTGCGACTGCTACACCTATTAAGGGATCTCGTTCCCGATTGGCCGAAGCCAAATTGGCTCTTTCTCAGAAACCGACGCAGAATCTGTTCGCAACTCAATTACAGCTTTATGGAAATTAATCCTATTTATTAATATTGGGTGTGTGTTGCGTTTAGAAACAGCAGCAAGAGCTCCAAGAAGATTACCTCTTGTATATCACCTATCTCTCTTTGAAGCTCTGTGGCGTGTACTGTATACAAGCTAGAGCATTGAGGTCTTCAAAAATGGATTCCTAGGACAATTTTCCATCGGGTACCGTTGGAAGCATATATGTCGCGCGATTAGATCGGACACAGTTTTCTCCGAAAGGAGAGAATGTCGTAAAATAGTACTATTTTCAAACTTTGGAACGTCATAACTTCCTAACCGGAATTTCAAAAATACCTTCGTAATTTTGTTAAAACTATAATCACAAATCGTTAACAAACTCGTAAAAAATGGTCCCCAAGTCAGAAATAGCCCCCCCTTCCAAATGGGAACAACGTATCTTGCCTGTAAACTTTCCGCAGCAGGATGGCCCGAAATAAATAAGTTACCTGCACAACGGGGTCGTCCTTGGTAAATTAATCGTTTGTTTTCGTGTTGCGAACAATTATATAACCGTCAAATGTTTCGATCCCTCTCGCAACTCGAATCTATCCCGCTGGCAATCCTCTGTGGCGATCGCCTCTATCGCCAGGATCGCAATGGATTGCGAGCGCTTGCTGGCAGCCGAGGAAGATCTAAATTGTAATCAACTTCTGATGGCCGTTAGAGATACCCCCCTATGCGTAATTTACATTGATAAAAGGGTTAATGGCTCTATTATGGTAACTGAGATAATCCCCGCGCACATAAATCAGACCTATTTAAAAGTTAATTGCATCGGGAGAGCCGAATTGCAATCCTCCAGAGTGCAGAGAGAAGAGCCGCCCCAAATACGAGATACACACTCGTAGATTGTTTAAGGGGGGTAGTGGTAGCGAAATGAAGAATTATTGCGGGTATTGCTGTCGTTGGCGATTGAGGTTGATCAAATTCGGTATCAAAGTTACTTTAAGATATTATGTTAAGAGACACTGGTGTACAGTGCTTTCAAAATTTATGTAGTCAGGTTCAAGGCAGGTAGTCAATAAAACCCCACAAATTCGTATCAAATATAAAATATTTTATGGTTGCGATGCCTTCACCTGACCAAAGACAATACATTGTCTCACTGTTGTATGTACCTACCTGGTGACATATAAAATGCACCAGAAATAGTTGACCTTGTAGTTTGAACTGAGGCTTGCTGGTAGTAGCTACCAGCCGCTAATAAAACAGCCTAGTGTGACGTAAAGCCAAATGTAGGAAATTTGCTCAATTCATGGACATATTTCTTTGAGCATCAAGAATAATCCAAAACATACTGTTAATAGGTTGCCTCTAGCAGTGAAAAAACTAGTTTGAGTTTAATTTGACAGGATAAGGCTGATATGTTTCAGACAGGTAGTCAATAAAACCCCACTAATTGGTATCAAATATGAAATATTTTATGGTTGCGATGCCTTCACCTGACCAAAGACAATACATTGTCTCACTGTTGTATGTACCTACCTGGTGATATATAAAATGCACCAGAAATAGTTGACCTTGTAATTTGAACTAAGGCTTGCTGGTAGTAGCTATCAGCCGCTAATAAAACAGCCTAGTGTGACGTAAAGCCAAATGTAGGAAATTTGCTCAATTCATGGACATATTTCTTTGAGTATCAAGAATAATCCAAAACATACTGTTAATAGGTTGCCTCTAGCAGTGAAAAAACTAGTTTGAGTTTAATTTGACAGGATAAGGCTGATATGTTTCAGACAGGTAGTCAATAAAACCCCACAAATTGGTATCAAATATGAAATATTTTATGGTTGCGATGCCTTCACCTGACCAAAGACAATACATTCTCTCACTGTTGTATGTACCTACCTGGTGATATATAAAATGCACCAGAAATAGTTGACCTTGTAGTTTGAACTGAGGCTTGCTGGTAGTAGCTACCAGCCGCTAATAAAACAGCCTAGTGTGACGTAAAGCCAAATGTAGGAAATTTGCTCAATTCATGGACATATTTCTTTGAGCATCAAGAATAATCCAAAACATACTGTTAATAGGTTGCCTCTAGCAGTGAAAAAACTAGTTTGAGTTTAATTTGACAGGATAAGGCTGATATGTTTCAGACAGGTAGTCAATAAAACCCCACTAATTGGTATCAAATATGAAATATTTTATGGTTGCGATGCCTTCACCTGACCAAAGACAATACATTGTCTCACTGTTGTATGTACCTACCTGGTGATATATAAAATGCACCAGAAATAGTTGACCTTGTAATTTGAACTAAGGCTTGCTGGTAGTAGCTATCAGCCGCTAATAAAACAGCCTAGTGTGACGTAAAGCCAAATGTAGGAAATTTGCTCAATTCATGGACATATTTCTTTGAGTATCAAGAATAATCCAAAACATACTGTTAATAGGTTGCCTCTAGCAGTGAAAAAACTAGTTTGAGTTTAATTTGACAGGATAAGGCTGATATGTTTCAGACAGGTAGTCAATAAAACCCCACAAATTGGTATCAAATATGAAATATTTTATGGTTGCGATGCCTTCACCTAACCAAAGACAATACATTCTCTCACTGTTGTATGTACCTACCTGGTGATATATAAAATGCACCAGAAATAGTTGACCTTGTAATTTGAACTAAGGCTTGCTGGTAGTAGCTATCAGCCGCTAATAAAACAGCCTAGTGTGACGTAAAGCCAAATGTAGGAAATTTGCTCAATTCATGGACATATTTCTTTGAGTATCAAGAATAATCCAAAACATACTGTTAATAGGTTGCCTCTAGCAGTGAAAAAACTAGTTTGAGTTTAATTTGACAAGATAAGGCTGATATGTTTCAGACAGGTAGTCAATAAAACCCCACAAATTGGTATCAAATATGAAATATTTTATGGTTGCGGCTCCTTCACCTGACCAAAGACAATACATTCTCTCACTGTTGTATGTACCTACCTGGTGATATATAAAATGCACCAGAAATAGTTGACCTTGTAGTTTGAACTGAGGCTTGCTGGTAGTAGCTACCAGCCGCTAATAAAACAGCCTAGTGTGACGTAACGCAAAATGTAGGAAATTTGCTCAATTCATGGACATATTTCTTTGAGTATCAAGAATAATCCAAAACATACTGTTAATAGGTTGCCTCTAACAGTGAAAAAAACTAGTTTGAGTTTAATTTGACAGGATAAGGCTGATATGTTACAATGGCAACTGCCTTATAAATAGCAATGACCTATTATATGTCATCTAAAACACGAATACTAGTTCTTGACAGCTGGTCGCACAAAACTATTATTTTTAGAGAAAAACTATACCTAATATAAATAAATAAACTATGAAGCAATACAATACAAATACAGATCTGCAATGCAAACATTTGACGTAAAGTTATCACCTATACACGCGTCTCGACAAGTAGTTAGGTACACACACGTACACACATATACACAAACATTAAATCGATTCAATATCAATTTAATATCACTGCTTTATAGCACATGTTTTACAATAATATTGACTGTGAGATTATCGCGTGCAATATAGCCGGTATATCATCGTAGTTTTTACAACTGTCATATAACGTCAATATATATGGGCCGAGAGATCGCCGATCATAAAAATTTGCCGGAACGAGCCGCTGATTTCCTATTTTACGATCAGGCGAGCGAACACACACGCACACACTTCTTCCACGAATATTTTATCGTCGCCCACATGCCAATTATTCCTAGATTCAATGCTTAGAGAGAGAACTGTTTTACACGAACTAAAGTGACACCTCTCTTTATACAATATAGTCAGAAAGATTGACAGAACTCTTTTCTTGGATATAAAGAAAAATTGAGGATGTTTTTCTATACAAATAATATTTTATTATAATAAGAATTTCAGTACAGTTTTCTTGACCCAAACTCTGCGAGATACATAGAAAGTTGTGCATTTTTTTTTTCAATATTCAATTCGTCGACCGACGCGACACCACTTGACGTTGTCCACAACTTAACGAAATACAAGCAATCTCGCCATTTGTCGCCAATGAAACCGAACCGTTTTCTGATATCGGCAGATATTGGATCTGCAGTGTGACGTCCCATCGATGGTTCAATTTTCTGGTTATTTTAATATCATCTTTGTACTGCTTATGCATAGAGAGAACTCTTTTCTTGGATATAAGGAAAAATTGAGGGTGTTTTTCTATACAAATAATATTTTATTATAATAAGAATTTCAGTACAGTTTTCTTGACCCAAACTCTGCCAGATACATAGAAAGTTGTGCAATTTTTTTTTCAATATTCAATTCGTCGACCGACGCGACACCACTTGACGTCGTCCACAACTTAACAAATACAAGCAATCTCGCCATTTGTCGCCAATGAAACCGAACCGTTTTCTGATACCGGCAGATATTGGATCTGCAGTGTGACGTCCCATCGATGGTTCAATTTTCTGGTTATTTTAATATCATCTTTGTACTGCTTATGCACAGAGAGAACTCTTTTCTTGGATATAAAGAAAAATTGAGGATGTTTTTCTATACAAATAATATTTTATTATAATAGGAATTTCAGTACAGTTTTCTTGACCCAAGATTCCTACTCTGCGAGATACATAGAAAGTTGTGCAATTTTTTTTTCAATATTCAATTCGTCGACCGACGCGACACCACTTGACGTCGTCCACAACTTAACAAATACAAGCAATCTCGCCATTTGTCGCCAATGAAACCGAACCGTTTTCTGATACCGGCAGATATTGGATCTGCAGTGTGACGTCCCATCGATGGTTCAATTTTCTGGTTATTTTAATATCATCTTTGTACTGCTTATGCACAGAGAGAACTCTTTTCTTGGATATAAGGAAAAATTGAGGGTGTTTTTCTATACAAATAATATTTTATTATAATAAGAATTTCAGTACAGTTTTCTTGACCCAAACTCTGCGAGATACATAGAAAGTTGTGCAATTTTTTTTTCAATATTCAATTCGTCGACCGACGCGACACCACTTGACGTCGTCCACAACTTAACAAATACTAGCAATCTCGCCATTTGTCGCCAATGAAACCGAACCGTTTTCTGATATCGGCAGATATTGGATCTGCAGTGTGACGTCCCATCGATGGTTCAATTTTCTGGTTATTTTAATATCATCTTTGTACTGCTTATGCACAGAGAGAACTCTTTTCTTGGATATAAAGAAAAATTGAGGATGTTTTTCTATACAAATAATATTTTATTATAATAAGAATTTCAGTACAGTTTTCTTGACCCAAACTCTGCGAGATACATAGAAAGTTGTGCAATTTTTTTTTCAATATTCAATTCGTCGACCGACGCGACACCACTTGACGTCGTCCACAACTTAACAAATACTAGCAATCTCGCCATTTGTCGCCAATGAAACCGAACCGTTTTCTGATATCGGCAGATATTGGATCTGCAGTGTGACGTCCCATCGATGGTTCAATTTTCTGGTTATTTTAATATCATCTTTGTACTGCTTATGCACAGAGAGAACTCTTTTCTTGGATATAAAGAAAAATTGAGGATGTTTTTCTATACAAATAATATTTTATTATAATAAGAATTTCAGTACAGTTTTCTTGACACAAACTCTGCGAGATACATAGAAAGTTGTGCAATTTTTTTTTCAATATTTACTTCGTCGACCGACGCGACACCACTTGACGTCGTCCACAACTTAACAAATACAAGCAATCTCGCCATTTCTCGCCAATGAAACCGAACCGTTTTCTGATATCGGCAGATATTGGATCTGGAGTGTGACGTCCCATCGATGGTTCAATTTTCTGGTTATTTTAATATCATCTTTGTACTGCTTATGCACAGAGAGAACTCTTTTCTTGGATATAAAGAAAAATTGAGGATGTTTTTCTATACAAATAATATTTTATTATAATAAGAATTTCAGTACAGTTTTCTTGACCCAAACTCTGCGAGATACATAGAAAGTTGTGCAATTTTTTTTTCAATATTCAATTCGTTGACCGACGCGACACCACTTGACGTCGTCCACAACTTAACAAATACAAGCAATCTCGCCATTTCTCGCCAATGAAACCGAACCGTTTTCTGATATCGGCAGATATTGGATCTGGAGTGTGACGTCCCATCGATGGTTCAATTTTCTGGTTATTTTAATATCATCTTTGTACTGCTTATGCACAGAGAGAACTCTTTTCTTGGATATAAAGAAAAATTGAGGATGTTTTTCTATACAAATAATATTTTATTATAATAAGAATTTCAGTACAGTTTTCTTGACCCAAACTCTGCGAGATACATAGAAAGTTGTGCAATTTTTTTTTCAATATTCAATTCGTTGACCGACGCGACACCACTTGACGTCGTCCACAACTTAACAAATACAAGCAATCTCGCCATTTCTCGCCAATGAAACCGAACCGTTTTCTGATATCGGCAGATATTGGATCTGGAGTGTGACGTCCCATCGATGGTTCAATTTTCTGGTTATTTTAATATCATCTTTGTACTGCTTATGCACAGAGAGAACTCTTTTCTTGGATATAAAGAAAAATTGAGGATGTTTTTCTATACAAATAATATTTTATTATAATAAGAATTTCAGTACAGTTTTCTTGACCCAAACTCTGCGAGATACATAGAAAGTTGTGCAATTTTTTTTTCAATATTCAATTCGTTGACCGACGCGACACCACTTGACGTCGTCCACAACTTAACAAATACAAGCAATCTCGCCATTTCTCGCCAATGAAACCGAACCGTTTTCTGATATCGGCAGATATTGGATCTGCAGTGTGACGTCCCATCGATGGTTCAATTTTCTGGTTATTTTAATATCATCTTTGTACTGCTTATGCACAGAGAGAACTCTTTTCTTGGATATAAGGAAAAATTGAGGGTGTTTTTCTATACAAATAATATTTTATTATAATAAGAATTTCAGTACAGTTTTCTTGACCCAAACTCTGCGAGATACATAGAAAGTTGTGCAATTTTTTTTTCAATATTCAATTCGTCGACCGACGCGACACCACTTGACGTCGTCCACAACTTAACAAATACAAGCAATCTCGCCATTTGTCGCCAATGAAACCGAATCGTTTTCTGATATCGGCAGATATTGGATCTGCAGTGTGATGTCCCATCGATGGTTCAATTTTCTGGTTATTTTAATATCATATTTGTACTGCTTATGCACAGAGAGAACTCTTTTCTTGGATATAAGGAAAATTGAGGGTGTTTTTCTATACAAATAATATTTTATTATAATAAGAATTTCAGTACAGTTTTCTTGACCCAAACTCTGCGAGATACATAGAAAGTTGTGCAATTTTTTTTTTTCAATATTCAATTCGTCGACCGACGCGACACCACTTGACGTCGTCCACAACTTAACAAATACAAGCAATCTCGCCATTTGTCGCCAATGAAACCGAACCGTTTTCTGATATCGGCAGATATTGGATCTGCAGTGTGACGTCCCATCGATGGTTCAATTTTCTGGTTATTTTAATATCATCTTTGTACTGCTTATGCACAGAGAGAACTCTTTTCTTGGATATAAGGAAAAATTGAGGATGTTTTTCTATACAAATAATATTTTATTATAATAAGAATATCAGTACAGTTTTCTTGACCCAAACTCTGCGAGATACATAGAAAGTTGTGCAATTTTTTTTCAATATTCAATTCGTCGACCGACGCGACACCACTTGACGTCGTCCACAACTTAACAAATACAAGCAATCTCGCCATTTCTCGCCAATGAAACCGAACCGTTTTCTGATATCGGCAGATATTGGATCTGCAGTGTGACGTCCCATCGATGGTTCGCATCCTTCGGATGGTTTAGTTTAAGGTATCGCTAGGAGAAGGCGATACGAGCGACCTCTATCCGCCGAGAATCTCCGTTGAGTACGACGAGTACCGGCGCGCGAAGGACCATAAAAGTTTATACGCTCTTTTATGGGCCGTCCGCTCATATCGGGGCCCCAGATATCCTTTATTGTCGCTTGTAAATCTACACTTAATGAAGTATAGTGTGTCACAGGCACCTGCTGTCACAGGATCGATTACGATTTTTCAATGATCTCCCCTACCCCCCCCCCTTGCTTCACCCGATGTGTGTAATATTCGAAAAGGGGTTTCCGGGGTTTTCAGTGTGGTGTTTACTGCCTCTGGTCCTGGATAGGTGGAAGGATGTAAGGATTTGGTCGTCTACAAGCCAGGGAACCGTTATCGTTCCCGTTCGCCGGATTATAGTACGGTTTTATTATAATTTTACGAGATTTTTATTGAAATGGGATCGCGTTTCGTAATTTTACAAGTGTTGTACGGTGGTTTTGCTACGCGACGGTGAATACGCTTATTTTTACGGTGATTTAGAAGCGAGAATGTGACAAAATATAATCTTTATAGTTATATAGTTGTAGTTAGTTATATTCATATTTTCTCTATAATATTGAAACCTATGCAGCCAGGCAGATATGTCGTGTATACGGATGATTCCAACAGCAATTTAATCGCTCCTGGATGATATAATAAATTAATTTAACGTATTCTGCCGGCTCGTATATATTCCTTGTCATTTATTACCGCACAGTAAATTAATTCACTTTATTATATTGCGACGTTAGCGCCTATTGACATAATCCTTAATTTGTACCTCTAGCACCTTAATAGCTAAAATAAATCGAAGTAACTAAGCATGAGAAGACTACTTCCAGTACATCGTAAACTTCAGTGAAATGAGTGCATCGTTGACTTGCAAAAATTTACTCCGAACAAATCAATAAAGTTTTTAATTAAGAAAAGCTTTTTGATTCAAAATTCACAAGTTTCTCCATTGAAACGACAAGATTTTGTTTCCAACTAAAGCTTTAAATGTTCTTATGAGTTCTTTTAAGAATATAGTGTTTTGCATTGAAAAATGCCATATATTCTAATAAAAAGAATCATTGCATTGAATCCAGATCACATATGTAAAATATGAGCTTCAAACAGTGTCTAGCATCAACCAACCAATTTTAGGTTGGTTGATGCAAGACACTGTTTATAGAGTTAAAATTTCAGTTTAAAAAAATGCTTAAAAGTTGTAAATTGACTGATTTGACATTATCCACTAGCCATGGTCTAACCGATAAACTCATCTCATGAAGAACAAAGGAAAACTTAACGCAAGTACTAAAGCAATTTAAAAAAAAAATCAAGTTTTGCTACAGGTCTACATATGGCGTCGCGTCTCGTTTTGTCTGCAATTTGCGTCGAGCGACCGGTGTAGTGATAAGTACCGCGTTTTATTGAGACCGTAATGTCTCCGGGAGGATACGGCCGTTCTGCGTGGCAGAAAACATGCACTTAAAACGTATGAGTACCCGATATTATTGCGCAAAGAAACAGCTTCGTTATCATTTAGATTAGGTTTCAACTTAAAAGGATTCCCGCACATGTGCGTGTACGTCGTCGTATTTCGTGTCATAATTTTTATTTTTATTGATTCAATGAGAAAAATGTGTTGTGATAACATGTACTTGTTCTAAAACGTAGTAGGTATACATATATAACTTTATTTTCTAATATACGAACATAAAGCGTCCGCTTCTTGGTACTCGTTTTCCCATACACTCTCGTACTCACACACGCACAACTTATAACAGGACCACCGTCAAGGATTAGAGTTGTATGTGAAATTTGTGGAATTATTCTCACGTTCGATTCTGGACTTAACGTGTAAGTAAGAGTAAAAGCAGCGGGGTGCCACCGATGGGTGCATGCTGATGCCCAGGCCAGTGTGAGATCCTCCGACAACAAAACGAACAAATTAAAAACTTGTTCCTCGCTCGTCGGCGTAAGCGTTTTGTCCGACCGGTACCGTCTCCACTACGGTGTTATACCCGAAAGATAATCTCTCAAATCATCTTATACGCGATCCCGACCACTTACCTGCTGCTATCTTCGCCCATAATGGCGGACGACTCGAACGGTACGCTTTAGAAGATTCGTATAATGGTATTCGATTGGCAGGTTATGGATTTCTCGATTTTTTACTGCTATAATCTGCTCTCCAAAGCTACAAAGCTATATGGAAAGAATTACATAACCTCTATGACGAATACCAAACCCAAACTGTCAGTTAGTTCTCGAAACACCCGGTAGCGTCGCTGGCATCGCTCCTCCAAACAAAAAACCGCAAAAATAAAAACAGAAATAGTATATTATTATACAAGTTTTATAAGACGTCAAATTGTCAATAAAACGAGTGTCATATACTATTTTTTCTACTTTGCGTCATTAATTTTATAAAAATTTAGAAGTATATTAGGTAAAATTCCAATCTAGAGTATTTATGGGTGCAACCGTTGGTAACACTGTCATCTGTCACTTAAATTCAAATATCTGTGAAAAAGTAATTATTGATAATTATTATATACCATCATATACTAGTAGTACGAAACCTAGGATGCAACACGCATGTTTAAATATGTATAAAAATATACATACTTCGCAGTTTGTGCGATTCTAAAAAATCAGTTTGTGCTTACTTTTGTGGTTATGTGTATTTTCGTTTGACATGCATTTGATATCAATATCACCAATCTTAGAAAAAAGTTACTAAAAACGGTGTTACAATTTGCTAATTGTAACACCGAAACAGTGTTACAATATGTGCATTGTGAATGCAAAGTAGAAAAACGACATTTAATGAACATATTCCGTGCGGTGTAAAGCGTATAAGCCACGCTCGGCTCATTTGTATGCATTTGTTCAATTATTCGCGTTAAAAATCGGTCTAATTACCGGCGCGACTATACGGCACACCTCCTCCTACTTCACCGATGCGATCCGACCGCCGCGCCGCGCCGCGGAGAGACCGTGGGGGCAATAAAAATGATTAATCACCGCGAGCATTCGCCAGGTACACACAACCCGACCGGAGTTATTAATACAAGCCGGGACCGGGTCTCGTTTTTATCAGTTGCGAAAAATCCGTCCTCACCAAGTCGCCCGTGCATGTATAAATGGTTATTACGTTCTGTTCGTTTTTTTTTCTTCGCTCCACACTCGACCGACTTTGTCTCGCTCGCGAAGCAGTGGCGTCCGTATGCTTGGCAACATAAATTATATATTAATAATTTTGAAATGGTTATGTCGAAATAATGGTTTTTAATATTTTTTTGTGGCAATATTCAAAAATAATATATAAATGTATTCGCGACTGCACGACCAAATGTAGATGGCGCTCTCAAATCTGCGATAGCCGTGGTGTCAAAGTCTTTTTTTGGGGTTAGGTTAGTAGTGATAATGTCAAATTTGACAGAACAAGGTTAATTACTTAAATGTGATTAAAACAGGCATCTCTTCTGTCAAAACTCAATGTAAAGTTTGTGGCAATATTCAATAATAATATATAAATGTATTCGCCACTGCACGACCAAATGTAGATGGCGCTCTCAAATCTGCGATAGCCGTGGTGTCAAAGTCTTTTTTTGGGGTTAGGTTAGTAGTGATAATGTCAAATTTGACAGAACAAGGTTAATTACTTAAATGTGATTAAAACAGGCATCTCTTCTGTCAAAACTCAATGTAAAGTTTGTGGCAATATTCAATAATAATATATAAATGTATTCGCCACTGCACGACCAAATGTAGATGGCGCTCTCAAATCTGCGATAGCCGTGGTGTCAAAGTCTTTTTTTGGGGTTAGGTTAGTAGTGATAATGTCAAATTTGACAGAACAAGGTTAATTACTTAAATGTGATTAAAACAGGCATCTCTTCTGTCAAAACTCAATGTAAAGTTTGTGGCAATATTCAATAATAATATATAAATGTATTCGCGACTGCACGACCAAATGTAGATGGCGCTCTCAAATCTGCGATAGCCGTGGTGTCAAAGTCTTTTTTTGGGGTTAGGTTAGTAGTGATAATGTCAAATTTGACAGAACAAGGTTAATTACTTAAATGTGATTAAAACAGGCATCTCTTCTGTCAAAACTCAATGTAAAGTTTGTGGCAATATTCAATAATAATATATAAATGTATTCGCGACTGCACGACCAAATGTAGATGGCGCTCTCAAATCTGCGATAGCCGTGGTGTCAAAGTCTTTTTTTGGGGGTTAGGTTAGTAGTGATAATGTCAAATTTGACAGAACAAGGTTAATTACTTAAATTGTGATTAAAACAGCCCTCTCTTCTGTCAAAACTCAATGTAAAGTTTGTGGCAATATTCAATAATAATATATAAATGTATTCGCCACTGCACGACCAAATGTAGATGGCGCTCTCAAATCTGCGATAGCCGTGGTGTCAAAGTCTTTTTTTGGGGTTAGGTTAGTAGTGATAATGTCAAATTTGACAGAACAAGGTTAATTACTTAAATGTGATTAAAACAGGCATCTCTTCTGTCAAAACTCAATGTAAAGTTTGTGGCAATATTCAATAATAATATATAAATGTATTCGCGACTGCACGACCAAATGTAGATGGCGCTCTCAAATCTGCGATAGCCGTGGTGTCAAAGTCTTTTTTTTTGGGTTAGGTTAGTAGTGATAATGTCAAATTTGACAGAACAAGGTTAATTACTTAAATGTGATTAAAACAGGCATCTCTTCTGTCAAAACTCAATGTAAAGTTTGTGGCAATATTCAATAATAATATATAAATGTATTCGCCACTGTACGACCAAATGTAGATGGCGCTCTCAAATCTGCGATAGCCGTGGTGTCAAAGTCGTTTTTTTGGGTTAGGTTAGTAGTGATAATGTCAAATTTGACAGAACAAGGTTAATTACTTAAATGTGATTAAAACAGGCATCTCTTCTGTCAAAACTCAATGTAAAGTTTGTGGCAATATTCAATAATAATATATAAATGTATTCGCCACTGCACGACCAAATGTAGATGGCGCTCTCAAATCTGCGATAGCCGTGGTGTCAAAGTCTTTTTTTTTGGGTTAGGTTAGTAGTGATAATGTCAAATTTGACAGAACAAGGTTAATTACTTAAATGTGATTAAAACAGGCATCTCTTCTGTCAAAACTCAATGTAAAGTTTGTGGCAATATTCAATAATAATATATAAATGTATTCGCCACTGTACGACCAAATGTAGATGGCGCTCTCAAATCTGCGATAGCCGTGGTGTCAAAGTCGTTTTTTTGGGTTAGGTTAGTAGTGATAATGTCAAATTTGACAGAACAAGGTTAATTACTTAAATGTGATTAAAACAGGCATCTCTTCTGTCAAAACTCAATGTAAAGTTTGTGGCAATATTCAATAATAATATATAAATGTATTCGCCACTGCACGACCAAATGTAGATGGCGCTTTCAAATCTGCGATAGCCGTGGTGTCAAAGTCTTTTTTTGGGGTTAGGTTGGTAGTGATAATGTCAAATTTAACAGAACAAGGTTAATTACTTAAATGTGATTAAAACAGGCATCTCTTCTGTCAAAACTCAATGTAAAGTTTGTGGCAATATTCAATAATAATATATAAATGTATTCGCCACTGCACGACCAAATGTAGATGGCGCTTTCAAATCTGCGATAGCCGTGGTGTCAAAGTCTTTTTTTGGGGTTAGGTTGGTAGTGATAATGTCAAATTTAACAGAACAAGGTTAATTACTTAAATGTGATTAAAACAGGCATCTCTTCTGTCAAAACTCAATGTAAAGTTTGTGGCAATATTCAATAATAATATATAAATGTATTCGCCACTGTACGACCAAATGTAGATGGCGCTCTCAAATCTGCGATAGCCGTGGTGTCAAAGTCGTTTTTTTGGGTTAGGTTAGTAGTGATAATGTCAAATTTGACAGAACAAGGTTAATTACTTAAATGTGATTAAAACAGGCATCTCTTCTGTCAAAACTCAATGTAAAGTTTGTGGCAATATTCAATAATAATATATAAATGTATTCGCCACTGCACGACCAAATGTAGATGGCGCTTTCAAATCTGCGATAGCCGTGGTGTCAAAGTCTTTTTTTGGGGTTAGGTTGGTAGTGATAATGTCAAATTTAACAGAACAAGGTTAATTACTTAAATGTGATTAAAACAGGCATCTCTTCTGTCAAAACTCAATGTAAAGTTTGTGGCAATATTCAATAATAATATATAAATGTATTCGCCACTGCACGACCAAATGTAGATGGCGCTTTCAAATCTGCGATAGCCGTGGTGTCAAAGTCTTTTTTTGGGGTTAGGTTGGTAGTGATAATGTCAAATTTAACAGAACAAGGTTAATTACTTAAATGTGATTAAAACAGGCATCTCTTCTGTCAAAACTCAATGTAAAGTTTGTGGCAATATTCAATAATAATATATAAATGTATTCGCCACTGTACGACCAAATGTAGATGGCGCTCTCAAATCTGCGATAGCCGTGGTGTCAAAGTCGTTTTTTTGGGTTAGGTTAGTAGTGATAATGTCAAATTTGACAGAACAAGGTTAATTACTTAAATGTGATTAAAACAGGCATCTCTTCTGTCAAAACTCAATGTAAAGTTTGTGGCAATATTCAATAATAATATATAAATGTATTCGCCACTGTACGACCAAATGTAGATGGCGCTCTCAAATCTGCGATAGCCGTGGTGTCAAAGTCTTTTTTTGGGGTTAGGTTGGTAGTGATAATGTCAAATTTAACAGAACAAGGTTAATTACTTAAATGTGATTAAAACAGGCATCTCTTCTGTCAAAACTCAATGTAAAGTTTGTGGCAATATTCAATAATAATATATAAATGTATTCGCCACTGTACGACCAAATGTAGATGGCGCTCTCAAATCTGCGATAGCCGTGGTGTCAAAGTCTTTTTTTTTGGGGGTTAGGTTAGTAGTGATAATGTCAAATTTGACAGAACAAGGTTAATTACTTAAATGTGATTAAAACAGGCATCTCTTCTGTCAAAACTCAATGTAAAGTTTGTGGCAATATTCAATAATAATATATAAATGTATTCGCCACTGCACGACCAAATGTAGATGGCGCTCTCAAATTAGCGATAGCCGTTGTGTCAAAGTCTTTTTTTGGGGTTAGGTTAGTAGTGATAATGTCAAATTTGACAGAACAAGGTTAATTACTTAAATGTGATTAAAACAGGCATCTCTTCTGTCAAAACTCAAGTAAAGTTTGGCCAAATACGTTTACTCTTGTGCATGAATGTAGTATTACATGTAGTTTATACAAATATTAGAGTTTCTTTACAAATATCTCAAAATTAAATGATCATTATATATGATTTCAGTAATGTCCCAAACCTGATTTATGATAGCTTTAACTACCTTGTGATTTTTCTAGAGTAGAATAGTCCTACTAATAGAACATGTCCGTGATTAATTATATAGTTGTTTAATAAATTGTTTCATTGACGTTTTGTTTATTTCATTGTTGGTATTAACATAGGCATAGGCTATTTAATAAAATAATTGCATTACCGAAATGATGTTTCTGTAATAAAAATGGTTGTTACGCCACTGATTTAAGACTCATACCCTTCCCAGCCACGGTTATTTTCAACTTCATTTGCATATTATTTATGCAAAGTTTCGCCGCCAATGTATTACTTCGCCCTTTATGTGTACGTGTAACTATTATGATTATTATTATTATTATAAGGTTCGTGACGCATGTTATATAAACCACGGCGTCGCGTCGCGTCGACGAGCAACCCATGCTGGAAAATAGGAGGGGTGATGTGGAAATTGCTTTTTTGTGTGTGAGTTATGCAAGGGGAAATTCGAGATAGTGCGCTCGAGCAATTAAGGAACACGTGAAATTAGCCGAGATATCTTACGTGATATTTTATGCCCGTAACCACGGTGAAAACTCATTATAACTCACCGGTGTTGTAATGTGTCGATTAGACTATGTTTCTGCTACGAACGAGAATGACTCATGGAACTCCGTTGTTATCTTCGACGTACGTGACAGGTCCTACGTCACAGTCCACAGATTGTGCGAGCTAGAAAGAAAAAGCATGTTGTTTGTATTCTTACACAGAGAGAACGTTGTTCTTGGATATCAAGAAAAATATGCAAGAAAATATGATGTTTATGTTAACTATATTTTTCTCTGACGAAGAAAAAGCTTCTCTTCTATAAAAAAAATAGATGTTTGTCTTACAGCAACAACAATATTTCGTTGGACGAAAAATACATATGCTTCAACGAAAAAACAGTTACAATTACACAAAAAAAACACAGACACAATTCCGCGTGGACTGCGCGATATTTTGTAAATTAAATGCGTCAATTTTGAAAAAATAAATCACGTTTTTTGCACCTCTTCGGGTGAAGGCGAACCTCGAGAAAATGTCACGTAGACGTCTAGAAATTCCGACAAGCGGATCGATGAACGTCAAAAATTTACATTTTTTATCCGTTCCTGCCGACCTTATAAAAGCCGCTCGCTCTCATGTCTTACGATAAGATCCCTCTAAATACCCTTCGCAAAGAGTTTTGAGCAAAAAAACGGCCTTAAAAAAAATTTTCGATCCAAAAAATCGATTTTTGTCGACCCGTGTTTTGCTGCTATTACCACAGTAACGTCAAACCCGAAACGCCCCCTGCCGGACATTCGTAACAACAGTAACAGATAGCAGATAACCTAAAATGTATACTAAAATGTCCATATTGCGAATGTGGACAGGTGGGAAGCCTTAACCACATATTTCTAGAATGCCCAATAACTAAAATCGAAAATTTTTACGGTTTAAGAGTTTCGTATGTTTATGTTGAGTATATTTTGCTCTGACGAAGAAAATGTTATTCTTCTACATATAAAAAGAGTTAAGACGTTCGTTTTACATCAATTGGGTGAAAAATATACATGCTTCAACGAACAAACAGTTTCTTGACCCAAAAGTATACGTACGTATCGCTTAAAACAGACGTAATTCCTTTCAAGCAGTTCCTTCATGATTAAAACAAGAAAACCTAATACTTGGAACATCAAGAAAATCATATTCTTACTCTGAAAAGTGATTGTTCATATTTATGATTTTTGTAATTTCAATTTCTTATAGAAATAGGTGCATTGGTAATGTGAATCTTTGAAGTTAAGTAGCGTCATCTCCAATTTTTCATTCAATTTATCAGTATAGAAACTGACAAGATGGAAAATTTTAAGGACGCATCTTTGCGAGGAAGTCATTAATTTGACCAAGACGAAACGTCCCAAAAATAAGAACTGCATTCCGCAAAATGTACGACATTAATTTTACTCAAACTAGAGAGACGCGTATGCGGCGGATCGCGGGCAAGATTGCGTGCCGCGGATGTGCGAGAGGCGAAAAATAAACGCGATAGCCTTTTATTTCGGGACCGCGGCGATATTTTATCGTTACATTGACGGCGATAATAAGAAAATGGCGATGAGCGTGCGCGTTTTGCAGCCCTAATGAGACCGGTAAACGTCAGGTTACCGTAATTAATAACGCTTAATTAAAATGTTATTTTAAGTGGGACGATTATATGACAGGCATACTCAGACTACGTGGGAGACAGATTTATCGTCCTTCGAGAAAAAATAGTACTCGAATACTGGGAAAAAAAAGGAAATTTCACAGAAACGTCATCCGTCAATAGGTTAGGTTAAACAACATTAACAATTATCGAACAGAATCATCTATTTTATCTAATGAAATAAACAAAACGTCAAGTTTGAGTATCCTTATTGTTTATACGTTAGTAACTTAGTAACGATGATGTTATCGGGTTTATTGTCAGAAATAAAGCCAAGAAACAAGAAGAAGAACACACCACAGACTAGACAGACAGCGCAGTAAACGTTATTTTCCATGACCCTCGATATCTCGTTTCTCTCTTCAACTATCGTCTATTTCACTCTAAAAGCATGAAACCGTGACATAGGGGGCGCTTGGGGCACGTTGGCGCCATATTTGAAATAAATCTTTCGAATTAATAAGCTAGTTAAAATTTAGATTAAAAAAATGTTTGTTATCGCAGTCTTAACTTCTTGCATATTATTATAAATAAAAAATATAAAGGAATTTATTACACATATTATATCAGTGTAATATAACTGATTATAGCAAATCGAAAATGTATATAACTGAATGCAGTTGCGGGATACTACAAAACATATAAATAAATAATTTTAGGCCACATAAATAATAAACATATATAAAACAATATTTTATTAAGACAATAAATTAAAATTTATTAGTCGAAAATAGAGGTTACGCATAAGTACATAAGTATACATAAGTACGCACCTATCCAGATTCTTCGGCAAACAGAATAATGTCTCTTTATCGGGTTTTCCACAAATTATACCAAAACATTTTACTAATACGCAAATATTGAAATTTGACGCTCGTCATAAGTAGTGAAATGACATACTGATGACATATAATTTATAGATTTCTGTGGGAACTCTGTCTATCAACCGAGCGCCCCCTGGGCAACGGTTTCACAAAAAACGATAAAGATGTCAATTTACCGTTTTAATTGGATGGAAAAAAGACAGAGGGATGTGCACTTATTACTATCTAACTGCGGTGTCTGTCTAGTCTGTGGAACACACGAAGTATTCTTGACCAAAGAAAAAAAAAAACGATAATCAAAATTAATCAGTAAGCAGAACCTACCGGACCGACAAATGATACGAATAACTCGGAATCGCATATTTGCTCGACCTAATTGGATGAATTATTTCGGACAGCGAAGACGTATACGGTAATTATGCGATTAATTAAATTAAATAATGTATCTCGTACTAGTTATCTCTGTTAACAAACAACTCGTCCGTCCCGTATAAAAAGGAAATAAAATAACATATTAAATTCTCGCGTTGGGATTTTGGGATGCCGTCTCCGTTCGCTTGTCTGCCCTGTTATAAATTACATATAACCGTAACAGATTTTCGTCGGACCAATTTATTTCCATCGCCGCGCGGCCCGCATTCGATCTCCTTGCTTAATTAACGCTTGTAAGGCATTAAATATATCTATACACCCCGATCGAACAGGTAGAGTACCCCTCACTCTATCTCTCTCCCAGTCTCTCTTCCTCAATTCTGTTTTCCAATTTGCATACGAAAAGCCCAACGGGTATTTCGAGATTAGAAATTGTTTTCTCTTTTTTGTGATTGTTATTTTAGAATAGTTTTTAAACTAGCTCTGTGTATATGTCAAAATTTTCTATTTTAGTTATTGGGCATTCTAGAAATATGTGGTTAAGGCTTCCCACCTGTCCACATTGGCAATATGGACATTTTAGGATACATTTTAGGTTATCTGCTATCTATTACTGTTGTTACGAATGTCCGGCAGGGGGCGTTTCGGGTTTGACGTTACTGCGGTAATAGCAGCAAAACACGGGTCGACAAAAATCGATTTTTTGGATCGAAAATTGTTTTTAAGGCCGTTTTTTTGCTCAAAACTCTTTGCGAAGGGTATTTAGAGGGATCTTATCGTAAGACATGAGAGCGAGCGGCTTTTATAAGGTCGGCAGGAACGGATAAAAAATGTAAATTTTTGACGTTCATCGATCCGCTTGTCGGAATTTCTAGACGTCACGTGACATTTTCTCGAGGTTCGCCTTCACCCGAAGAGGTGCAAAAACGTGATTTTTTTTTCAAAATTGACGCATTTAATTTACAAAATATCGCGCAGTCCACGCGGAATTGTGTCCTTTTTTCAATTCGAGCGTCAAAAGTAATATCGAAAAGCCCAACTTTGCAGCTACTTGATCGCAAAATGGGAGATTCCGCTGAACGCGCCCTACACTTGAAAGTTCGTAATTAGTATAGGTAGATAAATAAAAAAAACTGCGAATTCATATTTCGTAAGTGACCTGAGCGCCTCCCCGCGGTGGTTGCGCTCGTTGTTGTCAAGTGGAGATATTAATGATTGCGTTGGGGCACGCGACCTGCCTCAACGGTAAGATGAATGCGTATTTGATAGTGTAGGTGCCGTCGCTTCTGCTGCAGCATGACTTGGACATCTCCCGACTTCGAGCCTTTGCCGGACGAGCGAAGGCAGGAACTTTGAGACGTCGAGATGAAGTCTTTACGGGACCCGAATGACAGCCATTAATAAATTATTAGATCGCCCGGTTGGAGGCTCATTGTTGATGATGATGATACCCTCCTCCTGTGACGACGACGAAATGTATGGATGGTCATTACAAGGGACGCGGGTCCGCCCGTTCACGACCTTGTACGGTACTTAGCAGGGACGCCAGGGTTCCGTATATATGCGGTTTTTGGTGTTTGGAGGGATGTTGATCAAATCGTGGAGGCGCCGGATGATGGTGATGTAATTATAGATGTTCAGGGAGTAAAAGGTTCTCAAAATGCGAGAAAACTATACTCTCAACGTTGGCAGTTTGTTTCTTAATGAAGCTTAGAATTTTGAAATGTGTTTTATAAATATTGAGCGAGGTAATATTCTCCCAATATATAAAGAGGACTTTAAGCGATACAGTTGTCTATCTTATATACTAAACGTGAAAAATGTCAAAGATGGTCGCGTTCAGCGGAAAGCGTGACTTTTCGGGGTCCACTGCGATCGAGTAGGAGGCGAATTGGGCTTTCCGATATGGATTTTATACCTATACTAATTACGAACTTTCAAGTGTGGGGCGCGTTCAGCGGAATCGCCCATTTTCGCCGACATTTGCGATCGAGTAGCTGCAAAATTGGGCTTTTCGATATTACTTTTGACGCTCGAATTGAAAAAAGGACACAATTCCGCGTGGACTGCGCGATATTTTGTAAATTAAATGCGTCGATTTTGAAAAAAAATCACGTTTTTGCACCTCTTCGGGTGAAGGCGAACCTCGAGAAAATGTCACGTGACGTCTAGAAATTCCGACAAGCGGATCGATGAACGTCAAAAATTTACATTTCTTATCCGTTCCTGCCGACCTTATAAAAGCCGCTCGCTCTCATGTCTTACGATAAGATCCCTCTAAATACCCTTCGCAAAGAGTTTTGAGCAAAAAAACGGCCTTAAAAACAATTTTCGATCCAAAAAATCGATTTTTGTCGACCCGTGTTTTGCTGCTATTACCACAGTAACGTCAAACCCGAAACGCCCCCTGCCGGACATTCGTAACAACAGTAACAGATAGCAGATAACCTAAAATGTATCCTAAAATGTCCATATTGCGAATGAGGACAGGTGGGAAGCCTTAACCACATATTTCTAGAATGCCCAATAACTAAAATCGAAAATTTTGACATATACACAGAGCTAGTTAAGGGTGGTCACACCACGCTGTTTTAGTAGTTGCTGCTTGCTGTAGATTATTAGTTAACCAGCATTGTGTAACCACTCAGCAGCCGCTATTTTTGCATGCCGGAGAATGGTTTTGGCTCTTGCTTGTAAAGTTGAACATGTTGAACCTTCATTAGCCGCTACTATTTAGAACTTGCGCTGCTGGTTCAGGACAAATGTGGGTATTGTAGAAAATACCAACTGCCTGTTGTTGCTGCTAGCAGCACCAGCAACTAGCGGCTAATAAAACAGCTTAGTGTCACCTAAGTCTATTTTTCATTGCAACGTGAGTTCTCTGAAGGAAGAAACTGTCCTCCTTAGGGGAGGACTACCCTTCCCTAAAGGAGGACAATTGATCACCTTATAGACTTATAAGAACAACATCATTTCGGGTAATCTATACGATTGGTAAATCGAATCACAAGTGGATGCCTTGTAAGGATCGTAGGGTGGCGAAGAGAGGGGCGGGTGTGTAAAGTTAGTCCTCCTCGCCTTCTTCTTCTTCTTCTTCTTCCCGCGGCGGTGATCAATCGAAGTCCGCACGGTAATGGTGGCCCTAATGAAGCAGACTCACCTCGTCTATAAATTACGATGGAGCTCCATGTTATAACGGTCCGATATGGCCGAGATAAGCGGTCGTGAGGCGACGGGGGGCGCGGACTGCCCGCTGCGCCACGGCCGAATGTAATCAACTTTTAAACCGAATAAAATATGTATTATAAAAAGTCAACAAACTGGAAAAATAAAACCGTGTATAGTAATCGCATCGCGCGGTTCAAGATCCCTCTCCGCAAGGGATCTTTAGATCTGTGGATCCTTGTGTTCAACGGAGACAGGGGAAGGGGATGGAAAGTTATGCGCGTTGCCGAGGAACATGAATGATATTTGACAGGGTTTTGTATCCAGCTTTGGATACAAAACGTCAATGAAATAATTTTTTTTTTTTTTTAGTTTTAAGCTGCTGTAAAAACATTTAAGGGAAAACCATAAAAAATGAAAATCAGTGGAAGCATTACTGAAATGACCATTACCGAAATGACAATCTCTATAAAAGTGAACGACACCACCTTCTCATATGATAATACTTAAGAATATAAGTGACGCTTTATTTAGGCTGTTTTCTTGTTCTGTCAAATTTGACATTACTACTACTAACCTAACCACAAAAAAAGACATTGACACCACGATTATGACAGATTTGAGAGCGCCATCTACATTCGCTCGTTCAGAGGCGACTACACAAGTCACACACAATACCACAGACTAGACAGACACCGCAGCTAGATTGCAATAAGTGCACATCCCTCTGTCTTTCTTCCATCCAATTAAATCCGTATATTGACATCTTTATCTTTTTTTTGTAAAACCGTTGCCCAGGGGGCGCTCGGTTGATGGACAGAGTTCCTATAGAAATCTATAAATTATGTCATCAGTATGTCATTTCACTACTTATGACAAGCGTCAAATTTCAATATTTGCGTATTAGTAAAATGTTTTGGTATAATTTGTTGAAAAACCGACAAAGAGAAATTATTCTGTTTGCCGAAGAATCTGGATAGGTGCGTACTTATATATAGTTATGTATTTTTGTATAACCTCTATTTACTAATAAATTTTAATTTATTGTCTTAATAAAATATTGTTTTATATATGTTTATTATTTATGTGGCCTAAAATTATTTATTTATATGTTTTGTAGTATCGCGCAACTACATTCAGTTATATACATTTTCGTTTTGCTATAATCAGTTATATTACATTGATATAATATGTGTAATAAATTCCTTTATATTTTTATTTATAATAATATGCAAGAAGTTAAGACTGCGATAACAAACATTTTTTAATCTAAATTTTAACTAGTTTATTAATTCGAAAGATTTATTTCAAATATGGCGCCAACGGGCCCCAAGCGCCCCCTATGTCACGGTTTCATGCTTTTAGAGTGAAATAGACGATAGTTGAAGAGAGAAACGAGATATCGGGGGTCATGGAAAATAACGTTTACTGCGCTGTCTGTCTAGTCTGTGGTACAGAGGGCGCCACGCGCTCGCTGTCAATCATCTGTCATTGAGACGGCGATTGAAGCGACCATTAAGGTAGTTAATGCTCAGGTGTAGAAGAAAATAAATAATATTACATAATAAAAGATGAAAATGAAAGTTGAATTTTCAACGTTTCAACGAGATATCGGAGAGAAACGTTTACTGCGCTGTCTGTCTAGTCTGTGCACAATACATAACCTATAGAGACATAAATCTTTTCGTACCTCAACGGGACCCCTAAACAATAAACAAAACGCGGTCGACGGTGGAGAACGGGTCTGTTTTGTGAAGGGCGGGGGATGGCCCAACGTAATGGCACATTAAAATGGCGGGCAACAGGTGCGCCATAATTTTTTTAAAAATGATATGCCCCTTTTCGCCACCGGGACGGTCGGCGGCGTTGGCGATGCCATATAGCTGCAGTTGAGGTGAGAGCCGCCAGGCGACACGCGTTTCGGGAGGACACTAATTAACACCGCTAGATGTCGCCGCGTGATTTACCGGCCGCGTAAATCTCCGCGCGACTTTAACGGCGTGTATGGGTAAAAACGCGCCGATGGCACCGAAACGCTACCCTGGGGAACACATTTTTGAGCGGGGAATTTAAAGATTCTAAAAATATAATTAGGTGGATGAATTTAGAAAAGTACTGTGGGTATTTAATTTTCAAAATTATTCTTATTTATTAACATTTTACGTGTAAATACTAGGTTATGTATAAAAAAAAACAGTCTGTCAAGCATTTGTTGGCTAATACACAATTCTAATACATAATTCCCTAATTCAAATTGTTATTTGGTGGACATTTAAATGTAGAATGTGTAATAAGAAGATATTTTAGATATGTTTGAAACAAATGCCACTTGTAGGAACTAGAAGTGTTTTCCGAACGGCGTCTGAGAGTTGAGGATCGGAGATCAGACCGTGGAGTGAGATTGAGTTTGATTTTTAAGACACTTTACATTTCATTCGGTCCGACGTGGAGTGACGTGCGCAAATTGAGCAAATCAACGGTGGCAGAACAGGCCGATGGAACCAGTAGCGGTGTGGGAGGCGAGGAGAAGGAGGTGTCGGAAGTTTCACTCTGACTGGCGTCGCGACGTGCGGGAGGCGTCCCTCTCTTCGACAGACGGCATAACTTATAATGTTACCGGTACAGGGAAGGGTCGGCTTTGTAATGAATACCGGTGTGGTTCATGCCCGGATAAATAACAGCAAGTTCACGCGTGTCAGCCGTGATCAAAGACACGTCTCCGTTACCTTATACCTTCGCCTTTTGCGCCCGCCAGAGGTCCTGTCAAAATAAAACGTGATTTTTCCTACTCGTCTTCTTCGTTTTGTTTTTTCGAGAGATGCTGGATATTGCACGTTGCTGGGACATTGGGTGGTCTTAAACTCTATTCTTGGATATGAAGAAAAATTATGTTTTGAACAAGTACAGAATATTTGCTTTATATGCAAGAATATTCAAATAATATAATATTTAATGTAAGAATATTAGCCGTTGATGTATGATACTCCCTCACTAATGGCTTTAATTGATACAGCTGATACGCTCATGATTTATAACACGTCAAATATGCATAACAAAAGACACACTCGATAGCAGCGCCAACACACGGCAAACGTTGGAACTACAAGTTATTCCCGCAATAAATAATACCCGTATTTTAAGATTATAGAAACGCATAAATAATATCCCATATGCATAACTCGCGTAATAAATCGTAATTTGTCAACATACATTTTTTTTACATCGATATACATAATACATTTGTCTCGAAGACATTTTTTATTTATCTATCGAAATTAATTAGCGAAATTGTTATGCGAAAATGGTAATTGTTAGTCGGCTCGGAGCATCCCGACTGCGAAAACTTCCGAACACGTTAATTAAGGGGGGTAGGAGTCGGTTTCCAACCCTGCCGGTACGGTAGAACCCTTCCATATAAATTATTAAGGCAATTAACTTATTAAATAGCGAAACGCATGCTTCGGAAGCTCTACGAGAAATTAGCCTGCGGCTGTTTGCGAAGTTTCTCTCCCCTGAAAGTTGCCCTGAAATTTTCAGACTCGAATTTCGAATTATTTCTCTTAGGGTACGGCTAGACGAGAGATTTTTTGCAGTGCGGCAGTCGTGATGTAAATCTTCTTATGAGTTCTTTTAAGAATGTAAAATAATTCAAAGTAAGTATGTGTTCATTCTTTTTCTCGTTGTTTCGCACGTCATCGCGTCAGTGGACCGACGGCAGCGCGGCGTCGGCACCGGGACGCCGACGCTGCTGTTATAATTGGGGCGCCATAACGCATTAAAGATTCAAAAAGAGGCTACCGGCTTTTATGGCAATTAAACATGCATGAAACGTCAATGTTCCCAATTAACTCTGATAGATATTTTAATGGGTCCCTCTGAAATATTCATTACGGTACTGGTGGTAGGAGGGCGCCACTCTCCGTGTATTTTTAACCCCCCACCTCACTTAGACCCCTTCAGTTTATCACAAAACCAACGTGCGGAAATTTAATTTAATGAATTGATTATGCAAATGATTCTAAAATCATTCTATTTTTTGATAGATTTTGTTATTAAAACAATAAAGTTCGCAAAGCGTACGACAACGTCAAGCATAGCTAGTGAGAGAGCTTTTAATCTGCATCTGTAATAGGTTATGTCGGATGTACCGGTATCTCGGCGATCTTTATTGCCGACCTAGCAGCGCGGACTGCGCGGCAATGCAAATACGCCAGCGTATGACTCACAAATTAACATCAACGCAGAGAAAAGAAGAAAACACGAAGACGCGGAAAAAGAAAAAGGAAACAAGAAGCGAGTATCAATTTGCCGGTAAACCTTAATTAGAGAATTTCAAGACAACGCGAGTTTATCGAAGAAAAAGAAGAAGTTAAATGTCATTTATCGGTATAGAAGGTACCTACTAATAATAATTATTTTCTCCTTAACGATTCCTTGAATATTATTAAATGGACGGACGCGACTCGGTATGTGTAAGTTGAGCCCCGACTTGCGAATAATATAAATTGTACAGGTTTACAGCAGATGCGGCCGATAACGAAAAGAGAAAAAAAAAACGTGAATGATTATCGCACCGTAGACCCTCCGTTTTAAATTAAATTTACTCGCAAGGTTTTTAGTTGAGGCGTTTCACGCATATAATTGGGGTTATGTCCACATTGAACTGTCATATCCAATACGGGTGTCATGGTAACCAAACTAGGACACCAAAGAACTGAAGTCACTAGAAATAGATGGCGCTACTATGGCGTTAATGGCGGCTATTCTAAATCGATACAAAGGATTTTAGTTGGGGCGTTTCACGCATATAATTGGGGTTATGTCCACATTGAACTGTCATATCCAATACGGGTGTCATGGTAACCAAACTAGGATACCAAAGAACTGAAGTCACTAGAAATAGATGGCGCTACTATGGCGTTAATGGCGGCTATTCTAAATCGAAACAAAGGATTTTAGTTGAGGCGTTTCACGCATATAATTGGGGTTATGTCCACATTGAACTGTCATATCCAATACGGGTGTCATGGTAACCAAACTAGGACACCAAAGAACTGAAGTCACTAGAAATAGATGGCGCTACTATGACGTTAATGGCGGCTATTCTAAATCGAAACAAAGGATTTTAGTTGGGGCGTTTCACGCATATAATTGGGGTTATGTCCACATTGAACTGTCATATCCAATACGGGTGTCATGGTAACCAAACTAGGACACCAAAGAACTGAAGTCACTAGAAATAGATGGCGCTACTATGGCGTTAATGGCGGCTATTCTAAATCGAAACAAAGGATTTTAGTTGGGACGTTTCACGCATATAATTGGGGTTATGTCCACATTGAACTGTCATATCCGATACGGGTGTCATGGTAACCAAACTAGGACACCAAAGAACTGAAGTCACTAGAAATAGATGGCGCTACTATGGCGTTAATGGAGGCTATTCTAAATCGAAACAAAGGATTTTAGTTGGGGCGTTTCACGCATATAATTGGGGTTATGTCCACATTGAACTGTCATATCCAATACGGGTGTCATGGTAACCAAACTAGAACACCAAAGAACTGAAGTCACTAGAAATAGATGGCGCTACTATGGCGTTAATGGCGGCTATTCTAAATCGAAACAAAGGATTTTAGTTGGGGCGTTTCACGCATATAATTGGGGTTATGTCCACATTGAACTGTCATATCCAATACGGGTGTCATGGTAACCAAACTAGGACACCAAAGAACTGAAGTCACTAGAAATAGATGGCGCTACTATGGCGTTAATGGCGGCTATTCTAAATCGAAACAAAGGATTTTAGTTGGGGCGTTTCACGCATATAATTGGGGTTATGTCCACATTGAACTGTCATATCCAATACGGGTGTCATGGTAACCAAACTAGGACACCAAAGAACTGAAGTCACTAGAAATAGATGGCGCTACTATGGCGTTAATGGCGGCTATTCTAAATCGAAACAAAGGATTTTAGTTGGGGCGTTTCACGCATATAATTGGGATTATGTCCACATTGAACTGTCATATCCCATACGGGTGTCATGGTAACCAAACTAGGACACCAAAGAACTGAAGTCACTAGAAATAGATGGCGCTACTATGGCGTTAATGGCGGCTATTCTAAATCGAAACAAATAAAGAAAAACGGAAGACCAAAAAACACATCGGATACCCGTACCTGAGTTACGATACTACAAATTCTAATCCATCAGATAGGAAACGCATAAACCACGTGAGGTCCCGGTCAGTAAATCCATCTAGATGGTCGCGGTGGCTATCTAACGCTGTAATCTGAGAAGCGCGCAACGCCGGGTCTACATAACCCCAAAAGAAGAAACAAAACGAAAGAAAAACAAAAACTAGCGATCCCGAACGACATTTATGTAATGGCGGAGGGCCGCCATGACACCTGTCAGAATTATATTAAAATTTGTACAATTAAAAATATCGAGATGGATCCCAGTGTGCGAGCTGAATAAAATAAACGTCATACGGCTTGATGAGGGTCAAGTGTGCTACGCTTTTCTGACGTTTACCGCAGGTAGGGGGCGCTTCACCCCACCCACATCACTAGATAGGTTGCCATTCCTAAACTTGACAGTAAGTATAACCTCTTTGATTATATAATTTTAGGTTATGTTGAGCGTCTATAATAATTAAAATATTGAAACGTGTACGAAGAAAGGAAATTCGATACGAACGAAAAAGTAACAGGTGTTTTGTTGGACGTACAGATACTAATTTATCAGATGGAAATTGACATTTCTATTAGTGCTCAGTTGCCCGAGAAATCTTCATGGCCCGTTTGGCTGTCTCTGTCTCCTTTGCTGCCGCTTGGTCGGAGGCGATAGAATATTTTCTTGTTATTTCGTACGCGCACGCCTGCTTTGATTAATGATGTAAAAATTGCCTTTCTGATGCCTCGCTCACAAAGATATTTATTTCGTTTCTTGACGAAGACATCGAAGATGGCATATACTCAGTATGACAACAATACGGGATACCGTTTGAGCATTAACAGATTTATTATAATTATTGTGGATTAATAAGTCGATGGTAATGGTATTCACACGGACGCGTTTGCATCGGACTATGCCCGTTTTTCGGCAAAACCGTTGCCTGAATTTATGTGCCGGATAAATCAAATCGGACAGCGGGGCTAATTTCTAAAACGAAACGAAATAAATTACGGGCGCGAGCCGGCACGCCGCGCCGCGGTCGCCCGGTAATAGAAACGTGAAAAATCCCGCCGGTATTCGGAACGGCACCTCGCTCTGATCCATTCTGCGGTTGCCAACTGTACAATATATAATAGTAAAATCCATCATTCCAACCGTACGGAATGCATTCGACCCGAACCGCCTCCTGCACATCGTTCCACGGCGGTTTTTCGATGACCATACCACGCCAGCAACACCACAGGTACAAATTTTCTACGGGAACGGTCGAAAGTTATGCCTACTGTCAAATTTATTGCGATTTTTAGATTCCGACTAGGTCTTCTAGAGGAAAGGTATTGTAATCCATGGCAAACGAATGGGAATTTCAGCAGAAATACGCGTTTTGAGGTCCCCTGCATCGATTGCAATGATTTCTGGAAAATGCCTGTTTCGCAACCCGTACTCGATTTCGTAATTTCAGTAGAAATACGCGTTTTGAGGTCCCCTGAATCCATTGCAATGATTTCTGGAAAATACCTGTTTCGCAACCCGTACTCGATTTCGTAATTTCAGTAGAAATACGCGTTTTGAGTTCCCCTGCATCGATTGCAATGATTTCTGGAAAATGCCTGTTTCGCAACCCGTACTCGATTTCGTAATTTCAGGGGAAATACGCGTTTTGAGGTCCCCTGCATCGATTGCAATGATTTCTGGAAAATGCCTGTTTCGCAACCCGTACTCGATTTCGTAATTTCAGGGGAAATACGCGTTTTGAGTTCCCCTGCATCGATTGCAATGATTTCTGGAAAATGCCTGTTTCGCAACCCGTACTCGATTTCGTAATTTCAGTGGAAATACGCGTTTTGGGGTCTTCTGAATCCATTGCAATGATTTCTGGAAAATGCCTGTTTCGCAACCCGTACTCGATTTCGTAATTTCAGTGGAAATACGCGTTTTGAGGTCCCCTGAATCCATTGCAATGATTTCTGGAAAATACCTGTTTCGCAACCCGTACTCGATTTCGTAATTTCAGTAGAAATACGCGTTTTGAGTTCCCCTGCATCGATTGCAATGATTTCTGGAAAATGCCTGTTTCGCAACCCGTACTCGATTTCGTAATTTCAGGGGAAATACGCGTTTTGAGGTCCCCTGCATCGATTGCAATGATTTCTGGAAAATGCCTGTTTCGCAACCCGTACTCGATTTCGTAATTTCAGGGGAAATACGCGTTTTGAGTTCCCCTGCATCGATTGCAATGATTTCTGGAAAATGCCTGTTTCGCAACCCGTACTCGATTTCGTAATTTCAGTGGAAATACGCGTTTTGGGGTCTTCTGAATCCATTGCAATGATTTCTGGAAAATGCCTGTTTCGCAACCCGTACTCGATTTCGTAATTTCAGTGGAAATACGCGTTTTGAGGTCCCCTGAATCCATTGCAATGATTTCTGGAAAATGCCTGTTTCGCAACCCGTACTCGATTTCGTAATTTCAGTAGAAATACGCGTTTTGAGGTCCCCTGAATCCATTGCAATGATTTCTGGAAAATGCCTGTTTCGCAACCCGTACTCGATTTCGTAATTTCAGGGGAAATACGCGTTTTGAGGTCCCCTGCATCGATTGCAATGATTTCTGGAAAATGCCTGTTTCGCAACCCGTACTCGATTTCGTAATTTCAGAGGAAATACGCGTTTTGAGTTCCCCTGCATCGATTGCAATGATTTCTGGAAAATGCCTGTTTCGCAACCCGTACTCGATTTCGTAATTTCAGTGGAAATACGCGTTTTGAGGTCCCCTGAATCCATTGCAATGATTTCTGGAAAATGCCTGTTTCGCAACCCGTACTCGATTTCGTAATTTCAGTAGAAATACGCGTTTTGAGGTCCCCTGAATCCATTGCAATGATTTCTGGAAAATGCCTGTTTCGCAACCCGTACTCGATTTCGTAATTTCAGGGGAAATACGCGTTTTGAGGTCCCCTGCATCGATTGCAATGATTTCTGGAAAATGCCTGTTTCGCAACCCGTACTCGATTTCGTAATTTCAGAGGAAATACGCGTTTTGAGTTCCCCTGCATCGATTGCAATGATTTCTGGAAAATGCCTGTTTCGCAACCCGTACTCGATTTCGTAATTTCAGTGGAAATACGCGTTTTGGGGTCTTCTGAATCCATTGCAATGATTTCTGGAAAATGCCTGTTTCGCAACCCGTACTCGATTTCGTAATTTCAGTGGAAATACGCGTTTTGAGGTCCCCTGAATCCATTGCAATGATTTCTGGAAAATGCCTGTTTCGCAACCCGTACTCGATTTCGTAATTTCAGTAGAAATACGCGTTTTGAGGTCCCCTGAATCCATTGCAATGATTTTTGGAAAATGCCTGTTTCGCAACCCGTACTCGATTTCGTAATTTCAGTGGAAATACGCGTTTTGAGGTCCCCTGAATCCATTGCAATGATTTCTGGAAAATGCCTGTTTCGCAACCCGTACTCGATTTCGTAATTTCAGGGGAAATACGCGTTTTGAGGTCCCCTGCATCGATTGCAATGATTTCTGGAAAATGCCTGTTTCGCAACCCGTACTCGGTTTCGTAATTTCAGTGGAAATACGCGTTTTGAGGTCCCCTGAATGCATTGCAATTTCTGGAAAATGCCTGTTTCGCAACCCGTACTCGATTTCGTAATTTCAGGGGAAATACGCGTTTTGAGGTCCCCTGCATCGATTGCAATGATTTCTGGAAAATGCCTGTTTCGCAACCCGTACTCGATTTCGTAATTTCAGGGGAAATACGCGTTTTGAGGTCCCCTGAATCCATTGCAATGATTTTTTAAGAATATTATTAAAAATATTATATTTGTATGTATATATGTGAACAAGATGGAAACCAAACGTAACAACGGATTGGGCTAAAAGTTGGTATACGTGCATTAGGTTGTGGTATACCTGTGGCTTCATGAAGTAGTGAAGTTTCGTATTCAAGTTTTTGATTTATTCATAGGATTGGATTGCATGTATATCAAATTAATTGTCGTTTTTAATTGGTGCCTACTGTGCAATAATTGACGACAAGGCTTCATCACTTCTTACGTTTTTCATTTTCTTGATAATATTCACGGAATTCCGCAAGATTAGTGAGTACTTAGTGCTAAACGAATTATTATTATTAGATGCATAAAGGCCATTAAATTAAATTTATTGTCGTCTGTTTACTGTGGTAATTTCAGATTTAATTAATTTATAGGCTTATACATTATTTTACCGTAGGTAACTGCTGATTAAGAACCTACGTCACCTTTAATAACTATGCACTTTAATAACGTTCTCATTATCAATGAAACACTAAAACTAAATAATTGTCAATGGTCATAAATGTATGTATATATCTATAAACATTACTTGTATACAAGTAATGTTACATTGACGTCGTAGTTTTGCAATTTGTTCGTATAAATAACTGAAAAATGGGAACAGAGTTCGATTTTATTTAATCATGCATGCATTAATTTGCAATTCTGCGTGTTTGTTCGCGTATTTTCACTAGTTACAATTTTCACCCAAAGGGAGCGTGTAGCGATAACAAACTGTCAGAATGCTCGTTGCCATGGTAAGCAGTTCAAACAAACCAATACAATGACAGAACCGTCCAGTTTCCATCATTTCCATGGCTACACAGTAAACACTGTCACATTTTCACCATTTCTGCATTTTATTCCCACATTAGTACACTAATACACATACCAACTCCTGAATCGATATGCTTGGATATATTGAAGACATCACGATGCGCTGCAATGCCCATAAAGGTGTCAAAGGGTCAATCATGGTCAACGCTGACGGTGTATCAAAACGCTCTACTCTTGACACCACAACGACTGTCTATATGGCAAATGGAATCCTCCAGCTTATAACATTAGCCAGAAGCATGGTACGCGACCTGGACCCACAAGTAGATTTGGACTTCCTGAGGCTGAGGTCCAAGAAACATGAGATAATGGTAGCTGTCGATGAAGACTTCAACATCATATTGATACAGGAGTAATAATTGCTCATAATAATGATGAATAATTGCGTAAAATTATGTATATAAGCGTAATTTTGTATCACTATACCTACAATATACTCTACGTGTAAAATAGATTTGAGTTTTTTTTATTATAATGTATAAAATCAGGGCAAAAGAAGTATTAAACATGCACATAGAGAGAACTATTCTTACGATTTAAGAATTTAGTATGTTTATGTAAAGTCTATATACTCAACGAAAAAACAGTTCCTTGACCCAAGATTCTTACTCTGAGAGATACATAGAAAGTTGTGCAATTACTTTACAGATGGCGCTAACAGTTTCTCGCGTCTTTTGCCACATATTACCGCTATATAAGCTTGACGATATTGAGTGTTCGTATATTTTTTGTTTACATCTATCCATAAGTGTTTTATTTTATGGGTGAATTACAAGGATTATGGTAAAACCAGGATTGTAGTGGAATTAACCTACACTACACAGCCTACACAGCGAGAACTCTATTCTTGGATATCAAGAAAAATTGTTCTTGGGTATATAGTGTAGCATGAAGAGGATATTTTTCTATCCAAATAATATTTTATTCTAATAAGAATTTCAGTATATGTTATAGTAATTTAAAGTGTTTCTTTCGGTTTAAGAGTTTAGTATGTTTATGTTGAGTATATTTTGCTCTGACGAAGATAATGTTATTCTTCAACATATAAAAAGAGTAAGACGTTCGTTTTACAACAACAATATTTTGTTGGGTGAAAAATATACATTCTTCAACGAACAAACAGTTTCTTGACCCAAAAGTATACGTACGTATCGCTTAAAACAGACGTAATTCCTTTCAAGCAGTTCCTTCATACTTAAAACAAGAAAACGTAATACTTGGAACATCAAGAAAATCATATTCTTACTCAGAGAATTTTATATTTTACTTGGACCAACCAAATGATCTTTCTGCGGATATAGAAACAAGTGATATTCTTCACTCAAAGATATTCGTGTTCCCTCTGTGCACATAAATATACAGTAAACATTTTAATATATAGATATAGATTACATTACAAATTATACTTATACAACATATATATCACACTTCATAGTAGTAATAGCAATAATACTACAATATCCAAAATCACTTCTCCTGTATAAGGATAATGTTGAAGTCCTCATCGTGCGCGATCATCAGCTCCTGCTTCTTTGATTTCAGCCTCAAGAAGCACAAATTGCTCTCAGGATCAAGATCACGAACCATGCTTTGGGCCAGATCAATCAGTGGACATATATCGGAAGAATACTGCATGGTTGTGGTGGTATCCAGGGTGGTTTTCGAAGGCACACCCTCAGTGTTCACCAAAATCGACCCTTTGATACCAGGATGTCCATTAATCCTTCGCATGATGTCACTAATAGCATCTTTCATCTTCTAAGCGAGGAAATTACAAGTTTTGCAGGAAGAATTCGGTAAAATTCAGTAAAACTGATGTTTTGATTGTTTTGACAGATGATGTGTGGTTACCACGATGGATTCTAGGGATATTTGTGCGTAGACATGTGCAACCATGCCAATAAAGCGTACTTAACCTACAAAAATCATCTGTCAAACGTCAAATAATCAACAGGTAGTCATCACAGACACGCCTAGTAGTTTCTGGGTGTCATATATCTCCGATATAGCAATTATGTATGTTCAATTTTTCGATGATAAAGCATCATTTAGCGGTCCATAAATCGGTCCGAAAAATACTGCTGTTTTAATTAAATTTTCATATTAAGCGCACTTGTGGGCCATTAAGCACCGATTAAGATAGTGAATATGTGCTTCGTTCAGATAAGGGAAGTGCTAGACTTGTCCCTCTCACTTTCGCTGCTTCTTTTTCTTTGGTAAAGCCGAGTTCCTCAATTGAAGAATTCCTCTTAAGGAGACAATTTAGATAAGAGAGTGAATAAAGGTATCTTTGCGGAAACGAAGATGAAATAGAAGAAGAAAAAGTGTGGATTGAGCAACTTGATGGTAATGGTTGTAGTTTTGGGTGCTGGTAGTCAGACAAAGTATGTTAATGCTCGGTATTAATGAATTATTTATGCAAATTTGGTCGTCTAACGTTCGTGTTCGGCGTATTGAATTTAAATATAGTGATTACACTAATAGTTATGGGATTTTCGACGGGAACGGAGATTGCTGGTTGTTTAATGCATTAATATCATTCGTGAGTGTGACCTCACTGCACCTGTATGACTGTATTTTCAAATGCACGTCTTATATTAACAGATAACAGTTACACAATATGCTTTAGTTAGAAGAAGGAAAGGTAGGTATATTATAGTAAAGTCGTGTTGCTTTCACGTAACAAAAAATGTTTACATCGTTTAAGGCATACAAGAAAGACATCAAGAATACATTGTGAATATACTGTGGTATGTGGAAGGCCCCTTGGTTCAAACAGAAGACTCTCAACGATTATTAAAAATCTTCATCGCTTCCTAGAACACTCTCCAAGTGGATTTTTCATCATCTCCCGAGGACTAATTCCAAATTTTTCGTAATCTCACCGGAGCGTATAATTCCTCCACTTCTCTGCCCATAAAAGATTCAACGACGTTAATTACGGATCTCCTCAGACACTGCATACAAACCGGAGACAAGAGAGATGCGAGAAAAAAGACCGAAAGATGAATAATAAAAAAAAAGAAACGAACCATCTGACAAGGTGAAAGGTCAAAGCCGAGGCGAAGAACGCGTCGCTTCACACAGTTGGAACTGTTAATTACGTCTCCGAGATGTGCCATGTACGCCAAGATGTCTCCAGCATGCATATTACCTCGACATAATTAAAACTGTGAAGCCTGGATGTTAGTGAAATAGCAAAAGGTGCGATAAAATACCTGGAAATGTCTAGAATCGTTCCAGAGAGTTGTAAAAGAGATAGGTACCTTGAGTAGATGCTAGATGTCGCTAAAGTATCACGGCATTTCTCGAAATTTGTTGTGTAGGTTTTATAGTTAGTTGACAATTCCTCGCCACAAACGACTTAAAATGGGGATTAGTTAAGTCTATAACCTTAATAACGTCCTCAATAAAACACAACAACGAACAAATTAACATAAAAACGCAAAATTAACACCTTCCAGACTGATAGATGCTTGAATAAAGCGTTGACGGTCGTGGAATCATAAATATGCAATCGGCGCCACTGAAAAAACGTGCGAAATTAATCAATGCGGTAATTATAATCAATTATATCGGTATAAATTACGATATCGTTTAATAACGCTCGTAAAAACTGCGACCGGTACAATGCGTTATGCGCAAGATCGGCGTCTAGCGCTGCGGTGCTCATATGCCGAATTGGTACAATATTTAGCATCAGCTGCGATGTCCGAGTGGTTAAGGAGTTTGACTCGAAATCAAATGGGCTTTGCCCGCACAGGTTCGAATCCTGTTCGCAGCGATCTTTTTTTTTGTTGATTTATTTTTTTTTTAGAATATACTCTGCTAAAGAACTTAATTTAATGCGCAACACTAAAAATATATACTTTTATTACTATCTGGACGTTTTTCTGTCAGAAAATCAACACATTAAACAATTTCCAAAATCACATCAACATTGTGTAAAATGACAGAAATCTACACGATGTTGGACACAATTTCTGATGTTTAACGTTTCTTATACAATTTTCTTGTCCATTCCTTCTAGGGATCCTAGTCGAAAAGTGAAAATGCCTCTCACACAATCTCTGGCTATCTCACCAACAACGTAACGGCTTTCAAGCATCAGGGGTAGCTCTAGCATTGTATAAGTCTGCTCCATGTCAAATAGGACGTACACACACTACGTGTAAACAGATTCACTTCGCAGCGAAGTTGGTACCGTACCGGAGCAGGACAGTACAAGAGGAGGACAACGTGGCCGAGGCCAAAACGTCCGCGTCCGTTGTAATTTAAACTGGAGGTTGCAGTCCTTGTACATACTTAACCTGAACGTACAGCCTCGACATCCATTCCCATCTGAACACGTACAAATTGTACGATGCGAATCGATTTAGTGGTACCGCGGGACAACCAACGTACGTGCTCAACGTGGATCCAACGATGCTGCTGCCGTCGCTGCTGCTGCTGGTACCCTGATGCGCCTGCTGACGCAGGATGCTCGGCCACATTAACGGTAATTCTAGAGGTGCACAACTTGCAGATACACGGGCAATTCTCGAATGCGTTTAATTCGAGAAATGGTGACGTGAGAACACGAGACGACTGATGCTAAATTCAAGTAGTAGATGTGGTTGTATATGGATGTGTGTGCGTGTGTATGAGGCTGTGTCTTATGCTATGGTCACACTAGGCTGTCTTACTAGCGTGCTATTTGCTACTGGCTGCTAACAGTGTGACCACTCACTGTTTTGGCGAGGGAGTTTGACAGCAGTCAGTTCACCAGCGCTTGTTTAACTTTTACAGCAAGTGTTTAATATATAAAAACGTGTTCAGTATATAAAGAGGTGTTCAATATATAAAGAGGCCTTTAAGCGATACAGTTATCGGGATTATCTACCTATACTAATTACGAACTTTCAAGTGTGGGGCGCGTTCAGCGGAATCGCCCATTTTCGCCGACATTTGCCATCGAGTAGCTGCAAAATTGAACTTTTCGATATTACTTTTGACGCTCGAATTGAAAAAAGGACACAATTCCGCGTGGACTGCGCGATATTTTGTAAATTAAATGCGTCAATTTTGAAAAAAAAAATCACGTTTTTGCACCTCTTCGGGTGAAGGCGAACCTCGAGAAAATGTCTAGAAATTCCGACAAGCGGATCGATGAACGTCAAAAATTTACATTTTTTATCCGTTCCTGCCGACCTTATAAAAGCCGCTCGCTCTCATGTCTTACGATAAGATCCCTCTAAATACCCTTCGCAAAGAGTTTTGAGCAAAAAAACGGCCTTAGAAACAATTTTCGATCCAAAAAATCGATTTTTGTCGACCCGTGTTTTGCTGCTATTACCACAGTAACGTCAAACACGAAACGCCCCCTGCCGGACATTCGTAACAACAGTAACAGATAGCAGATAACCTAAAATGTATCCTAAAATGTCCATATTGCGAATGTGGACAGGTGGGAAGCCTTAACCACATATTTCTAGAATGCCCAATAACCAAAATCGAAAATTTTGACTTATACACAGAGCTAGTATGTACTATATCGGGATTATAACAATACAAGACACCTCTCTTCAGTATAGACGCCAGTCTAGCATACGTCACGCGGATTATTGCGCAAACCAATAAATAATATACAGTCGGCTTCCCTCGGGGGGTGAAGGGGGGTTGTTACCACAGCATCCGCGAACGGAGGATGCGGTGGTGCGAGGGACGCGCTCTTGCGAGGGACGCGTGCATCTGAGACGTGCCTCGTGAGCAGCCACCCTTATCTCGAGAACACACTCCACCCTAGGCGTACATAATTCAACCCCCCAATTGAAACATACGAAAATTCTGAAAAATTGCCGCGGAGTCCATCATTTCTTCACGCGCGGCACCCTCTTGAGGACGACATTTGCGTCACCGCGTTCTCTTCTGCACTGTGTCAGACCAGAACGTCGTAACGGTGAGAGGGTTGACACATTTTAATTGAAGAAAACGACAGAACTTGTGCGCTTGCTAAACATGCATAAAACCTGTTTACAAACTTACAATTACAGATCAAAATTTGGTGAAAAAAAAAATAAACCTTTGCTAGTCTACAAGAAGATTCCAGAACACTGTCGTAAAAATAGGTGTTCTTATTAAATATAGACTAGTTCTATTATGTTTTGGAGGTGTGGCAACCCTGGTTGGCGATGCCAGGGGGTGAACTACCCCCGTTCTGCGAAATTCTGATAAAATATTTATGGTCTTCTGTGACCTACAAAATGCCGCGACGTGATGTTGCTGATCTCTACGCTGCTGGCTGGGTGCTTGCCTGGTGGATAAGGGTTTTGGTGGTTCGATATGCGGCACTTTGGATAAATAATTCATTCGGAAGGTGGTGTTTTTGATTAGTAAATGGATTTATGCCGTGGAGATATAGATTTTTGGACTGTAATACGGACGGTTACCTACTTTTATAGTAGATGATAAACTTATTGTTACTTCTACCATACTTCTACTCTACTTCTACCATTCTTCAAGAAACTCGTAAAAATAACTATACAACAAACTAACCACGCATTCATTGTTCCCCTAAGCAAACAAACAAACCAGAAAAAAAAACCGAAGATTCAGATGATTTACGGTGTGGTCCATTAAAAGAACATTTGTTGTTGTGTGTTTTAAGTCGTCAGTTTTACGTTTAGTGCGAGAGACCCTCTCTCACTAATACACTGACACACGTACACACTCACACACAATACCCGCAATTTTCCCTACTAAAAACTAATAAAAAGTAACTAAGCGTGTGCCGCACAGTACAATGCGTCGTAAATTTGCTGCGGAACCCAAAAATAAAGTGTCACACCGTCTACGACTACGTCCATTAAATTTTATAGTGCCCGATTTATGCGTTCACGCTTTTTGTCGTTCCAACACACGTTCGGCGTTTGGAATAGTTATGTGTTAATTAATAGGGTAATTAATTGATGAATAAAACTATTTGATAGACACACTGCTCTTTAGCAAACACGTGTCTTCAAAGATTATGATATTTGTGTGTCTATGCTCAATCTGTATACGTTTACTTTAATAATAAACTTCGTTTGAAAAGTGTTTGAGGTTATAGTTTGATAAATTAATGAAATTATTAATTCCAAGAAAATTCTTGACAATCATTCCTCAATTAATTTTTAACGAGGTACCCAATAACAACAGCGTTGCTAAGATATACGGCAATACAAACAATTCATTTTACGTTTTATATGTCAAAATCAAAGAAGATTGAGGTTAGGTAGCGCAACACGCGTTCTGTCAAAATCAAAGAAGATTGAGGTTAGGTAGCGCAACACGCGTTCTGTCAAAATCAAAGAAGATTGAGGTTAGGTAGCGCAACACGCGTTCTGTCAAAATCAAAGAAGATTGAGGTTAGGTAGCGCAACACGCGTTCTGTCAAAATCAATGAAGATTGAGGTTAGATGGCGCAACACGCGTTCTGTCAAAATCAAAGAAGATTGAGGTTAGATGGCGCAACACGCGTTCTGTCAAAATCAAAGAAGATTGAGGTTAGGTAGCGCAACACGCGTTCTGTCAAAATCAAAGAAGATTGAGGTTAGGTAGCGCAACACGCGTTCTGTCAAAATCAAAGAAGATTGAGGTTAGGTAGCGCAACACGCGTTCTGTCAAAATCAAAGAAGATTGAGGTTAGGTAGCGCAACACGCGTTCTGTCAAAATCAAAGAAGATTGAGGTTAGGTAGCGCAACACGCGTTCTGTCAAAATCAAAGAAGATTGAGGTTAGGTAGCGCAACACGCGTTCTGTCAAAATCAAAGAAGATTGAGGTTAGGTAGCGCAACACGCGTTCTACACTCTTATAAAGAATTTCTAGTGTTCTTCAACACGAAAATCTGCATCGGCCACCTTTCGGCTTATCATCGGGAAAATTCGGAAAGATCACCTGACCAGATGTTGTTCGCGAATGTGTTGCTGCTTCGTTGTGCGGTTTCCGCGTTTGTTTTGCTTATTACATCGATTTTTGACTTAGTTTTAGTGATTAGTGTGACGAGTGTGTTTGGTGGTCGTTTTCTTTCAAAATCCAAAGCTCGGATGCCCCAGGGTAAGTTTGATTTTTGTGTAAATTACGAGCGAAACGATGCATGGACGCGAACGCTGCATTTGACGTTTTTGTTGTGTTAAGTTGGCATAATATGTTGCTTTCTAAGCAATCTAAACAGTTCAAAACTGTCTCTCTTTTCTGTTCCTCTTATCTTTGCTTTGTAGTAAACATCGTGATTTATAAATCTATAGATAAGGTTATGTAGTTAACTAAAGACAACGAGCGAAAACAACGGGCGTAAAAAAAAGAATAAAACACGTGTAAATGTAGACGAAGCATCTGTGACAGTCTCAGCGCGTACATTTTCAGGAAAATGATTGATGAATGATGAATTATGGTTACACGCGTCTTCTTGGTGTTTTTTTTAGCACTCGGTCGGCGCAGTCAATCGCTGAGTAGACGGCAAACGTCTGATTTCTGTACAGTGCTGCTGACGTCATCAATTGACAGTGTTGAGACATAAAAATAGATACTATTGAAGAAGAACGCTAAGAACAATCTCCAATTCAAATATTAGAAATTTAGAGATCAAAATAAGGAAGTCGAGGTTTGTTAAAATTTTTTGTACAAAGATATGTCTTCACATTTCAAATTTTGCCAGTACTGTGCCTGAAAAAGGTACGTGGGAGTTAGAATAGTAACATTTTAAACACAGACAAAGCAAAAAGGCATTCGTCCTGTATTATATACAGCCAGAGATACGTTCTCGTGAGCCGCATATGTTTAAAATTGTAGAATCATCATTCCGGCATTCATTTGTCCGATGCTAAAAGGTGATGAGATAATATCAGGTCTTCGGGGTCCAGGTGAATGATGGCCCTATGAATTTCGTCAATCCGATTCATTTGTTCGTTACCGCGGCGGTGTTTTGTTTTGCCTCGGCGATTCTGAGAAATGGAAACATCGCCGAGGTATGCGTCTGTCTTCTTGCTGTGTATGTTCCTCTATATATATATATATGTTTCGGTGTATATACGTATCGATTTCAAGACAAAAGATGGTTCATCTTGCGTGTCTTCAAGTTTTAGTTGTCACTTTTTGTTGGTTAGTTGTTTTTCTTTTGTTGTGTTTGCTTTGAAAGGTACAGGTATAAATCTTGTGGTATTGTGGAGACTTTGAGTTTTTATGATGAAGTAGCTGGAAGTGGATAAAGATGGTTGATAGACTCATTGATGACGAGCTGATATATGGGATGCCATAAACTTTCTATTCGTGGAAATGGTACTAAAAGTTATCCGTTATGTTACGGTTATATACTCATTCCAAAATGAAAAAGAAAAAAAAAACGCCCACACAGAGAGAACTCTATTCTTGGATATCAAGAAAAATTATACTTGTGTATACCTATAGTGTATTTTTTTCTATACAAATAATATTTTATTATAGGAATTTTAATATAGTTGTTTCAACGATTTAAGAATTTAGTATGTACGTCTTACAACAACATAATTATTTCGTTGGACGACAAATATACATGCTTCAACAAAGAAACAGTTTCTTGGCCCAAGATTCTTACTCTGAGAGATACATAGAAAGTTGTGCAATTACTTTACAGATGGCGCTAACAGTTTCTCGCGTCTTTTGTCACATATTACCGCTATAAAAGTTGGACGATATTGAGTATTAGTGTATTGTTTGTCTACATCTATCTATAAGTGTTTTATTTCATGGGTGACTTACAAGGATTATGAGGAAAACCAGGATTGTAGTGGAATAGCCTACACAGAGAGATTGAGTTCTTGAATATCAAGTAGCACGAAGAGGATATTTTTGCTATCCAAATAATATTTTATTGTAATAAGAATTTCAGTATATGTTATAGTTATTTCAATGGCTAGTTATTCTTCAAGTTTAAGAGTTTAGTATGTTTATGTTGAGTATATTTTGCTCCGACGAAAAAAATGTTATTCTTCTACATGTAAAAAGAGTAAGACATTCGTTTTACAACAACAACAATATTTTGTTGGGTGAAAAATATACATGCTTCAACGAACAAACAGTTTCTTGACCCAAAAGCATACGTACGTATCGCTTAAAACAGACGTAATTCCTTTCAAGCAGTTCCTTCATACTTAAAACAAGAAAACGTAATACTTGGAACATCTTGGGTGCAAAATATACATGCTTCAACGAACAAACAGTTTCTTGACCCAAAAGTATACGTACGTATCGCTTAAAACAGACGTAATTCCTTTTAAGCAGTTCCTTCATACTTAAAACAAGAAAACGTAATACTTGGAACATCTTGGGTGCAAAATATACATGCTTCAACGAACAAACAGTTTCTTGACACAAAAGTATACGTACGTATCGCTTAAAACAGACGTAATTCCTTTTAAGCAGTTCCTTCATACTTAAAACAAGAAAACGTAATACTTGGAACATCTTGGGTGCAAAATATACATGCTTCAACGAACAAACAGTTTCTTGACACAAAAGTATACGTACGTATCGCTTAAAACAGACGTAATTCCTTTTAAGCAGTTCCTTCATACTTAAAACAAGAAAACGTAATACTTGGAACATCTTGGGTGCAAAATATACATGCTTCAACGAACAAACAGTTTCTTGACACAAAAGTATACGTACGTATCGCTTAAAACAGACGTCATTCCTTTTAAGCAGTTCCTTCATACTTAAAACAAGAAAACGTAATACTTGGAACATCTTGGGTGCAAAATATACATGCTTCAACGAACAAACAGTTTCTTGACACAAAAGCATACGTACGTATCGCTTAAAACAGACGTAATTCCTTTCAAGCAGTTCCTTCATACTTAAAACAAGAAAACGTAATACTTGGAACATCTTGGGTGCAAAATATACATGCTTCAACGAACAAACAGTTTCTTGACACAAAAGTACACGTACGTATCGCTTAAAACAGACGTAATTCCTTTCAAGCAGTTCCTTCATACTTAAAACAAGAAAACGTAATACTTGGAACATCTTGGGTGCAAAATATACATGCTTCAACGAACAAACAGTTTCTTGACCCAAAAGTATACGTACGTATCGCTTAAAACAGACGTAATTCCTTTTAAGCAGTTCCTTCATACTTAAAACAAGAAAACGTAATACTTGGAACATCTTGGGTGCAAAATATACATGCTTCAACGAACAAACAGTTTCTTGACACAAAAGTATACGTACGTATCGCTTAAAACAGACGTAATTCCTTTCAAGCAGTTCCTTCATACTTAAAACAAGAAAACGTAATACTTGGAACATCTTGGGTGCAAAATATACATGCTTCAACGAACAAATAGTTTCTTGACCCAAAAGTATACGTACGTATCGCTTAAAACAGACGTAATTCCTTTCAAGGTAGTTCCTTCATACTTAAAACAAGATTGACCAGTACATCTATAGTGTTATAACGTATAGTACGTCTTTGGAGTGACAGTTTGAGACCTCGTGGACGCATGGGGGTGTTTCCCGTGAACAAATTAAGCACAGTATCCGAAGATGTACACCAGTGTCTCGTGTTTCCTAACCTAGAACGACACTACGAGATGATGGATGCTCAACTCTAAAATATTTCGTTTCCCTTCACCCTAGCCTGGCATATCTTCACCATGTGCGCTCCGCTCGCTGCCTTCGCCGGGGTTGGAATGCGTTTCCATCCGCCATATTTCAACCCCACAGTATCGCTTAGAGACGCTAGGATTATTGGGACTATTTATTACATCCACACCTACCACTACGAATATATCAATCGCGAAGAGTGAGAGAAAGGGAGAATGTGGGGGGGTAGAGAAAGAGAAAGGGGAAGAATAGGGTGACGACATGCCCCGAGTGAAAGAGGAATATATAATACCGAAAATATATTTATATTTTGTCTCTTGTGTTGAGCTCAAGCATATTTCACTCTGACAATTTAAAAGTAGAAGCGGTGTCCTGTATCAAGGACGAGACATTCCTGGAAGGATTCGAACATATGTACGGCGGAGTTCTTCTGCTTGCGCGAAGTATTAGGGGACGAAAATTTATTTATACTTGCGTTTGGTATTGATATAGTTTCATTTTTTAATCATTTTAAATAGGTATTATATTCTCTACATCACTGGATAAATCACAAATCTCTTGTTGCTTTCGTTTACAGTCTTCATTGTCTGCCATCATTAAAATTTCTCTTTTTTTTCGTGTTTCGTTAATCTGCCCATTTTATAAATTAACTAAACGTATTGTATACTATAGTAAACGAATAGTATAATATTGAAGACGACGTGTATACCTTGGAAATAAAGCTGTTACTTTATGTGTCTACAACGTCGAAACTAGCATTCAAACTGGAAATAAAAACTTTTTGTGGAATACGAAATAAATAAACCGACTTCAGCCAGTACGAGTACCTACGTACATTAGCAAAGGTATTTTCTGTATTATTTGTTCAACTGATGGTTGTATTATTTAGAATTTTTTATAAGTTAATTAATTAAATTAATTTATGCATTTTATGCATACAATGCAAATATAATTATAGCCATTGACTATTCAACTAAATACTTCCAAAACATAAAATTTTTTATGGTTTATGGTATTTACACTCGTGTACAGTTCTTTCAAAATTTATATAGTTAGCTTCAAGGCAGGTAGTCAATAAAACCCCACAAATTGGTATCAAATATGAAATATTTTATGGTTGCGGCTCCTTCACCTGACAAAAGACAATACATTGTCTCACTGTTGTATGTACCTACCTGGTGACATATAAAATGCACCAGAAATAGTTGACCTTGTAGTTTGAACTGAGGTTTGCTGGTAGTAGCCACTAGCGGCAGCAGTACTGGTAATGTGACGTAATGTGACCACAAAACATCAATCTATGTTAGAAGGGATTACCTGGAAAAGCAGTAATTCAAAACAATACCGTTTGTTTCTATATCAAAAGACTTTTAGGTATAGAATTCGGTAGAATTCAATTTATTATTCACATTATTAATATTATTCTTCCCACAATTTTCTTCAAATTTACCTTAACTTGTACGTTTCCCAACATCTACAGCACGCGTTATTATCCATCCAAACTAGCATCCATCTATCACAATTATTTTGTCAAGATTACCGCTCGCGAGCAATTCCCAAGCGGAAGGGGACATTGTCGCGGTTTTGTACATTTTTCACGGTAATTAACTTCAGCGCGCTTCATTATTCTCCAACGACGACAGCTCAACACAACCAACAACCAAATTACAACTTAACAAAAAAAAATCGCCGTGACTATGCTTGTACACACCGGTGACTATGCTCATACACACCCGTGACTATGCTTATACAATTCGTGGTCCTTCGATCAGGATCTTGTTTCTTTGGGGGATATATTTCAGGGATATGGAAATAGGAAGCGAGGATTTGAGAGGAAGATGTATATTATTCGCGAAACCTAACTTTTTAATCGAGTTTCCGTGAAATGATTCCCAGGGCAGGCCATTCGTCTCGTAGGGGGCAACCCCAAGTAGAAATTCGTTCCGCGTCTGTCGGCGCAATGGTAGAGCCAGCTATTTTCCCTGTCAATAGTCGGTAAGCCATAATAAATCTGATTGTTGGGCAACAAACACCCCAACTTATATGAATGACAACGGAGAAATAACGACGGGTCCCGGTATAGTGACGATCCCATAGTATCAGGTCCCACACTTTTGCTCCTCGACCGACGACCGACGACGACGTCACAGGAGGTGATTTATACCGTACTCCTTAAGAAAGGTTCAAGCGTCTTATTTTTTCTTCTCGTGCCGTTTCATCGTCTCCGTCTAACCGGCGCGGTTAGACACGCGGGTGAGTGAATACGATACAGAGATACTATTCGAAAGTGTCAAACGATAAATCGTGGACACAAAGGCCGTAGTATTGAGTAGAGGTTGCTCCTTTCTCGAGGGAATATCTTTGGTTACGTCCCTTCTTCGACTCCGCTCGTGTACTTGTTCGCCGCTGAAGCTGCGACGCGCTGTATGTCGGAGAACAAGGCCTCCAGGTTCGAACGGTCGCGGATAGATGGCGCACCCCGTACGCCGACGGCTTCCATCTTTGCCGTGAAATATCGTCGGGATTTATGGAAGCCTGCTGCCCGGTTTTGTCGCGTTGTTTATGGGAATGCATGTTTTAGGGTTTTTACGGTGTTTCGGGATTTCTGTGTCTAATGGATAATAGATTTGAAGGTTTGTTCGAGTACAGAAACTGCGTCGCAGTTAAATAGACGCATATCCCCACTCAATTCGCGTTTTTTCGGACACATTTTCAAGTTTTCTCAAATAACAAATAACAAGCATCATTACCGTGTTTGTTATATAAATTTGATACTTAAAGGTGGTGCTGCCAGACTGAGGTATGAAATTTAGGCGACAGAGGTCGCTTATAAACTAGCCAACGTGGCAAATCGAAACAAAAATATTTACAATATTTCACCGAAACAATGTGCTGCGTATCGCTTAGAAAAAACACTGAACGCCTGTAATGCGTTCAAAAGTCACGTCCATGTGCTTGTGTATAAATAAGTGTATCTCAAAATGTCCCCAAGTGTGACCAAAATACACACAGAAAAAAGAGTGAAAAATAGGTCTGGAAAAAAAAACACAAATTTGGCTGAATAAAGACAAAAAATGTGATGTACACGTATATTTTTATCATTTAGCAATACAGATATCTATAATTACTCTCTCGTTAGAGAAAAGTTTGGTTACTGCTGTTATACACAACGGTAAACTACACGCACACTAGGCCGCATATTTTATAATATGAGAGGCGCCGTATTCTAATACATATAAATATAGAGCTATATGCATGCGTTCGCGTTCGTTTATTTTGATTTCGTATACACAAACGGCGTTGTAACTTTGGGCCCGTCTGACAGCCGGCAGCCCGTCGGGCTGCCCTCTGGCGGTGGCGCAGCGGCCGATCTGTTTAAAACTGTTTAATAACACCCTCTAGCGGCGTTACGCAATATCGCATCGCCAATGTGTACATTATAATTTGTCTGGTGTGTGCGTGTGTGTGTGTATTGTATACAGAACGTGAAGAACGTTTTTTTCTGTATGTGTGTTGCGGGGTCACATCATCGGTGGCGGATATTTGGATTTTAGGTATAAAGAACTAACAAAAAGTAGTTTTGCAAGCCGTGAAAGAAAAGTTAGGTTAACGTTTGACAGCTGACAGTTGGTGGGAGGGCGCCACCTATGAGTTGTTTGTAATCAACTTTAAACACTTGTCTGAAGTTTGATCAAAGTAGATTTCGTGGTAATAAGTTCTTTTTGTACTATGTTTTGCATTATTCAAGTTCAATATTTTTCACGGTGTCTCCATCTATGTCTGACTTGTCATCTGGTTTTGAAGCGAGTACTTCATTCTACTGACTTACATCTATGTTTATTTAAAAACCCATCATTCCTTTTCCCGAAAATCAACAATCAAACCACAGAATACAATCACAGTAAAGCCAACCAATAATTGCGTAGAGACGAACTCACTAAATTCTAGGAAGCGCGGATATCAATTAATCAGATAATGCCTGTTTATTTACCTAACAAGCGTGGTAATCCACTTTTGAAGAATGGGTATTATGCTAGACAGATCTAGGCGAAACCGGTCACAATACCGGCACTATTATAACACCGCTTGAGCTATACTCCTAACCAAACTTTAACGAGATTAATTGGAAATCGTAGAATCGCGCCAATTTCTAAGAATTCCAGTAGGCAGAGGCCGTTAGATTTAATCTAAGAGCACGTACACATCTCGGGTTATCTAACCCGTCAATTAGGATGGGATATCTTTTAGGTTAGGGTGTTGTAACACAGTCGTTAGGAACGACGAATACTAGATCCCTTACAACGATTGCCCAATCTATCTCTTTCTTCCGATATAACCCGGTGTTGTGACGTCACCCTTGTCAAATTGTGCTTACGAACAATGTTCGGGTGTTATCGCCGCGTGAACGAACAAGTTTGACATATAAAAAACGCGGGAGATTTAAAATTTTTAAAACTATATTCTCTGTTTCTTTTAGTATACATTCTTTTAGTAGGTATATTCTCCTCAACTAGTGTATGGTTGACCCTCCTCTTGTTGCTTTGTGCCTGTCACTTGATCTTGAGGCTGCGAGCGCTGGTCAGGTTCCTGCGTTGTTGTTATAAAGTGTACCGTTACAAAGTTTGGATCAGATAAAGTGGTTGCCTCTCGTGTGTATTCAAATATCTTATTGATCAGACGGTTATCAGTTTCAGGAACGCAACGGTTCAACCGTGAGCGACCTGAGATGTACACCTTGACTTTTACATGCGAACTTTTGCTTCGTCTCTAACCTCTAATAATCTTTTGTGTATTTTGACGGTTCTTGACAAAATACTGAATCTTGAGATTATAGAAAATTAATCTGGGGGACTCCAAAACTGAAATTTCGATTTTTCCCATCGATTACAATACTTTCTTTCTACTAATCTATTAGTACTAGTCGAGTACAAGTTGGAAAGTAAAAATTGAAAACAAAAAATTTGGAAAATGTTAATGGGTATAATTCTTCCAATACTCTACATATTTGCTGCTTAATATTATACGTAATTTGTTTGTTCATGTTGATTAATGACGGCCGGATACCTTGCTTGGAAAAACTCGAAGAATTTCATATAAATTCGTTTTATGTCACCTATAAGTACACATAATTGCAATAATTCAGTATTATGTCATTTAATGCTAATATAGCCTACCATGGAACAAAATGAAGAGCAACAGTGTGTTTATATCATGTATCAATCGAAATAATAACAAGAAGTAACTAACATGTGTACCTATTGTACCGAATGTTATAACAGCAATTGTATTTAATTCTACTCATTTTATGAAATGATACTAAAACTAAAAATGGCCTTCAACATTGAATTTTATATTTTTGTACCTTTAGCGACCACAGAAAAATAGTATATTATTATACAAGTTTTATAAGACGTCAAATTGGCGCATCAGTTGTTTGAACGAATGCGCCAATATGTCTTATAAAACGAGTGTAATATACTATTTTTTCCACTTTGCGTCATTAATTTTATAAAAATTTAGAAGTATATTAGGTAAAATTCCAATCTAGAGTATTTATGGGTGCAACCGTTGGTAACACTGTCATCTGTCGCTTAAATTCAAATATCTGTGAAAAAGTAATTATTGATAATTATTATATACCATCATATACTGGTAGTACGAAACCTAGGATGCAACACGCATGTTTAAATATGTATAAAAATATACATATTTCGCAGTTTGTGCGATTCTAAAAAATCAGTTTGTGCTTACTTTTGTGGTTATGTGTATTTTCGTTTGACATGCATTTGATATCAATGTCACCAATCTTAGAAAAAAGTTACCCAAATGAACGAATGCGCCAATATGTCTTATAAAACGAGTGTAATATACTATTTTTTCTACTTTGCGTCATCAATTTTATAAAAATTTAGAAGTATATTAGGTAAAATTCCAATCTAGAGTATTTATGGGTGCAACCGTTGGTAACACTGTCATCTGTCGCTTAAATTCAAATATCTGTGAAAAAGTAATTATTGATAATTATTATATACCATCATATACTGGTAGTACGAAACCTAGGATGCAACACGCATGTTTAAATATGTATAAAAATATACATATTTCGCAGTTTGTGCGATTCTAAAAAATCAGTTTGTGCTTACTTTTGTGGTTATGTGTATTTTCGTTTGACATGCATTTGATATCAATGTCACCAATCTTAGAAAAAAGTTACCCAAATGAACGAATGCGCCAATATGTCTTATAAAATGAGTGTAATATACTATTTTTTCTACTTTGCGTCATCAATTTTATAAAAATTTAGAAGTATATTAGGTAAAATTCCAATCTAGAGTATTTATGGGTGCAACCGTTGGTAACACTGTCATCTGTCGCTTAAATTCAAATATCTGTGAAAAAGTAATTATTGATAATTATTATATACCATCATATACTGGTAGTACGAAACCTAGGATGCAACACGCATGTTTAAATATGTATAAAAATATACATATTTCGCAGTTTGTGCGATTCTAAAAAATCAGTTTGTGCTTACTTTTGTGGTTATGTGTATTTTCGTTTGACATGCATTTGATATCAATGTCACCAATCTTAGAAAAAAGTTACCCAAATGAACGAATGCGCCAATATGTCTTATAAAACGAGTGTAATATACTATTTTTTCTACTTTGCGTCATCAATTTTATAAAAATTTAGAAGTATATTAGGTAAAATTCCAATCTAGAGTATTTATGGGTGCAACCGTTGGTAACACTGTCATCTGTCGCTTAAATTCAAATATCTGTGAAAAAGTAATTATTGATAATTATTATATACCATCATATACTGGTAGTACGAAACCTAGGATGCAACACGCATGTTTAAATATGTATAAAAATATACATATTTCGCAGTTTGTGCGATTCTAAAAAATCAGTTTGTGCTTACTTTTGTGGTTATGTGTATTTTCGTTTGACATGCATTTGATATCAATGTCACCAATCTTAGAAAAAAGTTACCCAAATGAACGAATGCGCCAATATGTCTTATAAAACGAGTGTAATATACTATTTTTTCTACTTTGCGTCATCAATTTTATAAAAATTTAGAAGTATATTAGGTAAAATTCCAATCTAGAGTATTTATGGGTGCAACCGTTGGTAACACTGTCATCTGTCGCTTAAATTCAAATATCTGTGAAAAAGTAATTATTGATAATTATTATATACCATCATATACTGGTAGTACGAAACCTAGGATGCAACACGCATGTTTAAATATGTATAAAAATATACATATTTCGCAGTTTGTGCGATTCTAAAAAATCAGTTTGTGCTTACTTTTGTGGTTATGTGTATTTTCGTTTGACATGCATTTGATATCAATGTCACCAATCTTAGAAAAAAGTTACCCAAATGAACGAATGCGCCAATATGTCTTATAAAACGAGTGTAATATACTATTTTTTCTACTTTGCGTCATCAATTTTATAAAAATTTAGAAGTATATTAGGTAAAATTCCAATCTAGAGTATTTATGGGTGCAACCGTTGGTAACACTGTCATCTGTCGCTTAAATTCAAATATCTGTGAAAAAGTAATTATTGATAATTATTATATACCATCATATACTGGTAGTACGAAACCTAGGATGCAACACGCATGTTTAAATATGTATAAAAATATACATACTTCGCAGTTTGTGCGATTCTAAAAAATCAGTTTGTGCTTACTTTTGTGGTTATGTGTATTTTCGTTTGACATGCATTTGATATCAATGTCACCAATCTTAGAAAAAAGTTACCCAAATGAACGAATGCGCCAATATGTCTTATAAAACGAGTGTAATATACTATTTTTTCTACTTTGCGTCATCAATTTTATAAAAATTTAGAAGTATATTAGGTAAAATTCCAATCTAGAGTATTTATGGGTGCAACCGTTGGTAACACTGTCATCTGTCGCTTAAATTCAAATATCTGTGAAAAAGTAATTATTGATAATTATTATATACCATCATATACTGGTAGTACGAAACCTAGGATGCAACACGCATGTTTAAATATGTATAAAAATATACATATTTCGCAGTTTGTGCGATTCTAAAAAATCAGTTTGTGCTTACTTTTGTGGTTATGTGTATTTTCGTTTGACATGCATTTGATATCAATGTCACCAATCTTAGAAAAAAGTTACCCAAATGAACGAATGCGCCAATATGTCTTATAAAACGAGTGTAATATACTATTTTTTCTACTTTGCGTCATCAATTTTATAAAAATTTAGAAGTATATTAGGTAAAATTCCAATCTAGAGTATTTATGGGTGCAACCGTTGGTAACACTGTCATCTGTCGCTTAAATTCAAATATCTGTGAAAAAGTAATTATTGATAATTATTATATACCATCATATACTAGTAGTACGAAACCTAGGATGCAACACACATGTTTAAATATGTATAAAAATATACATACTTCGCAGTTTGTGCGATTCTAAAAAATCAGTTTGTGCTTACTTTTGTGGTTATGTGTATTTTCGTTTGACATGCATTTGATATCAATGTCACCAATCTTAGAAAAAGTTACCCAAATGAACGAATGCGCCAATATGTCTTATAAAACGAGTGTAATATACTATTTTTTTCCACTTTGCGTCATTAATTTTATAAAAATTTAGAAGTATATTAGGTAAAATTCCAATCTAGAGTATTTATGGGTGCAACCGTTGGTAACACTGTCATCTGTCATTTAAATTCAAATATCTGTGAAAAAGTAATTATTGATAATTATTATATACCATCATATACTAGTAGTACGAAACCTAGGATGCAACACGCATGTTTAAATATGTATAAAAATATACATACTTCGCAGTTTGTGCGATTCTAAAAAATCAGTTTGTGCTTACTTTTGTGGTTATGTGTATTTTCGTTTGACATGCATTTGATATCAATGTCACCAATCTTAGAAAAAAGTTACCCAAATGAACGAATGCGCCAATATGTCTTATAAAACGAGTGTAATATACTATTTTTTCTACTTTGCGTCATTAATTTTATAAAAATTTAGAAGTATATTAGGTAAAATTCCAATCTAGAGTATTTATGGGTGCAACCGTTGGTAACACTGTCATCTGTCACTTAAATTCAAATATCTGTGAAAAAGTAATAATTGATAATTATTATATACCATCATATACTAGTAGTACGAAACCTAGGATGCAACACGCATGTTTAAATATGTATAAAAATATACATACTTCGCAGTTTGTGCGATTCTAAAAAATCAGTTTGTGCTTACTTTTGTGGTTATGTGTATTTTCGTTTGACATGCATTTGATATCAATGTCACCAATCTTAGAAAAAGTTACCCAAATGAACGAATGCGCCAATATGTCTTATAAAACGAGTGTAATATACTATTTTTTTCCACTTTGCGTCATTAATTTTATAAAAATTTAGAAGTATATTAGGTAAAATTCCAATCTAGAGTATTTATGGGTGCAACCGTTGGTAACACTGTCATCTGTCATTTAAATTCAAATATCTGTGAAAAAGTAATTATTGATAATTATTATATACCATCATATACTAGTAGTACGAAACCTAGGATGCAACACGCATGTTTAAATATGTATAAAAATATACATACTTCGCAGTTTGTGCGATTCTAAAAAATCAGTTTGTGCTTACTTTTGTGGTTATGTGTATTTTCGTTTGACATGCATTTGATATCAATGTCACCAATCTTAGAAAAAAGTTACCCAAATGAACGAATGCGCCAATATGTCTTATAAAACGAGTGTAATATACTATTTTTTCTACTTTGCGTCATTAATTTTATAAAAATTTAGAAGTATATTAGGTAAAATTCCAATCTAGAGTATTTATGGGTGCAACCGTTGGTAACACTGTCATCTGTCACTTAAATTCAAATATCTGTGAAAAAGTAATAATTGATAATTATTATATACCATCATATACTAGTAGTACGAAACCTAGGATGCAACACGCATGTTTAAATATGTATAAAAATATACATACTTCGCAGTTTGTGCGATTCTAAAAAATCAGTTTGTGCTTACTTTTGTGGTTATGTGTATTTTCGTTTGACGTGCATTTGATATCAATGTCACCAATCTTAGAAAAAAGTTACTAAAAACGGTGTTACAATTTGCTAATTGTAACACCGAAAACAGTGTTACAATGTGTGCATTGTGAATGCAAAGTAGAAAAAAATCTTTTCCAAACTAACGAATTTTCGGTTTTTGTCGAGCTGTAGAGGGCAGCACAGTACGTACCTAACCTATCGCGCACACACACACACCTTTCTATTACAGGGATCTACCCTGATCGGCTAGAAATGACCATTAGGTATGCTGGTAATGCATAATTATTATTTTTTTACCATAAATTCTTACGCATAATGATATACGTAATCAATCGTCTAGAAGTAGGTACGAATATTGCAGAAGATGAACTACAATTTTACAATTAATAATTATTTTTTTAAATTGACATATCCGGTTACATAAACTGAATGCATCACCTGGCATATCACGAACTTACAAGCGAAAGATTAACAGAACACCTCAAAAAAAAAAAAACGAAACAAAACGTATAATGCATTTTGAATGATATGAATCTCATCAAGTAACCGAGGTATCAATTAAATTAAATTAAAAGGCATCGCTCTTGAGGTGGCTTACACGAAATGACAGGAGTATAATACGCGGACAAGGAGAAAAGAATAAAAAGGAAGGAGAGTGCGGAGCGAACAAGCAGTTTTACAAAGCACATTGCTTTTAAATGTACTACGTGGTAGTACGGCCAGTATGACGACTTCCGGTCGCCGACAGTTCAAACTATTACAACAATTTTTCATTGGATGCATCGTCGATGCACGCTGCCAGATACTGTTGCATTGTAATGGAACGGTTTAATTAATAACCTGAATTATTACAGGTCTGCGTACTGCCTCAGGTCGAATTTTAACATCCATATTCTAATCGATACCATGTATGGTATACGTGAGGCCATTGAGCAGATGTTTCTCCGTTTATAGAAAGACAGTTTAACCGACTGCAGGCTCTCTATGTTGTAACTAAGGAACGATTTTACTTATTTAATTTAAATTGTTTTAAATAAGTACTACTAACAACGTATGTAGTTTTATATATTCTCGGGTTTGCCAACCTAATTTCACAAAAAAAAAAACTCTCCATGTCTATCTACCTATACTAATTACGAACTTTCAAGTGTAGGGCGCGTTCAGCGGAATCGCCCATTTTTGCCGACATATGCTGCAAAATTGGGCTTTTCGATATTACTTTCGACGCTCGAATTGAAAAAAGGACACAATTCCGTGTGGATTGCGCGATATTTTGTAAATTAAATGCGTCAATTTTGAAAAAAAATCACGTTTTTGCACCTCTTCGGGTGAAGGCGAACCTCGAGAAAATGTCACGTGACGTCTAGAAATTCCAACAAGCGGATCGATGAACGTCAAAAATTTACATTTTTTATCCGTTCCTGCCGACCTTATAAAAGCCGCTCGCTCTCATGTCTTACGATAAGATCCCTCTAAATACCCTTCGCAAAGAGTTTTGAGCAAAAAAACGGCCTTAAAAACAATTTTCGATCCAAAAAATCGATTTTTGTCGACCCGTGTTTTGCGTCAGTAACGTCAAACCCGAAACGCCCCCTGCCGGACATTCGTAACAACAGTAACAGATAGCAGATAACCTAAAATGTATCCTAAAATATCCATATTGCGAATATGGACAGGTGGGAAGCCTTAACCACATATTTCTAGAATGCCCAATAACTAGAATCGAAAATTTTGACATATACACTGAGCTAGTTTCTTTGCTAACCTACAAAACTCAGCAAACATTTGCCTTTCGCATAATCGGTAACAATTCGTTTTGTACAAATTTGTCAACAAGTTAAACTGTAAAATAAGACGCGCTGGGTCTCAAATATTTGCTAATTAGATTCGCTCGTGTTTTTCAATTGTCCGTCGTTTAACAAAAGACAAATATGCTCATGCCACTTGACGTCTGACGCTCAAAACATTCGAAATAGGCAAATATTTGCCGCACCGCAGCGCGCCGAACGGCGCACACGCGAACTAGTCGCGCTGATAACGAATTCCCTGCATATCTATAGACGCGTATTTTCAATTGTTTTTGTGTAAAGTATATTACTATCCAAAGGTATTGTAATCGATGGAGCCAAATTAATTTTTAAGTGTTTTAGAAATAAAATTTCATCAAATTTTACCAATCCTTTCTATTTTTGTCCAACATTTGTAGTGGGACGATGCACTATACGTTCAGATCTTTAATAGTATATTATTATACAAGTTTTATAAGACATCAAATTGGCGCATGAGTTGTTTGGGGTACGAGGAGCGCCAGCGACGAGTGCCCCAAATGAACGAATGCACCAATATGTCTTATAAAACGAGTGTAATATACTATTTTTTCTACTTTGCGTCATTAATTTTATAAAAATTTAGAAGTATATTAGGTAAAATTCCAATCTAGAGTATTTATGGGTGCAACCGTTGGTAACACTGTCATCTGTCACTTAAATTCAAATATCTGTGAAAAAGTAATTATTGATAATTATTATATACCATCATACACTAGTAGTACGAAACCTAGGAGGCAACACACATGTTTAAATATGTAAAAAATTATACATACTTCGCAGTTTGTGCGATTCTAAAAAATCAGTTTATGCTTACTTTTGTGGTTATGTGTATTTTCGTTTGACATGCATTTGACATCAATGTCACCAATCTTAGAAAAAAGTTACTAAAAACGGTGTTACAGTTTGCTAATTGTAACATCGAAAACAGTGTTACAATGTGTGCATTGTGAATGCAAAGTAGAAAATAGTATATTATTATACAAGTTTTATAAGACGTCAAATTGGCGCATGAGCTGCTTGGAGCACGAGGAGCGCCAGCGACGAGTGCCCCAAATGAACGAATGCGCCAATATGTCTTATAAACGAGTGTAATATACTATTTTTTCTACTTTACGTCATTAATTTTATAAAAATTTAGAAGTATATTAGGTAAAATTCCAATGTAGAGTATTTATGGGTGCAACCGTTGGTAACACTGTCATCTGTCACTTAAGTTCAAATATCTGTGAAAAAGCAATTATTGATAATTATTATATACCATCATATACTAGTAGCACGAAACCTAGGATGCAACACGCATGTTTAAATATGTATAAAAATATACATACTTCGCAGTTTGTGCGATTCTAAAAAATCAGTTTGTGCTTACGTTTGTGGTTATGTATATTTTCGTTTGACATGCATTTGATATCAATGTCACCAATCTTAGAAAAAAGTTACTAAAAACGGTGTTACAATTTGCTAATTGCAACACCGAAAACAGTGTTACAATGTGTGCATTGTGAATGCAAAGTAGAAAAAATCGATTTGTCTCCGTTCTCCATTGAGGCCGATTCCTCACGATTTTTCCCTTGACCTTTTTTCGCCGCAAGAGAGCGCCTCGAGCGCCCATTAGGTTCTTTTGTTTCGTTAGTGGTTTATTTCTTGTTTGGGTTATTATACGGTTAAGAGCGTGCTGAGCCCGCGAACTTTTTAATGGACTTATTATCGGTGGTCGCATACTTCTTTTTCTTATAGATGTTAAATACCCGTACCAGTATAATACCGTTTACGTTTTTCTCGCTCGCGTTTCGCCGTTTTTCCGCCGACTGTGTCTTCGTGCGGTTAAACAGAGGAACAACTGTGCGGTTAACAGTTTTTGTTTACCGACACGTCACTTTTGATTTAGTAGATTCTGTTAGACGATCTTATGACATTCACGATAAATTAGGCTTATTGCTTTTCGAATAGGCTTAGCTATTGCTTCGGACCGTTATCGTTAGAAGTAGAGTATTGTAATCGACGGAAAAAGGTTGAGATTTTAGCGGAAATACGTGTTTTGGGGTCTCCTGAATCCATTTTTAGAAAATACCTTTGTGGATGTCTGTATTTGTGAATGAATGTATTATAATTTTGGGAAAAGAACAACAAAATAGGTCACTACAAACTACTAATATAAATTAAGCTAAGTAAAGGTAACAAATTCTAAATAATTCAACCATAAGTTGAAGAAATAATACAGACAAAATACCTTTGCTCGGTTTATTTATTTCATATTCCACAAAAAGTTTTTATTTCCAGTTTCAATGCTAGTTTCGACGTTTTATAGGCACATAAAGTAACATCTTTATCTCAGAGGTATACCAGTTGTGTTCAATAGTAGGTACAATATGTTTAGTTAATTTATAAAATGACCAGATTAACAGAACGCAAAAAAATAGAAATTTTAACGATGGTAGACAATGGAGACCGTAAACGAAAGCAGCAAGAGGTTTGTGGTTTATTCTATGATGAAAATTAAATAAATCTATTTCTTTTACTTATTTATTTCAAGGAAAGAATATTCGAAACAAATAATTATTTTTAACATAATAAAATAATGATTTAATTAAAAAAAAATATTTATTCACAAAACAAAATGTTTATTTCTTTTGAAAATATTAGGATAGCTTTGAATTTAATAAATCTTACCAAAGAAATAATTTCTTTGCGGCAACCAAAGCTTTGTCTGCCACTATTTAACATACATCTTTCTTTAACTTGAAGAAAATTCGTTTCCTTTTGGTAGGATGCGTTTTGGAAAGCCATTTTACTTCGAAAGTAGGTACATATATGTATGTATTATTATCTGTAATTGGGCAAAATATAGCAGTGATGTTCAAAAAATGTGCAACAGAATCGAATGAAACAAACACATATCCTTTCTAGTTCTACATTTTATACATACATAGGTACCACTTGACAAACACGTTGCTATTTGTGACCGTGCGGCAACGGAATAGAGTTATTATCAATCGCGTATATAGCAAAACAATCCGAGTGCCACAGCAGCCACAGCAGCGTAACAGTACTACGCTGCTGTGGCTTGAGGCTCTTGAGTTGAGCTGGTTGCCTCTACGCTGGTACCTAAAATGGAAATCTGGTAAAATATGATAATATATGTGAGAATGCCCGTAGAGCCGTTCGGGCTGCATAGTCGATGCGATTTAAATAAAAATGAAATCGGTGTACGCACACGAACAAATCGAAAGTATAGAGGCGGCTGAAGTGCCCTTGTGGCTTTTAAAGCGACGGCGAAGTGCCGATCGGGATCCGCCGTATCTGGCAAATTGTCCAATTCGCGATTATTTAGATAAAGTCGCGCACGCATTACTGTAAGCGAAAACACTCGTTCATCTGTTATTTATGCAAATTCGGACGAAAGGACGAGGAGAGATGCGACCGGATCCGCGAGTTTTTTATTTGCCTTTTGTTTTGGTGTCATTAACATAGCGCATAGCAACGTCGCGGTCGTGTCGTTTCGTACAGATGACGAAAGAGACTGTTGTCTGAGAATATCTGAGTAAATTTAATTCCTAAAAAGGTCGTATGTGTAAAATTAAGACTTGACATTTGAGACAGTTTGAAATTTGGTAATGACGTGTAAATATCACGAAAAGTTATCGTACAGTGGTACAAAAAAGCCTCCGTACGAATATGCCAATATGTCTTATAAAACGAGTGTAATATACTATTTTTTCTACTTTGCGTCATTAATTTTATAAAAATTTGGAAGTATATTAGGTAAAATTCCAATCTAGAGTATTTATGGGTGCAACCGTTGGTAACACTGTCATCTGTCACTTAAATTCAAATATCTGTGAAAAAGTAATTATTGATAATTATTATATGCCATCATATACTAGTAGTACGAAACCTAGGATGCAACACGCATGTTTAAATATGTATAAAAATATACATACTTCGCAGTTTGTGCGATTCTAAAAAATCAGTTTGTGCTTACTTTTGTGGTTATGTGTGTTTTCGTTTGACATGCCTTTGATATCAATGTCACCAATCTTAGAAAAAAGTTACTAAAAACGGTGTTACAGTTTGCTAATTGTAACACCGAAAACAGTGTTACAATGTGTGCATTGTGAATGCAAAGTAGAAGAATGTTATTATGTCACAGAGACTGACGTTAGGTAGGGTACAGAGTGGCTATACTATTTTTTCTACTTTGCGTCATTAATTTTATAAAAATTTAGAAGTATATTAGGTAAAATTTCAATCTAGAGTATTTGTGGGTGCAACCGTTGGTAACACTGTCATCTGTCACTTAAATTCAAATATCTGTGAAAAAGTAATTATTGATAATTATTATATGCCATCATATACTAGTAGTACGAAACCTAGGATGCAACACGCATGTTTAAATATGTATAAAAATATACATACTTCGCAGTTTGTGCGATTCTAAAAAATCAGTTTGTGCTTACTTTTGTGGTTATGTGTATTTTCGTTTGACATGCATTTGATATCAATGTCACCAATCTTAGAAAAAAGTTACCCAAATGAACGAATACGCCAATATGTCTTACAAAACGAGTGTAATATACTATTTTTTCTACTTTGCGTCATTAATTTTATAAAAATTTAGAAGTATATTAGTAAAAATTCCAATCTAGAGTATTTATGGGTGCAACCGTTGGTAACACTGTCATCTGTCACTTAAATTCAAATATCTGTGAAAAAGTAATTATTGATAATTATTATATACCATCATATACTAGTAGTACGAAACCTAGGATGCAACACGCATGTTTAAGTATGTATAAAAATATACATACTTCGCAGTTTGTGCGATTCTAAAAAATCAGTTTGTGCTTACTTTTGTGGTTATGTGTATTTTCGTTTGACATGCATTTGATATCAATGTCACCAATCTTAGAAAAAAAGTTACTAAAAACGGTGTTACAATTTGCTAATTGTAACACCGAAAACAGTGTTACAATGTGTGCATTGTGAATGCAAAGTAGAAGAACAATTTTATTGATTCAAGAAAAGAATTAAACTCAGAAACCGAATACTAATATTTGGTAGGGTTTCTATTTGATGTAATTACTGCTCGCAATCTTCGTTCCATAGAATTAACCAGTTTTGTCGTGATCGAAGGTTTAGTTTTATTCCACTCTTCTCGGAGCTTTTATTTCAAGTCATCTTTGTTACTTGTTTTATGTGTGCGGATTCTTCTTTCCAATTCTTCCCACAAATATTCTATTTGGTTGAGATTTGGTGATTGAGGAGGGTGATTTTTTACTGTGGCTGTACTTCCGTAGTGTTCGATAACATATTGAACCGTCGATTTGCATTTTTCAACGGTGTTTTCCACTTTTTGGCATAGAATTGCCCTCGGTATATAATTTTACAATTAATAGACTCATATCCTCACCCAATTAGCGTTTTTTCGGACACATTTTCAAGTTTTTTCTAAAATAAATGTTAGTTTCGTTGTAAGGAAGAACTAACTGTCCCAATTCATAGAGTGATAGCTATTCCTAGATATGGTACGGAGACTTTTTTGGTCTTGAAAAATTCGACCACGAACCGTCATATGTAACATATAATTTTTTATTTAACAAAAGACACACAGGGAATCATTTTACCGAACAGAAAAACACTAATTCTTAACAAAAACAGTATTTTACATAAAAATAACTCGTCGAATGATCGAGAAATTAATCTCAATACCATGCACTTGCCTCTGGTCATCCGATGACCAGCGCACAAAGATGCAATTACATCGTGAATGATGTTGCAGCAAGTTGATATTCAAATGCGGTCCCGGACAAGCGTCAAAAAACCATCTGCCTGTCAGCGGTTAAGACGCGCGCTACGCACTCCCAATCACCCATATGCAATTTATTTATATGGGCGACTGTTAGCACACGAGAAACGTAATTTTATTGAATTTAAATTAAATACCACTACGCCGTATATCTATATTTTGCCTCCTCGGTAATTTATTTCATTTCAGCACGTCCGCCGATCGTGAAACGTGAAAAAAAGTAAGCTGTTTCACTAATAGATATTCCTTGTTCACTATGTGATGTGAGATGTCATATTGATGGCGCAGTCGACATATCCCTGTCGACTGCGCCATGAATATGTGTTGGATCATTATGGCACAGTAGGTTCCACGGTTTGGAGAAGTGAAAAGTCTCGAAGTTTATTATTATCAATACGCTAGTATTGGGTTCCATTGTGTAAAACTGGTAGGAGGGTTATTGATGGGACCAGAGTATTAATTATCTTGTCTGTAGCTGTCAATGTGTTCTCAACTCTACTACCTATGTTATATATCGAGTTCTATATCGAATCTCTAAAGGAATAAAGGATAGAATAGGAAATTAAAATTTTATGGACTGGGCTTAGGTACACAGAAAGAACTATAGTATATTTTTCTCTAACGAAGAAACTCTTCTATAAAAAAAGTAGACGTTCGTCTTACAACAAAAGAAGTATTTCGTTGGACGAAAAATATATATGCTTCAACGAAAAAACAGTTTCTTGACCCAAGATTCTTACTCTGAGACATACATAAAAAGTTGTGCAATTACTTTACAGATGGCGCTAACAGTTTCTCGCATCGTTTGCCACATATTACCGCTATATAAGCTTGACGATATTGAGTGTTCGTATATTTTTTGTTTACATCTATCCATAAGTGTTTTATTTTATGGGTGAATTACAAGGATTATGGGTAAAACCAGGATTGTAGTGGAATTAACCTACACCACACAGCCTACACAGAGGGAACTCTATTCTTGGATATTAAGAAAAATTGTTCTTGGGTATATAGTGTAGCATGAAGAGGATATTTTTCTATCAAAATAATATTTTATTCTAATAAGAATTTCAGTATATGTTATAGTAATTTAAAGTGTTTCTTCCGGTTTAAGAGTTTAGTATGTTTATATTGAGTATATTTTGCTCTGACGAAGATAATGTTATTCTTCAACATATAAAAAGAGTAAGACGTTCGTTTTACAACAACATTTTGTTGGGTGAAAAATAAACATTCTTCAACGAACAAACAGTTTCTTGACCCAGAAGTATACGTACGTATCGCTTAAAACAGACGTAATTCCTTTCAAGCAGTTCCTTCATACTTAAAACAAGAAAACGGTACACTTGGAACATCAAGAAAATCATATTCTTACTCAGAGAATTTTGTATTTTACTTGAACCAACCAAATGATCTTTCTGCGAATATAGAAACAAGTGATATTCTTCACTCAAAGATATTCGTGTTCCCTCTGTGCACATAAATAAACAGTAAACATTTTATTATATAGATATAGATTACATTACAAATTATACTTATACAACATATATATCACACTTCACAGAAGTAATAGCAATAATACTACAATATCCAAAATCACTTCTCCTGTATAAGGATAATGTTGAAGTCCTCATCGTGCGCTATCATCAGCTCCTGCTTCTTTGATTTCAGCCTCAAGAAGCACAAATTGCTCTCAGGATCAAGATCACGAACCATGCTTTGGGCCAGATCAATCAGTGGACATATATCGTAAGAATACTGCATGGTTGTGGTGGTATCCAGGGTTGTTTTTGAAGGCACACCCTCAGTGTTCACCAAAATCGACCCTTTGATACCAGGATGTCCATTAATCCTTCGCATGATGTCACTAATAGCATCTTTCATCTTCTAAGCGAGGAAATTACAAGTTTTGCAGGAAGAATTCGGTAAAATTCAGTAAAACTGATGTTTTGATTGTTTTTTTACTCTGACAATTTTGTATTTTACTTGATCCAACCATTATGGATATTGTTATGTCCATCATAGCACTAAGTGGTCGTTCATGCTAAATGTAAGCATTATAACACATAACAGATAAAGATCCGTTTCATATAAATAGAATGGTATAAAATAGAAGTTTTATGGTTCAATTTAAAATTAGAATCTGCTAAACATAACTCCCAAATTAAAGCGCATCGTTTTAGAAGGTAACGTGCACAATGGTAAGAGCTTTGTTCTAGCAGCAGTCATGTATTCCACTCCTCATGCGCAATATAAAATTTTTATTCGATCGAAAATAAGTTAGGGATTCTACAGACAGTAAGATCACCAATCAATCTTTTTGTATCGAACAAAGCTATTAATAAACATCAGTAGACAACAAAGAATCGTAATGGCATCCAAAAATTTATCTATTTTGCTTTCACAAACACCAAAAAAAGGAACACAACAAGCAACAACAACGACAACAACTACAAGGGAGGGAAAATAATCAAAAGATATCCTGATTAAAATTTGTAATGCGGTCTTAAATTAACTCGTAACAATGGACTGGAGAGGGTCAGTGGAGGACTAGATGGACCATCTTCACCAGGTTTTTTACTCACACACACATACAAACACATACATAGACATATGTGGTCTTCAGCATCAGACACACACACGTTCGTTCTCTCTTTGAAATATAAATGCTTGCTGGGTCAGAACGTATATGCCCCCTGGTGTGAACCACATGGAAAGTCAAACAGAACGCCGAACAATCGCCTCCAAAAACTATCCACATATTTCGTGGATGACTGTACGACATCGGCCTTGCGTTCTCGACTTGCCTCGACCATGCTGTTATTGTACTGTATCTCAAACTGGGAACGGATTAACGAATAAACGTGCACCGTTCATTCGATCGTTACGTGGAAGCATTAACACGTTTCGACTAATTTAACGGATGGATTTTCTTGTCGTAGACTGGAGAAGAGCTGTGTGCTCTTCTTGATACGATTTATGCGGTCTGTAATGCGATTTATTCTCATTATGTTGATTGTAGATTGTAAACAACTCATTTGTGTAGGGATTTCAGTAGAAATAATCGTTTTGAGATTTCCAAAATTATTTTTTATTGTTAATTGTAACACTGTGGGGGACCTTTGCTCTTTATCACAGAGAGAACTCTATTCTTGGATATCAAGAAAAATTATTCTTGCGTATATAGTGTAGCATGAAGAGGATATTTTTGCTATCCAAATAATATTTTATTATTATAAGAATTTTAGTATATGTTGTAGTTATTTCAACGGCTAGTTATTCTTCCGGTTTAAGAGTTTAGTATGTTTATGTTGAGTATATTTTGCTTTGACGAAGAAAATGTTATTCTTCTACATATAAAAAGAGTAAGACGTTTATTTTACATCAATTGGGTGAAAAATATACATGCTTCAACGAACAACCAGTTTCTTGACCCAAAAGCATACGTACGTATCGCTTAAAACAGACGTAATTCCTTTCAAGCAGTTCCTTCATACTTAAAACAAGAAAACGTAATACTTGGAACATATTGGGTGCAAAATATACATGCTTCAACGAACAAACAGTTTCTTAACCCAAAAGTATACGTACGTGTCGTTTAAAACAGACGTAATTCCTTTCAAGCAGTTTCTTCATACTTAAAACAAGAAAACGTAATACTTGGAACATATTGGGTGCAAAATATACATGCTTCAACGAACAAACAGTTTCTTAACCCAAAAGTATACGTACGTGTCGTTTAAAACAGACGTAATTCCTTTCAAGCAGTTTCTTCATACTTAAAACAAGAAAACGTAATACTTGGAACATATTGGGTGAAAAATATACATGCTTCAACGAACAAACAGTTTCTTAACCCAAAAGTATACGTACGTGTCGTTTAAAACAGACGTAATTCCTTTCAAGCAGTTTCTTCATACTTAAAACAAGAAAACGTAATACTTGGAACATCTTGGGTGCAAAATATACATGCTTCAACGAACAAACAGTTTCTTAACCCAAAAGTATACGTACGTGTCGTTTAAAACAGACGTAATTCCTTTCAAGCAGTTTCTTCATACTTAAAACAAGAAAACGTAATACTTGGAACATATTGGGTGCAAAATATACATGCTTCAACGAACAAACAGTTTCTTAACCCAAAAGTATACGTACGTGTCGTTTAAAACAGACGTAATTCCTTTCAAGCAGTTTCTTCATACTTAAAACAAGAAAACGTAATACTTGGAACATATTGGGTGAAAAATATACATGCTTCAACGAACAAACAGTTTCTTAACCCAAAAGTATACGTACGTGTCGTTTAAAACAGACGTAATTCCTTTCAAGCAGTTTCTTCATACTTAAAACAAGAAAACGTAATACTTGGAACATCTTGGGTGCAAAATATACATGCTTCAACGAACAAACAGTTTCTTAACCCAAAAGTATACGTACGTGTCGTTTAAAACAGACGTAATTCCTTTCAAGCAGTTTCTTCATACTTAAAACAAGAAAACGTAATACTTGGAACATATTGGGTGCAAAATATACATGCTTCAACGAACAAACAGTTTCTTAACCCAAAAGTATACGTACGTGTCGTTTAAAACAGACGTAATTCCTTTCAAGCAGTTTCTTCATACTTAAAACAAGAAAACGTAATACTTGGAACATCTTGGGTGCAAAATATACATGCTTCAACGAACAAACAGTTTCTTGACCCAAAATTATAGGTACGTATCGCTTAAAACAGACGTAATTCCTTTCAAGCAGTTCCTTCAATTTTAGTCCACAACAAAAATACCCTCAAGCAATTTTAATTCTTCTATAAACCTTACCGTTTACATTTCCAAATCGCAGTATTTACGTAGGTACGATTCACCAAACCGCAGATGTTTAAATCTGTACCATGTTAAATTTCGCGTTCACATGCTCAGAATCGTTGCTCTGGTACTGCCACCGATCCTCAATGTTATCCCGATATCCAGACACAAAGGACGAATTAAGCCAAGACGAAAACGGACCTAGGGGTTGTCCCTAAGGGTGCAGTCGATCAGAACCTCTCACTTTTATTATGATAATTGTATCAAACGCGTTCATTGTGAACGATTCCGTGTACCTACCTGAGGAAGACCACCAAAAAAAAAAAAGAAACGTCTACGTATGTTGCGTGTATGAGGAGAGAAATAACGATAAAAAGAATAATGAAAAAAAGAGAAAAAGAATAAGAAGAAATCTTTTATGCTCTGCAGAATCCGGAGAGTGAGAGAGAGCAAAATCACCCCGAAAAACGAGAATTGACATAAGCGGTGTGAATGGGTGTATAAATTAACATGATGCGCATATGTCTGACTTTCGGTGTCCCCCTATTCATGGTCTATTGTCTGTTTTTGGCGCGCAACTCGACTCATAGGTGTTCTTTTCTTGTATGTGTGTGTGTGTGTTTTTTTTTCTATCTGTGTACGTATATGTGGGGAACACGCCTATGTTCGTGTACTTGACGTCAAATTATAATAATTTTCGAATGGCCACAGGCGTCTGTAATGTATATGTGCATTCGAGCACAATGTATAGAGGTCGTTTATGTCTGTACGAGTTGTCGACGAAAGTGTTTATTTTGGGGTTAGGATCCTGTGTGATCCTGTGACAAATCTGACGTTTTGTACGTCGTTAGGTGTTGGGTGTAAACATTTAGATGAATATTTTAATGATGAAGTTTCATTCATTTTATCTTCGCATAGATCTTTTTCTGACACGAAGGTCTTATGGACGAGATTTTGTTGCAGTTTTCTCAATGTCGGTGTGTCTGTAAATCTAGTTTACTGAAGCAAGCTAACAAATAAACATTAATATCAACACGATCACTTCCTCAGTGATAAATCACAAGGATTAGGGCAAAAAGACAGCATCAACAAGTTGTTAAAAATCGCACACTACAGCAAAACAAGCATAAAAACGTTAGGTAGATACACAACACAATGCAGGCGATCATTTACGGTTACCGATACTCCTTTCGCCCCATACCAACTGACATATTTATGCTAATCAAACCGCCATAGATCAGGATCAAGCTCACAACTCTGGATATCCGTGAAAACCCATCTCCAGGGCTTAGTAACTCTTATAAGTCTCAGTCGACTTTTATAAGACGCTTAAACCGCATTATAACAGGTGCGTATTATCCACGGGTGTCACATTCTAATGACCCCATAGGTGCCATAAATTACCGGGGAGAGGACCAGAAAGTGGAGAGAAGAACGCTCGTACGGCTAACGTCAAACAGAACAGCGGGCCCGTCGAGCAGGTATAAGAGTTTTTGGCGCAAATTCTTTAACTTTTCGAATGGCGAACAATATTGGAGATCCTCGTTGTTGTCGGTTGAATGGAGTCCAGCGATTACCTGGAGCTGGACCTGCTGTGTCGTTTTGATTCCCAGAATTTCGTCCATTGTTGCCATCTGAAGGAAACCAGACGCTGGTTTCGTTCTAAGGGATGGGAGAATCACCAAAATTTGCTCCTTTTTAATTGTTACCGATGGAACGAAGTTGTAGGTAGCGTCCAGTGATCAGCTATGAAAAGTTTTATTGCTGGTTCTTGGTGGGCGGGACAACGGGAGATGCCATAAATGTTATTCGTTTTGGGTTTTCTTTTTTTCGAAAATTTTACTGTTAGTTTTCAGTATTTCGTAGTGGATAATAACCATTTTGTGCTTGTTTTTATATACTTCAAAAGTAGTAAGTATAGTACAAACCAGGAGAGCTGCAAATGACTCATCGCTTACAAGGTTACGAAACAGATCATTTGCAGCTCTCCTGGTTTTTACTATAGCTGTTATGGTACCTAGCTTTTAAAATTTGTCAATCTTTTCGGTGGGCGTTTCTTTCTATGCTCTCTAGCAAGAAATTGTACATTTTTGTTCGTATTAATAAAAAATATCGGTGTAGCTTTGCCACCGCGCGTTATACACCTTTGTCCACTTCTTTTTCCATATTTAACGACTCGTAATTTCCTATTCAATTATTTACAGAACGATACTCTGTTACGAGCCGTTCCCTTCGGTATTATTTATTATTCCCGCGTACTTCTGCCTCTCGCCGGCGCTACTTCCACCGACCGCCGCCAGGGGCCTTCGAGCAAATCGAAAACCAGGACCGTATTTAAACTTAATTAACGTAAAGCGAAAATTATCGTTGCGCATTCTGCCATCTGAATATTTTAGCAATCATTTTCCAGTCACGCTTACCACACACTAGAAAGAAAAAGAAAAAAAAAACAATGTAAGACAAGGAAGACGAATTATGAGGTTATGTTATACCTTTTTGAGGATCATCTTCTACTCGAATAGATGGAGCCACGGTACTGATGATGACATTGTATTAAACGGTTCCGAGAAGTATTACAAGCCAGAATAAGACACCTATATAATGTCCGAGGTGTTACGATGAGGTCCTCTTAGGTTACATATTAATTACCACATTAAAGAAGCAGTTAGGGCAACATTTATTCGTTTTGACATACGAGAAAAAATTCCCGAGCGTATTTAATTGTTGCCGAGTTCTTGGAATTGTTAAAATAGTATATTATTATACAAGTTTTATAAGACGTCAAATTGGCGCATGAGTTGTTTTTTCGCTGGCGCTCCTCGTGCCCCAAATGAACGAATGCGCCAATATGTCTTATAAAACGAGTGTAATATACTATTTTTTCTACTTTGCGTCATTAATTTTATAAAAATTTAGAAGTATATTAGGTAAAATTCCAATCTAGTGTATTTATGGGTGCAACCGTTGGTAACACTGTCATCTGTCACTTAAATTCAAATATCTGTGAAAAAGTAATTATTGATAATTATTATATTCCATCATATAATAGTAGTACGAAACCTAGGATGCAACACGCATGTTTAAATATGTATAAAAATATACATACTTCGCAATTTGTGCGATTCTAAAAAATCAGTTTGTGCTTACTTTTGTGGTTATGTGTATTTTCGTTTGACATGCATTTGATATCAATATCACCAATCTTAGAAAAAAGTTACCCAAATGAACGAATGCGCCAATATGTCTTATAAAACGAGTGTAATATACTATTTTTTCTACTTTGCGTCATTAATTTTAGAAAAATTTAGAAGTATATTAGGTAAAATTCCAATCTAGTGTATTTATGGGTGCAACCGTTGGTAACACTGTCATCTGTCACTTAAATTCAAATATCTGTGAAAAAGTAATTATTGATAATTATTATATACCATCATATACTAGTAGTACGAAACCTAGGATGCAACACACATGTTTAAATATGTATAACAATATACATACTTCGCAATTTGTGCGATTCTAAAAAATCAGTTTGTGCTTACTTTTGTGGTTATGTGTATTTTTGTTTGACATGCATTTGATATCAATGTCACCAATCTTAGAAAAAAGTTACTAAAAACGGTGTTACAATTTGCTAATTGTAACACCGAAAACAGTGTTACAATGTGTGCATTGTGAATGCAAAGTAGAAAAATATATTTTTACAAGATGCGAGGTTTTGACGCATAATGGATATCATTATGTACTCGTTGAATAATACGATACGTTATGTAACAGTAATGTCTTAAATAACAAACTTGGCGTGATAAATAAACGATAAATAAGCTTGATGGTGACAAGAGCGCCACCTACTAACATAGCTGCACCAGAAATGTCAGGCCGTAGGCTCGCATAAACGTATAAAACCGAAAATAAATATTTGTTATACACCGGCGCGTTGATGTATTTATTCGGGGCCCCGCGTATCTTCTATCCCACCTATGATGCGGGCTAAATTACGTATAAATTACCAAATATACGAGCAACATATTTCTACATAACAATAACAATTCATAATTCCATATTACAAGAATAACAATGGTCCAAATCATTCATGAAACACTTGAGGAACTCCTGTCTATCTACCTATACTAATTACGAACTTTCAAGTGTAGGGTGCGTTCAGCGGAATCGCCCATTTTCGCCGACATTTGCGATCGAGTAGTTGCAAAATTGGGCTTTTCGATGTTACTTTTGACGCTCGAATTGAAAAAAGGACACAATTCCGCGTGGACTGCGCGATATATTGTAAATTAAATGCGTCAATTTTGAAAAAAATCACGTTTTTGCACCTCTTCGGGTGAAGGCGAACCTCGAGAAAATGTCACGTGACGTCTAGAAATTCCGACAAGCGGATCGATGAACGTCAAAAATTTACATTTTTTATCCGTTCCTGCCGACCTTATAAAAGCCGCTCGCTCTCATGTCTTACGATAAGATCCCTCTAAATACCCTTCGCAAAGAGTTTTGAGCAAAAAAACGGCCTTAAAAACAATTTTCGATCTAAAAAATCGATTTTTGTCGACCCGTGTTTTGCTGCTATTACCACAGTAACGTCAAACCCGAAACGCCCCCTGCCGGACATTCGTAACAACAGTAACAGATAGCAGATAACCTAAAATGTATCCTAAAATGTCCATATTGCGAATGTGGACGGTGGGAAGCCTTAACCACATATTTCTAGATGCCCAATAACTAAAGTCGAAAATTTTGACATATACACAGAGCTAGTAGAATACCAATGTAAACGTCAAAATTTGACGTTTATAGGTTATGTAGAGAATTCCTCGTTTATCGTTTAAAAGTAACATAGAAAACCCCGACATCTATAGGTGTATGTATCTAAACACTGCGATTATCTGATGTCAGTTTGACAGTTCTAGGTTATGTACCAAATTTTTCGTAAGATCCCTCAAGAAAATTGTGGTTATAAATCGTGTTAGATCAACGTACTGTGGCGTCTGTGACCTTTAGGGTAATAAAACTAGAATATCCTCTATCTAAATTCGAAACGAAACAGACTTTTAATTAGGAAACATTCTTAATTGTCGATAAATTTCTCGGTAATGGTTTCCTGAACGGGTCGGATTCTGTATTCGGGCGATTTTATCGGCTCGGCCGTGATAAAGCGTCCCTGTCTTCATTTCAGTCGCGTAACTGTCGACGGAATCAAATAAAAATGACATTACGCGACGGATTTATCAATACAACGTTTCGCTACGCTGTAAAACGATACCAAGACGACTCGAGACAGAAAATTATTAATGCAGCGTTTTTATTTATTGAGTGGAGAGGTTTGGTCGATAATATATAGATAATTATCAATTTTTTTTTATCAAATATTGGACCTAAGACATAATTTTCTTAGTACCTCTTCATTATAAACTTTTACAGAATATTCTTGAACGTTATGAAGAACGTTATTAAACTTCCCTTCATATTTTCACACATATTTGTCAGTTTATGTTTACGTTAAGCCCGTGTAACGTATATTTAAGAGGAACCGTCACCCCTAGAGCTAAAAACGTGCTCACAGAATGGGAGAGAAATACCTCATCTCTATTCACAGTTACTCTGCCGAATGATCAACTCAGAAAGGGACTTAGACAGGCCAAATTATCCCAAATAACACACCCAAATACACAATGAACATTTTTAACTTTTAACTTTAGTTTCATAGTGTAATATCTTCGTTGAGTTTGAGAATTACAGTTATAGGTACAGTTAAATTTGGTGGTAAAGATGGTGTTACAGTTATTTTTGTTTAAAATGAAGTTTTGGGATAGTAGAGTTGAGGATAAAACAAAATAAACTTCAGTAATTTTTAGATGATGGATATATGTGTTTGTGATGGTGGATAACAGATGATAGTAGGTCAAGGACACATAAAAAAAATCTAAAAACTAAGGGCAAACTTCTCAGACGTTGTTATAGCTTTCATTTTTCTATATACTTTTTTATATACGCCTCTCGTTGAAGCACAAACTTGTGCCGTACTTTTGATTTATAACAGCAGCTAGACTCCCCTTTCCACACCGCATACAGCCAACTGTGTAGAGCAAAAATCCCCAAGTACGGTTCCTAAGGATATAGGACTCTAATCTGCAAGTTATTGTTAATATTGTTTTCATCTCCTTCAATAATTCTCCCGCCAACAAATAGACAAAAACTAGCTCTGTGTATAAGTCAAAATTTTCGACTTAAGTTATTGGGCATTCTAGAAATATGTGGTTAAGGCTTCCCACCTGTCCACATTCGCAATATGGACATTTTAGGATACATTTTAGGTTATCTGCTACCTGTTACTGTTATTACGAATGTCCGACAGGGGGCGTTTCGGGTTTGACGTTACTGTGGTGATAGCAGCAAAACACGGGTCGACAAAAATCGATTTTTTGGATCGAAAATTGTTTTTAAGCCCGTTTTTTTGCTCAAAACTCTTTGCGAAGGGTATTTAGAGGGATCTTATCGTAAGACATGAGAGCGAGCGGCTTTTATAAGGTCGGCAGGAACGGATAAAAAATGTAAAATTTTGACGTTTCATCGATCCGCTTGTCGGAATTTCTAGACGTCACGTGACATTTTCTCGAGGTTCGCCTTCACCCAAAGAGGTGCAAAAACGTGATTTTTTTCAAAATTGACGCATTTAATTTACAAAATATCGCGCAGTCCACGCGGAATTGTGTCCTTTTTTCAATTCGAGCGTCAAAAGTAATATCGAAAAGCCCAATTTTGCAGCTACTCGATCGCAAATGTCGGCGAAAATGGGCGATTCCGCTGAACGCGCCCTACACTTGAAAGTTCGTTTAGTATAGGTAGACAAATCAAGTAAACGAAAATTCTAACCTAAAAAAAACTCCCCTGTCATCGCGCATACATCCAGGACATAGGTTTACACGGCCCCCTACGATCCCCCCAGTCGATGTTGGTCGGCGGGCGCATCGCGATGCGAGAGTCGCGGCCGGCCGCAAACCGTCGGTGGCGCTGCGTCGCGAGCCGCGACCGCCTTTGATTGGCACTGACGCGCTGTCAGCGACCGCCGTGCGCGTCACAGTCGCGGTCGGCGCACGCGCGCGACGCCCGCTTCGATTGGCCGGTGGGCGTTCCCCGCCGTGACGGATCATTCATCTGAACCCCACTCTCGCCCCGCCGTCCGCCGTGATTGACAGTTGGCATAAGACTGCGGACCGCGCAGGTTCTCCGCACGGCGCATAAGCAGACAGAAAAGAAGTCCACGGTATCCGAGAGCCCCAGGTGCACCAGAGAGGGCACGTGGTGACGTGACAGTGTGATGTGACAGCCGCCCCATAACATCCATCGAGACACACGATTCGTATACGACGCGATATTCATTTTTTGTTGTTGGTTTTCGTTTTCGGGGGAAACAAGAAAGAAACCAAAACACGGTGCTGCGTTTTTCTTTCGTGCGTGCGGGTACCCGGTGGAGAATCGCGCGCGCGGGTGTTTTTTCTAGTGCAGTGCGGCCAAAACCTTCGCTTTTGGTTGTTGGTTTTCGTTTCGGGACTTGGATTTTCATTAAAAAGTGTTAAGCTGGCCCAGGCAGAATACCCTAGCGTGGGGAGAGCTTTCATGGCCCAGCCACGGGTACGGTTACCAACCCACCACCGACATAACCTCCAAAACAGAAACCAGTGCTACGAAACCAGTGCGTTTTATCACTCTGTGACAGCAAATAGTGCGCCAAAATCACCAAAAATCACCGCGAAACAGTGCCGTTGTGATTCACAAAGCAAAACATCTTCGATAATAACAGCTTTTTGTCGCAATAGTTTTACAACAAACACCCTAAAACAAACGTCAAAAGTTTAACCTACAAAAACTGTCAAATTTGTGGTTAGTCGAGAAAAAGCTGAACCCAGCTCTATTATGTCAAAAATTAGGAGGCTTTGCACCATAAGTGTCAAATCTGTGGTGGTTATAACCTACAAAAATACAAAGCCCAACCCAAGTGTCAAATTGTGTTGAAATTTAAGTTTAGTCGTAAGAAAAATAAGAATTCTACCAGAAAAAGAACTAACCCAGTTCTTGTTTGCCGTTCAGTGTATCAAAATTGCATTTAAAACAAATGGAACATCGTTATAACTTATAATAGTTCATATAACCTACAAAAATGTACAAAACCCTACCCAAGTGTCAAATTGTATTAAAATTTGGGGATAGTCGAGAAAAAAATCACCAATTCCCCATAAACGAAAACGACACAAGTATTAGTATAGGTACAAATCAAATCATTGTCATAACCTCTAAAAATTTATAAAACCCAACCGAAGTGTCATTTTTTTATTAGAAGAGAACGGATGAATTTTAAAAAATGACAATACCACACGTGCCACATGGTCTAGGTCCAGCTTATTCATACTACTCTCAAACTACAATATAATAATTTACAATTTACATTATTTATATTATTTTACATTACAACTGCAATATATAATTATAACCTATAATATAATTATAACCTATAAAAATCATGGACCTAAACTATAATAAGTGTCAAATGAATCTTTATGGCCCGCATAATCCATAAGAACTCGATATCAGAGATGCATATCTGGCTTTTATCTGTCCATAGATCAGATAAGGTGGTGATAGAGACGGATTAAAACTGTGATAGATCAAAATTTTATTATATTCTGCAAATCATAATAACCCTATTGGGTAACCCAAGGGTTTACGATTACATATCAAACGAAGATAGTCTTTAAAATAATTACAGACCTGCTTAATAACACCCTTTTCGAAAATGTTTGCGGTTTAACGCTTTCCTTCGGGATGACGAAGCGTTTTAACGTCCATTTACTAAAGAATATATACCTGAGGAATGGTATCTTTTAAAGGAATGGTATCTTAAAGGAATGGGTATCTTAAAGAAATGTGTATCTTAAAGGAATGGAATGTTAGGAATTCTGGGCCCCCTGATTTTATGTTATCTGGGAGTCTGAGCACTCAGCGGGGAAGAAAATCTGAATTTTCCGGGAAACGATTTTCCCCGCCGGGACCGGGATAATTGGTCGCTATGGGGAACTTTTACAACTGCCGGTTTTCCGCCCCTCAACGTTCCCCCTATTATAGCAAACGCCGCGAATAACAGAAAAGTGAAACCTTTACGAGTGCGGATTTTACGTCACTTTAGATGCATTTTTCCCACCTACACTCAAAAAAAATTTATTCCATAACTTAATAATTCATAACAACACTAAAAGACACAATGGTATTTAAAATTCCCGCCTTACGGGTACGGCTAACTGAGCCTACTGGTATAATTAAGGTATAGGATAGATAGCATTACAGATTACATATTTACCTACATCGTGTCAACTGTGTTCAAAACTTCATTAGATACAAACACGGAAGTAATGGACATAGTATCAAGGGGTTGTAAAACTATTTATACGTTAAGCTGTGGCAGAATGCGCCCTAAATTATTTTTTATAACCTCACAATTTAACGAGCATAATACGCGGTGAGCGTCGGACGGCCAACAAAAAAAAAAATTAACAACTTGGTTTTAACGGCGGTGTTATGACGTTGTAAAATCTTAAGATGCGAGTTGTGTCTAGTACGGCGAGCGACGCGCAGATGGCGCGCGGATTTCGGAAAATTCGTAGTGCGTTTCTTGGTGATTTTGGTGTGGTGTTTTGTTTTTTTTTTTTTTCGTTCGTTCGTGGAGGTTTCTGCTTTGGAACATGCGGTTATAAGTCCCAAAAATATTGGTCTCACGCGTAGTCATAACAGAAAAAGGGGACTGAAATGTATCAAGTTACAAAAGCACTCAGCTAGGGTCCCAGTGTATATGGATTAGAAATGGCCGTCCTCTGTTTCTACACCAGTGGCGTATCCGACAAACTTCCAAACAAAATCAACATTTTTAACACGACGCGGTACAATATCGTAATTTATAAGAGTGCGGAATCCGATATATGGGTTTTAGAATCGACGATTTATTGCTATAAGGTATTTTCGTTATAAATCACTCCGACTGACTTTTGAAATTACCGCCTATTATCTTTTCAACCCAAAGCCACAAACCTATAATGTTGCCGGTGCAATTTAAAAGAGGTTAATCGTTCGTAATTTTTAACATTTTAACTCAACCAGACCTTTCAATTCGTCATTCAACACTCAAACAAGAATCGCTTAATGTTATCATCAAATTTATTGAATAATCACTAAGATTCCGTTAAAATAAAGGTTATTTTAAACTTTGACAGTCACGATCTCTATAATACCGACGGGTGTTCAAGAATTCACCTGTCAAGTGTCAAATTTGTTGGTTATGTTTAGTAAAATTGCTCCAATTCTTATATTTTAACTTAGTCTGAGAATATAGCCTTTGTGACACTCAAAATGAGAATCCGACGGGTATTCACAAATTCACCGTTCAAGTGTCAAATTTTGTTGAAAGTTTGGTTATGTCGACTTTATGGAGTCACCAATTTTTATATCGTAAGTCCAGAATAAGAGAGGAAATATGTTGAATAGTTATTAAAAACTGTAAAATTGATTATTTTAGTGTCAAATTGTGTTCAAAAGTGTGATTATCTTAAGCAAAATATCGCCAATTCTTTAAATTTAACTCAAGTAGAATATTGCTTTCTCAGTTTGCCATCACGAATAGAAATTATTGATAAATCACAGCAAAAAAGAATTGTCAAATATATATATTTTAAACTTTTGGGGGCAGTTGTGGATTCCAAAATACCGACGGGTGGCGTAAAATTTCATAAAAAAATTTAAAAAAATTTGGTTGTCGAGAAAAAATATCAACAATTTTTACGATTTTAATAGTAAAAGTGTTCAAATGTATGGTTATGTCAAATTGTGTTAAAATTACTAGGTTATGTTTAGAAAAGTATAACCAATTCTTACATTTTTTACCTCGGCTAGAATATAGCTTCCACAGATTGTATTTTAACACTCAAAACCTATAGAAAAAGAATAGCAAATAACAGCAAAAATGTAAAATTTGGATTATTTTAAACTTTTGCAGTTGTGATTCCCAAACAAATTCACCGTTCAAGTGTCAAATTGTGTTGAAATAGTATAGGAAAGAAACTTTTATACGTTTTTCACTTAAATTGTGCTTAAAATGTGTTAATAAGTTTATCATCGAACAGAAAAAATGTTATTTTAAATATTTGACAGTTGTGATTCCGACAATACCGACCGAATTATTTCAACAATTCATCTGTCAGTGTTCAAATGTTTGGTTATGTCGCCGGAAAACACATATTTTTTTAAAATTTTAACAAAATCTTTCAGATTACGAGTTATGATTGAAAAAAAAATAGAAAAGAAAAACAAATGCGTGCAATAACCCCAAAAAGTCAGTTGAAATGTTTGGTTATGTCGCAATCTGACATTTCCCAAGTGTCAAGTTACGTTGAAATACTTAAAATGTTAGGTTATCTCGCAAAAAAGAAACGTCACTGGTGTACGAGACAGCAAATTTTCGGCGGCCTGTGGTCGGTTCAATTCCCATTTGGTAATTCTTTGTTTCGTTTGGCGAATCCTTTAGTACGACGATGGAATCCACGCTGGATACATGGATAGTGCCGCGGCAGGGGGTCTGTACGAGCCCCCGCACCATCGATCGATACCAGGGATACACCATTCGCCGATAATCAACCATGGTATGCACCCATACCATGCGGCGAACCATGTCAATGCTGCCGCGAATCATGTCATGGGAGGCGCTGTTCCAGACGTCGGCAAAAGAGACAAAGACGCCATCTATGGGTGAGTACTTTTTCGAAAAATTTACCTTACATAACCTATAAGGCGAAATTGAAATTATTAGTGCAAAATTAAGTTTTATACAATGCAGATAGAACAAAAATGATCGAATAACTCCCAGAATTGCAAAATATAGGTTATTTTAATCGTGTGACAGATGTGATTCCTAGAATACCGACGGATGGTTAAAAATTGAACTGTCAACTGTCAGTGTCAAATTGTGTTGAAATTTGTGGTTATGTCATTTTTTCTCAAAGTATTTCTAAGCACTTATACGTTTTAGTGTGGATTTCTATAGAAATAATTTTATACAGAGTGACAATAGAATTAATTAATAACACTCATTACAAAACAGAAGAAAAGATCAAATAACTCCAAAAATTGTAAAATATAGGTTATTGTAGTAAAAATTGAACTGTCAACTGTCAGTGTCAAATTATGTTGAAATTTGTGGTTATGTCATTTTTTCTCAAAGTATTTCTAAGCACTTATACGTTTTAGTGTGGATTTCTATAGAAATAATTTTATACAGAGTGACAATAGAATTAATTAATAACACTCATTACAAACAGAAGAAAAGATCAAATAACTCCGAAAATTGTAAAATATAGGTTATTGTAGTAAAAATTGAACTGTCAACTGTCAGTGTCAAATTGTGTTGAAATTTGTGGTTATGTCATTTTTTCTCAAAGTATTTCTAAGCACTTATACTTTTTAGTGTGGATTTCTATAGAAATAATTTTATACAGAGTGACAATAGAATTAATTAATAACACTCATTACAAACAGAAGAAAAGATCAAATAACTCCGAAAATTGTAAAATATAGGTTATTGTAGTAAAAATTCAACTGTCAACTGTCAGTGTCAAATTGTGTTGAAATTTGTGGTTATGTCATTTTTTCTCAAAGTATTGCTAAGCACTTATACTTTTTAGTGTGGATTTCTATAGAAATAATTTTATACAGAGTGACAATAGAATTAATTAATAACACTTATTACAAACAGAAGAAAAGATCCAATAACTCCGAAAATTGTAAAATATAGGTTATTGTAGTAAAAATTGAACTGTCAACTGTCAGTGTCAAATTATGTTGAAATTTGTGGTTATGTCATTTTTTCTCAAAGTATTGCTAAGCACTTATACTTTTTAGTGTGGATTTCTATAGAAATAATTTTATACAGAGTGACAATAGAATTAATTAATAACACTTATTACAAACAGAAGAAAAGATCCAATAACTCCGAAAATTGTAAAATATAGGTTATTGTAGTAAAAATTGAACTGTCAACTGTCAGTGTCAAATTATGTTGAAATTTGTGGTTATGTCATTTTTTCTCAAAGTATTGCTAAGCACTTATACTTTTTAGTGTGGATTTCTATAGAAATAATTTTATACAGAGTGACAATAGAATTAATTAATAACACTTATTACAAACAGAAGAAAAGATCAAATAACTCCGAAAATTGTAAAATATAGGTTATTGTAGTAAAAATTGAACTGTCAACTGTCAGTGTCAAATTGTGTTGAAATTTGTGGTTATGTCATTTTTTTCTCAAAGTATTTCTAAGCACTTATACGTTTTAGTGTGGATTTCTATAGAAATAATTTTATACAGAGTGACAATAGAATTAATTAATAACACTCATTACAAACAGAAGAAAAGATCAAATAACTCCGAAAATTGTAAAATATAGGTTATTGTAGTAAAAATTGAACTGTCAACTGTCAGTGTCAAATTTTGTTGAAATTTGTGGTTATGTCATTTTTTCTCAAAGTATTTCTAAGCACTTATACTTTTTAGTGTGGATTTCTATAGAAATAACTTTATACAGAGTGACAATAGAATTAATTGATAACACTCATTACAAACAGAAGAAAAGATCAAATAACTCCGAAAATTGTAAAATATAGGTTATTGTAGTAAAAATTGAACTGTCAACTGTCAGTGTCAAATTGTGTTGAAATTTGTGGTTATGTCATTTTTTCTCAAAGTATTTCCAAGCACTTCTAAACATTTCTGTACAAATTTCTATATGCTGAAGTCCATAATATCGTGTAAAATAATAAAGTTGGTATGCAATAAATTTGAATTATAAACGTTTCATTATGTTATAATATCACATTAAAAAAAAGGAGGCGTAATCGCATAATATGCAATTAATATGTTGTCTCGTATAATTTATAAAATAAATCATAATTTGTTGATATATTATCCATTTTGACAGCTAAAATAACTCCACCTCGCTCGCTACCAATCATTTAAATAGATACTAATCAAAAACTGTTTAACCCGATGTATACAAACAAAACATCGCGTAAAAATTAAAAAAGAATATGCATTATGGAGGACACCATTATCCGGAAAATTTAAACATCCGTATATTTATAATTCCCCGTACTTTATGTCGGACCGATTCGATTATTTAGCAAGTAAATTCCAAATATTTATGATTGAGAGATTCCGCAAGAAACCATAGAATAAATAATTACGATAAAAGACGATAAATAAAAAAGAAAAACGTTTTTAAACCAAACGGGAACGAGGGAACGAATCTAGAGTGCCGTGGAACTCGGCTACCGTCGCTAGGTAACGGAAACAGTTGCCGTCGGCCAACGACGGTCCTCGTATTTACCCAACGGCGATAGCTTTTGTTTGCCCAGAAGTCCTAAACTCACTATTACTTCACACCTACTTGTGACTCACGTAAAAATTTTACAAATTTTAAATAGTTTTTTTTTTTTTGTTAGGACTTGGAGTTTTTAGTTTTCATTATTAAGTTATGTCAAATTGTTTGTCACGCTTGTGTGGGGCCGTTAATTGGAAGTCGTTAATTCGCCAAAAGATAATTATTCACAAATTAGCGTTGTTTGCAGAACGCGAAAAAATAATCTATTAATATTTTCGTAAAAGTATATGACGTTAGTTAATATTTTTAGTCTGTGTATGTGGTCTACTATCTCCGCATGGATTTTGTATGGGATTTAGATTACTATGGACTTTATATGCCGACAATATTCAATAAAAAAAATTGTGAGTAATATCGCGCACTTTGTCTCCATATACTGTTATCCCGAAATCGACCAAGCTTTGATAAGATTAACGATCAATACCGTATTGTTTGGTTAGGAGTTAAGCTATTGTCTAAAAAAAATTTACGCCGCCCCGATAAATTGCCATAATCTATCAGAAATCACCATCTAATATGTCGAAATTTTAATATTATAATAGTTTATAATATAATAGTTAACCATAACCTCAAATTTTGACAGATGAAGTAAAGCGACGATTATAAATAATAAATTGTAGACCAACCGGAATACATACTATTAATTACCTATACTAATTACGAACTTTCAAGTGTAGGGCGCGTTCAGCGGAATCGCCCATTTTCGCCGACATTTGCGATCGAGTAGCTGCAAAATTGGGCTTTTCGATATTACTTTTGACGCTCGAATTGAAAAAAGGACACAATTCCGCGTGGACTGCGCGATATTTTGTAAAATAAATGCGTCAATTTTGAAAAAAAATCACGTTTTTGCACCTCTTCGGGTGAAGGCGAACCTCGAGAAAATGTCACGTGACGTCTAGAAATTCCGACAAGCGGATCGATGAACGTCAAAAATTTACATTTTTTATCCGTTCCTGCCGACCTTATAAAAGCCGCTCGCTCTCATGTCTTACGATAAGATCCCTCTAAATACCCTTCGCAAAGAGTTTTGAGCAAAAAAACGGCCTTAAAAACAATTTTCGATCAAAAAAAATCGATTTTTATCGACCCGTGTTTTGCTGCTATTACCACAGTAACGTCAAACCCGAAACGCCCCCTGCCAGACATTCGTAACAACAGTAACAGATAGCAGATAACCTAAAATGTATCCTAAAATGTCCATATTGCGAATGTGGACAGGTGGGAAGCCTTAACCACATATTTCTAGAATGCCCAACAACTAAAATCGAAAATTTTGACATATACACAGAGCTAGTATAACACTAAAACCTAAATTTACCGATAAATATCAGTGAATGGGTCGCGTAAAATTCGATAATTTATAAGCTCGGTCTGTGTCACAAAATCACCATAAATTATGTAGGCGTCCATGCCTGGCTTTGCTAACTTTTAACGTCCACTCAGTTATTCAGTAAAATAGCATTTTTAAGATGATTAGATGACAGTTCTTAAAGTTCTAGGTCATAATTCAATTTCTAGGTTAGGTTTTAAATTAGTTTTTATGTTTTAAATTTGTTTTTATGTTAGGTTGGCACCGCTTAATACTCGCCGAGCATCACCCAGCATTTTCAAAAAGCCAAATAATGTCTAAGTTTAAATTATTTATCATTTTGCATCATAGTATTGGACGCTGGATGGTAATTATACATGCAATACCATTATACTGCAATATTCTTTTGGCTTGCCACTATCAATTATGGTAGAAAAATCCAGAAAAATCTAGAAAAAAAAGAATTTATTTCAAAATTTTTCGTATTTCTTGACATTTTAGGTGTAAATACTAGGTTATGTACAAAAGACAATCTGTCAAGAGTTAAGCACCTTTTACATCTGTGCAATTTTAACCTGCAATCCCAATCATGCGACAAAACGCATGCGATTTTTCGTTTTACACTATGCAATTTTTGTATATATACATGAAAAAATCGCATGGGTTTAGAATCAGTTCTAAATCCGTGCGATATTTACGTACAATTCTAGTAACTTTCTAGGAATTTAAGCTTGCAAACATAAATATGGTTGTGGCACCACTGTGTAGACGCTGCATTGTTACCAATCAAAGTAACCACAGTTGTCAAAAAATAAAATCACCGATGCTCAAGCCATGCAATTTATTAAAGTTGCACAGATGTAAACGCTCGAGAAACGGTGATAAAATTGGATGCGATTATGAAAAATTGCATGCTTGAGATTGCAAGTTAAAATTACACAGATGTAAAAGGTGCTTAAACAAATTTGTTTTGTTTAACATAACCTACAAAAATTTTGACAGATAGTTTATCGTAACATCGAAATACGCGTGAATTTAGTTGATTTAATGGTTATGGTGTATATTGCGGTGGGGTCATCGACAATGTACGCGTGTACGTGTGTAATAATAACAAAACAGAAACAAGAGAGTAGTGTGTTTATCGTTTTAAACTTTTGCGACGGGTGACACTGTTTCCGCTCATCCGTTGACCGCGGATTTATCAGAAACGGCGCGAATCAATCATCCGATGCGTAAATCGAAATAAAACACACACACACATACATGCATGCACTGATGGACAACACGGTCGGCATTTGCATTCTTCCGTCTCGCTCTCTCTCTATTGGCCGAATGAAGTAGAGTGCGGCGTATATTCGTTCTTCTGCCGCAACCACATTCATAAATGTATCCGATTTTATTTATGGCGTGCCATTGCGGCGTAATTTACGGGTCATAGGACCCGGGACACCATCCGAGACATGATAGCCAGCGACTTATGGAACGTAGCATCGTGCTGCTTCGCGCTCCGAGGGCCTATCTTAAGTGTATTGGTCGCCATATTCGGACGCGGCGATTTTTTTCGCCGCGGGGTTCACTCATTCTTTCGCCCGTATAAAATTCCTACTCTTTTGATAGTCGTTAAATGCGCGGAGAGCCCATATCACTTCTTCCCAGCCGTAAAATTCCACAACTGAAAAACGAACCAAAAGTCTTGATGCACTTTACTTTGACAGTTATACACCTTTATCCGTTTTATGCCAAACGAATCGCCTTTTTTCAATCGGGACCCAGTATCATATTACACGCCTTTAGAGAGCTTTTATAATGCGAAATAAACAAAAAAATACTTTTCATGGATAAGTATCGTTATTGTGGTCTTAGTACGCACTTTACATCTTGGAATTTTCGTATAATAATATAACAAATAACGTCTCGTTAATAAAATTTTATGACGTCCAAATTATGGATCCAAATAGTACAGGGTGGTCAATATCTATACAGAGAAAACTCTATTCTTGGATATCAAGAAAAATAATTAAGTATATTTCGTCTTCAACAACAAAAATATTTTGTTGGACGAAAAATATATTTGCTTCAACGAAAAAAAAAAAACAGTTTCTTGACCCAAAAGTATACGTACGTATCGCTTAAAACAGACGTAATTCCTTTCAAGCAGTTCCTTCATTCTTAAAACAAGAAAACGTAATACTTGGAACATCAAGAAAATCATATTCTTAACCTAAATTCATTGACAGATGTCAAACTTTCTACCTATACTAATTACGAACTTTCAAGTGTAGGGCGCGTTCAGCGGAATCGCCCATTTTCGCCGACATTTGCGATCGAGTAGCTGCAAAATTGGGCTTTTCGATATTACTTTTGACGCTCGAATTGAAAAAAGGACACAATTCCGCGTGGACTGCGCGATATTTTGTAAATTAAATGCGTCAATTTTGAAAAAAAAATCACGTTTTTGCATCTCTTCGGGTGAAGGCGAACCTCGAGAAAATGTCACGTGACGTCTAGAAATTCCGACAAGCGGATCGATGAACGTCAAAAATTTACATTTTTTATCCGTTCCTGTCGACCTTATAAAAGCCGCTCGCTCTCATGTCTTACGATAAGATCCCTCTAAATACCCTTCGCAAAGAGTTTTGAGCAAAAAAACGGCCTTAAAAACAATTTTCGATCCAAAAAATCGATTTTTGTCGACCCGTGTTTTGCTGCTATTACCACAGTAACGTCAAACTCGAAACGCCCCCTGCCGGACATTCGTAACAACAGTAACAGATAGCAGATAACCTAAAATGTATCCTAAAATTTTGACATATACACAGAACTAGTTTGACATACTAACCTATAAATTCACTTTTTGAACCTCACTAATGACGATGCATTGCATAACCACAGTACATAACCTATTTATTTATTTATATTCGCACGATTCTCGTAAGATAAGTCTGTTTGTACAACGATAACCTAACCTAACAAATTAAATATGCACAAGCACTTATGTAACCGAAAAAGAAAAGATTATTACATCTATTACACGCTAGATGGCGCTGTACCGTGACTTATCGAAAACGAGAGGAGGACAATCTCGAAGAATGTTTATTTTGAGGGGTGTTTTTTACGACCCCATAAAGTTTTATTACCTCATCTCTACTTTATTTCAATTATAACCGTATTTTTTCTAATCGTTGATTTTTACAACTTTTTTTTTTCTCTTTTCGTTCCAGGCATCCACTGTTTCCGCTGTTGGCGCTTATATTCGAGAAATGTGAACTTGCCACGTGTACACCCCGAGAACCGGGGGTGGCTGGAGGTGATGTGTGTTCGTCAGAGTCGTTTAACGAAGATATTGCGGTGTTTTCGAAACAGGTATATATTTTTTCCAATTATTTTTTTAATTTAAGGTCGATCTTGTGTGTTTGTGAACTGCAACCGTCAGGAATGTGGTACAGACGTTCTATTTTGGCATTTTATGTCTGACTTGGAGACATCTCGACTACTCTCATCCGAAAAACTCATCGTGAACGCTTTCCGGCTATTTATAAACCTCTACTCTAATTAAAATAGCTCTTTAGGTAGTTTGGCCCTCGGTTCTACTTCGTTCTATAAATATTACGTGGGGCCCATGTCAAAATTTAAAAGTACAATACTTGTATGTTATACTACACAAGCATTGCCATTTTCTATACAGATTTATTACTTGGAACATATGATTGATAACTATATGTTGTTTTGTGAAAAGCAAACTAATAAAATACACCACAGAAAATTCATAGGGTCGTCGCGTCAGTAGCAGAAAAATTTGATTTGGTAATTTTCGTACCATCATAATACCGGTCTGCAGAGAGGGTGAATACCGGTTCATCCCCTCCATCTCCTCGCCACCAGCCTATACGCGAGTGTTTGCCAGATTTTGACTTTGTAATTACCGCTGTCCCCTCTTCCAAACGCAGTGGTACCACGCCACAGCCGAAAATAAATCAAGGATATGAATATTCGCTTTAACGTATTATCCCGGGCAAACACGGGGTGAGAGAACCATTACGCGGGGCGGCGAGGGGCGCCCGGATAGGGGTAGTTCACCCTTGCCCCGCCAAAGGCTTAAATTGATAAAGAAAACAACGTTTTTAACGTAATTGATCCGCGTGTATCGATTCTGTTAAGGTCGACAGTCACGTGATCGGGCACTTAGGTGAATATTAATTAAAATTGTCGTCGTTAGAGTGCGCTGATAGCCGTCTAGATGTAGGTACTTAGCTATATCGATGTAATAAGCATGAACGGTTACTATACCTACACAAAAACATTGTTACAAAAGACTAATATAGTATTTTTTCATGTACCTAAACTTTTTTCTTTGTCGTTGCGTAGATTTTGAGGTTATAGTGGACCAGTTTTGTTGTTCTTGTATGTAGATATATTGCTGAGGAAGCAAGCACCTTATTACACTAGATGGCGTCACTAAAGACATGTTTAGTGACGCCATCTAGTTTATGTTTAACAATGACAATACCACACGTGCCACATGGTCTAGCTCCAGCTTATTCATACTACTTATTTATTTATGGTGAAAACCCCAATTAGGTTACTTGAAAACAATTTTGCGCCCTTCTTACACATCTCTGAAATATATTAGCGAAAACACTGTGCTAAAACATGACCTAGTTTTCTCATGAATTGCAATAATAAAGTGTCATGTTTTTCTACCGTATATCATGGTGTGGACTTAAAATGTAGACTATATCTTAATACCCTTGTAGAAAAAATAATTTGCTTGTTTTGTGCAATTCATAGTTAAATATAATCTGGGATATATTCAACAAAATAATACGTCAATTAGGCTATCAAATGGTCAACAATCATTCACCATCTGCACGTCACTCAACACCAGAAAATACGCGTTATTACGCATATTTACATGGTAAATATTATTTTGTACGGCGAGATCCTAACAAATTGTTAGTAATTTTCTGGGAAAACAACTTTTAAATATTCTTTTTCTCAGTCGTAAAATTATATGATGGGTGCTTAATGATTTCCGGGAATTGTGAACCTAATTTTTAAGGTTATTTTTATGAGCACGTATGCAAAAATATTGTGGTTCTTGATTAATTACATTCCCCATAGGATATTTTGATAAACTGTTTTGCATTGTGTGTAATTGAGATATTAATTTGTAATACAAACATCCTTTTAAAGCTTATGCCTGTCTGCAAAAATAACGTAAAACCTTTTGATCTCGATAATCATGTCTAAAGTTGACGTTTTGTTTACAAACAGTCTATCGAAACACGTTTGTGCAATCCAAGAAATCAAGATTTTGCATGTTATAAAGGGACAGATGTTCTCTTTGGACTTTAGTCAAAATTCGGTTGATGGATTTGAATAGTTAAATAGTTAAATCTGCCTCTGTAGTTGGGGTGATGGTGTGTATGCATGTGAGTGTGTGTGTGTGTATGTCTGTCTGTGTGTCGTTTTGTTTGATTTGTTTATTGGGGAGACTAAAGTAGAGTGAGTAGTACCCTTAGGCCAAAAGAAAACACTTGGATCGCCCCTCTGGAACATATGTTTCCACCAAATTATTACTGTTTATTATTTATATAGATGTTGTACACGACTGCTGGTAATAATAGGACGTGATAACATAGGGCAATCGTAGGTAGCCGTGCAAACAAAAGCAGATAACGCGAGTGTGATGATGATAACGAATTTCTGGTGATATAACCACGTTTACGGTGTTCACGCCGAGAATTTCGTTCTTCTTTCGTTCTATTCAGACCCTGTTTTAGAAAAGAGGAAGTTCGTCTTCGACAGGCTGGGTTCTCCTGTTGGCGAACAAACAAGCCTCAAGACCACTGTGTTTACACATAAATTTATGAATACTCTGCGTGTGTATAATGTGCCCCCGCCTTATCTGTTGGACCGTAGCGCGCCCGTACACTATAATGTACAATTTCGAGATGTTTTACATGTGTTTTCGTGTTTATCGTCCACGATAACCTAATCAAACGGTGATAACGACGAGGAGAGAGAGGATGTCTCTCCTGCTGCAGCATAAACTATCAATGAACAAACACAGGTCCCAGAGATTACGGTACACTCGCGCTACCTGCTCACTCACGAATTTAATGAAATTATAATTCGACCGCGGTCCTTGATTAAAAAAAGATTACGTTTATTGTCCCCCCGTCGGTGATAAGCGGAGCACAATAAACGGTAGCAATGTTGTTCTACGCCGCCCCGTTATCGTTTTATTGTGTTTAAACGCGTCGACCGCAAGGGTCTATCCTGGGACCGTAACTGTTTTCTTTTTCCTAGTAGGGAGAGAAACTATTTTCAGGCTCGGCGATTTATTTTAAGACAAGGGGGTGTCGTACTAACCCAACCCCCTGAGTACCATCGTATGCGCTCCAGATGTGTCGATTTGGAACCTTTTCGCCCTATTTTACTTTTTCACCGCACACGACTTCGTTTTACTGAATACTTACTGATTTATAATATCTATATTTACTTGGAAATTGCTGGTTAGAAGTCCTCTCTACTTCGGACCCGTCGTAAATCAGAACGGCTAGACTCAGGTAGACAGATCAAGACCCTATCTCCTTCTCTTCGTTTCTCTCCCCATAAATCATCCACTAACGGTATCCTACATACAGTCTAAACCTTAAACTGAGAACGAATCCTCGCGAAAAAGAGTCAATTTGGTTTTAAAGTCGTCGTCGTCCGTACTCTCCCTGGGTCAGCAACAATGGGTACCCAGCGGAGGCTTAAGCTATCGGCCGTTGTTGCTCATTTCAGCGATTTAGACTAAGACACCGCGGGATGCCAGCTCGCCATTGTTGTTGTGGCGGGCGCTTGCCTTTTTTTTTCGGCGCTTCCCGCCGTGCCAGCAGTTTTATCTCGTTCATCTCAATACCCCAGTGGACGCAATTCGGTAACAATGGTCCCCGTAAGCCGACCTGGGGTTACACCACGCGAGCATCCAAACTTTTCATACGTAATTAGCTCCCGAACCCTACGAGCGAACCTCCATGACAAAGTCCACACCAAAAAACCTGATTTACAATCGTTTTAACATGGATAAACAAGGTTTTATTGCGCCAATATAACGATAAATGTATCTATCATATTTCGGTCGCCTTGTTGGCATCTAGTTGTTGGTTTGATGATGCCAATCCATAATTTGATGGTGTATTTCTCAAAATACACTGTGTACAAGAGATTTTGGGTTCATGGGACTTTAAAACGTTTAAAATTGCGTGTTGTATGGTACCAATTCTCAAAATGACTCAGAACAATCAAACTTTGTTCTTGTGGTCTTCAAAGGCTTCAGTTTGATGGTTTATGATATCCCAGTCGTTACAATTTAGTCTGGACGAAAGAGTACATGATCTAAAAAGCTAGTTAGATGGTGACAATCCTCAGAATCCAGTGTGGACGAAAGATTCTGGGTTGTTGTTGTCAGTTAGTTCTCAAAATACACTGTGGATGAGATGTTATGGGTTCTTGTTACCTTGAAAGGTTGTAGTTTGGACGAGATGGTGGATGCCTTTAAACGTTTAAGTTTGCTGGCTTGTGATGCCTATACTCATAATCTTAAGCTGGTTATCATCAACTGCACCAGCAAACGTTTTAATTTGGTTTGTTTCTTTGAAACGGTGGTCTGATGTCTAGGTGTGGTGTTATTATGTCAATATAATAATATAATTGCCGAAATATGTCAATACCAACTTACTGCCACGTTGGTATCGTTATACAATTTCGGTTACGAGATGAAGAGTAGGTTTGGCAACGTGGCTTGTACAACAGGATGTAATGCAGGTATAGGAGGTCCTGTTGAATAGGACCTTTCATAATACTTGGAGGACGCTGAGGGACCATTGTCTGCAAGGGAGAGAGCTATTCCAAGAAGTCTTAGGCCCTGAGAGAAGTCTTGAAACCCGAAAAATCGATGTGAACGCCAGCTGAGTCACCCGAACCAGTACCTGACCTAAAAACGCCTAATGCAAAACCAATATTCCTCCGACTGGCGCATGATTCGACAAGAAATAATACTTAAAACGCGATTTATCATGCTAACTTACTCCATAGACTCAACGACCCACACGAGCCTAAGAACTGGTAACTCGAGAGAACTCGTTGTGTCACTATGTCTCGATTAAAAACTACAAATTAATTTCACTGTAGAATCAGAAGGGTTTTATTTATCTATCGGTACACGGCGAACGGTTAAACCAAGGTTGCGCGCGGTTCTTGCGACATCTCGCGGCGTGCATGCGAGTTGCACAATCCGCGCATTCTTCGTCTCCGCCCGACAGTGTTCCTCTAACGCTCTGTGACGGCGTAAATCAAACTTAATCAAGCAAGCAGGCACACCGTGGTAACGCGATTTGCAACGTCTACCCCGGCGAACCATACATTGTAGGGAGAACAATAAAGACCGAAAATATAACCCGGTAGATTTGACGTGAAATTAAGAAGGAGACGAAGAAGAAGGTGAGCTTGTTGTTGAGGTCGGTCTGCGAGGGACGACGCGTTCGCGAACCGAGAAACTGGTTTCTTCGAGCATCGTAGTCATAAGAAATGAAGAAGATGCGCTCCAGAAGGCGGACAGCAACAGTGCATCTCAAAAGTTTCGAGATCGAATTTCCTACGCGAAATTGCTAGATTAAACGAGTGAGTAGTCACCAAAAAAGAAAATCGAGCTTGTAAATGAAGTCGAGTGAATGACGTGACAGTTTCCGATGACATCTCCGGCTAATATTTATTTTTATTGGTCGACGAGGAGTGAGTCTAGGTTGTGTCGCTGGCCGTCACGCTAACCGCTCCTCGATTTTTTACGACTGTGTCGTAAAACCGCGGGCGCAGTTAAAACCTTTAAGGGGACCCCGCGTCTCGATTTGAATACGCATAAAAAGTAACGAAACTACCGACTGACTGCTATAGCCGGGTAGTAGTACCTACATAAGTAGGCAGGTATTTGTTTCCTGCTTTTAATAATCGGGACCAGATTACCCGGAGCAAGTTCCTCGACAGCGATAAGATTATTAAAAGAGATGTGGCGCAGTCGTTAAAAGAAAAAAAGGTCCCAGGAATGCGGACGCCCCTCACATTGCATACGCTTGTTTTGACGGGGATGTACCACCGCTCTCCTATACCTACTACCTCGGGGTTAATCGCTCCAAAGCAAGAGAAAGGACCCCCGTGGTCACACGCTGACTTTCGGCCGTGCGTGTACCAGAAAAGAGCAGCACAAAGCGAATTTCAACGCACCACTGCATCCCCAGCCAGTACAACAACGCTTTCCTATACAGAGGATGAACGCCACACACCATATGCTAACCCCACAAGCCTTCCATACCATCCCCTAACTAGAATAAACCTAATTTTCAATACATGACGTTTGTACCTTCCTATTTCCACCATTTCATCCATCTTAAATACATTGAAACAGTACGAGATAGTCAAAATCGTAGTGTGAAGACAACTTGAAAGATACTCGTATGCGTTTACAGGAGTATCGTGTGCGTTTACAGGAATATCATGTTCCCAAAAGAGTTTTTTTTATGACCGCGAGAGGAGACTTTTTAAAATTAGTGCGGCGATCGCCCAGATACGCGACGCACACGCACGCACACAAGCAGGACCGCCGAGTCGATATCTCTCCGAAGCGGCTGTTCCGTTTTAGGCCTTTAATTCACTCATTTTACGAGCCATTTTATATCGTCGGTTACTTTATATGCAGATGCGACGTTAAAAAACCCGGACACAGCCTTCGCATTCAGTATTTACAACGTGTTGCTGTTTGGTGATGCCAATCCTCGAGTTCTCTGTTACACCAAAACGTTACAGTTTGATGGCTTATGATGCCAATCCTTAAAATCAATTGTAGATGAGGTGATACTATCCTCTTCTTGCTTCATTTAAAGCCTGTCAGCGTTTTAGTTTGCTAGTTAGAGAATGAAACTCTTCAAAATACAGTCAGGACGAGACATTATAAGTTCTTGTTACCTCCAAAGGCTTGACATTGATGGTTTATGATGCCAGTCATCACAATCGAGTATGCACAAGATGCTGCATGCCTTCAAACGTTTTAGTTAGCTGGTTAGACGCTGACAATCTTCAAAATACAGTGTGGATGAGAAATTCTCCATTCTTGTGGCCTTTAAAGGCTCCAGTTTGATGGTGTATGATGCTAGTCGCCACAATCTAGTGTGGACGAGATGGTGGACGCCTTTGAAATTTGCTGGTTAGATGGAGACAATCCTCAAAATAACAGCATGGACCAGAGATTGTGGGTTCTTGTTGCTTTGAAAAGCGTTAGTTTGATGGTTTATGGTGCCATTTTTCACAGTTTGGACAAGCTGCTGGATGTCTTCAAACGTTTAAATTTACTGGTTAGATGGTGACAATCCCCAAAGTCATGGTGGACGGGAAATTTTGAGTCTTGTTGCTCTGAAAGGTATCATTTTGATGGTTGATGATGCTAGTCGTCACAATCCTCTGTGGACGAGATGGTGGATGCCTTCAAACGTTCAGGTTTGCTGGTTTATGATTCCAGTTGTCACACTCTAGTCTTCAATTGCCTCGATCTAGTTCATTTGTTGCCTTAAATGGCTCCATTCTGATGATTTACGATGCCGGTCGTCACAATTTAGTCTGGACGAAACGATACATGATCTAAAACATTTCAATTAGCTGGCTAGATGGTGACAATCCTCAGAATGCAGTGTGGACGAAAGATTGTGGATTCTGGTTGCCAAATCTTGAGTTGGTGGGTACTCTAGTTCATCATCAAACGTTTCAATTTGGTTTGTCCCTCGGAAAAAAGTGGTCTGGTGTGTTGTGGTTGATGGAATGTGGCGGTGAACGACTAAAGTTAATTAATGGATGAAGAAATGCGAGTGTGTTTGTCGTTTTGGGTCGGTGTGGTGTCGCAAAAAGTGTTGCGGTGCCGAGCAATTGGCCTGCGAGCAATTAAAGAGCAAATTCCGCGTGAGGGTCCGCGGAGACACGTTAATGGGTCACGTCGTTGAGGACATGACGACGTGGAAGAAGGAAGGTGTCGCGCGGACAATGCGATACCGATGGAACGACACAGCACCGGAGGAGGAGGACCGGGCCCTGATGAATAATGTAGACCGGGCAGGACGCGTCTCAATCCCGACCGCTGTTATTTACCGGTCGGTCGACCGCGCGGGTAATTAAAAGGTGGCAATTAATGACGACAAGAACCGATCGGAACTCGGACACCGCGTCTCATACGTTAGTTAACACGCGATTCCAAGAACGAACGCCGGCTCCCGACACACGAGCCACCACCGGCACCGGCGCCTCTACAACGACACATAATATCGCATCTTTTGTTTTCTGCGCACCGATTGCGTTTTGTTCCGCCAATTAATCGAACGAAGTTTCCGTGAAGCCATTAAAACTAACGACACACGTCGACCTATTCAATAACACGTACGCAAATCAAATAGTTCATATGATGGATTCTTATATGCGTTTCTATTCCTGTCAACCCAACTAGGAGATGCCACATATCTTCAAACATTTAAATTTGTTGATTATATGACGACAATTCTCAAAATACACTGTCAATGAGCAGTCGTGGGTTCTTATTGACTTGGAGGGCTCCAATTTGATTGTTTTTGATGCCAGTCGTCACAATCTAGTCCGAACAAGACGGTAGATGCCTTCAAACGTTGTACTTAGCTGGTTTAATGGCGACAATCCTCAAAATACGGCGTGGACAGGAAGTTTTGAGTTCTTGTTGCTCCGAAAGGCGTCAATTTGATGGTTTATGATGCCAGTCGTTACAATCTAGTCCGAACAAGACGGTAGATGCCTTTAAACGTTGCACTTAACTGGTTTAATGGTGACGATCCTCAAAATACGGCGTGGACAGGAAGTTTTTGAGTTCTTGTTGCTCCGAAAGGCGTCAATTTGATGGTTTATGATGCCAGTCGTTACAATCTACTCCGAACAATACGGTAGATGCCTTCAAACGTTGAACTTAACTGGTTTAATGGTGGCAATCAGGCAAAATACGGCGTTGACAGGAAGTTTTGAGTTCTTGTTGCTCCGAAAGGCGTCAATTTGATGGTTTATGATGCCAGTCGTCACAATCTAGTCTGAACAAGACGGTAGATGCCTTCAAACGTTTCACTTAACTGGTTTGATGGTGAGAATCCTCAAAATACGGCGTGGACAGGAAGTTTTGAGTTCTTGTTGCTCCGAAAGGCGTCAATTTGATGGTTTATGATGCCAGTCATCACAATCTAGTCCGAACAAGACGGTAGATGCCTTCAAACGTTGTACTTAGCTGGTTTAATGGCGACAATCCTCAAAATACGGCGTGGACAGGATGTTTTGAGTTCTTGTTGCTCCGAAAGGCGTCAATTTGATGGTTTATGATGCCAGTCGTCACAATCTAGTCCGAACAAGACTGTAGATGCCTTCAAACGTTGTACTTAGCTGGTTTAATGGCGACAATCCTCAAAATACGGCGTGGACAGGAAGTTTTGAGTTCTTGTTGCTCCGAAAGGCGTCAATTTGATGGTTTATGATGCCAGTCGTTACAATCTAGTCCGAACAAGACGGTAGATGCCTTCAAACGTTGCACTTAACTGGTTTAATGGTGACAATCCTCAAAATACGGCGTGGACAGGAAGTTTTGAGTTCTTGTTGCTCCGAAAGACGTCAATTTGATGGTTTATGATGCCAGTCGTCGCAGCATCTCCAGCAGAGATGGTGGAGTGGTGGATAGCTTCAAACTTTCAAGTTTGCTAACAAAAATAGGAAAGGTAGTAATGATTTTTAAAAATCGCTTTCCAAAAAAAATGACAAAGTTTTCAATGTCAAATTCTGGTCTGTTGTGTGAAAGAGGGTCATGATGTTAGTAACGTCGGCTTTTAAAGCGTAGCGGGAACACAGGCGAGCGTCCTTTTTTAAATTACCCACTAACAGGTTATAATCGTAAAAAAGTTATAAAACTTTTTACGACCTTTCTCTAATTAAAAATTTAGTGGCTAATCAGTTCGTTGGCGCACGAAAATATGCTTAATTCAATTATTTTTCCCGACGGTCCCGAAATTTAGGAAGTCCTAATGGCATAGCGGATGTTTACCAAGCCGGCGAACATTTATAGAACGTACAGATGTTCGTACACGTTTTTTTTTTTGGTCCTTCAATCCGGATTTAGTAAAATCGGATTCAGGTACGAAAGACCTACACGGATTGACACCTCCTTCGAAATTGATGTCTTTGCAGTTAACGACAACAATTTGAGCGGGATAGCGTGACATTAACTTGTCGTCGCGTTGTCAGCGGTGATAGCATCAGTGCGAGAGAGCCTCAGTGGATATGGAAGCGGGTAGCCTGAACCCCGCTATATAATAATAAAATCGCCTGACCCCTCCCGCTCGGAAAATAGCTATAATTATTATAAAAACTGTATAAAAAGATCGGGGCACGTGCAGCAGGCAAGGGGCGTGCAAGGGCTTCCATGTAATTACAGTCCAGCACCCAAACCTGCTGCACCTAAGCTGCTGGTTGCGTTCCTTACAGAATTTCGCTCACACAAAGTGCGAATTATCTTACCTCCCTTACCCGTTTTGTCCGTTAGTTTTTTTGAATATCTATCATCTGTCGACGATTCACGCATATCCAACAACTGCTACTGAAATAGACATTATAGTAAAACGCTAACGAGATGCCATAATTGTTAAGTCATAATTGTTCCTATAAATTATCATAATTGATTGAGGCAATAACGATTTCGACCCATTTTCAATTAAACCAACAAGAACCGCTTTCTAAATAAACTAAATTGCGTCGCCAATTATTCTAATAGATATAAATATGCCTCAATTATCAGTGTATCGCGAAGTGTTGACATTGAGGCTGAACACAGGCATGGATTCTAATCGCATTTTATCTCCTCTAAGTCTACGATTGGCCTATCTCCTTAGATTACGTTGCCCACGAGACCGCCTAGTATCATCCATAAATTCAACTAATCTCATAATCTCGAGTATTCGAGCGATCCGGATCGAATGACCAAAAAAAATTGTGATGCCATGATGTTGTTAACTAATTGTTACTATTGATTCTTTTGCAGATACGACAGGAGAAGCCCTACTACATAGCAGATCCAGAAGTAGATTCATTAGTAAGTATAACACAAAAAAAGAATTGCTTACAAAAAAATTCTTGAAAGAAAACGCAATCGGTGGTACAATGAAGTCGTAGTGTAAAATTTGCATATCGCACGTCGCGGCGGGGTTTTGGTCGCTACTATTTGCATCTGATATGAAACAACCCGCCCGCAACCCCGTGGTGTGACCCGTCGGGTTTTTTATAGCGTACGAACACGTCAGTTACACATTATTTTTATACCTCGTGCTAAATTTAATTATTTCGATCAGTGTGGAGACCTGGAGGGAACGATATACCAGATATATGATACTAGGCCATAAATTTAATTAATTTCGCGCTCTTAAGAAGTAGTAGTTTGCGGAGAGATATTCAATTACTGCGAGGGCACCTTCTTTCAACGTCACGTTAGAACGTTTTAATAGAAAATGGTATAATCGACCCGCCCCCATCGATAACTCTTACCACCTGGTGCTTCTTTAAAACAAGAAAAGACAAACGAGAAAACTTAAAAAGTTCCCTGAACAACTTTAATAGTAATTGAAAAATTCCTTAACCTCACTTTTCGGATACCCAACCAACGGTAGCAGACACGAACTCATCGCCATTCCTTCGATCACCGGCTATAAATTAAAAGCCTTCTTCGAGAACCCGAAGAGACCTCCATCTAGATATTAATCTCTACTCCCCTGGTGTATAATTAAAATGGTTAATGACGTTGTTGCGACTATTTAGCCTCGGACGTTATTAGCATATGATAATGTTACGGCTCAATGGCCCAAAATTACCTCCTACAAGCTGACTTTCCATCAATCTGCATCATCATTGACTTTATTTTGAAGGAATCGAAACCAAATACTTGTTATTAGCGATACAAAGTACATAAAAACGTCTATAAAATGTTCTATCGACGTTTCGCTGGTTGTGGAAACGTTATTGGTTAATTTTTTTGACAAAAAAACGTTTATTTTGTAAAAAATGGATAGAATTCCTTACAAAGACGTTTTTGAAGAAAGCGAACCCAAGTACTTGTTACTAGCAGTTTAAAGTATATACAAACGTCTAAAAAACGTTTTATCAATATGTTGGTGGTTTTAGAAACGTTATTGGTTCATTTCTTTGATAAAACCTTTTTGTTTTGGAGGAATGGAACCCAATTATTTGTTACTAGCAATATGAAGTATACATAAACGTCTAAAAAACGTTTTATCAATGTTTTGGTGGTTTTAGAAGCGTTATTGGTTCATTTTTTTGATAAAACCTTTTTGTTTTGAAGGAATGGAACCCAATTACTTGTTACTAGCAATATGAAGTATACATAAACGTCTAAAAAACGTTTTATCAACATGTTGGTGGTTTTAGAAACGTTATTGGTTCATTTCTTTGATAAAACCTTTTTGTTTTGAAAGAATGGAACCCAATTATTTGTTACTAGCAATATGAAGTATACATAAACGTCTAAAAAACGTTTTATCAACATGTTGGTGGTTTTAGAAACGTTATTGGTTCATTTCTTTGATAAAACCTTTTTGTTTTGAAGGAATGGAACCCAATTACATGTTACTAGCAATATGAAGTATACATAAACGTCTAAAAAACGTTTTATCAATGTTTTGGTGGTTTAAGAAACGTTATTGGTTTATTTCTTCCATAAAAACAACGTTTATTTTGTAAAAAAAATAGATATATTTAACATATAAAACGTTTCATAAATAGGTTCATTAACGTTAGAAATATGGTTTGGAAAACGTTATAAGACGTCTTAAAAACGTTTTACAGCTGTTCGAGTTTAAAAACGGATTCAAAACGTTTATTATGACGTTTTATTTTACGTTTAATTACCGGTTGATAGTTTAGTTTAAAAAACGTGAAAACGAGTGATTATAACGTTTGATTTGCTACCATTTTACATCGTTTTATAAACTTGTTATTAGAAATACTTCTCGTACGCAGACTTGGACCAACGAGTTGGTTTTTTAGGCGCTCGTGTGGTTCCTGGGTGGTCTCCAAAATGTCAGAATCGAGTGACATGCGAGAGTTTGATAAGTGTGAAATTGCCTACTCGAGTTCTACAACGATTAAACTGAAAACAAAACGTCGGATTAATGCGGTTTTCACGTCAAAAAATGCGTCCACTCCGTCGGATAACGCGTTTACGACTCTGTTCTCAGATGACCAGAAGTCGACTATTAAAACGCGACGTTTTATAACTTTAGGTTTTAACCAGTCATAAAATAACCGACGACCTAAGAGAAAGAGAGAGAGAGAGAGAGAGAGAGAGAGAGCAAAAAAACTACACAATTTAATAAAAATTAGATGTTGCATAATTCATGTAGGAGACCGAGAGGTAATGAATTTTATTTTTTACGGGCGGCGCGGACGCCTGGGCGGCTACTTAATTTAAAATTTTATTAAAAATATGTGAAAGCCGATTAAACGATCTTCGTTCGGTTTTTTTTTTCGTTCGTACGTCGGCGCGCGCGTGAAGACCGTTTTGCATACCGCATAACCTCTCCGGTAAAAGTATATTTCGTAACCCAGACCTGTTACAAGCGACCGACTTGACTCGTACGTACCTAATCGTATGTAACTAGGTCTAGGTGCCTTTCAAAATAATACAAATATCATACTTACTACCGAGATAATCGACCACACTTGAGAACCAAGCCATAAATTGTCTTAAACAAGGTGTCGGGGTGCAATAAACCCTCTCCGACCACAAACCGAAAGCAATAAATAAATTAAAACCTGGTCGAAGCCACTATAAATTACGTCGATATGCCTCGAAGGGTGCTATACGGGGGTAGCTGGCGCGCGGGGGGTGGGGTTGTTGTTTGCGGTGTCAACCCTGGTTGCTACCGATAAAGACCCGTCCAAAAATCGCGTATTCCGGGACACGTCTGTTTGGCCAAGGCCCTTCTAACTTCATGCCGTTGCATTTAGCAAACGATACCAAACCCCCTAGCGTGTGTCATCATGATACTGTGTACTTTCGACCTCCAGGGGACGTCCAAACTAAACTAATCGATGTTTTATTTCACCTTCCAGATGGTCCAAGCAATACAGGTCCTACGATTTCATCTCCTCGAATTAGAAAAGGTAAGTCCCTCATGAATTATCTAAACTCATCAATTATCGAAAGCAGTATTAAGATTAGTGATTGCCTTTAGTGGAATCTCCAGTTTTGAGCCTAAAACTGATGATTGGGTGTGTTCTTAATGATCTTTCATAGTGAGAGCTTTAGAATCTCTTAATACTTAGGAGATTATCCTATTTTTCAAGTTTGGTTGAGAGTTATCCTCGATCCAGTGAAGTGTGGATGAATTTCTTTTATGGTTTTTAGTGGAACTGCTTATTGGTTGTGTTCTTAATGATCTTTCAAAGTCAGGGCTTTAGATTCTCTTATTACTTAGGACTTTTTCCTATTTTTCAAGTTTGGTTGAGAGTTATCCTCAATCCAGTGAAGTGTGGATGAATTTCTTTTATGGTTTTTAGTGGAACTGCTTATTGGTTGTGTTCTTAATGATCTTTCAAAGTCAGGGCTTTAGATTCTCTTATTACTTAGGACTTTTTCCTATTTTTCAAGTTTGGTTGAGAGTTATCCTCGATCCAGTGAAGTGTGGATGAATTTCTTTTATGATTTTTAGTGGAACTGCTTATTGGTTGTGTTCTTAATGATCTTTCAAAGTCAGGGCTTTAGATTCTCTTATTACTTAGGACTTTTTCCTATTTTTCAAGTTTGGTTGAGAGTTATCCTCGATCCAGTGAAGTGTAGATGAATTTCTTTTATGGTTTTTAGTGGAACTGCTTATTGGTTGTGTTCTTAATGATCTTTCAAAGTCAGGTCTTTGGAATCTCATATTAACTTAGGAGTTTTTCCTATTTTTCAAGTTTGGTTGAGAGTCATCGTCGATCCAGTGAAGTGTGGATGAATTTCTTTTATGGTTTTTAGGGAAAATGCTTTTTGGTTGTATTCTTAATGATCTTCCATACTTTATGCCGTTAGAATCGTTTATTATTTAGTAGATTATTCAATTTTCAAATCGTTTTGGTAAAATTATACTTGAGCAGGAGATTTCTTTGGTAAAACCTGTTGGTTCTTTGGCGAAACCGTTAGTTCTTTGGTGAAATAGTTAGTTGCGAATGTCCTTCGAGTGTCTCCACACGCGGGGCATTTGAATTTCCTATTCGGTAGGAGATTATCCGATTTTCAAGTAGGATCGTGTCCGCCATATGGTCGGTCCGAAAAGGAGATGCCTCCTAATAGAAACTACTCCTTCTTCTTCTACTCCTGCTTCTTCTACTCCTGCTTCTTTCAGTGATGGAGAGCGCGCCTCTGCAAGAAAACCACGCTACAAATTTATACGATATGAACTGGTTCGTTTGTGTTTTAATTTTTTTTTCGTCGGTTCGCCGCTTGATGATGCAAAAACAATGGTCCGAGGATGGGTCGCATTAAAAAGTCGAAATTATGGAAATCGCGACGACGAATAGAGAGACCATTGGGAGGGAAGAGGAGGAGGGATCGGTCATCGTTTTGCATCCCATTTAAATTGCTAAGATGGGGAGACACTATCTTCAACCTTATCTCTTCGCTCTCTCTTCGACGTTCTTCTGAGTGTGTGTGTGTGTGTGTGTGTGTGTGAGTGAGTATGTATGTGTGTGTGTGTAACCGGTTATCTTCTGGACCGGTCGCCTCTTCGCACAAAGTTAGCCGCCGCCATGTGGTTCGAGAGATGCCGTGCATACCCGGGATTATTATCTAATCTTCCAGAGATTTTCTTCTTTAGGTGTGGAATGGCTCGGTTGGCTATAAATATAAAATAAGAGTGGTCGAGTGTTTGTGCGCTGGATGCATGTGCAAGTATATAAAACAGTATATATAAACGAAACAGCCATAGACTTGTCAGCATTACAACCAGTGATGATCGATCTGGTCCAAAAATACTACGCGACCAAAACGAAAATTGCCCACATTCCGTAAGGGAGAGGGACGAGTTAATATTAATGGTCGAATAATGGTGCATCGGATGGCCGTTCGGTTTCTTTTTTTTTTGTTCGTCTTCTTCTCTTCGTGGGTTCGCCTCGAGTAGCCTCTGCTTCTTATGCTAATGAGCCCGGTTTCGGACTCTCGTATAATATGTAAATTTCGGACCACTGCTCGATAACCACCGTCCATTGTTACCTTCTGATCAATATAAAAATGCAGCCTTCTTTTTTCACCTCCATCCGAGACTTTTTTTTTTCGCCGGTCTCGATCGAGGGAAAGAAACCGTCGAACCCGCTCTGCTCTACCTCTATAAGCACTAATAAATTTATTCCGTTTCAGGTTCACGAATTGTGCGATAACTTCTGCCACCGGTATATCAGCTGTCTGAAGGGAAAAATGCCAATAGACTTAGTGATAGACGAACGGGACAGCGGAAAACCGCCAGAGTTGACTGGTTCAACGAATGGCGACGGTGGCGCAAGGAGTAACGCCGATTCGACATCACATACGGACGGGGCCAGTACCCCCGATGTGGTAAGTACCTTGTCTCATGCCTTCTTAGTCTAGATTATCTAGAAAATTAGCCTTCCTAGTCCACAAAATTAGGAAAAGGCATCATCCATAATGGTTCTTCGTGGTACTAGTACGGAACGACCTTTCTTCACAATGAGATATTGATTTTTGGCATCGGTGACCTCGGCCTGTCATCGGTTATGAGCGATGATGTTTACCTGACGTCATATTTCGCGATCAGCTGTTCCGCCGCTCACAATTTTTGGGACGCTACCACCCGCCGTTTAGGTTACTTGGAAAAGTCAGATTGGGGACCGACCTCCCGTCAATCCTCTTTTCCAGGAATCGAGGACCAGTGCAGCGGGATGTCGATTTCGTACAAAAAGATGTGACGTCGACGTCTTTTGTTATCTAGTGGTGAATGCCAGCCAGCATCGGCAGGTGTCGCTCAGCAGAGTAAACACAATGATAGGTTAATCCGCTAATGGACAGTCAAATACGGGCGACACATGGTCCAGATAACGTTAACTTAAACGCGGATTAGCACCGCTAATTGGTTACTGACGCGACTCTTTTTTCGTGATTGATTGCCTATAGGTACTCCAGTTGGACGATCGGTATCGGATTCGGAGAAAAGATCGAACGCGGTACTTGAGTGCGATACTAGAACGCGATACAGATAATCCCATGATGTTACATTTTTCATAACAGATTTTAGAGGATTTAATTTTGGATCTAGCGATGCTCTTGTGACTTTCTGGAGCAGAGTGCGTTGTGGGGTCTTCAGCACATCATCAATTTTAACGGCACGAATATCAAAATTGTAATTGGCCCGCGCGGCCAAGCCAAGTGAACCACCTGTCTCCTCTCCTAGAACACTTTGTTTCCGAGAATCGCAGCCTCTAAATCATAATTATTCGGGATTTAAATAAATCACGGTATTTAAATAAATCTCGGTGTTTAAATAAATCCCTTGGGGACATGTGTAGTACCGTCCGTCCACCCTAGTCGTGGTGATTCGATCACCGTAATTGACTTTTAACTCAAAATGGATAAGTCTTGTTTTGCGCTCGTCACTAAATCTAATCAACGCGTCTCTCGGACGAATTAGGGAGGGGGCGCGATGCAAATGCCAATTGGCCACTTGAAACGCGGGCCTAATGTGTATGCAGATCAACCCCCTTACCGGCGGATGATCGGATTTGGGGGCGGGTTAACTGCAGACAGGATAGACTGTAGTAGACCGAGTGTGCGGCAACAGTCGATCTACTTTGCATGCGGAGGGATCCGCCGCGGCGATGTTAAAAATGACCGAACTGAGCGAGGGCCTTGATTCAATTTCCGGAATTAAATGAACGACAGACGTCGTGTCACAATATCTGAACGTTGTTGAATTATGCGGGTTAGCGAGACCCCCCCGCCTTCGTCGCTCAAGAGAGCCGTGGAGACTTCCTATATAGCTTCGTCGAGACGAGAATTGATTTGTTTCACCGAAATACTTTCTGCGAGACTAAATAAGCATCCGACTAAAATTTTTATGGTGGTCTTTAACGAGCACCGTTTGACCAAATGTCGCCGTTTTCCTTGAAGACCTAATGGCATGTTACAAAGTAGGTAATTGGTATTATTATTACTGTTTAAATCAGCGCGTTCTTTAGGGATGGTACCATGTTGTAGAGGGTGGCCAACAGTTTTTATCAAAAGTATTGCGTGTGGGTATATATATATATATATATATAGCGGGCTATTTGGTTGGGGTGTTCGTTTTGGTTTTTAAGCCGGGTTTAGAGCGTTCATTTCGGAGCTGTCTCGGTCAGGCGGGGAGAGGTCTGCACGCCGCGCGCCGTCTTTGTCCGTGTGTCAGGGCCAGATGTTTTCAATTTAGCGGCCCGGTATTTGTTCTCCCCGGTTTGTCCGGTCTGTACTCTCGTTCACCCCCGTGCTTTGACTCGATCCTCCAGCACCGTCGACGACTACCACTTGGTTTTTTTTTTTTTTTGGTTCATTCTCTCCGATGAAAATATTCGTTGCCTCGTCGGCGATAACGAAATTAGGGCTGGAAGCATTAGTGCGTCGGGCCTCGTTAAATATCGGGGGCCTCACCGCGACGCTAACTATTATTATTAAATCACGTCGGAGCGCAGATGGAGGCGACACTCGCTAATAGAAGCAGTAACCGCTTCGAAAGTGGTCCGGAGACCGAGACTGCGCGAGCATTGCTTATTCCACTCATGGCTTGATTATCCTGTTTACAAACGAACGTCCGACTCGGCCGAGCGCAAAAACCGCCTCGCAGACGATGGGCTTCATATCCAAACGCATAAACATCTACCGGTGGGCAGGAATGGAATGAGGAAACCGCTTTTTAAAGCCTCACATCCAGGGAACCAACAGCAGAACTATTATGATACATAGACCGATGGAAAACCTAACCATTAACCAATTAACTGCCGTTGGAATCATTTTCGTAGATAGTCCCTCTCACGAACTAGGAATCACGAAATGATAGAAAACCCCACATCCACAGAACTAGCAGTTAAACTATTTTGATACGTACACCACTGGAAAGCCTATCCATTAGTCAATTAACTCCCATAGGAATCGGTTTGGTATAATCCGATAGAAAACTTCTCATCCTGAGAACCAGAACACATTTTAGACCACTGGAAAGCCTAGGTGGATAGTCCTTCTTCGAAATTAGTATATATACATACATCAGTAGCGTTGCGAATTACAAAATGATAATAGTACGGTAGGAAACCATTTTGTTAGATGTCCTACCCTCAGAGTTACAACTGGAAGGATCATAATTAAAAAAGAGGCGATTGTTTCCTTGAGGATTACTGCGTAAGACGTATACGCACAGCTGAGGACGCGGACCGTGGCGGGCGTCTTATCGCCGACAGCAGGATAATTAAATTTGTCCCGGTGATTTATCGCTGGGGTTTTGGGGGTGTCGGGGGGTGCACACACGGGAAGCTCCGGCTCTCATATCCTGCCGGCGAGCGGGGCGGGTGATGTATGGGTCCCCGACGGCTCCCCGGCGGGAAGAACGCCGCCCCCGCGCGCTCTCGCTCGCGATAAGGGCGACAATTACGCATTCATCACACCTGCAGCCCGCGCGCGGTGTTTCGGGCGTTAAAATCAATACGCCCCGCATTACCTATTCATAAACGGTGCTGCCCGCGAGTCGTGGAGATAAGGAGAAGGAGGGGCTGCTGCGAGCGATCCATTTTGTGAGTGAGGTTAATCAGCCAATCTATTCAAAGGGAGATAACCGGTGATATCAGTAAGAGGAAGTCCGTTGTTGTACGGAATATTGGCGGATTGGATTTTTTCCTTTCTGTCTCGGAGGGATAGGATGGGGCGAAAGGGTCCTTCGATCGGTGATGTATGTACTGCGGAGCAAGCAGAAGAGGCACAAAGGAGGGGCCATCAATCGTCGCGGGATTGTTTCCTGCTGCATCAAACTAATGGTCCCAGTGGCAAAAGTAAACTTACGGAGGAGAGCAGTTTAATGGAATCCGGGAACCCGCGGGGACCATTAAAATGAAATAGTGGCCGCTCTCTTTTCCTTGAGGCGGCGGCGGCGGCCGCCCCGAATGGAGTCCTCGTCCGTCCATCGAATCAATCTCTCTAAGCAGGACGGATGGTCATTGTCGACGGGGTCCGGTCCATTACGGACCCGGTACCGAGGTAATGGACCGTCATGACGCCCGCGACATCATACATCAAATTATTTCGTCGAATTCCCGAAGAAAAAAAAACACACTACCCTTAAAACGCCACGCTAGAGAGTGCTTGGCATCGCGTATGAACGTTGCCCTTGTCCACTATAAATATACAAAGTGTAATTATACTGTCTCGGGAGTGGTGTTCGACGAGGATGATGTGCGCGGTGTAGAGAGAGAGAGACAGGCAGCGATGTTGTTTAAGTATGCGCCGCCGTCACGGTTCTGTTTCGAATATTTTCTGATTTTGAGTGGGTTCCAAGACGCTTCTCCGATGTCGCATTATCCGCTTAGCGCACGGGGCCACATACCGACGTCGCGGTCCAGGACATTTGTTATTTTTACCGCTGCTGGCGGCGGCGACGGCCTAACGCGTCAGCTGGCCTGTCCGTGGGCCGTCCGCCCGACACCCCCCTTCTTCTGCATCTGTCAGCGGCACACCCCGTTCCGGTGGTACCGAAATACACGCATATTGATTACCTATACCAGCCACCAGAGGGACGACAACGACGACGCTCCACCGGCGACCGACGGAGATGTCTGTCTTATCGCGGTTACGATTTGCATCTCGCCCCACTCCCTCCCTCTCTCTCGACTCTCCGTTTATTGGGGCATTATCATTTTATTGACTTCAAATAGGTTGTAAAACGGAGCGCCTCTGCGAAACGGCCCAATTCGGGACATACTGATGGCTTGTAACCGGTCGGGGAGAACACGACGACGAACAGGTGGATCTACGTTTACTGCCTCCTTCCTTTCCATCCCCATTGAATTTCAAGAGCCGCCGACGTCTCAACCCATTGTCCCGCCAAGCCCGACGCGATCCTCCATCGAATTAAACGGATTAGAAACTTTTAACCTACAAATAATTTGACGTATCGCCGCGCATACCTTAAACCCATCGGCTTTAACCGACATCAATAGATCGCATTATATTACAATCCGATATTATGTTACTTATGGAACTATTATGATTCACACACCGGTTTAAGACGCAGTGGAAGCACAATTTTGGTACCTACCCCTTCCCTGGAGATATGACTGATAACTAACTCCCCTGCTAGGAAGTATTGAGTTCAAAATTAGACCTTTCGGAAGAGACGTAAAGCCGTGGTTCCCGACAACCAGTTGAACACCTCTGGTGGTTGTTATCCAGCAGTATTACGGATTGGCAAGCGCAAAGAGCCAAGAGTGGTCTAGATGATGACTAAATAAACTATGTAAGAACCATTGTGCTCGGTATATCCTCTGTGGAGACAGGGTTAATAACTAAACAAAGTGGTAGCGAAAATACTGTGATTCCCACACCACTGGAGAGCTTGTTTAGTATGCAATTGACCTCTAAAAGAACCGTTTTGTTGGATACCCCTCTCTCCCGAGATACAAATCGAAAAATAATCAAGGGAACCTCCAGCATCATTCAGATGCACGTCTGGTGCGCGTTCCCTTATCGACTTTCCCGGGCGTTTAGGCGATTCCAATTCCATTTTTTCGCGTCGAGGCAATCTCATTTACGCGGGGGCAATATTAAGTACAGTGATTATTGAAATTGGGGTCTGGCGCGAGAGGGTGGCTGGTGTAACGCCTGGCGTTGGTTGCGTCTTCCACGTAGTCGTTCCCCCGTTGCATCAGCGAGCATCAAAATTCCTCCCGGATGGTGGTATTAGCTCGTTCCCGAATGCTGTTTGTCGTTAGGGGAGCGGGGCCCGCGGAGTTTTACTGGTAATTGGTGTCAATTTAGACTGACGCATAGCTCTCCGGATATAGAATTTCACCCCCACAGTCATACCGCAGACTCTCTCAACAATCCGAACCCCTCCAGAACTTCATCTCTTCGTCGTTATAGTCAACACACTAGGCAACACCTGCACACACTTTCGCCATGAATAATTTCTTGTCTATTTGAATGAATCCGTTTGATATCTCTTGATGTATGTATGTGTGTGTGAGCATGTTATAGTTATAAATAATAAAATAAAAAGTATTATGTGGGACTTTTGAACTCTAGCTGTCGATGGCGCGTAAATGGGAAGAGTTATTGGCGGTATCCGTGGCAGAATAATTGTTGTTATTACATAGATAAGGAGTTTATGTGGAATTTAACAGCTCCACGACGTGATAACGCGAGCAATAACAATTTGTTGTCCGGCTAATAAATATCACTTACTCTTATTCTGGCCGGTCGTAAATAATGTATTATTTTGAAATAAATTTCGACATGACATAATTGGCCCATTACCCGTTATCTGGTCTCGAGAAGATAGCGATGTCACGTGAACCTCCCGTTACAATACTTCTTATTATAATCGTGCGCCGTTCGCGCACTTTTTAATTGCCACAGCGAAATTCCGACCGGCATAGCTTTCAATTGTCTAATTAACGCGCGCGAAAGCAGCACGCTCAACTACGACCATGTGCGCGCTCCTCTACGGTCATTATCGTTAATTATTATTAATTGCGAAATCAGAACATTTTAAATCGTCTATAATTTTACAGGCTATCCGTATCCAGAGACACACTCTATCTCCGAAAGAGTTAATTGCCACTGGAATCTTGTTCATATCATTTCCCTCTCTTACCCAAGTGTTACCATACAAATTAAGACATCACTGGATGCACAGCTTCGTCATCACTTATTTCACCAGTGAAATCAAATCTTTCACACAGCTATTCATTCTTTTTAGATACTTTGGATCATTCTTTCGTCCACTAGTAAAGTCAGATCATTCATAGCTAGTCCTTATCTGGAGATACAAGCCTTTAAAAATACCTGCGCACCTGCTAAAACTTTATTATTAAAGCATCTGCTTGTCGTACAAGATCGCCATTACCATATAAATAACGAATTGATCGATATCTCTTTATTAGAGACCCTCTAATCGTGGAATTGCCACCTATAGACTCGTAAAAGTAACGGGAACGGCCGGACGCCGGGTCCGCGCGGTCCCGGACGGTAATTTAAGGAAACCGGGCGTAAAATCAGGCGTAGTGGTCTCCCGCGCGCGCGCCTCGCGCCATAAAGAGAGCGCCCCCCAGACCGACGTATCGTGCCGGGGCGTCGTTACGGCGTCCCACTAACGTTTTTATTGTTTCGGCGAAATGCCGTCGCGGGACGCATTTCGCCGGCCCGGTAATGAACGAATGATAATCGGCCGCGGAGCCGGGACCGCCCCCGCCTCACCTGGCCGGTAACTAGACGGGGGACCTGTTATTATCTAGTCCATTAAAATCGTATTACCGGATAGGTAGGCTCGGGACACCAAAGTGTTGATTTAGTAGTCCTCCAAACATCATTTTGTACGCGTCTCCTAACATATTTATACTGTCATTTAAGTTCAGCCACTCGAAGGACCATTTTTTTTTTAACTGAGCGGTTTTGATTTAATTCCCGGTCATCGTGTTGGTATGGAAATGGGCCTAATGGGTATTAGTGATGTGGGTATGAGCACCAGCATGTAAGAAAGTGTCTGGTAATGGGAACCGTTTTGTCAGATGAGTTATAGGGTCGTTTTTTCGCAGACAGGAAATGATTCGAGTCACTGTTAACATGATGTTTATTGAATTATGCTGATATCATGCCTGCCCGCATGGGGTCCCAATGGGAACAGGTGAATCCGTCGACCGTTTGTGTTTATTCATCAAGATCGGACGTTTGACATTCCTTCAGCTAGGACGCGACGATGGATGGAGTGAGTCCTTACCCATTTGACATTTCTCGGAAAAGTCGCCGATTCGTTTTTATTCGATTGTTCGTTGGATAATTCGTTTTGACGGTTTGCGTACGGGTGGAGCGACCGATTCGTAATTGTTTTCGAGCATCCGTTGGAATTGCCACGCCATGCTGATTCCGGTGCAACACAATGCGGTTGCTATACGCATGATTTCGCCGCGGCATTTGTTATTTCAATTATCGTTCCGTAAAAAAGAGGAGGTACGCCGCACCGCCGTGCCGTATGTGTTTTGTTAAACTCGCCGTAAGTGTAAAAAGCGCGAACACGTCACACCCCCATTGGGGTAAAACCAAGTCAACCGTAACACACTTCCGACTAGTGCGCAAGTTTTTTCGTCGCTTTCCGGGGAACATATGTAAAATTTCGTTTTTCGGACACCTTCTGGAGTAATTCGATTGCTATCTACAGGGCATTAGTATCTATACCTTCTCTTCGAGAAACAACAATGAAAATGTTAAACTATGTTCTAAAAATAATGTCAAACAGATGATGACGTTTTTCGGACACCTTCTGGAGTAAGCTAGTTCAACCGTCTAGTTACCACCTACCCTACCCTTATTTGGTGTGAAGCAATAATGTTTCACGCATTATTTTAAAGCATGTTGACCCCTTTTCGATTGCTATCTACAGGGCATTAGTATCTATACCTTCTCTTCGAGAAACAACAATGAAAAAGTTAAATTATGTTCTAAAAATAATGTCAAACAGATGATGACGTTTTTCGGACACCTTCTGGAGTAAGCTAGTTCAACCGTCTAGTTACCACCTACCCTACCCTTATTTGGTGTGAAGCAATAATGTTTCACGCATTATTTTAAAGCATGTTGACCCCTTTTCGATTGCTATCTACAGGGCATTAGTATCTATACCTTCTCTTCGAGAAACAACAATGAAAAAGTTAAATTATGTTCTAAAAATAATGTCAAACAGATGATGACGTTTTTCGGACACCTTCTGGAGTAAGCTAGTTCAACCGTCTAGTTACCACCTACCCTACCCTTATTTGGTGTGAAGCAATAATGTTTCACGCATTATTTTAAAGCATGCTGACCCCTTTTCGATTGCTGTCTACAGGGCATTAGTATCTATACCTTCTCTTCGAGAAACAACAATGAAAAAGTTAAACTATGTTCTAAAAATAATGTCAAACAGATGATGACGTTTTTCGGACACCTTCTGGAGTAAGCTAGTTCAACCGTCTAGTTACCACCTACCCTACCCTTATTTGGTGTGAAACAATAATGTTTCACGCATTATTTTAAAGCATGCTGACCCCTTTTCGATTGCTATCTACAGGGCATTAGTATCTATACCTTCTCTTCGAGAAACAACAATGAAAAAGTTAAACTATGTTCTAAAAATAATGTCAAACAGATGATGACGTTTTTCGGACACCTTCTGGAGTAAGCTAGTTCAACCGTCTAGTTACCACCTACCCTACCCTTATTTGGTGTGAAGCAATAATGTTTCACGCATTATTTTAAAGCATGCTGACCCCTTTTCGATTGCTATCTACAGGGCATTAGTATCTATACCTTCTCTTCGAGAAACAACAATGAAAAAGTTAAACTATGTTCTAAAAATAATGTCAAACAGATGATGACGTTTTTCGGACACCTTCTGGAGTAAGCTAGTTCAACCGTCTAGTTACCACCTACCCTACCCTTATTTGGTGTGAAACAATAATGTTTCACGCATTATTTTAAAGCATGCTGACCCCTTTTCGATTGCTATCTACAGGGCATTAGTATCTATACCTTCTCTTCGAGAAACAACAATGAAAAAGTTAAACTATGTTCTAAAAATAATGTCAAACAGCTGATGACGTTTTTCGGACACTTTCTGGAGTAAGCTAGTTCAACCGTCTAGTTACCACCTACCCTACCCTTATTTGGTGTGAAGCAATAATGTTTCACGCGTTATTTTAAAGCATGCTGACCCCTTTTCGATTGCTATCTACAGGGCATTAGTATCTATACCTTCTCTTCGAGAAACAACAATGAAAAAGTTAAACTATGTTCTAAAAATAATGTCAAACAGATGATGACGTTTTTCGGACACCTTCTGGAGTAAGCTAGTTCAACCGTCTAGTTACCACCTACCCTACCCTTATTTGGTGTGAAGCAATAATGTTTCACGCATTATTTTAAAGCATGCTGACCCCTTTTCGATTGCTATCTACAGGGCATTAGTATCTATACCTTCTCTTCGAGAAACAACAATGAAAAAGTTAAACTATGTTCTAAAAATAATGTCAAACAGATGATGACGTTTTTCGGACACCTTCTGGAGTAAGCTAGTTCAACCGTCTAGTTACCACCTACCCTACCCTTATTTGGTGTGAAGCAATAATGTTTCACGCATTATTTTAAAGCATGCTGACCCCTTTTCGATTGCTATCTACAGGGCATTAGTATCTATACCTTCTCTTCGAGAAACAACAATGAAAAAGTTAAACTATGTTCTAAAAATAATGTCAAACAGATGATGACGTTTTTCGGACACCTTCTGGAGTAAGCTAGTTCAACCGTCTAGTTACCACTTACCCTACCCTTATTTGGTGTGAAGCAATAATGTTTCACGCATTATTTTAAAGCATTTTCCCCTTTTCGATTGCTATCTATAGGGCATTAGTATCTATACCTTCTCTTCGAGAAACAACAATGAAAAAGTTAAATTATGTTCTAAAAATAATGTCAAACAGATGATGACAGTGCATCACCCTTTCAGACAAGTCGATGTCAATTGTCCTAACTTGTGTTGTGTTAGCTTCTTTCAACTCTTGCCGATTTCGAGGTTTGTCGATGTAGAGTCTACATTGTAGATATAGGTACGCCTTTAGGTCTCCCCATAAAAAAAAAACAATCAGGAGCTGTGTCATTTCAGGGGAACGAGCAGGCCACGGCACATTACGGAAACGGGAGATTAAATATCCAGGGAAAATGCGACGCACAACTTCCATTGAGATTCAAGCTGTATGTGCTCTGGCACCATGAACTTTGAGGAACGACTACAGCAGTGCATTTGTTGTGAAGCGTTAAAGTTTTATACATCGATTTAAAGCCTGTAAAATGCATATTCCAGTGGCATATATAAGGCTTGATATCAATCCTTTCTTTCCGGAAAAATGGGCTATCCAAATATCGCAAATCTAGGTATCAAAGTACCTCTCTAAGTAGTTTGTGAGCTGACGTCAGCTTTGAGTGCAGAAGGCGTTTGTTTACGAGTTTAAGCTTCATTTTGACGACTCAATTACCGGCATTACCTCGCCTTCTAATTACACGCCTCATCTGCTTAAATGGGCCTTATAAATCGTAATTTAAAATTTATCCCCAACTATAAATGTCACGGCGTATTGGCTCTTTCTTAGTTACTGCATTCGGAGCGCGCGCTCTCCATTACAGCAAGGAAAACACCTTATACCCAGGCAATTATCCTCTATTCTATCAATACTTGTATCAATAGTTGTGTACCAGTAGTTGTATTATCAATTTGTGGGTTTCGTGTGACGTCACCGTGCACCGCATCACCGCCAGGGGAATAGTTATGACTCCTCTGATGGATGGAAACTGAAAACGCCGCATCGTGGGTAAATTTTATATGAGGAAGTGTGTGCGGGCCCTGGATCCCTTGGGGCTCTGGTGACACGACACTCCACTCTCGACGCGACGCGTATGCAAAAAAAAATTCTACCGAAATTCGAAACCCACATCATCATCATCGTCATCGACACAGAGGGAACCGGTCTAATGAGAGGCCCCTTTCGGTCGGTCCTTGAAACGATACGCTTCATGATCTTGTTAAGATACGCCTTTTTTCCTCGTCGAGAGTAATTGAGCTCATTGGTGCGCCCAAAAATAAAATTGATTAAATTGATCCGAGACGATACGACGATCTCGAATTTTATATTAGGTAATTAGAAGTCAGAAATAGTGAAGTCGTGGAAGTGATTCCATATTGTGTTATGCATGGTTGGAAAGCTTGTTAGATGTTCTTTTGAATGGTGTATGTGGGGTTTATGGTGTCTGTCCCCTCTCATCTGGAAATAATTTGTTGATCGAGACTGAGACGTATTTTTTCTTTCTTTTTTATGTGAATGCAGTCCAACTACCATGGCGATGGGTTTCAAACGCCTACAGTTAGTTGTACTGCAGCCACGGAGTTGTACTCGCTGCGTTCGCTGCTATGCCACGCGGGAAAGAGATCTTAATTTTGTAAGCGACTTTTATTACAAATCATAACCGTACACCGGTAACACAATAACTGTAATCTTTCTATTAGCGAGAGGCGAGCTGCTGCTTGCTTCTGGTCCTCGCCTCGCAGAGGCCGCGTAGGAAATTATATATATACTACACTCACACACGCATACATGTAGAGAGACAGAGACACACGCGTCCGCGTTACTTAATTTATGACGATAGCATCGGAGCACGTTTATTGTAATGCCGTAATTACATTACACGAATAATAATAATATAAATCGAACTCTGGGTAGATATATTGTTATTAGGTTGTGGTTCCATGGCCAAACGTTGCATGCGCTCGGCTAAATGTCCTTCTTTAGAGCGGGTAATTGAGCCATTCCCCGCTTTTGAAAAATGAACGACGATTGTTTCGAAAGGTACTATACGATATTCATCAGTGATTCGTGTATACCCTCCAGCAGAAATACCTTTATATATATATCTAAATAGTTCCCGATGCAGTAACCACGAAGCCATTATGGACCAGTGCGAAAACTATTCGCCAACCTGTCACACGCCTCGCTAAATTACGCCAATAAAAAAAACCACCGTACCGAACTTGCGAAATTTATTACCCGTTTTTTTTTCTGTTGTGTTTATTTTTTATTTTACGACTTTTGGCAAACTGGCCGCCCACCCGTTATCCGAATTCATTCACTCGACAGCCAGTTCGCCAGAAATCGCTTATTGTTTAGGCTAGGCGCTTTTCACACTTTTTATTTTCGACTCCAGAGTAGTTTTAAGTTGCGTATATAGATTAGGCGAACCAATGTCTAGATGAGACTATGTGTCATCCAGTATTATTTCTGATTGCAGAGGCCGCCCTCGTCGTCACTATCGTACGGGGGCCCCGTGAACGACGACGTTAGGTCGCCGGGCACCCCGGGCCCCCTTTCACAGCCCCCCGCCTCCCAACAAAGCATCGACGGATCGGATCCAGGTAAGAATACATACTAAATCCTTATGTGAACCCATATTGTGTTATACATCATTGGAAAGCTCGTTTAAGCCTTATTCGATTGATCCAGGTCTTCACTAAAACAACCCTCTCTTAAAAATCAATGCCAAATCATCAAAATTAAGATGTGAAGCCATGGTGTGCTATACATCATCTTAAACCTTGTTTAGCCCTTGTTAAACTGGTATAGTTAGGGCATTTCTAGATAAACCCTCTCTCTGTGAATAACTATAGAAAAAGCAAATTAGGAGTGGAAGTATATAGTGTTATACATCACTGGAAAGCTTGTTTAACCCTTCTTCAATTGCCATATCAAGGTCTTTACTAAAACAACCTTCTCATAAGAATCAATACCAAATCGTCAAAATTAAGACGTTAAGCCATGGTGTGCAATACATCATTTTAAACCTTGTTTCGTACTTGTTAAGCTAGTATAGTCAGGGCATTTCTAGATATACCCTCTCTTTAAGAATAACCAGAGAAAAGACCAATCTAGAAGTGAAAGCATATAGTGTTATACATCACTGGAAAGCTTGTTCAATGCTTCTTAATATGGTATAGTCGGGGCATTAGTAGTTATACCCTCTCTTCGTGAATCGTCGTTGAATCGGAGATATTCATGAGGATTATCGTGTAAAAAATGTTTTACGAAATTTAAACCGGTCGTAAACGATGTAGGATTACTTGTGATGACCACCGTCATGATCGTCATCGCGCATTGTGAAACAATGGTCGAGCGTTCCGCGTCTCTGGACTCTTCTGTGTATGTGTATGTGTGTGTGTGTGTGTGTGTGTGTGTGTGTGTGTGTGTGTGTGTGTGTGTGTGTGTGTGTGTGTGTGTATGTATGTGTACCGAGCAACCAACCAACCAACCTCTCTCTAGTACTTTATTCAGAGGACGGAGAAGGTAGAGAGCGAGTTGCCTACCATATCCGAGTGCAGCGTGTGTAGTATCTCGCGACGGCGTGGAGTGTAAGCTAATGCTGCGTTGTTAATTCATGAAATATTCATAGGCGACTGTTCGTCACGAATTGTTTATTATAAATAAATTGTTCGCTAACTTTGTCGGGGCGACGTGTTTGTCATGCTAATGTCCCCGGCCCGGCCGGCGGCGCTGCCTTTTCCTCGCGAAACCAAAACTTGCCCGGCTGTTCAACTGCCAGTCGACCCCGTTAGCCGTCGTCATTACACCAACCCCCCTTCACGACTGTTTGTATTCCCCGAATTTGCCATAATTGCTTATATTAAATGTACACCCTCTTGACTCTGTAGAGGTTTGAATAGTAATTGATGAATTAGATTACTCAAAATCGAATATAACTTATCATCACGTACCACCAACCCCCTGGATAAGGGTTATTTCGATGTGAAGATATAGTGTTTTATACATCGATTTAAAGCTTGCAGAACGCCTGTTTGATTGGTGTATATAAGGCATTAATACCTATTTCCTCTCTTTGAAAAAATGACAGTTAGAGTATCAAGTATATACAACCAACCTGCTGAATAGGCATTATTCGATGTGAGGTACTAATGTGTTATATATCATTTTAAAGCTTGTTGAACGCCTGTTTGTATGGTGTATAGAGGGCATTAATATCTATCCCCTCTCTTTGAAAAATGACACAGAACTAGGTATCGAAATGCGGTTGGTCGTAATGAAATAAGTTATACGTAATGGTAAAAGTTATCGATGGGTTAATTCGTGTTATTCACATCGGAGTCAAGCGGTGGCCACTATAAATTTTAAACTTTTACCCGTTTAATTACGGTTTTAACGGGGCTGGCTCGGTGGCGTAACAACTGGGGAAACTTAACTCCCAGTGGGTCTTAATGACCGATTGTAATTCGGTGTATGGACGCGCATCGAACACCACCGGACAATTATCGATTTAGCCATTAGCGTTATCGATGCTAATGCATCTGAAGAAGCGAGTCGCTAACTCTTCATTAGCGTGTTCGACGATTCGGCTTTCAATTACATCAGCGGCTTTTATTAGATCATCAGGGGGACATTTCATTACGGCTTACCGAAAAAAAAAATAACTCTCGTTATCTGTACGGCCTATGCACGCCATCGGTATATCTACCCGTATATATATAGTATTAATTTGTACAATGGGTGAGGATCTATTGTGAGGCGTAGGGGTTTCGTTTTTTACACCTGCTTACCTGGTGCAAAGTCTTCGTCGTCAGATCGATGGTCCGAGATAAAATTCCAGTTCAAAGAAGTGGTCGTACGTATATACAACAATTGGATACCAGTCGATTTCCAGGGCGTTACATTTGTAGTAATTAACATTTAATTGCTAATTTAAATGTAAATATGCCGACCATATGGGTCGGCGTACAGCCGTGCTGAATGGTTGCAGTGGCGTGCCGGGTCCCAGCCAGAAAAACATATTTAGCAATTTAATTAGAAAATGCCATCCATCAATAATTCTCCTGTTACTAATTGTTCGCAGCGTCGAACGCACACAAACAAGCGAGCCGCGAGAGCTCGTGTGCCGATGCGTGTGTGCGCTGCAGACCCGGGGGATTCGATATTTTACGATTGGTATCAGTTTGGGAATCAAAAACGCGTGTTAGTTATGACCGAGCGATGACGTGCATTAATGTGGTCGCAATAAATTGAGATTTGTGCCCGAGATATATGTGTTTTGTGTTGTGTGCTCGCGTTGCCCGTTCGCTCGTCCCGAATATCGCGCCACACCGCTACCAATTACACATTTTGCGGTGGCGACATTCTGTTTAATTCAGTGCCGCCTAATGAAAGTTTACGTGCATCCACCGACGGGTCGAAGAAAAAGACGCCGCGCGAAAATTTATAACCCTATCACCACACCGACCCCGGGCCACCATATATTCTTACTTGCTTTTACTGCAACTTCACGCTCTCGCCCTACTAACTTTCCGAGACCACTTTGCGTATATCATGATAAACTGTTCCGAGTTGACAAACTATTAACAGTTTAACCAGTTCCACACGACGACGTCGCACAGCATTGACCAACTCTCCACCGCAACCCGAAAGTGAATCTTTAGAGTATTATGCATAATTACAAAGCCAAACTTTGCACTAATCATTTGATGCACTTTGCAACACACCGGACACCACCTCTCACCAGTATCGACCCTGCATTATCGAGTTAGGAAAGGGGCCCCATAAGGAGTTATTCATCATTTTAGAACTAATACAGTGGTTTATGCTTTGTGTTTTGACCATTTGCAACAGTGAATCTATAACAAGTTATACATCATTTTAAAGCTAATCCATTGTAGATTCCAATGGTGTATGGTATGTCAACGCAAACACTTCCTCTCATGCATTTGCCTTCTATGGGTGAGGTGGTTTGACCGTTTGCACAAATGAATCCATAACGTGTTATACATCATTTTAAAGCTAATCCATTGTAGAATCCAATGGTGTGTGGTTTGTCAAGGCAAACACTTCTTCTCATGCATTTGCCTTCTATGGGTGAGGTGGTTTGACCGTTTGCAGAAGTGAATCCATAACGTGTTATACATCATTTTAAAGCTAATCCATTGTAGAATCAAGTGGTGTGTGGTTTGTCAAGGCAAACACTTCCTCTCATGCATTTGCCTTCGATGGGCGAAGTGGTTTGACGATTTCCAAAAGTGAACCTATAACAAGTTATACACCATTTTAAAGCTAATTCTTTGCAGAATCCAGTGGTTCAACGCTTTTTAATACATCTATTCTCTCTCTTCTGGTTTTAAGCATCATAGTTTAGAACAAGTTTAACAGTTTAGAAAATACCCTTTAGAAAAGTGAACCCAGGACGTGTTATACACCATTTTAAAGCTAATAGATTGTAGGGTGCAGTGGTGCATAGTTATCTAAAGGAAAATTCTCCTCTCTTGGGGTTTTGTGAGTTGGTAATTTTCTATTTGTCCGCGGTAAGGTCTGAGGATAATAACGGTAGTTTGGTTAATTTCATACGGAAGAAGTTTGCGAGTTACCGTGCTGTGGAGAGTCGTCCTCGGAGTCGACGTCGAAAATGATAATGCCGTAATGCGATTGTTATCTCTGACGTTTCTGCGGCACTTTATCTTATCTCTCACCCCTTTAAGGCGTTGGTTCGGTGAATCGGGGAGTGCGGGCGGGTGCGTCGGTTCCACTAATGGAACTTATTTAAGGCGGCGGAGTGCTCGAGAAGCTGCGGTTCTTTCTGGGTTCGCGGGTTCGCGCGGCTAATAGCCCCGCCGCCACCGCCCGCCGAATGGAACGGAATGGAAAACAACTCACCACGGAAAAGCCTCGGGAGCGCGGAATTATTGCTCGCAAAGCCAAATCCCTTATTTATTTATTATTATACAACTCTCCCTCCCTGAACATATTTCAGCATTAATGCTAACGGAACGCATGGAATTTTTTCCTCCTCTTGGGGGATTTATTATTTTCGATGTTTTCTGCTTCCTTCGGATTCTGCTTTCTTCGGAGCCCGGGCTTATTGGAAAGGGGGCGAGCGCGCGGGGGAGGAGAATTAAGATTTACAGGTCTTGGAGGGATGAACACGAGATTTCAATCTATCCCGATGGATCCCCCGTCTCCCAAGTAAAATTTTGTCGTCGTCCGGTGTTAGTTGTTGTTTATGTCGCCGGGACATAAATCAACGACCTGAAATTTTCGACCACGCACCACGTTTTGATTACACTGTTCGATTACCCGTTTGATATACGATCGTGGAACCTTAAAAAATGATCCTGGCTCTCCAAGCTTCATTTATAATTTCGGACCTACCGATAAAAGCCACGAATTCCGACCCGAGGTTATCGCCTCTCTTGATTGATTCCCATGACGTTTTAACCCTTATACGAGAAAACACACGATATTTGTCTGCATTCTCCTTGTCTACGTCTGGATTCTTCACAGACTTCGTCTGGATACTCTACAGCCTTCGTCTGGATTCAATTACTCGGCAGTTATTAAAATTTGGCAAATTCCCGACGTTGCACGGTGGGGGGAAACGCGTAACGACAAAGCCTGGGGTTTTAGGGAGAAAAGCCTAACATAAAATAACCCGTGGGGGAGAGACAACCCCATAGCGGCGACGACGGCGGCATTGTTTCAGTGCTTCTCTCTCGGATGTGGTAGATTATTTTAGACAGAAGTTGCGGAAATATGGGAAACGGAAGTTGACGAGGCGTGAATGAAGCGAAGCAACACGAATATGGATGAGAACGCGCGGGCGTTCTTCCCCAAGCAAAATTTCTCGCGCTTCCGTGCGCTTCTTAGACTCTACTCTCCACTCTTCTTGCGTGGAGGGTGGGTGGCGTGCGTGAACCTAAATATTTCAAGCGTAGACAAACAAACAAAACGTCCGAGCGCACATGTTTGATTTATGCGACCGCAAATGGCCGCTTTCTGCGGTCTCGCCGCTTTTACAACTATACCAGAACAGACGACGCAATTGCGGTCGCGATAAAGGGAAACACTCCACCTGCGACTGACTTTTTACAATCGAACCACTCGTTATCGAATTACCTCGCCAATTATTTATAACAAACCGTTAGATTACGGGGGGGTTGATTTGCTTCTATTTGCGGTTTACCTTCTATACACTCAAACAAACACGATGATTACACCTATTTATAGAAGCGAAACGATTAGGAGTTACGCATCGTTTTAAAGAGAAATCATTGGAGAATCTAATGGTGTAATGCTTTTTGATACCTCTGATTCCTTCCTTCAGTTTTCTAGCATATACTTTTAACACAATGATTATTGGAACTTATAAAAGTGAATATCCTAGGAGTTTTGCATCATTTTGAAGAATCTTCATCGTAGAATCTAATGGTGCAACGCTTTTTAATACATCAACTCCCTCTCTTCTGTTTTCAAGCATACAAGATGTTTAACACAGTAAATGTACATACTGTACATAAAGAAGGATCTAGTCCCATTATCGGAGTGTTTACGTGTCCCAGATTTGATTATCCCCGATCAGATTTGTTTGTTTCTGAGAAGACAGATGTTTTAAAAAGGCTTCTTCGAATTAAGATTGTGATAAGAGTGGAGATATCTATCGGAAGAGCCTGTCACATTGGTTTGTGTGGGTAAATTGTTGGGCGTTGGTCGTTGCGCGGCGGGCAGAAATAGGACAATTAATTAAGAAAAAGTGGAACATAAACTGGTATGGACGTGTATTAAGGCCTAGGCGGCGATGTTAATGCTTTATGAAAAGAAAAGCGGGGGATATAATCCAGGCGCGGCCTGGTGCTGCACCCACCCCAGTCGAACGAACGGAACGGCTGGTAATGTAATTAGTCCCCGAAATCATGGTAACGAAATCTCATTCGCACCCATTATGACGCATTAGGTGCGTTAGGCGATCAGTTAGGAGTGAGGGGCTGCACCGTTCGAGGTGGCGGAATCGCATTTGCCGGCAATGGGGCGCAAAATGTCTCCCGTACAGCCGAGCATTTGCATAATCGAGTGCCGGGCCCTAATTAAAAATGTATGGCACAGCTCCTTCTACTCTGCGCCGTCAATATTTTACGCCAGTCACTGTCACCTACCGTGACAGCTAGCTCCCAGTCGCTTCCAACCCTTTTTACCTTTTTTACGTCGCCTGCTTCCTCCCACCCCACATCGTACCCGTTACATATTTCATGACGGCGCCCGAAGAAGAGATATTCCCTATCATATTTTAGATCACGTCTCCATCTCGCAGAGAGTGACTTACAACACTCGATTTGTAATCCGCCATGGCTTGCCACTGCTTTATCCAGTGCATCTACGATTACATATTCACGTTCCTTCTCCCTCGAAGACGGAACATTAACCCTGTGACGTGAAGAATCCGACTAAACAACAACATCTGTGCGGGTGAGCGCGAGCAACAGAGCCTTAAAAACGGATGTTGATATTAAAATGCCCGATTGTCACGTCGGTCGGATCGGGAGAGACAAGCGGGTCCGTTGTTGTGCTCTGTCCGCTTTACAAGCGGGTTACAGATTTTTAGTGCGGCGCTCGGCTCGCTCGCCCAGTCACTCAGTCAAAGGCCCATTTTATTAGGGCAACCGGTGTCGAATGTGAACTCCGCTATAAACTTTATGTCCCGGCCGTTACTGAACGTTCTTAACCGTGAATCCCGCTACGTTAGTGTCTTTTTACTGGCTCCTCTCCGGCACACTACGGGTGACCTTCCGCGTGGACCGTTCGACGTCCCTATACTCTCCCTTCAGGACCACTTGCCTTGCCTCTTCTCTCCTGAATTAAAGTGATTCCGATGAGCTTTATATACATTGCACGACCTCTTCATGCACTTTTTACGCCGTTACCTCCGACCATCAAACAACGGTTACTTTTACGGCTACGCTTTATTGCGCATTTTTTTTTAGATTTTTATTACCTACCAGCACTTCTACTACCTTCTTTACATCACCACATCAAGCATCAACATCCACGCGGATGATAGAAGGTGTAATAAGTAGTTATACTAAGCTTATCACACCTTCTTTCCTCAGTGGTGCAAATCTCGTTAATACATCTACTCCCTCACGTCAGTTTTGTGTTGATTACACCTTCTTATAGAAGTGATTCCATTGGGAATTATACATCATTTTAAAGAGGAATAATTGTGGAATCTAATGGTGTATTGCTTGTTAACACATCTAGTCCCTCTCGTGTGTTTTCAAGCGTTGAAGATATGGCACCACTTCTACTACATCAAGCATCATCACGTTGAAACAATGATATTTAGCTTTATTATAACTATTTATTACATTTATTACACAAGTGATTAAATTCGGAGTTATGAATTATTGTAGAGGTAAATTGTTGAGAAATTCAGTGATGCAAGTCTTGTACATCTTCTTGTACTTCTTGTACATCTTGTACATCTACTCCCTCTCGTCAATCAGTTTAAGTTGATTACACCTTCTTATAGAAGTGATTCTATTAGGAATTATATATCATTTTAAAGGGGAATCATTGTGGAGTCCAGTGGTGTATTGCTTGTTAATACATCTAGCCCCTCTCGTGTGTTTTCAAGCGTCGAAGATATGGCACCACTTCTACTACATCAAGCATCATCACGTTCAAGCAATGATATTTAGCCTTATTATACCTAACTATTTATTACATCTACTTACTAAAGTGATTAAATTCGGAGTTATGAATTATTGTAGAGGTAAATTGTTGAGAAATTCAGTGATGCAAGTTTTGTACATCTTCTTGTACTTCTTGTACATCTACTCCCTCTCGTCTGTCAGTTTTATGTTGATTACACCTTCTTATAGAAGTGATTCTATTAGGAATTATATATCATTTTAAAGGGGAATCATTGTGGAATCCAGTGGTGTATTGCTTGTTAATACATCTAGTCCCTCTCGTATGTTCTCAAGCTTTGGAGATACGGTACCACTTCTGCTACATCAAGTATCATCACATTCAAACAATGATACTCCCAATTTAGGCTTATTATAACTACTTATTACACCTACTTACAAAAGTGATTCAATTTGGTGTTGTGCATTATTATAGAGGTAAATCATTGGGGAATTCAGTGCTGCAAATCTTGTTAATACATCTCTTCACTTTTGTGCTGATTACACCTTCTTATAGAAGTGATTCCATTATGAATTATACATCATTTTAAAGGGGAATCATTGTGGAATCCAATGGTAAATAGCTTGTTAGTGCATCTAGTCCCTCTCGTGTGTTTTCGAGCGTCGAAGATATGGTAGCACTTGTACAACATCGAGCATCATCATATTGAAAGAGGAGACCTCCAATTTACTCTGATAGTATGCTCAAGCATCAAGGCTCGAGACCGTGGGGCATTAAGTTTAGATTACCGGACAATATCTGGTTGAGAGCCGTCAAATTAGGAGAGATGTAATTTGGTGGGTGCAATCTCGAGATGGGATTGAAGAGCGAGATGCTTCACGGTGTATAACTAACGTGGTCCGTTGTGTTCGAGATTCGTTTAATCAAAACCAAATATCCCGCCGGACAATGAAGAATGGGCACTATTTGGCACCTGTGGAATTTCCTTTTTATTTAAACGGGGACCCGGGGGGCCCCGTGATAGGATAATTATCCGTCCATTCTGCGACTGAATGCTGGCCGCGGCGGTGTGTTGTTGAAGGTGGGTGATGCGGGCGGGTGATGGAAGAAGGAAGGGTTCGTGGGGCCCTTGTCTCGAGGTCTACCTGGACCGGACAACACAATACGGTCGGCTGGGCGCATTGTGCGCCTCATTACCGCTTATTCAGATGAAATGAAATTAGTTCGCATTCACGAGAGGGCGCTGGTGCTGGTGCTGGTTGCAGTCGACCCGCGCTAACGACCGTCTCGCGGGAACGTTGATAAAAACAAATGGCACCGACGACGTCAAACTCCCAATGGTGGGCGATGACGGCGAAGTCTTCGTCTCGTTCGACCCGCTTTTTAAATTATGCAATTCGAGCGGAATCTTTTACTTTTTACCCAACCCCCCCCACGGGAAATAAATAGACTAGTTTAATTAAGATATTGCCCCGTTATTCTTTTGTCTCCGGGGTTCTCGGAATTCATCAGTTTTTATCTTACGAGTTAATTAAGTTTTCTCGGGGGTGGGTTGGTCGGAAAATTAAATTCTTATCGAGTTTTTCGTATTCCGCGCGGCGGCGCCTCTCCTCCTCCCGCGAAAAGGAACTGCGATCGTAAATTATGGCGTTGGCGTGTTCTGAGGTGTCCGACCGCCACTTAGAAGGGGCGGACGGGGGTGTGAAGCCGACACACAGTTATGGGCAACGGTCATGCCACGGGAATCATCCACCTGGTGGTCTATTGATGGATCCCCCGCCTCATGCGATTGCAATATAGCCTTCACACCTGAATCTTAATGGAAAAAATCCTTGGGGCGTAGACATTAATTAAACTGCGGGGGCGGCATAATCCGCGAAACGCCATAAAGGGCGCATTATGCAGCCCCGGATTGTTATGTGTTGATCAAGGTGGTGCGACGACGACGTAATTGTGGGGTGGCTATTGCTTTTTTAACCAAATACCGACGGCGATAATGGCCTATTACGCCTCCAAGCAGGATTAATCCTACGAGCCCTATTAGGAGGGACCGAAACGGATAATAACGATTCCCCCCGTTTTTTTTTTTGCCAGGAACTTTATAATTAACCAACAACAAGTTTTCTCCTAAATTTGGTCGGAGCCCGGAATCCGAGACGGGCGACGTACAATACCTTTACATCTCGCAATTGTTCACACCGCATAGTTGTTTTTCTCGGGCGCGCGGGTCGAGCCGACTGACGACGACGTGTCGGCGCTTTTTTCGCCGCGAATACCCGATAATGCGCGCCGACTTTTTAATTTCCGAAGCGGGACCGGGCATACCACTTGGCCTCTCCCAAGAAAACATCGCCACCAAATACCGTAAACCTTGTCCGGACGGGAACAAACATTTTAGGCATTTTATAATGCCCAAAATCGAAAATTACCCGACGGACCGCTCCGCAACGGCACATCATCAAATTATTCCACGCACGCACTCGCTCCACAACCCTTAGCACGAGGGGATTGTCCCAACAAATTTTATTTTATCGTTAAGTAATAGACGATGCTCACCAATTGGATACACCAGCTCAACAACCTAATGGTTCTACCTATTTTTAAAAGTGAATCCACAGTGTGTTATACATCATTTTAAGGGTAAAATATTGTGGAATCCAGTGGTGTATAGCTTGTTGTAGTTGTTTTGGGTGCGGTTTATTCCGCTGCACCTAGGCCAATTCTTGGCCCTTTGTGCTTACCCATTTTTACATACTGTTTGATAACGACAACCAGAGGTGTTCAACTGGTTGCCGGCACCCACGGTTTTACGCCTCTTGCGAAAGGCGGTGGGACGAGGATCTTCAGCTGATGCCTGGATTTGAACCCAAGACTTCCTAGCAGGAGAGCAGCACTCTACCGCTAGAGCCACTCGCCCCATACCATACTATAGCTCTATTATTTTACTACTTGTTGTAGTTGTTTTGGGTGCGGTTTATTCCGCTGCACCTAGGCCAATTCTTGGCCCTTTGTGCTTACCCATTTTTACATACTGTTTGATAACGACAACCAGAGGTGTTCAACTGGTTGCCGGCACCCACGGTTTTACGCCTTTTGCGAAAGGCGGTGGGACGAGGATCTTCAGCTGATGCCTGGATTTGAACCCAAGACTTCCTAGCAGGAGAGCAGCACTCTACCGCTAGAGCCACTCGCCCCATACCATACTATAGCTCTATTATTTTACTACTTGTTGTAGTTGTTTTGGGTGCGGTTTATTCCGCTGCACCTAGGCCAATTCTTGGCCCTTTGTGCTTACCCATTTTTACATACTGTTTGATAACGACAACCAGAGGTGTTCAACTGGTTGCCGGCACCCACGGTTTTACGCCTCTTGCGAAAGGCGGTGGGACGAGGATCTTCAGCTGATGCCTGGATTTGAACCCAAGACTTCCTAGCAGGAGAGCAGCACTCTACCGCTAGAGCCACTCGCCCCATACCATACTATAGCTCTATTATTTTACTACTTGTTGTAGTTGTTTTGGGTGCGGTTTATTCCGCTGCACCTAGGCCAATTCTTGGCCCTTTGTGCTTACCCATTTTTACATACTGTTTGATAACGACAACCAGAGGTGTTCAACTGGTTGCCGGCACCCACGGTTTTACGCCTTTTGCGAAAGGCGGTGGGACGAGGATCTTCAGCTGATGCCTGGATTTGAACCCAAGACTTCCTAGCAGGAGAGCAGCACTCTACCGCTAGAGCCACTCGCCCCATACCATACTATAGCTCTATTATTTTACTACTTGTTGTAGTTGTTTTGGGTGCGGTTTATTCCGCTGCACCTAGGCCAATTCTTGGCCCTTTGTGCTTACCCATTTTTACATACTGTTTGATAACGACAACCAGAGGTGTTCAACTGGTTGCCGGCACCCACGGTTTTACGCCTCTTGCGAAAGGCGGTGGGACGAGGATCTTCAGCTGATGCCTGGATTTGAACCCAAGACTTCCTAGCAGGAGAGCAGCACTCTACCGCTAGAGCCACTCGCCCCATACCATACTATAGCTCTATTATTTTACTACTTGTTGTAGTTGTTTTGGGTGCGGTTTATTCCGCTGCACCTAGGCCAATTCTTGGCCCTTTGTGCTTACCCATTTTTACATACTGTTTGATAACGACAACCAGAGGTGTTCAACTGGTTGCCGGCACCCACGGTTTTACGCCTTTTGCGAAAGGCGGTGGGACGAGGATCTTCAGCTGATGCCTGGATTTGAACCCAAGACTTCCTAGCAGGAGAGCAGCACTCTACCGCTAGAGCCACTCGCCCCATACCATACTATAGCTCTATTATTTTACTACTTGTTGTAGTTGTTTTGGGTGCGGTTTATTCCGCTGCACCTAGGCCAATTCTTGGCCCTTTGTGCTTACCCATTTTTACATACTGTTTGATAACGACAACCAGAGGTGTTCAACTGGTTGCCGGCACCCACGGTTTTACGCCTTTTGCGAAAGGCGGTGGGACGAGGATCTTCAGCTGATGCCTGGATTTGAACCCAAGACTTCCTAGCAGGAGAGCAGCACTCTACCGCTAGAGCCACTCGCCCCATACCATACTATAGCTCTATTATTTTACTACTTGTTGTAGTTGTTTTGGGTGCGGTTTATTCCGCTGCACCTAGGCCAATTCTTGGCCCTTTGTGCTTACCCATTTTTACATACTGTTTGATAACGACAACCAGAGGTGTTCAACTGGTTGCCGGCACCCACGGTTTTACGCCTCTTGCGAAAGGCGGTGGGACGAGGATCTTCAGCTGATGCCTGGATTTGAACCCAAGACTTCCTAGCAGGAGAGCAGCACTCTACCGCTAGAGCCACTCGCCCCATTGGTGTATAGCTTGTTGATACATATACCCTCTCTCGTTCGTTTTCAAGCTTTGCAGATAAGGTAGTTCAAGTTATAACCTATAAATTCTATCATTTTGAAGACTTTCTTGAGTTCTTGTAGTGTAGTCGCATAGGGGGAGTAAAAATCTCATTACTCTGTAGTGGAGAAGCATCCGCAGGTCTGAAAGTAATTAAAAGGAGAGGAGTGAGCGAGAGTTCTTTTACCTGGAGCGGCGGCATAATCGAAAAACGTGCGAGAGCGCCGCTGGAAAAAACAAATGAGTCCGCTAAATGTGGGTGTGGTTTGGGTCCATTAAAAACGTGCGTGCCCGGCTACCATACACAACATATAAATAAATTTGTATTCCACCCTGTGCGCCCGTCGTAAAATTGAGACGTAATTACAATACGCGAAACGAAGTGGACTGCCGAGCGGGCATGCCGTCGCCGATCCGTCCTGCGGAGGTTGTTTCTTGTTTCCGTTTCTTCGCCGATGAAAAACAATACCGGACCCGCGCTGTTGTTGTTTTTCCGTTACGAGTTTTAGCGATTTCGGGCACCGATATATACTCACACACGTACACGCGCACGTACAGACCCGGTTATTGTTTTCTTATGGTGTTTTGGCTCGCGGTAATTAGTATGTATGCCATAACGGCTTCTGTGTTAGTTTTCGTCTATTAATAAAGCCGGGTTCTTTATCTTTTTTTACTGGTGTATTAATGTCGTCCGATCACAACCTGAAATAATACCGCGCGGGCTGTTAAATTAATCATTAAGGCAGAACAAATATGCAGTCTTTGATGCCTTTGTGCGACACGAGGCCGCGTTTTATGACAGTCGTCATACAGTTTCGGAAGTTTTTCCCTCTGTTTTCTTTCTAGGAAAACACCTCGCAATTTCTCGACTCGAAGATTTCTTCATAGGAATATAGTTTTTTAAATATCCAATAGATGGCGCTCTACATATTATCTCACCATAATATGTAGCAAGTCTCATATATATAAAGAGAAATACTTGGCCGTGCTTCGGTATGCAACAGCCGTGTTGACCGCTTTTTGTCTCTCAGGAATTCCTGTATATTAAGAGATTTCTGCCATATTCCATATCGACGGTTATCTAACCTCTTTTTTAATGGAAATTTCCTTATCGGCGGTGCCCTTTTTATTGCCCGACTCCCTCCTGTCGGGGGTGATCTTAGCACCTGATATCGAAACTTTTTCATATGCAAATCCACCCCTACGCACATAATTCGCGGCGGTGACAAATGAAGGAAGGCGGTGGTGCGTAGGGCGACGCTTGGACGCCTCTCGCTATCTTAAGATGCCCTCGCCGGCGTCTTAATTAAACACCCTCTCCAACCCCTAAATTATCAGATGTAGACGCGCGCGACAATGGACGCGACATTAATCAGGGAGGATCTGAATTTCAAATTTACCGCCCTCCTCCTTCGGCTTTTTTTACGTTGTTGCTATTTTTTGCGCGCCCGTCTCGGGGGGTGATCACCCTAGCGGATCGTTGGGGAGGCTGACAATGTCGGTACCAGGAACGATAGGGCCGCGCCATTGTCCGACACCCCGATCGGAAAAGATCAACACAGACCGGAACGTCGAAGGGCCCTTCTACAGACCCAGAAGGGCTCTTCTCGCTCCGCAGATACCAAGATTGCATCGAAACCTGTGTTACTTGATTGTCTGTTTCTGTTACCACACTGTTGCTTCTCCTATTTGACACACCAGTTGCTGTTAAGCTCATTTTCGAGTGTTCACTTTGGTTTGGCGCACAACGTGGGGTCACAACGTGCACCTAAGTCACTCTTGGCCCTTAACAGATGATTTGACAGTTTTCCAAGAAAAATCATGGTTTATCTCCTAAAAAATGTGCCGATGGTGAGATTGTGATCTAGAATTGGTAAAATGGAATGGAGTGCGTTAGCTATACCATTCGAATGAATGAAAGAAAAAATTTCGTAGAAATGCTGCCGCTGCTACAGCTATGGGTATTTATTTATTTAAGCCGCCGTTCAACACCTCGATTGTGTGTCTTTCTGTTTGTTTTGGCGTCGCGTTGACAGATCATTTCCAAACAAAAGCCTCTCTCGGCTGACACCTTCGATTTTAGAGATGTATTTATTCCGACTTGGTCCGCATCTACTATATTATGTAAATCTGGAGTCCAGCGCCGTATGTGGCCTCTTTACTGTACTAGTTCTTAGCGGCGTTTACTGAAATTTCTTTTCTTCTGTTGCAGATGCCATCGGTAAGTGGTACAATCACCGGATGACCCTAACCCAGTACTAAACCAAGCGATTTTTCGGTCGGTAAGCCGTAGGAACTAATTTAATCTTAACTAACTTAACTTTAGCCTTAACGAAATTAACCTTAGTCTTCACGATTGTTGTTATTAACCTGTCTTTGAATAAATAAACGTTGTATACTTAGCTAGTTGTAATCTTTTGAGTGTTGTAGACTTGTAGAGGGTAAGTTATCGATAAGTGATAACAGCGCTTGTAGGGACGTAGTCACGTATTCTATTTTGCCCGCAAAAGGGATGCTGGGGTGTGACGTGACGCGCAGACCAAACCCGGCCGCAAAAACTAGATTAATAACCGGGATAACGGCTAATCTGCGGTCACCTGGGCGCCGCCGCCCCCCGCCCCACGTCCCCGAGGTAGCGTTCCGGGCCAAACCCGACCTGAATAATAATCGAAAGCCGACTCTGCACTATAAACGATTGAATAACTCCCTGTGGCTGACTAAGCTACGAACATCAAAACTGGACTTGTCATGTTTACTGATTCGATTCCGCTTTCAATTTCTCTCTCTCGAAGACGATGATGAAGAAGACGTGGATGGGTGGGGACAAGTGTAAAACGCCTGTCTTTTGTTTTACTGCCGCATAATTACACGCCAATTAAAATTTTTATTAAGGAGGTTAGGCTATAGTGGAAGAGGCAAACATTGTACTCGCTTGTTTGCGTCTAATTGGGCTATAAAATCAACGGATACGCAACGGAAGAGATGTAATAAAGTTATGCTTGAATTATTTAACGTAAACAGTAGATGTGTGGAAGAAAACCCACACCTGACACCACTCAGTATAATCAATACCAGAACTAGTTGCGGATTTTCTCAACAAACTGGCGTTTCTTAACAAACGGGCGCTGAAAAACGTCGGTAGGAAAACATAAGACATGCAATACACCTGTTAGCGTATCTCAGGGGATGCGATATGCTAGGGGGATGGTATGGTCTCTCTCTCCCCCCTAATGTGAGTTCTAAACAGATTTTAATGCAGTAAAACAATGACGCGCCCCCTCGGCTTTCATAATCGCCCCGCGCCGGTACCGGCGAGCTCGCGCGCCACTTGGGGGCCAATAAAACCCCTGTGAATTATTAAAATCGGCCGCAGAAACAATTCTTGTACTACCCCTTGAGAACAACTCGCCGAAATTAATTTAAATCGCCCAAAAACTCGGTAATTTTATTTGCGTAGAAAGGGTTCGGTTGTAAATTCATAACCTTGACGGTTGTAATCTAGTCGCGGGGGTTGTAGGGGGTTAAATTCTCGAACCGTATCGATCGTAAATGATTATGCATTTTTCTGTGCGAGCCCCGCGCGGACTATTAAAACGTTGAAAGCGAGGTATTACACCTATAAAAAGGCACGGTCGTGCTGCTAGCTAACCCACCCAGTGTTGCTGCTACAACAACGTCTGCTCGGTCCTGAGTGTGCCGGAATAAATATTCGATCGTCAATTTGTCGGGCCGCACTCACGCGATACTCTCTTATATATTTCGGCCGCCTTAATTAATTAAATAATTAATTAATTGTTACGGAAGAATGGATTGTACGCACCTACGCGCTGAGACCGATAAACCAAATTATAACCTCCATTCAAGCCCACGTCACTCGACCCCCGACTACGACCTGTCAAAATTATGGTTGTTTCCTTTTTTTTTGTTGTGTATGGGTTTTTGTGGCCACAAACTTGACTTATTCCTTATTGGAACCCATATTAACCCCACGTTACCCGCAATGAATCACTACAAAGCACTAGATAAGATTATAACCTATTTTTTTCGCACGAGGTACTTTTTTAGGCATACTTGCGCTAGATGGCGCCACCCAAGACGTCACTGTCTAATTTTTAGACTTTACAACACATTATTACTCCTAATTTAGTTAGAACAAAATAATGACCATAGTTTTGTGATCCTGTGTTTCATATCAGTATTTAACGCAAAGACAAAATAATGAATCGTTTTCTAGTGCATTTAGGGAAATAGGTCTTTGGTGGCGCCATCTAGCGTAAGTAGATGCTTAAAAAAATTCTTTTTGGTTCTAACCTTATCTAGTGACATCAGCGCCAACTAACGGCACCAGAACGTATTAATCGCGGGTTTTATAACCTTTTATGACTATAGACAATAATATTTTAAGTTAAACCGATAAAATGAGCAGAAATATAGTTTTGAAACGCTTCAGTTGCATCGAATGTGAACATATGTCTGATTTTGCAGTGTTTTTTATTCAATCTCTCGTTTAATCGAAAGAAATTTGACCCAGTTATCAGTAGCGGCTGCAGTAATCGTTCGAGGCAGTGTAGTCGTAGTTTTATCTCTCAAAACGTGTCGAACATATATTTACAACGATGGCCCCCGTACTTGTTTTTTATTATTACAATTATTATTACTCCGCTATCTCGTAGGCTGATTTATGACCGTCTAAACGATATTTTTTTACATCTAATTGAAAGTTAAAATCAAATAAAAGCGTTCGTATTTATTAAGTTAAATGATTGTTGTTGATATATTAGTTGGCGATATATAATAGTATATTATTATGTTTTAAATGAACGAATGCGCCAATATGTCTTATAAAACGAGTGTAATATACTATTTTTCCTACTTTGCGTCATTAATTTTATAAAAATTTAGAAGTATATTAGGTAAAATTCCAATCTAGAGTATTTATGGGTGCAACCGTTGGTAACACTGTCATCTGTCACTTAAATTCAAATATCTGTGAAAAAGTAATTATTGATAATTATTATATGCCATCATATAGTAGTAGTACGAAACCTAGGATGCAACACGCATGTTTAAATATGTATAAAAATATACATACTTCGCAGTTTGTGCGACTTACTTTTGTGGTTATGTGTATTTTCGTTTGACATGCATTTGATATCAATGTCACCAATCTTAGAAAAAAGTTACTAAAAACGGTGTTACAATTTGTTAATTGTAACACCGAAAACAGTGTTACAATGTGTGCATTGTGAATGCAAAGTAGAAAAACTATAATTTGTTTAGTGTTTTTAAGGTTAGGTCAACTGTCAAAATTTGACGTATCACGCAGTGGCGCCATTATCGCATATTCCTCGCGACTGTCAAAATGTCACTCGGTCAGATTAACACATCATCTCGATTTAGAGGTGTATTTATAAAAACACCGTCGGTAAATATTGAAATTAATTTAAACCTTGCAACCTTATACGTCAACCGTGGCTCGCACTCTCGATTTTATTTTCAATTACAAACGCAAACAAGAAATTAATGCCGCTGCCTGCCAATGCCGGTCGGTACAGCAGGCTTCTGTACACTGCTGTACGTGTGTATGCGTGCCCGTTTTGTTTTAATCCGTTTTTGTTGGCCATTTAATAAACCCGGATGATTTAAATGTTTCCATGCGCGAGCTCCGAGCCTCTCCGTTGTCCCCGCGCCGCCCCTCGCCAACGTTTCGAACGCATTCTACGCCGTTAACAAGAAAACATACTTAATTCAGGAATACGGTGCGAAATTAAACCTGTTCTTTTATACGCCGACCTCAGAGACATACCTTGATTATTTTTACAAACTTCACCCATCTCCGGTGACGCGACGTTTAAATTCTTTTTCGTTCCGGAATTTGTAAATATACAAAACATTTTTTAGGTTATTATTTTTATACGTCAAATAAGAACAACGCGTGTGAAGTATGCAACTAATCTAACAGTAATGTTTGACGTTTAAAACGTCAAATACGTTTTGAGGTTAGATAATTGCGAATAATATTAAATTTGATTTGTTTTCTTGATTTTTTAATTCTATTATGAGTGTGTGTATATGTGAAATATGCGAGATGCGTGTACAGCACTTAAATGATGATAATTATTGCGAGTGAGATTGTGATCAGCGTTGAGTGTATCATAGAGGTCGCTGTTCGCAGACGGACGAGGCAAACTGAAACAACGGCATGTGCTAATGAGCGCATGATATATACCTCTAGCCTCCTACCTGCCGCAATAAATCAGTGCTATCAATACGCTACTGTTTAATTATGATATAGCACTCCATCTAACGGGGATTTTAACAACTCGCGACGCGACGGGTGTACCTACATTTTCATTAACGAAAGTTTGAAGTGGATTATGTTCTTGTGGCCTTGTATGCATCACCTGCGAACATGTTCTTCTTTGTATTGTGATATGTTGCGTTTATTTTTGATTCTTTCGCAAACTGCGGTTAGTAGGAAGTGAGCAGGCTGCCAACCTAACGGCGAGGCGTAACGAAAATAGATCAATACCCTAAGATATGAAAATAAATCTTCAAATGTGTAGCCTTTCAAATAGATGTCGGGATTATTTATTTGTTCTATGGAGCGCTGCTCCAAAACACACAATTACAACGGCGTGTGTAAACATGAGGCCGTAGGCCCGTTCCTCCACAATATCCTCGTATTACCAACCTAAAAAAAAAAACGATAACAAAAACAAAAAAGATAGCATAAACGATAACTTCGTGTTAATTCTTGATGCCGGTGGATTTCTTGGCACAATTTCGCGAGCCGCCAGTGATTAATTCCGTAATGAAATTGTTAATTATTTTTGACGCGCGGCATTAATCCTTCTGTCCTGTCTAACACGTCGGGTCCGAACGCGGCGCGCGCTTAGAATTTTAAAAAGAAAACTTCATTTGCCTGCCCGTCCTACAGAAGTTAAATTACGACGTATTTAATTCGTACCAGCTTTTCCGTGTTAAATTAACGGCTATTTATCATTTTTAACAAGCGCGATTTATTACAACAGTACACAGTTCTACATGAAAACAATAAACCTTTTTATTTAGGCAGCCCAAAAAGCGTTAACCCATTTTACCGACTGAGATGACAGATTGCGTTTTTAAACGTCAGACAATAAGTAAGGTTATGTTTATGTAGCATTTTATAAGAATTTGGAAGGTAACTTACGTCTGGTCGCACTTTTTAAGTGCCCGGGGCAATAAAGCGTGTAATAAAAGCGTGTAATTGCCGTACAAAGATGTGGCATTACTGATATTAGCCGTGTACAGTTGTTATAAAATAGCGCTCGGCGTTAATACGACTGGGATTTATAATCTGAAAGCCTTGAACCGCAATAATTCATCCGAGTGTAAACAGAAACGCTGGCCTAAACAATATTAATAATTACTTATTAAATGGTATTCATGTCGGGGCTGTAATTGAGAGAGGTCTGACTATAAATAAGGCACGGCTATTTTTAGATACTGTCCTATGCAACGCACATACATACATGCAGAGGCCTTCTTCTGACCGTCTGCTGAACTCATCCCATATCTTCGCCGTATCACACATTTTAAACACCACTTTAAAAATTACCCCCCATCGAATACACCAATCGAATATTAAGTCAGTTCCCAGGCGTACCGCAACCACTGTAAATTAAAATACAATAACAGATTGTCTCCTTTTTATTTTCAGTTAACATCGGTCGTTATACGAGAATCTGAAACATGCATCGTTTGCTAATGGCATAATTATATCACGAGACCCATAGATATTACCCTTTTTACACTGTTTATCGTTAAAAAGCATTACCAAGCTTAAATTTTTCATACTATAACTAATTATAACACATCAATCGAATAGATTTGACGTCTGTCATAACTGACATCTGTCAAACTCAACCACCCTGAATATAGCTACTGTTTGTGTGACAGTTTATAGGTTACGAATCTCATTAAACGTCATTTGGCGCTATTTTAGTTTGGTTATTTTAATTTCTGTATCATTGGCGTTAAAAAATGGTACTCTAGTTATGACTCAGTGGAATAAATTGGAAGCTTTCTACGAATCTGGGTTTGGTCATTTGTTTTTTTTTTGAAATTTTTAAAGACACATCACTCGGGATATTGCTAAACAGTCTTCGAATTCTTGTGGTTTTTTTTATGTTTTGGTATGGCTAAAAACGTTCATCGTAAAACCGAATAACAGGAAGTACTTTTCTGTGCCATTAACTATGTTTGTACCATTGACTATGTCTGTATCATTTTCCATGATTTAATTTCGAAATAACTCCTTATATAATATGAAATTTACACTGTTACGGACAAATATTTGCGGGAAAATAAGAAAAATGCGTATCTCTCAAACCGTCACTGCCAGTTAACAGGTTGAGTGAGTCGTTACGAACCCAAATAAGATTCACAACGTGCCGGTGCGTATGCAACCAGGCTCGCTCTGACGTATTACGGCTGGTTGTATAATTCCGCCTCTATTTCTGGAAGTGCACAACCGACCATGAAGTGTACGCATTCAGATAACACAAAATCTACGCAGGTATAAAACCATTTCCATCAATTAATACTGATGTTATGTAAGTGTATAAGATATTCGTTATAACACAAGAAAAATTAGATAGTTTTGTAAAAAAAAAACTAAACTTTGACATCTGTCAAAATTGTAAAAGAGGTTAGGGAGTTAACTTTGATCGAATTTGACATCTGTCAATTCTATACTATAGAGGTTATGTTTTGCGTTTTTAAGGTATTTTCTCGCGAAAAAAGTAAGTTGGGGTGTTATTTATCAGAGTTAAGGCGCTCGATACAAGCTTGACGTGAATTTATGCGGAGAGAAACGTATGTAAACATCAATTAAGCATCTCCCGCGTGGAATTCGCGCGCGGCTTTGGGTCGTCGACGCCCGACGGACTTTTGACTAAGCGGGTTCAAAGGGACGCCACTTCTTGGCGTCAATTCAACAATTTCGCTACGCCGCGTTAATTAATTAAAAATGACATCGCATCTCCAACTAGCGAACGCGCTATTCTTATATTTTTGACGTTTCAACATGTCTCGACATTCTAACAGAAGATTTCTACAACTTTGTTGTGTCGGTTATGTTGGTTTACTACATTACCGACAATGTAGGTGTCTAATCAAGTGACGCAAACTTGTTATCTATCCAATTTACGTACATAATCGACGTTATACAATCTTATCGACATTATGAAATAAGTAAAAATTAACTTTCAGACTGAATTTTGATAATTCCGCTCGATTGTGGCATCAAAAGTTAGAACTGTCAATATTTGTAACTAACCTCATAGCAGTAACATAACCCTAAATGTTAGAAATTTGTAGTAAACTGAAACGTCAAAACTGTCAAAATTAGTAACTAACCTAAAAAAGAACGATTTGTTTACGCTATCAACGATCATTTTAGCGACATCTGATGTGCATAACGTGTAGAACGTAACGAGACATGCTAGCGTGTCATCACCTTGATCGGACGTTGATAGAGAACATGAAAAAAAGAACACGTTTAATCCGTTGTGTTGAACCTCGTCTTGCGTGCTGATGTATGTTCGATCTTTGGGTGAGTTTTTGCAGTTAAAACGGTTAAATTACGTCGTATAATTTGGAGACATCGCGGCTATTAGGGCAATTAAGCAAATCCGTGGACACTGTGTGCCGAGCAAACGTTCTGTGTCGTTTTGTTGCTGTAGAGGGCTGTAAAGTTAAATGTGCGCCGTCTGGGGTGCCTTACCCCGATTAATTATTCAATAAAACGAATTGAATACCACCCCGCGGGAATACTTCACCCTCCCGGACATTAAATGTTGATATAGTTCATCAACAAATGAGTACCTAACGATTTCGTTGTTCGGATTAATATGCAAATGCGTTGGTCAGGTGGCGATTGTGGGTCTAAGTAAAAATTGGAGCTGCACCAGCTGCTAGGCGTCTCCACGCGAACCGAGCATTAATACGACTCATCCCCCAGTTTAACGTTTTAACCTCAAAAATTGGACGTAAACATGAACGGTCGAAGACGAGACGAAGGGGGGGGGGAACACTCCGTTAGGGTAATTTCGTACGTACCTATACAAGGAAATGACTTGCTTTCTCAGCAACACCTGGACTCGCACAACACACTCAGGAACAACATCCTTCCTCTGGAAGCGTGGGGCATCAGCTGCAGCGGGCGTCTGTGCCATTATTTCAAGTGAATGTGCTGTTTATCAATCGCACCCCATCTAGACAAGGAAGGAAGTGCAGCCCACACAAATAGGCCTAATGGGTTCCCTTGCATGGTGGTTGCAGTTGTTTACTTATTGGATTACCACAATAAAATAATTTGCAAAGGAAAAGTTTTAATTTGATAACTCAGGTGCGGGATTCTTCCTATCGACCGGAGCGATATATATATATATATATGTATACAAATATAGTGTCTGCGTGAGTGGTTCCAGCCCTGTGACGTCACCGGATCGATCCCGGGACCGGCCGTCACTCACAGGCGTTCGTCGTTTTTATGCTCCAGCTGATTTTTATGATCCTCTCTTCGTAGTACATTTTTTTTTTTCGGGGCGCTCCGCGTCCATCCAATTTTACGGATGCGCATTTCTGGTGTTATATTAAGCGGGATGCAGCGCCGCCACCGCCGCCCGCCGCCGCCAGGGGTTGAGATCGCAAGATGGCGATGCCGTGGTGCGCCGACGCTCGCTTGATATGGCCCTCCTCTCAATTTTGATGGACACGTCGTTTGCGGAGCGGTGCACGGATCATGACCGCCTACAACCCTCTCTCCCACTTGCATTTCCGTCTTCCTTCTTCCCACCTCGCGGGGCACGCCGCCGCCTCCAACCCCGTCTTTATTTCCGCTTCCACGAACTGGAATTATTCCTTAAGACTTACCTTGGCTCGTAAACACTACTTCGCCGAAACGGTGTTCGAAATGCCGAGAAATCGCACTTACACACCCCCTTTAGCACCCCCCCCCCCCAGCACCTAACAATCTTCGTGCCATACTCACAACTTTTGTCTTAAAGAACAAGGTTATCTTTACTGTTGAACTCCTACCGACTCACACAAGACACTAATAGCTGAGATTTAGCTTTGTTCTGTATAGCTATATGTCAGACAAGTTGATTTTGTTGCCCCATTTTTAGCCATTAACACAGAAATAGTGCATAAAAGTGACGAGTTATCACTAATACTGTTTGAAGATTCTGTGGAACAATTACGGACATTGATTAAGTTCTCGTGTCCTTTGAAATAAGGAAATAACACCTGGGATATATGTTCTTCGGTGTAAATGTTCTGATACTAGGCTATTTGGAGTCCACAAAATAGGTTGTCTTCAAAAACGAAACAAGACAGGTGTTTGTGGCGTTTGTATTGGAGGGTAATAAAACAAAAGAGCGCTGCGGTGGTTGAAAATATCGTTCAAGAGGGGTCGGTCTTATCTGGGATTCCGTCAGACCACCCATTAGATCTTGAATAATTGCTCTGTGCGAGGTTAACAGCGCCATATGGTTAGTTTCAAGCGTCAGAAGGCTTCAAGTGAGCATGGGGTCGGCGTGATGGCGCGGAGGGAGAGGAGAGAAGGGTTCTTGGTGCAAAATATTCGGTCACAGGTGCAGAGAGATGTTCGGTTCGAGCTATGCGACAATGCGTGTCTGGAGTCGCGGTGGAATCCGCGATGGTCGCGCAAAAAGTGTCTCTCTGTCGGCCATAACTCCGGCCCCCGAGGACGTCTCTATACACGATCATATTTATGGCGAAGATTCAATCACAGCGTGCCTACAAATTTAAGCGCGCTCGCCGTTGCCGCTCCGTCCTTTTTTTTTATTGAGCGCGTTGCGGTTCTTTGCCGCGTCCCATGGGAAGAACACTCGATTGCTCCATTTATGTGAGCCGCCCAAGACAAATTAAAACAATCCCAAACCACTACGACAGATCAACTCTTAGCCCTTTCGGTGCAACTTATTTAAAATTCCAAACGACGTCCAACACGCTTTATTATTACTGGTAAAAACGTTGTCTCCGATATTATAGCACTACCGGTTTCGTTACTATATATCGACAGGGGCACCAATCTATTATGGAAGTACATTTTGAGATATCATCTTTTAAATAAAAAACTTCGGTGAAGAACTGGGGGAATTTTAGTATACAAGTAGACTAGTTGATGATCCATCAGAGTAGATATACACAGAGAGAATAAAACAATCGTTTCATTCAATTTTGTTCCAAGTCAAAGAAAAATCCATGTTAAATAGTGACAGACAAAGCTTTGATTTGCCGCTAATAAGTTATTTCTTTGGTACAAAAACGAAGGATCAAATAATGTTTAGCGAAATTTTAGTATACAAGTAGACTAGTTGATGATCCATCAGAGTAGATATACACAGAGAGAATAAAACAATCGTTTCATTCAATTTTGTTCCAAGTCAAAGAAAAATCCATGTTAAATAGTGACAGACAAAGCTTTGATTTGCCACTAATAAGTTATTTCTTTGGTACAAAAACGAAGGATCAAATAATGTTTAGCGAAATTTTAGTATACAAGTAGACTAGTTGATGATCCATCAGAGTAGATATACACAGAGAGAATAAACCAATCGTTTCATTCAATTTTGTTCCAAGTCAAAGAAAAATCCATGTTAAATAGTGACAGTCAAAGCTTTGATTTGCCACTAATAAGTTATTTCTTTGGTACAAAAACGAAGGATCAAATAATGTTTAGCGAAATTTTAGTATACAAGTAGACTAGTTGATGATCCATCAGAGTAGATATACACAGAGAGAATAAACCAATCGTTTCATTCAATTTTGTTCCAAGTCAAAGAAAAATCCATGTTAAATAGTGACAGACAAAGCTTTGATTTGCCGCTAATAAGTTATTTCTTTGGTACAAAAACGAAGGATCAAATAATGTTTAGCGAAATTTTAGTATACAAGTAGACTAGTTGATGATCCATCAGAGTAGATATACACAGAGAGAATAAAACAATCGTTTCATTCAATTTTGTTCCAAGTCAAAGAAAAATCCATGTTAAATAGTGACAGACAAAGCTTTGATTTGCCGCTAATAAGTTATTTCTTTGGTACAAAAACGAAGGATCAAATAATGTTTAGCGAAATTTTAGTATACAAGTAGACTAGTTGATGATCCATCAGAGTAGATATACACAGAGAGAATAAAACAATCGTTTCATTCAATTTTGTTCCAAGTCAAAGAAAAATCCATGTTAAATAGTGACAGACAAAGCTTTGATTTGCCACTAATAAGTTATTTCTTTGGTACAAAAACGAAGGATCAAATAATGTTTAGCGAAATTTTAGTATACAAGTAGACTAGTTGATGATCCATCAGAGTAGATATACACAGAGAGAATAAACCAATCGTTTCATTCAATTTTGTTCCAAGTCAAAGAAAAATCCATGTTAAATAGTGACAGTCAAAGCTTTGATTTGCCACTAATAAGTTATTTCTTTGGTACAAAAACGAAGGATCAAATAATGTTTAGCGAAATTTTAGTATACAAGTAGACTAGTTGATGATCCATCAGAGTAGATATACACAGAGAGAATAAACCAATCGTTTCATTCAATTTTGTTCCAAGTCAAAGAAAAATCCATGTTAAATAGTGACAGACAAAGCTTTGATTTGCCGCTAATAAGTTATTTCTTTGGTACAAAAACGAAGGATCAAATAATGTTTAGCGAAATTTTAGTATACAAGTAGACTAGTTGATGATCCATCAGAGTAGATATACAGAGAGAGAATAAAACAATCGTTTCATTCAATTTTGTTTCAAGTCAAAGAAAGATCTATGTTAAATAGTGACATACAAAGCTTTGATTTGCCGCTAATAAGTTATTTCTTTGGTACAAAAACAAAGGACCAAATAATGTTTAGCGAAATTTTAGTATATAAGTAGACTAGTTGATGATCCATCAGAGTAGATATACAGAGAGAGAATAAAACAATCGTTTCATTCAATTTTGTTTCAAGTCAAAGAAAGATCTATGTTAAATAGTGACATACAAAGCTTTGATTTGCCGCTAATAAGTTATTTCTTTGGTACAAAAACAAAGGACCAAATAATGTTTAGCGAAATTTTAGTATACAAGTAGACTAGTTGATGATCCATCAGAGTAGATATACAGAGAGAGAATAAAACAATCGTTTCATTCAATTTTGTTTCAAGTCAAAGAAAGATCTATGTTAAATAGTGACATACAAAGCTTTGATTTGCCGCTAATAAGTTATTTCTTTGGTACAAAAACAAAGGACCAAATAATGTTTAGCGAAATTTTAGTATACAAGTAGACTAGTTGATGATCCATCAGAGTAGATATACAGAGAGAGAATAAAACAATCGTTTCATTCAATTTTGTTTCAAGTCAAAGAAAGATCTATGTTAAATAGTGACATACAAAGCTTTGATTTGCCGCTAATAAGTTATTTCTTTGGTACAAAAACGAAGGATCAAATAATGTTTAGCGAAATTTTAGTATACAAGTAGACTAGTTGATGATCCATCAGAGTAGATATACACAGAGAGAATAAAACAATCGTTTCATTCAATTTTGTTCCAAGTCAAAGAAAAATCCATGTTAAATAGTGACAGACAAAGCTTTGATTTGCCGCTAATAAGTTATTTCTTTGGTACAAAAACGAAGGATCAAATAATGTTTAGCGAAATTTTAGTATACAAGTAGACTAGTTGATGATCCATCAGAGTAGATATACACAGAGAGAATAAAACAATCGTTTCATTCAATTTTGTTCCAAGTCAAAGAAAAATCCATGTTAAATAGTGACAGACAAAGCTTTGATTTGCCGCTAATAAGTTATTTCTTTGGTACAAAAACGAAGGATCAAATAATGTTTAGCGAAATTTTAGTATACAAGTAGACTAGTTGATGATCCATCAGAGTAGATATACAGAGAGAGAATAAAACAATCGTTTCATTCAATTTTGTTTCAAGTCAAAGAAAGATCTATGTTAAATAGTGACATACAAAGCTTTGATTTGCCGCTAATAAGTTATTTCTTTGGTACAAAAACAAAGGACCAAATAATGTTTAGCGAAATTTTAGTATACAAGTAGACTAGTTGATGATCCATCAGAGTAGATATACAGAGAGAGAATAAAACAATCGTTTCATTCAATTTTGTTTCAAGTCAAAGAAAGATCTATGTTAAATAGTGACATACAAAGCTTTGATTTGCCGCTAATAAGTTATTTCTTTGGTACAAAAACGAAGGATCAAATAATGTTTAGCGAAATTTTAGTATACAAGTAGACTAGTTGATGATCCATCAGAGTAGATATACACAGAGAGAATAAAACAATCGTTTCATTCAATTTTGTTCCAAGTCAAAGAAAAATCCATGTTAAATAGTGACAGACAAAGCTTTGATTTGCCGCTAATAAGTTATTTCTTTGGTACAAAAACGAAGGATCAAATAATGTTTAGCGAAATTTTAGTATACAAGTAGACTAGTTGATGATCCATCAGAGTAGATATACACAGAGAGAATAAAACAATCGTTTCATTCAATTTTGTTCCAAGTCAAAGAAAAATCCATGTTAAATAGTGACAGACAAAGCTTTGATTTGCCGCTAATAAGTTATTTCTTTGGTACAAAAACGAAGGATCAAATAATGTTTAGCGAAATTTTAGTATACAAGTAGACTAGTTGATGATCCATCAGAGTAGATATACAGAGAGAGAATAAAACAATCGTTTCATTCAATTTTGTTTCAAGTCAAAGAAAGATCTATGTTAAATAGTGACATACAAAGCTTTGATTTGCCGCTAATAAGTTATTTCTTTGGTACAAAAACAAAGGACCAAATAATGTTTAGCGAAATTTTAGTATATAAGTAGACTAGTTGACGTTATAGAACAATATACAACCTACTCGACAAATAGAGAGATTAGTATATTTAGATTGGAGACTTCCGCGGTCCAAATCACTAAGTTAGAAGAACGAACTACCAAAACATCTTTAGTGGTGAAATTTTAGTATATTATATAAGACTAGTCAATTTTCCACCAGAATAGCTATAGACAGCGCATAACCACGACTGACAAAAACAACCATACATAAAACATGCTTAAATAATATAATTGTATACAATTTGATCAGATAACAGTTATATTCAGGCGTAATTGCGTTATATTCTGCAGAAAATACCCTATTTTTGACGAGCGTAATTCATCGTTAACAGCGAAATTAGCCGCGCAACATTCTAGATCTGCGCTCAAATCCTTACCGCATTAACATTATTATTCAAACAATTAACTCGCATGCAACAACGCAAGATTAAAATAATTATTTAGCGAAATATCGCATGCGGCCTAATCTCGACCCAGCATGCCGCAATTAGCATTAATCTACAAATTGGTGTCTATCTGATTAGACATTTTACTATATTTATACTCGACTTATTTGTTTTAGCGTTTTTTTTTCCTGTTTCATAAATCATGTTTTTTATTAGATAATCATTTAATTAGCATTCAGTAAAGAAAATCGAAGATTTTGTGAGTGTTTTAGTTCTTAGGTTAAAAATCACCTAGTTAGTGAATTAGTAATGCGATCGCGTTTGACATAAGCCATCTGTGGGTGAACACATCCGTACCTCAAGGTTGCGGCCTGTCAATTAAGTTTTTACAGGCCATTTTTAAGTGTGGCCTAGGCAAAAGATTGAGACCCGACCGGCACAGTGGATAATATATTATCTTTGCTTTTAAAGTGTCAAATAAAAACCTCTTTTATGGCGAATACATGTTTTCAACGGTCCGTCTATATGTTGTATTCTAAAATAACGTGTTTTGTTCGATTTGATTGATTCTTTATGCAAAATTTATGGTTAGTTTTTTTTTTGTTTTATCTCTTTTGTTGGTTTGTCTTATTAGGTACTTATAAATGCCTCAGTGGACTAGTACATATACGAGGATTAGTATATATACTAGCTCTGTGTATAAGTCAAAATTTTCGATTTTAGTTATTGGGCATTCTAGAAATATGTGGTTAAAGCTTCCCACCTGTCCACATTCGCAATATGGACATTTTAGGATACATTTAGGTTATCTGCTATCTGTTACTGTTGTTACGAATGTCCGGCAGGGGGCGTTTCGGGTTTGACGTTACTGTGGTAATAGCAGCAAAACACGGGTCGACAAAAATCGATTTTTTGGATCGAAAATTGGTTTTAAGGCCGTTTTTTTGCTCAAAACTCTTTGCGAAGGGTATTTAGAGGGATCGTATCGTAAGACATGAGAGCGAGCGGCTTTTATAAGGTCGGCAGGAACGGATAAAAAATGTAAATTTTTGACGTTCATCGATCCGCTTGTCGGAATTTCTAGACGTCACGTGACATTTTCTCGAGGTTCGCCTTCACCCGAAGAGGTGCAAAAACGTGATTTTTTTCAAAATTGACGCATTTAATTTACAAAATATCGCGCAGTCCACGCGGAATTGTGCCCTTTTTTCAATTCGAGCGTCAAAAGTAATATCGAAAAGCCCAATTTTGCAGCTACTCGATCGCAAATGTCGGCGAAAATGGGCGATTCCGCTGAACGCGCCCCACACTTGAAAGTTCGTAATTAGTATAGGTAGATCATCATCCGTCGGATTCGTTCCGGAAAGTAAATGTTCATTTTGATAATATTATGTTATTAAATTTAAATTGATCAATTAATTATACAAACACGGCTAGCTTTGAATATTTAATTAACCTTACCAAAGAAATAATTTATTTGCGACAACCGACTAGTACTATAGTATACTAAAATTCTTTTAAAAGGAGATCTCAAAACTGCAAAAAATGAAGAAACCTTTGGCCTGCCGAAAGTTTAAGCCCCGCCTAGCGGGATTTAGGGTAGGTCACGTGGTACGAGACACTTGAACAATTACCCTGAAGTCGGTATCTTCCGTCACGCTTCGCGACGTCGGAAACAAACGAAAATGGGCAATTGTTTAAACAATGCGTCGTCACGGGAACCGGGTGACAAAATGTCTTCGTTTCCGTTTCGAAAAATCTGGAAGGAAACACGAAATCGAATTAATCTCCATCATCTTGCGCAGCCTGCTATGACCGAGCACTCACTGGTTACGGAATTATGGGTAATTTCTAAGTACTTGTCGCCTCAAAAATTTTCTCTAAATATAGTATATTCAATTTAAGTCAACATAAAGCAATAATGGGCTTAAAGTAGAAAGAACATACTGTAATATGATCCCATATAGGTTATTACGTATTAGTAGTAACGCCCTTCGTGTTACCGTGGTTTATCTGGATACCTACAACAAAGATGGAAAATGCGAGATTAAACATTTTTTGGTGATAAGGATGAACCAATCGAATCGCTCGGAAAACATGCCTAATCTAATCGTTGTGTACGAGAACACTTGCTCGCGTGCGGTGTTATAAAAAAAAACTGTTCGCAAACATCGTAAAACTGTTTATAAAATGGTGGCAGAATTAGCTCTGATAACAAAATGTATATCCCATAATACCACTTTATATGGCATACACGAAATTTGTAATCGGTAACTAGAAAAGTACGCGACAACATATTGCAGGGATTACTGGGTATGACGCTAGATTAGCTTCAATGTAGGCCTCGCGCACCTGACACCACAAAGTTAAGTTATGTCCAACTTTTGTTACAAGAATTTGACACTACGCCTTTTCCGGTTGGTATACAGAAAGTAGCAATTGATATTTATGTAGATATTGCAGATGATATTTAGATATTGCAGATGATATTTAGATATTGCAGATGATATTTAGAAAGTGGCAGATGTAATTTAGTTATCGCAATGATATTCTAACAGTTGCAATGGATATTCATATATTACACATATTATATTACACACTATCTTTGTTCTTCTTGTTATCTAAGTATCTTTCGTGAGCGTGCATGATATAAAAATTCGTTATTCTGTCATGTGTCATCCATTTACTCTATACAACCCACTGTATAGTTTCTCAAAAACTGCTGATGGTTGAGAATTCTGAATTACTTACTACTAATTTAATTTATTCTGAAAATGTATGCCACCTTGTGCATTACAATTGCTACTTTCTGAATTATAATAGCCACTTTCTGAAAATCAATTTATATAGCTGAATTACAGTTGCTACTTTCTGAATTACTATTGCTACTTTCTCAAAATCAATTGATATAGCTGAATTACAACTGCTACTTTCTGAATTATAATTGCTACCTTCTGAAAATCACTGGATATATCAGTTAATATAGCTAAATTACAATTGCTACTTTCTGAATTAAAATTGTTACTTTCAGAAAGTCAATTGATATAACTGAATTACAACTGCTACTTTCTGAAAATCAATTGATATAACTGAATTACAATTGCTACTTTCTGAATTAAAATTGCTACTTTCAGAAAGTCAATTTATATAACTGAATTACAACTGCTATTTTCTGAAAATCAATTGATATAACTGAATTACAATTGCTACTTTCTGAATTAAAATTGCTACTTTCAGAAAGTCAATTGATATAACTGAATTACAACTGCTACTTTCTGAAAATCAATTGATATAACTGAATTACAACTGCTACTTTCTGAATTATAATAGTCACTTTCTGAAAATCAATTTATATAGCTGAATTACAGTTGCTACTTTCTGAATTACTATTGCTACTTTCTCAAAATCAATTGATATAGCTGAATTACAACTGCTACTTTCTGAATTATAATTGCTACCTTCTGAAAATCACTGGATATAGCTTACAATTTCTACTTTCTGAATTACTATTGCTACTTTCTAAAAATCAGTTAATGTAGCAAAATTACAATTGCTACTTTCTGAATTAAAATTGTTACTCTCAGAAAGTCAATTGATATAACTGAATTACAACTGCTACTTTCTGAAAATCAATTGATATAACTGAATTACAATTGCTACTTTGAGAAAGTCAGTTTATATAACTGAATTACAACTGCTACTTTCTGAAAATCAATTGATATAACTGAATTACAATTGCTACTTTCTGAATTAAAATTGCTACTTTCAGAAAGTCAATTGATATAACTGAATTACAACTGCTACTTTCTGAAAATCAATTGATATAACTGAATTACAACTGCTACTTTCAGAATTATAATTGCTACTTTCAGAAAGTCAATTGATATAACTGAATTACAACTGCTACTTTCTGAAAATCAATTGATATAACTGAATTACAATTGCTACTTTCTGAATTAAAATTGCTACTTTCAGAAAGTCAATTGATATAACTGAATTACAACTGCTACTTTCTGAAAATCAATTAATATAACTGAATTACAATTGCTACTTTCAGAAAGTCAATTGATATAACTGAATTACAACTGCTACTTTCTGAATTATAATTGCTACCTTCTGAAAATCACTGGATATAACTGAATTACAATTTCTACTTTCTGAATTACTATTGCTACTTTCTAAAAATCAGTTAATATAGCAAAATTACAATTGCTACTTTCTGAATTAAAATTGTTACTTTCAGAAAGTCAATTGATATAACTGAATTACAACTGCTACTTTCTGAAAATCAATTGATATAACTGAATTACAATTGCTACTTTCTGAATTAAAATTGCTACATTCTGAAAATCAATTGATATAACTAGGACAACACAAAATATGCTCTAAAAAACTGAAAATATGACCTAAAAAAGTGTCATCCAAACATATACACTTTTATGCGCTTAAAACATGACTTATAGAAATAAAAAATTGATCTAAAAATTGAAAATATGCGCTAAAACTTAAAATGTGCTCTAACTGGGCAACTCATAAGTACAATGGAATTTTGATGTGATCATTGTATTTTATTCCAAACATAATAAGGTAAAAAAATGTATTTAACTACCAAATCAGATATTTAAAAAACATACACATTTAAATCCACAATAAATATGCATTAAAAAGCCAATATATGCGCCAAAACTATGGAAATATGTAAAAAAATGATCAAAATATGCATTAAAAATATGCTAAATTATTAAAATATGCATTTATAACCAATTTTGGCAGAATATGCAAAAATATGTCTTAAAATGTTCGGCTTTCTCTGAAACAGATGTATATCTAACCAATTTCATGCTAGGGTCACAGAAAAAAGATATGCCCTTGCATACTTTTGGTTGCCCTAGATATAACTAAATTACAACTGCTACTTTCTGAAAATCAATTGATGTACCTAAATTACAGTTGCTACTTTCTGAATTATAATTGCTACTTTCTGAAAATCAATTGATATGGCTCAATTACAGTTGCTGCTTTCTGAAAGTAAATAGATATACTGAATTACAACTGTTATTTGCAACAATTGACATAGCTGAATTACAATTGCTACTTTCTGAATTGTAATTGTTATTTTCTGAAAATCAATTGATATAACTGCATTACAATTTCTACTGTCTGAATATCAACCGGAATAGCTGAATTACAATTGCTACTTTCTAAATAACAGCTGGAAAAGTTGGAGTTTCTGTCTTTGTATTCATAATTGGTAGTAACAGAAACTTTAAGCAATGCTCTGATATTTCAATGCTCTATTAAAATTCTATTATTTCCCAAAACTCTACTCTTTCCTAAAACTCTACTATTATTCTAAACCTCTACTATTTCGTAAAACTCTACTATTTTCCTAAAACTCTACTATTTTCTAAAACTCTACTATTACCAAAAACTCTACTATTCTCTAAAACTCTCCCACGCCATTAAATTGATGAAACTTCATCGTTCGCTCTTGTCTATGCGGACGAAGCTAGCTGGCGAGCTTGTGTAGTCGGCAGCCGCCGGGTTGAGGGCGGTTTTCGTGGCTAGGGGGTGGCGGACGCGGGGGTTGGAAATCTCGGAGATGCAGCGCGGAGGCAGCCGCCGCTCCCATTGGCGGTCCGTTCTACCCTCTGGCAGCAGAATCCTACACCAGAATCCGACTGCTGTCGATTCCATTCGTAAATCAAAATCCGACGGCAAGGCTAAATCCAACCCCCCCACACCCATTAAGCCGCCACCGCCACAATGTCGGTCATTACGGAGATCTCTCGCCTATAAGGGTGCAAAGCGCGCGCGCTTTTATACCGTTTCTCTATTGTTTTTTTTTTCTTTGTTGATTAATAAAAGTCAGATGTAATTATATAAGGGAATGTATTGTGCAAGAAATTGTTTATTGTCTCTTCGCACAATCAAAATATTTCTAATAAATTCTTTCAACTCATTTTCAAACTTATCAACTCAATCATCTTATTATAATAAGAAAAAAACCGTCCAATTTATTGATCGAATAGATTTGATCGATCCACCATTCGATATAGAACTATTAACAAGCCGCTAGCCTAGCTATCTATATGGGATATCTCTAATCAATAAGTGATACGGTTCCATCTGAAAGTTAGGCTCGGCCTCCACGTAAAAGGAAGGAACCCCTACGCAATAAACCTTAACATCTTCACCGGGGTAAACTACCCCGGAATCAGTTTCATTATCGTTACGCCGGATTATGTTATTCGATAGCAACGGGTGGTCTATAAATGCCGCCAATACTCCCGGCGCGATAGACAATGCAAAGGAACGTACTCTCCTTTATATTACCAACAAACGTCGTCGTCAGAGGGAGCTGCTGCAACCCCTCAATTGTATGCGTCTTGTGCGAGCGAATAATAAAAACAAAACGCCTCTTTTTTTCGTTCGTTCAGTGTTTGTGTTGTTTTTTGTTTTCCGGTTACGCAGTAGTTTTAAGGGTTATTCAGGAACGTTTAAGGGTTGATTCGACAAAGGGGAGAACGTTCCCCACGGTATATACATCCGCCCCCGCGTGTCGCGTTTGAACAGCGGAAAGCAGCAGCGGTTCGGTTCTTGGTTGATTCGTATTTTTAGGTTACGTGTCGCAGAGGCGGTTTATTTTTGAATAATTGGTCGGGTTGGATAATTTTTAACGAAGACGTGATGTATTTTGTGATGGAATGTTTTGGATTTTTTCGGAACAGAGAAATTAATGACCGTGCTTTGCTAATGGCCGTAGACTGAAATTTTTTTATTGTTTTGGTGTTCTGGAATAGATTTTAGTTTGAAATACGAAAGCTATTTTTAAAGTTCGAGGTTTTAATGTCGATAAAACTATGTGTTTTAGGTTATGTTATGTTTTAGCCAGTGTTAAAACCGAAATTGATAAACTTGATGGACTTTTTATTCATTATGTCAACGAAAAATTATGCGTTTGTATTTGATTACCAGAAAGAAAGGTTTTCTTGTTGTTTTGTTACTTAAATTGTCTGACATTTCTGCCTGACGTTTTAAACGTCAGCGTATAGCCAACATAAATTTAGGAAAAAACTAGAATTATATGGCATACTATACAGACTTTTTTTAACGGAATACTATACATACAATGAAAGAAAATATAGTTTTTCTACTTTGCATTCACAATGCACACATTGTAACACTGTTTTCGGTGTTACAATTAGCAAATTGTAACACCGTTTTTAGTAACTTTTTTCTAAGATTGGTGACATTGATGTCAAATGCATGTCAAACCAAAATACACATAACCACAAAAGTAAGCACAAACTGATTTTTTAGAATCGCACAAACTGCGAAGTATGTATATTTTTATACATATTTAAACATGCGTGTTGCATCCTAGGTTTCGTACTAGTATATGATGGTATATAATAATTATCAATAATTAATTTTTCACAGATATTTGAATTTAAGTGACAGATGACAGTGTTACCAACGGTTGCACCCATAAATACTCTAGATTGGAATTTTACCTAATATACTTCTAAATTTTTATAAAATTAATGACGCAAAGTAGAAAAAATAGTATATTACACTCGTTTTATAAGACATATTGGCGTATTCGTTCATTTGGGGCACTTGTCGCTGGCGCTCCTCAGCCCCAAACAACTCATGCGCCAATTTGACATCTTATAAAACTTGTATAATAATATACTATTAAATTTAGTTTTTGCAATGATTGGTGTTTTGAAATACCAAAAAATAACCAGCTCACTTCAATATACTCTTTCTTATGTTGCGAGTGTTGCAGATTTCAACACTACTGCTGACAGTTATTTTGAAATTTATTGAATAATCGAATTGGTTGTTGAAATTTCTGTTGAAAGTAACATAATCTGAAAAACTGTAATTTTCAGATTATGTAACAGTTGTGTTTACAAAAATTTGTTTGTTAATACTTCATATGTAAGCATTTAACAAAGTCTTATAGGACAATCTGTCATTAATTAAGACAATTTGCAATAGCATCTATTCTAAGACGGATTCAAACCGATTTTACGAAGCCAAATTGTCTTGTCAATCTTCCAAAATTTGAAATATATGCCACCACTTGACAATATTCGATTTTTTATGGCGAAATTTTACATTATACCAATTATGTAATGTTTCTTTCCATGATTAATGTTTATAATAATTATTTTTTTTTCTTTTTTTAGGAAAATGGTGTCCACGGAGAGAATGGTCATCGCCTCCCGATGCTAGGGTGACCGGCGACAACAGGAGAGGAGTCCTGTACTCGTCGGTGTTCCTCGGAAGTCCTGGTGAGTGATATCCCACGGCCGCCACCAGAGCCGCAACAATATCGTGCCGGAAAAATTACATTCCCGACCGCGAAATTTCATTAAAATCGAGCGGGCTCCGTCGCATTCCAGCGCCGATCGCGGAGCGGTGGGGGTACCGGTTGCCCTGGCAACCGCCGCATTCCCGCCTCGCGGCCATGGTAACGCTCGCGCATGTCCCAGGCGCGCGGAGAGCGGCGCGCCACGGCCGAATGGCGAACCTCCGTCCCCACCACTCGCTGCGCGCCGCGCACTCCCATCACGAAAGAAACGGGAGAAAAAAATATAGCGGGAGCTGAGCGCGCCGCGTACGCAAAAAGTTTCTCTCTCCCGTGGAAAAACATCAATATATTTTCTTCCCTCGGCGGTCCCCTTATATATTTTCCGGGGCGCGCATTTTTGCTAATGTAACTTTCCGAAAACTGACCCCGCTTTCTACCCACCCCGCGCCAACCCTCGCGAAAATATTTTATTCCGACCTTTTCGTCCCTTTTTTTGTTCGAACTCGGGCGAATTTATGAGACAACGCTCAACGAAATAATTAGATTTTATCGGTTTTATCAAAAAGAGTTTACGTTCCAAATTCGCTTTGAGGTTATGTACACATAAATTTGACAAATCTTCATCCACAGAGGTCAGTGAAGAGCTCAGTTAGCGATATTTAACGTTTTATTTAAAAGAAAATGGGGGTAAATCAGTCTTCATGTATGTTGGCAACATTGGAATTAGAAGTGACATGCATGTGACACTGTATGTTGGCGTGAATCGCGATATGTCAATTGAAATTGTTGCGTGAAGTCTACACTGACACTGCGGTTGATGAATTATGGTTATGTTCAGTATCAGGGGCAGTGTTGTCAACTTTATAGGAAAACTATTACTAGATTTGTGATAAATTCGATATTAATAACACCCCTGCTTGAACAAAGCTATTAAATCCGTATAAATACTATACATTGTTATATAATTCGGGTTTTAAAGTAAAGAGTAAATTCCTTAATTGATACCGAGGGTATTCTCCAACAACATCGTGTCATCATCTAAAACCATGGTGTGATATTAACGTCACCATTAGAGCCCGTAAAAAATGTACTCTCTCACGTTTTAAAACCAAAGTTTCTAAATATAACGACTCGTCGTAATCTCCAGATCGTTTTTAAGGACTCAGACGGTCATTTAGACGTAGCCCGAAGGCTGCACGAGAGATTATGATCTCGATTTCGAGTTCTCTCTTCGTCCAACCGGCATCACTTCTTCAACCTTTAGCATTACTGCCCCTGAAACGTTAATGAACCGCGTCGAATCCACCGAAGAAAAACTAAATTGGTCCGCTCCAAACCTCGCGAATGCTCTCCTGATTGATTTTTTCTTAGGAACCCTCTTCAATAAGCTCGAGGATAAACATATACAGGGGGTTTCTGTTGTTAATGAAAAGTACGGGCTGGCACGTGCTGCGGCACCGCGGGAAAGCGTTCTGCCGTTGACAGCCGACGAAATGAAGAGCAGCTCCGTGCGCAACCTACCACAAGTGGTGCAGCAGCACTGTCGGTCGACGCTTTATACCAACCCCCAAAGTACCTACACACCCCACGATATTTATCGACAACAATGCACCAGCCGTGAATGCGTAATCACCGCTGCCACGAGTTCTTTTGATTGTCCCGTGACCGATTACTTGACGATGACAACAGCTACGCACCAATCACGCATAATTGACCACAAGACTATCTATCCAGGCGTATAGGTTATGGTGTCGTGTGAATGACGTTTTTTGGGTGTTATCTGGGGTAGGCAGTGTTCCCAACCACGATTTTCTAACCTATATAGTTATTGTCATCCGCGGGTACACAGAGATTTCGATTCCGACGTTTGAAATCGAACGTAAACAATCTACATATACTAATAGATAATCTATAATATGTACTAATAGACAATCTATATATACTAATCGACAATCTATATATACTAATCGTCATCGCCCATTTTGGATTGGCGTAAGCACGTTTTTAAACTTAAAACTTAAACTGATGGTCGAGAACCCAACCCAACATTAAGCGATTACATAAATTTGTGCTGTCGGATGATTTTCGTGAATTCGGAGAGGTTATCTTTAGAACAAACGTGGAAAGGAGGAGATGAACACGGGGACAAGGAGACCGCGGTTCGGATGACATTGTAATCCGAATGTAAAACGAATGCTGGTGGTGCGATGCTGACGTGGCATTCTCCAAACATTTGCGGATCACTGTCACAGGTGACAGTTGAGTGACGGGCTCCCAGCGGTTCCAAATCGGCGACGTACACGCCTAATCCCGCTCTGCGGACCCGTCGGGAACGGTACACGTGACACGGTGACTCGGCCGAATCCACATTTCTCATCGACTCGGGTCTTAATTGACTACGCGAACAAATGAGCGTCGCGACGTTTGTTTTCCGACGATGACGGCGCGCGATAGTTTTTCGGTGCGACGACCCCGCGCCAATAGTCAAAACAAAACGCCATCTTAATGTCTTGTTTACGGAGCGAGGCGCCTTACTCGTGACGACGACGTCACCTGTTCGCGACTGTCAATGCGTCCGAAACGGTTAAAATTTGTTTTCGTTGCGTTTCGGCGCTATTTATAAGTTGAGTCGAAGCAATTCTGTAAGTAAAAACGCACTGTGAAGATAGGCAGTGTTATTCCTGGCAGTGACTTTGAGAGTACCAAGTTGGTAGTGGTTGAGTACCAAATTTGAACTTTCAGTACCAAACCGATTCGTTGCTCACTGTCGACCGGGGGGGGGGGGGGGGGGGGGGGGCGGACCGACAATTAATGATATATATGTACTTTATAAAGGGGAAGACGGGGCTAGAGAAAAAAAGGATTTAGTACATTACATAATGTTGGTCCACAGTACGGGCATTCCTTCGAAAAACAAAACATCAACATTACATCGAGTGGGGACCAGTTTGATTAAAGGAGTACCAGGGTACCAAATGAGATTTCAAAGTACCAAATTTGGTCCCAAAGGACCAACTTGAACAACGCTGAAGATAGGTTCTCTCTACGCGATAAATCAAGAATCTGCCGGGGGAGAAGGGGGGGGGGTGGTGTGACGGGGTTGAACTTCACGCTCAATTTCTGGAAATGAGATCTCGGGTGAGTCGTTTCCAAGGTAACAATTACCCGGGGCCCACGTGATCATGGGAACCAATTACGGGACGGTTGATGGATGGCCCAATCAGGACCGTACCGGGTGACCCGGTGAGGTCAAACCTCGAAATACCGGTTTGTGTGAAAGAAGGTTGGATCTTGAGGGAACACCACCCGCGCCTTCGTCCGCAACAAAGTCGGCGTTAAATTGAAATAAGATGAAAATGTAGAATTGGTGACGGGGTATGAAGACAGGTGGGTTGGTTGTCTTCAGTCGTTCATTTGCATGTTTGAGCGGTAAAATAATTTTATTAAGTTAGGTCGGGATGTTCGTTTTTTTGCATAATTACGATCAATTTGCCCGTTCGCTTTTATAAAGCGGTCCTGTTTAAAAAGGGAGTACGACGACCGACCGACGTGCCGAGACATCCGGCGTGTTTTACGGGATAAAATAATGCGGCAATAATAAAACTCCACGCAACGATCACCGGCCGATTACAGGAAATTATCTTTTTTATTATAATTTATGGAGATCGCCGTCTCTCGAGCTCCCGGCGACCAATTTCGGAATTCACGATAATGTTAAAATAAGGCATCGAATAATAGTTCCCAGCACGTAATATCAATTGTTTCGCGACCGGTACCGACCCCTCTTCACCCCGTCATTGTTCGATAAGAAAAGGCCCCGAAAAGGTTCAGGTTTACGCCTCGGCATAAAAGGTTTACGCTGATTGTCGCTATCTTAATAATTAGGGGGGAAGCCGGCCGTAAACCTCCACGTCTTTCCCTTCATTCACCACCTAGAGCCGAAAGCCAAAACTGCTTGTTTTACGAGACCTCTAGCGCCACTTCGGAAACCGTAAAATGATAGTAAAACGTCGTCGTCGAGAGACTGGATTTTCACACACATGCAAAAACATTTCATCCCCCGAATCCCGCAAACCCTTATCTTAATCGTATAGTAGCACTTCGTCTCATCCACGCGACGTTTAAAAAAGGATTTGACTTGTTCTATATGGGTAGAGAGCATCAAATCTTGATGGCGTTTAGGATAATTTGCACAACAGGTCTCGTACGGAGTCACAGCGTCCAATAAATCTCTTGCTTATCATCGAGAAAGGCCGAAATCCGAGCCGTGTACCCGATATCGGGCCTATGGGATCTCCAGGGGCCCTATCTCCAGCTCCGATCGTCGAAGGACCATTGTGGATCATCTCGGGGCAGGCGTCGTCAAAGTCCCCGATAATTAATCATCCTTATCGACTTACCAGAGTCCGATTGTCTCTGTTTTTTTCGGGGTAAAAATGCCCGAGACGGAGAACGCGGACCGAGAGAGCGAGATAGCCGGAGACCCCTTAATTACGAATCGGGCGGTCGGATGAAGGCATATATCACGTTGGGTCTCGCAAGCAAGCACAGGCTTCGGTTCGTCTAATGACGGGTCACGTCACTCATAATACATTCGACGGCCGGCACTCGATTTTTAGCCTTTTTTTCTTCGTCGTCGCCTCGGCGAATGCCTTCCAGCCACCGGCCCGACCTGTCATAAGCTCTCATCTTGGAATTTTTCGAATACTTACGGCCAGTTTTTTTCTTCTTCCTTTCGTTCCCCAGGAATGTTACCTAGTCATTCTTTCTGAGAACACATGTTCTTTATAGATTCCGCAACGGTACAAGCATATGTGTGTGCCTTTACAGATAGAATTTACATATAAGAAGACAGTAACGGACCTAACACTGGATCGGAGTTCCCCAAGGTAGAGTGCTGGGCCCAATGTTATGTGATAAGATTTGTTTCGTTGAGGTAATCCTTGATTACTGAAGGTCCGCAAGGCCCAATATCGTGTAGTACTATTGATTCGAAAGGGGCGTTGTTCTTTGAATATTTTAGTAGTGTGGAAAATTAATCGTTACAACACACCTGTTTTGTTTATTGCATTTGCCGGGAATAGTTGCGGTGAGAATTGCCTGAATTAAGATTCCCATTAAACCGGGTAAACAAAACATTCCTAATTGTGCAATTAAAAACAAATACGCGAGTCGAAAATGAGCACGCGGAACGCGAATCGTAAATTTTTGTGGGGTGATTATCGCGCTCGCAGTTAATACTACGTGTAAGTAAACATTCCAATAAAATCGAACTCTTTTACGACGTGTTGAGACGCGTTTAAGGCTTAATACTAATACACGCGCGGGTCGAATAACTCGCGTTATCGATCTTCTCGCCTCGAAAATTTTTAATTGAAATGAAAACTTCTCGAGAGAAGTAGAAGAAGAGCGAACGGACGCAGTTATAACCGGCGTTATAACTCATTTTTAAATCGAAAAAGTAATTAGCGATATGCCTGTTGGCGAGGGGCGAGCGGTGCGGCCCGATAAGGCTTGCAAAATTGGTTTTCACTTCTTTTCTTGAGTCTTCGTGAGATAACGGACGAAGAGAAAAGTCTGTTTGGGCGTAGATACGCGGGCCGCTCGCTAATGCGCAATAAATTAACGCAAAACGGTGATCTCCGTGACGCTCGTATGAAGGACTTCTTTAATGGCGCGTTTTATGCGTTCTCGCACTCGAAAGATATTATTTTAATTCTGTTCTGGCGCGCGGCCAACACGGAGCACCGCGGAATTACAATCAGATGTCGCGTGATAACGACTCTAAAACTGAAACTAATCCCGAGAACGAGAATCGTTTTATTTGCGGACTAGGCCGTCGACGACGACGCCACGAAGAGAGGAACCCGTCGTCTTTTGGCGACGCCAATTACCGACGCTTTTCGTTTTTTAATGACGATTTATGACCGCGACGCGCGCTTGTTTTCAAATTGAGATACCCGCGTCAAATGTGAAGAGTATTTTCAGAACGACAACATCCTCTGCTTAGAAAATAATTGTATGTTTATCCTGGGAAGGGATTATCACACCTATTTTAGTCCCGCAAGGTAGAGTACCGGACCCAGTATTATGCGGTCATCAGGCAAAACTTTCTCTTCTCCATAATTCAATATGCTGAAAAACTTTGAACGTATCAGTCCCCCTGCAAGTCGAATATTAAGTTGGTAATGGGGGGGTTAGTTGGATCCGTTGGGGCCCTCTCGTTTTCATTACGTGGCATTAAGTCGGCTTAACGCGGTGCATGTTTTAAATAATAACATTGTCGCCAATGACAAGTCGATTGTAAAAGTCGACCGACCCTAATCCGATTTCTGGCCCCCGTCCGCGTGACTCATTAACCACCCTCTCGCTCTCTTCGCGCTTACACGGCCCGCTCCCGTACACGTAGGGCCATTCTTCGGTCACCCCAGTATGCATACAAACAACGCGGAGGGTTATTACGGCACCCGCAAAACACCCTAATTGGCACGTAGTCACACACACACACAAACTCACTCACACACACACACACACAAACTCACACACTTCACTCACTCACCGGTTGTGTTGTTTCAATTGTTCCAGGTGACGCCAGCAACGCAAGCATCGGCAGTGGAGAAGGTACCGGCGAAGAGGACGACGACACGAACGGCAAAAAGAACCAAAAAAAGCGAGGCATCTTCCCCAAAGTCGCGACGAATATCCTGCGGGCATGGCTTTTTCAACACTTAACGGTGAGTTACCATTTTTCGATGACATCTCCAGGGATGTCATCGACAATGTTAACCCTAATTCCAGGGATCAGATTACATTTGACTCCGTTAATTAATTAAAACCCGCCGTTTCCAAGGCGACAAAATTTTGAATTACATTTGCCGTGGGTCGATCCCGAAGAGGTTAGGAACTACATTTCCCGTCTATTTGTTAGGAGGAAGGGCGAAAGATGTGGATGGGGGGGGGGGTGGAATAGAGCCCCTCGACTTTACGGTTATTCCGATATGTCCGGAGCTAAACGAAAAAATGCCTTTCCGGGTACGAGGTTCCATTTCCGGTTCGTCTGCCGTCGCGGCTATATTTCCGGGATAGGCGAGGGGTTGGTTATCCCGGTCTTATCCGTCCTGGCGACATGTGTCCTGCTTAGCCGGCCTCCTCCGACAAAAAAGCCCCCGGATTTTCCCTCTAAATGGGGTAAATTTTGAAATATACGTCCGAGTTGGTTTAATTCAAAGTAGAGTTTGCGATTTTCGCCGGTTTGTTTAAGCTGGCGCGTAACGTAACCAAACACACGTCCCGAATAACAAACCCAATCAATCTCGAAATGAAGTAAAAACTATTAATTCAACGCGCACGTGTTGCTCTACAATAAACATCCTAACTTACCAGCATCTAAATTTAGTTGTTTTGATTTCGCCGCGAGGCCATCTATACCGCATCAAGGGGGGTCGGTATAACCCCCCTGCGGCCCATAACCCCATCTCGGGGGCCGCATAACCCTTATACTCACCCGCGCCCCACGTATGCATAGTGATTTTTATGATTACGCAGGGGCCCTCATACGTGCACTTTACTATTATATTCCGGGGTTTTTCTCCCGCGGCGGCGAATTGGAAAACCGAGGGAGGCGAAGAGAAAAAAATAGAAAATATAAATAAGACGCTCGGGCGTATGCATGCATATCTCCGGTGCCCATTCGGATTTCAGGGCACCCCTGGGGAACACACATCACATGCCCGAATCCACCTCTACACTCCTTCCGCCAAATTTACAACTGCAATCACATACGAACGTATCAGATAAGGAATAAATAAGGTCCCGCCTCAAGGTTGTCCAACCTCCCAGAACGAATGAATACATTCTCGATTGGTTCGCGGAATACACGACCGAACGTCGTACGATGACTTTTCCCGAATTGAACCAACGAATTCCCGGAAGGTGGTTCAGGTGGTTGATAACGCAACGCGTTTCGGTCACGCCGGACTTTGTGGTCTTCTAAATTGCTTTGTAATATAAACTCGACAATCCCCTAACACCATCCAACAAAAATCCGATTTTTTTTTTCATCCGTAGGACGAATGTCGAGCGCGTACTTTTCCCTGGTGATTATAGGTGTGCGGTGCAGAGTTGATGGCCGTCGAGGCATCATAATAGCCGTCCGTGCCGGCCAATGGCCGGGTGCGTTCGCGGCCTCCACGAGAGCGTCCAACCCGTCCAATAAGAGCTCGTGGGAACCGCGCCACGGCCGCCGAATGGATATCGCATGCACAGTCGCTCGCCACGCCGAGGAACCCCATAATTTATAATCGCCAGGGCTCCGGCAATTCCATGTCGGCTTTCTCTGTGTTTATTCTTCGTCAATGCGGCGCGGAGAGAGGGAGCGGCGAAGGCGGCGGCGGCGCCCCGGCGTCACTACGTGCGTCGTTTTGTTCGCGCTGTCAACCGACGCAAGCCGGAAACGCCTCCAGTTCCCAGATCTGCATGTCACTTCGTCTCTCTTCCTTCCTGATCCGCAGGGAACACGAATGCCACGCTCCGCGATGCTTTTTGTACCGTTTATTGGGGTTTCTTTGTGCTATTTCATATTCTAACCTTGATGCTTCGATGTCTCTCTGCTAAAAATGTAATGAAGGGTTTTACACAGAAACCGAGAATTGTACTACAATGTGTACGGTGATCCTGAAGGTTTAGTTTCTGAAAGAGAAACGAATTTCATAACGTAATGTCTAAACTTGGTCGTAAAGGATTTGCTTCTCATAGAGATGAAGCAATCCTATATAAACCCGTGGTGATATGGAGGGTCCATCTTCCCTTCGAAGTTCTGGTAATCGCCCGAAAACCCAACGGTCTGTTTACATGTCATTTACAGCTGTCGAATAGTGGAGGGCGTCGTAATAGTGTACGCTAGTGAAAACTGTAGTGGGCCGGGGAGTTTATGAAGGACCAGGAGGTGGCGTCGTGCAGGAAATTACGTCGTGTCGGTGTGAGACCCTCCCGCGTCGGGCGGATTACCTTTAGACCCCAGAAGGCCGCTCCATCTCTGTTTAATAGCGCGTCGCGGGGCGCCCGTTCTATCCTCGGGACTCTGGGGGTCCATGCAAACTGCAAATATCATCGAGGCCGGTCCGGGTCCCGAAGGACGACCGTCCAGTCTACCTGTCAGCCGGAATTAAAGGATGGCCGGCCTGCAGCCGTAGATAACACGGCGTCGTACGTAGCGGCCCCTGGGGGGCGCGCGCTACCCGACCGCACCTCAATACTTAATGTCCGAGTGGCGACGCATGAATATTTGAAAGGATGGAGTGAGCGTTGTGAAGGAATGGTGGACGTTTTTCAGGGGGCTCTGTATGAGTGGTGTGTTGTCGCTGATCCGGGCTTTACTTGCACGACTCATTAAGCAGGGCGCTAATCCCGATATTGCGGAGGGACAGCCCAGGCGGATCGATCGGGCGCGCATAGCCTCTAACGGCCGCCATCTTTCTCTTAATTGCTTTCACCAGATGAGTTACGCTCGCCCGGCAATATCCCACTTCTAAATTACGTCGGGATTACTTCTATTTTCAGCTGTAATTACACCACGCGCCGAGCAACTTCTCTCTACCCGTCCTCGGATAACAATGTTTTACTTTTGGTCTTAACTTTAACCAACCGGATTGTTTTTCTTTTTGGAAGGAATAGACATTAACCCGAATAGCTAGACTTTCGCAGTCTGAGTTTTGTAAACCGGAACGTGCTGGTCTGGTCATTATGAATATTTGCTGATGCGATTCAATGACGGTAGTGTCAATTTCGTAGTTGACGAGTGGGTGTGCCGTTCGTGCCTTTAGTTGGACGTGTGCCGATGACGATGGCGTGTCACGGGCACGCCCGGTCTGTACAAAAATCGCCGATTTGGCGTTTAAACTGCGACGTCTTCGTTAGGGAGCGTGACGCCTTTGCCCTCCCCGGGTCGACTGCCACTTACGGCTATTGTTTCGGCGTGGAATTGGATTGTCTGGAGAGCTGGAGAGATATCCGACGCCCCCGCCAATTACCTAGATTGGTTTCCTGTACACATCAGGGTCGACGGCGGCGGCCGTGGCGGCGGGCGCACTTGTTACTTTCCAGACCACTGAAGTCGCTAAATTATGCACGAGTCTTGTCCTGGTAACGCGATACCCGACTGCCATCTCGTTCCTCTACAGCCCTATCTCCCCAGCAGCTCCTGCCACTCTTCCACCCTTGAATCATGTATCGGATTATGAAAAAGTGAACAATCCCGGACTTATTGCTTTTACGATATTAATCCCGAAGGGCGAGCGCCCCGAAAGGCTCGCAATTATTGATAAGTGCGATCTAATGGTGTATTTTTTCTTATTTTCAGCATCCGTACCCGTCTGAGGACCAGAAAAAGCAGCTAGCGCAAGATACCGGCCTGACGATACTCCAAGTAAACAATTGGTAAGTTGTGAATATAGATCTAGAGTAGAAACATACGCCGCCGCCGAATGGAAATGAATTGATTAATTGTAGTAATTACCGATCAGCTTTCGCGCGCTAATTAGTTTTCGCCACCCTCCGTGTGCCGGCTCGCCCCGCAAATGAGATTATACGGCGCGGGGGCTGAAAATGGCGCTCGCCACATCGAACGTGCAGCGCAAGCGTTAATTGTCATCGATTTTTATAATGCCATTATGTCCGTAGTACGCGATTTATCACATTAATACCGAGTCGGACAAGTGGAAAGGCGGGGTTGGAACAGTACCACGACCGCCATCGCCGCTGCACTCGCTCGCTAAAAATCCGCCGCCCCGGAACGGCAGAGCAAAAAAGAAAAAGGGGTGAGAGAGCTTCCCGGAACAACGGATTCCCGAAAATCAATACCCGCGGGGGCTTTGTTTTATTTTATTTTATTTCTTCTTCTTTTTGGTCGTTTTTTTTTCTTTTTTTCGTTTGGTGCTGTTAAATAGGGAGTCGGGGTATTAAACTTTAATAAAGAACCGTTGACGGAGTCTTGGAGTAAGGGTCGGAAGGAGTATAGATCGTGTCCGAAATCCATTAAGAGGGAGTCCCGCGGTGTCCGGCCGGTCGTTTCGGGGGCTGTTTACGGCCCTGAAGAGGGCGATTACTGTCCGGTCCGCGCGCGCGAAATGGCCGCCGCTACGTGGCCTCCTCCTACTCTCCACTAGCCCGTGACTTGGCCGCCGGAGGCGGTGGCGTTACGCTCGCTTGCCGCCATTGTTACGGGCAGCCTCCTTCACTCCAAAATTAGTAATTTATACCCCTCGGGAGTTTTGGTCTTTACGTTCTTTTTTTTTTCTCTCTTCGGCATCATCATCATTTTTCACGCGGACACCATTACAGCTCGGGGACATCCGTATCAACTTGTACTGTTAGTTCAATTTGGGAAATAAGACGAGAGGGGGCGCGATATTGAAATAGTAATAAGCTGTCGTTCCATAAGTTGAATTTATAACGATAGAGGAGGTAATACCGTGGAGATTCTTCCATCCGGGGGTTCACCTGGGTTAATGCTAGTCCTGGTGATAAATTGTAGGCGAGAGCAGGGGAGCCCTTATCAAGTTCGCGATGGAATTGCACATCGAACCGTCCTCGACGCTCTGGGGGGCGGCGGTCGCGCTATCTCTCTCGGTTACAGTAGCGACGCGTGCACTCCTGGCGGTCGTTTTCGGCGAATTTCTTAATTCCGCTCTTTTCCACCGAGGAAGAGATGCCACCACCATTGCCGGCCTCCACCGACGACGACGCCGCCGACGCTGCCGCCGCCCGCCAATTTACGAGTGAGTTTCATTGTCGTCGTCGAACGACTCCCGGAGGAGTAATATCGGGCCACCTAATAGCTTACCAAATAGCCTCCGAAACACCTTTTTAATGAACTATTGTACGAGGAAATGAAAATAGGGACTTCGGGATCGTAACGAGGGAGAGACATCGTCTCTCTCTCTCTCGCCCTCGTTTCCACCCCCTGCCGCCTTGTCTTCTCCCATTCAACCGGACGGATTCGCCCTAACCCCTTCTGTGTAATTACACACAGGGCCGGATATCCCAACGGCACTCGCGCTTTAACGTTATAAACGCATTAATGCTGTTGCTGCCATTCGGAAATCGCCACAGCAAATATTTCTCCAGGCGGACGAACCCCAATCCCCCTGGCGGCGGACATTTGTCATACCACCGGGAGGGCAATTCCTTTGCTTAAGGGTTGCATTACTTAATCACCGCTCGATGTTTTTCTATTATTACCGACAACCCCTTCAAATGAAGGGGTGCTCGAAATCGTCTTCAATCTTGGCGCAATTACGCATGAATTTTTAAAATCCACTTACTACGTTTTCCACAAATGTTAGGCGTGTGAACTATCGACGGATCATCTATGTTAGATTCAAAATTGCGTCTGGCGTATAAAATTGAAAGGAAGGCAGATGCAAGGTCGATACATCAGGACCTCGGGATTACTGCTCTCCTCCGCCACCATGATACGTTCCGGGAGAGCATCATAAATAACACGGTTGCACTCCTCCTATATCCTCCTGGTGGCGGCGAGAAAAAATAGTGGAGGAAAACCGCACCAGAGCAATAAATAAAACGGAGACATCGTCGGAGGGTCGAAGAAGAGCCTTGTCGTCCATCCATCGATGATTTAAAAGTTTCATTTCTGCGGAAAAACCGTAAAGTACAGTTGCATGTTGCATGAAATGACGGGAACCGCAAGCGACAGGGTAATAGCCGGGCCGTCATACACTTGACATCGCTGTAATATTTACAGAATTGTCGACACGCGATCCGTCATCGCTTCGCCATTTCCGGGATTTTTTGTCGTGTTACGTAAACTTTTGAGGATCGGCGTAAATCCCCTAGGAATCGGTTTCCAAGTCCCATCAAACGGGGTATTCGATCATGAAATAGCTCTCGAGTAGTGTAAGCGAATTGTTTTGTTTGCAATTTGGTTCCGCCGCCCGCCTCCCGCCGCCGCCCCTCGTCGTTGTTTTTCGGCGCGACCCGGGGGGGATCCGAACCAGCGGCGCTCAGATAAGAGAATTGCACTGTCAAGCCGGAATGATATATTTGACCAACATTTCCATACAGCCTCCTCCGGATCCCAATGAAGCGAGGAAACCCCCCCGCTCGCCCGTCGACCCTCCGACCTCGAACCCTCCGTGAAACGTGCGTAATCTCTCCGATTCAAATTAACGGCAGCCAGAAACCCAATTTACGTGTGCGTACACGTTCCACCGCGGGAATATTCGATGATGGAGGCGACGCGTCCGGCATCCCAAAACAGCCAGCCTGGTCTGTAACATCTTGAATCTGACATACCCTATTAAGTAATTAAGGGGTAAGGGTCCGGACAAAATGATTTGTCACATATATTCGCGACACTCTAAATATAGTGTCGCGCGTATATATAGTCGTGCAGGACCAGGGCGGTAATTGCTAAATAGCACCAGATGTCGCGCCCCGGGGTCAGGCCCCATCAACGCCCGGGTCGGGCGTCAGCTTGCGACCTCTCAGTCGACACTTGGTGGCGGCTCACCCGCTCGAGATATTAAACCGAAAATTTATGGCGCTACGGCGCGCTGTGTTTTCGGCGGCGGCCGTCCGAGGAACCGCCTCCACCCGCTGCCGCCAGCAGTTTTATTTTTACGACGCCGTTACGAATTCAATTTGCAATTACTCTTTTGTTTATACCGACGTCCGAACCGTCACGTGTTCCGGTATTTTCGGCATCTATAAAAACCAAGTTAACAAGTTTTTTTTTTGGTGTTGAGTGTTGGATGCTGGGTGTTGAAGCAAACACCCCCGAAACTTGGTCACTAAAAATCTGATGAATTAGATTCGAAGACGAACAATGGGGGTTGTAATGTCATCATGAATACGCCCTGGATATCATCTCCTGGGCCGTTCCGGGTTGCGCTTTTGTGTGCCGGAGAGGGTGGCGGTGTATAGATAGCTTTTCGGTCTGGTAGGATCCGAATTGCATCGGCGGATGAAGAGGAGGAGGTGGAGTAGGACGAGGAGGTGCGCTAATGGCGCCGCCCAGGATAATGGATGGAATTGCATTAAAATGTGATCTGCATGGAGCGAGCGCTCGCGCGTACATTCCCGAGGCAAATGTAATTACGGACCTATCGGATCAATTCGCGCGCGCCGCGTACAATGGAACGGGGCCCGGCGATTGTCTGGGCCGGGACGGGCAGGCCTCTTTCGTGTCCCGGTGATTAGATAAACCGCCTACAACGAATTTGACAATTCTTTTTTCACCGGTTTCCGAGCCACTCCGTTCCCACATTTCTTCTCCCAACCTCACTATTAATTATACCGATCCACCGACGACAACCAAGACGACTACAGACTACGACCAAACTGCAGAATACCTCACGGAGAGAACAATAGGATCCCTGAAATAGTTTCGAAGAATGTTTCACATCTTCAGAATTCACTTTATTTCCACTTGGTTTCAATTCTCCTAAAGTAACAGATAGGTGTCTAACAAGAACCTGTGCCGAGACACCCAGTGCTATCTTCTTCCATACCTCCAACAAACCACGTTAAAACACACTTACTTCTTCTTACATATATCTTCAGAACTTTGAGCTCATCTTCAGAAGATTAATTAGTACCCCAAAAACAAAAACAGAGTGGAATACTTCCTGCTCACTGTACATGTGTGTGTGTTGCTCGGCCCTTGGAGATCGGAGGGTGTCTACAGTAGCGAACGCTGCCAGAAGTTTACGTATCATTAAACTTCGTATATAAGCCGGGCGATCTCCGGTTGCCGGGCTAGGACGCACGCTATTCGTCATCATCTTTGTGTTTACCAGTGGACCGTGGACGTGAATCAGAAATTTAGGGGACCAAATGGCCTGTGGGATGCAACGACTCGCGAATTCTACGAATATCGCCGGTAAACACGTTCCGATCAGACGACAGTTTCTTCGCGGTGATATAGCGGTCTCGGAGGTGTAATTTCGTGAGGGTGGTTTGGGTTAATTACCGCTGAATATCGGTGGACACGTATCAAACAAATCATTTCGCCGGTTCGGGGGGGGGTTGACGGGAGCGGATTTGATTTCCGTTGGGGGTGGTCTGAGGTCGTACTTATTTAGTGGACGGCGTCGTCGCGGGCATAGAAATCGTCGTAAAGCAGCCAATAATGCGCCGTTAGCGGGCCCGACGGCCAATTCCTCCGGATTGCAGGAAATTGTTGTCGGGGTGGACCAGTCGGCCATGCGTGGAATCACAAAGCGCGCGTACGTGAGCGCAACGCAAACGGCCCAATTAGAGTTGGGCGGCTATCGATTGCCGCCTCTGTGCGCGCCCGGTCCGAGCGTATTGTTCACGTCGTCGCAACCCTTTTGAGTTCTGGGGTGTCAGGTTGCCGCCTAATCCGTGGCCCTAATGATCGCCCAGTGGTAATTTTCCCCCTCGACGTATAAACAGTTGTCGGGAGACGCGAGACGCGGTCACTCTCGATCCTCAACCCCTTGCTTGCTTGCCGGCGACCCTCTCACGAATCAACGACTGTTATTTCCATTTCTGTTCGCAATTATCGTTTCCGGATCGTGTTGGGGCGGCAGCGACGCCGGCCGTCGGCGGCGGTCGTCAGGAAATGCACCCTTTCACGACGCTACAAATGATGGATTACCGGCACACGCCGACATTCTCAAGCCGGGGAGTACCACCATTATTAAAATCGATGTCGTGCACTCGACGGTCGCAGACAAACACACAAACACGAGTGGATTAATCTCACCTTGCGTCTACTAAACATCTGGGGCCCTCCGAAATTCCGAATGAGCCTCTTCGACGTTATGAATGTCGCCAATTACGTCTTAAAAGCCGCGCTCCATTAATTTTCACAGCTGTTGCCTCTTAATTAGCCCCCAGGCTTATATACGCATGGTACAGAGAGTTCCCGGGTGTCAAAGGAGAATATATATATATATATATATATATATATATATATATATATATATATATATATATATATATATATATATATATATATATATATATATATATATATATATATTCTCCTTTGACACCCGGGAACTTTCTGTATCATACATCCTTCTGAGTTTGAATTTCAAAAATGTTTAGAAAAGATAACAGGAAACAGTTTGGGGATGTTTTTTGGGTGTGTATGCGGGGGATAGTAACAGTAATTAACTTTGCGCGTGAGGGTGAAATCGGGCAGAAAAACAAGTTGACGACGAGCCGCCGTTACAAAACTGTCCCGGGGTTTTAATCTACCCTCTACAGGGCAATTTAAATTGCGCTTATCTCCGCTGGCACGTGCATCTAGACGTCGGACGGGCAGCGGCGTCCGAGCAGGGGTCGCGATTAGTCCCGAATCCCACGTCACGTCCCACATAAACAAAATTACTCGGGAATTTCGAGGATCAAGGTCCCCTGCGGACCGGACGGACCCACCCCCCATTACACCCTATATTATTCATACTCTCTGCGGACGAGGGAAAAAAATGGGCGATGTATTGGAAGTGTCTGAAAAATAGTTTCCGGCGTATAGTCGCGACTTAATACGTAACTGATGTGTTCTGACGTGTGCATCTTCTTCCTGTTTCAGGTTTATCAACGCGCGACGGAGGATAGTCCAGCCGATGATCGACCAATCGAACAGAGCAGGTGAGTGAAGGCATAACCGACGGTGTAACCTGCGCCGGAAAACACGCACGCACAAAGACGCCCGCCTGAAATATTTAACGCGCAAACTGTTTTCCACCCTAAGGGTGCGGCGCGGCTATATTTCCGATTTCTTTGATGTACCAATTGATTCGATTTGTCGAATTGCGAGCCCCGTTTAGGAGAACTTTCCTTTATATCATCCGCAAGAGGGGAGAAACGACTTATTTATTCATGCCGCGCTTCCATATTTTATTAAACCTCTCAGGACTGTCCAAGAAGTTTCTCGAACGATTATGTCATCAAATCTACCAAAGTCGCCGATAGACATACCACAAAATATCACGGTAGATCATACAGAGACACCTTCATCCTTCATCTTTCATCAACTATCTTCCTATAAATTCACTCATCGTGTCTTCAGTTCTGAAGTTCCTATTTCATCATCCACCACCACTTGCCTTCAGTTTTCCTAAAGTCGCTGATGGAAACTGAACAAAATACCAACTCTGGTCATCGAGGGACACCTAGAGTATCGTCCTTCCTATGCACATCTCTCGGAAAAACGTTTTTGAGCGATTATTTACTGGCGTGTCGTAAATACGCGATATCGTCCGTGGTTCTCGTTTGTGTCGTTTTTGTTTTTAATGAATTGTGATCTCCATTAAAGTGCGCGCAGTCGGCGTTTGTATCGTGGCGGAGTGACGCGGCCAATCCCAGGTAGTGGCGGTAATCGAGCGCCGATATGAGTCGGAGTGGAAAGTCGTGTACTGTATCACTCCGATATTCCGCTGGCTGTTCCCATGCGGTCCCGCGGCCGACGACATTAAAACCCGATGCAGCAATACGTTTTCAAATCAGGAGATATGGCGGATTTTTGCTAACCAAAAAAAAAAAAAAAAACGAAAATAAGCGTACACGTGCACCACGCGCTCCCGCGTAAAAATTTCGTTCCGTCGCCGCCGCTCCGTCTTTTTGCTACGCGGTGCGGAGCGTGGAGAGCGGAACCGGCGCGCGGTACGGGGATCGAGGGGTTATTTTACTGAATGGGAGAACATTAATCACCGCTGTCACCGCGTAATGGTGGTTGCGATATCCAAAATGAGAGTGCGACAGGGACCAGCATTGTCCGCTCTCTCCGAAGACTCTGCGAGAGGGTGAATTTACTCACTCACGCCGTATAACACTATATATATACGCGCGCCTATACTATCGATTCTGCAGCGTAAGTTCTGCAGGAGACAGGCCCCGGAAGAGAAATTGCCGAAGCCAATGACCTACGCGTGCCGATCCATCAACTTGCTTTATACACAATCGAAGAGAACCACCCTCTCTTGCAGCGACCCCTACGAAATCCACATGAAAAATTGGATACGGACTTAAATCGCACCCCTAAGGCACTCGCATTACCACCAATTACCCAAAGAAAATAATTAAAACCTCCCGGGCAACGCTTTATCATCACTAGTCTCCAATTCTCTTAAAGTCGCAGATGAATATTCAACGATATTTTGCAAGAAATCGGTAAAATACAGCCTCTCTTTAAGATACCTCCTATATTTTCACCCTTAATCACTCAGCTTGTCCACAAATTCCACAAAACACCACAGCAGTTCCTGTATCTTTACCCATTAATACTTGTCTTCATTTCTCCTGAAGTCGACGATGCAAATTTAACAAAATACTGCTGTAAATCATAAATAGACACCTAAACTAACCATCTTCCTACATTTTTCTTCTTATATCACCATCCACCAACAGTTGTCTTCGATTTTCATAAAGTCACCAGTAGCACTTTTACAAAATACCAACTTAAATCGTCAAAATACTCCTAAAACAAAAAAATACTCCTATAAATTTACCCACCAAGACCTGTCATTAATTTTCCAGAAGTCGACGATAAAGACACCTAAAGCAACCGTCTTCCTACATTCTTCATCATGTATCATCATCCACCACCACTTTCCTTCGATTTTTATTAAGTCGCCAGTAGAAATTTTACAAAATACCAACGTAAATCGTCAAAAGATTTCTAAACCAACAACCTTCCACCATGAATCTTCTTATATTTTTACCCGTCAAGACTTATCTCCACAAAATACCATCGCAGATCATCAAAAAACACTTGAAGCAACCACTTCTTCTTTTGATATCTTCACCCATCTCCACCTGTCTTCAATTCTCTTAAAGTCTCCAATGGAAATTCCACAAAACACCCTCGCAGATCGTCAAATGAGACCTAAATCTCCACCCTTCCTATGCGCATCTTCACCTTCAGGCTATATCGAACGATTGGTATATCAAATATTGACTGATTGCTCTATCCAATACTTGTTTCATTGCTCCATGCAATACTTGTTTGACTGGTACATCGAATATACGTGTTTGGGTCGGCGCAGGTGTATTTATACCTTTTTACTCGTGTTAGCAGAGCATACCTTTACGCCACTAATAGTGTTTACTCCTCACGCAGGACCTAGCGGAGCATACAGCCCCGACGGCACCATGGGCTACATGATGGACGGACAACAGATGATGCATCGACCACCAGGCGATCCAACGTTCCACAATCAATACACACACTATCCAGAATATTACGGCCACCATCTATGAGGTAAGCAAAAATTTCCATTCGAAATCAACAAAAAACCACATACGTTTTAAAAACGTTTCCAAAACCACTATATAACGTTTTTAAAACGTCGTATAGCGAAAATATGTTTTAAAAACGTATACTCAACTGCTATAAATGTTTGTTTTTAAGTATTGTGGATGTTGCTGGTTAATTTGGTGTTTTGTTGTTGCAGGATTCTCTCAGACGATGCCGGACATTGAACTATGCAACTCTTAAATGTGATTTTTCTCTGTACAAAGTGTAAATGTAGTGACCCAAAGTCTCCCCTACCCAGTGTTTTTAAACGGTTATTTTCGTTTTTTGACGTTTGTTTCGGTACACACACACATGCATGGTGGTGACTAGATGATGAAGAGGATGCAGTCGGTTTGATGGTGAGGTGGATGAGGACCTGTAGAAAAGAAGATGAGTGTGTTGAAAAATTATATGGAACATTTTCTGTCGTGCACCAAAACTCGCCCGGATCCAGATAGTGCGCGGTTGTACATATACATATACATATTATATATAAATGAATGAATAATATTATAATGTGAAAGCCCCCATCCCCCCGGAGAGGCCCGTGGACATTTGAGGACATAAAGCGCCCCCAGCCCAATTTTAAATCATTATTAAAGCAAGATAAACTGAAAAAGTGATGTGGTCTATTTAGGTTAGGTACTCGATGTTACCCAAGTATTCTCGTGTTTGAATCAATGGTTCTGCAAGTTGATTTGGACGCGCGAAAAAGCCCCCAGCCGAAAATACAGATTCACCGAGCAAAACACAAGAAAAAATCGCGTACAGTACGAAGAATATTTCACAAGGAGAAACCAAGATGAAGATACAAGGTTGTGCTGTTGTAATATAGTTGTTGATATCTGTTGTGATTTCTTCACTTTTAACAAAGCGAAACCTCTATTTACTCTTAAAAACTACTTAAAAGAATAATTATCCCTCCTTGTATCCCCGCCCCCCCCCACGCAAAAATCCAACCCCCAAATATTCGATATACGTAAGTTATTAAACCTAGGTATACTAATAAATGAGAGGAGAGGTGTTTTACAAGAATTACACACGCAAATAAACAAACACACACACAAATATCACATGAAAAAAAAATTAATACAAAAGTATACAGAATGTCGCAAAAAACTCAGGTGGCAAATGGCTGAACCACTTACCATAGAAATATTGTCTATTGTACACGATATTAATGTAATTTATAATTTTTATCCGTATATAGAGAGACTGTTTATAAATGAAGAAAAAAAAACACGTAGATCCGGTCCGACAAATCAAAATCAGCGCAGATCGCAGATAATGGTGTATACGATATATTTGGTGATTCTCTGTTAATATATACATATATATATATATAAATATAGATAGTCATTTAGAAAAATTTATATTATATAACGGTGATGATAGTTTTATAAGCGATCGTGTACGATTCAGTTCGGACCGGATCGGATCCTAGCCTGGAGAGCGTCACGTGTATACCATTTTTAACCTAAAAAAATATCCGTTTTTAACCAGAAAATTTATAGTTTTCTAAATGTTTTCTTGTCGTCACAAGTTGCCTATTTGTAAAACGATAATACCGGCTTGATAGGCGAGGATCCCGAAGATGCTCCCGGACGAAACGTCGCCGGCTAACAGTGCAATCCCTCTTTCTAAAAAAAAAAAAAACTCGCGCGACGTTTCGCCGTCCGCGCGCATCTTCAGTACCGACGATTTTTTACCTCCCGCGCGTAAAATGTTGGCTGTTTTACGATGATTTCCATCATTGAATAATTCGCCTTATCAAATGTATACGAGATTTAAACAAACAAACGAGAGAATCGATAAAATAGGTAAATGATGATGAAAAAAAAAAAAAGAACAGAGAGATTTGAAATATTAACTGTTTTTTGGTTGTCCCGAAGTGTATATTATTGATAGGTAATGTTTTAATGGAGCAAAAAATGTGTAAGATATTTACGTGTTTTCGTTTTTATTTCGATTTTGTAAGCACTGTGTACTTACGTTTGTAAAAAAAAACGCCGTAACGAAAAAAAACCGGATACCTATGTATACAAAATTCCAAAACGCGACGATATTGAAAATGTTTTACCTCAAGAATGTATAACCCCCCAAAAAAAAACAGCAAAAGGACTATAATAAATCAAACTTTTATTTAATCTAGTCCTTGACCGCGTTAATTTTATAATCCTTTGACAGGATAATACAAATCTAATACTAAAACGAAACAAGTTTATCAACATTTTCCATTTCTACAAAGTTAATTTGTACTAGAAGTTCAAATTACCTATTTAGAGATGGCTTTCCTGAAATGACCTTGAGTTAACCTTGATGGAAGGGGTACGACCTTGACGGTAAATAAACAATTTTGAATATCAACGGGTTTTTTTAAGCTCTCAAATTCGGCATAAATTTTGACGAGTGAAAATTTGCAACTAATGTATACCAAAACAGATGATAATAATAATAATTAAGTAAAAAAAAAAAATAATTGAAAAGACACCGTGAAGAAAAAGAACTACTTGGTGTATTTTTTTCCATCAGAATGTAAAGTGGTGAACCTGCGAAGAAAAGTGTGCTTGGGATGTGAGATTGAGAGCGCGTGAAAAAAAAATTTGTTGTTGTGTAGAGTTTTTAATATTGTATTAATTAATTACAAACAAAAAAAAACTTATAAGATAATTGTATGGAGTAATTCTTACTACGTGTGCTGACGGTCAAACGACGAATGGAAAAAAATACCAGTACAAATATCTTAAATGCCTATAATATACATAATTATACATATGTACATATTATACGTGAAGCATGAAGCTAATTATACAATATTATGTTGCATATTAATGATAACTTTTTTGTTGTGTAAATTTGCGAAAGTAAATTTTTATTTAAAATAAAAGTCAATACAAAAAAAAACATGTTTTTGTTTATCTATATTTCACCCATATCACCAAATAATCAAATCCAGGTAGGTCAAACGATACTTGGTACGTACCCACCACCATCGAGATACAAAAAAGAGGTGTCGACAGTGCATCATGGTGACTGTATTTTATGCATATTCTATTATATAACGCATTTAATGGACGTTTTTATGTGTTAATTAATAAAACTAATATGCTGTGCGTAGCGAGACGGCGTGGATAAAAAGAAATCACCTGGAGTAATCACAGAGTAGTAATAGCGTCTCCTTATTCTATCTCATTGGTACTCCACGAAACCACATATTTACATCCCGAACGAAAACTAAAAACATAACCTTAAACAATAAACAGCTGACCGGTAAATGCTGCTTTACAGCTTCAGGTATACCCAGCTTCAAAATGTGCACTCCACAGTTGCGACTTGTGCGCCGGTGACCACCAGTGACCATTGGAATACAAGCCGGCGTCAAAAGCTGAGCTTAAATAGGTAAGTGTCATATAAATCACGTTAAATATGTCCGTCGTTTGATTAAGTACCGTTTTTAATGTGCGCAATTAATCGAATTTGTTGCTATTTAATGTTTTCGTGCAATTAAAACAATCAAAAATGCAAATTTTTAACTATTCGTCTCGTTTATTTTAATATGGAAATTGTCGGTTAAATTACACGACCGGTAATTATCGGAAATGTCAATCGGATAAATAATTTTAATGTCAAAGATGGGTGTGATTAGCGAAACGTGTTACATTCAATTAAAACGGACCGTAATGAAAATTGCGACACGTTTTATGGTATTTCATAAATAATAATTACTACTGGATTCTTAAGATGATATTAATGTTTTTCTACTTTGCATTCACAATGCACACATTGTAACACTGTTTTCGGTGTTACAATTAGCAAATTGTAACACCGTTTTTAGTAACTTTTTTCTAAGATTGGTGACATTGATATCAAATGCATGTCTAACGAAAATACACATAACCACAAAAGTAAGCACAAACTGATTTTTTAGAATCGCACAAACTGCGAAGTATGTATATTTTTATACATATTTAAACATGCGTGTTGCATCCTAGGTTTCGTACTACTAGTATATGATGGTAGATAATAATTATCAATAATTACTTTTTCACAGATATTTGAATTTAAGTGACAGATGACAGTGTTACCAACGGTTGCACCCATAAATACTCTAGATTGGAATTTTACCTAATATACTTCGAAATTTTTATAAAATTAATGACGCAAAGTAGAAAAAGTAGTATATTACACTCGTTTTATAAGACATATTGGCGCATTCGTTCATTTGGGTAACTTTTTTCTAAGATTGGTTACATTGATTTCAAATGCATGTCAAACGAAAATACACATAACCACAAAAGTAAGCACAAACTGATTTTTTAGAATCGCACAAACTGCGAAGTATGTATATTTTTATACATATTTAAACATGCGTGTTGCATCCTAGGTTTCGTACTACTAGTATATGATGGTATATAATAATTATCAATAATTACTTTTTCACAGATATTTGAATTTATGTGACAGATGACAGTGTTACCAACGGTTGCACCCATAAATACTCTAGATTAGAATTTTACCTAATATACTTCTAAATTTTTATAAAATTAATGACGCAAAGTAGAAAAAATAGTATATTACACTCGTTTTATAAGACATATTGGCGCATTCGTTCATTTGGGGCACTCGTCGCTGGCGCTCCTCGTGCCCCAAACAACTCATGCGCCAATTTGACGTCTTATAAAACTTGTATAATAATATACTATTTTCTACTTTGCATTCACAATGCACACATTGTAACACTGTTTTCGGTGTTACAATTAGCAAATTGTAACACCGTTTTTAGTAACTTTTTTCTAAGATTGGTGACATTGATATCAAATGCATGTCAAACGAAAATACACATAACCACAAAAGTAAGCACAAACTGATTTTTTAGAATCGCACAAACTGCGAAGTATGTATATTTTTATACATATTTAAACATGCGTGTTGCATCCTAGGTTTCGTACTACTAATAGTAGTATATGATGGTATATAATAATTATCAATAATTACTTTGGTAATCCTGCATCGAAGGTATCTTTATCACGCATGCGCAACAACCAAAGAATATACATACAGAAGCGAAACTAAAATACAGTATATCTTTGTACATTTAAATTTACAACAAAACGTTTTAAATGCCTAACCACAATTCATATTATGAAAACGCCACTTGAATATTAGCGATAGCCTTCAAATATCCACAGCGATGCTCGTGCAGGATCGATTGCCAATCAGGCTGCAGGACATAATTGCAAATCATCCGCAAGCCTGCAATTAACGATATCGGGACGCGGCAATTCGTGTCATGTTCCAAGATAAAACACCCTAACCAGTCTCAATTAGACCCACACTAATTGATACCGGTATTAAATGATCATAATTAGCGCAAAAAACCTTCCTTCGTCGCATCAACAGAACGCCTACGGTCCTTCCTGTACAAGGCTTGATCTGTGAGGTCACCAAAAAAGATAAAAAACTGTACAAAAATTGTACAAAATTAAGGTTAAGTTCGTGATTGTCATTCTTATACATCTCCTTAGCTGAGAGATTTATTCATTTCGCTTTCGCCATGAATAAGTAATTATACATTGGCCGTAAGACTTTGCACGATTAGTCACATGTTTTGCCGAAAGCTCGCGACTGGCGCCTGTCGGTTCAAGCCCCTTTGACACTATACCAGTTGATTTGTACCACTAGAAACGTCATATACATCATCATCTGTCAAAATCTTCGATTTTTTAGCAGAAATATGGTACTCTTTTATGAAAGCAAATGTTTTCTTTCTAATTTGATTGTTATATGATTGTTGTCCAGATTTTGACAGATTAAAATATGGGGAGTGATCAAAGAAGATGTTGTAAAAATTTGCTTAATGCTGCTATATTGTATTTAGAATTGGAGATCTGGAAAAACCATGGGCACCTAATATATATATGCTGTACAAATAGTTTTTCTTTATTGTATCAGAAAGTTGGAAATTTGTTCCCTTGTGTAATCATGTCAAAAAAAACAAAAACTTTTCATTTTAACCCAAAAATACCCAACGAGTGATCTAGTCGATTTTGTGTCCTAGTATCAGTCAATGGGCATGGTATGAACGGGGCTTGAAGTCTCGACTCCTGCTAGTCGAGTGCAGGCTGAGTTGTGTGCCATTTTATTGCGACTGGGAAATAAATCAAGTAGGACCGTGACTGCGGGCGACGTTTTTCGCGAAAATCCCGCTGCGGGAGCGTGTAAATCACGGCAGGTCGGTCCCCGGTCCGGCCAGCCCGCGTTTCGACGTAATTTTAGATCAAACAAATAATATAATGTCTCCTTGCGTGTTTTCGTTGGTAGCAGTCCAACGCTGAGTTTTTCTTCGGTCTTGCTCGAGGTTCGTTTGTAATATGGACCTGTGTATGTGTGTCTGTATGTGTGTGAGAGAGTGTTATTGTTTTGCCGTGTTGAAGTGTTAAAAACGGAGTTACGAGTGTTGTGCGAGATGAAATGGTTCACTGAAGGGTTTATTGAGATGTCGTGTTTTTGACGCGCATTTGTTCCAAGGATTGGTTTATTGGACGCCGCCTGTACCAACTCGTCGTCGCCGCTGCTCTCTAGCTGGATAAATGTCCGATGGATTTACGATGTTTTGTTTTTAATACCTCACCAAATTTATGATTTTTACTTTATCATACGTAGTATGACACTAGCTCTGTGTATATGCCAAAATTTTCGATTTTAGTTATTGGGCATTCTAGAAATATGTGGTTAAGGCTTCCCACCTGTCCACATTCGCAATATGGACATTTTAGGATACATTTTAGGTTATCTGCTATCTGTTACTGTTGTTACGAATGTCTGGCAGGGGGCGTTTCGGGTTTGACGTTACTGTGGTAATAGCAGCAAAACACGGGTCGACAAAAATCGATTTTTTGGATCGAAAATTGTTTTTAAGGTCGTTTTTTTGCTCAAAACTCTTTGCGAAGGGTATTTAGAGGGATCTTATCGTAAAACATGAGAGCGAGCGGCTCTTATAAGGTCGGCAGGAACGGATAAAAAATGTAAATTTTTGACGTTCATCGATCCGCTTGTCGGAATTTCTAGACGTCACGTGACATTTTCTCGAGGTTCGCCTTCACCCGAAGAGGTGCAAAAACGTGATTTTTTTTCAAAATTGACGCATTTAATTTACAAAATATCGCGTAGTCCACGCGGAATTGTGTCCTTTTTTCAATTCGAGCGTCAAAAGTAATATCGAAAAGCCCAATTTTGCAGCTACTCGATCGCAAATGTCGGCCAAAATGGGCGATTCCGCTGAACGCGCCCTACACTTGAAAGTTCGTAATTAGTATAGGTAGATAGAAAAGTATTGTAATCGTGTCAAAAAAAAAAAAATTGAGATTTTAGCGGAAATAGGTCTTTTTGGGCCCCCTGAACATTTTTGACCAAGGTACAAAAAAATTTCTGTGTGTGTGTACCCATTTTTTGTGGCGACGATTCCGGAGAAACTACTGAAGGTATCGAGGCGAAACTTCATATTTAGAAGTTTCGTGACTAAACTTAGAACTGAAAGAAGTTTTGTCCAAAAGGGCCCAAAGGAACTCGAGGTTTACTCTTATCATTTTTCAACGATTTTGCAGATTAGCCGCCATTTCTGTAATTTCGCCAAATAGTTAAATAATAAACTATAGTAGAGAAAATTTTGTATAATTTATGTCCATTCCATTTTTTGGAAAAAAAAATTAAATCATAGTAAGCGGATGCCCCTTGAACTTCCCCGAACGCCTCCCTGAACACGGCTGTATCGTATGATAAAGTCATGTGCCTGGCCACAACAGATTTTTTTATGGTACTTTTGTTCATATTAAGATACAACTCCTCCAAACAATTTATTTCTTATTTTCTATTGGATTATTTTGCCAAATTATTCTTGTTACTTAACACCAAAGACAGTCTAGTTATATGGGCACTGCACTTTGACGTTTTTCACCTTTAAGAACATTGCAATGATCAAATTTATGCTTATTACGCGTTAACATTGTTTGCAAAGTCCATGAACAGTTTGAATCAAATGTTTGATTGATGAACTAAAATCAGATCCAAATATAAAGTCGACGGATGTAGCTCTAGCAATTTAATTTTTTAAAAGTTGTTTTAAGTAACCCGTCTTTGGCTGTGGAAGGAACATCGCACATTAAGATAATTAAAGTTTTTCTTGGTCCGAAGACTTTACTGCTCCACGGGTTATAGATCCGGAGCGTCGTTTAACCGTTAAAAGGGGGGAAGCAGCCGCCTCCCGCCGCCGCCGCCGCCAGTCGAGCCAGCCAGCAGGAGCGGCGGTGGTGGCGGGAGGGTGGGCCATAAGTTAGAGGGCGGCGGAAAGACTGCCAAAACACGCTGATAGCGTAGAAAACGAACGGCGGTGGCGGGAAAACGTCACGCTTTTCCACTCTAACTACCAGTTTTCACCCTCTCCCGGTATCCGGGACGTCAGCCCTCTCGATTCCACCGAATTCCTACACCGCCACCCCCCAGCGCCGCCCCCGACCCCCACCCGTTCCTAATTCGCTGAACTTGTATTATTATAATTAGGAAGTTTGATTGACGTGCGTTCCACCTTGATTTAATTAAAGCGCTGAGTTTCCGCGTCCAAAATAAACCAACCAACCGGAGGCGGTTACAACGGGCTCGGTATCATTTTGTAATGTCTGCCGCGCTGAGATATTAGGTGGATGGTGTAATGGGGTAGGTGTCTATTTCAAACGGGGACCCAATTTTAATGTGTTTCCGTATGATGGTGGTGAATTATATGCGACAGGAGAAAATTTGTATTAATGTCGTGTTGACAGGGCGGTGAAGGAAATACTTCACGTGTTCGCCGAGTTATTCCTGCTATAACTATGAAAGTTTTGTGAATATTGATTCACAACGCGAAAGATATTCTCAAAACGTGTTGCTGTTGCTTTAAATCAAACCGATTGTTGACTTGGCTTGGCATATTTGCGTTCATTTAAAAATATGTGAAATGTTGCTCTAAGGATATCACCGTCTTAGTGGTTATTACTTGAATTTTTTATTTGCAAAATAAGAGACATTTTAGGAGGAATAGTAAAATGTTCAAATAATAGATTGAGTGATAAACTGATAACAAAATTACAAAGTTTGATTTAGAAACTGATAACCAAGGCCCGGAAAGTTTAGGCAACTGACTCTCGAATTCCTCCCACTACGTTCTCAATATTCAGAGGCGTAGAGCCGAACGAAGCAATTCGCCTATATCGTACAACGAGTTTTTTTTTGGGAGCAGCAACAGCACGCCACTGTCGCACCAGTTTGTTCGGGTGGTGGGGCGTTCGTTGCCTAAACTTTCCGGACCTTGCTGATAACCTAACAAACGCGTATTATAGTACCGTGGCACAATAAGCATATTAGGTGGAACAAACCTCCCTTGTCACTCATAAGTCATCAAAAGTTTGTTTTCCATATTCTACAAGCTTCCAACAACCGTGTAAAGTTATCTGTCGCGTTGATACGATTGTACGTGGTTCTAGCAATACGGGAAAGTTAATCTTTTGTCTCGTATGGTAGGCACGCTAGCAGATTTCATTAAAGTTATCGGCTCGGTTGATCGCAACAAATCTCGGAATTGTTTGCGGGGCGACAACCGGTTTCCGTTGTTGCCCCACGGACCCCCGAAGATATATTGCTCGCGGGTAACGGCGACCCCAAACGGCGTTCGGCGGAATTAAAACCCCGAGACTGGGCGAATATCGGCCGCGCCGAAAACGACATTTCGAAGTTTTGCCTCCGCGATCCGACGTGAAGTATTTTCGAGAGAATTCGCAACGCGACGTCGGTCGTTATCTTTTCTGTTCTGTATTACCGGTGGAGAAGAAAGTTTAAGCGATCAAGTCGTATCCAGTGTTTTGTTGAGTTGGAATTTTGGGTTGTTTTTACGTTTTATAATTTGTTTCCTTAAACTTTTGAACGACTTTTTTAAGGCAATATGAAAGAAACACTTTTTCTTGCAACCCAACGTAGGTGTTATAAAGATGTTGAGTACCACGCAGACGTCCAGTAACGTAGTAATCACATCGTAGGTTACGATGGCAGAAGACATCATCAAGTTCACTTATCGAAATGTTATTCAGAACAGATTTTACGCATCGCTAGCCACGCATCGTTTTACATCGAGTTAGATCACACATGATGGGCATCGTACCAGCCCACGTCAGTTAGCAGAAATTGGTCTCTTGGTCTTATATTCTCTCTCAGCGGACCATTTTCCTTGAAACTAATTTATCCAAACGAGTGCGTAATTATATTCCGCGAAGCGTACATTTACATTTTTAATTGCATTATTTATCGATCTGATAACGCGGGGAGAACCAGTCCTCTCCTTACTCTTGCGGATAAAACGATGCATAAAGTGGCCGACAAGACTAGCAGGACCTTGCGTCGGCTTGCAACGGCCACATCTTGCGCAGCGGGAACCATCAAGATCGAAAATTTTTAACGGCCCTCAGGCGAAACTCAAACTAAATTGAATATGCAAACTCTCGTCATTAGATTTTGATGCAAATCTCGTCTCGGTATATAGGTATGTTCGTACGTCTGACCACGTACCTATACCTACGTCCAGACGTAGTCGCTGCTTGAATTTATTGCGCGAATTAAGAATCTCAATTACGTTAGCAACGATAATCTTTTGATGCGAGCAACTCTGTAACCGTGAAAGACAGCATGATGCTAACCAACGGGATAGTTTTTGTGTATTTTCTAGTTGTTGATGCACTTTTCTGTAAGTGTCTTTGCGAAAGTAGACTGCACAAAGTCTGTAAAATAAAACTATGATGGTTCATTAACATAAAAAAAAACCATATCAGTTAACAAATTATATAAGTTCAAAGAATATGCGAAAGTACTGCTCTCAAGCTGACTTTTGATGAATCGATAAAAAGCCACCATTCAGAAGGATCATGAGGAATATCAAACTCGTTCATAAGACTCTCAACATCGTGACATACACGTAAAGATCCTTCCATTTTAAAATATGCTTTAAAAGGCTCGTTACGCTTTGTAAATGATGATACTGTCACACCTCGTGCGAAAAGATTCCATTCCTGCAGCCCAGAACCCAATAACTCGTCTTTTTCTTTTGATAAACCTAAGTCTTTAACCAAATCATTCTGTTCGCACTGGTTTATAAGGTGAGGTGTTCCTAAAACTTTAAATGGTGAATCTTCACGACTTGCCTGATTTGACAGAGTGATTTCAGACACTCAAATCAATCAGGTAATCAAATCAAATCAGGCAAGTTTCTTCAAACAGGCGAAATTTTTTCTGTGACAAAATCGAAGATGATGAAGTGGATGGCGTACTTGGGAGAGGATGGTTCTCTCCGTGGGAGATAGGTCGCGATGCTAATGGCAAATTTGGATATTTAATTTTATGCTTATCCTTCTTCGAATATCCAGAGACGCTTATCGTGCAAAAATAGCAATTATCTACATGATTTGAAGACTCTCGCCACAACATGGGAACTGCAAACGGCATTTTCTTTTGCTTCCCTTTCATCCACTTTAAAAATCCGATCTAACAGGAAATACAGCATATATTAGGAGTACATGGCTTTTCCAGACAATTTTTACAACATCTTCTTTGATCACGTTAGGTCAACAAAAATATGTGATCACGATTCTGGTTGTAGGACCTTGTTCCCTTGTGTAATTCGTATAATTCATTTCAATTTACCTCCAGAGAGTTTCAAGTTAACTTTTGGTTCTCAAATTACCTGGAAACGTTACAATTAATTCCCGAATTCGGCCAAAGCTATAAACAACTCATATACAAACAATTCCCCACTTTGAACAATAGCCGTCGGCCGCACAATGACAGAAAATTGTGCGCGACACACATCCTCACGTGTGTGTAATTGGAGGTTGAATCCATTACTCTGCAGAATAGTGGTTGTGGCCCAGAGGCGTACACGGGGCTGTGGGGGGATCCGAGGGGTTCCAAAGTAATTCCAGAGCTTCACGAGAGAGAATTGTTGTTTGTGTCGAGATATCGCCGAAATAGCGTCGCAACAGCGGCAGGAGCAGCAGTAGCGGCGAAGGAAAGGAGCAGGAAGTCGGACGGCGTCGGTGGACACAATTTCCGGGCAGTGCGGGGCCCCCCTTTTCTATATAGAAGCTGTCACCGGGCCCGTAGGCAATCTCAGATGACCAATGGCCGGTCGGATCCGGTCTAATGTCCCTCTTTCTACCTAGGCCACGCTCGACCAGGCACTGTGCAACCCCTAGAACCTAACCCCCCTTGCGAGTTTGCTTCCACAACTCCATCTACCCTCCCGGCAACCGGAATACTCCGGGCTCTTATACACGTACACACATATATCATCCCCCTGTTCGGGGTGGCGCGACGCTATCAGAAAACAGTGAAATTAATTTTGGAATCTTGCTCGTTGGAATGTTGTCGGATGATTTTTTTTTGTATGTGTGTGTATAGATGTATGATGGTGGAGAAATATCGTAACTAATAATTAGTGGATGTATGAAGAATTCAATCTCATTGATCTGCAAATCTGTGTACATATCTAAACTCGCCGGAGGATGAACTGCTATCAGTTTGATCAAAAGTAGTCTATAATGTATGTATAATATATTATTGAGTAATCTTAACAGTCAATATACATCCATATTTAATTCATTATGTATTACCCAAATTGTGTACGTGGCTTGTGCGAGTCCAGCTCACAAAATCGGTTTGCGAACCAGCACATGTCCAGAAAAACCACGCATCTAGTTATGCAATTCTAACCTAAGGCCGAGGGCGCACTACGGCGGAACCGCCGCGGTTTTTAACCGCGTGATTCTGTGAGTCAAGGAATCTAATACAACCGGCCGCACTGCGGCTTTTTCCCGCGTCCATTCAACACCGTACATTTTAAAACCGCCGCGGTTTTTAACCGCGTGATTCTGTGAGTCAAGGAAACTAATACAACCGGCCGCACTGCGTTTTTTTCCCTCGTCCATTTAACACCGTACATTTTAAAACCGCCGCGGCTTTTAATCGCGGCGGTTCCGCCGTAGTGCAGGCCGCACTACGGCGGAACCGCGGCCTAACTGCGGCCTAAGCCGAGGCCGCACTACGGCGGAACCTCCGCGGTTTTTAACCGCGTGATTCTGTGAGTCAAGGAAACTAATACAAGCGGCCGCACTGCGGTTTTTTCCCGTCTCTATTTAACACCGTACATTTTAAAACCGCAGCGGTTTTTAACCGCGGCGGTTCCGCCGTAGTGCGGCCTCAGCCTAACGCTGAGGCCGCACTACGGCAAAACCGCCGCGGTTAAAAACCTCGGCGGTTCCGCCGTAGTGCGGCCTCGGCCTAACGTCCGTTGCAGTGCTGGTGTTACAAGTGTATGTACGAGTACATATATATACGTTTTAAATTTCGGTAGTGTTTAAAATATCGTGTCGCGAAACGTGTTTATAGTGTTTATGGACAAAAGACAAGATAATCGTAGTATTTTCACTGTTTATCCTATTAAATTTTGCAGTTGAGTAATCAGTTCAGTAATCATCAGTAAGTTTTACCAGTTCTTTGGCATGAAACAGATCAATGGCATTATCTGCATGGTGTTTGTGTTCTTAGCAGTAAAATACTACAGATCAAGCTTTATTATCCACCTGTTTCATTGTGCAGGTTATGTGAGGTTATGTATGTATATGCCGAAAATGTCAGCTGATATGATTACCAAAGAACGGTCGATTACCACGCTTTATTCAGCCAAATTTTTGTCAGATCTGTGAAAATACTACGTATATGTCTTGCTAGTGAAAGAAGTGATTAGTGAGGAGAGGCTTCCAAACCAATAAGGTAGGATTTTACGTTTTATTTCTGTTAGAAGACGGACACTCGAGCTAGACACCGGTACAAAAGGTGCTCGGATCTCGCTAAATTTTGTATTTCGGATTAAGTTCTTGATTGGATGATCTTCGCAAAGGTCGAATTGTGCCTCACGTCGAAAAACACGGTCCCGAGAGTTGTTTTTCAAGCTTCTAGAGCAGCGTAAAAGTTGCTATTTTTGACAGTTTTCCTGTATAATAAATATAATAATTATTTAAAAAATTGTGTTAACTATGAAGAATATTGAAGAATTTCTTAAAAGGATCATTAAAATCCACCAAAAAATGACAGAAGTTATCGGAGATTAAAATTTTAGGTTACAGACAAGATATTTCATCAGAAACTCATAAGTCGTAACTACGAAAAAATATTAATATTATCGTCGTTCGCACTAAAATAGAATTACCAATATTATTCCAACTATAAATCCGAGCGTTCGCGTCGATAGTTGTTAGTATAACGTAATATATTATTATCTATTATAGTAATGCATGCGTGCAACGCGAGCAATCGAATTTATACATTTTTATCGCACATGGTTCTGTTAAAATAGACGAATGTTGCGCGGTTGTAAATTACCCAGTTGAGTGTTATGTTTATAATAAATTTTGAATAATGGTCGCGAAATGCGCGCGGTGAACGATCAAATGCATCGCGGACAGCAATACGAATTATTCGTAGTTTACTTTGTAGCAGCGAAAGAGTATATCTGTAGGGCCAATACGCAATTCCACAACGTTAGTCTGTTTCTAATCATTTAGATTTGTAGGTTATCTTACAAACGTTGCTTTGCAACTTGCAAAATTTATTTTATTAAGTAGCTTATGTTAATATGTACCAACAATGCAATAAACAAAACGTTAATGAAACAATTTATTAAAGATATTTCTACCATGCATTCCTCTAGAACTATCCGTTAATTGTTATACAGTTATATGACTTTGAACGTTGATTTTTGACAGTAGAGATGCCCACAGACTAGACAGACAACGCAGTAAACGTTATTTTCCATGACCCCCGATATCTCGTTTCTCTATTCAACTATCGTCTATTTCACTCTAAAAGCATGAAACCGTGACATAGGGGGCGCTTGGGGCACGTTGGCGCCATATTTGAAATAAATCTGTCGAATTAATAAGCTAGTTAAAATTTAGATTAAAAAATGTTTGTTATCGCAGTCTTGACTTCTTGCATATTATTATAAATAAAAAATATAAAGGAATTTATTACACATATTATATCAATGTAATATAACTGATTATAGCAAAACGAAAATTTATATAACTGAATGCAGTTGCGGGATACTACAAAACATATAAATAAATAATTTTAGGCTACATAAATAATAAACATATATAAAACAATATTTTATTAAGACAATAAATTAAAATTTATTAGTCGAAAATAGAGGTTACACATAGGTACATAAGTATACATAAGTACGCACCTATCCAGATTCTTCGGCAAACAGAATAATTTCTCTTCATCGGTTTTTCAACAAATTATACCAAAACATTTTACTAATACGCAAATATTGAAATTTGACGCTTGTCATAAGTAGTGAAATGACATACTGATGACATAATTTATAGATTTCTATAGGAACTCTGTCCATCAACCGAGCGCCCCCTGGGCAACGGTTTCACAAAAAAAGATAAAGATGTCAATATACCGATTTAATTGGATGGAAGAAAGACAGAGGGATGTGCACTTATTGCAATCTAGCTGCGGTGTCTGTCTAGTCTGTGCATGGGACCTATATTCTCCCAATACCTGACACTTACCCATAGAAAGCAGAGAGATTTCAACTGATCAGGTAGAATCGAGACTGGTTGAGTCCGAATGACAATTATTTATTACGCCGATAAATTTTCTGTAACGAACCACCTCAAATTCATTTATTCAATGCGCGGGGCGATTCAAGATCGCGATAAGACGCCAACTTTCGAAGTATCCGCCCGAACGCAACCGGTAAATCAAACTAATTAGCATACATTTTAATGATTTCATTGAATCTGCCTCGGAAGAAATCCGAAGTAGAAAAAAAGTTAAACTAGACAAGCAAGATTTTACTATACAGCACCTGTCAAAATTGTGAGACATAACCTCAATGTGCGTATTTCAATAATTTCACTGAGATCTCCATTTTTTTGTACGTCGATTACACCAACTGTCAATCTAACCATTTAACCTAACTTTTTGATTTTGAATGATTGTAATCAATTGTAATATCGTTTACTTTTGATGCTCACCGTATGTAATGTAAATAACATACACTCGAGTCGCTGGTTTGTTATTTATCCGTTCGCGTTCGCAATTTAGCCTAATTGCGAGGCGTTTTGAAATGTTCATGTGAAACGACGACGACCGGCGCGGCGCGGCGCTGCGGTGGTCTTTTTGTGTACGCGGAATTGACGCGGTCGAGATTTTGCGATTATGTTCGCGGTAATTTATTGCTCCTACTGTAAACAATGCTAAGCAGCATTTCATTAGGTAGGCCGGCCTCCTTAATTACATCGAGCAGGTTCTGTTTGCTCAACAGGAAAAAAAATAATAATTGTGTGATTTATGCTGCGTTGCATAAGTGCATCGTGTGCTCATTTGTAGATTGTTGCTAGGGATTTCGATGTGGCCAGGTGCGGTTTTTAATGTTTTACAAAATAATACTGAGTGATTACTTACACTCTTTTAACTTCTGGACTTTGAGTGAAGAGTTTAGACTGCCTTTTAGTCATTGGGGTTTACTTATTAACTCTCTATCAATTGGTACACCAGCATAAGGGTATAAATTTCACTGTTGCCAGTCCACCAGACGGATAATTGTGAACGTTCCATCGGTCTCTCGAAAATAACGAACGAACGCGCGGACGTCAATCACGCGGGCACGAGAACGTGACCGATGATGACTTCCGGACAGCTAGGGTCATTCCTAAACCTCCATTACACTGTCACAGGAGTCGACGCGATCTTCCAGCGCATTCAGTGCCGCAATAATTTCCCTGCATGCCATCTGCAATTTTCCGGACGCGCTTTAGAAAACTCTTGTAGATGGTTTTTCTGACCTTTTCAGGGTAGTTACCCCTACTAATTACCTACAATTTGGCGTACTATTCAAAGTTATGCAAGAATATTTACAAAATAGTTGAATTACAACTTATACTTTCTGAATATCAACTAGAAAAGGTATAGAATTCGTGAACACCGCTAAACAAGCCAAAACAGCAACACCCACCAGACATCTCCCAAAAAAAAAAAAAAAATCTTCAGTCAGCATTTAGCGGTGGAAAGCGAAAAGGAAAATCCCCGTTGCGAGACCGAAAACGGCGGCATCATTCGTGATACAGTAATCTATCGGAAGTCAATAAAATACAGTTGAAGGTGTACGCGGCGCGCACCGGGCATACAAATCAATGGATAAAAGTTTTCCAATCCATTTCCAGCGCGGTCCCAGAGGGCCAAACAGCCGGCAGTACGTCGCATTAACGTTATAGGCAGAGCCAGAAGGAGAAGACGAACCCAAAACCTCTCCCCCATCACTGTATATATACGCACCTTTGCCATTCCGAAGACCGCATCATTCCTCGCATCGCCGGAGACGCACAACGCGTCCCGACGCCGGCATCCTGACGTTGGTTATGGTATAGGACTGATGCCCCTCGCTTTAGGGATGCCAGATCTTTTGTAAAAATAATCAGTATCATGTTTTTTATCTGAAACTAAACACTAACTTATCAAAATTAAATGGATCTTGCTTTTTTAACATCCAAACAAAGCATCTTTCATTTACTCTATCAAATATTCTAGGTTGTGTGGAGGATATGCACACTTTTGACGTGTCTATTTCAAACTTCAACAATTTTACAAGAACTTCCAACAGCAAGAGACTTCTGGCAACCCTTTTTTTTTTTCGCGGTTAATATGGATGGCGTGTTCCTGAAACATTCGCTCTCTTCTCATTCCGCGTCCGCTCCGGTGTATATATCACAAACACTCGGGTTTTAAACTCACCCTGTCCGTCCGGCACATTAGCCCCCTGAGCTTCTGCTACCCTTGCTCGCGATGCGTTCACGTCTTCATAATTTTCAGAGGTTTAGTGCGCGTACGCCACTGAGAACGATATTTATACACCTCGCGCTTTTCTTCTCAAAAGAAATTTACCTATGTCTAAACCATTTTTAGGTTAAAAGTTATTGTGCTATTTGCTACTGGCTGCTAACAGCATAGTGTGACCACTCAGCAGCACTGTTTTACCGGTTGCCGAGTGAGTTTATCGCCTGATTTGGAATTATTCAAGGTCAAATTTTGTTTTATCGCGCACATATTGTGGTAATAGACTATTCAACTTAGTTAAAACTACCATACAGTAAAACATAACCCATCAAGTTCATTTTACGCTCTCAAAACTCGCCTACACGGTACACCCTAAATTTGTGAAGTCATCACTGGTGCAAAGCGAGAATTTTTGAGTAGAATTCGACGTTCGCCGTTCAAGCATAGCGTAGTCCGGCAGCATGTAACGTACCAATCGATTCAGGTTCGACAGGCCATCAACGAACCCGGTATAAAAACATAGTCGAACACGTAAACAGAGTTCATTAATTGACTGTGTCACCTGTAAAATCGCGATTTTTTCCACCTGACAAAACGTCAGACGTGGACGCGTCCGCTTATGGTCCGCTCCTCTTTTTTCTACGCGTTTCTTTCATCGTCGCGGTCGCATCGTCTTTCTTCGCTGCTTCGTCACACCGAGAATTGGATTAATTGTGTTACGGGTAAAGGTGATTTGGCGTTGAGGACGCAACCAAATCGTCCCTAGGCTTGTGGTTTTTGTGGTTGGAGGTGTATGGTTGATGTTTTTTGATTGATAAATAATTGAGGAGACAGGTTGTTTGAGAAAACAAGAGTTTTTTTTTTATTAACTACACTATACACATAAAATGGTCTGCAAAACCCCAAAAAACTTTTATTAAGTTGGGAAAGGCTGATTTAATTATATAAACGAGTTTGGTCACTCGTAGGTGTTAAATTTGTCGAAAAAGTTGATTGGTGTGTGTCCAAAATATTACTTCAGCCTCTTGAGGAAATTTCTTCCGGTGTATAACCCTTTGGACATTCATTGGTTCAGTATTTGCTGCAAAAAATTGAGTTTGCCCGATAATTTTCATTGGTGTTTGTCCAAAAACTTCCTTCAGCCTCTTGAGAAATTTTTTAATGGCTTTGATGAGTTTGGACACTCGTCGGTGCTAAATTTGCCGAGGAAGTTGATTGGTGTTTGTCCAAAATATTGCTTCAGCCTCTTGAGGAAATTTCTTCCGGTGTATAACCCTTTGGACATTCATTGGTTCAGTATTTGCTGTAAAAAATTGAGTTTGCCCGATAAGTTTGATTGGTGTTTGTCCAAAAGCTTCTTTCAGCCTCTTGAGAATTTTTTAATGACTTGGATGAGTTTGGTCACTCGTCGGTGCTAAATTTGCCGAGGAAGTTGATTGGTGTTTGTCCAAAAGGTTGCTTCAGCCTGTTGAGGAAATTTCTTCTGGTGTACAACCCTTTAGACATTAATGGGTGCAATATTTCATTCAAAAAGTTGAGTTTGCCTGATAAGTTTGATTGGTGTTTGTCCAAAAGCTTCTTTCAGCCTCTTGAGAATTTTTTAATGACTTAGATGAGTTTGGTCACTTGTCGGTGCTAAATTTGCCGAGGAAGTTGATTGGTGTTTGTCCAAAAGGTTGCTTCAGCCTCTTGAGGAAATTTCTTCTGGTGTACAACCCTTTGGACATTCATTGGTGCAATATTTCATTCAAGAAGTTGAGTTTGCCTGATAAGTTTGATTGGTGTTTGTCCAAAAATCTTTCTTCAGCCTCTTGAGGAATTTTGTAATGACGTAGATGAGTTTAGACATTCATAGGTGCTAAATTTGTCCAAGTAGTTGGTGCAGTAGTTGGAGTAGTATTGCTACTCCATAGGTCTATTATCTGTTGCGTTTTATCCGCGGCCCTCCTATAGTGGACCACAAGTTGGGAAACACTGATCAGAGCTAGAATCTTGCAGTAAGACAAAACTACTATCAACTTAAATCTGACATTTCCACACCGTTGTGCGTACACTATAAAAACATTCACGTATCCGTCAAACAAAATCGCCAACATAACCTTACATGTAAGTCCATTGTGATCGGGGTTCGCGTGCTTCGCAGTCACGCTTTCCTGCGCGTTCGTAGGAAATTCGAAACGTCAGCTTGACGCGACCTTTTCATATCCAACACACTTCCATGCATACGCGAGTATATGGGAATGGGGAAGGAGATAGAGGTCCAATGATTGTGTTAAAATTTGACAGGTAAATGGGCGCTCTCTTTCGTCACGTAGCATGCACACGCCAGTTACCGAAACCGGTGAGTAGCGAGCACTGATACCAACCCAACAATGCCGAATGACAGACCAACGGATACACTCATTTGATCTAATTAGGCCCAATAAAGGATTTGGATTTCTTGGAAGTTAAGCTCCGTTGAATACTCAATTGTGGGGCTTGTAAGTATCACTGAAATGGTTGCGAAATTTATGGTTATTTATGGTGTTTTTGAAAGCCGCCGCATGGTGGCGCTGAAAGAAGTATAGACAAAACTTATACCCAACCCAACCCACATTCGACACCGCAAAATCCTTGGTCAGTATGGCCGTGTCGTCAACCAGATCAACTAATTACCATGGCTAATCTACAACAGCGCCATCTACATTTAACTGTCAATAGCGACATGCTTCCGATATCGCGTGAAATGGTCTCCGGGAGCATTTTTAATTGGTGACACGAGATAGCGGACGAGGAATAAATTAGTCGGAGTGCCGGTACCGTTCTCTCCTCGAGGGGGCGCCATCGTCGCGGTGACGGTTTGCACCTGAGGCCGATGATTTATCATTCCCGGTCCCAGAAATTTAAATTGTTAATAAGAACCCGTGGATTTATATCGAGCCGGTTTCTATATAGGTACGCACGCCATCATGCTTTTAGGCTTGCACGTTCGTTTGCTGCTGCCCGTAGGTTGGTATCACTTGTCGTCGTTCGAGTGTTTGTTGTGACAGCTGAGAGATATAGGTTATGGCGATATAAATTTTAATTAGCCTTACCTGAATTACGCTATCAAACGTACGTTTTATGGAATCTAACCTATAAGCTTGACAGATCAGATTTCGCATCATATTTTTATGTGTGGTGGGTAATCTATCAATGCAGTGAGATGAAAAAAGTCAGGCGACCAAGTACGTGATGATGACGATACGCATCCGAATGTTTATTCATCAAGCAAAGACCACCTAGGCGTGAAAACCAGCGTACCTACTGAGAAATCTCGGTGAGAAGAGAGAAATGGTTGTCAGTGGACGGTGGACTGACATGATTAATAGATAAACGTTCCAAATACCGGCTCACGCTGTTGTCAAACAATGAGAGAGAAGATTCACTCGATACAGCATAGATGGCGTGTCCAGCGCGTGACACTCGAATCACTCTTCGCGGTCGACAGAATAAAATCAAAATAAAACGTCCTAATGGTGTTTTGAATGACTTGAATAACCCATCGCTACAACGGGAATCCCGCCCATCATGAAAATTTGACAGTTCTTGATGTCCAGTAACTTTTTTAATCGGATTTTCATGCTTCTTTCTCAAAATTATAGGCAAAATAAAGCTTGTCTGGTTACAAAAGCCGAGAAGACGAGATAGCAAATTATTTAGGTTTTGTTTGTGGTGTGAAAAACAATCGTATACATAGGGTAAAAAGTGTTCATATGCTCAAAGTATAGCTAAACACTCCCTTTCACGTAGACCGAAATGTGTTATGTATAATCTATAAAACAAAAATATTTCGTTGGACAGAAAATTTATATACTTCAACAAAAAAAAACAGTTTCTTGGTCCAAGATTCTTACTCTGAGAGATACGTAGAAAGTTGTGCAATTACTTTAAAGATGGCGCTAACAGTTTCTCTGCGGATATAGAAACTCTGTGTAGGAACGGTTTAGACGTTATGTGGGCAAATTTTGATAAACGTCAGTGGCTATTGACATTAGGTTGGTATCCAGAGTGGATGTGGCTTCACGACGAACTGCAGAAGGTTTAGATGCTTCACTGTGTCAACGAAGTAGTCGGAAAGTTGGGTAAAATTTTCATAACATGATTGGTTCCACAAAATAAGCATTTCCCTTATTTGCGTTTAGAATCTCTCGTATTTTACCCTGTACCTGTCTCGACAAGGCAACTATTTACAAACTTATTCGTGTACTTAAATTGGAATTGTTATTTCTTTATAATCTTCATTTATTCGCTGCCGAGGACCGAGTCGTCGGGGTCGCGGTGGGTTGGGGGACTGTGGAACGAACGAACGGCGCGGTGGAGTTCGCGAAAGATTCCCGCTTTTTTAAATTATCGTGCAATAAATGGAATTACTGTGTACGCCTCGGGACATTTTGCCATTTTTTGGTCGTTTATTGGACGGGCTGCGCCTCGACCGGCGGCGTCCCGTACGGACCCCGGCGACCAAAAAAGAAATCGAGAACGCGCGCGCCGCCTCGTGGAAATGGGACGAACTAATCTAATTGGTTTTCTCACTCGGTAAAATATAAAGCAAGCCGGACGACGCTCTATCCAGTCTACGGCAACAACGAAGGCAACGGTTCCCGTGCTACAGCAAAAAATCGCCTAACGAGATGCCGTATAAACTCGCCAGTAGAGCTTACGTTCGAAACTCTTACGAAGGAAATTGCTCAAAAACACGACAAATTACCTTTTTGGACTGCTACTGTATTACGATGAAACGATTATCTGATGGTAACAATGGGAGTAGCCGGAATTACCCCGTTACTAATCTAATATGTAGAAACTTTATCTGATAAAATTGATGCTTTATGAATTATTATATCTTCTCAGTTTTAATGCCTCACCCAGTATAACTGTCAAACAATAAATTGTTACATAACATGTTTTCTAACTTTTCTTTAACCAGTTGAATAAGTTTCCTGCACACAGAGAAAAGAGGGCTCAGTTCAAGTCAAATTACTTTGAATCAAAACAACGGTTGATTTCCATATCCACGAAATAACTATCCACTTCAGCCAAGACAAAATTTTCTCAGTAGAAGCGGGGAAGTGCTTGATTCAAGATAAATTTAGTTGCAATGAGTAAATTATTAAGTCACATCAAAGAGTCATCAACTACAAAAAACAATATATTATGTAGTTTTGAATGAAACTTTGTAATTTTTGCTTGGAAAACCAAATGTTTCAGAAAAAGATTTTTAGGTTTGGTTCAACACCTTCTGTGTTCTGAATAGAGTATTTCATTCTCACTGCAAGTAACTGTCATTTTAGATGAAATGCGATCAATTATTCAAAGTAAGCATTAGTAATTTACATTGAACATAATATATATTAACACAAAACGTCTCTTGCATCAACCAACCAGTTGTACTTGTTTTGAAGCTCATAATTTTACATATGTGATCTTGATTCGATGCAGTGGTTCTTTTTATTAGAATATATAGAATTTAGAATATATAGCATCAATGCAAAATACTATATTCTTAAAAGAACTCATAAAAACATTTGAGTTTTGAATCAAAACAGCTTCTTCAATCTTCTTGAAAACTTTATTGATTTGGTCGGAGTAATTATGCCCATCATATATTTTAGCTTCATAACTTAATAATACTTCATACTTTTTTTTTTCTTTAACCCTTTCTACGAAGAAAACTTTCAACCAACACGCCAACAAAAACACCCCTCATAAAAACCCAGAAATAAATTAGATTTATATTTAGATATTACAGTTAATTATAAAATGCGCCTTGCATTACCATCACCACTAGGGTCTAACCCAACAAGGAAGCTACCCAAAGAACGTGGAGGGGTTGATTTACTAGGAAAACGACGATGAACAGAGAAAGAATGGAAAGAGAAAACGAGAGAGAGAACTGACGGAGCTCTGGGGCAAATGAATGCCCGACGCTGATAAAAAAGGAATTAGAGAAAGAATGCGAAAAAATGAATTTCTCTGTTTTTGACAGGTCCTTAATCGGGACCGCTCCGCCAGACCGGCAGAGCAACCCTGCGTTCAAGGGGGTGCTGGAGGGCCGGAGGGGCGGCGGCGCACTTGTTTCGTAATTAGGATGCATCTGCGGAGGGGGTGGCTTGGTAGGCAACCACCCACACCCTTCACAGGCGGTGGTACCAGCGTTACTACATCAAACGAAGATAACAATGCTTACGGTGAAAGAACGAAAGCAATATACAACACAGAAATGCCACGGTCACACTAAGCTGTTTTATTAGCCGCTAGTTGCTGGTGCTGCTAGTAGCAGTGGCAGCTAGCGGCTATTTTGTGGTCACATTACGCAAAAGTACTGCTGCTGCTGGAGGCTACTACCAGCAAGCCTCAGTTCAAACTACAAGGTCAACTATTTTTGGTGCAAGTACTCTTTATATATTGGGAGAATATTACCTCGCATAATATTTATAAAATGCATTTCAAAAATCCATAATTTCCTGAGTTAACATTCATGCTGGTTGCTGTAAAAGTTAAACAAGCGCTGGTGGGCTGGCTGCTGCTAAACTCACTCGCCAACTGGTAAAACAGCGCTGCTACTAAACTATTAAATGTTTTCTTTTCGTACAAGTATCATAAATAGCTGTTGTGTTGTTGGATCTCATTATAATGCCAAAATAAAGCTACAAACCGCTTAATTACAAATTCTTAATATGTTCGTAATATATCATTAAGAAGACCAGCCACAAAGCAAATAATATAGTACGCTCGATCCTCGTGAATAATGTAAAACAGTTCATCAAAACAGCGCCTTTGTTTCGGCTCATAATTCAAGTCGTAAACTATTAAGAGGCGGGCCTAACAAAACAACATATTAATTCGATGCAAATTCTCCCCAAAAATTATGATACATGGCAGGTTCATAGCGAACCGTCCGACCGTAGTTACGGTCGGAATGATTTTATTTTCGACCGAGAACAACACGAAAAACGTAAAACACGACTTCTAAAACTAAAAAAAAAAAACAACCAACAACCTTTCACGGACCATTAATTTCATAGAGCGCCTGAAAATACTGACTACAAATACGGGAACTGGTTAATCTGCTCGCGATCTTTATAGTTTAGTTTGTGATTCTGCCGCGGATAGCGCTCGCGTAGCTTTCCTCAAACTGACCAGCCAATGATCGCGTTCACCAGAGAAAACTGTTTACGTTTGCAAACGCAATCGGTTTATGTTTGCAGTTGGCACTCTGGTGAACGGCTTTTGACACTAAACGTTGTTTGATTGATACATAACCAAAAAACTTTTAGTTTTACCCATGTTTTACCATGGTAACACTAAATCAAAACAACCCCGTTTCTGTCGTTTTGAAGGTTGTGAAACAAGTTTGCATTTGCAAACGCGTTTATAGTTTGTTGCGCGTTCACCAGAAATGTTGCAAGCGTTTACTCAACGTTTGCAAACGTTGGCTGTTGGTGAACGCGACCAATGATCGCGTTCACCAGACAAAATTGTTTACGTTTGCAAACGCAATCGGTTTATGTTTGCAGTTGGCACTCTGGTGAACGGCTTTTGACACTAAACGTTGTTTAATTGATACATAACCAAAAAACTTTTAGTTTTACCCATGTTTTACCATGGTAACACTAAATCAAAACAACCCCGTTTCTGTCGTTTTTAAGGTTGTAAAACAAGTTTGCATTTGCAAACGCGTTTATAGTTTGTTGCGCGTTCACCAGAAATGTTGCAAGCGTTTACTCAACGTTTGCAAACGTTGGCTGTTGGTGAACGCGACCAATGATCGCGTTCACCAGACAAAATTGTTTACGTTTGCAAACGCAATCGGTTTATGTTTGCAGTTGGCACTCTGGTGAACGGCTTTTGACACTAAACGTTGTTTGATTGATACATAACTAAATAACTTTTAGTTTTACCTGGTTTTACCCATGTTTTACCATGGTAACACTAAATCAAAACAACCCCGTTTCTGTCGTTTTTAAGGTTGTAAAACAAGTTTGCATTTGCAAACGCGTTTATAGTTTGTTGCGCGTTCACCAGAAATGTTGCAAGCGTTTACTCAACGTTTGCAAACGTTGGCTGTTGGTGAACGCGACCAATGATCGCGTTCACCAGACAAAATTGTTTACGTTTGCAAACGCAATCGGTTTATGTTTGCAGTTGGCACTCTGGTGAACGGCTTTTGACACTAAACGTTGTTTGATTGATACATAACTAAATAACTTTTAGTTTTACCTGGTTTTACCCATGTTTTACCATGGTAACACTAAATCAAAACAACCCCGTTTCTGTCGTTTTTAAGGTTGTAAAACAAGTTTGCATTTGCAAACGCGTTTATAGTTTGTTGCGCGTTCACCAGAAATGTTGCAAGCGTTTACTCAACGTTTGCAAACGTTGGCTGTTGGTGAACGCGACCAATGATCGCGTTCACCAGACAAAATTGTTTACGTTTGCAAACGCAATCGGTTTATGTTTGCAGTTGGCACTCTGGTGAACGGCTTTTGACACTAAACGTTGTTTGATTGATACATAACTAAATAACTTTTAGTTTTACCTGGTTTTACCCATGTTTTACCATGGTAACACTAAATCAAAACAACCCCGTTTCTGTCGTTTTGAAGGTCGTGAAACAAGTTTGCATTTGCAAACGCGTTTATAGTTTGTTGCGCGTTCACCAGAAATGTTGCAAGCGTTTACTCAACGTTTGCAAACGTTGGCTGTTGGTGAACGCGACCAATGATCGCGTTCACCAGACAAAATTGTTTACGTTTGCAAACGCAATCGGTTTATGTTTGCAATTGACACTCTGGTGAACGGCGTTCGATACTAAACGTTGTTTGATTGACATATAACCAAAGAACTTTTAGTTTTACCTGGTTTTACCCATGTTTTACCATGGTAACACTAAATCAAAACAACCCCGTTTCTGTCGTTTTGAAGGTTGTGAAACAAGTTTGCATTTGCAAACGCGTTTATAGTTTGTTGCGCGTTCACCAGAAATGTTGCAAGCGTTTACTCAACGTTTGCAAACGTTGGCTGTTGGTGAACGCGACCAATGATCGCGTTCACCAGACAAAATTGTTTACGTTTGCAAACGCAATCGGTTTATGTTTGCAATTGACACTCTGGTGAACGGCGTTCGATACTAAACGTTGTTTGATTGACATATAACCAAAGAACTTTTAGTTTTACCTGGTTTTACCCATGTTTTACCATGGTAACACTAAATCAAAACAACCCCGTTTCTGTCGTTTTGAAGGTTGTGAAACAAGTTTGCATTTGCAAACGCGTTTATAGTTTGTTGCGCGTTCACCAGAAATGTTGCAAGCGTTTACTCAACGTTTGCAAACGTTGGCTGTTGGTGAACGCGACCAATGATCGCGTTCACCAGACAAAATTGTTTACGTTTGCAAACGCAATCGGTTTATGTTTGCAGTTGGCACTCTGGTGAACGGCTTTTGACACTAAACGTTGTTTGATTGATACATAACTAAATAACTTTTAGTTTTACCTGGTTTTACCCATGTTTTACCATGGTAACACTAAATCAAAACAACCCCGTTTCTGTCGTTTTGAAGGTTGTGAAACAAGTTTGCATTTGCAAACGCGTTTATAGTTTGTTGCGCGTTCACCAGAAATGTTGCAAGCGTTTACTCAACGTTTGCAAACGTTGGCTGTTGGTGAACGCGACCAATGATCGCGTTCACCAGACAAAATTGTTTACGTTTGCAAACGCAATCGGTTTATGTTTGCAATTGACACTCTGGTGAACGGCGTTCGATACTAAACGTTGTTTGATTGACACATAACCAAAGAACTTTTAGTTTTACCATGGTAACACTACATCGATGTATATGAACAACCCCGTTCCTGTCATTTTGACGTTTGTTAAACACGTTTGCATTTGCAAACGCGTTTATAGTTTGTTGCGCGTTCGCCAGAAATGTTGCAAGCGTTTACTCAACGTTTGCAAACGTTGGCTGTTGGTGAACGCGACCATTATTACATTATCATATTTTCTACCTACTTGATGCTTCGACTACTTTATTACCGCTCTCCACTGTCATTATCCCTCTTGGTTGGAAAATTAACCAGAATTAGAAACGTCGAATGTTTGTTGCAAGTTGTCATAACAGAGAATTTAAAAAAAATGTCAAGTATTGACTTTTGTTTAACTTAGATCTGGAATATGGTACTCGGTTTGTGAAGACGGCTTGGAAAACGCAACCGAGCGGAAGTGAGATAGATGGCGCCTCGTTCTCAACGTTTGCAGTGACACGCCAATGCATATTTTACAACATTGTTAACCTTTGGGGCGCTTCAATAATATATTACGGGAACACCCGAATCAATAAACTTCCCATTGGTTCTCTCTAACTGTTACTACCGTCTGCTAGCACCCTCTCCCAACAAACATAACCCTTAAACTTGACGTACACTACTTTATGTCCAGCCATGATTTTCATGTCGAGTTTTTTGCAGTTTTTTTTTATATTTTAGAGGTTAGGAATTCGAAGAAAATTATTTTCCATGCTCTACATATTTGTTAATGTACCTACTCATTCAAATCACAGACAATAAAAGTGAGGAAACAATTTTATGATTAAAATCCTGCCCCCAAAACATATCTATTAATAACTAAAACATTCTCCTAAAATCAAACAACAACAACCCCGAAAAGTGATCGTTTTAGAATCCCTGAATTACACATTCAACCCTCTCCGCAATCTGTAACCATCCCCCTAACCCCTTGTCCCCTTGTGTCGTTTGTTTTCTATTTATCAGTTTATGCGACGCTGCAATCACAACATCACAAGAGGACGCCAGATCGGATCTTGGCAGTGCTGCTGGAAGCGATCGAGCACATCATCGACGGTGGTGGGGGGCTGGGGGATGATCTTAAAGCGACACCTAGCGGCCCGGAGTAACGGCGACGAACGTAGACGGCCGTCGTTTTGCATTCACAGCCTGAAGATGTGTTTTATTGCGCACTTTCGTGAACATTTCGGCAGAGCGTTCCGGCGGAGTCGGGGAAAAAGTGTGCGAAACGAGCTGTCTGGGAACACTTTGCCGCCTTTGAGTGGTGGCGGGAGCAACCGCCACCACAATGGATGCAAAAAGGACATGTCTATTATTATTATCCATACAGAGACCCTCTCATACAACAAATGCATCGTTTCCTGGATTGCGCCTTTCCACACGCAAATGTGGCGTAATGTTGTTGTTATGTAGCTGTTAGAGTAGTTTTAAACTAAGTAGAGCACAGTGACATATGCAACCAATTATACCCAGTGTATGGTTTATAATTGACCCGCGTATATTTGGTTGCATACACAACTGTGTTCTCCTCGGATTGAAACATCTATACTTAACTGTTGGTAAGGAGAGTTGTTTGTTTAGAATTTTTTTTTTTCATATTTAGTAAACTTACTAGCTCTGTGTATAAGTCAAAATTTTCGATTTTAGTTATTGGGCATTCTAGAAATATGTGGTTAAGGCTTCCCACCTGTCCACATTCGCAATATGGACATTTTAGGATACATTTTAGGTTATCTGCTATCTGTTGTTACGAATGTCCGGCAGGGGGCGTTTCGGGTTTGACGTTACTGTGGTAATAGCAGCAAAACACGGGTCGACAAAAATCGATTTTTTGGATCGAAAATTGTTTTTAAGGCCGTTTTTTTGCTCAAAACTCTTTGCGAAGGGTATTTAGAGGAATCTTATCGTAAGACATGAGAGCGAGCGGCTTTTATAAGGTCGGCAGGAACGGATAAAAAATGTAAATTTTTGACGTTCATCGATCCGCTTGTCGGAATTTCTAGACGTCACGTGACATTTTCTCGAGGTTCGCCTTCACCCGAAGAGGTGCAAAAACGTGATTTTTTTTTCAAAATTGACGCATTTAATTTACAAAATATCGCGCAGTCCACGCGGAATTGTGTCCTTTTTTCAATTCGAGCGTCAAAAGTAATATCGAAAAGCCCAATTTTGCAGCTACTCGATCGCAAATGTCGGCCAAAATGGGCGATTCCGCTGAACGCGCCCTACACTTGAATGTTCGCAATTAGTATAGGTAGATAGATAGATAGAGAACGAATGAATTCAAACTTCTGTATCTTCTGTAAAGGAAAACTTTTCCTCGGAAAAGTTCCAATTACAGCTACAAATTTAAGGTGCGATATAAAAATAAACCACTTCGGCGAGCAGTAACCGCGGTCCAAACAAGAACGGGAAGAATGAGTGCTCGCGCAAAGCGGGACATTCCGTCATAAAACCTATTATTACAGCCATTTAACGGTCCCCTTTTTATACGGCGCACTGTGCAGACGCTTGACGCTCTTCACCTACTAGATAGTCTACGAAATTGTCTTTTTATTATCAGTTAAAACGGAAAACTTTGCCGCCAGATGTCAATCAGGTGTTTTATATTTCATTACCGTTCTTTGCAATCGTTCTTTACTCGCTCCTTTGCCATAAATACTGAATAATGATCTTCCTGTACTATATAATAATATGCTATATTATATGTATATACAACTCGAGAAACAGGACGATTTAACAGTTTCGGTATCTCTTAAAGGCATACGATCCAAATGGTATGGATTTCATATCGGTCTTGACAAGTATGCATGTTGTTGTTCATGGCCCACGCTTGTGTTCTTTTGCTCTTGTATTTTTCCTGAGGCCGAGCCATGCCCGTGGATGGATACTTAGCTAATAGTCACCATACACATCACGAGTTTCTCACACCGTTGTGTGCGAGAACCTTTAGAGTCGTGGGCAGCTTGAGTGATGGCGAATACATCCAGAATGGAGATGTAATTTTGACGGTGCGAATATATTACGATCTGGGTACGCTTATGCTGAGGAAATTGCTTCATTTTTACGCGCGTATGGCACGATTTTGTCGGGGATGAGGCGTTCGTGATCTGCGGTCATCTACATGAGCAATAATTGCTCACTTATTGAAATTATTGCTGCGATATGGAATGGCTGGCATCGTAAGCATCCGCGAGGAAGTATACATAATGGTCTGGGACGTGATGGACGTGCTGTACCGTGCTTGCTGGTTGGCTGCCCTCGATGATTATTTTGTTGTCAGGGAAATGGCTGCCTGCAGAAAAATTGCTAAGAGTACTTCCGCAAAATCCGCTGGAAGTTTGCTGTGTTTTACTACTATGTTGTGTCTAGGAGTTTTGAGATGTATGATATAATTTTACAGGTCACTTCTTCCGAATTAAACAGGGAAATGAATGGTCCAAAGTGGTTAGAACCCAAAACCAATCATCGCATAGAGAGAGATGGGGGTAGTGGTCTGGTGGAAGAGTGTCCTAGAGTGACGCGGGGGTGGTAGACAAATGGGTGTAGCTGCATATGTAAAACGGGCGACGTAGTCACCCTTTGTCTGTCATTTGTCAACGTCGGGGAGCGGAGACCGTTGCCTTGGCGACGGCATCTCGTCTCAATGGGCGCCGCGACGCACACGCGACCACGTGGTCCCTCGGTCCGGCGGCGGCACGGTCCATTAACCGGGCCGGGACCGCGGTAATGGCCAAAAACGGGAAACCCGGGAGACGGATGACCGCCGACAAGGGATCCTCTCCCTGGATCTCGTCCTCTTATAAATTCGTCTCCTAACGAAATAACCACCTCCTCCTCCTACTCTTCCTCACTCCTACTGCCCACTCTTTCGTCCAGTATGTAATTGGATGCGGACCGACGATCACCCTCTCTGACGGCGGTAAAAAATGACCACCCCCGCATCAGCAGCATAAAGTGGAGACGGTCTTGTATCCGTTTGTGGTGGAAGTGGATGATGCGTTGATCCTTTAAGGCCTCCTAGAGGTCTTAGTTAAGGACGCGATGGCGTAATATCTGTCGAAAGAAGGAGTTAATGCCTCATATACCCATTGGCCTTAGTTAAACTTAGTCTTGATGAGGAAGTCACACATATTACTCCTTACTCTGCACACAGAGAAAAGAATGCTCAGTTCAAGTCAAATTACTTTGAATCAAAACAACGGGTGATTTTCATATCCACGAAAATAACTATCCACTTCAGCAAAGACAAAATTTTCTCAGTAGAAGCGGGTTAAGTGCATGATTCATCAAACTACATAGCTTTTGTATGAAACTTTGTCGTATTACTTCAAATATTTAAACATTTTGACCAAATTAATATTGCTTTATTTTAACCATTGGATGGATTCCATTCCCTCCTTCTGTCTATGAGCTTTAAGGAAACGTCAGTAAAAACCTGCCTTGCAGTCTGTTTGTTATCTAAATGTTCGTCATAGTAACCAGTCGTCAGCATTTCCAAACGTCAAAAGAATCTCTTTTACAAGAAAGCTGAACTACTCATCATCGCGATCATTCCATTGTGGGTGTAGTTGTATGTTATGCGTATCAAAATTGTACCCGGTTGGTTTAATGCATTACTGTCACCGTTTCATTGTTTAATGCGTCCACTGATTTAATAAAGTAAATACTAGCAGTGATTGCATTAGAGGCGACCGTCATGAGGGTGTATTTATCTGCCCACATGGGCTGTTATCCACGCTAAGGCCCGCTCACAGGGTCCCCGCCGAAAATATATTAATTCATGCGAACGAAGGCCCCCACGCATCGCTTTCAGACCAACAAACCGACATCCTGCACTTCGATACTTCGTATTTTAAGGTCATTGTACCAAAGATGCAAGCATGTTAACGATGACCACATAAGACGCCCTCGTGTCAATCTTTATGTCTTATTTTGGCGTTCTCCAGAGCTGCAATAAAACACAAAAATTGATATTGACCATGAAAATATCACAATACAGATCACAAGACGATACCAATACGAAATTATCTTCCATAAAAATCACCAAGAACAGGAAGCAATGGAACAGCATACATCTGTCAACAACACCGACATCTATTATCGCACCAATGAACATCGACGTGTATTGTATGATAATGGCATCACTTACGACACGTTAATATTTATAAAATATCAAACGGTTCGACGCGGGCCGATGCGATTCTCTATACATACTCTATCCGTTGCTCGCGGAAGGAATTTATGCTAGCTCATCATTTAAGGCGCACAATGGTTCACCGAGGTGCTCCGACAAGCCATGGACGACAATACATCGCCCTTATAAGGCACATAAACGCTATCTACGAAATCGGTTCAGGCAGCTTTCTCCCAGCTAGATTCAGAATAGACAATATCTGAAGTCTCCATTGCCTGGACGCGGTACACCTTTTGTAGTCGAAACACCGGCTACCGATCGGTGTATTTGAGTTTGCGATCAAAACTATGTACTTTTATGCAAACTATTGACCTGCTCTTTTGAATTGATAGTGATTGAAGTTTCGCTATAAATATTAACTAATAAGTTTGCCAATTTAATAATACCGTACAGAGTGTCTTCCACTGCAAACGACAAATCCAATGGTTGTTCTTTCCTGGACGCAACGGACCTGTACATCTGGTGTCCTACTATTTATACAGATCAGGTGCACATAAGCAATTATTGTCAATTAGGCATCGAATGTTAGAGACAGACTACAGTCGATAACTATACATTCTACTGTCAAAGTCACCTCACGGTGAAGCAAAACAATTTCTTCGATCTCTCAAACGATGTCGCAAATATTATCTTCACAGTCTATACCTAAGTAGAAAGCAACAGGAGTCTATTCATATTGAAACTACTTTAGAAGACTGACCACCAGTAACCATCAGTTTATCAATGATTGGATTAAACAGTGATATTTAATCATTTGATCATCTGTGTTTCATCCAGAACTAAAAAAGCAAGAAATCCACACCCATTTTACCTATTAATTAATAGTAACGGTGTAGTTCAGCGACAGCCTTTTCAATCCTTGCCATCTCGTCAATATCCAGTTAGGCGTGCTGCGCTCACGGCATATCGTAGTGGGTTAACTGTACAAAACGAGCCAACATAGAAGGAGCTGGAAGGCTGCATCTACGCACGCTTTATCTGGCCGGTGACATCGGCGGCCATCAATAAAATCAATTTTATAACATTTTTATGATTGTCTAAACGCGCGACCGACGACGACGCAACGACACGGGAACACGCCGTGCGATTGTATCCCGCAAAAGGACCGTTACGGCCGCTAACAACATACAATTCCCTGTCCATTGCCTTTTGATTGCGAAATGCTGAATGGATAGAGGTACGTCGCGCTCGGCCACTCATTTCCATATACTATAATCAGCGTTTATCTCTAATTTAAATGCTGTTCCGCGATTGAAAATGGACGTACGTCATGTCATCTGCTTGGAGACTTTTTAACAGCTATCGCGGAATTGTTTAGATCCTCTTTGCCTTGCGTGCGTGAATGTGGCAGTAGATTGTAATGTAGATAACAGTAGGTAAAAATCTCTGTTGAAGGATATTCGAATTTCGTTTTTTTGTGATATCACATTTAACATATCAAAAAATTATCTCCTGTGTGGCCCAAAATGCACATTTATATGACTATCATCGCTCATTAAAACCATTTCTGTCCCAAGAAGCGATGTGGTGGGACAAAAACTGCAAAACTAGAATAAATACTCTTTTATATACTTCTAACTCTTTAATATCTTGAATTTCAAAAGGCACAGTTATTCGCTCTTATAAGGATAACGCATTTGATGAAATCAGTCTTTTGCTGGACACATCTGTTGATGTTACTGGCGAAGACATTATCTTACATGATGAACAATATGAATATGAGAGCTAGGAAAATTGATTTATACAATTTTTGTTGTCATTACTCTAGAATGTACTACATATTTTATGGACCACCCTGTGAAGAGAAAAATAATCTTAAGTTGACTGCTTTCGCTTTCCACATGTAAGAACTGACTTTTAACACATCAATAAATTCGCAGTTCTAACTCTTTTCTTCGTTCAGTCAATAGTTCACCTCAAGTTTATCATGTGTTAGTTTATCATGTGAATCATGTGTTAGTCCTCATGCTTGCGAATGATGCAAAATTTGAAATTTCGCAGTTCTAACTCTTTTCTTCGTTCAGTCAATAGTTCACCTCAAGTTTATCATGTGTTAGTTTATCATGTGAATCATGTGTTAGTCCTCATGCTTGCGAATGATGCAAAATTTGAAATTTCGCAGTTCTAACTCTTTTCTTCGTTCAGTCAATAGTTCACCTCAAGTTTATCATGTGTTAGTTTATCATGTGAATCATGTGTTAGTCCTCATGCTTGCGAATGATGCAAAATTTGAAATTTCGCAGTTCTAACTCTTTTCCTCGTTCAGTCAATAGTTCACCTCAAGTTTATCATGTGTTAGTTTATCATGTGAATCATGTGTTAGTCCTCATGCTTGCGAATGATGCAAAATTTGAAATTTCGCAGTTCTAACACTTTTCTTCGTTCAGTCAATAGTTCACCTCAAGTTTATCATGGGTTAGTTTATCATGTGAATCATGTGTTAGTTCTCATGCTTGCGAATGATGCAAAATTTGAAATTTCGCAGTTCTAACTCTTTTCTTCGTTCAGTCAATAGTTCACCTCAAGTTTATCATGTGTTAGTTTATCATGTGTTAGTTTATCATGTGAATCATGTGTTAGTCCTCATGCTTGCGAATGATGCAAAATTTGAAATTTCGCAGTTCTAACTCTTTTCTTCGTTCAGTTAATAGTTCACCTCAAGTTTATCATGTGTTAGTTTATCATGTGAATCATGTGTTAGTCCTCATGCTTGCGAATGATGCAAAATTTGAAATTTCGCAGTTCTAACTCTTTTCTTCGTTCAGTCAATAGTTCACCTCAAGTTTATCATGTATTAGTTTATCATGTGAATGATGTGTTAGTCCTCATGCTTGCGAATGATGCAAAATTTGAAATTTCGCAGTTCTAACTCTTTTCTTCGTTCAGTCAATAGTTCACCTCAAGATTATCATGTGTTAGTTTATCATGTGAATCATTTGTTAGTCCTCATGCTTGCGAATGATACAAAATTTGAAATTTCGCAGTTCTAACTCTTTTCTTCGTTCAGTCAATAGTTCACCTCAAGTTTATCATGTGTTAGTTTATCATGTGAATCATGTGTTAGTCCTCATGCTTGCGAATGATGCAAAATTTGAAATTTCGCAGTTCTAACTCTTTTCTTCGTTCAGTCAATAGTTCACCTCAAGTTTATCATGTGTTAGTTTATCATGTGAATCATGTGTTAGTCCTCATGCTTGCGAATGATGCAAAATTTGAAATTTCGTTGAAAATGGCAGGTTGAGACTGACAAACAAAGGTTTTAGGTCTTCTTCGCCTTTGGTATTGTTGTCTTTGCGTATTACATACCTACGCACGCGTGTATTAATCTGGTTACATAGTTTGTGCGTTCTGTGGGCAGAAAGGCTGTGCCATACGAAATTATATGCAGGGCGAACACCAAACAACATCCGCAACGGTTCGCGGTTACCGTACCAACAACATACGCCGTGGTACAAGCGTTCGAATCCTAGGAACAACGGTGGGACGTGGGCCATGTTTGCTTGCCCTATCCCATGTACAACTGCTGCACGGCATTTATCAACATTTAGTGTTGAATTATGGATTTAAGTTTATGATGTTTATAATGCCGGCGCAAATGCTACTTAAATCTTATCGCGCGGCCAGAAATTCCAGATAGCACGATTATAACTATAAACCTGTCAAATTTCTCCAGTGGCGTACGAGTGCGCCCATGCTATTGGATTAACAGTTTACGTGATACTTACTTATGTCCCCCACGCTCTCCCTGTCCGCTGGTATACGTGGTGGACCGCGAGCACGCCCTGATACCGAGGTATATGAGACGATTAGGAGTAGCCCCCATGCTACCGAGCGACCGACGTGCTAGAGTCAGTACGCGTATCACCAGAGCTACCTGAAAGCCGAACGAACTACATTTGAAACGCATTAAGATATATTAGGGGCATTAAGATTGTTTGGACGATGCTTATCCGGATCGTCTCCCCTGAAATTAATAGTGTCCACTTTCTTCACCATGATACGATAGTCGTAATGAATTCGACGTTTCAAATAATATCCATCGCTCGTCTGTTATGAAATAGAACTTCAGCCAAGACAACATTTTCTCAGTAGAAGCTGGTTAAGTGCTTGATTCAAGATAAATTTAGTTGCAATGAGTAAATTATTACCTCACACCAAACAGTCATCAACTACAAAGGACTATATGTAGTTCTGGATGAAACTTTTAGTATTACTTCAAATATTTAAACATTTTAACCAAAGTAATATTGTTTTATTTCAACCATTGGATGGTTTAAAGAGAATAATAATTATTAGTATAACTAACTAGCTCTGTGTATAAGTCAAAATTTTCGATTTTAGTTATTGGGCATTCTAGAAATATGTGGTTAAGGCTTCCCATCTGTCCACATTCGCAATATGGACATTTTAGGATACATTTTAGGTTATCTGCTATCTGTTACTGTTGTTACGAATGTCCGGCAGGGGGCGTTTCGGGTTTGACGTTACTGTGGTAATAGCAGCAAAACACGGGTCGACAAAAATCGATTTTTTGGATCGAAAATTGTTTTTAAGGCCGTTTTTTTGCTCAGAACTCTTTGCGAAGGGTATTTAGAGGAATCTTATCGTAAGACATGAGAGCGAGCGGCTTTTATAAGGTCGGCAGGAACGGATAAAAAATGTAAATTTTTGACGTTCATCGATCCGCTTGTCGGAATTTCTAGACGTCACGTGACATTTTCTCGAGGTTCGCCTTCACCCAAAGAGGTGCAAAAACGTGATTTTTTTTCAAAATTGACGCATTTAATTTACAAAATATCGAGCAGTCCACGCGGAATTGTGTCCTTTTTTCAATTCGAGCGTCAAAAGTAATATCGAAAAGCCCAATTTTGCAGCTACTCGATCGCAAATGTCGGCCAAAATGGGCGATTCCGCTGAACGCGCCCTACACTTGAAAGTTTGCAATTAGTATAGGTAGATTGGTTGTTTTGCTTGATTTTCTTAACTTGGCAACGTTGTATTTAGTATTTGTATCAATATGGTCTACATTCTAAAGCATTTTATAGTAGCTTCCAGACTGTAAACACTAAAGTCATCAACATTATCAACAGAGGTGAACAAACAATTAATTATTTTAGTCGAGGACGTCCATTATCGCCCGATATGTCCCACAATGGCTCCCAGACAACATTTTAATTTACCTCCATTAACCATATTATAACAACGATCGCCTGTAATCTGACTGCAAGCCATATGTTAATATGCATCCACAGATAAACCAAAGCAAACATTAAAAAGAACTCTACGTTTCAATGATTTCTCTCTCACCTTTCCATCACACGGTGTCTCACTCTTTTCGGGCCATGGGAATGCACGGCAAAGTACGCAGTTTTATTAAATATGTGTCCACGGCTTAACTAGGATCCGCTTAATGCTCAATTCTACGCTTTCGAAGCGATCAATACCGACGATACGGACCGTTTTTTTTTCCTTCCCCGGTTCGCTTCTGTTGCCGGTGCGCGCTTGTTTTTCGTTTGCTCTTATTCTGATTATTTATAGCCTTATTTACACATTATTAGTATTGTGCGGGATGAGGCGCTTCAAGCCCTTTTGGATACCGGCGATAAAGATATCCGATTTGGTAGCATATGCATTTGAGCCAGGTGTGCTGGACGAAACTCTAGTCTAAATAGTGTATGCAAACAGTAGCGTTTGAAAAAAAGACGTTACTTACTACAAACATGCAGTTTTCAAATCATCTTTAAGAGCTTTGAATCTTGAAACTTTGAATCAAAACAACGGTTGATTTCCATATCCACGAAATAACTATCCACTTCAGTCAAGACAAAATTTTCTCAGTAGAAGCGTGCTTGAAGTGCTTGATTCAAGAGAAATTTAGTTGCAATGAGTAAATTATTAAGTCACACCAAACAGTCATTAACTGCAAAGTAATTGGTTGTTTTGAAGCTCATATTTTACGTATGTGATCTTGATTCAGTGCAATAGTTCTTTTTATTAGAATGTATTGAATTTTTCAAGCCAATATACCATATTCTTAAAAGAACTCACAAGAACATTTAAAGTTATCCAACATAGTTTTATTTGGAAACAAAATCTTGTCGAAATTTGTGAGTTTTGAATCTTATAAGTTTATGATTACGTGATTTTGTGAGATTGTTGATGATAAGTAACCATTCCATGCCTTCTTTTGGGTTGCCAATGAAAAATCACTAAAAAAAACTGTAATAAATCGTTATCGGTGGTAATTTTCGTCAGAGTTATGTTAAAGACGGGCAAGTCCGTGAACACATGTCGTGGTTCGGCGATGGCTCCTTTTACTGCCGCGCTTATCGATCACAGTAACAGCCCGACGACCGGCAGACGTAAAATTTTTTATCGCCTATTAATGTTAGGATGCACTTCAATTCAATTTATTCCTTCCCTTGCGCGACGCGCGCGTCAAACCGTCTCCTAAGAGATATTAAGACCTGGTTCCGTATTCCCAAAATCTTACGGATTAATCCCCATGCGAAACCATCTATCCCTCCTCTTCTATTCGCCTGAGACAGATAGAGATACATTGCTAGTTTCCGTCTACGGATACGTGCCAGGTCTTCTGTAATACGAAGACGAGCCGGATTCATTGCCATTTCATTACGGATATGAGCGGAGCACACGTCATATCTTAGCGCCCTTAATGCGTCCACTTTACGTCTGGCCCCTCTCTCTCTGTGTGTGCGAGGTTCCTCGGAGACCGATTTTATTGCGAAATCAAGTAATTTTAGGGAGTTTTATCGCCATCCGTTACGCCGCGCGTCTTCCAGCCAACCCCGGACACATTACTAAGTAATGGCCGAGTGATATTCAATTACCCCCGCGAATAAATAAGTTGTAAAATCCTCGGCTCGATAGTAAAAGCTAAGTTATCGGCCACAAAGCTTGCAAGCGCCGGCGAAGAATCATCAAATGGCATATTTCCTTATGGTCGGAGTTATGGCGTTTTAATGATTTTGCAACGTTTTCTCGGTTTCTCTTTCTGTGTTCTGTAGAGTTTTGACTATGTCTCGTCTTTAAATTAAGAAGAACAAACAAAATTAAGAAGAACACGTTCGAATTTCTTAATAAAACTTATGACAGCCGATAGAGTTATTCAAGTAGTATACCCTAGAGTTTTGCCCACAAAAAATATCGAACGGTTTAGCAAAAAAATTGATTTAATTACCAGCGCGTCATCTAAAACAGGTGTCCTCAAATAAAATTGCAAATAACGCGATCCGCCGATACCGTAGAACATCGGGGATAACAAATTCGGAATCTACATGAAATTCTGCATCTAGTAATGGTATCAATACGACACTACCCGTATGGTTACAACCCCTCTTACATAAGTAAAGCGGTAAATTGGTGTGCGGCTTATCAAGTGGGTTATATAAATGTTTATAACAATTTCGAAAGTTGATGCATACCTTTGATTAGTACGTCAAATTGTAGGTAATTAATAGGGGTAACTACCCTGAAAAGGTCGGAGTTTTGCCCACTCAATAACTTCCCTTAAATGCTAATAATGTTAACCTACCCCCATAACAAGGAATACGACGGCAGACAGATAAAATAATTAATAACTTTTGTAAATATTCTTGCATAACTTTGATTCACACGTCAAATTGTTGGTAATTAATAGAGGTAGCTACCCTCGAAAGCTCGAAGTTATGCTCACTCGATAACACACCTTAAATGATCATAATGTGGACCTACTGCATAACAAAGAAGCCACCGCCACACTGATAAAAACATGAATAACTTCTGTAAATGTTCTTGCATAACTTTGAGTCATACGTCAAATTGTAGGTAATTAATAGAGCTAGCCATCCTGATATGCTCAGAGTTATGCTCACTCGATAACACACCTTAAATGATCATAATGTGGACCTACTGCATAACAACGAAGCCACCGCCACACTGATAAAAACATTAATAACTTCTGTAAATGTTCTTGCATAACTTTGAGTCATACGTCAAATTGTAGGTAATTAATAGAGCTAGCCATCCTGATATGCTCAGAGTTATGCTCACTCGATAACACACCTTAAATGATCATAATGTGGACCTACTGCATAACAACGAAGCCACCGCCACACTGATAAAAACATTAATAACTTCTGTAAATGTTCTTGCATAACTTTGAGTCATACGTCAAATTGTAGGTAATTAATAGAGCTAGCCATCCTGATATGCTCAGAGTTATGCTCACTCGATAACACACCTTAAATGATCAACATGTGGACCTACTGCATAACAAAGAAGCCACCGCCACACTGATAAATCCATTAATAACTTCTGTAAATGTTCTTGCATAACTTTGAGTCATACGTCAAATTGTACATAATTAATAGAGCTAGCCATCCTGATATGCTCAGAGTTATGCTCACTCGATAACACACCTTAAATGATCATAATGTGGACCTACTGCATAACAACGAAGCCACCGCCACACTGATAAAAACGTGAATAACTTCTGTAAATGTTCTTGCATAACTTTGAGTCATACGTCAAATTGTAGGTAATTAATAGAGCTAGCCATCCTGATATGCTCAGAGTTATGCTCACTCGATAACACACCTTAAATGATCATAATGTGGACCTACTGCATAACAAAGAAGCCACCGCCACACTGATAAAAACATTAATAACTTCTGTAAATGTTCTTGCATAACTTTGAGTCATACGTCAAATTGTAGGTAATTAATAGAGCTAGCCATCCTGATATGCTCAGAGTTATGCTCACTCGATAACACACCTTAAATGATCATAATGTGGACCTACTGCATAACAAAGAAGCCACCGCCACACTGATAAAAACATGAATAACTTCTGTAAATGTTCTTGCATAACTTTGAGTCATACGTCAAATTGTAGGTAATTAATAGAGCTAGCCATCCTGATATGCTCAGAGTTATGCTCACTCGATAACACACCTTAAATGATCATAATGTGGACCTACTGCATAACAAAGAAGCCACCGCCACACTGATAAAAACATGAATAACTTCTGTAAATGTTCTTGCATAACTTTGAGTCATACGTCAAATTGTAGGTAATTAATAGAGCTAGCCATCCTGATATGCTCCGAGTTATGCTCACTCGATAACACCCTTTAAATGACCCTGATCTGCACCTAATATGCCATATGCAATGGGCCGGTCGGGAGACGACCATAAAAGATATCTATAACTTTTTTTGTTCGAATTTCTTAATGAAACATATGTCAATCGTTAGAGCTATTCAAGTAGTATACCTCAGAGTTTTGCCCACAAAAAGTATTGAACGATTTAGCAAAAAAAAAATTATTTAATTACCAGCGCGTCATCATTAAGAAATTCGAACAAAAAAGTATAAAGGATATCTTTTATGGCTATCTTCTCTTCTCACTGACCTCAGAAATAAGTCAGAGGATGTTGGTAGTCGTGTGGATTAAAATACTTTACTTTCTTGTTAAATTGCATACAATTGTGCCTAAACTAAAAACCAACCAGTCTAAAGTACTGCTTGACTGTAGAACTTATTTTTGTTCGGACACCAATTTTTCAATAATGACAAATAAAACTTATTATGATAAAAATATCGCTTATAAGTATCGCGATATGCTATAATATTCATCACTGTCAGTGCTCGTAACAGCCGAGATCAGCGGAACGAATTAAACAATAAAAACAGCGCGAACAAGCAACCACGATAAAAGTAACAACTAAATACATAATCAACTGTAATAACATCAATTAACTTTGCCCGGTTAGCTTGTCAGTTATCCCGGCGATACCTTACATGTATAATTAACGATCTGGATGCCTACCTCTCTCGGCAATGCCAAGCAATTAATTAAGCAATCAAGGAAAAGTGGCAAAATTAAACGAACGCGTTATACGGTCGCTTCTTTTTTTCGTCGCTAAAAAAAATTATCGCGAGAATAACAGAGCGACGCGATTTCATCCGAAATGTCCTCACAATTATAGTTAATGCATCGGCTTGTCTTCCCTCACAAGTCAAATAAATTAATTCGTAACATTTCATATGTAAACACATAAACATCGCGGCCCGGTTGTAACTCAACCGTTCACTTCGCTATCGGGCTTAATGCGCCCATTAAGGCAATAAACAAGATAATGTTTAATTGACAACTGAATATATTTAAATAGAAAAGTGATATCGTAAAACGAACTCCGTCTGTGTGTGTGTGTATGTGTTGATATGTCGGAATCTGCATGAGATGCGTTCGCGTTATTCCACTTTGGAACGTTAATTAACGTACCTATTGGATAGCGAATTTTCTACTTTCCTAACACGTCGTGGGTAAAGCAAATACTTAGCCTAATGGTAATCACTTAGTTACAAACGCGGTGATTTGAGAAACTTATCTCGAGAGCTATTCATGAACGTCCTGGTCAAGAAGAGCAGACACGCAGCAACACCAGGTGATAGATACCAATGAAATAGAATAGAATAGAATAGAATAGAAAAAGTCTTTATTTATAGGTTGCAGACATACAGACATACAATAAACAAAACGTCAATGAAACTCTTAATATTTGTGTGGACTACATGTAACACTACATTCATGCACAAGAGTAAACGTGTTTGGCCAAACTTTACATTGATTTTTGACAGTACAGATGCCTGTTTTGATCACAGCATAGCATGGGACTTATATTCTCCCAATACCTGACATTTACCCATAGACTTTTTGTATAAATGTTTGTGTACTAATATTTGTGTGAACTACATGTAACACTACATTCATACACAAGAGTAAACGTGTTTGGCCAAACTTTACATTGATTTTGGACAGTACAGATGCCTGTTTTGATTACAGCATAGCATGGGACTTATATTCTCCCAATACCTGACATTTACCCATAGACTCTTTGTATAAATGTTTGTGTACTAATATTTGTGTGAACTACATGTAACACTACATTCATGCACAAGAGTAAACGTGTTTGGCCAAACTTTACATTGATTTTTGACAGTACAGATGCCTGTTTTGATCACAGCATAGCATGGGACTTATATTCTCCCAATACCTGACATTTACCCATAGACTCTTTGTATAAATGTTTGTGTACTAATATTTGTGTGAACTACATGTAACACTACATTCATGCACAAGAGTAAACGTGTTTGGCCAAACTTTACATTGATTTTTGACAGTACAGATGCCTGTTTTGATCACAGCATAGCATGGGACTTATATTCTCCCAATACCTGACATTTACCCATAGACTCTTTGTATAAATGTTTGTGTACTAATATTAGTGTGGACTACATGTAACACTACATTCACGCACAAGAGTAAACGTAAGAGATGCCTGTTTGGATCACAGCATAGCATAGGTACTTATATTCTCCCAATACCTGACACTGGCACTGGTACCAGATCTTGTGCCTGATTTTTAATTCCATACCGTTTTGATTTCAAAATTTATACGTCAAATATTGAAAAGCAAATTCACACTTTTGGTACAAATATTTACACAAAAAAGCAAAACTTAAATTCCTTTCGATTCAGTAACGAGATCCGCAGTAAATTCGCCAGAATTAAAATTCAATAAAAAAGCGGGACTGTATCTTTTTTATATTCAGGAGGAATGAAAAATGGTCGTCCCCCTTTTTACATGCGACTTATCGTATGCAACCCCATAATATCTATAAAGCGGGCGAGCGCGTAGCTCAACGCGCTGCGCCGCGACCCTGAAAATTTATACATGAGAAATGAACACATTAAAAAAATTGGGGTGATGTTTTCGGAGGGGGTGTAACATTGGGATACGTCATTAGAGGGAGAGAGACGCATCGGCATTCGGGAAACGCGGCCGAGCGAGCGCGACGATCGAAAGGGGAGAGACACAGCGGCAAAGATGATAACCCGGCGGCTCACAATGGACAGGAAGTGTCGCAGAGCGCAAATGACATGTGCATGATGCGATTATTGCTTGAATATGTATCGCATCTCCGGCATGGGGAAATTAATATACCGAGTGTACTTAAAAATGTAGGGAGCACGTCGTCCCTAAAGTAACGTCGATTATCAATAGCTGTAATCTATTTACAGCTATATTCAGCATATTTCCATTTCAATTTGGAGGTTTTACCAGTGTTCTAGAATGTCACATTCTCCTATACCATTCCTTAAATATATAAGTTCTACGGGCATATCTAGTTGGGGGACAATTCTACACAATTTTTTACCATTCTACACAATTTTATTTTTGACAGTTCTACACAATTTTTTACAATTCTACATAATTTTTGACCATTCTACACAATTTTTGACAATTCCAGACAATTTTATACAATTTTATTTTTGACAATTCTACACAATTGTTTACAATTTTACACAATTTTTGACAATTCCGCACAATTCTACAGAACTTTTGACAATTTTACACAATTGTACACAATTTTTGGCAATTCTACGTAATCTTTGACAATTCTACACAATTTTTGGTAATTCTACACAATTTTTGACAATTCTACACAATTCTACGCAATTTTTGACAATTCTACACAATTTTTGACAATTCTACACAATTTTTAACAATTTTTAACAATTCTACACAATTTATTACAATTCTACACAATTTTTTACAATTCTATACAATTTTATTTTTGACATTTCTACACAATTTTTTACAATTCTACATAATTTTTGACTATTCTACACAATTTTTGACAATTCTACACATTTTTTGATAAATCTACACATTTTTTGATAAATCTACATAATTTTTCACAATTCTACACAATTTTTGACAATTCTACACAATTCTACACAATTTTTGATAATTCTACATAATTTTTGACGATTCTACACAATTTTTGACAGTTCTACACAATTCTACACAATTTTTGACAATTCTACATAATTTTTGACGATTCTACACAATTTTTAACAATTCTACACAATTTTTAACAATTCTACACAATTTATTACAATTCTACACAATTTTTTACAATTCTATACAATTTTATTTTTGACATTTCTACACAATTTATTACAATTCTACACATTTTTTGATAAATCTACATAATTTTTCACAATTCTACACAATTTTTGACAATTCTACACAATTCTACACAATTTTTGACAATTCTACATAATTTTTGACGATTCTACACAATTTTTGACAGTTCTACACAATTCTACACAATTTTTGACAATTCTACATAATTTTTGACGATTCTACACAATTTTTGACAAATCTACACATTTTTTGATAAATCTACATAATTTTTCACAATTCTACACAATTTTTGATAATTCTACACAATTCTACGCAATTTTTGACAATTCTACACAATTTTTGACAATTCTACACAATTTTTAACAATTCTACACAATTTTTAACAATTCTACACAATTTATTACAATTCTACACAATTTTTTACAATTCTATACAATTTTATTTTTGACATTTCTACACAATTTATTACAATTCTACACAATTTTTTACAATTCTACACATTTTTTGATAAATCTACACATTTTTTGATAAATCTACATAATTTTTCACAATTCTACACAATTTTTCACAATTCTACACAATTTTTCACAATTCTACACAATTTTTGACAATTCTACACAATTTTTGACAATTCTACATAATTTTTGACCATTCTACACAATTTTTGACAGTTCTACACAATTCTACACAATTTTTGACAATTCTACACATTTTTTGATAAATCTACACATTTTTTGATAAATCTACATAATTTTTCACAATTCTACACAATTTTTCACAATTCTACACAATTTTTGACAATTCTACACAATTTTTGACAATTCTACATAATTTTTGACCATTCTACACAATTTTTGACAGTTCTACACAATTTTTGACAATTCTACACATTTTTTGATAAATCTACACATTTTTTGATAAATCTACATAATTTTTCACAATTCTACACAATTTTTGACAGTTCTACACAATTCTACACAATTTTTGACAATTCTACATAATTTTTGACGATTCTACACAATGTTTGACAATTCTACACATTTTTTGATTAATCTACAAATTTTTTGATAAATCTACATAATTTTCCACAATTCTACACAATTTTTGACAATTCTACACAATTTTTGATAATTCTACACAATTTTTTACAGTTCTACACAATTCTACACAATTTTTGACAATTCTACACATTTTTTGATAAATCTACACATTTTTTGATAAATCTACATAATTTTTCTCAATTCTACACAATTTTTGACAATCCAACACAATTTTTGACAATTCTACACTATTCTATCCTCTTGTTACAATTTTGACGAATTTTGGACAAGTTTGAACAATATTGCACCAACTCTAGCGCTTTTAAACAACGAACCATTGACGTTACTGTTCGGACAGCGTATAACCCCTCACGTTCCGATAGCGATACGTGCATTTTGTATTTTCCGTACAACCGATTGCATTTTCCATTAAATGATTCGATGCGGGCAGCTATGAAAATACGAATGTTTCGCGTTGCCGGCCGGCGCGATAGATAGATGTATTTTTTGGACGGTACGCGGCGCTGCTGTATACACTTCCGATATGATTTATATATATGTATAGGCACGTACCGAACGACCCACCGCCGCGCCACCCCCGCGCTGCCGAATTTTCGATTTCGTTTCACTTTTGAATATTGCAGAATTGGAAAATGACGCGTTGTCGATGCTCATGAATAAATTTCCCCGGTTTTAACCGTGTCGGATGCTCCAGTTAACCCAAACTATTGTGTGTAGTGACATTCGCGAATACTCGGTGTTACGGTTTTTTTTTGTGTATATCAATGGTAATTTGGGGTAATAAATACGTTATTAACGGAATATCAATTGTGTAGTTTGTTTTAAATTTATGTATTTAGAAACTGTTTCAAAACTATGCCACCCAAGAACGTCCACAGCACAGAATAAATTCGAGCATGAAAAATAGCCACGTTAATTCCAAAACGTACAGAACTAGACATCTACATGTATATCTATGTTTAACGCGCTCGTTTATCGATATACCTAGGAAACTGTGACGGCAGTCGGTGTGTGTTTTACCAGTTGGAACGCCTCCCAGCGTATACACACACACTTTCCTCGTTTGGATATGATTTATTGCTTGGCTACCGTGGGCCATAAAACATAGACGAACGCGATGAGGCGACGGTCGAAGCGCCGCGTACACATAATGAAGGCGAATGTAAATTTTTGGCCCGATAATGGCTCTTTCATTGTCTATTTGTACGGACTGGGTAACGCCCACCGTCGACCGGCAGTTGTCTTCGCGTTTGTTTTCTTTCTCTAGGTGGTCGATGTAGTTGACCAGTGTTGCCAGTGTTACATGCAAAATTCTAGAAAAACTTATACAAAAAAAGAACATCATATCGTTTACATAGACAAAATGAGTTCTAGATCTATTTTTTTCTAAATTGCAATAAACGAGGTAAAATCTAGCTGAATGTATCTACAATTTGTTAAAAGAATCATCAAAATCCATTAAAAATGACAAAAGTTATCCAAGATTAAAGTTTATGATTAAGATTAAAGCTCTATAGCTTGGGATAAAAATTCTACGATCTGACAACACTGGTAGCGTCTTTATTGCGTTCTCACACGACGTCGCTGTAATTCGAACGTCGATAATGGCGTCCTGGTAATAACAATGTAAAAAGGTCGACGCTGTTCTGAAATTATGGTAAATACACGCTGCCATTGTTTACGGAAATTATTATAAAACGTTTTTGTAGTTCTATTTGGAAAATATAAGGGGTAATTCTTTCGTAACAGCTTACTTATCTGACTTGAATATTTCTACCTGAAAAAAAAAATACAAAAAAATATACGAAAAATACCAAAAACCCCTTTGTATATTCTGCGTTTTGTTTCCATTATGCACGAAGAAAAGAAAAATAAAAGAAATAGGTTTTACTGAAAAGAAGATTTTTTTTTTGGCCAAATATTTTATTGTAAATTATTTCAAAGAAAAAGAAATATATGGATTTGAGTGAAAAATTTATGTGTTTGAATAAAAATATGTGGGATTTGACCATTCTACACAATTTTTGACAATTCCAGACAATTCTACACTATTTTTGACAATTCTATACAATTTTATTTTTGACAATTCTACACAATTCTACACAATTGTTAACAATTTTACACAATTTTTGACAATTCCGCACAATTCTACAGAACTTTTGACAATTTTACACAATTCTACACAATTTTTGGCAATTCTACCTAATCTTTGACAATTCTACACAATTTTTGGTAATTCTACACAATTTTTGACAATTCTACACAATTCTACGCAATTTTTGACAATTCTACACAATTTTCGACAATTCTACACAATTTTTGACAATTCTACATAATTTTTGACGATTCTACACAATTTTTGACAATTCTACACATTTTTTGATAAATCTACAAATTTTTTGATAAATCTACACATTTTTTGATAAATCTACATAATTTTTCACAATTCTACACAATTTTTGACAATCCAACACAATTTTTGACAATTCTACATTACTTTTGACGATTCTACACAATTTTTGACAATTCTACACATTTTTTGATAAATCTACAATTTTTTTGATAAATCTACGTCCTGGTAATAACAATGTAAAAAGGTCGACGCTGTTCTGAAATTATGGTAAATACACGCTGCCGTTGTTTACGGAAATTATTATAAAACGTTTTTGTAGTTCTATTTGAAAAATATAAGGGGTAATTCTTTCGTAACAGCTTACTTATCTGACTTGATATTTCTACCTGAAAAAAAAAATACAAAAAAATATACGAAAAATACCAAAAACCCCTTTGTATATTCTGAGTTTTGTTTCCATTATGCACGAAGAAAAGAAAAATAAAAGAAATAGGTTTTACTGAAAAGAAGATTTTTTTTGGCCAAATATTTTATTGTAAATTATTTCAAAGAAAAAGGAATATATGGATTTGAGTGAAAAATGTATGTGTTTGAATAAAAATATGTGGGATTTCATTCAGAATGATTGGTATGTCTACTGGCGAGGAAATGGTTCTGACGGTGGTTCTGAAATGGTTCTAGCCACATATCGGCTTGATTTGTGGTTATACAGGGTGTAACAGGTTTGAGTGCGCACATTTTAGGAGATGATAAGTTCTGGCTAGCTGATAATAAAGTTCCTATATCATTTTTTTCTATTCTTCTTAATAACTGACATATCGATGGTTAAAGTTAAGGACAACATTGTTGAGTCCACAGCCAGCAGTAGGAGAAACCACCACTTGTATTCCATAAGGAGGAAACCATGTTTACCAAAAAAAAAGCTATAACATTTTTCTTGCTGTGTAAGGTGTAAAGAAGTTCATTTATATGACACGAACGTGACCATTTTAGTTCGTAACTTTGTCCTTTTTTTTCTTAAATTCATAATTTTTTCCCTTAAATTATAATTTGGCTCAAAAATGTCTCAGAAAAGTTATGTACACATTGTTAATTAATCCAAAGGCAAGACCAAGAATATACCACCAAATTCGTTTAAAATAAGCTGTAAACTCGTAAAAGTAATCAATCCTTATCACGATCAGATATTTTGAATGTAAACTTACCTAACAACTCTCAAGCACTGGAAAAATCCGATTTAATTACCACTTAGGATAGAAATATCTGATTCAGTAATGAGATAGGTAACAGTATATTTTTTCTAGTAATTCCACGAACTTGACGATTTCCCCGATATAAATGAGTGGAATAAAGGATTAATTACGATACTTACCGATCTAGGTAGGCGTTGCCTGTATTTATTTAATCACCTAATTAGTTCTCGTCTCAAACTCAGATGGCGAAATCTTAAATTCTCAAATCTCAAATTCTAATATTAATTAAATGTCATTTACGTCATTAGTGTCACCATTATTGGCGTACAACTCTAGTAGGTATCAATTTTCCATCGATTAATTAAATTTCTGTGTGTGTGTATGTATAAATAATTGGGATTATTTAGAATTCCGTTAGTCGTTTTTTGGAGAATGCGTGTTGTAATTTATTTTCGTGGTTAGGTAGATAAATTATTTATCGAATGGTCACTTATTGTATTTATATTTTATTTGCTGATTTATCTTAGAGATTTGTGCAGAGTAACATGATCTAATCGAATCTTAATCCAGGCCATATCGAGATTAATTCAAGTGGGAACTTGATCCGAATCGACCGACCATTTCTAAAAATAAACCAATGATAATGTAAGAGTTTTTTGTAACGATCTTTCTTAATTTAGAAAAGAAATTTGTTATTTTTATTCATTGTGTTTGTAATGCCATTTTGAGATCAACAATTTCAGTGATGCTACATTGTCTGTCCTCTTCTTTTGACAGAATAATAACGTCCACCTTTGATACAATAAGCTTGCTATCACTCTATGAATTGGGAGTTAGTTCTTCCTTGCATACACAATTTTTGACAATTTTACATAATTTTTGACAATTCTACACACTTTTTGACAATTCTACACAATTTTTGATAATTCTACGTAATTTTTGACAATTCTACAACATTTTTTACAATTCTTCACAATTTTTGACAATTCTATTTTCTATACAATTTTTGACAGTTCTACACAATTTTGGACAATTCTACAAAATATTTGGCAATTCTACACAATTTTTGACAATTCTATACATTTTTTTACAATTCTACACAATTTTTAACAATTCTACACAATTTTTGATAATTCTACATAATTTTTAACAATTCTACACAATTTTTGAAAATTCTTCACAATTTTTGACAATTCTATACATTTTTTGACAATTCTACACAATTTTTAACAATTCTACACAATTTTTGACAATTCTACAAAATTTTTGGCAATTCTACATAATTTTTGACAATTCTACACAATTTTTGACAATTCTTCACAATTTTTGACAATTCTACACAATTTTTGATAATTTTACATAATTTTTGACAATTCTAGAACATTTTTTACAATTCTTCACAATTTTTGACAATTCTATTTTCTATACAATTTTTGACAGTTCTACACAATTTTTGACAATTCTACAAAATATTTGGCAATTCTACACAATTTTTGACAATTCTATACATTTTTTGACAATTCTACACAATTTTTGACAATTCTACACAATTTTTGACAATTCTACACAATTTTTGACAATTCTACAACATATTTTACAATTCTTCACAATTCTACACAATTTTTGACAATTCTACAACATATTTTACAATTCTTCACAATTTTTGACAATTCTACACAATTTTTAACAATTCTACACAATTTTTGACAATTGTACACAATTTTTGATAATTCTACAACATATTTTACAATTCTTCACAATTTTTGACAATTCTACAAAATATTTGACAATTCTACACAATTTTTGACAATTCTTCACAATTTTTGACAATTCTATACATTTTTTGACAATTCTACACAATTTTTAACAATTCCACACAATTTTTGATAATTCTACATAATTTTTGACAATTCTACACAATGTTTGACAATTCTACACAATTTTTGACAATTCTACAACATATTTTACAATTCTTCACAATTTTTGACAATTCTACAAAATATTTGGCAATTCTACATAATTTTTGACAATTCTACACAATTTTTGACAATTCTTCACAATTTTTGACAATTCTATACATTTTTTGACAATTCTACACAATTTTTAACAATTCTACACAATTTTTGATAATTCCACATAATTTTTGACAATTCTACACAAATTTTGACAATTCTTCACAATTTTTGACAATTCTACAACATATTTTACAATTCTTCACAATTCTACACAATTTTTGACAATTCTACAACATATTTTACAATTCTTCACAATTTTTGACAATTCTACACAATTTTTAACAATTCTACACAATGTTTGACAATTGTACACAATTTTTGATAATTCTACAACATATTTTACAATTCTTCACAATTTTTGACAATTCTACAAAATATTTGACAATTCTACACAATTTTTGACAATTCTTCACAATTTTTGACAATTCTATACATTTTTTGACAATTCTACACAATTTTTAACAATTCCACACAATTTTTGATAATTCTACATAATTTTTGACAATTCTACACAATGTTTGACAATTCTACACAATTTTTGACAATTCTACAACATATTTTACAATTCTTCACAATTTTTGACAATTCTACAAAATATTTGGCAATTCTACATAATTTTTGACAATTCTACACAATTTTTGACAATTCTTCACAATTTTTGACAATTCTATACATTTTTTGACAATTCTACACAATTTTTAACAATTCTACACAATTTTTGATAATTCCACATAATTTTTGACAATTCTACACAAATTTTGACAATTCTTCACAATTTTTGACAATTCTATTCATTTTTTGACAATTCTACACAATTTTTAACAATTCTACACAATGTTTGACAATTCTACACAATTTTTGACAATTCTACAACATATTTTACAATTCTTCACAATTTTTGACAATTCTACAAAATATTTGGCAATTCTACACAATTTTTGATAATTCTAGACATTTTTGACAATTCTGTTTAATTTTTAACAATTCTACACAATTTTTGACAATTCTACACAATATTTCACAATTTTTGACAGGAAAACACAAAGAAATTTGTGATTTTTATTCATTGTGTTTGTAATGCCATTTTGAGATCAACGTCCACCTCTGATACAATAAGCTTGCTATCACTCTATGAATTGGGAGTTAGTTCTTCCTTGCAACGAGGCGAATATTTGTCTGTGCAAAAAGTGACAAACATTGTTAAAAAATGCAAATCGACGATTCAATATGTTATCGAACACTACGGAAATACAGGCACAGTGAAAAATTCTCGTCGATCTCGTCGTCAAAGGGAAACCCTACTAAATATTAATATTCGGTTTCTGAGATTAATTCTTATCTTTCTCAATAAAATTATTTAATATTCAGTCAAATTGTCATATTCGTACGGATACTTATTTGTAATAAATTTAATGCTTATTTAACAAAATGTAACACCTATAAAAGAAGCTAAACGATGCACCCTATAATCGTGTTAGAAACAAGCTCGTATCGGAGGCTATCTGGCGGTCGAACCCCGACCAAACTGCCGAGGATTATCCCATAAAAATAAGCAATGAATGGAAATGTTATGGTTACGATCCCATCGTATGCAGATTGATCAGACGATGCAGAACGAGTCCACAGACTCCTTAAGAAGGGTCCCGAAGTCATATAACGCACGATCTAAGGACATGTAAAACGTATACACGCGAAAGAAAATAAACATTTCGCATAAGCATGTAATAAAGGGACGTAGAAAAGTGGATTACGTATGCAAGGGACGCTTTATCAGTTTGCTGCACCTCGTTCTAGAGGTGGCGCGGGTTGAAGTCAACGCGTAGAGTTCCAGGGGGTAGTTTTCATCTTTTACCACTGACTGACACTCTCATTTACAGGAGGGTAGGGAAGTAGGTGTAATTTAGGGGCGGGAGAGTGTTGCTGTGAGGGTGAGACTCGGTTTCCACTACCAGAAGGTCCTTATTATTCATTCATGGCATTGCAAATTATCCATCAAAAGCGTTCGGGCTGGTTGTTTAGGATGGGTAGAGGGAATCGCTGAAACATTGAGGAGGTACGCAACTGTTTATGGGGATGATCTCGAACGATCTAAAGAGAATTTAAGGGTGAGATAAAGTTGGTGTAGGTTAGGTTTTTTAAATCTGCGATGGGATGCTTACTATTTATAACTTTAACAGTTATTTGATGCATTGTTTTACTAGCCTCTAGTGGCTACTACCAGCAAACTTCAGTTCAAACTACAAGGTCAACTATTTCTGGTGCATTTTATATGTCACCAGGTAGGGACATACAATAGTGAGACAATGTATTGTCTTTTGTCAGGTGAAGGCATCGCAACCATAAAATATTTTTCCTTCAGTTCGCTTTCCTTCCAATCCTGCCATCCAAACAAAACAAAGAATGCAAACCGGTGATGCTGGGATACCAGGGGGGTGCAACTTCTCTGCCCCAAAGTACCATATAACCTAGTACGTGTGAAACAAAGTTATTAATGAAATAAGTAATTGAATAATAGGGAACGGCTCCATGTGTTGTACGACGGCCGTCCGCGTTCCGCGTTCAATTTCTGTTTCGGCGTCGGCGGTGGGACTCAACTTTTCGTAATGGGATAGCGGGGTAGGTGGAGGGCGGCGGCCCCAACAACGACGGTGGCGCTAGTGGTAGCGAATTGCGCGCCATCGATCAGAGACCTCGGTACTAGCACACTGTATTCGATTGTAAATCCCTCCCGGTCCCACACCCTGGACGCCGGCGATAGGCAGAGCGGCGGGCGGTGGCGGCAGCCGCCACCACCCGAAATATCCGACATAATTAAGTTTCCGGTCGAACAGTTCTCCCGGTATTTTCAAGAGTGGAACGAAACGCTTTGTTTCATGGTCGCTGCAAAATTCTGATGATGATGGCGTGTGATGACGATCTGTCCGATTTTCTGCACACAATTTTCCTGGATTGCTGCAAACTATAGTCCAAATTGAAGATAGAATATTTCAAAAAACAAACTTAACTCTACATAATGGAGATGGCCTTCGTACAGTATGCTATACTCAACAAGATATCATATTCAGAGGGAGAGATAATAATTAAAAGAGCAAACTCCTTGTATGCAAATACGACGTCAATCACCTTTTTGTCTCCAGTGTTAATTTTATGCATATCATATAACCCTTTCTATAGACAGGCCCCCATTTATAGGCGACTTGACATCTTTATTCAACGCCTCTCAACATCATCATCATCGCAACCTCAGAGAACGGTTTACACACTTCGTTACGTCGTTGTACCGTGTTCTGTTACAGTCACAGTTCATTTACGTGCTATTATTTTTTTTGGTTTTCTGCAGAAACACGTTGTGAAGAGACGGAGCGGTTGTATTCAGTACGCTAACATGTTTTGACATGAATCTAAGTGTAACAAGGCGGGGACCGTAGGCAGAGAGAAAACACAATTAAATTTAGATTCGTATCTGTTTAATGACATGTAAATCGAGTCTATCGAACAATGTCGACCCGATAACCAACTCGGAATACATTATTTTTAAAAGCATTTCCGTCGATTTGATTTTTTTTTTTTTTCGTGAACTGGATTTTGTGTCTCAATCGCCCTAGAAGGATTAGATACGAAATTCGAGATGCCCCGGCAGCCTACAAGGATATTATGATCGACCGGTAATCCTGCCTGTAATATGACAAGGATTATGGACGAATTATGCCTGATAAAAAGTCACTTAAAAGCGCGGGGGGTTTATTTTGAGAGTTTGATCTAACATTGACGTGTTTTCGTTGAATAGATTGAGCTTTTCTTCTTGTTTTTTTTTTTGGACGGTGTAAATTTTAATAAGGTTGTCGGTTGACGGGCTAATAATTGATAATGTGTTCTGGGACGAGTTAGAACAAATCTGACACGATAAGCGAGACGCGTTTAGGTGTGGTAGGTGTCAAGGATGTGTTCTTAATATTGACAGGTGATTTTCTGTTTTGATTAGAAATGAACCGCTTTTATAGTCGATACAACACGAATATCTTTGAGTGAAGAATATCACTGTTTCTATTTCCGCAGAAAGATCATTTGGTTGGTTCAAGTAAAATACTAAATTCTCAGAGTAAGAATATGATTTTCTTGATGTTCCAAGTATTACGTTTTCTTGTTTTAAGTATGAAGGAACTGTTTGAAAGGAATTACGTCTATTTTAACCGATACGTACGTATACTTTTGGGTAAAAACACTGTTTGTTCGTTGAAGAATGTATATTTTTCACCCAACAAAATATTGTTGTTGTAAAATGAACCTCTTACTCTTTTTATATGTACAAGAATAACATTTTCTTCGTCAAAGCAAAATATATTCAACACAAACATACTAAACTCTTAAACCGGAAGAAAAACTAGCCGTTGAAATAACTAAACATATACTGAAATTCTTATTACAATAAAATATTATTTGAATAGCAAAAATATCCTATTCATGTAGGCTATTCCACTACAATCTTGGTTTTCCTCATAATCGTTGTAAGTCACTCCTGAAATAAAAGACTTATGCATAGATGTAAACAAACAATACACGAACACTCAATATCGTCAAACTTATATAGCGGAAATATGTGGCAAAAGACGCGAGAATATGTTAACGCCATCTGTAAAGTAATAGCACAACTTTCTATGTATCTCAAAGTAAGAATCTTGGCTCAAGTTGAAGGTTATATATATATTTTTCGTCCAACGAAATATGTTTGTTGTTGTAAGACGAACGTCTATTTTTTTTATAGAAGAATAACTTTTTCTTCGTCAGAGAAAAATATACTTAACATAAACATACTAAATTCTTAAATCGTAAGAATAACTAACCGTTGAAACAACTATATTGAATTCTTATTAGAATAAAATATTATTTGTATAGAAAAAAAATCGTCTTCATGTAGCAAAGGAGTACTAAATATGTGGCTAAAAATGTAGCTGAACAGATGTCAATTTTGACCGATTGTGACGACTTTTCAACACGATGTGTATCTCGACTTCCTGGCGGACATATTGCTGCCTTTAACTTGCGACATAAGTACTATAATTAATTCGAAATCGGCGTGTGCTTGTATCGATATCTCAGAGTCTTCGGCTTGCCCAAATAAGAGAAACTGAAGCATGATCGAGGGGCAGCCGGGGCGAGAAGAGGCCGGAGAGTTTAACCTACCGGTTTTATTTCGATTTGTAAATTTAAATGTGGACGATCGGCAGAGAGATGGACTCGCGAGTGCAGAGATTTACGGCGACAGCATAAATTATACTAAATCAATTAAACGAATAACGTATCCCGATACTCGTATATACAGAGTGTCCAATGAAAATGAGACCACGAAGTCGTAATTTAATCGTTTCTTTAAAGGATTTAATAACTCGTATCGAAAGTATCGAAAGAAACAATTTAACAAATCGAAATCAAAATAACTGACCCACAAGTTCTTGTCTTACAATAATGTTATCTCAGAACATAGAGTTTATCAAATTATTAGTAGGTACAAAACATGATTTTTAGGAAATATTTTTAAGCGAAATGTGTAAACAACAAAATACGTATCACATGAACCATCTGGCTTGCTCGAAATCAGACAATGCTAACAAAAAATTGTTTTGGACGTGTTCTGGTGTCGAAATTGTAAGAACATAAAAAATATAACGTAGCACATTTCACGAAACGAGTTTAATTTTTAGAGTCGTACTATTCAAAAAATGTGGAATACTCTGACCATCTGGCAAACTCGAACGGCTAGCAAAAAATTGTTTTCGCGCGTTTTGCCTGAAAAGAAATTCAAAGAAATAAGCCACGAACAGGAAATAACAGCCAGAAAATACTAAATAAAATTGATATTTTCTAAAATAATACAAACAATAAATAAAAACAGTAATACACTAACTTAAGAAAATTTGAACCTAACGCAACTTTTAATGCAATTTCCTACACAAAAAAAAATAAACATAGCATAACTGGCATATCACGAGATACATTTCAAGTGATTGTTCCAGTGCCTACGCATACCGTCTCCGTGGCGGTATTACTATCCTACTTAAAGTTGCCATAACGCTAATAGTTATTCATATCCGTATACGACATACACGTGGCCATACCACGCATACAGGCACACACAGAAACTCACACAAATGGAAATACGCGACCACAATACCGACAGAACGCATAATTGTAAAGGTATTTAGGTTAGAGCGGTGCAGTCCGGGTCCAGCCAGGCGCAATTTAACTGTTATGGTAATTTCAATTGAACAGATCGTTCCGTAGTGCCGGAATGACGGCATATTTCTTTCTTCTTTGCGGTACGGATACCTGTCGAAACCACAAAACCGCGATTTGGCATTCGCACCTTGATGATGTAGAGAAGTTAAGCTAAAAATACACGGTTAGAGTTTTGTCAAAAGGCATTTGTTGAGTTTGAATATCAGAGTAAGAATATGATTTTCTTGATGTTCCAAGTATTACGTTTTCTTGTTTTAAGTATGAAGGAACTACCTTGAAAGGAATTACGTCTGTTTTAAGCGATACGTACGTATACTTTTGGGTCAAGAAACTGTTTGTTCGTCGAAGCATGTATATTTTTCACCCAATTGATGTAAAATAAACGTCTTACTCTTTTTATATGTCGAAGAATAACATTTTCTTCGCCAGAGCAAAATATACTCAACATAAACATACTAACCTCTTAAACCGGAAGAATAACTAACCGTTGAAATAACTATCAATGTTTCTTGATATCCAAGAATAGAGTTCCTTCTGTATAGGCTCTTCCACTACAATCCTGGTTTTCCTCATAATCCTTGTAAGTCACCCATGAAATAAAACACTTATGCATAGATGTAAACAAACAATATACGAACACTCAATATCGTCGAACTTATATAGCGGTGATATGTGGCAAAAGACGCGAGAAACTGTTAGCGCCATCTGTAAAGTAATTGCACAACTTTCTATGTATCTCTCAGAGTAAGAAACTTGGGTCAAGAAACTGTTTGTTCGTTGAAGCATGTATATTTTTCACCCAATTGATGTAAAATAAACGTATTACTCTTTTTATATGTCGAAGAATAACATTTTCTTCGCCAGAGCAAAATATACTCAACATAAACATACTAAACTCTTAAACCGGAAGAATAACTAACCGTTGAAATAACTATCAATTTTTCTTGATATCCAAGAATAGAGTTCTTTCTGTATAGGCTCTTCCACAACAATCCTGGTTTTCCTCATAATCCTTGTAAGTCACTCATGAAATAAAACACTTATGCATAGATGTAAACAAACAATATACAAACACTCAATATCGTCGAACTTATATAGCGGTGATACGTGGCAAAAGACGCGAGAAACTGTTAGCGCCATCTGTAAAGTAATTGCACAACTTTCTATGTATCTCTCAGAGTAAGAATCTTGGGTCAAGAAACTGTTTGTTCGTTGAAACATGTATATCTTTCACCCAACAAAATGTTGTTGTTGTAAGACAAACGTCTTACTCTTTTTATATGTCGAAGAATAACATTTTCTTCGCCAGAGCAAAATATACTCAACATAAACATACTAAACTCTTAAACCGAAAGAATAACTAACCGTTGAAATAACTATCAATTTTTCTTGATATCCAAGAATAGAGTTCTTTCTGTATAGGCTCTTCCACTACAATCCTGGTTTTCCTCATAATCCTTGTAAGTCACCCATGAAATAAAACACTTATGCATAGATGTAACCAATACGTGGCAATACGTGGTAAATACGTGGTAATACGTGGCAAAAGACGCGAGAAACTGTTAGCGCCATCTGTAAAGTAATTGCACAACTTTCTATGTATCTCTCAGAGTAAGAATCTTGAGTCAAGAAACTGTTTGTTCGTTGAAGCATGTATATCTTTCACCCAACAAAATATTGTTGTTGATGTAAAACGAACGTCTTACTCTTTTTATATGTCGAAGAATAACATTTTCTTCACCAGAGCAAAATATACTCAACATAAACATACTAAACTCTTAAACTAAAGGCTAAGGCTAAATAATTAAAGGGGTAGAACAAACGATTCCTGAAAAAGAAAAAGAGAAATGGACAAGTATATAATCTACAATGTCTATAGCTTTCCTTTTCCTTGTTGAGGAGGGGAAGCGCCAAAATACAAACACAAAGTAATTACCATGTAACGTCAAAAAAATCGACTAGGAAATCGTACAAATCCAACGAAAACGATCGGGACTGCATACATAAAACATTAGGCAGGGCCATTAAGGCTTGCATTTTGTCATTTTCCGGCCTCTCTCTCTCCCTCGCCACCCTTATAGACCGCCCTTACCGTGGCATTATAACGAGAACGCGAACACACTAAACAAACAGGTGATTATTACGACGATATTGACAAGTGTCATCTATCAAACGCCTCGACAGTCGCCTTCCTCATTATTATTATTATTATTACAACAACTTTTTTGTCTTCCTATATTTTTTGAGTGAGGACTACCTTTTCCCTGTATTATCTACCTATACTAATTACGAACTTTCAAGTGTAGGGCGCGTTCAGCGGAATCGCCCATTTTCGCCGACATTTGCGATCGAGTAGCTGCAAAATTGGGCTTTTCGATATTACTTTTGACGCTCGAATTGAAAAAAGGACACGAGTCCGCGTGGACTGCGCGATATTTTGTAAATTAAATGCGTCAATTTTGAAAAAAAATCACGTTTTTGCACCTCTTCGGGTGAAGGCGAACCTCGAGAAAATGTCACGTGACGTCTAGAAATTCCGACAAGCGGATCGATGAACGTCAAAAATTTACATTTTTTATCCGTTCCTGCCGACCTTATAAAAGCCGCTCGCTCTCATGTCTTACGATAAGATCCCTCTAAATACCCTTCGCAAAGAGTTTTGAGCAAAAAAACCGTCTTAAAAACAATTTTCGATCCAAAAAAATCGATTTTTGTCGACCCGTGTTTTGCTGCTATTACCACAGTAACGTCAAACCCGAAACGCCCCCTGCCGGACATTCGTAACAACAGTAACAGATAGCAGATAACCTAAAATGTATCCTAAAATGTCGATATTGCGAATGTGGACAGGTGGGAAGCCTTAACCACATATTTCTAGAATGCCCAATAACTAAAATCGAAAGTTTTGACTTATACACAGAGCTAGTAGATTTCTATTCGGCTGGTTTCTGGGGTTTGAACCAAAGCCCATTTGTGTGTGTGTAATCTGGTACAAGTTACTCGGATAGCCTAATGGCTTTATACAGTTTTTTTTGTCCCGTTCTGGTCTCCCGGTGTCCGAGTTGATAGTTATTAACCACCGCTTAATGTCCACTTGTATCTAATTTTATTTTCGGTAATGGCCGTTTCGGAGATTATGCTAATTGCGTCAATTTGAATATGTATATATTTCTTTAATTCCGTGGGGAGACGGCCGCCGGCGGCAGCGGGCGGCGCGGCGTTCTCGGCCGTTTCGTACGGCGGCTTCGACTGCTTCGTTCTTGTATAATTGTCGGATTTCTTTCCCGTCCTCTCCTCAATCGGGGAATCGATTGCGGTAATGGCATTTTTAGATTCGTTAATGGGCGTTTTATCGTCCCGATGGATGTATTTTTTTGACGCAATCGACCAAATATACGGGGACACGTTTAATTTTATTCACGGACGCGCGCCCGACGGTTATTTTCTACGATCTTGATTAATTGTAGGTGATTTTTTACTTACGTCTGCTTACGTCTCGTAATAAGGTTTAAAAAAATGGTTTCATTAATAATTATTGCTATGTCTACTGGCGGGGAGATGGCGCTAACAGTCTTTACGCATGCGTTGGCCTTTTCGGGCTTGATATAAGCTGAAGTACAGAATGCGAGCTGTATTGGTTACTCTTCATTTGGGAAAAATTTTCGATTTTAGTTATTGGGCATTCTAGAAATATGTGGTTAAGGCTTCCCACCTGTCCACATTCGCAATATGGACATTTTAGGATACATTTTAGGTTATCTGCTATCTGTTACTGTTGTTACGAATGTCCGGCAGGGGGCGTTTCGGGTTTGACGTTACTGTGATAATAACAGCAAAACACGGGTCGACAAAAATCGATTTTTTGGATCGAAAATTGTTTTTAAGGCCGTTTTTTTGCTCAAAACTCTTTGCGAAGGGTATTTAGAGGGATCTTATCGTAAGACATGAGAGCGAGCGGCTTTTATAAGGTCGGCAGGAACGGATAAAAAATGCAAATTTTTGACGTTCATCAATCCGCTTGACGGAATTTCTAGACGTCACGTGACATTTTCTCGAGGTTCGCCTTCACCCGAAGAGCTGCAAAAACGTGATTTTTTTTTTCAAAATTGACGCATTTAATTTACAATATATCGCGCAGTCCACGCGGAATTGTGTCCTTTTTTCAATTCGAGCGTCAAAAGTAATATCGAAAAGCCCAATTTTGCAGCTACTCGATCGCAAATGTCGGCGAAAATGGGCGATTCCGCTGAAGCACCCTACACTTGAAAGTTCGTAATTAGTATAGGTAGACTACCGTGCATAACCCTTAAATTTGTCATTTGACGCTTCAATAAAATGATTGCTGTTAATAATTTGGTGGTAAAACGCGCCAACGGACAATAAAAACTACACACGGAGGAAGCCAACAAAAGACAAATAAACTCCGAAACTGCGAATGAATTATGGAAAGAGTCCATAAAACTAAAAGTGTTTGAAACAACGGGACGATCTCGTAAACGCTTATCAAACGGTTTTACTGTCAATAAACCGTCAATGTCGAATTAATTATTTACCGAGGCAGTCGGGGCTGGCGGAAAACTTCACTCGGCTCGGCTCGTCGCGTCGCCTTGTCGTGTTGTCGAGCTTTGGCGTTTTATTTCCGCGTGTGACGGCTGCGGCGGCGCTACCGTCGCGTCGCGTCGAGTCGTCGTCTCCCGGATACGGCGAGTAAACAGCGCCACCACTCATCGCTCTACGGGTTTTATCTGCCCATTGTAGGCTACTTGTACATCAGTTTACTACATTTGCCTTAGATAACAGCGGGATACTTTTATGGGATAATAACGGCCACGAAAGTGGGTTATTAAATATTTTACGAGTCCCTGAACGGGCGGCGTAGCTGGATTAGGGAGCGCGGGGCATCCCGCTTCTGGCTAGATACTTCCGCCGCCGGTGTTGCTGATGCTGCTCGACTCACTGTTATTTACACCATGCAGCCGAGTATAAAATGTTCAGAAGCGCCTAAATGTAACGAGACTTAATTTTGTGGATGTGGGTTACGTTAGATCCTAATTTGGTCATAATTTTAAACGATATTTTAAAAATATAAAACCAGATTTGGCCTATACACGTTTTTATTGCTAAGTACCTCTAAATACCCTTCGCAAAGAGTTTTGAACAAAAAAACGGCCTTAAAAACAATTTTCGATCCAAAAAATCGATTTTTGTCGACCCGTGTTTTGCTGCTATTACCACAGTAACGTCAAACCCGAAACGCCCCCTGCCGGACATTCGTAACAACAGTAACAGATAGCAGATAACCTAAAATGTATCCTAAAATGTCCATATTGCGAATGTGGACAGGTGGGAAGCCTTAACCACATATTTCTAGAATGCCCAATAACTAAAATCGAAAATTTTGACTTATACACAGAGCTAGTCTACCTATACTAATTGCGAACTTTCAAGTGTAGGGCGCGTTCAGCGGAATCGCCCATTTTGGCCGACATTTGCGATCGAGTAGCTGCAAAATTGGGCTTTTCGATATTACTTTTGACGCTCGAATTGAAAAAAGGACACAATTCCGCGTGGACTGCGCGATATTTTGTAAATTAAATGCGTCAATTTTGAAAAAAAAATCACGTTTTTGCACCTCTTCGATTGAAGGCGAACCTCGAGAAAATATCACGTGACGTCTAGAAATTCCGACAAGCGGATCGATGAACGTCAAAAATTTACATTTTTTATCCGTTCGTGCCGACCTTATAAAAGCCGCTCGCTCTCATGTCTTACGATAAGATCCCTCTAAATATCCTTCGCAAAGAGTTTTGAGCAAAAAAAACGGCCTTAAAAACAATTTTCGATCCAAAAAATCGATTTTTGTCGACCCGTGTTTTGCTGCTATTACCACAGTAACGTCAAACCCGAAACGCCCCCTGCCGGACATTCGTAACAACAGTAACAGATAGCAGATAACCTAAAATGTATCCTAAAATGTCCATATTGCGAATGTGGACAGGTGGGAAGCCTTAACCACATATTTCTAGAATGCCCAATAACTAAAATCGAAAATTTTGACTTATACACAGAGCTAGTCCTTTATACTAGTTTTATGTCAGTCCTGTCCAACTTTTGTAATTTTTCATTCTTTTTTTTACAATTACAAATGAAAATCACAGTAAAATAATTGAAAAGACGCGAGAAACTGTTAGCGCCATCTGTAAAGCAATTGCACAACTTTCTATGTATCTCGCAGGGTGAGTATCTTGGGTCAAGAACCTGTTTTTTTCGTTGAAGCATATATTTTTCGTTCAACGAAATATTTTTGTTATTGTAAGACGAACATCTATTGTTTATAGAAGAATAACTTTTTCTTCGTTAGAGAAATACTTATACTTAATATAAACACCACAGGGTGCCATTTATTGGGTAAATAAATATTTAAAGAAGTATAAGAAAAGTTTGCTAGTGCTATGATAGATTAAAAATAATAATAAGATGTCAGCTATTGGTGCTGCGTTTTATAATGTATAAAAGTTTGTCAAAATTAGAATCCAACAAAAGGCAATTAGTATGTTTCTTACATCACGATAGAAACCATTGTATTTAGTAGGCACAAGCCTTGATTGGCGAGGCAAGTTGTATCGTTCGCTCCGTCGGACATGAGTCGCCGATTATGCACATTCATGCATTCACTTTTCATATCGGTACGTTATGCCGTTAATAATAGTATAGCGCTCCGGAGGGCCGTAAATCGCAATTTTCTCTCTCTCTGTGTGCCGTAAATAAGTGCGGATAATTAATTCGATACGGCAATTATCCCCGAACCGCGCCATTATCTTATGCCAGCTTTTGCATAATGCCCCGCCAAACAATTGATGTACTGTTACTAATGGACGCATCTTAAGGGATATCGCTTCGCTGGTAAACGCCTGATGACGATATCGCATCGACTTTCATTCACACAAGCTAACTTAATAGCAATAATTAACATTTCATTTGTATCTATGTATAAGAATTCTTCAAATGCCAAAACGTACATGTATATTTTCACAGACTTTTATACAATAACTGCACAAACGATCGATCTCGCCAACATATACCAAAACAATCATTGAAATCGCCAAAATATCCCAAAAATTAGCCTCGATCGAAAAAACAGGAACACCTGTACAGCTCTCGCCATCTATCGGTCGCGCTCTGAAGTAACCGCGGTTCCGAACCGACGGCGTCCGTCGGCAAAGCTTCGATGTGCGTTTTCACAATAACTGACGGAGCGACGGCAGCAGTAACGCCGCTCGCGAGCTTTTATTAATTGCTAGCCGTAAACCGTAGTTTATTATGTCGTATTTCACGGGCGTATAATGTGCAGCTTCGGAACCCGACAGATGAATGAGCGATTTGGCGCGGCATTATGCCTCAAATGAGTCAAATCTGGGCAGTATGATTGCAAGCCGTGCCGTTAACATCGGTGACTACACTACCGACTACCGACTATCGCGTTAAGTGAAGATGAACGAAAAAATTGTAGGTGATTGGGTATAGTAATAAACTAGCTCTGTGTATATGTCAAAATTTTCGATTTTAGTTATTGGGCATTCTAGAAATATGTGGTTAAGGCTTCTCACCTTTCCACATTCGCAATATGGACATTTTAGGATACATTTTAGGTTATCTGCTATCTGTTACTGTTGTTACGAATGTCCTGCAGGGGACGTTTCGGGTTTGACGTTACAGTGGTAATAGTAGCAAAACACGGATCGACAAAAATCAATTTTTTGGATCGAAAATTGTTTTTAAGGCCGTTTTTTTGCTCAAAACTCTTTGCGAAGGGTATTTAGAGGGATCTTATCGTAAGACATGAGAGCGAGCGGCTTTTATAAGGTCGGCAGGAACGGATAAAAAATGTAAATTTTTGACGTTCATCGATCCGCTTGTCGGAATTTCAAGACGTCACGTGACATTTTCTCGAGGTTCGCCTTCACCCGAAGAGGTGCAAAAACGTGATTTTTTTTCAAAATTGACGCATTTAATTTACAAAATATCGCGCAGTCCACGCGGAATTGTGTCCTTTTTTCAATCCGAGCGTCAAAAGTAATATCGAAAAACCCAATTTTGCAGCTACTCGATCGCAAATGTCGGCGAAAATAGGCGATTCCGCTGAACGCGCCCTACACTTGAAAGTTCGTAATTAGTATAGGTAGATTATTATGAAAAAGTGTAATAATAAAATATTTCATTTATTCACGTTGTACGCTTGACATTCATCTGACGTTTACTTACCACACTACGTCATCAATATGGCGGCCGACCTGCGCAATATCGTATCTCTGTAAGTCTTTGTATCATGACATAACCTCACTTAGTGACAGTTTGAAGAAAAATTTGTCTTCTCAAATCTTAAAGCCATTGTATCAATTTGAATAAATCTCAACAAAATTAAGAAAAAACACGGTTTATATAGTAAAAATAAACACAGTATGAATCGAAAACACCTTCAGGTGTATTGTTTAGGATCGGTACAAAGACATTCAGACATTTCGGCCATCCATCGGTAGTATTTTCGAACATAAAGGGCCTTGTGGTGTGCATGGACGTTGTCCGTTCGTTTCCATGTACCCCTACAGGTAAAATATATGGCCGGGCCGCATTCGGCGGTGTTTTTTTCCCGCACGGCCGTTAATCAGATCGTTGTTTTCTATCGTCGCTTTCTTGTATGCACGTCTGTGTGCGTTCGTGTCCGTGTATGGGGATACTAGCGTCGTCGTCGTCGGCCGGCCGGTCAGCCAGAACCTCCAACTTTAACGAGCAGGATTCCGTGCCTCACTAAATTATGGGAGGGAACCGAACAGAAATTGAAAGCTGTTTTCGGACTTAAGGAGCCCAAAACTACCAATGGCGTGTCATGTACACTGACCACTCCTTACTAACCAAAATCACCTGTTTTTTATACGCACCCGGCAACCGTTCTCAACTACCGATCACCTAAATTCTACTCTTTCTCACTCTTCCTACAGCTAAATGGTAAAACGAGACGTTAACATTACCGGCACCTCCTTACCAATTATGTTTTTTTTGGTCATTGAGATGTTATCTACCTAATCTCATACAAGGTCTTATCAAACTACATCTATGAAGATCTGTAATGATGATGATGTATTTCGATTCAATAAGTCTCTTGTCTCTACCTCTAAGGTCTGTTTTCGACTCTCCACTTCTTCCGCCTAATACACTTTTCTCTTGCATCACACTCCTTTATACTTTTCATCAATCCCAGTTCTTTTTTCTTATGATATGATATGAACAGAACATTCTTATTCGATAGGAAAATCATCAATTCCATAATACCAAAACTAATGGTTGATATCCATTACCCTACAGCTTGCTTATTATCCTCCATTGACTACACATATATTGGCTCCTTGTATCGCAAACTGTGTATTGGAGAGTAGAGAGGGTTGTCGACAAAAGAAAAGCGTATCTTGAAAGAGCGCCGCGACGCCGTACGCTGTAATCAATACGTCGCTAATGCAAGGGTGTGCAACGGCACAATAGTCTAATGTTTCAGGGTGATTAAGTTAGCATTGTAACTGAAGTATTGTTGTACAAGCTATTTATACCACCGCGGCCTGTGGTGGAACATGTCGGCGTACCTCTACGGAACACGTACACCACCTAGCGGCGCTGAATAGAATCCAGTCGATGATTGTTCCTCATCGTATGCATTACAACGTCAAGTTCGACATGGTATTATCGATCTAGGGCGCACAATCTCTTTCAAGGCATTTCAGTCTTCAGGTTTCATTGTTACAGGGCTTGCAATTCAAATTGAACATGTTAACATGTACTTATTTTATTGTTTAATGCATAGAAGTCATAGAACACATTTTTTTCTTTTGATAAAGAAGCAATAAGTAAATTGATGGATGGCAATTCGCACTCAAAACTCCGAATACCATAATTTCACTAAAATACCGCAAAACAGCTAACCATTGCGGTTTCCTCGCAATGGACAGGCTAATGATTGTGTTCCGCCCCCTCCTTGATCTATTGCCTAAGTGTTACCTCAGTGACAGAAGAATAGAAACAGTTTTCATTGCCATCCATCACCCGGGGCAACGTTCACCTTCTCCTTATGAGTTTATGACTGTTATTTTCCAGGACGTGGATCAAGAACACTGGTTGGCTGTGCCTCGGGCTCAACTACTGTTAAATTTTCTCGATCGTTCTTAATCACTATAATCGAGCTGCTGGATCTGGCCCAGTGGAAGGCAAACGGCTTACCAAATGGTCGCTTTCCGACGAATGGCAGACAACAATCTTCATATTCACGAAGAAGGGAGTTTACAGTATGGCAGGTGTGTGATTTAGACAATTTAAAGATTACTATATAGACCTATATGTTTTAGACAGAAAAGTACACAAGTTACGGTAATTCTAAATGCTGATTTGTCAGGATTGTATCAAACTGTAGCACTTTCATTTGGTAGTCCTTCATAATACCGATATTTTTTCATCTTGACATTACTATTTTGTAATTTGACTTATGACCATCTAGATGGGCAAAATACTGTCTATATCGAGCTTCACTTCGTTCTTGCATCACCCGGTAGTATTTGTGACCGTTTTGCAACGCGTCAGCGATTGTGCATCCATCTTAAGAACTGTTTGTGTGTGCAAGTGGAGAAATTAATGAGCCACGATGTCCAGGAACGGAAAAAAAGCGGACATTATGGATTAGGAAGTGACCCCAGGACGATTTACGACTTATTTTACTCCTCCTTTCTTTTCCTATAAGGGTAGAAAACCCCCAATATCAAAGCATAGCCAAACCTACAACTTTTAACTTTAACAGCAACCAGCAATAACGAAACAAAAACTTTGTATGGTCTTTATTAACGTTTAGATTAGCATGCAGCGTTTAATTATTCCTGGTATAGTTTGATGGGTTTCGTACTTATGGGCGCATACATTGTAGATTGTTTTAATAATGTGCCATTAATTTGACTGTGTAATTGCCTGTTCGGCACTTTCGCCTAAGTCATTAAGTCTACAGGTGGCGTACTGGCTTATAAATCATGGTCGAGGTTGTAACGGATGCCGCCAGGAGGCGCTTGCAGCTCACTAATATCATACCCATTTGCCACGTGGAACGACAACCTATATAGCTATATGTATATTAAAATTGATTTGTTGGTAGATGTTGAAAAAAATTGACAAACCCAAAAGAATTAAGAAGGTCATAAAGTTGGCATATGTATTTTTTTTGTAGAATGATTCCATGATTAGACGCAACTTCACTGATGTACAAAAGTTTGCTGGTTTCTACCATTACTGTTATTTTTATATTGTCCATTGGACCCTTAGGAATAACCATTGTTGATTTCATGATGATTAAATACTTATGCTGGTAGATATGACTGTTTGACAAAAGCGTTGTCAGTATATCTATTTTAGTAAATATTTCTGTCGGCTTTGCAATTTTTTCTCTCAAATGTTTGCTGGTTTCTACCCCTACTGTTGTGTCTGTATTGTTCAATGGACGTTTAAGAATAAACATTGTTGATTTCATGATGATTAAATACTTATTCTGGTATATATGACTGTTTGACAAAAACGTTGTCAGTATATCTATCTTAGTAAATATTTCTGTCGGCTTTGCAATTTTTTCTCTCAAATGTTTGCTGGTTTCTACCACTACTGTTGTCTTTATATTGTCCATTGGACCCTTATGAATAATCATTGTTGATTTCATGATGATTAAATGCTTATGCTGGTAGATATGACTGTTTGACAAAAGCGTTGTCAGTATATCTATTTTAGTAAATATTTCTGTCGGCTTTGCAATTTTTTCTCTCAAATGTTTGCTGGTTTCTACCACTAATGTTGTCTTTATATTGTCCATTGGACCCTTAGGAATAATCATTGTTGATTTCATGATGATTAAATACTTATTCTGGTAGATATGACTGTTTGACAAAAGCGTTGTCAGTATATCTATTTTAGTAAATATTTCTGTCGGCTTTGCAATTTTTTCTCTCAAATGTTTGCTGGTTTCTACCACTAATGTTGTCTTTGTATTGTCCATTGGACCCTTAGGAATAATCATTGTTGATTTCATGATGATTAAATACTTATTCTGGTATATATGACTGTTTGACAAAAACGTTGTCAGTATATCTATCTTAGTAAATATTTCTGTCGGCTTTGCAATTTTTTCTCTCAAATGTTTGCTGGTTTCTACCACTACTGTTGTCTTTATATTGTCCATTGGACCCTTATGAATAATCATTGTTGATTTCATGATGATTAAATGCTTATGCTGGTAGATATGACTGTTTGACAAAAACGTTGTCAGTATATCTATCTTAGTACATATTTCTGTCGGCTTTGCAATTTTCTCTCTCAAATGTTTGCTGGTTTCTACCACTAATATTGTCTTTATATTGTCCATTGGACCCTTATGAATAATCATTGTTGATTTCATGATGATTAAATGCTTATGCTGGTAGATATGACTGTTTGACAAAAGCGTTGTCAGTATATCTATTTTAGTAAATATTTCTGTCGGCTTTGCAATTTTTTCTCTCAAATGTTTGCTGGTTTCTACCACTAATGTTGTCTTTATATTGTCCATTGGACCCTTAGGAATAATCATTGTTGATTTCATGATGATTAAATACTTATTCTGGTAGATATGACTGTTTGACAAAAGCGTTGTCAGTATATCTATTTTAATAAATATTTCTGTCGGCTTTGCAATTTTTTCTCTCAAATGTTTGCTGGTTTCTACCACTAATGTTGTCTTTGTATTGTCCATTGGACCCTTAGGAATAATCATTGTTGATTGCATGATGATTAAATGCTTATGCTGGTAGATATGACTGTTTAACAAAAACGTTGTCAGTATATCTATCGTAGTAAATATTTCTGTCGGCTTTGCATTTTTTTCTCTCAAATGTTTGCTGGTTTCTACCACTACTGTTGTCTTTATATTGTCCATTGGACCCTTATGAATAATCATTGTTGATTTCATGATGATTAAATACTTATTCTGGTAGATATGACTGTTTGACAGAAATGTTGTCAACATGTCTATCTTAGTAAATATTTTTCTCGGATTTGCAATTTTTTTTCTCAAAAGTTTGCTGGTTTCTACCCCTACTGTTGTGTCTGTATTGTTCAATGGACGTTTAAGAATAAACATTGTTGATTTCATGATGATTAAATACTTATTTTGGTAGTTATGACTATTAAACAACTCATTTAACAACTCATCAACTACATATCGAGAATCTTGTGAACTAGAACTAGAAAGTCACTGTGACAACCAGTATATTAGTATAGAATAAAAACACGAATGGATATGTTAAATAGAATCATGTTCCTCAAGAACCAATGTTAATCACCATCAGATTTGCCCACCACGAGCTCCCCAAGCAATTCAAAAGAAATAAGCCAATAAATCGAACAGACGAATAAATAAATTGGCTTCAATCCTGACTATATTCGATCGGTATCTTTTTGTTGCTGGGCCTAAACTGTGTGGAGCTGATGTTGGCTCAGTGCAATCGTCCGCCTTGATATTGGGGGCATTTATCTCGCCGCGTGGTACGGATGGCAGTAGGTAGGCCCGGTAATTAAAAAACATCAATCGACATTAAAACTGGTGGTGCGCGATGTCCCCTTTCGTGTTTCCCGTCTGCCCCTCGCCTCGAATCGATTCGGGAAAGGACCCAGAAGATGCAGAAGCGAACGCAGAGACAACCGGTAACGAATGGCCCGCTACCAGTTCGGCCATTCAATTTTAATTATCAGATATACTACAACAAGCCATCTGATAAGGTCGTGCTGAAAACGTCCAATTATTAGAATTTGTTTATACAATGAATTAATAAAATGTATATGTTTAAAGATATATTTATTGACAACTCATAAAGTGCCAGTTAAACGAACCAAAGACAAGTAATATCACAAATACAGTTTCATCAACACCATCGATATCGTTAGTGCAGATAACATCTCAGTTAAATTGAGCACGGGGCTAAATCAGCGCGGGTTTTTGTCGTGTATATCAAGGGCCGGTGGTCCGCAACCCCCTAAAATAGATTTTCAATTATTATCGTGTACCTGGCACGGGGTGGCGGCAACGTCGGCGGCCATTGCGACCGAATACATTAACCGAAATGGTAAGGTTAGGTCGCGGTGCATATACAGAGCGAACGGCGAAACGCAAGGTGCCGTGTATCTCATTAAGGAACCTCGTTAAGGGCACTTTTCGTAGAGCTATATAGACTCCAACCGCTGGCTGGTGGGAGGTCTCCAACTGTGAGGCAACCCCATCGCATGTCCACGTCATATCCAACGATTCTAGGAGTTTGGTTTAAGTTTTTTAGCCGTTTAGGACTTGGATATTTCAAACAAATGCAACACTCTGTTCAAACATTGCTTCTTTGGTCCAAAAGTAACACTATTCTTAACTATTTCCTATTTAGATGACTCATTTTTCTATCAAAGCAGTAACGTTGTCAGTTTTTTAATTGTATACACACTCTCTTGACAGAAACGTCAAAAATCATGCCTACCAACCCAAGAAACGTCCTGTCAGCGTCACACCTGCGGTATCTATCTATCTTCTACCTATACTAATTACGAACTTTCAAGTGTAGGGCGCGTTCAGCGGAATCGCCCATTTTCGCCGACATTTGCGATCGAGTAGCTGCAAAATTGGGCTTTTCGATATTACTTTTGACGCTCGAATTGAAAAAAGGACACAATTCCGTGTGAACTGCGCGATATTTTGTAAATTAAATGCGTCAATTTTGAGAAAAATCACGTTTTTTTCACCTCTTCGGGTGAAGGCGAACCTCGAGAAAATGTCACGTGACGTCTAGAAATTCCGACAAGCGGATCGATGAACGTCAAAAATTTATATTTTTTATCCGTTCCTGCCGACCTTATAAAAGCCGCTCGCTCTCATGTCTTACGATAAGATCCCTCTAAATACCCTTCGCAAAGAGTTTTGAGCAAAAAAACGGCCTTAAAAACAATTTTCGATCCAAAAAATCGATTTTTGTCGACCCGTGTTTTGCTGCTATTACCACAGTAACGTCAAACCCGAAACGCCCCCTGCCGGACATTCGTAACAACAGTAACAGATACCAGATAACCTAAAATTTATCCTAAAATGTCCATATTGCTAATGTGGACAGGTGGGAAGCCTTAACCACATATTTCTAGAATGCCCAATAACTAAAATGGAAAATTTTGACTTATACACAGAGCTAGTCTACCTATACTAATTACGAACTTTAAAGTGTAGGGCGCGTTCAGCGGAATCGCCCATTTTCGCCGACATTTGCGATCGAGTAGCTGCAAAATTGGGCTTTTCGATATTACTTTTGACGCTCGAATTGAAAAAAGGACACAATTCCGCGTGGACTTCGCGATATTTTGTAAATTAAATGCGTCAATTTTGAAAAAAAAATCACGTTTTTGCACCTCTTCGGGTGAAGGCGAACCTCGAGAAAATGTCACGTGACGTCTAGAAATTCCGACAAGCGGATCGATGAACGTCAAAAATTTACATTTTTTATCCGTTCCTGCCGACCTTATAAAAGCCGCTCGCTCTCATGTCTTACGATAAGATCCCTCTAAATACCCTTCGCAAAGAGTTTTGAGCAAAAAAACGGCCTTAAAAACAATTTTCGATCCAAAAAATCGATTTTTGTCGACCCGTGTTTTGCTGCTATTACAGTAACATCAAACCCGAAACGCCCCCTGCCGGACATTCGTAACAACAGTAACAGATAGCAGATAACCTAAAATGTATCCTAAAATGTCCATATTGCGAATGTGGACAGATGGGAAGCCTTAACCACATATTTCTAGAATGCCCAATAACTAAAATCGAAAATTTTGACTTATACACAGGGCTAGTAGGCTACTAAATCTACAGGGTCAATTTTTGTACTGATAGGTGGCGCTCTGAGTAAATGCAAATATATTCTTGACAGATATGAACATAACCTATCATTACTGTATAACTTAGACAACAATTTTGTTACCAGGTCATTCTTCATCAAACTTACAGAAGAATGCCCAAAAAAATACAACAAAACATCTTCTAAATTGTGCTCAATTCAACATTAGGTCTACCATTACAATCCAGCTCATAAACAAAGTAAACACGAACGCAATCAAGTCACCGGAAAAACGCAGAAACGGCGTCTCTGAACAGCCCCGAGGACGACAAAAAATCAAATCAGTGAAAGAGGAGGCAGCCAGATTTAAAATTGGTTCCAGGTCGAGACGAAATTAAAGTTACATCGTCGTCGTTGTTTTTATTTCGCCGCGCCTCCGTTGTTTTCGTCGCTTCCTCCTTTTGTTTATTGCCGTCACGTGTTCCCGATAGGTGGCGGTAGCGTCGACGTCGCCGTCGGTGCGTTACGACGCTCGCTCAGTATACGTGTAAATGAAAATAGACGCCTAGTAGTTTTGTGGCGCAGTACTTAAAAATGCATTAGGTGGAAATACATTTCTGGTCTGTAGGTTCTTTTTCTTCTTTTTTTTTGTCGTTTTTTTTTGGTCTTGTAGAGATGTAGAGTACGGATGTTGTTGAGGTAAAGTGGAAGGAAGGGGTGTAATAAACAACTTTGAGTACTATTTTTAAAACGTATTAGTGGTGGTGAATTGATGTCGTCTGTCGTAAGATGCAAGAGTTTTAGGTTGTTTGGGAAAAGTGTTTTTAAGGATTACTAAACTTTACAACATCTTTGCGGTTGGTGGTGCTTATAGATACCTAAAAGCATCTGTTAATTATAGATTGCAGATTTTTAAACATCGGACATATGTAGAGAATCGGTCCTAAAGCGCTGCCCTGCGGCACTCCACGCAACGCAACGCACAGAGGTGAAAATTGACAATCTAGCCGTGCAAAAGTCCAAATTATACCGTCAACAGAAATCCTAGAATTTCCGTATGTTTGGTTACAGAGATCCCCGCCGATTGTGATAAAAAAAGGATTTGGTACTTAGAGCTAACTAGCTCTGTGTATAAGTCAAAATTTTCGATTTTAGTTATTGGGCATTCTAGAAATATGTGGTTAAGGCTTCCCACCTGTCCACATTCGCAATATGGACATTTTAGGATACATTTTAGGTTATCTGCTATCTGTTACTGTTGTTACGAATGTCCGGCAGGGGGCGTTTCGGGTTTGACGTTACTGTGGTAATAGCAGCAAAACACGGGTCGACAAAAATCGATTTTTTGGATCGAAAATTGGTTTTAAGGCCGTTTTTTTGCTCAAAACTCTTTGCGAAGGGTATTTAGAGGGATCTTATCGTAAGACATGAGAGCGAGCGGCTTTTATAAGGTCGGCAGGAACGGATAAAAAATGTAAATTTTTGACGTTCATCGATCCGCTTGTCGGAATTTCTAGACGTCACGTGACATTTTCTCGAGGTTGGCCTTCACCCGAAGAGGTGCAAAAACGTGATTTTTTTTTCAAAATTGACGCATTTAATTTACAATATATCGCGCAGTCCACGCGGAATTGTGTCCTTTTTTCAATTCGAGCGTCAAAAGTAATATCGAAAAGCCCAATTTTGCAGCTAGTCGATCGCAAATGTCGGCGAAAATGGGCGATTCCGCTGAACGCGCCCTACACTTGAAACCTCGTTTTTTTTTTCTAATACGAGTTTTGCATAGCTAGATCAGGCATTTCGACCTGCACACTGGTCAGATACACGTGACTTATTTCAAACCCCCTTCCAGTAAAACCCTGCACTGTATAATTTAAGTTTTCGATCGCCACGAACAGAGAGCACTATATTAATTGTAGGTTATAAAACGCGGAGTGGCCGGAATCCGGTTACTCGTCATTTAGCTAAATACCATAATAATTTATTATTAAACCATCCTCGATTATGCGTCCTCGGACCATAGCCAGGTCCCGAATCAGCGCCACACCAGCAAAAACAACTAATGAGAGCATTTCGCAGTCGACTACCTTGCTTATGATAACCAATTTTGACCCCCTCATACGAACCGTGCTGCTGCTGCTGCTCGCCGATAATTATCAATCTCGAAACGTGTGATTACAACTACCACCACTTATTTGCAAGGTCGTCAATTATGCCCATTATTATTACCAGTGGCGATGGCGTGGTGCAGAGTATATGAAAACAGCAACTATAAACAAAGATCGGTTGCTCACAGTCACATAAAATCATTAGAAACGTTTTCTTCAAGAAGTAAAAATAAGAAAAACTAATCTTCTAAACTTTGCAATAAACGTCAGAGCTTAAAATAACTCACACGCGTCAATTAGTATATTATTATACAAGTTTTATAAGACGTCAAATTGGCGCATGAGTTGAACGAATGCGCCAATATGTCTTATAAAACGAGTGTAATATACTATTTTTTCTACTTTGCGTCATTAATTTTATAAAAATTTAGAAGTATATTAGGTAAAATTCCAATCTAGAGTATTTATGGGTGCAACCGTTGGTAACACTGTCATCTGTCACTTAAATTCAAATATCTGTGAAAAAGTAATTATTGATAATTATTATATACCATCATATACTAGTAGTACGAAACCTAGGATGCAACACGCATGTTTAAATATGTATAAAAATATACATACTTTGCAGTTTGTGCGATTCTAAAAAATCAGTTTGTGCTTACTTTTGTGGTTATGTGTATTTTCGTTTGACATGCATTTGATATCAATGTCACCAATCTTAGAAAAAAGTTACTAAAAACGGTGTTACAATTTGCTAATTGTAACACCGAAAACAGTGTTACAATGTGTGCATTGTGAATGCAAAGTAGAAAAAAAATATTGTCTGTCTATAGCTATAGCTATAGGTATAGTAAGCGGTTGGACAAAGTGTCGAAATGACATGGCGAAAATGCGGCCCGCTAATGAACAAGCAACGCCTTCGTTGTCGGGGTAATTAGCACCTCAAAAACAGAGAGGCGGCCGACAGCGGTGTGGACCGTCAGTGTCAGGTATGTGACGCAGCAGTTGTCAATCAAAACACGTCGCACGCCTGCAGTTATAGCCGAGAGCGAACCAGAGCGAACCAGCTCCGAAACCAGTACCGAAATGACCGATCGACCGCATATAAAATAATTCATTTGGCGCCCGGTAAATTTCTGTATCTATATATACAGAGGGTTTATTCAAATACGGAACGCATGCGACCTATATTTTTTTCTACTTTGCATTCACAATGCACACATTGTAAAACTGTTTTCGGTGTTACAATTAGCAAATTGTAACACCGTTTTTAGTAACTTTTTTCTAAGATTGGTGACATTGATATCAAATGCATGTCAAACGAAAATACACATAACCACAAAAGTAAGCACAAACTGATTTTTTAGAATCGCACAAACTGCGAAGTATGTATATTTTTATACATATTTAAACATGCGTGTTGCATCCTAGGTTTCGTACTACTAGTATATAATGGTATATAATAATTATCAATAATTACTTTTTCACAGATATTTGAATTTAAGTGACAGATGACAGTGTTACCAACGGTTGCACCCATAAATACTCTAGATTGGAATTTTACCTAATATACTTCTAAATTTTTATAAAATTAATGACGCAAAGTAGAAAAAATAGTATATTACACTCGTTTTATAGGACATATTGGCTCATTCGAACAACTCATGCGCCAATTTGACGTCTTATAAAACTTGTATAATCTACCTATACTAATTGCGAACTTGAAGAAATGACCGTTTCTTCAAACTGTCACTAAGTGAGGTTATGTCATGATACAATGACTTTAAAAGATACGATATTGCGCAGGTCGGCCGCCACATTAATGACGTAGTGTGGTAAGTAAACGTCAGATGAATGTCAAGCGTACAACGTGAATAAATGAAATATTTTATTATTACACTTTTTCATAATAATCTACCTATACTAATTACGAACTTTCAAGTGTAGGGCGCGTTCAGCGGAATCGCCCATTTTGGCCGACATTTGCGATCGAGTAGCTGCAAAATTGGGCTTTTCGATATTACTTTTGACGCTCGAATTGAAAAAAGGACACAATTCCGCGTGGACTGCGCGATATTTTGTAAATTAAATGCGTCAATTTTGAAAAAAAATCACGTTTTTGCACCTCTTCGGGTGAAGGCGAACCTCGAGAAAATGTCACGTGACGTCTAGAAATTCCGACAAGCGGATCGATGAACGTCAAAAATTTACATTTTTTATCCGTTCCTGCCGACCTTATAAAAGCCGCTCGCTCTCATGTCTTACGATAAGATCCCTCTAAATACCCTTCGCAAAGAGTTTTGAGCAAAAAAACGGCCTTAAAAACAATTTTCGATCCAAAAAGCGATTTTTGTCGACTCGTGTTTTGATGCTATTACCACAGCAACGTCAAACCCGAAACGCCCCCTGCCGGACATTCGTAACAACAGATAGCACATAACCTAAAATGTATCCTAAAATGTCCATATTGCGAATGTGGACAGGTGGGAAGCCTTAACCACATATTTCTAGAATGCCCAATAACTAAAGTCGAAAATTTTGACATATACACAGAGCTAGTAATATACTATTATTGTGAGACAGACAAGCACATTTGTTGTTTAGTTAATTACCAGGTGTACATATGGTTTTAAAGACGGTGTGAAAACTAAAAAGATTTTGAAAACGTTCTTGTACCTACACGATTTCCAAACGCAATCCGTTTGGAAAAAAACAAGAAGTTATTGAAAATGAAAATCCTATCTTGAAATGGGACATAGCTTCTCAGTGGTATGTTCTCTATTTACATGGACTGTCTGTAATACGGTAGGTTTATATTCTGCGCGGTAACTTAAAAAAAAAAAAAAACGCAACAGCCTGTCTGTCCTGTCAGAGAATTCACGAGTCCATTGTCGCTTTTGTTACGTCTATATTAGTTGTACGATAGATTGACCAATTTCGATATGTTGCCGTTCGCTGATATTCGCTGAAATTATATTGATCGTCACGGTTTTATATATGTAGTTCAAAAGTGCGGTGACATGACACCGAGGCCCGCAGTTTTTAGATTAATTGTTTCATTTTTGAATGACCAATTCGACCACACGTTATATCTATATCATAACCAAAGTTTTGTTTTTGTGAAATTTGAGTAAAGGAAGACTGCTTGTTCCAAAATCTTTATTTCTTTGTCCAATGTCCATGGACATTAGAAAAAACGAATTTGGCCGTGAGATTCCGGTATTCTTATATTTTTTTTCTTCAATTCTATGTAACTATCACTGATGAGAGACGATAAAACCTCTAGATTCTAGAGGTTCTCTAGAATAGTCTAGAATAATAATAATAAAGGAACGTATTCATTTCCTCCGCCATTATTCTTATATGCTAAGCGCGACATAGTGAGTTGACGTGCGCTTAAGACGTCGCCAGTAATGAACTCATTTGAAAGGCAAAAAATTCCAATTTCCATAACGCATTCAATTATTTTTCCAGGGGCCGGCGAGCCGGGCACCGCGCACCGACCCGACCGGCCAAATAGTCCCCAGCCGGCCATATACAGTGGACGTGAGACAACCAATTACAATTAAGTCCAAGATAGATTACTTTACAAATTATAATTCGCCCTAATTAGCATACGTATATATAACGTTGAGGGTTTATCTGCTCGACATTGGTGATCCACTTGTAGGTTTCAACGGTGCCATTTTAACCGGTCTTTGAAGCATTTTGCTTGGTTTATTTTGAACTGCAACAAAATCTGTTGAACGGTCAATTCCATCTGTCACATTTGAAGAATCGCCACCTTTTAAAGTCCAACGCATAACCCAAGATATATAGAACTATCGGATCTTTTTCCGCTTGTTCTTGAATGTTGTGTAGGTTCCAAGCGGCGTCAAGAGCAAGAGCAATGCGGTGTAGGCAAAGCTTGAAGGCTCAGGTTGATTTATGCCATGACCGGTCGCAGTTTTAATTTCTGTTTTCGGGAGTGGTCCGTAGCCGTTCATTATCTACCTGTCTGATGGGTTCTACCGACTAATGACTATTGGCCTAGGAGGAGAGCGAATGGCGGCTGCCGCGGTCTACGTTCCGTGATCGGAAATAATTATATTCACATCTAAAATGGATGGCGAGCTGTTCTAACCCCCCTAGTCGGGTCGGGGCGCATTCCCCGTGTCTAACGGCTATCGCTCACACATCACGAACCTCGCACGGCGACTTCTAGCTACGTTTTTTGGGCGTGTATTGCTAGGGTGGACCCATAGTGTTAACCATAAACGTTACACTTACTGGCCGGTCCTTATTTTGTCTATCCGCGATGATAAATGGTGATTGCGTATTGATTTGATCGTGGAGCGGAACTAAAGAACTTATGGTATTGTTTTGATGAGTTCCAGCAGATACAAACTGATACTTTGGATTTTTGATCAAATTTAGGTCTTGTAAAACCTTTTCACTCAATTTCATTGGTTATAAATCAACCTCACGCCACTGTTATTATATTATACTCAATTTTTTGTCCTATATTCGATTCTGGCAGCGAGTAGGTGCTCCTTTTTCAGTGTATACGGTTGCGTGCTCCAGCCTATCAGCTAATAATCGCATCAGAATTCGAAGGCGAAACGTGTGGCCTCGCCGATGTAGAGAAAAAAGGAAAAAACAACGTTCCCGAGGAACACAACAACGCAGGGGAAAATTGAGGTTCAAATCGGGCGTCGGAAGTAGTAATTTCGATAAACGGTAGGTGTGGTCATCCACGGACCTCATGGTTGGATATCTCGGTGCACATGTAGCGTCTAATAAAATCACTGCTCTCCACCGACCACCATTCAGCAGAGTCCAAACACATCATCTCAATTTCCAGGACCGTATCATCCACAACGGTTGGTTTACTCTCTGTGCAAATTCGCAAGACTAATACAGCAGTTGAAAGGGTTTTTTCAATTGGTAATGATTTTTGGACAAGTGTAGGAAGTCAAAATGGCGGGAACCACCACGACTCCCTAACATTTTGGCCGAGCGCGGTCTAAGGCTTTAATTACTGGTCAAAATTCTAATTCATCAAATCTCTTCCAATTTATTCGAAGGCAAAACTAACTGGGTTCTTTTTCTTGAACCTTGTGAACACATTTTCTGACTACTAACTGACGCGTTTAAGTATTTAACATTTAATAAGGGCTGATAAAGCAAGACTACTCAAATGAAACGAAACACTTATCAAAACAATAACATCTATTAACAATAATAATCAACAATCCCGTTTGATAGGTTACATAGAAAAATGAATGAAGCTTTGAACATATTGACGTTTAAATTAAACCTAGGAGTTGATTTAGACAGACACACTTTTAGCAGAAATATGAATAATTTAATTTACAATGAAATGCGAGACGAGTTGAAAAGACTTACCAGGGATAAACTTAAGCGCCTAAGAACGATCCACAAAAAACGTGTACTTTACATGACGGTGGTTGAAATGAGAAGAGCCAAAGATCTGTTCGTTTGCATCCCTTGACCCCAAAGGAAGCCGGAAGCATTTCTTCTTAGCCAATGGCAACACTTCAAATTTAAACTTATAAACACGCGGTCAAATCCTAAACCAGATGTTCAACTCAACACCAAAATCTTCGATATTCTCGAACATTCTACCCCGTCTACATCGCGGTCAATTTGATCACATCCTAACAAATAAATAATGGGTTTCCGACCCATTACACAAGTGAGAAATCAAGATTGAATCTTGATACTCTAGCTGCCAGCACTTACCGTAAAATTCAATTTGAAGGGTATTTCTTGCTCCGAAATTTCCAATACATATCCAGTTAGAAAATGAAATATTGACAAAAAAATATTCACACATTGGAAATATACTCGTTTCATTAAATAATTAGAACAGATGTAAGCATATAATTAGTGTAATTGACGTCTCTCTGACGTTTACTTACCACACTACGTCATCAATATGGCGGCCGACCTGCGCAATATCGTGTAGTAGGTACCAACAAAATAGACTGTTCATTACAAAGTTCAATCGTGGTGTGGCAGCACCGGACCTGTGTAGTACCATGTCCGCCCGTACGCGGCGCGCTCATCGCCCCGGAATCACAACCAGCAATGATTTATGCAGTTTCAATCATTCGCATTGTAATTTCGAGAGGCCAGCTCGCTCGATGTATCGCCACAATGTATAATTAACAGAGCGTCCGGATTGAAACCGAGCAGCGAGCGCTGCACCAGTCCCGTATAATTACCAAACTTTAGTTTTTTTTTTCCATCTACGTTTAATTACCGGCTTTGTTTCCGCGCTAACCTCGATGGATATAATAATCACGGTCGGGCAGCGGCAGCAGCAACGCATCCAACAACCCGTTCCATTTCTTTGTTTAATCGTTTTTCTTTGTGTACGTTGTATGCTGTAGGCCCTGTAGGGAGCAGGTTTCGTTTCCCTCTGAAACTGTGATATTATCGGTGCCAGTGTTGCCAGATTTATACCAGATTTCTATTAAACAGGCCACGACAATCGAACACACCAAATACACCGTCGATGGGTGGGCATTTTGAACCGCTATAATGTTTTAATAGTATCGGAATAATGGATTTCCGATAATTGGTGCTTTCCGATTCTGATGCAGTTGCCCAAAGATGTGTCCGCTGTAGATATATTCCTCATTCGGGCAAAAAACACCGCATCTTCCATAAATAACGATCGCGACATAATTCAAGATGTAGAAGTAGAGAGAGACCAGCGAAGTCAGAACTTGTGTGTATCCGGAGGCTTGTACCGTTTGTCCTTACCGGTAGCAAAAAACCATAAGATCTCTCTATTATAATTTCAGCGGGCAGGCCTTTAACGAGTTCAGTCCGCGAATCGAACGTTTGACGGCCATCCAACACAAAAAAGACTGAAAAAAGAGTACTCGTTTCTCTGTACGATATACAGTAGGACAAAATTTCAGAAATGACGAAGACTCTTGTCTCTACCTCTAAGATCTGTTCTGCTGTTGCGACTCTCCACTTCTTCAACCTAATACGCCTTTTTCTTGCATCACACTCCTTTCTACTTTTTATCAGTCCCAGTTCTTGTTTCTTATGATACGGTCTTTTCTCCGTATTTACCATAAATGAACTTTTTTTCCAAAATTTACCGTAATCTTGCTATTTTGCAGCTTTTTGTGCGCAGTTCTATCATTTTTCACTTTTTTTTGCTTAACCAGAAATTACCTTGTCTATCTATCTACCTATACTAATTACGAACTTTCAAGTGTAGGGCGCGTTCAGCGGAATCGCCCTTTTACGCCGAAATTTGCGATCGAGTAGCTGCAAAATTGGGCTTTTCGATATTACTTTTGACGCTCGAATTGAAAAAAGAACACAATTCCGCGTGGACTGCGCGATATTTTGTAAATTAAATGCGTCAATTTTGAAAAAAAATCACGTTTTTGCACCTCTTCGGGTGAAGGCGAACCTCGAGAAAATGTCACGTGACGTCTAGAAATTCCGACAAGCGGATCGATGAACGTCAAAAATTTACATTTTTTTATCCGTTCCTGCCGACCTTATAAAAGCCGCTCGCTCTCATGTCTTACGATAAGATCCCTCTAAATACCCTTCGCAAAGAGTTTTGAGCAAAAAAACGGTCTTAAAAACAATTTTCGATCCAAAAAAATCGATTTTTGTCAACCCGTGTTTTGCTGCTATTACCACAGTAACGTCAAACCCGAAACGCCCCCTGCCGGACATTCGTAACAACAGTAACAGATAGCAGATAACCTAAAATGTATCCTAAAATGTCGATATTGCGAATGCGGACAGGTGGGAAGCCTTAACCACATATTTCTAGAATGCCCAATAACTAAAATCGAAAATTTTGCCTTATACACAGAGCTAGTCTACCTATACTAATTACGAACTTTCAAGTGTAGGGCGCGTTCAGCGGAATCGCCCATTTTCGCCGACATTTGCGATCGAGTAGCTGCAAAATTGGGCTTTTCGATATTACTTTTGACGCTAGAATTTAAAAAAGGACACAATTCCGCGTGGACTTCGCGATATTTTGTAAATTAAATGCGTCAATTTTGAAAAAAAAAATCACGTTTTTGCACCTCTTCGGGTGAAGGCGAACCTCGAGAAAATGTCACGTGACGTCTAGAAATTCCGACAAGCGGCTCGATGAACGTCAAAAATTTACATTTTTTATCCGTTCCTGCCGACCTTATAAAAGCCGCTCGCTCTCATGTCTTACGATAAGATCCCTCTAAATACCCTTCGCAAAGAGTTTTTAGCAAAAAAACGGCCTTAAAAACAATTTTCGATCCAAAAAATCGATTTTTGTCGATCCGTGTTTTGCTGCTATTACCACAGTAACGTCAAACCCGAAACGCCCCCTGCCGGACATTCGTAACAACAGTAACAGATAGCAGATAACCTAAAATGTATCCTAAAATGTCCATATTGCGAATGTGGACAGGTGGGAAGCCTTAACCACATATTTCTAGAATGCCCAATAACTAAAATCGAAAATATTGACTTATACACAGAGCTAGTTATTTTACTAACGGCCCACTGTGCTCTGGTTCAAAAACTGTGGTGATTGCCGCCGCTTATAAGAGCGCCGACGGGGAAAGGGGGGGCGGCGGGCAGCAAGTAGCAAAAACGACCCACAGCGAAGGGGCCATCAGTGCCGGGAGAAGGAGACGGCAATTCATTAAACAAATCCGCCAGATTTATTGTGACGTGGCGAGTGTACGCGCGGAACGGGAACCGCGCGCCGCGGCCGGTATCAAGGGAATCTGTTGCGCGACCGCAGCCGCCATCAGAAAAACCCGATCCAGATCGAAGATTGCGTCCCTCACGTTGATTTCTTCATTTGAAAGTCTTTTCGAGGGAAAACGCGACGGAACGGCGACCAGAACAAAAACGGTCAGCTGTGTCATCGGCAATATATCGATGGATGTTGAGTACATAACATTAAAGCTAAAAACAGGATCCCAATATGCACAATATTTTTTTGTAGAAATGGATTAAAAATCGGCCTTAAAAAAAATGTTTTTCTCTATCGATTGACATATGTTTCATTAAGAAATTTAAGAAATTCGAATATCTTTTATGGCTATCTTCTCCCCTGTCGCAAAATCTTCGTTATACAAACACAATCACACCATTTTCCTTGCAAAACTTTCATCAAAGTCGTTCTCGGTCAGTTTTGCAACCAGAACGTATCAAAAGGAATCGTCGGCATACCAACGGTCCTGGGTCTGGTCCCTGCGGTACCCGGGCCTCCTCGATCATTCACACGCAGTAAAATACTAGCTCTGTGTATTATGTCAAAATTTTCGACTTTAGTTATTGGGCATTCTAGAAATATGTGGTTAAGGCTTCCCACCTGTCCACATTCGCAATATGGACATTTTAGGATACATTTTAGGTTATCTGCTATCTGTTACTGTTGTTACGAATGTCCGGCAGGGGGCGTTTCGGGTTTGACGTTACTGTGGTAATAGCAGCAAAACACGGATCGACAAAAATCGATTTTTTGGATCGAAAATTGTTTTTAAGGCCGTTTTTTTGCTCAAAACTCTTTGCGAAGGGTATTTAGAGGGATCTTATCGTAAGACATGAGAGCGAGCGGCTTTTATAAGGTCGGCAGGAACGGATAAAAAATGTAAATTTTTGACGTTCATCGATCCGCTTGTCGGAATTTCTAGACGTCACGTGACATTTTCTCGAGGTTCGCCTTCACCCGAAGAGGTGCAAAAACGTGATTTTTTTTTTCAAAATTGACGCATTTAATTTACAAAATATCACGAAGTCCACGCGGAATTGTGTCCTTTTTTCAATTCGAGCGTCAAAAGTAATATCGAAAAGCCCAATTTTGCAGCTACTCGATCGCAAATGTCGGCGAAATTGGGCGATTCCGCTGAACGCGCCCTACACTTGAAAGTTCGTAATTAGTATAGGTAGACTAGCTCTGTGTATATGTCAAAATTTTCGACTTTAGTTATTGGGCATTCTAGAAATATGTAGTTAAGGCTTCCCACCTGTCCACATTCGCAATATGGACATTTTAGGATACATTTTAGGTTATCTGCTATCTGTTACTGTTGTTACGAATGTCCGGCAGGGGGCGTTTCGGGTTTGACGTTACTGTGGTAATAGCAGCAAAACACGGATCGACAAAAATCGATTTTTTGGATCGAAAATTGTTTTTAAGGCCGTTTTTTTGCTCAAAACTCTTTGCGAAGGGTATTTAGAGGGATCTTATCGTAAGACATGAGAGCGAGCGGCTTTTATAAGGTCGGCAGGAACGGATAAAAAATGTAAATTTTTGACGTTCATCGATCCGCTTGTCGGAATTTCTAGACGTCACGTGACATTTTCTCGAGGTTCGCCTTCACCCGAAGAGGTGCAAAAACGTGATTTTTTTTTTCAAAATTGACGCATTTAATTTACAAAATATCACGAAGTCCACGTGGAATTGTGTCCTTTTTTCAATTCGAGCGTCAAAAGTAATATCGAAAAGCCCAATTTTGCAGCTACTCGATCGCAAATGTCGGCGAAATTGGGCGATTCCGCTGAACGCGCCCTACACTTGAAAGTTCGTAATTAGTATAGGTAGACTAGCTCTGTGTATATGTCAAAATTTTCGACTTTAGTTATTGGGCATTCTAGAAATATGTAGTTAAGGCTTCCCACCTGTCCACATTCGCAATATGGACATTTTAGGATACATTTTAGGTTATCTGCTATCTGTTACTGTTGTTACGAATGTCCGGCAGGGGGCGTTTCGGGTTTGACGTTACTGTGGTAATAGCAGCAAAACACGGATCGACAAAAATCGATTTTTTGGATCGAAAATTGTTTTTAAGGCCGTTTTTTTGCTCAAAACTCTTTGCGAAGGGTATTTAGAGGGATCTTATCGTAAGACATGAGAGCGAGCGGCTTTTATAAGGTCGGCAGGAACGGATAAAAAATGTAAATTTTTGACGTTCATCGATCCGCTTGTCGGAATTTCTAGACGTCACGTGACATTTTCTCGAGGTTCGCCTTCACCCGAAGAGGTGCAAAAACGTGATTTTTTTTCAAAATTGACGCATTTAATTTACAAAATATCGCGCAGTCCACGCGGGATTGTGTCCTTTTTTCAATTCGAGCGTCAAAAGAGATATCGAAAAGCCCAATTTTGCAAATGTCGGCGAAAATGGGCGATTCCGCTGAACGCGCCCTACACTTGAAAGTTCGTAATTAGTATAGGTAGATAGACAAGAATAACGCGAGGTATCCGCGTGCGCATATCATTATCGTTGGTTTGTAATCCATCCAGGGTCCCGTGGACACTCGGTCCTCTGCGTTCCTCACAAGCCTCGAAAAATTGAAACCGAATATCACCTGCTGCAGCCACACAAAGAAGAGAGGCCCTCGGCCCGAAAGAAGAAAAGAAAGAAGAGTGGAGAGCGAAAGAAAAAAAAAGAGTGTATAAAATAAACAAGATCGATACTGTGAGGCATGTTGATCAGTATCGTTTGAAGAATTTGAGACTGGCTGTGTCCGTTGCTGATCGTCTCTCTTTCTTCCTTTCTTTCTTTGTTCGATTTGGTCGCTTTTCAAACCCCACGAGTTCTCGAGTATTTTTTTGGAATGCTTTTTTTACGGTTTGTTTTTTTTTGTAGTGATGCCTCGATATGTTTTATGCGCTGTATAGTGACCCTCTTGGTATTTCTGGCTTACGGTTTTGACTTTTTTGTTGTGAAGAAATAAGAATCTTGAATGTACTTTTGCAATTAAACTTTTGCATCTTAATTTTACTATTTTGTCATTTGACTTATGACAAGCTAGATCGGAACTTTGTTTACAAGATGTTCTGTTAAATGACCACTTCTTCGACGCACAACACATAGTTATACTGCAATTAGGGAGTTGTCGTCTCACAGTGTGAACACTGAACATCCCTCTAGCTGGACCCCATTCCAATAAGAACCGTGACTCGTTATCCGCACGCCTCGTTGGCTCACAGTTTTGGAAGTCTCCTTCGGACGGAATGGTGCAAGTCACGACAAGGATTGACCTCTCAATTCGTCATCTCAGCGGGGCGACCGCATTCTCATTGCGTCTTCGGGGTCCCAGCCTCGACTTACACGTTCATTTACTTGTCTATTTGTGTCGAACGCGCACAAATGGACAAGTAAACCGCGGCACCGAAATTCAACTTGAAGGACCGCGTTTCGCCGCTCGCCGAGCCAATCTATACGTTTAAGTAATTTAGTAGCAGCCGAGCAGGATTGAGCTCTGCTCAGAAGGAAGTCAATTTACAATGATTGATACATCCTTTCGTGCCGGATGGACGCACAGGCCGGCCCCATGGACATGGATATGGACTGGAGGAGCCCGACTGACGTGACTACCATTATGCCCATGTTTTCACTTCTTCCTACTAACCAGAAGTTTCTAAGGTGTGCTGCAATTAACTTCTTCAAGTTGGGCATGTGTCTGTGTATGTTTGCGTAATAGACGTGTAATAATAAGTCGTCGTGAGTTTGCTTCCATTGTATTAAATGTTGTTGGGGCGTTTATGTGCAATTTTCTCTGTCAATTTCTCTGTGATAAGTCCCTAAGATATTTGAGATATGGGGCCCTTTATAAGTCCAGATCCAAATATGACTTTTAGGGCCCCCAAGAAAGTGGGGTTCTTAAGCTGTAGATTATGTAGCTTACACGTAAATCCTGCACTGTTTTGGGTTTGAAAAAATCTTTACCCATCTGAAATTCTTCAATTTAGTTCGTCCTCTAGCAATTCTAAATATGTATGCAAAATTTCAGCCCGATCCGTTGTACCGTTTGGACGCTATCGTGTTCATAGACATACATACACATATGTCACATATACATTACATACATTTACCACAAATCATCGCAATCGATTCGGGGGACCCCAGAACGCGTATTTCCGCCGAAATCTCGAAATGTCATTTTCCATCGATTCCAATACTTTCTTTCTAGGGTAGGTACTAGTCGGAAAGTAAAAATCAGTATTTGCTGATAAGTTATTTGGTAGTACGTATATATTTGGGTATAAGTGACCGATTTTAATAGTATATTTGCCTGATGCATTTAGTATTCTCAAATAAAATTGATTTATAAAGGAAAGATTATCAAATTATAAAAAGACATTGTTTTGTTTAAAAAAAAATATATATTTTAAACAAACATGTTTGTTTTGTATAAAATATAATAAAAAACGTTGTTTTATCAACTTTGATTACACAAAAAACTTGACCAAGGTCCATAATTATTCTACAGAGTGATCCAAAACAACATGTCGGTTACTGACCTGTAAAAATTATTAATTTCAAAATTCCAACAGCGAACTAATGTCGATCTTACCCATAATATGCTGAAACATGAAATCCATCAATATAATGCTGAACGAAATCCTTCAAAATTATAAAAGTTATTGAAATTAAACATTTTTCAATTTTTTTTTTGGGTTGCTTCAGTCGCGATTTATTCATTAGATCTCTCAAGCAGTGAAAAAAATTAGTTTGAAACTAATTTGACAGGATACACCAGATATGTTTCAGTGACAACTACGTTATAAATAGCTATGACAGATTATTTGTGTCATCTAAAAAACTAATTCCGAACTAGTTCTTGACAGCTGCTCGAACAAAGCTCTTATTCTTGTAATCACTACCTGTAGTGTCATCTACCAGGTTACACCAACACTACGAATCATCATGAACAAAGCATATTTCTTATTTGATAGAGAACTTTTCAAATTACATATTTTAAATGATTAAGAAACAAACACGTTTGTTTAAAAAATATGTTTTTTTAAACAAACGTGTTTGTTTTGTATAAAATATAATAAAAAACGTTGTTTTAGCAAGTTTGATTACACAAAAAACTTGACCAAAGTCCATAATTATTCTACAGAGTGATCCAAAACAACATGTCGGTTACTGAGCTGTAAAAATTATTAATTTCAAAATTCCAACAGCGAACTAACGTCGATCTTACCCATAATATGCTGAAACATGAAATCCATCAATATAATGCTGAACGAAATCCTTCAAAATTATAAAAGTTATTGAAATTAAACATTTTTCAATTTTTTTTTTTTGGGTGATTTATTTTATTTTTTCGTGATTTAAATATAAACCAGATATGTTTCAGTGACAACTACGTTATAAATAGCTATGACAGATTATTTGTGTCATCTAAAAAACTAATTCCGAACTAGTTCTTGACAGCTGCTCGAACAAACCTCTTATTCTTGTAATCGCTACCTGTAGTGTCATCTACCAGATTACACCAACACTACGAATCATTATGAACAAAGCATATTTCTTATTTGATAGAGAACTTTTCAAATTATTTTAAATGATAAGCATAAAACACATGTATGTGGTTCATAATGCTTAAACCATATTATATATTATTGTTTATATTCTGATGAGTTATTGTTTATATTCAACATTCTGGTGAGTTGAATGAGATGGGTATGTCTACTCACCAATAGATGGCACCCCACACCACCTGTCAAATTATATACTTTTTTATATGTTTTTTTATACATTCGCCTCCATTTGAGTAGATGTTACAATTCCGCAAATAAAAATAAAGAAATCGTATAAAAAGGCAAGGTTATGATGTGGTTTGGATGGTTATTATGGAGTTTTCGAACAAATTTGATTTCGATTTGTTGTTTAGTGTAGCTTGTCGTCGAATTTTAAGCTTTTTTAAAGATTTTTATTTTGATTTTTGTGATATTGGTATGCGTGTATATTAGGTTGCCTTTGCGTAGGCGATAAATATGACGAGAGGTATGGGTACTGAGTTACAAACACATGTCAGTGCAAACACATTTAAATTGAAACTTTGAACAAGCTGTAACTTTAAAAGTACTGAACGTACCTACCTGCAAATTGTCTTATTGTAAAGATCAAGATTTTCCCAATCGATCAGTACTCCAAATCATTGCAGATATGTCCTTCGTTCTTACAATATTTTTCTACACCAATAGATGGCACCCCACACCACCTGTCAAATTGTATACTTTTTTATATGTTTTTTTTTATACATTTGCCTCCATTTTTGAGTAGATGTTACAATTCCGCAAATAAAAATAAAGAAATCGTATAAAAAAAAAAAACCTTTATTGAATACAAATAAATTAACACCGTTCATCGCTCAATTTTATCCTTCATGACGCTTCTATAAAATTCGAAAACTTGCGCACTCGCCTCCTTGCACATTTTCAGAGCCTCTTTATATTGGTCAACAGTAAACGATCCTGTAGTATGAGAGGCAACAATCTGCCCGTTTATGCTATCAAATACGAAAACAAAGGCGGCTTTTGATTTCTCCCACTGAAGAATGTGCGGTTCCAACGTTAACACATTATTATCATCTATGGCACAAGAAGCAGCCGCAACCATAAATTTCATATCGATTGCTGAATCCAAAAGAGCGAGACACGCTGCATTAATCGCACAGGATATAATCTAAAATATAAAATTGTTATTACTGTGGGTATTTTGTAACTGTTAAAAAGACTTACGCCACCAAAATTTTGCATTTCTTGTATAACGACTACAACAGACGTTCTAGGGTATAAAGATGCAACTAGAGATGTCTCAACTGTGTTACGAATAATCGCTTCATATAAGCGATCACCAATACCTAAAATAAATCAGAAATTAAATTACATAAATTACGTAAAACCATAATAATTATTTTAACTTACTTGGTATTCCTGCCTTTGGGCGATAGTGCACATCAACGGTAGCTTTATCGATCAGGATTTTCAGCTGTTTTGTCTCCACCGGGCCGTAGCATCCCGCAAGAACTGTTGTCGCTCCTACAAATGAATGCGTTACACTTTTAGTTTTTGTTTGGTAATTTAGATTGTTATTACATACCTTGACTTAATAATACTGAACCATCCGGGCGCGTTAGGAGGCTTAATTTACATTTTTTCTCTTGCAATTTCGGCTGCGTCTCGGGTTTTGTGTCCACCTCCATTTTGTAGGTTATGTGAGTGAAAAGTGGGGTTATGTGACGAGAAAGCGAGGTTATGATGTGGTTTGGATGGTTATTATGGAGTTTTCGAACAAATTTGATTTGGATTTGTTGTTTAGTGTAGCTTGTCGTCGAATTTTAAGCTTTTTTAAAGATTTTTATTTTGATTTTTGTGATATTGGTATGCGTGTATATTAGGTTGCGTTTGCGTAGGCGATAAATATGACGAGAGGTATGGTTACTGAGTTACAAACACATGTCTGTGCAAACACATTTAAATTGAAACTTTGAACAAGCTGTAACTTTAAAAGTACTGAACGTACCTACCTGCAAATTGTCTTATTGTAAAGATCAAGATTTTCCCAATCGATCAGTACTCCCAAATCATTGCAGATGTCCTTCGTTCTTACAATATTTTTCCTTTAAAAAATACATTGTTTTATGTTAGTGGCAAACAATGTGTACTTTGACAAGCTGTAACTTCAAAAGTAGTGGACGTACCTACCTGCAGATTGGTTTATTGGAAAGATAAAGGTTTTCCCAACCGATCTGTAGCCCATATTGTTTTAGAAATAACCTATCTTATAGTATTTTTCCTTTAAAAAAATTGCATATTTCGATCAAAGAAGCTAACAATGTGCACTTTTACAGGCTGTAACTTCAAAAGTAGTGGACGTACCTATCTGCAAATTGGCTTATTGGAAAGATCAAGGTTTTTCCAATCGATAAGTACCCCGAAATCATTTCAGAAATATTCTTCCTTCTTACAGTATTTTTTCCTTTAAAAAATACATTGTTTTATGTTAGTGGCAAACAATGTGTACTTTGACAAGCTGTAATTTCAAAATTAGTGGACGTACCTACCTGCAAATTGGCTTATTGGAAAGATCAAGGTTTTTCCAATCATCAGTAACTCAAATAATTCAAAAAGTATTCTTCCTTACAATATTTTTCCTTTAAAAAATACATTGTTTTATGTTAGTGGCAAACAATGTGCATTTTGACAAGCTGTAACTTCAAAAGTAGTGGACGTAGCTACGTGAAAATTGGCTTATTGAAAAGATCAAGGTTTTCCTAATCGATCTGTACCCCATATCATTGCAGAAATAGTTTTCTTTTAACAGTATTTCTGCTTTAAAAAAATACATTTTTTATGTTAGTGGCAAACAATGTGCATTTTAACAAGCTGTAACTTCAAAAGCAGTGGACATAGCACCTGCAAATTGCCTTATTGGAAAGATCAAGGTTTTCCCAATCAATCAGTACCCCAAATCATTGAAGAAATGTTTTTCCGTCTTACAATATTTTTTCTTAAAAAAAAATACCTTGTTTTATGTTAGTGGCAAACAATTTGCACTTTGACAAGCTGTAACTTCAAAAGTAGTGGACGTACCTACCTGTAAATTGGCTTACTGGAAAGATCAAGGTTTTTCCAACCGATCTGTACCGGTTTATTTTATAAATAGTCTTTCTTTTGGTATTTTGCCTTAAAAAAAAATACCTATTTTGTTCGAAGTAGCAAACAATGTGCACTTTGAAAAGCTGTAACTTCAAAAGTAATCGACGTACCTACCTGCAAATTGCCTTATTGGAAACATCAAGGTTTTCCCAATCAATCAGTACCCCAAATCATTGAAGAAATGTTTTTCCGTCTTACAATATTTTTTCTTAAAAAAAAATACCTTGTTCTATGTTAGTGGCAAACAATTTGTAGTTTAACAAGCTGTCACTTCAAAAGTAGTGGACGTACCTACCTGTAAATTGGCTTACTGGAAAGATCAAGGTTTTTCCAACCGATCTGTACCGGTTCATTTTATAAATAGTCTTTCTTTTGGTATTTTGCCTTTAAAAAAAAAATACCTATTTTGTTCGAAGTAGCAAACAATGTGCACTTTGAAAAGCTGTAACTTCAAAAGTAATCGACGTACCTACCTGCAAATTGGCTTATTGGAAAGATCAAGGTTTTTCCAATCGATAAGTACCCCCAAATCATTTCAGAAATATTCTTCCTTTTTAAAAAAAAAATACATTGTTTTATGTTAGTGGCAAACAATGTGCATTTTGACAAGCTGTAACTTCAAAAGTAGCGGACGTAGCTACGTAAAAATTGGCTTATTGAAAAGATCAAGGTTTTTCTAATCGATCTGTGCCCCATATCATTGCAGAAATAGTTTTCTTTTAACAGTATTTCTGCTTTAAAAAAATACATTGTTTTATGTTAGTGGCAAACAATGTGCATTTTAACAAGCTGTTACTTCAAAAGCAGTGGACATAGCACCTGCAAATTGCCTTATTGGAAAGATCAAGGTTTTCCCAATCAATCAGTACCCCAAATCATTGAAGAAATGTTTTTCCGTCTTACAATATTTTTTCTTAAAAAAAAATACCTTGTTTTATGTTAGTGGCAAACAATTTACACTTTGACAAGCTGTAACTTCAAAAGTAGTGGACGTACCTACCTGTAAATTGGCTTACTGGAAAGATCAAGGTTTTTCCAACCGATCTGTACCGGTTCATTTTATAAATGGTCTTTCTTTTAGTATTTTGCCTTTAAAATCAAATACTTATTTTGTTTGAAGTAGCAAATAATGTGCACTTTGAAAAGCTGTAACTTCAAAAGTAATCGACGTACCTACCTGCAAATTGGCTTATTGGAAAGATCAAGGTTTTCCGAATTAATCTGCACCCCATATAATTTTAGAAATAACCTATCATATTATAGTAAATATGTGATAAACAAATATCACATGCAACAAATGATCAACTCAAAATAAATAACACAGCTCACACAATTCAATGGGTTTTATTATAAATTTCTCATTACCTTTTTATATATACAATATAGCACTAGTATCAGCTCGGAACAGAAATAGTTGTATAATGAAGTTATAAAAAATAGATTTCGCCGCAGATAAAAAAAAACAATCCATCAATAAATTTAATAAACCGACTCAAGCCGAAGGCAACGGTTGCACGACCGGCGTCCATCCGATCAGATGGCTCGAGAGCCACCACGACAAGAACGGCTGCGTCAACGCGACAAACAGCAGAAAGTACAACCTCCGTTTATTCCCCGACTGCTGCGTCGGCATATCCCCGTAATACCCACCCGGTTGCTGCTGCTGTTGCTCAGACAGAATCTGCCCCTTGAGAGATCGCACTAAGAAGAACGCCAACGCCAAATTTAGGTACGTCAACGAGCAATAGTAACCCGTCCTCTCCGCAACTACACTTACTAAAACGCTTACAATTATCGCCACAAATTTATACCCGCTATAAGCCAACAAATCCAATGTTCTCAAACTCGCCTTAATATTTGTTATATACATTGTACACGAATAAATCGCCAATTCAAATAAACACCAAGCTAGGGCAGACGAAGCCTGAATACCAATTTGTTCCGGACTGAACCGTTTTTGCATACCGAGGACTAACCCAGCAACTAAGATATAAGTTATGTATGCCATTGTTGGGATGTATAAATCAGGAGAGTTTATCTCAAATCTAGGCTGTACCGGACCGTCCTGTTCGTATTTTATCGACCAATCGGAATGCGTGAACGGGAAAAATAATAAACTTAATTTTTTTACCACGTATTTTGTGTCGACTGCAAAGTAATACTTTAGTTTCGTCACGGGAACGTATTTTTTTATTTCTTCTTTGACCATCGATTTCCCTTGATTCGCTAATTGTTGTCCGTATTGATAGGCCATATCTTGCACCATCGGTTGGGCAAACATACTCATTCCCGGTTGTTGCGGGGCCCCCGCAAACGCATTTGGAGGCTGCTGATAACCGAATTGCATGTTCTTTTCGCCATCAAACGATTGTTGAGGCTGGCTGAGATTTGGTGACATATATTCTAAAAAAAAAAAAGGTTTAAAATGCATATTTCAATGACATTTCAATTGCTATAAAAATTGAATTATCACTCAATATATACATTCAAACCTTTGCACTTGACAGATTACCTACAATTCTGCCAAAACAATGCAATAAAAATTGCATGAAAACATTAAATATTTGGCATATTAATCCAGAAGTGTTTATGATTAACTAACATTTATTAGAAGTGAATTAAGACATAACTCTGTCTAACTTAACGTAACGTCTGACAACAGTAAGTTTATATCAAACCTCATACCGGGTGCAAATTGTGGTGTGGCATTTAGATCTTGCGGTGGGTTGGCATACTGCTGCTGTTGTTGGTTATAGGGGTTGTACCCCATGGAGTTAACATCACTGACCCTCTTAACTTTCCGCCCGAAAGCTACAAGTGAAAGAGTAAAGAAATATAGATTTGACACTTCTAGGTTAAGTTTCTAAACAAAACACTCACGTTGTCTGCCTCCGGTATTCGCATTGAAGTTCATCCTCGCCAAACAAAATATTATCCTGGGTTTTAACGCCACTACCTAAAACCCTTCCTGCGAGAATTATCGGGTATTTCTTTTTAAACTAGACACGTCATTTGATTGAATTCGGTGAGTTGACAGTTCAGCCGCAATGTGGATATGAACGATGATTTCAATATGGCAAAAGATCGGGGTATGCTAACGCGTCGGTCGCCGGTGACGTTTCAGTTAGTACCAGCCAATCGAATGCCGTTCTCGGCGTCAACGTCACGAGTGTTCATTAGTTATATGAGACCATACCCTATGTATGTGTATCTTGGTTTTGTCGGTGTTTCGGTTGGTAATTCATCCTTGAACGCCGAGAATTTATATACGAACGCGAGACGGGAATTATTTCAGAATTGTCGCGGTTTACGGATAGTGTTCGCGCGTATAGAAGCGATGTAGTTCGTGTTCATCGTGAGTTTTATGTGTAAACAAATACAACAATGATACGCGCCGGTGTTGCTAGTGAAATTAGTAAGACTTTGTGCGTCCGTGCATGGTGTGAAGCAGGGAGCAAACAATAGCGCGGATACAGAACGAGAAGAGTGACAAATTGTTAGAAATCGTGGTGCAACAAAAGTACATATTTTCAATATTTCCTCGAAACGGATCTCGACCTATCGGAATGTCCACCACTCCAGTTTGTCAGTAATACACAGACAGTACTCTGGCAGGCGAAAATATATGGCTGACAGGATGAACAGGAGCATTTTAGGGGCGGGGGCCCAAAATTACAATAAACCCGTGCCCATGAAACTGTTCGCCACTTGGGAAGTGGACAGAACCCCAAGCAATTGCATACCAAGGTAAAGAAACAACCCTCTTTTTACATTTTTATTGAGCATTTTCTGAATTAACACAGGACATAAATTGAGGGTTATTAGATAAATAATGAGAATGAATCAGGTGTATCGAATAAGCAGGTTCTTGTACGAAAGGCTAATGCGCTTCGACAAGAGAAGACGACAAATTTAATATCCGATACCAACTTTTAGAGAAAGTTATAAGTCAGACGATTGATCCAGTCATAAAAATATAACCCTCTATACATAAATATAATGCTTTCTTTGAATTTTATTGTCTGATTCATTGTCTAAATAATTATTGAAACCACATCCTGTAAAATTAATTTCAAACTAGTTTTTTCACTGCTGGAACAAGCCTAATGTGCACAGTAAAACCAGTACTAATACTGTAATAAACAACATCGATAGAGTTACAATTTCACTTACAAAAAACTGATTTTAAACATTTAGGAATTCTTCTATTTCATAATTTTGTAAAAAGTTAATGATTTGTGAACAAAGTATCCCTATGAGTCACAAAAAAATAATAAGGGTGTGCTCACTTAAAAAGTTAAGTCGTCAAACGTAAATAGACTGAAGTTTTGACAGATATATTGATTATTTATGTAGATACATAAATAAATTCGTTCTTAATAGGACTATAAACGTCATGAAAGAAAATTAGAACAAAATGCCTTTTTTGTGGTTTGAAATTTACATAATATTTTAATGAGGAATCGATTGGTTTTGACAGAACTCTTCAAAAGAAATTTATTATTAGGTACCTGAAGTTTTGTGATAACATGTAAGTTTGTTTTGAAAACTTTCTGTTTGCTTAGTTAGAGAGGTTGTTTTTAAATCTGGTTGTTTACAGTTAAGGTCTTTTGACTCGAAGGTAAATGACTGAAAAAGTTTGTAATTGTAAAGTTTCCTGAATACATTCGAAAGTTTGTATCAAAATAAAAGACAAACTGACATTATTATGAAAATTTGCTTTGTCTTTAGTCTATTTTAAATCATCTGCAATTATGTGTCTCCATAAAACTTGTCTGTTCTTTGGGATATAGAAGATACCCTTTTTTTTAGTCTATCTATCTACCTATACTAATTACGAACTTTCAAGTGTAGGGCGCGTTCAGCGGAATCGCCCATTTTCGCCGACATTTGCGATCGAGTGGCTGCAAAATTGGGCTTTTCGATATTACTTTTGACGCTCGAATTGAAAAAAGGACACAATTCCGCGAGGACTGCGCGATATTTTGTAAATTAATTGCGTCAATTTTGCAAAAAAAATCACGTTTTTGCACCTCTTCGGGTGAAGGCGAACCTCGAGAAAATGTCACGTGACGTCTAGAAATTCCGACAAGCGGATCGATGAACGTCAAAAATTTACATTTTTTATCCGTTCCTGCCGACCTTATAAAAGCCGCTCGCTCTCATGTCTTACGATAAGATCCCTCTAAATACCCTTCGCAAAGAGTTTTGAGCAAAAAAACGGCCTTAAAAACAATTTTCGATCCAAAAAACCGATTTTTGTCGACCCGTGTTTTGCTGCTGTTACGTCAAACCCGAAACGCCCCCTGCCGGACATTCGTAACAACAGTAACAGATAGCAGATAACCTAAAATGTATCCTAAAATGTCCATATTGCGAATGTTGACAGGTGGGAAGCCTTAACCACATATTTCTAGAATACCCAATAACTAAAATCGAAAATGTTGAGCTGGTATGTATCTACTAAATGTCCTACACAGAGAGAAAAGAAAAGCATCTTCTTTGATCGCTTCCCATATTTTGATGCACAGAATGTCTGAATAACTTAACCTAGCAAAATAACACAAAAAAAACTTGTTGATTTGTAATGTTTTGAACAATCTCCTATGAGAACGTATGCACAGAAGGCTAATTCAAGCGACTTAATTGATCTTAGACCTGTCACAACACTTTGATGACTTGATCTATGAAAAGTGATGTTAGGTCAATAAAAATATGTGATCCCTGTTCTGGTCATAAGACTACAGGCGCAACCATAACGGCGGAAACGACGACGTTTCAAACCCAATTCACGCTTTTGTATTTAAATGTTAAACTACAACATGCACAAGCAAACAATTTCCTGAAAAAAAAAAAAAAAAACGATCAAAATAGTTCCAACCTAACATCATCAAATTCTCTTCCAGGTTATGCACCTTAACCCTAACAAGACTGGAGGTCCTCCGCCCCCTCGGCAACGACCTATCCTCGATCTCGATCGCCGTCAAAATGCAATCGAGCAAACGCACCCTCCGCTCGAACGAGTTCACCCTGCCATCTAGCGGTCTCCTCGACACATCACTCGAACTCACGTTCAGCCTCCAATACCCGCACTTTTTGAAACGCGACGGCAACCGCCTGCACATCCTCCTACAGCGTCGTAAACGCTACAAGAACCGCACGATGCTCGGCTTCAAAACTCTGGCGGAAGGCGTCATACGCATGGACCAGGTCCTCCAAAAACAGATGGACATCGACTTGGAGTTGATGGCGGACGGTGGCGGCAAGGAGAAGGGTTCGTTACCGGTTGCGAGGATCACCGTTTCGCAGTTGAATTCGACGCCTGTGGACCAGGAACACAAGACGGAACGGGATCGAGACTTTAGCGACGATGAGGATGAGTTTTCGTCGGGAGAGGAGGAACCGGCGGATTTATCCGATTCTGAGCCGTTGAGGAAGTTGACGCACACCAGACATAACTTGAAGCAGAGGTTCGTCTCGTTGTTGAGGAGATTTAGGATGGCCGATACCGAAGAAGGTGAGTGTTGTTGGATGGTTTTGGGTCGAGAACTGGAGGGTCAAAATTTTTATTTATAGCGCCATCTACCGGTAGGTAATTTTTACGGCTTCGCAATCTAAACATCCTGGTGAATTTTGCGCCCGGTCGTTCATCAAAAAAAAAAAAAAAACTCATAACTTTATAAACTTTGTCCGCACGCATTCCTTAAATATTTTCCTTTCGGCCGGTAAACATTTCGAAAACAAAAATATCTCCGCACCCGAAAGAGAAAAATTTGACCGTAAAAATAACGCGATGCAAAGCGACTTTGGCTGCCAATGCATGCCGAATATTAATAACTCGAACCGGAATATTCTATGAGCGTATTTACGAGAACCGAAATTTGTCATACCGTGAACCGATGTATATGATATAGATATACCTATGTGTATCAGTGTATGTTTGTTTAAGATAGCGAGAGATGTACCAAATAATATAATATCTTTATCGGATCTTGCCTAAGCGCGGAGGTGTTTTTACTATTTTGCTTTGGATATAGCACAGACTGATGTAACTCCCCGATAAGCCGTTTTATTGGATTTTCATTTGTCTTGCTTCGCCGGATTATATTTAGTTTCTTTTTTTTTTTTTTCAATATAGAGAACGGAGACAAAAATAACAGACGGAATTTCGTCGTTGTGTAATTACGCCTTGTGGCATTGTGGATAATTTTTTGAAAAATGTATGCTTAGTGAAAAGTGGGTACGTAAACCTGAAATGGGTTATTTGGTCTGAATTTATAGACTTTTTAAGACATAACCTATAATCTGTCACTTTGACATTTCTCGGATAACGCCCCCTGACGACGAACTGTTGGCATGGCGCAAGGTTTTTAGGAGAAATATAACAATCTAGATATTCCTGAAAAAAAAAAAATACACAAAATGTTTGTTTTCCAGATATTGTAACATTAAAAAAAAAAACGTCAAATCGTTTTGGGGTGGTGAGTTAATTGTCGTGGAGCATCGTAAAGCAACCAACCATTCTTAACAATGTGTGTTGTTGAAAAATCCATCTTCCTGTAAAGCACCTTTTACATCTGTGCAATTTTAACTTGCAATCTCAAGCATGCAATTTTTCATAATCGCATGCAATTTTATCACCGTTTCTCGAGCGTTTACATCTGTGCAACTTTAATAAATTGCATGGCTTGAGCATCGCTGATTTTATTTTTTGACAACTGTGGTTACTTTGATTGGTAACAATGCAGCGTCTACACAGTGGTGCCACAACCATATTTATGTTTGCAAGCTTAAATTCCTAGAAAGTTACTAGAATTGCACGTAAATATCGCACGGATTTAGAACTGATTCTAAACCCATGCGATTTTTTCATATAACATATATATACAAAAATTGCATAGTGTAAAACGAAAAATCGCATGCGTTTTGTCGCATGATTGGGATTGCAGGTTAAAATTGCACAGATGTAAAAGGTGCTTAAGGAATAGTTTATCGACTGATGCTTTTAAATTATGCTCCAAAATAATAATAATAATAATAATCCTTTATTTGTCGTCTGATCTGTTTACAGATATTGACAATAGTCATAAAAATACATGAGACATTCTTGCATAATTTCAAATACAGTACAGTATAACTTCGCTAATCCGGACATATATCGTTCCTGACCATGTCCGGACTATTGAGGTATCCGGATCACTGGAGGTTTTTTTCTTTTGTTGGGAAGGGTCATTTTTTATGATGAAGATGAAAACAACTGGGAATATTTGAATATATGTGAGCCCGGACGCAAAAAGGGACCTGCCCTAACGTTATCTTGCACAATATTTTCGCACGTAAGGTCTCTTCCGATATGTACCGTTATGCTGCACGTTATTTTCGCACGATAGGTCCCTTTTCGCATCCGAGGTCACATATAACCAAAACATAAAATTAAAAACTAAATTCTGAACATAAATGGATAAATAAGCAAAAGATTTCAGTTATTTTTTAAAAATGTGTCAATCTTTGTTTATATTCTTTTGGATACAGCTACATTAGTAAATTTTTCTCTGGGCCTTTTGAGAAGCAGGATTTCCATGGGAAAATTGTTTTCTGCAGACCACCTGATGCCCAAACAAAACGCGTTGGCAGCATCGACATTAGAGCTTTTTGGGACCTGTTAACCCCTGTTAAGAATGTCTTAACTTCAGGCTTAAAATATTTTTCGAAACATTCAGTAAGCAATGTTCTACTCATCCGTCCTTTATCAGACGCCTTGTACACAACTGGTATTGAGCTCATTCTGCATTTAAAAGCTTCTAGATTTGCCGCTATTGCTAATATTAAGTGGCAATTTATGTGATCCGGTTGCTTTACAGTAAGACATTAATGTCAAACAATACTTTGGTATTTTCTACCTAGTTTTAACTGCAAATTATATTTTGTGTCCGAATTAGGGAGGTAAAATTTCCAAAATGTCCGGTTGACAAGAGCGTTCGGATTACTGGAGTGTCCGTACTAGAGAGTGTCCGATCTATCGAAGTTGTACTGTACAGTAAATATAATGAACACACTTCTTAACAAAACCTAAACATATTACACACTTTAAAATAGATGTGCAGATAAAAACTAATCATAAAAAGAAATTACATAGGCACCCCGATCATTGCTGATGATTTGATGTGTAATATAAATATTCGTCAACGGAATAGAAAGACTTTTCCACCAGATATTCTTTCAATCTAGTCTTAAACTGAACCAGTGTGACAGAACTCAAAATGTGGCCAGGTAGCGCATTGTAGGTTCGAATCATCATAAAATATGGACCCTCAAACAGACAGAGCTCAAAAACTGAAGTGGTGTGACGAGGAACCGACAACTTACTCCCATTTCGCGTCCTAACCGTAGTTGAAACCTCCGAGTTAGTCATAAACTGATCTAGATTGGATCTGCAATAGGTCAGTAGATGGTATGAGTACAAACATGGTAGTGTCATTATTTTAAACGTCTTAAAGTGATCTCTACATGATTCCCTATAGCTCAACCGAAGTATGCATCGCAGGAAACGCTTCTGGAGTCTAAATAGGATTATCGTTTGAGGTGATGATCCCCATAATATGATACCACAGCTCATAACTGACTGCACATTCGCGATGTAGAAAGATCTGACAGATGGTCGATCAAGTATATTTCGTAGCTTATGTATGGCGTAATAAGTTTTGCATAATTTTTTCCGTAGATATTCTACATGGCTATCCCATCCCAGCGAACTTTGCATATATTATACCCCAAGAAATTTTATTTCCTCGCATTGCGGTACCGATCCCGCCCCTGTTCTGACCAGGACCGACCGCTGAGGAGCTTCCAAGGAAAAACTGACAACTCTCGTCTTTTTGCTATTCAAGATCATGCCATTTACAGAGCACCACTCCGACATTCGTCTATAAGCTTCTGACAGACGTACAGAAAGTCGCGATATATCACTTTCGGCTATTATGAGCTTAATGTCATCAGCAAATAGGTAACCTTCTGCTCCCAAATGGTATGCCAAATCATTCATGAATATCAAGAAGAGCAGTGGGCCTAGGATGGAACCTTGGGGAACTCAAACTGTCAACTGTGACTCAAATTTAGATCTTGTTCCATTCACGCATAACCTCTGCTGTCTATCTTGGAGATAGGACCTTATTAATTCCAAAATATGTTTATATAACGATCTATAATGATCTAGATAACGATAACGATCTACATTCCCCTCAATAAACACCAAATTTCACTGTGTTTCACTGTTAACTCGAAATATTCCCATATTTACTGTAGACTTCATATGACGAAACAAACAAAAAAGTTTAACTCTAAAACATTTCTTTTGTTTCGTCAGAGGCAAACAACCTTTTAATACCTACGTATAAACATTTTTAAATAAATCACACGCGACAAGACAAAACTGTTGTCATTCAGCAACGCAAATAAACAAACAACAAAGCTAAAGAATTTAGAGGACAGTCGATTCCTTGCCTGGAAACGAAACGATAAGCGTTTCTCGTTCATCCAACAGAACGAATTATTAGTCACCAGTAAAATGACTAAACCACCGGTCTTAAGGTGGCTCCACACGCAACGGAAAATCCGAAGGCATGCCTTGAGGCGCTAGGCCTCGAGGCAAACCTAAAAGTAGGGGCGTCACCACACACTACGGTATATACGAAGGCCAGCTTAAGGCATTCCAGTTTGTGCTCGCACAATGGCGTCAACAAGCGATGCTCTTGCTGTTGTTGATTTATTTTAGCTATAGAAGGTAGTAAAAGACCTACCTCACATCCCTCCACACAGTCCGGTCGGCCTTAGAGAGACGCATATAAGCAGAGGCAAGCCGAATGAGATTTTGTATTGAGATTTCCGGCCTCCAGGCGTCAGATCCGCAGGAATACCTCTACAAAAATCTCCATACACACATAGAGGTTTTCCTTGAGGTCTTGCGCCTCGAGGCATGCCTTCGAGTTTTCCGTTGCGTGTGGAGCCACCTTTAAATAATGCAATAACAAACTTTTCGCCGCCGGGAACTGTAGCAGCAGTTCACGACGGCGGAAAAAACTGTAGCGCTAGCGAATGCAGACAACGACGCCCTCTACATCGCAGGAATGTAAACATCGGCAGTATCCTAGTATAGTAGAGTCTACTAGCTCTGTGTATATGTCAAAATTTTCGATTTTAGTTATTGGGCATTCTAGAAATATGTGGTTAAGGCTTCCCACCTGTCCACATTCGCAATATGGACATTTTAGGATACATTTTAGGTTATCTGTTATCTGTTACTGTTGTTACGAATGTCCGGCAGGGGGCGTTTCGGGTTTGACGTTACTGTGGTAATAGCAGCAAAACACGGGTCGACAAAAATCGATTTTTTTGGATCGAAAATTGTTTTTAAGGCCGTTTTTTTGCTCAAAACTCTTTGCGAAGGGTATTTAGAGGGATCTTATCGTAAGACATGAGAGCGAGCGGCTTTTATAAGGTCGGCAGGAACGGATAAAAAATGTAAATTTTTGACGTTCATCGATCCGCTTGTCGGAATTTCTAGACGTCACGTGACATTTTCTCGAGGTTCGCCTTCACCCGAAGAGGTGCAAAAACGTGATTTTTTTTTCAAAATTGACGCATTTAATTTACAAAATATCGCGCAGTCCACGCGGAATTGTGTCCTTTTTTCAATTCGAGCGTCAAAAGTAATATCGAAAAGCCCAATTTTGCAGCTACTCGATCGCAAATGTCGGCGAAAATGGGCGATTCCGCTGAACGCGCCCTACACTTGAAAGTTCGTAATTAGTATAGGTAGATTATTATGAAAAAATGTAATAATAAAATATTTCATTTATTCACGTTGTACGCTTGACATTTATCTGACGTTTACTTACCACACTACGTCATCAATATGGCGGCCGACCTGCGCAATATCGTATCTTTTAAAGTCATTGTATCATGACATAACCTCACTTAGTGACAGTTTGAAGAAACGGTCATTTCTTCATGTCTTCTCAAATCTTAAAGCCACTGTATCAATTTGAATAAATCTCAACAAAATTAAGAAAAAACACGGTTTATATAGTAAAAATAAACACAGTATGAATCGAAAACACCTTGAGGTGTATTGTTTAGGATTGGTACAAAGACATTCAGACATTTCGGCCATCCATCGGTAGTATTTTCGAACATAAAGGGCCTTGTGGTGTGCATGGACGTTGTCCGTTCGTTTCCATGTACCCCTACAGGTAAAATATATGGCCGGGCCGCATTCGGCGGTGTTTTTTTCCCGCACGGCCGTTAATCAGATCGTTGTTTTCTATCGTCACTTGAAAGTTCGTAATTAGTATAGGTAGACAAGTTCACTGCTACCAACAAATAACCAACAAAACGCTACTAACTAAACAAGCAGTTAAACAGCAAAGTAATCATTCATCAAGTAAAGCGAAGACGGACACAATAATAATACATAAATAATTTACGGGTCGTTGATACCGAAAATCAATATTTGTACATCGGAAAGCTATTATTATAAAAGCAATGGATAAACACGATTCCGATAATACATATTTCGTTAGGTTTATCCATAATTAAACGTAATCACGTAATTGTATACTATTTTTAGTTTATATAGTGATTGAGGAGTAAATTAACGATGGGATGGACGTTATAAAAAATTAACTGCCCGTCTATTTGTAGGTACGAACAGGTGTCCCTTAGTTTTGTGAATAAACTTCGATAAAATTAAGTCTTTTGTTCCTCCTATTGATTTAGGTGGCACTTTAATATAAAAGTAAACTTCAAGTAGACTAAAACTTTGTTATTTTTATTCTTTAATAAGTAAACCCTTTGTCTGTCTACCTTGTGAATAAAATAGAAGCTAAGAATAATAATACAATCATTAACTTAGTTAGAAGAAAAAGTGAAACCTACCTTTACTTATGTATAGCGACGACAAAAAAACGACCTTATTATTAAAAATTTAATCCACCGCGTCGTCGATATCTAAAAATAATATAAATTACCTGAATTCTGTTATATTTCCAGACAAGTTTAATTGTTTTGTGATTGAGTGCGGTCTGTCGTCCGAATGATCCGTTCTGATTAATTACAACCCTCTAACGAGTATTTTTGTCGTATACTGCGCGATGGGATTCGTTTATTTCATTGCTGACACGCGACAAAAGCTAAAAATAAGTCGGAAAAGTCGGAGAAAATAATTGAGTGGATATAAAAAGAACAAAAAAGAAACACTGGTATAGGCTGTGTTGTTATTCTATAAAGAAACAATGACCTCTGGTGGGACAAAAAAAAGTAATCACCGCTTGTATGGTTGTAATTACGCCTATTAACAAGCTGTAATTATGGTGTTTGTAAGGAAAATCATCACGTCGAGGTATATTTTTTTCTATAGGTGGGAATTAGTCACATCAACCCATTATTCTTTCTAATTTATTGTCGTACAAAATAATTTGCTTGAATTTTTTTTCTGTTTCTACAAGAATTATTTTTTTTTTGGAAGTAAATGGGTGGGGTGGCCCACAATTTTGTGAAACCAGTAGCCCTATTCACATTTTTCCACGCGTGCTAAGGAGAGAAGGAAGTTTTCGGTGGCATGGCGATTGGCATAAGACCGACACCACCCATCGCTACACTTACCACGAGTGGCTAAGTGTAGCGATGGGTTGTGTACTCCAAAACATGTGTTCATTGCCAGTTAAAGAAAAGTTTATGCTATTAAATAGACAACAACTTTGTTTTTGGTCCTTTCAAGGGTTTTTGTCAATAAATAACTCCCTTTAAATATATTTTAGATGTTCCGGACCTTTTATACACCGTATAAACTAACTTACTCACTATTGATACATAATTAACGTCAAATCTATCTATCTACCTATACTAATTACGAACTTTCAAGTGTAGGGCGCGTTCAGCGGAATCGCCCATTTTCGCCGACATTTGCGATCGAGTAGCTGCAAAATTGGGCTTTTCGATATTACTTTTGACGCTCGAATTGAAAAAAAGGACACAATTCCGCGTGGACTGCGCGATATTTTGTAAATTAAATGCGTCAACTTTGAAAAAAAATCACGTTTTTGCACCTCTTCGGGTGAAGGCGAACTCGGGAAAATGTCACGTGACGTCTAGAAATTCCGACAAGCGGATCGATGAACGTCAAAAATTTACATTTTTTATCCGTTCCTGCCGACCTTATAAAAGCCGCTCGCTCTCATGTCTTACGATAAGATCCCTCTAAATACCCTTCGCAAAGAGTTTTGAGCAAAAGAACGGCCTTAAAAACAATTTTCGATCCAAAAAATCGATTTTTGTCGACCCGTGTTTTGCTGCTATTACCACAGTAACGTCAAACCCGGAACGCCCCCTGCCGGACATTCGTAACAACAGTAACAGATAGCAGATAACCTAAAATGTATCCTAAAATGTCCATATTGCGAATGTGGACAGGTGGGAAGCCTTAACCACATATTTCTAGAATGCCCAATAACTAAAATCGAAAATTTTGACATATACACAGAGCTAGTATTATTCTAACTAGCAATTTACTGTATGACACCCGACTCACACCTTTTACATCATTTAGGTAGGTGTTTGTCATCATCTACTGAATAAAAAAATTAAAACGCTGCTCATCCATGCATGCAGTGTACGCCAACGCGACACGTAAATTCATCATAGCATCGTTCTATTGGGTTCTACATCGAATTTTAATCGATATAGCCTTTTAAAGCAGCCAAGCTCTGTCCCTAGGACACTTTTAACACAATTTATATTGATACTCTGCTGCGGTAAAAAAATATAAAGAACCAGTTAAAAACTAAGATAAAAAAGTTTCTTAGCCTGTAAACTTACACCTGATAAGTAGATATTATATGGTATCTTATGCGATTTTTGTATTATATTTATAGCTATAAATAGAGACGAAGATTACAGTGCGTAAACCTTCTATTATGAGAGTATGTATTACCAAAATCGCGTAATCTCATAATTATGATGAATCATAGTTATGATGAATCACATGGTAAGCGTCACCTCTTATTAATTTCGTTCTTGGGCGATTTACATAAGTAATGACGTTTGATGGTTTTAACGAGCTATTCTGGGAACGAATCGACATACTCTAGAAAATTGTCGTTTTACTTATCGATATTGTACAGAAATATCTATATTTTCAACTTGTAATATATAATATACCGTGTGTCCACCGTTTGAACGCGACATATTACAGATTACAAAATTGATATGCATATAACTGTGTAAATAAATAATCTTTCTTTAATTTAATCATTATTTAATTATGTTTGGATTATAATCAAAGTCCCAAGTCAAAAAACACAATAAAAGATTATGGTGGACTCATTAGTTTATTTTTCTCCATAGAAATGTTTAGTAAAGACTACAGACTTAATCCCAAATGAAGAGAAATCAGAATAGATGATAGGTAATATCGTGACTAGAGACGTCAACGCCATCTCCCCGCCAGTAGACATAGCGATAATTTTTAATGAAACCGTACGTTTTTGATTCAAACTGATAATCTTTTTACTCAAACCTTTCTCTTCCAAATAATTTCAAATAGAATATTTATTTACCACAAAGCCAATCTTTATTTAAAATAAACCCAGATTTATTTCATTCAATCTGCAATTAAACCCAAACGATTTTTACTTTACGTAAATTATGGAAAACCATTTTTACTCGAACACCAATTTTATACTGCGCATGCGCTACTCGAACAAAGCTAATGTCGATCATTATCGATACAAAGTGTTGCGCAAGTGTTACTGGAAATTAATTTTCATTCCGCACGTGTTGACGCAAATTATGATCTAATTAGTATCTCCGCAACAGCTGCGTAGAAATTATCGAGAAATGCATCAATATTTACATACCAGCGGATTTTGCAAGATATATTACGGCTGTTTCCGCAAATATAATTTTAGACCCATACCGCGCCGATTTCAATTACGACTATTTATTATCACTTCGCGTGTTATTTTTAGGTTGGACAATTAGAGTTAGGTGAGAATTTCGGTTATTTTTACAACTGATTCTAATTTGATTTGCTATTTATGTATGTGATTACTAGTTTGTTTTGGCTAGAATAGTAGGAATTTACTTAAAAAAAAAATCCACAACGCCACAATAATAAACACTTCGAGAGTTTTATCGCTGTTTTTATGTCGCTCTATCAGCCATTCAGTTAATAGTCCGGCAGTTAACAATATAATTAAACTAGAATGATGTGAAACGTTGTTATTTTCTGCATAGGGTTCCGAAATCCGGAAATTTTCGATTAGAATTCACCTATTCTTAGCACTTCTCAAAATACACTAGTCAACAGTCAAAATGTACATTGGATGCGACTATTTTTTTTATATATATACTAAGGCCCTCTAAACTCAAAAATCGCATAAAAAAATTTTTAATGGATACGTTTTCGAGTTACAATTTTTTTTCTTTTTTTTGTTTTTTTTTGCGGAGGTAGTTCGACTATTTGGAGCATATCTCGAGTTAGGAACGTCCAATCTGGTCGCTCGGCAGATAAAATTGAAGCTAATTGTTTCACCAACAACTGTCACTCATATAGTTTTTCAATCGCTTCAGTAGTTTTAGCGCAATAGGCCATGATATTATAAAAATTTGGCCAAAATGAAAATGGAACATTTACTCCATCACCTGTGAAAAGTAGAAATCGTGGAAACATAGTTAGTTTAATATTTTTTGCGTAGAGTTTGAACTTTTACGAAGAGAACAAGGTATTTACGATTAAAATCTATGCAAAAATAGCGACGTTATGGTCATTTAAGATTGATAGGTACCAAACTACCAAAATTCTACTTTTTCTCTTTTTACAAGTTTAATTCATTGTGCTTAGTTTTAATCTGATGTTTTCAATATAAAGGAGATTAGAAGTGAGTTTGATTGCTGCTTCGCCTTATATTCTTGTCGAAATCTGTTTTTCTTATGAGGAACCAGATATAGTTGCCCATCATTTTTTCAATCCAAAAGCCCTGGTAGCGCCGCTCAATAGTCTTCATTTCCTAGTGAAACCTCTCACTATGCTCGTCACTGACGTCACCAAGATTCTCAGGAAAAAATCTTCTCAACTGCTAGCTCCAGGTGTATACCGTATCCCATGTGCTTGTTGCAGTGTCTACATTGATGAGATAAAGCGCTCTGTCAGCGTTGGGGTTTCAGAACGTGAACGTTGTACAAGGCTGCGCCAGATCACCAGTTCAGCGCTTGCTGAGCACAGACACAAGAATTCTTCTCGACCAAACAAAAATCATCTCCCGGGAATCACGTTATTATCCTCGTAGAATCCGTGAAGCGATCGAAATCTCTAAAGATCCCTTCAATCTCAATAGAGATGACGGTTGGCATTTGCATCATAGTTAGAAACTACTTTTACGACCACCACAGCCAATCACAGCTACCCCAAACCGCCCTCCCAACCAATAGTTGTTTGACTACCTGCGCAGGCACCTGCGCCAGGTACATATAACGTCGCTCGAAACATGTACTGACATATCTGAATATCATTTTTTGGTGAGATATGCCACTACGTGTTTTGAGCGACGATAAATACCCTCACCCTTCCACACACGTTTATTCTCTCCGTCCTGAAGATGCCTCTTACAACAGAGTGCGAAATGTTGACTAAAAGATGCGCATCTTGGTGCGAATCACGTGACGTACTCGTCTTCCGAATGGACCCGACTTCTACCATGCATTTAAACTGCTATAAATGACGAAAAATACAAAATAGAGAAAAGGCTGAATTTTGGTAGTTTCGTACCCATTGGTCATAATTGATCATAACTTCGGTATTTTTTCATAGATTTTCATCGTAAATACGTTGTTCTCTTCGTAAAAGGGCAAACTCTACGTAAAAAATAAGAAACTGAGCATATTTTTACTATTTCTACCTTTCCCTGGCGGTTAAATGAATGTTCGATTTTCATTTATACTAAAAAAATTTCAAATTATGGTCAATGCACTGCATCAATGCACTGAAACCACTGAAGCGATTGTAAAACAATATTAATAACATTTATTGGTGATTCAATTGGCTTTAATTTGATGTACCGAACGACAAGATTTGATATTCCGAACTCGAGATATGTACCAAATAGTCGAACTACCTCCAAAAAAATAAACAAAAAAAAGAAAAATTCATAACTCGAAAACGTATCCATTCAAAAAATTTTTAATGCGATTTTTGAGTTTAGCGGGCCACGGTATCTAAGAAAAAAATAGTGGCATCTAATGTACATTTTTTTTATTATTTTGTTGACTAGTGATATTAATTTATACTTACGTTCGTGAAATATAACCTAAAAAAATATAATACTGTTGTTGTGAGAGCCCCCTAATTATCTCGTTAATTTAGTGGCTATAATTTCCTACAGTAAGCAGTGCAAACAACTCATTTCCTTTGAAAACATTCATAGTATTCATCGTGGTTTATTTTTGTTTATTCGTATGTTACCGTGTGATTTGATTTGGTTCTTTGGGATTGTCTAGCGGTAAAATTATTATTATTATTATCGTTTGTTGTTAGTTGTGTTGTGTAAAGATTTAGTATGTGATGTCTCAGTTAGGAATTTGTTGAAATATGTCGGGTCTTTGCGAAATATTGAGAAATCGTTTAACAATGCAAAGAATTCGAATTTTGCAACCGTTTTTCTTTCGTTATAGAAATTGTTTGATTTCAAAAATAGATAGTTTTCAATTGAAAAATCATTTGGCTTTGAAACGTCATCACCACCTGGTTATTTACCCCAGACCTTTTACCGCCATGTTCTCTTTTGTCCGTCCTAAATCATTGTTCGTGATCATGTCGTAGCGCCTCTCATCTCACACGGTCGCGTGTGCCGCTTCTTCATTATAGGTAGAACCGCCGCTTTGCCCAATCCCAGCGACATCCAAGCTTTGTTCCAAGAGTTAGAGTCGCTGAGCTGCGACGACGACTCGACCGGCGAGCAGGACACGATGTCGATCTCGAGCACGCCGAAGCCGAGCCTGCGGCCGTTCTTCAGCAGCAGCAGGTCCCTGCTGGAGTCGGCCGGCGGCGGCGGCGGCTGCGGCGGCGTCATGCCGCCCGAGACGATGATGCCCGAGCGTTCGGGCGACGACCGCAACTACTCGGGCAGCGACGGTAACGCCGATCTTTGCGGCACAGATTACGAGGCGCAGTCCGACCCGCAGACCGGATCGCCGCCCAGGGATCGGGCGTACGCGCAATTCCCCACGGCGACGCCCGGCGCCGGAAACGTCCATAAGTTTAAGGGAGCCACGGACGCCGACAACCTCACCGAGTCCGTCGAACGGAAGACGAAATTGTTTAGGACCACAGCGTCCGTGACGAAGAAGAAGCACTCGCTCAGCGCGGGGTCGGAGACGGCTGGATCCACGACACCAGAAACTGTAACGGTGAGTGACGTTATCTTGCACGTTATTTTCGCGCGATAGGTCCCTTTTCGCATCCGAGGTCACATATATCTTATATTTTTACTCAAAAGTCGATTTTTGAAATTGGTGGGATCTTAGAATTTTTATTTTATTGTGTATTTTGTGCCTGTGAACTAAGTCTAGATCGGCTTTTAATAATTAATTATCACACATTAATTAAGTGATATTAATTATCAATAAGTTATCAAAAAAAGTAGTAAAGTCAAAACAAAAGTGAATTAATTGCATACAGTATTAACAATTATTATTTTTAGTCAGTTTTGTAAAATTCGATTGCCACGTTAGATGGATGTCATTTTATTTTTTCGTAATTTATTTTTTGGTGCTGTAGACGATGAGTAACTAAATGCAGTTCAAGGCAAATAATAATAAAGTAATAATAGTTGGGTTCAGATAACAATGTGCGCCTATCATATAGAGATTGTAGAGTAATAAATGGATTAGGTTGCTTATTTATCTTCCTTAATTACGCTTCTTATCCATTTTATTTGCGTATTAAATATCGTTGAAACGTCTAGATTACAGAGATGGTAACCATAACCTTTTAGTCCAGTCATTTAGTAGTTTTACTTGGAAAGTTTTGAAAATTGGTGATTTTGTAGATTTTGGTGTGCTTTTTCCGAATTTCTACTTAGTATCTTGAAAAATGTCGTCTAAAAACAGTTTTTTTTGACAATATTTCCTTTTATCAGATTATTATTTTATGTTACTTATGGACTGGAACACTACACGTTATAGATTAGCTAATGATGCGTAGATAACCCAAAATAAAGCAAACAATACCACCATGTTTTTAACCAACAAATTACTCATCTTTAGTACCGTCCATAACCAGTTTAACCAAAAGCCGCAATCAGATAAGAAGATAAAATCAGTACACACGCGAAGTCGACTGACACGAATATACTCGTGCGACCCGAGTATACTCGTGCACCTGTGATACTATAAGTAAGAGACTAAAATATCGTTGTTTTTAGGCTCGCAAACCGTTCTTGGAGCAGGTATCGCGGATCCTGCCCATCGACGAGGCGATCCTGCCCGACACGATCGTGCTCATCTCGGGTCCCGACCCGCAAGCGACCTCCCTAGTCCCGCGCCTCGCCCCGCTCCACCGTATCTTCCAACCCTCAAACGCGCCCGAGACGCGAGCGGTCATCACCGCCCTGTTCACCAAAATCCAAAAGTACTGCAACACTTGTGCCAAGCTCGCCAATCCCGTCAAACTCCTGTTGGTCGGCGGCGACCAACTGGTCGGCTGGTCCCTACGACCCTACGTCGAACTGATGTCCGCCAAGTCCCCCGACTGGCTCAACTACGTCCGTTTCTACATCGTACCGTTTCCCTCCTCGACGAACGTCTCCAGGCATCTAGCCAGTCTCGACTCGGGCTACGCGACCCTATTCCCACCCGAGCAGGACCTGAAGATCGACGAGCTGGCCAACAGGATCCAGAGATACCTCGGCGGTCCTACGAACGCCCCCACCGCGCAGCTACCCCTCGCGGAAGCGATGCTCAACTGTCAGGACGACTCGAGTCAGCAATTCGTGCCGTTCGTCAACGAGGTACGCGTCGGCCCCACCGAATCCTCGCTGTCCGTCTCGGTCGACCTCGAGGATCTCATGTGTTCGAGTCCGCCGGCCCCGCCACCCCTCACGCCGCCCTCCTCACCCAACGTCCAGGCCAGGGAATCACCCTGGGAACCGCTAGATCTCCAGGTTAGTGTATTTTTTATACGATGCACGAGTATACTCGTGTAACCTGAGTATACTCGTGTAACCCGAGTATACTCGTGTAACCCGAGTATACTCGTGTAACCCGAGTATACTCGTGTAACCCGAGTATACTCGTGTAACCCGAGTATACTCGTGTAACCCGAGTATACTCGTGTAACCCGAATATTCTCGTGTAAACATACAAACAAACTAAAACGGTAAATTTGACTATTACTAATATATTTCTGTGATTATTGTTGTTATTTGATAGGTGGACTATTGGCAATTGCCGCGCCAAAACGACCAAAAGACTGATAAGAGCAAACAGGACGGGAAGACGTCGCTGAAGGCGCAGTTTAGAGGGTTGCAGGCGACGCCGGGCCTCAGCCTGACGATGCACCTCGCCAGCAAGGAGAAGAAGCAGAAGATTATGCGACTTGGGAAGAAGAAGGAGAGGGAGAACGAAGCCAAGAGCCAGAACGTGGACGGTATATCGAGGTTGATCTGTTCTGCAAGGCCGTCGCACACGTCGCCAATGAGAGGTGAGCGACACAATTAATTAAATAGGCACATTAACCAAATAACGTTTGTATCATAAATCAAGTATGTTAAAAACTTTAATTAGGCCTAAAAACAATTATGGGAAGTACTCAATTTTATATAAAGTTTGTCAGTTTCCTCGGAACTAATTATTTGGTACTTAGTAGACACAACTCTTCAATTGTTGATCATAATCTTATTTTGGCGATTATAAATGATAACCGACTCGATAAACATCATCCAATTGGCTACGTATCAAAACCATGCACGATTAAACAACAACATAAGGAAATAAAGACTTGAAACTAAAATTTATTAAAAGTAAAGTCAATAAAAACGTTTTATCGCCTTGCGAAACGAATTGCGCGCTGCATTTCAACTTGTGCGCTCGCCATATTATTATATGAGCAATTGGGCGGCGCGAATTGCCGACGAGGCGGTGATTTACTGTGCTGGACGCTGGTGCAAACCACATAATCACGGTCCATTGAATTTTTTAAAGCATGGAGCTCTGCACGTGTTACGAACAACATACATGCGGATCAATGATACTATATTCCTAACTAGCTTTGTTTGACTAAATCCGAAACTTGTGCTGGTATTTGTGACTGATCGAATGATTTAATACACAAAAAATTTGAACAAGAGTTATTTGCGAGAAAAATTAATAAACAATCGACAAAACAATGTCTAATCTACACAGGGACGCATTCTGTTAGCGCCTCATTATCGCTATCAAAACAACCGGAGGAAATTGCTATTTAGCGTTCTAAAAAAATAACTATGCGCTTATGCGCTTATCTGTACATAGATCGCTATGCAAAATAGAGAATAAAATCGCCGTAACAAATGCGAATTCGTAAAACTGAGAGCAGAGTCACCTTGCGGATCGAAATGGACGTGATGTTAATTGTTTTTAACGCCGACGCGCGAATGCAAAGAGACGGAAAGAGATGGTAGCTTCAACGTATCCGAGTAGACGCAAATTTATGCGCAATTATTCCGCGTGACATTTGAATTATTCATCTCCCGACTCCGTTTGTTCTGCTCCCGTTTTGAGCGAATTTGCGATCGCTCCTGACAAGTAAACGAGATAGATGTCGCCACCAAAGAATGTCGCACCGAACAATTTCGCAACAACCGTGGCGTCCTCTATCGGTGGGTGGGGTTATTATGTTCGAAACACTTTATTCTCTTAACCTTAACAATGTCTTTTCAGATTTTACAACAATTTGCTTTACTTACGACAAAATAATGACCATAGTATTGTTATTATTTAGTATTTTCGGGTATTAGCGGTAACAATAGTGACTTGATGTCCATTGATATTCATGATATAGCTTAGGTTACCTCTGTCAATACAGCTATGAGAATGTAACCATTTGGTAGTTTTGCTTGGAAAGTTTTTGTTTGTTTATTTAATGGTTTGAGGTTGTCCCATAAAAAAATATGGTACGTCACTGCCCTATTTATGCCCTAAAAATGACGCTGTATAATAGAGATGGGCTTATTAGTTCTTTTTAATGAACTAGTTCTTACGGATTAGGTCACAAAAAGGAACTAGTTCAAAGAAGTAGTTCTGAAGAACTACTTTGATCCTGAGACATACTACTTCGATAAACGTGTCTTTGTGTGTTCTAGCACGTTTATATCTCGTTCCAAACGAAACTAGGATCTAGTTTGGACAGAATCGATGTCTGCCTTCCCACTTTGTCTTTTTCTTGAAGAATCGTTATTTTGTTTTGAAAATAAATAATTATTTATAATTATATTGATCGAAGAATCGTTGTCTTATTTTATTTAGGTATATTTCTTAAATATTTATTTAATGAGGCATAAAAGACATATTGCTGCACGTATTTTAGCCTTATTCATACTGCAATTTTAGGTGGAATTGGGGTATTATTTATAAATTATAGTATAACATATACTGGCGAAACTACTATTAACAGTGTAATCCATTATCCAATAGGAAAAAAAAACTATACTCTAATTATATTTTTGACATCCGCCGTTAGGTAAAGAAACAACTGGCGGGCGGGGTGCTTTGTTGCTCGTTTGATGTCGCCACAACTCGTTCACTGAATGGGATATGTTTCACCAAAGCAGGACTTTCGAACTAGATTTCATGTCCCTACAAGTCGTTCACTGAATGAGATATACACAGAGATATGTTTTAGCAAAGCAGGTCTTTTGCGAACTAGTTCTTTTTGTTTTAAAGAACTAGTTCTTTTGTTCTAAGCCGGGAGCCATTCTCTCGGACTAGTTCGTTCACGAACTACCCACCTCTACTGTATAATGAAGTATGTACTAAGAAAGTATGTAATCTTTTGTTACAGTATTGATAGATGGCGCTGAGTGGACTGGTGTGAAGTTCTTCCAGTTGAGCTCAACCTGGCAGACCCACGTGAAGCACCTACCGGTGGCGCTGGTGGGAGTACCGTTGGCCTGCGCCGACTAGCTGACCGACAATACCCGCTCAACGTGTATTAGACTGCGCACTGTGTGTTAAATATAATAAATGTGATATAATAGTAGCTGTTGGCTGAACGCTTTTATTTAAATAAGAAAAGGGAGAGGAGACGTACCTACACAGAAAGAACGACGGAGTATCGAGTGGACGGAAACTGAGAGATTAATAAAAAAAAACATCAATAAGACTGAGGACCTTCCTGCAAAGAAACTAATATACTCAACTACGACGACAATGAAGGAATTTGAATATATTATTATATATTTAGTATATATATATAGATGCTATTGTATGGGGAAGAGTCTTGAGATTGATTGTAGCGGCTCATTCCAGTGTTGACCGTGTGGGCCCCTGACGTGGCCCCCCTTCTTGTCCGAGGAGGCTCTCGTTCTCGGGGACCGCATGCGAACCAAAGACGTATTTATGATGACTAGCTTATAGATGCAATATTTGACATGTTAGTACTGTTTATTACTATCTAAGACGTATATATATACATATATCTTACAGACGCGTCTGTGTTTCAATTCGAAGCGAATCCTATATTTCGAGTAGCGTTGGCGATTATCATTTTTGCCCTATTAGTATTTTTCTTCCTTTTCGTTTGTTTATTTGTATTTTATTTTTTCCTGTGATTGTATTCATTTACATATTGAACATAATAAAAGTATTTATTTTTACTATTTAAGTTTTGTTTTGTGCTTTTTTGTTTTATTATTTTGTGTTTTTAGCAGGTTGTCTTGTTATTAGTTAGGTTAATTTGAGCTGAAACAGGTAAGAAGAAAAAAACAACATCTTATGATATATATATATATATATATATATATATATATATATATATATATATATATATATATATATATATATATATATATTTATCTTCCATAAGGAAGAAAAATGTTTGGTTTGAAAGATTAATCACTCTTGGCTGGACTAAAAAATATCTCGGAAACCCATATAACGCGCCAAACTCTAGTTTGAATTTTTAATTTTCCCGCTATAAGTTCAACTTCTTTGAAACTTCAAGAAAAAGAACCTGAATTCCTGTTTGATTCCGCCACGCTTTCAGTGTATTCCGTTTTGTCCGAGAGTTCGGTTAAGCTATCAAAATGAGTGAAACTAAGAACACAAAAGTCGAATTGACCGTAACCAAGAACAGTAAGAGGTACACCGATGAAAACCGTAATACTTCTGTGCATATTGCCGCCTCTTACGGCAACATTGACGAGTTAAAAAAAGACATTCAGATTTCGACCAAGATCGATACTGAAAATTATCTAGGATGGACACCGCTCATGATGGCAGCAAGAAACGGCCACTTGGACATTGTCAAACTGCTAATCGAAAATAAAGCCGACGCCACTAAGAAAAATCACTTTGGTAAGGACAAAATTTAATAGCAAAACGAGTTTTTGAGGTCTTTTGTGTGGAAATCTTCTTCACAAAAGAAGCCAGCACGTGGTTCTAAAACATCGATAATAAGAACAGACCTTATTCGTCTTAATAATGACTACAATATTACAAGCACGTTTATTATTTTTTTAGGATCAAGTGTATTTTTTATGGCAGTAGCGAATGGCAGCGTTGAAATTATAGAGTTTATCTTGCAGCATCTTCTCAGTGGGGGTGTGTCTAGGCAAATTATCGAAAGCACATTGTCACCCATCTGTTTGGCGATTTTGCTTAAACATGACAATATCGTGCAGTATTTACTCACCAAAGGATTCAACGTGAATGCAGCTAGTATCTCCACATGTGAGTAATCAATCAGTATTTTATTAAATTGTTTTGAACTGCTTTTCGGTAACATAGATATTATTTACACAAAAACTTTAATTTTATGTATTTTCAGCGATCACACCGTTAATGTATTCAGCAGTGATTAAGAACGTGAATATTTTCAACCTTTTGATCGCCAACGGAGCCAACTTGTACGCGAAGAACATCAACCAGCAATCTGCTCAAGAAATCACAGCGCTGATGGAGCAATGCAACCAGCAATACGCGCAGCATTGTAATCAACAACAGCTACAACAGTATCAACAAAAACCACAGCAGCAGCATTATCAACAACAACCACAGCAGCAACATCTACTACAGCAACAACAACAACAGCTACAGCCGCCCCAGCAGCAACAAAACGCGCAACCACAACAACAGCTCGATTACACTCAAATCCCGCAAATAATTTCACCACAGGTGATTTCTTACGTTCCCATAAGCAAGACTTATGATTTGAACGGTCACGCGGGAAAATTTTTCAGTCCACAACCGACTTTTCTCAACGTTCAGACACTGGCGCCACCTTGCGCCATAAGAAGGTCTTCAAATTTTGATACACCGCATTACGTTTTGTCGCCAAGTATGTCGCCAATTAATCCGCCTGCTGTGCATTGTGGTCAAATGTTTTTCCCACCCGATTTCAACAGTCAACAATACTTGACTTATTATTATCCACCTGAAAATTCGCTGTTTGATCAGAACATCGTTTGCTCGCCAAGCCCTTACATGGGCGCAAATTATTGATCTCAACGGTTTTTGAAACTTTCTGAGATATTTTAAAGTGTGTGTTTTTAATTTTTTACCAATTGTCCATTTTTTATTGATTAAAAAATATTGTATTTTTATTGAATTGAAAGAATTAAATAAATATGAGTTATAAAAGAAAACATTGTTTTATTTGCGAAAAATATCGAGAATAGTTGCGCTACGATGTGCTGTCATCTTGCGGTGGTTAGGAGAACTATCACTCTACTGCGAGTTACCGACTCTGTCAAAAATGACAGGACAACTTATAACGATAAAATTCCCTAAATGCACAACATAATTATACATTATTTTGTGCTTGAATGTGTTAAATACTAAACTGAAACGCAGGTTAACAATACTATGGTTATTATTTTGTTGTAAGTAAACTAGAAGCAATAAATTGTTGTAAAATTGGATTGTACTGTCTTTAGTGGCGCCATCTAGCATAAGTATATGCCTGGAAAAAATAAACTTCCAAAACAGTTTTGGTTCTAATCTTATCTGGTGACATCAGCGCCAAACTGTGGAATAACTAATAACCTCCAAAACACTAGTTTTTAAACTTTTTTAATTTCCCTAACTGATTCAAATATAAATAAAACGAAAATCTTATTGGACGTTAATATATCTATTAATCGAAAATCCTATTTCCATACAAATAACTTAAAGTCGACCTCCAAAAATAAAAACAATCAAATACCAAAAAGTAAGTCTTACTCGCTAGAACTTAACCCTAACAAATATACAATCTCGTCGATCGGGGCACCGCTCTCAACCAAAAATATTCGCTCGTCGTCACTCGGCTTTGCTCTTGGCCTTCGGTTTCTTCAATTTCTTCAAGCCGTCTAAGTTGCCCTTCAGTAAACTACTGTACGCCACTTGGAATTTATTAATGTCCTTCTGGTGAATTACAGTCGCTATTTTCTTCGTCCTAGACTTTGCCCTAACTATACACATATGCTCCTGAGGCTCAGGAAGAGGTGGCTTACCCGCTCTAGGTTGGGGCTTGTCAATACCATTGTCTACGAAAAAAAAGTTGTAAATTTTCGGATTTTGGTTATATCGAGTTTGCGTGTTACTTACATCGCTTAAAAGTCATCGTAACCGAAGCTGTTTGTCTCGCTTTTTGAAATAGTTTGGTTAGTTCTGATAAAAACTAGAAAAATATAGGTTAGATTGAGAATATTATGTTTAAAAATGGTTTATAAGCGTTCTTACGGCGTCGTTTTCTAACAGGACCATCGTTGGTTAATTTTTGATACGTAACTATCGAAAATTTGAAGGTATTTCGGCTATTTTTCAATAAAATATGCTCATCAGTTTTCTTGCAACTTCCACGTTCGTGTTTTGGAACTACTTTGCTAGGGTACGTTCAGATAAGTCACCACAAAACCTCCACAATGCAAAACTAAAATATATTTCTAATAACGATTATCCCCGATAATCAATACCTGTAACATTATTATTGATCTTATACAAGAATAATCTCGTTAGTTTTCTCGTTTTGCTAAGAAACGTCAACAATAACAGACTTCTGAACGGTGCCATCTGTCAAATCAAAACACTTGTTCGCAAAAAATTTGTCATGGACACAAGAAGTATTACAAAATAGCTCTAAGAAAAGGCCCTGTACACTAAACCTCAACGTAAATCTCTTTAATAATATCCTTTTATATAATTTATACTTAGTTTTAAGATCATGGTAATCATAACACTGTAGTAAACATATCGAAAATGTCTGAGGATAAGGTACCGGTTGTTTTTTGTTGCCAACGTTGTTTGCAAGCGATTGTTTTGGACGAATCCCTCAACTCGCTCGGCGAACACGCCTTAGCCGAAATAACCTGTACGTATAAGTTAAATTAATTCTTAAGGATGGAAATTACGGCAATTTTTATGTTGTAATTTCAGTGCCTGTTTCTACGACTCCAGATGTAGATTTAGAATCGCAGACGACGAGTTTTGATCATTATGTTCATCCGTGCCGCTTGTCGGATTCTGGGAATGGAGCAAACGGATTTATGTTGATCTCAGATGGACGAGAAGTGGAAAGTTTGAGTCACAAGATGAAAGTAATTTTGTTGTTTGATTCTTTTCTTTCTGTTTGTTTGTTTTATGTTTTTTTTTCTTTGTAATGATTGTTTTAGGTCCGTGCTGCTTTGTTTGATTTATTGTCTGATAATTCAACGATCGATCATCCACTTTGCGATGAATGTACAGATACGTTACTAGAAATGTTGGAACAGAAGATAAAAATGGTGATTAGCGATTGTGAGGATTTTAGGAAATATTATCTCAAGTAAGCTATTAAATACATAGTTTATATATGTCTCGATGTGTACATTTTTTACTTTTAATGTGTCTAGACAATTCCCAAACTTCCAGAAAGCTTGCTTTCCGGACACTGAAACATTCAAGAAAAAACAGACCAACACTTTTCCCTTTTTGTATGATTTTAGTACAGTTATAACATAACTGTTCAATTCCAAAGATAAAATCTTTGGTAAATTACAACAATGATTTAGATTTTCATAATTTAGGTTGGAACAAGAAACCGACGATCCACCCCTGGAAAAATTGCAGAAAGAGTTCGAGGACATCACCAACGAAGAGAGACGGCTATTAGAAGAACTAGAAGCGCTCGAACAGGAAGACAAAGAAACCATTGCCAGAATATTGGAACAAGAAACGGAAGGCCTGAAATTCTCTAATGAAGAGGACAGGTATCGAGAAGAGTACTCCCATTACATGCAGGATTACATGAAGACCAATACAGATAATGTTAGGTGAGTAAAATTACATGTAAAATCATGTAAAATTACCCCAAAGCATGTAAAATTACCACAAGTCAGGTAAAATTACCCCAAAACATGTAAAATTACCCCAAATCATGTAAAATTACCTGTAAAATCATGTAAAATTACCCCAAATCATGTAAAATTACCGCAAATCATGTTAAATTACTTGCAAAATCATGTAAAATTACCCCAAATTATGTAAAATTACTTGCAACATCATGTAAAATTATCCAAATCATATAAAATTACCTGCAAAATCATGTAAAATTACCCCAAATCATGTAAAATTGCCCCAAAGCATGTAAAATTATCTCAAATCATGTAAAATTACCCCCAAATCATGTAAAATTACTCTAAATCATGTAAAATTACCTGTAAAATCATGTAAAATTACCCTCAAATCATGTAAAATTACCCCAAATCATGTAAAATTACCTGCAAAATCATGTAAAATTACCCCCAAATCATGTAAAATTACATGTAAAATTGCCCCAAAGCATGTAAAATTATCTCAAATCATGTAAAATTACCCCCAAATCATGTAAAATTACTCTAAATCATGTAAAATTACCTGTAAAATCATGTAAAATTACCCTCAAATCATGTTAAATTACCCCAAATCATGTAAAATTACCTGCAAAATCATGTAAAATTACCCAAATCATATAAAATTACATGTAAAATTGCCCCAAATCATGTAAAATTACCCCAAATGATGTAAAATTACATGTAAAATTACCCCAAAGCATGTAAAATTACCCCAAATCATTTAAAATTACCCCCAAATCATGTAAAATTACATGTAAAATCATGTTAAAATTACATCAAGGCTTGTAAATCCACATAATTTTACACTAATTCTTTTTAGCTTAGATAAACAGTTGGAATATACTCAGAACCAGCTGGAGAAACTACGAAATACGAATGTATTCAACGCAACCTTCCACATATGGCATTCGGGGCACTTCGGTACCATTAACAATTTTAGGTTAGGTAGACTTCCGTCGGTTCCGGTCGAATGGTCGGAAATCAACGCAGGCTGGGGACAAACGGTTCTGCTGCTCACGTCTTTGGCCCGGAAAATTGGTCTCACATTTAAGAGATACAACTTAGTGCCGTATGGAAATCATTCTTATATCGAGGTACTTTTATTATTTTTTCTTTGTTGTTTTTTGTACTATATTGTCGTTTTTTTTTTTTTTTACTGTCTTTGTTTATTTTTAGGATACACAAGAACAACGGGAATTACCTTTGTACGGTTACGGGGGTTTTAAGTTCCTCTGGGATAATAAATTTGATCATGGGATGGTTGCCTTCTTGGATTGTTTGCAGCAGTTCAAGGAAAAAGTCGAGCAGATGGATAAGGAATTTATTATACCGTATAGGATGAATAAGGGAAAAATTGAGGACACCAACGCTAATGCAAGTTATTCTATAAGGTAAAAATCAATTTTTGATAATTTATTAGTCAGTATTTTAGTTCGTTTGTACCCAAGTGTAATAACAACAGAACTTATTTCTTTAAGGATTCAATTTAATTCGGAAGAACAGTGGACAAAAGCGATGAAATTCATGCTGACAAATTTGAAATGGAGTCTGGCGTGGGTGTCGTCGGAGTTCAAAGACGAAGATTGAGATCGGTTGTAGGATAAGTTGTGTGAATTTGAAATTGTTTAGTGTCGGTCAGTCTTTCCTCGTTCTGTTCGCCTACACGAAGAAAAGTGAAAATAAACAATACCTTTTCTAAATTGTGTTTTATTATTATTACATTATTATCTTATCTATGCTTCTTTTATCAATTTTTTACTTCCTGACTAGTACCTTAGTCGCTAAATATGCATTTTGTGATAGCACCCAAATGGTGCAACAAATCAGGCTAAAATTTGGTGTATTTATTTAAAATTATCAGGGTATAAGCTGGAGTGTTTTTGGTGACAAATCTGACAGGCATTCTCTTAGGAAACGAATTTTGACCAAACTAATAGCCCAGGTCAATGGGCTGAACAGTTTGGGCGATATATACCTGCTTCCAGGGTGAGGTTTTCTGTGGTTTTCCTCACTCCTTGGCGAATGCTGGGAGCCAAACATCTTAAGACGTTCCACAGGCGCGGGCGATAATAATAATACTCTGGCCTGCCGATGCCCCCTGTAATTGGCGAAAGCTGTTGGGGGATGTTAAGGCTTGGATTATTATTATTATTATTATTGAAGCTGTCTGACGGATCCACTTTCTGACCACATCGTTGTCACATTGTCTAAACATTTTCAAAGGCAACCATAAAATATTTCATATTTGATACCAATTTGTGGGGTTTTATTGACTACCTGCTTTGAACCTACATAAATTTTGAAAGCACTGTAAATAACAAGCAAGGCCACGATGACAATAAAATTGGAAATTCTATATTTTTATTACGTATAGAAAATATTCATTTTAAACACATCTCAGACGCCAGTGTTGGCTTGGATCCAGTTGCGGAGGTACCCAACGTTGGTGTAGACACCTGGAAGTTTGGGATCGCCGCATTCTGCTCCCCAAGAAACAACACCGACGAGGACGTTGTTGATGACTAATGGACCACCTGAGTCATAATCGCAAGCATCCCTACTACCATCCTCGGAACCGGCACAGAGCATACTACAATAAATAAAGGTTAAACAATAAATAAACTGTGGTATGTTCAACAAAAACGGTTGTTGACGTTAAGAATTCTTTCTTTACGAACGAAGAAAATAAAGAATAAAGAAACTAGTCAACCCCAACCTCTAAAACTTGGATAATGACATAAAGCTAAATTATTACCGATCTGTGACCTCGCCATTCTCAGCGGGCTCATTGGCATAGGCATCCCTGCAAGAAGTGGTATCGACGATTGATACATCCACAGCATGAAGTTTGGATGGTTTGTTTTCAAAATCATCCGCTGCGAGCAAGCACCATCCAGAAACAGTAGCGATGGTACCAGGTTCTGGCGTAGAGCCAGCCGATGGTAGACCGGCAGCGGCTACACCTTCGCTACCAAGCATGAAATCGGTAGTGACACGGATGACGGCAATATCGAAATCGAATGTATCGTCGTTTTTATAGTTTTCATGGTATTCGGCAATGTCAATTTCGTGAACGGTACCTCCAGAGCCATGAAGACTACTTCCAACGCGAATAGTCTTCTTGTATAAGCTCATGCTGAAGTGTAAGAGGTAAGAAACTTTTAACTAAATAAAGTGTGGCGTCGAATATTCGTATTACCCATTTCTGCCATTTCCGGTTGTCAGATTGTGCCCAAAACCAATCCAGTTCGTCCCCCGGTAATTCTAAATAAGTATACCAAATTTCAGCTCGATCCGTTTTATCGTCTGGGCGCTATCGTGTTTACAGACATACACACATACCCACATACATACATTTTCCAGAAATCATTGTAATCGATTCAGGGGACCCCAAAACCCGTATTTCCATTGAAATCCCGATTTTTTTCCGTCGATTACAATACTTTCCTTCTAGGATACTAGTCGGAAAGTAATATAAAAATGTTTGAATAAATTTTTACTTGCAAAAAAAACAACAAAAGAATTATCTATCAAATTCAACGTCAAACCGTCTGATCGAATAGTCAATTTGAACTTCAAACGCGAACATGACAACCACAGATACGGAATTTTATTCTGATATATTCGACACCGATACCCGCATCCATAGATTTGCCGATGCCAGCGCAGCCCCAGGTCAAAAAATCCCACTCCCGGAGGTCATTCAGCAGAGGGTGTTCATAAACCATGTGGACACATTCCACACAAGACGCATAGCATCAGTAATATCACAATATAGCATCACAATAACTCTCAAAAATAAGTTTTATCAAACTGATTTTTTTTAGTTTCTCACAGATCAGGTATTTGGAGCCTTAGCTGCCACTGGAGGTGGCGGCGGAGAAGGCGGCGAAGAGGAGGAAGACCAAAACACCAAACCACAAATACTGCAGGTACCGATTGGCGCAAAATATGAAATTATTGGGACGCTTCAGGCTCAGTTTCACAAGAAAACTGAGGACATACTTTATACCATCAATGAGGACGACGAAAATTTTATGGAGGAGATACTTCAGTGTCGTGCTGTTGTATATAATATAGGGCTGTATCCTGAGGAAATTCCCAAAGCCTTAAACACCCTACAGAGTAATCGCGTCACTTTCTATTTGATTCTGAATTTTCTATTTGATAAGCAACTTCTTAAACTGGCCCTCTTTTAGAGATCATTGAAGATATCGAGAAAGTCAAAGAAATCGGGCCTAAGACATTCGCGAATTATGATGAAATGCGTGTCTTCATTCTTATATCAACTGTTTTGACGTGGGGAGCAACCAAACCCATCGATCCAGTAAACTCAAGAAGTGGAAGTAGTAAAAATAGGTTATGTATTGTTATTACTTTACAGGACGAACCTGACACACCGTTCAACGAATCCGACTATAAGAAAAGAAAACCACATCCTAACTACAAGGAGCACATAGCTTGCGAGAAGGAAGTTGTCCTCCAAGGAAGAAAAGTAAGAAATTTTGAGAAAAGAAATCTCTCAATTGAATTCCAATCCATATTTCTTATAGTATAAAGACAAACTGCGTACTTATGTGGTGTGTTCCGGCCTAGCCTATGGGGAGGAAGAAGACGAACTGACATTTTACTTTAAACTAGCTTGGACCAACGAGGAGTACCTGCCAGTGTTCCTTCCAGGGAAGAACTTCATACCGCTCATCCACATTCAGGACTTATCCAGGTTTTCATTCCCACCACTTCACACTACCTTATTTATAGCCAATAACAGATTCTTTGGTAAAACTGGTGCACACTCGTGCTCAATTTTGTGTTCTATTGGTCGCACTTCTAGAGGTTTTCGCGTTTACTGGTGCAACTTATCTCTATGACCGCACAGAGGTCGTACTGTCAGTGCAAAGAATTGCACTAGAGAGCGCCCTACACTCGTGCATCCCAGCTTCCCAAATGAAAACGAAACAAAACTTTATAGGGTTATCCATGGTCTACTGGAAACTGCGCCCAAGAAGCCCCAATTCATTCTGGCTGTTGAGCAAACCCCCTGCACTCTCAAGCAGATCGTCAAAGGACTCAGCAAAGCCATGGGTAGAGGCAAGATCAAAGAAATAGCCAAGGAAGACGCGTTCCTCCATGCAGACCTCACCGTAAACCCTCACAAAAACCTGATCTCCGCATAACCTAATCTCCATCATTTCAGCAAAGCATGTTCGAGCGCTTCACAGTCAACCTCAACATGGAACCAGCCTTCATAGCGGACGACCTCGAACTAGAATGGAAGAACGAGATGAATCTAGCCGAGAACATGCCAGCCATCGTGACGGAATTCCGAAAAGCTCGCAACTTAAAACCGCTAAAGGTGATCCTTCACGGTCCACCTGGTGTTGGAAAAACGAAACTGGCGCAGAAGATCTGCGCGTTCTACGGCACGCAGCATCTGACCGTCAAATCCGTCATCGAGCAGACGATCGCCGACCTGAAGGACCAAATCCTCGAGGAGAAGGCGAGATTGAAGAAGAAGGAAGAAGACGCGGCCAAGGCTGCGGAGGAAGGAGGAGGAGACGATGACGAAGGCGAGGAAGAACAAGAGGAGGAAGAGGAGGAAGAGGTGGACCTTGAGGAGCTCCAGGAGCAGTTGAGGGACATCGAGGGAGCGATGGCCGCCAGCGAAAACGGGAAATTACCGGATGGTGATGTTATACGTCTCGTGAAGAAGCAGTTGATGTCGAATAGGTGTAATAACCAAGGATATGTTTTGGATGGGTTCCCCAAGACCATGGAGCAGACCAAAGCGTTGTTTGGAGGGGGCGCAGGAGGCGAAGAAGGTGAGGAACCAGACGAGGAGGAAGAAGACGAAGAGGAAGAAGGCGGTGGTCAGAAGACGAGCATCCTTCCGGACTATGTCATCAGTTTGTACGCGAACGATGACTTTCTTTGCAATAGGATCATGGAATTACCCGAGAAAGATATACAGGTTATTCTGATATACTTAAATTATTTTGGGTATGCTCTTTGACCGTGAAATCTTCATTTTGCAGGGTACGCACTACACTGAGGAACATATGCTCCGACGTTTGGCTGAATACCACGCCAACAACACCGAGGATAACACTCTGCTAAATTTCTTCGATGAAATGGAGATCCACCCCATAGTTATTGATGTCATGCAGCAACCGGACCCGGAAATGACCGCCATCTTCAAAGATACCATCGAGAAGCTGGGCCCACCGGTGAAATTTGCTCTGACCATTGAGGAAGAGGAGAAATTGTACGAGTGCATGGAGGAGCAGAGGAAGTTGAAGGATGAAGAAGAAAAACTTGAGCGAGAGGTAAACTGAGGATGTTGAACTTATAGTAGTTTCAAACGACAAGAGGTGTTCAACTGGTTGTCGGGACCCACGGCTCTGCGTCTCTTCCGAAAGGCGGCGCACCGTGCTGCGTCCCATAACAATAAATCACACGAATTTTTATTAATGAATTTAAATTTTCACTTCATTCTTAGTTATTTGAGAAGAAAGCCTTAATGGACTACGAAAACAAGATGGAAGGATGGTTGAGTTCATTGGAGAAGTTGCAATTGGAAGAAGAGAAGATGATTGTTGCCCAAACTGAACCATTGCGGAATTATTTGGTGAAGTATGTCTTCCCGACATTGACCAAAGGTTTGGTGGAAGTGGCAAAGGTTAAGCCCTACGACCCAGTCGATTACTTGGCGGAGTATCTTTTCAAGGAGAATCCGGAAGGTCATATGTTTGACCCGTCGTACACCAGAGAGGGGGAAGCTCTTGAGGAAGCACACGCTTCGATATCACAGAATATAGCACCTGGGAATACCGTCATGTAACAAAAGTATTGTGTTAAATTTTACGAGAGAAAAGGCAGATATGCAATAATAATACATTTTTATTTAAATATTTCTTAAATAACTATTCTATTACATTTTTTTATTTTTATATTAGAATAATACATTCTGAATTATATTAGTAATAATAATTATAATAATAATAATGTTATATATATAAATAATTACGATACAAATTGCTTTTTCTCGATATACTATTGGTTTCTCATCTTCCTCTAGTAAAGCATGACTATAATGGTCAATTATATGCACGGAAATCATCACTTGAAGAAGCGATCGAAACGGGATAAATCCAGGTTTAACCCGTTTGATCTTATATCACTCGTTTCATACATTTTTTTTTTTTAATTTAACCTATTCAGTACTCGGTAAATGCTGTACAGTAACACAAACGATTCCCTTATTACAAATTGGAAGATTAAGTTGCCTCTTTTGTTCTCTTTTATTTGCCTCTATACGCAGCTTGCAGGGGAAACGCTGAATAGATTACGTACGAATATATTTTATGAATAATCACAGCAATCTACAAACGATTATTTGTTTTTGAGGTTATATCAATTCTCGGCGAGGACACAACGAAAAAAACAAAAACTGCTCTAACCTAAGATTTTGACAGGCGTCCTCGCGCAAAGAAAACATCAATAGTCAAAATGGCGTCTGTCGTCCCCTAAACCAAAACATAACCTTTAAATTGTTTGAGAACGTGCGTAGAAGTGAACGAACCGTGGAATATACCCCTTCCAAAGACACGTAACCAGGCCAACAAGGCAACAAACAACTTCCGTATATTATGTACATAACCTCAAATATCCCAACAATTTCCACCGAGGGTGGGGGTAACTCCGCGATTCGCTCGTGCCCTAAAACAGGTTATTTACAACGAAAACACATACTTTACACATCCCTATGTACATTTTAAAACATCTCATGTTCTTCGTGTGTCAAACTTCAACAATTTAAAGCTATAATCGTTTTTTTTTTTTTGCTCCACTTATAACACCGTTAAAAACCACTTCGTAACAAGACACCAAAGTGAGCTAGTAACATAATGGAGGGGGCCAATTGACTCATCGACCTCCTCCACTCCTAATACTAAGTGTGCGCTAATACATCTAAATTATAAACTTCAAAAATGCAAAATTCTAACCTCAACTACCATCTCACTAGATGAATAATAATCGCACAACGTTATAAAAATACATAGATAGTAACTTTAAATAGTGAAATACGCTACACACAGTCATTATTAAGTTGAGAGATTGACGATAAGTCTAAATTAAGACTAAAAAATTAAAAAAACAAGAGACACACGTTAAGTATTACAGAGAAAACACCAAACGGTTCGCCGCACCATATTGCAAGATTCTAGGTTAGGAATTAACACGGAAACTGTGGCGTTGATATGGATATAGGAAACAAAAGAACGGTACCACGGTTAGATATGTCAATTTTGACAGGAAATACACAACAAACCAACAGCAGTAACATATCACGTATGCTCTGATGCAAAGTAAGGTTAAGTACCTACCTCCAATTAAACCTAAGAAACTGGTTTATGCTAGTACGGTGTTGGGAGCGCTAAGATTGGAAGCCAAAAAACCCAACTCTTGCGGTTGGTATACTGAAATTGTTGCTAAATAGATAGTCTAAACGTAGATTACAGTGCTGTTACTATCCTACCTAATTATACTAAACGCGATAGACACACCAAAGCAAAATTTTTGCATAGTAAAGTTCACAATCACCGAATTTGACAGCTAGTATTTGTTAGGTTAGTTTTCTTGGCGGTCTAAAGATCTGAAGTTAGTTTCACAGCCTTCGCTCTACTAAACGATATTTTTTTGGGTTATGTTCCCATTCATAATTCCCCTGAACAATCGACCATAGATGGCGCTATACAAGGAAACCTTACCTTCACTGTTTTAATTCGAATTTTTACCACCAGAGCGGGCGAATCATCAAAACTGTCAAACTTGAGACCTGATAATTGGCGCACGCGTTTCCGAGACGTGAACGATACTTATACTAAAAGTGAAACGTCACTCCGTTGCAAAGATTTTGCTTTGAAATGTCGTACTAAGCGGTAAACATTGATTAAGTGAGAGAAGAGTATAAAAGTCGATACAGATGGCGCGCTGCCTCCATTTTAAGATTTGAGTAGCTTGTTGGCCCGTTGGTTGGCGACTGCGATGCGGGTTTCGTTGCTCTCGCCCTGCGGTTTCAACAACACAAAAATAGAGTCGTGCGCCTACGGAGGTGGCGTTTGCAAACCCTCCGGTCGTAAGAGTGAGAGAGAGAGAGAGAAAGGGTGGGATGAAAGGCCACCTCCCACCGACAAACTGTGAATGTGTGTGTGTTGTTTTTTTTTTTGTTAACATATTAATTATAATTTTTGTTGTCTTGACGACGTCACGCAGTTTACTTGAGAAGGTCGTGGGCCCGTTGGTTGGCCACCTCTATCCTGGTAGCGTTTGACTCGCCCTGTCGTCGCCCCAAGTTTGTGAATCGAGTTTGCGTGTTGTTGGTTGGTATTTTGGTTGTTCGTGGTACGGTCATGTAGTTGTTGTTGGAGTAGATGTTGTAGTGAACGCAATGCAAAACAAAAACATTAGCATTATTGGAAATGAATAAACAACATAACCTATTAGTTTTTTTTTCTAACAGTTTCTTTAAAAAGCTAAGATAAAATGATATAGTATGTTCAATAAGAAAAGATCTAGTTTGTCATGGAAAATATTTTAGTAGGTTGGCTATTCTAAAATTTGACATTTGACGACTAAACTTTAAAACGTCAAGTTTTAGAGGTTAGAGTTAAGCAGTTTTTGGTGTTTTTGTTCCTTAAATGTTCTGACGTTTAATATGTCAATTCCTAAAGCGTGTAGCCAACATAACTTTCAGAAAAAATAAATCATGACACACACAAGACCTTTTATTTTGTCATTTGAACATACAATACAAAAAATAACGGTAACCAAATTTATTGACAGAACGTGTGTTCTGGAAATAGAGATAGTGTTATGATCATGATGTTCTTGTGCTACTGTGGTATATATCTGATGTCTATTTTATGTATTGCTTCAGTATATTTTCATTCACACAACACATTCATCGGTTTGAAGGACATTTACAGGAAATAAAATATACACCGTACAATAATAAATACACTAGGACATGAAAGAATAATAAAAAAAAGAATAGTACTACAACATGCACACTTTACTACATAAGTAAGGAATATCAAAACAGTATTTTTTTTTTTTTAGTATAAGAAGAGTATTTCCTGGTCCTTATGAGCATTTTTTTATAGTGTCTGTCAGGTATATAGAAACAACAACTCAAAGTAGGGCTAATGTGCCATGGAAAATATTGTAGACTGGCTAGTCTAAAATTTGACAATTAATCTTTATAAGCCCCTTTTTGGTTTATGCCATTATCCAAGTTTTAGAGGTTAGAGTTGATAAATTTTGTTGTTTCCATTCCTCAAAATTTTCTGACGTTTCTATATGATTTTTTATATGTTCCTAAAGCGTATAACCAACAAAATTTAAAAAAAAAAAGATTTATATCCAGAATGGACAGAAAAATCTACAGAAAAAAAGGACACAACATCGATTCACGCACATGCCTTACACATTACTGACAAAAAATAACAAGAAAAAGATAACACAAGAAAATCACAAGCGGTCACATGGCACAAGTGAGAATGTCCCAAAAACCTTGAAGATTTTATTAGATTTATTCGTTTTGCTATGGAAACCCTCTTGTCTGACAATAAACTGCCATGACACCATTTGAAATGTTTTCAAAAGAAAATATCTGCCATGCTAACAGCGATAGTGAGTGCAATATATGATTTGAATAAAAAAAAGACGTTTTTTAGTCTTTGAAAAACATATAACGCGTATCGTTGGGTAATGTTTAAAAATAGCTAGTGATAAGATGCAGGAGTATTGCATGTTTATTTGTAATTATTATGAATACATTTTGTTTGTTACTAAAATTAGTAGCATTCTTGTAGACGTAGAGTTTTACGAAGGAGTTTCTTTATTATTATACCACTTCAAGAAAAGTAGGGCATAATGTCATGTAATAGAATTTATTTTTGTACGTATTTAATTATTATACAACTTGTGTCAGCATATTTGTGTCATTCCAAGGTTTCTAATATCCTGTTTTACTAACGGAATGTTGGATAATAGAAGAGATAATAAAACATAATAATTGCAGATGGCATTATAAGAAGAGTGTATAAGAAGAGTTTTACGCCTAATTAATGTTTTTTAACATACTTGATTTGTGATACAAACGTTATTTGGTTAACGTGCCTATTTAATTAATTGTGTCGTTTAAATTTAGAGCCTCGCAGAAGGGTCTAAGTATATCTACATTGTATCATGCTCGTGAATAACGAAAATGAAGCGTTCGGTGCTCGGTGCACAAAATAAACACACATTTCACAAAGTAAGTGAGTAAAAAATTGAATGAAATCCATCTGGAGCATCGATAGCAAAGATACGTCACCTTGAGATTGATGCGGTCGACCTGTCGGTTCTGGTTCTCAAGTTCCGAGCCCATGTCGATGGCCATGTTGCGCAGGTTTCCGATCATCGTGTTCACCTGGCCCATGTTATCCTCCATCTCTTCCTCGCGGGCGTCGTTCGTGATGCGACCGATGTAGCCGCCCTGCGGCCCCATGCCATTGCGGTCGTCCATCATACGCTGCGGTTGATTGTTCACCACTTTACCGTCGTCGTTGCCCTTCCAGGTGCCCTCGTCCTCTTTGAACGACGAACCCCTAGTGACGGAACACGCAAATCATCATTAAAAAAATACTAATGTGCTACCAGTAGTACTAGTAGTACTTGTGGGGTAGTGAAAGTTGGGAGGGCGATTGAGGTAGCTGTGATTGGCTGTGGTGGTCGTAGCTGTGATTGGCTGTGGTGGTCGTAGCTGTGCTCTCCATGTGTGATGCAATTGCCAACCGTCATCTCTATTGAGATTGGAGGGATCTTTAAAGATTTCGATCGCTTCACGGATTCTACGAGGATAATAACGTGATTCCCGGGAGGTGATTTTTGTTTGGTCGAGAAGAATTGTTGTGTCTGTGGTCAGCAAGCGCTGAACTGGTGATCTGGCGCAGCCTTGTACAACGTTCATGTTCTGAAACCCCAACGCTGACAGAGCGCTTTGTCTCACCAATGTAGACACTGCCACAAGCACATGGGATACCTGCTTAGTGTGTAGTTGATAACTTTTTGATGTGACTTAATAATTTACTAATTGCAACTAAATTTATCTTGAATTAAGCACTTAACACGCTTCTACTGAGAAAATTTTGTCTTGCCTGAAGTAGATAGTTATTTCGTGGATATGGAAATCAACCGTTGTTTTGATTCAAAGGAATTTGACTTGAACTGAGCATTGTTTTCTCTGTGTGTATAGACGAAATGGAGTAACTAGGACTCTACTAGAGTGCTATCCTATTTTGGGATAGGACTCTAGTAGATGGCCAAGTTCTTTGGGGAGAGTGGTGGGTTATTGAAATAGTTCGTCTTACAAGCGTGATGATCACGGCTTGTTTCTGAGCTCGGCTTGTTTCTGAGCATGGAATTATCGATGATTCTAATAAGATTATTCTACTGCATTACCCCCAATAACGTTACTACCCTAATATCGATAAAGATTCACCCTTCATTAATTTCCTAAGTAGTGCCATATTATTCAATAGTTCGCCGTCAAATAAAATAGGAAATTATAGGTAAAATACGGCAGTATGGCATAACAACACACACTATCGATTTTACCATTTGCACTAATGTAAAGGACAATATGCATAAGGCATATTTGTGAAGTTAATTAAGTATTTAAAAATTGCCGCATGCAAACAAATAACAATGGAAATTATATTACCAGACGGGTGTACCTAACTTTCAAATACAAACAAACCCAACCGAAAATTCAATTTTCAAGAACCAACATTGCGGCAAATGAAAATTTAAATTTTAAATTCCCATCAAGAGCAGATGTGAGGTAAACAACGGGGTTATAAGAGAACGGTTGTAAATAATGTACAGTAAATAATGGAGTGTTCAAATTCAAACCATGTTGAAGGCAACACATCACAACACCATACATGTAGCAAAACATGTCTGTCTTTTTTTCATATTTCTCGATTCCAAATGCAAACATTAGCACCCAGATCACATCTATAACTATAACATATCCAAATTTCAGCTCGTTAAATCAACAGGGTTATCGAGAAATCTGGAATTGAAAATGCACTACTTTTGAGCGTTGTACAAGTGCTTTTAACAACCGCGAGGCAAACCGACACACACACACAGTTGCGCCAAACTCGAGCGGGTCGATTTATCACGTGAAATTCCGCCCGTTTCAATCCTGAACCCGTAAATATTTCAGTACAATGGGGTGGCCAGAAACTCGTGAACACTTCCGTCTGCCAACGACCGACCGACGCGCTGTTGAACTGCAAAAGTTCTGCTGTGCATTTTGCTCTTGAGCAATCGATTTGCTTCATTAGTGTGTTTAATTACAAGAATAACATTTCTAAATTCAAGATCTTTAGTTTTTTTTTTAACAACAGTTTAGTTAAAAATAGTTTTATCAATAATTCAATATGATACAAAAATAAACACCAGCACAAAAAATCTGATGTGGCCAGGGACATGACTTTATCATACGATACAGCCGTGTTCAGGGGGGCAATTTGGAAGTTCAAGGGGCATCCGCTTACTATGATTTATTTTTTTTTTCCCAAAAAGTGGAATGGACATAAATTATACATAATTTTCTCTACTATAGTTTATTATTTAACTATTTTGACGAAATTACAGAAATGGCGGCTAATTTGCAAAATCGTTGAAAAATGATAAGAGTAAACCTCGAGTTCCTTTGGGCCCTTTTGGACAAAACTTCTTTCAGCTCCAAGTTTAGTCACGAAACTTCTAAATATGAAGTTTCGTCTCGATACCTTCAGTAGTTTCTCCGGAATCGTCGCCACAAAAAGCGGGTACACACACACACACAGACATTTTTTTGTACCTTGGTGAAACATGTTCAGGTGACCCAAAACGACATATTTCCGCTAAAATCTAAAAAAACATCTTTTCTAACTTACTTTTGACACGGAAGTACGCAAAGTCCACAGCACTTCTCCATTCCGGTGAGGTTCTTCTCGGCTTCGCGCATATCGGTGTTAATCTGGTCCATTCCATCTTCGATCCTGTCCAATTGCTCTAAAGACACACACACAAGAACACAGTGAGAAAGGTCCGTAACTCGACGACAAGACCGTCCAAATATAATAATGCTATGCTCGTGTTATACAGTGTGTTCAGTTAAGATGTTCTTACAAGGCATGCGCATGCTCAGGATCTTCATATTGACTAACTTAAACCGAAGAGGTAAAGCACCAATTTGATTTTAAACTCTCGCTTTGATTTTTAATACCAGTTAAATATTGATGCTTTAAATCTTCGTGTAAAACTATGCGGGATTTTCGTCTTATAATAGTAATATTTAGTAACTATAATGGTTCAATAATAAGCTGGTGCATGCCGCTAGTAAAGGAAGTATTCTATTGAGCAGCTAAACAAGGATGGATATATAGATCCATATAAATAAGAGAGAGAGAGCGAGAGAATCAGTGTCACCTTTCAGTGGTGTTCTGTGTCAACTTACATTGGTGTGTTAGTTCCCATGGTGTATTGTCATGTCTCGTTGTAAATTAAATTATAACATATTTTTTAGGTGAAGCAGGATCATCAAAGTACTGCGTTTTAACAATATGTATGTCAAATGAAAACAAAACAAGAACAATTTGATGATCGAGCTGGAAGAAAAAGGAAGAAGATAGGTAAACCAGGAAATATGCACATAACCAACAAATAAACTAGATTAAGAAAAAAAAACGTACACATTTCCTAATTCTCCCAAAGCAGGTATTTTGTGGTTACGTATGGCTCAAGAGTAAAGTTGAAGAAAGTTAACCAGTATAGTAAGTTGGTAGTTTTAGTTTAGTGGTAAATAAGTTAGCTAGTAGGTAGTAGGTAGAGTAGTAGTAGTAGGTAGACTCTCTCAAGAAAACAACAAGTTGCTTGCTTTCCAATGAAACAAAAACACATCTCGGCCTCAAATTCTTGCTGTGTATCCGAGTCAAAGCGCTAAACACCGAAATAGTATACAATCAAATACTCAATATATATATATATAAGTAAAAAAGACACATTGATCCGGTGACGCTGTGCAGTAAGGTGCATGACATTTCCGACAAAAAAAAAGATAATTGAAAAAATTTAATTTGATGTTATGCTCCTTTTAGCGTAGAGTAGAAATTCTTAAGGTGCGTCTAGACTAGCTAGACTAGTAGCCGTAACAAGTACCTATGTAACTAATCCCGAATAGTGCTCTAACTGACTGTCGGCAATGTCGGAATTCCGGATTCGTTTCAACAAGATCTTTAATAACACTAGTCAACAAAATAATTAAAAAAAATTTACATTAGATGCCACTATTTTTTTCTTAGATACCATGGCCCGCTAAACTCAAAAATCGCATTAAAATTTTTTTGAATGGATACGTTTTCGAGTTATGAATTTTTCTTTTTTTTGTTTCTTTTTTTGGAGGTAGTTCGACTATTTGGAGCATATCTCGAGTTCGGAACATCAAATCTGCTCGTTCTGTACATCAAATTAAAGCCAATTGAATCACCAATAAATGTTATTAATATTGTTTTATAATCGCTTCAGTGGTTTCAGTGTAATTGACCATAATTTGAATTTTTTTAGTATAAATGAAAATCGAACATTCATTTAACCGCCAGGGAAAGGTAGAAATAGTAAAAATATGCTCAGTTTCTTATTTTTTACGTAGAGTTTGCCCTTTTACGAAGAGAACAACGTATTTACGATGAAAATCTATGAAAAAATACCGAAGTTATGATCAATTATGACCGATGGGTACGAAACTACCAAAATTCAGCCTTTTCTCTATTTTGTATTTTTCGTCATTTATAGCAGTTTAAATGCATGGTAGAGGTCAGATCCATTCGGAAGACGAGTACGTCACGTGATTTGCACGAAGATGCGCATCTTTTAGTCAACGATTCGCACTCTGTTGCAAGAGGCATCTTCAGGACGGAGAGAATGAACGTGTGTGGAAGGGTGAGGGTATTTATCGTCGCTCAAAACACGTAGTGGCGTATCTCATCAAAAAATGATATTCAGATATGTCAGTACGTGTTTCGAGCGACGTTATACGTACCTGGCGCAGGTGCCTGCGCAGGTAGTCAAACAACTATTGGTTGGGAGGGCGGTTTGGTGTAGCTGTGATTGGCTGTGGTGGTCGTAAAAGTGGTTTCCAGCTATGATGCAAATGCCAACCGTCATCTCGATTGAGATTGGAGGGATCTTTAAAGATTTCGATCGCTTCACGGATTCTACGAGGATAATAACGTGATTCCCGGGAGATGATTTTTGTTTGGTCGAGAAGAATTGTTGTGTCTGTGCTCAGCAAGCGCTGAACTGGTGTTCTGGCGCAGCCTTGTACAACGTTCATGTTCTGAAACCCCAACACCGACAGAGCGCTTTGTCTCATCAATGTAGACACTGCCACAAGCACATGGGATACGGTATACACCTGGAGCTAGCAGTGGAGAAGATTTTTTTCCTGAGAATATTGGTGACGTCAGTGACGAGCATGGTGAGAGGTTTCACTAGGAAATGAAGACTATTGAGCGGCGCTACCAGGGCTTTTGGATTGAAAAAATGATGGGCAACTATATCTGGTTCCTCATAAGAAAAACAGATTTCGACAAGAATATAAGGCGAAGCAGCAATCAAACTCACTTCTAATCTCATTTATATTGAAAACATCACATTAAAAATAAGCACAATGAATTAAACTTGTAAACAGAGAAAAAGTAGAATTTTGGTAGTTTGGTACCTATCAATCTTAAATGACCATAACTTCGCTATTTTTGCATAGATTTTTATCGTAAATAACTTGTTCTCTTCGTAAAAGTTCAAATTCTACGCAAAAAATATTAAACTAACTATATTTCCACGATTTCTACTTTTCACAAGTGATAGAGTAAATGTTCCATTTTCATTTTGGGCAAATTTTTATAATATTGTGGCCTATTGCGCTAAAACTACTGAAGCGATTGAAAAACTATATGAGTGACAGTTGTTGGTCACTTTCTGGCCAATTAATGCAGTAGAACCAAATCTTGCGCACAACTTTAACAATATACCTAAGGTTACATTTTCATTTAATTATTGATTTCCGGGAAGAAACCGCGTTGTTGGCGTTGTAATAATATTCGACGTATTCCACACTGTTGCATGAGGTTTCTTCACAGTTCTTCAGGAGATCTTGGAGATGTCGCTTGTAACAGAAATTACAGAATACGAAACGTCGACAATTACAACGGCAACAACGTGGTTTCCTCCTGAATCTCATGAATTAAGTGACGGAAGTCTCCAATCTAGATTTACATTTTTGGTTATCATTCTCATCAGAAACTGTCGAGCCATATTGTTGGCCGTCTCCGTCAAGAATGTAGGACGGACAGTCCTAAAACGCTGAAGAATTTGTCAATCTACATATTCATCGTTTATTTCTCGAAACTGGTACGACATAAGTCCGTCGGCGCTGACACACATGAATATATTAGAGTTTTTATTGCTGTATAATAGATCCGTCAGCGCTGATGCTCAAGATCGATGATCAGCGTCACTGCAAATGTTATCTAAAGGGAAATGGTATTGGAACTTCTTGTATTCATTATTAAGATCTATAACCCCCCAAAATTAGTGTAGTAATATACACCTGCATACAGACAAGTGATGATGTTTCAAAATCAATTGCCCTTTCAAAATAATAAATTTTTAAACGCCGTTATAACGTAAATACTTGACAAGTTAATTGGCTTGGCTACATCATTTCCATCTTATAAAAATCAGGCAGTGTTATCGCCTACAAACCGATGACGGTATTTATTTGTACTAGACAACCAAACATACATCGCATTGCAGTACAATATTGTAAAAGAACCTTTCATAGTTTACGCTTTTGGCATCTCTTGTTGCTAATGCATGATGGTACATATAATCTTTTTTCTACTTTGCATTCACAATGCACACATTGTAACACTGTTTTCGGTGTTACAATTAGCAAATTGTAACACCGTTTTTAGTAACTTTTTTCTAAGATTGGTGACATTGATATCAAATGCATGTCAAACGAAAATACACATAACCACAAAGTAAGCACAAACTGATTTTTTAGAATCGCACAAACTGCGAAGTATGTATATTTTTATACATATTTAAACATGCGTGTTGCATCCTAGGTTTCGTACTACCAGTATATGATAGTATATAATAATTATCAATAATTACTTTTTCACAGATATTTGAATTTAAGTGACAGATGACAGTGTTACCAACGGTTGCACCCATAAATACTCTAGATTGGAATTTTACCTAATATACTTCTAAATTTTTATAAAATTAATGACGCAAAGTAGAAAAAATAGTATCTTACACTCGTTTTATAAAACATATTGGCGCATTCGTTCATTTGGGGCACTCGTCGCTGGCGCTCCTCGTGCCCCAAACAACTCATGCGCCAATTTGACGTCTTATAAAACTTGTATAATAATATACTATTTTCTACTTTGCATTCACAATGCACACATTGTAACACTGTTTTCGGTGTTACAATTAGCAAATTGTAACACCGTTTTTAGTAACTTTTTTCTAAGATTGGTAACATTGATATCAAATGCATGTCAAACGAAAATACACATAACCACAAAAGTAAGCACAAACTGATTTTTTAGAATCGCACGAACTGCGAAGTATGTATATTTTTATACATATTTAAACATGCGTGTTGCATCCTAGGTTTCGTACTACTAGTATATGATGGTATATAATAATTATCAATAATTACTTTTTCACAGATATTTGAATTTAAGTGACAAATGACAGTGTTACCAACGGTTGCACCCATAAATACTCTAGATTGGAATTTTACATCATATACTTCTAAATTTGTATAAAATTAATGACGCAAAGTAGAAAAAATAGTATATTACACTCGTTTTATAAGACATATTGGCGCATTCGTTCAACTCATGCGCCAATTTGACGTCTTATAAAACTTGTATAATAATATACTATTAAAAAACACTCAGAAGACGCAAAATCTGTAAGCCTTTTCAACCCGCTTCAAGAAACTCCATCAAGAAGAAATAGACGTCATGCAACACTTACAACAATAATAAAGCTTGGTTGGGCTGACATAATAACCGATCGCCGGAATACCGAAAAAAGATTGAGTATACTAAACAATAAAAAGAAAAACAACAAAACTCATGCACCTTACTACACGAGTCGCCGTGTACACCTATCACAAAAACCATGGACCAAGTTTGCTCTGTTTTTCCTCCACGTAACGCGAGCGTAACCTGACAGTCTTGTTCATTTTCCGAGAGAGAGTCTTCGTGTGGGAACGCAAAAATATACGAAAGGGTCCGAGGGAAACATAATCAAGAGGTATGCCACAAAAAACTCCGGATCACATTTCGATAAAATACGAAAAAAACACTTCATATTATAGGTTAAGTAAGGCCTCTTCACAATCGACTTACGGATGGTTACCATGGCAACCGTGCGTAGTCACACAAACTGTCACTCGTAAAGTTATTAACGACATTTCCTCTTTTTCCCTCAAAACCGTCGTATATAAAAACGAAAAAAGAGATGATAGGGGTTTAATATCGATTAAGGGCTATGAGGTGGGCGGGTTATTAGTAAATATATGGATCTTAACGGGCGGTAAATTCGCCTTCTCGTGATAATATAATCGATAATTATTGATTGATATTATTGTCATTTCTTGTTGATTTCGGTTTAATCAAAAGGGTTAATTAGTTACTCTTAACATCTTAGATGCTTACCCCCCTGTTCATCCAGCATGACCAGGGTTTTCATCCCCACCTCGTGGCTCTACAAACATCAACACGTGTGTGTGAACAGTCAGTCCGTTTCAACGGGTTCGAACCGGTCGGCCGGGCGCCATGTTAGAACATGGCACCCAGGACCGGCTACACATCGACATCATCAGCGATGCAAAATGGTCCGGGATATGAAACAGAGCACCCTCAGTTATTAATAAAGAAAACAGAGATATAGAATTATCATAATTATATATAATAATAATAATAATAATAATAATGTAGATTTATCTTTGTTTATTTTTATTGTTTGCGCGAAATATTCGCTGTATTCCGATCATCACAAATCATTACAGACCACTCCGAATAAAAAAAACACCTGATGCCTCTAAGTTATATAAATATCTAGCGGCTAGTTTCGAGTTTGTTTTGCATTTTTGAGGTTAGCTTACCGCCTTGACGCTGCAACATGTCCGACGTCTTGGCTCCGGCGTCCGTGGTCTATAACACAGTACTCTAACTGACCGACACAACGCTAACAGAGACACACTCAGCTGTCTACTTCCAAATAAATCGGACCAAAAACCCAACCAGAAACCACTACTTCAACTAATCCAAAAAATAGCACTACTACTGACGTTTTGTACTCGTTTTGTATCACACCCTGTATATTCCATGAAAGAATATACAGGCTGTAACCGAAATTCCGACATAGGGACAGATTTTGCCATGTCTACAGAGAGAGATCGCTTTTCATAGCTTAGCTTATATAGGCACAAACTAAGCCAAAGTGTGGCTAGAGATAGCGTCTTATATAAAATTCTTATTCTTTGTTACTTTTGACTCTACGAGTACAAAACGTCTAGGAACTCCCCCCCCTCCTAAAAAAGCGGAAAAAACATCAAACTACAATAATTATTGTACAGTACAAGGCAGGTGCGCTTTTGTGACCAATAAAAGCGTTGACAATCTATTTTTTTAAGAAGTTAAGCTACACAACTGTCTACAGGACACACACAAGATAAATAAATAGAACATGTGTCGATTTTACTGTGTCTGTGATCAAAAATATAAAAAGAACAGCGGTCCGTAACAGGGCCACCCAATAAGCAACTTAAGGCGCATGCAGTGTAAAAAGGTGTCGGATGAGTGTCAACAACAATATATATATATATATATATTTTGGAGTATTATAATATAACAGTTGTCCCATATTTGGTACGCAATATAAGAAAATGAATGTAAAAAATCTGTGTTCTATCTGTATATTTAGAGATATACGGGTTGTTATGCAACCGAAACAGCTTGCCTTTTGAGTTGCATACACCGAGCACATACGTTATTATTCTAGAAATAATAAAAATAGAAGCTGAATTTGAATTTTTACATGTATTTTTCTATGTTGCGTGTCAAAACTAAACAACTGGTACGTGTACAGGATTGGTCAACCAAATGGATTATTCTCTACAACTCGTAAATTATTAGTTCGATCAGAAAATGTTGAATACAAAAGTTGTTTGACTCTTTGTTCCCAAAATTTTCGCAAAATCTAATCTAATCTCTCATTTACTCTCCATAATCACGATAAATCAAATATAAATTAGACAGTTGTAAATCAAAAGGGGCTTTAAGTTTTTTGAGGTTTTTGTGTCAATAGGTTCTACAGGCCACCCTCAGTAACAATCAAAAGGATCTATGTCAATATCAATTCGGGTTTAGTCCGTCCAACGTTAAAAAGATGGCATGGCAAAAAGTGCCATGCGTCGTCTTTAACACGCCCACCCACCAGTTCACGGTATTCACACCAAAGCACCGCTTATACAAAGAGATAAGCTAGAAGACCTAAAGAACATGATGGAGTACTTGCCAGGCGAAGCTAAACACTTTAATTCGGACCTTATCCGAGAGTTTGCTTAATACTGAATTAAGTGTCTTAATTAAGTTTTTATTTACGTAACCAATAAACAAATACCTTGTATTCTTGTTAATATACCTTCCTTACTGAAGTAGAAGAGTACCAGACGCATAATTTGGTAAAATACCTGATTTATATTTCCTAAATTTCCGGGAGGAAACCGCGTCAATGACGATAAAGTTGTCAACTTTTGCACTCTGCTGCAAGAGGCATCTTCAGGACGTAACGTAGTAAGAGAGCTACGACGAGAAGAGAAGAGATTCTCTTACTAGAGAGCTACGACGAGAAGAGAAGAGATTCTCTTACTAGAGAGCTACGACGAGAAGAGAAGAGATTCTCTACGTAGCTCTCTAGTAAGAGAGCTACGACGAGAAGAGAAGAGATTCTCTACGTAGCTCTCTAGTAAGAGAGCTACGACGAGAAGAGAAGAGATTCTCTTACTAGAGAGCTACGACGAGAAGAGAAGAGATTCTCTACGTAGCTCTCTAGTAAGAGAGCTACGACGAGAAGAGAAGAGATTCTCTACGTAGCTCTCTAGTAAGAGAGCTACGACGAGAAGAGAAGAGATTCTCTTACTAGAGAGCTACGACGAGAAGAGAAGAGATTCTCTACGTAGCTCTCTAGTAAGAGAGCTACGACGAGAAGAGAAGAGATTCTCTTACTAGAGAGCTACGACGAGAAGAGAAGAGATTCTCTACGTAGCTCTCTAGTAAGAGAGCTACGACGAGAAGAGAAGAGATTCTCTACGTAGCTCTCTAGTAAGAGAGCTACGACGAGAAGAGAAGAGATTCTCTTACTAGAGAGCTACGACGAGAAGAGAAGAGATTCTCTACGTAGCTCTCTAGTAAGAGAGCTACGACGAGAAGAGAAGAGATTCTCTTACTAGAGAGCTACGACGAGAAGAGAAGAGATTCTCTACGTAGCTCTCTAGTAAGAGAGCTACGACGAGAAGAGAAGAGATTCTCTACGTAGCTCTCTAGTAAGAGAGCTACGACGAGAAGAGAAGAGATTCTCTTACTAGAGAGCTACGACGAGAAGAGAAGAGATTCTCTACGTAGCTCTCTAGTAAGAGAGCTACGACGAGAAGAGAAGAGATTCTCTTACTAGAGAGCTACGACGAGAAGAGAAGAGATTCTCTACGTAGCTCTCTAGTAAGAGAGCTACGACGAGAAGAGAAGAGATTCTCTACGTAGCTCTCTAGTAAGAGAGCTACGACGAGAAGAGAAGAGATTCTCTTACTAGAGAGCTACGACGAGAAGAGAAGAGATTCTCTACGTAGCTCTCTAGTAAGAGAGCTACGACGAGAAGAGAAGAGATTCTCTTACTAGAGAGCTACGACGAGAAGAGAAGAGATTCTCTACGTAGCTCTCTAGTAAGAGAGCTACGACGAGAAGAGAAGAGATTCTCTACGTAGCTCTCTAGTAAGAGAGCTACGACGAGAAGAGAAGAGATTCTCTACGTAGCTCTCTAGTAAGAGAGCTACGACGAGAAGAGAAGAGATTCTCTTACTAGAGAGCTACGACGAGAAGAGAAGAGATTCTCTACGTAGCTCTCTAGTAAGAGAGCTACGACGAGAAGAGAAGAGATTCTCTTACTAGAGAGCTACGACGAGAAGAGAAGAGATTCTCTACGTAGCTCTCTTACTGTTACGACCTGAATATGCCTCCTGCAACATGCGTGCAAAATTTTGACAACTTTATCGTCATTGACGCGGTTTCCTCCCGGAAACCTAGAACTTAGTGATTCGGACCGCGGAAGTCTCCAATCTAAATACACCTGATTTATGTTTGAAATAATACGATGTGGCACATAGCCCGTGGGTAGGTTCTGATGTCAGTTGGACTGTTTTGATTATCTCGGCTGATGGTACTTAGACCCTTCTGCAAGGCTCCATGTTTATAACGACACAATTAATGAAATAGGCACATTAACCAAATAAACGTTTGTATCACAAATTAAGTATGTTAACAACATTAATTAGGCGTAAAAGTACTTAAGGGAAATACTCATTTTGCAATTTTATATAAAGTTTGTCTAAATATTTGGTGCTTAATTTCAGTTAGCAGCCTGTAGTACCCCTGTTTTGTTGTTCTTTTCTAGTAATAAATGTGTTATACAATAGTCAAGGCAAGAAAAAGAACTACCAAACGGTATATGATGAAATTTTGCAAACATTTGGAGAGAAAAATGGTACAACTACTTTTATGTTTAACATTTTTTGATAGAACTAATAATGTACGTTGTTGTGTAAAGAATATTCCATTTAGTTACCCCACCCTGTATTACCTATCTACTTCGCGCAAAGTAAAAATAGTTCATTTAAAATTTCGAAATCCAATAACTTTAGCAATCTCTGATGTCCGACCGAATTATATAAAAAATCTTTGCGATTTTGGAACACCCAGTAAATAAATTCAGGATTTAATCATTCTCGAGTTCTTCAAAGAACATAAAAGTTACTAGACATCAAAATTAGTGTTTTTAATGACCTATTTTTAAAATGCGCGTAGTATATATGATGAGAGAGAAGGTATACAGGTTTTTTTATTACAGGTATTACGATGATTGAGAGAATATCATACGGATAACTGCATATAAATATTCTTCTTCTTCTTATATTTATATAGAGGTATATAATTATGGTGATGAGTGTAATTTGGGAAGGACTCACCTCCCTGGTCATCAAGTGCGACCAAGGTGCGGATCCCAGCCTCCTTGCTCTATGTTTGCAGCACAAAAGAAGTGTAGATTGTATGTTAGTATACGGTCGGTCTGTGGACACATGTATATGTCGCGCAGATTCTGTATTCAGTTCCGCTCTGCTCTCGCGCCGAGACAGAGGACGCCATCTCGTGAAAGTGTCACGAATTTATCAATGTTAATATGCGCTATCATGTCGTCTTTGCATGTTCTCGCCGTTTGTCCATTCCACAAACAACAACCAGCTAAGAAAAATATTCTATTCCTAACCTATACATTTTTTATGTATCCGACTGTATTAGGACTAAATTATTCAAGAGTAAAGACGTGAATCTCGATTTTAGTTCAGGGTTGTATATTTTAGTAGTAACCTAAAATTTATGCGCCATTAAGGCGACAATATTTATTGTGGTGGCTTTTGTGTGTTTGTGGAATGGACAAGAGTGCTCTGTAAACTCGATGTTCTTATGTTATGGTAGTGGTTGTGGGTAGTCTGCAAGTGTGTGCACAAAAATAGGGATAAAAATCGTGTGTCTGTACATGGAACACAGCACAACACAGCCACACTGGCAGGGCTACCGCTACCACAACATACAGTAATTCTCCCGCCGAAAATGGACGCGGAAGAATTACATACTTAATCATTTTTACCAACAACGAAAAAAAGAAAATTACGATCGAGACAAACACTTAAAAAACAGCGAATATACACAGAATAATAAAATAGTAATACTGGATAGAATCAGTACAAACATACCAAAACAATAGCCAAATCACCAAAGAACAAAAAAAAAACAAAACAAAACAAAATACAGCACAGATATAATATATAATACGATTCACTTGTTTTTTTTTTTTTTAATTATTATTAGATAACTGAGTGACTATTCTTTTGGTTTATAGTAATAAATATGCTGGCAAGTGGTAGACCTGCACTGCAGAAAGAAGTTGAGATAGGTTTGTTGAGAAAAAAGGTATAAGTTAATACAATAATATATATAATATATAGTGCACAACCATCAACCATGCAGCACAGAGAAAGACGCCACCTAAACACATCATCACAGCACTAATCTGTCTCAGGAAGCAACATTTTTTGATTAGTGTACATCCACAATTACCAGAGAGCATGGAAGAGAAGTTAGTCACATTTATATGTCGAACGGTTCAGGTCCTGTTTCGAAATTTACCACAAAAATAAAAAATAACTTCAAAAATAACTTCCAAAAAATCATTGTAGATAGCGCCCACAATATGAACTTTTTCCCAATAGTGTACATATTTTTTTAAGGTTAGAGTTGTCAAATTTGTGTTTTCTAATGTCCACGTAAGAGAAGTTTTATAATGAATGTTTTTACTTAACGTAGAAGTCTACCCCGTGATATAGGACTCGGATACACAACATAACGCCATTCGTTTTCCTGGGAAATTTTTAGCCTTGAATAAAAATGTCAACAATTCACAATACATATAATGATTCATTATTTTGTCTGTAAATATTAAATACTATACTAAAACACGGGATAACAATATTATGATCATATTTTGTAGTGTAACAAAAGTGAGAGCAATAATTGGTTGTATCTACCGGCGCCACCTAGCGCCGGTAGATACTTGAAAAAGTAGAACCTTTGGTTCTAACCTTACCTAGTGACATCAGCGCCAAACTAGCGGCCACCAGTAGGTACTAACTGAGGATGGACTTCCACGTTAAGATTATTTATTATTTTCTCATTAGTTTTCAGTTATAAAATTCCGTAATTTTAAAACGAATGAAGAAAGCACAGATTATACAACGCATAATTATATATACTATGTTTAATACTTGATTCTAGTGTTATTTCTAAATTAGCTAATAACAACAGTATTGTAGAAAAACGTAAACATGATAATTTCATATTCACAGGATTGTGATTTCCCAGTGATAGTAAAATAAAACAATACCAACCAACAATTAAGGTTAAACAACAATCAAATTGAACATTTTGTGATGTAATAAATTGAGAAATAGAACTTTGTGTCAAAAATTGATTTCACTAGCGACATCTAGTGGGAAATTTGATAAATAAGCGCTCTTAACCAACAAATTTGCTTAGGCAGCAAACAATACATACAAAATTAATTAAGATCCAAAATCGAATAATTTTATTCAAAACAGGACCTGACCTTCTCATATCATAGGTTTCCTAAAGCATTATTCGGAATAAAAATAAAAGATTTGAAGTCAAAAAACGATCAACCAAAAATTCTAATCGTAAAACAGTAGATAAATAGAAGTACACAAAAAAAAATGAAGAGAGACACCGTCATTTCACCATCGACCGCTAAAGAATAAGAAGAGAGATCACATTTAGCGATCCAACGTTACGCCTCCGAAACATTCAACTAAATTCGTTAACGCTCGACTTTAAAAAAAAAATGAGGCGTAACTTTGATCGGACGTACATCAGAGAGACACTTATTTCATGACCAACATCAAACATTAACGTCCATCTAAACTAAATGTATTTACCTCTTCGCAGAGCGCCAGCATCCGCCTCGTCGACTCGAGGGACTATAACCGCAAAAGAAATATAGGTTAACCAATTGTTATACACTCGTGAGTCGATTGTTTTAAACAAACGAAGGGTTACTTACATCATCTGTTACTTGTGAGGCTTTGAGTTGGAGTTCTTGTAGTTCTGTGCGTGGGGCACCATTCTCTGCAGGGGCTGGTGCTGGCATTTTGCTGAAAATTTGTTGGTGTCACTGAGATTTGCGGTAAAAATCGGTGCGAAAAGGGGACGGGTTGTTTGAACGTGATTGTTCAGTGCATTGTCAGTGAGAATGAAAAATCAATAATCGTGTACCAAGCCCGACTGGGTTCTTACTAAAAAAAATACGTATTTTTCGTATGAAACTACCTGTATGTGTACGATATTAATCAGATTAGCAACTGTAGAATGTGATTCATCAAAGGTAACGGTCTAAAATCGGAAATTTACGAATTGTAGGCACCCGGTTCGTTATCTCTACATCACAGGTGTAGATAAGGGTGTTTGAAATAACGATATGTTTTACTTACTTTATTAGTTAGTGATGGCAATCGCGTAGATAACAAATAGCGTTGATAAGACGTGTATAAAACAAAGTAACGGATACACAGACGCACCAACAACTTTTTAGCTACGCTGACAGCAAGAAAGCTGTCAAAGCACAATAGGGAGGAGACGGAGGTGCCGCATCTAAAGTCGCGGCGTTTTCACGCATGCCTATACGGACAATTACGTCATTGGGAAATCAAAATTTTCGATAAAATATTCAGAAGGAAGAAGCGGAACGAATTGTTTCATGCGCGAAGAATTTTATCGTTTTGGTTGCAGATTTTAATTACTTTACGACTAGTACTCTAGAAAGAAAGTAGTATCCATTGCGATGATTTTTGGAAATTGTCTGTATGTAGTGTGTATGTCTCTGAACAGGAAAACGCCCAGTTGGGGTAATTAACCGCAGTTTAATGTATAAAATAATAAAACAGTTTAAAATAACACAAGTTTAAATCCTGTCAAATTTCTGAAAATTCTTTGGAAATAGTCAATACCTATTCTTAATTCGGGGCGCCATCTATTTGTACACCGTTGATACAACATTTACCAATTGCATCGATAGATGGCACCACTCGCCAACACCCAATCAAAACTATCCAACTAACTTCACACCGCCCAAACAAACACCTCTCAAAAAATAAAGTCTCAAAATGACTCACTGAGCTGTCACTGTCATCAAACCGATGTTTCCCCAGTATTTTCGTTCCTCTCGCAAACAATAAACCGTAAATTGGATGTCAGAGACCGATAGCGATCTAGAATATACCACAGAGAGTACAAGGCTGATGGACGGTCACGTTTCCGCGAACGCCGCCGCCGAGGTGCGTCCAGACGTCCCCAAGAAGCGCACAAGACAACCGCCAGTCCCACAAGAAGTACCCGAGGTGCGTGTAGTCCGTGGCGAACGCCAACCAAACCGAGATGAGGCCGGATTCATGACCGAAGAAGAAGAATTAAAATACGGGGCCAAACATGTAATCAAGTTATTCGCCCCCGTGTCGCTGTGTATGCTCGTTGTGGTCTCCACGATAAGTTCAGTAAGTTTCTATACGGTTAAAGATGTTTATTTGGTGTATACACCGTTCCACGAGGACAGCCCGGAGGCAGGGACGAAAATATGGAACGCCGCAGCAAATTCGTTGATTCTAATCGGTGTTATAATAATAATGACAATATTCCTCATAGTGTTGTATAAAAAGCGATGTTATAAACTCATCCACGGCTGGTTAATAGTGTCGTCATTAATGCTTCTGTCGATATTCTCGTTTTTGTATTTAGAGGAGATGTTACGTGCTTACAATGTTCCTTTTGATTATTTCACGTTGATCATCCTCATGTGGAACTTTGGGGTTATGGGTATGATGTGTATACACTGGCAGGGGCCCCTTCTACTCCAACAAGCCTACTTAATCTTCATCGCGGCCCTTATGGCTCTAGTCTTTATAAAATACCTCCCGGAATGGACGACGTGGGCCGTCCTTGGCGTGATCTCAATATGGGACTTAGTAGCAGTATTAACACCGCGGGGACCCCTTCGGATCCTCGTGGAAACCGCTCAAGAACGTAACGAACAAATTTTCCCCGCTTTAATTTACTCGTCGACTTATATGTACATGGCCATGGCGACGGACGATCAAACGTCCCGGCAAAACTCGCAAGAAGAACACGGGTTCACGGAGGAATGGGTGGATACGCACGCGGAGCGAGTTGCGCAAAGACAATTGGAGGTTTCCGATGTTCCGGGGACTGGGCAGGCGAGGACGCAGGTTCGGGAGCATGCTGAGCAGGAGGAACGCGGTGTGAAGTTGGGTTTGGGCGATTTTATATTTTATAGTGTTCTGGTGGGTAAGGCGTCGTCTTACGGGGATTGGAATACCACGGTGGCTTGTTTCGTGGCTATTTTGATTGGGTTGTGCTTGACGCTGTTGCTCTTGGCGATTTTTAGGAAGGCGCTGCCTGCGTTGCCGATCTCTATTACGTTTGGGCTTGTTTTTTATTTCGCCACTAAGGAGATTGTTAGCCCGTTCTCGGATAGTTTGGCGTTTGAACAAGTTTTTATTTGATGTGATCGTAGATGTGGTTTTAGGATTATTTATTTCTTTTTTTTTGTATAATCGTAATAATTGATCAGACTAATTTGTGTAAGATTACTTATAGTAAATAAAACTGATTAACGTGAAGAATTTGTTTTTTCTTGTTTATATGAGTTAGAAGTAGAATTCAAAGCTCAATAGACAAAACTATTTTTAACGAACTATATACCTGTCAGGTATATATATAAATACGATACACTTTTAAATCAATTATTATAATTTTACAGTAGGATGAATCTAATATTTCGTGACCTTTCCACTAATGCTAAAACAAAATTTAAACCAATATAAAGAAACATATAATAAACCAATATGGAAAATAAATCACTATGTTCCATTTCTCAGTCACAGTTAATGCTCGAAACTATAAATCTGGCGCTACCCAAATTTCCGCTAAAATCCCAAAAAATCCGAATATTTTTCTTCTATACGGAACAAGTGGGAAAGTAGAGTAGTTTTAAACGAAGTAGAGCACAGTAGCATATGCAACCAATTATACCCAGTGTATGGTTTATAACTGATCCGCGTATATTTGGTTGCATAGATAACTGTGCTCTCCTTGGTTTGAAACATCTATAAAAAGAGAACAAAATTGTGCTTGGCTCCATCTATGGAGAAAAAATTGATCTACATCGATGAAGCTGAGTAATGTAACGAAGCAATAGATGGCAGCAGTAAACTCGTTCAGTGGGCGGCAAATTTTGACAGGTAGCGTCCGATCTGACAGAAAAAATAAACATAACCATAAACAAAACCCACAAAATGCGTTGATTCATTCGACCAATGCGTATTAACTGTTATCAGTTCTGTTTATAAGCAAAACTTACATGATTCTGTACAGGTAAGCACAATTTCTAAATCTTGTTTGTAGAAACACTATTCTGTAACTTCTTTCTTCCACAGGATGTTATATATAAAGTTTTTAATTCAGTAAATAATCTATTTTGTATGCAAGAAATTGTTTGTACAGGAATAATTATGGCTGTTTGGAAACCTACTGCTTATTTGGGTTCAGGTAAACTATCACACATTTTTACTTTTACATTGTAACACATTTATTTTTCACTTAGTCAACATTAAGCTTGAACCTTGCGAAGAAGACTTTCAAAGCTCTGGATTTTGCGATGAAGAATTAAAACCCGATTTCCAGTGAGTACAACCCAACTCTTTTAGAATAAATAATTTAAAACCCCAATGATTTCATACATTTTTCAGATTTGATCTGAAGCTTGAGGAATTGGATATTTCCGAAACCATAATTTCAGATACTTTATTTAGACAGCCTGTACGACATCTCAAGACGGAAACTCCACAGCTGACGGAAGACCTCGAAAAAGTAGTCACCACTCACAAAAAGAAATATAAGTGCAAAATTTGTGACTATGCTACTACACGAAAACGATTCCTAAAATCCCACAAGAAGAAGCATCATTTTGATAGAAAAGAATTTAAGTGTATGCTTTGTGACTATGCTAGTACATGCAAAGCTTCACTTACAACGCACGAAAGAAAACATACCGGCCAGAAACCGTTTCAATGCACCGTATGTAACTATGCTAGTGCAATGCGTATGAACCTCACGACGCATATGAGGAAGCACACGGGGGACAGGCCGTTTAAGTGTACCAGATGTGAGTATGCTGGTACGCAGAGAAATGCGCTTAAAATGCACGAGAGGAGACACACAGGTGAGAGACCGTTTAAGTGTACCGTATGTGGCTATGCTAGTGCGCAGAGTATGAACCTCGCGACGCATATGAGAAAACACACGGGAGAAAGGCCGTTCAAGTGTACACGTTGTGACTATTCCAGTACACAGAGGAACGCGCTCGATACTCATTACAGAAAACATACGGGGGAGAGGCCGTTCGAGTGCACCTTGTGTGGCTATGCTAGTGCGCAACGGATGAATCTTAAAACTCATATGAGGAATAAGCATAGAAATGACAAAGGATTTAAATGATTTTTTTGTATTTTTTGTACTTGGCTATACATATGTTACCTATTGTTACTATTTTTATAAAATAAAAATTTTTCTAACCTAAGACAAGCAAGGTTTTTGTGAATTAAATTCTTTCTAGTAAAAAAATACAACATTTCTGACCTAGGACACCTTTACTGATTATGGGTACTACCTGCTCTTTTATTGCATCTGGTTTTTGCAAATTAAATTCTTTCTAGTTATAAAATACAACATTCCTGACCAAGACAAGTTTGCTAGTTTACTACTCCTCGTCCATCTGAAACAAAAAAACACAGATTTTAACTTTTTTGAAGCAGAAACGAGCAAGGGGGAAGATCCCAAACCACCACCCTGCTAATCTGCAGCTACATCTTCTTCCCTCTCGCTCGTTTCTGCCAGGTATCGCAAGAATTACAAAGAAATAACCACTTACCGGAATTTTTCAATAATACCACCAATCAAGGTCAGATGATTAGCACTACCACTGCTTTTGACGACTCTACAGAACTCCGTAGAGAGTCAAAAAGACCGATAACGCGCCGCGAACCTAGAAAAGTCCAAAAATCCTACCTTACTGCGTCTTCTTCCCCTCCAACGAAGGATGACATCTCCTTGAACCTACCTTTAGATGTCTTCGTCCTTGGAAGCTGCCACTCCGGTAAAATCCTCCTCCAAGTCAGTCCTTCTTCTCCCTTGGGCATCTACGGCTGCTATTCAACACTACACACGCAAGATTTAAAAACGCGCACAACTAAATGTCCAACACTTCACTACATCACCGTCGTTGTCCATCTGCAACAATAATATAACCAAATATTCATCTACAATGTTTATTATGATCCAACCAGGTACCAGTTATTAAGTCTCAGCTCATTTTTTACACTTAAATATACTTATTTGTTTCAAACATATATGTTTTCCTTGAAAGAAATATGTGCAAAGAAATACATTATTTAGTTTAGTTGATTTATTTGATTTTACATTTCTTTTCTCTCTGTGTATAATATTTATTTTTATTTACTACATGCATGTTCTTTGCCGAAGTTAGAAGTAGTTTGTATAATTTTCTTTAGTATTGTAGAGTAGTTTCAAACTAAGAAGAGCACAGTTGTATATGCAACCAATCATACCCAGTGTATGGTTTATAAATTGCCTATGTATATTTGGTTGCATATACAACTGTGCTCTTCTTAGTTTGAAACATCTATAAGAAGGTCTGGCCACCTATCGATGAAATATTGAACTACATCAACCCTTGAATCTAATGTAGTCCATATGCATCAGATGGCAGCAGTGGTAACGTCAAAATCAGCTGCATGCATTTTTTACCTTCTTGGGTAATGGTTGGATGCACTTATGAATGATAATACCAGGTTAGCGTGGTTATAAACAGGCTGTATAGCATCAATATCTTTCTTATCTCAGGTAAGTAACATAATTTATATACATAATACTTATTCTCCTGTTGAGTTTTGGGTATTTTTTAATTCATCTATACTCTATACTATAGCTATAGAGTATAGAGTATTACAGAAGGCAGATGACTGCATTTAACCAAGATGACTTAAGCAAGCTTGACGAAAACAATACAATCCAAGACATTTCTCTAGGGCAGAAATTTATCTGTAATGTATGCAACTTCAACTTAAGCAAGGAGAAATATTTTTTAAACCACGTTAAAATTTGCAAGGATGTTGAGGATCCTGCAGACAGATTAGGTGCACAGATAAGTAAGGCATTCTCTATATTACTTATGGATTTAAATTCTAATAATTTGCGTTTTAAATATCTGATGTAGTCAATCCAGCTTTAACAAAACTTGAGTCTTATGAGAAGAGGTTTGAGGACAAAGAATGGTTTGATGAGCATTTTAAAGTCACAGCAACGTAAGTGTGATCATTCATTATTATTGCTCACATACTTAGGTTTTATATTTTTCTTATTGTTTTTATGGTTTTTTACATTCAGAATTGACTACAAATTTGATAAGTTGGATTCTAGTGAGTCTGCACAACTCTTAGAAAATCCAGAAACAACCCAATCAACACAACTTGAAGAAGTTTCAAAACTGCACACTAGAAAGAAACAATATAAATGTGACTATTCCACTAGTCATCATACATCCATAAGAGCACACAAACAGTCACACTCACGGCAAAAATCCCACAAAAAACATAAAATCTCGCATTTAGAAGAGAAACTAAAACAGCAAATAAAACCGCGTACAGACCAAAAACAATTTAAGTGCTCGCGATGTGATTATGCTAGTACACAGCGCATTCATCTCACAGCGCATCTGGCAAAACACGTCGGAAATAAGCCATTTAAATGTACGCGATGTGATTATGCTACTGCACATCAGGGAGCCCTTGCAAATCACATGAAAACGCACACAAAGGAGAAACCATATAAGTGCACCTTATGTGGCTATGCTAGTGCGCAGCGTATTCAGCTTACAGCCCATATGTCAAAACACACTGGTGTTAAAAAATATAAATGCACCGGGTGTGACTATGCTACAGCACATCGAGGTGCTCTTATCAACCATGTGAAAACTCAGAAAAGGAATGGAAAGCATGTTATGTCGTAATTCTATGCATTTTTCTTGTAATTTTGTGAATATGTACAGGATTTGCACTTATAATTTGATTTATTGTGTCGATTTAAGAAAATAAAATTATATATAAACCAATAAGTCCTTATTTCTGTGGTCAAAATCATTGCGGTATCTTTTAGGAATCAGGTAAATAAATACTGCAATTTGTCAGCTGTTGAATTTAGAATGCGACTTATATTAGCGCCATCTTATGTGCTTTGCTGCAAGCTGCAAACGACAGTGCACATTCAGCTAGCGCCATCTGGACCGAACTGCTATCAAGTATCTTTACCTAACCTCTAAACGCAATTATTGATTAATCAGTGAAAACAAGACAAGTACCAATTAGTAAGGGTATTGTATGGTTGTAACCTACAATTTTTGTTTGTTTTATATAAGTTTGAGGAAAGATAGACGGAAATACTAAAGAAATTATGTCTGGACATAACCCCCAACTAAAACAAGAAAATGAACTTCCAATGGAGATTTCTTCTTGTGATTTTTGCGGATACACTACCAGCAATAAACAGAATTTAGTTGAACATTTCGACATATGCGACATGATGAAACGAGACCCGTTAGGTGAAGGTACGAGTAAGCTGTTTGCTCTATTGATTCTACTTTGAAATTGTAATTTGTGTTTTTTCATGTCGTATTTAGCCGATGTTGTACAAGAACCTTTTGTTGATCCCGAATTTGTGAAAATGGATTTGGTCGACGAGCCAACTGTTATGCCAACGTAAGTATTTCTGGTATTTTCTATTTGCATGAACAAGTGGATGTAGATGGCGCTTCAAATCATGATAAAGTTGTTTTTGGTGTTGTTTCTGAGGTTTGAAGGGCGTAGGTTGTTTTCAAATAACGAATTGGGGTTTTTGCTATAAACAAATACCATATAGATTGGCAATACTTCGGACTTTTTGCATGTCTGTATTTTTGTCTGGCATTGGGCATTTTATAACTGGAAAGAATTTAATTCCCTAGAACCAGTTGCAGTAAAACAGCAGGGACACTCAATAATAAATAAACTTGTCTTAGGTCAGAAATGTTGTAGTTTATTGCTAGAAATAATTTAATTCCCTAAGACCAGTTCCAATAAAACAGCAGAGAGTTTCAATAATAAAAGAACTTGTATTAGGTCAGGAATGTTGTATTTTATGACTAGAAAGAATTTTATTTACAAAAACCAAATGCAATACAACAGAAGGTAGTCCCAATAATCAATCAACTTGTCTTAATCAGAAATGTTTTAGTTTATTACTAGAAATAATTTAATGCCCTAAGACCAGATCCAATAAAACAGCAGGAAGTTTCAATAATAAAAGAACTTGTATTAGGTCAGGAATGTTGTATTTTATGACTAGAAAGAATTTAATTTGCAAAAATCAGATGCACTACAATAGCAGGTAGTCCCAATAATCAATCAACTTATCTTGGATCAGAAATGTTTTAGTTTATTACTAGAAATAATTTAATGCCCTAAGACCAGATCCAATAAAACAGCAGGAAGTTTCAATAATAAAAGAACTTGTATTAGGTCAGGAATGTTGTATTTTATGACTAGAAAGAATTTAATTTTCAAAAATCAGATGCACTACAATAGCAGGTAGTCCCAATAATCAATCAACTTATCTTGGATCAGAAATGTTTTAGTTTATTACTAGAAATAATTTAATGCCCTAAGACCAGATCCAATAAAACAGCAGGAAGTTTCAATAATAAAAGAACTTGTATTAGGTCAGGAATGTTGTATTTTATGACTAGAAAGAATTTAATTTGCAAAAATCAGATGCACTACAATAGCAGGTAGTCCCAATAATCAATCAACTTATCTTGGATCAGAAATGTTTTAGTTTATTACTAGAAATAATTTAATGCCCTAAGACCAGATCCAATAAAACAGCAGGAAGTTTCAATAATAAAAGAACTTGTATTAGGTCAGGAATGTTGTATTTTATGACTAGAAAGAATTTAATTTTCAAAAATCAGATGCACTACAATAGCAGGTAGTCCCAATAATCAATCAACTTATCTTGGATCAGAAATGTTTTAGTTTATTACTAGAAATAATTTAATGCCCTAAGACCAGATCCAATAAAACAGCAGGAAGTTTCAATAATAAAAGAACTTGTATTAGGTCAGGAATGTTGTATTTTATGACTAGAAAGAATTTAATTTGCAAAAATCAGATGCACTACAATAGCAGGTAGTCCCAATAATCAATCAACTTATCTTGGATCAGAAATGTTTTAGTTTATTACTAGAAATAATTTAATTCTCTAAGACCAGTTGCAGTAAAACAGCAGGTAATCCCAATAATAAATAGACTTGTCTAGCTCAGAAACTCTTTAGTTTATTACTAGAAATAATTTGATTCTCGAAGACCAGTTGAAATAAAACTGGTCTCATTTAAAAACTTGTCTTAGGTCAGAAATGTTGCAGCTCGTTACTAAAAATAATGTAATTCCCAACAGACTTCTTAATAGCAAGAAAATAACTTAGTCTTTAGTCTTTTTTTAGTATTTAAATTTTTTTACATTGATTCCAATCATATTTCATATCCTGAGATTTTGTCCTGTTACTCAAGTTTTGTTCAAAAATTGAATGTTGACTTGCCCTTAAACCTCTGAAACTAACCAAATAACTTATCCCAATCCTCAAGGGTTTGTTCTTTATAATACCTATACATATTTTCGGAATAAAAATCTGAAAATATATGCAAATACATTGTCGATACTGACTTTACAGGTGAACAACCAAATCAGTCATATTCTAATGCTCCAAATCACTTAATACTTTTCAGAAATTTCGTAAAAGTTGAAGAATTTCAAGTGACCGAAAGCGCTGTATCTAATTTATCTGAACCCATATCTGAACAGAACACAGAACAATTGAATATAGACACTGCGGAGGATCTTCCACAGCAATCCAAAGCACACAAAGAAGCAACTGTCGGGGCAAATCAAAAGAGCCGTACAAGTAAGAACTCAGAAGCGACAGAAGGGGAGTCATTTATCTGCACCCTTTGCGGTTACACCGCATCCCAACGTACAAACCTAACGGTGCACATGAGAACCCACACAGGTGAAAAACCGTTCAAGTGCATCCGATGTGACTATGCTACTGCACACAGCTCCGACCTAAAACTCCACTACAAACGTTGGCACACAACAGAAAAACCATACAAGTGCACCCTATGTAACTATGCCACAGTACGCAGCATCCAACTCACAGACCACATGCGGCAACACGCGGGCGAAAAAACATTTAAGTGCACCCTCTGTGACTATTCAAGTACACACCCCAGCAGCCTGTCCAAGCACAAGAAGAAACACACCGGGGACAAAAAATTTAAGTGCCCACTCTGCGATTACGCCACCTCAGAACAATTCTGCCTCAAATCTCACATGAAAACGCACACGAAAGAAAAACCCTTTAAGTGCAACCAGTGTGACTATGCTAGTGCGCACCGGTACGACCTCGTACTCCACAACAAGCGGAAACACACCGGCGAGCGACCGTTTAAGTGTACGTTGTGTGACTATGCTAGTGCGGGCAGTGGCGACCTCACGCGGCACGTCAGGAAACACACGGGAGAGAAATTGTTAAAGTGCACCTTGTGTGACTATGCTTGTGCGAAGAGTAGCGATTTAGTGGTGCATACTAGGAGGCACACGGGGGACAGACCGTTTAAGTGTAGTTTATGTGATTTTAATGGTCTGACTGGTAGCTCACTTAAGAGACATATGAGGCAGCACACGGGAGAGAAGCCTTATCGGTGCACCGTGTGTGACTTTGCTAGTGCGTTCAGTAGCGCCCTTAGGTTGCATATGCAAAGGCATACCAGCGAGAAAGCGTTTAAGTGTAGTTTATGTGACTATGCTAGTACATATAAGGTTAGCCTTACATCGCATATGAAGAAGCATACGTAATAATGAATTTTTTGTGTAAATAAAGCCGATTTCTTTTTGAGTTTGAATTATTATTATCTAAGGTAAAAGTCAATTCATGAGAATAGTTGGTCATGTTTTACAATACCTAAATTGAACAGAGGCAAAGGTGGCGCAATAATTATACCATAAAAACTCCCACAGGCGATTGTCTCATTATTATTATTATTTATCGTTCGTCGCAGTTCTTGATTAATATCTTCAACGTCGTATTTTTCCATTTTAATAGTTAAAGTTCATTTAGAATCCTAAATTTTTATCTTTGATAATGTACAAACTGTTAGTGGTCTTCCTGATAGCTTCTCCATTGTTAACACCCACGGTCAGGCATTTTAAAATAGTGTTAAACATTCGAGGAATCTTGTTATTTCTTTGATTTCATTGTTTTAGTGTTTTGCCAGGTTTTATACATATCGGTCGCTGTGGTATCAGCCAGAATATCGTTACAGGAGTTTACTGTGGCCATCGGAATTGCCATACAGGAGTTTGCTGCGTCCGTTATTGGTAGAAAAAAAGAAAAAAGATCGATTTCCAATTCACATCGAAAATACAGGAATGATGAAATTGAACAACCACGACGATGATAACGTTGAAGTGTACCATGTCCCGATGCTACAAGAAAATACAGGAATGATGAAATTGAACAACCAGGACGATGATAATGTCGAAGTGTACGATGTCCCCATGCTAGAATAGAAGAAGAACAACAACAAAATGTTATATTTAATGTATTCGCGTTTATACCGTTTATACGGACAAAACTTTCCTTTTAGAGATATGAGATGATTAAGTAACAAGAAAAACAACTCTATAATGCTCAATACATAGCTTTCAAGCTATAAAAACTGTCAACTGTTCTAGATAGGAATAAAAATTAGAATTACATATGTATATGTATTCAAACGTTGTCCCAGCGAAGTTACAAGCTCAAATTGTTACTGTGACTATGCTATATCACCAAACGACTGATAATACAAACGTTTACCACCAGAGTGGGACTCCTTCGCTCGTTGGGGAATTTTCTTTTGCTATGTACGCTGGCGGGTTGGCGGTACGCTCATAGTGTATAGATGTTTCAAACTAAGAAGAGCACAGTTGTATATGCAACCAAATATACATAGGCAATTTATAAACCATACACTGGGTATGATTGGTTGCATATACAACTGTGCTCTTCTTAGTTTGAAACTACTCTAACTATTTTTACATGGTGGGCTAAGAACTCCCCATTTTTTCAGCAATTCGCAGAGGAAAGGGAAGTGTTGCCAACATACTCTGTAAGGAACAAACATAGGACAGTAATATTTTGCCCTTCAGTTGCATGCGTGCGTGCGAATGCGAGATTTTGATTCCTATTTAAAAAATTAAACCATAATCTTGTCTTTCAACTATTCCAAATACTCTACATTGAATAACTTTGTTCAAACCGCAATGCATGGTAGTTGCTACAAAAGTTGTCGTTGCTACTATGGCCATCTATGGCTGCTACTCGAAGCTACATACGTGACACCATTACAGTATTTTATAATAACTGTAATAATTTGTATTCTTTAAATTTTTCTTTCTGTACCACTATGGTCAATACGTCTTACAAAACTAGTGCTACATTTATCGTTTATAAATTTAGTAAATGTGACAACTATATTGGTTGGTGGATTCCATTGTTACCAAAGTCAGAAGTAAACACTGAGAACTGAGTCTACTGTGGAACCAAAGTAGAAAAATTCGAAATTCTTATTGCGAAAATTTCAAATGGTAAATATTGTTCAAATTGTAAAGCACCGACCTTCGATTACTATATATTAATAATGTTCTGGTGATATTTCCAATACTTGATAACACTTTCTGGTGTTTTTCCAACGATTGGCAAAATTGGGCTTTCTTAAACAAGGTAGATAGAGACGGACTGAGTTTTTTAGAAAGAGATCGTTGCGTTCTTGGCCCACCATGTAAAAATAGTTACAGTATGGGTACGCTATACGTACAGCAGTTTGATGATTATAAATATCTCTGTTATGTGTGTTCTTTCTATATAGCGGCAACAGGTTTATATTGATGTAAATCAAAACAAAGGTAAGAAATCCATCCGCTTTGATAAAGTGTTTTGAGGTTATATTACCATTATACAGCCAGACATACAGCACACTCTTTGGCGGTTTTCTGTTTAAATTTGTTATAACCTCTGTTTTTGCGAATTGTTTGAGTGAGTACCTATAATACCTACACTTTTTGTACAAGAAACAATTTAACTGTTAACAACAATAGGTTGGGTATATACGTTTTGGTAGGAAAGCACAGTTTGTTGTTTGGTATAGAAATATACATGTCAGTAAATGTGTGTTACCAGTTATTTCGTAATTTATTTGCATGGAGTACAAGAAGTTTTATTATCCATTTTTATCGTTACCCATTTTATCGTTAGTTCCAGAAGAGCAAACATTATGGGGGATGTACCAATAAAGCGGTTTAGTTGCTATCTGTGTGGATTCAAATTCAGCAAGGAGAAGTTTCTTACAAATCACGTTAAATTTTGCGAGGACATCGAGAATCCAGCTGAGCGAATAGGGCTAGGTGGAAGTAAGCACAACATCGACAATGTGTAAATTATAACATTTTTGCTTCTCTTTTTAGCCAATATTGAAGATAAACCTTGCGAAGAGGATTGTCAACGTGCTGAGCTTTTTTACAATTCTGAAGAAACTGAACCACCGTAAGTACGGTTATTTTCCTGTCAACGTTTTAATGATACATATTTGGTCGACCACAAACTAATAATGATATAAAAAATTTGGTTTATAGAAGATAGATTGTAATTTGATGAAAAAAAATCTACATTAAAAACAATTTTTGTGTGAGGTCAACTTTCTTTCTTTACTAAGTTTCATTGAAAACATAAAAATTAGATTTTTTTTTACTTTTGTAACTATTTTTAATCCATTGTGCAAAGTGGTACATCATTCACTCAGAAGACAACTTCTTATGCTCTGACTCTATCGCATCAGCAATCTATTATTTACTTTATTTTTAGTCAAAAAATAAATTGCTTGACTGTAATTTTTGCTTTCGAACTTGTGACAGTTTAAGCCAAAACATATATCCACTTACAAATTACATAAAACCATTCTGCAAGATAAAAAAAGAGGTTTACTTATTACTTATTTTACTAAATTTTTTATTAGTTGATTACTTCAACAATACAATCCACTGAAATCGTGGACTTGAGACAATCAAATATGTATAAATTTCTATACGAATTAATTCAAAATGTTCTTCACCGCCCAGTAAATTCTCATTTGTCCATTTTGATAGTCTTGCATAACTATATGACGTGTTACTATTGCAAACTGTATAACAATATACATGTGTACTCTTATGAATAACACTTCAAAATCATTATCAAGTAGAACAAAGGTATATGTATTGTAAATCATCAATTCTGGAAGTGAGACTTTACAACTAGAGTCTAGACAATGGCACTCTAATGCAGATCGCATTTTATGTTTTCAGATTTGATACAAACATTGATTTGGATGTGAAATTAACTGAAATCACTATCTTTTATCCATTACCTGAAACGCCTGTAGATACTATAAAGACAGAAGCTCCAGAAGGATTACTCAAACCTGACTGTGAGGTTGATCAATTTGAACAATGTGTCAAAGTTGAAGAGCACAAAACTGCACCTGTGCAAAAGACGGCATATAAGTGCAATCAGTGTGACTATTCCACTACAGAACGTAAATTCCTAAAGGGACATAAACAAAAACACCTACGTGCTCGGGGTAAACCATTTAAGTGCACCCTGTGTAAATATGCCGGTGTACGTAAGGAACACCTTACCGTGCACATGAGAAGGCATTCCGGGGAGAGGCCCTACAAATGCACCATATGTGACTTTGCTTGTGCATCCACCGGCCAGCTCAGACAGCACAAGCTAGGACACACAGGAGAAAAAACGTTTAAATGCACCCTATGTGAATATGCCAGTGTACGTAAGGGAGACCTTACCGTGCATATGAGAAGGCATTCCGGAGAGAGGCCCTACAAGTGCACCATATGTGACTTTGCTTGTGCAGGTAGCGATCTAACAAGGCATATGAGACAACATACAGGCGAAAAACCATATAAATGCACCGTATGTAAATATGCCTCTGCGTATAAGGGTGTCCTTACGGTGCACATGAGGACACATTCCGGTGAGAAACCGTACAAATGTAGCATATGTGACTTTGCTAGTGCATTTGACGGCGGTCTCAGAAGGCATATGAGAACTCATAGCGGCGAAAGACAGCAATTTAAATGTCCTTTCTGCTCCCATGTTTCAAGAAACGGAACCCATCTCAAAAAGCATATAAGCCATCATACTGCAGAACACCCATTTAAATGTATGATATGTAGCTATTCTTGTGCCACCCGAAACCATCTTTCACGGCATATAGGAAGGCATACAAGAGCAAAAGAGTGTTAATGCACAAGAGAAAGAATTTTGCAGAGACACAGGGTCGGTGAGACATCTGTGGCTGTTCTTGTGCTCAGAATTACACTTGTATAAAGTGCATTCATCTCTTATGTGATAAGAGAAAACATTCTGGAGTCGCCTAGATGAAGAAACTGACTACATTTGTATTGAAGGTTTATTTCGCATAAAATAAAACATTTTTCTGTATTATCTGAAATATATTTTGCTCCTGCTTTTAAGTGAACCCTCCCTCCTCTATTGCGCACATGTGTTCAGTACATTTTTCTATTAACACTATAGATTCGGTCGTGCAACATATCTGTTTTACCGACCAAATTGTTTCGCTCGTAACATCGTCGAGACACAATACGGAGCGTAGAAAAGTAAAATCAACATTGTTAGAAAACGAATAATATAGCAATATATATGCATTTGTGCTGAGCCTTGTATAACTCTTCAACTAAACTACATTTATTCATTATACTGGTTTTCCGCCATCAGTAATTAAATAATCTATTGAAATACGAAAGAATTAGTGATCGAAAGCAACGAATTTAGACGTCGATTCCGGGGAAAAGAATTGGCTCGTAACTGGACATATTTAAATATGCCTCGTCATGGAGTAGTTCAGCGGGTTTGGTATAGATGGCGCTAGTAATCCTTTTTGTTTTGTTGTTCTTTTTCAATTCGCCTCAACGAACAAAAGACAAAACAATGTTTTTGTTTTGATTTGATATTTTTTTCTTTATACATCACTGTTATTTTTTGAAAATACTAAATGCAAAATTTAATAATCAGACAAGTTTACTATTAAAATCAGTCACATCATCATTCAAATAGGGTGAAAAACTAGTTATTGTCTGGTTCTAATCAGATGCATAACAAGCACATACTATCAAATGATTTAATATCAACAAATACTGATTTTTACATCTGCTGTGGTCATCTGTTATATTCTAGACTTCTAGTCTAGAGTCTAGAATCGAAACAGTCTCTAGATTCTAGACGTATTTGTAGCTTGAAGGACAATGGATAATCCCATTGGAAAACGTACTAATGTGTGCTTTATAAATAAATTAATCTGATTTAAAACAAAAATGTTTAAAACGCATGTTTTAAAACATGTTTAAAATAGTGTTTTAAAACAATTGTTTTTAAACATACCAACCCAGGTAGAATAGTTTCAAACTAAGAAGAGCACAGTTGTATATGCAACCAATCATACCCTGTGTATGGTTTATAAATTGCCTGTGTATATTTGGTTGCATATACAACTGTGCTCTTCTTAGTTTGAAACCTCTATAAAAAGCATCCGTGCCGTCACAATTCTTTAGCAAAAATAGTGTCTTATTTTATAATGATTCAAATCGTTGGATGGTGAACAAACTGCAGGAGTAGGCTCATGCCTTATATAAAAGTGTTGAGCTAGTACTTTAATTTAATGAAAATAACAGTGTGGTTACCATGTAAATTGGCGAAAACATACATATTTTCAATAATCGAACTTTCAAGGTTCAAGCTTTCGCATCATATCATCAGCACTTGTTCCATCAAAACATGCGTAAATCATTAATAAAAACATACCTTTTCCGTACAAAAACGTCTTTCATGTCAAAAACAGCGGTCGTCACCACATTATCAGAGAGTCCGACACTATATGTTTAGTTTTTTGTTGACTATTGGCACTTAGACACAATTTCAAGTCCCCAAAACACATTTCCGCACCTTTTGGTTAATTTTGATCGCGAAACTGGCCAAAAGAGGTTAACCGGTGCGTCGCGACCCGCGTATGACACAAGACTGGAGTTGCAAGAATCACGGACCAGCGATCATTGCGTTCCAGCAGCGCGAAATTCGACTAAACAGGTCTGATTGTTCAGGTCAAAAACTATTGCTTTAAATAAATCCTTTAATAGTCATTATTAAGAATTATACAAAATATATTGTTCGTGTCAAATAATATCGGTTATATTTATGATAATTAGAAAAAATTGTTATCGGTGAAATGTTCGAATATATCGTTCATCCTAGCCTGGTATTCCTCCTGATTTTTAATGGTATTACTGAACAAGTCAGCTTGCAGTTCGCCTTCCATTCCCTCCCACATGTCGGGTACTTCATCTTTGTCGTAAAGCATCCCCTTTATAGTTGGAAATGCGACTGCAAATCCAAATTTCGAATATTTCGTCCAATGTTGCTTGAACACATCATACGGGAACATCTTCTCTGGGTCACTTCCAAGTTTTCTGATCGACGCTTTTAACTCGTCGTGGTAAATCTTCTGATATTTCTCCAGATTCTTCATCATCTCCTTCGTAGCTACCGTATAAAAGAATGACGAAACATCAAGAACTGGTGAGTTAACATGCACCAATTGCCAGTCAATCAATTTAACATCAAGTGGTTTTCTTTCGTTTTCCTTTAGAAAAGAAATTAGGTGTGGTAAATTTAAGATTTTGTGTTTATTGTGGATATAATATCTTACCTTATACAAAAACATCACATTATTCAACCAACAATCTCCGTGTAAAACAACCGAATACTTGTCCAGATACTGGCAGGAACTCCTGCAAAAGTTGATGACATTCTCACACAAGCCAGTCTTCGCTAATCTCTCAGGGCATTCGCCGTCTAAATCTTTGAGGAATTGACGCATGCAAGACTCTATCATTTCATCGTATCCACCGTTTATAATAGCATCCGTGGTCACTTCAATAGTTTCAAATGCCAACTGCTCAAAAGCCTGAGGATCTTGGTCTTTCAAAGCATAAGACACCGCGTGGAATTTCGCCACTGTTTCCAGTACCATCGCAACATGTACATCATCAATTTGTTCCTTCCTATTGTGCAAATCGTATCCTTTAAATTTGATATTCTCCAAGATAATCGGTTCCAATCCTCTAGTTTGGCCAACGTGGTATGATTTCGGTACATTCGAGAAGCCATCTTTCACGCATCTCTCGCTTTGAAATTTTAACAAAGCCGGATATACCGCTTTATAAAAGTTTCTTTCGTTGTCGAATATACCTTGGATCGCTGCAGGAACCTGGCCGTTCAAGGATGGGAAGTATTTGATGAACAAATTGATGCACTTTTCTCTATCAGTTAATGTTACAGCGTAGGTTTTTGAAGCGAAACCTTCACCAGCTTCCGATCCGTCGCATATCTTAATTTCTGAATCTGCGTCGAATCCCTCTGAGATGATTATTTGGTCCAGGGCATCTTGAACACTGTGGTCAATAGCTGTTGAACCCATGGTGAGCTATACTATACTAAACTCACGTGGAGAGCATAAGAATATTTACCAGAACAATTAGGAATTAAGATAATGCAGGATTAATGCAAGATAGTACAAAATTCGTGTTGGCAACTATATTAATAAGCTGTTTGGAATGCATATATTGTCATTCGTGATAAATCATAGGTAGAAATAAAGTCTAAATGTGTTATTCAGCTAAATAGCAATTCGGAATTCCATAAAACTGTTCGTCATGGTTCTAATGCTGGAACGACGCGATTGTGGAAAAACGTAGGTAGAAAAAATACAATCTTTCAAAGAGTACAATGTACAATGTTGAACAAGTGCTTTCTTCAATGTTGAACAAGTGCTTGCTTATGCAACCAGTTGAACAGATATCCCAATTTATTTGATAACATACAGATGTTCGGTATCAAAACAAAATGCGGTTTAATTAAGGAATTATTTTCAACGTTATTTATCTTGAGTGGCATTTCTCCATTGCCTAATGTTATCATGTTTGTTTCGTTTGAAATTGCAAGTCACTATAAAGATTTCTCGAGCCAGTTTGAGGTTATGAGCCGTTGGACGAAGAATTAAAGTATAAAAATACCGATATTTTCACTTAGAACATGGCTGATGTGAACGTCCAATCCGTACTGGTCGAGCACACATTCGAAGGGAAAATATACGCAAATTCCGGCTGTTTGATAGACAACAGATACGTCCTAACAACATGCAACGTCCTCAACCACCTAATAACCAAAACCAAAACACCCGCAAAACTACTCACATCGTTAAACCCAGGGTTGTTAAATCCCTTAAGACTTTTCGACGTTCCACCAAAGGTAAACGTGGTTATAAGGAATGAAGACAGCGAAAAACACCAATACAAAGAAGGGGTTGTTGTGGCATTGTATCTCAGTGATATCATCAGAAAATCTGCTGTTAGATATCTATACGACTGGACTATAGACGTGGACTCACGAGATTTACAATTAAAACAAGCGTTGAGTCTGTTTTTCGTCGTGGAAATCGATGGTGTTGGAACTCCTGAAGTTGGAGATGTCCTTGAATCATTCCAGAAGTTGTTTAGGTATTCCAGCAGGGCTAATTTTGCAGTTGGGGATAAAGTATGTGTTGAAAGCACGCCGTTTGGAAATAGACACTTCTTGGTTTCGCATAGTAGAGGTGTGGTGTCGAATATTCTTGGAGATAATGGTTGTTTTGTGTTGACTGATGTTCCAACAGCGCCTGGTAGTGAGGGAAGTCCCGTTTTTACAAAGTTTGGGTATGATTTTTATTTCTTTCCGTTTCGAAGTTACAATCAGTTTTTATATGTTTAATTTTCAAGCAATAATGAAATTCCTATTGGTATTGTAATCTCGTCACTGAGTTGGTGGAAAGGTGAATGGATTGGTCTTACTTTAGTTGCGTCATTTCGAGCAATCTTCCTTGATTTATGTTCGGATGGTGAACAGAAAATTGTACCAAGCATTCGTACTGCCACACCAATTATCGGTAAGAAATGTATATATCCAATCAGTAAACATGAAAATAACTGCTTCATCATCACGAATAATGCGGTTTTGTTAAAAAATATAATTTTCAGAATCATTGCAACGCAGTATCGTTCAAGTTACATCCGGTACATTCTGGGGTAGCGCCGTTCTTTTGGACAGAGAGCAAGGCATTTTTATTACCAATTCACACGTTGTTGTAAGAACTTCAAAACGAAATTTCTTACATAATATTTACATGTCATTTTTAGGAAGATTCCCAACCAATTCTGCATTGGCAAAACATAGAAATAAAGTCTAAAGTTGTTTTTAAAACAGAAGAAAACAAAGTCTTTGATGTTGCAGTTTTACTGGCTAATATTGCAGACCTACAGAAGACTGATATGATCCCAGCAACCATATCACCAAACTTACCTAATATTGGTATGTTATCTCATAATTACAACCCATAACTAGTAGTTTTAAACTAAGTAGAGCACAGTCACATATGCAACCAATTATACCCGGTGTATGGTTTATAATTGACCCGCGTATATTCGGTTGCATACACAACTGTGCTCTCCTTGGTTTGAAACATCTATAATACATTCAACGAATGGCGCTACTAGCGACAGTTTATTGATTGTTCGCAACAGATGTCGCCCTAGTATTTTTCTTAAACTGTAAGAACTGTCAGATATCCTAACCTAATCTATGTATCCAGCGCGTTTCCGGTAAAATTATGTACAATATACCACACAATATACCCTGAAATCCCCTTCTTGTTGTTAAGGTGATAAAGTATTTGCGTTGGGATATCCATTATTCCCAAGACCTACTAAACCAACACCGACGTTGACCAGCGGCCATATCTCGCAAGTAACGAAGACAATGCTAAAAACTTCTTGCTCAGTCCTTCCGGGCGCTAGCGGTGGGGGTATTTTTAATAAAGATGGAACCTTTATTGGGCTAATTGTGTGCAACGCTAGAATGGAAGAAAATTCTACCATGTATCCTAGGGTGAACATGGCCGTCCCCAGTGCCGCCATCTATGATCCGATAGTAACATTTTTAAAGACGAAAGGTTTGTTCTTGCAGATCTGTCGGCAAATTTGGATGTGAAAATATCGATTTGTTTTTTTACAGATGCCGGGGCATTGCAGGGTTTGAAACGGGATAGTGTGGCGGTTATTAGACAGTGGAACTTTTTAAAAGGGAAAATGTAACGCAATGTTTAGTTTTATAATGTATGTATGTAGGTATAAGAAAAAAATAAATAATCGAAAACATTCCAGGATTATTCTTTACGAATATAGTTTCCTCATTGGATTAACTTAAATTTGAGAATATTTTTCACTTATTGTTAAAATTTGCTTGTTTATTTGTAGATAACTTTTGTTGTCATTAGACTGTTGATTTTAAAGTGCCTAAACCACAGACTAGACAGACACGCAGCTAGATAGCAATAAGTGCACATCCCTCCGTCTTTCTTCCATCCAATTAAATCGGTATATTGACATCTTTATCTTTTTTTGTGAAACCGTTGCCCAGGGGGCGCTCGGTTGATGGACAGAGTTCCCATAGAAATCTATAAATTATGTCATCAGTATGTCATTTCACTACTTATGACAAGCGTCAAATTTCAATATTTGCGTATTAGTAAAATGTTTTGGTATAATTTGTGGAAAAACCGATAAAGAGAAATTGTTCTGTTTGCCGAAGAAATTGGATAGGTGCGTACTTATGTATACTTATGTACTTATGTGTAACCTCTATTTTCGACTAATAAATTTTAATTTATTGTCTTAATAAAATATTGTTTTATATATGTTTATTATTTATGTGGACTAAAATTATTTATTTATATGTTTTGTAGTATCCCGCAACTGCATTCAGTTATATAAATTTTCGTTTTGCTATAATCAGTTATATTACATTGATATAATATGTGTAATAAAATTTTTTATTTATAATAATATGCAAGAAGTTAAGACTGCGATAACAAACATTTTTTAATCTAAATTTTAACTAGCTTATTAATTCGAAAGATTTATTTCAAATATGGCGCCAACGTGCCCCAAGCGCCCCCTATGTCACGGTTTCATGCTTTTAGAGTGAAATAGACGATAGTTGAAGAGAGAAACGAGATATCGGGGGTCATGGAAAATAACGTTTACTGCGCTGTCTGTCTAGTCTGTGGCCTAAACATATCTATTATTCAATATCTATATTATTCAACCAAATGTTAGTATAAAAACGTCACGACATGTCACTTTTTGACAATTACTATTTTGAATATAGGGAAATTTAGAACTGAATTTAAGGCACGTGTTTGTAAAAGGTTGGCGACCCTGCACGCAAGACTACGTCAAATGTCAAACTCAACGCTACATTCACGGCGCTTGTCATATGTGCAGCACGTTGTTGACTGTTTTGATCCGTAAAATTTTATTTCTAAAATAATACATAATCATTCAACATGGTAAGTAACTCTAATAAACCATCAAATCTCCTTCTGCACGAGATCCTTTTTTCAGCCGAAAAAGAAGTTTATCGACCGCAAGAAAGCAGTAACATTTCACTTGGTGCATCGGAGTCAACAAGACCCCTTAACCGCTGACGACACCGCCCCCCAACGAGTACTCGTACCCGAAAAACAAAAAGTAAAACTAACCTTTTAGTATATTCTATATGTTTCCTAACCTGAAATTCATTGCAGGAACCGACAAAACAGATCGACGAGCAACACAAATTCGGAATATATTACGATGACGACTACGACTACATGCAACATTTACGAGAGGCTGGCACCATGGAATGGGAACAAGCAACACCACTCCCAAAAACAGAAAAAAACGACAAATCTAAACTCGCCCTTCCCAGTTCTGTATTTGCTTCCGAGGTAGAAGAAGAAGTCGGCATGTTAAACAAGGCGGCTCCTGAATCCGGTTTGAGGTTAGATCTTGACCCTGATTTAGTCGCCGCGATGGATGAGGATTTCGATTACGACGATCCCGAGAACGAATTGGAAGATGATTTTATAAATTTAGCTAACGCCGAGTGTTCCGAGGAGGAAGAGGGATCGTACGTTGATTCGGATGGCCAGTACGAAGACGAAGAACGCGACGAGGTCGGCTCGTTGAACGGATCGCAGTTTTCGTTCCAGGATGAAGAGACAAAGTCGCGGTTTACCGATTATTCGATGAGCAGCTCCGTCATTCGGAGGAATAAGCAGTTGACGTTGTTGGATGATCGATTCGAGAAGGTTAGTTTTATTTTTTTTTATATAAACTACCCTTAAATAAAAAAAAAATTAAGCAAAAAGACAAATAAGTAAAACAGAAATAGCTCAAATTGACTTCTTTTACTTTTTTAGAATCGCCACTGTAGTGATGGGTTCCTAATCTAGAATAAGTTTCGTATTTCTCTCCCTAGATGTCGCCAATCAATTATTAAAGCAACTCTGGCCAACTTCATATTGTACTGTTGTTTCTTGTTCCATTGCAGTTTGTACTTTGTAGTACTTTAGTTTGATTAATAATTTGATGAATTATTCATTAAAATCATTAGTAAACATTATTTTCTTCAAAAAAAAAAAAAAAAAAAAAACTTGAAATACATATTTTTCTTCCTCCACTTCCTACAGTTATATGCCGCTTACGATGACAACGAAATAGGCCCCCTTGATTGCGAAGAAATCGAAGGCTACGTTCCCGAATCATCAGACATACTCCTGCAATACGCCAACGAATTCGCGAAGCAACAAGAACGTGAAAAATTGGACAAATCGAACATCGCCGATAAAATCACTTTACAAGATTCCGATTCGGACTCGGGCGATGAATTAGTCGGAGTTGAGATTAAACAGAAAGAGAAATGGGACTGTGAGTCCATCTTAAGCACCTACTCAAATATATACAACCATCCGAAATTAATTTCCGAGCCTAAAGTGCCCAAGATAAAAATTGATAGACGAACGGGGATTCCCGTCGATTCTAGTAAACTGACGACGAGGGCCTTGGCTGCTCTTAACGAGGGTTACGATGGTGCAAATCAGGGGCCGAGATCTGCCGCGGATACTGTTTTGTCTACGCTTTCTATGCTGTCAATAAGGCCTAGTGATGAAAGTCCCGAGGAGAAAAAGGAACGGAAACGGTTGCTAAAGGAGTATAGGAGAAGTAGAAGGGAAGAGAGAAAGCAGAACACGCAAATGTTTAAAGAAGAGTCGAAACGTTTGGTGAAGGTTCATATAAATAATAGGAATAATGTGCAGGGGAATAAAATTTTGTAATTAGTATATTAGGATAATTATTTAAGTTAATATAAAGTTTATGAAATAATTTCCTGTTTCTTCTTTTCTGTATTAAATAGTAAATAGTAATTTTATTACTATTTAGCAGCATGAGCTCCCTAACTTCGATTGAGTTTTCAATAATAATTATCTTTTCAGCGATGAATTACTACAGACGTGCAAATCTGCTTTATTCAATTCCTATATCAAAACACATTTTATGAATGCATTCAAATCTCCCAAGCACTCTCCGCCCATGATTGGTAAAATGGTCTACTGCGCATCCTAATGCGGTGCAACTTCACCGTACACATTTAAGTTTAAATCAACTCTAATCTCGACGTTAATGCAGTACGTGGGATTGCATAAAAATATTGTTTTGAGTCTCCATAGAGTTGCAAAATCATCTTACATTATGCAGGATGCAGGAATAAACATAAGTTACTTGTGTTTACATATCTTGCTATTTATTGTGTATAATATTAATTTTATATAATAATAATAGTAGTGTTAATATAGTATAATATTAGTATGTATTACTGTAAAGAATATTAATAATAAAACATGAATAATAATCTTACAAGGTATGACTAATAATTACTTAAGTCTAATATGGGGAATTATCGAGGATTTTTTTAGCACAGCCATCACAGTTGGTTTATTTTCGACTTGTACGGATCAGAATGGCCATCCCAGTTAGGCCGAGGCCGCACTACGGCGGAACCGCCGCGGTTTTTAACCGCGTGATTCTGTGAGTGAAGGAAACACATACAAGCGGCCGCACTGCGGTTTTTTCCCTCGTGCATTTAACACCGTACATTTTAAAACCGCCGCTGTTTTTAACCGCGGCGGCTCCGCCGTAATGCGGCCTCAGCCTTAGTGGAGTAAAATCACAGTGAAATTATGACTCCGAGGTATAACCAAATGAAACCTATACCATCTTGTAGGGGATGTTTTGGGGCATAGGAAACGGGAATCTACAACTTTTTTTAGTAGAACCGAACTTTGAAAACGACGCTTAAACGCGACTGATCTGGAATTCGAAAAACCACGTTTTTCTTAACATTTACCGTTGTATTAATTCAAGTATACAAGCTATGATTTTGATTTTTTTGCAGACATATACTTAAAATGTGAGCGCTTCCAATGGCCAGTTGGAAATTTCAAAAATGTTTAAAGTTTTTGAAAAAATAAATAAGAAATATTGAATTATCAAAATCGTGCATCTAAAACTTCTCCCTGCGGCGAGCTATGTGAATTGTTGAACATGTTGATATACATATATTGAGTGAAATGTAGTCAGAACATTGAGAAAGTTTTTTAAAAAAAAATTAAGTCGATAGCTGCACTAGTTACTGAAATATGAATTTTTATAGAAGATCCTTGGAATGCGCGCTGATGCCGAGAGCGGCTACTATACAATTCTGAAGCAGACTTATTGGAAGTTGTGCGCAACTGATACCTCAATTAATTGACTGTTTGAATGACCTTATTCTTATTTCTAAATAGAGCGAATGCAAATGTTCCAACCACTCACAATTTTTAATAGGGATCGTTCGATAAATATTGATAAACATAATGAATCGTGAAAATCTTTGGAAAGACGCAGAAGAGGTGATTTGACAGATGCGTATGCCTATAAAGTTTCTGAAAGTAGAAAAGTGGTAAAGTTTCGAAATTTTTTTAAATTGTCAGAAAATAAGCGATTCCTATTAAAATTTATGAGCGGTCAAAACTAAACGTCGTGTCTACAACTGAAGCTGTTAATATTGCCAATAAATTTGCATTGACCCTATTTAGAAGAATAAGGTCATTCAAACACTCAATGAATTGAGGTATCAGTTGACCACAACTTCCAGTAAGTCCGCTTCATAACTTCCACCAATGTATGACGCATTTTATCAGCATGTACGAAGGTAGGTATGCTAATCAAAATTTTAGATGCATATACATATCAATTGCGTATATGGTTGTGCACCCTCTGAACTTTGGTTGGACTAGGAATAACGGAATTTTTGAGCCTGTTTTAATGATCGCTGATCCCATACCAACGGATATTAGGCTACTGGTTATGTCAAAATAATAGATGTGTAAGCTTGAAAGAGGCCCTAAAATGCTGCAGAGATGGTTCCTGCAAAAATTGTCAGAACAATGCTGCAGAAATTGCTGAATTGTACGAGGATGACGAAGAGGAAAACATTTAAAGTAAATTTTATACAAAACGGTTTACTTAAACAATTCATTTTTGCTCGCCGCAGGGAGAAGTTTTAGATGCACGATTTTGATAATTCAATACTCCTTATTTATTTTTTCAAAAACTTTAAATATTTTTGAAATTTCCAACTGGCCATTGGAAGCGCTCACATTTTAAGTATATGTCTGCAAAAAATCAAAACTATAGCTTGTATACTTGAATTAATACAACGATAAATGTTAAGAAAAACGTGGTTTTTCGAATACCAGATCAGTCGCGTTTAAGCGTCGTTTTCAAAGTTCGGTTCTACTAAAAAAAGTTGTAGATTTCCATTTCCTATGCCCTAAAATGTCCTCTATAAGATAGTATAGGTTTCATTTGGTTATACCTCAGAGTCACGTACCCTCAGAAAACAGCGAGTTAGAAGAGCGATTTTACTCCACTAAGATACTATTTCTTGTCAATCTCTTAAGACCAGAATTCTCACAACCAAAAGTGTTACTTTTATGCTCATGAATCATTTTGAACAATTTCAAACAGTCGCTTGTGTACAAAATAAGTATCGATAGGAAAACCCATCAAAAAGTCGCTAGAAACTCCTAGCTTGATAGCAGGTAGTATCATGAAAATAGTGAAAATTCAATCTTAAGAACCAACAAATTCTCAGACCAAGAAGTAAGAAGGCCATTCTGATCACACCACAAAGTTGGAAAACAAACCACGGTGCAAATATTATAAATCAGTCTTTCTAAACGACTGTAGCGTTGCATTTTCACGACTAAAGTCGCAATTGATTATAAATTAAAATTTTATTTGTTCATATAAAGTTCAGTTTTGTCATGTTTTGCTATGTTTTTTTTTCAATGACACAAACTTTCTTATGCTCAAAATGTATTAATTTTGTTTTTTTTGTTTGGTACGGTACTTAGTGGCAAGTTTTTCTGCAAGTTGTTCATACACATTAGTCACGCAATGTAGAATTATTGGTTGTAAATTGCTCTACACATGAAATAATCTAGACTGATATTTATGAAACTAGTTATATAAAATCTTTCGTGGTTTTGTATACAGGGTGTACCAGCTTTTATTACTCAAACATTGAGGGATAATAGATTTCGAGCTACTCACCGCAAAATTCTTATAAAAGTTTATTAAATGTTGTATAATAACCGATATATCACAGGACAACGTTACGAACAACATTGGTAAATGTTACATGCTAGAAAAACATAAGCAAAGTACTAAATAACTCCTTATAAAATACAAGGAAACACATTTGTACCATTTGCTGTAGGATTGGTCACTAACTGTTTCAAAAACATTTTCATTCAATTTGAATCGTTAGTCACTAAAAACATGCGATATAAGAATATTGTCCTTAGTTTTGACCTGCGATGTTTCAGTTGTTAACAAGAATACAATAATTTCATATAAGAATTTTGTTATCAGCTAGTCGGAACACATCATCTCTAAAAATTTGTGCATTCAAACATGTTACACCGTGTATAACAGACCAAAAGTAAATTTTGGTACGAAAAATTGCAGGCTTTATAACAGTTAAGTTAATAGTGCATAGAAGAGAATTTTGAGGTTTAGTTAAAGTTTTTTGTTTTGTTTTATTGTGTCTATGCAAACGATCGCTTCTGATAATTTTACGTCGAATTATGTGTTATTTTGTGTTGTAGCCACGTACCTATACTAGATGATTCAATGTGAAAATTTGGTTACTTTAAGCACAAAAATTCAAGGGTCTACGCGATTTATAACCAACACAAAACCCAATGCTTTCTCACATTTTCCAAGAAATTTTTTCTTAGTAGTGTTTGAATAGCGAGTCGGTTTTGCTTACAAAGCACATGAAAGTTCTAATTAGTATACATATTTTCTTGTATACGAAGCCACAAAAATTTTCAACAATATTTCAAAAGTCTGTTCTTTCTGTTTAATAATATTACAAAAAATTGCTTTGATCTGGTTTCATAAATAGTTTATCAAATATTTTGCATTACCTGTATGTGTTACTTGCTTTTGAAAAGTAAATCCGTAGCATTATATTTGTAAGCGTTCTGACTAATGAATGTGTTAGTGAGTAATGTCGCCAAACAGTTAATAGGTGTTGAATATTCTGTCTTTTTCGTAAGTACATCAAGTCTCTTGAGGTACGCAACTCTCAACCTAACCTCGAAGTCAAAGCCTTCAGCAGGTTCACCTACAAGTGACACCAGGTGATTGCAGGGATTGCACCCCTGTAGCAGTCCGTGCTAATTCCAAGATAATTCCCCATTCAAACATTCATTTCTTCTTGTGTTCTATTTTTATCCCTAGCAATTGCTAGGAAAACATGCTCCAACGATGACTCCTGTACTATATGATCCTGTATACCCATTTCATCATCTTTTTTTAGGCTGTCCGCAACCATCAGGGCTTCTATCCAAGATGTTCGCTTAACGCATACTGTTATAACATCCTGCAAGCAATAGAAGAAACACATAAAGCAGATGTTCAGTCCCAAAAAGAAAGCAGGATATTTTGACTTACACTTCGTTCTTCCAGTACGTTTACATTTTCTTTTTTGAAAAATTTATTTCGCAACCATTCAGTAATTCTCTTCGTATCTGGTTTTGGTTCTTTTAGGTCAGTTGGATTCTTCAGTTTGAAACGAATTATATAACCGGCGCTATAGTCTTCCTTTAGCTCTTTTATGCGTTTCCTTTCGCCGTTTACAATTGTCCCTTCTCTCATAATGGCGACGTTGTTGCACAATTTCTCGCATTCGTCCATGCTGTGCGAGGTGTATACAATTCCGCTTGTGGTCTTCGCTTGCTCAACCAAGTTGTGGATCTTCAATCGACTTTCTGGATCGACGCCAGTTGTCGGTTCGTCGAGAGCTATGATACCAGGATTTCCTATTAAGGCAATGCAGGTGTTAAGCTTTCGCTTATTTCCTCCACTGTACGTTTTGCATAGGCGATCGGCATATTCTGACAACCCTATAGTGCGAGCAAAGACACATCAAAGTATGTAAATTAAATAAAAAAAAATAAGAAATGTTATTGAATGTTCTAGTTACCGCATTTTTTCAACAAGTCATCAACTTTGTCTTCCTTGATATCATGATTTTGAAGACGAGCGAAGTACTGTAGCATTTGTCTTCCTGTGAGGTCACCAATCATTGCATGCTCTTGTGGACAGTAACCAATCTTATCCTAAAAGAAAACTGTTTAGAGTGGAATAGAACACAGAAAAAAACTGGATGACAGTGGAAAGATTCCACTCTTTTGTGGTTTTATAAAATTTTGTGACGCCTTACCTGATTGACATCCAGAGTTCCGCTGGTCGGTCGTTCTTGTTTTGTGAGCATCCTGAAAGTGGTACTTTTTCCCGCACCGTTAACCCCAAGCAACGCAAAACAATCGTGTTTCCTCACATTGAATGTAAGGCCTTTAACTATTTTTGCCGTCTTTTTAGGTATCAACTGTATGTAATCTTTAGTAACGTTGTTTGCTTTTATTAGTTTATTGAGGAGTGAGTCTGACTTACTGTTACTTTTTTTCTGACCCTTTTCTCCAAAAATATTTCGAATCCGTTCTAACAGTACTTCAGAATATTCAGTAAGGATTACTAGAAGAAGGCAAATAACGGTGCCAATAATGGTCCATACCATATAACTAGAAAATTGAATATAAGCACGCTGAACGGCACATTCTTCACTGTTACGATCTGAAATATAAAAATATGTTATGTATTTATTTTATTTTACTGTTTTTCGAAAATATCTTAAAGCCTGGCATACACGCTCCGGAATGCCGGAAGGATTGCCTTCCGGACTGCTAATCCGGAAGGCAATCCTTCCGGCATTCCGTAGCATGTATGCCCAGCTTAAGTGTTGTGGTAAGTCACATCTTACCGCAACACGGAAGTGGCTTCTCCTGGCAGATCATCTCAATTTGATCTGGTGTCTTTATATCCCAATTGTGATTCTCCACCATTTTAATGCAAAATTTGGAAAGAAGGTAGGAAAATGTAAAGTGTGGGTTCAGGGCAAATATGCTACGCATAATATCCGCCTTGTCATCTTCACTAGCTTCTAATGTTAAGATGATACCGACGAAAATAATACTCATGCACATATTTGGTACTAGGAACGAGGCACAAGCGCTGGCTACGGACTTGGACCAAGACGCAATCAGGTATGTCACAGGAATTATAGTCACACCGTATATTACGAAGATACTCAGGAACATTACTGTAATAAACATACATTACTATTAGAATATGTTCAGAGTAAGATTAAATATCCAAAAATTCGTTATTTCATTCTATTTTATACGTACCTATTGCAACGTATTCTAGCGTAATAAGTCCTGCTAGTGATGCAAAATATAGAGCTACAATGACTGGCATGATGATAATTAGGTAGATGAAAACGTCAAGTAGGTAGCTACCAAGCCAGTAGCTGCATCTTCCTATATTGTAGATGAACGAAATGCATTTCACAGAGTTATTTCTTTCTATAGTTGGTAGTAATATCGAAAGCATCGCTGGAAATAGTGCACCCAGTGGAAGCAATGTGGTCCAAAGCATCAGATTGTCGGAGAGGGACTGCACCATGTTCTGTTTCTTCGTGTTAACGGATCGCAACGGTGTATTCGATCCGATTATCGAATATTCATCGCCAGCAGTTAGCTTCAGCAGTGTATTCGTTGCCAAATTCAACGATATGGGTGCTCCGTGGATAGCCTGGTTGGCGTACATGATGTTAATGTTTGTTACAGCGCCATCTTCAGTCGTAAATTCGTTAGCGACGATTAAGTTGCTTTTATACTCTGCTAAATTTTCGTCACCTCTTTCAAGTATTCCTAAAATGTAGAACGTATTATAACACATTAAAATATATATATTTATGTTTTTACTTTCTGACACAGCGTCCGTTCTGCTTGGAGAACTGCTTTGCATGTTGACCATGCTTTCGAATATTTGTTGCAACTTTGAATTTGGTTGTGATGTGCTGTAGTGGACGTGTTGGGAACCGTAGGTGTCTAATCGTAGTTTCAATGTTTTTCCATCTTGCGACACGTCTTTGAAACCTTTGTCGCCAAGTGTGAACGTCAACGCTACCAGTACGTAGAAGATGAGTACCTGAGTAAAACACGTTTTATTTAAACTTTTATTCGATTGTCCCAGAAATGTAAGAAAACCTACAATTGGAAGCCATTTTAATGACGTGTTGTACAAATAGGAACACTTCTTGTGTAGTATAATTGTCAGATGACTGGCAAAGCTTGACTTTTTTTGTTCTCCTTCGCTGCCCACCGCTGCCGCTGCACCCATATCTGTAACACATTTCTTATTGTAATGAAATCTCGAACGTATCCCTGCGTATGAGGTTATATTTACGGTATTTACTGAGTGATTACTCCTAATAATAATAAGGTTTATATGCACCTATTTTAGTAGATAAAGAAGATTCTCTCCTATCGATTGTTACCTTCTCTTTCCTCTTCCGTATCCTGCAACAATAATTTATTACAAAGGAACATTTAAAAATTAAACAAAAGGTTATACTTGAGAAAGATGTCTTCCAGCATTAAAGCGGATAGCTTGTAGTTGGAAATGGGCGAAGAATTTCCACTGTTTTTAATTTCTTTAACTGCTTCGAACACACCTTCTCTATCATACTTGATTTCAAGCGTATTAGGTTTGTTGTTACATACGCCGCTATGGCTCAATGTTCGGGTGAATTTTATAATATGTTCTTTTTGCTCTTCGTTATCAACGGGTACCGTCAAGAGGTATCCAACTTCTGAAATGTTGAAATATTGAAATTGCTAATCCATTTTGGACCATCACTACACTTACCGTATTTCTCTTTAAGATAAAATATGGTTCCATAACATTCCAGTTCACCCTCATCGATGATTGCTACTCTATCGGCTAGTTCTTCCGCTTCTTCCATGAGATGAGTACTCATGAGTATGGTTGTTTCGCCTTTCAACGCATATATCAAATCCCAGATGGCTCGCCGACCCTCAGGATCGATTCCAGCCGTTGGTTCATCAAGAATCAAGATCTTTGGACTGCCCAGAACCGCTATTCCAATCGCTAACTTTCTCTTCATTCCACCAGATAATTTTCTTACTAATTCGTGTCTCTTCTCGTACAAGTTTAATTTGTTTTTAAGAAGATCGCCCACTTCTGTTTTTACTTCTTTCAATGTTAATCCCTTCAGCTAAAAGAATTCATCGCATAATGTATGTTCTTTGGGTAAATAAGATTCAACTTACCAAACCGAAGAATTGAAGATGTTCTTTAACGGTGAGTTCTGGCAAAAGTAAATTTTCTTGCGGACAGATTGAGACCAATTGTCTGTTTTTCAGGTCGACCTCGCCTGATTCCGGCAAAAGAATATTTCCGGATGTCTCTTTAGTTAGCCCGGCTAGTATGGACATAGCTGTGGTTTTCCCGGCACCATTGTGACCCAGTATAGCTGTCAGCGCTCCAGAATATATCTTGATGTTCAAGTCTTTAAGTGCTTCCATGTTGCCGTACGTTTTAGTCAAATTTCTTATATCAAGAAGCACTTTTCCGCCATAGTCCTCGATGTGTTTGTGATCGGGAATTTTTAACTTGGTATTTGCTTCATCTTCTTCGGAATTGTCGCTTTTTCTTCGAAGAATTCGGCGCAAGATAGACCGAAAGTTCTAGAATTTCAGATTAATAAGATCTAAACATTTTTTAATGCTACAGCGTTGTACCTTATTGGACTTCTTGCAGCACGTTGTAATTTTATATTTTCCTGTGGGGTCAGTGTCAAATGCCCATGCTAAGATGATATAAAAGATGGTGTCAAGAGTTAACATTACCATGACGAGTATCATAGACATATCGTCGTTGCTGTTTCGTGGTAGTTCAGCCCAACCCATTGAATTTCCTATAATTTGCGGTTATTAATTTGGTCATAATTGAAGAGTTGTAAATCAAGAGTCTGAGTGCCATTTTTATGTTTTTTTGGGGTTTTTGTGTCAATAGGTTCTACAGGCCACCCTGATGTTAGTTGGACCGTTTTGATTATCTCGACTGATGGTACTTAGACCCTTCTGCAAGGCTTCAAGTTTATAACGACACAATTCATTAAATATGCTCATTAACCAAATAACTTTTGTATCACAAAAGAAGTATGTTAAAAACCTTAATTAGGCGTAAAAATAATTAAGGGAAGCACTCATTTTGAAATTTTATATAAAGTTTGTCAGTTTCCTCGGCACTAAGTATTTGGTACTTGGTACCCTTTTGATTTACAACTCTTCTATTGACTTCTATGATAATATAGTCGGCTTTGTTCAAATACCTCTTAATTCGCCATCTGATAAAATGCCAATTCCATAATATAAAGATATGTTTGGAAGTAAAGACATCAATAACTTGGTATCAAATGATAGTACCTCCATGTTCGTAGCCATTGCAACAAAGCTGATATAGACGACAAACCAGAATATTATTCCTGATATCATAGCCACTAAAGCTAAAAAATAATAATCATGACACAATTTCTTAAAAATTTACTACTGCTACATTACAGCTCAACCTATTTCGTACATGGCTTGAGCTGGAATATAGTTTCACAAATATTTTGATGGTATGATAATTAAAATGTGTTGATTGCTGACAAATGCAATCCAAGCTCGTTTTTTGTAGCTATTTATTGTTCTCCTTAAAACTGATCGATCTTTTGGGATACATATTTCCAAAAGGAATGATAAAAGTATAAAATCAACAATCATGGCATTACAAAAAATCAGCTGGGCTTGATTCCGCCAGATATGAAAAAGGTGAGAAAAGGCAAACGATTTCTTGTTATTGTCCACAAGTTTTTAGCTTATCACGCTTATGACGCGTTCATCACCAACTCTACTTCAGTTTGTGATACTCTACTTCAGTTGGTTCTAAACGCTACCTTATGGTTCGTTATCCAAGAAATTAGCTTACTTATTCCGACCTTTATGCTCGGTACACCTAAGTTCTGCATTTATCATGGCGGGCGTCATGAGATTCATGTGTAGACACGAGATGCAGGAGCATCTAGGTGAGCCGAGTATAAATACCTTTTTCGAATAGAGTACTGAACGCAAAAATGAAACTGATCGTTGCCGAGCAATAGAGAAGTAACAGCACCGTTAGCTGCCATATGTCAGCATGTTCCAGCGGTGCGAAATTTTCGTGGAAAAGTTTACTGGTTAGCAGGTAAACTATTGCCAGGACAGAGGCGATGCAAAATAGGAACCCATTCACAAACCATCCGGACCAATATGCCCACGATTTCAGACCGTTGATGTTCATCAAATGCTGAAAATAATATAGATGATAAGATGATGATTAATGATTGAAGAAATAACACTGTCATATTTTACTTGGACTAATCCGACTAATAATCTAGAAGGAAAATATTGTAATCGTCGAAAAAGATAATCGAGATTTATCGGAAATACGCGTTTTGGGGCCCCCTGAATTCATTGCAATCATTTCTGTACACAGAGAGAAAAAAAGTTGAATGAAAAGAATTTGCTTCAAGTCAAAGAAAGATCGAAGTTAAATACTGGCAGACAAAACGTTGGTTGCCACAAAGAAATTATTTCTTTGGAAAGATTTATTAAATTCAAAGCTATTTGTATGAACGTTAATTAATTGAAATTTATCACATAATATTTTCAAAAGAAAAGAACATTTTCTTTCAAGAACGCCTTTAAAAAAAATCTTTCTAAAAAAATTTTGATATAATCAAATTATATTGCGAAATATTGCGATAAAATCTTTGTTCAATTTAATCATTATTTTATGATGTTTGGATTGTAATCAAGGTTTGACGTGGGAAACCTTAATTAAAGATTATGGAGGACTCTAATCTAATCATGATAGATGCCAAATAAGCAACTATAAATAAATAATTTATCAATTCAATTCACTTAGTGTAGAACTAAGTACAACATTTTTTAAAATTTATTTATTAGAAACTTTATAGTCGCAAAATTTCACAAACTACTTTTTTTGGAAAGGTAGAAGTTTCGAAACACTGTTTATATGATTTTATCCAGTCACACAATAGAATACTATAGTCCTTCAGATAAAAGACTCATCCATCTATATAATGAACCATCATAGGTAATTTTGTCAGTACTTATACAATAATGTTATTGCTCGCGGTTAGCGTTTGTCTCATAACTCTAGCTAGGGCCGACCTTGCAAAGGATTTGCACCCAGATGCTGGACTGGACGTCGTAAGTCATTTTAAAATTATATAGTTTAGTGGACCAGTTGCGCATTCTGTTACTATAGTCATAGAGTACACAGAAAGTTTGCAAGGAACTCATACATTTCTTCACTATACATTTCTTCACTATACATTTCTTCACTATACATTTCTTCACTATACATTTCTTCACTATACATTTCTTCACTATACATTTCTTCACTATACATTCCAGATTGAGCTCATTCAAAGACACGGCTACCCTGTTGAAGTCCACGATAACATCCTAACAGAAGATGGTTACCTCCTTCAATTACATAGAATTCCCCACGGTCTGAACAATGCCGACGAAACCAATAAACCAGTAGTGTTTTTGATGCATTGTTTGCTATGCAGTTCAGGCATTTGGGTAACCATGGGTCCAGAAAAAGCTCTAGCCTTTGGTTTGGCCGATTTAGGTTTCGACGTGTGGATGGGAAACGCTAGGGGGAACAAGTGGTCGCGAAAACATGTCAGTTTAGACCCTGACGTCGATAAATCCGAATTCTGGGCATTCAGTTGGCACGGTATTGGTTATTACGATGTTCCGGCTTCTATTGACTACGTTCTTTCTCAAACCAACGAGAATAAGCTGTTTTATGTTGGCTTCTCGCAGGGAACGACGTCGTTCTTTGTGATGGCTTCTGAGAGGCCAGAATACAATGATAAGATCAGGTTGTCTGTTAATTTGGGACCTGGTGTTTTTATGTACCACATTGATAATATTTTCTTGAGGGTGTTAGCGGAATTTCTGGACGTACTCGAGGATCTTATGGAGTTGCTTGGTGTTTATGAGTTCTTCCCAAGCCTTGAAGTTATGGATGAGCTAGCTGAGCTGTGCAGATCTGCAACAGAGTCTGGTGCTTTCTGCGATAACATATTCTTCCTTATTTTCGGATGGGACTCCGACCAAATTGAAGAAGTACGTGACAAAGAGTTTAAGAAGGGAAATTGTGTAATGATTTTCTATTTTTCTAGTGGATGATTCCTGTTATTGTGACACACGTTCCTGCTGGTTCTTCCACCAAACAGTTTGTTCATTATGGACAACTTATCAAAACTGGTAAGTTAACAAATAATGCCGTTAAATTAGAGAAAATATCGTATGTTTCAGAGGCATTCAGGCAATTCGACTATGGATTAGTTGGTAATTTGAATCACTATGGACAGGCAACTCCTCCTGATTATAACTTGTCTAATGTTGTTGCTCCAGTGGCATTGTTTGTAGGAGAGAAAGACATGTTTGCAACTCCGCCTGTAAGTACTTGCACTGTGCTTAGTTGGTATAGTATGTATACCAACTAAGAACATATCAATTTTTTTAAATATCGTATGTTTATATCTTTCTTTGCAGGATAATGAGATCCTGGCAGCTGTGTTGCCGAACTTGGTTTACAAAGAATTATTCCCGTACAGACATATGGACTTCATGTATGCTGACAACGTTAAAGAAACTATCTACGATATTGTCTATGAACTGATGAAGTCATATTAAGTACATAACTTTTGTTGAAATAAAATAATAGCAATTATAAAATGCACAAATTAGCAATAGTTTCTTTATTATACTCTAATTACCAGGTATATTAGTATTGATCTCTGAATCAGTAGGTATACATATTTAAAGTCACTGGAGGATGAGCAGGTATCAATTTGGTCAAAATCTTATGAATTCCTAACAAAACGCATCTAACATTTGCAATTTTTTTGCAATTTCCGGTTGTCAGATTACACAAGGGAACAAATTTCGAACTTTCTGATACAAATAAATATTGATACAGTGATACTTAAAAAAACTGAGAAAACTGCAACAAAATCAGTGAACACATTATATAAATTCAAAGAATATGCAAAAGTCCTGCCTTCAAGCTGTGTTTTTATGAATCGATAAAAAACCACCATTCGGAAGAATCGTGGTAAATATAAGACTCTCAAAATCGTGACATACACGTAAAGATCGTTCCATAACTCGTCTTTTTCTTTTGATAAACCTAAGTCTTTAATCAAATCATTCAGTTCGCACTGGTTTATAAGGTGAGGTGTTCCTAAACCTTCAAATGGTGAATCTTCACGTCTTGCCTGATTTGACAGAGTGTGTGACACTCTGTCCAATCAGGCAAGATTCTTCAAACAGGCGAAATTCCGTTTGAGTCAAAAATCGAAGATGATGAAGTGGATGGCGCATTTTGGAGGAGGAGATTCTCTTCGTGGATGGTTGAGGATGGTTCATTCTTCGAATATCCGGAGATGCTTATCGTGCAAAGATAGCGATCATCTACATGATTGAAAGGCTCTCGCCACAACATGGGAACTGCAAACGGCATTTTCTTTTCTTTCCCTTTCATCCCAAAACCCCAAAGCGAGTGTTTCCGATGAAATCCCATAATTTGCCGTCGATTACAATACTTTCCTTCTAGAGTATTAGTCGGATAGTAAAAATAAACTTGGCAAAAATATCATGGCAAAATAAGATAAATAGGAACTGTCAATAAGACAAAGAAAAGACAAAGAACATATTCATAATCATTTTCGAGACTGATGGCATTTCTGACTCAAAATATCATATAGAGCGATCTTTAAAAAACACATATCAAAATTTCGAATAGATTTATCAAATAGATTTGCTTTGACCGATGGTCAAGTTTGTCGTTCAGTGAATCATAAAGAAAGAGCGTCATTTCGTGATTTCCGGTTTTTGTTTCGATGATAATACATGACAGGAAATTAAAGATCAATTCCATGCTGTTTATCTGGTACCTTCGATAACTAACGTCAGATATTGATTTAATGAATATAAACATGACCAAATATCCGTATTTGACAAAGATATTGCGCAGTAAAACTATGCCCTTAGGCAACATGTGCGAAATAGACAAAAATGTATTTCTTAAACGGACGAGAATGATCTAATACGTTGATGAAGATCACTAAAAAGACCCTTATTCTCCAGATTTGGTCATTTTTGACTTTTTTGTTTCAAAATATGGTTTGGTGGAAACCGATTCAAAAGCTCTTCAGTTCTGATTAAGTGTCTTGATTATATTAATAATAAAATCATTAATAAACATACCTTTATTCCGGAATTTTTCTCCTCCACTACAAGTCTGAGGATTGATGGAAACAGGAATGTAAAGCTGAGAATAACCAATAATGGAAGTAGGTAACTGAATATGTTCCGCATGCCGTTGTCTGTCCAATGTGATGGATATGGAAATTCTTGAAAAGTCATCGACGTGGTAAGGGGTGTTTTGTTGACCATTTCGATGAAGGATGTCTCCAGTGCCCATTGCGTTGGTATGAATTGTTGTCCTATGTATACTTCTGACCCTAGAATAGAAACAATTATATTAAGATTTGTTGTTGAAGCTTAATTTATGTGACATATAACAACTGAGATAGGATCAGATAAATATTGTCGGCTCATTCTGAACAACTTTAAATAAACATTTTCCTACATCTTAATACATTCTCCTGTATTTTTACGTTCGATTTTATTAAGTAATTTACTTAATTGTGAAACAGTAAAGGAAGATTTTTTATTTAAAAAGGACGTTACGAGTTCTTGAAACATAAAGTTTATGTATTTTGAAAATATTATGTTATTAAATTTAAATTGATTGAACTTTCATACAAATGCGATAGCTTTGAATTTAATGTTGCTATTTCTCTCAAGTGAAAGAAGAATAGTATCACTTAATTATTAGGATGTTTTGGAAATTTTGGTTGAGGTCCATGTATTTCTATCTGAATTTTGTTTTTGATAATGCTATCTTCGCTTTTAACTTGTTAAGTAGATACTTATATAGTTGACGTATCACATCTAAAGTGAAATAAAGATTTATGTATTTATAGTAGCTTACCTATACCTATCTATTGAATTATATTGTATTAATTATACTATTGTTTTGATATCAATAACAATGCCGTAATTAATAAAATGGTAAAAACTGATAAAAATTAATACAATAGTAACTTTTGTTCAAAAAGAGACAATGGTACTGTCTTGTTGTTATCTTATTATCTTATTATTATATTATTAACTATCTTATTGTTTTAATTAAATTAATTAATTGTTTTTTTTTTAAGAAAATATTTTACACATAAGTATACGTCATAGGCTGCCACTTATTGTTTTTACATCCAATGTAACAAATTTAAAACGTAAAAAAGTAAGTGGCAGCCTTCACTATGCTTACCAACTCCTGGCATGTAGATAATATCATGCCTAAATAGTTTATCTGTCTCCCAATAAATTAGTTCTTCGTACATCTGAAGATCGTATTTCAGCACTTTAGGGGCAACATGTCCAACATCTTCGAAAATGATGACAGTTATAATTCCTTCGTCGCCGGTTTCTCTATAATACCGTAAGATGTCGTCTCTGCTGCGAAACCCCCTGATCGCATCGTTGTACAGGTGAAGCTTAAGTTGTACTTCTCTGATCAAGTTGTCGGTGAATTCGGTCATTGGAGCGAAGAATATTTTTGTATCTCTGACATTGAGGTGCGTCGATAGTTCCAGGTCGGTTTCGGGGTCGTTGTAGGTGGCATTGTTAAATTCTTTGTCGAATTGAGGAAGTTTGCTCCTTGCGTATGCGACGCTCACGAATATTACAATTGGTATAAGAACTTCAAGTAGTGTTAATAGCCAGCTTCGTTTCCGTACTTTGTAGTGCTTCCACAAGATTGTTTTAAGTTGACGATAGTGACTCTCCATGTCTGCAACAAATTAATTATAAAAATGGTGAATATTTTAATGTACACTTACTTGTGTATTTTTGTAGTTTTAATATATCACTTATATATTTAGAAAAACATGTTTTTACTATAGTTATTCACTCTGGAGACTAATGAGAACCGAAAATTTCTAGCATACCATTTTTACAGGGTCTCTGTAAAAATGGTATGCTGATCTTTAACCTTTAATCAGATATCTTTATCATTAATCCACATGGCGCAGTTTATATTTATTGTGATATATGTGAATAAAATATTGTTTATAGGGATTCTATCATGAAGATTATCGACTTAAAAACATTGGATTTTCATCTGATCTCATTCATGGCAATGATTACGAAAAATGTCTGTGAACATGATAGCGCCCAAACGAAACAACGGATCGGGCTGAAATTTGGAATACATATTTAAAATTACCTTGAGGCGAACTGGATTAGGTATGTTTGATAACAATCTGATAAACGGAGGTAGCAAATCTTTAGGGATTAAACATATTTTGGCATATTTTAGGATACCAGCTCATCATCAAGTGACTTTAAATCCGTATACCAATTTACAGATGAGTGGGATGAGATGTCTGCATCCCAAAGTATCACATAAATGTTTTAAAAGTTTCTTATCATGCGCATACGTGTGGAAAACTCGAAGAAGGTTATTAAGAAGGAAATAGTAGATTGATAAATTAATATCGATTTATAAACTAAGTGATTATAATCATTTATAAATGAATTAGAAAGTGATAGAAATATGTAGTCCAAATAATAATATAATAAAGAATAAGTAATAAATATTTAAATACAAAAGAAAACGTGACTTACTATTAATGTAATTAAAATTGTATCACGATAAAATCCTAACTACAGGAAGAACATGGGCACTGATATTATTATCAGTTACTTTTGAACTGACACAAACCTGTCGTTGTACCTAATTATATTAGTACATAATAAAACTTATCTGCTTATCTATATCGCACATGAGTGATGGGCAGTGGCGTAGCAAGGAGTGCATGGGCCCGTGTGCCGGCAGTGAGAATGGGCCCCCGGACCCAAATGACATACAAAAAAAAAACGCCGCAAATAAGAGCAAATTAAAAAAAATCATTGTATACAGTTAATAATATAATGAGGCAAAGGAGAAACATGACAAACTCCACTAGCATATCAACATCATCCGTATGCGCGAAAAGTAACATACTAGCACAAAAAAAACTAACAGATTTACTAGGAAATGAAGTGCCGTTCTTTTTTCAATCATTCTTAACAGCACACAAGATATTGCCAAAATCGATCAATTAACAATCCTTATTAACAATCCTATTACATAGAGATATAGATAACCCAAAATCAGAAACGCTAAAAAATATTGTCACACAGATTCTTATAAATAATAATAACTAATAATAAAAAATTGCGATACACTTGTGTTGAAATATGAAGGAGGAACATCGTTTGCAAACAAAAATGTTATCAATAGCTTCAATAGCCTATTGTTGTAGACCATAAACAAATTTCGATATTAAAAGTTGTAATTTATAGAAGATTTAGAATTCCTCGAAAAAAAACTGCATTATATTTTATTGCTTTTGTGCCTACCTACTTATATATATGCTGGGATTTTGAGATATATTTATTTATTTATTTATAATATATAACATTATTATAACAAGCAGCGCCGTTTCTTAAAGTGTCTCTCGTACCGTGTGGATGGAGTTTACCCGGAACGTGCATGTGATTATGAATCGTTGTTGGTGCGGCATGATGTGGCGTCCTTATCTGTGCGGCGTGAGGAGTGCGGTGTGCGGTTCTTAAAAAAATTATTGCTCAATAAAATCGACAGCATTTATTTGCTCTCGCGTGTGCATTTTCTGGTGCCTCGTTCGGGATCTCGCACTCAGAGTATGTTTTATATCCCACGAATGCGCACTAACGTGTTAAGAATTGCACCGATGATTTCGATGTGTCGTATAGTCAATAATAATGACCGGTATAGTACTCTGTTTGATTAATGCATTTTTTTTTCGCCAGTATCTTATCTTGTTTTCTTGTGATAACCTATGTGTTCGTTTCCTTTTTCGGTACTTTATAGTAATTAAAACCCACTCTTCTTCAATTGTTACCAAAAAAACACATTTCTTTGTTAGTATGTATATGCAAAAGAATGATATTTGATAAATAACCAATATGTAAATTGATTTTAACAGATCTATGCGATGTATTATTGGCATATGCTCGTGTAACCCAAGGCTTCGTGGGAAAATTTATTTATAATTTCCATTTTTTTGTCATTAATCGAAAGCACCAAAGCTGTATATTAATTTAATAAAGATGCATTTTTTGTTATTCTGACAATAAAAATTATTGAAGATACATATGTTTATTTGGTATTTTTATACAAAACTTTGTCCTACTAAAGTCCTCGTTGCTCATTTGGGCAATCCTACAGAACCACATAAAGTGGAACTATTGCAAATTGTGTAAAATATCGGTGTTGAATCAGGTAAAACTAGGGTATATCGTAAATCATCCGTTCTGGCGCGGCGGCGGGACCCCAAGCTTGACGGCAAATTCGTCTAAGAAATACGTCCCATATGCGCAAATACTCAAAGTAGATACATACATAACAAGGCAAGTGTACATACATTGCCGCTATGTCCGCGGGGCCCCCATGACCCCCCTCTATGGGCCCCCTTTGGCCATGGGCCCGTGTGCGCCGCACACCTTGCACACCCTATTGCTATGCCACTGGTGATGGGGAACATCGGAATATGCACAAAATAAAGTTCTAACCTTATCCGATTTCTCTGTTCTGAATTCGATGATTTTAATTTTCAAGTTCCAACGACAACGCACCTTTTTTAATTTTTCAATCAAATGTATAGGTTTCAGACTATCCATTATTTGCCATCAAGAAGACTTGATCTAACAAAGCGTACGATAAGTGACGTTGAATATGAAATTCTGTGCACATTAGCATACCATCATGCAATACATCATCACCAAGAATTATATAGGAATAATCAATGCGATTTATTTTGTTTAATTAACCACACTATAAATGAAAACAATGCTCTTCCTTTGGTCATGCTCTTGCTTTGCTCTTGCTCTTGCAAATAAATAATATATATAACAAGTTTATTTAAATAGCAACATAAGAGTGTGCTTCAGTAATTCATTCCAGTTCCAGCTGCAAGCATTTGCCCAACGATTTCGAAAACTCGCATCCGTCTTCATCTTCTGAAATATTAAAGAAATGTCACTAATCAATCAAATACTGCACCATACCTGTTGTAATCAATTTGGCAAAGCATCGTCTAGCGTCGCGAACGATTTGTATTCTATCCCTGTCATTTGAGACATTTTCCTGCAAGAATTTTATAACTGCCGTTTCCGACGGTGTCCTGTTTTCATCTAACTATTTCAAAATGGTTTAAATTAAAAGAAAATCGTTACGGACACTAGCTATATTTACCAATTCCAAATAACTGAAGACACATTGGCTCATGCACTGTAACATAGACAACATTAGCATTGTTTATTTTTTGTAATATGGATAATTATTGGCTCACGTTGTCTTCGTTACGTTTGTACCGTCTGAAATCTCGATTATAATCATCATAATTCACCCTTCGACCATTATCATTTCGATTTTGATCATTATATCCATTCTCTCTACCTATTTCACTTCCTCCGCCATTGAAGCGATCACGAGTGTCAAACGGATTACTATTCCTTCTGTCATAGTTAAAATTTTCTCCGTGATTTCCATCAAACCTAAAAAAGAAATAAAACATATTTTTACTGCTAGTATTTCTTTACAGGCGATACACTCTTACCTGCCATTTTGATTATTATTATTATTATTATCTTGTTCATCGCAATTATTCCTGGGTCTTCCACGTGTTCCATAATAAGTCAATCGTTCGTCAACATTTCCACTGTCCCCACGACTCCTGTAGATATTCCTCGTTTCTCCATATTGTTCAGGATATGTCCCACCGTCACTTCCGTACCTAAAACCTCTTTGGTCTCGCCTTTCGGACATATAATTTTGCTCTGATCCGTACGGATTGTCATCAGAAGAGGCACTTTTACATTCGTCCACGTATTTTTCAAATTTCTTCTGCAATGTGTCGTAATTATCACTGCGTTTCCTCGCTTGATTATTGGTGTTTGTTAAATTTCTAACGGAGTTCATAAACTTGTTGTCTGCTGTTACAATGGTAGCTAGTAAAAGAATTATGAGTGGTAGTGACCGCATGTTGAAGCGAGAATGTAAGAATTTGGTAAATCTGGGTGTATTTATGTGTTTTGTGTCGCGTGATCTGGGCTTGACAGATTAACAAGCGTAATTATTCATTTTCTATTAGGTTCGTAGTCAGTGGTTGTTCAATGACTGTTTAACAGACATAATAATAAGTCTTAATTGTTTGAAATTGGCCGTGAATTGGCGGATTTGTCCATCAAAAAATTGTTTTCATGAATATGTAAAACTCTAACAATTAAGAGAGATTATTGAGTAAGAGATCTTTTACACCACAAATATTATTAAAATAATATACTTACCATTGTCGCTATCAAACGGATTTGCAGATTTTTTTTTAGTACCAACTATACTTACTGAACATAACGATTGTTAGTAATATCACATGTCAATGGACTTTTTCAGACTTTGAGACCTTTACTTGAATGACGAAATTCTGTTATTCATGGAATCTCTTAGTCAGAATTTGTAGTTAATAATGTACTTATTTTGAAATTGTAATCAACGCTGATTATAAATCATTGTGGATTGCACAAAGTGTCACAAAACTCACAAACACTGGCGAGACAAAGCGGCTGTTATTTAGGGTGTTTTCTCCGAATCCTATTGTTAGATTGACTAACTCCATAGCAATCTCCTTAAAATAAGCAATACTTATTTAGCAATACTTTATTTAAATTTTATTTCTTCTAATCTATGTATTTTTAATGATAATGATAAGTTATGTATCTAATGAGTGCAATATTCCAGTACATATACATATAATATAAATATATATAATCTTAGAGCAACTTTTGTTATTGCATATAGCGAGATCGTTATCAGCCCCTCGGTCATATATAGAACCTTGAAGTTGTTTGCACTTAATTCGGTTACAAAAACTGAATTTTTAGTTAATTCTTACGAGTAAGTTGGGTGGTATTCAGTCAATGTTTGCAGTTGTTAATTTTTACGTAACAGGTTATATGTTTGTTGTATTAACGGACTGTTTGAGTGATACTCAAATTTTTTTTATTTAGGGGCCTCTTGAGCTATCCCAGCCAAAAGTATTAAACATAATCAGATATTATTAGAAACTATATGAACACAATCGGTTTCGACAATTATTTAATAATATTAAAAACGAATGTATCATTCTAATTAAGGAAAGTAATATAAAAATATATTTCGAATAGATAATAAATAAAAAACAAGATACGTTTACGTTCCTCACTTCTAAGGATAACTTCGTTAATTAACTCTTCTAAATTTAATTTATAAACTTTTTTGCTCTCCACACGTAACTTAGCTAACTTAGATAAAAGTGTCATACCCATTGTGTTTCTCAACACGTTTTCACTCATTTTAATTTAGAGAAACTTTGTTCCGAGAATGTCTTACATAGTATGGAATATTAACTGTGCTAAATCGTATCGATTGCTATTCATGTCGATCTTGAATGTTTTTCTAATACAAAGTGTTCACAATTTGGCGGTTAGTTTATCGAAACTGCTAAATGTTTCTATCAGATGCCGTTTGAAAATTGTAAAAAAATTACTTTTCGAGCATACGGAATACGGATGTTGTTGATATGGTAGTGGAGTTTGTCATGTTCCTCCTTTGCCTTATCATATTATTAACTGTATACAATGATTTTATGAATTTGCTCTTATTTGCGGCGTTTTTTGTTTGTTTGTTGTCATTTGGGTTCGGGGTCCCACCTCACTGTCGGCACACGGGCCCATTCATTCCTTGCTAGAGTAGTTTCAAACTAAGAAGAGCACAGTTGTATATGCAACCAATCATACCCAGTGTATGGTTTATAAATTGCCTGTGTATATTTGGTTGCATATACAACTGTGCTCTTCTTAGTTTGAAACATCTATACGCCACAGATCGCTATCGTAAGTTTGTGTACGCTACTGCTAGGAGACGACAGATAAATTCTAGGGATATTTGTCAATCCTTGATAATGTTTATCGTTTTCTGACCATCAGTTGTAACGGTCTGCTATCTGATCTAGGCGAAGCGAAGTGCTGTGCGCACTAGGAAGATAAGATCAAAGCGGCCAAAACAGTCCACATTTGTACGATAAATCGTACAAATGTGGAATTTGTACGCAGATATAAAAAGTAAATTAACAGAAAAAAATTAAAAAAAGTTGTACAAAAAGGTTTATTTTTACCAATAGCTCATTTTGTTCTCCCTTATTTTGTTTCCTTTGTTAATGTACGGCCTCTAGACTTTATTTTCTTGGTTCAGGTTAATTATTTACATTCATAAGGTGTTTTTGAATATTGTAGATTGGTTGTTTTTTAGTCCAGTGCTCAAACAGATTAGTAATCAGTACTACGAGAATTAATATTATATAAAAATTACACTCAGATAGAAGATATAGAGATATATATAGATATATAGATGGTGATACAGATTACAAATGACAATCCATTAGATTGTATATATAAATAGAAAAAATATAGCAAGAAAATTGTGCGCTTTTTGAACATATGTACATTCTTTTCAGTTTGGAGAACAGAATATCGAAAAACATTTTTCACACGCGCTCCTAACCTAACTATACATTGAGATCAAGCGTTCAAATTGGTGGCTGATGATGCCTGACTTAAGTTAGGCATAAAGATAAGCTGTTCTTAAATTTAAGTCGTTCTTAATAAATACGGTGCAAACGGGCATTAATGTTCTCAAGAAAAACGCTCGGACACGTCAATTTTAACTTTTAAATAGACAAAAAGACGTAAAAATTTTATCTATGACGTCACCTATTTCGGAGCGATGACGTCATACTTATTTTTACTAGTACCCTAGAAAGAAAGTATTGTAATCGACGAAAAAAAATTGAGATTTCCACGGAAATACGCGTTTTGGGGCATTTTGGGGAATCGATTGCTATGATTTCTGGAGAAAGTATCTGTGTATGTTTGTGAACACGATAGCGCCCGAACGGAACAACGGATCACGCTGAAATTTGGTATACATCTTTAGAATTATCGGGGGACGAACTGAACTGTTTTTGACGACATTATAACAACCGGAAGAGGCAAATGTTACGTGCATCTTCTGAGGGATTCGTCCGATTGACATTAAATTCATACCAGTTCATCATCCAGTGACATTAAATTTATGTGCACAAAATTACAGACCAGTTGGATGGACGGTTTTTTGCACTATAAGAGTTTATAGAAGCAGTTTGACAGAATCCACAGCATTCGTCACTGTGGTCGTCTGTATGACAAATATCATTATGTCACGCGAAACTGCGGATCCACAGTAGCTGTTTTAATAAAATTGAATAATTGCAAAAGTGTTCAGACACTTCACTGTCCCAACAATGTAGTCGGAAAGTGGAGTGAGGGCCACCCCAGATTTTTTTTCAAATAGCAACCCCATTTTTCTGCTTTTTTCCATTTACTCCAATAGCCTCCAAAATGTCAAGACTAGACTTGTTTGTCTCCAATAATAATTTTTTCCATCAAAATTGAATTTTTATATTTTAAAGTAAATGTGATATTTTAAAAAAATATATGTAATGTACCAATATTTTTACATCGGCATTTTAGTAAAGAGTTCTATTAAAAAACAGCAGACAAAATGGGGGTTGTCATTTAAAATATCTGGGATGGCGTTCACCCAACTTTCCAACTATATCTTTTGCACAATGAAGTGTCTAAACACAATTATTCAATTTTGTGCCATACTCACTCTGGCACCTACCAACGTCAGTTTCTGACAGAATGACATTTGTCGTAATGACATGTAATGTCATGTCATGTCAGTGGCACTGACGTTTGTCAAAATGTGACAATTTGCAACACAGCGACGAAGGCTGTGGATTCTGTCAAGCCGCTTCTATAAAAAGCTAGTAGCGCCTAAACCGTTCATCCCATTGATCTGTAAATTAGTATACTTATTTAAAATCACAGGAGGACGAGCTGATATTAGTTTGGCCAAAATCGTATAAATCCCGAAGAAGACGGATGTAAACATTTGTCACTTCCGGTTGTCATATTGTGGCCAAAAACAATCCAGTTCGTCCCCCGGCAATTCTAAATAAGTATGCAAAATTTCAGCCCGATCTATTGATCCGCGAGAGTACAAAACTGTACTCTTTGGACTAGTAAATCCTATCATCACCACTATCACCAGGATCGAAAATAAATACAGCACATTACATCATACTGAATTATTAGCTCTGTTTGCGGTAACAGTTTCCAACGGTTGGGAGTCAGATTTATATTGGACCTGACGTAGTAGTGCGAGGCGAGTAGGGGAATAGTATAGCAAGGCATCGCATTGGCAGAGCCTGCAAACCGTATGCTCGTCAAGAAACCTCATCTGCCTAGGTCCTAGGAGATAAAGAAGAGAAAGATGCAACAAAGAACTCCAAGTCTTCTACAAAAAACTCAGCTTACAGCACTTTTATATCTTCGCAATTTTAAGAAGGAATTAAAACAACAACAACATATCATCAATGCCAAATATCATCAAGGATTAAATCAACAACAAACAATATGTTTAGGTACTACATATGTTGTTTATATCTACAACTGCAAACGCATAAGCAGAACTCAAACGCTATCGAAAATAGGGCATCACCAGAGTTCAAATTTCTATTTTACACAGCAGTATGTAAATCCATGCTATTAATAATACAACGAGCGACACACAAATGCAAACTTGCCGTATTTTATTCAATGCCAGAACGTGCAAATCACTCTTGACTCCACGAAGGAGACATTTGGTAAATTACTTAATCACGGCATAATAAATTTGTTCTATTATTGTTATTATCAGTTGAGCAGCCGTCCAGTTGCCGACTATCCGTTCTGAAAGTGTTACGGTTTATTTTTCCGAGGTTAGAACCAGTTTATTATCAGTGTTATTTAGTTTGTTTACTGCGTTCGTGTAGCGCGTGTACCTATGTAGTAAAAGTTAAGGTAAATTGACACAAGGTATTGATTTTATATTGTGGTGGAGAAACATTATCAAGTGTTGAGATAAGAGTGATTACGACATTTCACAAACATCGCAGTGTCTGTGTTTTATTCTTTATGTTATTTTTAATTTTAGATGGCAACGAAAAGTGGTAAATTTCAGTTTGCAATCGATAGGGGTGGAACTTTTACAGATGTCTTTGCACGATGCCCAAACGGAAAAGTCAGGGTCCTGAAATTGCTCTCGGAAGATCCTACGCACTACAATGACGCACCAACAGAGGGCATAAGAAGGATACTTCACGAGGTAGTTAAGTGTTTACTTTTCGAAACAATAATATCTAATCTGCATAACAATGCGCAGTATGTTTATAAATAAATAATTGATTAAAATAGGTATATACATACTGAATATAGTGATCCTTGGGGTTCACGGATTTACCTCAATTCTTAACAGTGCTGTTATTATAATGTATATAATCTGCAATAAATCAGAGCATGTTTACAAATGATGCAATTGCTACATATTTCAGTTAACTTTACCGCACTGCTGTAGTTCTTATAAGCTCTTTGATATTTCGTGTCCTGCCTGTTGCTGTTATGATTCTACATGTAGATATTTCTCATAAACCAGATAAACCTAACGGCTAACTAACACCAATAACACAAGATAAGCTATCATTAACAAATATTAACGCAGATTAAAACCAGGGCCGGATTAAGCCATATAGAGGCCCCTAGGCAATCCAAGCTTCGGGGCCTCTGCCTTCTTAAGTAGTTATGTACGTAGGTCGCATGCCCCTAAGCAGTGGGCCCCTAGGGGACTATGGGCCCATAGGCAGTTGCCTACATTGCCTTATGGATAATACGGCACTGATTAAAACAAATGCATAGAAATAAGGAAGGACTTTGATGCAAAACATTTTTTTTTTTGACCAACATTATTAACTCCACAATTACTCTTTTTATATCTAGAAGAATAAGATTTTCGACAGAGCAAAATGTACTCAACATAAACATACTAAACTCTAAAACCGGAAGAATAACTAGCCGTTGAAATAACTACATATATTGAAATTTTTATTAGATGTAGGGCTTAGAAAAACATCTAGGATGTTCATACATGTTCTCGCCATAAACTGCTTAGCCAATTGAACAACTAAATAAAGAACATATGATCAGTATACATAATATCGAATACATAATATCGAAAAATAAGACTATAGTAATTATTTCAGGAAACTGGTAATGCTGTGGACGCCAACGGTAACGTTAACAGCGACTTTATAGAATGGATACGAATGGGTACAACAGTAGCGACCAACGCCCTACTCGAAAGAAAAGGCGAACGGATGGCTTTGGTAACCAACAAATACTTCAGAGACCTTCTATTGATCGGCAACCAAGCCAGACCGAGCATCTTCTCTTTGGTAATCACAAAAACACCACCTCAAACAAACAAACCGTTACAAACGTCATTTCTAGAACATCCAAAGGCCTGAGGTCCTGTACAAAGAAGTGGTCGAAATAGACTGCAGGATCATACCAGCGTTACCAGGACAATGCCAACTTGGAGAACTGGCCTCCAACTGGCGAATAGCGAAAGCCACCACGGGAGAACACTTCCTTGTCACTAAAGAGATCGACGTGGATGAGGTAAAGCGAAAACTGACCGCCTTGAAGGAGAGCGGAATTCAAAGCATTGCTGTGGTTCTTGCCCACAGCTATGCGTTCCCTGATCAGGAGAATGACGTGGGGAAAATTGCAAATGAATTGGGCTTCAAACATGTGTCTTTATCCCATGATGTAATGCCCATGGTGCGAATAGTTCCAAGAGGTTTTACAGCTTGCGCTGATGCTTACTTGACGCCCCATGTTAAAAACTACGTTGAAGGGTTTACCAGTGGCTTCAGGGACAATTTGAAAGGGTGTAGGGTGTTGTTCATGCAAAGTGATGGTGGATTAACACCCATGGATCATTTTAATGGTGCTAGAGCCATTCTTTCAGGACCTGCAGGTGGCGTAGTTGGGTATGTTTGCATCTTTTTGTGGCATAGCAATAACTTGATGTTTTAGGTATGCTGTAACAACATGGCAAAAAGAAACTGATTTATCTGTGATTGGATTTGATATGGGAGGCACATCTACAGATGTATCCAGATTTGCTGGCACCTACGACCACGTATACGAAAGCACAACAGCTGGTGTGACGATTCAAGCACCACAATTGGACATCAACACCGTTGCAGCTGGAGGTGGTTCCATGTTGTTCTTCAGGTGAGCTTGAGTCTATGATCGACAGTGCTGATTGTAGATTTCCGGGAGAAAACCGCGTCACCGACGATTTTTTCGCATTCTGTTGCAAGAGGCATTTTCAGGAAGTGATCGAAATCTTCAAACATCCCTCCAATCTTAATAGAGATGACGATTGGCATTTGCATCACAGCTGGAAAGCACTTCTACGACCACCACAGCCAATCACAGCTACCCCAAATCGCCTACCTACGCCAGGCACCTATAAAAAAACCCTCACCCTTCCACACACACGTAATTCTCTTCGTAGCTGTCTTACTGTTACATCCTGAAGATGCCTCTTGCAACAGAGTGCGAAACATTGACTAGTTTATCGTCGTTTACGCGGTTTTCTCCCGGATATCTAGAACTTAGCGATTCGGATCGCGGAAGTCTCTAATCTAAATGCTGATTGACTACTCAATGCTTAATGTCTTATGCCGCATCAAATTTCTTCCTAGGTCGGGTTTATTTGTGGTCGGGCCAGAATCAGCTGGTGCTCATCCCGGCCCTGTTTGTTACATGAAGAATGGTCCTCTAGCAGTAACAGATGCCAATTTAGTCTTGGGAAGACTATTACCTGAGTATTTCCCGAAAATCTTCGGCCCGAATGAAGATTCTCCTTTGGCAAAAGACGCCGCAATGGAGGAATTCAAAAAATTGACAGATGATATCAATACGTTCTTATTAAGCCAAGACAAAGGCAAGAAAGAGAGGATGTCACTCGAGGAAGTCGCCATGGGCTTTATTCGGATAGCTAATGAGGCCATGTGCAGACCTATAAGGGCATTGACGCAAGCGAAAGGTTACGACACAGCAAGGCATGCCCTAGCTTGTTTTGGTGGTGCTGGCGGGCAACACGCATGCGCTATAGCGCGATCATTGGGAATGACGACTGTATTCGTGCATAAATACGCTGGGATATTATCAGCGTATGGTATGGCGTTAGCTGATGTGGTCCATGAAGCTCAAGAACCTTCTGCGAAGACCTACACCAAAGAAAACTTCTCATACTTCGACGAGAGATTGGACGTCTTGGCAAAGCAGTGCAAGGAGGAGCTAAAATCTCAAGGATTCGAAGAAGACAGCATATTCTTCGAGTACTACCTCCACATGAGGTACGACGGTACAGACTGCGCTCTGATGTGTGGCCCTCAATCGTCAAAAACATCCACGAAGCACGGAGATTTCCTGAAGAGCTTCACGAATCGTTACCAAACAGAGTTTGGGTTCACCATCCAAAATCGCAGCGTAATGGTTGATGATGTCAGGGTGAGAGGTATTGGGAAAAGTCTGCTTGAACAAGACGAACAAAAAGCGACGGCAAGTGGGAAACCCAAACCTGAGAAGATTGTCAAGGTGTTCTTTGATGGTGGTTACCAAGATAGCGAAGTGTACCTTCTGCAAGAACTAGCGCCTGGTCATGTCATTCAAGGACCTGCCATCATCATGGACAACTTGAGCACCATCCTGGTGGAACCAGACTGCACTGCGACCATCACCAGATTTGGAGATGTGAAGATCACCATTGGTACAGGGAAGATCAAGGAAATCGGACCGGAGTTGGATTCTATTCAATTGAGTATCTTCAGCCATAGGTTCATGAGTATTGCGGAGCAGATGGGCAGGTGAGGATTCACTGATTCACTTGAATTATCTTCTTTGGTGTTATCAATAGTAGTTTGTTTCTGTTTTACTGCAGACTAGAGTTCAGTTCTTGGCTGATAATGATTTCCTTCTGGTGGTACTACATTTCAGACATGACAATGACACTAATACATCTATGGAACATGAAAATACTATATTTCTTTCAAAAATATCATAAGAAATTCTTTTGAACGTCACGATCAATTTCCTTTTGTTGCACATAACCATATAAACATGAGAAATTTCTGATATTTCGTTGAGCTTCTATCTGACACACAACTAAAACAGTTTTGACAAACTTCACACAGAATACTACAAAGAACGTCAATCTCCACCAACATCAAAGAGCGTTTGGACTTCTCTTGCGCCTTGTTTGGTTCTGATGGTGGATTGGTTTCGAATGCACCGCACATTCCGGTGCATCTGGGCGCAATGCAAGAGGCGGTACAGTACCAGATGATCTCAAGGGGTACCTTCAAGGAAGGGGATGTCATTTTGACCAACCATCCAGCAGCTGGAGGATCCCATTTACCAGACTTAACAGTTATCACACCAGTATTCCATAAGTAAGAAGTATCAATTTTCCACACATTCCATTAAGATCATGTATCATGTATATTAAGATTAAGTTCATGATAATGTTCTCTTTATAGAAACGAGAAGAAGCCTATTTTCTTTGTGGCATCTCGTGGCCACCACGCTGACATCGGTGGTATAACACCTGGGTCGATGCCACCACATTCCACTAGCTTAGACCAAGAAGGAGCGGCCTTCAAGAGTTTCCTGCTTGTGGATGGTGGTCGATTCTGCGAGGAGCAGTTTACGAGGGAAATCTTGAGAGCTGGTGGTAGGAATCTGAATGATAATATTTCGGATTTGAGGGCACAAGTGGCTGCTAACCAGAAAGGCATACAGTTGGTTGGGGAGTTGATTGAACAGTACGGTTTGAAGGTGGTACAAGCTTATATGAGCCACATCCAGGCCAATGCTGAAGTGGCAGTGCGTGAGATGCTTAGAGAAGTTGCTAGAGTTACTTTAGCGAGGACAGGGGAGAGTGTCTTGGAGGCTGTTGACTATATGGATGATGGGTCTCCTATAAGATTGAAGGTGACTTTGGACGCGGAGGATGGATCTGCTATTTGTGATTTTACGTAAGTGAAGTGAATACATTATTTCTTAACGGTGCCACCTAGGCCATATCTTCAAACGAGTTGTTGAAAAATAATATCCATTTTTTAAATGTTTAGGCAAGCCATTTTTTTGGAGATTAGTATATTTATTCTCCTCTTGGGCGGTAAATTTCCTAGTGCCACCTGCATTTTGTTGTTTTTTTACCCCTCGGCCCCTAATCAAAGTTGTTTTTTCTTTTGTTTTGTGTAGGGGAAGCGGCCCGGAGGTGTGGGGTAATTGTAATGCTCCCAAGGCGATAACCCTATCGGCCCTTATATATTGTCTCAGGTGTATGGTCGGACACGATGTGCCCCTAAATCAGGTAAAAACTCGAATCCCACATGTGCCGTTCGTGTCGTCCTTTAACCCGAGATTTTACAAAATCTCGAGCGACCACTATATGTCCATAAAGGGCTTTCTAAAGCAGGGTCACTTTGAAATAAACAACCAGAGAGTTTTACCGCTAAGATCAGAAATGTGTTAGAGTTGCCTTTATCTAGTTAAACCCAGAGTTTTCTAAATCTCAAGTGAATAAGTCCTAATCTGAAAGAAACTGGCCCCCACCCAACTTTCCGACTACATTGACACGCTGTTTACATATTTATAAACTCTCTAAATCGTATAGTCGCCGTGTCGCCGATAAAAATGCGATAAACTGTTCCAACAATTAGATAGCATAGGCGCTCCAAACATGTTTACAGCAGATGGGTAATAATAATAATCTGGGCTGGCACGCAATCGAAACGTGTACGTCGCCATTGCCTCCTTTAAAAATAATAATAGGCTTTATCATCTGTTTGTACTGTATATTTATATATTTTATTAGCTTTTACCTAGCTCAGACCTAGGCTTTGAACACAGACATGAACGCATGAGCGTAGACATAAACCATGATTTAGGTTATCTAGACTTAATAAGTTTATTAGTTTATTAGAACAACAGCTTTTCTGGGATGTTTCAGTATCTTGAAAACAAACATAAATCAGGAAACTTCTCAAAATCTCTAGATTTTAACAATTATGAAATGTTAACAATGACCAATCCAATCCACGAAATAAATAACGTCTATGTCTATATTATGATCATTAGGGTTGTTTGGCTCCAATCAAAACAATAATACCGAAAGGTTCCATCTTGGATCCCAGCGACGAAGCAGCCGTTGTAGGAGGCAACGTCCTAACCTCTCAAAGGATAGTTGACGTCGTCCTAAAGGCTTTCCAGAGTTGCGCAGCTTCTCAAGGCTGCATGAACAACATCACCTTCGGCAGCGAAACTTGGGGTTGCTATGAGACAGTCGCTGGAGGAAGTGGCGCCGTAAGTGCTACTATATACATAAATAAATCCAATTCTTGATCCATATATTTGTTTGTTAAGACGCCAAATCAATATATGAAGCTATAAAAACAAGTTGCTTTGTTATAGTTGTGTTCTTTGGTAAATTTTTGTTTTTTGGTAAAGGGACCATCATGGGACGGTTGCTCTGGTGTCCATACCCATATGACCAACACTAGGATTACTGATATTGAGATCTTGGAAAGAAGGTATCCGGTACATGTGAAGAAATTCATGCTGAGGCCATCCACTGGGGGCGAGGGTAGATTTCGAGGAGGCGATGGTGTTTTGAGGGAGTTGTACTTCAGAGCTCCCATTACTCTGTCTGTCCTCACTGAGAGAAGGGTACTGGAGCCATATGGTTTGCAAGGTCTGCGCTATTTTTAACTTGATTGTGTGGTCTGTGAGATGTTTGTCTGGGAATGTCAATGACTCAAACGGATGTTGATGAAATATACACTGAGCGTCCCAGATGATGTGGTTATACATATATTTGAACTTGCTTAAGCTTGTATATTTATTCTTTTATATTCTTGTGTGTTTATGTTCGATAGCGTGCCCAATATTCGGAAAATACTTTACAGAGCGTTCATAAATAATTAATTGAAGTTTGTGAAATGTTTGTTTTGTATTTCTAAGGTGGACAGCCTGGTGCCAGAGGCTTGAACTTATTGGTTAGGAGTAACGGAAGAGTTATCAATTTAGGTCCAAAGACAGCTGTGCAAGTAAAACCAGGTGTAAGTATACTACTGTAACTCACGATCAACAAAGACATGATGTATTTATTGCTGTTTGAACAAATGTAGTGTTTTCAAGAATCTTTCTATGGTTCTACCGAACACCGTTCAATATTGCTGTTAGAATTATCGATTATGAGAATTGAAGAAGTGGATTTTTATTATACATATTAGAGTTGATATTTAAAATCGGTTTTCTTTAAGGATACATTCCAGTTGCATACCCCAGGTGGAGGTGGTTATGGTGAACCTGGTTCAGAACGATCTGAGGACGAAAATTCGGCGAAGATGAAAAGTTTCTGCGAGCGTGGAAGTGTTTTTGAATATCGTCAGAACCAGGAGAGTGTATAAGTAGATGATTTATAAGCAATCCGTTAATCTATATTGTAAAAATGTTTAAGATGAAATATATCCAGCATTTACCTAGATATAGTAATTTTTATGACTCAATACTTATTTATGAGTTACCAACTGTTATTTATGAGTAACTTATTTATGAGTTACCCAACAGAGAGTTGTTATTCACCATGGGGAGTGTTTTGTCGTATCGCAAATGATATGATATGATTTATTATTATTATTATTATTATTATGAGTCACAGCAGAGAAAATACCACAATGATAAGGAGGACAATTGTGATACATTTATTTGGCGGGAAATCTCATAAAAGACGCCATAATTTTTGATAGTATTCTAATGAATTAAGTTGTGACCAGTATTCGTTTACTGTTTGTTAAATAGAAATAAATATTATACTCTTCTAAAATATCGTCTTCTAGTACATAATGAGGATACATTTCCATAGATTTGTATATTAGATTAATTTCTAGTTGAATGTTACAAAAGATGCCTTTAATTAAACAAAATTTGACTTCGATAATTCAAAAGGATGCATATTTTATGAATTATTGATAAAACAGTTGAACTAACCTGATTTATAATTATCTTTCTGCTATCTAACTCAAGCACACAACACAACTGATTTAGTCGGCATTGGGTAAATCTATATCCTGTTGGAGGAGGAGGAGATATTGCAAACATGCTATACATGTATACAAATATTTTGCACATAGTAGAGACATATCTTAAGTGCTATTACACTCTTAGAACATGAAAGTGTTTATTTTACAGATATTTAATTTAATTATGAAACAATACACATAAAATTACGGAAGCTTTATTGTACAGTTTATTTTGTACCTATTAGAATATTCTTCATGCATGACCACTGAGTCCACTGACACAAATAGCTAAGCACCATTTCTACAAATATTGTGTTATAAAGAATGTTATAAAATCAATTTCAAATCTTGATTGTATGTACCTAAATCTTGTTGTATAATAAATTTATACATCTAAGGTTGATTCTAACCTGTTTTAATTCAATTTTGTGAATCCATAATCACTCTGAAGCCCAACCTAGCGTCAGTGGTCACCATTCCACGGATCTGCAAATTTGTATACTTCTTTAAAGTCACTGAAGGATGAGCATGTAACAGTGTGCTCAAAATCGGTTGACTCTTAAAATACACAACATCTGCAAATTCTGGTTATAAAATTGTCACCAAAGGTAGTCGCTATCGTGTTCTCAGACATACCTACACACATACAAACCCAAAGAAATTTTGATTCCTTTTTGTCGATCATGTTATAGTAATGTTCCTTCTTGGGAACTAGTTGGAAAGTAAAAACGTATGTATTTTTTATCAGGCCAAAGACCTACAAAATCGCCATCCGGCAGATGTGGTTGCTTGCACCTTGCATGAAGGCAACCAGAATAACACAAATGTGAATAACAATATCACCTTCACTCACATGGCAATGGTTTACACATGGTTTAACAACATACGTTATTTGCTTGTAAGAAAATGCATACCTACCGAACAAAAACTCTCAATTTTTCACAAAAACCGTATTATAGATGTTTCAAACTAAGAAGAGCACAGTTGTGTATGCAACCAAATATACACAGGCAATTTATAAACCATACACTGGGTATGATTGGTTGCATATACAACTGTGCTCTTCTTAGTTTGAAACTACTCTACTCGATAATTGTATTATACAAGATTATGTCAAGTATAGTATAATCCACGAGAGCTGACAATTATTAAACGTTTCCTGGTGTCATTTTTGACGTACGCGTCAAATCTTGTTTCACCGATCACGCAAGTTAGAATGAAACAGCCTTCTTGTTGTATGTCTGTTTCGTAACCTTAAAAGTCACGAGTTATTATCAGCTATCGTGGATTATACTATAGCAATGATAATAATCTAATGACAGTGTAACATGCGCGTTGCACAACTTAATGATGCGGGTCCACGAGGAGTTGCTACTATTCAATTTTTGATACCACGACATGTAATAACAACTAGTTGTTTTTGGAGTCCAAAATGTGAACACTCTGGGTCGTCAAAATCATTACAACATAGCTAAGTGCAAGATAAAAAGTAAATCACGTGTGTTTACATATTTTGTTATTTATTGTGTTTGATATTAATACTATGTTAAAAAATGTTAATTTTATCGAGGATCTTTTTAAGCAACAGCTTAGGTATGTCTAAGATGCAGGATCACAACGGTAAGTGCGGTTGTGTTTGTAAAAGCTCTGACTTTAAATTTGTGAAAATAGTCACCAAACAGATATACGTTCATTATTTTGAACTGATTCAAAGCATTCACCAGCAGTGAGCAGGTGATTGCAGCTTGTGCTGTATCCAAGATAATTTCCCAATTAAAGAGTCCGGTGCCGGACTTTTTTCCTTAGTTTTGTTTCGTCAATACCAATAGCTAAGAAAACATGTTCCAACGACGACTCCTGCACTATATAATCCTGTATACCCATGTTCTCGTCATTTTTTAAGTTATCCGCAACCTCCATAACTTCTTCTTCTAATCCATTCATAACGCATACTGTTACAATATGCTGCAAGCAATAAAAATTATATGTATATATATGTCGAGAAATTGTTTATTATATTCTAGTTTAATTCTGCAGATGGGTTTGCTGCAACAAGAAAGCAAGATATTTTGACTTACACTTCGTTCTTCCAGTACGACCACCGTTCCTATTTCGGAAAATTTATTCCGCAAACATTCAATAATTCTCTTCGTATCTGGTTTCGGTTGTTTTGTGTCAGGTGAATTCTTCAGTTTTAGACAAATTATATAACCAGCGTTATAATCCTTCTTTAGCTCCTCAATGAAATGTGTTTTTTCATTAAAAAATTTTCCTGCTTTCATAATGGCCACTTTATTGCACAATTTTTCGCATTCGTCCATTCTATGCGAAGTAAACACAATTCCGCTTGAGGTTTTCGCCTTCCCGATCAATTCTTGTATCTTCAGCCGACTTTCAAGATCGACGCTAGTAGTCGGTTCGTCTAGCGCTATTATATCAGGATTTCCTATCATGGCAATGCAAGTGTTAAGTTTTCTCTTATTTCCCCCACTGTACGTTTTGCATAGGCGATCGGCATATTCTGACAATCCTATAGTGAGAGGAGAAGAAATTAAAGTACTTTAATTTATTAAAAAAAAAATAAATAAATAAGTGTTGTTGTGAATGTTCCAATTACCGCATTTTTTCAACAGATCATCAACTTCGTCTTCCTTAATGTCATGTTTTTGAAGACGAGCAAAGTACTGTAGCATTTGTTTTCCTGTGAGGTCACCAATCATTGCATGCTCTTGTGGACAGTAACCAATCTTTCTCTAAAAGAAAAATATTTAAACTGGTGCTCGAAAGTTCGAGCACAAAAAACATGTTGCGAACACACAGGAAGAGTTAAGAGATGATCATAAAACTGAACAGTTGAACTGAACAGCTAGCCTTATAGTGACGCATGACGCCTACTTACCTTAGTGACATACAGATTTCCGCTAGTCGGCAGTTTCTGTTTTGTAATCATCTTGAATATCGTACTTTTCCCAGCACCGTTAAACCCAAGCAAGGCAAAGCAGTCGTTTTTCTTCACTTCGAAGGAAATTCCTTTAACCACTTCGACCACTTGTCTAGGTATCCACGTTTTGTAAACCTTTTTAACTTTGTCTGCTTTTATTATTGACTCTTCGTCTATTTTATTATTGTTTTTAGTTGTACTGAAAGACGTTGTTATCCTTTGAATCAATTCTGAATAATCATACAGGATTACTAGCACAAGGCAAAATACTGCGCCAAAAATGGTAAAAAGCATATAACCACCCCACTCCATGTAGGCACGCTGATCGATACATTCTTCGCTATAACGATCTAAAACAAGAATATAGTTCAGGTGATGGTATGAGTGCACGAACATGCACTGGGCTGTGATTGGCTGTGGTGGTCGTAAAAGTGTTTTCCAGCTATGATGCAAATGCCAACCGTCATCTCAATTGAGATTGGAGGGATATTTAAAGATTTCGATCGCTTCACGAATTCTGCGAGGATAATGTGATTCGCGGGAGATGATTTTTGGGTGGTGATCTGACCCAGCCTTGTACAATGTTCATGTTCTGAAACCCGAACGCTGACAGAGCGCTTTGTCCCACCAATGTAGACACTGCCACAAGCACTTGGGATACGGTATACACCTGGGGCTAGCAGTGGAGAAAGTTTATCTTTAACGGATGGCAGTAAATCAGAAATTTAGGTTAAGGGTTTGAAAATGGGTTTGATGGATGTAGGGAAGAAAAGCAGTTGCGATTGGTGGGCCAGGCTGTTGATTTGGTTGTGTCGTTTGAGGTGTTTGCTGATGTTTTTGGATAAGACTTTGGTAAGATGGTCAAGTTTTTTTGTGGAGATTGTCGGGGTGGGTTGCCTGTATACGGTGTGGTTGAGGGAACCAAAGAATTTAATAAGCATTTCAAACATATATCAGAAAAGAACACACACGCACAAGTATGGTGTGCCACACCCAGTATAAGATTAAGAGTAAATAACAGTAACCAGTTCCGTGAGATATGTACCTATTATCTATAAGGGAATATGACTTACCGCAACATGGAGGTGGGTTCTCCTTGCATATCATCTCAGTTTGATTTAGCGTCTTTATATCCCAATTGTGATTCTCAACCATCTTGATACAAAATTTGGAAAATAGATAGGAAAATGTAAAGTGCGGGTTCAGGGCAAATAGAGAACGCAGGATATCGGCCTTGTCATTTTCAGCAGCTTCCAGTGTTAAGACAATACCGACAAAAATACTCATGTACATATTTGGTACAAGAAACGTGGCACACGCACTGGCGATGGACTTCGACCAAGAAGAAATCAGGTATGTTACAGGAATTATTGTCACGCAGTATATTACAAAGATGGCCAAGACCATTACTGCAACAAATAAACTAGACATTACTATTATGTATAGAATAAAACACACAAAATAGTATCAAAATTCTATACGTACAAATTGCTACAGGTTCTAGCGAAATAAATCCCGCTAGCGATGCAAACCATAGAGCTACAATGACTGGCGTGATGGTCGCTAGATAGATGACAACATCCAGAAGATAGCTGCTAAGCCAGTAGCTGCATCTTCCTATGTTGTAGATGAATGAAATACATTTTACAGAATTATTTCTTTCTATTGTTGGTAGAAATATTGAGAACATCGCTGAAAATAGTGCACCCAGCGGAAGCAATGTAGACCACAGCATTAGGTTGTCGGAGAGGGACTGCTCAACGTTCAGTTTATTTGTGTTAACGGATCTCAGTGGTGTATTTGATCCAATTATTGAATACTCGTCACCAGCAGTTAGTTTCAGCAGCGTATTCGTTGCCAAATTCAATGATATAGGTGCGCCGTGGATAGCTTGGTTGGCATACATGATGTTAATGTGTGTTATAGCGCCATCTTCAATTGTAAATTCATTAGCGACAATTAGATTGGTTTTGTACTCTGCGAGGTCTTTCTCGCCCCTTTCAAGTAATTCTAAAATTTAAAAAGCATTATAGATATTCATAACAAGACGCATTTCTATTAGCTTCACTTTCTGATACGTCGTCTGCTTTTATTGGAGAACTGTCTTGGATGTGAACCATGCTATCGAATATGCGTTCCAACTTTAAATGTGGCTGCGAGACGCTGTAGTAGACATCTTGGGAACTGTAGGTATCCAACTGTAATTTTAAAGTCTTTCCATCTTGTGAAACATCTTTGAAACCTTTATCGCTAAGTTTGAATGCCATTAGTATCAGTAGGTAGGAGATGCATACCTTAAAATATATTTATTAAACCATCATTTCCTCAGCAAAATGTTAAAAAAATAACCTACAATTGGAAGCCATTTGAAGAATGTGTTCTTCAAAAAGAACCACTTCTTGTATATTATGATCTTAATTTGTTTGTTGAAACGAACAAAACTTGACTTTTCGCTTGTCGCATCATCCGTGCCTGTAACATATATTTGTGGCATTTTTATGGCCGCGTTTCACAGTCTTCAAACGTAGCATTTTTTTACTATAACTGTATTTTTTGCGGCTTCGTATACAGGTTTTGCGGAAACTCAACGTCAAGCAGATGCCAGGAGAGAGGGTGGTTTATGTACCTTCTGGCAAAAGTATTAAAAAAAAAAAAAACTCTAAAGAAAGTAGAAAATCGACATCCTTTATCACATATTTAGTTACTGTGGCAACTTGCGATTTTTTGCTAATATGATCTTAATTAATCGTACCATTAATTGCAGTCGCAAAACGCTTAAAAAAATGTGACATTGGTCAAAATAATGTAGTTTGAGTAGTGGTTTGAAAAAAATGTGTCACTTAACTTTGACACTTTATTACAGAAAAAATATACTGTACTACCCTCGGCAAGTTATTTTAAAAAATGGGCCAACTAGCTAGGATTTCAAAAATGTACAACACTTGCTACTTTTCTGACAACAAAAAAAATGAGAATTTTTATTTAAAGTTATTGCAAGAAACTCAACCTAGCGTAGCTAATCAATTGAAGAAATAGATTGAAAAATAAAATAAAAAGTATGAAAGTTCGAATTGTTTACCTTCAGCACGAATACATCGGCCACGAAATCGGACACATGGGCGTTTTCGCTCATAGTGTCAAGGTCGAGCGGGTGAGAGCCTGTTCCGAATGCTCGCGTAGGAGAGAGAAAGGAGCTCTACGCTTTTAGCGTTTCGCCAAGAGTGAGCATTCCGAGGCATAAAAATGATCGTTCGATAAAATGTGTGTAGCGGATTGCAATAATCTTTTCTTTTTTGGGCCGAAAAGTAATAAGTGTTGTACCTTTTTAAAATCCTAACTAAACGACATATTTTTTAAAATAACTAGCTACTTTACTGTATATTTTTTCTGTAATAAAGAGTCAAAATGAAGTGACAATTTTTTTTCCAACCACACTCAAACAAACTACCTTATTTTTGTCAATGTCAATTTTTTTGATCGATTTGTGACTGCGATTAATGTTACGGTTATTTAAGATCATTGTATTACCAAAAAAACTGCAAAGGAGTTATAAAATTTGTTGACACAGTAACTAAAGATGCATTTTTGTCAAAACCTACATAAACTACCCTCTCTCCTGGCATCCGTTTGACGTTGAGTTTCAGGACAGTCTGTATAAAAATTTGGAATATAGTAAGTAAATACAAACCTGTAGAAGAAAGATTATCATCGCTACATGTTGTCATTTTGTTTGATGTCGCAGAACGCTTCTCTTTACTTCTTCGTATTCTACAACAATAATTTATTACAAAGGTATAATTAAAAATTAAAGAAAAAGTATACTTGTTGTAAATGTCTTCCAGCATAAGTGAATTAAACATTCCTTCCATATCTGTAGTATCAAACGTTAATTGAATCAAATTTGGATTGTGTTCTGCATTGCTACGTTTTCGAGCAAATTGTGAAATGTTTTGTTTCTGCTCTTCACTATTAACGGATACCCTTATGTGATATCCAACTTCTGAAATGTTGATATATTGAAATTGTTAATCGATTTTGGACCATCCGACTTACCGTATTTTTCTTTCAGGTATAATATGGTTCCGTAACATTCCAATTCACCCTCATCGATAATTGCTACTCTATCAGCTAGTTCTATCGCTTCTTCCATGAGATGAGTACTCATGAGTATAGTTGTGTCGCCTTTCAACTCACATATTAAATCCCAAATAGTTCGCCGTCCCTCAGGATCGATTCCAGCCGTTGGTTCATCAAGTATTAGGAGCTTTGGACTGCCCAGAACTGCTATTCCAATAGCCAATTTTCTCTTCATCCCACCTGTCAGATGTTTTACCAATTCGTTCCTCTTCTCGTACAAGTTCAGTTTGTTTTTAAGAAGATCTTCTATTTGTGTTTTTACTTCTTTCAATGTTAATCCCTTCAGCTAAAAGAATTCTTCGCATAATGTATCTTTGGGTATATAAGATTCAACTTACCCATCCAAAGAACTGAAGATGTTCTTTTACGGTGAGTTCCGACAATAGCAAGTTTTCTTGCGGGCAGATTGACACCAATTGTCTATTGTTACGATCAACCTCGCCTGATTCCGGCCAAATAATATTTCCGGATGTTTCCTTAGTTAGACCTGCTAGCATGGACATAAGTGTGGTTTTCCCAGCACCATTGTGACCTAGTAGAGCTGTCAGTGATCCAGAATATATCTTGATGTTCAAGTCTTTAACGGCTTTCAGTTTGTCATACGTTTTAGTCAAATTTTGTATATCAAGAAGCACTTTTCCGTTGTAGTCCTCGATGTGTTTGTGATCAGGCGTTTTTAACTTGGCCTTTGCTTCATCTGCTTTGGAATCGTCGCGGTTTCTTCGAAAAATTCGGTGCAGGCTAGACGGCAGGTTCTAGAATTTCAGACTAATCAGTTTTAAACATTTTATAATGCGACTGCTTTGTACCTCCTTGAAAATCTCCCAATGCGTTGTAATTATATACTTTCCTGTTAGATGATAGTCAAAAGCCGACGCAAGAATAATATATAAGATGGTGTCAACAGCTAACATTAGGATAACATGTACCATACGCATGTTATCGTTGCAATTGCGTGGTAGTTCAGTCCAGCCCATAGAAGTTCCTATACATTTAGGAAATTACATACAAGAAGATTATAATTTATGATCACAGAACCATTTTTCAATTACCTCTTAATTCGCCTTCAGATAAAATGCCAATTCCATAATACAAAGCTATGTTTGGAAGTAAACACATCAGCAATTTTGTATAAAATGATATTAGCTCCATATTTGTAGCTATTGCTACAAAGCAAACGTAAACGACAAACCAGATTATTATTCCTGATAACATGGCCAATAAAACTGAAAAATAATAAGATGAAATTAATTTCATAAGTACAATATGCAACGTCGTTTTGTTAATTTTTTAATATTTTTATTTTCGAAATATATTCCACAAATTATCCCACCACCTGACACACCCATAAATACCTTTTTCGAATAATCTACTGAATGCTAAAATAAAGCTTATTGTCGCCGAGCAATAGAGAAGTAACAGCATTGTCAGCTGCCACTTGTTCGCATGTTCCAGCGGTGCAAAGTGTTCGTGGAAAAGTTTACTGGTTAGCAGGTAAACCATTGCCAGGACAGATACGACACAAAATAAGAACCCATTCAAGAACCAACCAAACCAATATGCCCGCGATCTTAGACCATTTATAGTCATCAAATGCTGAAAATAGTAATGACTGCAGATTGGCACATCTGTTCTATTCTGTTCATACCTTTATCCCGGATCGTTTCTCCGCCATTACAAGCCTTAGGATAGATAGAAAGAGTAATGTAAAACTGAGAATAACCAATAATGGAAGTAGATAACTGAATATATTCCGCATGCCATTGTCTTCCCAATGTGATGGATATGGAAACTCTTGGAAGGACATTGACGTGGCAAGGGCTGATTTGTTAACCATTTCGATGAATGATGTCTCTAAGGCCCACTGCGTTGGTATGAATTGTTGTCCTATGTATAATTCCGACCCTAGATCAAAATAATTATATTAAAATTTGTTACTGGATCTTACCGAATGTTCAACATGATACAATCATCCCGACACTCGATCACATGGACCGGTGATCTTTACTTTTGCTCCAAGTTACTTATACTCATTTATAAGAGCACCTTTGCTAAGTAACAGACATGTGTGACTTCTGCAATCGAAATAAGCATACACCACATTTAATATTAAAAAAAAATATTTAAAAAAAAAATGGTTTGCTAACCATTTCTGAGAAAGTGGTGCAATCGAATATAAATATATGAAATTTCGGGATTATTATCATAAAAAATACAGCCAAGATAACATTGTCAGGTGAAGTGTCTAATCATCAATTTAATCCCAAATATCAACCGAAATTATTTTTTTAAAGAAAGTATATTTGGAGTGTTAGTAGATTAACTTGCTGTGACGTTTTACCTACTTTGAGTCATACCATGAATATGCTCTTTAGATAAAATTGGCTTAAAATAAACATAAAACCACTTTGCACCGCAAAAAAAACTTACCGACCCCTGGCATGTAGACAGTACCGTATCTAAAAAGTTTATCTGTTTCCCAATAAATTAGATTCTCGTACATTTGTATGTCGTATTTCAACACTTTAGGAACATCATATCCAACATCTTCGAAAATGATCACAGTTATGATTCCTTCGTCGCCGATTTCACTATAGTACCGCAAGATGTCATCTCTGCTGCGAAAGCCCATGATCGCATGGTTGTACAAGCCGAGTTTCAGTTGAACTTCTCTGATCAAGTTGTCGGTGAAATCTGTAATGTTCGGAGCAAAGAATATTTTTGTATCTTGGACGTTGAGGTACGTCGATAGTTCTTGGTCAGTTTCGGGGTCGTTGTATGTCGCATTGTTGAATTCTTTGTCGAATTGCGGAAGTTTGCTCCTTGCGTATGCGACGCTCACGAATATTACAATTGGTATAAGAACTTCAAGTAGTGTTAATCGCCAACTTCGTTTCCGTACTTTGTAGTGCTTCCACAAGATTGTTTTAAGTTTACGACAGTGAGTTTCCATTTCTGGAACAAATCAAATCATAAAAAATGGGGAATATTTGCACGTATACTAACTTGATTATTGCTTCATTGCAGTAATTTTAATATACCACTTGAGTAAATACATAGGTCTGATGGCACATCTTAGCCCTACACTTACATTTATTTTTTTGTCACTCTAGTTCTCAGAGACAGATGGGAGACTTATCAGCCTTGACTATTCCTAGATGTAGATATAACTATATCTACCATAATTGTAAAAATGGCCCAAAATAATAAGATATTACCTCAGGCACTTGTAGGCGTCAATAAAATATAATAATCGTCCTTTGTTTTTGTCGATTTTTTGAAAAGGTATGTTGTCAATAATATCTTAAAGGGGTAAAAAATTTGGTTGATAACCGGCTTTTTACTTTCCGACTGGTCCCTAGATGGAAAGTATTGTAATCGACGGAAAAAAATGTCGAGATTTCCGCGGAAATACGCGTTTTGAGTACGTAGTATGTATGTGTGTGTGTGTATCGTGTGTGAACACGATAGCGTTCAAACGGTACAACGGATCGGGCTGAAATTTTGCATACTTATTTAGAATTGGCGGGGGTCGAATTGGATTGTTTTTGGGCACATTCTGACAACCGGAAGTCATCAGTTCATCCTCCAGTGATTTTAAATAAGTGTACTAATTTACAGATCAATGGGATGAACGGTTTAGGCGCTATCAGCTTTTATAGAAGCGGCTTGACAGAATCCACAACCTTTTTTGACAAACGTCAGTGCCACTGACATGACATCACATTAAATGTCAGTGTGACAAATGTTATTATGTAACAGAAACTGACGTTAGGTAGAGTGCAGTGTGGCTTTGGCTTCAGAAAATTGAATAATTCAAAAGTGTTCAGACACTTCATTGTGCCAACGGTGTAGTCGGAAAGTTGGGTGAGGGCCACCCCAGATATTTGATAAATGATTTCATGTCAATGATTTTGTAATATGTACTTATGTATATGTAAACGATATCAATTGAAATTGGAATTGGTAACGCGTATCTGGTTGTTATCTTTCGAAATATCGAGCTGCTCCGGTGGCAAAATATTATAAGTTGCAATACCATTTTGAATGAGAACGATATGACATAATTATTCAACAAGGTCAATTCGAAAACGCTCATTTCAATTAATGACAGTATATGATTTGATAATTGTATTTCAATGTCTAGTTGATCTTTAACTGATCTGTTTACTACAATTATCGAATAATTCTAAATTATGGTTAGGAACATTAATTAAATTAAAAGTTCATCCGTCCTAAAGAATTCTTAATTATGCTTGAAATAATAGATACTTGTTGTTGTATTAAAACGTTGGTCTGTTTTGATTACGTTTTAATTCGTTAATGACAAAATTAAGCATCTTCTGTATCTGGTACTCCAAACAATCATCTCCAACAGCGTTAAATAAGCCTCTTTTCTTTCTATAAGAAATTAAGATTAACTAATGAGTAATGATTCGATATCATTTTTAGTTTTTATATATTTCATTTGGTTTTACAGTCAAACGAGTAGTGGTCACTAATGACACTAATAGTTGCATTACATAATTGCACATAATTGAAATTTTTCAGAGTGGCACGTAATGAAGATTGGTAACATCTTATAAAACCTAGTAAGATCCTATACCATGAGCGACCTGTGAAATCATATCATACCTTTCTGTGCCACTCACTTCCACTTTGCGTTACTCGCTTTGAAATTTGGCACAGTGGCACGTAATGAAGTTAAGTAACATCTTATGAAACTTAGTAACGTCCTATACAATGAGCAACCTGTGAACTCATATCATACCTTTTTGTGCCACTTGCTTCCACTTTGCGTTACTCGCTTTGAAATTTTGCACAGTGGCACGTAATGAAGTTAAGTAACATCTTATGAAACTTAGTAACGTCCTATACTATGAGCAACCTGCGAACTCATATCATACCTTTTTGTGCCACTTGTTTCCACTTTGCGTTACTCGCTTTGAAATTTTGCACAGTGGCACGTAATGAAGTTAAGTAACATCTTATGAAACTTAGTAACGTCCTATACAATGAGCAACCTGTGAACTCATATCATACCTTTTTGTGCCACTTGCTTCCACTTTGCGTTACTCGCTTTGAAATTTTGCACAGTGGCACGTAATGAAGTTAAGTAACATCTTATGAAACTTAGTAACGTCCTATACTATGAGCAACCTGCGAACTCATATCATACCTTTTTGTGCCACTTGTTTCCACTTTGCGTTACTCGCTTTGAAATTTTGCACAGTGGCACGTAATGAAGTTAAGTAACATCTTATGAAACTTAGTAACGTCCTATACTATGAGCAACCTGCGAACTCATATCATACCTTTTTGTGCCACTTGTTTCCACTTTGCGTTACTCGCTTTGAAATTTTGCACAGTGGCACGTAATGAAGTTAAGTAACATCTTATGAAACTTAGTAACGTCCTATACAATGAGCAACCTGTGAACTCATATCATACCTTTTTGTGCCACTTGCTTCCACTTTGCGTTACTCGCTTTGAAATTTTGCACAGTGGCACGTAATGAAGTTAAGTAACATCTTATGAAACTTAGTAACGTCCTATACTATGAGCAACCTGCGAACTCATATCATACCTTTTTGTGCCACTTGTTTCCACTTTGCGTTACTCGCTTTGAAATTTTGCACAGTGGCACGTAATGAAGTTAAGTAACATCTTATGAAACTTAGTAACGTCCTATACTATGAGCAACCTGCGAACTCATATCATACCTTTTTGTGCCACTTGTTTCCACTTTGCGTTACTCGCTTTGAAATTTTGCACAGTGGCACGTAATGAAGTTAAGTAACATCTTATGAAACTTAGTAACGTCCTATACAATGAGCAACCTGTGAACTCATATCATACCTTTTTGTGCCACTTGCTTCCACTTTGCGTTACTCGCTTTGAAATTTTGCACAGTGGCACGTAATGAAGTTAAGTAACATCTTATGAAACTTAGTAACGTCCTATACTATGAGCAACCTGCGAACTCATATCATACCTTTTTGTGCCACTTGTTTCCACTTTGCGTTACTCGCTTTGAAATTTTGCACAGTGGCACGTAATGAAGTTAAGTAACATCTTATGAAACTTAGTAACGTCCTATACTATGAGCAACCTGCGAACTCATATCATACCTTTTTGTGCCACTTGTTTCCACTTTGCGTTACTCGCTTTGAAATTTTGCACAGTGGCACGTAATGAAGTTAAGTAACATCTTATGAAACTTAGTAACGTCCTATACAATGAGCAACCTGTGAACTCATATCATACCTTTTTGTGCCACTTGCTTCCACTTTGCGTTACTCGCTTTGAAATTTTGCACAGTGGCACGTAATGAAGTTAAGTAACATCTTATGAAACTTAGTAACGTCCTATACTATGAGCAACCTGCGAACTCATATCATACCTTTTTGTGCCACTTGTTTCCACTTTGCGTTACTCGCTTTGAAATTTTGCACAGTGGCACGTAATGAAGTTAAGTAACATCTTATGAAACTTAGTAACGTCCTATACTATGAGCAACCTGCGAACTCATATCACACCTTTTTGTGCCACTTGCTTCCACTTTGCGTTACTCGCTTTGAAATTTTGCAAAGTGGCACGTAATGAAATTAAGTAACATCTTATGAAACTTAGTAACGTCCTATACTATGAGCAACCTGCGAACTCATATCATACCTTTTTGTGCCACTTGCTTCCACTTTGCGTTACTCGCTTTGAAATTTTGCACAGTGGCACGTAATGAAGTTAAGTAACATCTTATGAAACTTAGTAACGTCCTATACTATGAGCAACCTGCGAACTCATATCATACCTTTTTGTGCCACTTGCTTCCACTTTGCGTTACTCGCTTTGAAATTTTGCACAGTGGCACGTAATGAAGTTAAGTAACATCTTATGAAACTTAGTAACGTCCTATACTATGAGCAACCTGCGAACTCATATCATACCTTTTTGTGCCACTTGCTTCCACTTTGCGTTACTCGCTTTGAAATTTTGCACAGTGGCACGTAATGAAGTTAAGTAACATCTTATGAAACTTAGTAACGTCCTATACTATGAGCAACCTGCGAACTCATATCATACCTTTTTGTGCCACTTGCTTCCACTTTGCGTTACTCGCTTTGAAATTTTGCACAGTGGCACGTAATGAAGTTAAGTAACATCTTATGAAACTTAGTAACGTCCTATACTATGAGCAACGTGTGAACTCATATCATACCTTTTTGTGCCACTTGCTTCCACTTTGCGTTACTCGCTTTGAAATTTTGCACAGTGGCACGTAATGAAGTTAAGTAACATCTTATGAAACTTAGTAACGTCCTATACTATGAGCAACCTGCGAACTCATATCATACCTTTTTGTGCCACTTGCTTCCACTTTGCGTTACTCGCTTTGAAATTTTGCACAGTGGCACGTAATGAAGTTAAGTAACATCTTATGAAACTTAGTAACGTCCTATACTATGAGCAACGTGTGAACTCATATCATACCTTTTTGTGCCACTTGCTTCCACTTTGCGTTACTCGCTTTGAAATTTTGCACAGTGGCACGTAATGAAGTTAAGTAACATCTTATGAAACTTAGTAACGTCCTATACTATGAGCAACCTGCGAACTCATATCATACCTTTTTGTGCCACTTGCTTCCACTTTGCGTTACTCGCTTTGAAATTTTGCACAGTGGCACGTAATGAAGTTAAGTAACATCTTATGAAACTTAGTAACGTCCTATACTATGAGCAACGTGTGAACTCATATCATACCTTTTTGTGCCACTTGCTTCCACTTTGCGTTACTCGCTTTGAAATTTTGCACAGTGGCACGTAATAAAGTTAAGTAACATCTTATGAAACTTAGTAACGTCCTATACTATGAGCAACCTGCGAACTCATATCATACCTTTTTGTGCCACTTGCTTCCACTTTGCGTTACTCGCTTTGAAATTTTCGTTTGTAAAATAATTATGTAAGAAAACAAACACATTTTGAGATACGTTTATTCTTTTACTCATATCCACACTTCCTCAACATATATATACAATTATCACCATACGAAATGGCAGTAGATCAAATTTAATACAATATAAAATCTGTATGAGCGCAAAATTCGAAGGTCCTCTGTCATTAACGTATTCTTCCAGTTTTTTGTGAACAGATTTTTTGCAGTGACGTGGTGACTCGGTGTTGGCTATCATGCACAGATATATATCAAACTCTTGATTACGTACTATGAAAAAAAAAAAGTGAATCCAAACTTGTCCGCCGCGTGGTGGTGCTGACTGCAAAGAAGACATGTTTTTCTTATCCTTTGTTGAAAGTGACATTCAGCGCCATGCTTCAAACAAAATGAAATAGATTTTAGCATGCAAACGTCAATGCCTTTGTTTCCTCACTGGTTTCTTTGTCCTAATTTATCGACCGTTTCGAACAAATCCATTGAGTAACTTCAGCCTGGATCTGGCCGATGTTATTTATCCTAAAACTTAAAAGTTTATAAATTCGTTACGTCGCTCTACGGTATGAAAACCAATTTCGCCCTTGGAGACGAGACCTGAAACCCGCAAAACTTCCCGCAAAGTGTTGTATATGTGCCCCATTTTACGCATGTATAAATTTATCAAGTTTTCGAACGAATTTCGAACATACGCCGCCGCCCCGTCGCCATAACGTGAATATGAAAAGTCCGAAAGAATACAATTTAAAAGTCGATATAATAACTTTTTGTATTCCGCATTTAACGAAAAATATTACAGGCTGGCAACTCTGAAATTTAACCAATTTTTTAAATTATTTTTTCGACTATTGTATACACTATGTAGGGTTTTCCCCACGATACAAGAAGTAACAAGATTGTTCGAAAATATAACCGTCAAAGTGACAACCCAAAACACCAAGTCACACCGAGTCACCGCTTAATAATAATAATAGTTACATAATAATAATAATAATAACATAATAATAATAATCAACACACCACTCTTAAGTCTCGTCTACGGCGAAGAGTCATAATGATTAGAAAACTGTTAAAAACGCGTCCGTAAAGTCGCGTAAAAGACGTTCGTAAAAACACTTATAATATCACGTGTCGAGGTTGTCCTCAGTTTGGGTCTCGACGGTCCTATCGACGGCGGCAAGTGGTCTACAGGAGGTCCTCAGGTAGTGCCGAGGTTGCCGTCTCTTGTAAGGCTCCCACTCGGCATTACTTGTTTGTCAGTGCGTCACTATGACGTCAGGTGCTGACTTCGTCGTCTGCACACTGTACGGCCTTCGTTTCTCCTCGTGTTTGCTCTTCTCGATCTCAATCTTGGCCTCGGCCCTATACTTACCCTCCTTCTTGTAGCCGAACGTGCTGAAGGGAGCAGGAGGACTCGGTTTGGAATTCGTCGAACCTATGCTATGGTTTGGTGTGCTGTGTTCCGAATTGTACGGATGGAAGAGACTCTCTCTCGTTTGGCAGGCGCTGTCGCACATTTCTGGTTGTGGTGGTTCTTCGTCGAAGGTTGTGGTTTGATTGTACGCGTCGCCGTTGGTCCTTTCGTTGCGGATGATGATTGGTAGGAGTTCTCCTGGGACGTAGCATGGCGTGTTCACCATCGCGTTTGCTCCTGTGTACCGCTGGGAGTCGGAGCTCTGCGTGCTGTTGGATCTTGATCTGCCCAGCTTGGAGACCTTCTTTTCGAATTGCTCTTGCTTGCCGATTTCGTTGAGCTGCTGTTCCCGACTCTGACGTAAGTACTCCTGGAAATAAAAGAAGGTAAATGTTAGTTACTGTTGTTGATGAAGAATTTGTGAAATGTGAAAAAAAAAGCGACGTTACATATTGTTCTTATGTACATAAGCCTGAGTGTGGCCTAGCGGTAAGACGTTGGCATTGCACTCAGGGGGTCTCCGGTTCAAGCCCGGGGACCTGCTTCCAGGGTGAGGTTTTCTGTGGTTTTCCTCACTCCTTGGCGAATGCTGGGAGCCAAACATCTTAAGACATTCCACAGGCGCGGGCGATAATAATAATACTCTGGCCTGCCGATGTCCCCTGTAATTGGCAAAAGCTGTTGGGGTATGTTTAAGGCTTGGATTATTATTATTATTATTATTATTATATTGTCTCCATCTCTATTGTTAGTATCTATCAAAATTGGAAAATCACATGCCAAGTAACCCAAGCTCTTGGCATTATCGAAATGACACAAAAGTGGTGGACAAAGAATAGCATTTAATGAAAACAACTGTATAATTAATCACGGACATGTATACCCATGTTCTATTAGTAGGACTATTCTACTCTATAAAAATCACAAAATTAAGGTAGTTACTGCTCAGGTGTAGAAGAAAATAAATAATATTACATAATAAATGAGGTTTGGGACATTACCGAAATCATATATATATATATATATATATATAATGGTCATTTAATCTTGAGATATTTGTACAAAAACTCTAATATTTGTGTGAACTACATGTAACACCACATTCCCGTAAGAGAGTAAACGTGTTTGGTCAAACTTTACATTGATTTTAGACAGAGGAGATGCCTGTTTTGATCACATCATAGCATGGGACTTATATATTCTCTTGAAGTCACTATTTAGTCCGCTCTTTAGTTATTACCATGGGCGTCCTTTGATTTCGTATGAGTATAAATATTTTTTAGGAAAATTTTACATTTACAAATTCATATTTGATAGATTAACTCGCACGGGTAGATTTCTCATCTAAAAATATTTTTTTTCCATTAAGACAAATCGAAATGTCAAGACTTCAGAAATCATTTGTAATCTTTCAGAATAAGCCTTGAGGAAGATCAGAAATATCGGGCGAAACCCCCGCAGGCATTGGTTAGATTCCAGGAAGTCCGTTTTCTTTTGCAGCCTGAAAAGTTACGACCCAAACGATAAAATTCCCTCCGCGGGTTTAAAGTTGATATTAAATTGGCCAAAGTTGCGCACAACGTGGGCCGACCCTTGATTGAAAGTGAATTCGACCAATTTTTGCCTCAAAGCTCTCATAACGAACCGCTTTTGTGTTAATTTATACTAAGAAATATAACCGCAGAGAAAGACTGCATAACAATTCGACTTTCTTACGACAATTTTCTCTTTTTCGATTGTGTATAATAACACTGTGTTTTTTTTTCTTCTTTTTTTTTATCTAAAGGAAGAAAATGGTCGACGAAATAAGGAAACGTTGACCAGAGTCCTGCAATTATTTATTTCTTGCGCAGGAAAAAAGCGACGCCCAACTGGGAAACAGGCCGACACCTAATTTTTACAGAACCTATTCTTCTCGTTCTCCATTATCTACGCGTTCGTCCTTTTAATTACACCATTACAGTCAGTATTACACCATTATGGATTCATCCTTCTCTCGAAATAATGTACAAGAAACTCACTAACTTGTAAAACTCAGTTTGTAAATCGTTCTAGAAAGATAATATGTTTTTTTTTTAAGAACTCTGTAAATGCAGTTTTTTAATAAGTACTTATTCGTTTACCATTTTTTTCACATACAAAAAAGAATGTATTCTGATGCAAAATGTTTATTATACTAGTTGGTTGGTAATACGCTTTATTATGGGCTTGGTTAATCCCGTATTTGGGCATTTGACAATCGGTTAATTAAAGGTTTAAGGGATTTCTAGATACCGAAGAATCTCGTATCTCGACAATAATCTCACATTATCTGGCCCAGGTGTTTCATGTCTTCTGGGAACGATAAAATCCGTGCAAAAGTTTAATACGATGGAACATTTTACGGTACCAACTAATAAATTTATATAATTCCTTTATTTATACATATAAAAAATTTTTACATAAAAAAAGGTCTAGTGTAACAGATTTTCTTAATTTTGTGTTGGCTATATACGCTTTAAGTATTGACATACTAGCTCTGTGTATATGTCAAAATTTTCGATTTTAGTTATTGGGCATTCTAGAAATATGTGGTTAAGGCTTCCCACCTGTCCACATTCGCAATATGGACATTTTAGGATACATTTTAGGTTATCTGCTATCTGTTACTGTTGTTACGAATGTTCGGCAGGGGGCGTTTCGGGTTTGACGTTACTGTGGTAATAGCAGCAAAACACGGGTCGACAAAAATCGATTTTTTGGATCGAAAATTGTTTTTAAGGCCGTTTTTTTTGCTCAAAACTCTTTGCGAAGGGTATTTAGAGGGATCTTATCGTAAGACATGAGAGCGAGCGGCTTTTATAAGGTCGGCAGGAACGGATAAAAAATGTAAATGTTTGACGTTCATCGATCCGCTTGTCGGAATTTCTAGACGTCACGTGACATTTTCTCGAGGTTCGCCTTCACCCGAAGAGGTGCAAAAACGTGATTTTTTTTCAAAATTGACGCATTTAATTTACAAAATATCGCGCAGTCCACGCGGAATTGTGTCCTTTTTTCAATTCGAGCGTCAAAAGTAATATCGAAAAGCCCAATTTTGCAGCTACTCGATCGCAAATGTCGGCCAAAATGGGCGATTCCGCTGAACGCGCCCTACACTTGAAAGGTCGCAATTAGTATAGGTAGGTAAAACGTTCTGACGTTGAGTTTCGGGACATCCTGGATATTATAAGCCTAAGATATGAATCCGTAAAAATGAGTCAACTAGTGAGGATTTCTTCGGTATGAATGCTAAATTCCATGCTAAATTCCATAAATACAATGCTATTGTGAGGGAACAACAAAGACATCGAAATATCAAATAATATGGTACACACAGCATGTATTTACGGTCATACAAAGGCAAGTTCCATGCAACGCTTGTATGAAAATTGTCCCAGACAATTTTATATTAAATTCCAGATATGGAAAGAAATAACAGAGAATTTCTTATGCTGATAAATACAGGGTTATTAAACGCATGGTTCTTCGCCAACAACACTTCAATAAAAAGTTTTATATCAAATTTATTCAATGAAATATCGCATCATCAGATATATAACATATATTTTATTAATACACTTTATTCTCAAACTTATATCGGGACAGAGTGCATAATAAACCAATTTGTATTATATTTACATACTGAAAGAAAACTGGTGGTGATTACCTGTATCGTTCTGTGGTCCCTTATCAATTTCTTGACGCAATTAAAGATGAACGTGAAGCACATCCCGGAGAGGATCAGCGAGAATATTACCATAATGATGATGATGTGATTTTCGCCAACTGGGAACGTCTCCGTTTTCTGTAACACGCGGAGAATGGGTTGTAGCTGGTGAGATTACATTGCGTAAGGCAGAGCTCCTCAAACAAAACGAAAGTATAAAATAAGAAATATTTCCTTTGTTTATTTATTATTACTATTATTATTAGTTCAATTTCATACTATAAGAAATTAATATATCATCACATATTAATATATCATCACATATTAATATATCAATTAATTGATCATACTGATGACCAAGAAAATACTATAAAGGGCGTTGCAAACCCCAGTTTGGGGGCCCCTGACGTAAGAATCACCATGCGACACTTCTTTTGTTGTTGTCGTGGACAACGAAATTACAGTTGTGTGTCCGCAGCTCCTTTATTACACGGAGAAATTTAATCAAAAAAAAAATCTCATCTCGTCCAAATGTACAGCAGTGGGATGGGCGATTCCAGTCCAGTAATGATACATGATGCATACTGTACATGTTTTATTAAATTCGCCAGCGTTCCCAGTCCATTAATAAAGTATTATTAGCCTGCAGCTTGCTTGTTACACTGTTTATTTTCCAACAATTCAATATTATTTGAGTAACAATAACTGCACGAGAAATTAATATTTTGTTGATTTACTTGTTCAGTATGTGGTAAACATTACTGGCCACGATATTCATATTTTGTGGGTTTATTAAAATTGATCGGATTCAAATGTTTTAATTGCTGTTTTAATTAGATTCTATACTTGTTTCAGAAGTAGTTAAAAGTAGTGAAAAATAACACAAGGGAACAAGTGTTGGACAGTTCTTATATCTTAAAAACATTTATACCGTTTCTGGTATAAATATAAAAGTGTTAGTTAGCAACAGTGGGAAAAAAAAGAGAAAACCAAATGCCAAATCACACAAGTGGGTGTTATTACAAATTTTGTACAAGATTTTGAGATAAATTTGAAAGAAAAAAGAAACCTACATCGTTTTACCTACACATCTACAAATATAAAAGCCTAGAATTATAAGCGAATCAAAAGAAAACCAATTTCCAAAATTTTACCACCAAATTCAAACTTAACCTTAATTTTGTCAGACAGCTTACCAGTAAACCCTGTAAAGAAATAGAAACAGTTGAAGCAATAGATGTAGAAAGAAAGAACAGAACTGAGCAAGAAAATTACAACGAAAATTAATTAAAACTAAGTTTTCCATAAATTTTATTCAGGGATGCAAAAAAAAACTCTTTTCGTTTTATATATTTGGTTTATTTATTTTAGCAAAGCGGAAAAGCGGAGAGAGGCATGTTTTGAACAAACAATTAGGACAGAAGAGTTGTTCACATTGTTCTTTTCGTACTTTCCCGGAGTTAAAAGTTTAAAACTAAAGTAAATTCTTTGTGTTTTCCAGTGTATAGTACGAAAAACATTATGACCAAAACACCAGATGCTTGTTGGTTGTTATTTCCCATGTACCCTGTTGAGACATGAGAATAGCTAGTATATAACGTTGAGTTTGAATGAAACTGATTCTTTTTGTTTTGTTCTTGGAAAGTTGGCATGAAAATAGACGGCGATCCGTCAGAATTCACAATTAAGCTCGGCTAAGTCTTCCAGCGCAGAAGAATTTAATTGCAATGAGATTGCATCTTTGGCGCTAATAAATGCAATTAGTTCAAACGGGGCGAATATTCTGCATTAATTAATGCTGGATTAATGTAATTCTCCGATAGCTAAATTTATGGGAATTAAACTTCCTGGATAGATGCACTGTTGTGTAATAATTCTCGTAGTCTAGCTCCCTTATGCCCTGGTCACACTAGGCTGTTTTACTAGCGTGCTATTTGCTACCAACAGCATAGTGTGACCACTCAGCAGCGCTGTTTTACCAGTTTACGAGTTAGTTTAGCATCAAATGAGTGTCATCATATCAAAATTGTATAATTCTTCTGTTTAAATTGGCAATCTAGTGTTATGCAGCGGGTTTTTTAACTACAGATACAAAATTCCTTAACAGAGTGCTCTCTAATGAGTTCCAGACACAGATTGCTCCCAGTTTTGTACATCGAATCTCTGCATATCTTGGGAAATCCTGTATACTAACTCCGCAACTAAACACACGGTTAAATTGACAGTTTCCAGAGTCCCGTGTATCGTTAGTGTTTTCTATAGATGGATAGATGGATGACAGAATCAGGGAAAAGCTAGCGCAGAACGGGAAGCGGGATCAACGCTGTTAACAGCGTCTAAATTGTCCGTGGAGCCGTGACAGGACGAGGGCAGTGGACGACAGGGGAGGAAGTATTATGTACTTACGTTACATTCGTCTTCATCCCACCGGAAACGGCAATTAAACTCTCCGTTGCACTTGAGAGTCCCGGATATGCAGGTCGCATCATCGCAGTTGAACTCGTCCGGTCTACAGTCGGCGTCTGCAAAGAAAAGGATAACATGGGACGCCGGATCGAGCCGGTAATTCGCTTAGTACATCTCTGGAAGTATTTGTTTTACTCTGTTTTTGATCGCTACTCTTATCCGTTTATCTTGGACGAGAAAGTATCGCGTCCACATCTTTTTACGCCAGTTTGTATAGAACTTTTAAGAATCGTGTGTTTGTGTGTTAACTTCTTGACTATGATATTTATATCATTTGATATTTATAATATCATTTGACAAGCTGCCAAGTTAGCTGAACCATCGGAAGTAGGTAATACCGCTCGGTCCATATTTTACGTACAACCTCATCGGCGTGGATATTTCGCGTCTGGTCGGAGCGTGGCCAATACCTTTTGTTCTTATGGCCGCCCATCGACGTACCCAAATGGAATATCGACGCAGTGGTGTATGCACGTTGCAAACAGCAGCAGCAATAATAATAATAATTTACGAGCGATGTACGGGTAGCAGCAGCGCTGGCGGCGCACGGAGGAAACGTGCACCAACGTGCCTTTGATTTGTGTGCAGTCTCTGTACGCCACCTAGGACCCTTTTTCTACACTATATCCGAGACATTCATCATCACCGAGTACAAATCCGTCGACTATAAATTTAACATTTTGCGGGCAATTTTAATCATTCGAAGAATACTTTTAACCCTGCAATTTTGTATCGCAAAAATCACTAATTTCGCCTTTCTATTGATTCCTTTTATGAACTTTACCATGATCTGATAGTTTCCTAACTCGAGGTTGAGTCTATATTGAAAGAATAGCTGTTCCCGTGATCTATACTTATTGTTAATTCTACGTTAATATACATATGTATATAGATAACATAAAAGTGGATGGTGTAGAGTCTACACCATCCACTTTTATATATATAAATTTAACATTTTGCGGGCAATTTTAATCATTCGAAGGATACTTTTAACCCTGCAGGATTGTATCGCAAAAAATCACTAATTTCGCCTTTCTATTGATTCCTTTTATGAACTTTACCATGATCTGATAGTTTCCTAACTCGAGGTTGAGTCTATATTCGAAGAATAGCTGTTTCCGTGATCTAGATTTATTGTTAATTCTACGTTAATATACATATGTATATAGATAACATAAAAGTGGATGGTGTAGAGTCTACACCATCCACTTTTATATATATAAATTTAACATTTTGCGGGCAATTTTAATCATTCGAAGGATACTTTTAACCCTGCAGGATTGTATCGCAAAAAATCACCAATTTCGCCTTTCTATTGATTCCTTTTATGAACTTTACCATGATCTGATAGTTTCCTAACTCGAGGTTGAGTCTATATTAAAAGAATAGCTGTTCCCGTGATCTAGATTTATTGTTAATTCTACGTTAATATACATATGTATATAGATAACATAAAAGTGGATGGTGTAGAGTCTACACCATCCATTTTTATATATATAAATTTAACATTTTGCGGGCAATTTTAATCATTCGAAGGATACTTTTAACCCTGCAGGATTGTATCGCAAAAAATCACTAATTTCGCCTTTCTATTGATTCCTTTTATGAACTTTACCATGATCTGATAGTTTCCTAACTCGAGGTTGAGTCTATATTGAAAGAATAGCTGTTCCCGTGATCTAGATTTATTGTTAATTCTACGTTAATATACATATGTATATAGATAACATAAAAGTGGATGGTGTAGAGTCTACACCATCCATTTTTATATATATAAATTTAACATTTTGCGGGCAATTTTAATCATTCGAAGGATACTTTTAACCCTGCAGGATTGTATCGCAAAAAATCACTAATTTCGCCTTTCTATTGATTCCTTTTATGAACTTTACCATGATCTGATAGTTTCCTAACTCGAGGTTGAGTCTATATTGAAAGAATAGCTGTTCCCGTGATCTAGATTTATTGTTAATTCTACGTTAATATACATATGTATATAGATAACATAAAAGTGGATGGTGTAGAGTCTACACCATCCATTGTTATATATATAAATTTAACATTTTGCGGGCAATTTTAATCATTCGAAGGATACTTTTAACCCTGCAGGATTGTATCGCAAAAAAATCACTAATTTCGCCTTTCTAATGATTCCTTTTATGAACTTTACCATGATCTGATAGTTTCCTAACTCGAGGTTGAGTCTATATTGAAAGAATAGCTGTTCCCGTGATCTAGACTTATTGTTAATTCTACATTAATATACATATGTATATAGATAACATAAAAGTTACACACTACACTGTAGACAATAAAGTAAAATACCAATATCTTAAATATATGTATGTATAGCTTACTGTTTTCATTTTCTCTATAAGCGGTGAAGAGCGCTTCAAAATTTGAGTCCTCCGCTGCCTCGTGCTTGGCATAGAATCTGATATACATGACGTTGCTCTTGGAGCTGACCGTATCAGCAATTGATCCACAGAAGTTCTTCACCCTGGAAGGTATATCCGTGCTGGTGCTAAATATATCCAAGAAGTTAGCGTCGCAATCATTTGGCCTGTACAATTTGAACTTGTTGAAGGAGAGCTGCACCTGTAAAGTTCCTAAGTTTAATTCAAGAACGAATTATTACTTATCGAGGATATTTTGTTGAGAACATTACATAAGGACGTAGTAAATATGTAGCTAGCCTTTTGTCCTTTTATGTTTGTTCAAAGGTAATAATAATAATAATAATCCAAGCCTTAACATCCCCCAACAGCTTTCGCCAATTACAGGGGGCATCAGCAGGCCAGAGTATTATTATTATCGCCCGCGCCTGTGGAACGTCTTAAGATGTTTGGCTCCCAGCATTCGCCAAGGACTGAGGAAAACCACAGAAAACCTCACCCTGGAAGCAGGTCCCCGGGCTCGAACCGGAGACCCCCTGAGTGCAACGCCAACGTCTTACCGCTAGGCCACACTCAGGCATAAGATTACCTTCCATCCTTCTTGTACTGTAATTTCCCAGATGCAGTCGATGGGCATCTTGTGTTTCCTGTTGAATTCCAGTGTCTCGTTATCGATGTTGCTCTTGTTCAGTCTGCCCTGGTGCTCTCCGCTTATGGAGATGTTACAAGGCCTGATTTCGGGCGTCTCGACTGTAACAAAGGAGGTGCGTGAAAAAAATTGCCCTAATCAGTAACTGACAATTTTATTTATAGCCTCGACGTCGTAGAGGAAACAACACCGAGGATTCTTGTTCTTGTAAATTGGTTCGTTATTTGAATTTTTATGCAACGACGACACGTAATAATCTGGGACATCTAGTTAAAAAATAAGGGAGTCATAATAATGAGAGATTTTTTTTAATGCAGCGAAATAAGATGACGTTTTAGCTCAAAACTTTTCTTACTGGTTACACAAACTCTTATGCTTACATTTTCTATGAGTGTGCTTAAAGATTAGACTTAGACTGTAAGTGTTAATCCGATTAGCAATTATTCTCCCTTATTTGGTATTCACGCATAAAGGGAAATGGCGCTTGGAACTGCGACGGCACTTAGTCACTTTAGACATTATACTTTCCAATTAGGTATCTACATATTCTACATACATATCGTTTGTATTAGCATAAACCTAAGTGCGGAGTAGCTTTTAAAACTACATCGGGCTCCTAGAAAGGACTTCGACGTGTTGATGAGATTACAATTTCTTCATAAAATATCCGGGATGTCCTCTACGTGAGACTAGTGTTGATGTTTGTTGACGTTTGCTCGTGACGTATAAATGGCTTAACAAAGTTACTTTTAACCTTGATATTCTTAGTATTATTATAACTACAAGTTGGTGTTTCAACTTCTTCTAACATGCTATATTTTTGTAGGTTGGAATAATGTTATGTTATTATTGGTTAAAATCGCCTAACGTAGGGCGAAATAGATCATTCTGTTTGTCATTTAAATTTAAATTTTTTTTTAATTTGTATATTTTGAGCGGAAAACTAAGACCACCAAAAAAACAACCGACAGAATTCTGCCAAAACAGCGACGCAACGCTGCACAAAAAAATATTCGACTTTTACAAATAAACCGTTCTCTCATTTCTTAATTATCCTTTCCCCCCTTCCAAAATCCTCCGGGAAACAATTAATTCCGGAAACTTTAGAGTAATGAGTATTTACGGCTTCAAAACGCCCGAGCAAAAAGAAAAAACGTCAGAAAGAGGAAAAAAAGCGAAGACAAACGGCGAAACGAATGAATGTGGGAGAAATTCTTCTCGATTATTGCGAGGAGGGAGGCGGCGAGGGGTAGAAGGAAAAAAACCGACGCAGACGCTGCTTTGTGCATTAGCGGCGTCGTTAATTTGATGGGACGCTCTGCGGCAGTTAAAAAAATCCGTCGCCATCGCAGCGCCAAATGAGCCGCAGATGAAGGTTTATTATCATTGGCACGATAAAAAGTGTGCTTTTACGAACGCATTAAAGCACAAACAAAAATTAAGATCGGTAGGGGAAAGCGAAGGTATCTTAACGCAAAATTAATGAATAAGTTTACAATCAATAGTTAAATTTGTTCGTTTTTTCGATTTTTACGTCAATTTCAATAGTCTACCTATACTAATTACGAACTTTCAAGTGTAGGGCGCGTTCAGCGGAATCGCCCATTTTCGCCGACATTTGCGATCGAGTAGCTGCAAAATTGGGCTTTTCGATATTACTTTTGACGCTCGAATTGAAAAAAGGACACAATTCCGCGTGGACTGCGCGATATATTGTAAATTAAATGCGTCAATTTTGAAAAAAAAAAAAATCACAATTTTGCACCTCTTCGGGTGAAGGCGAACTTCGAGAAAATGTCACGTGACGTCTAGAAATTCCGACAAGCGGATCGATGAACGTCAAAAATTTACATTTTTTATCCGTTCCTGTCGGCCTTATAAAAGCCGCTCGCTCTCATGTCTTACGATAAGATCCCTCTAAATACTCTTCGCAAAGAGTTTTGAGTAAAAAAACGGCCTTAAAAACAATTTTCGATCCAAAAAATCGATTTTTGTCGACCCGTGTTTTGCTGCTATTACCACAGTAACGTCAAACCCGAAACGCCCCCTGCCGGACATTCGTAACAACAGTAACAGATAGCAGATAACCTAAAATGTATCCTAAAATGTCCATATTGCGAATGTAGACAGGTGGGAAGCCTTAACCACATATTTCTAGAATGCCCAATAACTAAAATCGAAAATTTTGACTTATACACAGAGCTAGTTTTATTCTACACAGAGAGAACTCTATTCTTCGATATCAAGAAAAAGTTATTCTTCAGTAAAAAAGTAGACGTTCTTACTCTGAGAGATACATAGAAAGTTGTGCAATTACTTTACAGATGGCGCCAACAGTTTCTCGCGTCTTTTGCCACGTATTACCGCTATATAAGTTCTTCACTCAGAGATATTCGTGTTGTAGGCATCGAATACATTTTTCCCTCTGTGTAGAAAACATAGTAGGAAAGTAAAACTACATTACCTATACTAAAGATAGGATTTCTGATGTAATGTATAAGCCATATAATGAAATTACGGAGGGTAAAGCGTAATAGCCGACATGACAGCTATGCGTAGCTAATGAATTTTTCATTCCGTTCGGTCCATTTCCCTAATTAAATCGACGAAATTTTGATTGATCCATCCGAACTGGAGGATCGAATTAATTTAGGAGAGGTGGAAAAGGGAACGTTTCCGTTTCTGAACTGGCGGATTCCCAAATTAATAAGCTCCCACCCACACTATATACGCTACGCTCCCGGTCGGCCCGGGGTGATATTTCGATAAACGAATTCGCTATTCGTTTCGCTATCTTAACGACAAATTTATTGACATTTAACTATCGCTATTTTACAGTAGTACATTTTGCTAAATTAAATTTGAAATTACACTAAACAAAAAAAAATCTGTTGTGGCCAGGCACATGACTTTATCGTACGATACAGCTGTGTCCAGGGGGGCAATTTGGAAGTTCAAGGGGCATCCGCTTACTATGATTTAATTTTTTTTCCAAAAAATGGAATGGACATAAATTATACAAAATTTTCTCTACTATAGTTTATTATTTAACTATTTTGACGAAATTACAGAAATGGCGGCTAATTTGCAAAATCGTTGAAAAATGATAAGAGTAAACCTCGAGTTCCTTTGGGCCCTTTTGGACAAAACTTCTTTCAGCTCTAAGTTTAGTCACGAAACTTCTAAATATGAAGTTTCGTCTCGATACCTTCAGTAGTTTCTCCGGAATCGTCGCCACAAAAAACGGGTACACACACACAGACATTTTTTTGTACCTTGGTGAAACATGTTCAGGTGACCCAAAACGACATATTTCCGCTAAAATCTCAATTTTTTTTTCGACACGATTACAATACTTTATCATACTACGTATGATAAAGTAAAAAGAATTGCAACTGTTCAAAACTGCCTCAACGCGGGGCACTTTTAAACTTATTGTACTAAATATCGCGTTCTATACTGCGCCATAAAGGATAATGCTTAATTTGCAACATAAAGACGTCATCGCCAGCGGTGGAAGAATAACTAACTGTATCACCTTACGAAGCGGGCAAATTCATTACTTACTGCAAGGGTGCCTACTGTATTGCTCCAGAAAACACTACGTCTCGCAATAAACTAGAATTAATGGTAGCTTAAGTAACCTTAGACCCGTGAATTTACTAGCGAGACGCAGTGTCGTTTGCGGAAATTTGATGTCGCTAATGAAGCATGACTGCAAACTATGACAGTAAGTCGGCGAAGATTAACAATGAAAAATGTGCTGCGTTAACTGTTCGATTATGTATGCGGATCATAAATTTTGGATACATATTATTCATACGACCCGTATATTATCCATAAAGTTCACAGAGAAACCCCTATCTAGCATTAAATTAATTCATTATCCAGCAGTAATAATACAAGGGAACAAGGGTCCTACAACCAGAACAACGATCACATATTTTTGTTGACCTAACATCACATAACTTTTGTTACATGTGAGGTTGTTATGTAGAGACACATCTGAAAAAAAAATTATGGAAGAGGTGAAAGCAGCTTACTGCTGCTATTTTGAATTTAGAATTGGAAATCTGGAAAAGCCATGGACACCTAATATATGCTGTATTTCCTGTTAGATCGGACTTTCAAAGTGGATGAAAGGGAAGCAAAAGAAAAAGCCGTTTGCAGTTCCCATGTTGCGGCGAGAGCCTTCCAATCAGGTAGATGATTGCTGTTTTTTGCACGATAAGCGTTTCCAGATATTCGAAGAAGGATAAGCATAAAATAAAATATCCAAATTTTCCATCAGCATCGTGACCTATCCCCCATGGGGGGAACCATCCTCTCCCAAGTGCGCCATCCACTTCATCATCTTCGATTTTTGACACAGACCAAATTTTGCCTGTTTGAAGAAACTTGCCTGATTTGATTTGATTACCTGATTGATGTGAGAGTCTAAAATCACTCTGTCAAATCAGGCAAGTCGTGAAGATTCACCATTTGAAGTTTTAGGAACACTTCACCTTATAAACAATTGCGAACTGAATGATTTGGTTAAAAACTTAAGTTTATCAAAAGAAAAAGCCGAGTTATTGAGTTCTAGGCTACAGGAATGGAATCTTTTCACACGAGGTGTGACAGCGTCTTTATTTACAAAGCGTAACGAGCCTTTTAAACCACATTGTAAAATAGAAGGATCTTTACGTGTATGTCACGATGTTGAGGGTCTTATGAAGGAGTTCCTCACGATCCTTTTGAATGGTGGCTTTTTATCCATTCATCAAAATTTAGCTAGAAAGCAGTAGTTTTGCATATTCTTTGAATTTATTATAATTTGTTGCTAATTTTGTTGCAGTTTTCTCAGTTTTTAAAGTACCGCTCTATCTGTAAATTTAGACGTGTTACAACAAATCCAATTTTAGTTTATAGTTATGTAAGGCAAATATAATCTGGAACAAATAGTTTTTGTTGGTTGTCAGACAGTGGGAAATTGTGTAATTAGGATTCAATACTTTGCGAAAACAGGAATCTTTTGACTGAACAATAACCATTTCCAAAATGCCTAGGAAATAATACTTCTCCCCATGGAAGAATTTAAATAATAGTTTAATCTCTACCTATACTAATTACGAACTTTCAAGTGTAGGGCGCGTTCAGCAAAATCGCCCATTTTCGCCGACATTTGCGATCGAGTAGCTGCAAAATTGAGCTTTTCGATATTACTTTTGACGCTCGAATTGAAAAAAGGACACAATTCCGCGTGGACTGCGCGATATTTTGTAAATTAAATTCGTCAATTTTGAAAAAAATCACGTTTTTGCACCTCTTCGGGTGAAGGCGAACCTCGAGAAAATGTCACGTGACGTCTAGAAATTCCGACAAGCGGATCGATGAACGTCAAAAATTTACATTTTTTATCCGTTCCTGCCGACCTTATAAAAGCCGCTCGCTCTCATGTCTTACGATAAGATCCCTCTAAATACCCTTCACAAAGAGTTTTGAGCAAAAAAACGGCCTTAAAAACAATTTTCGATCCAAAAAATCGATTTTTGTCGACCCGTGTTTTGCTGCTATTACCACAGTAACGTCAAACCCGAAACGCCCCCTGCCGGACATCGTAACAACAGTAACAGATAGCAGATAACCTAAAATGTATCCTAAAATGTCCATATTGCGAATGTGGACAGGTGGGAAGCCTTAACCACATATTTCTAGAATGCCCAATAACTAAAGTCGAAAATTTTGACATATACACAGAGCTAGTTAGTAATACTATTTTCAAAACAACTTCTGCAAGTTTACGTTACCTTTTTCTGGCCTATATGGATTATAACCCTATAAATAATAAACTATGAAGACCGGTACTGTTTTGTTTTTTTCTTTTAATAATGATAAACATAATGTACCGCACTTACACTGGCAAGGTGAGGCTATTTTATAATACGTTCCATTAGAGCGTACTAAATAATTCAACGGCATAACCCAAATAAGCGGGAGGGTTTATATGGCCGACGCCCAAAGCTACCCGGCTCACATTTGAATATTCAGTGCCAATTATAGAGGCAGATAATATAAAATAGATGTTCATTTCTAAGCCCATTTCCATTGCTCCGAACGATCTCAATCCGCCAGCACATATAACCACCGCGAACGCTTTACTTTACACTGAAGTGATTTACCCGCAATGCTGTTTTGGTCGGCTAAAAAAAACCCAGATTTACAGTTTTTTTATATAGTTTTGCCTACTTAAGAAACGAGTACCCCAAAATTGCGAATAGGAATCGACAAACCCATAAAAGTCAATACACTTGAAGTGTGCGTCAACTAAATTCGATATTCTCCGCGCGGAAAGCTTTCTGGAGGTATTATGTATTGTGGTCTGGTCTGAATCCGGTCGCAAGAAACACGCTATTATGCATTAGCCACAATGCACAAGAACCGGAGACGATCCGACAGCGGAAACATTGATTAAATGCAAACTCAATTTAAGTTGTGCAATGCGAGAATAGATCGAATCGGCAAGGCGCGATGTGGCAGCCAACCGAAACGACGCGGAATTTTACCTAACAGTGCTGATCCCAACTTTGCGAAACTAGTTAATAATATATATAAACAAATCTCTCGGGCTACGCAGCGCTTTGATAGTTAATTATGCAGTTTGATAATGTCGACATGTATCGCGTAATGAAAATAATTAGATTCACGTCCAGGGCGGGCTTTATTTTTATGAAGCCCCAAAGCATATTTTTTCGATCAAGAGAATGTTAAATCAATGAAAATCTAAAAAAAAAAACATGCATATTACTAACTTTATACTACTAATGACCCTTTTTTGACGTTAAACCAATTTATAAGCGAATGTTACGGGTTCCAAATCGCTTTTAGACCGGTTTTAGCGGTTCTAAACCGGTTTTTGGAATGATTTTAGCGGATTCAAGCAGTTTTAGAGGTTTATTTTTCTTGGTTTTTATTAATTTTATGGTTGGCTTCTTAGAATTTATCATAAACAGCTAAAAACCGCTCTAAAACCAGCTTTGGAACCACAAAATCGCTCAAAATCCGATTTTTAACCGGCGAAGTCGCTCAAAACTCGCTTATAAACTGGTAACTCTATGCTGTGAAATTTCAGGTTTGCCAACCCATAATATTTTCTCATGGCACACCATGAGTTTCTTTATTGAAAATGCTGTATTTATACAGTACAGTACAATTTCCTGTCAACATGTTTATCCTGTCAACATAAAATTCACTATACGTCGTCGCATTTCGTCTCGAAGGCAAACGCGAGTCGAGCAAATAGCAAATACCAGAGCGTGGGGTTTGGAGTGAGGGTAGGGTGATCTGGTTATTGACTAAAGATCAAGTGGTTGGTGAAATATTTACCGTCGGGGGAGCGGGGTACGAAATCGTAGACGGCCTTGAACCCCTCGTGCTCGACCGTGTCGTCCGACTTGAAATGGAGCCACAGGTGTCTGTCTGTTGAGGTGATCATGGGAGGGAACTGGAAGCCGCAGTACGGACCGCCGATCGGCTTGTTGAAGCCGTGGGCGCCGTCGTGAACTTCGAGCAGGTCGTTCTTGCAGTGGTCCCCCTCCAGTTTAAACTGCTCCCTGAAATCCAGATGGATGATGTGGCCAGGTGGAGCTGAAACCAAATTCCGAATTAGTGGTGCGGTTGTCTCGCAATTACAATTATACGGATAAATTTCAAACGATAAATTCGTACGATCCTACCGCATTTTGGGAGATCTTACTCTATTAGTCATAGGGATAATCGGAAATTGTATAAAACCGTAACCGGCGCCGCCACCAAAATGGCGAAATAAAATTCGATTTGTCTGCACAAAGCTGAAGTCAGCTTTATATTATTTTTCCCTCCATCTATATATATAAAGACCGGCGAAGAACATTTGCTATGTTTATTCAGAATTCACTTTGAATTGTAATAAACTATACAGGTCGATAATTGTCATGTAGTAAAACGATGCCACTTAGACATAATGTATCCTTATCAAAGTCCCATTGAAATTTAACAAACAATCCAAAAGTGCAATAATATATAGGATGTTCTATTTAAAATAACAAAGTTGATACCTATTTCCGGTATCATTATGTGTTTTCGTACGATCCTACCGCATTTTGGGAGATCTTACTCTATTAGTCATAAGGATAATAGGAAATTGTATAAAACCATAACCGGCGCCGCCACCAAAATGGCGAACTAAAATTCGATTTGTCTGTACATAGCTGAAGTCAGCTTTATATTATTTTTCTCTCCATCTATATATATATAAAGACCGGCGAAGAACATTTGCTATGTTTATTCAGAATTCACTTTGAATTATAATAAACTATACAGGTCGATAATTGTCATGTAGTAAAACGATGCCACTTAGACATAATGTATCCTTATCAAAGTCCCATTGAAATTTAACAAACAATCCAAAAGTGCAATAATATATAGGATGTTCTATTTAAAATAACAAAGTTGATACCTATTTCCGGTATCATTATGTGTTTTCGTACGATCCTACCGCATTTTGGGAGATCTTACTCTATTAGTCATAAGGATAATAGGAAATTGTATAAAACCATAACCGGCGCCGCCACCAAAATGGCGAACTAAAATTCGATTTGTCTGCACAAAGCTGAAGTCAGCTTTATATTATTTTTCTCTCCATCTATATATATATAAAGACCGGCGAAGAACATTTGCTATGTTTATTCAGAATTCACTTTGAATTATAATAAACTATACAGGTCGATAATTGTCATGTAGTAAAACGATGCCACTTAGACATAATGTATCCTTATCAAAGTACCATTGAAATTTAACAAACAATCCAAAAGTGCAATAATATATAGGATGTTCTATTTAAAATAACAAAGTTGATACCTATTTCCGGTATCATTATGTGTTTTCGTACGATCCTACCGCATTTTGGGAGATCTTACTCTATTAGTCATAAGGATAATCGGAAATTGTATAAAACCGTAACCGGCGCCGCCACCAAAATGGCGAAATAAAATTCGATTTGTCTGCACAAAGCTGAAGTCAGCTTTATATTATTTTTCCCTCCATCTATATATATAAAGACCGGCGAAGAACATTTGCTATGTTTATTCAGAATTCACTTTGAATTGTAATAAACTATACAGGTCGATAATTGTCATGTAGTAAAACGATGCCACTTAGACATAATGTATCCTTATCAAAGTCCCATTGAAATTTAACAAACAATCCAAAAGTGCAATAATATATAGGATGTTCTATTTAAAATAACAAAGTTGATACCTATTTCCGGTATCATTATGTGTTTTCGTACGATCCTACCGCATTTTGGGAGATCTTACTCTATTAGTCATAAGGATAATCGGAAATTGTATAAAACCGTAACCGGCGCCGCCACCAAAATGGCGAAATAAAATTCGATTTGTCTGCACAAACAAAGCTGAAGTCAGCTTTATATTATTTTTCTCTCCATCTATATATATATAAAGACCGGCGAAGAACATTTGCTATGTTTATTCAGAATTCACTTTGAATTATAATAAACTATACAGGTCGATAATTGTCATGTAGTGAAACGATGCCACTTAGACATAATGTATCCTTATCAAAGTCCCATTGAAATCTAACAAACAATCCAAAAGTGCAATAATATATAGGATGTTCTATTTAAAATAACAAAGTTGATACCTATTTCCGGTATCATTATGTGTTTTCGTACGATCCTACCGCATTTTGGGAGATCTTACTCTATTAGTCATAAGGATAATAGGAAATTGTATAAAACCATAACCGGCGCCGCCACCAAAATGGCGAACTAAAATTCGATTTGTCTGCACAAAGCTGAAGTCAGCTTTATATTATTTTTCTCTCCATCTATATATATATAAAGACCGGCGAAGAACATTTGCTATGTTTATTCAGAATTCACTTTGAATTATAATAAACTATACAGGTCGATAATTGTCATGTAGTAAAACGATGCCACTTAGACATAATGTATCCTTATCAAAGTACCATTGAAATTTAACAAACAATCCAAAAGTGCAATAATATATAGGATGTTCTATTTAAAATAACAAAGTTGATACCTATTTCCGGTATCATTATGTGTTTTCGTACGATCCTACCGCATTTTGGGAGATCTTACTCTATTAGTTATAAGGATAATCGGAAATTGTATAAAACCGTAACCGGCGCCGCCACCAAAATGGCGAAATAAAATTCGATTTGTCTGCACAAAGCTGAAGTCAGCTTTATATTATTTTTCTCTCCATCTATATATATATAAAGACCGGCGAAGAACATTTGCTATGTTTATTCAGAATTCACTTTGAATTATGATAAACTATACAGGTCGATAATTGTCATGTAGTAAAACGATGCCACTTAGACATAATGTATCCTTATCAAAGTCCCATTGAAATTTAACAAACAATCCAAAAGTGCAATAATATATAGGATATTCTATTTAAAATAACAAAGTTGATACCTATTTCCGGTATCATTATGTGTTTTCGTACGATCCTACCGCATTTTGGGAGATCTTACTCTATTAATCATAAGGATAATCGGAAATTGTATAAAACTGTAACCGGCGCCGCCACCAAAATGGCGAAATAAAATTCGATTTGTCTGCACGAAGCTGAAGTCAGCTTTATATTATTTTTCTCTCCATATATATATATATAAAGACCGGCGAAGAACATTTGCTATGTTTATTCAGAATTCACTTTGAATTATAATAAACTATACAGGTCGATAATTGTCATGTAGTAAAACGATGCCACTTAGACATAATGTATCCTTATCAAAGTACCATTGAAATTTAACAAACAATCCAAAAGTGCAATAATATATAGGATGTTCTATTTAAAATAACAAAGTTGATACCTATTTCCGGTATCATTATGTGTTTTCGTACGATCCTACCGCATTTTGGGAGATCTTACTCTATTAGTCATAGGGATAATCGGAAATTGTATAAAACCGTAACCGGCGCCGCCACCAAAATGGCGAAATAAAATTCGATTTGTCTGCACAAAGCTGAAGTCAGCTTTATATTATTTTTCTCTCCATCTATATATATATAAAGACCGGCGAAGAACATTTGCTATGTTTATTCAGAATTCACTTTGAATTATAATAAACTATACAGGTCGATAATTGTCATGTAGTAAAACGATGCCACTTAGACATAATGTATCTTTATCAAAGTACCATTGAAATTTAACAAACAATCCAAAAGTGCAATAATATATAGGATGTTCTATTTAAAATAACAAAGTTGATACCTATTCCCGTTATCATTATGTGTATCGGTGTATCATTAACCAATAACTGAGCTATATGACAGCAATGATGAAACAGTCTTATAATAATGATGATCAGTTCCTCAAAGCTTATGAATAAAATGAGCAGAACTTCGGCATCAAGACAAACGACAACGTTTTGTGTAGACAAGCTTAAACAATTCCAAGTCATTTATCATGCGCATTAACCCAATTTTTGTTCGAATACGGCAATGCCACGTAATAAAAATAAATGCCTGCGAAACGTCGTCGTTAGGCAAATGCTTTGATTGATTACCACTGTCCATTATAAATTTCCCTAGACCTCCGTCACAAAAATTTGTTTTGTAATCGTGTTTTACACCGGGAGGTCATATCGCTTCATCAGCTCTCTGCAGCCCATCTCAGTGTTGCCAGATTGGGCGATTCATTAGAACTACTTTTAGAGAAATACCATAGTTTGAAGACAACAAGGTGTTGAGTGTTTTTTTGTCTAATTCTGTATAGAGTATGCATGTGTTTTTTTACTTTATCATACGTAGTATGACAAAGTATTATAATCGTGTCGAAAAAAAAATTGAGATTTTAGCGGAAATAGGTCTTTTTGGGCCCCCTGAATATTTTTGGCCAAGGTACAAAAAAATTTCTGTGTGTGTGTACCCGTCTTTTTGTGGCGACGATTCCGGAGAGACTACTGAAGGTATCAAGACGAAACTTCATATTTAGAAGTTTCGTGACTAAACTTAGAGCTAAAAGAAGTTTTGTCCAAAAGGGCCCAAAGGAACTCGAGGTTTACTCTTATCATTTTTCAACGATTTTGCAGATTAGCCGCCATTTCTGTAATTTCGTCAAAATAGTTAAATAATAAACTATAGTAGAGAAAATTTTGTATAATTTATGTCCATTCCATTTTTTGGAAAAAAAAATTAAATCATAGTAAGCGGATGCCCCTTGAACTTCCAAATTGCCCCCCTGAACACGGCTGTATCGTATGATAAAGTCATGTGCCTGGCCACATCAGATTTTTCTATATAGCATTCGCGAAGCAATTGAAAAATCTGACAACACTGGTCAAGGTCTGCAGCATCCAACAGGCATTAGTGGTGCCCACTGCGCAGTCTGAATGCACCGTGAAACATCAGCGCCTGTCAACTGGCCGTGATTTATCGGCGTTCCCAGTCAGGTTATATGAACCTGGCTGCCTGATGCTGATTTTTTATATCAGTTGGGTGGAGACGGTCATGGGTCAGCTTTTGGCCCATCCGGGCGGACAACCCAATATCAATAAATTTCAGGACGAATGCGCGACTCGCCGGCCGGAAAAAATATTCTGCCCGGTGATAATTTTCGCAATAAATACGCTGTCGCACGCGAGGTTTACATACAAACGCGTGGATTTCCTTTTAGTGTATTTTCGTGTTTCCAGTGAAGCTGTCGGATAAACTGAATGAGCCTTTTGTAATACAAAGCGGCTTCTACGGAAATAGAGGCGTTTTGAAATGTTTAATTGAGTTTTATTGGATATTTTTGTGGATGTATGATGCGCTCTATTCTTTTTATGTATATACAGGGTGTCCCACCTAAGTTGCCTCGGTCTATAGCCGACTTATTCAGATAGAAGTTGCATCGAATCATATTCTACACATTTTAAAATTAGTTTCAGTAATGACGGACTTCCGCTTATATCATTATAGCATGATATTTCCTTTTTTACACATTTGGTGCCTTTTATGGATGCCTATACACATACCCACAGATTATCAAAAACCAAAACAATCCATGGCAGAAAATGACTTATTCTGGGACCAGTAAAAACAAGGACAAAATAGAATCGTTCTTTTACAACAACTCAACTCAGCGAATCTGCAAACACTTTTACGTAAGTTTTTCGCGTTGAAGTTCATCATAAATGGAAAGAAACTTTTCACCTCTTCAAAGCAAGTAGATAGTTATAATAAAAATACTTCTTGGGAACAATTCAAGAAGTCATCTTCGTTATTAGTCCGTCAGCGCTTTTATCGGGCTGCATTATTAATTATACTCAGTAGATTGGATCATGAAAAGTTTTCTCTGACGTCTTTGGCGTGCTAGTAGTTCTCTCGCTTCTCGACTGCTGCAAGCATTCGAAAAGTTTGCACCTCCGCTGCAAAATAGTTCTTCGCGTGGATTAACTTTTCGAATTTATAAACAGAATTAATAATGCGTAGTCCAGAGCTGCTGGCGAAATGCACCAGCCCGTTCTTAAAGTGTTAAAACGGCGCAATTCTTGTTTAACAGACAACTCCGTTGTTTTCATGAATCTGCAGGAAGTTTGTAATGAACATCGTTTATGTTTGTTAACATTTACATAACTAATTTTCTTTTATCACAGTATAAACTTTTTTTAAACTAACAAGAGCACAGTTGTGTATACAACCAAATATACGCGGGTCTATTTATAAACCATACACTGGGTATGATTGGTTGCATATGTCACGGTGATCTTCTTACTTCAAAACTACTCTATCATTGAATAATACCGTTGAAGCTACATCATGATTCAATTTCTTATTCACGCTTCCGTTATTGCCCTTAATCGTTGCCCTGAATGAAGGGGAGTAATGTCGCATCATTAGCATCGACAAGGGGTTGCATAATGAATTCATCCGACAAAAGCGGGCGTGTCGTCACCTCCCAAGACTCCAAAGTCTCGTGTAAGGTAAATTCTCTAATGCTAAGAGGTTATTAGCGTCGAAATACATGTACCTACCTCACGCTATCACTACACAACGTCTCGTATACCTCACTAGTTGCTTTGAGTGGAATTTAACGCCACTGTGATTAATATTTAGCATGTTTATTATATCGTCGATGTCGGAGATACTTCATTATCAATATGCAAGCAATGAGATTACTTAGGATGTGTGGCAAGTAATGCATGTATCGTGGGTAAGAACATCATGGTTAAGTGTATTTTAGATGAATTATGAACGTGATTTTGGAAGCGCGGGAAATTAATAACGAAGTGGGGATTTTAAGCGTGTTTATCAGACGCAAAGTGCAATTTGTAGCGGGGGCTAATGAAGTTAGATGGGCGTCCATTCGGTTTGATTACAGGGTTTAAATTATAGGCAAGTTATTGGTGGGCGATTTGCCAGATTTACCCAATGTCGCATATACAGAGTAATTTTATCAAGAAATTTGAAACAAAAAGTTCTTTTCTCCCCATATTTTCACAAAATCAAGTTATGTCTACCTCCGTTTATAATCGTAGTAACAAATTACTGACTGATTCTTTAACTTGATTTTTTGGGTGATATATTTTCTGACCGAAAGCGGTGTTGATGTTAGATGGGGTTGTGAATGGGTTAGCTTGTTGGATCTCGGAAACAATTACGTGGTAGCGTTTGTCAAAGGGCGCACGTACCCTCGAAGTTTTTATTGCTGTTTAAGGAGTTCGTAATGGCCTAATAAATTACTTGGCGCGAGCAGTGCTTTTAGTTATAGAATGGCTAAGTGATTTTAACGATACTCGAGAGTATGCGTGTGTATCATGCGGCGCTGGGTTTCTGATAGGGTACCAGCAAATTAGCGCATCAATGATTAATGAGAGAAATGATTAAGGAGAACAAAGAGCACGTTCAATAATTAAAGGTAAAATGGTTAAAGTTATATTCCACCTCAAGTTTTTAAACTAGGAATTATAGCCATCATCAAACTTTACAACATAGTAGTAAAAACACAAAGTTCTTTAAGTTAACTGCAACGAAAGATTTGCCGCAAAAAGCGGGACTATAAATATCCCGTAGAAGCCATAAAACTGCGCGAAGGAGGGAGAGAAAAAAAAAAAACGTTAGACCATTGACCGAGATATAAATTTTAAAGTCTTAGCTCCATTCTTCCTCTTGAAAAGGGTGACTGGGTCACATCGTCAGAGGGCTACCAGTTTCCCATATAAAATTTACGACCTCGCCCCCAGTAATAAATAATATCGAGCTTTGGAATGGACCCTTTTCGTCGACGTGATCAAATAAAAAATCTGAATGCTACATACAAATTGATTCGAACATGTTTCTTATTTAAATTTTCGAATATAGTAGTTTCTCTTTTCCTTCATTTTTTAAGCATAAAGGTGATGTATAGCTAGCACCAAAAGAAACGTATACTTCTTTCTAGCTAATTTATTGTTTTAAATCATTATTTCTACAACATGTCCGTGTTCCCAAAACAAATTAAAAGTTGTGGTATTCGATACAACACGAATATCTTTGAGAGAAGAATATCACTTGGTTCTATATCCGCAGAAAGATCATTTGATTAGATCAAGTAAAATACAAAATTCTCAGAGTAAGAATATGATTTTCTTGATGTTCCAAGTATTACGTTTTCTTGTTTTAAGTATGAAGGAACTTCTTGAAAGGAATTACGTCTGTTTTAAGATACGTACGTATACTTTTGGGTCAAGAAACTGTTTGTTCGTTGAAGAATGTATATTTTTCACTCAACAAAATATAGTTGTTGTTGCAAAACGAACGTCTTACTTTTTTATATGTAGAAGAATAAAATTTTCTTTGTCAGAGCAAAATATACTCAACATAAACATACTAAACTCTTAAACCGGAAGAATCACTCACTCGCCAACTAGTAAAACAGCCTAGCGTGAGGTGGTAGCGCCATCTACATCATACGTAAAGATGACATATGTAGTGTGGAACTTGGAAAATAATTTCGATCAGAGTCACATACGTCTTGTAGATAAATGATGGCAATTACCCCCGTGTAATCATAAACTCGGAAGCAACTACTAGAGCAACACGAACTTTCCAATTTAGTAGATAGATAACTTCCAGCGTGAGTTACTAAATCGTATCGGATCTCGGTCCGGGAGAAAGTTTATTTTATCGATTTTCATTCGGATAGTCACGGCCAAAACTTCATCCCTTCCAGTCGAGTGAATACACCGACCGACCTCAACTTTCCACCATAATTATATAATTTTATCAATGAACCTTATTTATCCTAACTAACGCGCGGTCAAATTTATCTGTAATTAAGATAGAGTGAGTATTCCCCAGTTTTGCTGTATTTAATCCATTACGGGGACATAAATCACCGATTTGGTCCGATTTTGTTGTGCATCGCTGATACAATTTATAATAAATTGAATTTCGATATACATACACCGTTTTTTGTCGGCAATTCATTTTAATTAAATGTTTTGTATACAATAGGTAAATAAAACGTTATCTGGAGTGTGATTTGTTGCTGTGCAACGGTGTTATTATTTTTATACGAAACAGTTTTCGTTCGGCTTTTATTTTGTTAGATTGGGAATCATCGATGTCGAAATTAAAAAATGGACCACGCGAATTGGGCGACACCTCGTATCCATATTGATAACTGGAAGTTATATTTTCCAATAACGTTTTTTTTTTTACATTTTTAGTACAGTTAGTTTGGCTGTTAGCTTTACTCCAATTAGCTCGCACATTCAACGAATAGCTTTTGTAAACAACTATATTCAACCCTAACAAAATGTCCACCTAAAATTTTTTTCGCATTGGATCTGAGGAATTATTGTATGACATAAGCGATCTGTAACTTTTGTTGCAATTACGTAATGGTAGAAGTGGAAAGTTACGTGACAATGGCACATTGAAAACGTTCTCATTTCATATCTTTCTAAAAGAGATCTTTTCGGAGTCTGGGAGATCGAAGAACGGTAGAGCGACGTTGTTATATTAATATTTCTCTCACTTGAATGGCAACGGGGTTCTCCATTATTCCATAAAATATGAGCTAAGGAAAAAAACGAATGCGTGGTGGACACAAATCTGATACTGTTGGAGAATACGTTTATATCGTCTTTGGAAGGTGGATGTAATGTGCGGACAAAATCTTATCTGAGTTCCCACAATACATATTTATAAATATAGGTATGTATATGTTACGGTCATAGTGATAAATAGGTTATTATTAATAATTACCGGTTATTATTAATAATAGCCAAGTGGCGAGGTTAAAGTGAAGAATTTATCACATGAACCGGCTATTATTAATAATTTCCAGCATGCTGTGGTCAATGTGATATATTTCAGTTCGATATTGCATTAAGGTGATGCTACAATATAATAGAGCCTCAGATTTGGAATTCTGTTAGTACCTACATAATCGCCACACAACGAATTTATTCACTGGGTTTTCAGTGTTGGGCCTTTAGTGACGTTAATCCTGACTAACTTATTTAGTTACTACTCATGACTAAAATAAGGAAGATTATCAAAACGAGACTAAAAAATGCCAATCCACACTAATTGCATGCACGAGTGTGTAACTCTTTGGGTCATGCTTATTTGCGCAATTCTTAAAAGCAAAGTAAGTAATAAATTAGAAACTCGGTTTGTATTATTTTACCAGTGCAAACGTACGTAGTGCTTCTGCATTTTGCAACTCGTGGCAAAAAAAATATTTTTATTTGTAACTTTATTATCTTTTTAATACAAAACTTTAAAAAATGTTTTATATTTAATTTTGAATACAAAAGTCCTTCTAGACCTTTATTTTTTGTGGTAGTACATCAATGACACCATTTATATTGTAAAAATAAAACGAAATAAAGTTTGTAACAATAGGACGTCATCTTCTTTTGTTTTTTTGTATTTTTTGTTGGTGATAAACATTTTTATAATAAATATATCTGTGAGATATTAGATATACTTAGGGTAGGTATAGGTAATGGACATACTAATGTAGGGAAGATTGAGGCAAGTTGTTACCATGTTTAATCTTTTATTTATAAAATTATTGTCAAACACCAAAAGTAAAAATACCGTGTTAGGAACAGAACCATACAAAAATGTTTGCATCATTTGTGCGGTGCAATTTATGTAAAAACATCTATGTAAACTAGTCTAGTTCTTGCATGTACATATTTGCATGAAAATACAATATTGAAAAAATTATTATTAAATGCGCAACATTTCAAGATAATTAGGATTTGGGAATTTACTTAATAAATTGTAATTGTACATTTACAACAAACTACCCACATGCATTAAATATAAAAATGGGTGTTATTGATAATAAAATGGTTAACTTTTTTGAACACTCTGTATAAACTGTTTTTTTTATGTTTTCGTCATTGAGTCGTCCTTGGGTGTATACCAAATATCAGTATCAATTATATCCAGTAGTTTCTAAAGTACAAGGGAGACAAAAAAAGCATTCTGTATTATCAATGTTTTGTATTATTCGTAATTTTGGTCATTGGGGTAGCCGTACTGATGATTTGCGTCGAGTAAATAAATATAATAGCTTACATAGTAATCAAAATAACTGAGCTAACTTCTTTGAAGACTGTATACAAAAGATCTTTTGTAAAAAGTAACATTTTTATCACTTTTACCGTGCCCGTTAGGAAATTATTAATAATAGCCGGTCCATGTAATTATTTAAGTGTTTCTAATCATATTGACCAAATGATGCGGTTATTATTAATAATAGCCGGTAATTATTAATACAAACCACATTCAACCAAGCAAGTAGATATAATAGTCAACGATATAATATACAAATATACTCAGCAAGAACAGACAACGGACTACGTAAAAATTTGACAAGCGTTCTTTACCAATAACTGTCCTACCAAAAGAAAGAGTATGCGAGTACGCATTTTTATGTTTTTTGAGGGTTTTGTGTCAATAGGTTCTACAGGCCATCCTCAGTAATAATCAAAAGGATCTATGTCAATATCAATTCGGGTTTAGTCCGTACAACATTCAAAAGATGGCATGATATGGCAAAAAGTATTCATCAAAGCACCGCATGTACAAAGAGATAAGCCAGAAGATCTAAAGAACATGCTGGAGTACTTTCCAGGCGAAGCTCAACACTTTAATTCGGACCTTATCCGAGAGTTTGCTTAATACTGAATTATGTGTCTGAATTAAGTTATTATTTACATAACCAATAAACAAATACCTTGTATTCTTGTTAATATACCTTTCTTATTGAAGTATAAGAGTAGCTGACGCTTAATTTGGTAAAATACCTGATTTATGATTTCTAAATTTCCGTGTGGAAACCAAGTTAATGACGAACGACGAGAAGAGAAGAGATTCTCTTCGTAGCTCTCTTACTGTTACGTCCTGAAGATGCCTGTTGCAATATGTGTGCAAAACTTTGACAACTTTATCGTCATTGACGCGGTTTCTAGCCGGAAATCTAGAACTTAGTTATTCGGACCGCGGAAGTCTTCAATCTAAATATACCTGATTTATCTGAAAAATTCTATCCGCGCTATACAGTTTGGTACAAAACAAGAAATCAGAATGCTATCCTGACAAATCAGCATTTAGGATTACCGAAACTCGTGCTGAAGTGAAATTATAAGTACCTGTTGACGTAGGATTTTCTATGGAATAACATGCGCCGATATTTTCCAATATCTCGGCTTTATTGTTTTGTTATAGGAGCAGAGTGTGTGTGGAGTTGCGGTAGAAAGCTCCTATAACAGTGGTGATTATCATAAATCCGATATGCATAGGCGATTCATTCCGGAGGAGCGCCCGTGTTACGTGTTCGGCCTTCCTCCGTTCTGCCGTGCAGACGAGCTCGCCAAACTTACCCCTCAGCCACCCCCGTAACCCCGCTCTAACGCTGAGAGCACGTCCGCGCCGGAAGTAGATACTGTAATGCATAAATCTGCAGATTACTATCTGCGCTGAAAGGAACATCGCCACAGTTGCTGCCCTACCACAACAGAAGAACACGATCGGTTCGGTGAAGTCGATTTTTAGACCGTGACTCGCGGTGCCTTATTTTTGCCCACCCTCATGAATAAAGAGTGATTAAAGTTTTACCTCTTATTTTCTGTTGTGCAATGGAGCAGTTCTATGTCGTGTTTTCTAAACTAGAGCTTGCACTTGCTTGTGTACTTCTTTTCTTTACAGTTTGAAAGAAATTGATTTAATTTAATTCGAAAAATTGGACGATTCACGAAATAAAATGTCACTTTTCCACTAGGAGCGTTTCCGTTCAATATCTGGTTACACGCAATAACGTATTTCCCCGTATCGCGAATCTTCATGAGACAGGAGAAACAGTAATGGGAAACTGTACAATTACAGGAATAATATATGTCTTACTGCGCCACATGGGATTGAATCCTAATACCCCAGACCAGGATAACGGTTAGAAGCTATTAACAATGCACCTATTACGGAAATTGCATCGATTATCCGACAACCACATCTCACGAAAATTCACCGCAATCGATACCATGACCAACATTGTATTGGCACGCTCAAACCATAATTCGATTATCAATTTATACAACGCGTTGAGGATTTTTAATATTGCGTATTGCGCGTGGTCATCCAATAATTAAATTGCCACTGTGGATAAATTTGATGTAATAAATTTGTACGCGTATAAATAAATAAATAAACCTATAATTATGTGTTTTAAAACAGGTTTTAAGCACTAAACTACATATCTCAATATAATTTTACGACTTATGAATAAAGAATATCTCCACATATGAATCCCGCACGTTATTTACCGTCTTCGAGCGCCGCACAAATTAAAGTTAGGTGATGTATGATCCCATTAGGGAAATGTGCGGACGAAAAGTTAATAGATAATTTCCTGACGCTGAGCATTCGAGGTTTAGTGACGAGAACCCCGCTTCTGGGGTGGCGGGGAGTCGGGGGGTGGAGAAAACATTGGCGTCCGTTTGGCCCCTTGCGACACCATCGAGTAATATATCCATCGCAGCCGTGCTGTACGCCGATTTCTAAAAGGACGCCGACGACTGCCGAAATTAATTCCGGGTTCTGGGTAGAGACAGTTTCGTCCCCTAGAGCAAACACCGCAGTAAAGCCGTTGAGACATCGGCCAACAAGTACCGTCGGTTCGCGGTAAAAGGACTGATGGCGCTACTGGTCCTACTGCTGCCAGAAGGCGGCGGCTAGGCGGAAATGTTTGGCTTTGGGACGAGTTTTAATGAGATGGTTTGGTTACTGGTTTCCCAGGATCTATTATTATAAAGTTATAGACCGATTGACAAGATTTCAACGCAGGGCTTTGTTTGTTTTTAATTTTCTTGATACATAACAATAACGTCTGATTATTGGGCTTAATTTAGCTATTTTGTTTTATTTTTTGATTGTAAAACTAAAATTTCTTCTAATCTACTCAAACACAGAGAGAACTCGTGTATACTGTAGCATTTCAAGGGTTAGTTATTCTTACGATTTAAGAATTTAGTATATTTATGTTAAGTAATGATAAAAAATAATGAGTCGTAATTTTTTCCTTAAACGTTTGAAACTTATAACTACCTACAACACGTCATTCTTTGATATTTTAGAACTTGATTACTATGACAGCTAACAGAGTAGTTTTAACGCCTTCACTCCAATTAAGTGTACTTCAAAATTAGCTTTGAAAATTGGCGAAACGGTATTTCCCGGTACCGCACCCACTCCCCAATTCCCAAAATTTCGGATGTTGACGAGACACGAAGGGTAGATTGTCCCGTCGTACACCAGAAACAATGTTCGGAACTTTAACACTCGGCCAGGCATCGCGTAATTATGCAAATCACGGCGGGTTCTACATTTACGTACATTACGACACGTTAATATAACGTACGGGGTGGTAAAAGGGACCATCCTCAACCCCACCCCCCGTCTCCCATCCACGCTTATTCTCTAGACTAGAAGGGTACCAGAGTTACAAGTTACAAGGAGTACAGGGTAAGGGGAAGTAGAAGGAGAGACCAGCCTAAGTGCCGTCTACGTTGGAACTATCAACGGGGTGAGAAAGAGATCAACCCATGTCTTCACAACCACTCCCAAGTGGTCATTTGTCACCCACGGGCTATTACGGATTTTGGACGGTAATCGCTTAATGTACGGGATGTCTATGATGACTATTGCAAGCCGTTTAGGGTTAACTTTGAGAGGCTTGTTGTTGTAGTTGTTTTGGGTGCGGTTTATTCCGCTGCACCTAGGCCAATTCTTGGCCCTTTGTGCTTACCCATTTTTACATACTGTTTGATAACGACAACCAGAGGTGTTCAACTGGTTTGCCGGCACCCACGGTTTTACGCCTCTTGCGAAAGGCGGTGGGACGAGGATCTTCAGCTGATGCCTGGATTTGAACCCAAGACTTCCTAGCAGGAGAGCAGCTAGAGCCACTCGCCCCACTTTTGAGAGGCTTATTTTAACGTTTCTTTAGATTGTTGTGTCCCTTAAAATCGTTTAAATATAGCTAATGCATGTTTTGGTAATTCGCTTTGAAATAAATTGTTAATAACAGGAGATTCAGGTGAATTATTTTGTTATGTTTGTTCTTTCGATGCATGTGAAGTTAATTTGTGATTTGTACGTTTTCTGCGCGTTTCTATACAGAAATATGATCGGCAAAGTGGTCTTAGGGTGGTGAATGCGAATCAGAAAGGGGTTAATCATGCCTCATCATTAGAATTCCTGGCTACGCGTGCCCGTCGGGCGCTACAAACTTGGCTTTCCGGGTTCCCACTGCGTAATTTGATGTAATGCAAACATTAAGATTTAATGGTGGAGCCAGGACTTTCCCCCACCCGGGTTTCAGGGTCTCTCCAACGGTTCCACAAGACGTCGTTAACACAAATTGTCAGCCATTTCATATCGATAATGACTACATTTCATCGGACTTAACTTAAATCAAGATGTTCGATGACTCATTAGATGATATCTGTAATGTTCACAGCCAAAATCAAGACTGGTCTTTGCTGAGGCGTTTACTTTCCGGCTAGTACCATACAAGGATTGTAATCGACGAAGAAAATTGACGTTTCATAAAAAACAATGGGGTTTTAAAGTATTGCTCCTTTTAAAGTATCTAATGGGTAAGTGTCAGGTATTGGAATAACTTGTGGCGAAATGTTCACTACAAACTAATACTTATTGTCCAAGGGCACACTATTGGAAGAACCTGTATATATTTTAAAATCATGTTAATCCTGTAAAGCTCACTTAACTAGCAAGAAGAATTACCTAATATTTTCAAGCATTGAGTGGCTGAAAGCAGCTGAAGAGCGACTGAAATATTAAAGTACACGTCGAAAAATTCCTTAACGCGAAAAAGCTCTCGTCGGTTAATGCAAAGTGAACATTTCGACATCTGAAAGTCCATTCTCGGCAAGCTGTGGCGCCCCTTGTCGCCGCCAAACCCCCGAATTACTGGCGTAAGACCGGCGTTTGTGAGATGGCCGCGACAGGGTAAATGAAACCTGTAATGTCTTACATCGGCTAGATTAAATTACGACAAGCGAAGGACGGGGGCTTCAATGAGAGGGAGGGGGGTTGGAGAGCTTTCACGCTAATCGAAAGCAAATATTGAAGATTGCAAAGTACGATCTTTGACGCCGAAGGATAAACAACAGGATAATGGAGTTTCGAGGATGTTGCAAACACGATTCGCATCCGATTTGTATAATCGCGAAAAAAGTTTGAACGGTTGACTGAGTGGCTTTAAGTACATCACGTTTCTAACTAGTCGTTTAGAAGAGAACCTTATAAAAAATGCGACCAAATTTCGCAGAGGTTAGTGTAAACCTGGCGCTTGGTAAACCGAAATTTTTAGCATTTTCTGGAATCTTATTAAACAGAAACAGACAATATACTAGTAATAAAAATAAATTGGTGGGAGGACTCTCACTTTTAAGGATAACGAGCCCCATCAAAGAGATGTACCCCCTCATAGCTTATTAGCCCCGTAATTTTACGGCCTCCAAGGTTGGAGAAGGGGGATAGCTATCTGCATATATTTCGCATATTTTAGCGAGTTTCTGACAATTCGGGTCTTCTCTAAAACCACGCGGGCTAGTTGTTTCTACGGGACGTATGGTCGCCATCAGGGCAGATGTTCCATAACAAGATTATGGTAATATAAAGTTCTCGGACTGGATGGTGGGCGGCGGGGTGGGGAGGGTTGCGGACTGGAAGCACTGGAACCCACTTGATTTGGGGAATTAAGCAGGTGAGTATTTTACGGCTTTAGCAGAAAACGTATTACCCGTTCGGGTAGATGGCGACGTCACATATGGGTTGACTATACAGGGTGGTGGTTGATTCCTTACCAGGAAAAGAAGATAAATATATTAGAATTACGAATAATGAGTAGCTAACATTGAGTATTTATCAATTTTATTAAGCATAAAATAAAAAAAAATTGAAAAGTTCCATCAAAATTCTAGAATGCCACTCTTACTCCTATAACCATAACGCTCCCTCTCTACATACAAACGAAATATATACGTAGCACACCCCCAGTAAATAACAATAGCTATACATACTCCTATAATACGCTCAATATCTCGTATAACTCACCCTGTATGTATCTTAAAAGGCAGTGTTCCGGATCCGAGGTGCTTCGGGTGGTCGTAAAATAAAACCGGGCGAAATTGCCGATGAGGGTGTAGTTAAGGGCTCGGGTCTACGGCCCTTATGTCGCAACCGTCGCGCGGTAAATAATTAAATAGTTGACAAGGGGACGGTGAAATTTGTAAACAATTCGTGGCTTTAGACAGCGATTACCCAGACTTCTACTGGCGTCTGGATACATAGATTGGAGACGAAATGGGCGGCGTACCCATTGGTCGGATGCATTGTGTGTCTTTAATCAGCGTATTCTGTCAACTCTAAATTGGTAATATTTAGTAATGAGGGATGTTGAGGGTCACAGTAGGGAGATCAGTTCAGCCAATGGCTGGGCTTCATGGTTTATTTCTATGGAAATTTTCAGTTTTATGGTTGATAAGTTTAATATACACAGTATTCGTATGCTTGAGGTGCAATCCTTTGCTAAAATTCTTGTGAATGCTCATGATGTGGCATTGTATAAGCTCAAACTAAGCCAACCTGTGCTAGAGACTGTCAGCGCCATCTCCCCGCCAGTAAACATATAATTTTTAATAAAACCGCACGTTTTTCATTTAAACACATAATCTTTTCACTCAAAATCTATGTGTCTTTCTCTTCCAAATAATTTCAAATAAAATATTTGAAATGTCAAATGTCATTTTGCAATTAAACCCAAACGATTGTAAAATAATTGTTTTTTCAGTGGAAACTATTTGTTTTTTACTTAAGAAATATTTCAAATAAAATATTTCTTTCAGCCTATGCAGATCATGTTTTAAATTTAAAAATACTTATTTGTACAATACATACACTTGAAACATAGATTTTCTTTGGAAATGACATAAAAATAATGGAAAGGTAATATACTTACGTACATAAACTACAACATTTAATATACTTCATATTTTAAGGATGCATTTTTGTGTGAAAAAACTTTATTCAAAAGCATAAAAGTTAGCTAATTACTTCTTTTATTACTCACAGGTCGGTATGTACTTTTATTAACACACTTTGGATAGCACCCGGATGTGCATTGTTAAAGTTTTATATGCATATTACCCGGTACTAGACTCATAACTAGACCATAATATACAAGACGGTCTGTATCTATGTAGTTATCTATGTAGTTAAGTAACCATGATCGTGAAAACCATGAGAGACTAAAGTATATGACTAATAAACTTTTTTAACCGTACAGTTCCCTTTTTTGTAAACTCGAGAACGTTGTTGTGTTGCCTGTCTACGACTTCATTCATAACATTTTTATGAATGTACATACATACAGGAAAGATGAAAATAACCATGTGGCGGAAATTCTTATACATTTGTACAAAATGAGGAACGTCATCAGCAGACTAATTTACGTCCAGAACATATGATTAACGAGTTCGATATATGTTTCTGGTATTTTGAAAAAGTTCCAAGAACTATATTTGTCTGCGATACAAGGCCATTTCCTCCATTATACTGTACACTACAAGCTGCACGCATTAACATATTATTCTTACGCAATCACAAAACAAAATTTATCGTAATCCACGACTAAAGGATTTTCTCTACTCCAATCATGCTCGTTATGCTTATTGTGTGTACCAGTTTAATTTAATTGCATAATTGTCTCTATATCTTTTTTCAAGTCTTACATACGAGTAAGTGTCAGGTATTGGGAGAATATAAGTCCCATGCTATGCTGTTATCAAAACAGGCATCTCTTCTGTCAAAAATCAATATAATGTTTCGTCAAACACGTTTACTCTTGTGCATGAATGTAGTGTTACATTTAGTTCACACAAATCTTAGTATACAAACATTTATACAAAGAGTCTATGGATAAATGTCAGGTATTGGGAGAATATAAGTCCCATGCTATGCTGTGATCAAAACAGGCATCTGTACTGTCAAAAATCAATGTAAAGTTTGGCCAAACACGTTTACTCTTATGCATGAATGTAGTGTTACATGTAGTTCACACAAATCTTAGTACACAAACATTTATACAAAGAGTCTATGGGTAAATGTCAGGTATTGGGAGAATATAAGTCCCATGCTATGCTGTGATCAAAACAGGCATCTGTACTGTCAAAAATCAATGTAAAGTTTGGCCAAACACGTTTACTCTTGTGCATGAATGTAGTGTTACATGTAGTTCACACAAATATTAGTACACAAACATTTATACAAAGAGTCTATGGGTAAATGTCAGGTATTGGGAGAATATAAGTCCCATGCTATGCTGTGATCAAAACAGGCATCTGTACTGTCAAAAATCAATGTAAAGTTTGGCCAAACACGTTTACTCTTGTCCATGAATGTAGTGTTACATGTAGTTCACACAAATATTAGTACACAAACATTTATACAAAGAGTCTATGGGTAAATGTCAGGTATTGGGAGAATATAAGTCCCATGCTATGCTGTGATCAAAACAGGCATCTGTACTGTCAAAAATCAATGTAAAGTTTGGCCAAACACGTTTACTCTTGTGCATGAATGTAGTGTTACATGTAGTTCACCCAAATATTAGTACACAAACATTTATACAAAGAGTCTATGGGTAAATGTCAGGTATTGGGAGAATATAAGTCCCATGCCATGCTGTGATCAAAACAGGCATCTGTACTGTCAAAAATCAATGTAAAGTTTGGCCAAACACGTTTACTCTTGTCCATGAATGTAGTGTTACATGTAGTTCACACAAATATTAGTACACAAACATTTATACAAAGAGTCTATGGGTAAATGTCAGGTATTGGGAGAATATAAGTCCCATGCTATGCTGTGATCAAAACAGGCATCTGTACTGTCAAAAATCAATGTAAAGTTTGGCCAAACACGTTTACTCTTGTACATGAATGTAGTGTTACATGTAGTTCACACAAATATTAGTACACAAACATTTATACAAAGAGTCTATGGGTAAATGTCAGATATTGGGAGAATATAAGTTCCATGCTATGCTGTGATCAAAACAGGCATCTGTACTGTCAAAAATCAATGTAAAGTTTGGCCAAACACGTTTACTCTTGTACATGAATGTAGTGTTACATGTAGTTCACACAAATATTAGTACACAAACATTTATACAAAGAGTCTATGGGTAAATGTCAGATATTGGGAGAATATAAGTTCCATGCTATGCTGTGATCAAAACAGGCATCTGTACTGTCAAAAATCAATGTAAAGTTTGGCCAAACACGTTTACTCTTGTGCATGAATGTAGTGTTACATGTAGTTCACACAAATATTAGTACACAAACATTTATACAAAGAGTCTATGGGTAAATGTCAGGTATTGGGAGAATATAAGTCCCATGCCATGCTGTGATCAAAACAGGCATCTGTACTGTCAAAAATCAATGCAAAGTTTGGCCAAACACGTTTACTCTTGTGCATGAATGTAGTGTTACATATAGTTCACACAAATATTAGATGTTTAACATTAACTACCTTAATTTTGTGACTTTTCTAGAGTAGAATAGTCCTACTAATGGCATGATGAAAACTACGTCTATTATAAGAAACTATTGTTCATTGTGGTACTTCGTACTACATATTAAAAGCTCAAGTCTGGCATGAAAGCAAATCGTGTGACGTTACTTAACGCTCATGTACTTTTACAATATCGCGATCCATTTATCGAATAGCGCCGTTATTCTTTATTGCTTTTTGAGGTCCAAACTTCCGAAACACTTATCCCATTCGCGAAATTAAATACAATTTACGGGAGGTTTTCGGTTTCAAGCAGCAATAGCGGCGACCCTTCAGCCGCAAACACACACACACACACTCGCTTTGAAATAAAATCGCGACCGACGGCATGAAATGGAATGGCTAAAATGAAATGTGATATTTGGAACTGGAGACGTGGACCTCCAAATAAAAGCCCTTTTATAACGTCGTGAAACATAACGTTCCTCCGCCATATAATAAGAGTGGAATCATAAACTTCGCCAACCATGAGCACCACAGCCTGAGGACCGAGAGACGTTAAAATCCAACCGCGCAATTGTTTTAGGATTATTCGAGAGTTCCAGGATTATTTCAGTGTCCCAGCTTCACGACATTACTTAGTGTTAGCGCATTTTTACTGTTTTAGTGCGCTCACGTTGGCTGCAAACTTTACCGAAACCGCCAAGTTCCGGTCAAAATTAACACATAAAGCATATGCTCCGGAACTGTTTCAAGTGTTCAAATTGCAGACGATTTGCGCTCGAATTTCCGAGGACGAACGCTGAAGGTGCACAGTGAGTGAAACTTGCGAAAAGTACGACCGACCCAACTGGCCCCGTCTAGCGTTTCAGCTGCGTCAGTAGTGTCGCCAACTTTTCCTAATCTAACTGAACAGGGCGTGGCTCAGACCGTCTGAAAATTGTACGGAGACTCGCAATATGTCAAAATCGATTTAGCAGGATTTTATTTATGGACTTTTATCAAGAAATATGTGGAGTCATCAATTTATATTAGGTCACTTTAGTTTATTTCGAATAACTTCCAAAATCTTGATTATTTCAGCAAATAATAGGCCCAGGATAATCATCAAATAATTGAGGAGACCCCAAAACACGCTAAAATCCCCAAAGAAAAAAATTTCATCGATTATAATACAACTTTCCTTCTAGGATACTAGACGAAGGGTAAAAAATAGGTGGTTTCTATCTAAATTCCAATGTTTTGTGTTCGCAATCAATTTAATTGTGTTGGTGTACGGGTTTGTGGGTTAGAAAAGCAGGACAGCCGGAATGACCGGATGACCCCTGCTACAGGAAGCTATCATCCCCCCCAACCTATAAGACCTTCGCAGACCCTTCACCTTACTCGATATTGACGTTAATGCCCTAGAGAAGAGTTTCATGGTGCAGCTGAAAGTCCTGCTATAGATATAAGGTAAAAATTGAGTTGTTAAAACTTAGCTTACCAGATTTTCTTTGTTTCTTTACAAGCGCAATATATAATTAAAAATTGGAATACGTACTGTTCTTGATATTATGTATTACATATTAGGTACACTGTTATTGCTTTGGATAGGTAACGTAACATCAACCGCCAACGCTTCTGAACATTTACACGACATAATTATTTATTTATAACTGCAAATATAATCTTAACGAAAAATTTAGTGACTCACTATTGTACGTTCGTTATCATATGGGTATGGCAGCCCTGCGTGAGACTAGTACTGATGTTTGTTGACGTTTGCTGGTGACACTAGTCAACAGTCAAAATGTACATTGGATGCGACTATTTTTTTAATATAAACTACTAAGGCCCGCTAAACTCAAAAATCGCATTAAAAAATTTTTTAATGGGTACGTTTAAGAGTTACAATTTTTTTTCTTTTTTTTTTGTTTTTTTTTCGGAGGTAGTTCGACTATTTGGAGCATATCTCGAGTTATGAATGTCCAATCTGGTCGCTCGGCACATAAAATTGAAGCTAATTGTATCACCAACAACTGTCACTCATATAGTTTTTCAATCGCTTCAGTAGTTTTAGCGCAATAGGCCACAATATTATAAAAATTTGCCCAAAATGAAAATGGAACATTTACTCTATCACCTGTGAAAAGTAGAAATCGTGGAAATATAGTTAGTTTAATATTTTTTACGTAGAGTTTGAACTTTTACGAAGAGAACAAGGTATTTACGATAAAAATCTATGCAAAAATAGCGAAGTTATGGTTGACAGGTACCAAACTACCAAAATTCTACTTTTTCTCTGTTTACAAGTTTAATTCATTGTGCTTATTTTTAATGTGATGTTTTCAATATAAATGAGATTAGAAGTGAGTTTGATTGCTGCTTCGCTTTATATTCTTGTCGATATCTGTTTTTCTTATGAGGAACCAGATATAGTTGCCCATCATTTTTTCAATCCAAAATCCCTGGTAGCGCCGCTCAATAGTCTTCATTTCCTAGTGAAACCTCTCACCATGCTCGTCACTGACGTCACCAAGATTCTCAGGAAAAAAATCTTCTCCACTGCTAGCTCCAGGTGTATACCGTATCCCATGTGCTTGTGGCAGTGTCTACATTGATGAGACAAAGCGCTCTGTCGGTGTTGGGGTTTCAGAACATGAACGTTGTACAAGGCTGCGCCAGATCATCAGTTCAGCGCTTGCTGAGCACAGACACAACAATTCTTCTCGACCAAACAAAAATCATCTCTCGGGAATCACGTTATTATCCTCGTAGAATCCGTGAAGCGATCGAAATCTTTAAAGATCCCTCCAATCTCAATAGAGATGACGGTTGGCATTTGCATGATAGCTGGAAACCATTTTTACGACCACCACAGCCAATCACAGCTACACCAAACCGCCCTCCCAACCAATAGTTGTTGACTACCTGCGCAGGCACATGCGCCAGGTACGTATATCGTCGCTCGAAACACGTACTAACATATCTAAATAGCATTTTTTGGTGAGATACGCCACTACGTGTTTTGAGCGACGATAAATACCCTCACCCTTCCACACACGTTCATTCTCTCCGTCCTGAAGATGCCTCTTGCAACAGAGTGCGAAACGTTGACTAAAAGATGCGCATCTTGGTGCAAATCACATGACGTACTCGTCTTCCGAATAGATCCGACCTCTACCATGCATTTAAACTGCTATAAATGACGAAAAATACAAAATAGAGAAAATGCTGAATTTTGGTAGTTTCGTACCCATCGGTCATAATTGATCATAACTTCGGTATTTTTTCATAGATTTTCATCGTAAATACTTTGTTCTCTTCGTAAAAGCGTAAACTCTACGTAAAAAATAAGAAACTGAGCATATTTTTACTATTTCTACCTTTCCCTGGCGGTTAAATGAATGTTCGATTTTCATTTATACTAAAAAAATTCAAATTATGGTCAATTACACTGAAACCACTGAAGCGATTATAAAATAATATTAATAACATTTATTGGTGATTCAATGGGCTTTAATTTGATGTACAGAACGACCAGATTTGATGTTCCGAACTCGAGATATGCTCCAAATAGTCGAACTACCTCCAAAAAAAGAAACAAAAAAAAGAAAAATTCATAACTCGAAAACGTATCCATTCAAAAAAATTTTAATGCGATTTTTGAGTTTAGCGGGTCATGGTATCTAAGAAAAAAATAGTGGCATCTAATGTACATTTTTTTATTATTTTGTTGACTAGTGTGACCTATAAATGACTTAACAAAGTTACTTTTAACGGTGATATTGCGTGCAAATTTCGGTATCTGGAACTTACGTGGAATGGGGAAAGGTATTTCCGGAATAGGTTATACATATGTTGTGCTATATTATCATTTTATATTAATTTGCAGTAAAAATCATCGTATATAATGATAGAAACTGAAGCAAATCAACTACTCTCTTTCACATTGATGTATTTAACCATATTGGAGTGGTTATCAAAGGAAATTACTTTGAATCCTGGAATCAACAGAGATTTTCAACGGTAAATGTAACAACGATACACCTTGAAGGATTCTGAAACGATACATATTCACGCCTAGGTTATTATTTAGTACTGTTATATTGTTAGTACATGTATTGATAGTAGAATACATTTTACATAAAATACTACTGGTAGATTTGTTGCAGCCTACATGGTTTAGACAGAGATTTTGCGGTTGGAATTTTGCGATGCTTGCTGTGTTTCAATTTCTAGTTTCTAATTTCTAATTTTTACAATGTGAATAATAAAGAGAACTGGTGTATTAAATGAACCGATGCGCGTAGCAAATACTAGTACAAATAAAGTAAATGTGCACAATTAGGTAGATGAAACAGAATTGGTTTGAGAAGTAATTTACCCGGTGACGTAAATTCCAACACTGCCCACTTGTAAATGAGCTTTTATTGCAAAGTGCACTTTACTCGGGCCAGGAAACAAAGGTTCACATTGTTTCGCATGTTAAGCGCTACGCGACACGCCAATTACACCGAAATTGCTATAGCTTTCAGCTGCTTCATATGTCTTCTCCGTGTCACGCTTGAAACTATAAAGCCCCTGTTCGGTGGATCTTGCAGGACATTGTTTTTAATCGCTCGAATAATGCATTCAGAACTTGTGAATAAATAATGCTGATTGTTTTATACAAACGTAGATTAAAGGAAACAGTTTATAAAATTTCGTCAATTTTAATTTAGGATCGAAATTTCCTTTCTTAACTGTGATAAGCGGTGGGGGCGGCACTATCTGATTTATGGACGATCTTGCGACGTCGTGGCCCTTTTGTTTAGGGTCTCTTATAAGAGTCTTCTGGATTTATCGCTCGAGGAACTCTAAATCTGAACTTATCGTAAGAGAGTGAGTCGTCAACGGCCGGCCCTGGCTATCGATTATCACGATCTCTTAAACATTTTTTGAACGGTGAATTTATTTTCGCCTCTCCCGCCTCACGATCCTCGGGGAATTGTCCTGGCCCGCGCCGCCATCCCGAACCTTTTATACGAGTTTTCGCATTTTTTTCGCTCCACAGCGTCACGGAGACGTTTCCAATTATCTTAAATTTTCCCCAGCTGCTCTACTTTTTTCTATACAGTATATTTTTATTTGATGGATATGCACACTTATGGACCCAATTCTGTGTTAATATATTAATAATCCCTTTCTGTAGGAATTGGCCTACTCAGGCACAAACTTAACATGGTCTGAGGGCTTTCAAAGACAAAGCGAATAACTCCGCTTTGTGACATTGGACGTAGGGGCAACAATGTACCCACACGGTACTCTACATGCCTTAGTGCGAACTAAATTAGATGTTACCATAATGCATTACGTTAGATATGGAATGTCTAATGGGATCCCCTCTGTGATTATAATTTGATTATTGTTGCGAATAATGGTACATATTATGTTACGTATGTTAGGTTGCTATATATAGATTCTATTTTAATAGATTCTATCTTCATAACACACAATAGATTCATACAAGATAAATTAGTTTCACCCACCATTGTCTAGTAAACTCACAGATCGCAGTGAATGGTGCCATGTAATAAATAATTCTCTAAAAAGATTTCCTGCAATGCTCCCGTACAATATCCTTTTAAATTCGAAATAATTTCCTCCAGAGCGAGGTATAATCGCGCAGTTTCACGCCGCGTAGCGTCCTCGTAAGGAGCCCACAATAGGTGTAGTTTACAGTGTTTCTTTCGCGCCCTCAAAAGCGGGTCAGAAACGCTAGAGATAAATTTCGCGGTGTTTTTCACGCGATTTTAAGCTTGGCTCCGCTCCGGGGTTTGAACGGAGGATATTCCGCGAGCGTATATAAGAAGACAAAGGCGGCATATATCGTCGCTGAGCGCAGTACATCATCTGCTTTCATGAAATATTGGCGCTACAGAGCGGGCCCTGGCCCTCTTACGTACCCCTCAGTACCCCTCGAAAGAAACACGTTAGCGTGTAGTTTTTGGCGAGATGAGACTTTTATACTCGTTCCATTTAACCCGAAATATGCTCGGGCGATCTTAAAGAGGCGTAAGATGTATATTATGCTGTTATGGATAACGTTTTAACTGCAGTTATATATTTCAGTTTTCCTTTTCAATTTTCAGTGATAGTTAAGTCTTTCAATGTTCAATTGACAAATGATTTTGACCTCTTACTCTTTCCAGTACACTGCCATCACTAAATCTAAAAATGGGGCAAAAAAATCTGTAGGGATAGAGCAAGGGAACCCATAGTCTTTACTACGTAATAAAACTAACATACCACACTACTGTGTGCCCTTTTATGTGCACTTTGCACTTCAACAGCAGTACCCGGGTGTTGATAAAACGTGGTAAGTAAAATTAATTAAGGGGGTGTAAAAAAAGGTGACTGTTACTCATAGGAAATGGACTGGGAGGGTTGCTATATCTTCGACACCATTACAGAGTGATATTTCTGCGCGTCAACTACGATGTCAGTGCATTATAACGGACGAACAGAGTTGAGAGACACTCCATTAAACAGATGTCGATGTCGGATTAAGGGACCATTCAAAGTGTGTTAAGCACTTGAAATCGGACTAACGGCTCTACGACTACGTCATCTGCGTCACAGTTTACTACGACATCTGTCACACAAAGCGTAATAAAGCCTTCAATGCATTCATTTATTGACATTTCTAAAAGTAGCATTATAATCAGGGAAATTCTATATTATATGCCCTTAAGGCTTGCCGAGCATTATCGATTTACACAGTACGACGAATTTATTACAGGTACCTAAGTTTTCAGCTCTAGAGAATATTAAATAATATGCATACACCTGCATATGACAATAAAATATAGCGACTTCACACATAACTTATCTACGACATATGCACTTTATGCAACACTGAAGGAGATGAATGTATAGGTGCACAGTCCACGGTGCAATAAAATGCATTTGCTGGCGCATTGTATGGACTGGTATCGATAAGACTGGTTGGAAGAGGAATATCTTCTAGAAGTATAGAATATTCGAAGTATCGACAAGCATAAAGATGAACTGTAATTGAATTTTTCGGATTTCAGATGTGGATTACGACTCTGCCGTACTGGTGCAGGTACAGATGGGTGCTGTAAATTTCATTCAAGATGACAGATAGATATTACAACATCTACAGTTCTAAATAACACCAATATTTCAATACATATCGGTACCTACAAACGCATATTATTTTAGAGAAAACTTAAGATGTCTTCGAAAAAACAAAAACTGAACAAGGATATGCGTCTATTAATTGTAAAATATTCCGAGGGCAATTCTATGCAAAATGTGACAAACATTGTTAAAAAATGTAAATAGACAGTTCAATATGTTATCGAACACTATGGATTTTTAACTGTAACGGAATTTAACTGTAACTGTATGGAGGTGGCAGTATTATCGTTTGGGGGTGTATGTCGGCAGCAGGAGTTTGTCAATTATGTTCTATAGAATAAACAATGGACAATAAGGCTTATCTCAAAAGATTACAAGAAAATTTATTACAAAGTGCGCAAAATCTGGGAATACGAGATGACTTTATATTTATGCACGACAATGATCCCAAATACACATCTCGAATAGTGAAGGAGTGGCTTCTATATAGGACCAAAGTTACACTGATTCACCCTCCGCAATCACCAGGTCTCAACCACATAGAACATTATTTTGTGCGAAGAATTGGAGAGAAGAATCTGCTCACATAAAATAAGTAACAAAGATGACTTGAAAGAAAAGCTCGAAGAAGAGTGGAATAAAACTGAACCTTCAGTCACGACAAAACTGGTTAATTCTATGAAACAAAAATTGCTAGCAGTAATTATATCAAAGGGAAATCCTACCATATATAAATATTCTGGATAATCTGCACTGAGAACTCCTTTGATGTTTTATACATAATCCTAAGCGTATGATTGCGAAAGCTCTCGTGTATACAGTGATGATGAGAAATTCTTTAACATACGTAGTTTCGGTCCATAATAGTACAATAATGAAGAAAAATAAACATTTTACATGTTTTATTAGATGACTTGAAGCAGTATTTAAAGTAGTGGTTGTGGTATTTACTAACTATGATAACCAGGGAGTTGGAAACGACATAAAGTGGTACAAAAAAGTCTCCATACGATCTAGGAGCTTGCTATCTCTCTTTGAATTGGGACAGTTAGTTCTTCTTTGCAACGAGACGATTATTTATTTTAATAAGTAACGAAGATGACTTGAAAGAAAAGCTCCAAGAAGAGTGGAATAGAACTGAACCTTCGGTCATGACAAAACTGGTTAGTTAATTCTATTGAACGAAGATTGCGAGCAGTAATTACATCAAAGGGAAATCCTACCAAATATAAATATTCTGTTTCTGAGTTTTTTTTTTTATAAAATTTGTTTGGAACTGCTATCGTACGGAGACTTTTTTGTAGCACTGTACTTTGGAATACTGTCAAGTGCCCTTAATACACTTTCGCATACAGAATTTTCATTCGATTCTATGTTGAAATTTCAGATTTATGGCGCTAACTTAGGCAACAACTGTGAAGTTTACAATCAGGTTAAGCTTTCATATTTGTTGGAAGATTAAAAAGTTTTCGACACGAAAAGTTGAAGTTATGATAAGTTAAGGATTTCTTGTTCATCTTTATTTTGTGTTTTGTTAATTTATTTACTAAGAAAACTTTTTTCATTAGAACTAACACGAGACGTTACCGGTTCAGAGTATTTTCTGTCTCCGAACGTATAAGAAATTCGGAATTCAATTTGTAAATTGAGAAGGAAAATAGGGGAAAATTTAAGAAGCTCTTTGGTGCTATGAAACTCTATATTTTTAGTATAAAGTTGCCTGAGTTTTTGACTTCTAGTTAGATTATTATAATAGTGAGGTGAAATTTACGAAGTAGTACTAGTACATATTGAATTACGAATTAGATTAGATAAAATTAGTATTGAAAAGTCTTCATATATCCCAACTCCACCGTATTGGAAATAATCACAAAATTTCTATTTTCAGCGACGAGGAACATTAATGGAAAAAAGCCCATTGGAATTCAAGTATCTACACGATCGGCTTTAGCGACTTAATTAAACAACAACACGAAGCCTGTTTATTTCTCTCTCACCATGTGCACTCCCCTGCATAGATACTACACCCCTTTGAATTGCCACACTCGAAATCACAAACTGACCTAATCCTCTTAACAAAAATTACTGTTATGCGCGGTTTATTGTCTCAACGGAATAACCAATATTATTACTAAAAAACGAATAATGTGGCGCATTCGATACAAGCACATAGCAAAACTCAAACCCAACTATCAATTCGAATCGTCGATTGAAATAGTTGCGACGAAAAAAGTAGCGAACATCAAAAATGGAAATTGTCGGTGTTTTTCGACGCGTGGCATTTTCCGGATTCAATGGGTTCGTTAAGTGTGGCGAGAGCTACAAATTGAAGCCGATCTGTCCGGTTTGTTAGCGTGGTTTTTGGGGCAGCGTGTGCACCTGTTAATACTCGACACTCGATTGCGCGAAAACGGGCAAAACAAAAAAAAAAACCTATAACTTGGCAAAAAGGGAAACAATAAAAATACTGCGGGCGAATGAAGCGAAAACAAAATATGCCCCCGTTGCGTGTATTTAAAATTGTTTGCCACAGGGGCTGTATTTAATGCTGGTGCACGCTTTTTTTTTCTATATACCTAAATATAAATCGCCTATTGAACATGCTGGCAATTATGATGGCTTCATGCGGACATAATGAACGATAATAGAATTTAATATGTTTTGTTTTGTATATTTTTTAACCTGTATTTTAGCTATTGTGGTGAGCAGAGCGGCCAATATATTGACTTCGAAATAGACACGAAAACGAGTATATTAAATTGATGTACACCTTAAATATTGAGGTAAAATCGACAATCCAATGCGGTCAGGCGCCTTCATCTAATGTTCACCACTGCGGAAGATATTGGATGCGCAGGGTCCAAGCAATAAATATCTAGTAATCTCTTCCCGCCCTGACGTCCCAGGGCCGGATTTACTCGTGTGTAACGTCGAGTACAGCGTCGCAGGGGCGTTAAATATTTACGTTCAATTAAGGGACGAAGAAGCGCCGTCAGTCCCAGGGCATTTTCACGTATCTCGCGGTTAAGCTTAGCGACCTTTAATCATTTTAACCTCCTTTTTTGTATTGCTTGTTCCCTAAAACGAGCACAGATTATAGAATTTTACAAGGTTGTGGTTTTTGTGTGCCCATTTTTGTTAGTTCTTAATCATCAAACAAAACATCGTATCAATTTAATGAAAAAATATTGGAATGCGTTTGCTAAAACTAAGAAATTCAGGTAGATTTATTGTGGCTATTCTGCACAGATACCAGAGGCCACAAAAGTGATGCAAATCTGTGAACGGTTTCATGGTATAGAACGTAAACACACTCATATATCATGGATTCAGAACGAATGATCGCCGTTTGTTTGCGTATGTAAATTGCCTGAAACTTGAACGTTGTTGCACTCCATCTTACTTTGTAAACGTATGGGATAATGTATGGGAGTACTGGTCGACAATGTGTGTTGTCAAATGACTAGTATACAAATGAGGAAGAAGGAATATTATCCAGCCATAGATTGATCAATAAGAGAGACATCAATAAATACTTGCCATTATTATACATAAACATATTAAGCCTGATTTGTTTGATGTTACCAATAATTACATTTTCCTACGTAATAATGTCGATCGAATATGTATCCTTTCTGATGAATTGAATTTACACACGTTACACATACGTTACGTATGTACATATGGATTTAATCACATGGAAGTGAGTTAAAATTCAATTATAAACTTCTATTTGCGTTGCATGGATCGGCCAGATTATGACGGACCAGGATAACATTATATTTATTACATATCGAACCATGTTAGGCTGAGGTTATAGTAGAACGTTGATACTAGCCTTGACACTAGCGTAGCGACACTAACGTAGCAATTTACGTAGCTATGATCACTTATTAGAGGTTTGAACATGGCGTTTGTCATTTCTGCTACTATAATAAGATAATAACAATTATTTGTTAGTTTAAAGTAAGATGTCCGCGAAAAATTGATATTCTGAATAATTGGCTCTCTGAACAATTGACATTCTGATAAATGGAATCGTCTACAATCCCTCTAAGCTGAGATAAAACTCGGCTTGATCAATATTCCTTTATCCAAATAAAGGAAACGATTTAAAGCCAGCTTGAGCCTCGCCTAATTAATCAGTCAGTTTATCTGGTACGCGCCCTTATTCTGGGCACCCCTATGGCCCAGTTTCGTTGTAGCGTCGTTTTCGACGAGATCGAAAACAGGATTTTGTGCGTTTCGCACAATCGAAACGAGACACATTGATTAGAAGGCGCAGAGCGCGTTAGAGAGGACCTGAATGGGGCGGACGTCAAGACGAATGGGGTAGTTTGAATGTTTAGATTGTCCTAATGGGACTATGAATACGAGCTTGGATAAATTAAAGGCACCCCTGGAGTGATTGACGATTTTAGAGGCTTGAAAGTGTTGTTGGGTGAAGTGGTTAGATATTAGCTTAAAGAATTATCTAGAAAATTAGCTAGGCTTTTATGTAAAGAAAAAATATGATCTAGGGTCACTGAAATTCACCAGGTGTTCTCGGACGAGACGGCCAATTACTCCTCCAGAATGCAGTGGCGTCTCAACGTATCCTGGGACACGGTTAATAGCAAGAAAAGTACGAAGACCGCCGTTCTCCTTGAAAGCGGTACGAGTCTGAGCTGAGGCGAGAGACCGCAAGGATTTAGCTGGGAGAGCGTTACATCATCCAGGGTCAGGTTGCCGTCTGAAAGTTAAATGGCGGCAGCGAAATCATGCCATTGCACGACCCGACCTCGATGGCAACTCTACCGTAAACACTAATGTTCGCTGCAGTTCATAACTCATCTTGCCGGCTGCGAACGCCTGGCGACTTTTTCCTGCTCCTTCCACTATTCCACGGTCTCTATTTCATTCGGCTAATTCAATTATGTGACGGCGATATAGCCCGCTTACAAAAAATGCGATATAGAGGCAGAGGACAAAGGAAAATTGTTTGAAACAGTACTATTATATGCTACGTGGTATACTACTAATTGGTGTGTTTATAGGTTAGAATTTGTATTCTATCATTGGTATTTCTGGTACTGAAAGGCATATGAAAGTAGGTACGTGATAAAACAGCATTCCGATCAAGATTTAATCTATAATCTGAAAACAGAAACATAGAACTGGATCTAGTATTTGAATATCAAACAATTTTATTGATTCAAGAAAAGAATTAAACTCAGAAACCGCATATTAATATTTGGTAGGGTTATTTGGTACAGTAATTTTTGTTAAGAGGATTAGGTCAGTTTGTGCTTTCGAGTGTGGCAATTCAAAGGGGTGTAGTATCTAAGCAGGGGGGTGCACATGGTGAGAGAGAAATAAACAGGCTTCGTGTTGTTGTTTAATTAAGTCGCTAAAGCCGATCGTGTAGATACTTAAATTCCAATGGGCTTTTTTCCATTAATGTTCCTCGTCGCTGAAAATAGAAATTTTGTTATTATTTCCAATACGGTGGAGTTGGGATGTATGCAGACTTTTCAATACTAATTTTATCTAATCTAATTCCTAATTCAATATGTACTAGTACTACTTCGTAAATTTCACCTCACTACTATAATAATCTAACTAGAAGTCAAAAACTCAGGCAATTTTATACTAAAAATATAGAGTTTCATAGCACGAAAGAGCTTCTTAAATTTTCCCCTATTTTCCTTCTCAATTTACAAATTGAATTCCGAATTTCTTATACGTTCGCAGACAGAAAATACTCTAAACCGGTAACGTCTCGTGTTAGTTCTAATGAAAAAGGGTTTCTTCGTAAATAAATTAACAAAACACAAAATAAAGATGAACAGGAAGTCCTTAACTTATCATAACTTCAACTTTTCGTGTCGAAAACTTTTTAATCTTCCAACAAATATGAAAGCTTAACCTGATTGTAAACTTCACAGTTGTTGCCCAAGTTAGCGCCATAAATCTGAAATTTCAACACAGAATCGAATGAAAATTCTGTATGTGAAAGTATATTAAGCGCACTTGACAGTATTCCAAAGTACAGTGGTACAAAAAAAGTCTCCGTACGATAGCAGTTCCAAACAAATTTTATAAAAAAAAAACTCAGAAACAGAATATTTATATTTGGTAGGATTTCCCTTTGATGTAATTACTGCTCGCAATCTTCGTTCAATAGAATTAACCAGTTTTGTCGTGACCGAAGGTGCAGTTCTATTCCACTCTTCTTGGAGCTTTTCTTTCAAGTCATCTTCGTTACTTATTAAAATAAATAATCGTCTCGTTGCAAAGAAGAACTATCTGTCCCAATTCAAAGAGTGATAGCTTCTAGATCGTATGGAGACGCTTTTGTACCACTTTATATCGTTTCCAACTCTCTGGTTATCATAATTAATAAATACCACAAACACTACTTTAAATACTGCTTCAACTCATCTAATAAAACATGTAAAATGTTTATTTTTCTTCATTATTGTATATTATGCACCGAAACTACGTATGTTAAAGAATTCCTCATCTGCACTGTAGACACGAGCTTTTGCAATCATACGTTTAGGATTATGTATAAAACATCAAAGGAGTTGCAGATTATCCTCCTCTTCGGTAATACCAGTGCTCGGTACCTGCGCCATACAAATGGCCTGATTTACGTTTACACCTTGGCGTTGTTTGCCGCTTCGCTGCACGTTTGTTTTTTTTTTACGCTCGTACTTCGTGCGTCCGTTTTCCGCGATAAAAACGATTAGCGAGCGCCGCACTTCCCGCTTTTATGATGTTTATAAATCGTTCCGGTCTCGCCCCATAAAGCACGGCTTCATTACATTCGGCTCTTTTATGACGGAAGAAAAATTTACTCCGAGAGACGCAATGCGCAATGTTTTATTGCTGGTTCATGGAAATTAATTTTAATTGTTGGAAATTGATAATTGATTTGTTGGGTCTTAAAGAATTTGTCTATAATTTGGTATAGATAGTGTAATGCACTGTCTCTGGACTAATGTCTCTGTACAAGTAAGGAATCATCAGTTGATGCATGTTCTAGTTCGAACAATAGTTGTCGTTAATCGTTATGCTGGTAATTTATAGACTACGATACGATAATTGTGTTGTCAAATGTTTGCCATCAATTCCAGTGGTTGTCACGTATGCAACCGTGACGGCTGTTTCGATAGCTTTGCATACAAAACCGCCATCAACAGTCCGGATGGACAGAACTGCAGTAAATTACTTGACGAACTTTCTTGACAATTGCACTTGACTGTGGAATCTGCGCGCAACTTCAACCACGGTACTCTCTTATCTGCACAGTGACAGAACAGTTGTTTCTAGAAGTATGATGGGAGACAAAAGTTTTGTCCAAAAGATAGTAAATGAATTCATTCCTAATATATTTTTAATTTTATTCTGAAATTCTTTATTTTTCCCGGAAAAACATTGACAGTACAAACCTGTGCTATATGAAAGATCCCCAAAAGACATGACTAAACTTTCCCTAATCGCAGCATAAACAAAATACGACGTAAAGTTTGTCAAATCGCGACTTCAATGCTCATTTCAACGTAAACTCATAATAACGATTTCTGCCGCAAATCACAAACGAAACGTCGTCGAAGTCGGCGTTTGGTTTCGTTTTCAATTACGGCAAACATTAATCGGAACGATATGCCTTTAATAAATAAACGGGGGCTTTATTAATCGAGGTATTTCCGTCGCGCGCGAGTTATTTTCGAATCCCCTAATTTTATTTCAGGGGCCGCTCGCGTTGTTCAGGTATTCAGTTATTTATCTTTAGAACTTAATTAAAATGTCACGATATCACCCGTGCGAATATTTGGTTTTGTAAAATGTAAAATATTTAACGTAAATATTCGCTAACTGTTTATTTATCAATTAACATAAATTTACTATTTAATTCAAGAGCTCTTCTTGTACTGTTTGGCAAATTGATACAAACCATGGCAAATCAATAAGGAAAATATAACTAACTGGTGTTCAAGGTGTTTAATTCTTTAAAAACTCCTCGAAGGAAGAAAACCCACTAAAGTTTTCAATGCTTCTTGCAGACCCAGACAAGACATTGTACATTCCATCAAAGGAGTATTTTTGCGACTTTTCGAACAATGATAATAATGTATGAGGCACCACGACAAACGGGTTACCACAGCATGGCAAATACGTGCAGGTTTGACCTGGTTTGACCTGACATCACTGCCCTATATAGAAACTATAGTAAAGGTGTACACGAAGGGAAACGTCAATAGTTTGTGCCCAGTGAAGATACCTTTACATGTGTTGACAGAAGAGAATTGATAAAATGGTTAAAGGAGCAACAATGAAACTGCAGACTGCTTTCAACGAGATTAGTGTTTGAAAGCTGCAATGGCTACTTGTCCTCAATGAAAGCAAATTCGTCCACATAAACTTTACAAACAAGAGTACAGAAAATACATCACTCCGATTGTAAATAACATCACCGTACTCTACTCGAATGCAGCTGAATATGTTGGCTTTGTCTATAAAATAATGAGATAGTTCTATATAAACTGTGAAAAGATTAATGTTTATAAATGTTATTAAACTATAAAAATTGTCAAATTTGTACAGAGAAAACGAAAGAGAAAAGAAACAAGAAAAACAAAAAGTTTCTTTCCGCATTCCCTTTCCTTTTCTTGATATAAAATCCTTTAGATTCTTGCCTCTTTGCTCACACTTCTACCACTTAGTGGTACTTGACAAGACTTACCGTCAAGAACCCGGAAGCACTCGATGTTCTTCGGATATTTGTTTGGATAGCCTGGCGTGGTGAAGACCCTTTTGTCCGGGTCGCCGATCTCGAAATCGTAACAAGGATTCTCGATATCGTCCTCCATGTCGTTCTGCGGCAAGTCCAACATGAGCAGCGGTCTTGTAGAGGGCGCCACAGCGGTTGTGTGCGTACTCTCCGTGTCACCTGAAACGAAATACAAATTTATGCTTGCGTACGATTTTTGGCACGCAGGGTTGGTGATTTAGGTGGTAAACAAAGTGACACAAATAAAAAAATATGGGGATACGAGACGCGGTGTTGGCCAATTATATGAGAGATTATATGGGTTCTTTCTTGCACAGAGGGAAAAATTTATTCGATACAACACGAATATCTTTGAGTGAAGAATATCACTTGTTTCTATATCCGCAGAAAGATCATTTGGTTGGTTCAAGAAAAATACAAAATTCTTGCGTTTTCTTGTTTTAAGTATGAAGGAATTGCTTGAAAGGAATTACGTCTGTTTTAAGCGATCTTTTGGGTCAAGAAACTGTTTGTTCATTGAAGAATGTATATTTTTCACCCAACAAAGTATTGTTGTTGTAAAACGAACGTCTTACTTTTTTTATATGTAGAAGAATAACATTTTCTTCGTCAGAGCAAAATATACTTAACATAAACATACTAAACTCTTAAACCGGAAGAATAACTAACTATATATACTGAAATATCCTCTTCATACTACACTATATACGCAACAATATTTTTTCTTGATATCCAAGAATAGAGTTCTCTTTGTGTACAGAAAATGGTTGCCTATTGGACTGCACTGCATTTCATATTCCCACCATTATCATTAATGCAAACCTCGGGAGCTCACAATAAACCTACAGCCAATTTCCTCCGCTGCTGATCTTTAAAAACCGTATAATATATAGTGGGGCTGTCGCCGCATGACATGGCAGAATGCGGGTCAAAGTAATCCGAACGTAAAACATGAGGCTAGCGGCCAAAATAATTGAAACAAAAGAATCTGTCATCAGCTGTCGTAAAATAAGCTTTATGGAGCAGCCGGTCGACGGCATTGTGGGATCGGACTGTGGATGCATTGTGAGGAAAGGGCTGTGTATTGTGGTGAAGGTGTCGTACACGTGATATCTCTGCTTGCCCTCTGCACTCACTGCATTGAGTATTCCATTTCGTATTGGATGGAGGCAGAAGGACGTTAACACGGCCGCAGTGTCACTGTCAGGACCGTAGATCCTTCGCAGCGCATGCAGCAGCTTCGCTGGAAGAGATATGCAATTGATCCCTTTCCTATTTCCACCGGTGGATGTCGTCTTTTTTTGTGTGTGTCTCAAAAATTTTGATGTTCAATAACTTTTGAATTGTCGGATTTTATTCTAAATCGAACGTGTCGATTGTCAAACACTTTTACTAACGAATCCTTCCAAATAATTTCTTTCCAGCACACAGTTCAATCAATCGAGACCATTAGCAAAGTACGAAACATCGACCAAGTCACCAATTAGCAAATTTCTCGTTTCGAAAATTAACCCGGCTCTGCGTTGGTCGGATGTTATTAGAAATCGCCCCCGCGCCAGAAGTTGCGCAAATTTCAGGTTCACAGTGACCCCAATTAGCCCAAGAAGCCGTATACGTCCCTCCGCCGCCGCCTTGAGAGTTCTTCTCCTCTCGAAGTTGCACTGTGCCGATTAAATTATAATTAATGCGTACAATGGACGAGACGGCCTTCTAACAGGCAGCGGAGATTTAGGAACTGGGAGGGGCGCAACCCCTCTTCAAGGGTGAATGTTAAAAACTTTAATTACGCGATGAATAAATCTTTCCATGCGGCCAACTTAGTTGCTCCAACAGTTTCATGGTTCTGATTACAAGTGGTGGTGGTTAGAAGTTAAATATCTTTATTCTGACATAACAATCAGGAGAATTCAGTATCGAAGCAGTGATTTCTTTATTTGGATAAAGTATTGATAAGATTGTGTTCTATTTATGTTTTATTTAGCTATTTTAGTTAGAAACTTTAGTTAAATCAGTACCAGTACTATAAAACGACGTAAAAATGAAGAATTTTATGAACAGTATCGTATAAAATGATATTTACTTCAATAAAATCTCTCCGGGCTGCAAAATTGGCAATCTATTACAATCGTAAACAGAGATAGTCTGTCTACGCGTATATATTTGGAGGGTGTGGTGTCATTTTATTACTTGGAGAGTACTTGTCACAGACCCTTATTTATTCATTGATTACGTATGACACGGGTTCAGCTACATTAAATTTACCCTTATCAAACACCAAATATAAACCAAAACCCAGTCCCGCATTCTGATACAACTCCATTTCAGAAATTTGTCACTTTAATGAGATGTATTCCAATGGGATATTTCAGAGATTAATTAGGGTTAATCTCAACTGAAATTGATAATTTATGTGCCTAAGTGCAATTTCTGATTGAATTAAAATATGGACGGAATTTTACAATAATCTTTTGGCGCACAAATATATTCTATCGAATCAGCAAATGTGTGATTATTTCCTTTACTGATGTAATAAGCGTATTCCTGCGGAACAGTGGTGACTGGGAAAATAAGGCTCTTATTTGGACTAATCCGTAAAGCCGCAGGAACTCATTAAAAACTGTTGAAATGCGCATTGCCGTGGTGACCGGTGACCCAGCTTAAAGCTGATGGATTTAATTAATGGCCGACGGGATCAGCATTTTACCGCTGCTCAGCAACGTAGCGCCGATGAGCAGAAACGCCGTCGCCTCCGGATACCACGGTCGCATCGAACGTAGAAAAAATTCACGAGCTACGAATCGGAATTAGTTTAAACAACAAAACTGGATCGTTCGTTGGTACGATTCAATTTTCACAACGTCTGCACTCGGCTCAATTCAATCAATACTGTGGCCGTGTTGTAAATTTTACAAATTCTATTCCGAATTAATTGAACTGTATTAATAATTACCGGCTATTATTAATAATAACCGCATCATTTGGTCAATGTGATTAGAAACACTTAAATAATCACATGGACCGGCTATTATTAATAATTTCCTAACGGGCACGGTAAAAGTGATAAAAATGTTACTTTTTACAAAAAATCTTTTGTATACAGTCTTCAAAGATGTTAGCTCAGTTATTTTGATTACTATGTAAGCTATTATATTTATTTACTCGACGCAAATCATCAGTAAGGCTACCCCAATGACCAAAATTACGAATAATACAAAACATTGATAATACAGAATGCTTTTTTTGTCTCCCTTGTACTTTAGAAACTACTATATAATTGATACTGATATTTGGTATACACCCAAGGACGACTCAATGACGAAAACATAAAAAAGAACAGTTTATACAGAGTGTTAAAAAAAGTTAACCATTTTATTATCAATAACACCCATTTTTATATTTAATGCATGTGGGTAGTTTGTTGTAAATGTACAATTACAATTTATTAAGTAAATTCTCAAATCCTAATTATCCTGAAATGTTGCGCATTTAATAATAATTTTTTCAATATTGTATTTTCATGCAAATATGTACATGCAAGAACTAGACTAGTTTACATAGATGTTTTTACATAAATCGCACCGCACAAATGATGCAAACATTTTTGTATGGTTCTGTTCCTAACACGGTATTTTTACTTTTGGTGTTTGACAATAATTTTATAAATAAAAGATTAAACATGGTAACAACTTGCCTCAATCTTCCCTACATTAGTATGTCCATTACCTATACCTACCCTAAGTATATCTAATATCTCACAGATATATTTATTATAAAAGTGTTTATCACCAACAAAAAATACAAAAAAAAAACAAAAGAATATGACGTCCTATTGTTACAAACTTTATTTCGTTTTATTTTTACATATAAATGGTGTCATTGTTGTACTACCACAAAAAATAAAGGTCTAGAAGGACTTTTGTATTCAAAATTAAATATAAAACATTTTTTAAAGTTTTGTATTAAAAAGATAATAAAGTTGCAAATAAAAATATTTTTTTTGCCACGAGTTGCAAAATGCAGAAGCACTACGTACGTTTGCACTGGTAAAATAATACAAACCGAGTTTCTAATTTATTACTTACTTTGCTTTTAAGAATTGCGCAAATAAGCATGACCCAAAGGGTTACACACTCGTGCATGCAATTAGTGTGGATTGGCATTTTTTAGTCTCGTTTTGATAATCTTCCTTATTTTAGTCATGAGTAGTAACTAAATAAGTTAATCAGGACTAACGTCACTAAAGGCCCAACACTGAAAACCCAGTGAATAGATTCGTTGTGTGGCGATTATGTAGATACTAACAGAATTTCAAATCTGAGGCTCTATTATATTGTAGCATCACCTTAATGCAATATCGAACTGAAATATATCACATTGACCACAGCATGCTGGAAATTATTAATAATAGCCGGTTCATGTGATAAATTCTTCACTTTAACCTCGCCACTTGGCTATTATTAATAATAACCGGTAATTATTAATAATAACCTATTTATCACTATGACCGTAACAGATACACCAATATTCTTTTGTTAATAATGTTAACAGTTATGTGCTAATGTCTAGTTACGCTAATATTTGCAATAAAATTCGACATACATAACATTTTCCAGAAATCATTGCAATGGATTCAGGATTGGACAATATCTTGAAGTATAGTCTAGTAATCAGTAAATTCCAGAAAGAGCGGACTGGGGAATAACATCACACACATCCAAAATGCGTAAATCCGTTAAATTTTCGTTTCCATCGATTACAATACTGTCCTTCTAGGGTACTAGTCGGAAAGTAAAAAGATATATTTTTATAAACAACGCAAATTTACAATTACTTCGTCGGCGCGGATCGCTAAATAATTAAGTTAAATATTAATTTATGTAAAACCAATACAGCGTAATTAATATCCATCGCTGTATATACAAAAAAAAACGTGGCACATAATTTAGTTAAGTTTGAACACGCGCCGTCGAGAAGCGTCCACATTTGTTTTAATAATCAAAATGCAATATACTATATATATTATCACGGGGATCGTAAATTATACCGAATTACATTTGTTTTATCAATTAATTAACCGAATATTTACACCATCGCGTCGCATCGCTGGCAAGCGCAGAGTAATTTGTCGCATGCGCTCCGTGTATAGCGATCAAAACAGCATTGTTCTCGTCATATATCTATATTTCCATTAGCATTTTCGCGTGTCACCATATCGGCTAATTGATAATTTTCTATGAACGAAACTGGACGTAAATGTGATTTTTTCTACTTTGCATTCACAATGCACACATTGTAACACTGTTTTCGGTGTTACAATTAGCAAATTGTAACACCGTTTTTAGTAACTTTTTTCTAAGATTGGTGACATTGATATCAAATGCATGTCAAACGAAAATACACATAACCACAAAAGTAAGCACAAACTGATTTTTTAGAATCGCACAAACTGCGAAGTATGTATATTTTTATACATATTTAAACATGCGTGTTGCATCCTAGGTTTCGTACTAGTAGTGTATGATGATATATAATAATTATCAATAATTACTTTTTCACAGATATTTGAATTTAAGTGACAGATGACAGTGTTACCAACGGTTGCACCCATAAATACTCTAGATTGGAATTTTACCTAATATACTTCTAAATTTTTATAAAATTAATGACGCAAAGTAGAAAAAATAGTATATTACACTCGTTTTATAAGACATATTGGCGCATTCGTTCATTTGGGTAACTTTTTTCTAAGATTGGTGACATTGATATCAAATGCATGTCAAACGAAAATACACATAACCACAAAAGTAAGCACAAAGTGATTTTTTTAGAATCGCACAAACTGCGAAGTATGTATATTTTTATACATATTTAAACATGCGTGTTGCATCCTAGGTTTCGTACTACTAGTATATGATGGTATATAATAATTATCAATAATTTCTTTTTCACAGATATTTGAATTTAAGTGACAGATGACAGTGTCACCAACGGTTGCACCCATAAATACTCTAGATTGGAATTTTACCTAATATACTTATATATACTACTAAATTTTTATAAAATTAATGACGCAAAGTAGAAAAAATAGTATATTACACTCGTTTTATAAGACATATTGGCGCATTCGTTCAACTCATGCGCCAATTTGACGTCTTATAAAACTTGTACAATAATATACTATTATATGGGGCGCAAAATATGTTTTCATTCGGAGTTTGCTCCCGATTGCTATATGACTAATGGATGCATAGTTCGAATGGATTTGTTGATGGAAATTTGTTGTTAACAGACCATATATTTCTGTAATTGACTTAGGTATATATTTTTCCACAGAAATAGCACAACAAACAATACAAGGACCTATTGAAAAAAAATCTAGAAAAAAAGACATGAAAATTGTCATGAATTTTTGTAAAAAAATATGGAGTAAATCAGTCTCAACAGCGTGAAACAACAGGCGGAAATATATCCGACCATTTTTTATACGAAACAAAAAAAAAACAAACACAAAAAATCACAACAGACCAAAAGAAAAACAGAATTAAACCGACTTTGCTGTATGTCATTATCGTCCGCAACTAAACCTATAGTGTTTTCAGCGATCAACTGTTGCATATATTTATTTGGGGGGGGTGTGGGGTAGCGAATGGGATGTGACGTATTTACATAGCGGCGGAAAAATGTCGGTCGGTTAAGGGTGGGTTGGAAAAGCCTCTAACCGTCGAGCCGCACGGTAAACTGCCGTTTTGTTACGCGTCAGCTGTTCTGCGCTAAAAGCCAATTTCGTTTAACTAGGTTTTTTCTGTGTTGGCGTGCGGCGGACATGCTTGGCAAACGTCAGGAACGGCTAGGAAAATCCCTCGGAGAGCACTTGTCCTGGCGTCACGGGCCGGAGGACGCAATTTTGTTAAAACACTAATTTATACATTTTAAGTTTGACTTGGTAATTAGATGCCTCTTGTTTTAATTGAGGGTTTTTATTCCTTCTCTTTCTAATCTGACCATTTTCATTGTTTTTGGTGACAATCTGACAAAAGAAAGTGGCAAATATTACATCTATTTTCTTTCAACAAATTTTGATAAACTTCAGCGTACGGCCACTGACACTGGGTTGGAAATCAATTGCAGAAAGTTAGATACAATTTTTAATAACTTTACATTTCATTGAGTTGACACCTTCAAATTACGATCGACTACAATTACAAAAAAAGGAACACGACATTTCTTTGCAACTTTCTGATTAATACAGCCGCCTTGGAAAATTATCATCATCATCACAATCATAATATTTCACGGCAGGCGTTTCTCTCAAAAGAAATTCGCTACAGCGTTGATTTCCCCTCTCATCCGGCTAAGTAATTAAGCATTTTGACACGGTGGTGTGAAAGGGGAGTCTGGCTTATTTGCCACAGAGAGCCACCCCCGATCGACCTTACCCACGCACCCTTTTTGTTCAATTTCTTCTTTTCCCGTTTGCTCAAAGGGAATAGCGTTCAAATAAAAGTAAAAAAGAAATTCGCAATTAAAGCCCTTTTGGGATTGGGAGCGGGGGGAGAGGTCGAGTTTGTAACTCTGGAATGGCATCTGTCCTCTCCCTCCCCGCAGGTTTCCTTCAACGGCATCTGTTATGTTGCTTTTTTTGTGGGAATCGTATAATTAATTTTAATTTCGCCTGTGAGGGTGTTAGCGTACGTTTGTTTGTTGTCGGCTGGTCGGTTTTATTGTTTACCGGACGTTAAAGTAATGGGCTGGCCAGTAATGTGATACTAACGTACAGGGCCGTACTGGGAAAAAAAATTTATTGAGACTACCTGCTGTTTTACTGGTTTTAGTACATATATATATATATATATATGTTACGGTCATAGTGATAAATAGGTTATTATTAATAATTACCGGTTATTATTAATAATAGCCAAGTGGGGAGGTTAAAGTGAAGAATTTATCACATGAACCGGCTATTATTAATAATTTCCAACATGCTGTGGTCAATGTGATATATTTCAGTTCGATATTGCATGAAGGTGATGCTACGATATAATAGAGCCTCAGATTTGAAATTCTGTTAGTATCTACATAATCGCCACACAACGAATCTGTTCACTGGGTTTTCAGTGTTGGGCCTTTAGTGACGTTAGGCCTGACTAACTTATTTAGTTACTACCCATGACTAAAATAAGGAAGATTATCAAAACGAGACTAAAAAATGCCAATCCACACTAATTGCATGCACGAGGGTGTAACTCTTTGGGTCGTGCTTATTTTCGCAATTCTTCAAAGCAAAGTAAGTAATTAATTAAAAACTCGGTTTGTATTATTTTACCAGTGCAAACGTACGTAGTGCTTCTGCATTTTGCAATTCGTGGCAAAAAATATTTTTATTTATAACTTTATTATCTTTTTAATACAAACCTTTAAAAAATGTTTTATATTTAATTTTGAATACAAAAGTCCTTCTTGACCTTTATTTTTTGTGGTAGTACAACAATGACACCATTTGTATTGTCAAAATAAAACGAAATAAAGTTTGTAACAATAGGACGTCATCTTCTTTTGTTTTTTTTTGTATTTTTTGTTGGTGATAAACACCTTTATAATAAATATATCTGTGAGATATTAGATACACTTAGGGTAGGTATAGGTAATGGACATACTAATGTAGGGAAGATTGAGGCAAGTTGTTACCATGTTTAATCTTTTATTTATAAAATTATTGTCAAACACCAACAGTAAAAATACCGTGTTAGAAACAGAACCATACAAAAATGTTTGCATCATTTGTGCGGTGCAATTTATGTAAAAACATCTATGTAAACTAGTCTAGTTCTTGCATGTACATATTTGCATGAAAATACAATATTGATAAAATTATTATTAAATGCGCAACATTTCAAGATAATTAGGATTTGAGAATTTACTTAATAAATTGTAATTGTACATTTACAAAAAACTACCCACATGCATTAAATATAAAAATGGGTGTTATTGATAATAAAATGGTTAAGTTTTTTGAACACTTTGTATAAACTGTTCTTTTTTATGTTTTCGTCATTGAGCCGTCCTTCGGTGTATACCAAATATCATTACCAATTATATCCAGTAGTTTCTAAAGTACAAGGGAGACAAAAAAAGCATTCTGTATTATCAATGTTTTGTATTATTCGTAATTTTGGTCATTGGGGTAGCCGTACTGATGATTTGCGTCGAGTAAATAAATGTAATAGCTTACATAGTAATCAAAATAACTGAGCTAACTTCTTTGAAGACTGTATACAAAAGATCTTTTGTAAAACGTAACATTTTTATCACTTTTACCGTGCCCGTTAGGAAATTATTAATAATAGCCGGTCCATGTGATTATTTAAGTGTTTCTAATCACATTGACCAAATGATACGGTTATTATTAATAATAGCCGGTAATTATTAATACAAACCACATTTATCACTTTAACCGTAACATATACATACATTTTTACATATTTTTTTTTAATTAAAGATAAAAAATATCTAATTCTAAACGATAAAAACTAAGACTAATTTCTAAATTCCTAGAGTGAACATTTTCGGGATATATTGTCTCAAAAATCGGGACTGTCCCGCCAAAATTGGGACGATTGCCGTACCGACTCAGCAGATCTGGGGACCCAATTTTTAACTTCTGAGCCGGTCCTGGGTCGGCGTTACGTTAAAATTTTACGGGTGCGAATAAAATTTCACGTTAATGAAATGGCTACAGTGACCTCATCATTATAAATTATGAACACGCAAGCGTTATGACCGCGCTGAGAGATCGCGTACAACTGCTCGGCTCGCTAGGTATGTTGTATACAGAATTCGGTTACAATGCCCGCCCTTTGTTTTCAATTCGAATGCTCCAATTAGCGGCCACATCACTTTTACCACACGCATATATTATTATTTTGATATATAGCAACCATAACACACACACAAACACACGGTAAACAAAAATTATCCAATTTCTGGCATACAAAAGTTGAGAACTTTGTAAGATTTGTCACTCGCTACTGTCAAATTAGGACAAAAAATAACCCAGTTCGTCTACTGGTAATTCTAAATAAGTATTCACAGGAATGCAACATTTTCTAGTTGGAAAGTAAAACGAAATTGTCTTGGGGTCAATGATAAGCAACCAAAGTATAACGTTTCAGTTCATATTTCAATTAAAGTGAAATTCAAATGCCATGTTTACCATAGGGTGGTAGAAACTTAAACGCGTGATCCGTTTAGCCTCTAGACTAGTTCTGTTAGTTACGTACCTGTTCTGTTCACCTGACAGACCACCATGTAATGCCAGACCAGATCCAGCGTGACAGCCACTGAAACAAGCAACGTAATAATCGAATTAGCAATGTATCAAACCAACCATACGTAAACACGACATATATACGCCACATACAACACCTAAGGAGAAACACCACTACAAATAGGGTATTCTAATCGAAGGCAAGCAACCTTAAAGGGTCCTAAATTCAATTTACTAGACTTAACCCTACATACATAAATCTTGAAGAATGTGTTGAATAATTTAAGCTCCAATATTATCAAGCACTAATACAAAAACTTGTTTGTGCTTGAACTGCGCCCGTTAGCACTAAATCACACCGTGGTAACGTAAAACGGAAGTGTGCTGATTTGGAGAGGTATTTTCTGTTCAAATTACCCCTCAAAGGGTTACGTCTTCTTGTAATCTACTGTGTACGTTGACTGGAATAACCCTGATTGGATTACGTAAAGAATACAGAGAGTGTAGCGTTGATTCCGAAATGAATGCATGAATAATTTAATGTATTTTCGCCTGGTGGAATGCTAGAATTGGATGGAGTTGCCTTCTTTGATATGCTATTTATATATGCATGGGTTTGTTCCTTTAAGTTTGGTGTACTTGAGAATGTTGTTGTCTCAGGTCAATAGCCTTTTATTGTACCTGAATGAGCCTCACATCAAACAATAACAGAATTGTGTGGTGTCAAACAGAAGTTGTGTCAAAAAAACAAGGGAACAAGGGTCCTACAACTAGAACAGAGATCATATATTTTTGTTGACCTAACATTACTTTTCATAAAAGCTTTTTTGTGTTATTTTATCAAATCAAGTTATACAGACATTTTGTGCATTAAAATATGGGAAGTGATCAAAGATGTTCTAAAAATTCCCTAAATAAGTTTTGTTACATGTGCCGTTGCTATTTTTTATTTAGAATTAGAGATCGGACTTTTAAAATGGATGAAAGATAATGCCATTCGCAGTTCCCATATTTTGGCGTTCCATTCATATAGATGATTGCTATTTTTGCACGATAAGCGTCTCCGGATATTCAATGAAGGATAAGCATAAAATAAAATATCCAAATTTGCCATCAGCATCGCGACCTATCCCCCATGGAGAGATCCATCCTCTCCGAAGTGCGCCATCCACATCATCATATTCGATTTTTGACAAAGAATAAATTTGGCCTGTTTGAAGAAATTTGCCTGGTTGGACAGAGTGTCTGAGATCATTCTGTCAAATCAGGCAAGTCGTGAAGATTCGCCATTTGAAGTTTTAGGAACACCTCACCTCATAAACCAGTGCGAACTGAATGAATTGGTTAAAGACTTAGGTTTATGAAAAGAAGCCGAGCTATTGGGTTCTAGGCTAATACAGGAATAAAATCTTTTCGCACGAGGTGTGAAAGTGTCTTACGGGTAAGTCACGATGTTCAGGATCTTATGAACGAGTTTGATATTCCCTACGATCCTTCTGAATGGTGGCTTTTTATCGATTCATCAAAATACAGCTTGACAACAGTACTTTTGCATATATGTACTTCGAATTTATAAAATTTGATAAAACTGATTTTGTTGCAGTTTTTTCTTTATGTATCGAACGTCTAGAATGATAGAATTCTACAGAAAATTTAACACATTTTCTGTGAAAATGATAACATTGAGTTATCAGCCATCCCCATAATATAAACAAATTACTTTACGTCACATTGCGCGATTGATAGAGCTGGGAAAAAAGTGAATGACAGTGATATATGTACATACAAAGAGTCAAAACAAACCAATAAAGGAAACGGACGTGACATTCCGGTGGCATTTTCCATAAATTTCGCGAATCTATACTTTCCCCCTTTGACGTGAAGCAGTAAAAAGCCACTGGCAAAGTTTCAATCGGCCTCACAATTCGTTATAAACGAGTTCGTTCGCGACTTCAATAATCAATTTTCAGTTGATCAATGTTTACACAACCACTGTAGGAAAGTTCTAAATAGATTAGGATGAAGTCAGATTTTACCGACAACCCCACAAGAAGTTATAAGTGAGCTACCCCATTGTTTACAGTTCCATTTACTGGCAATTGAAACTGAACCTCGGGCATCAGTATTGCCAGGTTTCTCAATTTCTTGAAGCAAGTGCAAGAGATGTTTGTAGTCTAGATTCTAGAATGTCAATTATGGTCACACTAGGCTGTTTTACTAGCGTGCTATTTGCTACTGTCTACTAACAGCATAGTGTGACCACTCAGCAGCATAGTGTGACCACTCAGCAGCGCTGTTTTACCAGTTGGCGAGTGAGTTTAGCAGCAGCCAGCCCACCAGCGCTTGTTTAACTTTTACAGCAACCAATTTTTGACCAATTTGTTATTTAGAAAATAAATATACTGGGAAACAATTGAAGACCTGAAAGAGATTTTTTCATGAAAATATATAATTAAATTAATAATAATGGTTTAATTAATAATTAAAATAATTTTGTAAATAACTAATTGTAGTAGAGCCATTGACTTTTCAACTAAATACTTCTAAAATATAGAATTTCTGATTTTCTTGTCATCGTGGCCTTGCTTATGTTATTTACACTCGTGTACAATGCTTTCAAAATTTATGTAGTCAGGTTTAAGGTAGGTAGTCAATAAAATCCCATACATTGGTATCAAATATGAAATATTTTATGGTTGCGACACCTTCACCTGACAAAATGCAAGTACCACAAATCATGATAAACCACCAAATGTGTCAACACTGACCTCTAGACCGCAATGAATGGTGGTTTCATTCATTCCGAACTTCTAGCGTTCTGTTTTAGCAACGTCTCTGGAATCTGGACGTGGTCGGTAGCCGTTTGTTTGTTTTCCAAGGGGAGCATAGGGAAGTTTACTCTGTTTCTAAGATATTTGTGACAGCGGTCTGCCCGCACAAACACAATCTTGCGGCTCCCGTTTGTCAAAGCAAGTCAAGTTAAGGCACTCGCCTCCCGAATCCAGCGAACCGGTCATTCGTTAGCCCAAAGGTCTTAATCTACTTGTAGCCCCGTGTTAGTCATTTAGGTGCTTGATCCACTATTGTTCTCGTGTCCTTTCTTTTTGCCTCGTTTTTCGTCTAAGGGAACGGTAATAAAATCTCATTCTCAAACCTTGCTTTGTATCGATCGAAACTCTTGTACAATTAATTGCTTTTTGTACCTAATAATAGCTATTTATGACACTACAGTTAACAATAATTAAATTTAACACGATCGAATACATAAATGCATAAAGATAAGGCTATAATTCAAGGAAATATCCAGAAAGATCTGGAAAACAAGTTCGTTAAAATGGAGAGATCTGGAATGCCTAATAGTTTTATCTTACTATGAATGCAGTAAGTTTTGCAGATTACCGAATAGCTACGAGAAAAGTGTTCTTTTAAGTTTTAAACTTTTAGAATTTATTAGCTTTCTACTTACCATTAAAATTCCCGCTAAGCCAAGATGTCGCTAGTTGCAAAGCATTTTTTGCAGCTTTGCGATATTAATTTTTAAAATGGGCTTTTACATTAAATATGCAAGATGAAAGCAAAGGTTATAATAAATTAATAACGGAATACGAGTCCGTATGTATTATAAATTGAATTTAATTTTTGTTTTTATTGTGAGGAAAACATCACCAAGGCACTTGACAAACAAACCTTTATATAAAACAGTTTTATATCAATCAGAAACATGGTATTCGTTGTTTGTTATTTTATAGGGCCGAGTACAGATTGAATTAATTTAGCAAGTGTGAATTTTAACGTTCGACAACGAAACCTGCATATAAACTATCCATGGAATTTACATGAAATAAACAGCTCGAATATTTTTTTAAATAGATTTATAAACACTGTGAGTGTATGACACTAAAACAATTATTTAAACCGAATTTTTCTGTTTTTAAATACATAAGTACTAATGTTTTAGTAAAATGTATAGAAACGAAAAAAAAAATCATCAAACCTTTGATAAAAATAGCTTTTTGAAAGTAATGAATGGTTGCTTTAGATTATTTATTATAATCGATGGTTGGTATTTTCTACAATACCCACATTTATCCTAAGCCAGCAGCGCAAGCTCTAAATAGCGTCTAATGAAAGTTCAACATGTTCAACTTTACAAGAAACAGCCAAAACCATTCATCGGCATGCAAAAATAGCGGCTGCTGAGTGGTCACATTATGCTGGTTAACAGCGGCTAATAATCTACAGCAAGCAGCAAATACTAAACCAGCGTAGTGTGACCACCCCACATTTTGCATTCCAATCAACGTTGCAGCGAGTGGGGCGAGTGGCTCTAGCGGTAGAGTGCTGCTCTCCTGCTAGGAAGTCTTGGGTTCAAATCCAGGCATCAGCTGAAGATCCTCCAGCTTCTAATTCAGCATAGAATGCCAATTCGGCATAGAGTGGCCTTTTAGAGCAAAAATAGGAGAGCAAAGGAGGTGTTTTCTCGAGGATTCATTAATCCTGTGTTTTAAAATTGGTCTTTATGTTATCCATGCCAAAGCTAGAAATGATATCAGTCATTAAATTGATCTGGTAACCCTTAGTTTTTGAATAATTCGCCATAAAGTGGCATTTTAGAGCAGAAAGAGGATATTTTAAGAGCAAAGGAGGTGTTTTCTCGAGGATTCATTAAGCCTGTGTTTTAAAATTGGTCTTTATATTACCCGTGTCATTACTAGAAAGGATGTCCCACCGCCTTTCGCAAGAGGCGTAAAACCGTGGGTGCCGGCAACCAGTTGAACACCTCTGGTTGTCGTTATCAAACAGTATGTAAAAATGGGTAAGCACAAAGGGCCAAGAATTGGCCTAGGTGCAGCGGAATAAACCGCACCCAAAACAACTACAACAACAACGTTGTAGCATAACTTTTCGGCCGGCGTCGATTCATTATGTGATCAGTATTTTAACAACTGTATCGCTTAAATCCCTCTTTATATATTGGGAGAATAATACTTTGCATAATATTTATAAAAGACATTTCAAAATTACATAATTTTTTGAGATAACATTCATGCTGGTTGCTGTAAAAGTTAAACAAGCGCCGGTGGGCTCGCTGCTGGTAAACTCACTCGCCAATTTGTAAAATAGCTGCTGCTATTTTTATATGTTGATTTATGTAACAAGGAAGTATGTATGTCCACGTCGTCCGAGTCGCCATGTATACTTATCATTCCAACGTTCGTAATATCAAGAATAAGTTTAGGAAACAAAATATCATGAGAAATCCTTTTCAAAAGCTCCCATTTGTGAAGGCTCTCCTTTGATACCTTTGTTGGCTTGGTAACCACACAGTGGTACAGGCATATTTGCATATGCTTTAAATGAAAACAAACCACTGCTTTCGTCTCAGTTAGTACATTCATCACAGAGAAGATAGAGAGAGAATCATAGAGAGAAATATAAACATTAATATTAATATAAATCCTTAATTAATTAAGTATTTCATATATAGCTGTCCTAAAAGTTACAGCACTTCCAATACTAAACATTACGAATTTCAAAATAAAACTAATACCACCATGCTTTTTGGCAGCAAACGAAAACGAAATGTAACAAAAAATCCCTCTGCAGAATGAAAGATTTCTATAATTATGGCCCATTTAGGACAGGTTTATTCACCTACAGGTAAAGTAGCTATTTGTTTGTATTTGTTGCCCCATTTTTTTAAATTTCGATTATTTGTATCTATCTTGTGTCTACTCACAACTTGGTAAGTAAAACTTCAAGTATACCTTTTAGTGTAGATATCAATAAACTTAGAAAAATATCAGTTCTAGTAACGAATGCAGACTAAGAAAGTAAAGATATTTCAAGTTACGAACATTCATAGTTATCAGTGGACTCCACTCTTTCCGCTCTTGCAGTGACAGCATTCTGGGTGCAGAACGTTCATCGATCTGCTGGTGCATTGTACTAAAAGTCGTACTACAGAGTGGGCGAGCTAAAACTCTTTCGTTCGTGGTCGGAGTGAGTCTATCGGGTAGCCATAAATTCGCAGCGGAATTCGCGCAGTTATCTAAAAGGAACGGTGACAAAGAGTACGGGTTGATTACCGAGACGAGTCCGATCCGAAATCAAGTAACCCGTAGAGCCGTAGAGGGCGTCCCCAGATAAAAGGAACCGCACGACGGACGGACGCATTTGCACGCGATCTCGACGGACTAAACTGCGGGCCCTGCGGCTCCTGTACGCTACGGAGCAATTTTTCACCGTCTATGCGCTTGCTACAAATTACGATAAGCGCGTTGACATTGTGTTGCCCCAGAAGAAGATTTATGCACCCCGGTGGATAGATCTATGCTCGTATTATTCTTTCGAATTGCCTACGGGTTTCAGATTAGTGTGAGTTATTTCGTTTACCTACTCGTTGTATCGCTGAGTATAAAAATAACCAAATGACAATTTGATCTAGAATAACGTTTGTGATCGTTAATGAATTTTGCTAAAAGAGTCGTTTTGTTGACGTTTGCTCGTGACCTATTAACAAAGTTACTTTTAACCGTGATATTACGTGCAAATTTCGGCATCTGCAACTTATGTGCTGCAATATGGACTTACGTTTAATTAATTAATTAAATTTTGCTTTCGAGATAGCCTAACAAATAGCGAATTTGTTTATGGATCGTGTTAAGGATGTCAATTTTCTTGAAATTATTTCATCGCCATGCGTGAACTGAATGAAGCCATAAACACGTCGGCTTTCAGTCAGCTATTCAAGTTGTATTAAACAGTGTAGTGAACCTTGTAAGCCGCCGGTTAGCATCTCCAGCGAACGCGATATTCTCTATAGAATTAGCAGTTTACCCTTCGGCGCTAATCGACAAAAGACCAGATCCGTATCCGAGGTGTTTGCCTGGATATCAGCGGTTCGTATAACGCAAAGTCGACACACTCTTCCACACCTAATCCATTTCAAAAGGGCGTCAGCTCGTGTGATGGTATACATCGCGATCACTCTGTTTAATTGAGATCGAAGCAGAGACGACACTCTAAAATCGCTGACTGGAGATCGTGAACGGAATCTAGCAATCTATCCCTTTCTAACTTAAGCCAATAGAACAAGAGAGATAGATGATTTCGTATGCGGGTTAATCACCATGATTTCGGGAGTACGGACCGAGGGTTTGAAAACATGCGGGTTAATCCTCATACGAAGGTAGCATAACGCTTAAGGGCTTATTCTTTTCACCCAAGAAGACTATAAAATTACCATAAAATACTATAAAAGACAACTTTGTAGGTTATGCACTTCTCCAATCTAATACGGATGATTATAATCTGATTTTAGCAATCCCCGTCGCAAAAAATGCCGCATTTAAGACATCTAACCTCATCTCAGGTTAGATCTAACTAGTTAGTTCTAACTATAGCCCGCACTGTTAAAACGTGTTTAGAAAGAAGCTTACCTATGATCTCCACTAAAATCTGATGATGCACGTCGTAATATTGCACCAAATCACTTAAAAAGTCAGCAAATCACATTTCAACAACACTACCATACACATTTCACGCGATAATTAGTGTATTTTGTCTTTGGAACAGCGATGAAGATCATGAACATTTCGCCTGTTTACTATAGCTAGACAACGAGCCAACATGGCGCCGGTCGCTGAGTCGAGTTGTTGACGTTGCTAGGATACCGCCACCTAACCCCACCTAAGTCAGCCAGCTACGTGCCTATAATAAGCTGCACATCACGTGTACAAGTATACGTAATACGCAGAAGTAAAGATATATTGTGTTGAAATGGCCTTTCATGGATTTTTAGTCATTGATCTCTTCCATTTCGATCGGAAGACGCCTTAAGATTTGTAATTTTCGGGTCGTATCGAGGATCGGCGCGAACTGGTAGGAAATTAGGTGCACTTCCCCGCTAGTAATTTCCTCACTGAGGAATTTATTGATCCTGGATATGGGGAATTTATTAAAGTTGGAATATCGCGCCGGGTACCGAACCGTGTGATTCCCATAGCCGGGCAATCTGTTTCGCGTTCGTTTCGCTAAACGCAAGTTTGCGATTGTAATTTCGACATAGTTCCGTGCACATCCGCGGCAAGTATTGCGGAGTAAATATTTCTCAGTTGTAGCGGAATTAAACTTGCTAGTTAGCCGGGCTAACTAGCCGCCAATTACTTGTTTCGCTGATCAGGTTGTTCTGTCATTGGTGTCCTAGCACAATGATCGGAGGTTTGTTAATCCTGTGTTTCAAAATTGGTCTTTATGGAATGCATGTCATAGCTAGAAAGGATATCAGGCCTTAAAAAGATCTGGGATCTTGAATAATTCGGCATAGAGTGGCCTTTTAGAGCAAAAATAGGAGAGCAAAGGAAGTGTTTTCTCGAGGATTCATTAATCCTGTGTTTTAAAATTGGTCTTTATGTTATCCATGCCATAGCTAGAAATGATATCAGTCATTAAATAGATCTGACAACCCTTAGTTTTGAATAATTCGGTATAGATAGCCTTTTAGAGCAAAAATAGGCTATTTTGAGTGCAAGGTAGGTGTTTGCTTGAGGATTCGTTAATCCTGTGATTCAAAATTGATCTTTATATTACCCATGTCATTACAAGAAAGGATATCAGTCATTAAATTGATCTGGTAACCCTTAGTTTTTGAATAATTCGCCATAAAGTGGCATTTTAGAGCAGAAAGGGGGTATTTTAAGAGCAAAGGAGGTGTTTCCTCGAGGATTCATTAAGCCTGTGTTTTAAAATTGGTCTTTATATTACCCATGTCATTACAGGAAAGGATATTAGTCATTGAATAGATCTGGCAACCTTAAGTTTTTGAATAATTCGCCATAAAGTAGCATTTTAGAGCAAAAAGAGGCTATTTTGAGAGCAAGGTAGGTGTTTTCTTGAGGATTCGTTAATCCTGTGATTCAAAATTGGTCTTTATATTGCCCATGTCATTACAAGAAAGGATATCAGTCATTGAATAGATCTGGCAATCTTAAGTTTTTGAATAATTCGCCATAAAGTGGCATTTTAGAGCAAAAAGAGGCTATTTTGAGAGCAAGGTAGGTGTTTTCTTGAGGATTCGTTAATCCTGTGATTCAAAATTGGTCTTTATATTGCCCATGTCATTACAAGAAAGGATATCAGTCATTGAATAGATCTAGCAACCCTAAGTTTTTGAATAATTCGCCATAAAGTGGCATTTTAGAGCAAAAAGAAGGTATTTTGAGAGCAAGTTAGGTGTTTTCTTGAGGATTCGTTAATCCTGTGATTCAAAATTGGTCTTTATATTGCCCATGTCATTACAAGAAAGGATATCAGTCATTGAATAGATCTGGCAACCCTAAGTTTTTGAATAATTTGCCATAAAGCGGAATTTTAGAGCAAAAAGAGGCTATTTTGAGAGCAAGGTAGGTGTTTTCTTGAGGATTCGTTAATCCTGTGATTCAAAATTGGTCTTTATATTACCCATGTCATTACAACAAAGGATATCAGTCATTGAATAGATCTGGCAACCCTAAGTTTTTGAATAATTTGCCATAAAGCGGAATTTTAGAGCAAAAAGAGGCTATTTTGAGAGCAAGGTAGGTGTTTTCTTGAGGATTCGTTAATCCTGTGATTCAAAATTGGTCTTTATATTACCCATGTCATTACAAGAAAGGATATTAGTCATTAAATTGATCTGGCAACCCTTAGTTTTTGAATAATTCGCCATAAAGTGGCATTTTAGAACAGAAAGAGGCTATTTTAAGAGCAAAGGAGGTATTTTCTCGAGGATTCATTAATCCTGTGTTTTAAAATTGGCGTTTATGTTATCCATACCATAGCTAGAAAGGATATCAGTCATTAAATAGATCCGGCAACCTTTATTTTTTTAATAATTGTCATAGTGTGGCATTTTAGAGCGAAGAGAGGTTACAAGAGCCAAGGGTGCTGTTTTCTCGACCGCTTTCCACCACACAATATGTTAGCCGGTAAATTAAAGAACAGAAGACTCCGTCAGAGTTCGTTAAAAAAACGCCGAGCATCGCAGAAGATACCCACATAATTACGAACTCGGCAAACATAGAACGACACGGGTATAAATCAAGCAGTTAACAAGTTTCCTGTACGTGTACTGCGCCGGTACAAATGCGATATCGTGCGCTTTCTGACCGCTCGTAGATCAGCCCTTATCGCGTTCATCTCTCGCTGACCGCCACCGCCTCGGCCGCCATAGGGACTAATGGACACTCCCTGAGGACCCTTCCTGGCCGCACGCCTCTTTTCCTCGCCCGGACATCTTTCTCCTGCCAGCCAGAGGCCCGTCGCATCGATAACCCATCGATGGACTCGACTCTACCCTCCATTTGAGGGATGGGGCTGGAATGGGGGCGGCAATGCTTTGCACTAGATTCTCCGCAGACCGGTAATGACTGAAAATGTCACCAGATGGAATTGTTCCTCGATAATGGTAATTCACTCGAAGTCCGAGAGATGGTGCCGGTTATGATAATAATAAGTCGTTTGCCGAAAGGTAACTACGTTTTGGAACGATGTCGTTTGCAGATATTATCCTAGATATTGTCCTTGTTGGGCATTGACAGGTTCGGTCAAATTTGCTTCGCGGTTATTGTGTCCAATGAAAGTTTATTAGCCGTTGGGTAAAGGAACGTTCGGAATAGTTTTTCGATTGGATGATTTTTGATATTTATTGCCCGCATTTTTTGCGCAATCATGATGTTATTCAATCGCCAGTAGGCTTGCTATCATATGCTCTAGTGAACCAAAAGATGAAAGACCGAAAACAATGAATTAAAACTCTTTATATACTGGGAGAATATTAGGTCACATAATACTTATAAAAGACATTTTAAAAATACATAATTTCCTGAGTTAACATGCATGCTGGTTGCTGTAAAAGTTAAACAAGCGCTGGTGTGCTGGCTGCTGCTAAACTGACTCGCAAACTGGTAAAACAGCGCTGCTGAGTGGTCACACTGTTAGTAGCCAGTAGCAAACAGCACGCTAGTAAAACAGCCTAGTGTGAGCCTAGTTTTTTTTTTTTTTTTAGAATGGGAGATTCATTATAAAATTAAATAAGAACTATAATGAAAAAGGTGCTTTTGAGTGTATTTTTCATTGAATTCTAGGTCTCTCATTGAATTTGTGGTTGTAGCGTATTGTTTCCTATGGTGTAAAGTATCGGGGTCGCAAACCTTTCGGGGTAAATAGGAATGAAAGGGTCGACGGGCTCTTTTTCGGGCGGTGGCATTTGTTATTGGCGTAGTGGCTATAAGCGGGCTGACCCTCGTCATCAATTCGTTAATCATAGGAGGATTTCCAGGGCCCCGTGATTTACGAATCGGTTTATCTCTGACAGTGTCAATTTTTCTGAGGACCGCTTGCTACCGCTATTTTTCCAAATACACGTAAACGGAAACAAAAAGAAACTCCTATCAATCAATGAACACTTTTAACATCATTTTTTGTAGATATTTATATGGTTCTATCAAAGAGAATCAAAGGAAATTTTTAGTTAATGTAAATTTAATTGGCCATTAATGTTTAAATGGGGCTTTAAAAGCAGTACAACCAGCGATCTAATTCTTAAATCATCCCTTACCACAATTTATTTGCAAATTTCTCGCCGGGAAAAAGGTTCGACCGCTTAAAATATATAAGAACGCATACCCAATATCCTTGAAAGTTCAAAGAAGCCGTAACGGCCAACTGTGCCCCTGAAAATACCCTTCAAACGCAGTAAACTCGATGAAAATTCGAAAGTTAGCCCACTAAAGGAAATTAGGGCGGCTTAAAACGCGAAACAGAATTAAAATCTCAATTTTTAATGGGGGTAGTTTTTGAGTGTGAGTCAGAGGCATAATCCGGTCAGGTAGGTAATTAAATGATTAACAATTTACTTCAGCTATAGTCGTTGAAAATTTCTTCGTGTTATTGTCAGTAGGTATGGGATTTTTAGGTCATTCTGCTTGGTAAATTCCTTCAGCTGTTGATTTTCATTTCGAATGCCCTGATTTATTAAAAGAGTGCGCCATCATTCGACGCACGTACGCTCAATCTGTCTGCCGCTGGGGATTGCCGACTCATATCGCACGAGAGAAATACCGCACCATCACTTTATTCGAAAGCTTCGGGCATTTTAATTGAAAATTTGTGGAAAGCTATCGGTACAGAAAAATGAAGTAAAAAAAAAATCAGAATGCTATCCTGACAAACAACATTTAGAATTACCGCAACTTGTGCTGATGTGAAAGTAGATGCTTGTTAGAACACACAAATAGAAGGTTACTTTTCTATCTAAAAGATATTGTAAGCATTGTCAGAAGAAAAGATAATGACCATTGTTTGATATCACTTTAGTAAATTGATTTCTGAATCAATTATTATCAAAAATAATTTTCATCGTTCATAAATAACTTCGGCCAGGTACATCGGCGAAATACCACTACTAAATTGATCTAGGAAATTAGTCACAAGATCCCACTCATAAACGATTTCAATCATTAAGATTCGTAGACGGTAAACCTAATAGCATTAAGCGTTTAATGGCTTACTCACGAACCCCAACCCTACCCAAAATCAGTTTATTTCGGTGAATTATAAGCGACTTAACATTCCGAGGTCAGATACTGGTAAGAAAGATGGCACTGCCATGATAAATTTGTCCCGTTTTTGCCCACGGTTGTATAAGCCAGTAATCAGTACTTAAGAAATCCGGAACTGTGCCCCGCTTCTTGTCTACAAGAAAAGAGAGAAATAAAGAAAGAGAAACAGATCTAGGGGGGAATCAGGAAGGTCGAATTTATGTGAAATCAATTTCTTAGCTCGACACAAAAAAAATCGGGAGAAAAGAAAAGAGTCCGCATTCTATAAAAGTTGAACATCTCATCATTTGTTCGTTTCGTATAGTGGTACCGCTAGATGGCGCTGGAGCGGGTTTGGCGGTCGTTTGTTCAAAGGCGACGCGCTGCATCGCCAGGATGTCCGTCGGAGTTGAAAGAAAAACGGTAAAACATCTGGCCGGCTATTTTATTACCTTTGAGGTCGCAGGGGGACAGGACGTTTTTTATGTCGGCACGTAAAAACAATATTTTGTCCATTCTGGTTGCGAGGTTCCCCGCAGCACACGCGCGGATTTTACAACGGTCTGCGTTTTCCCGATGCGGAAAACGCGCGCTCGACACAATATGCCGCAGCCCGCAGTACGTCTGCTACTTTGTACACTTACATAATGTACACACGTAGCTACTACTGGACGCTTACCGAGCACGTAAGCTAAAAGTAAACAGTTCAACAGCAAGGTGATTTCTGTATGGGTTCAGTTCTTGTGGAGGTAATAAGCCTTCAAAGTTAATGAGGAATCTCCATTAGATACCAGTCCACGCCTTCGTCTTATCACTGTTTTTTTTAAGATTCAATCAAAAAACCTGTATCAAAAATCGATGATGAAGTGGATGGCGCACATGGGAGAGGATGGTTCTCTCCGTGGAGGATAGGTCGCGATGCTGATGGCAAATTTGGATATTTTCTTTTATGCTTATGCTTCTTCGAATATCCGGAGACGCTTATTGTGCAAAAATAGCAGTCGTCTGCATGATTGGAAGGCTCTCGCCAAAACAACTGCAAACGACATTTTCTTTTGCTCCCCTTTCATCCACTTTAAAAATCCGATCTAACAGGAAATACAGCATATATTAGGTGTCCATGGCTTTTCCAGATCTCCAATTCTAAATCCAAAATGGCAGCAGTAAGATGCTTTTACCTCAAGCCATATATGACTTAAAATAATATGGATCTTAGACCTGTCACAACACTTTGATGACTTGATCTATGAAAAGTGATGTTAGGTCAACAAAAATATATGATCCCTGTTCTGGTTCTTGGACCCTTGTTCCCTTGTGCAATTAACAAAGTTCCACTCAAAATCCTTCCCATACAAAAGAACGAAAATAAAACCACAAAAAACTCGTTAACAGAATTCGGAGATTTGGCAAGAGGACAGCTCGCAAACGTAACAATATCGATGCATACGGTTTTTATCTCTCTCCGGACGGCCATCACGCTAACGACGCGTATGCTCTTCACACTCAGGCTGCGCCACGTTACGTTATCAGTGTTGGTGCTTTCGCCAGGCTCGACGAGCCGAAGAACGTGTAATCAACCGCAAGGAAGAGGAAGTGGCGAACGTATCCGAAACGTCGAAGTGTCGGTGGATAGTCGTAACCCTTGTCTTGGGTCTTGAGTGAGCGATCAGTTGACATTGCCCCAGATGGATTCTACCCTTATTGTTTGCAAATGATGAATGATCGGACGCGTGAATCTTACCCTTAGCTGCTTCTGCTCTTAAACAGATTGTCGACGTTTCAATTTTACGTAAAGGTTTTTTGGTTATTGGAATCCATTAATCGCAAAAAAAGTTACTGTGGATCAATTTTATTGCCATAAAGATAAGTGTCAGGTATTAGGATAATTTGTGAACGTATTTCGAAAATAAAAATATTAAAAAAATTATGCATCTTGTATGAATCTCTATAATGTCGTCAATGAAACAATTTATTTAATCTTGTCATTTAATCTTGTGATATTTGTACAGAAACTCTAATACTTATTTGTTTGAACTACATGTAACACTACATTCAGGCACAAGAGTAACACCCATAATATATAAGCAAGGTAAGTGACAAAACTACCTTCTTCAATCACATTTCACCTCACTCACAACTTATTTCAAGTAGCTAACGTTAATATCTTTTACGTTCAAGCAAATACAGTTGAAGCAGTAAATAGTGTGCATAATTTAGCAGTAGACTATCTGCACAACTTCCGCATTGTATTTTAGAGGAAATTTTGCAGCAACCGCCCTTTCGCAGTGTAGAAAAGTTATACGACACAATAAAATTGCAGGAACCAATCTCGCCTATTCGCACTTTGAATGCTAAATTCGTACGTTTCGCCTGCTAGCGCTGCGCAACAGTTGCTGTCCCAGTGCAGTCCGATACCTCAAGACCATCGACAAGTTACTGAAATTGCTACATAGTAAATAAGACCGTATTTTTACTCTGTATACGGTATACTGGTTAATTAAAAGTAGAATTAACTACCTCTGTAAGGTTTACGTGTTGAAAAAAGGCTTAAAATGTTTAGTAAACATAATACATGATTAAAATAAAAATTGTAGACGACAGGGCAGAACGATTCACAAATTACAAAGCCTCTATCATTGAATTCGACGGCCGTACTTTGCGTTATTTAAAATTGGAAAACTTTGCGCGTAGTTGAAGTTTGTCGTCCTTAATACCGTTCGTGTTCCAAGTTCGCCATCAAGTTGGATAACAGGCTTACCGGGGTCTACCTTTTGGGTCTAAAAGTCCTGCCCGAGGACGTGAATGTTAATGTTCTGAGGGACATGATCAATTTAATTTAAATATAATTATAAATTGGTGTGTATGTGTGTGTGTGTGTTGCACTTATAGTGTTGGAAACTTTATGGAGCCCTTTGGACCACAGCACTTAAGATTGCACTCTAACCTAAGAGGGGTTCCAGAATTGGTTTGGGATAAGCTAGTCTGCCGAAATTATTTTTAGTTATACAAATTTCAATTCAATTCAATTCAATACAAAATTCCTAACCTTAGTTTAACTAGTTTATTGTTCAGACTACCTGCTATTTGAAGTACTGACTCACACTGGTCGAAATGCCTGATCTATTGAATTTGAGTTGCATATTGTACAGAAATATTTTCTCTTTTATAAAAAAATAAATCAAACTGAATATTGGTGAATACATAAGGTTTCAATCCAACTAAATAAAACATTATATTACATTTACAAGAAACACGGTGCTATTTTCCATACCAAATTACGCCAAAAAAAGATTATTAGTAAGTCATTTACATAAAAAACTACTGCATACCTTTGTTGTGTTATCCATTACGACAAAACTTAATAAAACAAAGGACACAGGCAATATGCACATACACCTAATGCACGCACGAAGACATCTTATAAGTAAATAATTCTAGTACCAATAAACGAGGTTTGGCAGCCTCTACTTGTTAGGTCTAAGTACAAAACCCTTTTTTATCACAATCGACGAGATTCGTGGGATTTCTGTAACCAAACATACAGAAATTCTAGGATTTCTGTTGACGGCAGAATTGTGACTGTTCACAACTGTTGAGTTCGTTGAATGCGCCCAATGGCGCAACAAAGCTGCTTGAAAATGACGAATCACTACTCGTACATGTTTATCGCACAAATTTGTGTTAGGTTACGTGTAATCCGAGTGAATATACCAGCAAATGGTGTCAACAGACATCAATTACAGTCGGATTTTCCCTGATAACAATAACGGCGTTAGTTAGAATCACATTGCAGATTCTAAACGACCCATTGCCGTCTATTCTGCGCCATAAACAAGTAAATTCCAGTCAGAATGGCACCATTAGTATCCAGACAATGACATAACCAGACTAATGGGCAAAGTAGTTTTATATAACCAGTGCCTTATATAGCGAGTGCCTTACACTTACAGCAGGAGATATATGAGTAAGGAACAGACAGCCAGTTAGAGTGATGGTCGTATTTCAGTGAGTTACTAGTGATATTTGCAGGCATATAGCAGTCGTTGTTTCACCGGTAAAATAATATCTTAAATGGGGTATTTCTCGAGATGAATGAAACTTTCCGTCAAAAGTTTTCAACCTGTTACATTTCAGAAAGAAGAGTGAGTCGAATAATTTATTCTCGTCTGGAGTCGTGATAAATTGATAACATAAAAAATAAGTCTGGTGATAAACCAATCATTTTAGATTAGATAAAATACAAGGGGTGAAAATATGGCAAAAAGTAGGTTGATCGATGGCGGAGTAAGAAGAAGTTGCGTTATTCAATTATTCACCAAGTAGCCTGTCATGTTTTCAGCTCGGTGCTGAAGATAGTAAGGCTCGCGGAGCGAGAAATATGATGTGACAAAACGAGTTAACGCCAGATTCCGGTTACAACGGAGTTTTCAATTTATCAATCTGGGCGGCGAACTTTAAAATATTAAAATGCTGACTTATGCCGCAGCAGATTTTTTGTTGCTGTGCAGTGAAATTTACAGGATACGTAAAGTTAATAGTTATCTAAAATTACCGGTATCCAAATAATTGCATAATTTCGTTAATACATATAATCATTGCTCCAGTAGGTAAGTTGGTAGTTGCGAGTGCTTCAGTGCAGGCGTGCCATTATGGCATTCGACATAGTAATAGTGTGCCCAGGAGCCTCAGGTAAGCACGGGCCTCGGTTTAATTCCGCAAGAATCCACTTCAGAAACTAATTTCTACTATCTAAATTAAACAAGTGGCGCAATACGGGAGCTCGCATGTGGATATGGGAGACAATCTAAGGCTGCATAAATGTCGGAGCCTCCAGGTATACCGCCCATACTGCGCGCCTTGTATTAGCGAGATTTCGCTTCAGTCGCTACTTCAGTACGCGAACAGATTAGCGATATCCCGGCGACAATATGCCCATTGAATTATCTTCATGTCATATCTAATGTTGGAGATATACGGTGTCTAATGTCTTAAAAACGTTATTCTCTTTATTTTCTGCATATACGAAGGCATAACTAAACTGAAGTTGCATTCTGGAATGTATATTTGTTTTATAGATACTATAGATTTCTTACTGTTGTTGAATATCAAATTGTTCATAATGCTGACTTACTGTTAAATTATTAATACTGTTAAAACATATTAAAACGGTTTGAATGATTTATAACCTCTTATAGCGCCTAAACTGCTCACCCCGATGATCTGTCTGATCAGTATACATATTTAAAGACACTGGAGGGTGTGCAGGTTGTCAGATTGTTGCCAAAAACAATCCAGTTCATTCCCTGGTAATTCTAAATATGTATACCAAATGTCAACCAGATTAGTACTAGTGGAAATGTAAAAAAAAGTTACTTATTATCCCCATTTTTTTGTTTCCCTGTAAATCACTATTTTACTTATCACTAATTTATTTTAGGGAGTATACACACTCAGAGAACTGTTTAAGACATTCGTAGTCTTAATTTACTCCGACCAAATCAGTACAGTTTTCAATTATGAAGCGCTTTTTGATTCAAAACTCACAAATTCCTCCTTTGAAGCGACAAGATTTTGTTTCCAAATAAAACTATGTTGGATAGTTTTAAATGTTCTAATGAGTTCTTTTAAGAATATAGTGTTTTGCATTGAAAAATTCTTTGTATTCTAATAAAAAGAACCATTTCATTGAATCAAGATCACATATGTAAAATATGAGCTTCAAAACAAGTAAAATTGGACACTTTTTTTGAATTTGACTTGAGCATGCTTTTCTCCGTGTGTTTGGTTACCGTACATTTGTTTTCACAGTAAAGCATAGTATTTTCCTCCCTTATCCTACAAAATGTTCCACGTTCGCGTCCTTTCACAAAACATACAAGAATAACAACGAAAATAAAACCGGACAAAAAACACTAATTATGTAAGTTGCCTCAGAAAGACCTTTACAAACAAAAAAATCAATTTCCAATTCAAGTAAATTCCCCAATCCATAAAAAGATAACCACTCTATATTAAAAACTCATCCACATCGATATCCTTACGCGTGAATCCTTAGAATTTTCATTCATTTCATTCCTCGTTAAAAAGAAGAGCGCAAAAACTAGAGAGAGAGAGAGAGAAAGAGAGGACCCAGATGATTTACCATCTAGAAAATCCCGCGTTACGTAAATTAAGAAATCCAAACGGGAGCTTTAAAACGCTAAAGACAGTTATGATGTGCTCGATGGAACCGGGAGACGCATTGTACTGGCGACAATATCCCCAACCTTTGTTCGCTCCTTACAGAGAGGTGCAAGGTGTCTCTGGTGCTGCCATCTTTGCATTAATCAAATGAACCAGCTGCCCCTGAGGTGCCTCCGAAGAATTCGTTCGCGACGAAATTTTAATTTTCATCCTTGTTTGTTGGCGATCTTTTGAATCTGCCGAATCAGGATCCTTAGAAGATCATATTAAAATATCGCCGGATGCGATTGATCTAGACGTGTTTCGTTGACTTCGACGAATCGTTTACTTTATTTTTTAATATATTTTAGTGTATTAATCTTAGTATATTAATTTTTGAAATCGCTGCTAGCAGCAACAGCAACTAGCGACCAGTAAAACAGCCTAGTGTGACCACGACATAAGAAACAAAAATTATACTCCGTGGATTTTACACAAGTACACCAAAGGCCCCTATTATTCTCGCACATCCACATATCAAACAACTAGAATAATGAGACCTAAGACTTCATCACAACCAAAAGATCTTTATAAAATTTTGAAACCTCGTAATTGGATCTTATTAGGCCATACTGTATTACTAGTCGTGCTCTCAACAATGGCAAATAAGCCTTCAGCGTAACAAAGCAACTGTACTATTTTCCTCTGTTAGATGTTATCTTGTCGTCCGTAATCAGAGACATGTTTACTTCCGCTCCTGTGGAAAGTTTTTAATTAATTTTGCGACAAAAAAAAACTGATTCCGCGATACGAATTCCTGAGGCAAGGACGTTTCCTGGAGGCGCATAATAAAGTTTTTCCGAAGTTTGCCCTGGTTTCCTTAAAGATTTACGTTTGTAATTGGTTAACTGAAAACACAACAAAGGGGATACTTGTTACAAAATCGAATTAAAAGCTCCACTGATTCTTGAGTCACATCTTTGGATGCTAGATAGAATTCGCATAGATATGCTGCTTAAAATGCTGTTAAACCCAAATTTTAAAAGTAATAGAACAGTATCACACCACAAAAGCATGTTTTTTTCTACAATCCCGGTATGGATTTTACTTAAGGGAGCCTTGGAGCCTTCTCGAGCTAAGCTGTTAGAACTTCAATTCTTAAAAACAGCTAAATAACTAACCAAACATCTCAATTGTTGGATTATTTCGTTTGGATCGGCTCGACTCGGGCAAGGCCTAAACTTATTCATTCCTGATTATCGCATTAAAGCAGAGAGGCGAATCTAGAAGATATGCAATATTTAAACTAACACGTATTTTTAGAAACATTCTATAAGATTTTAAAATAATGTATTATCTATGAAGTGCAGTACACAAAATTAAATTATGTAAATTTATTTAAGGTTTTGTGAAATAGCTCAAAAAGGGCCTTTGGGATTTTTATGCCATATTATAGCTCTATTATTTTACTACTTGTGCACATAAATAATTTTTGCAGAAAAGGGCAGATAGAAAGTATATATTTTTAGAGCGATGTACTGAAATCAGTCATGGTGAGTTATTCGATACTTGGGCTTTCTTTTTTTCAGTTCTTTTTATCTGAAGAGGCTTTAGAGGCTGCCCACAAAGAAATTCGAATGCATTGTTTAAGTCATACAATAAATACATCAAGAATTCATTGTCATTAGACCCTTAGAAATAAAATTTGTGCGCAGTGACATTAAAACTAATTCGTTAAATCAAACCAGACATTTTACCTAAATTAAATATTAATCACTTCCAAACGGATGTACATTTTACCATTTTACATACCACTTAGAAGGAAACCAAACGAAATAAATTACATCAACCCCCGAACTTATGGATTCCATGTAAATTGGGTTTTAGGGTCTCACCACCCGAGAAGGGATCACACTGAGTTTTCACAACTTCCCTAGGAAATCGGCCTACGAGATCCGTTGTCGACATACGAACCACGGCTGCACGAGTTCCTCTTTATCACGTATAATCCGCAATATGACCCCTTCATTTATATTTCAGCCGACCAACGTATAAAGTTCGCAGAGCGAAACCCACACTAGGTCCTACGAATACGCCCTGGATGATCATCCGAAAGGCTTATTTCAATTTTCAGGATTTCGCATATCGCCCATTCTCACAAACCAACATATGTGCGCCTTCACACCAAGACGTTCCCTCACCCCACTTAGGACCGAGTGTGGGACAGAGATTTCACTTCATATTTTTTTTTAGTACTTTCAGTGCTAGTCATCATTCCTTCAGCCTTTTCGTCTTCGATTTACTGCGACCAACGCTGAGTTTTATTACCCTTTTCATCAAAGTTACAACCAATAGATGTTATTGATTGATACCGCTATCATCATAAGCTTTTCCGATAAGAAACACTCCAGAAAAACGAAGTGGGAAGTGCGAGTGCCCCAAACTGCATTTTGAAGACACTTTGCCATATGGAACGACTTTTTGTATCACCAAAACAACAAACTATTACTAACTACCCACTAGATATCCTAATGCTACATCAATTTGCATATCCGCGACTGTATACATTTCAGGTAAGAGGCATTGAAACTTTGCGCACTAGATTGAAATTGGTGTTTATACTAACTCCATAAACGTCAATTTCGAAGGGCCGAACTTCGTGGAATAATAGAACCTATAAATCCCTCGTCGAGTTATATCTAAAAGTTGCTCAGACATACATAACATTAACAGATATCCGGGGAATTTCGCTTACAGCAGAGATACCGAAATGAAATTTCATGCATACGCTGATGATGATGTTACATGCGCATATTTTGGATATAACCCTGCAGAATTTCTACAGAAATGAAGTTCCTTTGACCGTTTTGCATCTTAGAATGTGTCGTAACAGTATGAACGCTGCTACGACACTATGGGCGACATGAAATACCACACAGAATGAGACATAAACTCGTGTAACACAGACAAAATCTTTATAATATAAATTGGTTAATAATCTTATAATTATTATAACTTTTACTACACCAGAGTGTGTTTTAAATTGTCTTATTTTGTTTATAAAACGTCGTCGATCTTTGCTCTAGAACTACACTTAGGTCTCAGTACAGCTTACTAAAGTTGATAAAGCTCACTTTAATAATGGGTCGCGCACATTTGTTTTATTTGTGCGCTATCTATAGAAAGTTTAAATGTGCGGTGCGAAGTAAAAGTTTTAATTGTTCGTACCGTGTGCCAACGTAAGCTACCATCCACTTCACGTCATGTTTACGTTATCCTCAGGCAAAATAAATTCAAAGAGTCGTTTAGGTATCACTGTTGCAACTGAGGCGACAGTCAGTTTAGAAAACTTTAAACCCCTGTAGGGGGCGTGAGATTAAGGAAATAGTTCAGTTTGACGATGATAATGTGACTGAATATCTCGTTGTTTATATAGGACACTATAATATTGAAAGTCTACAGAGGCTTTAGAAGCTGCCCACAAAGAAATTCGAACGCATCGTTTAAATCATACATATCTAGTCTTAGGAAAACAATTTCTCATGTAAAAGATATAGACAATGATATGTTTCACGTGGTATGTGGTATGTGGAAAGCCAGATATTTTAGAAAGACAGATTTTAACAAACGTCAGTGCCACTGACATGACATTAAGTGTCAGTGTGTGAAATGTCATAGAAACTGACTTTAGGTAGGGTCCGGAGTGGCTCTGGATCAGATATTTTTATATCAATATCTTCGAAAATTGGTAATATTAACAGCAAGATCAGTTACAAAACAATTTATTTGCTTTTTTCGTACAAATTTAGTTCAAAACTGTCCCCAAACCTAATACCAAACAAAAAATAAATCCGAATAAAAATACAAATAAGGGAACCGATAATTTACGATATCCAAAAGGCACCCTTAACACAAATCCACCCCTGCCGCAAATACCTGACGTAAAATACGTTTCCTTTTCCTTTTAGAATAATTTCCGAGAATTACCGAATGGTGTCAGGGCGGCCTGGTTCTCCCCAGAAAAACCTTTCTTCCACGTCATATTTACCTTGTCAAAGAAAGCCCTTTTCTTATATCTACCCCCCTGTGGGGATGTTTTAATACGATCGCCTTAAGAAATACAAAATTTGTTATGTACGAAAAAAAATCGCGTTTCCAGCATTCCGTGTTTTAATATATTTGGGGAAAGTTAAGAGGAAATTTGTCGACCAACATGTTTGAGTTCAATTAGATTGGTAATTACGGTTAAGCAAATATCACGTGTTGGTTTAGGGAGGGTATGTTATATATACACTGTATACACAGGTAAATCTACGTAACTAACACTTTGTGTATCCATTATTGGAAATGCCACCATGTCATCAGGGATGATGTCTCTTGGTAAATTTAAATTGACTCGAGCATAGAACTCAATATGCTTTCGGAATTAATATACAAGTAAAAGCTTTGCTCTGGGTAATTGCTGACTATAAATCCTATTTCAAATTGTATGCTATAATTCATACGACCATATGACAAAATTCTTTTGGTCTTTGACTCGTTTCTGTAATAAAAATCATAGAAAACCATCTTACTTGATAACGACAATGAGGAAAATCTCGATCTAACTTGATGTTTATTACTGTGGTCATAAAAACCTACTCACACCATGTGTTTGGGACATTCAATCAGACTATTTTCAACTATTTACAAATATTTATATAAATAGAGTATATGCATTACTGCCAGAAGAACAAAATTAAAGAAAATTTCGGAAGAAAATGTCTGAAGCTGATTTAGAGTAAAAAACGGAGAAAAGACCGAGAACGATATCATAAGAAAAAAGAACTGGGATGAAGATAAAAAGTACAAAGGAGTTTGATGCAAGAGAAAAGCGTATTAGGCGGAAGAAGTGGAGAGTCGCAACAGCAGAAGAAAACATACAAAAGAAGACAGACCTTAGAGGTAGAGACAAGAGTCTTGTATTGTTGTAGTTGTTTTGGGTGCGGTTTATTCCGCTGCACCTAGGCCAATTCTTGGCCCTTTGTGCTTACCCAATTTTACATACTGTTTGATAACGACAACCAGAGGTGTTCAACTGGTTGCCGGCACCCACGGTTTTACGCCTCTTGCTAAAGGCGGTGGGACGAGGATCTTCAGCTGATGCCTGGATTTGAAGCCACTCGCCCCACCTAGACAAGAGTCTTATTGAATCGAAATACATCACCATCATCGGACAATGAAGAAAGTCATATAAGTCTGGAACAATTAACGGGTAGTTCTTCTAGAGGAATGCGTGGTAGAAATAAGGTGGTCGAGCACGAGCATAGAGACACTTGCGGACAGCTGATTTTTTTCTTATCTTTAATAAATCGTTTCATGACGTTTTGTTTATTTCATTGTTGGTATTAACATAGGCTATTTAATAAAATAACATTACAGAAATGGCAGTATGCATTACCGAAATGATTTCTTTAATTATAGAAATATTACAAAGCTTTCCAATTTTGATTGCTGCCAACAATAGAGATGCATACAATATGTATATAAGAACAATATGTAACGTCGTTTTTTAATTTTTTTTTTTTTGAATATTTTTATTTTCAGAATATATTTCACAAATTATCCCAATACCTGTCAGTTACCCGTAAGTGACGATCGCGAACAAATCTAGCAAATGTGCGGAATCACTTTAATTGGCAGTATATAAATAACGTACACGTATAGCTATATGATTTCGATCGCTGCCGCTGAGAGCAGACTAATTTAACTTGGCCTTCGAATCATTTCTTAATATAATTTATTTATATCCAGGTCTGGCACGTTAATTTCGAAACTGCGCTCCATTTTGTACACTTGCTCCACATCGAGCCTGATACTTCGCTCTAATGCCCCAAATACATTCCCATAAACCTGAACTCCAAAATAACGAGGTTTCGATCAATAAAATTTTCAGGGTTTTGTTTTGTGACTTTTTTTACATTTGTATTACATTCGTGGTACACATTTGATAAAATCGAACAGATTGTAGAAACAACCAAAGCACGATTATTTATTATTTCGGTCGGCCCTTTGTGTGTCCTGAAAAACCGAAAACTGCATTATGCCGTGGGCGGCCCATTGTTCGGACGTAGCTCGAACTGCATTACCGACAATACAATTTCAGAGGGCGCGCACAACCGCCATATTATTAATGATAATTCGCGTACACGTCCGCGGAACGATACGATTCAATTCCGTACTGGCAACAATAATTCACGAAACTTTACCACCCCATTGTACAAAATGATTGATAGTGTCTGTTGATGGTTTTTAAAAACTTTTCGAATTATTCCTCAAACACACACCCTCGCCAGTCGACACGGTTCCAAACGGGCATTTAAAGCTTTAGGGCTTCCAGTTGTTGACGACAATGCCCCGCATAAAGCGCTACGTCATAAATATTTCAGAAAAGGCTATCTGTCAGAGGTTTTTCTTAACTTGCAGTTTTTCCCAAATATAGAGCATCAAATAAGCAAGTTTACCTAATTTGCCAATGTCAGTTATTACGTCGGAAGTTCCGTCAAATATGAAAGAACATTAAAACATAAATAAACAAAGTATCCTCAATTCCCAAGAGTAAATATTTTTCTTTCCTGGCGATGACAGTTTGAGAGGCGACAGAGAAATAAATAAATGAGATAATGGATCTTCCACACGCACACATACACCAAGGATAGGAATGAAAACCGAATGATGATATATCACGTTTTATATCGTATCGTATAAAGCGATGATAAGTGTTTCTCTTCTTCGCGGATTTCGATAACCACATTATAATATAATCAATGGTTGAGACGGGAATAAGAGGCCGGGACTTTGATTAAATCCTTTATGGCCACAGGTCTGGCCAGAGCGCCGACCGACGGGCGTGCGCTCGTAAAATTTTACTGTTGCCATTGATATAAAACAATTACGGCTTTGGCACGCGAGTATATAATCCGTAATATCCATATCTGACACACGTGTCCGTAGAAAATACATTCGACACTTTACGATAGCCCCCCCGACAGTATAAAGTATAAAGTTCGCTACACATTTACAACGGAACGATAAAATATTTCGAAAAGTGATTACTACGAGTTTTCAATAAAGAAAATTATGACCCAGCTGCAGATGTCGTGTCTATGAACATTACACGTGGAATCATTTTAAACGAACATATAATGTTTATAAGGTGATATGCAACAATGTACATTGGACAAAAATGTTTTATTTGCGGTGTGTCCCGTCTTTTATTTCCTTGTGCAGCTCTTTTTCTTTCCATTCCCTTCGTTTCGTTTTGCTTCATTTCCTTTCCTTTCCTGTCTCTTTTCCTGTCTCCTTTCCTGTCTCCTTTCCTGTCTCCTTTCCTTTCCTGTCTCCTTTCCTGTCTCCTTTCCTTTCCTGTCTCCTTTCCTTTCCTGTCTCCTTTCCTTTCCTGTCTCCTTTCCTTTCCTGTCTCCTTTCCTTTCCTGTCTCCTTTCCTTTCCTGTCTCCTTTCCTTTCCTATCTCCTTTCCTTTCCTGTCTCCTTTCCTTTCCTGTCTCCTTTCCTGTCTCCTTTCCTGTCTCCTTTCCTTTCCTGTCTCCTTTCCTGTCTCCTTTCCTGTCTCCTTTCCTTTCCTGTCTCCTTTCCTGTCTCCTTTCCTGTCTCCTTTCCTGTTTCCTTTCCTTTCCTGTCTCCTTTCCTTTCCTGTCTCCTTTCCTTTCCTGTCTCCTTTCCTTTCCTGTCTCCTTTCCTGTCTCCTTTCCTGTTTCCTTTCCTTTCCTGTCTCCTTTCCTTTCCTGTCTCCTTTCCTTTCCTGTCTCCTTTCCCGTCTCCTTTCCTGTCTCCTTTCCTGTCTCCTTTCCTTTCCTGTCTCCTTTCCTGTCTCCTTTCCTTTCCTGTCTCCTTTCCTGTCTCCTTTCCTTTCCTGTCTCCTTTCCTTTCCTGTCTCCTTTCCTGTCTCCTTTCCTGTCTCCTTTCCTGTTTCCTTTCCTTTCCTGTCTCCTTTCCTTTCCTGTCTCCTTTCCTTTCCTGTCTCCTTTCCTGTCTCCTTTCCTTTCCTGTCTCCTTTCCTTTCCTGTCTCCTTTCCTGTCTCCTTTCCTGTCTCCTTTCCTGTTTCCTTTCCTTTCCTGTCTCCTTTCCTTTCCTGTCTCCTTTCCTTTCCTGTCTCCTTTCCTGTCTCCTTTCCTGTCTCCTTTCCTGTCTCCTTTCCTGTCTCCTTTCCTTTCCTGTCTCCTTTCCTTTCCTGTCTCCTTTCCTTTCCTGTCTCCTTTCCTTTCCTGTCTCCTTTCCTTTCCTGTCTCCTTTCCTTTCCTGTCTCCTTTCCTGTCTCCTTTCCTGTCTCCTTTCCTGTCTCCTTTCCTGTCTCCTTTCCTGTCTCCTTTCCTTTCCTGTCTCCTTTCCTTTCCTGTCTCCTTTCCTTTCCTGTCTCCTTTCCTGTCTCCTTTCCTTTCCTGTCTCCTTTCCTTTCCTGTCTCCTTTCCTGTCTCCTTTCCTGTCTCCTTTCCTTTCCTGTCTCCTTTCCTGTCTCCTTTCCTGTCTCCTTTCCTTTCCTGTCTCCTTTCCTGTCTCCTTTCCTGTCTCCTTTCCTTTCCTGTCTCCTTTCCTTTCCTGTCTCCTTTCCTTTCCTGTCTCCTTTCCTTTCCTGTCTCCTTTCCTGTCTCCTTTCCTTTCCTGTCTCCTTTCCTTTCCTGTCTCCTTTCCTTTCCTGTCTCCTTTCCTTTCCTGTCTCCTTTCCTTTCCTGTCTCCTTTCCTTTCCTGTCTCCTTTCCTTTCCTGTCTCCTTTTCCGTCTCCTTTCCCGTCTCCTTTCCTGTCTCCTTTCCTGTCTCCTTTCCTGTCTCCTTTCCTGTCTCCTTTCCTTTCCTGTCTCCTTTCCTTTCCTGTCTCCTTTCCTTTCCTGTCTCCTTTCCTTTCCTGTCTCCTTTCCTTTCCTGTCTCCTTTCCTGTCTCCTTTCCTGTCTCCTTTCCTGTCTCCTTTCCTGTCTCCTTTCCTGTCTCCTTTCCTGTCTCCTTTCCTGTCTCCTTTCCTGTCTCCTTTCCTGTCTCCTTTCCTGTCTCCTTTCCTGTCTCCCTTCCTTTCCTGTCTCCTTTCCTTTCCTGTCTCCTTTCCTTTCCTGTCTCCTTTCCTGTCTCCTAAAATATTTCGAAAAGTGATCACTACGAGTTTTCAATAAAGAAGATTATGACCCAGCTGCAGATGTCGTGTCTATGAACATTACACGTGGAATCATTTTAAACGAACATATAATGTTTATAAGGTGATATGCAACAATGTAAATTGGACAAAAATGTTTTATTTTCGGAATGTCCCGTCTTTTATTTCCTTGTGCAGATCTTTTCCTTTCCATTCCCTTCGTTTCGTTTTGCTTCATTTCCTTTCCTTTCCTGTCTCCTTTCCTGTCTCCTTTCCTGTCTCCTCTCCTGTCTCCTTTCCTTTCCTGTCTCCTTTCCTTTCCTGTCTCCTTTCCTTTCCTGTCTCCTTTCCTTTCCTGTCTTCTTTCTTTTCCTGTCTCCTTTCCTTTCCTGTCTCCTTTCCTTTCCCGTCTCCTTTCCTTTCCTGTCTCCTTTCCTTTCCTGTCTCCTTTCCTTTCCTGTCTCCTTTCCTGTCTCCTTTCCTTTCCTGTCTCCTTTCCTGTCTCCTTTCCTGTCTCCTTTCCTTTCCTGTCTCCTTTCCTTTCCTGTCTCCTTTCCTGTCTCCTTTCCTGTCTCCTTTCCTGTCTCCTTTCCTGTCTCCTTTCCTGTCTCCTTTCCTGTCTCCTTTCCTTTCCTGTCTCCTTTCCTGTCTCCTTTCCTTTCCTGTCTCCTTTCCTTTCCTGTCTCCTTTCCTTTCCTGTCTCCTTTCCTTTCCTGTCTCCTTTCCTTTCCTGTCTCCTTTCCTTTCCTGTCTCCTTTCCTTTCCTGTCTCCTTTCCTTTCCTGTCTCCTTTCCTTTCCTGTCTCCTTTCCTTTCCTGTCTCCTTTCCTGTCTCCTTTAATGTCTCCTTTCCTTTCCTGTCTCCTTTTCCGTCTCCTTTCCCGTCTCCTTTCCTGTCTCCTTTCCTGTCTACTTTCCTGTCTCCTTTCCTTTCCTGTCTCCTTTCCTTTCCTGTCTCCTTTCCTTTCCTGTCTCCTTTCCTTTCCTGTCTCCTTTCCTTTCCTGTCTCCTTTCCTTTCCTGTCTCCTTTCCTTTCCTGTCTCCTTTCCTGTCTCCTTTCCTGTCTCCTTTCCTGTCTCCTTTCCTGTCTCCTTTCCTTTCCTGTCTCCTTTCCTTTCCTGTCTCCTTTCCTTTCCTGTCTCCTTTCCCGTCTCCTTTCCTGTCTCCTTTCCTGTCTCCTTTCCTTTCATGTCTCCTTTCCTTTCATGTCTCCTTTCCTGTCTCCTTTCCTGTCTCCTTTCCTGTCTCCTTTCCTGTCTCCTTTCCTGTCTCCTTTCCTGTCTCCTTTCCTGTCTCCTTTCCTGTCTCCTTTCCTGTCTCCTTTCCTGTCTCGATTCCTGTCTCCTTTCCTGTCTCCTTTCCTTTCATGTCTCCTTTCCTTTCATGTCTCCTTTCCTTTCATGTCTCCTTTCCTGTCTCCTTTCCTGTCTCCTTTCCTGTCTCCTTTCCTTTCCTGTCTCCTTTCCTTTCCTGTCTCCTTTCCTTTCCTGTCTCCTTTCCTTTCCTGTCTCCTTTCCTTTCCTGTCTCCTTTCCTTTCCTGTCTCCTTTCCTTTCCTGTCTCCTTTCCCGTCTCCTTTCCTGTCTCCTTTCCTGTCTCCTTTCCTGTCTCCTTTCCTTTCCTGTCTCCTTTCCTTTCCTGTCTCCTTTCCTTTCCTGTCTCCTTTCCTTTCCTGTCTCCTTTCCTGTCTCCTTTCCTGTCTCCTTTCCTGTCTCCTTTCCTGTCTCCTTTCCTGTCTCCTTTCCTGTCTCCTTTCCTGTCTCCTTTCCTGTCTCCTTTCCTGTCTCCTTTCCTGTCTCCTTTCCTTTCCTGTCTCCTTTCCTGTCTCCTTTCCTGTCTCCTTTCCTGTCTCCTTTCCTGTCTCCTTTCCTGTCTCCTTTCCTGTCTCCTTTCCTGTCTCCTTTCCTGTCTCCTTTCCTTTCATGTCTCCTTTCCCTTCCTGTCTCCTTTCCTTTCCTTTGATTGTCTCCTTTTCTTTCCTTCGATTTTCTTTACTTTCCTTAACCTTTCCTTTCGTTTTCTTTCCTGTCTTTTGTTCGTAAAATCATGGTCCCCAATGGTCACCACCATAAATTCTTCAATAGTCACACACGTTCAGTTTGGACTGTTCAGTTCAACTGCGCAGTTTAACTGAACGTGTGTGGCCGGCCTAAAACATCCTCTTCAATTCGAGTATCCCGTCGTCTCAAGTGTCCCTCAAATGTTCCATTCGTAGGTCCTTAACTCGAATCGAAAACGGCAAAATAAATTCTTTACTAACAATCTCGTCCATTATTTATAAATTCCCTGTTTGTAGATAGAAACGTTTCTCGGGCTGCGTAACGGGTAATCTTCCACGGGCGCGTGAGAAAAGCGCGCGGAAAGTCTTTCTTCTTTTTTCCCTTTCTCCTTTTCGAGCCACCGGAAGTCAGGTCCGATCCATAACGAACCCATTCGTGCGTTTTCAGGAACGACCTGATCTCCCCTCCTATATAGCTCTAGTATAACAGAGCGCCTTCCCTACATTTGTAAATATTTAAAGCGATTTTTGGCTCCGCACGCAATCCAATGCTTTGAATTTTTCATGGCAGAACATCGCCACATTATAAAGTGAAACGTACGAACTGCGCCGGGTAGCTTACCCAACAACTGAAAGCTCGGCGATACCCTTAAAATTCCCTTCGGTTTTCTTACGATCGCTGTGCGGTGTTCCAAAAAGGCTTTTAAAAACTCATCGAACAGCAGTAAGAAAAAGTCATGTATTCTACTCCGCATGCGCAGTATAAAATTGCAATACTTTTGACCGATTGTATTCTAACATTTTGTGCGATAGAACGATAGAATATCACGTAAAATATACTGTAGAGGAAGACATAAATGGGATTCTGCTTATCGACGATATAATTTCATTATACCAAGTCCCTTATCGTAGCCTATTATTCGCGAAATGTTTCATAACAGCTATATGAGTGTTACAAGCGAGCCTCACCGTGCAGCAGGTATAAATTTCTATTACGTTGGAGTATTCGCTGTTGCGGCACATATGAAAAATTGTAATATACTTTTAAAGGTAACAGTAATCGTAAACCTCATTTCCGATAAGAGCGTTTCTCCATGCCGCCGCGCAGATCATAAACACAGTAATTTTACACTTTGTTGCGGGATTTTGTATAAAAATTTGGTGCCAACTGAAACTGCAACCAAACCACTTTGCAAATAAGCCTTTTTAACCCAATAAAATGACATTATACGGTTTTTAATTTTACCTTAGCAAATGATGTACAACCTACATTGATTTGGTTAAAGCGCTAGAGATGACAGACATCTTTGGAACTTACCTGAAACAAAGAAAGAAATTAGTTTAAAATATCTGAAATGTTAATTTATACAACAAACATTTGAACGTCAAAATATATCAAAATCTACAGGCTTCTTCAGTTGGCCCTTTTGTCAAATCGTTTTTGCACTAAAAATGATAAAACTTCATTAAAATAAAACCCGGAATAGTACTGTAAGAAGAGATGCCACTTTAGTAGCGAAGCAGATCAATGTATCTCCAAAGTGAGCGTCAAAGTTCAAGAAAGCGTATTTTGGAAAAGATGATGTAAAAATAACCGGTACCTTTGAAGCGATAATTGGAGAAGCTGGCCTTACGAGAGCACAATACAATATTATACGAGCTACTAACAACAAATTCTATCCGTGCTACAGTTTGACACACAAAAAAGAAATCAGAATGTTATCCTGACAAATCAGCATTTAGAATTACCGCAACTTGTGCTGAAGTGTAAGTAGATGCTTGTTAGAACACACAAATAGAAATAGAACTTTTTTTGTCAAATATATTGTAAACATTCTACATTATTATTGCAACTGCAAATTGTTGATAGTGGCCACGGTTAATAGTTATATTTACCATCCATTGTAACCTAAATGAGATTCAGCAAACAAATTTAATACTCACTATGTAATATTGGAAGCTTTCAACAAATAATTGAACTTGTTAATTATTAATATTGTCAGTTATTATGCATGACGACTAAATCCATACACAACTTTAGCGCAACTGAACCTATTTTCATACATTTAATTTTGGCTGTCAATCGTCTATTGATGTCAAGTTTAGTTGATGCCCACTCTACAAATACTCGACCGCCAATAAATCCACAGCATAATATTCCTACCTCCTGTATTTCCACAATAATTTTAAAAAGAAAAACTTGGCACAACCACACTAAACAAGCCAATTTTGACAGTATAATTTATAATTCTAAATTAATTGTTTCAATAAAATTAAGCAAAATAAATAAGATATCTACCAAATCATCCTTTTGTCATTTTGGTTGTCTTGTAAAGCTTCTCTTCCAGATAACACACGGTATGTAAGTTCTAACCTAACCCCTCGTTGTCTGGATGCTCAATAAAATAAAACTCCTAGCCGGGATTTGCATTTTCGAAGTAGTGTGAAATGTGAAGGAAGAGAACTTCGAATTCCGCTGAGAATATGGCAGTATCAATCGATGAACCCGCCGGGTAATGTAGTATGAGTAAAAAGTAAACTTCGAAGGGCGAAGCCCCGAATCGCATAAAACTGATTGAATATAAACTCCGTCGAATAGACGGCGTATCGATCGTAAATTCCGACAACTGTAAACATCCACGAGATATCGATCTATCTGTATCTACATCATATACCTACCTACTTATTGGTATAATGTATTATAACCCATGGATGTTCCAAGTGAGTTATATTTTTATATTCTGCAAACCACCACTTCTTTAATTTATATTTCCACAACTGCATTTTAACAGTTCCTTAATGAGAACTGTAATCAAAATAGTCAAAATGAATTAATTTACTTAAAAATTTGAAAGTTTTTCACTCAAATACATTGGCATAGTTACCAAGTGAAGAGAATGAACAAAAAAAGAAACGATTCAGAAGTATACGAAATCATTTTGGCTACGTCCTTTAGAAAGAAATTGTTGTAATCGATGGAAAGAAAATTCGGCAATTCAGAAGAAATACACGTCCTTAGGTCCTCTGAATTCATTAATTTTACCCTCCGATATTTATAATTGTACGAGAAACGCATACAGATTTCCACAATTCGAGGATTGAATTTGTAAAATAAAATTTTTTACTCTCATACTTTTGCAACTGCTCAAAACTGTCCCAATATATCATTTCAATCTCACAAATTATCAACAATTTTTAATAATTGCGTTTACTCCTAAAAGCCCATAACTCAGAACCCAAGATATTGTCTCTGTAATTCATAATTTATTGCCTAATTGATAAGTAATAAAATGTTTGCCTCACTTTCTGTGAAATGACAAATAGCGATAAATAGCCATACAATATGGCGGAGGAGCCGGAGAAATCATTGCTAAATAATTCACCATCGAATAACTCGAGAAATAATTGTTCACGCCTCAAGAAGACACAAAGCAATGGGATTTTATTACGCAGCTTTGACGTCGGTATTAAAACATTCGCGCCACGTGCAAAACGCCCGTCCGAAATTAATAATGCCGCCATTTCGGGGAACGTAAATCTCATCACGAATGACCGGACACAGCATCGCTCCAAAAAGCCGTACAAGCGATTCATCGCAGCTGAAACGTAATAAACTTAAAAGTTCGCCGGTATGTACGTATACACACGCTTATTGCTCTTTCCGTAGTTGTACAGAGGGATGAACGTCGTCGTCCTACCAGGGCAATATCTCATACAGCGAGCGTACTAGAGAATGCAGACACGCGGGCCCACGGACGAACGAACGAACCAGTTGATAACCAGCGGAATTTAAAATTGCGTCTGCGAATTGGGCAACTCCAGTGGCGTAACTATATTAATTCATCGCCCAGGGGTTAAAAACGAGAAAAAGAGCTGATTTTTTTTTAGAACTTTAATTTATACGGTACCAAATCGTGATTGTTGCAGAGATTTGCCTTCTCCGCAATAATCACGATTTCCTGCGTATATAGTGTACCATGAAGAGGATATTTTTGCTATCCGAATAATATTTTATTGTAATACGAATTTCAATATAATATGTAGTTATTTCAACGGCTAGTTATTCTTTCGGTTTAAGAGTTTAGTATGTTTATGTTGAGTATATTTTGCTCTGACGAAGCACATATAAACACATATAAAAACGACATATAAAAAGAGTAAGACGTTTGTTTTACATGAACAACAATATTTTGTTGGGTGGAAAATATACATGCTTCAACGAACAAACAGTTTCTTAACCCAAAAATAACGTACGTATCGCTTAAAACAGATGTAATTCCTTTCAAGCAGTTCCTTCATACTTAAAACAAGAAAACGTAATACTTGGAACATCAAGAAAATCATATTCTTACTCTGAGAATTTTATATTTTACTTGAACTAACCAAATAATCTTTCTGCGGATATAGAAACAACTGATATTCTTCATTCAAAGATATTCGTGTTGTATCGAATAAATTTTTCCCTCTGTGTAATATAACGGGAACTGAAAGAACGCCACTGGACAAAACCGTATTTATTTCATGTGTTATCCTCGTTTGCTGTTTTCCACCACCAGCAGAACGTAAGGTATCTCAATTTAAAACAGGAGATTAAGCAGTTGGGGAGGAAACGTTACCAGCTCAACAAATAACCCTTGAGGGCGAACTTATAAATTATTTTTGTTTTTTTCTTGTAGTCTTGCGTGCGCTCCAATGGGTCGGAGCCGACGCCCGCCGCCGGGCCATAAGCAAGAGGGATAGGCGGTTTAACTTGGCCCACATGCAGATTGCTCACATTCGTCTCCCGCTTGAATTCCCACATGTCTACCACCTTAGTTATTGTTGTAATCCGGCGAAGGCGAGGAAAACTCGAATATCAAATCGGGGAGCGTGGTTTTTTTTGTTGTTTTTTCTTGGTTTTATTCGTGTGAAGAAATTGAGCCTGTATGTGGAGTGAAGGTTATGCTTTCATGAATTTTATAGTGCTGTACTGCAGATATAATATTTGCTTGGATAATTTAGCTGCAATTAAATTATAACAGGCTCAACAAAAAAATTTCAGCTTGGAAATTATTATTTATAAATTTGTAAACATGATTTTTAATACATGTATCCTTTGTATGTTGGTATGAAAGTTCTGACTCGTAATCAGGAAATTAAATCGGTAACGGGCAGTTTAGTAACATAAGCTTAATTAAAACCTGATTATGTTCGTCTACGCAACGGAACCTAACTGCAGCAACAATAATTAGTTTTAATGTCCCCAATAGGTGAGATATCGGCGGACAGCGGATTGGCCCTGGCCCGTTCTCTCTCTCTCTCGGAACTAGAAAATTAATTAACGGGAAATTACTGCCAAAAAATCGATGTACCGCTCGCTCGCCAGGAAGTTCGTGCTACACGTCACTACATCCAATCCGTGGTAAACTAATCGGCAGATCTAAAAGCTATCAGCACATTTAGGCAACCGCAAACATACTGTATTAATATCCGGCAGACACCCGGCTACTGTCACGCCAAATCATCTAAACTAACACACAATGGGCAAATCAAATCGCAATAGAGATTTAAAGCGACGGATTGTATTTCCGCACCCCAACAGATTAAGCGATTTTGATTCAAAGCCTAAATTGCTTCCATGAACTTAATTAGATATTGATATCTATTATTTGTCACAAATGTCGTTTCTAGTAAAGATATTTACCGGTAAGAAGTTATCAAATTATCCACAAGTTGTTTATTTCCGTTTTAAAACCCCTTTGGAACGGACACCTGTGGATCGCCTCATTTAGAACTATTCAAGGTCAAATTCTGTTTTATCGCGTATAACGTGCGTTTTTACTTTCTCTAAAGGTTTGACTGTATGTATTACTAAAAGTAATAATAGATTGAGGAAAAAATTTATTCGATAAGAATAGAATTCTCTCTGTGTTATAAAACCGTCCTTAAATTACACTAACCACAATTTTACGGCAGTACTTAATTTTCTGTGGAGAGATTTCACTTCAATATTATGCATTAGGTGGCCCGTGTCATTGAAACATTACCGCCGCCGTCAAAAGTTCGTGTTAATGTAGAACTCGTGAATAAATGAAATTAGCGGCCCCCAGGGTAACGCACGTTCCGTTCCCGACAAAAGCGGCGTATAGCGTCGCGCAAATTCCGAGGGGTGGAAGGGGGGATGGGAGCGAGAAAACCGCAAATTTTCGGGTACGCTGAGCGTGGCCAAAAACGGTAAAAGCCTGTTCTGCTCGTAGGGAACTACTTAATTTTCCCGATAGTGCTCCGTGTAAAACGAACATCGAGACGGCCGCATGTGGGAAAAGTTCCAGCGTACCGGAAAACTTCCACTCGAACTTTCCGCGGAATCCGCTGTGTCTACTTGTGAAATACCTATTCAAGTAGGCTCCGGGGTTTACGGGGTCGTTCTAACACGTATTTTAGAATGGGCCGTATCTGATTAGTTCGAAGGCATGAAGCTCTTATCACTGCATAACTTCATTCTCTATTCTAGATATGCAAGCTTATAAGAGAGGAAAATCTGCGAAAAAATACTCTTCTTTATAGAAATTTTGTAGCAAGTTTTCTAAATATTTTTTCTCAAGTAAACGGTTTACTTTACACTTAAATTTTATATATTTAAGTTCAACTGACAGGGATTTATTGCAATGCAAAAGCAAATCAAGTAAGACACCCCTAACTGCTCTATAGTTTCCAAACTTATATAAATAGAAGTTTTATTTTTTCTTACGATATAAGAAGTAGTGAGGCTTATTAACTTCACATGCATCGAAAGAACAAACATAACAAAACAATTCACCCGAATCTCCTGTTATTAACAATTTATTTCAAAACTAATTACCAAAACATGCATTAGCTATATTTAAACGATTTTAAGAGACACAACAATCTAAAGAAACGTTAAAATAAGCCTCTCAAAAGTGGGGCGAGTGGCTCTAGCGGTAGAGTGCTGCTCTCCTGCTAGGAAGTCTTGGGTTCAAATCCAGGCATCAGCTGAAGATCCTCGTCCCACCGCCTTTCGCAAGAGGCGTAAAACCGTGGGTGCCGGCAACCAGTTGAACATCTGTGGTTGTCGTTATCAAACAGTATGTAAAAATGGGTAAGCACAAAGGGCCAAGAATTGGCCTAGGTGCAGCGGAATAAACCGCACCCAAAACAACTACAACATAGTGTAGCATGAAGAGGACATGAAGTAGTAAGATTATGTTCCATAATTATCACAGCGCTTGCTAATTCCCACAATATGGAAGTTAAACTACTAATTACTTTGACATAAAAACTGAAAAGCCAAAAACGTACCCAAACTTCTTAGTAATTCCACAAGAAGTTCCTTAAACTTAGACCACACAAAACATCATCCACCAGCCACAAAGTAATATTATCAACCCCTTAAATAACGCGGTGCAGTTTGCATTCTCACGTTTGCGATGTAAACCGCGAGTTTTTATTAAATTCCTTTCAGTCAATCCACCGTCCGTCCGCGTCGTCGTACAGCGCGTGGGTCCTTCAGTTCAACAGCGACTCACAAGTACTTCCACTACCAACCGCACAGTATGACATTAATATTTACCGAAGTGTACAGATGATGCTGCCGCAATATACTCCAACAGTCTACGATAAATCCGCGTCTAGACGACGGCGACGGACGGAAACGTACAACCAGAAAACCGCGAAGAGGGTGAACCGCAACGAGTGGCTATATGATGCCACTGTAGGCAACGCAAGCTATTTACAAACTCTTGAAAACTACTTTGCGTTGATCCCCCCGTCACGAAGATCACGTGGGACAGATGAAAGGCACCTGAAACCATCCGAAAGACAGGACTCGTTTCAAACAGTACACCATCTTTACCCCAATGTAGAACTGCAGAAAGATATCCATATTTATGTAAACAGAAGACTTTTTACACAAATTGCTCACGGATGCGTAAATAAGCACAACGTTTTAATTAATTTAATCTAAATGAAGCCGTATTAACGCCACCCAGGCGATTCAGTGCGTTCAAATATTCAGCCGCACATTTTCTGGGGACCGACTCTCGCCCGTCGTTTGCAGTGATGTACGCTAGCGTGTACGAGGTCTGATATAGCAGGGATGGAATGCCCATATCGAACCAGCGCGGTGTCGCTCCGCCGGATGATTCGGCGTTCGCGGGCAATACCGTAGGCATCTCACGCACTACAGGGGGACCCAGTAATTAAAACGCCTAGACCATCAACGTCCCACCCCTCTATACCCCTCAGAGTGTCTTTGCACTTCCATCATTCCTGTCGGTGTGATTTCAAAGCCATGCCACACAAATTGAATTGTTTATGTATCTGTTTGAGCAGGGCCGTATTATCCATTAGGCAATGTAAGCAATTGCGTAGGGGCCCATAGTCCTCTAGGGGCCCACAGCTTAGGGGCCCGCGACTTACCTACATACCTACCTAAGAAGACAAGAGGCCCCGAGGCTTGCATTGCCTAGGGGCCTCTATAAGGCTTAATCCGGCCGTGTTTGAGCAGTATTCATGATCACAACATTGGCACTGATGTTTTAGTACGTATTACGTGTAGGAAATTATAAATAGTTCTGTTCGATATGTATGTATATAATACAGGGTTGAAGAAGTCTTAATTTATTTATTGTATGACAATGCCAATCCTGCAGATAAACAAGGTGTTCCGCCAAAATTTTAGTAGATATGACAAACAGATATGTTTGTAGGTTCAATTTTTGTCGAAATGTAATTTTGTTGACTTGTAATTCCGTATTGTGAACTCTCCAATTGCAAATTGTTAAATATATAACGTTATTTAGACCTGTTGAATGCATGGTGGTATAGTAATTAGAATTTGGGGCAAATGAATGTGCCATTCACACTGTAAATGTGTGTATATGTTACCGCTAATACCCGAAAATACCTTTATGCTGTTATTACCTAGTTAGGCTCAACGACACCGACTGTGTTCAGTTAGAGTTGACACTCAAACTGTGCTTCAACTCCTAGTTAGTAACTAGTTCATAACAGGAGTAACTAGTTGATGACAGCTTTAATTAAAGTTCAGTAGGCAATTCAAGGCAGAACATGTGTAACATTGCTTTCGAATGTTATACTAGATGTAGATGTAGATTCAAAACCAAGACTTCTTAGGTGTAAGAAAGTTTAAATAAAAAATTAGTTAAAAAATATATACATTAAGATATTTTTAGAAACATTCTCTGGAACAGAGATTACCTGTAGTCACGCTTTAGTTTACAAAACCACTCCACACTATACATTATTTAGAATCATGTCGACATAAGCAAGCCTTTAAAATACATCAATCCTCTTCCTGGTACCTCTAGTGAACACAACTGCGAAAAGTAGTTACGCCGTTATAGAAGCGATCCCGTACGGTAGATCCTGTCTAATCCTGCAATATTTTCCGGGAACCTCTCTTATCTCAACAAGTGCAAGAGTTTGTTCCACTCATAAATCCGACATGGCAACTTATCGGATATCGGGGACGGATTTAAGTGAAAATTGCTGCACGAGATGCGCACCGTAATTCATTTTTGTTTGTTTTGCCGCGACGGCACACGAAAGGGGTCGATAGGTCATTTTTTAAACGATTTTTTTTCCTAATCGATAATGTCAAAAGTGCCACGATAAATGAATGGTGCCTGGTGGCAACAAAATACGCACACAAAAAAAAAAACAGGAACGATATTTAACAGTTGCCTGTCGCAGCCGGCGCTTCCGGTTTATAATTTAAAGAACGCGTGCTCAATCTGTTTTTATCGGAAAACTGTCAGTTTTTTTTGTTTTTGCGTGATTTGGTATTTTCAACGACTGATACCTGACGGGTTTATAATGAAAAGGATTTTAATTGGTCTCAATTGGTGATAAATTCGTTAAGTTTACATTGCAGCTAGTCATTTTTTACTATATAAAAATTTCTTATTGTTTGTTCAATTCGGGAAAAGCAGACAGACACAGAATTAAAAAGTCTCGTTCTGTCGCTTGTACGATATTATTACTACGTGAAATCACAAAGTCCAGCCACAGAGTCCACCGACAATATACCGACGAGTACTCGTGTATACCTTTGACCATAGGCTTTTTGAAATATGGCACTCTTTTATACACCGGTCCGGCGTTTCAGTGTCAATTATCCTTTATTAGAGAGGCTCGTGACATGAGTAATATGCCTCGCGTGCAAATGTCATAGTGAGGGGGAGGCCAAGCAAAAAAAAATCAGAAGAACCCACTCTGAAATAGTCAAGATTTATTGTTTCATTTGACGAGGATTGTTATAATTAAATATAGAATTTCAATCAATAAACTTCAAATTTTTTGATCGCTGTGCGTGAACTGAATGAAGCCATAAACACGCCAACTTTCAGTCAGCTATTCCAGTTATATTAAACAGTGTAGTGAACCTTGTAAACCACCGGTTAGCATCTCCAACGAACGTGATATTCTCCATAGAATTAGCAGTTTACCCTTCGGGCTAATCAACAAAAGACAAGATCCGTATCCGAGGTGTTTGCCTGGATATCAGCCTTTCGTATAACGCAAAGTCGACACACTCTTCCACACCTAATCCATTTCAAAAGGGCGTCAGTTCGTGTGATGGTATACACCGCGATCGGGCTGTTTAATTGAGATAGAAGCAGAGACGACATTCTTGAATCGCTTACTGGAGATTGTGAACGGAATCTAGCAATCTATCTCTTTCGGTCTTAGGCGAATAGAGCAAGAGAGATTGATGATTTCGTATGCGGGTTAATCACCATGATTTCGGGAGTACGGACCGAGGGTTTGAAAACATACGGGTTAATCCTCATACGAAGCTAACATAACGCCTAAGATCTTATTCTTTTCCACCAATAAGACTATAAAAGTACTATAAAATACTATAAAAGACAACTTTGTAGGTTATGCACTTCTCCAATCTAATACGGATGATTATAATCTGATTTTAGCAATCCCCGTCGCAAAAAATGCCGCATTTAAGACATCTAACCTCATCTCAGGTTAGATCTAACTAGTTAGTTCTAACTATAGCCCGCACTGTTAAAACGTGTTTAGAAAGAAGCTTACCTATAATCTCCACTAAAATCTGATGATGCACGTCGTAATATTGCACCAAATCACTTAAAAAGTCAGCAAATCACATTTCAACAACACTACCATACACATTTCACGCGATAATTAGTGTATTTTGTCTTTGGAACAGCGATGAAGATCATGAACATTTCGCCTGTTTACTACAGCTAGACAACGAGCCAACATGGCGCCGGTCGCTGAGTCGAGTTGTTGACGTTGCTAGGATACCGCCACCTAACCCCACCTAAGTCAGCCAGCTACGTGCCTATAATAAGCTGCACATCACGTGTACAAGTATACGTAATACGCAGAAGTAAAGATATATTGTGTTGAAATGTCCTTTCATGGATTTTTAGTCATTGATCTCTTCCATTTCGATCGGAAGACGCCTTAAGATTTGTAATTTTCGGGTCGTATCGAGGATCGGCGCGAACTGGTGCACTTCCCCGCTAGTAATTTCCTCACTGAGGAATTTATTGATCCTGGATATGGGGAATTTATTAAAGTTGGAATATCGCGCCGGGTACCGAACCGTGTGATTCCCATAGCCTGGCAATCTGTTTCGCGTTCGTTTCGCTAAACGCAGGTTTGCAATTGTAATTTCGACATAGTTCCGTGCACATCCGCGGCAAGTATTGCGGAGTAAATATTTCTCAGTAGTAGCGGAATTAAACTTGCTAGTTAGCCGGGCTAACTAGCCGCCAATTACTTGTTTCGCTGACCTAGTTGTTCTGTCATTGGTGTCCTAGCACAATGATCGGAGGTTTATTAATCCTGTGTTTCGAAATTGGTCTTTATGGAATGCATGTCTTAGCTAGAAAGGATATCAGGCCTTAAAAAGATCTGGGATCTTGAATAATTCGGCATAGAGTGGCCTTTTAGAGCTAAAAATAGGAGAGCAAAGGAGGTGTTTTCTCGAGGATTCATTAATCCTGTGTTTTAAAATTGGTCTTTATGTTATCCATGCCATAGCTAGAAATGATATCAGTCATTAAATTGATCTGGTAACCCTTAGTTTTTGAATAATTCGCCATAAAGTGGCATTTTAGAGCAGAAAGAGGGTATTTTAAGAGCAAAGGAGGTGTTTTCTCGAGGATTCATTAATCCTGTGTTTTAAAATTGGTCTTTATGTTATCCATGCCATAGCGCTGCACAATGAGTCGCGTTGTTTACGAGTTTACGTTGCTAAGAAACGGCATCCCTGCCACCTAACATGCCTACAATAAGCTGGATATACAGTATCGGCCAGTTTCAGACGCTGTATACCCCATAAGAGAGAGCAAGAAAGCAATATAACTGTCGACGGTCACTGCATGCTCCCACCAAGCAACATGAACCAACCACGAGGCCGTGCTAGCGCGGTATCTGAATTGGTGGGGATGTGCTTCAAACGTTCTATCTCGCACTCGCACAAAGCTGATGCGGCGGCTGGAACTGGCCGACACTGTATGTGTCTATGTCTACAAGTGTACCTAATACATTGAAGTAATAATGTGTTGGGTTGCTATGAGATATTTTAGGTGTTCCAAACTTTTTTCCAGAGTGTATTATAAATATTGCAGGTGTTAAAAATGTACCGCTAAAACACTATAAAGACAGGTTTGCAATGCCCTCGATATTATAAAATATTTACATTCAAATAACCTGCTACATAGTTTCGCGCTTAATAAACACGTTTTAAAAATATATTTCTAGATTTGTTTATATTTTGTTGTAAACATCACTAACCGCGAATACATCACAATCGACTGTTGTTGAAACCAATAAAACGGAAAACTGTTTGTAGAATGCCCACAAAAATTCGCGTATTTTACATTTAAAACTGAATAATTACATTTTATAATAGTAGATAGACTAGCTCTGTGTATAAGTCAAAATTTTCGATTTTAGTTATTGGGCATTCTAGAAATATGTGGTTAAGGCTTCCCACCTGTCCACATTCGCAATATGGACATTTTAGGATACATTTTAGGTTATCTGCCGTTACGAATGTCTGGCAGGGGGCGTTTCGGGTTTGACGTTACTGTGGTAATAGCAGCAAAACACGGGTCGACAAAAATCGATTTTTTGGATCGAAAATTGTTTTTAAGGCCGTGTTTTTTCTCAAAACTCTTTGCGAAGGGTATTTAGAGGGATCTTATCGTAAGACATGAGAGCGAGCGGCCTTTATAAGGTCGGCAGGAACGGATAAAAAATGTAAATTTTTGACGTTCATCGATCCGCTTGTCGGAATTTCTAGACGTCACGTGACATTTTCTCGAGGTTCGCCTTCACCCGAAGAGGTGCAAAAACGTGATTTTTTTTTCAAAATTGACGCATTTAATTTACAAAATATCGCGCAGTCCACGCGGAATTGTGTCCTTTTTTCAATTCGAGCGTCAAAAATAATATCGAAAAGCCCAATTTTGCAGCTAGGTACTCGATCGCAAATGTCGGCGAAAATGGGCGATTCCGCTGAACGCGCCCTACACTTGAAAGTTCGTAATTAGTATAGGTAGATAACTCGAGTAAAAATTAGCAGATAAAGGAACAAAGGACAAATACTGAAAACCTACATGGGATTCGAATTAGAAATAAATTCGTTTCCTACGACCGGAGATAGATGGCGCGCGGGTATGTCGCGAGTGAATAGAATATCTGCGTCGCTTATTAGAGGGCACAGTGAAAGAAGTGGGGCGTATTTGAAAAATTGGAATCCACTAGGGCCGATCTGAATAACAGATTTTTCATTTAATAGCCGGAATGCGGCTTGCGGCGCATTAGAGAGTCTGCGGTACGCTCGAAGTGCAGCCTCTTCCATTAAATCCGCATCAGGAAAAGCTGTTGCCCGTTAGTGGTGCTAAGAAGCTACTGTAGCTCGAATAAATTTTCCTACTTCCGCCGCAACGTAACGCCATCTATAATTTTTATGCTCCGCACTACCAATAACTCGGTAGTTGCTGGTTTCAAAAGAGAAAACAATTTTTAAATTAGAGTAAAGTTTCTAGTCTGTTTTTAAACTACGCGGGAAAGGTTTACACTACCAAAAGTCACCAGGACTACAAAAACACATTTTTAATTCAAATGAATCAATTATCAACACACCAATTATTAATAACAATTACAAATAACCTAATAGCCGTTTGGTGAAAGAAAGAATTAAAACAAAAAGATCACAGGGCGATAGCAATAACCATTTTGACAGGTTCGACAACTGGTGACATCTGTTGTTCGTGTGTAAAACTAACCAATGGAAAAGTGTACGCCACATGTACGCATAGTTTAAAAACAGAGAATAATAAAGAGCATTTTTATATGAACTATTAAATGAAATTAAATGACATCATCCACCTAAACATCTTGAAGAACATTGTCCTTTATTATATTATTATTTTATGCATTACCCATCGACAAAGGGAATAATTGCAAGACAAATAATCGAAAAGAAATAAAAATCACCTACGTATCGATTAATAATGCGGAACTAAGTAATCCCAAGGTAGCTAATCGACTTATTGAGTTATTAAAAAGGGGGCGGAAACAGCGTCAAATTAACCCGCTTTTACCGCCCCAAAATGCTCGTTTACGCTTCCAAACCTAAAAAATGAGAAAGCCCTTCTCTCGTGAGCCAACTTCGTCTAACTATAAACGAGGGATGCCGCGGGGTAGGATTTGAGCAAGCTTGATGACGACAAGCGAGGGTAGAACAGAAACCATTCGCCATCAATCTTCAACGCTGCCTGCTCGTATAATTATTGTTGCGAGTTGAAAGATGCGCGATCGCGAATAAAGAGACGCGATTAACGCTTCCACCATTGTTATTGTCGGCTGTTTGAATGGCATTATTTATTAATTATCTTTTATATAATAGATAGTGTGACACAAATTGTTATTAACGAGCAGTCGACAGCGTGTATATTCTCCTGTCGCGGTGAGAGGTAAAATATGGGGAGCATTGTTCGCTATTGTTTTCCTTTTTTATAGGTTGGTGGACGCCAAATTAAGTAATTGAAAAATCTGCTTAAAAGGTGATGGTAGCTACTAACTTTATCAAGTTAAGTTATACCGTGTAAAAATTTACCAAATAAGTAATGTGCGGAAGAGGTAAAAGCAGCTTACTGCTGCTAATTTGGATTTAGAATTGGAGATCTGGAAAAGCCACGGACACATAATATATGCCACATTTCCTGTTAGATCGGACTTTTAAAGTGGATGAAAGAGAAGCAAAAGAAAATGCCGTTTGCAGCTCCCATGTTGCGCCGAGAGCCTATTTTTTGCACGATAAGCGTCTCCGAATATTCGAAGAAGGATAAGCATAAAATAAAATATCCAAATTTGCCATCAGCATCGCGCATGGAGAGAACCATCCTCTCCCAAGCGCGCCATTCACTTCATCATCTTCGATTTTTGACACAGAAGAAATTTCGCCAGTTTGAAGAAACTTGCCTGATTTAGAGAAACTTGCCTGATCTGAAGAAGTGTCTGAAATCACTCCGTCAAATCAGGCAAGTCGTAAATATTCACTCACCATTTGAAGTTTTAGGAACACCTCACCTTATAAACCAATGCGAACTGAATGATTTGGTTAAAGACTTAGGTTTATCAAAAGAAAAAGCCGAGTTATTGGGTTCTAGGCTACAGGAATGGAATATTTTCGCACGAGGTGTGACAATGTCTTCATTTGCAAAGCGTAACGAGCCTTTAAAGCATATTTAGAAATGGAAGGATCTTTACGTGTATGTCACGATGTTGAGGGTCTTATAAACAAGTCTGATATTCCCCACGATCCTTTTGAATGGTAACTTTTTATCGATTCGTCAAAATACAGCTTGAAAGCAGTATTTTTGCATATTCTTTTAAGTTATAGTTCTAGTTATGTAAAGCAAATATAATCTGGAACAATTTTTTTTTTGTTGTATCGGAAAGTTGGAAATTTGTTTCGTTGTGTAATCTATAAGGCATCGTGGAAGAAGTAAGTTGAGTGATTGTGTTGAACAAAAACGAAAATATACTCGCTGAAAGATGGCTGTATCGTTCAACTTCGTTTTGATGTAGGATTCGCCTCGTAGACACACACGATGGGCTATATTTACACATTTGAGGAGGTTCCCCGGTTACATTGACCTCTTTCCCGAGCCGCCTGTGTCCGCTTTTATTTGCTGACATTCGTACGAGTGAGAAAATATTTAAGGAAGTTGTTACCGTATTGCTGACACTCGTTTTGATCAATAAACATCGATGGTACGTACACATATGCTACACGTCTACAGAAAAATGCGGTTCTTATTTACCTCTTTGTGGGTGTTATTGGAAAATTATTATACGTTCACGAGTTACTTGGCAATTTAATATTTTACATCGAGGTAGAGCATTTAATAATAAAAGCTGATAACTTACTGAATTGTATGTACACAGAGGGAAAATGTATTCGATACAACACGAATATCTTTGAGTGAAGAATATTATTTGTTTCTATATCCGCAGAAAGGTCATTTGTTTGGTTCAAGTAAAATACAAAATTGTCAGAGTAAGAATATGATTTTCATGATGTTCCAAGCATTACGTTTTCTTGTTTTAAGTATGAAGGAACTGCTTGAAAGGAATTACGTCTGTTTTAAGCGATACGTACGTATACTTTTGGGTCAAGAAACTGTTTGTTCGTTGAAGAATGTATATTTCTCACCCAACAAAATATTGTTGTTGGTGTAAAACGAACGTCTTACTCTTTTTATATGTAGAAGAATAGCATTTTCTTCATCAGAGCAAAATATACTCAACATAAATATACTAAACTCTTAAACTGGAAGAATATTAACCGTTGAAATAACTGCATATATTGAAATTCTTATTATAATAAAATATTATTTGGATAGCAAAAATATCCTCTTCGTGCTACACTATTTACGCAAGAAATTTTTTTCTTGATATCCAAGAATACAGTTCTCTCTGTGTAGGCAATTTCACTACAATCCTGGTTTTCCTTATAATCCTTCCAAGTCACTCATGAAATAAACACTTATGCAAAGATGTAAACAAACAATATACGAACACTCAATATCGTCGAACTTACATAGCAGTGATATGTGGCAAAAGACGCGAGAAACTGTTAGCGCCATCTGTAAAGTAGTTGCACAACTTTCTATGTATCTCTCAGAGTAAGAATCTTGGGTCAAGAAACTGCTTTTTCGTTGAAGCATATATATTTTTCGTCCAATGAAATATTTTTGTTATTGTAAGACGAATGTCTACTTTTATATTGAAGAATAACTTTTTCTTCGTCAGAGAAAAATGTACTAATTAGAATAAAATATTATTTGTATAGAAAAAAATCCACTTTATAATACACTATATACGCAAAAATAATTTTTGATCATCCAGTAAAAAAGTAACAGTAAATAAGGTCGATGTCGCCCATGTTATTATTTAAATTAATGAGTTTTCGGTGAAACGAAGCGTTCTGCGGGACGTGGTTAAACGTTTGGAACTTTTTTAATATCCAATTATTTCTTTTGTTGCGCGCGGGCGCGCGGCTTTTTGCGCTTCTTCTCTTCGCTTTTGTGCTGCGAAAGAGGGTTTCGGTTTAACCCGGCTTGGATTTTGCCCCACAACCCATTTACCACAAGGTTTAGGATCGTATTTTAGCCGTCACGTCCGGACATCTATATTTAGGAGTAAATGAGCGTACGTGTGCACCGAATTCGCAACGACCTTTTCGATGTCTGCCTTCTGCTAGCCGAAAAGAAATCATTAGAGCTCAAGAATTGTCAGATTGACCGCACAATAGTTGTCTTTTGAAAGAGACCTTCGCTGGTGACAAGATACATGATTGAATAGAATTGTAAACATTTTTCTAGTGGCTGCTAACTGTGACCACTCAGCAGCGCTGTTTTACCAGTTTGCAAGTGAGTTTAGCAGCAGCCAGCCCACCAGCGCTTGTTTAACTTTTACAGCAACAAGCATAATTGATTGAATTAATTTTGGGTTTGGAGTTAATATAAATAAAACATTAAATATAAAGTAGAAACTAAATTACGGACGAACGCAGTAACTTTTGAATAATTTCTTATTTAGAAATATACTGGGTAATAATTGAACCCCTGAAAGAAAATATAAATAACTAATTGTAGTAGAGCTACTGACTTTCCAACTAAATACTTCTAAAATATAGAATTTCTAATTTTATTGTCATCATGGCCTTGCTTATGTTATTTACACTCGTGTACAGTGCTTTATGTAGTCAGCTTCAAGGCAGGTAGTCAATAAAACCCCACAAATTGGTACCAAATATGAAATATTTTATGGTTGCGACGCCTTCACCTGACAAAAGACAATACATTGTCTCACTATTGTATGTACCTACCTGGTGACATATAAAATCCACTAGAAATAGTTGACCTTGTAGTTTGAACTGAACTGAGGCTTGCTGGTAGTAGCCACCAGCGGCAGTAGTACTTTTGCTGGTAAACAACGTAATGTGACCACAAAATAGCCGCTACAAAAGTATGTTTAGTTTTTATTTGGGTAATATCAGTTTCAGTCAAATTAATCTCAGTTTCACTTCTAGGGTACTAGTGGGAAAGTATAAATTTAGCTTCTTCTAGCAAAGTATAAATTTAAAATTCCATTCTTGCTGTCTGTCTTAAGTCTGTCGGTAACAAAATATAAAGGGAATCACTGAAGCTTCAACAAAACCTTTCCAAACTTTGAAATAAACTATACTATATTTATGTACCTATATAATAAAAGGAAAAACCAATTCCTCGTCTCTAATAGAATTTGATGTAATCAGCAATCGCTAGTATAGGTTCTGTTCATGATAGGATTCATTTTGACAGTGATAAATCCTCTGTAGGAATTATGGTAGAAGAAACAACCGCCATTACTACGTTTACTTTGCGCATTTGAAGAAGAATTCATCCATTGTTTTTATGTACGTATTCTACGCGTCCTTTCGTTTTTATTAGAAATACTGATTTTGCGGACGTTCGTGCCATTCGCGCTTTAGATGTTTACTAATGTTTTTATCTCTCCGCGTCGCGTCCTTGTTCATTCAAGGCCCTGCGTGCTTCTTACTTCATCTGCTTGAAGTCATGATATGAATAAAAAGCAAAGAGTTAGTCATGAAAAGAAACGGCATCATTCTAAAAAGAAAGAACACAGACGTTTGGACAGGGTGTAGCATAATAGAGGCTCGTCTCACCTTTTCGATGTAAATTCTGAATGAAATATTTATATGGCAAGAGTATGTTACAATGTCCAATATTAACAATAACTTAAATTTAAGAACAATTTATCTTTATGCCTAACTTATGTCAGGCATCATTTGTACAGTGTGCATGTCAGCCTTTCCTAACTTCAGCATTACTTAAAGGTTTCTGACGTTAAAATAATTAATTTTGCATGCATTTTTCTCTCGGTACTTTAATATCAATGTAAATGATGTTAAAGAGGATAATTCTCAAACTACGTAAACCAACGGAAAAAATGACCTGTTATGGTAGGATCCGAACCCACGACCTTCTGCTTGCCGGGCATGTGCTCTATCTATCTAAGAGCACCTGCCCGGCAAGCAGAAGGTCGTGGGTTCGGATCCGAGGAATAGTGCTACCAAAATAGCTAAAGAATTAAGACTTGAGATGAAAGTGAATAAAGTGGAACGGTTACAATATGACAAAGAACATCTAAACAAAAATCTAAAGTACCGGAACAGGGCAATTTTCAGTGACGAGAGCAAATATAATATTTACGGATCAGATGGCAAACAAAAAGTGTGGCGAAAGCCCCAATACTGAATTAAATGTCGAAACGTTAACTGTAACTGTTGAGCATCGAAGTGGCAGTATTATCGTTTGGGGGTGTATGTCGGCAGTAGGAATTAGTCAATTATGTTTTATAGAACAAACAATGGACAGTAAGGCTTATCTTAAAATATTACAAGAACATTTATTACAAAGTGCACAAAATTTGAGAATACGAGATGACTTTATATTTAAGCACAATGATCCCAAACACACATCTCGAATAGTGAAGGAGTGGCTTCTATATAGGACCAAAGCAACACTGAATCACCCTCCTCAATCACCAGATTTCAACCCCATAGAACATTTGTGCGAAGAATTGGAGAGAAAAATCCGCACACATAAAATAAGTAACAAAGATGACTTGAACGAAAAGCTCCAAAAAGAGTGGAACAAAATTTAACTTTCGGTCACGTCAATCCTGGTTAATTCTATGGAACGAAGATTGCGAGCAGTAATTACGTCAAAGGGAAACCCTGTCAAATATTAATATTCTGTTTCTGAGTTTAATTTTTTCTTGAATCAGTAAAATTGTTTAATATCCAGTCACGCTGTCATATTCGTACGGATACTTATTTGTAATAAATTTAATACTTATTTAAATAAAATAATTTTTTATTTGTTTTGGAGATCATTTTAGAATTATCCTTACTAACACATTTATAAAAAGTGACATCCTTTTGTGTGAGTAAGGGCAATTACTGTAAATCCAATTAGAATTTTTTTTTTGGAATATTACAAAATTTGTTTAGAACTGCTATCGTACGGAGACTTTTTTGTACCATTATAATTGATGTGGATATGTGACGGTGCAAACAAAATCGATGCCATAAATACGACCTCATACTTAAGCCATACTTTTCCAGTTTCAACATGTATAAATAAAATGACAAACATAATCAAATTAATATAATGTACATTATGTTGTATCATCTCTAAAACTCTTTGTTTTTAATTAATTTTAATACGACCTCTTTCACATTTCAACAAAAAACAACATGTTTGTATTTTCCTGAATATAACATTTATTTTTTCAACAGACCACAGTCCGGCCAACATATTTATAAACACAAAAAATGAATTAATAATCCTCTCTATAAAGAAATAAAAAATACGTTTTATTAATAGGTAGGTACATATTAGTTATCAACAGAGAAAAATTCAATTTAAAATCAATTATCTTGTTCTCCCAACACGTTTACCGGTAAAAGCACCGAGAAAACTCTAGTCGGCAATAATTGTTTCATAGCAAATCTCCAGGGTGCCAAAGTGCTTTAATCCCTGCCGCGAAAAGGTCCAACCCATTGGGAATTGTAATCAGAACCAACAGAAAATGTGCTCGACGAGTTCTAATGAGCGTTCTGGAGCTTTGAGAAACATTCTTTATCAAACTCGTGACATAATTGAACGTAAAAATAGTGTATTAGAGCACATTATTGGTATATAGGTTAAAAATGTATCATTCTAGTTTTTAATGTGACAATTTAATACAACTACTGTTGTTAACAACGAAACTAAATGCGTTGACTCCAGAATTTAGTTATTAAATACACAAACTCTCCCAAATATGGATGAATAAAGTAATTATTATATCTTGCATTATGGATATATTATGCATTAAGAAAATCAATCACGTGGTAATTGAAAAACGATAGCATTGCTTCAAAAAACAAAAATTAAAATTGCTTTGTACGTACTGCGACCACAGTAGGGTCTGCCTAAAAATTCAATCAATCTCTAACCGTTTAAATATTTTATGATGTCGGTTTTGATGACCGTACAGGCAAAAGGGCACGTAAAAACAATGAAATACAAACGCGCCGTTTGGGAGGACATAGATTACGACAAGGGGGACCCATAAATTGCACAACCCCTGTTTTGCACAGCCATAGACCCCAATACGACTACGCCGTTTGGCGCCGTTTGGCTCTCAATTAAGGATTCAACTCGCAATCGCCAGTTGGGTAATGAAAATATAACCTTTATATATACCGTGTATGGTTCTCATGAACTATGGTTATCATACATAAATGGGATTATCCTTGATATAGGATTTCTATAATTCTTTTCATGTTTCATTGGATCTTTTCGAAGTTTTGGGACTAAACTGACGTTAGGTTGGGATCCAGAGTAGCTGTGGCTTCACGACAGTGAATAACAGTATTGATTTAAACAAAAATACAGTAATTATATGTTTACATCTGTTTTAATTATTTAATACAACGAGTATTTTTACAATGAGTGAATATTTTTTTGTCAATACATCAGTTTTTAACAGGATATGTATTGGAAATTTTGGAGCAAGACATTTCCTTCATGTTGAATTTTACAGTAAGTTCTGCAGCTAGATTATCAACATTCAATCTTGATTTCTCACTTGTCCAAAAATTATTACCAATTGAAAAAACTCTTTTAACTGCTGCATTAGTTCCAGGGCAGCACAACGTTTCAACAAGAATAATTAAATTTTCATATGGAAAGTGTTCATTTTTGAAATTGTTAAATATTTCCACCTATCTTTCAACAATTTCAACATGTTGATTTTCTTATTGTTCTAATTTATTAGAATTTAAATATACATTCAGTCTCCTAATTTCTTCAAACACACATTAATCGTCATCGATTTTAATATCAGGCATTTCTTTCGATAAAAACTCAACACGAAAAGGAGGACAGAACCTACAAAAGAAGTACTGTCCTCCCTAAAGGAGGACAATTGGTCACCTTATTAACATAGCAACTTCCAGTATAAATAAAATCGTTTCAAATCTTCAGACCCAGTGTCCACAAATTTAACATATTAAGAATTTGTAGGTTATGAAATGTCAAATTTTTCATAACCAAGAAAAGTACAATCCACAAACTCTAGTCGAAATAAACTGCAGTTCGTATCGGCAGATGTACAATTTACGGAAGAATAAGTTCTAATTCTTCCTTCTGTCTTAGATATGCCATTATTCAGTTTCATCCAATATCCTGTCAAATTCGATTACACTTAGCCTCACTTTTACCGTCGAGTAATATTTTTTAATATTTTATTTTGTTCTGCAATTCATCAATGAAATGATAAATGGTCGCAATTTATATATCGGCAATGGCTTGTGGTATCCTAGCAACGTCAACATCTCGACTCGTTGTCCAGCGCCATGTTGGCTTGTTACACAATCCACAAACTCTAGTCGAAATAAACTGCAGTTTGTATCGGTAGATGTACAATTTACGGAAGAATAAGTTCTAATTCTTCCTTCTGTCTTAGATATGCCATTATTCAGTTTCATCCAATATCCTGTCAAATTCGATTACACTTAGCCTCACTTTTACCGTCGAGTAATATTTTTTAATATTTTATTTTGTTCTGCAATTCATCAATGAAATGATAAATGGTCGCAATTTATATATCGGCAATGGCTTGTGGTATCCTAGCAACGTCAACATCTCGACTCGTTGTCCAGCGCCATGTTGGCTCGTTACACAATCCACAAACTCTAGTCGAAATAAACTGCAGTTTGTATCGGCAGATATACAATTTACGGACGAATAGGTCACCGTCATTAAAACCATATATGAACCAAACTACCCAAAATTTAAACTTCCCAAACCTGCTTCACCCCGCATCTACTGCATAAGTATTGGTGACACCGAAATACGCTATGTATAAAATAAATGGCGGTGCCGGTTGCATCCATAACGCTATTCAAAACTTTACCAACGCGACTGCGGCCGTCGTCGTCACCGAACTTCCAAACTTATTTAATACACTCGTCGACTCCTTGTCGGGGTGTCACCAAGCAGTGTTGTCTACCCCACAGTGCCGTCGGTCGTATCGTAGTAAACGCTGACTAAGCCCAAAATATCCGGGCAAAATTTCCAACGCGGTCCCCACCTGACCGGAAATAGCTTACGTCGACGAACGACGATTACCGCGTTCGGGTTTGCAAAGCCTGCACTGACCCAAGGGCCACGTATGACCGAAACGACACCTATGCTTGTCACGCAAACGCTACGCAACATACGAAAAAAATTACAGGATGAAATTGCTAGCAAACAAGGGTGGAAATTGAATATAGGATCGATCTGTTTGCGAAAGAGAAAATGCGGAAGTTTTTTTTTAGTAGAAATTTCTTGTTTTTGTTAGGAGTCTTGAGCTAAAGAACTTACCTATAATTTCTACTCAAATCCGACGATTACGTCTTAATATTGCATAAAATCACTTAAATTAATCCCTTAATGAAGATCATGAACATTTCGCCTGTTTACTACACCTCGACAACAAGCCAACATGGCGCTGGACAACGAGTCGAGTTGTTGACGTTGCTAGGGTACCACAAGCCAACCACCTGACGTCAAGTTTTCAGATTAACTTCGTTTACGCAACAGCCAACGATTTACGATAGTAACAAATTGTCAAACACAATAGACAGACGTAATTCGGAAGTATCATTTAATAATAAGGAAGAATTAAAACTTATTCTTCCGTAAATTGTAGATCTGCCGATACAAACTGCTGTTTATTTCGACTAGAGTTTGTGGATTGTACTTTTGTTGATTATGAAAAATTTGACATTTTATAACCTACAAATTTTTAATATGTTAAATTTGTGGACACTGCGTCTGAAGATTTGCAACGATTTTATTTATACTGGAAATTGCTATATTGTTATGGTGACAAATCGTCCTCCTTTAGGGAGGACAGTCCTTCTTTTGTAGGTTCTGTCATTCGTTTCGTGTTGAGTTTTTATCGAAAGAAATGCCTGATATTAAAATCGATGACAATTATTGTGTATTTGAAGAAATTAGAACACTGGACGTATATTTGAATTCTGATAAATTAGAAGAATGGGAAAATCCACATGTTGAAATCGATAAAAGATAGGTGGAAATATTTAACCATTTCAAAAATGAACACATTCCATATGAAAATTTAATTATTCTTGTTGAATTTACGTTGTGCTGCCCTGGAACTAATGCAGCAGTTGGAAGAGTTTTTTCAATTGGTAATGATTTTTGGACAAGTAAGAAATCAAGATTGAATGTTGATAATCTAGCTGCAGCACTTACCGTAAAATTCAATATGAAGGATATTTCTTGCTCCGAAATTTCCAATACATATCCTGTTAGAAAATGATATATTGACAAAAAAATATCCACTCATTGGAAATACAATCGTTGCATTAAATAATTAAAACAGATGTAAGCATATGATTAGTGTATTTTTGTTTGAATTAATAAAATGCAATAAAAAAAAATAAAATAAAATGCAATTATTCACGTTGTACTTTTGCGCTTGACATTCATCTGACGTTTACTGACCACACTACGTCATCAATATGGCGGTCGACCTGCGCAATATCATATCTCCTAAAGTCATTGTATCATGCTAGAAGATAGTAGCTAATAAAATACTCGCTCAGCGATCAGCTTATTACTAAAACAGGTTAAATCCTATCAACGCCTTTTCGCCATAAATCCGTTTATTAAATTTTCATATTCTTAGCTCGCCCCCAGTTAAAATTTGCGGTCGCTTTGCACAGCTCGCTCGCAGAAATTAATCACCTAACCGACGATACAAGCGCCGCGGTTCAGAGGGTCGGACAATTTTGTAAACAGTTCGCGCGCGATCCGTGCCAACTTTCGCGACATTTTCCCCTATGCAACGCTTTCCAATTACGAGTCGCGCGAAAATTGTGAAATATTATCGGTCGGAGCCCATGCTGGCTACGTGGAATTATCCAGGTTTGACGGGAACGCCTTGTCCCCACAGGCATACCGTCCAGTTGATCCTTGCCTTTGCTCTTTTTGCGCTTGGTTAATTAAATAAAACCTCACGCGAGCGGCCACGATCTCAGGGGACGGACGTTCGTTCTGACGCCGCAAAAATGTATACCGGTTTTATTGCGTACAACTTCATTTGCGCTTAATTAACTTGAGTGTATGTCTGTAATTAAATTAGCTTTGAATTAACGTTTGCTTTTGTAAAAAATTCCGTACAAAATGTAATAACTTCATCCAGTATCCAGAAACTGACAACATCTGTGGAACATGAAAATACCATGTTTTTTTTTCTGATAATCTGCTTGCAAATTGTACGTGATAATTTGTGGATAGTTATTTCGTGGATATGGAAATCAACCGTTGTTTTGATTCAAAGTAATTTGACTTGAACTGAGCGTGATTTCGTGCCATAACAAAAAAAAAATTCAATTTGAGTGTGACGAACTCATGCACGTATCTGGGACACTCATCCCGTAAAAAAATATACTGTACCGCTTCGTTGCCAAGATATTCACGATTCTACATACCGTAGGTGTATTTCCGTCGCTTGTCGAATAAAAAAAAACCTATTCGCTTGTTAAATTTCCCATTCACCGTTGAGTAACGCATCAAATATGTGTTGCGCTGGTCGCTGATGCTAGTTCCAGGTGTTCCCGCCAAACGTTGCGTCCAGATTAATGACCATCGGCCATGTATGAACAACGTTTGTATATTTTACACGACCGATCGATGCAACGCCGCATTGCCGATATATAAATTGCGACCATTTATCATTTCGTTGATGAATTGCAAAACAAAATATATTAAAAAATATTACTCGACGGTAAAAGTGAGGTTGTGTAATCGAATTTGACAGGATATTGGTTGAAACTGAATAATGGCATATCTAAGACAGAAGGAAGAATTAGAACTTATTCTTCCGTAAATTGTACATCTGCCGATATGAACTGCAGTTTATTTCGACTAGAGTTTGTGGATTGTGTAACGAGCCAACATGGCGCTGGACAACGAGTCGAGTTGTTGACGTTGCTAGGATACCACAAGCCATTGCCGATATATAAATTGCGACCATTTATCATTTCGTTGATGAATTGCAGAACAAAATAAAATATTAAAAAATATTACTCGACGGTAAAAGTGAGGTTAAGTGTAATCGAATTTGACAGGATATTGGCTGAAACTGAATAATGGCATATCTAAGACAGAAGGAAGAATTAGAACTTATTCTTCCGTAAATTGTACATCTGCTGATACAAACTGCAGTTTATTTCGACTAGAGTTTGTGGATTGTGTAACGAGCCAACATGGCGCTGGACAACGAGTCGAGTTGTTGACGTTGCTAGGATACCACAAGCCATTGCCGATATATAAATTGCGACCATTTATCATTTCGTTGATGAATTGCAGAACAAAATAAAATATTAAAAAATATTACTCGACGGTAAAAGTGAGGTTAAGTGTAATCGAATTTGACAGGATATTGGTTGAAACTGAATAATGGCATATCTAAGACAGAAGGAAGAATTAGAACTTATTCTTCCGTAAATTGTACATCTGCCGATACAAACTGCAGCTTATTTCGACTAGAGTTTGTGGATTGTGTAACGAGCCAACATGGCGCTGGACAACGAGTCGAGTTGTTGACGTTGCTAGGATACCACAAGCCATTGCCGATATATAAATTGCGACCATTTATCATTTCGTTGATGAATTGCAGAACAAAATAAAATATTAAAAAATATTACTCGACGGTAAAAGTGAGGTTAAGTGTAATCGAATTTGACAGGATATTGGTTGAAACTGAATAATGGCATATCTAAGACAGAAGGAAGAATTAGAACTTATTCTTCCGTAAATTGTACATCTGCCGATACAAACTGCAGTTTATTTCGACTAGAGTTTGTGAATTGTGTAACGAGCCAACATGGCGCTGGACAACGAGTCGAGATGTTGACGTTGCTAGGATACCACAAGCCATTGCCGATATATAAATTGCGACCATTTATCATTTCGTTGATGAATTGCAGAACAAAATAAAATATTAAAAAATATTACTCGACGGTAAAAGTGAGGTTAAGTGTAATCGAATTTGACAGGATATTGGTTGAAACTGAATAATGGCATATCTAAGACAGAAGGAAGAATTAGAACTTATTCTTCCGTAAATTGTACATCTGCCGATACAAACTGCAGTTTATTTCGACTAGAGTTTGTGAATTGTGTAACGAGCCAACATGGCGCTGGACAACGAGTCGAGATGTTGACGTTGCTAGGATACCACAAGCCATTGCCGATATATAAATTGCGACCATTTATCATTTCGTTGATGAATTGCAGAACAAAATAAAATATTAAAAAATATTACTCGACGGTAAAAGTGAGGTTAAGTGTAATCGAATTTGACAGGATATTGGTTGAAACTGAATAATGGCATATCTAAGACAGAAGGAAGAATTAAAACTTATTCTTCCGTAAATTGTACATCTGCCGATACAAACTGCAGTTTATTTCGACTAGAGTTTGTGGATTGTGTAACGAGCCAACATGGCGCTGGACAACGAGTCGAGTTGTTGACGTTGCTAGGATACCACAAGCCATTGCCGATATATAAATTGCGACCATTTATCAGTTCGTTGATGAATTGCAGAACAAAATAAAATATTAAAAAATATTACTCGACGGTAAAAGTGAGGTTAAGTGTAATCGAATTTGACAGGATATTGGTTGAAACTGAATAATGGCATATCTAAGACAGAAGGAAGAATTAGAACTTATTCTTCCGTAAATTGTACATCTGCCGATACGAACTGCAGTTTATTTCGACTAGAGTTTGTGGATTGTGTAACGAGCCAACATGGCGCTGGACAACGAGTCGAGATGTTGACGTTGCTAGGATACCACAAGCCATTGCCGATATATAAATTGCGACCATTTATCATTTCGTTGATGAATTACAGAACAAAATAAAATATTAAAAAATATTACTCGACGGTAAAAGTGAGGTTAAGTGTAATCGAATTTGACAGGATATTGGATGAAACTGAATAATGGCATATCTAAGACAGAAGGAAGAATTAGAACTTATTCTTCCGTAAATTGTACATCTGCTGATACGAACTGCAGTTTATTTCGACTAGAGTTTGTGGATTGTACTTTTCTTGGTTATGAAAAATTTGACATTTCATAACCTACAAATTCTTAATATGTTAAATTTGTGGACACTGCGTCTGAAGATTTGAAACGATTTTATTTATACTGGAAGTTGCTATGTTATTAAGGTGACCAATCGTCCTCCTTTAGGGAGGACAGTCCTTCTTTTGTAGGTTCCATCCTCCTTTCGTGTTGAGTTTTTATCGAAAGAAATGCCTGATATTAAAATCGGTGACTGTTATTGTGTGTTTGAAGAAATTAGGAGACTGAATGTATATTTAAATTCTGATAAATTAGAACAATAAGAAAATCAACATGTTGAAATTGTTGAAAGATAGGTGGAAATATTTAACAATTTCAAAAATGAACACTTTCCATATGCAAATTTTATTATTCTTGTTGAATTTACGTTGTGCTGTCCTGGAACTAGTGCAGCAGTTGAAAGAGTTTTTTTTTAATTTGTAATGATTTTTGGACAAGTGAGAAATCAAGATTGAATGTTGATACTCTTGCTGCAGCACTTACCGTAAAATTCAATATGAAGGATATTTCTTACTCCGAAATTTCCAATACATATCCTGTTAGAAAATGATATATTGACAAAAAAATATTCACACATTGGAAATATACTCGTTGCATTAAATAATTAAAACAGTTGTAAGCATATAATTAGTGTATTAGCGCTTGACATTCATCTGACGTTTACTTACCACACTACGTCATCAATATGGCGGCCGACCTGCGCAATATCGTATTTTCTAAAGTCATTGCATCATGAATGCAACAGTAGAATCCCACAATGTTTGTATTCAGATCTGTTACACCCTGTATATTACGAAGGGCTGCATTCGGTTTGTTGAGTGTAAAAGTAAGCTACAATTCATGTGAGAAACACTCTCTGATTTAAAGACAAAATCAATAAATACTATTGCTATAAATAAACAATATAAACTTTGTGGACGACGTAAGACGTAACGTAAAAGAATTTATTGTCCGGCAAGAATTGCCCAGCCGAGATGAAAAATCTATTTAATTTTATGCACGATAAAATCGATGGGGAAAGGAATGCGAGGTATGAATTTCATAAGTCGTGCTCTTTTAGGTGTCGTTTTGTCCCCATATCAGACGTGGTTCGTTCGTGTGCCGCACGAAAGTTCAAGTGGATTTCAGGCCGTTTTTCGCCATGGATACCAGGGACCTTATTCCCGAAAACACCGCAGATTAATCCGCATGCGGAACTTGCTATCTCTCTTCGTCTATTGGCCCGAGACAGACAGAGATAGAACGCTAGATTCCGTCTACGGATTCAGGGTCATCGATTTGAGAATACTGCAGATTTTTAAATTCAATTTTTTCAAATTTAATTTTGAGTATCTTTTCCATTATAATCCAAAATCGACAAATGTTGGTCTGATGGAATTTTATTTCTAAACTGTTCAGCTTACTTGTAAACCGGTGACGGACTACTCTGCGTTATTGCGGTAATCAGGAATGAACAAGTTGTGCGTTTGTGCGTTTAATTTTGACACAATTGCATAGGTACTGAATCTGTACAATTTAAACTTGACAGAACAACCAGCGGCGACCGCAGCGCACTCCATCGGCTCTATTTACTCGTGTATTTGCAGCAGCCTAACAACTGCAAATACGCACGAACTAAAACAATTATCGTTTAGTCGGTTATTAGGTGAACTACCCCGAAACCGATGCGAGTTAGTTTTTAGTGTTTAGCTGCCATGGTTTAAACGGATTTAGCCTAATTTTAATTAGGCTACAGTTCTAAATTACACGATAGAGTTTGAACCACTAGACCACAATCCAAAATAATGGAAATGTCCAATGTGTATTGTATTCATTTTTGTTGGTAAACCCGTATAAATCCAACACAATTTTGTACGGAGAATTAGAATATGTAACTAGCTCTGTGTATATGTCAAATTTTTTGATTTTAGTTATTGGTCATTCTAGAAATATGTGGTTAAGGCTTCCCACCTGTCCACATTCGCAATATGGACATTTTAGGATACATTTTAGGTTATGTGCTATCTGTTACTGTTGTTACGAATGTCCGGCAGGGGGCGTTTCGGGTTTGACGTTACTGTGGTAATAGCAGCAAAACACGGGTCGACAAAAATCGATTTTTTGGATCGAAAATTGTTTTTAAGGCCGTTTTTTTGCTCAAAACTCTTTGCGAAGGGTATTTAGTGGGATCATATCATAAGACATGAGAGCGAGCGGCTTTTATAAGGTCGGCAGGAACGGATAAAAAATGTAAATTTTTGACGTTCATCGATCCGCTTGTCGGAATTTCTAGACGTCACGTGACATTTTCTCGAGGTTCGCCTTCACCCGAAGAGGTGCAAAAACGTGATTTTTTTTCAAAATTGACGCATTTAATTTACAAAATATCGCGCAGTCCACGCGGAATTGTGTCCTTTTTTCAATTCGAGCGTCAAAAGTAATATCGAAAATCCCAATTTTGCAGCTACTCGATCGCAAATGTCGGCGAAAATGGGCGATTCCGCTGAACGCGCCCTACACTTGAAAGTTCGTAATTAGTATAGGTAGATAAAAAATATAATATTCCATTTTCATTCCTATGATTTGCCCTATATTTGCAACGTAACATGATTCTGTGATAGACACCATTATCACATGGATGCAGCGAAGATTTGAGTTGTTTTTACATGTTTGTACATCCCCTGTGACGTGATTAAAAAAAAATACGAACTCTTATCGGTCCATTTCACTGTTATGTTTGCCTATCAGTTGTATGGACCGTAAAAATGAACCGTTTGTATGCAGTAAAATCGTCACGTCGCGAGGCTTTGATGCGAAATGATATCGACAATGTACAGAGCAATTCGCACCTAAATAGAGGTACGTTTCCGTTTAACGCCATCTGCATGCGAACCAAACTGAGGTAGTTGAGTATTAAACAGTGTCGGACTAAGCAGAATTGCCCTATAGGGCCTATAGCATTGCGGAGGTTAAATTTAAGGAAGATTTATGGTAAAAAACGATATTCTCTTTATGGAATGACGTATTGAAATGAATCAAAGGAACTGAACACCTGGACGAAGATCCTCACATCGTAAAATACAACATAATAAAAAAACAGAAGTAAGCATTTGGTTGAATAAAGAAAACAGTATTGAATTAGTACCTTCTAATTAAAATAGTCTCAGTAACTCTACCATAGACTATAACACAAGGAAACAAATTTCCAACTTTCTGAAAATATGTGACTTGAAATCAAATGGATCTTAGACCTGTCACTAGCTCTGTGTATATGTCAAAATTTTCGATTTTAGTTATTGGGCATTCTAGAAATATGTGGTTAAGGCTTCCCACCTGTCCACATTCGCAATATGGACATTTTAGGATACATTTTAGGTTATCTGCTATCTGTTACTGTTGTTACGAATGTCCGGCAGGGGGCGTTTCGGGTTTGACGTTACTGTGGTAATAGCACCAAAACACGGGTCGACAAAAATCGATTTTTTGGATCGAAAATTGTTTTTAAGGCCGTTTTTTTGCTCAAAACTCTTTGCGAAGGGTATTTAGAGGAATCTTATCGTAAGACATGAGTGCGAGCGACTTTTATAAGGTCGGCAGGAACGGACAAAAAATGTAAATTTTTGACGTTCATCGATCCGCTTGTCGGAATTTCTAGACGTCACGTGACATTTTCTCGAGGTTCGCCTTCACCCGAAGAGGTGCAATCGTGATTTTTTTTTCAAAATTGACGCATTTAATTTACAATATATCGCGCAGTCCACGCGGAATTGTATCCGTTTTTCAATTCGAGCGTCAAAAGTAATATCGAAAAGCCCAATTTTGCAGCTACTCGATAGGAAATGTCGGCGAAAATGGGCGATTCCGCTGAACGCGCCCTACACTTGAAAGTTCGTAATTAGTATAGGTAGATAGATAGACAACGCTTTGATGACTTGGTCGATGAGAAGTGATGTTAGGTCAACAAAAATATGTGATCACTGTTCTGGTTGTAGGACCTTCATTCCCTTGTGTAATAGTTGATTAATTTCACCGGCAGGAAGTCGCAGCATTACAAAAATAAAAATAATGTGGCAGTAAAATACGGACACTGGTCCATTAATTTAGCATTTATATGGCAATCGTACTCGGGTTGGCCCTCAAAAAAAGAATAATCAATCTCGTACCGTAAACCATAAAATATTTATGGTTTTGGTTTTGACGAGCGCACAGGTAAAAAGGCATGTAAAAAACGATGAAATACAAAACGTAGCGTCATTTGGAAGGGTAGGTATACATATGTATATATGGAGTTCCCCTGTAAATCGAGTGACTGCGTCTCATGTTTTGTACTGCCATAGAGTCGCCGTTCCGGAAATTCAACTCCCAATACTGGACAATCAGTGCGAAACGAAGATATAACCTTTATATAAAGGTCGGATGGTTCAAGTGAACCCTGGACGTAGGGAACTGTAATCAACAATTCATATATGCTCCATGTATTTTTTTAGCGAGGTGATACAGTTTTTAGGGGTTGTTTCTTTGTCTGTTTTTTGTCATAGAACTCTTTAGGAGTTTAGGTTTTATGATGTACCACTTTAGCCCATATATTGCGATTGTCTACGTCTTGTTACTTCTTTTCTTGAATCAATAAAAAGAATTCTTCAGCAAATTACAGGTAAATTCTAAAGACTTTACCCGCTCTGTTGAAATTGTCACTGCAGCTCAACTCATCTGCTGTACGTAGCTATATTGTAGTTGTTTTGGGTGCGGTTTATTCCGCTGCACCTAGGCCAATTCTTGGCCCTTTGTGCTTACCCATTTTTATATACTGTTTGATAACGACAACCAGAGGTGTTCAACTGGTTGCCGGCACCCACGGTTTTACGCCTCTTGCGAAAGGCGGTGGGACGAGGATCTTCAGCTGATGCCTGGATTTGAACCCAAGACTTCCTAGCAGGAGAGCAGCACTCTACCACTAGAGCCACTCGCCCCACCTCATCTGCTGTAAAGTGAAGGGTTTTATTATAATGGAGAACAAGACTAGCTGAGACGTTCCCTGAATTAGTCTACGGAGTTTCTCAAGATGATACTTGAGAACCCGAACAAGATCCTTGACGTTCCAAACTTCATTTCGCACTTAGTGTATACAGAGTGATTAAGAGACAACGAACGATTGACCAAGAGGAGTTTAAATAAGCAAAACGTGCAATTCTTCTTAATATTGTACTTTCCTTATTTAAAATAATAATATAATTGATCGTAAGTGATTATAATTAAATATAATTGGTCATAATTTGCCATAATGATCCATAATTGATCATAATCGAGCAAAATCGACAACTTCAGCCATCTTTTACAGACCTGTCCAAAGAAATTTCTAATTTCAGAATTTAAAATGATAATAATTGACCATAAGTGATGAAATTGATCTTTTTTTTTTTCAAAATTCTACTCGATCAGCAAATTTTCGAAACCAGTCCGCCACTGCACCGAGCGTATGCGGCAATAATGGTACCCCGGGTTTGGAGGATGGACATTATTTGTAGCTGCGGTCTCCATACAGCAGTTTCCGATACGCCTCGCCTTTACCCTGGTGGATAACGCGCGTGTTGCGCGTTTATAGTTATTAAATTAATTCAATGGCGGCGCTAATGTTCCCGTTCGCACAATGAGACCAAACCCCGGATCGTTCCAGTAGACCGCCCGCCCTCGCACCGACAATAATGAACGTCCGCCACATCAATTTCCAGCGTTTTTCCTTCGTGCGGACGCGACCGGCCCGCACGAATCAGGCGCTAACCATTGTTGCATAACGTTCGAGCCGTAATGGTCGAAGCAATCTATGCGATATTAATCGTACTCTTTCACGAGAGGCAAAAGGTGGATTTTTGCCGGATGTGAAGTCTGAGAGAAATGGGAGAACTGTTTTTGTGATGTATATAGCATGAGTGGAAAATACTGACCGATCAAAATGCAACGGTACGGACAAGTCGTGCTAAACCGTGGATTTGCATTGAAAAATTCTATATATTCTAATGAAAATGTAAAATATGAGCTTCAAAACAAGTAAAATTGGTTGGTTGATGGAAGATTATTCTTTTTAATACATTAAACTGTTGAAATAAAACTTCTACTAAAGCTTCTACTGAGAAAATTTTGTCTTGACTGCAGTGGATAGTTCTTTCGTGGATATGGAAATCAACCGTTGTTTCGATTAAACATAAAATTCACACCGAAATAAGTTTGATGGGAAACTATTCTCTGGTATTTCAACAGTGGAAAGCCATGAAAGTTGCACCTCCAGCCTCGCATGAAAGGGGGCAATTAATTTTCACATATATGGCCGCTCTACATACCACTGCAGTTAATCCACGACCTGGCAAAACACCGAGCGATACCAAACTATTCACCGAAGCGTACTGCAAATACTGCACTACATACAAAGACAGAATGAAATGAATTTCAATCGATGATGCTTTGCATACCACCATCAATGCGTTGATCAAATGAGCAATAGATTCAATTTAATAGCAATGTTACCTTTGACGTTTTCACTTAAATTTGTTCGAATAGTAGTGAACTGATTACAGGAAACACAATTGATAAATAGTATATGGTACTAGCTCTGTGTATAAGTTAAAATTTTCGATTTTAGTTATTGGGCATTCTAGAAATATGTGGTTAAGGCTTCCCACCTGTCCACATTCGCAATATGGACATTTTAGGATACATTTTAGGTTATCTGCTATCTGTTACTGTTGTTACGAATGTCCGGCAGGGGGCGTTTCGGGTTTGACGTTACTGTGGTAATAGCAGCAAAACACGGGTCGACAAAAATCGATTTTTTGGATCGAAAATTGTTTTTAAGGCCGTTTTTTTGCTCAAAACTCTTTGCGAAGGGTATTTAGAGGGATCTTATCGTAAGACATGAGAGCGAGCGGCTTTTATAAGGTCGGCAGGAACGGATAAAAAATGTAAATTTTTGACGTTCATCGATCCGCTTGTCGGAATTTCTAGACGTCACGTGACATTTTCTCGAGGTTCGCCTTCACCCGAAGAGGTGCAAAAACGTGATTTTTTTTTCAAAATTGACGCATTTAATTTACAAAATATCGCGCAGTCCACGCGGAATTGTGTCCTTTTTTCAATGCGAGCGTCAAAAGTAATATCGAAAAGCCCAATTTTGCAGCTACTCGATCGGAAATGTCGGCCAAAATGGGCGATTCCGCTGAACGCGCCCTACACTTGAAAGTTCGTAATTAGTATAGGTAGACTAGCTCTGTGTATAAGTCAAAATTTTCGATTTTAGTTATTGGGCATTCTAGAAATATGTGGTTAAGGCTTCCCACCTGTCCACATTCGCAATATGGACATTTTAGGATACATTTTAGGTTATCTGCTATCTGTTACTGTTGTTACGAATGTCCGGCAGGGGGCGTTTCGGGTTTGACGTTACTGTGGTAATAGCAGCAAAACACGGGTCGACAAAAATCGATTTTTTTGATCGAAAATTGTTTTTAAGGCCGTTTTTTTGCTCAAAACTCTTTGCGAAGGGTATTTAGAGGGATCTTATCGTAAGATATGAGAGCGAGCGGCTTTTATAAGGTCGGCAGGAACGGATAAAAAATGTAAATTTTTGACGTTCATCGATCCGCTTGTCGGAATTTCTAGACGTCACGTGACATTTTCTCGAGGTTCGCCTTCACCCGAAGAGGTGCAAAAACGTGATTTTTTTTTTTCAAAATTGACGCATTTAATTTACAAAATATCGCGCAGTCCACGCGGAATTGTGTCCTTTTTTCAATTCGAGCGTCAAAAGTAATATCGAAAAGCCCAATTTTGCAGCTACTCGATCGCAAATGTCGGCGAAAATGGGCGATTCCGCTGAACGCGCCCTACACTTGAAAGTTCGCAATTAGTATAGGTAGAGAAAAAGATATACATATAATATGGATTCCAATATTTCCAATATTCTGCATGTTTTTCTTTAACTTTGATCAATTTAAACTGCAGTTTATCGCGAAAATGTCGCTGTTAGGGTCAGTGTGGAAATCGGGGAAACTGTCTAAATTATACTATCCGGAATAGTTATCCTAAAAGAGATTCAATACGAATCGTACAACTTCTTTGTTTAGTCATTTTGCAGACAAATTCTAAATAAAATTGTCATAAAGACTGGTTTATAAGTTTTATAATACAAGGGAACAAGGGCCCTACAACCAGAACAGTGATCACATATTTTTGTTGACCTAACATCACTTTTCATAGATCAAGTCATCAAAGTGTTCTGACAGGTCTAAGATCCATTAAGTCGAGACGAGAGATCAAAGAAGATGTTGTAAAAATCTACCAAATAAGTTTTGTTACATGTGCGGTTGTATATGTAGTGACACGTCTGAAAAAAATACGGAAATACTGTCCCGATCCTTCTAAATGGTGGCTTTTTATTGATTCATCAAAATAAACAGTTTGAAATCAGTACTTTTTTTTTGTTGTATCAGAAAGTTGGAAATTTGTTCCCTTCTGTAATTTGCTGTTAGAAAGCACCAATGATTACAGAAGTTTATTTTTACTTGACGTGAAATATTCGTGCGTCACATAATTTTCTTGTTTCCCAACTACGAAAACTTATCGCACAACACTACCCCATTATTCATCAAGTTGCTCAAAACGGCACGGCGTTATAATGCATATCACAGAGCATCTTGTGGCGCATTCATTACCACCAAACTAATGGCCAAAAAAGAAAATCCAAAGGATAATTTCAAAGGTGGTAGAAATTGTAGAGCGGCAGCGACAGAAAGGGGATAACAATTTCATTCATTCCCGAGTCCTGAGTCCCAAGGATAATAGGTGCACACTTCGTTACAGCGCGCCCGACACCGTGTGATAAAATCCCTTCTTAGCAGGGGTCCTTATTTCCGAAACAAAGCGCGTACGAAACCATCTATCTCTCTTCGTCTATTGTTCTAAGGTAGAAAGAGATGTATTACTAAACTCCGTCCACGGATTGCGAGTCACCGATTTGAGAATATCGTAAAGGATGTAGCGTTACGGAACAAAACGAGAAAACTCGACTATAGCGCCGGTAGCATGTACTGCTGAACGAAACTTTCATTTCGTATAATGACCCAACTCTGCTGGTGCGATACGAGGACTTGCGGAAAAACGGTTCGCCTTCACGGTGTCAATATAAATCATCGGAAATGTCCTTAAATGTTTTACGGCAAAGTTGTAAGCGATAGCTAAGTGCTGTAATTGTAGCCGATGATGAAAAAGGAACAAGAATTGAAGCGTTCGCCCGCGGCGGATTTCAAAAAGGGGCGAGAACTCTGTGATTCTGGAAGGTTGTCGGATATTGGGGTTTTTGTTCCCAGATCGAGAGAGGAGTTTTTACACCTTTAACGGAAGTAAGGTGAATAATGAGATTTTTTATATACCTTCAACAAAAGTAAACTCAAAATCAATCAATGTGAGAAAGTTTTTATAAGGTACTTATGCAAAATATGCCATTTTATATGTGCTAAAAGACCTATTTGGGAATATCTCCAAAACCGTTGAAGATAGACACCATGATACCTGCATAACACTGAAAGGAAATTAAATATTACATCCGGTTATGCAAAAATTGATTGAAACGTTCGAAATTCACAGATCCCTACTTAAGATAATTTTTATTATATTTTTATATACATTTGTCGAAGCATGGAAATGAAAAATAGACTGTTAATTTATTCCAATGCACTATAAATTCTCGTTAATGCCAACCGAATCAAACAGAAAATAAAACAACTAACTTATTAGGTATGGTATGTGTTCATTAGTAAAGTTTTGTCACGTTCGGTAATTTTCTTATTTTAACACACGAAAAACTTTTCGGATGTAACTTATCGATTTCAGTTTCTAATTACTCGATAATATTGCGAAGTATTTCATCAATTTTCAATGATAATTTACCGAATAAATAATTTAATTCTACGCAACAAGCGATAACAACATTACATACAAAATTTATTAAATTATTATAATAATATTATTCATAGTGGAAATTATTAATTATTATGATTTTCCACACCATTCATCGTGTATACAGGGTTGGGCAACATATTAAAATAAAATTCCCATCTAGAGTATTTATGGGTGCAACCGTTGGTAACACTGTCATCTGTCACTTAAATTCAAATATCTGTGAAAAAGTAATTATTGATAATTATTATATACCATCATATACTAGTAATACGAAACCTAGGTTGCAACACGCATGTTTAAATATGTATAAAAATATACATACTTCGCAGTTTGTGCGATTCTAAAAAATCAGTTTGTGCTTACTTTTGTGGTTATGTGTATTTTCGTTTGACATGCATTTGATATCAATGTCACCAATCTTAGAAAAAAGTTACCCAAATGAACGAATGCGCCAATATGTCGTATAAAACGAGTGTAATATACTATTTTTTCTACTTTGCGTCATTAATTTTATAAAAATTTAGAAGTATATTAGGTAAAATTCCAATCTAGAGTATTTATGGGTGCAACCGTTGGTAACACTGTCATCTGTCACTTAAATTCAAATATCTGTGAAAAAGTAATTATTGATAATTATTATATACCATCATATACTAGTAGTACGAAACCTAGGATGCAACACGCATGTTTAAATATGCATAAAAATATACATACTTCGCAGTTTGTGCGATTCTAAAAAATCAGTTTGTGCTTACTTTTGTGGTTATGTGTATTTTCGTTTGACATGCATTTGATATCAATGTCACCAATCTTAGAAAAAAGTTACCCAAATGAACGAATGCGCCAATATGTCTTATAAAACGAGTGTAATATACTATTTTTTCTACTCTGCGTCATTAATTTTATAAAAATTTAGAAGTATATTAGGTAAAATTCCAATCTAGAGTATTTATGGGTGCAACCGTTGGTAACACTGTCATCTGTCACTTAAATTCAAATATCTGTGAAAAAGTAATTATTGATAATTATTATATACCATCATATACTAGTAGTACGAAACCTAGGATGCAACACGCATGTTTAAATATGTATAAAAATATACATACTTCGCAGTTCGTGCGATTCTAAAAAATCAGTTTGTGCTTACTTTTGTGGTTATGTGTATTTTCGTTTGACATGCATTTGATAACAATGTCACCAATCTTAGAAAAAAGTTACTAAAAACGGTGTTACAATTTGCTAATTGTAACACCGAAAACGGTGTTACAATGTGTGCAATGTGAATACAAAGTAGAAAAAAACCTATTATTCGCAAGTTCCGAGTACTAGGATGCTTTGTATGCATATCTATAGCGCTCTTTGTCGTTTAAATTTTCAGCTCCTACGGTATGCAATCAATTTTCTTCTTATTGTACCGAAACTAACGAAGTAATAACTTTTTCTAATCTTACCGGACGATATTTTCCAATTAAGCTGGCAGCAATTAATATAGGCATTGTAATAACCGTCGAGTAGTCGAGTCTTTTACCGAGCTATAGGAACGGGACGCAGGAATAGTGGGAGGGAAGAGAGAGAGACACTCGTACAGCACAAGTTATTAGAGTCTTTAATTAAGAAATTTAAATTTAAATAGGGACGTTAATGTTAAAAACGGTCGGAGCCGCAATCCCAACAAACTCGCCCGCGGCTATTGCTGCGACCGACGCAAACGACTTTTTCCCTTATTTTTTATGTCCCGTAACTTCATCTTCAACATTTTCTTACCACCTTCGCTAATAAGGCGATTAGGATTTTCTTGTAGAGGTGCCGATTTATATTCTCTTATCTATCCAAAGAGTTTTAAAGTCTTAAAACTTTTAAGCCGCATGCTTTCATTCTGATTATCTAACATTAACATAAAAATTTCAAATTTATGTAAAAGTAGTGTATATCTATATAGTTTTTTTGGCTTATATAAAGTAAAAAAAGTCTTTACATTATGTACGGTAATTCTTTCAAACTTAAAAAAAAATATCCTTAGGGAGTGGTATTTTACTGTACCTAAATAAAGTTAAACCAGAGTCAGTTTTGATTTTTGTAAGCAAATATAAATAACTGGTCCTGAGACCTGTCTCCCTTTGTCCTTAAGGTTTGTCCAGGTAAAATATCAAACACACAACGCGAATTTAAAATAAAATTGCTTCTCTTTGCTTATTCAGGCATAAAAACCATCACGCTCTAAACTTCAAGCATTCAACGGTATCGTATAACGTAAAAAGAAAAACATATTAACTTCGGACAAACAGAACAATTTACAAGTACCGTATAGTCTTTCCCAAAAGAATTCCCTCAAAAAGAATGAATAGAACCATCAACTTTGACGCGGGAACTTTACTCACCTGCAACAAAAAAAATAACAATTAACAACTTCAAAATAACATCAACAGTTTTTAAAATAAAGTAACAAAGATGACTTTAAAGAAAAGTTCCAAGAAGACTGCTATCATACGGAGACTTTTTCGTCCCACTGTACATAAGTGGAAAGGGGTAAATAGTGTCGCATGGAAACTGAGAACATTAAACGGAATTAGCTATTAAAAGCAAGCTTTTTAACTGTACCCTGTGCTGGGCCGTCGCTAGGAAAATATATGGCCGGCTTCTGATGTTAAACTTACCGTGAAAAGTCTCATTACCGTTGGGTTTAAAGAGTGACCCCTATGGCACCGACTTGTACATTTTAAATCCCAATTTGAATCGCAAAGTTTAACTTGTTCCTTATTTAGTCACTGTCTAATTAAAGTTATAATGGAAAAAGTTGTTTTAGCTGCAAGTTTGCAGTTTGTTTTCGTCTTCTGTCGTACTTTAGGACGTGATGTTGTTTTAAATGTTAAAACAGTATTTTATTATTATTTTATAAGTTTTATTATTAACCCTAAATATAAGTAAGCATTGTATTGGAATAAGAAGATGAGCTAGTATGATCGAATTGAGATTATGGGTCAGAAAACTATATAAAAGCTGAATGAATAGACTGAAAAAAATCCCCATTCTACCGGATTACATCGACAGCAAAACAATCGAATTTAAAAAGAAAAACACCGCTGTCGAACTAATTCCACAACATAAATACCCATTGAGTTAAACAAGACATAAAACAGAACTAAATCGACAGAACAGACCGGAAAGGGAAAAGAGATAATGTTCGGAAAGTTTATCGGACAATTCATCTGGTCGTGTCGGATTCTTCCTGGACAGTCGGTGTTCTCCTTCTCGGCGGGCGCTAAACTTCCGTCCAAAGTTGGCGAAGTGGGAAAAATAGTTGTGCAAACGAAGCGGGCGAGGAAAAAGCACGATTAAATTAAATCCGTTCACGGACGTCGTGAATCGCTGCGAAAAGCCGACCACCTCACCCCAAGTATTAATAATAGTAACTCCTCAAGTTTCCCTAAGTACATAAGATTCCAAGACACCGAATGATAGCTTACTACTTAACGTGCAAAGTTCCGTATTCCAGTTATTAAGCTTCACCGAGCTCTTTAGCTCTTGGCCGCGAGCCGGTAACTCATACATATTGCACGCCATCTTTGGACGATGCATGAAAGCTGATTAAAGCACATAGATCTTAAATGTATTTGACTATTTCATACAGTAAACTGACATTGCCGTTTGTAGTTCTTATGATGTTACGAGAGCCTTCCAAACGTCTCCGGATGTTCGAAGACGGATAAGGATACAATAAAATATCCAAATTTGGTTATATTTTCTTTGGTTGTATAAAAAATTTGTACCCTTGTCTACCTATACTAATTACGAACTTTCAAGTGTGGGGCGCGTTCAGCGGAATCGCCCATTTTCGCCGACATTTGCGATCGAGTAGCTGCAAAATTGGACTTGTCGATATTACTTTTGACGCTCGAATTGAAAAAAGGACACGATTCCGCGTGGACTGCGCGATATATTGTAAATTAAATGCGTCAATTTTGAAAAAAATCACGTTTTTTCACCTCTTCGGGTGAAGGCGAACCTCGAGAAAATGTCACGTGACGTCTAGAAATTCCGAGAAGCGGATCGATGAACGTCAAAAATTTACATTTTTTATCCGTTCCTGCCGACCTTATAAAAGCCGCCCGCTCTCATGTCTTACGATAAGATCCCTCTAAATACCCTTCGCAAAGAGTTTTGAGCAAAAAACCGGCCTTAAAAACAATTTTCGATCCAAAAAATTGATTTTTGTCGACCCGTGTTTTGCTGCTATTACCACAGTAACGTCAAACCCGAAACGCCCCCTACCGGACATTCGTAACAACAGTAACAGATAGCAGATAACCTAAAATGTATCCTAAAATGTCCATATTGCGAATGTGGACAGGTGGGAAGCCTTAACCACATATTTCTAGAATGCCCAATAACTAAAATCGAAAATTTTGACATATACACAGAGCTAGTGACAGGTCTAAGATCCATTTGATTTCAAGTCACATATTTTCAGAAAGTTGGAAATTTGTTTCCTTGTGTTATAGTCTATGGTAGAGTTACTGAGACTATTTTAATTAGAAGGTACTAATTCAATACTGTTTTCTTTATTCAACCAAATGCTTACTTCTGTTTTTTTTATTATGTTGTATTTTACGATGTAAGGATCTTCGTCCAGGTGTTCAGTTCCTTTGATTCATTTCAATACGTCTTTCCATAAAGAGAATATCGTTTTTTACCATAAATTTTTCTTAAATTTAACCTCCGCAATGCTATAGGCCCTATAGGGCAATTCTGATTAGTCCGACACTGTTTAATACTCAACTACCTCAGTTTGGTTCGCATGCAGATGGCGCTAAACGGAAACGTACCTCTATTTAGGTGCGAATTGCTCTGTACATTGTCGATACCATTTCGCATCAAAGCCTCGCGACGTGACGATTTTACTGCATACAAACGGTTCATTTTTACGGACCATACAACTGATAGGCAAACATAACAGTGAAATGGACCGATAAGAGTTCGTATTTTTTTTTAATCACGTCACAGGGGATGTACAAACATGTAAAAACAACTCAAATCTTCGCTGCATCCATGTGATAATGGTGTCTATCACAGAATCATGTTACGTTGCAAATATAGGGCAAATCATAGGAATGAAAATGGAATATTATATTTTTTATCTACCTATACTAATTACGAACTTTCAAGTGTAGGGCGCGTTCAGCGGAATCGCCCATTTTCGCCGACATTTGCGATCGAGTAGCTGCAAAATTGGGCTTTTCGATATTACTTTTGACGCTCGAATTGAAAAAAGGACACAATTCCGCGTGGACTGCGCGATATATTGTAAATTAAATGCGTCAATTTTGAAAAAAATCACGTTTTTTCACTTTGTCGAGTGAAGGCGAACCTCGAGAAAATGTCACGTGACGTCTAGAAATTCCGAGAAGCGGATCGATGAACGTCAAAAATTTACATTTTTTATCCGTTCCTGCCGACCTTATAAAAGCCGCTCGCTCTCATGTCTTACGATAAGATCCCTCTAAATACCCTTCGCAAAGAGTTTTGAGCAAAAAACCGGCCTTAAAAACAATTTTCGATCCAAAAAATCGATTTTTGTCGACCCGTGTTTTGCTGCTATTACCACAGTAACGTCAAACCCGAAACGCCCCCTGCCGGACATTCGTAACAACAGTAACAGATAGCAGATAACCTAAAATGTATCCTAAAATGTCCATATTGCGAATGTGGACAGGTGGGAAGCCTTAACCACATATTTCTAGAATGCCCAATAACTAAAATCGAAAATTTTGACATATACACAGAGCTAGTTAATTATTCTAAGTTTAACAGTCAACACTCTTTGCGGTCACCGGATAAATTAATAACAACGCAAGTGAGATTTTCGTAGTTATACTTAAACTTAATAAAACTGCACCATGAGAACAGATTACAGATTCTGAATATAGCGATGAAAACGAGCTGCTGTATAAACGAAGCTATTAATGCAGTAATTCTACACCAGAAGGCCCTCCGGTCTGCATCAGTTTCGCGAAACTTGCTATCGCGTTAATGAACTCATTAAAAGAATCCTTTAATCATGTTTTAGTTACTCCTAGCAGCGAATCGTTACATTCAGTATTTCTTAATTAATTAAACGTTAGATGCAGTAATTATACATATTACATGGCGCCCAAAAACAGTTTTTTGGCAATATCTTCTTTCCGAATTATTTTACGATAAAAATAGTTATATTAAAAATTAAACTAGAGAAAATTTCCTATAATTTATGTAATAACCTTTTTTTTGGTAGAATGAATAGTTTCAGCGTAAGAGTGTCACAAACCTTGTTAATAATTTATAATTTTAATAATTCGCAAGTTCGATTCTACAAGATAGCAATAAAGAGGAAAAAATGGAGACTGTTCTCGAGAAAACGTATGATGAAATAAAGGACGAAGAGAATTGCAATGAAACTGATAATCCCATCGCGGATGATGTGGAAGAAATTTCTATTTGTGGCGTTTCGATCATTACCGAAGACGATTAACTAGCAACACCTGGTTCTTCAAGAACAGCGAATCGAAGGAGGATGCGCTAAATTATGGAATAGTTCGTTGCATGTTGATTAGGCCTACTGGGAATACCACGATAAAAAAAAAAACGCGCCAATTACTCTACCTCATGGTGGTGTGGAAATGAGTTTTTTAACCAAACGCATGTTGCAGCAAACTTTGTGGCACTCTTACGCTGAAACTATTCATTTTACAGAAAAAAAGGTTATTACATAAATTATAGGAAATTGTCTCTAGTTTAATTTATTATATAACTGTTTTTATCGTAAAATGAGTCGGAAAGGAGATATTGTCAAAAAACTGGGGTGACTGGTTGTTAGGCGCCAGTTTTCCAATATGGCGGCGCGAGGGGCAAAGATACGACGTGGCAAAGTTGAAATTAGGAAAGAGCACACCAAAATCTATAAAATTACCAATTTACAATATAAATAGAGGTACCTTACAACTATAAAATCCTGAACTATATAACTGTTTTTATCGTAAAATGAGTCGGAAAGGAGATATTGTCAAAAAACTGGGGTGACTGGTTGTTAGGCGCCATTTTTCTCATATGGCGGCGCGAGGGGCAAAGATACGACGTGGCAAAGTTGAAATTAGGAAAGAGCACACCAAAATCTATAAAATTACCAATTTCCAATATAAATAGAGGTACCTTAAAACTATAAAATCCTGAACTGAATTTAAAGCCTGTGTACGAACGTCAACACGCTGCGCCAAGGTAAATGTTATACATTGCAATACACGGCATATTCCCCAGTGCATCCCATCATGCAAATAATCCACTTCTGCATAGAATTGGGCGTTTCTCTGTACTCTTAGTAATAATAATGGCACATTGAAAGTGCGAAACTGGCGAGGGTCCTGAGATAGTTGCAACAGCGCCGTTAATTAAAAGCTGATAATTAGTGTACTACTGCCATTAACGCAGCCTTGTACATAATCGAGGGAGGGACTAACGGAATAACCTGGACTAGGGTTGCCATAGTTCATCAGACATAAACCAATCCATCTGCAAAAACTAGAAAACCCCTACACAGAGGGAAAAATTTATTTGATACAACACGAATATCTTTGTGTGAAGAATATCACTTGTTTCTATATCCGCAGAAAGGTCATTTAGTTGGTTCAAATAAAATATAATATTCTCACAGAGTAAAAATATGATTTTCTTGATGTTCAAAGTATTACGTTTTCTTGTTTTAAGTATAAAGGAACTGCTTGAAAGGAATTACGTCTGTTTTAAGCGATACGGACGTATACTTTTGGGTCAAGAAACTGTGTATGTATATTTTTCACCCAACAAAATATTGTTGTTGATGTAAAACGAACGTTTTACTCTTTTTATATGTAGAAGAGTAACATTTTCCTCGTCAGAGCAAAATATACTCAACATAAACATACGAAACTCTTAAACCGGAAGAATAACTAGCCGTTGAAATAACTATAACATATACTGAAATTCTTATTACAATAAAATATTATTTGGATAGTAAAAATATCCTCTTCATGCTACACTATATACGCAAGAATATTTTTTCTTGATATCCAGGAATAGAGTTCTCCCTGTGCACTTTCAGTAACTAAAGATTTATTTTTTGCCAAAATTAAGTTCTTAAAATACTAAAAGAACACAGTTTTATATGCTAACTAATCCATAAACAATAAAAATAAGATTGAGAGAAGCTATAGACGAAAATTCAACAAAAAGAGATAAAAATAGCTAAGATTTGAATCCGTAATCCACGATTCCGGCTTGCTTTTGTTGCTTTTCCTTTTCCACTGCTTGGAAATGGAGATAAGCTACTTTTCCATATCGCTTATCTCCATCTTAGACAGGTCATTATTCGGTTTCAACGAATATCCTTTCGTATTTGTGTAAATAAAACAAAGCTTGATATTTATTCACCGAGACTTGGCGAAAGCGATTGAAAAATCTGGCAACGCTGTATTATCCTTTAAGTCGACCGCCGTCGGATGGCATGTCGTTACTAATGCCACCTGTTATCCGGGACTAGGGCTAAATGTGTTTACAGAAGGATACCTACCCTCGCAGCTGATGTAGCATGAAAGCGGCCGACCTTATTGTCTTTAATGCTGTTTGCGCTCGGGATATTGGTAACCCGAAAGTAACCGTTACCATTATGGCGTATTTACGGTAATGGGTCGAATTTATAAGAGTTTCAGGATTTGGGGTTTGTTGAGAACTGCTTCATTTATATGCTAGCGCAAAAAAGTAACATTTAGGTCATTCAGAGTTAGCTAAAAGGAATTGAGGAGTTGCATGGCGTTCATGTGTGTTTCGTAAATGATAGGAACGCGTTAGATAGCTCTCAAAGGGGTTTTTACTCTAATAAATGCTCTTTTAGTAAAGCATGATCTTTTAGTAAAGCATGTCCTTTTAGTTTAGCATGAATTGGAGGTTACGAACGAAGGTTACAATAGTCAACAGTGACTGTAGTTTCATGTAATTGAAGTATTCCAAGGTTTCGACGCTTCGATATGACAAGGAGGTAGTAGGAATGTTGGATGGGGACACCGCAGATATTTATGTATTGGAATTAAAACCGATAAAATCAATATGGATTACCATCAACAAGTTTTTAATTAATATAGAACAATTATTAAAACATTCGTTACGCTATTTGAATGTGATTAATGGTTTATTGTGATTAATTGTACTAATATTTAATAGCATCGTAAATAACATCGACCTGCTTCATAAATAAATAATAATTTAATAATAAATAGCCAATATTAAACATTCTATGGGCATCAAAAAAGAATTCTTCAAACATTATATTTTCAAAATTCATCTTCATCAAAATCATCTTATAAGAACATTAAGGACATATCAGAATATAATGTTTTTCCAAGCTAAACAACCAATTACTTATTCTGCAAATTATTGTTCTCTTTAATCCATCCAATGGATGAAATAAAACAATATTAATTTGGTCGAAATGTTTAAATATTTGAAATAATACCACAAAGTTTCATTCAAAAGTACATACAGTCCTTTGTAGTTGATGACTGTTTAGTGTGACTTAATAATTTACTCATTGCAACTAAATTTATCTTGAATCAAGCACTTCAAGCACGCTTCTACTTAGAAAATTTTGTCTTGGCTGAAGTGGATAATTATTTCGTAGATATGGAAATCAACAGTTGTTTTGATTCAAAGTAATTTGACTTGAACTGCATTATCTATACATATATGTAGATACTGCCTTCCTCAATGAATTCAATTTATCGCAATTCAATATCTATTAGTACCACACCGTAGCAATACATTTCCTATCTGCAATCAACATTGGTAGAGAAAATTAAACCCAATATTCAGCTTGTAAATTGAACTTCCTGGCCTGCTGTACGCGCTACCTAGGTATTCACAAAACCATTACCTATCATATCGAAATATACCGCTCTGTTTTCGGTACAGAGCAATTGCGCTTAGGAGAAAATTTTTATAGCCACAGTAAATCTTTTTCTCTGCCGTTGCATGGGGATTGGGCCGTTTTATGTCGCAGGCAAACCGTGGCCCGCGAACGAATAAACCGGCGATTTTATAACGCCCAGGGTACGTTGTTTACTCCACGTTGTAAATTCAAATTTACTAATACCGTGCAATTTTGGCAATCCACTGCTGCGGCCTTTGTTTTAAATATAATCCTCTTTAGTTTTTGAATAGATCCACTGTTTAATGAGCTTGTTATTTTGGGTGGATTTTGGACATTAATACGCAAAATAATGATTTGTAAATTAGTTTGTGATAATTGGAATAAAAACTTTACCACAATTCATTTGGTAGGGTTAACTTAAAAAGTAATGCGTTCATGATGTAATGGGTCGGAAACCCATTATTTATTTATTAAGATATGATCAAATTAAGCGAGATATTTGTAAGAACATTCGGGAATGTCAAAGGTTTTTGCTAGGGTTGAACATCTGGTTTAGGATTTGACCGCGTGTTATAAGTTTAAAATTGAAGAGTTGTCATTGGCTAAGAAGAAATGCTACCGGCTTCCTTTGGGGTCGAGGGATGCAAACGAACAGATCTCGCTCTTCTCATTTCAACCACCGTCATGTAAAGTACACGTTTTTGTGGAGCGTTCTTAGGCGCTTAAGTTTATCCCTGGTAAGTCTTTTCAACTCGTCTCGCATTTCATTGTAAATTAAATTATTCATATTTCTGCTAAAAATGTGTCTGTCTAAATCAACCCCTAGGTTTAATTTAAACGTCAATATGTTCAAAGCTTCATTCATTTTTTTATGTAACCTATCAAACGGGATTGTTGATTATTATTGTTAACAGATGTTATTGTTTTGATAAGTGTTTCGTTTCATTTGGGTAGTCTTGCTTTATCAGCCCTTATTAAATGTTAAATACTTAAACGCGTCAGTTAGTAGTCAGAAAATGTGTTCACAAGGTTCAAGAAAAAGAACCCAGTTAGTTTTGCCTTCGAATAAATTGGAAGAGATTTGATGAATTAGAATTTTGACTAGTAATTAAAGCCCTTAAACCGCGCTTGGCCAAATGCTACCATGTTAGGGAGTCGTGGTGGTTCCCGCCATTTTGACCTCCTACAATGATATCGTATGCAAAACGCAATACTGCACTACACAGAGGGAAAAACTGTTGTTCGTTGAAAAATATATATTTTTCACCCAACAAAATATTGCTGTTATTATAAAACAAACGTCTTGCTCTTTTTATATGTAGAAGAATAAAATTTTCTTCAACAGAGCAAAATATACTCAAACATATTAAACTCTTAAACCGGAAGAATAACTAGCTGTTGTAATAACTACATATAATGACATTCTTATTATAATAAAATATTATTTGCATAGAAAAAAATCCTCTTCATGCTACACTATATACGCAAGAATAATGTTTCTTGATATCCAAAAATAGTCTTCTCTGTGTAGAAACACGTAACATTTGGCTGGAGTGCTTACAGCAACGCTTTGTTTTAATATTCGCATCGAATTTTCCATTAGAACGCCTATAGTTGCAACGCTGCAGGCCATAAGCAATCTGGCATGTCTGTACACTCTGTACAGTTCGTACCATTTAGTGTTATTGGGTTCCGATACAAGCAAACTTTGGCGTTTGAACACGTGTCCGTGGAACTAGTTCACTACATGCTTGCTTCCTGCCAGAGGCCAGCTAGCAGTTATATGTGCATTTCCACTGTTCGTGTAACTTATTGCAGTGCGCCGCTGTTTGTACTCCAGCCAATTGTAAGAGTTTAGCCCGCGTGTCGAACTTTGTTGTATTTATTTAACGGCCACGAATCGACATGTTTACAGCAGTTGGGTCAATTTGTTGAGAACGATAAACGTTTGACATTAATAGCTGGAAACCGTTCTGTCAATAGTCAGCGATTTTATTAAGTTTGGTCGCTCATATACCTTCAGTTGGTTTCTTTAACAAATGTTGCACAGATATTTTACCAATGCGGATTTTGCTAGCCAGGGTTTATCTGGTACGATAGATAAGGCGTGCGGAGGGTTAATGTAAATACTAGGGAAAGTAACCTAGAGGCTCGAGAAAAAGAGGCCAGGCAGTACCATAGACTGGCTCTAGGGGTCTAGTTGTGTGAAATGTGTTGTTGCTGCAGTATTGTAAAGTTGCTCTAGGGGTATAGTTGTGTGGAAAGTATTGTTGTTCTTCTAGAATAATATAGACATGGAGTCATATAACTTGGGCTTGTCGTGGAGACATGGAGTTATATGGCTTGGGCTTGTCGAGGATAGTATAGACATGGAGTCATATAACTTGGGCTTGTCGTGGAGACATGGAGTTATATGGCTTGGGCTTGTCGAGGATAGTATAGACATGGAGTCATATAACTTGGGCTTGTCGTGGAGACATGGAGTTATATGGCTTGGGCTTGTCGAGGATAGTATAGACATGGAGTCATATAACTTGGGCTTGTCGTGGAGACATGGAGTTATATGGCTTGGGCTTGTCGAGGATAGTATAGACATGGAGTCATATAACTTGGGCTTGTCGTGGAGACATGGAGTTATATGGCTTGGGCTTGTCGAGGATAGTATAGACATGGAGTCATATAACTTGGGCTTGTCGTGGAGACATGGAGTTATATGGCTTGGGCTTGTCGAGGATAGTATAGACATGGAGTCATATAACTTGGGCTTGTCGTGGAGACATGGAGTTATATGGCTTGGGCTTGTCGAGGATAGTATAGACATGGAGTCATATAACTTGGGCTTGTCGTGGAGACATGGAGTTATATGGCTTGGGCTTGTCGAGGATAGTATAGACATGGAGTCATATAACTTGGGCTTGTCGTGGAGACATGGAGTTATATGGCTTGGGCTTGTCGAGGATAGTATAGACATGGAGTCATATAACTTGGGCTTGTCGTGGAGACATGGAGTTATATGGCTTGGGCTTGTCGAGGATAGTATAGACATGGAGTCATATAACTTGGGCTTGTCGTGGAGACATGGAGTTATATGGCTTGGGCTTGTCGAGGATAATAATAATAATAATAATAATAATAATATTCCTTTATTGCCCAACAGAGAGACTCCAATTATAAGGCAAACAAATAAAAGTGCGATAACATAGCATACAATAGTAAAAAAAAACAATAATATAGATACAGTAAATTAACAAGAAAACAAGATAAGATACTGGCGAAAAAAAAAATGCATTAATGAAACAGAGTACTATACCGGTCATTATTATTGACTATACGACACATCGAAATCATCGGTGCAATTCTTAACACGTTAGTGCGCATTCGTGGGATATAAAACATACTCTGAGTGCGAGATCCCGAACGAGGCACCAGAAAATGCACACGCGAGAGCAAATAAATGCTGTCGATTTTATTGAGCAATAATTTTTTTAAGAACCGCACACCGCACTCCTCACGCCGCACAGATAAGGACGCCACATCATGCCGCACCAACAACGATTCATAATCACATGCACGTTCCGGGTAAACTCCATCCACACGGTACGAGAGACACTTTAAGAAGCGGCGCTGCACTCGTTCAATTCTCAGCTGGTGTGTGACATACTGTGGGGACCAAATAATAGAGGCGTACTCCAGAATGGAAGAGACCAAAGCAAAGTACAGCGTTCTTACCGCGTTGATCTGGCGGAATTCTCTGGTATTTCTGAGGACAAACCCCAACATCCTATTAGCCCTCACACAAATGCTGTCGACGTGGGAAACAAACGTCAGGTGAGAATCGAATAACACGCCCAAGTCCTTTACGGATGTCGATGATGGAAGGTGAACTCCAGATAACAAATAGGTAGTTGGTAAAGGATCAGCCACTTTTCTCGTGTAGGAGACATAGAAACATTTTTCCACATTTATGATCAGTGAGTTGCTTTTACACCAGGCTTCCAGGATGCTGAGATTATACTGCAGCAGTTGTATATCACGGACATCTCTGATTGAAATGTACAGCTTCAAATCATCGGCAAACCCAAGCGCAAAACAGGTGAAAAGCGCCAGCAGGTCGTCCAAGAAAAGAATGAACATTAAAGGACCAAGGTTGGATCCTTGAGGGACACCGGAAGTGGCAAAAAATTTCTGGGAAGAAAAGCCGTTGTAAAAAACATAACCAGATCTGTTTGTCAGATAGGATTGCAGAAGCCTGAGGAGTGTCACGCTGCAGCCAAAGCCGCTCAGCTTGCGTATTAGTATTCCGTGGTCAATCATGTCAAACGCCTTGCAAAAATCTGTGTAGACTACATCAATTCTACCGCCATCATCGAGAACCTCAGCTAGATACTGAGTGATGGATGCCAAATTCGTGATTGTTGATCTGCCAGAAACGAATCCGTGCTGCAGAGGAGATATGTAGGGTCTGGTATTGCAAGCGATCGTATCATAGAGTACCCTTTCGAATATCTTAGAAAAATTGGACAATATGGCTATCGGGCGATAGTTCTTCACTTCCTTCTTATCCCCTTTCTTAAAAACAGGAATAATTCTTGCACCCTTCCAAACTTCAGGAAAAACACAGGATCGGATTGACAAGTTTATTATTTTCGACAGTGGCTCAGCCAATACGGGACCAGTATCCCGCACCAAGAATGACGGAATCATGTCATCACCAGCAGTCCTCTTATTAGGAAGTCTTTTCATTAGCTTCGCAACATCCTCAGCGGATACATTAAACTGTGAGAAGGCAGGCCTCAACGTGTCACTGGAAAAAGAGATTTCAGATGACGGTACATAAACCCCCGAAAAGTTACGCGCAAAGGCATCCACAATATCCTGAGGACTATCATAGCTCATATTTCCTTCATTCATAGTCCCAGGTATCCGAGAACCCCCACTCTTAAGCCTGATAAATTCCCATATGTTGGCAGGGGCAGACCCTATATTAGCCTCAGTATCACGAAGAAACTCAGAATACGCCGCGGAAGATTGCTGCTTTACCAATGCGCGAATTCTTTTGAAGTCCTGAAGGTAGCGTGTGTCGCCGGTGGATAGATGCTTTCTGCGGTAATATGCCTTCAATTTTATATTCTTTATTATTTGATATGTATACCAGCAAGGATAATCAGATGTTACTACCCGAGTCCTGGGTACAGAGCGATCAAGAGTTTTATATAGTGCAGTATAGAAATCACGCACAGCAACGTCAACATCCACGGCGTTCTCAAGGAATGACCAGTCAATGTTTGCAATATCATCATATAGCTGATAAAAGTCAGCTCGCCTGAAATTATACGACGTACTATTCTGGTTGGAGGAGAAACGGGAAGTATTTTCATCAATGCCAGGGCAAAACGATACAAGAAGTGAAGGATGATGAGAGTCCTCAGGAGTTAACGGTTGTAACTCACGCTCAACCGATAAAAGTTCCCTGTCATTGCTAAAGACCAGGTCCAATAACCTATTGTTGTGGTTTGCGACTGCATTAGACTGATGAAGGCCCAATAAATCAACAAAGCTACGCAAAACCAGACACTTAGCACTGTTAACGGATGCAGTAAAATCAGGCACATTAAAATCACCGAAAAGGAGAATCTTGCTACCAACCAGCAGCGAAGACAGGGAATCGAGAAACTGCTCGAATTCATTGGCACTAAGATCAGGAGGCACGTATGTGACACCAACAAAAAAGACATGATGGCCAAAATAACACTTGCATAAGCATATATCAATTAGCGGAACTAGAGCAGACAGGTGAGACACATCAACTACAGAGTAATTAATCTTATGAGAAAGAGCCATTAAGACTCCGCCACCCCTGCCACGACCGACAAGAGAACAATCCCTGTCAGAACGCAGTACGTTATAGGAGCGATGAAAAAGTTCGGAATCAGTGATGGAATCGTTGAGCCATGTTTCGGTGAGAAATATTATATCAAAAGACATATCACAAGTATTGACATAAAATGAATGAGTTTTAGAACATAATCCTCTAACGTTTTGGTAATAGAAGTTGTAAGTAAGGGAGTCTCTGTTGGGCAAATTTAGTTTAAAGAAGAGGAAACAATTGTGGGCAATCCACGTGCATATTTAATTTTCAAATTAGTTTCCCCTTCGGCTATCCTCCTGTCCAAATCAGCCTTCACTGTGCGATAGAGCTCAATTTGTTTCGGAGTTCGATCACGGGATACGGAAATATGTCTCCAGTTCGGCAGATCCTTGATCTTCGCCGAATTTCGCACAACCTCTGATACAAGCGACTCACCAGGCAACACCACCTTTACTGGGCGACATGAATTTCGCTTGGTGGTGTCGAACTTCCCCAAACGTTGCGTCTTGAGCTCGGCACTAGATACCGCAACACCCAAGTCCGCCAGGACAGTTTTAGCTGCGATGGTATCAAGCTCAGTTTGGGACTCTCTATTTACACCAGTAGTCTCAGGAAGCTTGAAGATGATGATGTTGGATTTGCGTTTCTCGCGCTCCATAACTTCCTGTACGACCTTCTCGAAATCATCTGGCGCTAACGAATCACTAGACCCCCGAACGGAAACAGCTCTGAGACCCTCTATTTCGGTCTGAAGATTCATTATTAGTTTCTTCAGTTCCGCCATACCACTGGCAAACGGCCTACAGTTAACGCAGGACCAGGTTAGGCCAGAACTCGTACGAATCTTAGTGGCATCAGCCTTTGTTAAATCAATGCATGTGAGGAGGTATGTCTTATTGCAGACTGAGCATGCCAGAAAATGACGCTCGTCGTTCTCCTGGCCGCAGCAGCTACATTGGACCCGCATTTTAGATAGATAAACAATGGAATGAGAATTGGTAGAAACAGAGGAATGAAGGAAAATACAGGGACACACCCCTCACGCCAGTGGTACCCGGCACGGCGACTTGTTTACAAACACACAAGAAAAGGTAACGGCAACAAAAGGAGGAATTCCAAAGAAAGGGAAAATACTCCTTGAGCGGGACTGGTTCCACGAGCGATCACAACCGGTTCAGAAAACCCGAAAATGCACAGAATTACAGACTGCAATGTGGTAAACGCAAAAGTGCAATTATTGCTATGAAATAGTGGATGAAAGAAGCTCTCAATTACACTATTAAAAATAGAAATCTTTGTACATACGGTGATGTAAGATTCACTCCAAGAAGTATCAAATAAACTGTAGAAACGACACTTTAGCACTAGCTGCGAGAAACACGTGTAACCACTACGACCACTCAATACGGCAGGAGGATAGTATAGACATGGAGTCATATAACTTGGGCTTGTCGTGGAGACATGGAGTTATATGAGTTGGGCTTGTCGAGAATAGTATGACATGGAGTCATATGACTTGGGCTTGTCGTGGAGACATGGAGTCATATGACTTGGGCTTGTCGAGGAGAACATAGACATGGAGTCAGACGTATATGATTTGGGCTTGTCTATCTTCCTGGGTGCCATAATAGGATATTATGCGGGTTCCCCCATGACTTGCACCGGTATATGGTAGCAATGGCACTGGCTAGTGCATTCCGCTCTGCTTCACTGTGTGTGTAAAGTTCCATCCAGGTTGTGGTTGATTTGGAGTATTTTAGGTGTGGTAAGATAAAGTGTGCAGATGACCAAGGTAGCCTATGAGTCCAAGGAAATAGACGACATGGACTGGGACTGAAGTCTGGGGACAGGAGTCCCCGGGTAAGTTAACCTTACACTGTATCGTTATCGCTGTTTAAAGAGGGTATTTCTATATTGTTATGATACGCGAGGGATGTGTAACCGTTGGGTGACGATTGGAACAGCCGCGGATTCTTTCCAATAGTATTTACCAATGACGTGTCATATCGGTGAGTTATTATCAATCTATTAAGCATGTTGCAGTTTGGTATCATATGAACCAGTTTTAGTAATTATGAAAAAATGTAGCGCGGCAAAAATCCTTAGCCAACACAAATAAGATATGTTTTTTAGATTACTGCTTAATAAATATTGTTACGAACGTCGTACATGCCCAATATTCGCCCTACACAGAGAGAACTCTATTCTTTATTCATCTTCTTATATTTTTGCCATCCAAATAATACATATTTTATTGCAATAAGACGGCTAGTTATTCTTCCGGTTAAAAGTTTAATATGTTTATGTTGAGTATATTTTGCTCTGACGAAGAAAATGTTATTTTTCTACATATAAAAAGGGTAAGACGTTTGTTTTACAACAACAACAATATTTTGTTGGGTGAAAAATATACATGCTTCAACGAACAAACAGTTTCTTGACCCAAAAGTATACGTACGTATCGCTTAAAACAGACGTAATTCCTTTCAAGCAGTTCCTTCATACTTAAAACAAGAAAACGTAATACTTGGAACATCAAGAAAATCATATTCTTACTTTGAGAATTTGTGGGGGAGTCAGTGGGAGCCGACATGAGTGGTATTCTTGTTCGTAAAAAAAGAAAAACCTTTCTGGAAAGGAATTGGATTTTATAAGGAATCCGACGACGCCACGTCAATATTTACGAAAATAAACGCAAAACGAATTCCATCCTGATGTCTGATCTTGTCGAGCAGTAGACAAGCTAAAAAGGCACACTAAAACCAAGACGCGCGGTTCAAGACCGACCCGTGGTTTCCGGATTTGTTTTACTCTCACCGCTTGCATAAAACGAACTACGCCATCGTTAATTTCATTTTGTTTATTTATCCGCTCGCTTATTAATATAAAGGGGGAGTGGTACAGAAAACAAATAAACATGGTAGAAATGAGGAAGTTATTTACTATTAGTAGACACTAATTATTCTATAAAATCTAAAATTGTGCTTTCGACAACAGATTAGTGTTGATATTTGTTGACGTTTCCTCGTGACGTATAAATGGCTTAACAAAGTTACTTTTAACCGTGATATTGCGTGCAAATTTCGACATCTGGAACTTATGTGGAACGGCAAAAGGTATTAGAGGAATAGGTTATCCATATCTCGTGCTATATTATCGTTTTATGTTAATTTGGAGTAAAAACCATCGTATATAACGATAGAAACTGAAGCAAATCAAGCTACTCTCTTTCATATTGATGTATTTAACTATGTTGGAGTGGTTGGCAAAGCAAATTACTTTGAATCCTGGAATCAACAGAGATTGCCAACGGTAAACGTAACAACGATACACCATGAAGGATTCTGAAACGATACATTTCCACACCTTGTACTGTTGTATTACTACCACATATACTGATATTAGAATATATTTTACATAAACTACTACTGGTAGATTTGTTGCAGCCTACATGGTTTAGACAGAGGTTTTGCGGTTGGAATTTTGCGATGCTTATGTATCCTAATGTTATGTGACTACATACATTGTAAAATTTACTGTCTTTTAATTTCCTTTTGTTTACTCCTGATCTAGAATTCAATTTATTGTTTGGTTACGATACATGTCGTACTTTTGGTGTTAACGTCTCACCCAATTCATGAACTGTACTAGTTAAAGGTAAGTATGTATCTTGAGTTGGTTTAAAAATTGTTCCTAAATACCCATAAGTTTGAAAATAGAGTTACCGAATGATATCTCGTGCAAGCTTTGCTTTAATAAGTAATGTCGTGTATAATAAATGAATATACAAGAATTTGCCGTGGTAGAAGCGTTCGACATGAACATGACAGCTTCGTCTTCTTAGCATTATTAAAACTGAAAGTTGGTGTCTCAAATTCTTCTAAAATCCTATATTTCTGTAGTTTAGAATAAAGTTATGTCGTTATGGGTTAAAATCGCCTGACGCAGGACTGCCATACCCGTTCGTTATAAAAGCGAGCTAAATAAGCTGTGTGAAATTAGCAACACAAATTAGCCAGCAACAAAATTTTTTTCATCCGATTGCAATGAACTATACACCGTTGGAAAGCCCATGACGAGCTGAGTCTACCATAGTTATTGCAACGGGATCAATTAATAACTACTAGCTAAAAAAATTAAAAAGAAAGTAAACATTTCAATGAATTTCCATATCTTTAGAACCGCATATCTTCGCCAATACTTCATTATACTTATTAAATGTAACACCAAACGAAAGCGCAAGCTTCGGTTATACTACCATAGTTATTGCAACCCAAAATTTTGCTAATGAGTACCTCAAATAAATTAATCAAATATGAGTATTTTTAACATCCGGGTACCATATGTAGTCCCACCTAAATTAAGTAAAACAAACGTATTCGCTTTGTGTGATCATATCGATAAATACATCAAAAGATAGCTGAGACCTGCCTCTACCCATCATAGTTAGTGCAGAACAAAATTATAACAATTAGCGGGTGAAATAAATTAGTGAATTCTAGACACTTTTTCCATCGGCTATTGGTCGACGGCGAACAGCGCTATGTAAATACTTTTGTGCAAACTTTTTGCAAAATCAAATCTTATCGATATATACATCAAAAGATAGCTGAGACTTCCACCTACCTACCATAGTTATTGCAACGCAAATTTTTTATAATTAGTGGGTGAAATAAATTAATGAATTCAAGGCACTTTTTCCATCGGCCGTATATATAAAAATATAAAATTTGTTGATTTTGTCAATCTTCTACCATTTACGCTACTCGATTTATAGTACTGTTTACTGTCGTCCAATAGCTGATCAAAAAAGTGCCTGGAATTCATTAATTTATTTCACCCACTAATTGTTATAAAATTGCCCTGCCATAACTACCGTAGGTAGATGAAAGTTTCAGCTATCTCGTGATTTAGATAGCACCGTTGGCCGTCGCCATATAGCCGAATTGGCTATAGGAATTCATTAATTTATTTCACCCACTAATTGTTGTAAATTTGCCCTGCAATAACTATGGTAGGTAGATGGAAGTCTCAGCTATCTTTTGATGTATATATCGATAAGATTTGATTTTGCAAAAAGTTTGCACAAAAGGATTTACATAGCGCTGTTCGCCGTCGACCAATAGCCGATGGAAAAACTGACCGGAATTCATTAATTTATTTCATCCACTAATTGTAAAAAAGCTGCGTCGTAATAACTATGGTAGGTAGGTGGAAGTCTCAGCTATCTTTTGATGTATATATCGATAAGATTTGATTTTGCAAAAAGTTTGCACAAAAGTATTTACATAGCGCTGTTCGCCGTCGACCAATAGCCGATGGAAAAAGTGTCTGGAATTCACCAATTTATTTCACCCGCTAATTGTTATAATTTTGTTCTGCACTAACTATGATGGGTAAAGGCAGGTCTCAGCTGTCTTTTGATGTACTTATCGATATGATCACACAAAGCGAATACGTTTGTTTAACTTAATTTAGGTGGGACCACATATGGTACTCGGATGTTAAAAATACTCATAGTTGATTAATTTATTTGAGGCACTAATCAGCAAAATTTTGGGTTGCAATAACTATGGTAGTATAACCGAAGGTTGCGCTTTCGATTGGTGTTACACTTAATAAGTATAATGAAGTATTGGCGAAGATATGCGGTTCTAAAGATATGGAAATTCATTGAAATTTTGACTTTCTTTTTAATTTTTTAGGTAGTAGTTATTAATTGATCCCGTTGCAATAACTATGGTAGACTCAGCTCGTCATGGGCTTTCCAACGGTGTATAGTTCATTGCAATCGGATGAAATTGATGGCTTTTTGTTGCTAACTTCACACAGCTACCGAAATATACCGATAGTTGAATGGCACTAAATTTTTCGTTCAGATCGTTAGAAAATAATCATCCTACCAAAATGACTGTGTCCTAATACGACTTGCAGATACAAGCCGAGCATCATTGAGGACGTTAGTGCTCCTATCCGCCGCGCCGGTGACAAGACAACCTAGCGGAACGGTCTATATCTGCATGTAAATAGCGTCCATTTTCTTGCGCAAAACGAGTACTAGTACGTCCGTATTTCCGGGGAAAACGCTCGCTTTCAGGTCTCCATGGAAAAAGTTCAAAAGTTCAGTCAAGGCGATCACGTTTCAACACGGCGGTGGCGCCACCATTCGTGGCAACACGTGACCGAGCCCCTGGGAACAATTGACGGTTACAAAAAGTGCCGGCGTTATTTCTTTCGCACCCAGCGGAGAAGAACGTGAATGAGTGGCGTTTTTGATAGAAATAACAAATCTTTGAAGTGTTCTTGTTTGGCTTCCCAGAAAAGAAACAGACGTCGTGTCGCGACATGTTTCTCATAAAAACTGATATGTTTCTTTTAGGTGAAACAATGGAATTCTAAATATAGATTTAATAATAGCATCAGCGCGATTTTAGAGAAGGAAATTCATGTTAAAGTTGTCATTTTGTAAACTGTTAATTAAACTATCAATTACAGCTAGTTACTACAGTGTAATGCACTTGTTTTTGATTAAACCCATTACCGAAATCAACCTAGATGGTTCCTAAGGGTAAACAAGCAATCTCCAATAAATTAACCTTCGAATTTATGCGAGGTTTCACAACAGCAGCGTTGCATCTACTCCCCATGGACTATCACATCGATCATCAGTAATGGATAATTTATACGTTTGCAAGACGGGCTGGATTTTGCAAAATTTGGCGGCGAGTTCCCTGTCCCACACACAGGAAAAAATATTATTCGATACAACACGAATATCTTTGGATGAAGAATATCACTTGTTTCTATATCCGCAGAAAGATCATTTGGTTGGTTCAAGTAAAATATAAAATTCTCAGAGTGAGAATATGATTTTCTTGATGTTCCAAGTATTGCGTTTTCTTGTTTTAAGTATGAAGGAACTGCTTGAAAGGAATTACGTCTGTTTTAAGCGATACGTACATATACTTTTGGGTCAAGAAACTGTTTATTCGTTGAAGAATGTATATTTTTCACCCAACAAAATATTGCTGTTGTTGCAAAACGAACGTCTTACTCTTTTTATATGTAGAAGAATAACATTTTCTTCGTCAGAGCAAAATATACTCAACTTAAACATACTAAACTCTTAAACCGGAAGAATAACTAGCCGTTGAAATAACTCATATTATATTGAAATTCTTATTACAATAAAATATTACTTGGATAGCAAAAATATCCTCTTCGTGCTACACTATATACGCAAGAACATTTTTTCTTGATATACCAGAATACAGTTCTCTCTGTGTAGATTATTCCACTGCAATCCTGGTTTTCTTCATAATCCTTTTAAGTCACCCATGAAATAAAACTCTTAGGCATTGATGTAAACAAACAATATACGAACACTCAATATCGTCGAACTTATATAGCGGTGATATGTGGCAAAAGACGCGAGAAACTGTTAGCGCCATCTGTAAAGTAATAGCACAACTTTCTATGTATCTCTCAGAGTAAGAATTTTTGGTCAAGAAACTGTTTTTTCGTTGAAGCATATACTATATATTTTCGTCTAACAAAATATATTTGTTGCTGTAAGACGAACGTCGACTTTTTTATTGAAGAATAACTTTTTCTTCGTCAGAGAAAAATATACTTGACATAAACATATTAAATTCTTAAATCGTACGATTTTGGCGGCACGTTAAACCTATGAGATTAGCACGCTGGCCAAGGGCAAGAATTAGGACGTTGTTGCTACGATTATCAAATTACTGCGAACAGCAGGAAGGGTTGACTTTTGAGGGTTGTCGATGTCGCACCCCATTACAGGCCTGATGGGCCTGTATTATGGGACCATCTGGCAGACGAGGGAATATGTACAATCGGCAAAATCCAAATAAGAACGCCTAAATGTAGTTGTGTAATTTAGGCTTTAACAATAGCCACTAAATCCACTACAAAATTCTACTATTCTTTACATATCCCACTCCCAAATTGTTAATTTACTTTCTAGAGTCATTACGGTTCAATTTCCGTTGTGGATTATCGACAACTTTAAACACTGCGCCATCTATATTGTACATGGAAGCGACAAAACAAGGGTACAAATAATAGCCCCTCTTGTTAATTAGAAGCGGGTTTGGTGTTCTTGTTCGGTCGCCGCATTTGCTGGTTAATAATTAACGAACTAGACTATGCCAAAAAAAAAAAACACACCTTCGCCAGCCGAATATTTCAGCCAGAGTATGTTAAAATGCGAGTGTCGTGTACCCTGAAACTTTGTAACTACGGTCCCGTACTCGGATATAACAAGGCTCAGCCCATCCGCACTGTTTTTACCCACTGTGTCAACTTTTAATGAATGCTCTTAAACCGTTTCGGGATAGCCCCATGCTGTTCTGTGCATGAACAGAATATTACAGAGTTTAAGGTGGATTTAGTTTTTTTTTGTTTTGTTCTTGCTGTTTTACCAGCGTGCTTGGCGAGTGAGTTTAGTAGCAGCCAGCCCACCAGCGCTTGTTTAACTTTTACAGCAACCAGCATGAATGTTAACTCAGGAAATTATGTATTTTTGAAATGTGAACGATTATAATAAATAATTTAGAGTAACATTACTCATTACTTTTGTTAAATATATAACTAATAATTATGTAAAATTTATAAGTTGTGACGAGTAGACCTTTATGTGAAGTAGATATGTACATTGTATATTAAATTGTATAATTATATAATTGTATATTATATTTTAATTAATAAATTGGACGGAAGCGATAAAGAAAACAGATTGAATTACTTTTGTATTTGATGAAAGCAGTAACTTTTGAACAATTTGTTGTTTATTTAGAAATATATTGGGAAACAAATGAAGACCTGAAAGAGTTTTTTACGAAAATATATAATTTAATTAATAATAATTGAAATAATTATATATATAATAATTAAAATAATTGTGTAAATAACTAATTGTAGTAGAGCCATTGACTTTTCAACTAAATACTTCTAAAATATAGGATTTCTAATTTTATTGTCATCGTGGCCTTGCTTATGCTATTTACTCTCGTGTACAGTCTTTCAAAATTTATGTAGTCAGATTCAAGGCAGGGGGTCAATAAAACCCCACAATATTGGTATCAAATATGAAATATTTTATCGTTGTGATGTCTTCACCTGACAAAAGACAATACATTGTCTCACTGTTGCATGTATCTACCTGGCGACATATAAAATGCGCCAGAAACAGTTGACCTTATAGTTTGAACTGAGGTTTGATGTAGCCACTAGCGGCAGCACTAGTATTGCTGACAAACAGGTAGTAATATGACCACAAAACAGCCGCTAGTTGCTGTCGCTGCTAGCACTTTCTTGTTTATGATATTTTTTTTTAATCGTACATACAACTTTTCATTCAATACACCAATATTTCAAATTTAAATCTAAACTAACATTTCATATTTTAAATATCTCATTTCAAGTTTTAACAATATTCCATATCAAACGTCACGTATCCAGCTTACAGCAAAATGTAGCCACGTAACTGTGAATAGCAAAAAATATAATATAAACGGATTCCAATATAAACGGATGCCAATAGCAGGTCGTTCATGTCTGACATTCCGTACATATACAGTTTGATTTCACACGTAGCAGTACATCACAAAATATATACAGTATGTAGTATACAGACAACAATGGTAAAAAGAGAGTACCCACTTCGTGTTGAGTATAATTTATTTGTTAATCTATCTGTCAGTGGCTATATTTACGACACGACTAAAATGAAATACACGTTTGTGCGAAACTGACCGCTTGGCAGACATTCAACCAGACTGCCGGCAATTTGAAAAATTTGGCGGTGATTCATAGACACCGTCCACGTTGGACAGTGTACCTACCGGTTTTTACATGAATTGTTCCATTAATCACGGGGAAAAACCGATTTTAATACCATTTTTCAGTCAGTATATTTTGGACAACCAGATGATGACAAATAATTGTTACTCAACAAACTGATTGCAAATGGGCGAGTTCAGCAAACTCAACGGTTGTGTAGTGATAACAAGACATACTGAAGCTGCCATCTTGTCCCTTTTTTTCTTCAGACACACAAGGGTGTAAACAACGAGTGACGTTTATTCGTTTATTTCGCGGTGTCTTTCTTTCGCATTGCCTAAAGTCAGGGGCGAAAGTCGCGAAAACAAAACTGTAATTCTTTTTCGTTGTAGAGGCCATACGAAGCTGCTGGTGCATGTAATTCGATTCTGGGGTAACCCACCCTCTGACGCCAACGAATCAAAATGGGACGCGATCTGCACGGTATGTTGGCATCCGTTTGTTTTCCCCAAAGCGCGACGAACTGGCCCGCACGTCAACTTGCAGGTCAAGCGTGAAAAATCTCGTATGCCCCTTTTTCTAAGTCATTACGTGCAACGGAAAGAGCTATTGGAAATCTGTATAGAGCCCCGGAAAGACTGCATTCGTAGGTGATTGATATAGGGAATGATTGGTACATACCTAGGTACCGGTTCGATATGATATTTTTTAAGGGAAAAGTTGACTTTTTATTTTGTTTGATGGATTTTTGAAGTGAAAATTTGTTTCAGTTTGAATGAAAAACTTCTATATGGCCAAATAAACCTTATCCAATATTTATATTAATTAGATTTATACGTATAGATTTATAAGTATAGATTTATACCTTACCATTAAAAGATTGGGGTTTCTAACAATGGCTTCGTGTATATCGAATGACTTACCTGGAAAGAATAGAATAATAAAAATAAAAATCAAAATACATAAGATAACAAGCACAAAATTCATGATATTTTTTAGTTTGTATGTTTATGTCAGAAGTCACACATTTGATGTTTTCTCCTAAACAAACTGAAGTCTCAAATGTTCAGTTTCATGTTCAACACCCTCAAAAATACAAGAACAGAAGTTCACACACCAGAAGTTCTTCATATATTTGCTTTTCAGTACAGAATTTCAGCGAATCAGAGCTACTAGAAGCTCCGATTCTGATATTTTTGTTATCCAGATTTACCGTTGTACGTGAGTTACTTCAACCTTCCAGATCGTTTTATTTTTTTAACTATCCCTTCTTAGGTAGATTTTCGCTGAAATTCCCTCAAATCCCTTTCAGTTATTCAGGTACACACGCCTCGAAGTATATATTTCGATGTAAAATTATTGCTACTGTATTCCGAAGTCGTTTGCACGATCCGATAGGCTCTTCGGTTCCCGAACCGTACGCATATCCAGAGCACGAAGGTCCTGTGTACTTTCCCCTTATAAATATTACATCAGTGCCGGCTTTAATCTTGTTATTCTTCGTGGGTTTGGGTTCAAAAGGAGACCAGCCCAGGGACATGGCTCATTGACATTGTAAAGGGGGGCGGATGAAGAACGGGTTGCGGGACAGCGAATTTAAATGTAAAGCCGTAAGGAACCTTGGGACTACTTTCCGATACTTCGGATTCCACTTTGGACTTTCCACTTTACAATTTATGGGCAATAACTCGATGGTAATGGGATTAATACTGCGGAAGGAATCGAAATTTATGCATAAGCGACGGCTGGAATCTACTGTCATCGCTGCTTTCGTGATTGCTAAGGATGGTATAAGAGTTTTGGAGTGGGGGAACCAATTATACAGATTGCGGCGTGGACTGCTGCACAGAGTGATATGTTAAAAGCAGCCCTGCGTGAGACTAGTGTTAATGTTTGTTGACGTTTGCTCGTGACCTATAAATGGCTTAACAAAGTTACTTTTAACCGTGATATTGCGTGCAAATTTCGACATCTGGAACTTGTGTGGAACGGCAAAAGGTATTAGAGGAATAGGTTATCCATATCTCGTGCTATATTATCGTTTTATGTTAATTTGGAGTAAAAACCATCGTATATAACGATAGAAACTGAAGCAAATCAAGCTACTCTCTTTCATATTGATGTATTTAACTCTGTTGGAGTGGTTGGCAAAGCAAATTACTTTGAATCCTGGTATCAACAGAGATTGCCAACGGTAAACGTAACAACGATACACCATGAAGGATTCTGAAACGATATATTTCCACACCTTGTACTGTTGTATTACTACCACATGTACTGATATTAGAATATATTTTACATAAAATACTACTGGTAGATTTGTTGCAGCCTACATGGTTTAGACAGAGGTTTTGGGGTTGGAATTTTGCGATGCTTATGTATCCTAATGTTATGTGACTACATACATTGTAAAATTTACTGTCTTTTAATTTCCTTTTGTTTACCCCTGACCTAGAATTCAATTTACTGTTTGGTTACGATACATGTCGTACTTTTGATGTTAACGTCTCACCCAATTCATGAACTGTACTAGTTAAAGGTAAGTATGTATCTTGAGTTGGTTTAAAAATTGTTCCTAAATACCCATAAGTTTGAAAATAGAGTTACCGAATGATACCTCGTGCAAGCTTTGCTTTAATAAGTAATGTCGTGTATAATAAATGAATATACAAGAATTTGCCGTGGTAGAAGCGTTCGACATGAACATGACAGCTTCGTCTTCTTACTATTATTAAAATTTGATGTTTCAAATTTTACTAAAATCCCATATTTGTGTAGGTTAGAATAAAGTTATGTCGTTATGGGTTAAAATCGCAGGGCTGCCATACCCGTTCGTTATGATAGCGAACGAAACATAGCGAAAGTTTATAACATTCCCTCACAACGTTTATGAATATATATGAGGAATTGAATACTGAACACTGTGGACGTATAGAGACCTAAGTAATGAAATTTAAACTTATCATTCATAGATAGAAATCGCACTTAGTTATCTACGGCGACATACTGGTGGAAAATTGGTGAAAACCTAATTACTGAGCTAATCTAAATCCACTTATTCGAAGTACTGGGCACATTGTCTGGGTCGTTCCTACAATTTTATGGTATCCCAAGTTGTACGGTTCGAATTTTCCAACTGAGCTGATTATGGGGTGAAATTCTACGCTGACGTAATTAACCTCAGCAATTCGCGACTAATAGAATTAACAGGGTCAGAATAAAGACTAATCTCGGAGAGCAGCGGTTCCCAAACTTCGACAGCTTTAGTCCTACATCTAACCTAATTCCTTTGACGTATTCCTATGTCAAAATAGTTATCAAATTAATAATTAATAAAGGATTATTAACGATATTATGAAAGGATTCCGAAGAAAAGAAGGATTCCGAAGAAAATTTTGTGAACAAAATTATACTCAGGGGAAATTTTTATGTTTTTACTCAAAGCAGTAACCAAAATTTAAGTTACAACTTTACAGAAGCAACATCAAAGTATACACCAGCGATCGTCATTATCGAAATTTCAATCGAGAACTTTGCACTCTCCGAAAATTGTTGACAATTACCTCCCCGTTAACATTTTCACCACTCACCCCCTTGATGCTTGTTACAAGGGTTGTTTAACGTAAGTTTAGGGCCGGTATGGCCCACCTTAATATTGCCGGAGGTGAACCGTTTGCTGCGGGTACTTTGAAAATTGATTCTGCATTATGTGGCGGGCCGTTAGGGTCGAATTTTTGCCGCCCCTAAAAGGTTATCGCCGACCAACCTATGCGGGGTAGGTAACTAAAATACGGATTTTGGATATTGGGTGCTTATGTTTTATGCATGCTAGACACAAGGGCTCCGCGGATACTTCAAAGCCAAGGGCCAGGTATTCCCCAAACATTTTTTATTACATTTTTTCTCTTCGATAGATGTTTTAATATTCGTGGTTGACGTACTTGAAATTTTTATCGGGTCTACGGGCTATTTCCTTGAAATTTGGTTACTTTGTTCGGGTGTTTAAAAGAATTGGATGTTTGCTTGAAGATAAGTATTTCACTTGTAAACTGTGCACTAAATTTTAACAACCGAATCGCGTACAATGCTGCACTTGGCAGAAAATCAGTTCAGCGGTTTGGAGTGAGCGGCATTTGTAATTCAGATGACATTTCAAGACAGAGGACGCCGCCCTAAACAGATTATGACAATTAGTGCCCTCGGCGAAGGAAGGACCTTCTAAAGGAGGACGCGAGTAACGGTTTACGGGCCAGGACGCAGCTGACCTACTGCATAATTTCCCTCAAATCCCGGGAACGATGGACGGCGTCGGTAATAGGTCCCCGGTGCACCAGACTCCGCACTAACGCTGAGTGCACCAACCTCAAAACCATAACAGCTACCCTGAATTATTGACAATCGAAAACGGCGTATTATTGTTATGGACCGAATTGACCCGTAAATCTTTAAAATGTGTGTTTAGCATTAGATCCGTTCGGTCATTCGTTCTTAAATGGGGTATAAAGAGGTTGGATAGTTTACCCAACATAAAATTTTCACCAGTCCATCTCTAGAGTGCTTGATCAGAATGATCAGCTTCCTTGGAAAATTTAGCACCTACGAGTGTCCAACCTGATCTAAGTCATTAAAAAATTCCTCAAGAGGCTGAAGGAAGCTTTTGGACAAACACCAATCAAACTTATCGGGGCAAACTCAATTTTTTAATGCAAATACTGCACCAATGAATGTCCACAGGGTTATACACCAGAAGAAATTTCCTCGAGAGGTTGAAGCAATCTTTTGGACAAACACCAATCAACTTCCTCGGCAAATTTAGCACCTACGAGTGTCCAAACTGATCTAAGTCATTAAAAAATTCCTCAAGAGGGTGAAGGAAGCTTTTGGACAACAAACACCAATCAAACTTATCGGGGCAAACTCAATTTTTTAATGCAAATACTGCACCAATGAATGTCCACAGGGTTATACACCAGAAGAAATTTCCTCAAGAGGTTGAAGCAATCTTTTGGACAAACACCAATCAACTTCCTCGGCAAATTTAGCACCTACGAGTGTCCAAACTGATCTAAGTCATTAAAAAATTCATCAAGAGGCTGAAGGAAGCTTTTGGACAAACACCAATCAAACTTATCGGGGCAAACTCAATTTTTTAATGCAAATACTGCACCAATGAATGTCCACAGGGTTATACACCAGAAGAAATTTCCTCAAGAGGTTGAAGCAATCTTTTGGACAAACACCAATCAACTTCCTCGGCAAATTTAGCACCTACGGGTGTCCAAACTGATCTAAGTCATTAAAAAATTCATCAAGAGGCCGAATGAAGCTTTTGGACAAACACCAATCAAACTTATCGGGGCAAACTCAATTTTTTAATGCAAATACTGCACCAATGAATGTCCACAGGGTTATACACCAGAAGAAATTTCCTCAAGAGGTTGAAGCAATCTTTTGGACAAACACCAATCAACTTCCTCGGCAAATTTAGCACCTACGAGTGTCCAAACTGATCTAAGTCATTAAAAAATTCATCAAGAGGCCGAATGAAGCTTTTGGACAAACACCAATCAAACTTATCGGGGCAAACTCAATTTTTTAATGCAAATACTGCACCAATGAATGTCCACAGGGTTATACACCAGAAGAAATTTCCTCAAGAGGTTGAAGCAATCTTTTGGACAAACACCAATCATCTTCCTCGGCAAATTTAGCACCTACGAGTGTCCAAACTGATCTAAGTCATTAAAAAATTCATCAAGAGGCTGAAGGAAGCTTTTGGACAAACACCAATCAAACTAAAACGGCGTATTATTGTTATGGACCGAATTGACCCGTAAATCTTTAAAATGTGTGTTTAGCATTAGATCCGTTCGGTCATTCGTTCTTAAATGGGGTATAAAGAGGTTGGATAGTTTACCCAACATAAAATTTTCACCAGTCCATCTCTAGAGTGCTTGATCAGAATTATCAGCTTCCTTGGAAAATTTAGCACCTACGAGTGTCCAAACTGATCTAAGTCATTAAAAAATTCATCAAGAGGCTGAAGGAAGCTTTTGGACAAACACCAATCAAACTTATCGGGGCAAACTCAATTTTTTAATGCAAATACTGCACCAATGAATGTCCACAGGGTTATACACCAGAAGAAATTTCCTCAAGAGGTTGAAGCAATCTTTTGGACAAACACCAATCAACTTCCTCGGCAAATTTAGCACCTACGAGTGTCCAAACTGATCTAAGTCATTAAAAAATTCATCAAGAGGCTGAAGGAAGCTTTTGGACAAACACCAATCAAACTTATCGGGGCAAACTCAATTTTTTAATGCAAATACTGCACCAATGAATGTCCACAGGGTTATACACCGGAAGAAATTCCTCAAGAGGTTGAAGCAATCTTTTGGACAAACACCAATCAACTTCCTCGGCAAATTTAGCACCTACGAGTGTCCAAACTGATCTAAGTCATTAAAAAATTCATCAAGAGGATGAAGGAAGCTTTTGGACAAACACCAATCAAACTAAAACGGCGTATTATTGTTATGGACCGAATTGACCCGTAAATCTTTAAAATGTGTGTTTAGCATTAGGTCCGTTCGGTCATTCGTTCTTAAATGGGGTATAAAGAGGTTGGATAGTTTACCCAACATAAAATTTTCACCAGTCCATCTCTAGAGTGCTTGATCAGAAAGATCAGCTTACATAGCGTTCACACTGACGCGATGTTGGACAAAAATAGAAAGAGTTATTAAAATTTGATGAAATTTTATTTCTAAGGATGTAAAATCACAATTGAAAACCCAATTATTAAAGTACATATATCCTATATCCTTGCTCGTAGAATAGATGTCGCACGTAACCGGTAGATTCGTTACCTCCTTTAACATCCGAAGGGCGCCATCCTCGTCCCGCCGACCAGTGATTGATTTATATCCGACATCCGACGTTTTCTTTACCCAAAAAAAAAAAAAAAATGCCGGAAAGACGCACGGAAGCGACGTCTGTAGCATCCGAAGTAATAGTTTTCAATTCTCCTCTCGTTTTTTAGCCTTTCTCGCATCACAGGGACATTTAATTTTCACATTGACATAGCAACAAGATTCGAGCAGGTTCTAGCTTTTGTCAAGCAACGTCGAAGTGTGGGGAGACGTTCTCCGACGCCCTGTTGTTCGCTCAGTTTATTTCGCGTGTGAACACGTGATAAAACCCGAAACTCAGCTTGCTATCCGAGTTCGTGGATATAGAATTCTTGGCCTGGTGCGAGGCTCAGCCGTTGGCGGCGGCACTCCGTGAAATGGAATCGATCGTGGCGACATGCATTCTGACGGATTTATTTTTTGGTCGCTTTTGCGAGGATCTGCATTGGAATGCAGGGTGATAACTGTAATATATACGGATCGGTATCTGGAGTATTGTGATCGAGCACACGCGGAAACTGTCATGAAAGTCGAGTTCACTTTATGCGGAAAACATCCTCTGTGAATATTTTTCCGGTCGCTAAAGTTTCATGCAAAAGTATTGTATTTGAGTATGTATTAGATCAGTGTTCCTCAACCTGTGGTCCGCGAGCCCCTGAGGGTCCGCGGATAAAACGCAACAGATAGTTTACAATTTAACACAAATTTAACACCTACGAATGTCCAAACTCACCTACGTCATTAAAAATTTCCTCAAGAGGCTGAAGATAGATTTTTGACAAACACCAATCAAACTTATCGGGCAAACTCAATTTTTTAAAGCAAATACTGCACCAATGAATGTCCAAAGGGCTATACACCAGAAGAAATTTCCTCAAGAGGTTGAAGCAACCTTTTGGACAAACACCAATCAACTTCCTTGGAAAATTTACAACCTACGAGTGTCCAAACTGATCTAAGTCATTAAAAAATTCATCAAGAGGCTGAAGGAAGCTTTTGGACAAACACCAATCAAACTTATCGGGGCAAACTCAATTTTTTTATTCAAATACTGCACCAATGAATGTCCAAAGAGTTATACACCAGAAGAAATTTCCTCAAGAGGCTGAAGCAACCTTTTGGACAAACACCAATCAACTTCCTTGGAAAATTTAGCACCTACGAGTGTCCAAACTGATCTAAGTCATTAAAAAATTCACCAAGAGGCTGAAGAAAGCTTTTGGACAAACACCAAACAAACTTATCGGGGCAAACTCAATTTTTTAATGCAAATACTGCACCAATGAATGTCCACAGGGTTATACACCGGAAGAAATTTCCTCAAGAGGTTGAAGCAATCTTTTGGACAACACCAATCAACTTCCTCGGCAAATTTAGCACCTACGAGTGTCCAAACTGATCTAAGTCATTAAAAAATTCATCAAGAGGCTGAAGGAAGCTTTTGGACAAACACCAATCAAACTTATCGTGGCAAACTCAATTTTTTAAAGCAAATACTGCACCAACGAATGTCCAAAGGGCTATACACCGGAAGAAATTTCCTCAAGAGGTTGAAGCAATCTTTTGGACAAACACCAATCAACTTCCTCGGCAAATTTAGCACCTACGAGTGTCCAAACTCATCTAAGTCATTAAAAATTCCTCAAGAGGCTGAAGGAAGCTTTTGGACAAACACCAATCAAACTTATCGGGGCAAACTCAATTTTTTAATTCAAATACTGCACCAATGAATGTCCAAAGGGTTATACACGAGAAGAAATTTCCTCAAGAGGCTGAAGCAACCTTTTGGACAAACACCAATCAACTTCCTTGGAAAATTTAGCACCTACGAGTGTCCAAACTCATATAAGTCATTAAAAATTCCTCAAGCGGCTGAAGGAAGCTTTTGGACAAACACCAATCAAACTTATCGAGGCAAACGCAATTTTTCAAAGAAAATACTGCACCAATGAATGTCCAAAGGGTTATACACCGGAAGAAATTTCCTCAAGAGGCTGAAGCAATCTTTTGGACAAACACCAATCAACTTCTTCGACAAATTTAACACCTACGAATGTCCAAACTCGTTTTTATCATTAAATCAGCCTTTCCCAAATTTTTTCAAGGGCGGAAATAAAAGTTTTTTGGTGGTCGGCGGACTATGGTAAGGTGGCGCTGAGGGTCCGCCCTTGAAAAAGGTTGGGAAACGTTGTATTAGATCATACAGTTTCACAATAAACACATGATAAACGGCAATAACCGTTTAAAAATAGCAAAATTTTACCTCTAAACTAAGTACTTATTTGTCATAATCCTTCATCGACGCAATCAGTTTGCTTATAATAGAAAATTGTCGGGATCATTTTTAGAATCGGTGTTTACAAGAACGCTAAATCTACCAATTTATCTTATTTCCGACATTTGACAGCTCGGGCAAAAGATGCACGAACGTTTTCTCCATAACAATTTGCGAAGAACTCATTAATTACGTTGACTTCATTAATTTTCTTCTTTATGTTTAAAGGACTAGTGACGAGCTCGAAGTATTACAACAGTATCGCGATATAGTGAAGTTACGCTTGTATATGGGTGTCAGGTATAGGGAGAATATAAGTTCCAGGCTATGCTGTACAAATATTACAAACATTAGAGTTTCTGTACAAAAATCTCAAGATTAGATGACCATTATTATATGATTTCTGTAATGTTTCGGAAATATTCCCAAATTTAAAAGACTTTGCAAATGCCATTTTTTTTTTTTTTCGAAAATTGTCATATAGTTCAAAAACGATGCAACTTAGAATCGTCTCAGATGCATTTTATATTATTAATGGGGTCAAATTATATTAACGTTAATGACACATCCAATCTGGCCACTCTTTCACATAATTAGCAATTAACAAAATCAGTTTATATACGGGAAAATATTACGAACATAATAAATTAATAAATGAAACTACTCACCGAATTGGTGGCCGACTTTGTAGTCTCCGGCCTCAGGTTCCGTTCCATTGCGAAAGAAGTACTTGTGCACAAATAATATCAAGGTATTTTCACAAATTTGGCTTTTGTCTTTAGTGTGTGAAATATTATAGCTAAAGATTTTCAAAAAGAAAACCGACAGGTTAAATCACTTGGCTCAAATGCAGTTAAAATTACTGATGAGAAACATAAATTGGTACACAACCAGATAACAAATAAGGGGCACAGTGCAGGCAAAACAGCAATACGTGTCCGCTTAACGCCGGCGAATGTGTCCGGTATTGAGGGCATCATGCCAGCAAATCGTGAAAAAAAACCACGACACTTTACGACGAACTATGTACATAGAAGTAACTACGCAATTTGTCTTGCCTTTTTTTAGAAGACGAATTTTAAAGTTTGCAAAAACATCATCCCTTACGAAAATTTGAATATATATAATAAACGTATTTATTATGTTTTTTTAGAAGGCAAATTGTAGAATCTGGAAAACCATCATCAACTACGACAATCTTAATAACATGAACATACCATAAAATACATTATTATACGGCCAATGTGTCATATTTGATGATAAAATACTATATGAACTGCATGAAACTAATTCAGCATTTTATCTGTTCAACAATTTGTCTTGTTTTTTTTTTTTAGAAGACAAATTGTAGAATCTGGAAAACCATCATCAACTACGACAATCTTAATAACATGAACATACCATAAAATACATTATTATACGGCCAATGTGTCATATTTGATGATGAAATACTATATGAACTGCATAAAACTAATTCAGCATTTTATCTGTTCAACAATTTGTCTTTTTTTTTTTAGAAGACAAATTGTAGAATCTGGAAAACCATCATCAACTACGACAATCTTAATAACATGAACATACCATAAAATACATTATTATACGGCCAATGTGTCATATTTGATGATGAAATACTATATGAACTACATGAAACTAATTCAGCATTTTATCTGTTCAACAATTTGTCTTGTTTTTTTTTTTTTAGAAGACAAATTGTAGAATCTGGAAAACCATCATCAACTACGACAATCTTAATAACATGAACATACCATAAAATACATTATTATACGGCCAATGTGTCATATTTGATGATGAAATACTATATGAACTGCATGAAACTAATTCAGCATTTTATCTGTTCAACAATTTGTCTTGTTTTTTTTTTTTTTTAGAAGACAAATTGTAGAATCTGGAAAACCATCATCAACTACGACAATCTTAATAACATAACCATACCATAAAATACATTATTCTACGGCCAAGGTGTCATATTTGATGATGAAATACTATATGAACTGCATGAAACTAATTCAGCATTTTATCTGTTCAACAATTTGTCTTGTTTTTTTTTTTTCTTTAGAAGACAAATTGTAGAATCTGGAAAACCATCATCAACTACGACAATCTTAATAGCATAACCATACCATAAAATACATTATTCTACGGCCAAGGTGTCATATTTGATGATGAAATATTATATGAACTGCATGAAACTAATTTAGCATTTTATCTGTTCAACAATTTGTCTTGTTTTTTTTTTTTTTTTTAGAAGACAAATTGTAGAATCTGGAAAACCATCATCAACTACGACAATCTTAATAACATGAACATACCATAAAATACATTATTATACGGCCAATGTGTCATATTTGATGATGAAATACTATATGAACTGCATGAAACTAATTCAGCATTTTATCTGTTCAACAATTTGTCTTGTTTTTTTTTTTTTAGAAGACAAATTGTAGAATCTGGAAACCCATCATCAACTACGACAATCTTAATAACATGAACATACCATAAAATACATTATTATACGGCCAATGTGTCATATTTGATGATGAAATACTATATGAACTGTATGAAACTAATTCAGCATTTTATCTGTTCAACAATTTGTCTTGTTTTTTTTTTTTAAGACAAATTGTAGAATCTGGAAAACCATCATCAACTACGACAATCTTAATAATATGAACATACCATAAAATACATTATTATACGGCCAATGTGTCATATTTGATGATGAAATACTATATGAACTGCATGAAACTAATTCAACATTTTATCTGTTCAACAATTTGTCTTGTTTATTTTTTTTTTTTTTGAAGACAAATTGTAGAAGCTGGAAAACCATCATCAACTACGACAATCTTAATAACATGAACATACCATAAAATACATTATTATACGGCCAATGTGTCATATTTGATGATGAAATACTATATCAACTACATGAAACTAATTCAGCATTTTATCTGTTCAACAATTTGTCTTGTTTTTTTTTCTTTTTTTAGAAGACAAATTGTAGAATCTGGAAAACCATCATCAACTACGACAATCTTAGTAACATAAACATACCATAAAATACATTATTATACGGCCAATATGTCATATTTGATGATGAAATACTATATGAACTACATGAAACTAATTCAGCATTTTATCTGTTCAACAATTTGTCTTGTTTTTTTTTTGTTTTTTTTTTTTTTTAGAAGACAAATTGTAGAATCTGGAAAATCATCATCAACTACAACAATCTTAATAACATGAACATACCATAAAATACATTATTATACGGCCAATGTGTCATATTTGATGATGAAATACTATATGAACTACATGAAACTAATTCAGCATTTTATCTGTTCAACAATTTGTCTTGTTTTCTTTTTAGAAGACAAATTGTAGAATCTGGAAAACGATCATCAACTACGACAATCTTAATAACATGAACATACCATAAAATACATTATTATACGGCCAATGTGTCATATTTAATGATGAAATACTATATGAACTACATGAAACTAATTCAGCATTTTATCTGTTCAACAATTTGTCTTGTTTTTTTTTTTAGAAGACAAATTGTAGAATCTGGAAAATCATCATCAACTACAAAAATCTTAATAACATGAACATACCATAAAATACATTATTATACGGCCAATGTGTCATATTTGATGATGAAATACTATATGAACTGCATGAAACTAATTCAGCATTTTATCTGTTCAACAATTTGTCTTGTTTTTTTTTATTTTTTTAGAAGACAAATTGTAGAATCTGGAAAACCATCATCAACTACGACAATCTTAGTAACATAAACATACCATAAAATACATTATTATACGGCCAATATGTCATATTTGATGATGAAATACTATATGAACTACATGAAACTAATTCAGCATTTTATCTGTTCAACAATTTGTCTTGTTTTTTTTGTTTTTTTTTTAGAAGACAAATTGTAGAATATGGAAAATCATCATCAACTACAACAATCTTAATAACATGAACATACCATAAAATACATTATTATACGGCCAATGTGTCATATTTGATGATGAAATACTATATGAACTACATGAAACTAATTCAGCATTTTATCTGTTCAACAATTTGCCTTGTTTTTTTTTTAGAAGACAAATTGTAGAATCTGGAAAACGATCATCAACTACGACAATCTTAATAACATGAACATACCATAAAATACATTATTATACGGCCAATGTGTCATATTTGATGATGAAATACTATATGAACTGCATGAAACTAACTCAGCATTTTATCTGTTCAACAATTTGTCTTGTTTTTTTTTTTTGAAGACAAATTGTAGAAGCTGGAAAACCATCATCAACTACGACAATCTTAATAACATGAACATACCATAAAATACATTATTATACGGCCAATGTGTCATATTTGATGATGAAATACTATATGAACTGCATGAAACTAATTCAGCATTTTATCTGTTCAACAATTTGTCTTGTTTTTTTTTTTTTTTTTTTTTTTTGAAGACAAATTGTAGAAGCTGGAAAACCATCATCAACTACGACAATCTTAATAACATGAACACTCCATAAAATACATTATTATACGGCCAATGTGTCATATTTGATGATGAAATACTATATGAACTGCATGAAACTAATTCAGCATTTTGTCTGTTCAACAATTTGTCTTGTGTTTTTTTTTTTTTTTTTAGAAGACAAATTGTAGAATCTGGAAAACCATTATCAACTACGACAATCTTAGTAACATAAACATACCATAAAATACATTATTATACGGCCAATGTGTCATATTTGATGATGAAATACTATATGAACTGCATGAAACTAATTCAGCATTTTGTCTGTTCAACAATTTGTCTTGTGTTTTTTTTTTTTTTTTTAGAAGACAAATTGTAGAATCTGGAAAACCATTATCAACTACGACAATCTTAGTAACATAAACATACCATAAAATACATTATTATACGGCCAATGTGTCATATTTGATGATAAAATACTATATGAACTGCATGAAACTAATTCAGCATTTTGTCTGTTCAACAATTTGTCTTGTGTTTTTTTTTTTTTTTTTTAGAAGACAAATTGTAGAATCTGGAAAACCATTATCAACTACGACAATCTTAGTAACATAAACATACCATAAAATACATTATTATACGGCCAATGTGTCATATTTGATGATGAAATACTATATGAACTGCATGAAACTAATTCAGCATTTTATCTGTTCAACAATTTGTCTTGTTTTTTTTTTTTTTTTTTGAAGAGAAATTGTAGAAGCTGGAAAACCATCATCAACTACGACAATCTTAATAATATGAACATACCATAAAATACATTATTATACGGCCAATGTGTCATATTTGATGATGAAATACTATATGAACTGCATGAAACTAATTCAGCATTTTATCTGTTCAACAATTTGTCTTGTTTATTTTTTTTTTTTTTTTGAAGATAAATTGTAGAAGCTGGAAAACCATCATCAACTACGACAATCTTAATAACATGAACATACCATAAAATACATTATTATACGGCCAATGTGTCATATTTGATGATGAAATACTATATGAACTACATGAAACTAATTCAGCATTTTATCTGTTCAACAATTTGTCTTGTTTTTTTTTTTAGAAGACAAATTGTAGAATCTGGAAAATCATCATCAACTACAACAATCTTAATAACTTGAACATACCATAAAATACATTATTATACGGCCAATGTGTCATATTTGATGATGAAATACTATATGAACTGCATGAAACTAATTCAGCATTTTATCTGTTCAACAATTTGTCTTGTGTTTTTTTTTTTTTTTTTTAGAAGACAAATTGTAGAATCTGGAAAACCATCATCAACTACGACAATCTTAGTAACATAAACATACCATAAAATACATTATTATACGGCCAATGTGTCATATTTGATGATGAAATACTATATGAACTACATGAAACTAATTCAGCATTTTATCTGTTCAACAATTTGTCTTGTTTTTTTTTTAGAAGACAAATTGTAGAATCTGGAAAACGATCATCAACTACGACAATCTTAGTAACATAAACATACCATAAAATACATTATTATACGGCCAATGTGTCATATTTGATGATGAAATACTATATGAACTGCATGAAACTAATTCAGCATTTTATCTGTTCAACAATTTGTCTTGTTTTTTTTTTAGAAGACAAATTGTAGAATCTGGAAAACGATCATCAACTACGACAATCTTAGTAACATAAACATACCATAAAATACATTATTATACGGCCAATGTGTCATATTTGATGATGAAATACTATATGAACTGCATGAAACTAACTCAGCATTTTATCTGTTCAACAATTTGTCTTGTTTTTTTTTTTTTTTTTTTTTGAAGACAAATTGTAGAAGCTGGAAAACCATCATCAACTACGACAATCTTAGTAACATAAACATACCATAAAATACATTATTATACGGCCAATGTGTCATATTTGATGATGAAATACTATATGAACTGCATGAAACTAATTCAGCATTTTATCTGTTCAACAATTTGTCTTGTTTTTTTTTTTTCTTTAGAAGACAAATTGTAGAATCTGGAAAACCATCATCAACTACGACAATCTTAATAGCATAACCATACCATAAAATACATTATTCTACGGCCAAGGTGTCATATTTGATGATGAAATATTATATGAACTGCATGAAACTAATTTAGCATTTTATCTGTTCAACAATTTGTCTTGTTTTTTTTTTTTTTTTTAGAAGACAAATTGTAGAATCTGGAAAACCATCATCAACTACGACAATCTTAATAACATGAACATACCATAAAATACATTATTATACGGCCAATGTGTCATATTTGATGATGAAATACTATATGAACTGCATGAAACTAATTCAGCATTTTATCTGTTCAACAATTTGTCTTGTTTTTTTTTTTTTAGAAGACAAATTGTAGAATCTGGAAACCCATCATCAACTACGACAATCTTAATAACATGAACATACCATAAAATACATTATTATACGGCCAATGTGTCATATTTGATGATGAAATACTATATGAACTGTATGAAACTAATTCAGCATTTTATCTGTTCAACAATTTGTCTTGTTTTTTTTTTTTAAGACAAATTGTAGAATCTGGAAAACCATCATCAACTACGACAATCTTAATAATATGAACATACCATAAAATACATTATTATACGGCCAATGTGTCATATTTGATGATGAAATACTATATGAACTGCATGAAACTAATTCAACATTTTATCTGTTCAACAATTTGTCTTGTTTATTTTTTTTTTTTTTGAAGACAAATTGTAGAAGCTGGAAAACCATCATCAACTACGACAATCTTAATAACATGAACATACCATAAAATACATTATTATACGGCCAATGTGTCATATTTGATGATGAAATACTATATCAACTACATGAAACTAATTCAGCATTTTATCTGTTCAACAATTTGTCTTGTTTTTTTTTCTTTTTTTAGAAGACAAATTGTAGAATCTGGAAAACCATCATCAACTACGACAATCTTAGTAACATAAACATACCATAAAATACATTATTATACGGCCAATATGTCATATTTGATGATGAAATACTATATGAACTACATGAAACTAATTCAGCATTTTATCTGTTCAACAATTTGTCTTGTTTTTTTTTTGTTTTTTTTTTTTTTTAGAAGACAAATTGTAGAATCTGGAAAATCATCATCAACTACAACAATCTTAATAACATGAACATACCATAAAATACATTATTATACGGCCAATGTGTCATATTTGATGATGAAATACTATATGAACTACATGAAACTAATTCAGCATTTTATCTGTTCAACAATTTGTCTTGTTTTCTTTTTAGAAGACAAATTGTAGAATCTGGAAAACGATCATCAACTACGACAATCTTAATAACATGAACATACCATAAAATACATTATTATACGGCCAATGTGTCATATTTAATGATGAAATACTATATGAACTACATGAAACTAATTCAGCATTTTATCTGTTCAACAATTTGTCTTGTTTTTTTTTTTAGAAGACAAATTGTAGAATCTGGAAAATCATCATCAACTACAAAAATCTTAATAACATGAACATACCATAAAATACATTATTATACGGCCAATGTGTCATATTTGATGATGAAATACTATATGAACTGCATGAAACTAATTCAGCATTTTATCTGTTCAACAATTTGTCTTGTTTTTTTTTATTTTTTTAGAAGACAAATTGTAGAATCTGGAAAACCATCATCAACTACGACAATCTTAGTAACATAAACATACCATAAAATACATTATTATACGGCCAATATGTCATATTTGATGATGAAATACTATATGAACTACATGAAACTAATTCAGCATTTTATCTGTTCAACAATTTGTCTTGTTTTTTTTGTTTTTTTTTTAGAAGACAAATTGTAGAATATGGAAAATCATCATCAACTACAACAATCTTAATAACATGAACATACCATAAAATACATTATTATACGGCCAATGTGTCATATTTGATGATGAAATACTATATGAACTACATGAAACTAATTCAGCATTTTATCTGTTCAACAATTTGCCTTGTTTTTTTTTTAGAAGACAAATTGTAGAATCTGGAAAACGATCATCAACTACGACAATCTTAATAACATGAACATACCATAAAATACATTATTATACGGCCAATGTGTCATATTTGATGATGAAATACTATATGAACTGCATGAAACTAACTCAGCATTTTATCTGTTCAACAATTTGTCTTGTTTTTTTTTTTTGAAGACAAATTGTAGAAGCTGGAAAACCATCATCAACTACGACAATCTTAATAACATGAACATACCATAAAATACATTATTATACGGCCAATGTGTCATATTTGATGATGAAATACTATATGAACTGCATGAAACTAATTCAGCATTTTATCTGTTCAACAATTTGTCTTGTTTTTTTTTTTTTTTTTTTTTTTTGAAGACAAATTGTAGAAGCTGGAAAACCATCATCAACTACGACAATCTTAATAACATGAACACTCCATAAAATACATTATTATACGGCCAATGTGTCATATTTGATGATGAAATACTATATGAACTGCATGAAACTAATTCAGCATTTTGTCTGTTCAACAATTTGTCTTGTGTTTTTTTTTTTTTTTTTAGAAGACAAATTGTAGAATCTGGAAAACCATTATCAACTACGACAATCTTAGTAACATAAACATACCATAAAATACATTATTATACGGCCAATGTGTCATATTTGATGATGAAATACTATATGAACTGCATGAAACTAATTCAGCATTTTGTCTGTTCAACAATTTGTCTTGTGTTTTTTTTTTTTTTTTTAGAAGACAAATTGTAGAATCTGGAAAACCATTATCAACTACGACAATCTTAGTAACATAAACATACCATAAAATACATTATTATACGGCCAATGTGTCATATTTGATGATAAAATACTATATGAACTGCATGAAACTAATTCAGCATTTTGTCTGTTCAACAATTTGTCTTGTGTTTTTTTTTTTTTTTTTTAGAAGACAAATTGTAGAATCTGGAAAACCATTATCAACTACGACAATCTTAGTAACATAAACATACCATAAAATACATTATTATACGGCCAATGTGTCATATTTGATGATGAAATACTATATGAACTGCATGAAACTAATTCAGCATTTTATCTGTTCAACAATTTGTCTTGTTTTTTTTTTTTTTTTTTGAAGAGAAATTGTAGAAGCTGGAAAACCATCATCAACTACGACAATCTTAATAATATGAACATACCATAAAATACATTATTATACGGCCAATGTGTCATATTTGATGATGAAATACTATATGAACTGCATGAAACTAATTCAGCATTTTATCTGTTCAACAATTTGTCTTGTTTATTTTTTTTTTTTTTTTGAAGATAAATTGTAGAAGCTGGAAAACCATCATCAACTACGACAATCTTAATAACATGAACATACCATAAAATACATTATTATACGGCCAATGTGTCATATTTGATGATGAAATACTATATGAACTACATGAAACTAATTCAGCATTTTATCTGTTCAACAATTTGTCTTGTTTTTTTTTTTAGAAGACAAATTGTAGAATCTGGAAAATCATCATCAACTACAACAATCTTAATAACTTGAACATACCATAAAATACATTATTATACGGCCAATGTGTCATATTTGATGATGAAATACTATATGAACTGCATGAAACTAATTCAGCATTTTATCTGTTCAACAATTTGTCTTGTGTTTTTTTTTTTTTTTTTTAGAAGACAAATTGTAGAATCTGGAAAACCATCATCAACTACGACAATCTTAGTAACATAAACATACCATAAAATACATTATTATACGGCCAATGTGTCATATTTGATGATGAAATACTATATGAACTACATGAAACTAATTCAGCATTTTATCTGTTCAACAATTTGTCTTGTTTTTTTTTTAGAAGACAAATTGTAGAATCTGGAAAACGATCATCAACTACGACAATCTTAGTAACATAAACATACCATAAAATACATTATTATACGGCCAATGTGTCATATTTGATGATGAAATACTATATGAACTGCATGAAACTAATTCAGCATTTTATCTGTTCAACAATTTGTCTTGTTTTTTTTTTAGAAGACAAATTGTAGAATCTGGAAAACGATCATCAACTACGACAATCTTAGTAACATAAACATACCATAAAATACATTATTATACGGCCAATGTGTCATATTTGATGATGAAATACTATATGAACTGCATGAAACTAACTCAGCATTTTATCTGTTCAACAATTTGTCTTGTTTTTTTTTTTTTTTTTTTTTGAAGACAAATTGTAGAAGCTGGAAAACCATCATCAACTACGACAATCTTAGTAACATAAACATACCATAAAATACATTATTATACGGCCAATGTGTCATATTTGATGATGAAATACTATATGAACTGCATGAAACTAACTCAGCATTTTATCTGTTCAACAATTTGTCTTGTTTTTTTTTTTTTTTTTTTTTTTGAAGACAAATTGTAGAAGCTGGAAAACCATCATCAACTACGACGATCTTAATAACATAAACATACCATAAAATACATTATTATACGGCCAAGGTGTCATATTTGATGATAAAATACTAAATGAACTGCATGAAACTAATTCAGCATTGTGTCTGTTCAACAATTTGTCTTGTTTTTTTTTTTTTTAGAAGACAAATTGTAGAATCTGGAAAACCATCATCAACTACGACGATCTTAATAACATAAACATACCATAAAGTACATTATTATACGGCCAAGGTGTCATATTTGATGATAAAATACTAAATGAACTGCATGAAACTAATTCAGCATTGTGTCTGTTCAACAATTTGTCTTTTTTTTTTTTTTTAGAAGACAAATTGTAGAATCTGGAAAACCATCATCAACTACGACGATCTTAATAACATAAACATACCATAAAGTACATTATTATACGGCCAAGGTGTCATATTTGATGATAAAATACTAAATGAACTGCATGAAACTAATTCAGCATTGTGTCTGTTCAACAATTTGTCTTGTTTTTTTTTTTTTAGAAGACAAATTGTAGAATCTGGAAAACCATCATCAACTACGACGATCTTAATAACATAAACATACCATAAAGTACATTATTATACGGCCAAGGTGTCATATTTGATGATAAAATACTAAATGAACTGCATGAAACTAATTCAGCATTGTGTCTGTTCAACAATTTGTCTTGTTTTTTTTTTTTTAGAAGACAAATTGTAGAATCTGGAAAACCATCATCAACTACGACGATCTTAATAACATAAACATACCATAAAGTACATTATTATACGGCCAAGGTGTCATATTTGATGATAAAATACTAAATGAACTGCATGAAACTAATTCAGCATTGTGTCTGTTCAACAATTTGTCTTGTTTTTTTTTTTTAGAAGACAAATTGTAGAATCTGGAAAACCATCATCAACTACGACGATCTTAATAACATAAACATACCATAAAGTACATTATTATACGGCCAAGGTGTCATATTTGATGATAAAATACTAAATGAACTGCATGAAACTAATTCAGCATTGTGTCTGTTCAACAATTTGTCTTGTTTTTTTTTTTTTTTTAGAAGACAAATTGTAGAATCTGGAAAACCATCATCAACTACGACGATCTTAATAACATAAACATACCATAAAGTACATTATTATACGGCCAAGGTGTCATATTTGATGATAAAATACTAAATGAACTGCATGAAACTAATTCAGCATTGTGTCTGTTCAACAATTTGTCTTGTTTTTTTTTTTTTTTAGAAGACAAATTGTAGAATCTGGAAAACCATCATCAACTACGACGATCTTAATAACATAAACATACCATAAAGTACATTATTATACGGCCAAGGTGTCATATTTGATGATAAAATACTAAATGAACTGCATGAAACTAATTCAGCATTGTGTCTGTTCAACAATTTGTCTTGTTTTTTTTTTTTTAGAAGACAAATTGTAGAATCTGGAAAACCATCATCAACTACGACGATCTTAATAACATAAACATACCATAAAGTACATTATTATACGGCCAAGGTGTCATATTTGATGATAAAATACTAAATGAACTGCATGAAACTAATTCAGCATTGTGTCTGTTCAACAATTTGTCTTGTTTTTTTTTTTTTTTTTTAGAAGGCAAATTGTAGAATCTGGAAAACCATCATCAACTACGACGATCTTAATAACATAAACATACCATAAAATACATTATTATACGGCCAAGGTGTCATATTTGATGATAAAATACTAAATGAACTGCATGAAACTAATTCAGCATTGTGTCTGTTTAACAATTTGTCTTGTTTTTTTTTTTTTTAGAAGACAAATTGTAGAATCTGGAAAACCATCATCAACTACGACGATCTTAATAACATAAACATACCATAAAATACATTATTATACGGCCAAGGTGTCATATTTGATGATAAAATACTAAATGAACTACATGAAACTAATTCAGCATTGTGTCTGTTCAACAATTTGTCTTGTTTTTTTTTTTTTTAGAAGACAAATTGTAGAATCTGGAAAACCATCATCAACTACGACGATCTTAATAACATAAACATACCATAAAGTACATTATTATACGGCCAAGGTGTCATATTTGATGATAAAATACTAAATGAACTGCATGAAACTAATTCAGCATTGTGTCTGTTCAACAATTTGTCTTGTTTTTTTTTTTTTAGAAGACAAATTGTAGAATCTGGAAAACCATCATCAACTACGACGATCTTAATAACATAAACATACCATAAAATACATTATTATACGGCCAAGGTGTCATATTTGATGATAAAATACTAAATGAACTGCATGAAACTAATTCAGCATTGTGTGTGTTTAACAATTTGTCTTGTTTTTTTTTTTTAGAAGACAAATTGTAGAATCTGGAAAACCATCATCAACTACGACGATCTTAATAACATAAACATACCATAAAATACATTATTATACGGCCAAGGTGTCATATTTGATGATAAAATACTAAATGAACTACATGAAACTAATTCAGCATTGTGTCTGTTCAACAATTTGTCTTGTTTTTTTTTTTTTAGAAGACAAATTGTAGAATCTGGAAAACCATCATCAACTACGACGATCTTAATAACATAAACATACCATAAAGTACATTATTATACGGCCAAGGTGTCATATTTGATGATAAAATACTAAATGAACTGCATGAAACTAATTCAGCATTGTGTCTGTTCAACAATTTGTCTTGTTTTTTTTTTTTTTAGAAGGCAAATTGTAGAATCTGGAAAACCATCATCAACTACGACGATCTTAATAACATAAACATACCATAAAATACATTATTATACGGCCAAGGTGTCATATTTGATGATAAAATACTAAATGAACTGCATGAAACTAATTCAGCATTGTGTCTGTTTAACAATTTGTCTTGTTTTTTTTTTTTAGAAGACAAATTGTAGAATCTGGAAAACCATCATCAACTACGACGATCTTAATAACATAAACATACCATAAAATACATTATTATACGGCCAAGGTGTCATATTTGATGATAAAATACTAAATGAACTACATGAAACTAATTCAGCATTGTGTCTGTTCAACAATTTGTCTTGTTTTTTTTTTTTTAGAAGACAAATTGTAGAATCTGGAAAACCATCATCAACTACGACAATCTTAATAACATGAACATACCATAAAATACATTATTATACGGCCAATGTGTCATATTTGATGATGAAATACTATATGAACTGCATGAAACTAATTCAGCATTTTATCTGTTCAACAATTTGTCTTGTTTTTTTTTTTTTTTAGAAGACAAATTGTAGAATCTGGAAAACCATCATCAACTACGACGATCTTAATAACATAAACATACCATAAAATACATTATTATACGGCCAAGGTGTCATATTTGATGATAAAATACTAAATGAACTGCATGAAACTAATTCAGCATTGTGTCTGTTCAACAATTTGTCTTGTTTTTTTTTTTTTTAGAAGACAAATTGTAGAATCTGGAAAACCATCATCAACTACGACGATCTTAATAACATAAACATACCATAAAGTACATTATTATACGGCCAAGGTGTCATATTTGATGATAAAATACTAAATGAACTGCATGAAACTAATTCAGCATTGTGTCTGTTCAACAATTTGTCTTGTTTTTTTTTTTAGAAGACAAATTGTAGAATCTGGAAAACCATCATCAACTACGACGATCTTAATAACATAAACATACCATAAAATACATTATTATACGGCCAAGGTGTCATATTTGATGATAAAATACTAAATGAACTACATGAAACTAATTTAGCATTGTGTCTGTTCAACAATTTGTCTTGTTTTTTTTTTTTAGAAGACAAATTGTAGAATCTGGAAAACCATCATCAACTACGACAATCTTAATAACATGAACATACCATAAAATACATTATTATACGGCCAATGTGTCATATTTGATGATGAAATACTATATGAACTGCATGAAACTAATTCAGCATTTTATCTGTTCAACAATTTGTCTTGTTTTTTTTTTTTTAGAAGACAAATTGTAGAATCTGGAAAACCATCATCAACTACGACAATCTTAATAACATAACCATACCATAAAATACATTATTCTACGGCCAATGTGTCATATTTGATAATGAAATACTATATGAACTGCATGAAACTAATTCAGTATTTTATCTGTTCAACAATTTGTCTTGTTTTTTTTTAGAAGACAAATTGTAGGATCTGGAAAACCATCATCAACTACGACAATCTTAATAACATGAACATACCATAAAATACATTATTATACGGCCAATGTGTCATATTTGATGATGAAATACTATATGAACTGCATGAAACTAATTCAGCATTGTGTCTGTTCAACAATTTGTCTTGTTTTTTTTTTTTTTTTTTTAGAAGACAAATTGTAGAATCTGGAAAACCCTCATGAACTACGACAATCTTAATAACATAAACATACCATAAAATACATTATTATACGGCCAAGGTGTCATACTTGATGATAAAATACTATATGAACTGCATGAAACTAATTCAGCGCATTGTGTCTGTTCAACAATTTGTCTTGTTTTTTTTTTTTTTTTTTAGAAGACAAATTGTAGAATCTGGAAAACCATCATTAACTACGAGACAAACTGTGAAATTTTGGAAAACTATGATTTAGAGATTTAGTTCGTTATGTCATTTTTAGAAGGTACCAATTATTTTCTGAAATTGTTATTTCTATCATATACTTTATCGGCATTGTTGCAAACGCATGGGATATGAGACATTCGATCAAAGACATCTAACAACTATGGCCAAAACTAAATACAGACAAGAATGCCCTCAACACCATAATCTCGAGACAGTCCAACCAGCCATTCTCGAAGGACGATTATATATGAAAAAACAAATAAATCAATCTGTGGTAAGATTGCATATTAAAAGAAATATTAGGGTGATGTTACAGCTATACCAATTCTTGCTTCAGGCATTTTATGCAGTTGAGCCAATATAATATCAAATTCAAAACATTTTCGAACTACATAATCCAATTTAAGGCACAATACAAAGCCAAATTGTCAAAATACGATAATAATATTGTGATCAAACACTTACCACGAGTCCGTCTTGTTTTTCGCGAGTAAAGTCCGAGAAAATTAAACTGCGTAGTTCGTATTTCACATCGCGGTGTTAGAAAACGATAATAAAATCAATAACTATTGGTTAACAGTTTGTAAGTAGAATAAAATAAAATAGATACCGATACGTAGACAAAACAGACAATACAACTACGTAGTAAACGGAAAATTGCCAAATTTCGTCTTAAATAAACAGAATAATTTAGAAAAAACCTTTATAATCAATAGTATTGATCCATTATCCATTTTCCCGATGTTTCTGGAACCGTTTACGTTGTTTCCGACGCGAACACGATGCGCGAGAAAAACCGGCCGTTAGTACAAAGAAACCCGGCGAAAATCCTCGCGAAAACCTGGGAAAATTGCGACATCACATCGCCGAAGCACTTAGCATAGTCACTGATCACTTGTTATAATTAAACCGTTGATTAGTTAGCGAATTTTAAATAAAAATACGAGCAAAAGTATAACAACGCGCGCAAACACCGACTCGAACAATGTGTCGTTCGGACATGCATTTTCGATTTCGAGCACGCCGATGTACTGGTTTGCTGGAGTGGGAGCCGTTTTTTGTAGTTAAAAGGTTCCTTCAGGTATAGGTGTGATTCAAAGTCGAATATTCACGATTACATACAGCGATAACAACATTTTCGTACATAAATATGTCAAAACTTTCCTTAGTAATCAAAACTTTATTTTTCTATATGGCTTCTCTCAAAGACCAATGTTTGATTAGTAAGTTCTTGAATTTGTATGTATTTGGACATCAATTACGTAGTTAATGTTACACTGAGCCGTTTGACACACAGTATCTTTACTGTGATTTTAATACAGATCTTCACTCAGATCTTTATTGGCATCAAAATATTCTTTGTGCGGAAATTTGCTGTTATTACCCATAATATCAAATGGTCGACTTCAAATGAGCTGAAGTCAAAAAGACAACAATAAAACGGAAATGAAAGATGTCAACTAACCTACTCACTAACCTAATCATTTAAATTTTGACTCACCTTTGACATTAGACAATTCGAATGAAGAAACGAATCTACAAGAGACACGTTGTAATAATAATGTTACAAGTATGCGTTGCGATAATGTACACATATGGTACAATTCACGGGATAACACGCCCATACATGTATAAGGTTCTCCACCCGAATGTAACCAACAAAAAAGACGCCATAACATGTCCAGGCACAGCCGACGCCACTAAGAAACATCTCTTAACCGGTATAGTTCGGACCAGATCCGACATGCACAGGGTGAAATTCACATTTGCAGCATCAAAAGTCCTCGCTCATTTCGTAGCAGGAAATATCTGCGACGTTTCCGGTTCTAGGTACGTGCTCCTCTTCAGTGTCTTCACCAGTGCTGTTCTAACAGCAGTTTATCCAACCATGTTACTCTACCTACCAGTTTGGGTCGAGCTGCTCTATAATATGGTGCTCGGTTTTGTAAATGGATTGATTATGCCTGTCCTCATGAATCTCATAGCAAACTGGGCCACGCTGAATAGAAGAACTGCGTTTGTGGGGTGGGTGTATGCAGGAGCTCCCATATCTTTGATGATGGAATACGGACTGATCGAGTACTTCATCATATTTGCTGAATATTGGCAAGGGACTTTCTATTTCATGTGTTTGCTTGGTTGTGGTTTTTGCTTGGTGAGTCTGGGCACGGTATTCTCCAAGCCTAACACACATCCGTTCATCACGGAGCAGGAACTTCAAATGTTGGAGAGCGAGAATGGAAGAAGCAGACCAAAACAAATCCCTTGGAAGATGATCTTAACTGATTCCAGGGTATATGCTATTTTAGCAGGAAAGGTTGGTCTGCTAAAATAATAACAATTCCCAAAATGTTCTTTGGAATGACTCAACAACATTGACTCACACTTTGACATCCAGTCTTCTTTATTCCAGCTGGCCCACTTATGGATACAGTACATAAAAAGTCACTTTTTACCATTATACTACAGCAGAGTTCTGAAATACGAGCTAGGTGCTTACGGCAGTATGAATCTTGCATTGCCGAGCATAATCCAATACTTGGCTTGTATCGTTTGGGCTGTTGTTGCGCAGAGGACCATCAATAAGAACAGGGCTTCGCTGGTACATATGAGGATCTTTTTCACGATGTTTGGTGCCTTGGTTCCGGCAGTATTCCTGGTGGCGATGTCCTACGGAGAATGCAATATACTTATTGCGCAAATTACCAGCGTATTCCTGCATTTTGGAATGGCTCCGATGAATCTTGGCGTCAAGTCCAATATCCTGGACTTGACCAGAAACTTTGCGGGGTTCACTGAGGGTTTCGTCAATGGTATCGCGACGGCCTGTGGTATGTTCTTGCAACCTTTGCTGTCGGCTCTTATAAGACAAGACGGACTCCAGGAATGGAGAGTCTTCTTTTGGATAACACTGGCTATCGTAATGTATCTGACGACATTGCACTACGTTTTCATTGGTGTGGAGCGGGCTTCTTGGGACGAACTGAATGTTACAGATTACGATGAACATGATAAACATATCTACTAGGTTATAATTGCGAATATACAATATATTTATGTTCATTTTTTTGTTTTATTGCTTGTGTTTCTCAGATTAAGGAATAATGGGGGGATAATGAACAAGAAGGGAACACTGTTGTCTCAATTCATTTCCCAATCAATTAAACTTTGACATAGAATCGAATCTTTATCAGGGGGGGGTGTCTTAATTACAAAGAGTCGGTAATCGTTTAAATCCAGACTAAAGAAGGGTTCTAGATCGCATATTTAACGAATATCAAAGGCGCCGCGACTGTGATAAAGCGAAGCTGTGAGAAGGGTTAAACAGGGGTTGGTTTCTTTCCCCTAGTTGAAAAAGGTGCGTTTATTCACTGACCTCATTGGGAAATAAATCAAACCAGTACGGGAGACGCGACTTTTGTTGTTTATTTATTTATTAATCGCCTGAAGCAGGTCATGCATCAACTTTTACACTCAAATCAGGCTTATATGGCATGTTTTATCACTACATTAGTTTTTCTTCATTCAACAAGCGATAATCACATAGAGCATTACCGAAATGACGCGGTCTCAAAGTGTAACATTAACTACGTAATTGATGTCCAAATACATACAAATTCAAGAACTTGCTAATCAAACATTGGTGTACCGTCGATGATGTTAACTACTGCACCCTAGATTGACGCATCAAAGGTTGTGGTGTATAGGTAACCACATGCCAAGCTTGGCATTACCGAAATGGCCCAAAAGTGGTGGACAAAGAATAGCATACATAATTAATAAGGTTTGGGACATTACCAAAATCATATCTAATGCTGCAAATGTAGGAAAAATCTCGAATTCGAAATGAACAAACAAATACAAAAAAAAGAACGTACTGTCCAGCGGTTCCAGTAGCTAACAAGGAACATTTGCAATTGTAATTTTCCGAAATAAAGGTAGAAAAGGGAAAAAGAATTTCGTTACGATCGCTTGTGGGATTGTCTTCGGTGTTATTTTTGCCCAGGAAGGATCGACCAATTAAAAAGCTCGTCCTATAAATTAGTGACAAATGGACCGAGAGAGGCTACAGTCAGGATTCGAAGGATTCCAACGAGTGCCACTGGCGAAATAGTAATGAGAAAATTAAAAAGTTGAAGAGGGACGAGATGGACTCAGCCCTCCTCGGACGAGAAGCACTGTCATAAAAATCAAAGGCAAATTAAAAAGCCGTAATTACACCGGCCTCTCTAAATAGGACCGTGGAATGTGAAATTGCGAAGATTTTAATTTTAAATAATTACAGTATAAAAACTCGGCGTGTATTTACATGTAATTTTTCTTGTAATTAGTACTGGCATGCGGACGTATTTTCGTTTTAATCAGGGATGCATCCGGAGCTTCATAAATTACGGTTTTAATATGAGAAACTTTATGTAATGAATTATTACTCTTGCATTTTTTTTTGAGGCATGGATTCATCACGTAATGGTATTTTGAGCTACACTTATTTGACTCCTAAACATGGGTTTAAACGAGCAGCCTATATGGATTCTTATCTGCGATATATCTGACACTTTTTTATGTCCCTTATCACCAACGTAAAAATATTATGTCTTTTTGTTTTAGGGTCTTCGTAGGCGTTTTCGACAGATTTATGTGAGCAGAATACAAATGTGGAGTCAAAGAAAACCTAATCCTTCGTGCAGAAAAAAAAACAATTTATTTTTATGATTATTAACGTTTTCTTTTTAGCTCTTTAGCCATAGTATACTGGGTAGAGTTAATTTTGTGGTGTGGATAAACAAGTTTACTCAAATTTGCAACTTCTGTTTGGTACAGAACAACAACAAAAATTCTTACTATTACACAATTTTTGTCAAAACTTTTATTATCTAAAAAGGCAATTAAAAAAGTTATGGTGATTATATTTCTTGTACCCTGTACGACATCCTGTTGATATTACTTGACGGATCACCGGAAGGACAGCCCTTCCTTCCGGGAAGATTTACGACCTCCCCTCCCACGGAAACACTTTGAAAAATTAACACAATATCTTACATTGCGCGGATCGCGCTTCACGACAACGCGACACGCTGAAGCGTCTCTACTTTCGAACTAAACCATCGCAGAGCGCAGACGATCCACGCTGTCTCTTGCTCACCACCTACACTTACACTCACCACCTAACCCTCAAACGTATACGCTCGGCGAACGTATGTTTTCCAATTACGGGCCCCCGGATCGGTCAGGCCCACATGGCAAAGATTAGGATGGATAACAACGGATGCCCGTCACTGGAAAACGGATAACATCCGCAAAATGCAATCGGATGTTGCAGATCGGAGACGCCGCCCCCGAAGGCAACGTTTTCGTTAGACGCGCCCATACGTGATGCATTCGTACAATTTGTCTAAAGAAATGAGGTTCGACGGTAGACGCTTTTATATATGTGCGGAAAGTGGATTCGGTTCTGGTTGTGACTCGCAATCTTGTTCCACACTTACGGTAAAGCATCCATTCTAAAATGGAAATCTTAAGCTAGACTTCAGGTAGGTATATTGTCGAAGAGATAGGTACCTGTTTTCGAGAGGATTCAGGGGACCCCAAAACGCGTATTTCGACTAAAATCCCGACTTTCCTTCTAGGTTACTAGTCGGAAAGTAAAAATACAGTTTTCGAAAGCAAGACGAAATATTTATTCTAGCCAATTATGTTCACGAAAGCCTTATTTGTATGAGAAGCAACTTTTTTACATAATACTATTACACAAAGCATCTTAGCTCAATACGTATCCGATACAAGCTACAATAGAAAATCTGCCAATGATTTGCGATTTCGTAGCGCTTGCCAAAAGGTTCCTTTGAAACCAAAGTCTCAACATGAAGAGGTATCGCACGAATGGAAAATGCTCTTCGAAAATAAAGCTGTATCGATTAGAAGGGTTTTTACAGATCGCTCTCTCGGTTTGCAACAAAGGTGCACAAACAACGCGTACATCAGGCGAGGGGAGCTTTCAGTGCGGAAACTGGAAAACCTCTCAACGGAGCGCGTTGCACACCAAAAGAACTGCGATAGCAATCAGAATTTATTCTTGTAATGTAACTCCAGCTCAACAAATTGGCGTAAGAAGTTCCCAACGCCATTGATCTTGGCAATCAATGAGGGACATTACCAGTTCTCGGATTCTCAGGTCTAGTATTTCGCAAGTTTCCTACGTATAGATGGCGCTCCTAATTTTCCCAGAGTTTTGTATTTAAGCAGAATTTAGACACTCCTTTTGGTGTGTGTGTGTGTGTGTGTACCCACATAAAAGGTTTCTGCGATTTCCAGGAATGCGGATACAGACGCATGAATGTATAAAGGATGTTTGCTTGTACCGTATTTAGTTGAGGAATGTGTTTTCTGTTCGTAAATGCGACGAAAATGTTATATCTAATGTTTACAGAGTTGTTATGTCAAGGATCTAATTAATATATCTCCCCTATGTGTTGACACAAATTTAATCTGTTAATAAATGTAAATAAACCAGTGCGAACTGAATGGTTTAGTTAAAGACTTTAAAGACGAGGTTTATCAAAAGAAAAATCCGAGTTATTGGGTTCTAGGCTACAGATATGGAATCTGGAAGGTGTGACAGTATTATCATTTATAAAGCGTAACGAGCGTTTTAAAGCACATTTTAAAATGAAAGGATCTTTACGTGTATGTCACGATGTTGAAGGTCTTATGAACGAGGTTGATATTCTCCACGATCCTTCTGAATGGTGGCTTTTTATCGATTTATCAAAATACAACTTGAAAGCAGTACTTTTGCATGAATTTATATAATTTGTTAACAGATTTTGTTGCAGTTATCTCAGTTTTTTAAGGCACATATAATCTGGAACACTTTTTTTTGTTGTATCAGGAAGTTTGTTCCTTTGTGTAATTTGGGTAGATAGTTTCAGGATAGATGGTCTAATTACACATTTGAACCGGAAACCATTACACAAGCTTCCAAAGCCCAGAATGTGTTTACATAGTGAAGCATTGAAACTTGTGGTGCCATTTCAACATTGTACACACAACAAACATCACAGCAATATCACTTTACTCAATCCTTTCTGAGAGTCAAATAGAAGGGGACTGAAATGTACGAAAACTTTTGCTTTTCTATTATTTTTATATTCTCATCTAGCTCTAACTTGTGTTTCTTATTCACGGAGTATCTATAACAAAATCAAAACTTAACAAACAATTTAACATAAACGTAAGTTTTGTTAGAGTTTTGGTTTTCAGCTCACAACAAATGCTTTAGTGCTGCTCTCGTTACAAGATGAATACGATGCATTTTAATTAACTTTTAGCAGCATCTTGACCAACTTCCTCTGTTTGTTTTCTGCAACAGCAGCGAGAATATTCCGTTTGCAGGCCGTGGCACGTAAAAGCGTTAGTGCAGTTCCCTCACGTAGTTTCCATTACCTAAATAATTTCTCTGCATTGCACGACCATTTCCATTGTGTTTTACCCTGTTGTGTTGCTCAATGATAATTTTTTGTGTGTGTAAGAAGTAATATAACGGAAATTATCTGTAAACTTCTCTTGGAATTTAATGGGGTCTTGTTTACTTTCGGTCCAGCCTTACAAAACGTTTTTCGTAAGAGGAGATGGGCAGTACCTACATCCCAAAACCGGCATAAAAATGTTACCGTTTCAAGAACAAATAGAACTATTTATTGAGTTTTTTGCTTCTTGTTCTTTGATTCTACAGTACGCCGAAAGACAGGATTATATTGGCAAGGATTTTGGAGGTAACGGTCCAAGTTTTGCATCCATATTATGTTCACTCAGCCATGCTGTTATTTCTACTGATATTTTATATAAAATCACACCCAAAACTAGTAAAATATGTAACCTTTACATTGTTTTTTCTTGCAAATCAGTTGTTTGTTTCATTGGAAATGTTTTTTAAAGCATATGTCAAAATTGAAGAATCTTTACGTGTATGTCACGATGTTGAATGTCTTATGAACGAGTTTGATATTCCCCACGATCCTTCTGAATGGTGGCTTTTTATTGATTTATCAAAATACAACTTGAAAGCAGTACTTTTGCATGAATTTATATAATTTGTTAACAGATTTTGTTGCAGTTATCTCAGTTTTTTATGGAAAATATAATCTGGAACAATTTTTTGTTGTTGTATCAGGAAGTTAGAAATTTGTTCCTTTGTGTAATTTGGGTAGATAGTTTCAGGATAGATGGTCTAATTACACATTTGAACCGGAAACCATTACACAAGCTTCCAAAGCCCAGAATGTGTTTACATAGTGAAACATTGAAACTTGTGGTGCCATTTCAACATTGTACACACAACAAACATCACAGCAATATCACTTTACTCAATCCTTTCTGAGAGTCAAATAGAAGGGGACTGAAATGTACGAAAACTTTTGCTTTTCTATTATTTTTATATTCTCATCTAGCTCTAACTTGTGTTTCTTATTCACGGAGTATCTATAACAAAATCAAAACTTAACAAACAATTTAACATACACGTAAGTTTTGTTAGAGTTTTGGTTTTCAGCTTACAACAAATGCTTTAGTGTTGCTCTCGTTACAAAATGAATACGATGCATTTTAATTAACTTTTAGCAGCATCTTGACCAACTTCCTCTATTTGTTTTCTGCAACAGCAGCGAGAATATTCCGTTTGCAGGCCGTGGCACGTAAAAGCGTTAGTGCAGTTCCCTCACGTAGTTTCCATTACCTAAATAATTTCTCTGCATTGCACGACCATTTCCATTGTGTTTTACCTTGTTGTGTTGGTCAATGGCTTGCACTGGAAATTAAACGTGGGTTGGATCTAAGATGATAATTTTTTGTGTGTGTAAGAAGTAATATAACGGAAATTATCTGTAAACTTCTGTTGGAATTTAATGGGGTCTTGTTTACTTTAGGTTCAGCCTTACAAGACGTTTTTCGTAAGAGGAGATGGGCAGTACCTACATCCCAAAACCGGCATAAAAATGTTACCGTTTCAAGAACAAATAGAACTATTTATTGAGTTTTTTGCATCTTGTTCTTTGATTCTACAGTACGCCGAAAGGCAGGATTATATTGGCAAGGATTTTGGAGGTAATGGTCCAAGTTTTGCATCCATATTAAGTTCACTCAGCCACGCTGTTATTTCTACTGATATTTTGTATAAAATCACACCCAAAACTAGTAAAATATGTAACCTTTACATTGTTTTTTCTTGCAAATCAGTTGTTTGTTTCATTGGAAATGTTGAGGGTCTTATAAACGACTTTGATATTCCCCACGATCCTTCTGAATGGTTGCTTTTCATCGATTTACCAAAATACAGCTTGGAAGCAGTACTTTTGCATATTCTTTGAATTTATATATTTTGTTGACTGATTTGTGTGATTCATGATGATCTATAATTAAAATAGGCTTAACTATTGTTCCTACCAACCCCCTATTGTGTACAGACGAAGAAGGTGTAGGTAGATACTGTAGAAATACAATCCCAATCCACTCTAACCGGCGGATTTGATAAATGACTCATCAATTATTGTTACAATTAACGCAAACAACACCGAATAACAGATGTAGGTACGTGTGTATTTAGAACAGCATTTGTTCACGGATTTGTAATCCCATTGACGAAGTTAGGGGTCGTACATAGAAATCAGGGCGAGGGGCGGGCGACCAGAACTCCCGCTGTGCGGTAGATGGCGCTAGTAAAGGGTTGACATAGGTTAGGTTAACACCCCAAAAAAACTGTCAAATTTTGAGCGTCAATAACTTTTGTAATCTTTTGTATATTTTCATGATTCTTTCAGGAAATTACAGATAAATTATTCGTAATTATTCCTAGGTTTTACGATTCCAAATTCAAAATAAAACGGCCTGAGAAACTTTCATAATAAGGCTGAAGACTCTCTAATCAGTTTAGAGAGTCTTCAGAGCTAAATTAATAGACATATGCCTGTATAAATATGGCAACCCTGTCCTAGTGGTATAGAAAGTCCCTTAAATCCCACCAGAGTGCGCTGGTGGCGTTTGAACTGGTCTGAACGTAAACACAATGCCGGCTTGACGTTTTTGTTTCGACAGAGGTACTTTATACCCCACCAGGCTAACAACCCTAACCACCACTTCATCGTATTGTTCGTGAAAGCACAGTGGAATCAGGAACACGCTAGGTCCGTGCGGGCACAGTGCGCTCACTGTGACTTGTGTTGCCTACCGAACGGCACAAGAAGAGGAAATAAGATTTCGAGTTTTAATGGACTCCACTCTAGAGTTACTTAATGTGAGATTATTGTGAAGGGGGTGGATTTGAAGTAAAGGAGGTTAATTTTGGCACGCAACGGTTCGCCTCGTACGGCCTAGAGTAATTTATGACGAAAACATTAAATGGCCCTCCGTCGGCTTACTTAATAAAGGATGCCGTTTTTAGTCGTCCCCGACCCTCACTTTGAATCGAATTCACCACGCAAACGCACTTTCGGATTTAATCATTCACGTTCAAGACGATTCGCAAGAACCGGTGCCACGGATAATCCCGCTGTTTGTTAATCTTGTACAATTTTCACGCTCCGGTATACATAAATAATGCGGCAATTTCGAGTTTAATTTCTAAGGGTGGGCGACCCTAATGAAAATTGTACGAAGACCACCTTTGACGTGGAAAAACCTAAATTATGGCTAACCGCTGAATTAGCCATCCTCTTGAATTAAACAATAATTTATGTTGGAGTTAAACTTTATCTTTCTTATTTGATTTAGACCTGCTCCTTTATTGGAAATGGTAAACTAACTGCTGTATTTCCAGGACAGACTGTATACTTGTAGAAAATATACCACAAAAAAACCAGTAGAAATAAGTCCGATATATCGACCATACTTGTACAGTTCGGAGTTCTTATAGAAGAATTGTGAGTGGAAGGCATTGGCAAGCATTCAATGCACCAATACAAATAAATTAGCTATTGATCTTGACCAACAAAAGTACCGAGAGCAGAGTGCGCGGAACGATGACGTACAGCAGCAGCTGGGCGACTGAAAAAGCTGAAGAGGGTAAACAATGCCGTTCGATTGGGATGATTCCCTCAAATAAAAGAGCAATCAATGCTTGCATTAAGTTCTTTCGTTTATTGGTAGCTCTATTATTTTACTACCAGTGCACATAAATATTTTTTGCAGAAACGTACGGATAGTAATAAAAGTACCTATATATTTTTAGAGCGATGTACTGAAATCACTTATTGGGATTTATTCGATGGTTGGGTTTTCTTCTTTTGAGTTACCTAAAGAAATTTAATCTGCAGAGGGTTTAGAAGATGCCCCGAAAAAAATTCGAACAAATCATTTAAGTCATACAAGAAAGACATCAAGAATACATTGTAATAGAGATCTAATTAAAATATTGGAAAAACTACTTCCCATGTAAAAGCAAGTATTTGTTTTAACTATCTTTAAAATTTAGATTTAGATAGTTTTATAACCCTTTACGCAATTGCAGTTAAGTTTAATTAACAACACAAAATCGAATAAACGCCGAATTAATTTTTAAGTGACAACTCTTTCTATTTTTGTCCTACATTTGTACTGTTAAAACACAGTTTTGTTCTTAATTATTGAGTATCAATGTGATGGAATTAAATATAATTTTGGACGTTGTGGATGCTGCTGATTCTATTCCAAAGAATTATTTAGTAGGGTGATGTTTTGCGAGTGCTTCCGTGAGCAGTGTTGGATGAAAACTCGGAAGTAATTCGTTCAGAGCCTTGTTTAATGTCCAATTTGCGCAATTTAGGTACATCATGAGTGTAAAAGATAAAAGGACTTGATGATTTAATACAGAAAATTACACAAGAATTTGATAATGGTTAGGTACTACAACAAAATGCCAGTTTTAACTTGAATAAATAATGTACCATTAAAATAAGAAACTAATATTCAATAAAAAATATTCTAAATACTAATACAATTAGTATTTTATATATAACGAAAGTAACATTAGTATACTAGTGACACTACATAGAAAACAATAACAAATTACTAAAAGAAAAACTAAAAGATTGCAGGATTGCAGTATACAAACAATAACGATAAACTGTTGAAAACAACTGAAAGAACTGAAAAGTATATTATTGCGACAATGCTTGTTCTGAACGTTTACAGCCCTTTCAACTTCAAATCTAATAAAAAGTAATTTCGAAGTTGTAGATGCCGCTCTGACAAATCTATGTCATCATAAGGCCTCTTGCTTTATTTCTCTCTTATAATAAAGTTTACAAAACGAAGTTACCTCAATTTCCGCGAAATATTCCAACTTACAAAACGATAATACATCATTTAGAAACTTTATGACCTTGGATATCATTTCTATGCTTTAATAACGTAAACAATGCCGTTCGATTGGGATGATTCCCTCAAATAAAAGAGCAATCAATGCTTGCATTAAGTTCTTTCGTTTATTGGTAGCTCTATTACTTTACTACTAGTGCACATAAATATTTTTTGCAGAAACGTACGGATAGTAATAAAAGTACCTATATATTTTTAGAGCGATGTACTGAAATCACCTATTGGGATTTATTCGATAGTTGGGCTTTCTTCTTTTGAGTTACCTAAAGAAATTTAATCTGCAGAGGGTTTAGAAGATGCCCCGAAAAAAATTCGAACAAATCATTTAAGTCATACAAGAAAGACATCAAGAATACATTGTAATAGGGATCTAATTAAAATATTGGAAAAACTACTTCTCATGTAAAAACTAGTTTTCTTTTTAACTATCTTTAAAATTTAGATTTAGATAGTTTTATAATCCTTTACATAATTGCAGTTAAGTTTAATTAACAACACAAAATCGAATAAACGCCGAATTAATTTTTAAGTGACAACTCTTTCCATTTTTGTCCAACATTTGTACTGTTAAAGCACAGTTTTGTTCTTAATTATTGAGTATCAATGTGATGGAATTAAATATAATTTTGGACGTTGTGGATGCTGCTGATTCTATTCCAAAGAATTATTTAGTAGGGTGATGTTTTGCGAGTGCTTCCGTGAGCAGTGTTGGATGAAAACTCGGATGTAATTCGTTCAGAGCCTTGTTTAATGTCCAATTTGCGCAATTTACATCATGAGTGTAAAAGATAAAAGGACTTGATGATTTAATGCAGAAAATTACACAAGAATTTGATAATGGTTAGGTACTACAACAAAATGCCAGTTTTAACTTGAATAAATAATGTACCATTAAAATAAGAAACTAATATTCAATAAAAAATATTCTAAATACTAATACAATTAGTATTTATATATAACAAAAGTAACATTAGTATACTAGTGACACTATATAGAAAACAATAACAAATTACTAAAAGAAAAACTAAAAGATTGCAGGATTGCAGTATACAAACAATAACGATAAACTGTTGAAAACAACTGAAACAACTGAAAAGTATATTATTGCGACAATGCTTGGTTCTGAACGTTTACAGCCCTTTCAACTTCAAATCTAATAATAAGTAATTTCGAAGTTGTAGATGCCGCTCTGACAAATCTATGTCATCATAAGGCCTCTTGCTTTATTTCTCTCTTATAATAAAGTTTACAAAACGAAATTACCTCAATTTCCGCGAAATATTCCAACTTACAAAACGATAATACATCATTTAGAAACTTTATGACCTTGGATATCATTTCTATGCTTTAATAACGTAAACAATGCCGTCCGATTGGGATGATTCCCTCAAATAAAAGAGCAATCAATGCTTGCATTAAGTTCTTTCATTTATTGGTAGCTCTATTATTTTACTACCAGTGCACATAAATATTTTTTGCAGAAACGTACGGATAGTAATAACAGTACCTATATATTTTTAGAGCGATGTACTGAAATCACTTATTGGGATTTATTCGATAGTTGGGCTTTCTTCTTTTGAGTTACCTAAAGAAATTTAATCTGCAGAGGGTTTAGAAGATGCCCCGAAAAAAATTCGAACAAATCATTTAAGTCATAGAAGAAAGACATCAAGAATACATTGTAATAGGGATCTAATTAAAATATTGGAAAAACTACTTCTCATGTAAAAGCAAGTATTTGTTTTAACTATCTTTAAAATTTAGATTTAGATAGTTTTATAACCCTTTACGCAATTGCAGTTAAGTTTAGTTAACAACACAAAAGCGAATAAACGCCGAATTAATTTTAAAGTGACAACTCTTTCAATTTTTGTCCAACATTTGTACTGTTAAAGCACAGTTTTGTTCTTAATTATTGAGTATCAATGTGATGGAATTAAATATAATTTTGGACGTTGTGGATGCTGCTGATTCTATTCCAAAGAATTATTTAATAGGGTGATGTTTTCCAAGTGCTTCCGTGAGCAGTGTTGGATGAAAACTCGGAAGTAATTCGTTCAGAGCCTTGTTTAATGTCCAATTTACGCAATTTACATCATGAGTGTAAAAGATAAAAGCACTTGATGATTTAATACAGAAAATTACACAAGAATTTGATAATGGTTAGGTACTACAACAAAATGCCAGTTTTAACTTGAATAAATAATGTACCATTAAAATAAGAAACTAATATTCAATAAAAAATATTCTAAATACTAATACAATTAGTATTTTATATATAACGAAAGTAACATTAGTATACTAGTGACACTATATAGAAAACAATAACAAATTACTAAAAGAAAAACTAAAAGATTCCAGGATTGCAGTATACAAACAATAATGATAAACTGTTGAAAACAACTGAAACAACTGAAAAATATATTATTGCGACAATGCTTGTTCTGAACGTTTACAGCCCTTTCAACTTCAAATCTAATAAAAAGTAATTTCGAAGTTGTAGATGCCGCTCTGACAAATCTATGTCATCATAAGGCCTCTTGCTTTATTTCTCTCTTATAATAAAGTTTACAAAACGAAGTTACCTCAACTTCCGCGAAATATTCCAACTTACAAAACGATAATACACCATTTAGAAACTTTATGACCTTGGATATCATTTCTATGCTTTAATAACGTATATTATGTTGCACAATAACTTAGATTTAACTAATAATATATAAGGGAGGTATACAAAAGAACTTTCAGGTCGAAGTCTTCCGAAAGGATTGTGGCCTGCGAAAGTTGTCTTTCTTTCTCTGTCTTATAACAATAATAAGTAAAAATACACACATAGAAAACACCTAGATATCACAAAATATATCTTTACGAGTAATATTATCATCAAATCCCACTAAAATCTGTATAAAATTCCAATAGACTTGCTTTAACGGTCCCAAACGCGGAAACAAAACAGTTCGTAAACTGTACATGTCGTTGACCTCGGCTATCTACTGTTATAAAACGGCAATGTGCTGAAAACTGAGCGGAATCATGAGAATCTGCGAGACATCGAGTACGATTCTCCCCTTTTCACACTCGCAGTAAAATGAAATACGTACCATTTAATACTGCCTCGGGTTTCGATATCGACGCTGTGTCTAGCTCAAGTTTTTCCCTTTACAACTCGAGGGGTTAAAGTGACTGCGAACGGGACGAATTTATATTAGCCAGACTATGAGCTTTCAAGTGAGGGTTGTTTCCATAGTAAAATAAACTTAACGTTTGACTGTTTGAGGGTAAGGTGAGCTTGGGATATATGGAGGTCTTCGTTTCTGTTAAAGGTTTGTTTATAAACCTATTTGGGGATGGATATTTTATAGTATCGTTGGCACGTTATTACCCTTCGGTTTTATTGGTGATACATGGCGCTATTTCTTTGGATCATTGAAGATGTTATATTGTTTGCGTCTGTGTCCATTTGCATCTAAAAAAAAATACGGAAGAGGTAAAAGCAGCTCACTGCTGCTATTTTGGATTTAGAATTGTAGATCTGGAAAAGCCAGATCGGACTTTTAAAATGGATGAAAGGGGAGCAAACGAAAATGTCGTTTACAGTGCCCATGTTGTGGTAAGAGCCTTCCAATCATGTAGACGATTGCTATTTTTGCACGATAAGCGTCTCCGGATATTCGAAGAAGGATAAGGAGTGTCTGAAATCACTCGGTCGCCAGTGCGAACTATATGATTTGGTTAAAGACTTAAAAAAAATACTGGTTAACCAAGGTATGTGTGCAATTGTACATAACAACAAATATTTGTATTGAAATACACATTAGCCTAGTTAATGCAAAACAATAACGAGCTGTGGTAGACTGAAGAAACGTAATACATAATTTAAAATCGGTTAAATTAAATTTTGCGAAAATTATGCAGCCGCGAAATAGTCATAATAATTGCAATAACAATCATAATTAACTAATTATACTGGGAAGTAATCAATTTTATGGGACCATTTGGCGTGCATGGTCTGTCGGCCACTAGTTGAAAATGAATTTTTATGGTTCGGTCGTAACATAAAGTTTGATTTCATTGCTGTTCGACCAATTTAACTTTCCTAAATGCATTTCAATAGCCAATATGATCAATGGAAATGTAATCAAATATAATGTTTCCAAAATTATGCTTTCCATAAAGAAAAATTAACAAATCTTTGCAAAGTTATTTGGTGAAGTATTTACTTAAACAATGTAAATTTATCTTCTTTTTCAAATAGACCCTTATTATGCTTTTTATAGTGCCTCAAGTGTTTGATAGTCATGTCATACACACTCTCCGATCAATTTCAACTTATAAATTCTTTCACGACCGTTCCTGTAAAAGTTTCAGGAGTTTGAATGTTTTGAGGAAAATTGAAAAGTTTGCGTCCACATTTGATGGCGATATCACTTAGAAAACCATCTCTAACATAAATATTTTGACCGACCCAATTATTATTGGTCACTACATAAAATAAAGCGGTTATAACAGTAAATTTTGTGTTCTAATTCTGTTTTATTCTGTTGCGGAAGGTGAATTTATTTATATTTGAATTGTGGATATAAAACGTTGCAATATAATGATTATTGTAGATATAAATTTGTGGCTGTGGAATGAGTTGATTGCCAATTTTATGTTTATAGGTGTATATATAAGTTTGTTGACAATTGTAGTTACGCAAATATTCCCGTAAACAAATTGAAATGTTTTAATTTCATCCATAATAAAATCGTTCCACAAATATTTGCATTATCTTCCGTTGTTGTAAATCAGTAAAACAAACACGTATTTTTTTCTAAACATAATAAAATAAAATTTCTATAATTCCCAAATAACAATACGCACAGGAAATTTATTAATAACGAATTGTTGACGTAATTTACAATTTATAACAAATGGGATATTCGATGTAGGTAATAACTGGAAACATGTATGTACTATTATATTTGAAATGTAGGTATTCAATAATTATTACAAATTGATTCAGAAGGCATATTAAAATATGCCTAAATAAAATATATATTAAAATGGTGAAAACTAAATATGCTAAATATATTTTCCTTCTAGGGTAATAAATTATTTCAAATCATAATAACTTTAGGAAATGTATCGCACAATATGTATATAAATAGCAAAAATACGCATCACGTCCACCAATATGGTCGAGTTCAAAACAGGTAACAAAAAAATTGTTTTTCTACTTCGCATTCACAATGCACACATTGTAACACTGTTTTCGGTGTTACAATTAGCAAATTGTAAAACCGTTTTTAGTAACTTTTTTCTAAGATTGGTGACATTGATATCAAATGAGGTTCACAGATATTTGAATTTAAGTGACAGATGACAGTGTTACCAACGGTTGCACCCATAAATACTCTAGATTGGAATTTTACCTAATATACTTCTAAATTTTTATAAAATTAATGACGCAAAGTAGAAAAAATAGTATATTACGCTCGTTTTATAAGACATATTGGCGCATTCGTTCATTTGGGTAACTTTTTTCTAAGATTGCTGACATTGATATCAAATGCATGTCAAACGAAAATACACATAACCACAAAAGTAAGCACAAACTAATTTTTTAGAATCGCACAAACTGCGAAGTATGTATATTTTTATACATATTTAAACATGCGTGTTGCATCCTAGGTTTCGTACTACTAGTATATGATGGTATATAATAATTATCAATAATTACTTTTTCACAGATATTTGAATTTAAGTGACAGATGACAGTGTTATCAACGGTTGCACCCATAAATACTCTAGATTGGAATTTTACCTAATATACTTCTAAATTTTTATAAAATTAATGACGCAAAGTAGAAAAAATAGTATATTACACTCGTTTTATAAGACATATTGGCGCATTCGTTCATTTGGGGCACTCGTCGCTGGCGCTCCTCGTACCCCAAACAACTCATGCGCCAATTTGACGTCTTATAAAACTTGTATAATAATATACTATTTCCTTCTAGGGTAATAAATTATTTCAAATCATAATAAGTTTAGGAAATGTATCGCACAATATGTATATAAATAGCAAAAATACGCATCACGTCCACCAATATGGTCGAGTTCAAAACAGGTAACAAAAAAATTGTTTTTGGTCGAGTTTTGTAAAGTTGAACACTCTCGTACCACACATGTGCGGGTTTCACACAGGTTTTAAAATGAAAAAGCAACACAAATCGGGTTTTCTTATATATACTTATATATCTGGGTATTTTTACCTATTGAAAACTGCGAAATATACTGTCCAAACAAAAAAATTGTTTTCGTACACGGACGGAAATGAAATCATCGATACAAAATGCTAACATAGAAAGATTTCAAACCACATATTTATGTTGAAATTTGAAATATTACCTTGAATAGTTCTATACGACGCAATCTATAGGTGTCTCGTTCCAGAGTGATTTAAAAACGAAAATAAAACAGCAAAAATGTCGTTTATATATGAACGTTAAAGCTATTGAAAAGTGCTAAATTCTATGTCCTAACATCTAATGCTCGAATGCCTAACGACTAACAATACAAAATTGAAGTATTTTTACTTTCCGACTAGTACCCTAGACCCTAGAAGGTACTTATAACGTAAAAAAAAGGAAATTATATATACGAAAGGTACGATATTTATCTGGGAATTTTCTTTTCACTGTACACTGCTACAATTCATACATATTTTTGCTGTTTTAATGCAGTGCATTTCTCTAAACTATAATTCCAGAATTAATTGGATGATGTACTGTTTGTCTACATATCAAAATATTCAATGTGGAAAAAATCTATTTTTCTACTTTGCATTCACAATGCACACATTGTAACACTGTTTTCGGTGTTACAATTAGCAAATTGTAACACCGTTTTTAGTAACTTTTTTCTAAGATTGGTGACATTGATATCAAATGCATGTCAAACGAAAATACACATAACCACAAAAGTAAGCACAAACTGATTTTTTAGAATCGCACAAACTGCGAAGTATGTATATTTTTATACATATTTAAACATGCGTGTTGCATCCTAGGTTTCGTACTACTAGTATATGATGGTATATAATAATTATCAATAATTACTTTTTCACAGATATTTGAATTTAAGTGACAGATGACAGTGTTACCAACGGTTGCACCCATAAATACTCTAGATTGGAATTTTACCTAATATACTTCTAAATTTTTATAAAATAATGACGCAAAGTAGAAAAAATAGTATATTACACTCGTTTTATAAGACATATTGGCGCATTCGTTCATTTGGGGCACTCGTCGCTGGCGCTCCTCGTGCCCCAAACAACTCATGCGCCAATTTGAAGTCTTATAAAACTTGTATAATAATATACTATTTCCATACTGTATAATATAACGTAAGAAGAAAAACAGTATTATACACTACAATTTCCCATAATAGTTGCCACAATTCATCATTTCCAAAAGTAACTAGGCAGTACTATTACTATTTTCTGTAAATTACGTTTTTATATGAACATTTACTTGAAATATGATCTTAGAGTATGGATTGATTTCAGTGGACGGGACACAGCCTCATTAGGCTCCTTGTACTATCCTCCTTGGTTCATAGATCTCCTTAGAGTACGATCCTACTTGAAGTTTGTACCAAGGCATCCTGTGGCCTTTGTGTAAGCGAGAATATCGCTAACCACCCTTTTATTAAATACAATAAACGTTTTATAACAATTTCAGAAATAATTTTTGTATAGATGAAAAAAAAATGATCGTAAAATACAAATTTTATGTTAGAATTTCTTTTATATTAAACTTTACACAATTCAAATTTATTGTCTAATACAGTTCTCAAATCAATTTTGCACAAATCAATTTATAAAAGCAATAATAATAAATAATTATTCAAATGAAGTTGTTATAAAATTTCAATGAACACAACCAAGCATATTTTCAATATTAAATCATATCTAGTTATTATCTTTCCGCAGATCACAACGAAATTATAATAAGAAACAAACAATATTTTATACACCACGGCGACGGCTAAGAAATATGCGAAGAGTGATCCAAAAATAGCTACTTACATGACAACAGCCAAGAGGCACATCTCCTTGATAGCATCAGGAATCACTAAATTCAGATAATCGCCACACACGTTTAATCAGCTGCACTACACACTACACTGCACAGCTACCTCAAAAACTTATCAACAACAGTTCACAACAAACGTTCAAACTTAACAAATTAAATCTCCTCAAACAACATAACACACAAATAACGATTTATTTATACCTCTAAAGCTTTTACGACTACTTATTAATTATTTATTTGAACTAATTTTAATAATAAACAGTTCGACGGTGTATGATTATATTTGAGGTGTGTTTTATTTTTGTTGATGGTCGTTTTCTCTGCAGGTTGGAATTCGGTATGTATAGAATACGTAACGCATGTTGGTATTCCAAGACGCGTCACGTCCGCTCCGGCAAAGCGTCGGCGAGTCACTGGCGTCCCGGCGCTACGTTCAAATTCTACGTTAAACTTGGCGCTCGACGCCGGCCGCCGTCGTCGTCGTCGTCGTCGTTTCTGCGATCCACGACCGACCTGGCGACTAGCAGAAGGTCATGGTTGCAATGTTTAGATATGTCAAAGTTATTGGCATTTTTCAACATTTTAAATCATAGATTATTTAACATTTATTATATACAAGAGCTTCTATAAAAAGAATCTCTTGCAACCCTATTTTTTTGGGATATTCGACAAATAAAACTTGCGTATGAAAAGTAAACCAAGAGAAAAAAACTGAATGGAAAATGAATCCATCGGATTTAGATGTTGGTTCGTGAAAGTGTGGAGAGGGCATCTTTCGTCGTGCAATTTCCCAGAGGACTCTTTTGTTGCTTTTTCATTCCCGTAGAAATAAACGATCCATTGAAGCCGCCCTGCAGCAGTGAAAGGCCTCGCCAAATTACAACAAACACTTCAACCGGATGACGTTCTTTAAAATTCATTACAATCAACCAAGCAAGTCACCAGTCACGCTGTACCGAAACCGTTTTTAAGAATGTATACAACGCAATTTATAATCAAATTAGAAATGATCAAACAACTTTACTAAGTTCGAGTACAGGCAGCGTAACACTAATGTGAACGCCAACATTTAGTGGTGTTATTTAGGCTTATGGCATCAGAGTCTTTCGTCGCAGTCAAACTTGACAGCAGTCAACAATTATTGTCAAATAAATCACAGACTAGACAGACGCGCAGTAAACGTTATTTCCATGACCCCCGATATCTCGTTTCTCTCTTCAACTATCGTCTATTTCACTCTAAAAGCATGAAACCGTGACATAGGGGGCGCTTGGGGCACGTTGGCGCCATATTTGAAATAAATCTTTCGAATTAATAAACTAGTTAAAATTTAGATTAAAAAATGTTTGTTATCGCAGTCTTAACTTCTTGCATATTATTATAAATAAAAAATATAAAGGAATTTATTACACATATTATATCAATGTAATATAACTGATTATAGCAAAACGAAAATTTATATAACTGAATGCAGTTGCGGGATACTACAAAACATATAAATAAATAATTTTAGGCCACATAAATAATAAACATATATAAAACAATATTTTATTAAGACAATAAATTAAAATTTATTAGTCGAAAATAGAGGTTACACATAAGTACATAAGTATACATAAGTACGCACCTATCCAGATTCTTCGGCAAACAGAATAATTTCTCTTTATCGGGTTTTCAACAAATTATACCAAAACATTTTACTAATACGTAAATATTGAAATTTGACGCTTGTCATAAGTAGTGAAATGACATACTGATGACATAATTTATAGATTTCTATAGGAACTCTGTCCATCAACCGAGCGCCCCCTGGGCAACGGTTTCACAAAAAAAAGATAAAGATGTCAATATACCGATTTAATTGGATGAAAGAAAGACAGAGGGATGTGCACTTATTGCTATCTAACTGCGGTGTCTGTCTAGTCTGTGAAATAAATTTTCAAAAATGGCTGGCTGCTGTTGCTGCTAGCAGCACCAGCAACTAGCGGCTAATAAAACACCCTAGTGTGACGTGGCATAACAGAGGTGCCGATAACTTTAGATAACCTACCTATACCTTTGAACAAATTACATAAATCACGAAAAAAATACTTTTAACCATCATCATTAACCATGCCACAGAAAAGCAAACAACGGGATATCTTTGTACATTTGACGATGTTGGATTGTATATGTATATCTCTCTCGCACTCACGATATTGCTGTATGCAACCACCTTGTTGCTCTCACGCGCCCTAGCGCTGTCGCACATAGCCCACAAAACAAGACAACAATCAAAAGACACCTACCATACATTTTATACAGGAAGAGGAAGAGTCTTGTAAATATATTATATACATAGTAAGAGTCCGACAAATATTTCTTTAAATGTATACGAAAACCCAATGCAGAAAACAAATATTACTCAGCTAGAATGTAGGGTTATACATCCACTCAACTGGTTGTCATGACCACATAAATTTAAAAATGGCTGTGCTAATGTTGTCATATGCGCTCTAATAACTAGATCTAGGAAATTTCAGGCTTACCTTTTCGCTGCCCCGTCTCGGAAATGGAATAAAATTGACCGGTAGATCTCAAGGAACACGCTAACAACACTCACAACAGGCATCCCACGGGAAAACCAGGAAATTAAGTGAAGAAAGTCAAGAAAACAGTCACAACAGATGTTTTTGTATATTCAAAGTTGTACCACACAGATTAGACAGACAGCGCAGTAAACGTTATTTTCCATGACCCCCGATATCTCGTTTCTCTCTTCAACTATCGTCTATTTCACTCTAAAAGCATGAAACCGTGACATAGGGGGCGCTTGGGGCACGTTGGCGCCATATTTGAAATAAATCTTTTGAATTAATAAGCTAGTTAAAATTTAGATTAAAAAATGTTTGTTATCGCAGTCTTAACTTCTTGCATATTATTATAAATAAAAAATATAAAGGAATTTATTACACATATTATATCAATGTAATATAACTGATTATAGCAAAACGACAATTTATATAACGGAATGCAGTTGCGGGATACTACAAAACATATAAATAAATAATTTTAGGCCACATAAATAATAAACATATATAAAACAATATTTTATTAAGACAATAAATTAAAATTTATTAGTCGAAAATAGAGGTTACACAAAAGTACATAACTATACATAAGTACGCACCTATCCAGATTCTTCGGCAAACAGAATAATTTCTCTTTATCTGTTTTTCCACAAATTATACCAAAACATTTTACTAATACGCAAATATTGAAATTTGACGCTTGTCATAAGCAGTGAAATGACATACTGATGACATATAATTTATAGATTTCTGTGGGAACTCTGTCCATCAACCGAGCGCCCCCTGGGCAACGGTTTCACAAAAAAACGATAAAGATGTCAATATACCGTTTTAATTGGATGGAAAAAAGACAGAGGGATGTGCACTTATTGCTATCTAGCTGCGGTGTCTGTCTAGTCTGTGGTTCACCTGTGGTTGTACCTGTACAACAAGGACGGAGGTAAAGAGGCGTTCTGTCGTTGATGGATCTCGCTTCAATACCATATTTTAGAGTTTACACAATTTCTGTAAACTAATAATTGAGAATAACGAACAAATCTATCAAACAACTAAGACAGTACCAGTCGCAATCAAGCAAATAATATTTAAATCAAGATAACCTCAAAATAATCGTTGTATCTCCATTAAACCAGCGGAATATTATACATACAATAAATATGGATATTTGATATCCTTTTCCTTACCTTATAACATATATATTATAATTATAATGACAAATATTGTGTTTGCAAACCCAATTTACAAACTTCAGTCTGAATAATTTAAATTTTAATGTGGTGTAAGTAATTCTGATAAAATTAACTAGCCCGGTTAACAAACAGTACATACAAATTAATTTGAAGTAATTTATATTCGCAGAATTAAGCTCGTAATCCATTTTAGTCAACAAATTAAATTATAAACAGGTACGTCCCATAAATATACGTTTTGTTGGTGTCCCTCATCTCAACAACCTTTAGGGCACGTGTGTTTTGTTCTACATATCTACCTCAGGTTTACCAAATGCTTCGTAAAGCGCTAAACAGCATGTATTGTTCACTAGACAACATATATCATTTTGTTCCTGTTGTTGAAGCCGAGTAATTGAAACCGAAGCAATCATACGAATGTCCGCCATCTAATGGATTACATAAACCATATCCCGGTTGCGATTAGCTTTGGTTTTTGCGGAAACTAGATGCAGACGTTCAAAGGATGTCTTAATTACCTTTTCCGACATGATCTGCGCACCCGATTGAGGCTTGTTTATATTCCATTAACCCACTTTGTTCCCTGTTTGTGCAAAGACTGATTACACAAAAGTCTGCAAGAGTAGCAAGCCTTAATTCGACTTGCGGTAAGCCCCACGAGTCACCGCCTCCACGAAAAAAAAGCTAATTTCGTTTTGATTAACGAGCGCGGTAATCGTATTCCGAAAAAGTTTTGACAGAATATATTTGACAGTTCATTTCATCATGGCACTTTGTTAGCGCCACCATGTACGGTGTCAGCGTTTTAAGCTATTAAAAAATATTCCAAAATTGAGGAGGCGCTGTCACTACTGAATAGTAATAGTCCGTTAGAGGTTTCGAAATTTATCGGTGTTGATATCGTAAAGGTCAGAAAGTCACGGGAAAACACATTGAATACGTTTAACGTGATATAAATTCGCGTTTATCGGCAGATTGGGTCATTAGGGAAACTTTTCCGACTAGGAGTCGACAGAGGTGAAGTTGTCGAGTATGTCAGGGTTAATGTTGCGGCACGGACGGGTTAACGCGATTAGGGAAATTTGGACGAGGGCTCCATCTACCGGCGTGTTGTCCGCCGGTCAAGCCTGAACTCCCAGGGCAAGCGAACGCTTTCTGCGCCACTAAAATCCCTATCTCTATCGCCTAAATAACATTCGATGACAATAGTATTGGACCCTGGACACGGTTGGTAACAATTGTTTGTATCGTGGACTACACAAGTACAACTTCATTACAGTGATTGATGGAACCAAAGCTAAACACTAATCAGTTAGCTGTCTGGAACGTATTTCATTGCGTTTTTAGTTATATAAATCTATAAATACAGCCAGCCATCTACATATATTGTTCTCGCTGTATTTCCATTACGTTTTGCCAGCAAAACGTAGACCAATGCTCCAAAATACTAAAAAAAAGCACTGCTGGCGGCAATTAACAAAATGATATTGCTCTCGGGCAGAAATACCCGTCATATATCACTCGTGTGGCATCACGTAATGTAGGTACGAGTAGCAAATCACAAATGGTTGGTACTTTTTCCGCGGATAGCGTCGAGAATTGCGTTACAATCCGTGCTCTTTGACGGCCGAAGCGTAAACAGGAAATGGCAGGAATTTTCCACAAAAAGGCACTCTCTGCCAGTTCATCGACTCGAATGGTACTTTTAAAATGCTTTAAAACGCGCGGGCCGGCAATTTGCCGCCGTAATTGTCGGTACGGATGCCATACTCACCGGAAATAGCGGAAAATGTGCTCGTATCATGACGGACTCGGAAAATAACACCTACCATCGGGAAACGGATCGCTGACGGATTATTTTTCAATTTGCATCGGTAATTAAGCAACTATCTTGTAGTCGGCACATGATACACTAACAACAAAAATTCATACTATTACACGCATTTTATATTTTATTTTAAATAATACCACTATAAAACACATTAAAAAAACAAATATTTTTAATCCTCATCATCGGATGATAAATCTTTGTCACTATCTACCTATACTAATTGCGAACTTTCAAGTGTAGGGCTCGTTCAACGGAATCGCCCATTTTGGCCAACATTTGCGATCGAGTAGCTGCAAAATTGGGCTTTTCGATATTACTTTTGACGCTCGAATTGAAATTCCGCGTGAACTGCGCGACATCTTGTAAATTAAATGCGTCAATTTTGAAAAAAAATCACGTTTTTTCACCTCGTCGAGTGAAGGCGAACCTCGAGAAAATGTCACGTGACGTCTAGAAATTCCGTCAAGCGGATCGATGAACGTCAAAAATTTACATTTTTTTATTCGTTCCTGCCGACCTTATAAAAGCCGCTCGCTCTCATGTCTTACGATAAGATCCCTCTAAATACCATCGGAAACAGTGTTGAGCGAAAAAAACGGCCTTAAAAACAATTTTCGATCCAAAAAATCGATGTTTGTCGACCCGTGTTTTGCTGCTATTACCACAGTAACGTCAAACCCGAAACGCCCCCTGCCGGACATTCGTAACAACAGTAACAGATAGCAGATAACCTAAAATGTATCCTAAAATGTCCATATTGCGAATGTGGACAGGTGGGAAGCCTTAACCACATATTTCTAGAATGCCCAATAACTAAAGTCGAAAATTTTGACATATACACAGAGCTATCTACCTATACTAATTACGAACTTTCAAGTGTAGGGCGCGTTCAACGGAATCGCCCATTTTGGCCGACATTTGCGATCGTGTAGCTGCGAAATTGGGCTTTTCGATATTACTTTTGACGCTCGAATTGAAAAAAGGACACAATTCCGCGTGGACTGCGCGACATCTTGTAAATTAAATGCGTCAATTTTGAAAAAAAAAAATCACGTTTTTTCACCTCGTCGAGTGAAGGCGAACCTCGAGAAAATGTCACGTGACGTCAAGAAATTCCGTCAAGCGGATCGATGAACGTCAAAAATTTACATTTTTTTATTCGTTCCTGCCGACCTTATAAAAGCCGCTCGCTCTCATGTCTTACGATAAGATCCCTCTAAATACCCTTCGCAAAGAGTTTTGAGCAAAAAAACGGCCTTAAAAACAATTTTCGATCCAAAAAATCGATTTTTGTCGACCCGTGTTTTGCTGCAATTACCACAGTAACGTCAAACCCGAAACGCCCCCTGCCGGACATTCGTAACAACAGTAACAGATAGCAGATAACCTAAAATGTATGCTAAAATGTCCATATTGCGAATGTGGACAGGTGGGAAGCCTTAACCACATATTTCTAGAATGCCCAATAACTAAAATCGAAAATTTTGACTTATACACAGAGCTAGTCACTAAGTACTACTAAGTAGGTATATCGAACTGATCGGGTACCTCCGATATTTTAAGAATTGAAATTTAAATTATCGTCATTTTGCGATATATTGCTATGGGACGCTACACTGTACGAATAACTAACCGTTGAAACAACTATACCGACATTTTTATTAGAATAAAATATTATTTGGATAAAAAAATCCGTTTTCTCTCCGCATAGTCAAGGAATAAGTAACCGTGGCGCCATCTCTCAATGGGCGATTGCACCTTCCTCATACAACGTTAATTTGGTTGCCTAGTCTGATTTATACAAAATTCAATAAATTGTATTTTAACGAGAGGAAATTAAATGTAATGTATTATTAGACTGTATTGTAACACTATATTATTAAAAATAAAGTATTATTTACAAATAGCGCTATATAACAAGTTATAATAAACACAACAGCTGTCGATAATATAGAGAACCGTTCGGTGCAAGATGTCAATGAATTTTTAATAAGCAACCACGATACACTTATACACGTATAAGTGTATCGTGTAAGCAACCAACCACGTGCGTACAGCGTATTCTACACGTCACATTTGGCAGATATGCAGGGGAATGCCAGCGTTACAAGTAATACAATTACAAAATAGATCAAATGATCGAAAAAAACAGAAAACCTAATCGGCGAAAGTGAAAGGAGTAAGGACTGTATGAGATTTTCACACTTCAGTAAATCAGTTAACCAATAGCGACCCCGGTGTTTGATAATATTATTATCTTAATCTAGACCCCGGAAAGTACTTAATCTACTATTATTAAGTAGGTAGCTAAAACAGTGTGATAATTATTTTAAGATACCGACAAATCGTCTAAGCTTTTTCTCAAGTGTCAAAAAACAACTGATACAACGTAAATAATCGCGTGACAATCACCAACCGAATCTATCTACTGAATTCTTGCTATTGTAGCGTGTCGTAGTTGCGTAAAGTATTGTCCCAGACGTTACTGGGCATCAAATAAGTGTGTAAACCGATTTATAAATATAGAACGTCGGGCGCAGTAGCGACTGCTGCTGGGATTTGAACAATTCGTAGGTTCAGTTTGCGACTAACAGAGCAGTGGGAGGCCCGCGCGAGCGTCCCGCTTTTCTTTCCGATTTCCACGGCTAACGGAAACCGGCGGCCATGGATCCCGAAGCGTTCCTCGACATCGCCAACCAGGTGGTGAGACTGAAGATGTTCCCGTATTTCGACATTGCGCATTGCGTGCTATGCGCCCTGTCCGTCAGAGAGGATCTAGGAAGCGGTGAGTGTTTCTGATGCTGCTGATGCTGCGGCTGTATGGAGCTTGATTGACAGCGTCGGCGCGACCGCAGCGCCTCCACACCGCTCCGCGTTGCTTCTTCGAGGCTGCGGTTCCGTTTTCGGATTTGTGTTATTTATAATCGCGCCGAGACCGTGTGTAAGGTTGTTTCTGTGGTTTTTTTTTATAGTATTTACATTTACAAATTGCAGTAGCTTAGAATATTAAAGAACAACTAAGCAACTTTTTGATGTTGGTATCATCTTCCTTCTTGCCTATGTAGAGATCTGGCGTATTTTGTTTGGGGTTTGGGTTTCTTCTCGTCATGGTTTGAGTCTCGTCCTTTTTTTTTGTTTTTATTGGATACAAATATAGGTTAGGATAATAACTGGGACACAAAAAATTTTCACTGTCTATGGGCCTTTATAGATTTGCGTTAAATTTTGTGTTTTTTTGGGTTCATTAATATTTTTTCTTTCCGACTAGTACCCTAGAAGGAAAGTATTGTAATCGATTAAAAAAAAATCGGATTTTCAGTAAAAATATGCGTTTTGGGGTCCTCTAAATCGATTACAATGATTTCTGGAAAATGTATGTATGTGTGTATATCAGTGAACACGATTTTGCCCAAACGGAACAACGGATCGGGCTGAAATTTGGTATACCTATTTAGAATTATCAGGGGACGAACTGGATTGTTTTTGGTAACAATCTGACAACCGGAAGTGGCAGATGTTACATGCGTTTTCTTAGGGATTAATCCGATTTTGACCAAACGGTCACCGTCTCATCCTGCAGTCATTTTAAATATGTATAAAAATTTACAGATCAATGGGATGAGCGGTTTAGCTGCTATGGTTTTATACCCATAGGTTTGTGACATATCGTCGGCTCGCGATTGAAAAATAAATAAAAACGTAGAATAATCAACAACCTCGCACGAAAACACACGTATACGTGACAATAGTTATATATATCGAGAGGTGTGTTGTATCATTATAATCCCAATATAGTTATTACTATCTTACGTCATTGGTTTAATTGGTGTTTCGTTCTCTACACATTTTAGAGTTTATAAATGTATCTACAGTGTAGTAGGAATGTAATAATTGGGGATTTCAGCTGCATCCATGTTTTGTTCATTGTAATTTGAGATAAATTGTATGTGATGCCGGATATGTGAATGGTGATACTGTCTGACCTTTTCACACGCATGGGTATGATTTGTTATATTTTCAACTTAGAAGACTCGTAAATCTTTCTTTTTTATGGCCCAAATCAGTAGGGTCCTTTCGTTAAGTGCTTTGTGTCTTGATATTTTGTGTGTGTGTGTTATTTGCTTAATTATAAATTATGGTATCGTGGACCGAGATAGTTTATACATGAGAGGTATAAGTTCAAGACAAAAAGATGAAGAGAAAAACATTCTGTAGAGAACAGTCGAGATTAACAGCCGACATTCGGCATTCTACTTAAGATGTAGTCTTTTTTCATTTATTTTTATAATGTAACTTAGTGTAGTGTTTTGTGTTTTGTAAATGGTAAGCTAATTATTATTTCCTCCTTTGTGTTTTCACTTCTTTGTATTTTTACGAGAATCTAACAGCTCCTCTAGATGGTAATTTTAAGGATGAATTAAGTGTCTCTTTTATATTTTTTATTCATTCATTTTTATGTTTTTTTAATTTAATAAATTTGTTATTTTGTTAAGAAGTGTTTTCCTTTGAGTTAAATATCAATATGAGTAGTTTAATTAGTTTTGCCTGCTAAAATGCTGCACTGGTCCCATTGCAAGAACCCACGTGCAGAGCGAGTGTAAGAGCAATAATAGTGGTGTTTGGGGGGTCCTGGTGTTTGCCTTTAAATGTTTTAGAACATTTTTTTGTCATGCACTAATCACATTCCAAGAACCCACCATCCTATATTACAGGAATGTAGGTTGGGGGCCACGCCAGATATTTCGTATAAACAATGAGAATACAAGATGTTTTTTTTTTTAATCTTTGTTTAGGAGCGCACACATTCTCAAGGAAACACCCGCTGGCATGTTGGTTATCATACATGTTAGTCGTCTTCGCCGGTGGAATGATCGCCAGCGGTCTCCTAGGCGAACCCATCCTGTCACCACTAAAAAACACCCCACAAGTCATCGTCGCCACCCTTGTATGGTAACTTTCAGCTTTTTCAATTTTCGCAATTTTACTTAGACCATTGACTAACCACTTATCCAACACCACAGGTACGTCATATTCTACACTCCAATCGATCTGGGTTACAAAATAGCCAAATTCCTCCCAGTTAAATTAGTCTGCTCAGCCATGAAGGAAATCTACAGATGCAAAAAAGTATACGACGGCGTCAGCCATGCTGCCAAAATTTACCCCAACGCGTACCTGATCATGATCATAATCGGCACTGTCAAAGGCAACGGAGCCGGCTTCGTCAGGCTATTGGAAAGGCTGATCAGAGGTGTTTGGACACCAACAGCCATGGAGTTTATGCAACCCACATTGTAAGGCTTTATGACGATCTTGAGCAAGCTCCAATCGATGATTCTTTCAGCAAATTAAACCTAAACACAGAACTTGCTTTCAATTTGCTGAAAGAAACATCAAAATCTTCTAAAAAAAAAAACCTCTAGCACATTATCTTCTTTTGCAGTTACACGAAGTCTTGTATCGTCGCTTCCATCATCTTCATCTTGGATAAGAAGACTGAATTGATATCTGCACCACACGCGTTGGTGTACTTTGGTATCGTGATATTCTTCGTCTATTTCAAGTTGTCTTCCATCTTGTTGGGTATCCACGATCCGTTCGTTCCATTCGAGAATTTGATGTGTGCTTTATTCTTTGGCGGTATCTGGGACTCCATGGCCAGGATTTTCGGACGTAACCAGGTCAAGGAAGGCGAAGCAAAGGATGTGAAGAAGACCAACTAACATACACTTCTCTTTCAGTTATTAAAATTTCTCCTACCGGAAGCTTTGACCATGTGCGGGAGTCAAACCTTCTGGTAGCAAGGAATATGTGCCAAAGAAAATCCTCCAACGATTCGAAAGTATTGTACAGTCGGACATCAGCATTTTTCTTTTCGTTTGTTCGTTAGCGTTAATTTATTGTACCGTTTACTCGAAATAAAAATTAAAAAAAAACTGCGAGAAATGATCAACTGGTTTTATTTCCCAATACAAAATCGTAACGATAAAATCCTTATAAAAAACATCAATCATCCGTATTTAAGATTAAGCAGACTCCTTGCAGTACCCAATGGCTCAAGTGTTCAGCTGTGCCGAGATCTGCCTCGAAGACCAACCCCACACCCATTGCGTTCCTCCTCTGGGATGTGGTGTAAACCGGTGTTTTAAGGGTGTTTTGCAACTTTAGACGAAAAGATTCGATTGGTATCACACTCAGAACCGGTAGTTCCTCGACCAAGATTTTAGGAAGTGATCTCTTCAGACAATCTTCTTGTACGTCCCATCTGGCACCTTCCAAGTACAAACCATGAACCAAACATTGACCCTACGAACAAAAATTTGAAGGAACCAACCGAAAATCGTGAAGGAACCAACTGCCATACCGTTTCCGGTCGTTCCTCGACATCCAAAGGATCAACAAACTTGGTCACCTTCGTGTACAACGTTGATCTATCCAAAGGCCAGTTGTTCTTCCTACAAGCAATCTGCACCAAGGCTGCCAAGTAGGTTTCAGGAATATGCAAACCAGACAACCATAAGACCATTGGATCACCTTGGATAGTCTTAAAGAAAACATTTATAAATCCACAAATATCAAACCGTAATACTAACAGCTAGTTTTCTTTTGGGGTACTCTCCAGTAGAATTTGATCATGAATGTAGTGCAATTCAGGGCATTACCAATAAAACACGCATATTGCACTGGCAGCATGAGCTCTTTGTGGTCGTGGAGAAAAGTTACAACACTGCAGTGCAGGTGAAACATTGACGGATCAAAAGAACAAAAAAAAACACGCTGATTCGAATGGTACTATTGGATTTTCTCTATCTTAAACGATTCGAAAGTTATGACGTTCCAAAGTTCGAAAATTGCGTCAAAATTGCTACTTTTGAAGACCTTTTTGCTCTAAGGAATACCGTTCACGAGGAAAACGCGAAAATCTATTTTTCAAATTCTTGCCAATGCCTGGCGCTATGTAAAAAGTAATAGCATTCTTGAAATCAGCAAAAATCAAATTCTATTCTGTTTTTCGAAGAATTTTAGCCTTTAGAGGTGGAAAAGTTTAGAGTGTACACCAGTTCTACCAAAAAAAGTCTATTAGTCAGTTACCCAGTTAAAATATTGCTCTTGTCTCTTCAAGAAATGCTTCATCCAGCCTCCCAAGTTCTTGCACGTGGCCGGTGTTAATTTCCTCCAAGAGTTCGGCAACTGGCCGTTGAACAGTGAATACGCGACGTTATCCAAGACGGCATCCATGCCAATCTCTCCTGCCAACGCTTTTTTGAGCTGTTTCAAAGTTCTGGTCATCGTGTTGATCAATTTGTTGAATCTCTCCAGTTCTTGTAGTAGGACTATGATGGTTGGGGTCATGTACAGCTGGAAGGCGCGTTTCACCTTCCAAATTTCGTATTCGTCAGGTACGTTCTTGAGAAGATCATTGGCCACGTTCAGTATGAACTCCTCCCTACTGATACCTTCACCAGTGGCGCCAGTTTGTGGTTGAAGTTCGATAAGTATCGTCCACATCTCTTTGGTGGCTTGGGTGTAATAACCAATCTCTGCGTTTGGATGAAGTCCAAAAACTTCTGGGCTATTCGCCAGAGGTAACTCATCAATCACAGCTGTAAAAAGAGATAAAGCATAATCCATACCTTTAATTACACCAGACATTAATACCTATGTACTCTTCCTGTGCTCCATCTGGTGGGAGGAAATAATCTACGAACTTGTCGTGGTAAAAATGAAACGGTTGGAACGTATCGAATAAGAAATCGCCCATGTACTCATCCATGTATGTCTTGACAATCCTCCTATCAAAGTCATCGATGACCCTACCACCGTACATTACCTCGCCGATCAAGTACTTCAACGAGTTCCACGGTATTCTGGTGTCTTTAGCTATGACCGCCTTCGTCAGGTAAGTGTCCAAAATCTGGACGCACACTTGGAAGTCGGACTCATTGAAATCATAACTGATGTTCCATCCGATCTTATCATACTTTCGTCTCTCCTGCACGACGGCATGGAAGAACGCAAGCACGTATATCAAGGACTTATAAGCTGGATGCACGCACGCATCCAGAACTTGCGGTCTCAGCTTAAAGTACGTATTACGAAGATTCAGTTTCAAACCATTGGGTGGCTCGGTGACCACTTTTAGAGACCTCTGGAGTATACCAATAGGAAATGATGGCGTTGGGTCTGTGGTAATCCATAGCCTGAAGTCCGGGTGGGGTTTTGTGAACTTCTCCAAGTGTTTTTCGAGCACTCTGATGAAGCTCAGGAGCAAGTGGCAGTTTTGAAGCATGAGCCATTGTCCACGAGCGACAGATTGCTCTAAGAGGCTCACAGCTGCTGGTTCTTGTCCTTGACCTAACGAGAGATATTTGAAATTATCAACACCTCCGCCGAATCTATCCGCTAGCTTCATAAGCTCTGCCGTTGGGTCTGAACCAGGGCTTAAGATGAACACCACAGGAGTCGTCGGGGAACTCTGATCAAAAATATTCTCGAAACTGATCACTGGTGGCATAATATACTCCTCCCCCATCACCTGAGTTATATAATCTCCGACAGCTCTGTACACACGATCGATTCTGAAGCATCGCAGGAACATGAGCACGTGGAAGGGCTTCATCTTCACTTTATATCCGCAGGGAAACTCGGGTTCTGCTTCAGGTGCATCCAGATCGTACCAAGCCTGCCACACATCGACGTTCTTCTCTATATCTACAGGAAGACTCTCGAATAGATCCGGGAAATCAACAGAAAGCTTCAAGATATCATTCCAGCCTTGCGTGGTAATGAATTTTCCTGGTATGGGGCGTGTTGATTTCTCTAAAGTGATGTTCCCTTTGATGAAGAAGTCCAGTTCGGTTTGTAAGATATGCCCGGCGTGTTGTTCTAGTTTGGTCGTCATCTGGAATGAGTATAGTAACTTGTGTTTTTCAAAGATGCCGGTGCAACCATAATCGTAGACGTTCTTCGTTAGGGTATCGATTATGTTTAGAAGGCGTTTGTTTAAAACTGTGTGGGGTAAGGCCTTCCTCAGAGAGTAAGCAAATACTTCTAGGTAGGAAGCTAGAGAGTATTGGTACATGGCGTTAACTCCAGCCATGTCCGATAACACAAAGAATAAGATCGCACCTCTTCTAGCAACTGGTCGGTAACCATCTCGTAGATGATCTATCTCTTTAGAAGTTGCTTGGGCCAATTGCAATTTGAACGTAACCTCAGTTGCTTTAGTCTTTGTATTTTCCAGCGTGTTGACCAACTCAACATTATCCAGCATGTTTCCTGTAGACGTGGACAATTCCCTCAAGAGGGAGTCTTCCAATTGCTGCAGTAAGTTTTTGTTCTCGCTGGTCTCCGCTATCAATTTCTCCCGTTGCTCTTCCAAGTCGAGCCTTTCATTTCGAACGACGACACTGAGTAACTGATCCTCCAAGCCGGACATTGTCACCATGTAATTGATAACAACTCCTCTGGCGTACACAGCTGGATTGAAAAACGGATTTGGTAGCTTTGTGGTCATGTACATTCTAAAGTTAGGATCCCAATCGACTTCTTTATCACCAAGGATGATAAACGCTCGACCGCTCACTACTTTGATTTTCTTCTCTAAGACATTGTCTATGACCGGGTCGATGTAATCATCGACGTCTTGAAATAGAACTGGATTGCCGTACTTGATGGCCATGTCCAGGAATTTCAAGAAATCGGAATCGTTGAAACTCAAGATCTTCATACTGTTTTTCTCTTCTCTCTTCTTGATCCATGTTAGGGCTTGCTGTTGGGGATCAATGCATACCGGGAATCTAGAAGCCCGCGTGGTCAAGATACCGTTTTGTACCGATAACTCATCGGGTGGTAGGTTTTCTGAATTCCACGTGCTGATCTCCACGTCGGTCGTTAGCGTTGCCTCCAGGCGGAACGGTTCGGTTAATGGGATGGCTCTTTCAATTACGTCATTCAACCAGTCTTCGTAGATCATCTTCTTACGGAATTCATAGCTGAACGGTCCGGTGTAACAGAGGAATTCGGCGCACAGCAAGCAATTCCCTACAAGCCTCTCCTTTTCTATATGTAAGTCTTTCAAATCCTGCGTCCATCTTGCACGTTCCGAGCTCAAACCGCTGATCAGTTTATCAGCAGCTTCCAAGCGTCGCATCATCAGATCGGTTTCCTCCTGGAGCTCTTGCCTTCTCTTCATCGCCGCTTCGTACTTCTCGTTCAACTTCCTCAAGTCCTCCTCAAGTTTTCCGATTTCGTTGTACAACTTCTGCAGACTCTTCATGGCTGCATCGAATTCTCTTTGTAAGCTTTCTACTTTCTCCTTTTTAGGTTTGACTTCTCGATAGACGGCACAGTATCCTAGAACGGCTTCGACGAATTTAAGTAGGCCAAATCCGGCTTTGCTGATCTTAGCCATGTCGTCGAGTTTCTTCGAGCTCTTCAGATGAGCTTTGACAGCTCGCTGTTGAGCTAAGGTGATGGCGTCGACGTTCAATTCTTGCAGGGATTTCAAGAACGATGGGTCGGACATCATGCCTTTTGCGCTCTTCCAGGACACCTCTTTGATTCCCCTTATTATGACGACGCACTCGCATACCACTTGCACAGCTTCTGGTGGTGTTGCAAAAGATCGAATTTCAGTGATGTCTGATTTGTCCAAATCGCTCAACGCAATTCTGGCCATCTCCAGAGCTGGTAAAGCTGCTTGGAGTGCCTCGTTTGCGTCTGCCTGCTCAATAGCGATGATCTTTTTCTTCTCTTCGATTTCTATGCTCTTCTCCGAAGCGATGTTCTTCTTTGTGGTGGCCTCGCTCGTGCCGATCTCGATTTCCTTCAGCATTTCCTCGCAAGCTGATGTCGCCTCTCCAACTATAACCTTCTGCACGGCCAATTTTGCGTTTAGTTTTTCTAGTTCAATGCTGGCTTCTTCTATCTTCGTCATGCCACCCATCAATCTCTCGCACTGGGCGTCTATGAAATTGTTCTTCTCTTCTAATAGCTTCAGGTAAGTTTGGATGTAGTCGAGATAGTGTTTTGGCGTGACGTAATTCCTTCTGCGCATTTGGAGTAAGAAGTCGTTGGTGTATTCTGTTACCGTTTGATGGACGTAGACCACGTGCTTGACCACGGGATCCCTATAAATTTCTGGAATCCTAGGGTTGTCTTTGAGGAAGACGAAAGCGACTGCTTCGAGGGCTTGCAACGGCCATGGGAATAACCAATCGATTGTTGTGTTATTAACCAAGCCAGGGAAGCTTCTGCAGCGTTTAGATAATATATCACCAGATGGCGACATGGACAACACAACGTGCATATTGTCGGTGCAAGTCTGAACAAAATATTGCCAGACGCCATCTTTTGTGATCTGATACCCAGCATCCCTAGCCTTATTTCTAACTTGACCAACAATTTGGTCCTTGTCCTCTTCCGTGAACAACGACGGAATCATACCAATCATCAAAATATTGTTGATAAACTCTAGAAAACCTTCCTCCACAATCTGAGCAGCAGTGTACAGGAACACAGAGGGTTTCCCATCGATTCCCAACTGGCCAAACAGTTTCTTCAGATCGTCCTTGAAGCTGTTCTCGTTGTAACCACGGCTCAATTGTATCTCAAACATTTCACAGCCTGCGGTAAACGCAGCCAGGCGTGTCAAGGAGGCTTTACCACTTCCACCCACACCCACCAACAAGACGTGTCCTTTCTGCATTCTGATCGCTCTATGGACCCTGGTGACGTGTTCCAAGGCATCATTAAACAAAACAAGACTCATCTTCTCCTTCCTCTCGTTGTATTCGTCGATGATCTCCTGGAACAACGAATACACAGCTTCATAATCCAGGAGGTCTTCGTAAAATCGTGGATCTTCTTCGTTCACTGCATTTCTATAATCGCCAAAGAGTAGTGGATCCCTCATGGTGTACTCCAAGATGTCCACCTTTTCTCCGCCGTCGCCTTCTTCGTCTTGTGTTACCGGTGGTAATTCCTCCACTACTTCCGGAGCTACTTCTTCAGCAGGTTCTTCTTCGTCCTCTGTGGGCATGGTCAAAGGTATGTCCGGTTTGGGCATATGAAGGAAGCTCTGGCTTATCTCGTCTATGACGTGATTCCTCAGCAGCTCCAAGTCTTCGAAACACACGAGGCGATCGCACACGACTCTCGTGAATTCGTTCCTCCATAGTCTGACGATTTGATGCCTGAACTCGTAAAACTTCGGGACTGACTGGCACATGCCAGCGATAATTCTCGACAGGTCTCTCATGTTGAAGATGTAGTGGAACTTCTTCGGGGTTGGTGGTAATTCATTAACGATGATGTTGTATAGATTTAAGGTCATCTTGACTAAGACGTGCGATATTTGGACATCCTTCTCGAAGATTGACAGGTGACCTTTTAGTATGCTTGTGTACACGTGCTGCAGGGTGCTTTCTATTGGGAATGGGAGATTGATTACCGTGAACTTGGACATGAATCGTGGGTCAACGTCATTACGACCACCTCCAGCAACGCCCATGGCGGCGAAATAACTAATATCACGTACCTTTTTCCAATTGAGATCTTTACCTCTATCGTAGAAACCCTCCTTTTCAAATAAGATCTTCAAGAGGGCTATAGGCTGCTGCGTGCCGTATTCGTCCACTTGGGGCATGTTTAAATCATCGATAAAACAAATCAACTTCTTACCCATAGGTGGACCGTAGATGTTCTTAGTCCTCTTTTCAACTGACGACTCTAAATTCATCTGGACGTCCATTGATGTTGTCCTCGAGGAGAAGTTAACGTTCAAGATAATAAACGACTCTTGATCTAATGCCCGTAAAAAATCTTGAATCACAGCAGTTTTTGACGTTCCAGTTTCACCAACCAATACTATGGGACGCTTAATCTCGTTCATCTTCTTCAGCGCGAACGTGGTCCTCATCGTATCGACGGTTTGGACCAAAATCTCCGAGAATCTCTTCTCTCGATCGTGGATGTACTCAGGGACCATCCAGTCCCAGGCGTACCAGCAGTAGTCTTTGATATTGAGGAAATAATCGAAGAGACTCGGGAATTTGGATGGCATCTTTCCGACTTTGCATGGGGAGTCCGGTTTATCATCCTCGTTCATGAAGGGACACTGCTTTTTCATGTAGCTATCGAAATCTTCGCGAACAGAGGCGACGAGAGGTGCCCCAAGAGATAAGTATACGCATTGTAAGTATATGCTCTCGAGCAAATTCTCGTCGACTTCGTCTTCTTCAGTTCGCGTGTCCTCCTCTGGTTGTGGATAGATGGCATCGATGAAGGCGCAGAGTTGCGTCACCATGTTCAAGCCTGTTTGGGGAATCACCGGTTTTAATGGGGTGACCTGTTGCGTCCCCAATTGACCGCTGATGACATAAGCCAAACCTTCTGATACGTATTGCTCATAACAACGCTGGAAGCATTCTCTTTCTGGTGTAAACTTCCGTCCGGCAATCCATGTATCCCAAAATGGTTGAAAACCTAAACTCTTAGGATCGACATAAACCATACCAGCTCGGGACACGGTCGCTGGGGAAGCGTACTGGAGGTCACCCACTTCAAACAGCAGGGAACACGTGGGATAATTCAACCGAATCCTCTCACCGTTTGCCAAAGTCAACAGTTTATTATCGTCCATTACGGAATTCATGTTTTCGATCCATAATGCGTCAACATCACCATCGAATAGAATATACCGTCTTTCTATCTTTTCAGTGGGCTTATTTATATCCCTGAATATGTTAGATAACAAACCATCGGTCCAATCTCTGGTTACCGGATCTAGGATCCCATAGAGCTCAATCACGGTGCAAGCTTTCGGATTGAGCGTCTTAATCTTAGTGGGAAAGCCGAGTTTGGTTTGTGCCTGCGATAAAATATGTATAACCACGGTTTTCCCACCACCGGTAGGCCCAACGACCATCACCGAATGCCTCGTCATCATCGTTTCGTACAACTGAACGACTTTATCAACTTGCTCCGGTAAAATTTGAAGATGTCTTTTGTTAAAGGCAGCTTCGACGGCAGCGTTGAAATCTGGATACCCCACCCTGGGGCAATCCATTCCGGGGAACAAGTCCCTGATCAATCCAAGGAATAGAGGCATATCTTCGTAGACAAACTTCGGGTAGTTCATATCTCTCAGCGCTCGCATCAACACCAAGGCTTCTGAGATGTCAGGGGATGCTCTCTTGAGCACACCGGCCATCCTCAACACGGCGTTGAGAGCCCTCAAGCCCCAGTCGTAATGGAACTGTTTCGATAGTTGTTCCCTGGCTAGTTTATACAAGACGGTCATCTTTTTCGCTAAGACTTTAGCCTGGAGAAATCCATCTGAGAATAAGGATATCAAACAGATCAGTTCTAGATCTGGTAAGATGCACACCACGGGTCTAAAGAGCGCTTTCACCGATTCAGGAAGTTCTGTTCTTCCTGCGTAACCGGGATTCATGGTGATGAATATCCCGACCTTTGGGTCTAGGTCAATCTCCTGTCCTTCGAAAAGGAATCTTTTTAGTTTGAGCACCAAAGCTGATCTTATGGTTTGTAGTTGTGTGGAGATGACTGATAGTACTGATATATCGATTCTGTTGAATTCGTCGAAGCACCCCCAGGCGCCGCATTGCGCCAAACCGGCTAGATTCGTTCCAATTGCTTTATAATCCATGCCTTCTCCGCAATTGGTGACGATACACAGTAGCGCCATAGCTTTGGCGAGGTCTTTGGTGGTCTCGGTCTTTCCCGTACCAGCGGGTCCGGCTGGTGCTCCTCCCAAATGCATGAGCAACGCTTGCGTTATCGTTAGGTATATTCTATCGGTCAGGGGTGTTATAACCAATCTACCGTTCAGCCCCATGTATTCATAACCGTACTCAAAACTACCAGTACACTGGGTAACCCATAGATTATCAAGAATGTTCACCCAGTAGAATCTCAACTGACTCTCCCATTCGAATTCTTGCGCATCAGTCACACTGTCCCTTACAAAGTTCTCTACTATATCCCTGGAGTGCACTTCAACAGTAGCTATCGTCTTGAACTTAGATCGATCATTGTTCGTTAACTCAGCTCTCACCGTAAACACGATATCATCGAGTTGCTTGTTCAACTGATTGAGGTACTCCTTCATAGCGCGTTTATTTCCCTTCTTGAACTTAACGAAGACATTCTCGACCTCCGCGGTCCACCAGACCTGATTGGCCACCAGACAGACCATACCTTGGTAGTCCATCATCCAGTTCGTCCTCGGTCTATGCGTCTTTCCATAGTCGTAAATCGATTTCTTCGTGAGGAATCGGTTGGATCTTCTCATCTCGTGGAGGACGTCGTTCATCCACTCCTCAACTTTTCCTTCGGTGTACACGGTGTTCCTAAAATCCATAACCTCACCTTCGCCCGATATCATAGCCGTAGCGGTCATCCTGTCGTGGTTATCCGGACCCAGTCTTAACGATTTGATGTTGTCGAACATCTTGATCATATGGTCTTGGACCACGGCTGGATCACTGCTGCCCAACATCGAGAGTAGTTCGTCGGTGGATATGAAGTAAAATCTCGGGAATCGCCTTCTTTTGGAGTCGAGGTAATCGTTTAGGGATTTCTGGCAACGGTCTAAACCAAGGGATAGATTTTGGAATTCGCCTAGGCGACCTGGGGCATTGCAACAGTCTAAAACGTTCGGTTTCTTCGCTGTTTCCAGCATGATCTTCTTGAACATCTTATCGATGTCGTCGAATTTCTTGGCTTCTTCCGGTAGTTGAGATCTGATATCACCACCAACGAAGATACCTTCCAGGTACAACCACTTCCTCTGCACAGCGAACCATTCATCGATAACTTCACCCACGTTCGATAGATTCCTCTCCCACTTCTGAACTATTGGTAGAAACGGGCCTACGTATTGCGACCCGGACATGCTTTGTAAATTCATGCAGTTATCCTCGAGCACTAGGAGTATGTCATCGACCGTTCCCAGGATAAAACCCCTCTCCTCGGTACCTTTCATATGCTTGTGAACGGTGAAATTCAAACTCGCCCAAGTATCGATTATATCCTGAACACCCTTCTCGATACTCAACTCTTTAATCGCCGTGTTTATAATCTCCTCGGCGATATCCTGGTAGTTGTGTAACTCCATGGCGAACATATTATCCAAGGTGAAACGATCTGGCGCCATATCGAAGAACTGTCCAGTCTTGGCCATCAACTGCTTCCAGTGTCTTTCCCTGAGAGCTTCGTTCTTAAGGGCCACCATAAGAGGAACGGTGTTCTTAAAGTGCTTCATCTTCATGTCGAGAACTTGGCCGATCGGGTATGTACGTACATGCTTAGGGAGCTTCCTAAAGTCTTTCATGAACGTGTCTATACCATCAACTAACGCTTGAGGGTTTAAGTTCACCCATAGAGTCCGACCCCAGACATCTCTACCGCATTTCTGGGCGTTGTAAATCTTATAAATCAGCTCGAAGCATTTGTAATCATCTCTAGCTCGGAGGTATTCGCTGTAGTCAGCTAGGGGGATGTCGAATAAGATCTCAGCGTTCACTAAATCCAATCGGCGTGCTTCTAACTCTTCAAACTCTTTTCCGTATTCCTCCATGAGCTTCATGCCCAAGTCCAAGTCTTGATCAACAGCTCCTGGTCCTTCTGCATCAAACTTAGCAACGAACTCTGCAATAACAGTACAGAATTGCTTGATTTCTTCTTGTGTGATCTTCGCAAAGCGTTCTTTCGTCGATTCTAGAGTTTGCGTTCTAAACAAAGCGGTTCTATACAATTTCTTCCATTCTTCTTCCAGCCAATACGATAACTTCTCATCTTCTTCATCGTACTGGATTCCATGGACAGCCAAAACTTTGTACGTCTCTTGGTACGTTAAATACTTAATCTCGGAATCGACGTTGTTCTGCAAAATAGTGGAGATGGCTTGCATAATGTCTTTGAAGCGTTCCAATCCTCTGATATTCTGGTTAACTATGGACTTCAACGACTCGATTTGGTCTTTGAACTCTTGCATCCTCTCCCGGGTGACTATGGCGAATTTTCCTCCAAGGGTTGCCTTCCATTCCTGGCAGTGGTCGCATATCGTGTCCATCAGCGGTCTCAAATTCAATCGTATGGATCCGATGTCGACGTAATCGCATCTATCAGTCAAATCCTGCATGATGTTCGTGTAGAATATGAATTTCTCGTCGTATTCGTTCAATGGGTGTCCCTTTTCGATGAACGAGTCGCAAGTTCTGTCCTTGTCGAAGCACCAGATATACCTATACCTCCTCCACACCTGGACGTACCTCTGGACCTCCACTATACTCTTCAAGCAATTCCCTTGGAGTTTAAACAACGAATCGTTGATATCAGGCACGACGATGACATCATCGTAGAAAGAATGGACGAAATACTCCTCGGTATTTCCGATCCTCTCGGGTTTACACTGAAGACACATGCCGTTCATCCATCTGGGGAATTGCCTTAACTTATTCAAGAAGTCCTTGATGCTCCTCAGAACTATATTATAAATTTCTTGTGGCGAGGGCTTCAGATACACCTCCGCTGAAGAAACCACAGCATCGACTTGAAACAGCAGTTTCTTATGGAAGAACTCCAAGTTGAATTGCTCCAAGTTATTGATGGTCATCTTAATGAACGCTGTATAGATCTTATTCTCCCAATTCTCGTAATAAAACTTCATGTGTTGAGCTCGTCCTGTGTTCGTATTCAAAGCCAATGACTCCAGCTTCATCAAGATCGGTCCAAAGGTGTTATAGATCTTCAGCATCTGGCAGACCTTCTCCGTCCTGTATTGGTCCATCATGATGAAGAACTGCTTAATATCAAGCCTTGCTGCATCTTCCTCAACCGACTTGTAAGTGAACAAGTTGAAATTCGTCAAGACATCAATCCGATCTTGGAGATACTTCTCAATGTGTTCTATTTGGTTCACCAACGACCACAACACCTTGATCTTCTTGTGGCACTCCTGCGTGTAATCTTTAATACCCAACGAATTCCAATTGATCCTTGAAAGACCTGGCTGGATGTGAGTCTCTATATCCCTGATGAGGTCCCTCAGGAAATGAAGCTGTGGTAGTGTTAGATTTTGGACAATTCCATTGTATCTTTCCAGCATGGACTCAACAGCTTCAACATCGCCTTTTAGTCGAAATCTCTGCAAAGCTGCGTTGACAATCGACTCGTTCAATTCATAACCTAGATACTCCATGAGTTCAGCACCCACGATGCTGTGGTAAATGTTCGGGTTGAAGTTCAGGGTGAATTGCACGTTCATTTCGGACATTATGTTTGTACCCATGATGTCATGCCAAGTGTTACTTCGCTTCGACTGCAATCTTTCCATGAAGGCAGCAGCTGGTTTGCTTCCGATCAGCCATTTCATTGTGTTGCCAACAATTGATAACCTCAATCCACCTGGATGGGAAGACAATTCAATAATACAGAAATAATTGAATGGAAAGAAATATAGAATTGACAAGAAGACTTCCTTGATTACCTTTGCTGGCTTCATGGACCTCAATTTGTGTATCAATAAACGATGAATCCACAGGATTCATTGCTGGAGTCGATGGTTTATGCTCTAAAATCGAATTTGCCGTAATTAATCCCAAATATCCTAAACTCTTCTAAACTAAACGAAACTTCTTATTTCTATACACCAATACTTCTTATTACCTTCTTTGATCAAGCTACTGGTAACTTTGAGGACGTCAAGATGCATGGTGCTCTCAACAATAGGAAGAGCTTCCGTCAGCCATTGTTCATACTTCGACTGCTCAAAGGTCTTCAACGTTTTTGCAACTTTGACGTAATTCTCGAAGGTCTCCATCTTTAGGCTGCTTCCTTTCAGTTCCTCGACCTGTTGGAACTTGAGGACCGGCCTTTTCAGGAAATTGAAGAGCAACTTCACCCAGAATATCGCCCCACCATGAGGCGGGTGATTCCTAGCGAGAATCGGGTCCCTTTTATGGATCTAAAGAGATGGTGCAATGTATATAGTAGTGTAAACGTGGGTAGTAGATATAGATGGTGGTTAAGTGGGTTATTTTGTGCCAAATTTACCAGGAATAAGTGTTCAACGGCTCCTATTTCCTTTATAAACTGATCCATGATCACTTCAAACTTGGTCATCAGCTGGTCTAGGATGATCTTCCTAGTTTTGATGTGCTTGAATTTGATTAACATTTCCAAGGCACCTTCGGCCGATCTACATGATTGTAGTAGTAAGTACAAGATTGTAGTAGTATTTCGTATCCATTCAATAGATTAAAAAACAAGTGTGACTCACCTTAAGGTTTTGAAACACTGATCAATAAAAACGACCGCTTCTCGCTCCAAAATCCTGACCTCCTTGTAGAAATACCCCATGATCGCCTCCCAGTTTTCCTTGTGGGTTTCTTTGAAGATATCGAAGTCAGCATTCTCTATTGGGTTGACCAGATGTGTTACCCTCCTAATTACAGAATCAATCCTTTGGGGATCGTTGAGGATGGACTTCAATTCTGCACCGAATATGTTGCTGAATTGATCTATGATCTACAAAAGATTGCTTACAGATATCTCGTTTTAGTGGTGTTCTAGTGGTGTTCTAGTGGTGTTCTAGTGGTGTTCTAGTAGTGTTCTAGTGGTGTTCTAGTGGTATTCAAAACATACCTCAGCTGTTGTGGCCAAATCCTTGCAGACCAGAGCGATATAATCACTCTCACCAAAGAGCTTCTTCTTGTCGAATTCCCACCTTTGGGATTTCCCAGACTGCTCAATCTTATCCCTCACGTCCATGTAGGCGTTCTTGAAGGCGATCAGCATCTCCCTAGCTTCAAACGTTTCTTTGGTGATCTGTTCCACTGGCTTTCTAAACAGCTTGCTATTATCCAAGGCATTTCTAGCCTTGTCGCATAAACTCCAAGCGATCCTCTCCAGCAATGGGACCATCTGCTCATCAGTACAGTAGAACCTTGACAAAACCCATATCATCTGAAGACCTTCCATCAAATAGGGTAGGCATTCCTTGACTTTAACGAAATCTGTGCAATTGGCAACCGTCTAAATTAAGAATAATGAGTAAGAAGGGGTTTAGAAAGAATAAAACGTAAGAAGGCTTTAATGATGATGCTTTAATAGACCTTGAAATGCCTTAGGACTGTCGAGAGGAATTTGACGTTGTCTCGGGCTTGGATGTAGACCTTCTTGAGATCTTCCTTGAAGAAATCGAAACCGCTGATGATGTTCGAGTTGGCCATCTCGAGGAGCTTGCAGATGCGAACTGAGCGGGGTTTCTTCAGTTGCTCGACGAGTATGCTAAGGCCTGCTTCTCGTTCTCGCCAGTATTCATATTCTGGTATTGGACCATTACCTACAGGTGTCTATAAAAATGGTATTAGCCAAATGGATAGCGGATAGCATAACACAAACCTAACCTTTGCTAGATAGAGTTCAATGACTTTGGTGATGTGACTCTCCCATGACATGATCACCTCTTCCAAGCTCTCAATGATCTTCCTATTCCTTATAATCGAATCATCAGTTTTATCGTGAATCTCGGGACAATCGAACATCAGTTGCTGAGAATCATCCTCCACGTGTTCTATGGTCCAAGCTATGGTATCAATCAACGTATTTATATCAGCGATGAACTCATTCTTCAGCGCTGTCTTATCCACAGCTAAAATAGCAACATCTTGCTGGGAAGTTTGGGAAACACTCATGTTTATCCCCATTTTCGACTTGGACTCTTTGCTCTTCTGCAAGATCACAGACATCTTCCTGTAGTCGGATGGTCTCTTGAAGTCACCGCTTGAGGTAGGCGCAACAATTTCGTCTGCACTCTCGTGCATCGCTTTTTTCTGGACAGGTTCGCGAAATTGCTTCTCCACCAGTGGTACGGCGGCTTTCACTGCCATATCGTAAAGCCCGTGCAGAAATTTGCCACTGATCGTAACAACGAAGAAATACTGCGGCATTTCGGCGATGGCATCTTCCATCGACTCAAAGTTTGGTATGCCTTCTTCGGTTTTGCGAAGGAGGCATAAGAATTTGCGATCTTTGTTCGCTGGAGTGTCGCTCATGGCGCCGAAACAACCGTGGAGGATGAAGTCCTTCTGCAGTTCTTGTATTATCGTCTAAAGACAATGATTACGATCATTGGTGCTCAAAAAGTCATTTGGTGCTCAAAAATGAGGTTACGTGCCTAGAAAGTTTTCCGGGAGTTTTGAAATTTGGTGGTTTTATAGATTTCGATGTGCTCTTTCCAAATTTCTACTTTGTCACCTCGTATCTTTGCCGCTCACGCCGCCATATTGAAAAAATGGCGCCTAAAAACAGTTTTTTTTTGACAATATCTCCTTTCCGACTCATTTTACGATAAAAACCGAAGAAGAATTCGCTAAATTATGGAATAGTGCATTGCATTTGGATTAGGCCTACCGGGAATACCAAGATTAAAAAAAAAACGCGCCAGTTACTCTACCTCATATTGGTGTGGAAATGAGTTTTGTAGCCAAACGCATGTTGCAGTAAACTTTGTGGCAGTCTTACGCTGAAACTATTCATGTTACCAAAAAAAGGTTATTACGTAAATTATAGGAAATTTTCTCTAGTTTAATTTATTATATAACTGTTTTTCTCGTAAAATCAGTCGGAAAGAAGATATTGCCAAAAAACTGTTTTTAGGCGCCATTTTTCCAATATGGCGGCGCGAGCGGCAATGATACGAGGTAGCAAAGTAGAAATTCGGAAAGAGCACACCAAAATCTATAAAATCGCCAATTTTCAAAACTCCGGGAAAACTTTTCAGACAAAAAAACTACCAAATGGCTTGTTATGTAGGAAAACAAGTATAGACAGATCTTACCGGTACATAGATTATCTCTTCTTCTTCCTCCTCCACTTCAACAGGTGGTTCCAGTTTCTTCTTCTTCCCCTTTTTCCCCTTCTCCTTCCCTTTCTTTCCCCCTTTCTTTCCTTTCTTCCCTATAGAAGAATACATTCTACGCTAGCTAACAAGTAAAATAAGAAATAAATTTATCAAACCAGTGGGTGTGGCCGTTCCTGAAGTGGGTGCTGTCTGATCCCCAGCCTCTTCATCCCCTTCACCTTCACCCTCGGAACCACCCTCAGTTATCGTCTTATCCGTTTCAGTTTTTCCAGGGGTGTCTGTCCTTATGGTCTCACCAACTGATGACTCCATGTCAGTATTTTCATTTTCGTCATCTGTGCCAGGGGTTTTACCCACAGTTTCTTCACCCTCAGTAAAATTTTCTGGAAATAAAAAAGTAAATTAAGTAATAACTAGGGAGTCTATAAAATAGTCATTTTTTTATTTGAATTATTCACCAGAATGAGGTTCAGCCTCCACAGCGGATTCCTGCCCTTCCAGGACGCCTTTTCCCTTTTTCTTCCCCTTCCCTTTCTTCTCTTTCCCCCCTTTTCCCTTCTTCTTCTTAACTTCGACCACTTCCGGCACTTCTTCGTGAAAAGACGGTTTCTTAACTAGAACAAGTTTAAAAGTTGATTTCAACACTAAAAAATCAATTTTAAGACTTACCAACTTCCGGTACGAGAATTTCTTTATCAACCAATCGATCGTAACACGTCCTGTAGATATAAAATAACTTTTTCTCGCATTCTTCGTCACTTATGTCGTCCTCTAGAAACGCCGATAACTGATCGTCGAGTTCGCCATCTCCCGATTGGAGCATGTCTTCGAAATAGTCGTTTTCCTCGGTTATTTCCAAGCCGAGGCAGTCGCAAACTTTTCTCTTGATCCATTCTCGTCTGTAATCCATCAAATCGCTAAAAAAATCTATGAAATTCTGTCAGAGTTACACTTTGCGTCATATCCAGCGCTTTTGTTTACGTTGCTATGGTGATTTTGCTTGAATCTATCAACCCTTCTTGAAACAGGGGTTGGAAATATTTGGAAACATGTGATAATAGCATGCATCTTTAACTTTTTAATTACAGTGTGACTTTAATTGATAATTGGGTGTAGATTGTCTAGATTAACTGCAATTTATAAACCGTAATTAAAAGAAACAGTTAATCTTGGTACATGGCGTAAAGAAAAGCACGCTTCAATTACGTTTAGTTTATAAGTAATTGTGTTCAAGCTGTTCTTCAGTTAACAGTCTCAAGTATCCCGTATAATTCTCCGTATTACGAATACAAACTAATTTTTACATGGTTATTCCTTGTGATTTTGGTATAAATAGCTCTGCTGTATACCTATTTGATTTTCGCGGAATTAAGAATCCTCGCGGTGCCAACGTAGATATGCAAATTCCCCAAACATTGTACTAAGAGTGGCCGTGAAATGTCATTTTCGTGACGGAGTTTTCGTTCTAACCGGATTATTTACAAGAAAACGCGATGGTTAGGCGATGAATTCATAATTTTCGGGTGGATCGAATCAAAAAATTAACCGACCATGGCAGCTACGGAGGAAATCGAGCTGCTAAAAGCAGAAATCGAAAGACTGACTAGAGAATTGGATCAAGCAAGCAGCGAGAAGGTACAGTCGGCGCAATATGGACTCGGTTTATTGGAGGAACGCGAAAAGCTCCAACAGAAATGCGACGAATTGGAAATTCTATACGAAAACTCGAAACACGATCTCCAAATCACACGCGAGGTTGGTATAATTTACAGTAATTAATCAGCAGTTTACGTATTTATTTCACTGCAGGCGTTATCAAAATTCCAATCGAGCCACCGTGAGACCACGAAAACAGGCATCGAAACGGAGGAATCTCTATTATCAGAATCGGCAGCTCGAGAAACATCCCTCAACTCGCAAATCATCGATTTGGAGAACGAAGTCAAACAATACCGACACGAACTCGACCGGGTGACCGCGGAACGCGACCGTATGCTCCAAGAGAACAACGACATCGGCAAAGACAAGGAAGACCGCAACATGGAATGCAAGAAACTCCGCGCCGACTTACGCGAGATAAAACTCCGAGAAACGCGATTAATGACCGATTATTCCGAATTAGAAGAAGAAAACATTGTTTTACAGAAACAAGTCTCCGCCCTGAAGAGTTCCCAAGTTGAATTCGAAAGTTTGAAGCACGAGATCCGCCGGTTACAAGAAGAAATGGAAATTTTAAACTCACAAGTCGAAGAGCTGTCAAATTTGAAGAAAATCGCTGAGAAACACATGGAAGAGGCTTTGGAATCTTTGCAGTCGGAACGAGAAGCAAAATACGCTTTGAAGAAAGAATTGGATCAACATATAAATAGGGAATCGTTTTATAATATAAGCAATTTGGCTTATAGTATTAGAAGTATGGGAAACGAAGAAGGATTAGGTTCGGACGGCGAAGACGACATCCCTGGCTTAAAAAGGATTGAAGCTAGCTTATCGGACGGTTCAGGGCAAGATCTCGCGTCCCCCGACGGAAAACAAGTCGATTTATTCTCCGAGGTCCACCTTAACGAACTACGAAAACTCGAAAAGGCTCTAGAGATACTCGAAAAGGAAAAATCGTCGTTAACTCAGAACTTACGCGATAGCCAAGCCATTGTTGAACGTAGTCAAGGCGAACTCCAACTTTTCTTGTCGAGATTGGCAATTTTAGGAGCCCACGTCGACTCACTCCATCATCTCAACCGTAACTACGATAAAAACATCACGATCTCGACGGAAAAGGCGGGAAACCTTATCAATCAGTACCAGCAATGGTTTAAGTTATCCGCGAAAGAAATTGAGCAGTTGAAGCACGATCTTAAAGATTTAGAGAAGATTTCGAATGCTTCTGATCCGACACAACAACTGCGGACCGAGATCACCAACCTGAAGAATAAGGTTTTGGATACGGAGCGGAAATCGTTGGATTTGGAGAGTGATTTGAAGATATTGAGGGAATTTGCCAGTGAGTCTGGGACGTCCTTGGAGGAGACACAGAATAATCTGCAGATTGTTACGGAGGAATTGGCGCAGCTGTACCATCATGTGTGTACGGTGAATGGGCAGACTCCGGATAGGGTTGTCTTGGAGCATGAGAAGTGCGGGATGACGCCTAGTAAGTTTGGTTTTATTTAAAAAAAAAATACCTTTTTTTTATTTTATTTTATATGTTATATTTTGTTATAGATGTTTCAAACCAAAGAGAGCACAGTTGTGTATGCAACCAAATATACACGGGTCAATTATAAACCATACACTGGGTATAATTGGTTGCATATGTCACTGTGCTCTACTTAGTTTAGAACTAGTCTCTGACTTTGATAAACTTTTGAATGGAAAGATTATTATTATTAATTGTGAGAGAGACTTTTAAATGTATAAATTTACGATTATCCTATTGTTGCAATGCGTTAATTTAAGGCCCATATCTGACTTTAATGGCCTATTAAATTACAAAATAAAAGTATAGATGTTTCAAACCGAGGAGAGCACAGTTGTGTATGCAACCAAATATACGCGAGTGAATTATAAACCATACACTGGGTATAATTGGTTGCATATGTCACTGTGCTCTACTTAGTTTAGAACTAGTCTCTGACTTTGATAAATTTTTGAATGGAAAGATTATTATTATTAATTGTGAGAGAGACTTTTAAATGTATAAATTTACGATTATTTATCCTATTGTTGCAATGCATTAATTTAAGGCCCATATCTGACTTTAATGGCCTATTAAATTACAAAATAAAAGTATAGATGTTTCAAACCGAGGAGAGCACAGTTGTGTATGCAACCAAATATACGCGAGTGAATTATAAACCATACACTGGGTATAATTGGTTGCATATGTCACTGTGCTCTACTTAGTTTAGAACTAGTCTCTGACTTTGGTAAACTTTTGAATGGAAAGATTATTATTATTAATTGTGAGAGAGACATTTAAATGTATAAATTTACGATTATTTATCCTATTGTTGCAATGCGTTAATTTAAGGCCCATATCTGACTTTAATGGACTATTAAATTACAAAAAAAGGTATAGATGTTTCAAACTGAGGAGAGCACAGTTGTGTATGCAACCAAATATACGCGAGTGAATTATAAACCATACACTGGGTATAATTGGTTGCATATGTCACTGTGCTCTACTTAGTTTAGAACTAGTCTCTGACTTTGATAAACTTTTGAATGGAAAGATTATTATTATTAATTGTGAGAGAGACTTTTAAATGTATAAATTTACGATTATTTATCCTATTGTTGCAATGCGTTAATTTAAGGCCCATATCTGACTTTAATGGACTATTAAATTACAAAAAAAGGTATAGATGTTTCAAACCGAGGAGAGCACAGTTGTGTATGCAACCAAATATACGCGAGTGAATTATAAACCATACACTGGGTATAATTGGTTGCATATGTCACTGTGCTCTACTTAGTTTAGAACTAGTCTCTGACTTTGATAAACTTTTGAATGGAAAGATTATTATTATTAATTGTGAGAGAGACTTTTAAATGTATAAATTTACGATTATTTATCCTATTGTTGCAATGCGTTAATTTAAGGCCCATATCTGACTTTAATGGACTATTAAATTACAAAAAAAGGTATAGATGTTTCAAACCGAGGAGAGCACAGTTGTGTATGCAACCAAATATACGCGAGTGAATTATAAACCATACACTGGGTATAATTGGTTGCATATGTCACTGTGCTCTACTTAGTTTAGAACTAGTCTCTGACTTTGATAAACTTTTGAATGGAAAGATTATTATTATTAATTGTGAGAGAGACTTTTAAATGTATAAATTTACGATTATTTATCCTATTGTTGCAATGCGTTAATTTAAGGCCCATATCTGACTTTAATGGACTATTAAATTACAAAAGAAAAGTATAGATGTTTCAAACCGAGGAGATCTCAGTTGTGTATGCAACCAAATATACGTGGGTCAATTATAAACCATACACTGGGTATAATTGGTTGCATATGTCACTGTGCTCTACTTAGTTTAGAACTAGTCTCTGACTTTGATAAACTTTTGAATGGAAAGATTATTATTATTAATTGTGAGAGAGACTTTTAAATGTATAAATTTACGATTATTTATCCTATTGTTGCAATGCGTTAATTTAAGGCCCATATCTGACTTTAATGGACTATTAAATTACAAAAGAAAAGTATAGATGTTTCAAACCGAGGAGAGCTCAGTTGTGTATGCAACCAAATATACGTGGGTCAATTATAAACCATACACTGGGTATAATTGGTTGCATATGTCACTGTGCTCTACTTAGTTTAGAAGTAGTCTCTGACTTTGATAAACTTTTGAATGGAAAGATTATTATTATTAATTGTGAGAGACACTTTTAAATGTATAAATTTACGATTATTTATCCTATTGTTGCAATGCGTTAATTTAAGGCCCATATCTGACTTTAATGGCCTATTAAATTACAAAATAAAAGTATAGATGTTTCAAACCGAGGAGAGCACAGTTGTGTATACAACCAAATATACGCGAGTGAATTATAAACCATACACTGGGTATAATTGGTTGCATATGTCACTGTGCTCTACTTAGTTTAGAACTAGTCTCTGACTTTGATAAACTTTTGAATGGAAAGATTATTATTATTAATTGTGAGAGAGACTTTTAAATGTATAAATTTACGATTATTTATCCTATTGTTGCAATGCGTTAATTTAAGGCCCATATCTGACTTTAATGGACTATTAAATTACAAAAGAAAAGTATAGATGTTTCAAACCGAGGAGATCTCAGTTGTGTATGCAACCAAATATACGTGGGTCAATTATAAACCATACACTGGGTATAATTGGTTGCATATGTCACTGTGCTCTACTTAGTTTAGAACTAGTCTCTGACTTTGATAAACTTTTGAATGGAAAGATTATTATTATTAATTGTGAGAGACACTTTTAAATGTATAAATTTACGATTATTTATCCTATTGTTGCAATGCATTAATTTAAGGCCCATATCTGACTTTAATGGCCTATTAAATTACAAAATAAAAGTATAGATGTTTCAAACCGAGGAGAGCACAGTTGTGTATGCAACCAAATATACGCGAGTGAATTATAAACCATACACCGGGTATAATTGGTTGCATATGTCACTGTGCTCTACTTAGTTTAGAACTAGTCTCTGACTTTGATAAACTTTTGAATGGAAAGATTATTATTATTAATTGTGAGAGACACTTTTAAATGTATAAATTTACGATTATTTATCCTATTGTTGCAATGCGTTAATTTAAGGCCCATATCTGACTTTAATGGACTATTAAATTACAAAATAAAAGTATAGATGTTTCAAACCGAGGAGAGCACAGTTGTGTATGCAACCAAATATACGCGAGTGAATTATAAACCATACACTGGGTATAATTGGTTGCATATGTCACTGTGCTCTACTTAGTTTAAAAATACTCTAATTGTATGCACTTTTTATCAGTGACGGAAAACGCGCCACCTATCGGTGAAATCTCCAAGCTGGAGGTGTTGAGAAGCCGTCTTAGATCGGACATACCTCTGCATGATTTGGAAGGCCTGAATAATACCAGCGACGTGGCCAAGCACGTCGGAACCATCGTGGACCAAATCAAGCACCTGAGGACGGCCATCGAGAGCACCATCGAGCTCTCCAAGACCAAGGGGCTCCACAAAACCGATTACGAAAGTAAGTATCCTTTAACTTCATCGAGTTTTTATAGTTTTATATAAAAATAACAATAAAAACTCGAAAAAATAATAAAAACAAATTATAAAAACAAGGTGTAGGTTACTATGGGAAAAATTCCAGGTTGGCCACTCTAAAATTTGACAGTTAAACAAGTTTTAGTTACTATAGCCAACATTAGGAAAAATATTAATCATGGCATACAATTTGTAATTATTTATGTTCTCATCTACAGGTAACAAAGATGACAGCGCAGATTCGGAGATCGCCGAATTGCAGGAGCAAGTGATCCGACTGAAGAGTCTGCTCTCGACGAAGAGGGAACAGATCGCCACACTGAGAACCGTCCTAAAATCGAATAAGAATACCGCCGAGGTTGCCCTTACCAACCTCAAGTCCAAGTACGAGAACGAGAAGACTATTGTCTCCGAGACCATGATGAAGCTCAGAAACGAGCTCAGGCTGCTCAAGGAGGATGCCGCCACATTCTCAAGTAGGCAAAACATCTATATATATTTCTTTAAACGGTCATAAGAAATTATTTTGATCAAAAACTCAAGAAATACTGTTTTAAAAGCAATATGTTACCAATATGCCTTCTGGTGGCAGTTTGGCGAACTAATTTTTTTTTTTTTTTTTATTTGTATTAGGTTTATATATATTTCTTTATACGGTCATTAGAAATTATTTTGATAAAAAACTCACGAAATACTGTTTTAAAAGCGAAATGTTACAAATATGCCCTCTGGTGGCAGTTTGGATAATTTTTTTTATTTTTATTAGGTTTGAGAGCTATGTTTGCGGCCCGTTGCGAGGAGTACGTCACTCAGGTGGACGAGCTGCAGCAGCAGCTGTCTGCCGCCGAGGACGAGAAGAAAACGCTTAACCAATTGCTGCGTCTTGCCGTCCAGCAGAAGTTGAGCCTAACGCAGCGGCTCGAAGAGTTGGAGGTCGACAGGGAGATGAGGAACGCCCGTAGGCCGGGAGTGCGCGGTTTTCAGCGCCCGGGCAGGTCCAACCGTGACATGTTCTAGCCAAGGCGCCGGCCTATGGTCTACGTCATCGCGTTCATAACGACATTCTTCAAACTATAGGCAAGGAAAATGTACGATTATTATTCCCAAGGAGAGTTTTGTCACTCTCTCTCTTACTTCGGTGTCGTTTAAAGGCACTACAATGTGACGGATTTTGTTGAAATTTGATGTTGAGATATCGGAGAACTTGCGAGGTTTGCGTAAGTTAAATTTTAACCGGGGTTTTGCTGAGTATTTGTGTGTTAAGTTTTGTTTTTTTATTTTATTAACTGAGGTGAAGGTTGCTACTTATTTGTGTGAGTGATTTTTTTAGTTATGATAGGACATATCTGTTTCAAAAACTTAGCTAATCATTTTTTGTGATCATCTCTGCATTTATTTTATTTATTGAGAAATAATTTTCAAAGTATTTCATTACTTTAACGTATTTCTAATACTCCTTTTCCGCATCAAGTTATTATTGTTATAATAGGGGATATTATTATTAATAGTGGAGTTTCAAGGTCAAATTCGTTTTTTCTGATGTCCCCATAACAGAGAACAAGAAAAGTGTTGGCAAACTTTGTAATGTGAAATATCCCATGTGATATGTGTACAATTTAAACATGTTTTGTTATGTATTAACAAAAGTAGTCGACATACGTTTAATAAGCGATTAAGAAGTTTCTTAGAAAAGGATATGCCAATTATTACACGTTAACTAACACTATTAGCACTCTGTAACTACTAGTGCTTTTTAGGGTAGCGGTAGGCTCCCCTTTCCAGGACTGCTGGAGAGGGAGCCTAATACAGGGAGTGGCGACCCTGCCCTTGCGAGCTCTTGGTTTTCCCCCACTCCCCTCATGGAGGAATCCAAGTCCTATTCCTTCAGTCCCAATCCCACTACACTTCATCCTTTTTATCCCTTCCATATTTTTTTGAGGGGTTTTCATTAGTTTATTACAAAAAAAGAACTTTTTAATTTACGTATGTGGTTTTGACATTCAAATCCATCCAGTGCGCTTACATGAAGTGTTTTTGAAGCTATATGCCAATGCTTTCTAATCTATATAGTGTTCTCATATAAAAGGTACCAAAGAATTAAAAAATGTCTTCAAATCGAAATATAACTACCAGAAATTAGTAGTATCATTGTAATGAGATTAAATTGTGATACCTTGAGATATATTGAGATACATATTACGTACATATTCTGTAGTGAACAAACAATTAGAATTGCAGCTTTATATTCGACCAATGCGTTCCAATATAAATTGTAATCCCAACCGTTAGAAACTGTTATCGCAAACAAAGATTGCATTTTGGTAATTCATTCAAATCACTTCAGTGCATAAACAGCGTAAACAACCATACATTAGACGTTACTTTCATTACTTTGGGATGTTAAAAAATGCATAAAGGTCCTCATTCAGGTTTAATATGTAAATAAAAAGTTATTTTTTTGTGATGACTTATAAGTTATGGTATATACAAAGTATAACTTCTAGATACTTCTTTTAAAAACTATCATTCAGTCTATCGTTTAAAGAATAGCAACTGATGAGCAAATAACTAAATAAATGAGAAAAAACATATTGCACGGGATATGTCATATTATTAAGAAAATTAGAAAGAAACGAATTTGGTCTTAAAACTCCGCTATTCAATGTTTGATCAGTGTAAAAAGAAAACCTATTAAGAATAAATGTGCCAATTAACTATGTGGCAGATTTCAGAACTATAGCAAATGCTCTACATACTGTACACTAAAGGTCGATTTATAGTGCCGTAACCGTAACATAGTAAAGTTGACCTTGCACGCTTCTTACGTTACGGCACTATGAATCAAGCTTTACACCGTTTGAAGTTTTCTTTGTAGTGCAATTATTAAAATAAGTAGTTGTAGTCACTTACGTTTATTTAACAATTCATGGTTTTAAAATTTATAGAAAAGAATATCAAGATATTTATATTTTATGGTTAGAGTAATCTAAAAAGTATGAAATTAAACACTGTTAGTCGATATATATATATTAGTAAGATGTAAAATCATCGGAAAAAAGGAGAATATGAACTTTGCATGTAACTTTAAACCAACGTAAGAGACAACATAAACCATAGAGTTTCTCCTCCCCCCGTACCCTGGTGTTATAGATATAATTATATGTGTCGTAAATATCTTTATATGATCTATATGTTGTACCTCAGACCTGTGGGCCTCCGGCTTTGAAGAAGAAGAAGAAGAAATGATATTTTGGTATCAATATGTGGTTATGGTGAGACGACTCTGTTGACTATTAGTAATTCGTAAGGCGTTGATTTTTCTAAATGAGATTTTCTCGAGAAACCATCGTGTTCCGTCGGTTCGAGTGTCCAATATATTTAAAGAAGTTTTTTAAAAAACCATTTTTGTCCGAGCCCATCGACCGCGGAATGGCCCGTCCCCCTCTGTAATTGTTCAACAGTACGTACGTATACAGCTGCGTTGACGTTCATTTTCGATTCCTTTCTTTCACTGTCTCCTTCCACGAATAATATATTTATATATTGTACTTTGTAAGCAATATTTATTTGAGTATTTATAGTAAGTCGTTGCAATATTTATTAATTCTTACTTGATCTACTAATTTAGTTTGTACACTGGATAGTCAAAGTATGTGGTATATTTAATTAATTCTCCGTCTGAACAAGTCTAGAAACTGAATGAATATTAGAGTTAAAGCTATCCGACTTGATATTATTGTTATCAAAAATTGTTTGCTTATTTTATGTGGTTATATGATGTAACTAATGTTTTTAATAAAAGAATATTAACAATATGCAGTTTTTATTTTTCGCCCGCAAAAAGACAAAGAAATTTTGTACCTAAAAAGGTGCAAGGAATGCTGTATTTTATGATTAGAAAGAATTGAATTTACAAAACCCAGATGCAATAAAACAGCAGGTAGTCCCAATAATCAGTAAACTTCTCTTTAGTCAGGAAAGTTGTATTTTATGACTAGAAAGAATTTAATTAAAAAAACCTGATGCAGTAAAGCAGCAGTGAGTCGCAATAATAAGTAAACTTGTCTTAGGTCAGGAATGTTGTATTTTATAACTAGAAAGAATTTAATTCACAAAAACCAGATGCAATAAAACAGCAGGTAGTCCCAATAATCAATGGACTTGTCTTAGGTCAGGAATGTTGTATTTTATAACTAGAAAGAATTTAATTCGCAAAAACCAGATGCAATAAAACAGCAGGTAGTCCCAATAATCAATGGACTTGTCTTAGGTCAGGGATGTTGTATTTTATGACTAGAAAGAATTTAATTCGCAAAAACCAGATGCAATAAAACAGCAGGTGGTCCCAATAATCAATAAACTTGTCTTAGGTCAGGAATGTTGTGTTTTATAACTAGAAAGAATTTAATTCGCAAAAACCAGATGCAATAAAACAGCAGGTGATCCCAATAATCAATAAACTTGTCTTAGGTCAGGAATGTTGTATTTTATGACTAGAAAGAATTTAATTCGTAAAACCCAGATGCAATAAAACAGCAGGTACTCAGTTCCAATAATCACTATAGTCCCAAACAACCAATAAACTTGTCTTAGGTCGGAAATGTTGTATTTTATGACTAGAAAGAATTTAATTCGCAAAAACCAGATGCAATAAAACAGCAGGTGGTCCCAATAATCAATAAACTTGTCTTAGGTCAGGAATGTTGTGTTTTATAACTAGAAAGAATTTAATTCGCAAAAACCAGATGCAATAAAACAGCAGGTGATCCCAATAATCAATAAACTTGTCTTAGGTCAGGAATGTTGTATTTTATGACTAGAAAGAATTTAATTCGTAAAAACCAGATGCAATAAAACAGCAGGTACTCAGTTCCAATAATCAATATAGTCCCAAACAACCAATAAACTTGTCTTAGGTCGGAAATGTTGTATTTTATGACTAGAAAGAATTTAATTCGCAAAAACCAGATGCAATAAAACAGCAGGTGGGTAGTCCCAGTAATCAATAAACTTGTCTTAGGTCAGGAATGTTGTATTTTATGACTAGAAAGAATTTAATTCGTAAAACCCAGATGCAATAAAACAGCAGGTACTCAGTTCCAATAATCAATATAGTACCAAACAACCAATAAACTTGTCTTAGGTCGGAAATGTTGTATTTTATGACTAGAAAGAATTTAATTCGCAAAAACCAGATGCAATAAAACAGCAGGTGGTCCCAATAATCAATAAACTTGTCTTAGGTCAGGAATGTTGTGTTTTATAACTAGAAAGAATTTAATTCGCAAAAACCAGATGCAATAAAACAGCAGGTGATCCCAATAATCAATAAACTTGTCTTAGGTCAGGAATGTTGTATTTTATGACTAGAAAGAATTTAATTCGTAAAAACCAGATGCAATAAAACAGCAGGTACTCAGTTCCAATAATCAATATAGTCCCAAACAACCAATAAACTTGTCTTAGGTCGGAAATGTTGTATTTTATGACTAGAAAGAATTTAATTCGCAAAAACCAGATGCAATAAAACAGCAGGTGGTCCCAATAATCAATAAACTTGTCTTAGGTCAGGAATGTTGTGTTTTATAACTAGAAAGAATTTAATTCGCAAAAACCAGATGCAATAAAACAGCAGGTGATCCCAATAATCAATAAACTTGTCTTAGGTCAGGAATGTTGTATTTTATGACTAGAAAGAATTTAATTCGTAAAAACCAGATGCAATAAAACAGCAGGTACTCAGTTCCAATAATCAATATAGTCCCAAACAACCAATAAACTTGTCTTAGGTAGGAAATGTTGTATTTTATGACTAGAAAGAATTTAATTCGCAAAAACCAGATGCAATAAAACAGCAGGTGGTCCCAATAATCAATAAACTTGTCTTAGGTCAGGAATGTTGTGTTTTATAACTAGAAAGAATTTAATTCGCAAAAACCAGATGCAATAAAACAGCAGGTGATCCCAATAATCAATAAACTTGTCTTAGGTCAGGAATGTTGTATTTTATGACTAGAAAGAATTTAATTCGTAAAAACCAGATGCAATAAAACAGCAGGTACTCAGTTCCAATAATCAATATAGTCCCAAACAACCAATAAACTTGTCTTAGGTCGGAAATGTTGTATTTTATGACTAGAAAGAATTTAATTCGCAAAAACCAGATGCAATAAAACAGCAGGTGGTCCCAATAATCAATAAACTTGTCTTAGGTCAGGAATGTTGTGTTTTATAACTAGAAAGAATTTAATTCGCAAAAACCAGATGCAATAAAACAGCAGGTGATCCCAATAATCAATAAACTTGTCTTAGGTCAGGAATGTTGTATTTTATGACTAGAAAGAATTTAATTCGTAAAAACCAGATGCAATAAAACAGCAGGTACTCAGTTCCAATAATCAATATAGTCCCAAACAACCAATAAACTTGTCTTAGGTCGGAAATGTTGTATTTTATGACTAGAAAGAATTTAATTCGCAAAAACCAGATGCAATAAAACAGCAGGTGGGTAGTCCCAGTAATCAATAAACTTGTCTTAGGTCAGGAATGTTGTATTTTATGACTAGAAAGAATTTAATTCACAAAAACCAGATGCAATAAAACAGCAGGTAGGTAGTCCCAGTAATCAATTAATTTGTCTTAGGTCAGGAATGTTGTATTTTACGACTAGGAAGAATTTAATTCGTAAAAACCAGATGCAATAAAACAGCAGGTACTCAGTTCCAATAATCAATATAGTCCCAAACAACCAATAAATTTGTCTTAGGTCAGGAATGTTGTATTTTACGACTAGGAAGAATTTAATTCGTAAAAACCAGATGCAATAAAACAGCAGGTACTCAGTTCCAATAATCAATATAGTCCCAAACAACCAATAAACTTGTCTTAGGTCAGAAATGTTGTATTTTATGACTAGAAAGAATTTAATTCGCAAAAACCAGATGCAATAAAACAGCAGGTAGTCCCAATAATCAATGAACTTGTCTTGGGTCAGGATTTTTTAAAATAATAATCCATACAGCATTTTTCGTGTTTATAATTTTTTCACATTGATATGTTTTGACATCAAATCTTATCCCGATAAATCTCAATAAAATTTTGGTCGTCTTCAATTTGCCGGGAATACTGATTTTTTTGTCGATACTTAACCTCATCGATAAGTTGCCTACATTCCAGGAGTTATTTTTATCAAATTAGTGTCAACAATCCACTAATCACCAGTTACATAATATTTTATTACCTATACATCAATACATACGTATTACTCTACGCGTTTTCATTCAAATTTTGGCTGTGGCATGTGAAGGTTCGCCGACACGTGATATTTTTGACAGTGGAAAATAAGTTTATTTTTAATTGTGCTCAATGTATCATTAATATATCGTGAAAGATATACTAATATACCCAATAATTTTATGAATATGTACTGCCATTATGTGAAGTGTGAACCAGCAGTTTTTTGATGTTTGTAAAAATTAGACACATATTTTGAGGTTAGCTTAGGTAACATAAACACAACTATTATTTCCTACATTAGTTTTCTTTCAGGTTTGAACAGTGCACACTCTGAATCATGAATCCTGTAAATTATTTACTGGTTACTGGCCGACTTCTGCGATTTAATCAAGTGCGAAGTTACGTCTCGACATGTCTCAGTTACCGAGAGAACTGCCACATATTCTTCGGGAGATGTAAACAAACGAAAGCTCATTATCCATTGTATATACAGAAGTTCATTTTTAAAGACTGTAGGAATAAGTTACGGTGCTTTAGCACTGTTCCTGACAAAGACTTTTTACAGAAACAAAGAACTAAAGTCACTAAAGAATTTAAAAATTACATTGAACAGAATAAAGAACGTCTACGTGACACCGAACAACGAATCAAAGATCGTGGGAGTATTATTTTACAAGATATAAAAGATACCAAAGAAAAAGTCAAGGGGAGAGTAGAAGAAATTATAGAAGTAATTTGATTTTCGTCGATCATATAAAATTAATTAATGCATATATTTTAGAAGGATAATATGTACACAATACCGAATGTTTTATGCGTTTTGAGGATTTTACTATCACCTTATTTGGGAATGCTGATTATCCAGTCCGATTTTAATTTTGCCTTGGGAGTTCTAGGCGTAGCAGCAGTTACCGATTTAGTAAGTATATTCATGTGTTTTTACATACGAGATGCAGATGGCGCTGCTACATAGCGGTTATTTCGTTCTCCATAGTTCCAACAGATGTCGCGCGAATATTTTTTTAAACTGTCAAGTATCCTAATTTCTAACCTAATAAATGAACAAAGTGGGTGCATTTTTGCTCCGATCTGTTAAGTAGAGTGTAGAGAAATATGTAATAAAAAAGGTGTTGATGTTTATGATAATTTAATATAAATGTTTAGTTAGATGGTTGGATTGCAAGAACGTGGACTTCGCAATCGTCAAAAATGGGCAGTTTCTTGGACCCTCTGGCTGACAAAGTTTTAATAGCAACTTTATTTTTATCTTTAACGTACGCCGATCTTATTCCACTTCTGTTAACGTCGATTATTATCAGCAGGGACGTTTTACTAATCATAGCAGGCTTTGTTATTCGATATAGATCGTTATCACCACCAGTGAGTTGATTTTTAATATAATCCATTTTTTAACCATGCGGATAAAACTTTGTTTACACTAGAAAGAATCGTCACGCGTTTTTGTTGCCCTCTGTAAATGTTCTGTGGTTAAAATTAAAAGGTAGTTCTTTCTGGTTATAAATTTCCGCATAGTTTAAAAATAGAATATAGTTCTATGTTGATTATTATTTGATGATATTTTGTTTTCAGCGTACTTTAAGTCGTTATTTTGATGTGACGTATGCGACCGTACAGTTAGCCCCTACTTTTATTAGTAAAGTAAATACAGCGGTGCAATTAGTTTTAGTTGGTTCTACTTTAGCAGCACCTATCTTTGCGTATGTCGATCATCCATTACTTCAAGCCTTATGGTAATTTAATTAATTTTAAAGCATAACACATTGTAATACTCTGTTCCATTTTGGTTTTAGGTACATTACTGGTGCCACGACTATCGCAGCCGGTGCTAGTTATGCGTTATCGAAGAACACCTATAAGTTTGTAAAACGAGAGAAAACGAAATAGTATACGACTGAATTTTTGCCTGCAAAGTTTTTAATATTGTTTATTTTATTGTGTAGGTTTAAGGATTAAGTTTATATGCATGTGTACACTGTAGTTTATACAATAAAATTTGTATGGATCGATTTAATGTTGCGTCTATTTTACGCTAGATGGCGCCACCAAACACAGTACAATCCAATTTTACTACTATTTATTGCTCTTGGTTTACTTACAACAAAATATTGACCATAGTGTTGTTAACCTGAGTTTCAAATTAGTATTTAACAACTAGCTCTGTGTATATGTCAAAATTTTCGATTTTAGTTATTGGGCATTCTAGAAATATGTGGTTAAGGCTTCCCACCTGTCCACATTCGCAATATGGACATTTTAGGATACATTTTAGGTTATCTGCTATCTGTTACTGTTGTTACGAATGTCCGGCAGGGGGCGTTTCGGGTTTGACGTTACTGTGGTAATAGCAGCAAAACACGGGTCGACAAAAATCGATTTTTTTGATCGAAAATTGTTTTTAAGGCCGTTTTTTTGCTCAAAACTCTTTGCGAAGGGTATTTAGAGGGATCTTATCGTAAGACATGAGAGCGAGCGGCTTTTATAAGGTCGGCAGGAACGGATAAAAAATGTAAATTTTTGACGTTCATCAATCCGCTTGTCGGAATTTCTAGACGTCACGTGACAGTTTCTCGAGGTTCGCCTTCACCCGAAGAGGTGCAAAAGCGTGATTTTTTTCAAAATTAACGAATTTAATTTACAAAATATCGCGCAGTCCAAGCGGAATTGTGTCCTTTTTTCAATTCGAGCGTCAAAAGTAATATCGAAAAGCCCAATTTTGCAGCTACTCGATCGCAAATGTCGGCGAAAATGGTCGATTCCGCTGAACGCGTCCTACACTTGAAAGTTCGTAATTAGTATAGGTAGAGAAATACTGAAACATTTACTTGTGCATTTAGGGAATTTTATCGTTATATGTTGGCTTGTCATTTTTGACAGAGTTGGCAACCCAAAATACCGTGATAGTTCTCCTAACCACCACAAGATACCAGCACTTCTATCATTACTCAAATTTTACTATAATATCATTGCTTATAGAATAATTCTGTAAACAATGATGATATCTCCTACAACTTGTGCCTGTTTTTTTTTTCTTTATTATTATGACTCAAAGAAATAAACCAATAAAATAATCCGTCTTTAATAAAAATCCCCTAATCTCGTACAAAAAATAAAACAATACAAAATAAATATATCATCGATTAAATAATTATTATTTACACCAGGCAACGTTGTACATACACTTTCCTTGGTACCAGAGGTGCATCATCCGATCTGACTCGGACATTTCAGCGAAATCCTCGGGCAACTGCGGATTACTATAATTCTAGAAATCATTCAAAACATTAGCTCTGCCAAATTATTTCGGAGAAAATTAAATATACCATCGCTACGGGATATATTCTTTTACATTCGCCTTTGTTCAAGTGTTCAGAATGCGCCCTTAACAAATACGCAGTGATATTGTCACTTTTGCACACCAGACAAAGACGACGGATGTCAGTATCGCAAGCCAGACACTCTAACGATGTACATTCCTCAGGGAAAACTGCTAGGTTGTATTCGTTCGTCTCCATTCTTGTTTGAGTTATTGGCCTAAATATAAAAATACATAAATTATTAACAGAAAACAAAACGCATTGTGCATAAGTCAGGTTAGGATATTTGACGTTTACAAGTATATTTGACGTTTAACGACGCGCGACATCTATGGAGAGCGTGCAAAATCAACAACCCATAACTACACCTTTTCCAGTTGATATTCAAAAAGTTCGGCAATTTCAATTGATTTTTAGTAAATAGCAATTGTAATTCAGAATTACATCTGCTACTTCTTAATATCATTTGCAATATCTGAAAATCAATCAAATACCAATTTCTACTTTCTGAATATCAACTGAAAAAAGTGTAGTAAAACGTAGGTAAATTCTGTAATAGTACATGTTCAGTGTATGATTATTCATCTTTGGAAACACTCCAACCAATCCGAGAAAATGATGCATCACTTTCTCCTCCAGTAATTGATTCCAGTGGTAGAGTTGCTTATTCAGATTCGGAACTGGATGTATTGAAATAATATGGACGTGGAGGTCATCACCGATGATGAAATTGAACCGGAGTATCTCAAAAAAGTTTCTGGGAGACTTGAACCTAAAAAATTATTATTAATAATCCTAAAATTATTAATAATTACACAAGGGAACAAGGGATTTTTTCGCACGAGGTGTGACAGTGTCTTCATTTACAAAGCGTAACGAGCATTTTAAAGCATATTTAAAAAAAGAAGAATCTTTACGTGTATGTCACGATGTTGAGGATCTTATGAACGAGTTTGATAATTTATATTTTTACAGTTTTCTCAATTTTTAAAGCATCGTTGTATCTGTAAATCCAGACCTGTTACAATAAATCCACTTTCAGTTTCTAAGGCAAATATAATCAGGAACAAATAAATTTTTTGTTGTTGTATCAGAAAGTTGGAAATTTGTTCCCTTGTGTTAGTATCAAAATAGACGATTAATGTTTGCCTCTTTAATTCCTTGAGAATTTCGGGTTCTTTGCTGATTATGAACTTTCTAATGGCATCTTCGATCTGTTCCCAGACGATATTTGTATTCTGGCCTGTGAATGTCGATATGTACCAGTTCAACGTTTCTTTTGCGTTGAACGCCAACTGCTCGTACATGTAACGTAAATGGGCGAGGTCACCCACTAATCCCTCAATGGATGCCGTGTACTCATAGGTGTCATTGTAGAATGGCTTAAATTCCTCCACTGCGCATCTATTAAACACATTTTAAACAGAATGTTATATACCAGCGTTTCCCAACCTTTTTTCAAGGGCGGACCCCTAGCCCCACCTTACCATGGTCCGCGAACCCCCAAAAAAACTTTTATTTCCGCCCTTGAAAAACGTTTGAAAAGGCTTATTTAATGATATAAACGAGTTTGGACATTCGTAGGTGTTAAATTTGTCGAAGAAGTTGATTAGTGTTTGTCCAAAAGATTGCTTCAGTCTCTTGAGGAAACTTCTTCCGGTGTATAACCCTTTGGACATTCACTGGTGCAGTATTTGCTTTAAAAAATTGAGTTTGCCCGATAAGTTTGATTGGTGTTTGTCCACACGCTTCCTTCAGCCTCTTGAGGAATTTTTTAATGACTTAGATGAGTTTGGACACTCGCAGGTGCTAAATTTGCCGAGGAAGTTGATTGGTGTTTGTCCAAAAGGTTGCTTCAGCCTGTTGAGGAAATTTCTTCCGGTGTACAACCCTTTGGACATTCATTGGTGCAATATTTCATTCAAAAAGTTGAGTTTGCCCGATAAGTTTGATTGGTGTTTGTCCAAACGCTTCCTTCAGCCTCTTGAGGAATTTTTTAATGACTTAGATGAGTTTGGACACTCGCAGGTGCTAAATTTGCCGAGGAAGTTGATTGGTGTTTGTCCAAAAGGTTGCTTCAGCCTGTTGAGGAAATTTCTTCCGGTGTACAACCCTTTGGACATTTATTGGTGCAATATTTCATTCAAAAAGTTGAGTTTGCCCGATAAGTTTGATTGGTGTTTGTCCAAACGCTTCCTTCAGCCTCTTGAGGAATTTTTTAATGACTTAGATGAGTTTGGACACTCGCAGGTGCTAAATTTGGCGGGGAAGTTGATTGGTGTTTGTCCAAAAGGTTGCTTCAGCCTGCTGAGGAAATTTCTTCCGGTGTACAACCCTTTGGCCATTTATTGGTGCAATATTTCATTCAAAAAGTTGAGTTTGCCCGATAAGTTTGATTGGTGTTTGTCTAAAAGCTTCCTTCAGCCTCTTGAGGAATTTTTTAATGACTTTGATGAGTTTGGACACTCGCAGGTGCTAAATTTGGCGAGGAAGTTGATTGGTGTTTGTCCAAAAGGTTGCTTCAGCCTGTTGAGGAAATTTCTTCTGGTGTATAACCCTTTGGACATTCATTGGTGCAGTATTTGCTTTAAAAAATTGAGTTTGCCCGATAAGTTTGATTGGTGTTTGTCTAAAAGCTTCCTTCAGCATCTTGAGGAATTTTTTAATGACTTAGATCAGTTTGGACACTCGCAGGTGCTAAATTTGCCGAGGAAGTTGATTGGTGTTTGTCCAAAAGGTTGCTTCAGCCTCTTGAGGAAATTTCTTCCGGTGTATAACCCTTTGGACATTCACTGGTGCAGTATTTGCTTTAAAAAATTGAGTTTATTCGATAAGTTAAATTGGTGTTTGTCCAAAAGCTTCCTTCAGCCTCTTGAGGAATTTTTTAATGACTTAGATGAGTTTGGACACTCGCAGGTGCTAAATTTGCCGAGGAAGTTGATTGGTGTTTGTCCAAAAGGTTGCTTCAGCCTGTTGAGGAAATTTCTTCCGGTGTATAACCCTTTGGACATTCATTGGTGCAATATTTCATTCAAAAAGTTGAGTTTGCCCGATAAGTTTGATTGGTGTTTGTCCAAACGCTTCCTTCAGCCTCTTGAGGAATTTTTTAATGACTTAGATGAGTTTGGACACTCGCAGGTGCTAAATTTGCCGAGGAAGTTGATTGGTGTTTGTCCAAAAGGTTGCTTCAGCCTGTTGAGGAAATTTCTTCCGGTGTATAACCCTTTGGACATTTATTGGTGCAATATTTCATTCAAAAAGTTGAGTTTGCCCGATAAGTTTGATTGGTGTTTGTCTAAAAGCTTCCTTCAGCCTCTTGAGGAATTTTTTAATGACTTTGATGAGTTTGGACACTCGCAGGTGCTAAATTTGGCGAGGAAGTTGATTGGTGTTTGTCCAAAAGGTTGCTTCAGCCTGTTGAGGAAATTTCTTCCGGTGTACAACCCTTTGGACATTCACTGGTGCAGTATTTGCTTTAAAAAATTGAGTTTGCCCGATAAGTTTGATTGGTGTTTGTCCAAACGCTTCCTTCAGCCTCTTGAGGAATTTTTTAATGACTTAGATGAGTTTGGACACTCGTAGGTGCTAAATTTGCCGAGGAAGTTGATTGGTGTTTGTCCAAAAGGTTGCTTCAGCCTCTTGAGGAAATTTCTTCAGGTGTATAACCCTTTGGACTTTCACTGGTGCAGTATTTGCTTTAAAAAATTGAGTTTATTCGATAAGTTAAATTGGTGTTTGTCCAAAAGCTTCCTTCAGCCTCTTGAGGAATTTTTTAATGACTTAGATGAGTTTGGACACTCGCAGGTGCTAAATTTGCCGAGGAAGTTGATTGGTGTTTGTCCAAAAGGTTGCTTCAGCCTGTTGAGGAAATTTCTTCTGGTGTACAACCCTTTGGACATTCATTGGTGCAATATTTCATTCAAAAAGTTGAGTTTGCCCGATAAGTTTGATTAGTTAAGTTTAATATTGGGAAGCACTGTTGTATGCATTATTACATTATCTATATAAAATCATTTGCAGAGCATGTATTTGGTTACCTTGGCAATAAATATAGTTACCTAAAAGCAACATCTGGTTTATAAATGTATATTCTCAACGGATCCACCGATGTAACAACAGCAAAGACACCAATATCAAAGACACGCCCCGAAATAAGCAGCGGATTTTTAATCAGCTCCTGTACTAGAGTTGTCTTCCGTTCTTCCCCCACTTCCGAAACCATTTTCAAAACCGTGAGATTGTGATCGTCTTTCCAAATAAACTCCTTCTCCGGATTGTCTTTAGCGTACAACAGGAACTCCCCGATATCCCGAGGGATCTTAAAAGTACGAGGAACGTATTCCGAACGTGTGTCGGCAAAAACACTTTTCTCCAAGAAGAGTCTATTGAATCCAGGGAAATGGTTGACCCTTTGATAATCGTGCATATCTTTTAAATCAGGATAAGCTACGAGGAAAGGATCCTGCCAAGCCCACAGCAGGTCCCAATATTTCCAGTGAGGCGAATTTTCGTATCCGTATCGGTGGAAATGTAGAAGCATTGCGTCCACATGAGCGTGGTTGAGGTCTTTCGTGCCGTAAATCCAGAATTTTTTCAGTTTTGGTATACTTCTTCGTAGATCGAGCGAATTGACACGGACCATCTGATTCTGGCAGCTGGTGCATTTCTCAAGGCACGAATACATAAACGCGACAACTATTGCAATGGCAAACAAAACGGATATTCCGTTGTAGTAAACGCGTTTGTATTTCTTTACATCCTCGGAAAACTACAAATTGAAACTGGAAATCAACATACACGCTACTTTGAGATTATCCTTACCGATTTTTCATCCTCAATACTTTCGTCCGAACTGTCATGCTTAGTTTTGGTAATTTGGAAGCGATAATCCAAAAAACGTATCTTGTAGTTTGCGTTCACAGCAACACGTTTTCCCCTCAAACTGGAGGAAACATAATTTGCTATCAGATTAATTTTATTTCGCCTATTTCTTTTATATAACATCGTCAAAGCTGAAAGAGTAAATAGACAATTGACAGAACTATCAAAAATTGAAACAATGAACAACGCCAACTTTATCAGTTCGTTCTAGCAATCCGGAGATTTGAAATTAATTGGAAGCGCCATCTGTATTCACTCGATCGAGGCTAGCCGGTTTCCATGATAACGGTGTTTGAATACATAACAATCGATATGTCTATAAGTCGCTACGTTGTGCTATTTTTATTAATTATTAATTAAAATCGGTAATTAATCGCGATGGGCGAAGTCGTAAAGGATTCAGTGATCCAGAGAACCCAGAAACTACTGGGAAAACACATAACTAAACCGACTTTGACACCGAAACTGCTTCAGAAACCCCCATTTCGATTCTTGCACGATATAGTGACCAGCGTTATACGAGAACGCGGATTTCTGAAAGGGTTGTACGCTGAGAATGAGCTGGTTTCTGAAAATATTAAAGAACGGGAAGCGAAAGTGGCGTTTTTAACTAAATTAATTGATGCTCTCAGTAAGTAATGTATTTTTTAATATATCTAATTTCTACAGTACTGCGTATGAGACATTTTTGCACTCAAAAGAATTAATTGTAGGTACGATCAGTGGAAGTGAAATTGATGTAAAACCAAGTAGAATAGTCGCTGGTTTAGAACCTACGAAAACGAATAAATTATTGCAAGCGCTTGGTACAGCACTGGATAATAAGCTAGATAGTAAGGAGTATGTTAAAAATTTAGCAGGTGTTACTAAACCTGAAAAATCAAAGAGCAAGACTGTAAAGAAGGTAGGAAGTGATCGTACATCAAAAGGTAGCAAACCCGAATTATCCTCGACCAGAAAAGATTCGAAAACCAATGTCGAAAAGATATCTAAAGGTAGCAAAAGCGAACTCAATTCCACAAGGAAAGAACCACGGACAAAAGAAACTAAAAAGCCAGAGAGAGATCAAAAGAAGAAGGGCCAAAAGGTTATTTCTACACCTAAAGATGTTTTGGATTCACCTGCTGACAATAAAAAAGAAACCAAGATGGAAAATAAGGAAGATATTGAAGAAAAAATACTCGAGAACGTCATAGAGAAAAGCACGGTTGAGATAAAGGAACCTGAACCTGAGGTTAAAGAAGATACCCTTGAAACAAAGGAAGATCCTGTTGAAAAAGAATTGAGTGTTGAACAAAGCGAACAACCTCCAAGTCGAGCTGGCACTGCAAAAGTCAGGCCAAAATCAGCAAGGATACAACCGGATTTGACAAAGCCTGACATCAAACACAAAGACGTTTCAACAGGTATTATCATTTTTATTGGTTACCAAGAATTTTATTATTATTTAAGCATATAAAAATTATTTTTAGCTTCAATGTCAAATTTCTTACGACCCCCGAGTGTTCGGCCACCAAGCGCTAGGCCTGGTGCTCCACGTCTGCGGCCAGACTCAACGTTACCCACCAATGAGGTGATACCTTTGGGTAATATTAATGTCATTGTTGAGAACTTCAATAAAGAACCTGATGAAGAGGAAACCGTTGTAATACAAAATGTCGAATCAGAACTCGAGCAACCGACTGTTGAGGATGTGTTGAACATTCCGCAGGATAAAGGACATTTGGTGGAACAGATATTGAAGGAAATCAACGATGTCGATGATTACACACAAGCAAAAAGTAACAGGACTATTGAAGGTGATTTTAGAACTTTATGATTTTTGTTAAACTGTCAAATATCCTAACCTAACTTATACAAAAAGTCAGTACGTTTTGTTCTATCAGTCAATAGATGTCGCTCGATTTTTTTGTTACTGTCAAATATCTGTCTACTTTCAACTGTCAAATTTGTGTCAACTGTCAAATATCTGTCAAAAATATGTCAATAAACTGTCAACTGTCAAATATGTGTCAACTGTCAAATATCAAACATCTGTCAACTGTCAAATATCAGTCAACTGTCAAACATCTGCCAACAGTTCAATATCTGTCAACTGTCAAATATCTGTCAACTGTCAAATATCAAACATCTGCCAACTGTCAAATATCAGTCAACTGTCAAACATCTGCCAACTGTCCAATATCTGTCGATTGTCAAATATCTGTCAACTGTCAAATATCAAACATCTGTCAACTGTCAAATATCAAACATCTTTCAACTGCCAAAAATCTGTCAACTGTCGAATATCTGTCACCGCTAAATATCTGTTGACTGTCAAATATCTGTTAAATCAAATATCAAACATCTGTCAATTGTCAAACATCTGTCAACTGTCAAACATCTGTCAACTGTCAAATATCAAACATCTATCAACTGTCAAATATCAAACATCTGTCAACTGTCAAATATCTGTCAACTGTCAAACATCTGTCGAATGTCAAATATATGTCAACTGTCAAATATGAAACATCTGTCAACTGTCAAATATGAAACATCTGTCAACTATTAAATATGAAACATCTGTCAATTGTCAAATATGAAACATCTGTCAACGGTCAAATATCTGTCAACTGTCAAATATCAAACATCTGTCAACTGTCAAACATCTGGCAACTGTCAAATATCTGTCGACTGTCAAATATTTGTCAACTGTCAAATATCAAACATCTGTCAACTGTCATACATCTGTCAATTGTCAAATATCTGTCGACTGTCAAATATTTGTCAACTGTCAAATATGAAACATCTGTCAACTGTCAAATATGAAACATCTGTCAACTGTCACATATGAAACATCTGTCAACTGTTAAATATCAAACATCTGTCAACTGTCATACATCTGTCAACTGTCAAATATGAAACATCTGTTAACTGTCAAATATGAAACATCTGTCAACTGTCAAATATGAAACATCTGTCAACTGTTAAATATCAAACATCTGTCAACTGTCATACATCTGTCAATTGTCAAATATCTGTCGACTGTCAAAAATTTGTCAACTGTCAAATATGAAACATCTGTTAACTGTCGAATATGAAACATGTGTCAACTGTCAAATATGAAACATCTGTCAACTGTTAAATATCAAACATCTGTCAACTGTCAAATATCGGTCGACTGTCAAATATCTGTCAAATATCAAACATCTTTCAACTGCCAAACATCTGTCAACTGTCGAATATCTGTCAACGTCAAATATCTGTTGACTGTCAAATATCTGTCAACTGCCAAATATCAAACATCTGTTAACTGTCCAATATGAAACATCTGTCAACTGTCAAATATGAAACATCTGTCAACTGTTAAATATCAAACATCTGTCAACTGTCATACATCTGTCAATTGTCAAATATCTGTCGACTGTCAAATATTTGTCAACTGTCAAATATGAAACATCTGTCAACTGTTAAATATCAAACATCTGTCAACTGTCATACATCTGTCAATTGTCAAATATCTGTCGACTGTCAAATATTTGTCAACTGTCAAATATGAAACATCTGTCAACTGTCAAATATGAAACATCAGTCAACTGTTAAATATCAAACATCTGTCACCTGTCAAATATCGGTCAACTGTCAAATATCTGTCAACTGCCAAATATCAAACATCTCTCAACTGTCAAATATTCTAACCTAACCAAAAACCGCCCAAAAATATTTGTTAAAATTGTAACTATCCTAACCTATATAAAAATTGAGTAACTTTTATTTTAGACACCCATGCAAGAGACGTCACTCATAGGGAAATAGCGCAGCTTCAAATATCCGTGCAGGCTTTGACAAAAGTTGCAAATCCTCTCGGAAAGCTGATGAATTACCTGCACGAGGACGTTGATGGTATGCACGTCGAGTTGACTTCTTGGATAAACGCGAAGAAGCAGTGTTACGCCGAGATCAAGAAGCAGAAAGAACAGCATGATAATTCGAGTTCGGCGTTGAAGCAGCAGCTTTCCGAGCTGGACGAAAACATCGTCAAGATGGAGTCGGAGATTTCCCAAACGCAGGCAAACATACTACGCAACGATCTGCGTATTAAACAGTTGTTAACGAATAGAGTTTAGTTATTAGGAAATAAATAAGAGAAAAATAAGTTGTCTGTTTAAAATATTTATTATTCACACTTTGTAAAAAAAAAACTTTACATGTTACAGAGTGTACATACGGATAACAACTCTAAACAAAAGTCAAAAGTAGCATGGGGATAGTAATATGCCTAACCACGATTAATTCCAAATTAGAAATTATAAAGTGGCATACTAATCAATTAATATTTTAATTAATTAAAAGTAAAACAACTAACGTCTGATTCGATTGTTTTTGGTAAAAATGTACAAACAATTTCACGCAGTTGTTTCAAGTGTTGTTTCGAAGGCTGTCGCGGTTGCAACGGGTGCTACGGGGACATGACGCTAAACAAACAATTTCTAAGGATATTTAGATGCGGCTCAATGTATCCTAGTTAGGTCTTCTACTATTTTTACTAAATCCTCCACAGTACACTCTCTGTAAGCTCCACCATCATCTTGTATCTGGAAAAATTCAGCTAAGTTTATCATCTCTACGAGTATAAATAATAATAAGAAAAAGTTATCTTTGTATAAAATTAGATGTGTTTGAATGCATAAATTTAGTAGTGTTTATGACAGATTATTTGTGTCATCTCAAAAAATTCCAAACTACTTCTTGGCAGCTGCTCGCTAGCACCATCTATTTTTAGAGATTTTTTTTATTTAGTAACTATCAAAGGCTTAAATTGAAAGCATAAAATGAATAAAATAGTAAAAAAAATACCTGTAATCCTTCAGCAACTTCTTTCATTTTTGAAGGGGACAGATCCAAAAAGCTCTCGATCAAATCACCATCAATGAAGCCTTCACACGCTTCCGTCTTGATATCCGTATGGAACGATCTCCAGTACGAGTGCTTGATCTTCCCGACGGATTTGATAACGGAAGTTAAGTTATTTTGCAAGCTGAGCAGGAAATCGTAGAAATCCGCCGGAATCTGTGTAACCAAACCTACAAAATTTAAAACAAAAAGAGAAAATTAAAAACAAAATAAGAAAATTATAAAAAAACAAATTAAAAATATATAATAACAGCAAAAACACATTTTTCTTGTCGAGTACACACCTATGGCACCACCGACGGTTCCGAATAAAACACAGCCGGTCGTCGGCGTTGAAGTTTCCCCTAAATTCTGCATGACGAGCGAACCGTGTCTAAAGCAATTGACCATATCGCCCACATGGAACTGTCCCACTTCCTGCATCTGGGAACGTTCTTCGTCCGTTGTGGCAGCACTGTCCTTTTGACAGACGAACAGGTTAAACGAGTTCTCAGCACCTGTAAAATAATTGATGAAAATATATACTAAGTTCTAGATTTCCGGGAGAAAAACACGTCAACAACGATAATGTTTTTTTACGACCACCACAGCCAATCACAGCTACCCCCAACCGCACATAAATACATTAATACATAACCCCAACTGTCACATTCACGTTTTTGTTGAAAAATATAGTATGTTCAATAAAAAAATAAACCACAAAATTAAATTGTTTCGAACTGTCCAAACTATGACTTGGGTATAAAAAGACACAAAGAAATAAGCAGAAAAGTGTTTTTCACAATCACCTAATACTAAAAAATTTATTCAAAGAAATTATAATTGAAGTATATTATAAATAAATAATTTATAGTCAGTGTTAGTAAGTCACGTACCTAAAAATACATCATCATCCAAGATCTCGATGGCCGTCATCCAATTAGGATTGTAATCGCGTGCGATCTCCTCGAAATTGCCCTCCATCGTCTTGTACTGAAGCAACGTCATGCTGCGCATTAAATCGCCGACCAATACAAAATCGCCTTTTGTCTTGCAGTAGAGAGCGATGATATGATTAAAGTGCGAGCACTCGAGCCTAAGTTCCTTTTCCGCCGTCCATTCAAACAAACGCACCGTGCTATTTATACAGGTAAGTAACTTTCCGTTGAACTCCGCCAACGAATAGCAGGACCCCTTGATGTCCTTTTCGGAAATCAAAGTTAATTTGTTCTCCGCCCATAAGAATAATAACAACCGTCCGAGTTTTGGTTCCGCTTCTTCGGGGTTCACAAACGCCGTACCTGAAAATTTCAAACACAATTATTTATTGACATATAAAACGTCAGACATAACCTCAATATAGCCCAATGACAGTTTTATTTCAGACAGTCACATTTCAGACTTGCCAACCTACAATATTTTCCATGGCAACAAAAAACGTCAAAGTGACATTTGAGATTATGTACTGAAAAATACTTACCGACAACGTAATAATGGTGGGGGTCTTCCCCCAACTGACATGAAATTAGCGACATTGCGTATTCCTGCTGCATGAATTGATGTGCGTGTAAAACCTCGAATGTGTGCTGATCGATGATCAGTAAATTGTGGACTTCCATTTCTTGGCCGTATTCGGGGGTGACGTTGGTGTTGCTCTGCGAGCTGGCGCTGGTCTTGCCGAGGGTTAGCGATGCGACGCTGCTGGATGCCGTTATGGACTGCGTCATCGTGGAGGCGCTTGGTCGTGCAGGATTTAAACCGGTTGAATCCTGGATGTCCATTCTCACCGATATGACACCAAATGTCTACGGGAGGATTAATAAATTAATTTATTAATATCATAAATGGCATTTATAAAATTGTTTGTTCTTTTTTGACCAAGCAAATTTTTTTTTAATTAAAAATGTGTGAAAATCGCTCTGTAATAGTGGTAGCAAGTTTTTTTAACTAAATGTTGCACACTAAAACTAATTTCTAAATTCATAGAGTGAATGTTTTATCAGAAAGCATTCTATACAAGAAAAACCACACCATAAAAATGTGTTTTATGTACATTATAACGGTGAAATCACCTTATTTTTACTATAACATTCACATTCGCAATAAATTTAAGGGAATTTTACATTGCAAAATGTAAAAATACACATTTTCCCATACTTTACACTTCATATACTGTATTTTAACTATACAATTACTACAAAATTACTTCTTTGGTGGAATATTACCATAACAAAACAAAACAATTTATGTTCATTTTAGGTAAACTCAAATTGTTGCTTCACATACCTGTGACGATTCTTGATAAGCAATCCTCCGTGGAGATTCCTGAAGCGGCACTGTTCGAATATGTAGCTTCTGTATCTCGTCAATGGTTCCTATCGTAACGGATGAATCAGTAGCCAGCGCCAAACTATTAAATGAGAAAAAAGAAAGATGCAGATTAGAAACAATTTGTCAAATTTTATCTCAGCAATTAAGCACCAACTCACCTATCGGGATATGCTTCCGCATTTAACGAGCACATATGATTCACTTCTTTCATATTAACGTTGGAAAACACCAGCTTATGATTGGACGAATATATAACGGTGGGCCTATCGGAGCAAGCGAATACATTGGTCGTGCTTAGAGACCGGAACGTACGCAACACCGTCGGCTGAGTACCCAACGTAACTTTTTTCTTGTCGGCTAAAGTGCCCCCGTCCTTGTTCAGGGTGAAATAGAACATAGATCCGTCACCGAGGGCACAAAGTAGGTAATTATGACCTTCGAATTGTGTCATCAAGACTGATCTCGGGATAATTTCTGTAAGGAAATATCGAATGTTAATTAAAATAGAATATATTTGTTGAAAGGAGTTGCCAACCCACGTTTGAAGGTTTTTTTTTATTGAACATACGTTAGAGTAGAGCACAGTGACATATGCAACTAATTATACCCAGTGTATGGTTTATAATTGACCTGCGTATATTTGGTTGCATACACAACTGTGCTCTCCTCGGTTTCAAACAATTATACCTCCACCAAGCTGTTCCTTCGTCGATTCAACAAGCTCAGGCAACCTCAAAATCCTAGCTGATATATCCGTCCACAATCCCACAGCCACCAAATCCGATTTCGTACTTCCCTCTCCCAAGGGACTAATATCAAGACAAGCTATCTCCACATCCAAAACAGTACTCCTAAAACCGAAAACTTCAGCAATGAATATCCCCCCAAAACAAAAAAACAAACTTTACCCTTTCAAAATCAACTCATTCTCGTAAATCTCAATGTAAAACAGCTCCGACCCGGTCGACATAACGATCTGCTCCGTATTACAAGCGACGACGCTAATATTCTTATCGTTGGGCGGCTTCCACTCGGCCATAAGATTCTTGGTCTGCGTCGAGACGAGCCTCGCCGAAATCGGGGTCACCTGAACGATCTGATTATGCACGACGTTCCCGCAGAAGAACGTCTGCTGATCGCTCGTGAATCCGGATATTTCTGTCTCCTCGACTTCCTCACCATTCAGACTCAAGACACGGGTTTGCCCCACAAACGCCAACACTAAAGTGTTATCAAAATTGCTCCCAGAGCCGATATTCAAAGCCCACATTCCTTTAATCCCGGGTAAATCTATCGAAGCGTGTTCCTGAATCCCAATCCCATTTCTTATGATTCTCAAGGAACCTTCTTTGAAAGACCCGGAACAGGTGACGAGTTGCCCTTGACCTTGTCGTTCTAAATCGACGACACACATGTCTAAGATCGGAGCGAGGTTTGTGAATGATTCCATCGGGGTGACGTAAGAACCGGTATCGTCTGGTTTTGTGGTTAGTTTGACGAGTTGGGAGTCGCCGAGGCGAGAACCGATGAAGAGGACGCCGTTGTCGAGGTATGTTATGCACTCGGGGGTTGATATTTCGCCGAGTAGTTCGACCTTGAGGTCGCGAACTATGTCTGAACCGTCGCCACGAGTGTCGATCTCTAGGAATAACATAAAAAGGTGGCCAGCCATGTCGCCTAGGAGGTAGCGGAGGCCGCCCGGATCGACTTTTGCGTAACATACAATCGTGCTTTGCTGTAACGATAATTAATTTCTTTTCAAATAAGTTCTTAAAGTACCAAAATTTTCAAATTAATCATCACATTATTATGTGACAGAAAAGGATGAACATATTTATCTATTAAATACAAAAATAACAAAATATTTGTTAAATTGACTTCACTTTTTGAGATAAAGGCAATCCTAGCTTTTATTCAAACATTTCAAACTAAAATAATGCTACAAATTATCGTCGACATTCTGGTATTAACAATATAAGAATTTAAAAATCACAAATTTAAATTAAGAAAACATTTTGAGTGTGGTTTTCTATTGTATTTTTGTTCAGGACAGTCCCTTTCTAAGATCCAGCAGTAGTCTCTTATTATATGACAATTTTATCGGCCTTCATATCTTTCCTCCGTTATCGTGATATACTGCTGAAACCGTTGCTCTTGTTCTTCATTGCAATCACTCATATTGTCACTAAATTTATCTAAACGACTATGAAAATAATGTAACTTGGTACTCATATTAGTTTTTCAAAATGTTGAAGAATTTTGTCAACGATTTGTATTGTTAGTATTATTCAGCTTGGTGATTTCCCAAAAAAATTTTGATAGCTGATACAAAGCTTGTCCATGCTTCCAGTTCAACTTAAGTCATGTGATTTGTGGTCCATCAAAGATACCGGTTTCTAATTTTCCTGTATTAGAGCGAGGAAATGATTAACAAATATATTTGGAACAAACACCATTCTTATATAAAGCTTTCACAAACTGTTTAATAAACCCAAAGTTAATATGTAATGGTGGAAAAATTATTTGTTCTCGAGTTATCAATAGTTCATGAAGGTTGATAGCCTTTCCTACGGTCATTTTTATTCTCGACAGCCAGTTTTTCCTATACCACTGTTCATTTTTTATACGACTGTCCCACAGACAAAGAAAAAAAGGGATATTTAGTGTATCCATTTTGCTGACCCAATAAAAAAGGAGCAGCAAGTTGTAGAGTAATATGTTATATTTCAAAAAGTTAATTCAAAGATTGGTTTTGATAAATAAAGACTTGCTAGCCGCACGAAAAGTAAAAATATTTTTTGTTGAGGTTTAAATTAAAATAATTTAACTTATGCTATACTTTTGATTACATGGTTTATTATGAGATCTGGAATCAATTTAAACAAATTAATTATACAATGAGTACTTCATAATCATTTTTTGTTGCCCTGTGTTATCACTAATTATATCAATTTCAAACATCTTCCTAACATAAAAGTATAGAAAAGTGATTCTTAAATACCTTAATAATCGGTGGTGCAACAACTACAGAGGTGGTCCCGTCGTGGTACAAAATACTCTCCTGTCCGATGATTATGGCCCCACCGATCGGCGAGGGAACAGGGATCAACATAGAAGCCTCAGTCTCCACGTTATCTTGCTTCCACGGCGTCTTCACAAATTCCTTATCGCGGAGCGATATTTCGTGCGTCTTAACATGCCTCCCGTTCATATCTTGATGTATTAGAATTATAGTGGGGTTCGTGCACCCGTGTAAGAACTCAACATCATGCACTTGCAACTCATCCATCCTGAATATAAACATTAAAAAATTCGATATACCCAAAATTCATTTCACTCAAATTAATAAAATAATAAAAACCTACCTTATGCTTGATGCTTTCAATTCACTATTGTCTTTCTCCAAGGGTATGATTTTGAATAAGCCATCGTATAGCCGTAAACCTATGACACGGGCTTTAGGATCGATTACGGCTAATATGCCATTTTCCGAAGGTTTTCCTATTCTATCAGATACGTTCCCATGGGCCTTAGTGACGATTTCCAGGCCGTCATCGTCGTTGATACACTCCAAGATCATGGCATTGTATCTGATAGTAATAACAAACAAGAAATCCTTCTTCTCGTGCTGTAACAATCAAATATGTACTTGGAATTGCAGGTGACATTCTTGGACAGTACCTGAGGTCGAAATAGTTTCATAACAGCTACTTTTCCGTATAAAGATACCTCCTTGACGGGCTTGAGGCCCTCAGGAGTGACGACATAGATCTCCAATCGCGTATTCTTAGCGACAATCAAGTTAAGGTCGGTCGGCGATGTGAAATTGCCTAAAAAATGAGGTTAGTTATGTACGGCTTTCGCTCCAAACTTGCGGATTTTTGAACCTGTAACGCAGTACGTTACGGCAGTTGGTTTATGGGCCGTCACCACGTAATGGTGGGTCATAGCTTTCATCTTTAGCTCGGTATTTTATCCAAAATTGAATTCTTTTACAAATCAACAATCGCAAAAACTATTCATAGTGACGCTTGAATGACATGAAGTGCGACGTATTCGAAGAATCCCTTTAACAGGTGTACCACAACAAATTCTGTCCATAGCTTACACTTCAAATACATGTTAATTTCTATAAAAATTATTATAAATATTGTAAATATTACGTAAAATACGATTTCCAATCTCAAATATGCGAATAATTTGATAAATACATAATTCCAGTATGCACGTTATAAACAATAATAATTTGGGTTGGCCATACATTTGAAAATTTGATACGATTTTTTGAATTTTCTTATTTACCAGGTTTTTAAAATCACACTTATTAATTTATTAGCTAATGTATCCTCATATGAACAGTAATTACATTATAAGTACTCGTGTCACATTGCTTGCATAACTTTCTAAAATGGTAATGTTTATTTACCGTTATTTAACCCATATATGGTAAACCCACACATAAGAACTTGTTAAAGACAACATAAATGTAACAAGAGTACAAAATGAACGCTGAAAAAAGTTCTGAAGCAGAAGAAAGGAAAGAAAAGCAAGTAAGTTGGTCCATAAAAAGATAATCAAAAATCAGAATATGTATTTTTCTCTTTTCAGATTGTGACAGAGAAAAAATTTAATGGTTTTATAAATTACTTGAGTTCTTGTGAAAAATACAACGTATTATCTGTGATAGTAGCTATAATTGCCATTACCACAATTTTATTTATAAGTTACGATGAGTGCATGACCTGCTTTGAACGGTTACAATCTCAAAAAACAAGGATAATATACAAGGAAAGACGTAAAACGTTTTGGGCTTACGGAAAGAACATAGAGAGCGGATACTTACACAACTTATTCGAAGTGCTCGATAAGTTTGGCTATGAAAATGACCCAAACAAGGAAGACTGGGATTTATTATGGGCCCACGACTACCCCTTCAGAACTTTATATCCGAAGTTCAAACAACTAAAACCTCATCAAAGAGTCAACCATTTCCCAGGCTGCGGCTACATTACCAACAAAGTTGATCTGGCTACTAGCGGCCTAAAATATATTCCCCCTGCTTTCAAGCTTCCCGATCACAAAGACCGCTTGATAAAATATTCTAGGGACAATCCAGCAGTGCAGTTTGTGCAGAAAGACAACAACCACAGACATATCAAAATTAAAAACATTTCTGATATTGATTTAAATCAAAATGGAACTTTCGTACAGGAATTTGTCGATAAGCCTTTATTAGTCAGCGGACATAAGTTCGATATCGGGATTTACACTATTATTACATCCGTTAATCCACTGAGGGTTTATATCTACAACGGAGATGCGCTATTGAGGTTAGTTTTCTTTTATTTTGAGGTTATAATTACCAAAAGTGAGGTTATGTTGTCAAGATTTTGAGGTTATGTTTATAAGGTTTTTAAGGTTGTTTCTAAGATTTTTGACGTTGTTTTTAAAATTTTAAGGTTATGTTTTTAGGATTTTGAGGTTATGTATTAGTATAATTGAGGTTATGTAATTTTTAGCTTATGATCACCAAACGTGAGGTTATCTTGTCAAGATTTTGAGGTTATGATTTTAAGATGTTGAGGTTATGTTACTATGACGTTGAGGTTGTTTTGAAAATTTTAAGGTTATGTTTTTAAGATTTTGAGGTTATGTATTAGTAAAATTGAGGTTATGTCTTTTTGAGGTTATAATTCCCAAAAGTGAACTTATATTGTGAAGATTTTGAGGTTATGTTTTTAAGCTTTTGAGGTTTTGTGTCTAAGATTTTGATATTGTTTTTTAAATTTTAAGATTATGTTTTTAGGATTTTGAGGTTCTGCATTAGCAAAATTGAGGTTATGTCATTTTAGATTTTGTCCTGTTGAGTATTATCCGTTTGATCCTGAAAATTTGGATAAATATGTAGTGGGAGACGATTATTTACCAACATGGGAGGTTCCCGATTTGAAATATTACTACAAAACGTTGGGATTTGGTATGAAGGAAAGTTTGAATGCCTTTGTCCGATCAAACGGGAAAAATCCTGACACAATTTGGGAACAAATTGAGGACGCCTTACGGGTAGTTATTCTAGATAAGGAACCAAAAATTGTGGATATTGTGAATAGGTATGTGCTAAATCTATATAGTATGTTCAATAAAAAAAATAGGTCAAGTATGTCTAACCTCTAAAACTTGGATAATGGCATAAAATAAAAAGGGGCTTAAAGTTTAATATTGAACATATTGAACGTATGTACTTATTACTAAAATTACATAAAAACATTTTCCAGGTTCCCATCAAAACATAATTTCTTTGAGATGATGCGTTTTGACTTTGTCGTCGATGAGAATCTCAAAGTGTACCTCATGGAGGCAAATATGAGCCCTAACTTATCGTCAGCGCATTTCCCGCCAAATAAATTATTATTTGAACAAGTTATCTACAATTTATTGAGTTTAGTTGGTATTGGAGTAAAAATTAACAAGGATACCTTAGCTATGTACGTATTTATGTTAGTGAGAGGTTAATCAGACATTAGTTAACTAGATATTTGTTAATTAACTAGATATTAGTTAACTAGGTGTTAGTTAATAGACGTCAGTGCAAATTAACATGAAAATAATTTTGTTTTATTCAGGTCTGATGAAGACAATAGAATGTGTTCACACGACAAAAATATAGTTGTTTACCCGAAAGAATGTAGCGATGAATTGTGTAGGAATACTTGTGAAACAACCGTTTGTCGGTTGTGTAAACCATGCTTAACGGAAGAAGATCGTATGGATTTATTGGAGGCTCACAAGGAACATATAAACAAAGCTGATTGTAAACGTATTTTCCCACCCGTTATGGTAAGAATTAATATCAAATTTCAAAACCAAATGTCTGAAGTCGTTGTTTAACAATTTGTTCATGTTATTATTGTCGGTTTCTTTTCAGAATAAATCAAATATACAACTACCCAACAATTTTGAAGAGTACTCATTGAAAAATCAAATGATGTATAGATGGTTCCTAGGAAAATGTTTATTAAATGACGCATGGTGCAGTTAGTGGTAAATAAATAGAAAATAGGATATGTTCTAAAAATATTTATTAAAATAGCTTGATAAAGGCACATATTAAACAGATCTTTTGGGTATTTTTTTTTTACAATCAACCCAAAGTTACAGCACTTTTGGGTTGGGCAACTTTTAATAATTTTGAATTTCCTGCAATTTCTTGCAATCTATCTAATGTTGACAGGAAATACTTAAAAAAACAGATTCATCAGATGCTGACTGTAAAATCCTTTTCTATTACAAATACATATAAATTAACATTAAAGTAACTTAAAAACAAAAGATTACTCAATCCCTATTTCTAAGGATTTTTATGGTGGTTTTGCCCATTATTAGAATCAGTCCGTCATCTTGCAATTCTTTGAGGGCATCTTCAAATTGTTCTCTGGTAACTGCCTGCAAAACGTGTGGAGATTGTTAATTATTGCTAAGGAACAAAACGGTAAAAAAACTCTTACCAAATTCGAACTCTCTTTCAATTCGTCCAACAATTTTTGATAGTTGACAGTCGGCTGTTTTCCTTTGTCTTCGATTAATTTCTTAACGGACTGCGCCAGTTCTGCTCTGCGTTTCCGGGCGGCGCTACTCAAACCTGTCGTGAGGATTCCAACGTCAATTTTGCCGGATAGAGGATCCGTAGCCGATTGTTTTAACGCCTCTCTGTGCAACCTAAAAATAACAAATAACAAAAATAATAATATTTAAATTAAATCTGTAGAACTGACTCAAAAAATATACAAATTACGGAAAATAACTTTAATTTATAACGTATAGGATTTCCGTAATTTATAATTTTTCTGTAAGTTCTATAACATTTCACCTGGTATATATAAGAAATAACAATAGGTTATTATAGAGTAAGTGTCATGTTTTGGGAAAATATAAGTATGATCTCTCAAAAATCATTGTTATATGTACCTGTAAGCTTCTTCCACGTCATCGACGGTAACAACCTCGGAAAACTTGATTTTGGCGTGTGCCTCAGCGAGACGAATTAGGGATTCTAGCTGTCGGGGATAGGCGGTGATCTGGCCACGTCCCGAGCCAATTTTGCGCATGTCAACGTAGCATTGGATAAGTCGCTGCGATGCAGGTTCGCTCAGTTTAGGGTGTATATTTTCCTTCGCGTAGGATATGTAGTCTCTCAGAATTGACATGTCCTGCAAAATAAGTAAATGTACTTATACAGTGTGAATTATAATTAATAAATTACTTAATACTATAAAATAACATGACTCCTTTCCGTAATGCTGATATGTAATAATTCAATTATTTGATCAGACAAAAAAAATAAAATACCTACCAATATATCATCCTCCTCTTCCTTCCAAGTTCTATAATACAAGGACACCAAATGCTTGGCCAAACGACGATCAAATAGTTCATTTTGTGGGTCGAGGATCAAGAAAATCAAATCAAATCTACAAAAATACAATCATATAAATTAAAACAACGACGAGAAAAATATGAATAAATAATAACTACCTAGACAACAGGGTGTGTTGTAAACTAACATTCTCGATAATCGTTTTATTCTTGTTCCACTGAGATTCGACGGGATTGGCCGCGGCCAATATCGACGTCCTCGCGTTCAACTGACAGATAATGCCCGCTTTCGCGATACTCAACGTCTGCTGTTCCATAACCTCGTGCAGGACGCTCCGCGTCGAGTCGTTCATCTTGTCGAACTCGTCGATGCAACACACTCCGTTATCGGCCAAAACTAACGCCCCCGTCTGCAGCACTAACTGCCTCGTCTCCGGATCTTTCGTCACGTACGCCGTCAGACCGACGGCAGACGAACCTTTACCGGAAGTGTACTGACTTCTCGGCACCAGATTGTAGACGTACTGAAGCAATTGCGATTTCGACGTACCTAAATTATATTAAATCGATACAATATTACGGAAAACATAAGCAAAATTACGGAAACAAACGTAGAATTACGGAAAACAGAAGTAAAATTATACGGAAAACAAAAGTAAAATGAAATAAAACAGGAAATAAATCAACTTCTTTGACAAACCTGGATCTCCGCAAAGTAAAATGTTGATCTCGGCTCTGAAATTTGCCCTGCCGGAAGTGACAAATGTCTTCTTCGTACCACCGAACAATTGCAGGAGGATGCCCTTTTTAACGTCCTCGTTTTCGTAGATTGACGGGGCCAAACCGCGGGCGAGACGGTCGTAGATGTCGGGCTTTTCCGATAGGAGCCTGAGCAGTTCAATACGTTCCGGAGGAAGGAAATGGCTCTTGCTAATATATAATGAAAGAAGAGCATAAATATACAAAGGTTATATGTATTTATTATGTTTAATTAAGAAATTAATGCTGTCAAGACAAATTTAAGTAATAAAAACCACAAAACTGGTCAACCTAACCTCCAAAACTTGCGGAATGTCATAAAGGAAAAACGTGCCCAATTGTCGCTAGAGTCTTTTTATTGAACATACTGCATTATTAATATGTTTATTATTAATATTATTACATATTTTTAATCTTTTTGATTGTTTTTGATGTTTTTTGTGGGTTAAAGTATGTAAGGAGTTATGCAAAGGAAACATTGTGAATATTTACCCTTCTTCTTCTTCGTATAGCCTCTTCTGGTCGACTTTGCGGAAATGTAAGACGTCGATGTTTGTTTTATAGACGGCCCTGATGTTCCGCATCCTTGGATTTACCTTCATCTCCTGCGCGCGGTAAATACCGGTCACGGTGACTCTGTCGCCCGGAGTTACCGCATCGACTAGGTCATTATAAGCGTACAAGAGAATTGTGTGCGGCGTCTGTCCAGCAGGCATATCATCTATTAATAACAAAAATAATTTATCAATTTTCGTTTAGTTTTCATATTTATTGGAGATTTTCTAGAAATGTTGCAATTTGAATTATATTTAAATCTATTTGTACACTTTGGTATCTTTCTAGAGACTGAATTATTTTTTTAATAGCATACAACTTATAACAAAATAAAAGTAAATAATTTGGTTTATAATTTTTTTGTATACTGCAAAATAATCCTTTTTAGAAAACCTCCTGCATTGGTCTATATTTACCTGGTGACTCTTGCAACTTGATCAATTGTTTATCGGTAAATTGAGACCTATTGTGAATCAATGTGAAGCAGTGATTTGTATTGCAGTTCCCACAGAGCGTAGGTTCGTTAATACGACCCCTGTCGATCTCGACAACAGTCGAGAACGAGCAGACTATGCACTGGAAGAACGCTTCTCTCATTTCGGGAAGTATATTCGAAGAACGAATGACCATCCCAGAGATGGTAATCAACTGGTCAATATCTGAAAACGTAAAAAACAAATTAACAATACAATGTAATAATATGTGAGGTGCTGCCCTCTGTTGGGTATATTAATTAGCATATTATGCGAGTAAATAAGTCCATAAAACATCCCGCAAAAGCTTGTTTAAATAACAAATCCACTTGAAAAATAGTGAGGTTATGTTGCAATACCAATGTCACCGCCCACCTTTCTGCTAGCGACCCCTATATTGACAACACATAAACTGTTTTATGTACAGTTTTGAAGAATCAAATAATCAAATAAAAATTCACAATTTTAGAAACTGTACCTTCAGGATTTAGAGCTCTCATGTTCTTGGTTTTGTCGGCGTTGAACGGCCTCACTTGGATTTGATGGATCAACTGGGCCGCCGGGTGCCTCTCGTAGAACATCTCGTTGATGGTCATATCCAGGACGGGAATTATGTCTTGCGGGTAACAGATCAACTGTCTGTACAGGCCCTCATCGAACGTTTCTATGTGGCTGCAGTTTACGTTCAGGAATGGTTCTTCCAATGTTAAAATCTACAAGTCATAAAAACGTAGCAATTTTAAGACATGTACATACTTTTTGAGCCCACTGTATCTACGCTATTTGATGTTATTTTATTCATTTTTTTTATATCAGGTTTATTTAGGTTTATATATTAATTAAGATGGATTATGGTGGTAAAATTCTTACCTCTTCCAATTTCTGCAAATACAAAGGTTCCTCCATATTCATGGCTTCCGTACGCTCATCGTTGTCCGCGTTCGGGTCGATGTATCGCAAGATGAACTGCTTAAATTTCTGTTTGATCTGTGGCACTGATACGTCGGTACCCCAGATTACTAGATGGGATGCAGCGGCATCCGTTTCTTGAGATTCACTAATCACATCGAGCTAAAATAAACAACATAATACATTATACAAGAGTTTATACCACATTTAGATAATATACCAAATTTAGACAATGATATATCAAATTTAGACATTTTAGACAATGATATACCAAATTTAGACTATCACTGTCTAAATTTGGTCAAATTTCATCAAATTTAAACAATAATATACCAAATTTAGATATTTTAGACAATGATATACCAAATTTAGACATTTTAGACAATAATAATACCAAATTTAGACAATGATATATCAAATCTAGACAATGATATATCAAACTTAAACAATAATATACCAAATTTAGACAATGATATACCAAATATAGACATTTTAGACAATGATATACCAAATTTAAACAATGATATACCAAATTGAGACAATGATATACCAAATTGAGACAATGATATACCAAATTTAGGCAATTATATAACAAATTTAGACATTTTAGACAATGATATATCAAATTTAGACAATAATATATCAAATTTAGACAATAATATATCAAATTTAGACATTTTAGACAATGATATATCAAATTTAGACATTTTAGACAATGATATATCAAATTTAGACATTTTAGACAATGATATATCAAATTTAGACAATAATATACCAAATTTAGACATTTTAGACAATAATATACCAAATTTAGACAATGATATAGCAAATTTAGACAATGATGTACCAAATTTAAACAATGATATATCAAATTGAGATAATGACATACCAAATTCAGACATTTTAGACAATGATATACCAAATTTAAACAATGATATATCAAATTGAGACAATGATATACCAAATTTAGACATTTTAGACGATGATATACCAAATTTAGACAATGATATACCAAATTTAGACAATGATATACCAAATTTAGACAATGATATTCCAAATTTAGATAATGATACACCAAATTTAGACAATGATATATCAAATTTAGACATTTTAGACAATAATATACCAAATTTAGACATTTTACACAATGATACACCAAATTTCGACAATGATATACCAAATTTAGACAATAATATACCAAATTTAGACATTTCAGACAATGATATACCAAATTTAGACAATGATATTCCAAATTTAGACAATGATACACCAAATTTGGACATTTTAGACAATGATATACCAAATCTCGACAATGATATACCAAATTTAGACAATAATATACCAAATTTAGACATTTTAGACAATGATATACCAAATTTAGACAATGATATTCCAAATTTAGACAATGATACACCAAATTTGGACATTTTAGACAATGATATACCAAATTCAGACAATGATATACCAAATTTAGACAATGATATTCCAAATTTAGACAATGATACGCCAAATTTAGACAATGATATACCAAATTTAGACAATAATATACCAAATTTAGACATTTTAGACAATGATACACCAAATTTAGACAATGATATACCAAATTTAGACAATAATATACCAAATTTAGACAATGATATACCAAATTTAGACAATGATACACCACATTTAGACAATGATATACCAAATTTAGACAATTATATACCAAATTTAGACATTTTACACAATGATACACCAAATTTCGACAATGATATACCAAATTTAGACAATAATATACCAAATTTAGACATTTCAGACAATGATATACCAAATTTAGACAATGATATTCCAAATTTAGACAATGATACACCAAATTTGGACATTTTAGACAATGATATACCAAATCTCGACAATGATATACCAAATTTAGACAATAATATACCAAATTTAGACATTTTAGACAATGATATACCCAATTTAGACAATGATATTCCAAATTTAGACAATGATATACCAAATTCAGACAATGATATACCAAATTTAGACAATGATATTCCAAATTTAGACAATGATACGCCAAATTTAGACAATGATATACCAAATTTAGACAATAATATACCAAATTTAGACATTTTAGACAATGATACACCAAATTTAGACAATGATATACCAAATTTAGACAATAATATACCAAATATAGACTATGATATACGTACATCAGACCCGATATTAACCTGACGAAGTCTCTTGTCAGTTCTAACATCTGGACGCATCCTAACGGGAGTACCACGGATTCCCGATCGGGGAGTCCTAACGGAACCCATAGACAACGGAGTGCCATAGTTTAGAGGAGAACTCAAATCAATCTCACTGATCGCCGGGCCTGCAAAAAAAATTTTTTTCTTTAAGATTCTGACAGTTCTGACAAAAAAAAATATAAATTATGTTTTCAGCATCTTTTATTTTGGTTTTGTTTTCTTTTGTTTTAAGAATGACTTATCAATGTATCTATCTTTTGTTTTTGTGTTTTTATGTATACTACATACCAAAGCAATATTTTTTTCTATATAAAACTTTAGACACATGAAGATTTTTATAAATTTATCAATTCTCCTATTGTTGATAATAAAAACATACCTGCCGGACTTGTTGGTATGATAGCATGCCCGGGTGAAGTCCCAGCATCGCTATTCTTAGGAGCATTACGGCCCCAACGCATGGGTGTTGCAATATCGCTACCAGGCGTTCCCTTAGCAGGCGTTCTTTTGCTCGGTGTACCATTTGTAGTACTCCGGGTACTTCTAGAAGGCGTTGTGGGCGCATCTGAGCGACTTGGAGTACCAGCAGTACCTCTAGTTCTGCGAGACGGTGTTTGCACTTCATCATGTCTGCTTGGTGTTGCAGCCCCATTTCTTGTCCTACGCGAAGGAGTCTCTGGTTCATCTCGTCTTGGGGTTCGGGAGCCTCTAGGAGACGGCATTTTGCGGAGAAATACAACAATAAAAAACTATAATAGTATAAAAGAACAGAAGGAATAGAACACTACACAACAACGCTTGAGGAATTGTGGCGAAACTTGGCGCCAAATCTCAGCCGAAAGTTTGGTTATTGGTGTTCGTTTGACATACAATTCAGATTCTCTAAGGGGCAGTATTTATACAATGAATAAATTACTCAATACAATTGAATATAAAAGCTGAAATTATATTGTTGTACAAAAGCTAAAGTTGTTGTTCCTATTTCAGATATTTTATTGTTTATACAGACTGATGGTAAACGTTTATCATTGTTTATAACTTCTAACCATGATTGATTATGGTAATCGACGACAGATGTCGCGGCACGCCGATAATAAACCGTGTTTGTTTATTATTTCAAAGATAATTGCGAATAATTAATGATTGAGTTTGGTAATTCCGATGAGGTGTATTTAATTGCTTAGTTCGCAACCTTCAAGAATACCACTTTGTTCATCCAAAAGTTGTTTTTGAGAATGGGCAGGCGAGTGTGTGTGTGTGTCATCGTCCATTGATAGAATAACTGCATAATTTGTGGAAGATTAAATATTCCGATCCAAATTCGTACCCTCACGTTGAACCATGACAAAAAGAAGAAAATGAGATAGTAATTAATAAAAAGGCTGTAAAATGCCTGCTCCAGTTGATGGTAAATATTTTCGGACGTTGTTTGGTTATCTTGCCAATCTTGCCATTTAAATATTTCAATTGTTTCGATGTTGAATTGTTTCACCAATTGTTTAGATGTTCATCTATTTACAAATGACAATCGACAGTGTTGTTTTTTGTTCTTGATTAAGGATATAAACCGTAAAAATAGTTTGGTGCAAATTTGGGTGATTTCAGTGAACTTTTGAAACTTTTCCAATCAATAACTTGTGTTGGATCTGAGCATGTGCAAAATCCAACTTACCCCAAACTTGCTACACCCCACACAGAGGGTAAGGGTAGATCAATGGATACTTTGATCAATATATAAACTAGTTTTAATAAAAATTAAGCTTAGATTCACGTTAAACTCGTTCAAAATGTCCCAAGATTGTTTCACCGTGTTATGGGCTGTGCTCGATAATATATGTGATATGTTGTGATTTATACCAGATGGTTGAAGGCTGAGCCATATAAGGTTGCGATGCGATAAGTGCTTTCTTAAATTTTCTACACCCCGCTATCAGCGCTTTAGTTAAAATGCAAACGTTACGAAAGAAAACTAGCCCGTTAAAATGTAAGTAAACCGTGTTTGCGGTACATCTTTTATTCACAATCCACATCAAATCCATTTGTTTTTTTTTTTTTTAGTTTTAGATTGACACGCATGGATTTTAGTTTTTACAATTTTTTTTTTAGTAACATTAGAAAGCCACGGTAATCTAATTTATTATTATTTATTAATTCTGTATGAGGCACTACTGACTTAGGAACTAGAGCGTTAAATATTGGTGAATTATGTAACTTTTCTTTAAAAAATTTTAGATAAAAATGAAACTACTCGTTTCCTTGGTGAAGGGGTCAGTTTCAAAGCGAAACTTATTGGGATTTTGGAAGTTTCCGAGGCTAGAGGTGATCGAATGTGCCAGGAGGCATTGTCGGATCTAAAAACGGCTATTAGGGCTGCCGGTGAACATAAACAACGGATAACGATTAACATTGCTATAGATGGGCTACGGTTACGAGATGAAAAAACTGGGGTAAGAGTTGCCAATATATGAATGTATTGCTAATATATGAATATTATTGACAGTAGTCATTATACAGTTATCAAGTAGTAGGTAAAATTTTCTGCATGCTTGTTTTTATCATATCCTGTTGATAGATATAATAAGAGAATATATGGAAAGTATGTATGTAGTATTAAGCTAATTTTTTTACAAAAAAAGGTGTTATTAAAATTAAAATTTTACATTCTGTCTCTATAATTGCTATCTTGGGAATTTTTTCATGCAAATATAGTTCAAAAACACTTGAATAATTGTCTTAGGAACAAGTTTTATTTCCATCTTATTATGCATCAAAGATATACAATTTGTTTCTGTATTTTTAACAGTTCACAAAATTGGACAAAACAGATTTAGGACAAACATTCTTCTAATCATAAAATACAACATTCCTGACCTAAGACAAGTTTACTTATTCTTGGGACTACCTACCTGCTTTATTATTGCAATTAACAATCATAACATCATAAAATTTCATATTGGTTTAGTTGATAACCAGATTTTCTTAGAAACATGAACTTATAATTATTATTTTCAGGATTCTTTGTACCACCATCCGGTACACAAGATATCGTTTATTGCTCAAGATATGACCGACTCGCGGGCATTTGGATACATTTTTGGTTCACCGGACACTGGACATCGCTTTTTCGGTATTAAAACTGACAAGGCTGCCAGTCAGGTGCGTATAATTACTATAATGTTCTACCATAATTCAGATTCTAACCTAAAACATCAATTTAAAAAAAATCTACTTGATAATAATATTATGGCTACGAACAGCTGAACGTGTTATCTAAAATACTTTTATTTCTCTAAAGTTTATTGATTTGAAACTTAATTTTTATTGTGTTACGTAATAATTGGTTGTTTATTAATTAATAATAATAATAATATTTAACTCAATAATTCTAGGTTGTTATTGCTATGAGAGATTTATTCCAAGTAGTGTTTGCTTTGAAAAAGAAAGAAATTGAGCTTGCCAAGCAACACCTCGATAAAAGCCGTTACGGTACGTCGTCTTTATTTTCCGAATCTTCAATCAGTTCAAAGGTATGTTATATATCTCCGTAATCTATAATGATAAAAAAATATTATTATTTTTATTATTATTAATTTTATAACCTGTAATGAACGCAATTTTAGATCTCTACCACTGAAACATCCAGTAAAGCGACGCATTCGGACAACAAAGCGTCGAGTAACGCTGAACGCTCCACACCGGCTGTCGCTGATTTAGTTGACTTGGAATTAGAATTAAGCAGCCTACAGCAGGGTTTGCATCAAATGGAAAGAATCACACCATCTGATACCTATAGCTCTAAGGATGATCCATTTGGAGATAGTTTTATCCCATTCCCAGTAAGTTTTATACAATTTATTGTAATAACTTCAATAATAATCAATAGTGTGACTATTTTTCATACAAAACTTCCTTTTACGTAGAAAAAGAGAACTAAGTACTTTATATCTTGTCATTTGTTTCAACGAATAAGAGTCATTCCTTGGTCCAACACTAGTTCTTAGAATAAATATAAAATAAATAAACTAGAGATAAAATCTATAGAGAATATTTATTTATTAACCAAACATCAACTTATTTTAACATATTAATTTCTAACCACCATTTTTATAGCCTATCTTACCCCCACCACCGCCTACAGGGAAGGAAAGAGCGAGTAGAACGTCGGAATCCAGCAGTTTGTTTAGTCCGAAGACGCCGCACACCACAGGGAGCGTCGACACCCTCGGCGATTCTAAAGACATCAATTTGCCGCACGATTTTAGTTTGAACGATGAACCGAGTAGTGGAGACTGGTTTACGCCTCCAGCGGGTAATAGCTTATTCGAGGAGCCAGCGTTACCTGTCACGGAGGTTCCAAAGCCGCCCGATCAGCACGAGAAAAAGAAGCAAGAGATTCTATCGCAGTTTGATGTATTTACCGATCTTGATCCACTAGGTAATTTTTCTATTTGTCAAATTATGTTATTTTGTGTTGCTTTGTAAGTTATTTTATTGTTATTGATGGGTGAAAACTAAAATGCGATAACCAGAGAGGTATAATTAGATGATAGAAATGAAAAAAATGCAAAAGAAAAACTTTTTCTGGATTTTAATCTTCTGTCTGGTTATTTAATAATGTCTTAATTTTTGTACTGGATTGGCTTAACTGGCATTAGCAAGCCTAACCCAACCCATCCCAACTTTCTTTCTTTCAATCAATCGCTTTTTACATATTTTGATCGTAAAAAACTATAATCATAAAAAAAATGATTGTGGAAAAAAGTAGAGCTAGCTAGTTGTTAGTTAGATATAGAAATTGTAGTATAGATATCGTTTATTACTATATTTTTTTAGCCGTTTAATTTGTATGTATGTACAGCATTTACTTTCCAATTTTTTTTTTTGCTCCTTAGGTTTTGTTGTGTTATTTTTATTGTTTCCTTCAGCATCCAGTAGCAGTAGAGGTTTTATTTCAAGACCCCATAAAGAATGTATGGCCCAAACGTAATATTGTTTCGTGGAGCTTTCCATAGATGGCGCTGATCTCTCTAAGTTGTCGGTTGTGTTTGTTTCTCTCTTATAGGTACAGGTAAGATCAAGCCGTACGTGGACAAAAAGCACTTCTTCCAAGAGCTGAAGAATCCACCAAAGAAGGTCCTGAAGGATCTGGTGCAGGAAGGCCAGCCCAAGGACCCGTCCGCAGTCTTCCCCGCCAATTTTGATCTAGTCACAGCGCCCCCTACAACGAACAGCTCTAACCTAAGTACTAGTCCTAATTTATTTACTTCAGATCCGTTTGGGGACGACCCATTCACGAAGGCGGATCCGTTCGCCGAAGGAGACCCCTTCGAGGACTTCAACGAACAATTCACTTTCCCCGGCGCTAAGAAAATCGAAAAACAAACTTCCGTTGCCTCGGCAACCATCCGACACGTCAACTTCAACAAACAAAACACTTTCGACGGCCAATTCAACAAATTAACGCATCTCCACGAAAATCCCAGCTTGGATTTGTCGTCGGAGTCCGAGTGCGCCCCCGAGCCCCCTCCGAGGCCTGCGACTAATGTAAATCAGATAAAACCACCGCCTTTACCTCCGAAGAAGGAGGTTTGCACCAAACCGCCGCCCAGGCCCCCGCATACCGACGATTTACATTACGATTACATGGAGAATTTCGAAACAGCGCCTAATAGTTTGGAGTATATGAAGAGTAACGTGGAGGAGAGTCCTCCGTTGCCCGTTCCGCAGAGAAAATCGAAGTTTGAGAATGATTTTACGACACCTCCGGAACGGCCGAAGAAAAACTTTAATCTAATCTCCGAGGAGGATGATTATTTAACACCGGTTTCCGGACCGTACCCTCCGGAAAAGAAACCCTCCGTTCTGCTACCCCCTCCGCAGAAATCACGGAAATCACCGAATTTAACAACCGCCGTGGAATCTAAACCGAACATAACCGCAACTTTACCCAGTGATAAAAACTCTCTAGAAGGCTTAGACATAACTTTAAGCCAACTGACGTTGACCGGTTTAAATGATTTAGCCGCGAAATTGGAAATACCACAGGCGCAGCTTAGTAACATGACGTTGGTGCAGTTGACGGAGTATTTATCGAATTTCATTAAGAATAAAGCGGAACGGGATACGACAAAAAATGAGACGACTTTCCAAGCCGATTTTGCAAATTTTAATGACTTCAATAAAAAATCTTCGGAGACTTACGATCGTTACGCTGTCTTCCGTGAATTATTACAAGAGGAAATTAAACAAACAAAAATTGATACGGAACCTCGTGAAATCACCGAGAGTATAATAACCGTGGTTCACGAGGAGAAAATTACGAATAAATCCGAGGTTGTCGATAAATATGCTGCGTTAAGAGAAATCGTAGAAATCGAGATTAAAAATAGCACTAAAGAGGCTTCCATCGAGGAGAACGAGAACGAGGAGGAAGTAAACGGTACGACCGATGAAAATAATTTGAATGAAGACGACGGTAAAACAGAAGTTGAAACGGAGAACGAGGTTAATAAATTGAACAATGAATTGTTTACTGATAGTAAGGAGAACGTTTCTAAGGTTATCGAGTATCATAGTCCGTTGGAGATAAAGAAGGATGTTATAGCGACGACGCCTACTAAGTCGCCCATTAAGTCTCCGTTGTTGGATAAATTGAGGAAGAGTCCGATTCCGGAGGTGATTACGGAAATTGTGAAGAACGATGCTCGGTTAACGTCGGGGTCTCTGTCGGATGTCGTCAGTGGTAGCTCGCCGGAAATTGACAATACTGCGAGTAATTCTGAGAAGAAAAAGAGTGCGGATGCCACAGGTAAGAAATAACTCATTATTGATTTATTTATCGTGGAATTTAGTAATTTATTGAATTCCTAAAAAAGACGTTAGAAAACCGCATACAGAAATATTAAAACAAAGTTAAAACACATATTATGTCATAGACTAAGAATTTATGATGTTCAAAGTACAGTAAGATTAGGTTATCTTGGGATATTTGTACACAACAAACATTGGGCGCGTTCAGTGAACTCAACAGTTGTGTAGTCAGCAAAGCGCGTTGTGGTTTTGATTACCATCCAGCGGTTGATTGTTTGCTGACGTCCAATTCACACCGTGTGCATTGTGCTAAGGAGAGATGGAAGCTTTTGGTAGCATGGCGATTCACATAAGACCGATACACCCATCGCTACACTTAGCACCCGTGTAAGTGTAGCGATTGGTTTAGGCAATTAAATTATATCTAGTAATAAGCTATAACATTCCTGATCAGAAACAAATTTATAATTGAGACTACCTGCTGTTTTACTGCAACTGGTTTTAGGGAAACATTCCTGAACTAAGACACGTGTATTATTGATACACTTGCATTTTTATTGAACTATTCAGTCAGAAAATATGTAGATCTGTTGATGGCATTCTTTATATCAGTCCTACCACCAACTTTAATAAAGAACAAAATTTTATGAGAAATGAATAATATTTTTTATCATCAGCCAAAACTCACTCCAAGAATTTTTTTTTTATTTTTATTATATATTTATATATTATTTTTAAAATTTTATTTGTACACTTCTATTATCACAACCATTTACTGACCTGCCACAAGGTGAAAGTTGGGCGATATTCGACCAACCCAACTCCACCCAAGACCTTATAAAGGACAAACAAGGTCAGAACATCCAGAGCGAAGAGGGGGTCTCGCCGTGGTCGAGCGACTCCAAAGAGTTCGGCAACAGCAGCCCGCCAGATTGGCGACCGCGCATCGACTCGGAAAGCGGCGGCGAACATTGGAATCGTCGTCGCAGAGACCAGGAGCAGGGTTGGTGGGACACATCCGCTGAACCCGAGGTCCAATATTACCCAGCCAACCGAAGATCGACCGATAGTTATGAAGACGAGTGCTACGACTGCTACGACAGACCGCGCAGACGCAGGCAAGGCGGGTGGACTCCGCACGGAGCTCAAGCCACCGGTGGGCATTCCTCGAGTTCTCGTGACGTCAGCCCTTGGGAAGAAGAACCCAGTAGAAGACGGGATGTGAGGGAGTATCGAGAACCGAGACAGATGTGGACTTCTAAGCATGGGAGGCAGCAATCTTTTGATAGGCATAGGGATAGGAGGCATAACGATAGCTGGGACGAAGAGGATGATTACGAGTTAGTGAAATTTTGTTTTAATTTATCTAGCTTCAATTTGTCAACGGTTTTGGCATTCCTTCTTCTTTCATTCTTTATTATTTTGAATTATTGATGCATATATGCTTGAAATAAGAAGAAAATATCTGGGGAAATGAGAAAACAGCACATATAACTCCATAAACGCAAACAAAATAACAAACAAAATTATTTGTTATAGTTATAGTTCAGTCATTGCAGGTAGAGTAGTTTTAAACTAAGTAGAGCACAGTGACATATGCAACCAATTATACCGGTGTATGGTTTATAATTGACCCGAGTATATTTGGTTGCATACACAACTGTGCTCTCCTTGGTTTGAAACATCTCTACCTTCTGTAATTTGAGATTATGTTTGCGTAGGTATGAAGAGGAGCATCGGTTCCATTGGCAGGATAGGCACGTTGCTAGGGAACCGGAACGCGAGAGGCACCTTAGAGATATCGAGCCGGAACGGTGGGCGGATGACCGGAACGACGACGGTAGGAAACATAGGAGGCGACGGGAGAGCGAACGGGAGAGGTGGTGTTGCCCGGATTGGGAACAAGGAGAAGCAGGTATGTTAATTTTCTCTGGGGATTTTTATTTTCCGACTAGTCGCTAAGGGGAAAGTATTGTAATTGATGGAAAAAAAATTTGACAACCGGAATTGGCAAATGTTACATACGTTCCTTAGGGATTCATCCGATTTTGGCCAAACTGACTCAGTGATTTTAAATATGTATACAAATTTATAGTTCAATGGGATGAGCGGTTTAGGTGCTATAAGGGTTTAATTCGATTGGTTTGTGACGTAATGGAGAACTGACGGCAACATAGTGTTTTTCACACGATATTTTCTTACAGAAAAACCTAGGTACGGTACTGGACGGTATTCGGAAGTGCCGTCGTCGAAATGGAGGGAGCGTAAACACGACGAGAGGTATTACAGCAGGGAGTCGCAGGAATCACCGTGGGAGGACGAGTACTCGAATGATCCGGACGAGACCCACGCTCCGCATTATCTGACGGCCCCTCGGAGGGGATGGAAACAGCGTCCCAGCAGCGCATCGGAAATGGAGAGAAAAACAGGCGAGTTGAAATCTAGACAGGGTGTTTATCACTTAACAGCAGGTTTGTGTTAAGTTTGTTGTTAACAAGTCATGGCTTTCTTGGACTCTTGATAAAACTTGCGGTAAGATTTGTAAGTGGGGGTAACCATTACTGGGAAATAATCAAATTTTTAACAGAGAGACCAGGTTATGCTTTTGATTTATGGTACAAACGCATGCTGGTAGACTATCGATAAGCAGCAGTAGCAAAGAATCTTACAAAATTGATAGAGAATATGTCATAATAATATTGAATGGATCCATGTATGTAATAGTTGGGTGCGGTTTATTCCGCTGCACCTAGGCCAGTCTTGGCCCTTTGCGCTTACCCATTTCATACTGTTTGATGACGACAACCAGAGGTGTTCAACTGGTTGCCGGCACCCACGGTTTAACGCCTCTTGCGAAGGAAAAAAATACGTAAAAATCACTCTTTTTCAATAGTGGAAGCATGTTTTTTTTTTAACTAAATGATGAAAACTAAAATCAAGTTCGAAATCCATAGAGTGAATGTTTTGACCTCACCAACATAACAAAAAAAAAAAAAATGACATAATTCACGTTTTTAAATTTATATTCAAGGTGGTAGCGACGGCGAAAGAGACCGACGTTACAAACCCAGCAGAAGATCGAAAAGCCGCGAGTCCCCATTCTCCGACATCTCCCACAACCGCCACAAACCCGATCCCGGCTTGACAATCCGATCGCGAAAGCACCACCATCCGAAACCCCACTTCGAGACCGACTTCCCCCAGGACGTTAAAAAATCAGAAACCGCCAGTATTAAAAAAACCTCCACGTTGGGACGCAAGAAAAAAGACAGCCCAAAGACCGAAGAAGTCAGCACGTTCCCCAGAAAAAGCACAGCACGAGCCCAGTCCCTCTTCGAGAACGATTTCGTCCCCACGGAAACCGATAGTCCCGAATCAGCGACGTTATCTAGACGATTCACCTTCGAGAACGATTTTGAAACCTCAGGGGCGGATTCCCCGATAATCAAAGTACGACACGAGGAGAAAACCGTGAAGTTAGGTTTACAACGTGGGAGGTATCAGTCAAAGCAACGATCGCTTTTCGAAGATGATTTTTCGCCGACGGAGAAGATTGAGGCCCCGCAGGAAAGTACGGGGATTTCTAGTATCAAAGAGGAGGGTTTGCATGACGGGGAGGAGGGGGATTCGTCGTTTGGGAGGGGGAATGTACGGGGGAATGGAATTCGGAAGAAAATCTTGTCGAAAAGCCGCTTATCGGGAAATTTGCACGACGGATTGAAGAAGTCTGAATCTGTGAATATTTTTGTGCGTGAGAACGATCCGTTTGACGATGATTTCTTTAGCGGGCAGGACGGGAGTGACCTGACGCCGGGCGATAGGGAGCGGGTGTCTCCAAGAACGTCCGAACTGAAGTGGACTGAGCAGTTTGAGCGGTTCGAACGGAAATAGGTGATTATGCTGTCGGAGGTCGTTGCCTTTGAGTATTTTAAGTAATTTTCTAGGGATAATTAAGTATAATGTATCTGTGACCATTTATCATACTACTTACATTTTATATACTTAACTAAGTAACGGTGAAGTAACAGTGAATACTCTGACTAAACAAAACTGTATATACATAAGTATTAATCGTGTACGGGATGGTTTTAGCGTGCCTAGAATTAGCGGTAGGTTAACTTTATATACGACTCTTTGCCTTGTATATAACACTGTTAAATTTATTAGCAAACTAAGACGTAATTTGAAATATTCTAATATCAGTTATTCAGATCTTAGTAAAATCATTATAGGTAAATCATTACATATCATGTTCAGACGGGTTTGGCACGAGTTAATTAAAATTGTTAAAGAAAAATTCGTCTAAGATAGGTCATAAAACGAATAAAATAAAATACAGTGAAGCCTCGGTATACCAAGCTTTCCTTATTATTTTATTGGCATTACCTTGTTTAAAATGTGTATAGTCAGTGGGAGAGTTTTTTTATATGATGGTCTAGGTGAGTTTTTTTGTATTCTTCACAATTTAAAACACCAATTTTCTCAGGTAAATTTCACTAATAGAATTACAAAGTCTGCTAAAATTTTATAAAGACTTGCCACTCAGGAAGTTTACATCGAAAAATGTTTGAAACTCGTGCCTCTGAAAATTCAGCTTCAAAACACCAATATTTACTGAAATGCGATGACAACCATCTCTCATGTTCTCTATTTTTTAAATCACTATTGTTTCAAACATTTTATCACTAATCACCGAGATGTTTTGAGTTCATCAAAAACTAAAATAAACTAATTGCATATATTTTTGTAGTTCGGGGTACAATAAAATTATACAATGTCTATTTTGCTGGTAAATTTAACGGTTGCTTTAGACTGAAACGAAAGATCTGCATTACTTACTTAATTTCTTTGTTGTCCCTATATTTTGAAGATTAATATATATCATCCCGTGCACTAGTGCGATATTAGCAAACTTACTTATTAAAGAAAGGAACAAATTGTCGATTACTGTGTTGTCGGGTAATTTTGTTTATATCATGTTTTTTCTAGGGAGTCGTAAATGTTATTTGTTGTTACATAAAAGAGCTAATTAAGTACTTAATTATTATGTAACTAATGATTATGTAATTATGTTAAAATTAATGATTATATAATTAACGATTATTTAATTAATGATTATGTAATTAATGATTATGTAATTAATGATTATGTAATTAATGATTATGTAATTTTAATTCATTACTTTTGTAACACAACAAAAAGGCTACTTAACTCTGTACTTGCAAATACCCAAATACCATGGAAATATTGGTCCAATAGATTTTTACAAAAACAAAAAATAACAGAAAATAAATAATAAAGTACTCACCGTCAGTCAATGTAGGTTTTAGGTTTGAACAAAACTGCATTTAAAACAAAAAATACTCACACGATTGTGATTAATTAAATTATATATGTGTTTTATATAATATCTAAGTTCCTTTTGACGATTATCCATTGAAATAATGTAATATTAATTCAAGTTATATATTTTATTTTATTGTTTTACGTTTTAGTTTCTACCTCGTTTTATAGCAAAATATATTTATTTATTCCCGGATTTTGTTTTATTTGTTCTTTCTAGAATTCATTGGTATATAAATTATAAAAGCATTTTTTATGGTTATGGCCGAACTTTGTCGCCAGATGTCGCTAGTAGACAGATGGGCGGCGACATTGGTATAGCAACATAACCTCACTATTCCTCCTCTTTGAGAATAGCAGATACAACCCAGATCATAGTAAAGAAATACATTTCTAATATGCAATAATATTGATGAATGTAATTCATCAAAAAACAATATAACAAATGATGTAAATACATCAAAACAGATTATACTATCGTCTCGTCGCCGATATAGTACTCGGCAGCTTTGAATATCTTCTCTTTACTGGCGGGGTAAAAGTCCAACAGGTAGGCCCAGTCTCTCTTTGTCAAACTGACGATTACGGCGCTGGTCTCAACTTGAAACGTATAATCATGTTTCTTCGTCCCTCTCAAGCCTTCAATAACACCAAAGCTGTCCCCTTCCAGCAAGACTTTCATGGTGAAGTCATGAGAATCCCTCTCATCGATAACCTTAACACTACCCCTGAAGATAAAGTACATAGTCGCCTGAACAATACCCTTGAATTGGACAAACTCATCCATAAAGTAAATCTCCGTTTTGGACTTCTGTATGACCTGCCTGACAAAGTCATAGTGACAGTTTTCGAAAAGCGGGTGTTCCCCAATCAGATTAAAATAAGCGTCTAACAGTATAGCTTCTTGTAGGTATAATGGTGCGTCGCGCAAGAGGATAGGGTACGTAGTTCCCCTGGTTCTGAACCAGAGTAGCTCGACGTAACGTATCACCCTATCTATAAGTGCTATTGAAGCATCCTCGATCAGCATGTACTTCTTCAGGCGACTTCCGAACTCCCTGAAACGAACTCTTTGCCTGCTGCCATCTCTAACCACTGAGAAGATCTTTGAGTAGAGCATGGAGTACAGATACAAGGCAAACATCGAATAGATTATGCACAACATCAGCATACCCTTGTTCTGGGGGGTGTACACGTGTTGTCCACTGAAAGTCAAGAAGTGACTTGTTATACTCAAGTATTTCATGTAAAGCGTCATCCGTTTCTTTGTCGACATCATAGACATCATCTCGCATGTTGGCAGCAATGGTAGAAATGAACCAGGGGTCATACAGGATACGTATGCCAAGAGAGATGCCATGGCGATAACTAAAGCGCACATCCAGAGTATAATATAGCAAAACCTGGCTAGAAGGACGTTACTTTTGATCCTGTGTCTTATGTTGTGGAAGTAATGGATGATATAGGCAAACCTCAACATCCTGTTCAGTCTGAACAAGGCGAAGAGGAAATACTTTAGAGGCTTCGTTGTCATAAAAACCATAACGAGGAAATCCAACGGAATAAGACTTATGTAATACAACATAAACCACTTCTTCTTTTGGGAATGCTTCCTTTTGATGAGTTTTGGGTCGGTGATCACTTTACCAGACTCGTCAATGTACGGGGAGAAGTACTTCCCGATCAAATGGAATAGATACAAGACGTCACTCATGTACTGCATAGTCAGCATTGTATACGAGAACTCCATGGCGCCAATCTGGTACAAATCCATCAGAATCGCGAAGTAGCACGAGTACATCAACGTTACGAATTGCCAGGTAAAAGCTAGTTTCGAATACGGATCGAAGATCGTCAAAAAGAACATTCTGATTCGCAGCAATATAATAGTTTTCTTAGTTCGGGTGGGCGGTGTTGCAATCCTAAAACTCTTAGGTTCCTCTTTGAAAGCTGGAATGTACGACATGTATTTCCACTTCATCTCGTTGTATTGGTCCCTGATCTTGGGGTACTGATGCAGTAACTCATGGAAGTACTTCGCTGGAGTCGACAGCACCCTAATGTTGGTAGTAGCGACGATACTGCACTTGACCCTACTGTAATTCGCGTATTCCAGATTACCAAAGATGCTTCCTGGGGAGAGTGTGGTCAGATGCGAGCCATCAGGTGCTACGACGTCCACGGTACCTCTATACAAGAGCAAGGTGTTCTTCGTGATGTCGTTGATCGTTGTAACGTACCCATCTTTTGGGTAGGTGTCATCAGAAACTTTATTGACTAAGTTCCGATAGAAGGACCTTCTTTTATACGCGAAAACCGAGTTTTGGAATAGCTCTTCACCGAAGTAATCGTAGATCATATCGATCCTAAGAGTTCCACTGATCGGCGCGGTCATGGTATTGATATCCCGCGACTTCAAGTTCTTCCATTGCAATTCGCAAGCGTCCAGTATACCCTTCTGTAACTTCTTATCGGTCTTCAAGAGCTTTAGGAATCGCTTCAGAGAGTGTATTGAGTCTTGATACTGACTGAGGGTCTTATTCTTAAACGAGTACATCGTGAGGACGTGTGAGATAACTAGGGCTTTGAAGTAGACCCCCAGAAGACAGATCACAGAGATCATGATCGAGCTTAGCTTCGATTGAATCTGGTAAGTTCCCATGCCGACACTCAAAAACGAAGTTGCGGCCACGAAGACACCGCTGATGTGTATGTATACGTCACTGAACCAATGGATGTTACTCGTGACGATCATAACGCCTTCCATGCACATCAACGCGCCGATTTCCTGGAAACACTCCAGCGTGACAAGCAACGTCCCAAAAAGGTTAATGATCACCAGAGCTAGTGGTATATACATAACACCCAACCATTTGCTGACTCGTTTTGTCGGATCGACCCTTAGACACTGCATGAACCTGATGTACCTATACAGCTGCAACAACCTTAAGAAGTGCAAGGTGAAGTACCCGAACGCATCAGTCGACGTAAAATAACTCAATGGCAAGAAACCACAAAAATCGATGATGAAGCTATGAGTGATGTAATACTTCGCCGTTTGCGTTGGGTGAGTGATCAGGATACCTTTGGGGTCGTAGTACGCCACGTGGAGCCTAACGTACATATCAGCTAAACAGGTAAAGTCCAAGAGGAACCCCACCTTGCTGTACTGACTCACGAAGGGATACGAGAAGAATAGGATGCAGGTCAAAATAGCACAACCACACCTAACAGCCTCCCAGATAACCAGGAAGTCACCATCTGGCAGGAAGACGGTCCTCAGGAGAAAATACCTTACGAAATTAAAAGGAAACAGTTTATCGTATGGTATGTAATAGTCGTATTCCGCGTACGAATCCTTTTTGAAGTTCTTGGAGAACGTGTACCAAGACTTCCCGTTTCTACTACCCTCGCGAATCAACAACCCGATATCAGCTTCAGATTCGCAAATCTGTCGTATCCTCAGCTTTAGGTCGTAACTATCCTTCATGACTTTCTTGTAATCAGCCCAAACGTACGGGTATTTCCTAAGAACCATCTCAAAATCGCCAATATGGAAGTACAGAGCCTTGCAGTGCGTCGTGCAGATGATCGTCGTCGCTGATTGAGTCCTTAGCGACGCCTCGGCGAAGTTCACCATGTACGTACTGGCGTCCAACTCTTGCAGATCACCAGACGTGTTCAACACTTCGCTAACGCCGCCGTACACCATGATGGCGTACGGAACGATATCGCCAGTTTTCACGACGAGCTCGTTAGGCGAGAAGAGTCTATACTTGAAAACGGTGCTCACGATATCGTAGACGATTTCCGATGGTAGGATAGTAAAGAGGGGTAGATTCTCAACTTGTTCCTTCGCCAGGTGAAGGATCATATCTCCGTGCAAGCTCTGCGGGAGATTGTTGAAGCGCGAAGTGATCTTCTCGCAGTGATTATCTTGCCATTGCGTGAAGAGGTACTCGTTGATCATCTTCGAGAATCTTGGTATGGTCTTTAGGACCTCCCGCAGGGATTCCACGTACTGCCTCACGATGATCTTGTTGAGACTCAAGAGGGCATTCGCCGAGATGAAATGCGCTATCATCACCGAGTGAAGCACATTCGCCATTAGATTCCCGAACACGCACATCAAACGATTACGAAGGGTGACCAAAGCAATACCGCCATTCGTGATAAGCTGGATCGCGATGAACAACTGCTCGTGATGCATCATATCCGGTCGTATCCTATTCAGGATGCAGTAAACAAAGAACGTCAACGCCGCAAAGCGGAATATGTACCTCACAAAGTGTATGAGTAAAAAGTTAGCGTGGAACTTCTTCTCCCAAGCGTTGAGCATCGCTTCAATCCTCCAGATTTTAGATAGGCGATTTAAATACAACACGGCGATTGCCTGCCTGGTTAACTCCGTACACGCGATGCTCTGGAAGATCTCAAGCGGGAAACAGGATATGACGTCTAGAAGGAAGGTCCACGTGCTCATCCTTGCCCGGGCGATTTCGTAGAAACTTGCGAGGACACGTTCACGAGTAGTTACACCTATCGACATTTGTACACCGATGTCCAAGAAGAACATGAATGTAACGACGTCCAAGACAACGCCGAACCAGGGAAGCTCCACGTCGTGCATGCACGCCTGTCGTGGTACAAGGATGCATATGAAGAGGGTAACGCTGATGATGAAGAACTCCCAGAAGGCGACCAGGAAGGAGTTAGGCTGAAGGATGCAAGGGAATGAGGGTTTTAAAAATACAGAATCCGTATCAATCTCCAATCGTTCGGCGATGGCTAAAGTGTCCAAGTAATCAGCCATGAACATCACTCGTTTGAGATCAGTGGGATTCACCTCGTTCAAGAGATAGATATTTTGGAATCTGTGCCTTCGCATCGTCTCCTTATCAACCGACATATGCTTGTGTAAAGTGTTCTTAATCCATAGTAACGCGTACGTATCCAGTTTTTGTTGGGAATTCGCCTTAGATCTGACGTTTAGCTCGATGTGCTGTATAGCGTTCCTATACCGCGAATCAATCGACACCATGGAAATCTTATATTCCACAGGAAACTTAATATAGATTCTAGCAAAATCCGACTTGTGTATGCTGTAAATCTCGCAGAATCCTTTGCACCTCACGTTATCCCGCGATTTGTAACCTGTAAACAAGCAGGAGTCACCGAGGCACGTTCCACTGGTTAGAGAGAGCACAGGTGATTCCCCGTCTTCTTCGGAGAGGAGCTGTATCGTGCCAGAGACCACGTAGATCATCTTTGACTTCCACTGGCCTCGAATCCAGAGCATCTCTCCTGGTAGTCTGAATTCCTGCTTGACTATGGTGGATACCTCTCGGAGGAACGCCTGACTCCGGTATCTGAACATGTGCGAGTGCTTGTAGATCTCCCAGTATACGTCGGAGACCATGTCTAGTTTAAAGGACATTGGTAGATCCTCCTCTGTGAACCTGTGCTCGTTGTAACCATAACGCATTTTCCAGACCGTGTTGAAGTACGAATGCGTCAGATCTTTGATGAAATTTGGCGATTTCCACACGTGGTATCTGCGGACCACGTTGCTATAGGTCCGGACGAATAAGACCTGTAAGACAAGAAGGCCATTTTATGCTTAAGAGTGATGAAGAATAGTTTATAGGAGTAGAAAGCTGCAATCTATAAAGTGGAGGAAGAATATCCTCAATGTATTCCTAGTTGAAAACTTAAAAAGCATAATTTTAATGCCTTTTGACGGATTTTGGGGCGCAGGATGACAAACTGGATTGTTTTTGGTGACAATCTGACAAACGGAATTGTGAGCAATTATTTTGTATTAGCATAAGGTGCTAATAGCCATGTGTTAGACAAGTTTATAGCATCTACAACACAGGGCCACAATTTTTTTTCTGCGGCATCAGTTTGTGTAATCAATTTTGATAGACTATGATTATGAAGTACTCGTTGTAACATTAGTTTGTTTGAATTGACCCTAGTACTCGTGATAAACCATGCAATCAAAAGTATAGCATAAGTTAAATTATTTTAATTTACACCTCAGTAAAAAATATTGTTGCTTTTCGTGCGGCTAGCAAGTCTTTATCAAAACCAATCTTTGAACTAATTTTTTAAAATATAACATGTTACTCGACAACTTGCTGCTACTTTTTTATTGGGTCAACAAAATGAATTCACTAAATATCTCTGTTTTCTTTGTCTGTGGGATAGTCGTGCACAAAATGAACATTGGGATAGGAAAAACTGGCCGTCAACAACAAATATGACCGTAGGAAAAGCTAACATCGTTCATAAACCATTAATAAGTCGAGAACAAATAATTTTTCCACCACTACATATTAAATTTGGGCTTATTAAACAGTTTATGAAAGCTTTTTATAAGAATGGTGTTTGTTCCAAATATATTTGTTAATCATTTCCTGGCCTCAGTACAGGAAAATTAGAAGCCGGTATCTTTGATGGACCACAAATCACATGACTTAGGTTGAACTGGAAACATGGTCAACCTTTGTATCAGTTATCGAAAAATGATAAATTTTTTGAGATAAATTTTTTGACAATCTGAGTGATTATAATGAAGAACAAGAGCTACGGTTTTCAGCAGTACATCAAGATAACGGAGGAAAGATATGATGGCCGATGATGTATTGGCATATAATGGCCGACTACTGCTGGACATTAGAACTGGACTGTCCTAAACAAAAATACAATTCTTTTATTGTTAATTTCAGAATTGTGTAATAAACCTCGTGCTTTCGAATGGTAAAAAATTTCAAATTGCTTTGAATATGGACTATCTTGTCCCACACTGTAAGGCTGTTGCTGATACTAAGACATACCTTTTCGACATGTGCCTCCATGAATTCTAAAGCAACGTCGCATGTGGTCAACAAAGTGACGCAATAGAAAGTCGCACACATTAAAACAGTCGTGAGGACATTCCAGAGTAACGTGTCCGGGAATCTGCTAAGTCCTGATGACGTCAGGCAAGCTGTTAGAGCAACAATGGCGTCGAAATTGTCACAAGCGGTGTCCACACACATACCCGAGTAGCAACTTGCGTTGCAATAGATGGAGTACGCGATCATTATGATCAAAATTTCAACTGACACCATACCAACCAGCCTTAGAAGGATCTTACTGTCTATGAAGTTCCTATTCTGGAAATAATAGTAGACGATGCGCACGAAACGCAAGACTTTCGTTAGTTTTAGCATGCAGAAGAGACGTTGATCTTCCGGCTTCTCTCCAGACGAGAAAAACTCAAAGGGTATCACCGCGAAGACTTCTATTATTAGCATCCAAGCCGGTCTTACGACTTTATCCATAACGTCCAACTCGAAGCCTGGTATGAATTTGCAACCAATGGCTATCACTATATCAAAGAAGTATAGCACATCTAAGGCGTATATGAACTCTAAAAGTGAAAAGGGATATTCTCTGTAAGTTTTGGTTTAATAGGAGAATTAATTAACCCAACCCAACTCAAACAGTAAAAGAAGTAAAGAAAACTAACTTACCATTTACCATGAATGAGTTGAAGCTATCCGGTTGTGCGCATCTCGCGTCAAGTGATCCCAAGGTGATCCAGATGATGGCCAGGTAATTCGCGATCAGCATAGTTACGTACCAGACTGGTTCTGCTGCTAGTTTGAACAGATGCGTGAAGGTGAAGACGCTAACTTGAACGGATCTCATCTGAAGTCGCGAGGCAGAGGTGATGCTCTTCCTGGTGTCAGAGAGCCGCAGGCTCAGTTTGGATAAGATATTTGAAGAACGACGTTCTTCACGGCCTTGACGCGGCATTTCGCTATTGAGTCTTTCACTTACAAATACGTTTACGGTAAAATGTAGTTTTTCGTGTGACAAGTTTTGATTATTAGATGATGAGTACCATGGTAATGCAATTATAGGATGGTCTTATTTTATATACAAAGGTTTTCGCGTCAACGGGCGAAAGAGTCTCCGCTCTGGTGGTGAAAGTATTAACTAGTGTCTTCAGGATAATTTTCGGAATTTGGATGGTGTGGTATAGGACTTTGACTATAATTTTGCCGGTATTTAAATCTAAAAGATGAGAAACGACAAAAAAAGAAACAGCAGAAGTAAGAACTATTGTACGCAATTCATATCACAGCGAGGGCTTGCCATTTCACAAGTTTCCTAAAGGGAAAAGGTTACACAGTGTCGCCACTCACTGTGTAACCTTTTCCCGTGTATACTAAAAATTGGCAAAAATTTCTAAAGACATATGGTAGTGTGTTCAAAGCATTTTCTAAAAGAAGATTTGTACACGAATAAATCAAGTTGAGTGTACAGTAAAGGAATCATATTGTTTTTAAGTTTGACATATTGCGGATCTTACCTCAAAATGAAACGTTTTTATTAAGAAATCTACATAAAGTCACATTTCCCTGCTGCAAATAACTTTTCTCCTTCTTCAAGGGGTTGTCCCTTATAATCTGTACACATATTTTTTCAATAAGGGTTCCGAAAATCCTTGTAAATATTCGTCAGAGTAATTAAAGTCATATAGCGCCCTCTACATTCGCTCGTTCAAGCGAATTGTTTTAAGTAATAAAGAACTGTTTTTTTTTTAACTTGAGTATATATATTTATTTAATCTATAATACAGTTTAATCCATAAATTATTATAATTACATAACATCTCTCACATAATGGAAAACTATGACTACTTAGGTAACTAAGAGCTACCTTGGTTCATTTGGCATGCACCACTCGTTCACGACTTTTCTGTTTGTTATAATTTTTATTGATTCATTTTTTTAAACTTAATTGTGCCAACGATATGTTGCTCTAAAGAAAAAAAAACATCATAATCTTACGTGTTAAAACCTATACCATACCCACAACAATACATAGCAACAGAACGTATAGATATATTTTTCCATTAATATTTTCTTAGGTACAACAGTTACGAATGGACAAGAGACAACGATAGTTTTAAGTACTTTTACACACTGCGTGTTCAATTATTTACAATATTTGGAAGAAAGGGATTGTAATAGTTGAGAAAAACTGTTAATTTCGAATTATTCGATTATTTTAAGAATTTATTATATTAGATGCCTTACTTTGTCGAATTCTACACTTGCAATGTTTAAATTTAAAGTTTATATTTAAGTTTTGAGTTTATTAATGTAATTTATTGATAGTAGAAAGGGGTTATTAGAATTTGTCTAGGTAAAGCTAAAGCTTTAATTTACTTTACTTCGTAGTATCAAAAATTCGGATTACTAAAGCTAGCACTACGGAGTAAGTATGTAAATAAATTGGAACATCTACAGTAGAAACAATTTTTAAAAATACGTGTGTAAAGGTGTAAATAATTCTACATTTATCAATTTCGAATGTCAGTACCCCTTAGCTATTTGGTTCGTGGAGCTGCTAAAATATCAGACTTTTTGAATTGTAAATTGTCCACAATTTTCTGTAGGGACTTTCAAATTTCTATGTTTTATTAATTCATGATGTAGCTAAGTTAATTTGGTAACAGTTCAAAACGACACATTACTGTTTTGGTACTGTTACCAAACATTATTTGATTTGTTATTTATCTGTGTTACGTGGCTTACTGGTTTATTAATTTTTCCACAATTCTATCATGTATTTTCTATCCCATCTATAGTTTTGGTCAATTAGCAAAGATATTAAACGAGTATCAATAGATAATTTTGATTCATAAAATTGTTATTTATACTCTTCTTAAAAATGTTCTTACTACAAATTCGCTACCTTCGGTGTTCAATAACGTTTTTATTTCTTGTTTTTCTTCTTGATGTTTATTGCCAATATACTGACAAAATCATCAAAATCGATCATGAATTATATTACTGAAATAGATAGTGTGTCTTTTTATCTGAGTTTAAATGAATTGTAGAGTAGTTTCAAACTAAGAAGAGCACAGTTGTATATGCAACCAATCATACCGAGTGTATGGTTTATAAATTGCCTGTGTATATTTGGTTGCATATACAACTGTGCTCTTCTTAGTTTGAAACATCTATAACCACAAAATGTTGACCTTTACGTAGCTCTACATTAGGTACAAATTTTGCTTGATAACCTAAGTAATCCATGGGTTTGTTCTATCACGTTTATCAAAAAGAAAATAACAAATAAAACGGCAAAACAAACTGTTTTTAGTACAGACATAAAATTGATACTACTATTAGCTGTGTTCGAGCAGCAGTCATAAAAGTCATGTAAACCACTGCGCATGCGTAGTATAAAATTGCTGTATGAGTAAAAAAAGTTACGGATCCTACAGCCAGTCGGCTAGTTTAGGCACAGTTGGATGCATTTTAATAAAAAAAAACAAGTATTTTAATCCACACGACGACCAACATTCCCCGACATATTTCAGAGGTCAGTGAAGAGCTCAGGTAGCAATATTTAATGTCTATTTATGTCAAAAAAAAATGGCGACAAATGAATGTTTGCAGTCATAAATACCGGCACTAGTTTCTAATTAGTCCTTAGTTGAGCATGCGCAGAGTTTGTGATTAATTCGATATTAGTAACTTACTGCAGCTCGAACAAAACTATTGATTCGTATTGCAAAACCTAAAGTTCTTGCATCTAATCTTGCGATGTTGCTATGTGGCAGGTTTTTTCTCAATATAAGTAAGGCGTACTCTACATTACTCTCTTAATTTTGGAACTAATCACCACGTTTGCTAATATTAATTTACAAATTAAAATGGAAGAAATCCTAAAATATCAATAAACACTAAACATGGTCAAAACTGACTACTGATCTTACAATAATTACAAAGCCCATTTCAAACTGTTTGTTGAAGTCAAATCTTTTGCCAAAATTTGTGACATTTGTCACTTTTGTTCTTAATTCATTTACGATGGAATGTTGCATGACATAATTTTACAATCAATAATCAGTTTTAGATGAGATATACAGGTTGTACCATTTATAAATGATTATATACTTAACGGGCGCATTCAGCCAGCTTTATCTTCGCGGTTATTGTGGACCAATGTCGTAGCAGTTACCGCTTTTTGAGCGCTCGCAGCGCTACGGTAGCATATAGCCTGCCTGAATGTCCACATTATGATCATATAGTTAAGAATCATATACAGATCGTTTAATAAATACGACAAAAACCTAAGTTAGGTTAAAAAAAGGTTTGTGCGGGCAGTCAAAAGACTAGTCTGAGGTTAATTTGACAGAATAAATATTTCATAGATAACTGATAACTATAAATAACAATGACATATCTATAAAAAAAAAAAAAAACTAATAACGAACTAGTTCGTAAGAGAGGTTTTTTAGTGTTACTTACTTAGTGAATTTTGGCCCTTAATCCAGTCAATCACCTATTTATGGAACAACCTGTATAAGGTATACAAATTTGTTTGTATTTACACACTCTTATTACAAATACCTAGAAAAATAGTTTGCGTAGTACTAATACAAACACTACATAACCTATCTATCGCGAATGACAACTGACATCAATGACATCGATAAACAACAGCAACGTATCATATATATATATCGCTTTAAAACGATTATAAAACCCTTTTCAGTTTTGAGAACGATAACGCAGGCAATCAAAACCAACAAAATCTGAAGACAAATATGAATATCGAATATATTTATCAGAAAAACAATAATTACGTGACCAGTGATGTGACGTCATTGGATAAGCTTGATCAAATTCTCGAAATCACACGAACTATACTCGGGTGTTACCGCCACTTGTACTGTCAAGTTTCATACAGAATTACCCGGGAGATTTAAAATAGACCAATATGCGAATCGACGTATCATAGCGATCCTATGATTGAACGCAAAGAATAACCAAAATCTTATTACTTATTATAATCGGGATAGCTTACGTCAAATTACTGACGTTTACATAATTTTGGCTTAGAAACAACCGTGTGGAAAGTAAGGTTATGTTATAAACATGTTATTTCTTGTGCGAATGCCTTGAAACCGTTTTCAAAATTGAAAGGGTTGTAGAAACGTTTTTCAAACAATATGTATTCGTGGTAATGATATGATTTTACAATAGAAACATCGAATGACACTGATTTTACGAGATATATTTACCTGACGTTATTAAATGAATTTTAAAGCTAGAATATCGTGTTATATTGTATTTGAACACAGATATATTATTTTAAAGATACATTAAATTATTATAGAATATATAGAATGTTTATGTTGTTAAATAGAGCGAGAAAGAAAGAGAGCGATAAGAATAAATTACTGTGAAGAACTATGGTATTATAAATAGTAAATTGCAAAAATAAAATTTTATAACAGAGCATATATGGGCATCGTTAAGTATGTATGTATGTACAGAGTGAACAACACAATAAATACAACAGTTATAAAAAAGTACTTCACCGTTTATTTACAATAACAACTCACTTAAGTACAGTAATAATAATCATACAGAATAAGAATAACAACAACAACAACAATGCAACACAACTTCCCGGTTTCTATTTGATCTCCATACGCAAGAGATAAACAAAATAATATCGTCTTGTTCGTCTTTTGTTTGCCTTTGGCATTGGTTCGGTTTCTATATTGGCTTGGCCTATTTGAAATTTGATCTTCTATAATTACTATACGTATTTATACTGTGAATTTGGTGATTAGTTCCCCTAGTAATTAATTTTTTTGTTACATTGGCTATTGACTGCTAGCTTAGAAGCCTTTGATGACTTTGTAAACCTCCAATGTCGACAGAAGCAGGTACAGAATCCAAATCATGAACAGAAAACCTGACGTCAAGTATTTCAGCTTGATAGGACCTCCAAGTTCTCCTCCGACCTTTTTTGACCTTCTGAGCATTAAAACGCAAACAGTTATGGCTGCTCCAGTGCAGAATAACGTCACGGAGAATGCAAGACTGAAAACAAAAGAGAAAAATGGTTAATTTTTCAATGAATTATGTATTTTTGAAATGTGTATATATAAAATAAATATTATGAGAGGTAATATTCTCCCAATATATAAAGAGTGCTTTAAGCGACACAGTTGTCTACCTATACTAATTACGAACTTTCAAGTGTAGGGCGCGTTCAGCGGAATCGCCCATTTTCGCCGACATTTGCGAACGAGTAGCTGCAAAATTGGGCTTTTCGATATTACTTTTGGCGCTCGAATTGAAAAAAAGATACAATTCCGCGTGGACTGCGCGATATTTTGTAAATTAAAAGCGTCAATTTTGAAAAAAATCACCTCTTCCAACAACCTCTTCGGGTGAAGGCGAACCTCGAGAAAATGTCACGTGACGTCTAGAAATTCCGACAAGCGGATCGATGAACGTCAAAAATTTACATTTTTTATCCGTTCCTGCCGACCTTATAAAAGCCGCTCGCTCTCATGTCTTACGATAAGATCCCTCTAAATACCCTTCGCAAAGAGTTTTGAGCAAAAAAACGGCCTTAAAAACAATTTTCGATCCAAAAAATCGATTTTTGTCGACCCGTGTTTTGCTGCTATTACCACAGTAACGTCAAACCCGAAACGCCCCCTGCCGGACATTCGTAACAACAGTAACAGATAGCAGATAACCTAAAATGTATCCTAAAATGTCCATATTGCGAATGTGGACAGGTGGGAAGCCTTAACCACATATTTCTAGAATGCCCAATAACTAAAATCAAAAATTTCGACATATACACAGAGCTAGTTGAAATACTGATCACATAATGAATAGTCACCGGCCAAAAAGTGATGCTGCAACGATGCACCAGAAATAATTGACCTTGTAGTTTGAACTGAGGCTTGCTGGTAGTAGCCACCAGCTGCAGCAGTACTTTTGCTGGTAAACAGCGTAATGTGACCACAAAATGGCAGCTGGATGCTGTTGCTGCTAGCAGCAACTAAGGGCTAATAAAACAGCATAGTGTGACCGTGGCTTTAGAGAGAAACCGCGGTTAAAATCCGTGATAATTCCACATAAAAGGGATACTCTCTGGGGGCGCGAATGCGAGCGTCCTCTATTATGCGAAATGCCGCGACTATTAAAATGACCGACGCATAAATCGCGCCAAATTCAATAAACGTCGTCCGGACCGTCCCACGCTAATATGGCATTAGTAGAGGGTAGAGGGTGACTTCTTAAGGGCGGGAGACAGGGTGCGGCCGTTTCTGCGAGTTAAATGGAAAATTTACGCGCCCCTCATGCCTCGAACGCCTCTTCAAACATTCATCAGGGTAAATCGTCAAACCGGATGTAATGAAATTGCTGGCCGTTGCTGTTTATGAACGGAACTGGCAAGTTTAACACTTCTGCGGATATGTTACGGTTTTTAGGTACTTTCAGTGCAGTCGATATCGAGTTCAATGAGTCTCTGCGCTGGGTGAGGTTAAATAAAAGATCTTGGACTTCAAATAGAAAACTAGCTTGCTTTAGTATTATTACGCAAGGGATAAGTTCCATCTGAACAAAAAGGAAGAGGTAAAAGCAGCTTACTACTGCTATTTCGGATTTAGAATTGGAGATCTGGAAAAGCCATGGACACCTAATATATGCTGTATTTTCTGTTAGATCGGACTTTTAAAGTGGATGAAAGAGAAGCAAACGAAAACGCCGTTTTCGGTTCCCATGTTGTGGCGAGAGCCTTCCAATCATGTAGATGATTGCTATTTTTGCACGATATGCATCGCCGGATATTCGAAGAAGGATAAGCATAAAATAAAATATCCAAATTTGCCATCATCATCGCGACCTATCCCCCATGGGGAGAACCATCCTCTCCCAAATGCGCCATCCACTTCATCATCTTCGATTTTTGACACAGAAGAAATTTCCCCTGTTTGAAGAAACTTGCCTGATTTAGAGAAACTTGCCTGATTTAGAGAAACTTGCCTGATCTGAAGAAGTGTCTGAAATCACTCTGCCAAATCAGGCAAGTCGTGAAGATTCACCATTTGAAGTTTTTTGGAACATCTCACCTTATAAGGCAGTACGAACTGAATGATTTGGATAAAGACTTAGGTTTATCAAAACAAAAAGCCGAGATATTGGGTTCTAGGCTATAGGAATGGTATCTTTTCGCACGAGGTGTGACAGTGTCTACATTTACAAAGCGTATAGCGAGCCCTTTAAAGCATATTTTAAAATGGAAGGATCTTTACGTGTATGTCACGATGTTGAGGGTCTTATGAACGAGTTTGATATTCCCCACGATCCTTCTGAATGGTGGCTTTTTATCGATTCATCAAAATACAGCTTGAAAGCAGCATTTTGAATTTATAGAATATTATAGAAAGTAAATAAATTATTTTGACCAAAACAGTCACATTCTATTCCATAAGCAACGTGGGCTTCAGTTAAGTGCTTTTAAGTGGTTTTTGGCCCGTTCTAACCGGAATGTCCGTTTCCGCCCTCACCTCAAACCTGAAGTAAAACGCCCTTTTGACAATACATCGACGAAAGTTGAAGTGGATACTAATTTTGCACCGTTAAATTTATCGCCAGCCTCAGGACTGTTCACTTCGCATACGCGTTTTAAGCGCCTTTTTACTGTTGTGTCGTAAAAATCGATTTGTCGTAATTCCTCTTTCCTATGTTTTGCAAAGCCTTCGATCAAAGCAGGATCTGCATTGGGAGGCCTAACTGTATAAGGATGCGAAATGAAAGAGGCTAAAAAGGATTAAACTTGAAATTGTGTTTGGTTATTGGAATCAATTTTATACCGAATGAGGATCGTGTTTATAAGGTCTTTTGAAGCGTTTTTTTTTTCGACGAAGTTTATGTTATTTAACTTTATGTTTATTAAGGTGTGACCAAACTGTATAGAAACATGTTATATGGCAAATTATTGTTTGATATTTGTTGACAGTTTCTTGCTTCTGTCAAAAATCAATGTAAAGTTTGGCCAAACACGTTTACTCTTGTGCATGAATATAGTGTTACATGTAGTTCACACAAATATTAGTACACAAACATTTATACAAAGAGTCTATGGGTAAATGTCAGGTATTGGGAGAATATAAGTCCCATGCTATGCTGTGATCAAAACAGGCATCTGTACTGTCAAAAATCAATGTAAAGTTTGGCCAAACACGTTTACTCTTGTGCATGAATGTAGTGTTACATGTAGTTCACACAAATATTAGTACACAAACATTTATACAAAAAGTCTATGGGTAAATGTCAGGTATTGGGAGAATATAAGTCCCATGCTATGCTGTGATCAAAACAGGCATCTGTACTGTCAAAAATCAATGTAAAGTTTGGCCAAACACGTTTACTCTTGTGCATGAATGTAGTGTTACATGTAGTTCACACAAATATTAGTACACAAACATTTATACAAAGAGTCTATGGGTAAATGTCAGGTATTGGGAGAATATAAGTCCCATGCTATGCTGTGATCAAAACAGGCATCTGTACTGTCAAAAATCAATGTAAAGTTTGGCCAAACACGTTTACTCTTGTGCATGAATGTAGTGTTACATGTAGTTCACACAAATATTAGTACACAAACATTTATACAAAGAGTCTATGGGTAAATGTCAGGTATTGGGAGAATATAAGTCCCATGCTATGCTGTGATCAAAACAGGCATCTGTACTGTCAAAAATCAATGTAAAGTTTGGCCAAACACGTTTACTCTTGTGCATGAATGTAGTGTTACATGTAGTTCACACAAATATTAGTACACAAACATTTATACAAAGAGTCTATGGGTAAATGTCAGGTTTTGGGAGAATATAAGTCCCATACTATGCTGTGATCAAAACAGGCATCTGTACTGTCAAAAATCAATGTAAAGTTTGGCCAAACACGTTTACTCTTGTGCATGAATGTAGTGTTACATGTAGTTCACACAAATATTAGTACACAAACATTTATACAAAGAGTCTATGGGTAAATGTCAGGTTTTGGGAGAATATAAGTCCCATGCTATGCTGTGATCAAAACAGGCATCTGTACTGTCAAAAATCAATGTAAAGTTTGGCCAAACACGTTTACTCTTGTGCATGAATGTAGTGTTACATGTAGTTCACACAAATATTAGTACACAAACATTTATACCAAGAGTCTATGGGTAAATGTCAGGTTTTGGGAGAATATAAGTCCCATGCTATGCTGTGATCAAAACAGGCATCTGTACTGTCAAAAATCAATGCAAAGTTTGGCCAAACACGTTTACTCTTGTGCATGAATGTAGTGTTACATGTAGTTCACACAAATATTAGTACACAAACATTTATACCAAGAGTCTATGGGTAAATGTCAGGTATTGGGAGAATATAAGTCCCATGCTATGCTGTGATCAAAACAGGCATCTGTACTGTCAAAAATCAATGTAAAGTTTGGCCAAACACGTTTACTCTTGTGCATGAATGTAGTGTTACATGTAGTTCACACAAATATTAGTACACAAACATTTATACAAAGAGTCTATGGGTAAATGTCAGGTATTGGGAGAATATAAGTCCCATGCTATGCTGTGATCAAAACAGGCATTTGTACTGTCAAAAATCAATGTAAAGTTTGGCCAGACACGTTTACTCTTGTGCGTGAATGTAGTCATCGGCGGTACACCAATGTTTGATTAGCTCTTGAATTTGTATGTATTTGTACATCAATTACGTAGTGAATGTTACAGGACGCGTTTAATACGCGTCATATCAGTGATGAATGAAGAAAAACAAAAAGATTTCACTTACTTTCCGGGCTCCACTAGAAACTGCCTTCCATGGAAGTTGTGATATATGGCTGCTATAGACCAAGCCACTCCGATGCCGAGAAATACGTTGACAGCATTACTTCCGGTCACGTTACCTATACTAGCGTCAGCGTACTTATCTTGTATAGCTGCTACCTTACTAGCGAATGTATCTGAAACAAGAATAGATTAATCACCTAAAATATTCATCCTTGTCCATCTGCCTTTGTGCATTTCGTCAATTTTAATGTTCTTTTGCACCAACGATAAACTAAACACAATAAAAAAAAATAACAAAGCAGCAAGTACAATATCCAGGCATTTTATTATAAACGAACTGCCAAATAAAATAATATTTGCCTTGGGGTGAATATATAACCAAAACGAAATCCCAATAAAACCTATTTATAAGAGGCCAATATACTGAAATACTAACAGGGTCGTATATAAAATAGTGGATGCAGTTTGTTTACGCGTACATCGAATGTTTACGTATTGGTCTGTTTGATGTTGGCGGCGAAACCCGTACATCAAAGCTGTGCTTGAAACGATGAAGTTAAAAACGCCCCGTGAAATATAAAAAAAGTATATTAATTGGACAGGTTGACGTTTATTGGCTTTTATAGTACGACCTCGTGAAAAATGCGAACGATTTTTTAGGAGATGTGCTATATTATATTGTACAGGTGTTGATACTTAAGGGCACATAGTCAATAAAAACGCCCAGTGTCATAGAGCAAATTTATTTGTAGTTGTAGCATGAATGTTAACTCAGGAAATTATGTATTTTTGAAATGTGTTTTATAAATATTATACGAGGTAATATTCTCCCAATATATAAAGAGGGCTTTAAGCAATATAGTTGTTGACATTTTATGCATACAATGCAAATATTATGTAATATTTATAAGCTGCTGTGACGTGTTGAGCTCTATTTGAAGTAGAAATGCATATATACCAACATCTTTTGTAAAATACATCGGATTTTAATTATATCAATTGTATATTAAATTGTATAAATATATAATTGTATATTATATTTTAATTAATAAATTGGACGGAAAACTGATTGAATTACTTTTGTGTTTGAAGTTAATATAAATAAAACATTAAACATAAAGTAGAAACTAAATTACGAATGAAAGCAGTAACTTTTGAACAATGTTTTATTTAGAAATATACTGGGAAATAATTGAAGACATGAAAGAGTTTTTTTTATGAAAATGATAATTCATAATAATTGAAATAATGATTTAATTAATAATGAAAATATACGTAATTTTGTGAATAGTCAACTAAATACGTCTAAAATATAGAAATTCTAATTTTATTTTTATCGTGGCCTTGCTTATGATATTTACACTCGTGCACAATGCTCTCAAAATTTATGTAGTCAGGGTCAATGCAGGTGGTCAATAAAACCCCACAAATTGGTATCAAATATGAAATATTTTATGGCTGCGATGCCTTCACCTGACCAAAGACAATACATTGTCTCACTGTTGTATGTACCTACCTGGTGACATATAAAATGGACCAGAAATAGTTGACCTTGTAGTTTGAACTGAGGCTTGCTGGTAGCAGCCACCAGCAGCTGGTAAACAGCGTAATAGCCGCTGGCTGCTGTTGCTGTTAGCAGCACCAACACCAAAGTGTGACCAGGGCATAAGTGATACATACCTGGTATACTGGTACCCAAAGCGACGAACACAATAGCGGTCACGGAGTCTTTGATGCCCAGCGTGGCACCAAAATGGGACGCCACGTCGCCTATCACTGCCGTAACGATCCCGATAACGACGATGGACACGACGAAGCACAGATAACCTTTGAAGAGGCCTGAAAAAGATCCGCAAAAAAGAGCCATTCAGTAGATGTACAACGTTATTGGAAGGGACAGATTGCTGGTTTGATACGGCACCGGCATATTTCTACTTTTAGCCGGACAACCTTTCGCCCGAAATTACTTTTGACACTTACGTTATTCTTGGGGGTGGTTTGCGAGCGACGCCACCCCGACGTACAGGGGCGATACGGGCCGATATGATCGAATAAGGGAAGTAACACGCAAACCTATTATCCCGATAACGAAAGGAAAATTTCGTTGCGTGGTTTTATATTGCGTGTTTTTAGCATAATAACGGTAACGAATTTTGAATTGTGGTGAATATTAATTGTAAGTTAATAGGGTGGAATGTAGAAATATGTCCGGAAGTATAATATCAGAAACACTTTTTAGTTGTTTTTTTTTTTTACTGAAACCTTTGATTACACAAGGGAACAAGGGTTCTCCTGTTTGAAGAAACTTTCCTGATTTGAGAGAGTGTCTAAAATCACTCAAATCAGGCAAGTCGTGAAGATTCACCATTTGAAGTTTTAGGAACACCTCACCTTATAAACCAGTGCGGACTGAATGATTTGGTTAAAGATTTAGGTTTATCAAAAGAAAAGGCCGAGTTATTGGGTTCTATGCTACAGGAATAGAATCTTTTCGTACGAGGTGTGACAGTGTCCTCATTTCCAAAGCGTAATGAGCCTTTTAAATCATATTTTAAAATGGAAGGATCTTTACGTGTATGTCACGATGTTGAGAGTCTTATGAACGAGTTTGATATTCCCCATGATCCTTCTGAATGGTGGCTTTTAATCGATTCATCAAAATACAGCTTGAAATCAGTACTTTTGCATATTCATTAAAGGCTCCTCCACCATTCTGGCACCGTCACATACAACAAACAAAATGTAACGATCTGCACGTCTTTCATCGATTTAAATCAAAGTTGACCACAAATCTTACTTATAACGAACTAGAGACCACCAAATAATCGGACACGAGTAAGTTACGATAGTAGATCCTGTAGATCCTCCTAGAAAAGTTTCTGGTGTCAACAGTGAGGTAGGGTCTGTCTAGTTCGCTTAATTTATCAATGAGTTTGCCTTCGGACAGAGTATCCACGATCCTTCTGAATGGTGGCTTTTTATCGATTCATTAAAATACAACTTGAAAGCAGTATTTGTTCTTTAAATTTATATAATTTGTTAAATGGTTGTTTAGTTATGTAAGGCAAATATAATCTGAAACAAATATTTTTTGTTGTTGTATCAGAAAGTTGGAAATTTGTTCCCTTGCGTTATTTATCTTTCGAACAAGACCAAATACGTTCAAAATCGACACCTGTTAAAATAAAACCATCATCTGAACAGATTCATACTTACTAGTTGGAGGTACAAATGCAAAAGCGATCTTCCAAAAGAGCGTTAGGAAGTGCATAAAGTAATCCATGCAAGATGGCTCCTTATCTTCGGAATCGTCGCCGGAATTGACAGAGACTGCTTCCACGAACTGCTCCTTCCACGACGACGTGCCGATCAGGAGAGACGCATTCGCCCTTTGAACTAACTTATCTACCGTATTCTGCAAAACAATAGAAACAATTACATAAGATTAGAGTTGTTACAACAGTATAACATCAGTATTAGTTCAGTCATTTGATGATCAAAAAAAAGAGGTAGCTAGTTACGTATGTATGCGTAGTAATTCATTTCGTAAAACGTAAAACATTTCAATTAACCTAAAGTCAGAATTAATTAACCTTAAGTCAGAATCACATGCCACCGATCAATCAGTCACGTTTTTGATTCGCGGACAAAAAAAACTACGATTGAATAAGCGAGTAATCAATTAAGCAGTTAATCGGGATTTGGGATTAAATTTTCAGTGGCAATTATGTGTCGTGTGGGGCGAAAGGCAACCCAGCTAGTCACCCTGGTCGATTAGTTCGCGTTGTGACGGGAGATGGAGCCAATCCTAGCGATTATTAGGCGTTAGCGTGCACTTCCCAATGGGATGATTTATTGCATGCGTAATGGAATGCCTGTCAACCTCGGCATATCCGACCTGCGAAAGTTTTTTTTAGATACTGTGCCAAATGGGACTGGATGAAAAACGCTGATGTGTTTTACGTTAAATATATATGTACATAAATTTGCTTTGAGGGCTTTGTTAAGAAGTTGCACAAAAGTCGATTTGTTTTCTTACGGTGGATCTATCAATACAGGTTTTAAAGTGATGTATGTTCAACTCGAAGTTGATGTATGTATAACGTGTATGTATGAACGAACCCCAATTCGTTCACAGAAAGAGTATAAAAGTACGACACATCTCTGTGAAAATAGCTAGAAGTTCCTGTCTTATCATTTTATCATATACGTCTGCAAGTTGCAGGTTACTATTTATTCCACAGGAAAGTAATGGCATCAAACATCACAAATATCCTCGTAAAATAATAACGCAAATTGAACATGACATCACGCCTATACCAATAAAACTAAATCGAATTAGAAAACAAATGGGAACAGTGCCAGTGGGTAAAAGGTTGTGAAACTTTGTGTAGCTTCTAAGTTAGGTACGTAGTGGGTGGGTGCACGTGCTGTGAACGGTCAAGCGATTATCTCCTTCGTGACGCCGCCACCGCATTTTCCTTTGGAAAACCCGACCTGAATAATTCAGTTAGTGGATGTCGCGCGGCTCGTCTAGCCCGCTCGTATTTGCATATTCGAAACGACATCGATCCACTTGCTTACATACGTAGGTACGATTCTAATACGGTTCTAATACCACAGGCAGAACGCCGTCGTTTCAGCGATCTTGAGAGGTTTTGCCAAGTAAATAGAGCGTAACTTATGCGTAGTTTCAGGTAGAACGAGAGTTTTCCGAGCGTAACAATACTAATAATGATAAATATTGAATCTAAATATTGAATAATTTGTCTGTAGATACAGCGGTTTGGGCTGGGAGTCAGCCAACCATTATGGTGGAGGCGCCGGCACAATTTTTAAAATTGATAAGATTTAATATAAAATACTGCGTTATTAAACTGGATATTATTAAATTTTCTTTTTAACAAACGTCGGCCGTTAATTAAAATCGTGTTCGACTTTTCGCAACATATATACAACAAATTAATTGCCTTCAAACGCCAATATGCACGTAATTACGTTTTGTCAAGCAAGTTGTGCGCCTTTACTGTTCGTATGAACTGACGTGCAATTAATACTGGTGGAACAGACGGGAAGCCAGTGACGTGAAGCTAATCAACGTCTACATAGTCAGAGCTTACGCTGTATAGCAAAATTGTTGATCAGGCATCTTATGTGATTAAGCCAGGAGACGAGGTAGGTGGATATTACGCTCGAATTGGATAGAAATTTATGATCGCGGCATCGGGTACATGTACCGGCGATCTAAAAGTATACACTTGACATTTACATAACTTGAACTTTAATAGCAGTGTTCGATGCACGGTTGAAAAGTAAAATCAAATCGATTCTAACCCTGAACTGCTTGACGTGAAAATTGTATGAGAACGAGAGTTTTCCGAGCGTAATAATAATAACAATGATAAATATTGAAGCTAAATATTGAATAATTTGTCTGTAGATACAGCGGTTTGGGCTGGGAGTCAGTCAACCATTATGGTGGAGGCGCCGGCACAATTTTTAAAATTGATCAAATTTAATAGAAAAGACTCCGTTATTAAACTGGATATTATTAAATTTTCTTTTTAACAAAAGTCGGCCGTTAATTAAAATCGTGTTCGACTTTTCGCAACATATATACAACAAATTAATTGCCTTCGAAAGCCAATATGCACCAGATTTAGACCACCTGCGTTTAAATAAATGATTCAACAAATATAATAAGTAGTTTTAATTACCACCGCAAATTTACGACAACAATTAATTTAGAATCAAGAAAATTTAGTATTAAAACACTACAAAAACAAATAAAAGAAAAAAGCTGGTAAAAAAAAAACAAATATCCGCTTGATTTGACAATCGAAACTACCGAACCGCGTGAGGCAATTACACAGCAAATTACACGAAACACGTCGATGGGGTCGAATACACGCTGTCAATGGGGTTAACGTCGAAACAAGTGAACAATTGACAGCGCCAGCGTCGACATTGAGGGCAGGTAGTCAGGGTCGAGTGCGGACGAATAATTGCACTCAAATCTAGGGCGTAATTTGTACTTGAATAGATGAGCATGAAAGCGCGTGGATAGCTGTGCTTGTTGCCGTGGTAATTCGTCGGTATCGATGGATCTCCAGTCACCATGGTGAAGAGCGGACGCAACAATAACACAATATCCGCTCGTGGCGGAATTAGGGAAAACACGTGGGTTTATTGGATACAGCCCTTGGGGAAATGGTATATAGGATATCTGAGATAAACTAGAGTCGCTTTTGCACCATGATATAATGGTATATAGAAGATACGACAACTTAACGTTTTATTATCGTTCGCTGTGGTAAGCGATGTCAGTTTTCAGAATACCTTCGTTCGATGCATGGCAACCGCCAACGATTTACGATGGTAACAAATTGTCGAACACAATAGTAAGACGTAGTTCGGAAGCATTGTTTAATAATAAAGACGAATTAAAACTTATTCTTCCCTAAATTATACATCTACCGATACAAACTGCAGTTTATTTCGACTAGAGTTTGTGGATTGTACTTTTCTTGCTTATGAAAAATTTGACATTTCATGACCTACAAATTCTTAATTTGTTAAGTTTGTGAACACGGCGTCTGAAGACTTGCAACGATTTTATTTATACCGGAAATTGCTATGTTATTAAGGTGACCAATCATGCTCCTTTAGGGAGGACAGTCCTTCTTTTGTAGGTTCCATCCTCCTTTTCGTGTTGAGTTTTTATCGAAAGAAATGCCTGATATTAAAATCGACGACAATTATTGTGTGTTTGAAGAAATTAGAAGACTGAATGTATATTTAAATTCTGATAAGTTAGAACAATGGGAAAATCAACATGTTGAAATTGATGAAAGATAGGTGGAAATATTTAACCATTTCAAAAATGAACATATCCCATATGAAAATTTAATTATTCTTGATGAATTTACGTTGTACTGCCCTGGAACTAATGCAGCAGTTGAAAGAGTTTTTTTCAGTTGGTAATGATTTTTGGACAAGTGAGAAATCAAGATTGAATGTTGTTAATCTAGCTGCAGCACTTACCGTAAAATTCAATATGAAGGATATTTCTTGCTCCGAAATTTCCAATACATATCCTGTTGGAAAATGATATATTGACAAAAAATATTCACTCAATAGAAAAATACTCGTTGCATTAAACAATTTAAACAGATATAAGCATATAATTAGTGTATTTTTGTTTGAATTAATAAAATGTTTCATTTATTCACGTTGTACTTTTGCGCTTGACATTCATCTGACGTTTACTTACCACACTACGTCATCAATATGGCGGCCGACCTGCGCAATATCGTATCTTCTAAAGTCATTGTATCATGAATCTCTATGATAATTCAGAGAGATCATTTTAGACAATGAAAAATACGTTCTTCTAGTAGTAAAAAGTCGAAATAACAACATAAACGAAGCTGAAATATTATAACCCAATTTGGTTTTCTCACCGGGCCTGAACATTTTTTTTCCTGAGCTCTGGAAAATAATATTCCCTTTTTATATCTAGGTTTCGGCCGTAAATACGGGTTAAGGCGCACCGAAACAACAAAAAAAAACTCTCCTTCCCTTCGGCAGTAAAATCCGCTACGTGGAATTCCTGAGGTGTATGATCGCTATCAATATCTAAAACGGGATCAAATTTTACGACCGGACAAGGTTATACAAGTATTTTACGGATGCTGCCTTAATTTAATATGGCAAACGAACTAAAATGTTGGCTAACTCAAAAAAAATTATAATAATAATAGAGGGCTAATCTTATAAAACGCACATGGACCGACTATTATTAATAATTTCCTAACGGGCACGGTAAAAGTGATAAAAATGTTATTTTTTACAAAAGATCTTTTGTATACAGTCTTCAAAGAAGTTAGCTCAGTTATTTTGATTACTATGTAAGCTATTATATTTATTTACTCGACGCAAATCATCAGTATGGCTAGCCCAATGACCTAAGTTACGAATAATACAAAACATTGATAATACAGAATGCTTTTTTTGTCTCCCTTGTACTTGAGAAACTACTGGATATAATTGGTAATAATATTTGGTATACACCCAAGGACGGCTCAATGACCAAAACATAAAAAAGAATATTTTATACAGAGTGTTCAAAAAAATTAACCATTTTATTATCAGTAACACGCATTTTTACATTTAATGCATGTGGGTAGTTTTTTGTAAATGTACAATTACAATTTATTAAGTAAATTCTCAAATCCTAATTATCTTGAAATTTTGCGCATTTAATAATAATTTTTTCAATATTGTATTTTCATGCAAATATGTACATACAAGAATAGGCGAGATTAGTTTACATAGATGTTTTTACAAGAATTGCTCCGCACAAATAATGCAAACATTTTTGTATGGTTCTGTTCCTAACACGGTATTTCTACTTTAGGTGTTTGACAATAATTTTATAAATAAAAGATTAAACATTGTAACAACTTGCCTCAATCTTCCCTACATTAGGTTGTTCATTACCTATACCGACCCTAAGCATATCTAATATCTCATGGATATATTTATCAAGTGTTTATCACCAACAAAAAATACAAAAAACAAAAGAAAATGACGTCTTATTGTTACAAACTTTATCTTGCTTTATTTTTACAATATAAATGGTGTAATTGTTGTACTACCACAAAAAAATAAAGGTCTAGAAGGCCTTTTGTGTTAAAAATTAAATATAAAACATTTTTTAAAGTTTTGTATTAAAAAGATAATATATAATAAGTTATAAATAAAAATATTTCTTTTTGCCACGAATTGCAAAATACAGAAGCACTATCTATGTACGTATGCACTGGCAGAATAATACAAACCGAGTTTAAACAGTTACACACTCGTGCATGCAATTAGTATGGGTTGGCATTTTTTTAGTCTCGTTTTGATAATCTTCCTTATTTTAGTCATGAGTAGTAATTAAATAAGTTAGTCAGGACTAACGTCACTAAAGGCCCAACACTGAAAACCCAGTGAATAGATTCGTTGTGTGGCGATTATGTAGGTACTAACAGAATTCCAAATCTGAGGCTCTATTATATTGTAGCATCACCTTGATGCAATATCGAATTGAAATATATCACATTGACCACAGCATGCTGGAAATTATTAATAATAGCCGGTTCATGTGATAAATTCTTCAATTTAACCTTGACCCTTGGCTATTATTAATAATAACCGGTAATTATTAATAATAACCTATATATCACTATGGCCGTAACATATACATATATCTACTTTGAGTATTTGAGTATATGGGACGTATTTTTTTCTTACATAGGGTTTGCCGTCAGCTCGCAGATATTTCTACACAGTTTTCAATAGTTATACGTTATGTACTTTTGTAGGACTGCCAAAAGGAGCAACGAGGACTTTAGTAGGAGAACGTTTTGTATGAAAATACAAATAAATAAACCTATGTATCTTCAATAATGTTTATAGTCATAATAACGAAAAATACATACATCATTGTTAGACTAATAGACGGGTTTGGTACTTATTAGTGAAAGTTGATATAATAAGAAAATTGAAATAATAAATAAATTGTCCCACGAAGCATTGGGTCACACGAGCATCTGTCAATAATACTTCGCTAAGATCTGTTAAAATCAATTTACGTATAGTTATTTATCATTATCATTTTTTTCATACATTAAGAAAGAAATGTGTTTTTTGATAACGTATGTTTCATATTTTCTCCAAATCCCAGCAAATATTTAACAGTAACTAGGGACAAAAGTAAAAACAAATAAAATTTAATGCAGATTTTTATCGTGGAATTACATACCTACCTTCTATAAGGAAAGTAAAAAACATTTTTACAAACGTTATAAGGTAAAAAGCTTCCTCCACAATAATTGCCTATTGTATTTGTGTAACGAAGCATAACGAACGAAAAAAAATTCTCAAACGCAGAAAATATAATGGAAAAAATGATATAACTCGATCTACTGTAGTAGCTTTTATGTTTTAAGATCTTTTAAAATGCCTGTCTCATTAACGAGAGGCCCCAATCCCCAGAGCATATCGTCTTACACCAAAATCTGCCCCCCTCAAAGAAGCCCATTAAATTCCCTCTCTGAGAGCACTAACAACAAATCTCGAGCACGCTCGAAACAAACGATCTTCAAATACACGTTCTACCTTCAAATAAAACACAACGGAGACTATGACACCCTTAAAAGCTCTTTGTTATATTGATACATGGTGGCAAACACACCTACAACCCTTATCCTCATCATTCATGGTATACACAGAGAGAAAAGATACGAAAAAAATCAAATAAATGTATTTCTTTGCGCATATTTCTTTCAAGCTAAGAATATATGCTTGAAAAATAAAATAAATATGGTTTTATGTGAAATACAGATCGAAATACAGATATTCGATTTGAAATTATTTGGAAGAGAAAGACATATAGATTTGAGTGAAAAGATTATGTGTTTGAATCAAAAACGTGTGGTTTCATTAAAAATTATCGCTATGTCTACTGGCGGGGAGATGGCGCTGACAGTCTCTAGCACACGTTGGCTTAGTTTGAGCTTATATAAGCTGAGCTATGGATAACGAGCGGTATTTTGTTTTCTCTTAATTTGGGAATAAGTCTGTAGTCTTTGCTAAAGATTTCCGTGGAGGAAAATAATCTAATGAGCTTTTATTGTGTTTTTGGACTATGGAATAAATTACTATTTGATTATATCAAAATTTGTAGTTTTTAAATCAACGTTCGATTTTATTAAGTCAGGTAGGTACTAAATTGTCAAACAGTAAAGGAAGATTTTTTATTTAAAAGGAACGTAGAGTTCTTGAAAGAAAACGTTCATTTCTTTTGAAAATATTATGTTATTAAATTTAAATTAATTAACTTTCATACAAATATGATAGCTTTGAATTTAATAAATCTTACAAAGAAGTAATTTCTTTGCAGCAACCAAAGCTTTGTCTGCCACTATTTAACATCGTTCTTTCTTTGAGTAAATTCGTCTCATTTAAATTTTTTGTTCTCTCTGTGTAGTAACGATCAGCAGAGGTGGAGATATGAATATGTAAAAGATTTACTTATACAGAAGGTGATAAAAGATAATCTATACAAAAGGTAAATACCTGTGGTAAAGATTTTGTCTGATCCGGTTACAAATAAAGTATTATAAAGGATTACGCGAAACTTTGGGAGGATATTAGGGGAGAACTCGGCATTCTTTTTTTTCTCTCACGGGGTTTATAATTTAAAAAGATTACCCCTTGTCTGCATTTCAAGCTTTCAGGGAATCTCTGTACCAATTTTAATTCCGTTTTTAATAATTCCGCTTTGGCCAGACAAAGTCCAGTCCTTTGTAGCCGAGTATGTTTAATTTAATAACTCTTTGCAGAAAATTGTAAACAAAGAACACAGAAACAGAAACAAGTCATACATTTATCTATAGCTATCTTTTACTGTACAGACTTAATGATATGGTCACACTAGGCCGTTTTAGTAGCGTGCTATTTGCTACTAGCTGCATAGTGTGACAAGCCCACCAGCGCTTGTCTAACTTTTACAGCAACCAGCATACAATGCAAATATTATCTAATATTTATATGATGCCAGGACGTGTTAATCTTTATTTGGAGTAGTCAGTAGATACTAATATCTTTTGTAAAATATATCGGATTTTAATTGTGTACAGTGCTTTCAAAATTTATATTGTCAGATTCAAAGCATGTAGTCAATAAAACCACAGAAGTTGGTATCAAATATGAAATATTTTATAGTTGCGACGCCTTCACCTGACAAAAGATAATACATTGTCTCACTGTTGTATGTACCTACCTGGTGACATATAAAATGCACCAGAAATAGTTGACCTTGCAGTTTGAACTGAAGCTTGCTGGTAGTAGCCACCAGCGGCAGCAGTACTGTTGCTGCTAGTACCACCAGCAACTAGCGGCTAATAAAACAGCCTAGTGTGACCGTGGCACAACTGTCAAGTTCTACAAGTGGGAAAGTTCGTGTATGTTTTCAGCGGTAGTTGTTCCACATAAACTCTTGAAAATTGTCTGTTCAAGAGGCGTTTGAGTGCGCCCGGACTGAAAGGCCTTTGTTACCCTTTTAGCGGTTGTTATTTTCGCCCTTTCCGCTGCTGGTTTTCTCTTCTTTTGCAGGGTGCGTTTGCACACGACAACAAGCACAATACATTTCAAACAATACGTATGTTATCGCAATGAGCATTCTACGTAATTTATATGGGCGCTCTTGTTTTAATTTCTCATGTGGAAACTACGCATTTTTTTGGTAGATATGATTGACTTTTGGAAGAATACTTTAATTTGAGTTTGAATCCTAAATAAAAAAGAAACTAGGCGATTTTTCCCTTACCTTGAATTCTTTGCTTTCCTTGATCCTAATTTGCGCCCTGGTGATGTCGCCGAGCCGCGGTTTTCCCAGTAGGGCGACCTTTTCCTGTTCCGTCCGCTCCTCGGGAGGTTTCTTTTCCGCTGAGGCGGCCAAACTTGCTACTTCATCTGCGAAAAGAGACAAAAAGAACCGAAATTGAGCAAATGACTTTCCGATTGATTTCGCCAAGAACGAACACATCAGCTAAATCGTTCAAATTCCAAAAAATAAAAATAAAACAGAAAATTATCAATCAGTTAACACCACAATGAACAAAAGGAATAGATTATAACAAACTAGATTTCAGAACGTAGAATGAAAGGATAGAAAGACAGACAGACACAATTTACAAACAAGGTGGTTTTGGTAGACCAAAATTACGTACTATATTTTCACTGGATGATCAGTCTTGTAGAGAAAGTACATCATAATGAATATTTAATCAAAACACTCCAGAAGTTGTTTATACTTAATTATACAAAAATTCAGTAGGAAATAATACGTAATTTTTGTGCTTGCGTGCAAGGTTGGTACTCCACAAGTCTATAAGGTAGAACACTGTTAACAATAACGGGATTCGGCATGCTCAGTGTTGTTAATTGACCAGTCGGATGTTCGTGTTTGGTTAGGCGGTTGGCGTTTCGGTGATTTTTCTCGGTTAGTGGAAAGCTTCCATGGAATTGCGAAGACTAATGTCCAATACAAAGGGTGCGGCCACCGCGGGGTGGCGTGACTACTGCTCGTTCATAAAAAATTCTTAGCGGTTCTCGGAATATTTGTGGGGTTTTATTTGTGTCTCTGACTGATTTTTAAGGGTGTGTTTTCTGAAGTAATTAAAGAGGGGTCAATCCTTAACAATTTTATAGATTTTCTACTAGAACTTCTATGAGATTTTAGATTTGGTAACGAAATCATAAATAACATTTGACTAGAACACCTCTGCTATTTTGGATTTAGAATTGGAGATCTGGACTACTAATATATGCTGTATTTCCTGTTAGATCGAATTTTTAAAGTGGATGAAAGGAAAGCAAGCAGAAAATTCCGTTTGCAGTTCCCATGTTGTGGCGAGAGCCTTTCAATCATTTAGATGATTGCTATTTTTGCACGATAAACCTCTCCGGATATTCGAAGAAGGACAAGCATAAAATAAAATATCCAAATTTGCCATCAGCATCACGATCTATCCCCCATGGAGAAAACCATCCTCTCCCAAGTGCACCACTTCATCATCTTTGATTTTTGACACAGAAGAATTTTGCCTGTTTGAAGAAACTTGATTTGACAGAGTTCCTGAAATCACTCTGTCAAATCATCAGGCAAGTCGTGAAGATTCACCATTTGAAGTTTTAGGAACACCTCACCTTATAAACCAGTGCGAACTGAATGATTTGGTTAAAGACTTAGGTTTATCAAAAGAAAAAGCCGAGTTATTGGGTTCTAGGCTACAGGAATGGAATCTTTTCGCACGAGGTGTAACAGTGTCTTAATTTACAAAGCGTAACGAGCCTTTTGAAGCATATTTTAAAATGGAAGGATCTTTACGTGTATGTCACGATGTTGAGGGTCTTATGAACGAGTTTGATATTCCCTACGATCCTTCTGAATTGTGGCTTTTTATCAACTGATCAAAATACAGCATGAAAGCAGTACTTTTGCATATTCTTTGAATTTATATAGTTTGTTAAAAGATTTTGTTGCAGTTTTCTCCGTTTTTGTAAGTATCGCTGTATCTATTAATCTAGACTTATTACACTAAATCCACTTTCATTTTCTAGTTATGTAAGGCAAGCAGTACACCCTGTACAATGCACTAAAGAACGTTCTACCCTCATAAAAGTTAATAGCAGTATTAATGCACATTTTGTTGAAGTATTTGCACAGTGTTATGCATATTTTATACAGCCCGCATATTTACTTAATGTTTCGGTCATTATACTTATTATGATTTACTGTGATTTAGTATGCATAGTAAATTAAGCCACATTTTTTCAAGCAGAAAGAAAAAGCTAGGAAAATTTAAGCAAGCGTTAGACAACGTTGTCTATTTTAGAATATTTTTTTAACGATGACAGAATTATTGAGACATTATGTGTGTAAGCACCTTTCTGATATATTTTCAAAAATGATTACTTCTGGTAAAAACTCTTGAAGGAGGGTCTTTAAAAATAATTATTATTTATTCGACAAAATGAAAAAAAAACATTTTTTGGGTATTTCAGAATGAATTTTGTATTATGACATATGTATATAACTAACACATTATATCGTTTTGCAAATTTGAATCTGATGAGAAAAAAAAACGGTGCGTAATATAGCAGTGCGTGTCAACTGACATGAACACAAGTCGACGGACAAAGAGAGAAACAGAAACGGAAAAAGTAAAAGTAAACAAACAACAAGAAAAGAAAAGAAAAACAGATCAACAACGTTTACTACACCTGAACTCTCTCATCAATTTTAATTAATTAAATGTCGTATATACGGTTTACTTACTGAGCATGCAGCAGTAGTAGAGAAGGGTGCAGATATGAAAAAATAGAATAATATACATGAAGAGATAATAAACACTGATCTTAGGAATGTAGACAGGTTGCCTTACCACCACACATCTGAGGTTCGCCGAGTTGCACGTAGAAGAGGACATCCTTTTCGTAGCTGTCCTCCTTGATTATTGTCAAGAGTATCGATTTCCTGAAAAATAAGAAAAAAAACATAATTTAGATGTTATTTTAGAATTTACCAAAGAATAGTAATGTTTGTGTTAAGTATATTTTTCTCTGACGAAGAAAAAGTTATTCTTCATTTTATTTATTTTTATTGGACGAAAAATATATATGCTTCAACGAAAAAACTGTTTCTTGACCCAAGATTCTTACTCTGCGAGATACATAGAAAGTTGTGCAATTGCTTACAGATGGCGCTAACAGATCCTCGCGTCTTTTGCCACATATCACCGCTATATAAGTTCGACGATATTGAGACTTTGTATATTGTTTGTTTACATCTATGCATAAGTGTTTTATTTCATGGGTGACTTACGAAGATTATGAAGAAAACCAAGATTGTAGTGGAATAGCCTACACAGAGAGAACTCTATTCTTGAATACCAAAAAAAAAAAATGTTCTTGCGTATACAGTGTTTCCATGCATGAAGAGATATTTTTGCTATCCAATAGTAGTTATTTCAACGGCTAGTTCTTGTATGAGTTAAACGATGCGTTCGAATTTCTTTGTGGGCAGCTTCTAAAGACTCTGCAGATAAAATTCCTATAGGTAACTCAAAAGAAGAAAGCCCAAGTATCGAATAAATCACCATGATTGATTTCAATACATCGCTCTAAAAATATATACATTGATTACTATCTGCATGTTCCTGCCAAAATTATTTATGTGCACAAGTAGTAAAATAATAGAGCTATAACATGGCGTAAAAATTCCAAAGGGCCTTTTTGGGCTATTTGACAAAACCTTACATAAAGTTACATAATTTAATTTTGTGTACTGCACTTCATAGATAATACATTATTTTAAAATCTTATAGAATGTTTCTAGTTTAAATATTGCATAACTTCTAGTTTTATCTTTCGTTGTGAGTTAAGGCAGTTTTAATTATCGAAATTACCTCTTCGATCCTGATACACCCACAGAAATTATTATAGCCTTATATTTAGGTCAAATTTACAGCTAGGACAGCTCACTAAACTCACCATCAAACTATTGTCTTTACAATTTATTACACAGTAACATTTGTCACACCCATTACTGAAATGACCATACCGCGTTTCGGTATACCAACGATCGATGATAAATTGATGACCTGGACTAAAGACCACGGACAGGTAACGAATGCGTGTCACCACGCATCAATCTAATATAAAGACTTTACGACCGGATTAATCCGATTTAATTAGGTCTAGGCTTGACTTGATGGTGCCTTTCGAACTTCTCGATTGTAGCCAAACGAGCCTTTTGCACCGTCATTAACTCCATAAAAGTGGTTGCGCTGTAGTGTCCTTAAATTAGACACGCAATCACCTCATTAGAGAGGAATTTTACCTTAGTTTCCAGGCAGATAAATAAATAACAAGGAACATTAAGTGATCTTCGTAATACATATTTCGTTTCAAGAACAATTCACTCGAGTTTTTATTTCTGCCCTTGAAAAAAGTTGGGAAGGGCTAATTTAATGATGTTTGGACATTCGTAGGTGTTAAATTTGTCGAAGAAGTTGATTGGTGTTTGTCCAAAAGATTGCTTCATCGTCTTGAGGAAATTTCTTCCGTTGTATAACCCTTTGGACATTTATTGGTGCAGTATTTACATTAAAAAATTGAGTTTGCCTGATAAGTTTGATTGGTGTTTGTCCAAAAGCTTCCTTCAGCCTCTTGAGGAATTTTTTAATGACTTAGATGAGTTTGGACACTCGTAAGAAAAGTAACAATAACAAAATCGTTAAATAATGAAGAAGAGCAAACGACTTGAATGATATTAAAACGTTACGAGACATTTAAGTTCCAATTTTGTTTAGTGCTTGGCGTGAAAATTTCCGGTAGTTAGTTTTAATCAAATCGAGAGAGGGCGCCACTGAAGCGACCGCCGGCGGCGGCGTTAAAACCCTTAATTACGGAAATCCACAAACTTTTCCTTACTTATTTTCACGTCGCGGCCGCAACAGGAAACGAGGGCAATCTAATAGTTGTTCAAATCCAATTAAGGAACTTACAGCAGTCTAACAGACGACGCCGTGACGGATATTACTTTGAATATTCAAGTGCTGCAATAAAAGTGATATCGGTAGAAATTTTGTAATCCTTTTTGGCGTCATATTATGAACAGATTTCTGTAGAAATCTATAGAAAATAAATGAGGTCGGTCCGATGGTGGCGCCAGTGGATAATTTTACAGAATCACGTTGTGGTCACGATGGTCTACAGAAGGGAAAAGCATCAAAAGCAGACATTATTTTAACGGTTTGTCGTTAAATGTACCGTAAAGCTGCTGATATAATATCTTCAGTGGTATAGCTTGGTCCCAACTGCTCATTATTCTCATCGTTTATATTCGGTTATACGTTTTGATTAATGCATGGTCAGATAGCGGTTAAATGTACGGAACCTGTATAACATCAGACCGCGGGAATAACGAAATTACACTTTAATGCCAAAGATCATAAACAAAGCCATTATTTTTATGATATCTACTGTTCCTGGGATAAAAACGATGAATAAATTTTGAGGGAAATTACTGGGCCACGTTTGGGCGCATCTGGTCCCTTAGAAGGAAAGTATTTTAATAAAAAAAAAAAACAGGGGAGCTTTAGCGGAAATACGCGTTTTGAGGTCCCCTGAATCCATTGCAATGATTTCTGGAAAATATCTGTGTCTAGAGAGGGAAATTACTGGGCCAAGTTTGGGCGCATCTGGTCCCTTAGAAGGAAAGTATTTTAATAATAAAAAAAACAGGGAGAGTTTTAGCGGAAATACGCGTTTTGAGGTCCCCTGAATCCATTGCAATGATTTCTGGAAAATATCTGTGTCTAGAGAGGGAAATTACTGGGCCAAGTTTGGGCGCATCTGGTCCCTTAGAAGGAAAGTATTTTAATAAAAAAAAAACAGGGAGAGTTTTAGCGGAAATACGCGTTTTGAGGTCCCCTGAATCCATTGCAATGATTTCTGGAAAATATCTGTGTCTAGAGAGGGAAATTACTGGGCCAAGTTTGGGCGCATCTGGTCCCTTAGAAGGAAAGTATTTTAATAAAAAAAAAACAGGGAGAGTTTTAGCGGAAATACGCGTTTTGAGGTCCCCTGAATCCATTGCAATGATTTCTGGAAAATATCTGTGTCTAGAGAGGGAAATTACTGGGCCAAGTTTGGGCGCATCTGGTCCCTTAGAAGGAAAGTATTTTAATAATAAAAAAAAACAGGGAGAGTTTTAGCGGAAATACGCGTTTTGAGGTCCCCTGAATCCATTGCAATGATTTCTGGAAAATATCTGTGTCTAGAGAGGGAAATTACTGGGCCAAGTTTGGGCGCATCTGGTCCCTTAGAAGGAAAGTATTTTAATAATAAAAAAAAACAGGGAGAGTTTTAGCGGAAATACGCGTTTTGAGGTCCCCTGAATCCATTGCAATGATTTCTGGAAAATATCTGTGTCTAGAGAGGGAAATTACTGGGCCAAGTTTGGGCGCATCTGGTCCCTTAGAAGGAAAGTATTTTAATAAAAAAAGGGAGAGTTTTAGCGGAAATATGCGTTTTGAGGTCCCCTGAATCCATTGCAATGATTTCTGGAAAATATCTGTGTTTAGAGAGGGAAATTACTGGGCCAAGTTTGGGCGCATCTGGTCCCTTAGAAGGAAAGTATTTTAATAAAAAAAAACAGGGAGAGTTTTAGCGGAAATACGCGTTTTGAGGTCCCCTGAATCCATTGCAATGATTTCTGGAAAATATCTGTGTCTAGAGAGGGAAATTACTGGGCCAAGTTTGGGCGCATCTGGTCCCTTAGAAGGAAAGTATTTTAATAAAAAAAAACAGGGAGAGTTTTAGCGGAAATACGCGTTTTGAGGTCCCCTGAATCCATTGCAATGATTTCTGGAAAATATCTGTGTCTAGAGAGGGAAATTACTGGGCCAAGTTTGGGCGCATCTGGTCCCTTAGAAGGAAAGTATTTTAATAAAAAAAAAACAGGGAGAGTTTTAGCGGAAATACGCGTTTTGAGGTCCCCTGAATCCATTGCAATGATTTCTGGAAAATATCTGTGTCTAGAGAGGGAAATTACTGGGCCAAGTTTGGGCGCATCTGGTCCCTTATAAGGAAACTATTTTAATAAAAAAAAACAGGGAGAGTTTTAGCGGAAATACGCGTTTTGAGGTCCCCTGAATCCATTGCAATGATTTCTGGAAAATATCTGTGTCTAGAGAGGGAAATTACTGGGCCAAGTTTGGGCGCATCTGGTCCCTTAGAAGGAAAGTATTTTAATAAAAAAATGAAAAAAAAAGAAAAAAACAGGGAGAGTTTTAGCGGAAATACGCGTTTTGAGGTCCCCTGAATCCATTGCAATGATTTCTGGAAAATATCTGTGTCTAGAGAGGGAAATTACTGGGCCAAGATTGGGCGCATCTGGTCCCTTAGAAGGAAAGTATTTTAATAAAAAAAAAAAAAACAGGGAGAGTTTTAGCGGAAATACGCGTTTTGAGGTCCCCTGAATCCATTGCAATGATTTCTGGAAAATATCTGTGTCTAGAGATGATTTAAACTTGTTTTTTTTGTGGTTGAATCATAAATTTGATAATAACAATTGGTTGACCTAAATGTCTCGGCATGAAATGCAAATGACAAACTTTATAACCCCATAAAACTGAAGATCTACAGACCCATCTTTATAGTGCAGGTTTAACATGGTCTATACTTAAGGACATGCACGTTTGTGCACGCTATAACTGTAAAAACAGCAACGGACAGTTCTGAAACTTTTCATTTGTACTTTTTTTAACGTACGTTCCCGGGGTAATATTCCCGAATCGGTGACTAAAAATCCGTGGACGGAACTTATCCAACTATCTATCTCTTTCTGACGTCTCGCAATAGATAAAGAGAGACTGATGGTTCCGTATACGAACTAATCCACACACAATTGCATACGTAGGGTCTATATGTCGAGTGGACATACATAGCTCGTCCAGTGGATAGGGTATTGCCCTGGTCACACTAGGCTGTTTTACTAGCGTGCTATTTGCTGCTGGCTGCTAACAGCATAGTGTGATCACTCAGCAGCGCTGTTTTACCAGTTTGCGAGTGAGTTTAGCAGCAGCCAGCCCGCTAGCGCTTGTTTAACTTTTACAGCAACCAGCATGAATGTTAACTGAGGAAATTATGTATTTTTGAAATGTCTTTTATAAATATTATGCGAGGTAATATTCTCCCAATGTATAAAGAGGGCTTTAAGCGATACAATTGTTAAAATACTGATCACATAATGAATAGTCGCCGGCCGAAAAGTTATGCTGCAATATTGATTGGAATGCAAAAGGTGGAGTGGTCACACTACGCTGTTTTAGTATTTGCTGCTTGATGTAGATTATTAGAAGCTGTTAACCAGCCTAGTGTGACTACTCAGTAGCCGCTATTTTTGCATGCCGGCGAAAGGTTTTGGCTGTTGCTTGTAAAGTTGAATATGTTGAAGTCCAGAATCCTTAATATTTCTGATTTATTGGAGGTGGAAGAGCCACTGTATGTATGAAAATGTGGGTTTCGTGATTCGTGGTAAGGTATCGGTTTAAATGTGGGCAACGGTCGGTAGAATTATGGGCCACACAATAGGGATTTATACGTTCACAGCGCATGGTGTTGCAATACATCGCAAATACCCGCCTGTTAATGGAGTAACTACGATAAACGGACACTGCTATTCAAGCCTACCAATCTGTGCAAATTCCCTTTACACAGGGAAGCGTCTGTTGTCCTTGTGGGTAATTATGGTCGATATACCATGCGAATTGCATGGTTTTGCATTTCAATTGACAATATCAAGTGTGATATGCAATTATTTCAATAAGGCTGTTTATTGTGTAAGTGTTCGTAATAAAATTACTTTTTCCGTCGATTACAATACTTTCCTTCTAGAGTACTAGTCGGAAAGTAAAAATACATGTACCAGAGCTCAAATCGCTGATATAAAGAGCATTATATTTGAATGAACCTTCTTCCAACGTCCGTATATACAGGACACATCCTGTAACGCGAAAAAACAAACGCTGAAAGCGGATGGAAACGCAAAGGGCGGACGGTATTCGTCTCGCTCTTTGCACTTCCATTATAAAGCACGCAAAATGTTGAAATTTTAAATATTTCTTGTGTGCGTATACGTCGCTCTCATAGCTACTGGATACGGGGCATTTATTTGGAGCAACGGACGATGAAACGCCCGAATCTATTATTCAGCAGCGCCAATTTTGTTTACTGACGCTTGACGTTGAAAAATTGCGAAGAGAAATGGCGACAGCACGTATAAAAGAAAATATTATGAGCTAGAAAAACTGGCTTCTTTATTTTCTCTGGAATTAGTATATTATATATACAGTGCGGAAATTATGTACGTTTATTACCGTATTTATCTAGGTTATTATTTGGTCAATGATGATTAATGATGTAGGGGATAAGTAAGTGTATATTGGCTTAAGAAAAATTCTATTGACAAAATTAGGTACTATATAAATCCAAAGAATATGCAAAAGTTCTGCTTTCAAGCTGTATTTTGATGAATCGATGAAAAAACACCATTCAGAAGGATCGTGGGGAATATCAAACTCATTCATAAGACCCTCAACATCGCGACATACACGTAAAGATCCTTCCATTTTAAAATATGCTTTAAAAGGCTCGTTACGCTTTGTAAATGTAGACATTGTCACTCCTCGTGCGAAAATATTCCATTCCTGTAACCTGGAATCCAATAACTCGGCTTTTTCTTTTGTTAAACCTAAGTTTTTAACCAAAATCATTCAGTTCGCACTGGTTTATAAGGTGAGGTGTTCCTAAAACTTCAAATGGTGAATCTTCACGACTTGCCTGATTTGGCAGAGTGATTTCAGACAATCTGTCAAATCAGGTAAGTTTCTTCAAACAGGCGAAATTTCTTGTGTGTCAAAAATCGAAGATGATGAAGTGGATGGCGCGCTTGGGAGAGGATGGTTCTCTCCATAGGGGATAGGTCCCGATGTTGATGGCAAATTAGGATATTTTATTTTATGCTTATCCTTTTTCGAATATACGGAGATGCTTATCGTGCAAAAATAACAATCATCTACATGACTGGAAGGCTCTCGCCACAACATGGAAATTGCAAATGGCATTTTTATTTGCTTCCCTTTCATCCACTTTAAAAGTCCTATCTTACATGAGATACAGCATATATTAGGTGTCCATGGCTTTTCCAGATCTCCGATTCTCAATTCAAAATAGCAGCAGTTTTTACCTCTTCCGTAATTTTTTTCTCAATAAAATTTTGTCCAACAAGTTGACCCTTACTAAAACTTCGACCGTCTATTTGTCGTCCATTTTAACTCCTCAAGATACCTTTTTATCCACCAAAATCATTCAATATAACGTCGATTGACATTTGTAACTAAAAGTACCGGCGCCTCCGCCTAAAATAGTAAAATCCGTTTACATCAAGCGATTGGATGGAACTGGGCGAAAAAAAGGACAAAACTGCGCTATACGTGATATCCTTCTCGCGCGCGGACGATTTGTCACGAAAACTTTGTCTATTTTTAGTGGCGTGGGGAGCTTTCACGGCTTTATATCGCCCTGAAAGCAGCCCGAATCCAAACGGTATCTTATCTATCACGTGCAAACTTTCGGACTTTTTCCTGGCGCTATCTAACGTTGAAAATTGGAATTTATGACTGGGGATTATATTTTATTTTGACGTCTAACAAGTGTAGTGAAACACGCGCTCGACCTACTTGTGTGTCAGATTTTTACAGAGCTTTACAAAATAAATAACAATTTCTTTAAAATAAAAGTTCTCGTGTAAAATTTACACACTAGGCCTAATCATACACTATGTGAATTTTACATTTTACTTGAACCAACCAAATTGTTCTTGACTCAACGATATTCGTGTTGAAACTACACTGAAACTACAGCTTAATAAATTGCTATACATTCAAGCTCGTAAAACCACAGCAACGCCACCACACCCATGTTCCACTCGAGTTTGTTAGAAATTCGCGTTCAACATGAAACGAGCGATCAATCCGTTATAGTGGCACCACTGCTGAAGCTGAAACTGGCCGCAAAACAAACCGCATCGTCTCCCAAATCGGTTCCCTCGCCAATATTGGAAGTTTTGTCCGTTTTTATCCGAGTTTGGTGGAAGTTGTTTGCGTCAATTATACCGAAGTCGTAAAGACGGCACGCAGAAGTTTAATAGGCGGTAAATTTCAGATGTCTTCTCAAATTATCACGGCTATATGACGAAGGGGCCCATTTCGATCGAAATAACACACTTTAATGGCCGAATTTACGATTCAGAAGAGCGAATAGTTTCATATGGAACGACGGCGAATTGTATCTATCAAAACAAATCTGTAAAAGTGCGGTGTAAATAAATAAATAGAACGTTTCGTTTTTTATTCGGGAATTTAAGAATTATTAATGAAACAGATGTTTTGTTTCGTTCGGTGAGTAAAATAAAGAACGAAGTCGTTTCATAACTGCAAGATTACAAAACTTAGCTTGTAGTAAATTCTCAGCCAGCCCACTAGCGCCTGTTTAACTTTTACAGCAACCAGAATGAATGTTATCTCAGGAAATTATATTTTTTTGAAATATCTTTTATAAATATAGTAAACAGCGTAATATGACCACAAAACAAGCGGTTGTGTACTCAGGATTTCCCGTCTTCCAGTCCACAGAGGACGCAACCCTATCTCACTACTTGAAAGGAACAAGTATACTTGGATTATTTGAGCAGATCAAATGGCACACGCCAGTCAACTAGCAAAATTAACATTTACAAAGTATTCCCTTGATTTATTATTATATAATTTCTTGAAGAAGATTACTTAAAATTGACTTAAAACCCTTTAAATTTAGCTGTATGAAAATCTCAAAGGTTTGTAAATAGGAACCAGAACACCCAGAAATAATATCATAACATGATGTAATACCATCGCGGAAAATTGCCGTTCCTTGCCGACGTGTTAATGACGCTTACAAAAACAAAGTCAGTCTCCAAAAGTTCCCATAAGTCCGGTGGCTTTACGTCCGACATCCGCCATGAAACTTTTATCGCGCAATCGAAACTGCAACATTGTTTATTGACGTTACGCGGCCACCGGCTTGTTTTATTGCTGTTTCGTCGGATTAATCGAACTGTAGAATGGCCGAGATGGGGGCGCGTGCAAACACAATTAAATCGATAATCAAAATATTTGCGATGTGGACAACCGCCAGCTATTGTTCGTTTTTTTTTTCTACGCCGGATCGCGACGGATTTTTATGTTTCTATCGAGATTATTCCGCTGTTCGAATGGCTACTGTGTTAACGGGCCATTTTCAACCGGATGGATTTTAGAGGTTGTTTTTTGTTAGTGTTTTGAAAGCCATGATTTTTTTTGTTGCGTTTGGCATCAGGTTTTTTTACACAAGCTACAAAATGTATTTTATTAGGTTAATTCATGTATAGATTGTATTGAAAGCTATAATATATAATAACACTAGTCAACAAAATAATAAAAAAAAACGTGCATTAGATGCCACTTTTTTTTTCTTAGACACCATGGCCCGCTAAACTCAAAAATCGCATTAAAAATTTTTTGAATGGATACGTTTTCGAGTTATGAATTTTTCTTTTTTTTGTTAATTTTTTTGGAGGTAGTTCGACTATTTGGAGCATATCTCGAGTTCGGAACATCAAATCTTGTCGTTCGGTACATCAAATTAAAGCCAATTGAATCACCAATAAATGTTATTAATATCGTTTTACAATCGCTTCAGTGGTTTCAGTGCAATTGACCATAATTTGATTAGTATAAATGAAAATCGAACATTCATTTAACCGCCAGGGAAAGGTAGAAATAGTAAAAATATGCTCAGTTTCTTATTTTTTACGTAGAGTTTGCCCTTTTACGAACAGAACAAGGTATTTACGATGAAAATCTATGAAAAAATACCGAAGTTATGATCAATTATGACCAATGGGTACGAAACTACCAAAATTCGGCCTTTTCTCTATTTTGTATTTTTCGTCATTTATAGCAGTTTAAATGCATGGTAGAGGTCGGATCCATTCGGAAGACGAGTACGTCACGTGATTCGCACCAAGATGCGCATCTTTTAGTCAACGTTTCGCACTCTGTTGCAAGAGGCATCTTCAGGACGGAGAGAATTAACGTGTGTGGAAGGGTGAGGGTATTTATCGTCGCTCAAAACACGCAGTGGCATATCTCACCAAAAAATGATATTCAAATATGTCAGTACGTGTTTCGATCGACGTTATATGTACCTGGCGCAGGTGCCTGCGCAGGTAGTCAAACAACTATTGGTTGGGAGGGCGGTTTGGGGTAGCTGTGATTGACTGTGGTGGTCGTAAAAGTGGTTTCCAGCTATGATGCAAATGCCAACCGTCATCTCGATTGAGATTGGAGGGATCTTTAAAGATTTCGATCGCTTCGCGGATTCTACGAGGATAATAACGTGATTCCCGGGAGATGATTTTTGTTTGGTCGAGAAGAATTGTTGTGTCTGTGCTCAGCAAGCGCTGAACTGGTGATCTGGCGTAGCCTTGTACAACGTTCATGTTCTGAAACCCCAACGCTGACAGAGCGCTTTATCTCATCAATGTAGACACTGCCACAAGCACATGGGATACGGTATACACCTGGAGCTAGCAGTTGAGAAGATTTCATCCTGAGAATCTTGATGACGTCAGTGACGAGCATGGTGAGAGGTTTCACTAGGAAATGAAGACTTTTGAGCGGTGCTACCAGGGATTTTGGATTGAAAAAATGATGGGCAACTATATCTGGTTCCTCATAAGAAAAACAGATTTCGACAAGAATATAAGGCGAAGCAGCAATCAAACTCACTTCTAATCTCCTTTATATTGAAAACATCACATTAAAACTAAGCGCAATGAATTAAACTTGTAAACAGAGAAAAAGTAGAATTTTGGTAGTTTGGTCCCTATCAATCTTAAATGACCATAACTTCGCTATTTTTGCATAGATTTTAATCGTAAATACCTTGTTCTCTTCGTAAAAGTTCAAACTCTACGCAAAAAATATTAAACTAACTATATTTCCACGATTTCTACTTTTCACAGGTGATAGAGTAAATGTTCCATTTTCATTTTGGCCAAATTTTTATAATATCGTGGCCTATTGCGCTAAAACTACTGAAGCGATTGAAAAACTATATGAGTGACAATTGTTGGTGATACAATTAGCTTCAATTTTATGTGCCGGGCGACCAGATTGGACGTTCCTAACTCGAGATATGCTCCAAATAGTGGAACTACCTCCGCAAAAAAAAACAAAAAAAAAGAAAAAAAATTGTAACTCGAAAACGTATCCATTAAAAAATTTTTTTATGCGATTTTTGAGTTTAGAGGGCCTTAGTATATATAAAAAAAATAGTCGCATCCAATGTACATTTTGACTGTTGACTAGTGTAATCAGTAACACATTCTTATCAAAAATTAATTCTGGGTACTCATCTAAAATTTATATCCAGCCAGAGGTATTTTGAAAGAGGATATAATTTAAAAATTCCAAGTTGGTTGTTATTCTCTGAGATGTTTTATGGTTGGATTTTTAATTTTCTGGTGTCAGCCGCAGCACCTTGACATGTAATCCATTTCTAGACCCAAGGGGTAGGTTAGAAAAAGAACGGGAAATGATAAAGGTGCAGTCGATAATTAATTCAAGGTATGTCTGTTTCAAAATACGATTTTTAATACAGTGCTTAATGGTGGAATTTAGAAAGACACCTACATTCTCACTCCCACTATTCTCAATCTCTACTAGTATCTAACTCAGCTTCATCGCATAATGGCAGGATAAGTGATGTCAGTTTTCAGAATAACTTCGTTCGTTGCATGGCAACCAACCGCCAATGATTGACGATGGTAACAAATTGTCAACCACAATAGAAAGACCTAATTCGGAAGTATTATTTAATAATAAGGAAAAATTAAAACTTATTCTTCCGCAAACTGTGCATCTGACGATACAAACTGCAGATCATTTCGACTAGAGTTTATGGATTGTACTTTTCTTGGTTATGAAAAATTTGGCATATCATACCTATAAATTCTTAATAATGTTAAATCTGTGGACACTACGTCTGAAGATTTGCAACGATTTTATTTATACTGGAAATTGCTATGTTATGAAGGTGACCAATCGTCCTTCTTTAGGGAGGACAGTCCTTCTTTTGTAGGTTCTGTCCTACTTTTCGTGTTGAGTTTTTATCGAAAGAAATGCCTGATATTAAAATCGATGACAATTATTGTGTGTTTGAACACATGAGAAGACTGAATGTATATTTAAATTCTGATGAATGAGAACAATGGGAAAATCAACATGTTGAAAGTGATAAAAGATAGGTGGTAATATTTAACCATTTCCAAAATGAACACATTCCATATGAAAATATAATTATCCTTGTTGAATTTACGTTGTGCTGCCCTGGAACTAATGCAGCAGTTGATTTTTTTTCAATTGGTAATGATTTTTGGACAAGTGAGAAACAAGATTGAATCTTGATACTCTAGCTGCAGCACTTACCGTAAAATTCAATAGAAGGATATTTCTTGCTCCGAAATTTCCAATACATATCCTGTTAGAAAATGATATATTGACAAAAAATATTCACTCACTGGAAAAATACTCGTTGCATTAAATAATTAAAACAGATGTAAGCATATAATTAGTGCATTTTTGTTTGAATTAATAAAATGTTTCATTTATTCACGTTGTACTTTTGCGCTTGACATTCATCTGACGTTTACTTACCACACTACGTCATCAATATGGCAGCCGACCTACGCAATATCGTATCTTCTAAAATCGTATTTAACATTGTACTAAAATCTACCAGTTTTGAATTGATTATACTTATACCACCCTTAAACATGCAATTTAGGATACACAGAATACATAGAAATCTCCTGTTTGCTCTCTTGAAAAAGGACAGACAAAAAAAAACAAGGGAAACCCAAAACAAAAAGCCCAATCTAACTCTATTCGTAATCTCCAATGACAAAAACAAAGGGCGTTTCCGGTTTCCCGGCGTCGGCGGTGACAGAAGCAGCCATTGATTAATTAGCCGCGGAAATAGGAAACTCGCATCTCGATAGTTCTTTCTTGTCCACTTGCCCGTATCGGAGAATGTTACCGGAGAAAGTAATTCAATTTCTACAACTGTCCGCTGAGAGGAACCCTGTCTTGCTCGGTAATTGTCTTTATGGCTTCCTGTGCGAAAGTTATATCTAATATTGACGTTACTGTACTATATGTGACCTCGGATGCGAAAATGGACCTATCGTGACGTTATCTTGCACGCTATTTTCGCACGTAAAGTCTCTTCCGATAGGTACCGTTATGGCGCACGTTATTTTAGCATGATAGGTCCCTTTTCGCATCTGAGGTCACATATATTTCTAAACAAATTAAAAATCTACGCATCTATTAAATTTTACACGAATACTTGCCATAAGAGGAATACACGTTCATTAAAATATTAATAATTAAATTAACAAAACAACCAAGAAAGATATAATCTCAAATTCAAAGTTCCCCAAATCAGATTTTTGATTGAAACCTCCCAAGCGAGAAATTCTCCTCTCAAATGAAACGCTCGCAACCATATTTATGCCCCAAAGGGCACGTAAATCGACAAACAAAACAGTGCGGACGAGAGGAAAAGAGAGCGAGCCACAAAACGAAAAAGACAGACAGTGATAAAGAGAATAAATTTCGCTATAGCCCCCCGCTGTATTTAGTTGTCACTTGCAGAAGATAGATGGGTTGTCTCGCGAAAATTTATAGCCCTTTTCCACATAATATTTTTTCGGAGTAAAGAATAATTGAATATTGTATACCTTCATATCGCACCAGTCACAGGTAAGGTCTTTTTAAATATCTTCTGTTTATCTACTGTTTGGCAATTTAGTACTTGACTTGAAAACAATTTAATCATTATTTTATTATGTTTGGATTATAATCATGGGACCTTGATTATAATCCAAACGTTAGATTATTTTTCTCCTCGGAAATCTTTAGTAAACACTACAGACTTGTTGCCAAATGAAGAGAAACCAGAATACCGCTCGCTTTCTATAGCTCAGCTTATATAAGCTTAAACTAAGCCAAAGTGTGACTAGAGAATGTCAGCGCCATCTCCCCGCCAGTAGACATAGCAATAATGTTTAATGAAACCACAAGCTTTTGATTCAAACACCTAATCTTTTCACTCTAATCTATTATGTCTTTCTCTTCCAAATAATTTCAAATACATAGTATATTTATTGACCTCAAGGTCGATCTTTATTTCAAATAAGTCCAGACTTATTTTATTCAAACGTCTTTCTGCAATTAAACCCAAACAATTTCTACTTTACGGAAATTATGGAACACCATTTGGAACTACATGTAGCACTACGTTCACGCACAAGAGTAAACGTGTTTGGGCAAACTTTACATTGATTTTTGACAGAAGAGATGCCTGTTTTGATCACAGCATAGCATAGGACTTATATTCTCCCAATATCTGACACTTACCCATACAAAATTAGTAGATTTAGAATTTGTAGTATACAGAATTACACATAAATGTATAGTAGATATGTACAATAAAGGCAATCATTCGTGGCAGTAATCAATTCTTGCTATCTCGAATGCATGCGAACGCTTTCAAATGGGGTGTCAAAGACAATCGATAAGCAGGAGTGGTAGAAGAGCTCACGTAGTGTCCTTTTTCAGTGATGATACATCGATGACGTAAAGAGAAGACGTCATCGTTGTCATGTCTGAAACGTCGCCGTCCACTTAGTGACGACAATGTAAACATGAGGTTCAGTTATTCAAGCATTACCGTTGGTGACCCAAGAGTTCTTATACAAATTCATTATGCAATTAATAAATCATTCAATGAATTAAATAGTTAAACTTCTTTCAGCAACAGTGATTTAGAGGTACATTATTATACCATGTATCTAAAATTTCGAAAAATTGAATAATAACGGATAAACATGGATGATATGGACGTCATACACGTCCTTAGGTCCAGACTTATTTTATTCAAACGTCTTTCTGCAATTAAACCCAAACAATTTCTACTTTACAGAAATTATGGAACACCATTTGGTATAAGAGAATCGTTTTTTTTTTATCAGCGAAAACTATTTCTTTTTACTTGAGAAATATTGCAAAACATATATTCTTTCCTTGAAAGAAATATGTACAAAGAAATACATCTATTTGATTTTGCATTTCTCCTATCTCTGGGCATGGCTTAATAACTTTGCAAATTTGAATACCGTTTCATCAAGGAAGCATCCCAATTAACAGTAACATTCGAGATTCGTGGCAAAGCGGTCAAAGTTCAAACTAGTCGATTGTTTAGCGCCGCAGTGTCTGCGTTGGTCTCAATGGATATTCATTAATGTTGAATAGAAGGCCGTCGTGTTCGATTCAGGATCCATTCAGAGTTTCTACACCGATAAGGCATAAATTCATACGCATCAATGTGCACAGTAAAGGCATAGAATAGAATAGAGGATGGATTTGGCATGATGGAAACCACAACTGCAGATTACAGCTCTTTCTTCTTACACAGTGCTTTCTTCTGTCGTACGGAAGAAACAGACTCTAATAGAATAAATTTCTCATTAAACGTTGAACGTTCTTTGCCCTTCATTAAAGTAATTTTAGTGCTTCTTGTTGAAGTGATTCCGAAGTAGTTGTCCGCACGAGTGCGCTGTAAAAGCCATATTAAAGTACAGTGTAAATTTTCTGCTATACGGAAACTGCTGCAGTATCTTTGGCGGCAAGCTACACAAGTGGCAGGCGTTATCGGACTCTTGGGCACCACTTGCATCGTATATGCGAGGATAATAATATTTTCTTTGCAAGATTCTATCTGGCAAAGCATGCCGTGAATTTTCAAGAGACTTCTTGAAGGAATTTCTTAAACATTCTCAAAGAAATTTGTCGTTTTAGAGTGTGTAATATATTGTGTACGAATATTTGCATGTTTTGTAGAAAAGTGCTTATCGACCAGAAATATTTAAGCTTTACATGAATATAATATTTATAATATACCAAATAATGATGACATATAATTTTTAGTTTATATTTGCAGTTTTACAGCAAAAATAAATTACAATGAACCGCAATAACTATCGAGCTTTGTTCTACATAATATGTAGCATGTTTTGATTTGAATATAAAAGTATTTGCAGAAGCCCACTCAACCGAAATTCTCTGCAATCCACTGAATTTATTCGGATGAGTTTATGGCGTATAGAAATATATTAAATTGTTTGATGTGGTCACTTATGTCTAGTTTATTTTATAAAATTTGTACCAGCAGCACTCTGTTTAAAATGTTTCAATGAATAGGCTCATCGATACTCCTGTACTGTACTAAATACATAGTGTATCGTACGAAATAAAGAGACAATATGTATATTCCCGTTTACAATAAGTAATGCGACCAATGAACTTTTTTTTCAAGAACTCTACGTTCCTTTTAAATAAAAAAATCATCCTTACTGTTTGACAATTTAGTACTTGACTTAATAAAATCGAATAATGTTGATTTAAAAACGACAAATGTCTTTTCAAATTATATATCAGCTCAAACTAAGCCAACGTGTGCTAGAGACTTTCAGCGCCATCTCCCCGCCAGTAGACATAGCGATAATTTTTAATAAAACCGCACGTTTTTTATTCAAGTATATAATCCTTTCACTCAAATCTATGTCTTTCTCTTCCAAATAATTTCAAATAGAATATTTATTTACCTCAAGGCCGATCTTTATTGCAAATAAAACCAGATTTATTATATTCAAAAGTCTTTCTGCAATTACACCCAAACAATTTCTACTTGACAGAAATTATGGAAAACCATTTGGTGTAAGAAAAGCATTTTTTTCCAGTGAAAACTAGTTCTTTTTACTTTATCTTTGCACATATTCTTTCCTTGAAAGAAATATGTGCAAAGATATATGTATGTTTCAAATATAGCCTGCTAAAGGCATTAAAAAAGTTAAGCATACATTAACATTTAAGGGCTATAACAAATGCACGTCGATATGTAACCAAAATGACTTACCTAGAAAAGAAAAATACATTTGTTAGTAAAAAAATATGCATATAATTTCAAGATCTATTTATTTCTTATATAAGACCAGAACTATAGAAATAACATAATATATGTAACTTTCTGTATTGCTTTCGTTATGTTATTATAAAGGTATACAGCGTTACATATGCCTATAAATAGAACTAAAACTATTAGGAATGTATGTCATGAACAACGAACGCGATTTGTTCATGTCGATAGCTTGCAACGCAAGGTTAAATTTAATGAAGGGATGTCTTCACTGTCAAGTCGATAACCGATCGCGTGTTCCACCCCAAGCTGCAACGTGTCCTCGGACCTAATAGTCCAGCTAGAAACGGTGTAAGGATAACGACGTTACATAAGAAAGGACATGTATGACGTCCATATCATCCATTTTTATCCGTTATTATTAAATTTTTCGAAATTTTAGATACATGGTATAATAATGTACTTCTAAATCACTGTTGCTGAAAGAAGTTTAACTATTTAATTCATTGAATGATTTATTAATTGCATAATGAATTTGTATAAGAACTCTTGGGTCACCAACGGTAATGCTTGAATAATTGAACCTCATTTTTACATTGTCGTCACTAAGTGGACGGCGACGTTTCAGACATGACAACGATGACGTCTTCTCTTTACGTAATCGATGTATCATCACTGAAAAAGGACATTACGTGAGCTCTTCTACCACTCCTGCTTATCGATTGTCTTTGACACCCCATTTGAAAGCGTTCGCATGCATTCGAGATAGCAAGAATTGATTACTGCCACAAATGATTGCCTTTATTGTACATATCTACTATACATTAAGTGTAATTCTGTATACTACAAATTCTAAATCTATTAATTTTGTATGGGTAAGTGTCAGGTATTGGGAGAATATAAGTCCCATGCTATGCTGTGATCAAAACAGGCATCTGTACTGTCAAAAATCAATGTAAAGTTTGGCCAAACACGTTTACTCTTGTGCATGAATGTAGTGTTACATGTAGTTCACACAAATATTAGTACACAAACATTTATACAAAGAGTCTATGGGTAAATGTCAGGTATTGGGAGAATATAAATCCCATGCTATGCTGTGATCAAAACAGGCATCTGTACTGTCAAAAATCAATGTAAAGTTTGGCCAAACACGTTTACTCTTGTGCATGAATGTAGTGTTACATGTAGTTCACACAAATATTAGTACACAAACATTTATACAAAGAGTCTATGGGTAAATGTCAGGTATTGGGAGAATATAAATCCCATGCTATGCTGTGATCAAAACAGGCATCTGTACTGTCAAAAATCAATGTAAAGTTTGGCCAAACACGTTTACTCTTGTGCATGAATGTAGTGTTACATGTAGTTCACACAAATATTAGTACACAAACATTTATACAAAGAGTCTATGGGTAAATGTCAGGTATTGGGAGAATATAAGTCCCATGCCATGCTGTGATCAAAACAGGCATCTGTACTGTCAAAAATCAATGTAAAGTTTGGCCAAACACGTTTACTCTTGTGCATGAATGTAGTGTTACATGTAGTTCACACAAATATTAGTACACAAACATTTATACAAAGAGTCTATGGGTAAATGTCAGGTATTGGGAGAATATAAGTCCCATGCTATGCTGTGATCAAAACAGGCATCTGTACTGTCAAAAATCAATGTAAAGTTTGGCCAAACACGTTTACTCTTATGCATGAATGTAGTGTTACATGTAGTTCACACAAATATTAGTACACAAACATTTATACAAAGAGTCTATGGGTAAATGTCAGGTATTGGGAGAATATAAGTCCCATGCCATGCTGTGATCAAAACAGGCATCTGTACTGTCAAAAATCAATGTAAAGTTTGGCCAAACACGTTTACTCTTGTGCATGAATGTAGTGTTACATGTAGTTCACACAAATATTAGTACACAAACATTTATACAAAGAGTCTATGGGTAAATGTCAGGTATTGGGAGAATATAAGTCCCATGCTATGCTGTGATCAAAACAGGCATCTCTTCTGTCAAAAATCAATGTAACGTTTGTCCAAACACGTTTACTCTTGTGCGTGAACGTAGTGCTACATGTAGTTCACACAAATACTAGAATTTCTGTACAAATATCTCAAGATTAAATGACCATTATATATGATTTCGGTAATGTCCCAAACCTCATTTATTATGTAACAGTATCCAAATTCCAAATAAAACAAATGGAAGATCAAACTTTACGAGCGATTCTACCGCGGCAGGAATTGACGGACCGTAATATTTTCGGAATTTAGTGCTCTCGCCTGATCGGAAATGAAATTAATCGCCGGAATTTGCATGCTCGAAATACTGTCCCTGGCTGACCGTATATCCCCATTCAAATGACCTCTAGAAAACCGTAATAAATGCTATATTGTTCTGGGATATAAGCGTAAATCATTACGGTTGATATGGATAACAAACGCGACTTTTATGACCATGATTTTAGGGTAAATTGCATTCAGTTGTGTTCAGTCGTAGACAGGTGTCAGTTTATCTTAGAATTTGTAGATGATATGCTCAAATATCATAATATTTGTCAACTTTAAATTATTATTAAAAATATTTCACAAACAAAATGAATAAAAACATGACCTTTATCTAAGTGTACGACCGACTACTGGTTGGAATTTATTCAGCTCCGATGTAGAGAATAAGATGTAGAAGGAAAAATGAAGAAAATAGGCTAGCCTTGTAAAGGCTAAATTGGGACAATTGGTTCAAGTTCTCGACTTGGGGGCAGGCATTCTCTGGCGTTTATACGAGATGCCGGAGATGCATTGCGAGAATCCGGGTGGGGTTCGCCATGGCTTATTTCGGCGCTTTGTAGGGCATATCCGCTTCGAAAATGATACCGACCGACGTCTGTTCGGGTAAACGGCGGGACGTTCTGCCGTCGGCGTCGGCCAGCATACAAATTAGGGATGAGATGTCTTTCTTTGCAATGTTGCCGTAGTTTTAAGCTTTCGGATGATCCTCTTTTTCGGGGGTCGAGGTTAAGTAGATTATATTTTATACTCCTTAAGGAGGGTGTATTTTTAAGTTCTACAGATATTGGCTCTGTTGGATATATTTTATATAGTACCTACACAGAGCGAACTCTATTCTTGGATATCAAGAGTTCACATATCAAAACATTGTCAAAAGTATACTCCGCTTTTAAGATCTTTCTTTTTATTAATTCCTGTTTCAGTTCATAAAAAATTGAGGCAATATAATAACTTACAAAACATCAATTAAGAATCACAATAAATTCTCACCATAATATCTACCCTAGAAAACAGCATATACTAGATAAAAGAAATGCACTTCTTGTTCAAATTCCACCTATAAAATAAATTATTTCCAAGCCACTGATTCCACACACTCCCAGCGCCTGTCCACTAAATATAATCCCCCGTCGCACACGACCAAATTTATTTCAAATTAGATAGTGACTGCAAACTGCAAGTTTCCAAAGAGCATAACTGAAATTTAAGCAGTGCTTTGGAACAGGCCGGGAAACTGAGAATCGCAAACCGCAACGCGACAGTTTTAATAAAGCAACCGGGGACAGTCGCCGCAGGCAACACCATTGCATAGGTGGCGCCACCACATTACCCACGGATAGGGGGCGCCACCCGGATAGGTGGCGCCACATAACTCCCGGTTGTAAGATACGGCAAGCCGTAAATGTAATTCGGTCGGGTGACGGCGGTTTTCCAGCGGAAACTCGAGAGAAACTGTGAATTTTTTTTGCGTGAAATTGTAATTTTAAACGGATACCGGACGTGATTAATCCGACGTGAAAAATGCACCCTGGTAAAAGATGCTGTAAGAGGAAAACTGCCCTCAAGTAAACTTTTGGAGAAACTTTTTTTTTCAACGAACAAACAGTTTCTTGACCCAAAAGAATACGTACGTATCGCTTAAAACAGACGTAATTCCTTTCAAGCAGTTCCTTCATACTTAAAACAAGAAAACGTAACCAAATGATCCTTCTGCGGATATAGAAACAAGTGATATTCTTCACTCAAAGATATTCGTGTTGTATCGAATAAATTTTTCCCTCTGTGTAGTTATAAAAATTAGATGCGCCCGCAAACTTTCGATTGCATCTTTGCTCCTTTCCCCCCTGCGTTGTAATCCAATCACGGGTAAACTACCCCTAGATTCACTTTCCTAGTACCATCAATCTTAATCAAAAACTTCAGCAACCCCGCTTTATAAATTAACCCCGCCTACGGGGATTGCAACCCTGAAAATCCTCACCTTAATCAAGACCTCCACAACTACGACGTTCTTTTTCTGCAACGCAGCAAAATGAATTTCCGTACCGTCGACTACGAACGAAATAAACACGAAGGAAACAGTGGTGGCTACAGTTATTTGTGCCCGTATTTTCAACGTATTCGTTTAGGTGGAACATGGAATACGCGTAAAATACTACAAAATGTTACAAAATACTACAAAATGTTACAAAATACTACAAAATACTACAAAATACTACAAAATACTACAAAATACTACAAAATACTACAAAATACTACAAAATACTACAAAATACTACAAAATACTACAAAATACTACAAAATACTACAAAATACTACAAAATACTACAAAATACTACAAAATACTACAAAATACTACAAAATACTACAAAATACTACAAAATACTACAAAATACTACAAAATACTACAAAATACTACAAAATACTACAAAATACTACAAAATACTACAAAATACTACAAAATACTACAAAATACTACAAAATACCACAAACTACGAATTGATCTTGTACTTTCAAAGTATTCGACCGCCGAGCGAATACGTTTAGGAGCGTATGCGTTTGTCGATCGATAGCTCTGAAAGTACAGGCTCTAAGTCTTCTCAAAGCGCCAAACGCTATTTAGAATTGTAACGAGCTCAGTTGAGAGGATGAACGAAAGCGCTGCAGCGCTGCATCACAATCATTCGAGGGAAAACTTGCGAGTCCGAAGTAAATATTGGATTCTACTTAGTTTCCTTGAGGAGCGATTATGCTGATGCCTGTGAGTTAGTGTGAGAAACTAAGTTACTGAGTTGGTATTAGTGAAGTGTTGCCTTTAAGTCGATGCGACGGTGTCTAGCTACTGTGCTCTTCTATAAGCTGTTTAAATTCAATTTATAATTTATTGTTAGATGAAGTAGGTGGGTGTCAAACTTATCCAGAAAGTTTAGGATAATGTCTGTCTTAGGTTTTGATGAAATTTGGAACAGTTGTTAGGTCCATGAATGCTATTATTTCTGTAATTTTTAATATAAACCAGAAAGTAATCCTCATCATCGGATGATAAATCTTCGTCACTAAGTAAATCGAACTGATCGGGTATAGTGAAAGGAATATCGCTTTCCAAAATATCTAGCTTTTCACATTCCACAGTATGTGAAACATATCGTTGTCTATATCTTTTACATGAGAAGTAGTTTTCAGAAGTCATTTTGTGATTTATTGCTATGGGACATAATCCAACAATTCATAACGTTCACCAATCAACAATAAAATAATTACTAAGTAGTTAGCATGACACATCTGCACATGCTGACACGTGCATTACATACCCTCTCGGACGGCTGCTGCTATATAGCATGATGTTTAACAATTAAACATGCAACACCAGATACAGCAAACGTTTAGCTCCCCTTTCCCCCAGGAACCCGCTCCCTGATGTATCGCATGTGTGGATACTTGTGTATAATTGTTTTGGGGGACACAGACATATACAGGTACAATGCTACTGATAAGCGTAATTAACCGCCGGCGCTGATGTACAATACAATACAACAGCCACAGATTTATCGCACAAAGCAATTATACAGGTGTGCGTTTTCGTTCGTACGGCGGCGCCCGGAAAACGGATGTGCTTGTTTGTCGTGGTGACAGTGACCTTAATTCATTAATAAGGGGATTTTTTCCATAAACGTATCAAGATTAGACCTTTGAACGTTATTTCACAAGCATTTAATTTTTTGAAGTTTATTCCATCTAGCAGACAGAATCTCCTGTTAAAAATTCGTATTCGCATCTTGCACAGAGAGAACTCTATTCTTGGATATCAAGAAAAATTGTTCTTGTGTATATAGTGTAGCATGAATAGAACATTTTTGCTATCTAAATAATATTTTATTGTAACAAGAATTACAATATAATATGTCGTTATTTCAACGGCTAGTTATTCTTCCGGTTTGAGAATTTAGTATGTTTGTGTTGAGTACATTTTGCTCTGACGTAGAAAATGTTATTCTTCTACATATAAAAAGAGCAAGACGTTCGTTTTACAACAACAATATTTTGTTGGGTGAAAATATACATGCTTTAACATACAGTTTCTTGACCCAAAAGTATACGTACGTATCGCTTAAAACAGACGTAATCCCTTTCAAGCAGTTTCTTCATACTTAAAACAAGAAAACGTAATATTTAGAACATTAAGAAAATCATATTCTTACTCTGAGAATTTTATATTTTACTTGAACCAACCAAATGATCTTTCTGCGGATATAGAAACAAGTTTTATTCTTCATTCAAAGATATTTGTATTGTATCGAATACATTTTTCCCTCTCTGTACAAATACAAATGTCAGTTTGACGTTAATATGCTCAGGTTATTAATAAATAGCTATTATACGATATTATTTTATTACGATTGCTTATCAAATGAATCAAGCTGATTGTATACACATTGGTAAATAGTATAATATTTACTGTATTCGGATTATTCTTATTTGTTATAGCGACTATCAAAGCACCAGCTTATATGAGTTTGATTTTGAATAAATCAAATACAATATTAATCAAGTCCTGATTGCGTAATGATGCAGAATGAGGACGATTAACAACAGAAATATAAAAATAACATAAAAGTAACACAGGAAATAAGACAGGAAACACTCCAAGAATGTCTCTGGCAAAGTTGCAAAAATCTCTTTCACTTCAAACATTAAATCAGAACTTTAAATTAAAATATGACAAATTAGAATATACACCGAAGAAATGCATAATAAATTCACATGAATATGCATGCTTTTCCTCACTTAGGAGTTTCTACAACAGCCAGAGAAAAACAGCGTAAGGAATAAATTACGTTCAACACAAAATGCCTACGGACTTCGGCAGTAAAAGCAACACTTTTACTTGATCCTCACCTAGCAGAATTATGTTAATAATTATGCAGTATGATAAACCTAATATACTCTCTTCGCATTCCTAATCAAATTTTTATTCAGTGTTGCAGCAATGATAAAACTTTCGTCGTCGCAAATTGCAACATTATGTATGTCTCCGTAGAGAAACGACTAAATTTGCATGAAACTTTTCGTTATATTCATGTTTACTGATAGCATATCCTTACCAAATAATAAATTCCTCAAACTTCTACGAAAATTAATTATTGTACAATAATGCTTTATAAATTATTAAAATTAATAACTCAGTCACTATAAACAGCATCGAGGGGTATACCTAATAAGGTTGTTAAATTATTTATGTTAGGTGCAACAACATTTTGTACGGCAAATATTTAGTCGAGGACGCATGAGGTGTGACAGTGTCTTCATTTGCAAAGCGTAACGAGCCTTTTAAAGCATATTTTCAAATGGAAGTGGATATTTACGTGTATGTCACGATGTTGAGGGTCTTATGAACGAGATTGATATTCCCCCACGATCCTTCTGAATGGTGGCTTTTAATCGATTCATCAAAATACAGCTTGAAATCAGTACTTTTGCATATTCATTAAAGGCTCTTCCACCATTCTGGCACCATCACATACAACAAACAAAATGTAACGATCTGCACGTCTTTCATCGATTTAAATCAAAGTTGACCACAAATCTTACTTATAACGAACTAGAGACCACCAAATAATCGAACACGAGTAAGTTACGATAGTATATCCTGTAGATCCTCCTAGAAAAGTTTCTGGTGTCAACAGTGAGGTAGGGTCTGTCTAGTTTGCTTAATTTACAACATTTTGTACGGCAAATATTTAGTCGAGGACGCATGAGGTGTGACAGTGTCTTCATTTGCAAAGCGTAACGAGCCCTTTAAAGCATATTTTCAAATGGAAGTGGATCTTTACGTGTATGTCACGATGTTGAGGGTCTTATGAACGAGTTTGATATTCCCCACGATCCTTCTGAATGGTGGCTTTTAATCGATTCATCAAAATACAGCTTGAAATCAGTACTTTTGCATATTCATTAAAGGCTCCTCCACCATTCTGGCACCATCACATACAACAAACAAAATGTAACGATCTGCACGTCCTTCATCGATTTAAATCAAAGTTGACCACAAATCTTACTTATAACGAACTAGAGACCACCAAATAATCGAACACGAGTAAGTTACGATAGTAGATCCTGTAGATCCTCCTAGAAAAGTTTCTGGTGTCAACAGTGAGGTAGGGTCTGTCTAGTTTGCTTAATTTACAACATTTTGTACGGCAAATATTTAGTCGAGGACGCATGAGGTGTGACAGTGTCTTCATTTGCAAAGCGTAACGAGCCCTTTAAAGCATATTTTCAAATGGAAGTGGATCTTTACGTGTATGTCACGATGTTGAGGGTCTTATGAACGAGTTTGATATTCCCCACGATCCTTCTGAATGGTGGCTTTTAATCGATTCATCAAAATACAGCTTGAAATCAGTACTTTTGCATATTCATTAAAGGCTCCTCCACCATTCTGGCACCATCACATACAACAAACAAAATGTAACGATCTGCACGTCCTTCATCGATTTAAATCAAAGTTGACCACAAATCTTACTTATAACGAACTAGAGACCACCAAATAATCGAACACGAGTAAGTTACGATAGTAGATCCTGTAGATCCTCCTAGAAAAGTTTCTGGTGTCAACAGTGAGGTAGGGTCTGTCTAGTTCGCTTAATTTACAACATTTTGTACGGCAAATATTTAGTCGAGGACGCACGAGGTGTGACAGTGTCTTCATTTGCAAAGCGTAACGAGCCTTTTAAAGCATATTTTCAAATGGAAGTGGATCTTTACGTGTATGTCACGATGTTGAGGGTCTTATGAACGAGTTTGATATTCCCCACGATCCTTCTGAGTGGTGGCTTTTAATCGATTCATCAAAATACAGCTTGAAATCAGTACTTCTGCATATTTATTAAAGGCTCCTCCACCATTCTGGCACCATCACATACAACAAACAAAATGTAACGATCTGCACGTCTTTCATCGATTTAAATCAAAGTTGACCACAAATCTTACTTATAACGAACTAGAGACCACCAAATAATCGAACACGAGTAAGTTACGATAGTAGATCCTGTAGATCCTCCTAGAAAAGTTTCTGGTGTCAACAGTGAGGTAGGGTCTGTCTAGTTCACTTAATTTACAACATTTTGTACGGCAAATATTTAGTCGAGGACGCGTTGGTGTGTTCGTGCCTTTGGACATTGAGCTTGGGTTAATCTTGTCTGTCCGCTTGCTATTGTGGAGACGCGTAGGTCATGTTAGCCAGTAGAAATATCGATCGGCTTGGAAGAGGCGGCGGGAAGCCCTCCACGGACAATGTACTAATTTAAATATAGATATTTGAATGGAAAGCAATTTTCCAAGGATTCCGCTGCAGTTAGTTCCATCGTTTAATTAGATCTTAGTCTAATTTAAGCCGTGGTCATAAGCCAATGTATAACATAACTTTTTCCACTATCGTTCAGCGAAGATAACATTTTTCTACTACTAGGAATGAAGAAGATTTGCAATTCGTTGTGTTGGATTGTATACATTGTTAGGTTTATTATGATCTGAAAGATTGCGGAAAAACATGTTTATTAACACTGAAAATAGCTATTTTATTCAGTTCTTTTTTGCTAATTTTACCAACTTCCATATTTCTTGTATCCTTGCCAAGTTTAAAATGTTAACGTCATTTTCGACTTTCCTCCCATTTATCTTTTTTTTTAAGAGACTCAACACGTTATTTTGGAGTCTCCTATTTAAAAAAAACCTTAATTAAAAAGATAAAAAAATATAATTAAAGCTTAATAAGTGAACGCTACGGTCCATTTATCTTTCGTGAAATTAGGAAGAAAAAACAGCCCGCTTCTCCACGAAAACCTTTTTCTTTTCCTTTCAGCTCCGCTGAAAAGAAGGATTAATTGCGTGTGTTATAAATGGTGAATTAATGAACTGCCACGAACATACCGTGGTTCAATTAAATAAGCTATAACGATGCAGTAAAATTTGTGGATTTGTTTTTAAGTTCCACTTGATTGTTTATTAAAATTTATTAAAAAGTCCTACGTATTCAATTTCAGGATTTCCTCATCCTTTTTGTAAGGAAAAACTACAACAAAAAGCTCTTGCAACAGCAGACACTAGTTCGGAAAAATAGTTTTTTTTAGGCTAAAACCGATGAATCTTTCATGGTACGGCATTCAGGCAGTCTAGTGACCTTTCCCCCGTTTTACCACCAGCATAGTTTCGGTCGGTATAGCAACGACCTGCCTCGCATGCATTTTAAGGTTAACACTGGTCAGCACGCCTTGGGTCCGTACTTTCAAAGTATTCGACCGTCGAGCGCGGAGCGTTATCTTTCTCATTCTATTCACCTCAGTTGGAAAGAAAGGCAAGATCGAATACTTTGAAAGTATGGACCCTGGGTGGGTAAAAACAAACTCTGTGGGTCGTTGATGGTTGCCCACGATTTCCACTTTCAATTAGGCCCTAATCTGCAATTCATGAAGGGGTTGTGAAACATTTGGAAGAACCCTAAAACATGAATTGCGGTTAACCATGGAACGAACTAATGTTTCTGGCAGGCCAGGACACACAGATCTAGATGGAAATAAAGCAAGCACTAGGGTAAACGTTCGAATTAATATGGAAAAGCGTAGTCGAATGTTAAATGACCTGGTTTATTGTTTGAATGCTAAATTTCATAATCTACTAACAATATTTTTGTTTGTGCCTTTTTATCTTTTGGAATAGAAGTTTAAATTAGTACGAAGCACCCTTTATATCCTGTGACTGTACTAGTATTTGTGCTAACGATAGAATGTATGTTCCTTTTATATGAAATAATGTGCTGAATAATTAATGAGAAAATATGGTTTTATCACTTAATGGAGCCAGGAAAATGCATTTAGCTCGAGCACATTGGCGCCGCGCCGCCGCGGCGGCTTTTGAAAAGCATTTTTATCTCTCCTTATATAAAGTGATAACGTTGAACGCGCGCTTTAATAATAAATCTCGTTTAGAGCAGATTAATGCAGGCCATTCGTAAAAAAAAGTTTCCCATCCAGGTAAATAAACAGCGAATAAGATTTTTTTAAATTAAAAAGGGACAGTGATAGATATATGTTGTGCTTTAGTTAATATTCTTGGTCATGTATTATTTTGGCTTTAAAAAAATTAAATGTGTTACCTCTGTTCTAAGTTAAGTATATAGATATTCTGTGCATATATGCTGTATTTCCTGTTAGATCGGACTTTTAAAGTGGATGAAAGGGAAGCAAAAGAAAATGCCGTTTGCGGCTCCCATGTTGTGGCGAGAGTCTTCCAATTATCTAGATAATTGCTATTTTTGCACGATAAGCGTCTCCGGATATTCGAAGAAGATAATCATAAAATAAAATATCCAAATTTGCCATCAGCATCGCGACCTATCCCCCATAGAGAGAACAATCCTTTCCCAAGTGAGCCATCCACTTCATCATCTTCGATTTTTGACACAGAAGAAATTTCGCCTGTTTGAAGAAACTTGCCTGTTTGAAGAAACTTGCCTGTTTGAAGAAACTTGCCTGTTTGAAGAAACTTGCCTGTTTGAAGAAACTTGCCTGTTTTGACAGTGTCCGAAATCACTCTGTCAAATCAGGTAAGTCGTGAAGATGCACCATTTGAAGTTTTAGGAACACCTCACCTTATAAACCAGTGAGAACTGAATGATTTGGTTGAAGACTTAGGTTTATCAAAAGAAAAAGCCAAGTTATTTAGGTTCTAGGCTACAGGAATGGAATCTTTTCGCATGAGGTGTGACAGTGTCTTCATTTGCAAAGCGTAACGAGCCTTTTAAAGCATATTTTCAAATGGAAGTGGATCTTTACGTGTATGTCACGATGTTGAGGGTCTTATGAACGAGTTTGATATTCCCCATGCATGCTTTTCCTCACTTAGGAATTTCTACAACAGCCAGAGAAAAACAGCGTAAGGAATAAATTACGTTCAACACAAAATGCCTACGGACTTCGGCAGTAAAAGCAATACTTTTACTTGATCCTCACCTAGCAGAATTATGTTAATAATTATGCAGTATGATAAACCTAATATACTCTCTTCGCATTCACTAATCAAATTTTTATTCAGTGTTGCAGCAATGATAAAACTTTCGTCGTCGCAAATTGCAAATTGCAAAATTTGCATGAAACTTTTCGTTATATTCATGTTTACTGATAGCATATCCTTACCAAATAATAAATTTCTCAAACTTCTACGAAAATTAATTATTGTACAATAATGCTTTATAAATTATTAAAATTAATAACTCAGTCACTATAAACAGCATCGAGGGGTATACCTAATAAGGTTGTTAAATTATTTATGTTAGGTGCAACAACATTTTGTACGGCAAATATTTAGTCGAGGGCGCATGAGGTGTGACAGTGTCTTCATTTGCAAAGCGTAACCAGCCTTTTAAAGCATATTTTCAAATGGAAGTGGATCTTTACGTGTATGTCACGATGTTGAGGGTCTTATGAACGAGTTTGATCTTCCCCACGATCCCTCTGAATGGTGGCTTTTAATCGATTCATCAAAATACAGCTTGAAATCAGTACTTTTGCATATTCATTAAAGGCTCCTCCACCATTCTGGCACCATCACATACAACAAACAAAATGTAACGATCTGCACGTCTTTCATCGATTTAAATCAAAGTTGACCACAAATCTTACTTATAACGAACTAGAGACCACCAAATAATCGAACACGAGTAAGTTACGATAGTAGATCCTGTAGATCCTCCTAGAAAAGTTTCTGGTGTCAACAGTGAGGTAGGGTCTGTCTAGTTCGCTTAATTTATCAATGAGTTTGCCTTCGGACAGAGTATCCCAGCGTATCTTGGATGAGAATTGATGTAGAATACTTAGTCAAGCGGCGAGGCGTCTTGCGTCCGCTCAGGTTGTCCCTTGGGGTTGTCAATTAATCACCACCGCCAAGCCGGAACAAGCCCCGCGTCCGCTTTCACCTGTTCTCAAGGTGTTGCAGGCAGTGTTTAATGGAAAATCACGATCCCCTTTGACGCTGCAATCGATCATTACGATGTTCAAATTTGAAATATTACCTTGAATAGTTCTATATGACGCGATCTATAGGTGTCTCGTTCCAGAGTGGTTTAAAAACGAAAATAAAACAACAAAAATGTCGTCTATTCTCTATACATATATGAAGGCATGAAATTAAGCACTTTCCAATAGTTTTAGGAAAGTGCTTAATTTCATGTCCTGATATCTAATGTCCTAATGCCTACTTTTAAAGAATGAACTTATATCATCAAAATTGATAATTTTTGTACTCCAAACAGAAACACAGACGTAGTTTCCCAATCGCAAGCTACGACACGACGTGCAAGTGAGCCAGTTCTTCCAAAAATAGCGTCGGAAAATTCTCTGTACGTCAAGTGACCCTGCGTCTGTACGATGTCTCACGAAAATCCGTAATTCTTTAAACGTGTTTGTTGTGAGACTCTGCTCGAGATTCGGTGTTTCAATTCAAGTTCTCGACGACGTCGTTTTCGTCGCGGATATTTCTGTAGGCAAACGCGTCGAGACCTTGTCGACGTACGTCGACGTTCGACCAGCTTACCTTAGAAACTAAATATATACGCGCGGCGAGCAGCCAGTGTCGCGCTCTGGTCAAATTGGCGAACATTCCGTTAACTGATGGATCAAAATAGCGAAATAACTGAAATAGAAACGCGGCATCAGTACCCGGCACTCGGAGAACGTATGTCGCAGGCAGTTGCCAATCGAGAAACAATGTGTAATTGCATTCTTTATTCTCTGCGCTCTTCGAGACACTATTCTAATTAATTGCCGTACTAGAAAATGATATATAGCGTGTTTATCTCTTTCAAACTTGAAGATTTGTAATACAGTAGTTCTGGAAAATAATACTTAAGCCACAGCCGAGAGTGGCTGTGTCTTTACCCTACCTAACGTCAGTTTCTATGACAAAGATACATATTTGTCACTGTACTAACATTTAATGTCATGCCATGTCAGTGGTACTGATCTGCAAATTTGTATACATATTTAAAGTCACAAAAACATGAGTTGGTATGAATTTGGCCTGAAAAAAAATCCAGTTCGTCCCGCGTGTTCATAGACATACACACATACACTCAGACAGTTTCGCAGAAACCAACGGTGAATCCACCTCAAACTGCTTATTTCAGCTGAAATATCGATTTCTTCGTTGACTACAAATACTATCCTACTTTAAAAAAGTGATTTCAATGGCATATTCGTGCAAGAACTTGATGGAAGAAAAGAAAAGACATAAAAAACCGACAAAGTTCAAATACACTAAAAGATAAACCAAAAAGCTTTTCTCTAATAACCTAAAAGCACACAACAATGCCACAACAAAATAGGAAAGCCTCGTTTCCTCAACGATTTCATCGAATTTATTGAATAACCCCACCTTACGATACACCTTTTCCTACCGTATATCGTCAGTAATCCAATCTTCTCTTTTAAAGAATGCTTTTCTTGGTGAAAAGCGCTCACGATAAATATCCGCGGATCCAAGTTTTATCTACTGAAATATCGATTTCTTCGTTGACTACAAATACTATCCTACTTTAAAAAAGTGATTTCAATGGCATATTCGTGGAAGAACTTGATGGAAGAAAAGAAAAGACATAAAAAAACGACAAAGTTCAAATACACTAAAAGATAAACCAAAAAGGTTTTCTCTAATAACCTAAAAGCACACAACAATGCCACAACAAAATAGGAAAGCCTCGTTTCCTCAACGATTTCATCGAATTTATTGAATAACCCCACCTTACGATACACCTTTTCCTACCGTATATCGTCAGTAATCCAATCTTCTCTTTTAAAGAATGCTTTTCTTGGTGAAAAGCGCTCACGATAAATATCCGGGGATCCAAGCTTTATCTACTGAAATATCGATTTCTTCGTTGACTACAAATACTATCCTACTTTAAAAAAGTGATTTCAATGGCATATTCGTGGAAGCACTTGATGGAAGAAAAGAAAAGACATAAAAAAACGACAAAGTTCAAATACACTAAAAGATAAACCAAAAAGGTTTTCTCTAATAACCTAAAAGCACACAACAATGCCACAACAAAATAGGAAAGCCTCGTTTCCTCAACGATTTCATCGAATTTATTGAATAACCCCACCTTACGATACACCTTTTCCTACCGTATATCGTCAGTAATCCAATCTTCTCTTTTAAAGAATGCTTTTCTTGGTGAAAAGCGCTCACGATAAATATCCGCGGATCCAAGCTTTATCTACTGAAATATCGATTTCTTCGTTGACTACAAATACTATCCTACTTTAAAAAAGTGATTTCAATGGCATATTCGTGGAAGAACTTGATGGAAGAAAAGAAAAGACATAAAAAACGACAAAGTTCAAATACACTAAAAGATAAACCAAAAAGGTTTTCTCTAATAAGCTAAAAGCACACAACAATGCCACAACAAAATAGGAAAGCCTCGTTTCCTCAACGATTTCATCGAATTTATTGAATAACCCCACCTTACGATACACCTTTTCCTACCGTATATCGTCAGTAATCCAATCTTCTCTTTTAAAGAATGCTTTTCTTGGTGAAAAGCGCTCACGATAAATATCCGCGGATACAAGCTTTATCTACTGAAATATCGATTTCTTCGTTGACTACAAATACTATCCTACTTTAAAAAAGTGATTTCAATGGCATATTCGTGGAAGAACTTGATGGAAGAAAAGAAAAGACATAAAAAAACGAAAAAGTTCAAATATACTAAAAGATAAACCAAAAAGCTTTTCTCTAATAACCTAAAAGCACACAACAATGCCACAACAAAATAGGAAAGCCTCGTTTCCTCAACGATTTCATCGAATTTATTGAATAACCCCACCTTACGATACACCTTTTCCTACCGTATATCGTCACTAATCCAATGTTCTCTTTTAAAGAATGCTTTTCTTGGTGAAAAGCGCTCACGATAAATATCCGCGGATCCAAGCTTTATCTACTGTTCCGCCAGACCGCGCTGCGAATGTATCTGGCCTTCAATAAATATAAATCCGAAACACAATCCGGGTGTGTGTAGATACATGCCGAGGGTACATAGGGCTTCGGCAAACCAATTAAAAGGGCTACATCCATTAGGGCTGGACACGAACAATGTGCTCGCCGTAACAACCCGACCACAATTTGATCTTTTTTACGAGTTGGCCAATTGTTCTTCGGACCCTACCGTATTTCATACCGACCGAAGTATTTAACTGGCCACATTTGTTATATGTTCTCATAAATAATGTTTTTTGTCATGTAACAACGGAACAAATTTCAAAACTAAAGGCACGTTTGAGTTGAGACTGTTTTTTTTTTCGTCGTCACGACTTTCGAACGCCAAAAGTCGTGCGTCTAGTCGTACCCTAAAGCTAATCCAACCCAACAGACGGGTCGAATTTGCGGTACGTGGGATCTTCGTGGTCTAAATTGCGCGTAACAAGAATTAGCGGTTAGGCCGTAAACTCTAGACACACAGGAGGAGGAGTAACTTATCACACACAAAGAGGCAAAATGAGTTTGTTATGGTCCTGAACACCTGGCCCGAATACACAACCGCTTTTCACTTAGTTGCTTAACCGGGCAAAATTACATGTGTGTAATGCCTGTAGGGAGGCCTACCGTGAACAAGTACGTACGTAGTTGATAGGGGATGCTCAAAGGGGATGTAAATTGTATCATATACGGTACACCAGGGTGTGATATGGCTTAATTTCGAAGTAGCACTTGCTTATTATGTTAGCGCGACGAAAATTTTAAGTGTAATTTGATTGAGATAGGAATTTGATTACACAAGGGAACAAGGGTCCTACAACCAGAACAAGGATCACATATTTCTGTTGAGATAACATCACTTTTTGTAAATTGGAGATGTGGAAAAACCATCCTTCCAATAATGTAGATGATTGCTATTTTTGCAAGATAAGCGTCTCCGGATATTCGAAGAAGGATAAGCATAAAATAAAATATCCAAATTTGCCATCAGCATCGCGACCTATCTCCATGGAGAGAACCATCCTCTCCCAAGTACGCAATCCACTTCATCATGTTCGATTTTTGACAATTTCGCCTGTTTGAACTTGCCTGATTCGAGAGAGTGTCTGAAATCACTCGATAAAATCAGTCAAGTCGTGAATATTCACCATTTGAAGTTTTAGGAACACCTCACCTTACAAACCAATGCGAACTGAATGATTTGGTTAAAGACTTAGATTTATCAAAAGAAAAAGGTGAGTTGTTGAGTTCTAGGCTACAGGAATGAAATCTTTTCGCACGAGATGTGACAGTTCTTCATTTGCAAAGCGTAACGAGCCTTTTGAAGCATATTTTAAAATAGAAAGATCTTTACGTGTATGTCACGATGTTGAGGGTCTTATGAACGAGTTTGATATTCCCCACGATCCTTCTAAATGGTGGCTTTTATCGATTCATCAAAATACAGCTTGAAAACAGTACTTTCATATTCTTTGAATTAATATAATTTCTTAGCTGATTTTGTTGCAGTTTTCTCAGTGTTTTGAAGTATCGCTGTATCTGTAAATCTAGACCAGTTACAATACATTTATAACTAATTTTAACCTTACAATTGCGTAGGCGTGAAGTTAACCAAGATCGACGAACAAAATATAAACCGAAGAATCAATAAATCAACTAACAAACCTGTCAAAAAGTCAACAACACTCCAACCCAACGACACTCGAAGGCGAATTTCCTGCTGAAATATTTCCCGAAGCAAATTGACTTTATGGATAACCCATAAAACTGTTAAAAGGCGACCAGTTTTTATTGTCCACTAAAAGGTCGGTTCTTGCGAATTATGATGGCTACAAAGTGAAGCCGGCTCAAACAGACGTTTAAGTATAGAGTACTTTACGCTTGACTTAGTACGGAATAAACGTGTGCCTTCGTGCACTAATGATCCTGTTAATTTTAATCCTTGTTCGCCGAATGCACACAACGAGGTCTTAGCTTGAAAATGCAAAAAAAAGTAATTTAAATTGCCTGTGATGCACCTCTCGTGGCTAATGTGCCGTTTATGCAAAACATTTCATCTAGTACAAATAAACTTGCGGTTCAGTTTCCTTCCATGCTATAAACAAAATTTACTGTGTGTTTATAGTTTTTACTCGTATCAGAACCGTCTCTAGCGTCCGTACAGCAGCAGACATCGAAATTTGTTTTATATGACAGTTAGAAGTGGTTCCCTGTATGTTATAGTGCTAGAGATACAGAGGAATGATACCCCGTTGTCACACTGAAGTATCTAACTCGTGTAACCCATTACAGAATTTCAAAAGACCTAATGAAGTCTCAAAAATAAATCAAGAGAAATAACAAGCACAGTACGACGAAAATGTACGAGAAACGGAACAGTTTTTTTTTTTTTTGAAATTGGTATTATTTGAAGCTGAAGCAACAACTAAAGAATTTCGTTTGTCTCCATTGTTAAAAAGGCAATTGATTTTACATTTCTTTTCTCTCTATGTACACCAATTTACAGATCAATGAGATTTAGGCTCTATAAGCATCGAGGGCATAAACATCTACTTTACGCCCTTGGTACATAAATAACTATTATTACATCTTAAAACATATAAGTAGTATAATTATACATTGTTGACATGTCCTGGCAAGTGTCACTATCATGTAAATATGATCTATGGGACAATAAATTGGCTCAGCTGGATAATATTATCTGCCAAATGGAACTTTTATTTACATAATTTCAAAGGTTACGGACATTTCCATTACTGCAAAAATGTAATAAACGATTATTTCATTCATTCTTACAAATTGCATGCAGAAATAATCATAAGGTTTGATAGAGAAGTTAATAAATTTCATACTACATTCAAGCCTGTCTTTATTTAGATTATTTAGAAGCACATTTATATCAAAGTCTTTATAAAGTATTCAATACAACATTATTACGTCAAGAAAACTATGCACTAACGAATGGAATCTGATGTAAACATATGCCAAGGTTTTGCTAAAGTTATTAGTTATTATTACACTACGTGCTGAATTATATATATATTACAGAATTGTTATTCACTTTACAAGTTATTCGCTTTATATATGAAGAAAAGCGTCCGGCATACTTCCCCTTATTTTCAAACGATCCAAACCTAATTGTGTTATATTTAAAAGACACGACTTCTATAATTTGCAAGCTAAAAATACGCTAGCATTGCGTCTGTAATAAATTTAACCTATCCTTAGTTTCGTTGTCGATGACTCAAAAACATAACAGTCTCTACTCTTGCAAACAACATACGGTGAAGCAGAAACATCTAGTAATTCTTAAAACCGTATTTTGCAATCACAATACACGTAGATGTAGACTAACAGATGCATGTTTAAATAAATAAACATTTGGTTCACTAATTTAACCATTCAGAAATGACTTCTAGGAATTTATAATGCATTTAGGAATGTGTTGCTTTGTAATGTATTTGTATATGTTGCTCTGACGAAGAAAATGTTATCTTCTACATATAAAAAGAGTAAGACGTTCGTTTTACATCAACAACAATATTTTGTTGGGTAAAAATTATACATTCTTCAGCGAACAAACAGTTTCTTGACCCAAAAGTATACGTACGTATCGCTTAAAACAGACGTAATTCCTTTCAAGCAGTTCCTTCATACTTAAAACAAGAAAACGTAATACTTGGAACATCAAAAAAATCATATTTTTACTGTCAGAATTTTATATTTTACTTGAACGAACTAAATGATTATCGAATAAAATTTTCCCTCTGTGTAGAAACCATGTTAACTATCGAATAATATATTTATAAGTAAAGTTTGTTGTATACAAAGAAATCATTAGTAAGTAAAATATGACGCAGTTTTTCCACAACATCGTAACGTATCTTTGTTTTTATTTATAAGAGACAAAGAGTATCATGTTTGCATGCGTACTTGAGTAATATCGAACCAAGAAATAATACATTTAAGCTCGGATTCCCACTAATTCTGTCGTTAGTAACAACTTCCTCTGTTTTGTCATAAAACCGCAACGTTTTTATCGCTCGATAAGTTATAAGAATATGCGTTGTCGGTGTATAAACATCATTTATTAAGTGACCGTAAGAAAGCAATTATAGTGACAAAAATGAATGTGAAAATTTTCGTAATTTTGTTTATTGCTGCATTGGCGATGGTGTTTGAAGGTACAGATGCCTTCCAAATGCGTAAAACTGACGGTTGCCGACAAGGATACATGAGATTAAATGCAAGATGCCGAAGAGTAATGTTGCCCAAGAAATGGTAAGTTTGAATTTTTATCAAGTTTAATGTGTACCTACTTGGAATTCTTTAATTTTGTTTGATAGGTTTAATGGTCTTAGACGTTCAAAATACTGAAATCTACTTCAGGCATTACACTTCAGCTTTCAAGATTTAATTATATACTCGATATTTTTTATTGTTCTTCGAACTTATTGTAGTCTATTATGTATATTATTATGTATCAATAAAGTATTGCACACAAAGCTCATAGTTGTTGTTTAACTTTTAGAACTTAGTGATTATTGTAAATTTTACATTCAAGATCTAACACTCCTACTGAGGGCATATCTTTTCGTATTCTTGATAGAGAAACTAAATATTTTATTGGGAATAGTTTCACATAATACGTCCACAGACCGAGTTACAAATAAGAAACAAATAGGTAATTATAGGTATGTATATATGGAACATTTAAAGGAATATATTAGTCTTTGATTCATTTCAAGATTTGAATTTTCGAAGATATAATATTTTAACATAAAACTTAGAAAATGTATACATAGTAAATATGCCTGAAATTTCCCCTTTGACATTTAAAAAGAAGAACACGCAGCAAACGATTTAGAAATGCCATCGTTGCAGTACCTTTTGTCAGACCCTTCGATAGTTCGCACTCAATGGCGCAGAAGACGTGCGGTTTCTATTGGCCTCATTGCTTTCATTGATTTCAATACCAGAAGGGCGATAGTTCACGACTTTAAATTGCCTACAAAGCAGGAATCCCAAAACTTAGCCCTCTACTTTTGTCTACTTTTGTGAGCTTTAAAATACTAAAATTTGTCGATGTTGTTTTAGCATTAATTTTTTACTTTCCGACTTATACCCTAGAAGGAAACTATTGTAATGAATGGAAAAAAATATCAATTTTTGCGGAACTACAAGTTTTGAGTTTCCTAAACAAAAAATGTATGTATGTTTGAAATCAAGGATGAAATTTGGTGCACTTTTGAATTGTTAGGAGACAAACTTGATTGTTTTTGGTGATCGAAAGTGGCAAATGTTCTCTTTTAACCAAATTGATACCAGCTCCACCTCCAGTGACTTTAAATATGTATACGAATTTAGAGATCAATGGGATGAGTGGTTCAATGCAATATTTATACGGTATAACTAAATCTAATAATGGGTAGAACTATTGAGGTAGATAGATACATTACCAAAAAACGAAGTGTATAGATAAACTAGTTGATGTAGATTCAAATCGACTTACCTGAAAAGAAAATATACATTTGTTAGTACAAAAACTATAAATAGGTGTTTACTATAAATAGGTATAAACAGAGTTTTTAATCAGCTTAGCAAAAATTGAATACAAGTTAATGATGTTAGCAGCCTTAAACATCAGGGACATAGACAACCTAGAGTTATTACTATTATCACCCGCGCCTGTGGAACGTCTTATGATCTTCAGCTCCCAATAAGGAGTGAGGAAAACCACATAGAACCCAGGTTTAATTTGACGATCATAGTCCATAAACAAAAAACATGTCTGTCTATCAAAAGTTTTCTGGAATAAAATTTAAAAAAAAATCACATTATGTGACAACTGATTGATTTCAATACTAATAGATACGCGATCCATCATTTAAAAATACCCCAAAAAAAACACGTTGGTTTTTTCAAATACAGGAAGTAGCCTAAAAACAAAAGGCTGGGAGGAAACTGTACGCCCAGTTTCCCCGGAAATTTGACGGCCTCCGGCCTCTCCCTGCCATCAATTCGTTATTCAAACCGACTTCGATCTTTCAGGGTATCTTTCAGCACTATATTCGATAACCAACGTTCCGTTCCATCTATAGATAGACGCAAAATCTAGACGATCATCAATTAAAATGCCACCGTAACAATTGGGCGGAAAAACTGATCAGCCAAAACTCATTAGCGAGCGCCATCTGCCCCCAGAGGACGGATAGCTGTCCGTTTTTTGCAGTTTTGTCGCCATAGGCGTTGACATTCGTTTGGCAACTGCACCAATCAAAAAATATACTATACTTGGGTACAAAAAAGGTATTGGTAATAGAAAAAAAATATACTGGTACTTTAAAACATATTTTAGTAGACATATTTGAGTATACATCCACAAATCACAATTTTTAAATCTTCTCTCTCAAGAATATGGCTGTTAAAATGTAGGACACTGCAGTGGTGTACAAATCTTCTAAGCGTATATCACCGCTTAATATGAAACTGCACATTTGGCCGTTATTTATCGCCATGGATCGACCGCAATATTAAGCAGGGGGATGTTCAGTTCAGACATGATGCCTCTACGATCTTCAGCCACCGTGCTTCTGTAAAGAGGGTCCTTATTTATTCGCACCCAGTCGATGTTTCGGCTATAAATTGCTAAGCAATCATCCGGCCAGATTTATAACTTGCAGGGAGGACTGCCATTCAAGCCAAATGTCTTTTCTTATACGATGACTATAATGCTCAGGAAACACTTTACGACCGGGATGGATTTTATTATGTTCGCTTCTAGTGAAAGCCGACCGGATTATTTATCTTTCAAGATGGTAGGATTTCATTGTGTCTTTCTATCTGGGTTTCAATTTACGTCATCTATGATAAAAACCGGATAATAACTAGATTTTATGTACGACTGATATTTTTCTAATGAACAACAAAAAATACATACATTTCTCTTTAATTTTATCGGTAGGTCGTTAACAGTCATTCATATACTGTATATCATTGCAGCAATTCAAATAATTAGTCAACAGTTTGCAGACACTTCTCATGGTAGTAGTTTTGATGACTAATATACATAGTAAGTAGAAAACATTGTCTCATTTGCATTGGCATTGGATATTGACGTAAGCAACATGTCACAGACCGATGATGCCGTCACACACAAATGAATTTACATACCGATTATTTTATGCACAGAATGTTCGACATTCCAGATACCAAAGATACCAAATGAGAAAAATACAATTTACCACAAGTATTCACGTTTTACAATCGATCGATAGTATAACAGATTTCCATAGTATTATAGTCTGCTATAAATCTTTAGACAAGATATAATTAAAGGTGAAATAACACGTTCTTTTGCTGTTAAATAAATCCAATATCCTCGGTACTATTAATTTATCACGTAATGTATAAAATGTACCCAGGTTATATTGATTTATAACTGTGATGGTACAATGTTAATCGTGTGTTAATCAGAGTGGAAATATAATTTCCACCTACGTAAATCCTGAACAGGAAGGAAATGATATTTGCATTATATTGTGTGCTATTGTTACTGTTATTTGGCGGGAAATGTAAACCCGACCGTGTCCTAAAATACAGAATATGTAATCATTAAAAGTATATTAAATTTATTTGGTCGACATAACAAAGAACCTTGCTAATGATAGTAATCTAATAGTAGTCTAATAGAGGTATAATTATATAAACAATTGATACAGTGAAAAGTACAGAACACCATCGAAGTTTGTGGTTTAAATTTCTCACCTTTGTTGAATAGTTATTCCAGATTTTATAGAAATGGATAAATGTGATGTATGACTGATTAATTCGTTGAAAAAAAGAACGTAAATCGAATTTACTACGGTGAATCAGTTTGCAAAGATGTGTTTACTTCATTCATATGTAGGTAGGATGACCGGATACTAAACGAAAAAAAAAAAGCATAACATTTTTATTATGAGATTTTTACTCACTTACTCATAAGGTAAATATACATGTGTCTCGTGGAACTGGTTTTTTAGAAGTTTCTGACCTAATCGACATTTGTTTAAACTTTGTAATTCCATTTGAACTTTCAACTTAAAATATCTTTAGCTCAACTGCCACTTTCGGTCACCGGAAGTCAACATCAACTTAGTTATTTTAAATAGAATATACGCTTTGATATATGCTTGATTGTATTGTGACTTATCCTTGTCAGTTATTACATGTAAAATGGACAGCGTGGATGATTTTTTAAAATAGATCTCATTAGATCATCTGATACCGATATTTGACAGTAAGTATATGCGTATAACTACTTTTTATGAAAATGTTAATACACTATGTGCATTCTATATTTTCAAGGCATCACATGAACCGGCTATTATTAATAATTTCCAGCATGCTGTGGTCAATGTGATATATTTCAGTTCGATATTGCATTAAGGTGATGCTACAATATAATAGAGCCTCAGATTTGAAATTCTGTTAGTATCTACATAATCGCCACACAACGAATCTATTCACTGGGTTTTCAGTGTTGGGCCTTTAGTGACGTTGGGCCTGATTAACTTATTTAGTTACTACTCATGACTAAAATAAGGAAGATTATCAAAACGAGACTAAAAAAATGCCAATCCACACTAATTGTATGCACGAGTGTGTAACTCTTTGGGCCATGCTTATTTGCGCAATTCTTAAAAGCAAAGTAAGTAGTTAATTAAAAACTCGGTTTGTATTATTTTACCAGTGCAAACGTACGTAGTGCTTCTGCATTTTGCAATTCGTGGCAAAAACAAGTATTTTTATTTGTAACTTTATTATCTTTTTAATACAAAACTTTAAAAAATGTTTTATATTTAATTTTGAATACAAAAGTCCTTCTAGACCTTCATTTTTTGTGGTAGTACAACAATGACACCATTTATATTGTCAAAATAAAACGAAATAAAGTTTGTAACAATAGGACGTCATCTTCTTTTGTTCTTTTTGTATTTTTTGTTGGTGATAAACACTTTTATAATAAATATATCTGTGAGATATTAGATATACTTAGGATAGGTATAGGTAATGGACATACTAATGTAGGGAAGATTGAGGCAAGTTGTTACCATGTTTAATCTTTTATTTATAAAATTATTGTCAAACACCAAAAGTAAAAATACCGTGTCAGGAACAGAACCATACAAAAATGTTTGCATCATTTGTGCGGTGCAATTTATGTAAAAACATCTATGTAAACTAGTCTAGTTCTTGCATGTACATATTTGCATGAAAATACAATATTGAAAAAATTATTATTAAATGCGCAAAATTTCAAGATAATTAGGATTTGAGAATTTACTTAATAAATTGTAATTGTACATTTACAAAAAACTACCCACATGCATTAAATATAAAAATGGATGTTATTGATAATAAAATGGTTAACTTTTTTGAACACTCTGTATAAACTGTTCTTTTTTATGTTTTCGTCATTGAGCCGTCCTTGGGTGTATACCAAATACCAATTATATCCAGTAGTTTCTAAAGTACAAGGGAGACAAAAAAAGCATTCTGTATTATCAATGTTTTGTATTATTCGTAATTTTGGTCATTGGGGTAGCCGTACTGATGATTTGCGTCGAGTAAATAAATGTAATAGCTTACATAGTAATCAAAATAACTGAGTTAACTTCTTTGAAGACTGTATACAAAAGATCTTTTGTAAAAAGTAACATTTTTACCACTTTTACCGTGCCCGTTAGGAAATTTCTAATCACATTGACCAAATGATGCGGTTATTATTAATAATAGCCGGTAATTATTAATACAAACCACAGTTATCACTTTAACCGTAACATCCGCATTTTTTTTACGGTTGCTCCCGAAACGTCGTCATTACCAAGACAGGAAAACCGCACAAATTGTCGTAAATTTACGATATTAGGCTGTGTCCGGTTGTAAATTGGCCGACAGACAAAAGTGAGTCCTCCAGTAGTTAAATAACTAGATTAGCGGATAATTTTCATTGTCTCATTTCCATTAAGCCTAATTGCCGCGTACATGTTCTTCAAGTGGATAATACGAAATATTTCCGCCGACGAGCGGGATGTTGGACGATACAAACGCCATCTACCTACTAAAAAATACTGGCATAGTAAGGAATTTACCCAATATCGTCTCCGTTGTCAAATTTTTAAGATTATAAGTTTTATATTGTATTATAATATATCTACATCAGAAATATAATATTATTCATCCACTTCCATGCTATATGTTAATAAAACTTGACACGTGCTCCTGTATAGTTAGTCATAGTGTATCGATTTCTTCAATCATCGGCAAGTGCTTTGTATGTGAAGCAGACAAAAAAAAATCTTATTAGTGTACACTCGCGCATATTATACACACGTACGGTATGTTCTAAATTTAGAATACTATCCCTGATGCGGTATTTATTTACTAGCGCAAGGAACGCGTCACCACGTCTGTGTGTGTGACACAAGCTCAAGAAAAAAACGGTGAGTAGGAGGAAATCTAAAAAAAGATACCAGTTTCATCACGACGAATTGAACGCAAAGTATCAATTAGTAAGTGTGACGTTATTTTTTGTGTGTCCGTATTTCTATGTCATGTCCATTAAGCCGGCTCCACACGCAACGGAAAATCCGAAGGCATGCCTCGAGGCGCAAGACCTCAAGGAAAACCTCTATGTGTGTATGGAGAATTTTGTAGAGGTATTCCTGCGGATCTGACGCCTGGAGGCCGGAAATCTCAATACAAAATCTCATTCGGCTTGCCTCTGCGTCTCAAGGCCGACCGGACTGTGTGGAGGGATGTGAGGTAGGCCTCGAGGCCTTTTATTACTTTCTATAGCTAAAATAAATCAACAACAGCAAGAGCATCATTTGTTGACGCCATTGCGCGAGCACAAACTGGAATGCCTTAAGGCTGGCCTTCGTATATACCGTAGTGTGTGGAGACCCCCCTATTTTTAGGTTTTCCTCGAGGCCTAACGCCTCAAGGCAGACCTTCGGATTTTCCGTTGCGTGTGGAGCCACCTTAAGTGTGAAGTTATTTTTTGTGTATCCATATTTCTATGTGATGTCCATTAAGTTTATTATTCGACCTGTTTACGTTTCAATTCCAAAAGAAACACCCTGTATTTGATTCCAAGTTTTTCTTTGAATTTTAGGACAGCTTCTAAAACATTTTAAGTTTTATGGTGAATAGGCGTTATAGGAGTTATAAATATTCGAACAAATCCAGAATTTCACTGCTCCGTATTTATAGTCTTCTGAAAAATTATTACTATTAACAATGACGTAGGATTTATTCCAACATTAACAAACGTAAAGATAGTATGTTTACAATATAGCTTTGGGCAGTGTCTATTTCCAATTAATAGTCGAAATATCCTGCAATAAGTCTGGCACGATCCACTTCGAAAATAACAGGATAACCGTTTAGGATCGTGCGAAAGGTGGCGGAGCAATTTTGATTAACACGAGTGACAGACATTTTCAACAGCGGAACTATTATAATGCCAATCCGATTCGCCTCTGTTCAATGTTATTTTTGGAACCGAATTTTTCGGCGAACGCGATTGTGTTTATATGATTGTATTTTGAGGCGCTCATCTGTGTGAGAGATATACTATACATGCATACACAACTTGTAAAATATATAGAATTTGACATCTGGAAGATGGAAGAGCCATGGACACCTAATATATGCTGTACTTCATGTTAGATCGCGGACTTTTAAAGTGAATGAAAAGGAAACGAAAGAAAATACCGTTTGCAGTTCTCATGTTGTGGCGTGAGCCTTCCAATCATGTAGATGATTACTATTTTTGCACGATAAGCGTCTCCGGATATCCGAAGAAGGATAAGCATAAAATAAAATATCCAAATTTGCCATCAGCATCGCGACCTATCCCCCATGGAGAGAACCATCCTCTCCCAAGTTCACCATCCACTTCATCATCTTCGATTTTTGACACAGAAGAAATTTCACCTGCTTGAAGAAACTTGCCTGATTTGATTTGATTGCCTGATTGATTTGAGAGTCTGAAACCACTCTATCAAAACAGGCAAGTCGTGAAGATTCACCATTTGAAGTTTTAGGAACACCTCACCTTATAAACCAGTGCGAACTGAATGATTTGGTTAAAGACTTAGGTTTATCAAAAGAAAAAGCCGAGTTATTGGGTTCTAGGCTACAGTAATGGAATCTTTTTGCACGAGGTGTAACAGTGTCTTTATTTACAAAACGTAACGAGCCTTTTAAAGCATATTTCAAAACTGAAGGATCTTTACGTGTATGTCACGATGTTGAGGGTCTTACGAACGAGTTTGATATTCCCCACGATCCTTCTGAATGGTGGCTTTTTATCGATTCATGAAAATACAGCTTGAGTACTTTTGCATATTCGTGTTATAGAAGTTTAAGAAGTTGTTGGTGAGACGTAAGAAATATAGCTTAATCTAATACCCGCGACACACCATGAAGAAAATGATTTAGAAAATGTAATAGTATATTTTATGTGACCATATTTGAGGTGTGCTCAGTTAAAGTTATCTTCAATAGTAACCGAGATATTTATTTTGATCTTCATCAAAGAAAATACTCATTTCAAAATAATAGAAAAAGGGCGAAATGTATTTTATAATAAATAAATCGTACATTTATATAAGCAGACAGTTCAGCTTACAAAAGTCGAAAACTAACAATTTTATAATAGCGGTAATACGTGCAAGAATATCTAAAAAATAACAATAAAAGAACTGTTCGTTTGTATTTAAAAGAAAGTATTGTTACATGCATGACAGAATACAATAAACATATTTATCACGAGCACTAATATATTCAATAAACTTGACGTCGCACACAAAGATTTCACTCTCACAAATACAAACATATTATAGAAAAACCTTTAAGCAAAAACGCGTCCAGTGAATAGAACCATTCAACTACCGTTTTCTCTTCAAAACATTTCTGAAAGCAGTTATTAGTACTTAACCTTCTTGGGAGTTGGTTGTATACTTTGACGTATGTAAGTAACGCACATCATAAGAAAATCCTGTTAGACAATCCTATTGCCAATTCAATTTTACACATATTTCTTGCAGATATTAAAAGAAACTTAGAACAATGGACGAAGATATGGATGGACGCCATTATATGGTATTTGAAACGACGTACACAGAGGGAAAAATTTATTCGATACAATAAGAATATCTTTGAGTGAAGAAGTGTTTCTATATCCTCAGAAAGATCATTTGGTTGGTTCAAGTAAAATATTCTTGTTTTAAGTATGGAGGAACTGCTTGAAAGGAATTACGTCTGTTTTAAACGATACGTACGTAGGTATACCTTTGGATGAAGAAACTGTTTTTTCGTTGAAGCATGTATATTTTTCACCCAACAAAATATTGTTGTTGTTGTATAACAAACGTCTTAAACTACAGGAATAACTAGCCGTTGAAATAACTACATAATATATTGAAATTCTTATTACAATAAAATATTATTTGGATAGCAAAAATATCCTCTTCATGCCACACTATATACGCAAGAACAATTTTTCTTGATATCCAAGAATAGAGTTCTCTCTGTGTACTTGAGTCAAATCGAACGCCTTTCATTTGGAATTCATCTCTTGCGTTTTGAGCTAATCCTATAATCCAATATTGCCTTTTGCAAACTACGTTACTACGCTAACCCAGGATTATACGTGTCCTGGGAATTATAAAAGCAATATCGACCTTACGTAATTAGTTAAAATGTTTCTTGGGTCAATTCAATATCCCATATTGCCCCAAACTTTTCTGTACCTTTGTGAGAAATACAAATTAAATACATTCTAACCAGTTTTAGCTAAAACTGAGTAGAAAAAATAAAAAGAAAACTAACAGAATTGTGATTTAGAAAAGAATTCCTTCCCTTTTTTGATAAATCCCGTGACCTTTTTACCTTTAAACACTGATATAATCCCTTAACAACAATCGACGATTTCTATTCCGCTGAAAACTTGAAGAAATGACGCCCATAAGTTTTAGGATGGTGCGGAAAAGCTGTTCAATCTGGCTTCAAACTGCGAATTGGGATCGACTTGTGCGATGAACGGCTTTATTTCCTGCTTTCCCGGTCCCTTCCTGGGCGAAAGGCAAGGGTCTAACTGAAGGGAAGGCATCTATTAGCGTTTCCCCATATCCCTCGGAGGCTGTTTCGTTCCTTGTCGGCTTATAAAATAAAATACCTCTTTGCCGGGACGCGAACACAGATTGGAAACCGGCAATCCGATGAGAGTGATATGCAAATGAGATTTTCCTTTTTGGGTGCGATCTTTCACGGTGTTCGAAATGAAATTTTCAGGAAAGCTAGAAGAATAGTTTGAGACTATTATACTACATACAGTACATACTACATGCAGTAATAAAAACTCATAATCCACCAAAAAAGGCGAGATACTGTACACACATTACAAATATGGACAGTTTTTGCATGAGCGGAGACAACAGGCGGACAGAAGACGATAAAAAATCGATCGGTGTAGTCGTTCGCAGGCGACAAAAGTTGTCGACATTTTGCAAGAGCTTCGCTAGCTTTAACTCGCGGAGAAACGCGGCGCCAGATGGCCTACAAGCAGTGAAACCATGCCAAATGTTTGCGCCAACTTTGCTCTTTCATCTGGTCGCTGCACTGCCGTAAATTATCCTGTTTACAGAAGAAATAAAAGGAACGCGAGGAGAACAAAAGACATAAATATGATCTTTGCTATTGGTCGATTTTGTTAATTATTTATTGATTAATTTGTTATGCTGTGTATAAAAAAAAGTTAGTGTTCAAATTCTAAAATAAACTTTTATTCATGTCCACATTTAATCAAATTATTTCTAAATAATTTTGACAAGTCAATTTAAAATTGTTTCAAAATGTCACAAATCCGTAATGCAATCAAATCAGTTTTAATGGACTCAAATTGGGAAAACAAATGAATCAGTTTCGATAAATCATAGCTCTGCTAGTGATAAATAAACGAGAAATTTATGGTGAGGCGTTTCGAAACCAGCGGCTTCGAAAATTGAAAATCGATATGCAATTTAAGCGTGCCAGGCGTTGAATAAAGTATAGTTTAGTTATTGCCAGACGTACGGGCCGATACACCTTTCAATATTTTGGGAGGCGTAATGTAATGGGCCCCTAAAATACACTAATTGGACCATTTATCACAATGCTTGCTACAGATGCATCGATATACCGTGTGTCCATTTCAAACGATACGACAAAATGATAGAAATTTTGTTGGAAGAAGCAATTTAAACAGTTAAAATTTACTTTTACTTCATGTTGTAGCTTTTACTTGAAGTAAATACTAAAGATTATAGCATTTACTCTACATTATTCTTGAAGTAAGAGAAAAGTAAGTACTAGGAACACTCACTTCATACTTTGCTTTATAAACTTAGGTATATAGAAGTCAACACTAGAGTAATTACTAATGTTATCTAGTATTTCCTCCATCTGCGATACACCTTTCAATATTTTGGGAGGCGTAATGTAATGGGCCTCTAAAATACACTAATTGGACCATTTATCACAATGCTTGCTACAGATGCATCGATATACCGTGTGTTTATTTCAAACGATACGACAAAATGATAGAAATTTTGTTGGAAGAAGCAATTTGTTTAAACAGTTAAAATTTACTTTTACTTCATGTTGTAGCTTTTACTTGAAGTAAATACTAAAAATTGTAGCATTTTCTGTACATTATTCTTGACGTAAGAGAAAAGTAAGTAGAGATGATTTCAACTAAGAACGTCACTCCCCCACCAGTACACCTGCGCGGCGGGAAAATAACGACGTTGATAAATAGCTCCATATATCTACAGTGCTAAATGGAAAGTGGTCTACTGCGCACTTGGCGGGAAGTCACGTGACGTGACGTTCTTAGTTGAAATCATCTCTACTAGGAACACTTACCTCATAATTTGCTTTATATATTTCGATATATAGAAGTCAATACTAGAGTAATTACTAATGTTGTCTAGTATTTCCTCCATCTGGTCGTGTGTTGTGTAGTTTTTAAGAAGCTACTCATATAACTACTTCACATCTTTTACTTTGATTGAAAAAGTGTTATAAATGGCTGTTTTTATGAATTATCGTAGGAAAAAGAGGGAAATATGTGAACGTAGAACACATGGGGAGGAAGTGTATGCACAAATATTTGGGTAAATCAATTATTTTAGATAATTTCAAAGTATAAGGGAATGTGCCCAATAAAGTTATCTAAAATTCCTAGCTTCAATGCAAAAATTGTTGAATGGATAGCTGACGAGTTCTTAGGCAATCATATTGAGACAAGAGGTGCAGCTTTGCCAAATGTAACGAAAATAGAGATATTTTTAAGAAATCTAGGTGATGCTGGGTTTCAACAAGGTGTTGGTGTAGATGTTGGGGTACATCAATCCACGTTTCAAAAATAAAGTTTCACAAAAAAGTTGTAGAAGAAAAATGTTTGGATTTCTTTTCCTCAAAATGCCCACGAAATTGAATTAGCTAAAGATGGTTGGATGATACCTGGAGCAATAGGAGCGATAGATTGTACCCATATCAGAAAAATGAAACCAAAAGTTCATGGGGAAGAATATTTTAGGATTTTGTATCATTAATGTGCATGATACATGCAATTCTAATGGAATTTTCACGTCTGTGGATGCAACGTGGCATTTCCTACCATTTACTACTACTTTATACTTCTAGCATTAGTAAAAATTACCCATTGAAGTAATTACTAGATTATACTCCACAAAATACTATGAAGTAAAAGGCCATACTTGAAGTAAAAGTAAACACTCTTTTTAATCATACCACCCAATGTTTTCCAAAGTAAGTACTGTTTAATGTAGCTATTCTACTTAAATTTATTTAAATGTATGCGTGTTTAATCTACTTTATATCCACTTCATAAAAAAATAAACTATGTACACGACAAAATAGACACACACGGTGTTTTATAATTGATTGCTTGACAATTATGATTGTGTTACAATACATGCAATTCTTACATTACCAAGTTCTTTCTTTACCAGTTCTGTTTTTTATTGGTTAATAGCCGACTTAATTATTACAATGACTTAATGTGTACATACATTGGTATTGATTATTTCATGTTCATTTGTTAATGGTAAATGAAGATCCCTCTTCTACCAAAGGTAACATTCGACGGAACGACCGAGAAGTAGAAGGCGCTTTCAATGCGGATAAAGGTAACGAGCGTAAAAGACAAATTTCACCCGTTGTCAAAGATAACGTAGCGTGGATTACTTTCATTCAAGAGGCTATTATGCTAAAAACAAAGTAGAAGACAAGAACGATGATTTACTTTGTTACGTATGCCTACGTTTTCGGTTTTATGCTCGAATGTTATGATACGTTATGCTTCAAAAGTTGAAGAGTAGCGCAAATTTATTACCCCAGCCTTTGCTTTACAGCTGTCTGACGTGATTCCCTTGCTGTCGGAAGTCTATTTCGAGCCAAGATTTCGAGCAGCCGGTCGTCACAAGCGTCAAGACAAGCTCTCACGCACCAACGTCTTTACTACTTGCTAACTTACGCAACGAAGTCACTGAAAATCAGCACGTCAGTCGTACCAACTCACCCAGAAGCGTAATCCAGCGTGACAGTTCTTATTAACGTGACCACGCAGGTGTTCAATCTAAAATATTCTCTCTATGTAAGGTTTATTAACTTATAGACTCTTTCAGACAGTGCAGATGTCAAAGAACTAACTAAACTAAATTATAATTAAGAACCACTATGTAGGTACAATTTACAATATAACTTCTCATAAAACACTTGTTATTCTTAAGTTTAGTTCACGTTCAACTTTATCTATCTAAGTTTAAAGTGGCTTTACTCAAACCTCCTTCTCATCGAGCGAAAACATAAACTGAGCAGTATTGGTTTGAGTCAGAATTATTATCAAGCACTCGAACATCAAAATTCGACGTAATAAGCCTTTAATGACATGGCGTAAGTGAAACACTTTAATATAATCGCTAATAGTACCCCCTTGAAATACGTCCAAATACCATAAATATAGTATTAAACCACACACGTGACCCAAAACGTCAAGTTCGCCAAATTCACCACAAACCGCTTTAAATTTGTTTCAGTTGTTGTAAACCGAATGTATTCGTGTGAGGCACATTATTTATTTGTGGCGTTAGGTCAGGAGTTGTGAATTTGGTAAAGCGTTTTATCACCGCTTATGCAACCAATACAACACGTAGTTTTGGTTGCATAACTAACCTCCCTTCCAAAGTTGTGTCAGGAATATAGGAGCGATTGGTGTACCATATCGTTGGTGTATAACTATGGGTCTGAAATAATTGGGCCCGTAGATAATAGGTAAAGTTTGAAGTTATAATGCGCGGTTTAATAGTTTCGAAGTTACTTAACAAAAGCTTCTGTTGGCTTAACGGACACCGTAATAACTCAGTGTGGGGGGGCCGAAATGGTAATTATTATACTGTTACGAGACATGAAACCACTTAATATTATGTCATGTAAACCGAATAATGGAATAATCAGATATGTGCGACGTGTAGAATAACTGGCCACTAACAGCATATGTGTGACCACTCAGCGCTGTTTAACTTTTACAGCAACCCAGCATGAATGTTAACTCAGGAAATTATGTATTGTTAAAATGTGTTTTATAAATATTATGGGAGGTAATATTCTCCCAATATATAAAAACTCATTTAAGCGATTATTATTATAAGTACAATAATGGAATAGTATCTTCTCTTCGGTATACAAGCAAAACGTGAAAAAAATTATTTCGCAGCACATAAATCAAACATAACGGTGGAGTTTCCGGTATGAAATGAAGGTAAACAACTTCTTGAACTCCGCTGTTCTCCCTGGCAAACTTTTTCATTACGCCTGCAGGGGTGTTTAGAGTGGACCGAAAACTTTTCCGCAAAAAGCGCTGAAAGTACTCATCTTCAACGAGGAAAACACCGGAATGATTACGAGTCCTTTCCAGGCTTACCAACCCATTATAACTTGAAAAAGAAGATGAATAACGAAGGATTTGAGAGGAAAGTCATCGAGGAAACGGTTTATTACTTATTCTTTTTCTTTCTTTGGTTGTTCTTTTTGTTTATATTTGTTCAATACGTATCCCAAATAGTATGGCCTAAATATACATCGAACTGTTGACTTTATTCGGGAAAACTCGCCCCCAAAGTCTTTTGGGGGCGAGTTAAATATAATATAAAATTCACCGCTGTTGAATTTTCCGTCGATTGAACTCTCATAAATAAATTCCATGCATTTTTTTCTAAAGCTGTGTTTATATACGTCCGTCTATTTAACTTCACCACAGTATAAATATACACGCCGTGCCCCTACGGACATAAACTACGAATGGATAATAAAGTTAGGAGAATACCGCGAAAATTTAAATCTTTATCCTCCGTTAGAGCATCAAAATTACTCCGTAGATTAAACGAAACGATTCTACGTCGCTTTGCGCTTCCAATAAGAAAAAATAAAACACTCCAATTCTAATCTAATTTATTTGTAACTGTTTACAAAACTTTCAATTATTTTAAGTGGATATCAGATTGCTTGCAATCTCGGTGTTTGCACAGCAATTAAACGATCTTGTTCGAGGTCCTCGATTGTGTAACTAGAGTTTCCGAAGTGCATTGTGGACAATATAGCATACTCTGTCCCTCCAGTAACGACAATGCTTCATCGTTTGAAGTTGTATGAAAAGCGTAAGTCTGAGTTTGTTTTAAGACGTAGACAACCGAATATACACCGCTGTATACGTGGAGTAGTACGATTTTATTTTATACCCCATTTTATTCAAATTTTATACTTTATATACCTATTAATAAAATTTTACAATTTTAGATCACTGTTTTCGGTAGTTAAACTAAAAATATGAGTACTTAGTCATTACGTTTGGGTAGTAGATCACAATAAGAAAAAAACTTGCAGTTCTTCGTTTACATTATATTTGTTCGAGTGTCAAAGCTGTCACAAGGGAATGCCCTCAAAGTCGTTACTCGTTGGACTGAGTATACGTGTTCACGCATATTAATTTTGACAGAACATTACGGTCGAGTGATTCAACAAATTCGAATAAAATAAACCATAAAATTGAATTGGAATGTAATTTAATGGCGCACTTATTTTATGTGTTAGATAATAAAATGAGTGAAATATAAATATTATATGTATAGTTATATATTTTTAAATAACTATATATATTTTATTTGTGATTGTATATTAAGATAAGAACTACATGCATTTATTATTCATTAAAATATTTCGTTGGCCGAAAAATATATATGCTTCAACGAAAAAACAGTTTCTTGACCTAAAATTCTTCTGAGAGATCCATAGAAAGTTGTGCAATTACTTTACAGGTGGCGCTAACAGTTTCTCGCCTCTTTTGCCACATATCACCGCTATATAGTTCGACAATGTTGAGTGTTCGTTATTGTTTGTTTACATCTATGCATAAGTCTTTTATTTCATGGGTGACTTACAAGGATTATGAGGAAAACCAGGATTGTAGTGGATAGCCTACACACAGAGAACACTATTCTTGGATATCAAGAAAAATTGTTCTTGCGTATATAGTGTAGCATGAAGAGGACATTTTTGCTATCCAAATAATATTTTATTGGAATAAGAATTTCAGTATATGTTATAGTAATTTCAATGGCTGTTATTCTTCTGGTTTAAGATTTTAGTATGTTTATGTTGAGTATATTTTTCTCTGACGAAGAAAAAGTTATTCTTCTCTAAAAATGTAGACGTTCGTCTTACAACAACAAACATATTTCGTTGTACGAAAAATATATATGCTTCCACGAAAAAACAGTTTCTTGGTCCAAGCTTCTTACTCTGAGAGATACATAAAAACTTGTGCAATTACTTTAAGATTTTAGTATGTTTATGTTGAGTATATTTTGCTCTGATGAAGAAAATATTATTCTTCTTCATATGAAAAGAGTAAGATGTTCAATTTACAACCAAAGCAATATTTTGTTGGGTGAAAAATATACATTCTTCAACGAACAAAGAGTTTCTTGACACAAAAGTATACGTACGTATCGCCTAAAACAGACGTAATTCCTTTCAAGCAGTTCCTTCATACTTAAAACAAGAAAACGTAAAACTTGGAACATCAAGAAAATCATATTCATACTTTTAGAATTTTGTATTTTACTTGAACCAACCAAATGATCTTTCTGCGGATATAGAAACAAGTGATATTCTTCACTCAAAGATATTCTTGTTGTATAAATTTTTCTCTCTGTGTAAGTTCAAGATGCCAAATTTGCTCGCAATATCATAGGTCACAAGCAAACGCCAACAAACATCAACACTAGGCTAACGAAGGGCTATATCTGTCACTAAATTCTTCATCTTGTTCATCTTGTTCAGCAACTAATAAATTGACTTATATCGATCATGTTTGATGTTTACGAAGTCAAGTAAACAGTACTTTAGATTTTCGAAGGCATAGTACACCATTTAGTTCGACGAATTTCAGTATATGTTATAATTATTTCAACGGATAGTTATTCTTTCGGTTTAAGAGTTTGGTATGTTTATGTTAAGTATATTTTGCTCTGACGAAGAAAATGTTATTCTTCTATATACAAAAAGAGTAAGACGTTCGTTTTATAACAACAACAATATTTTGTTGGGTGAAAAATATACATTCTTCAACGAACAAACAGTTTCTTGACCCAAAAGTGTATGTACGTATAGCCTAAAATGACGTCATTGCTTTGAAGCAGTTTCTTCATACTTAAAACAAGAAAACGTAATAATCGGACCATCAAAACATTCTTTCTTTAAAATAACTTATTCTGCTTCAGTCAAATTGCGTTCTGACACTAACAGTTTCTACAACACGTAAATAATTATTAACCTGGCAGATTACATAAAAAAAGTTCGAACGATTTTTACGTGAATCATTTGAGGAGTTGTGGTAGGTTGTTATATTTAAAATGCATTTACAAATAGTATTTGATGTTAGCTCTTTTTAGAATAGCCTAGGCAAATTGCCCAACTCATTAGCAGTGCAATATCCATGGTAAAAATATCATATTAAACTCTAAACTATGAATTACTATATTTCTCCAACTCCAACATTCTGAGAACTTCTAACAAAACCCACATTCTGATCAATATAATAACCAAAAACACAAAGCATAACAAATCCATAACAAAAAAAAGAACTCGTTCACTTACTCTGATTCATTATTTTCAAAGATAATATGTCCTTCGGCGTTCTCGTACTCCTTCCCGGCTTTGGCCGTTCCATCCTCGGTCCAGTACGGTATAAGCACCCTTCCCCTAGCACCAGAACATCTTTGCACCACCAGTTCATAAGTACCGACACTTTCAACTAAGTCAAAATTCTGCTTGGGAAATTTAAACAGACCTCCGTGGTCATCGTCCAAGATGATGATCGTCGCCAGATTCGGGCTTCCCAACATCCCAGGGGGCTGACTATTCCTCAACCTCACGTAGAAATGCTCATCAGCTTCGAACACGTCATCATCGATCACCTCCAAGCTGAATCTCTTCTCCTTATCGCCAGGAGCGAAGTGAAGAGTACCCTTAGCGGCGATATAATCAGCTCCTGCGGTTGCTGTACCATCCTCAGTGCAATATTCAACAGCCAGTGGTCCTTCGACATCTCCAGTCCGAACGACACGAACTTCGAATCTCCCACAGGATTCTAAGACAGTGTAAGTGCTTGGGTCGAAGAAGACACGACTTCCCGATGATGTGAACTCAGCAGCTCCAGATTCTCGTTGTAATTCGGCTTTGACCTCGCTCAAATCGCTTTGGGCACGCTCTGATATCCTTCTCAACAGATCACCGCTGCCCATTAATTTCCTCGTGGCTTGTATGCGATAGAAAGCTCTGGACTTTGGCCCTCTGTTGAGCAGAAGCTCATGAGCCATGCGTTCCAAGGATTCCAGGTCGCAATTCGGGTGCTGAGCTCGTAGTTCTTTGAGGGTGGTGATGTACTCGAGTTTGATCTCTTCGTGGACGTCATCAGCGTCCATTAGGTTCGTCGTTCCGAGTTCTAACGCTTCGGCTTGAACGATGACACCTCTTCGGTTCATCCTATACCCTTTCCTCACGTATTTGTACATTTTTCGATCGGCCATGTAAGCTGTTAGGACCGTGGCTGGGAAGAATATAAAGGTTAGGAGGGCTTCCCATACTTCGACCACACCAGGGGAGATGACGGCTAGGATTAGGTACAGCCATATGTAAGCGAATATTGACCACGTCGCCGTTACGAAGAAGACTCCCAAGTGTTTGATCCTTCTGACCTCGCCTTTCGGGATGACCGAAACGCAGATGGCGATGATGATGAAGAGGTTATACGCCGCTGATCCAACGATGGTTCCAGGACCTAGGTCTCCAGCTTCGAAACCCTTAGCGTAGATCTCTATTACGGATAGAAGGATTTCTGGTGCGCTTGATCCTAACGCCATCAGGGTTAAATTGGCGACGGTTTCGTTCCAGAGTCTCACCACGACGATGTGTCTTTCTCCGTTCGCTTTCCTAACTTTAACCTCGCGTTCTTGCGAGGTGATCACCTCGATGGCGGCCATGAACCGATCTGAGATGATGGAGACTCCAATGAATAAGTATACGAGTGCTATGAAGTAGACCATTCCCCTGCTGGATTTTTCCGAGCGGTTGACGTTGACCAGTGGTAGCCAACAGGGAAGGACGAGGCCATCAGTGCACGCGATGACATCGTTGGCTATAGTCACGTTGTTGAGGGATTCCCCCATCGCGCGCGCCGAAAGAGAACAGATGAGATAGAAGAGAGAAAGGCGTCGTCCTACGGCGACGGCATTACACACGCACGGGCAACACGACACACGCTACTGTCGACGGTGCACTGAAACGCGGATCGCGCTGAAACCTCGCGGTCCGCGCGCCGCAAGACGGCGGTCGTCGACGGACGCGCACACGCTCTCGCCAACGTGCCCGGGTAGGCAGGAGTAGGGTTGCCACATCGGACAACTTATCACGATTTCTACATATTATATTTCTATATTTATAATATTATTGAGCAAACACGAACATATGTTAAGCAGGACTATTCTAGGTGGATTTGGTAAAAATTTATCATATTTAGGGCTTGTTTATTCACCTGCCTACAAACTTGTAAACTACATCTACAAGTGGCAATTCTTTGCCCAATTAAGGGAATATATGTATTGAAACCAACGATGTAACTATTATTAAACGGTGTGCTTGAGAAATCTTGATATCAATCATATTAATAGATATAAAATTACTAGAATTCATACGTTTACGCTCAACTGCGTCAAGTGTACTTATTAACTTCCTTCGGGCGGTTTATACTGACTCTGTTGGTGCTGATCAAACGATACAAAGGCAGATAATGCACTCCAGAACTGTGATATGATGTACACGTGACTATCTCGTGCAACATCATGGAAAATAATTATGTTTAATTGTTAAATCTATAATCAACAGATGACTATTAGGTACTGTTCATCGCATAACTGGGACTAACTGGTAGCAATTAAGTTCCTTCTATCTCTCATTAAATATTTCCTTTGTAACAAAATAATTAATAATTAATTTATTGGGAGAATACTTTACTAGCAAAGAATCGTTTCATCGGGCACAATTTTCGTACAGCGCTTTGAGGCATGCGAAGCAGAACATGACAACTAATTTCATGGAAAATTAGCGTTGGAACGAAAACGAAAACTAGAACAGAGAGTACAGACCCACTTTGTTAACGATTTTCGGTACAAAGGCAATTCGACAGCGATGAAACCTTCAAAAGATATTGACAGAGAGAGAGGGTAGGTAGGATACAATTCCCCAGTGGTGCACATGACTCATCGCTTAAGAGGTTTATACAAAATGGAGCCTGTCTCTTTCTAACATGAGTGATTCCTAACACGAATATCTTTGATTGAAGAATATCACTTGTTTCTATATCTGCAGAAAGAGCATTTGGTTGGTTCAAGTAAAATATAAAATTGTCAGAGTAAGAATATGATTTTCTTGATGTTCCAAGTATTAGGTTTTCTGTATGAAGGAACTGCTTGAAAGGAATTACGTCTGTTTTAAGCGATACGTACGTATACTTTTGGGTCAAGAAACTGTTTGTTCGTTGAAGCATGTATATTTTTCACCCAATTGATGTAAAACGAACGTCTTACTCTTTTTATATGTAGAAGAATAACATTTTCTTCGTCAGAGCAAAATATACTCAACATAAACATACTAAACTCTTAAACCGGAAGAATAGCCGTTGAAATAACTACATATATTGAAATTCCTATTACAATAAAATATTATTTGGATAGCAAAAATATCCTCATCATGCTACTTTCTCTCTTACAAATAAATAGCAAATTTACTAATAAATTACTAATATTTCCCTCGCCTCCGCCAAATTGGAACATAAATAATTGAAGGTTATTTTCTGTTACAATTAACAGATTACTGGGATAGTAAAACGGCCAAAGTAATGAACTAAAACACGTATAAAATTCTATTAATCACAATTATGAATGTTTAAAATTTACATCGTAACATACGGGTGAGTTATTGAAAGCGCTGGCAAACAAGGATTCACCAGAAATTCGTTCAGAAATTCCCAATCAGAAATACTTAATAAGGTCTTTCTTGTAGTGCTTAGCACCGATTTCCCTTAAGTTTCTCCTAATAGACTTATAAACAACACACATAACATAAATAACTTACAATCTGCACAACCATTAGTCCGTGACTGCGATAAAACCTATTGGGGATTATTTATTTATTCGCTCTTGCGACCCCCGTCAGGTGTGATTGATTAATCGTTTTCGCGCCACGCTGTGTCGACAGTTTAACATTTCCATTACGCTTTAGATTTGATTTAAATTGGCCATTTTACCGGGGTGCCAAATTTGTATAGGGCGATATTTAAATATTTACTTTTCGGCGAAATTCCGCTCCGTCATCATGACATTCTAAAATATAAAGGATGAAGATAAATTGTCATAAATTTAACGAAAATACAGCAAGGTTTATAAGAGTATATTACATTACAAGAACTGTCGGTAACTTAATGAATTGTTTGATACAGAGAAACATGTTTATTATGAAGAGAACTGTTCATTGGCGTTCTGAATTTCTTATCTAAGCACTAGATTAAGCACAACTCAAAGCACGAAAGTTGTTAAAGGCTATTAAAAGGCCATCGGAAAGTTTCTGGTCGGAAAACTTGTCGATTTCCTCGTATTAGAACTTTTCCTCAACTAATTAACTTTATTCGACAAACCTTAGGGCAACTTTGATTGCGAAAGCAGATTTAAGGGCGAGCTTAATACTTGTTTTCATGCAAAAGAACGAAAAAGAAAAAAAACGAAAAAAAATACTTCAAAAGGCAATTAGTCAGCTTTATTTAGGAGGACTGAATGGAAATGAGAACTGCATGTTCTTTAAGGGAATTTGAAATTAAAGAAGGTCAATTTAATGATTTATTTGACGTAAACATACAAGTCCCATGCTATGTTGTGATCAAAACAACTTACAGAAGAAAATAGACCTTAGAGGCAGAGACAAGAGTCTTATCGAATCGAAATACACCACCATCATCGGACAATGAAAAAAGTCATATAAGACTGGAACAATTAATGGGTAGTTCTAGAGGAATGCGTGGTAGAAATAAGGTGATAGAGCACGAGGATACAGACACTTGCGGACAGCTGAATTTTTTCTTATCTTTGATAAATTGTTTAATTAACGTTTTGTTTATTTCATTATTGGTATTAACATTATTCACTGTGACTGTATATAAATTGAAAATACACATATTAGTCAAGAGAATTGCGACAATCACTTGTCTGGTCTGTCATATAATCTTCGAGTACATCTTATAAGTGTATGATCTAATTTATTGGGGTCAAAATCGATGTGATATGTCATAAACTGTGATTAAGTAAACAAATGTATACCTAGGGTACACGAAACACTTCAGATTTTCTCGCACTAGCATGAGAGCAGATACAATCTGGTGCAGATAAGGTTTACGTAAAATGATACAAATTTGAGACGTACGGCACCTAAACGCACGTCAAAGAGTCAGTGCAAACCGCTCAAAGCAAATCAATCCACTTCATTGACGCATTTATTTCGGTATTTTGTAATTCCCGGTACACCAAGTCACACTTAAGTGTCTATTTATAGCATGTATTATTTCGATAATGGTGATATTGTTATAATTTAACCTACGCCATTTAATAATACCGTTTGCACATCATTAGTGATGTAATCAGCACTGACGGTAGTTCTTACCTTTGGTATTGTATTGATTACACAACAACGAGACTGGAATAATTAATAGTGTTACGAATTACAATACAGAATGACGCATGCAAAGTTTAATGGTGTGTGATTACATATTGATCTCGTAAGCTCTAAGCTGCATTTGCGTCATTTAAATTTAGTGATTTGCAGTTTACGAATAGTAGGTTTTACCGTTGTTGCCTTTGGGCATGAAATACCTCGTCTCTAGTTTCGTTTTTTACTTTCCGACTAGAACCCTTGAAGGAAAGTATTGTAATCGACGGAGATTTTCGCGGAAATACGTCTTTTAAATCCATTACAATGATTTCTGGAAAAAAAATGAGTAGGTATGTGGTTTTGTGTCTGTGACAGGCGCCCAAACAGAACAACGGATTGGGCTGTATAATTTGGTATACATATTTATAGATGTTTATAACTAAGAAGAGCACAGTTGTATATGCAACCAAATATACACGGGCAATTTATAAACCATACACTGGGTATGATTGGTTGCATATACAACTGTGCTCTTCTTAGTTTGAAACTATTCTACTACGATTGCTATTTGAACAACTGTACAATCAAGATTATTGTAATCTTGCAGTAGAACACGTCGTACGATAGCAAGTTATATCGCTGGCGCCCTCTAGTGCAATTTAATTTCACCACGTACACGCGATTAGTATTTCCTCGAGACAATTTGGAAAGTTTCATTACCGAGTAATTTATGCCACCATGAATTAGATTTTTGATTTTTTAATTTAATGCAGAATGATCTGAAGGAGAATAGAATTTAAGGGCACTTGTACAATGCTCAAAAGAAGGTAGTCCCAATAATAAATAAACTTGTCTTATAATAATAATAATAATATTTATTTATCCTAAAAAAAATTAACAAATTACAGGACACGTCACGATTAATACTATACAAAATTATACAAAATGTCTTAGGTCTTGGAGAATTGTCTTAGGTCAGTAATGTTGTATTTTATGACTAGAAAGAATTTAATTCACAAAAACCAGATGCAATAAACTAGCAGTAGTCTCAATAATAAATAAACTTGTCTCAGGTCAGGGATGTTGTATTTTATGACTAGAAAGAATGTAATTCCCAAAAACCAGCCATAAAACAGTAGGTAGTCTCAATTTTAAATTAGTTTACAAACATGTCTTAGGTCAGAAATGGTGTGCTTTATTACTAAAAAAAAAAGACAGCAGGAACTCTTAATAGCAAGAAAAGAATCAACATTTTCCGCGTATGTTCTTCACAATGATCTGGTTAATTTCAAATCCTGCTATTTTGTCACCTTATCCTATCCCAGATTTCTTGATGATGGGTTGACTGTTCAAAATCAAATTTAAATATATTCTTTATACAAATGTGATTTGGGTTGTAAATTTTCTTAACTTTAATTGTTATTTGAATTAATTAACATCGAAAAAATACTTAGTTTATGTTTAGGTTAGTAGTTTCCCATTTCTGGTATATAATACTCTAAAATGTTTACTTTCCGACTAGTGCCTTAGAAGGAAAGTATTGTAATCGACAGAAAAAAAAATTCGAGATTTCAGTGGAAACATGCGTTTTGGGGTCCCCTGAATCGATTGCAATGATTTCTGGAAAATGTATGTGGGTGTGTATGTGTGTATGTATGTCTGTGAACACGATAGCGTCCAAAAGGAACAACGGATTGGGTTGAAATTTGGTATACATATTTTGAATTGCCAGGGGACGAACTGGATTGTTTTTGGCCAGATCTGACAACCGGAGGTATCCGATTTTGATCAAACTGACATCAGCTTCTCCACCAGTGATTTTGAATATGTATACAAATTTGCAGATCAATGGGATGAATGGTTTAGGCGCTATAAGAGTTTATAGAAACTTGAACAACTTGAACTTGAACAAATTGTCAGATTTTAACAAACGTCAAAGCCACTGACATAACATGATATTGAATGTCAGTATAACAAATGTTATTATCTCATGGAAACTAGCGTTAGGTAGGGACCAGAGTGGCTATGGCTTCAAAAAATTGCATAATTGCAAAAGTGTTTCGACCATTCATTGTGCATATAGTCGGAAAGTTGCGTGAGGGCCACCCCAGATATTTATAGCATGTGGAAAAGATATGGCTAATGTACCACAAGATAATGTGATACATCAAAAACCAAAAACATACGTTTGCTGTGTCATACCATGGTCATGCCCTGATGGAAATCTTGTATAAGAACCAATACAATGTGCACCTGTGGTGCAAAACTAGTATGTAATTGCACAAAAAATCTTTTGAATACAGATCAATTAACAACAAAAACTATTGCAAAATAACTTACATGCTCCGAACCATCAAATTTGGCAACACCATCTTCCATTAAGATCACACAAAAAGTCATTAAACACACGAAAAAATCTTAATAACACCGATTATTTACGAAAAGCTATGATATGGTTTTGCTATGAGGTAATGACAGTTTGTTGTGACACCAGCATGCTGGTGTCGTGTATTGGCCACTTAACCCGACACTTTTTGTCGGGTGGCAGGCTGCTTTCAAAGAGATGTTCACACAAGGGAAATTCATGCGTTTTGATGTTGTGAAATTATAACCGCGTGTGATTTTTACTTTTTCGTCCCAGATTTCACGACTTTGAATATGTTTATTTCACGAGAAGTGGCAGTAAGCCGCTGACACCATGTCGATATTATACATATGTAGATGTTACCTGCGTGCTAAGATTGTTACTTTGAATTAGAGTAGTTTCAAACTAAGAAGAGCACAGTTGTATATGCAACCAATCATACCCAGTGTATGGTTTATAAATTGCCTATGTATATTTGGTTGCATATACAACTGTGCTCTTCTCAGTTTGAAACATCTATAATTCATAGAGAAGAAATGCTTATAAGAAAATAAAACCCATGTATTAATGTAATATCTTTTTCATTGTTTATTTAAAAAAAAGTTTTGTACAACTATATTATTATAATGACAAATACAATCATCTAGCAGCTTGAAGAACTTTCCTAGATAACCTCATCAGACCAGAAACAGGATCCCTTCCAAAGTATTTAACCTGCAATTCATCCCCAACCGCCAACCCTAACGCCGATGGATGAGCAACCTAAACAAAATAATTAAATATAAAAACAAAATAAATAAAAAACAAAATAAATAAAAAACAAAATAAATAAAAAACAAAATTATAAAAAACCCTTTGCACCAAACAAACCAATCACATACTTTTCTTTGGTCCAACTGCGAATTATGCAACAGTGCAGGTGGCATCCCTGGATACAGTGTTACCATAACACCAATATCCCGCAATTCACAAATCGTCGCTTTATAAACACCCCCAAACTCCAATTCCAGAGCCTTCTCCGTATTCAATAGGTTCGTAATCATTTCCTGAGCTTCGTCCATTGCATGCTGACTCGGAGCAAAAATTTCATACGTGTTATCGTCGACTTGATTAATCTAGAGATGTTTTTTTAGAAGAGTGTTATATTTTTGAGATTAGGAAGGTTTTTTTTTTTCAATTACCTGTACACCAGTTTCTAAGAATATTTTTTTTAAATTTATACCACCTACTCCGAGTAATCGTGATCGTTTATGGGGCTCAACTTGTAATGTTTCACTAACGGGCCAATTGTCTTTATGTTGGGACCTATACGTAAAAAAAAATTTGAAATTAATAAGTAAACATATCGTAATAAATGGTCTAGTGTGAGAAATTTGACAATTTAAATTAAGCTTTATGTCAATATCCAAGTTTTAGAGGTTAAATTTTTAAAAGATAAGAAGAAAAAATACTCACCTAGGTTTATCAATACATTCATGCATGATATCAAGAATTTTCCCCTTAGCTTCAGTACCCTGTTGCACCGCTTCCATGACAATCTTCAGCGGTAATCCGGGTATTTTAATATCAGCTTGTAACGCCGTTATGCCCTTTTTCGTTCCGGCCATTTTAAAATCCATATCACCCAGATAATCCTCAATTCCCTTCAAACCAAAAACCGAAACTTAGCCAAACAAACCATACACTAAAACCTACTAAATCATAATACCAAAATATCCGTCAAGACACGATAATCCTCCATATGTTTCGTATCTTTATTGGCAAATTTCGTAACTAAACCTATTGCGACGCCAGCGGCGGGAGCGGTAACGGGAACACCGGCGTCCATCAGAGCTAAACTACCGCCGCATATGCTGGCCATTGAACTGGAACCTTAAAAATGCGTTTTGTGCAAAATTTTTATGGGAATTTTCAGAAGAAATTGTACCGTTTGATTCTAGGACTTCGGAAGTTAATCGTATCGTAAATGGAAAATCTTTGGGGACGGTTGGGGCAAGACCTTTTTCGGCCAGGGCTCCGTGCCCCATTTCTCTTCGACCGATCGGGCCTATACGGCCTGTTTCTTTGGTTGCAAACGGGGGGAATTCGTAATGGAGGAAGAAATTCTTTTCTTTGACACCGCTGAAAGAAAAAATTTCTTCTTATTATGTTGTTATATGTTTTATATGTAAATGGTGAAATATTCTGCTAATTTTAGCCTATTAACTTGAACAAAAACTTTGTCCAGTCTCAATCCATTTTAATTGCAACCATCATAATACATATGCAGACTGTTTTAATTCAATTTTCTACCACCACAATGGACACTGTTTCGATCGTTGGGGCAAATAAAAAAGGTCTAGTGTGCCACCAAATTTAAGTAACGAAAACAACAACACTGGTCAACTCTAACCTCTAAAACTTGGATGTTGACATAAAGCTTTTAAAAATTTTAACTGTCAAATTTTAAAGTTGGCCAACCTATAATATTTTTCATGACACACTAAACCTTTCTTTCATAAAGACTACACAGAAAAACTCGGCTATTCAAAAAAATTAGTTAAAAATTACCTTGTCAACATAGCTAAAGAATCCATTTTTAATGCACTCTGCTGCGAGTCCAACGTAACCGTGCAGAACACCTGCGTCTGTCCTCTTTGAAACAGTGCGCTGCCGTGCAGGGGTTTATACAGATCAACCTGGCAAGTGATATTCCGTAAATCCCCTAATTTTCTCCCATCACATCTCACGTCATCCTCGAAAATTAAGTCCCTAAACTCCTTTTTAATAGTCTTATTGATACCTTCACTGATTAACGCACCATCCATATCGGCAAAACTAGATCGTATCTTTTCCGCGACGTCCGACCTAACCTCATTCAATGCGTTATCCCTACTTAACTTATCGTGACCGTAATTCCTGAATATCTCCCGGACTCTCATCTTACAGAGCATTTCAAGAGCCTCCATGACTTCCTCAGATAATTGCGGAGGTTGTTCGAAAGTTCGCTTTTTAAGTCCGTATTTTTTCTGCATTTTTTCGATCGCCGCGCAGATTAACTGCGCTTCTTGCGTACCTTTTTTAATCGCTTTTAACAGGTCTTGTAACAAAATATTATCAGCCTGACCTTCGAGCATAACAACTAGATTTTGTTTTGTCGCGGAAACAATTAAATTCAAACTTGACAGTTGCATTTCTTTACGCGTCGGATTAATCAAAATTTCGTTATCGATAAAACCAACCCTAACAGCCCCGATGGGACCCTCCCACGGTATATCACTTAAACTTAAAGCCGCCGACGCGACATTTATAGAAATCACGTCAGGATTGTTTACGCTATCGACCGCTAACATGTTACACATGACTTGCGTTTCAAAATTGAAATTCTCCGGGAATAACGGGCGTAGGCTTCTATCGATTAAACGGGAGGTTAGGATCTCCCTTTCGGTCGGTCCTAACTCCCGTCGAAGGAAGTTCGTTGGTATTCGACCAGCCGCTGCTGATTTTTGTCGATAATCCACGACAAGGGGTAAAAAGTTGCTTGGGGTTGGTTTTGTCTTTGATACTGCGGTTACCATAACCGAGGTATCTCCTAAGGTCCCTACCGCACATCCATCAGCAAATTTAGCGTATTTTCCAGTGGATAATTTGAGTTGTTTACTGGAATTGAAAGAGGTGACTATAATGCAAAGAACAACGAAATTGAACGTACCTACCCGTTGGTAAATTCTACAGAGACTTCGTTCTCTTTAAATACATTATTATATGATCTGTCGTTACGTATTTTCGGCTTATTTTTATGTAACAATCGGGAAAATCTAATTCTTTGTAGCATTTTGCATGCCTAACCTCACCTAACCTAATATTTTGAAATTTGTGAGTGATCTGATATTAGTCCTAGTTCTTTTCTAGTGCTTTCTTTGTTTATACGTTGCAAATGTGACAACTAACAGCATTTCGAAACACTTTCGAATCACATTCAAACCACAATTCAAAAAATGTCTACAGAATCAAAACCTCTCTTCAGAGATCTAAATGCTGACGACCCCGACCCCGAAGCAACAGAAGTGGATTCGCTTTGCATGAACTGCCATGAAAACGTACCTTTCTTATCGATTTAACAATTTTTGAGGTTATAAAACATGCTTTCTTCCAGGGAAAAACAAGACTTCTACTTACGAAAATACCTTACTATAAGGAGGTTATCATCATGTCGTTCGCATGTGAACACTGTGGATACTCCAATAATGAAATACAGTCGGGAGGTGCTGTTGCTGAAAAAGGAATTCGTTTTCACTTGCTTGTGCAAAGTCCCGAGGACTTAAACCGGCAGGTTGTCAAGAGTGATTATGCTAGTGTTAAAATTGTCGATTTGGATTTCGAAGTACCGGCGCGGACGCAAAAAGGAGGTAATTTAATTAATTTTGTTCGCTGTTGTCGTTGTTTGTATTTGTGGTTGTTTGCGTGTTAATAGAAGTTACCACCGTGGAAGGGGTTATAAATAGGTGCATTGCTGGACTGGAGCAGGATCAAGTTTTGAGGAGGATACAACATCCTGATGTCGCGAAGCAGATCGATGAGTTTATTGCTAAATTAAATAAACTGAAAGAACTTGAGAAACCTTTTACACTGGTAAGTTAGCTATTTTTTTAATGTTATTATTTTTTCTTCTCATGTGAAATGATTATTTATAACACACTAGATTTTATTTTATTGAACATACTATATCATAGGCTACAGAAATCAAGAGGCGACTGACTATACATTGTCTTATGATTGCAATAAAATAAAAAGCATAACAAAAATAGAATTTAAAAGTTGCACAACAATTGTGCAAAATTTTGTACTTCCTGTTTTGTCCAAACAGATTTTTCTTAGCTAAAAATGAAAAATATATATATAGAATATATTTGAAATGAATATATTCTGAAAAAAATACTCATAGAAATTATTTAAACATTTATTTGAATAAAATTGTCCATAGTTATTGTTTGACAACATAAATTAGTTTATAAAATGGGTTCTCTGATTAGATTTTAGATGATATCTCAGGAAATAGCTTTATAGAGAATCCCAATGTACCACAGAAAGACCCAAACTGCACAATACATACATATTTACGCACGAAAGAGAATGACCATCAGCTAGGTGTATTTTCAAAGGCTGAGGTAAGTTTACAATATTATACAGTTGCAGACAAAAATCTGGGATCATTTCTTATAACAATATAACAGCTTTGTTTTAGTTCATATTACAAACTTTTCAAAACTTCTAACATTAGTAAGAAAAGTCCCACATATTTGTCGGTAACTGTAATATCAATAATTTTCTTATTATTTCTTTTGTTTTTCTTTTATTTTGTTTTACGTAGTGTTATTATTAAGAAATGTTGTTATTATTAAGGTTGAGGATACCGAAAGTGGGATTCTTCATCCGATAGCAGAGGACGAATTCGCACTAGAAGATTTGCAAGGCGAAGTCATGCAGTTTGCTACAAATTGCAACAATTGTGGTGCTCCTTGCGAAACTAATATGAAACTCACAGGTAACGCATAACAAAATGGTTTATTGGTTGCTAATGTTTGAACATTTTTAAAGTTTAAAATGTATTTTTACTTATATTGCCTTGTAAAACTTAAAAAAGGTAAAGAAAAAATAAACTAAAAGAGAAAGTATGAAATATTGGTAAATCTTAACATTTTTGTTGACTATAAAAAGTTGCAATTAAAACAGTTTGAAAATATCTGTCAAAGAATTTAATTCCTTAGAAATAGCTGTTATAAAACAGCAGGTGGTCTAAATATTAAACTTGTCGTAGGTGGTAAGGAATATTGTATTTTATAACTAGAAAGAATTTAATTCCATTGAACCAGTGACTATGTATAAAACATTTAAATAATTAAATAATTAGGTCAAGAATGTTGTGTTTTATGCCATGAAATAATTTAATTCCCTAGAACTAGTTGCCCTAAAACAGCAGGTAGTGTTTGTTAAAGAATATTGTACTTTATAAGTAGAAAGAATTTAATTTCCCCGAATCAGTGACTATAAAACAGCAGGTAGAGTAAATAAGTAGGTCAGGAATGTTGTATTTTAGTATATGAAAGAATTTAATTTCCTTAAATCAGTGGCTATAAAACACCAGGTAGTCTAAATAATATCACAAAGATTGTTCCCATACATTTTACCTTTGAACTTGTACAATTTTGAAATGCACTTTAACTATTTTTGTAGACATTCCACACTTCAAACAAGTAATAATTATGGCGACAGTTTGCGACAGCTGCGGAAACAGAACCAATGAAGTGAAATCAGGTGCAGGTATTGAACCACACGGGGTTCACATAGAAGTCGACGTACGAACTAAAGAAGACTTCACAAGAGATATTCTAAAGGTAATAAAATCGTAATTTTTATTATTTAAAAATTATTTTCTTTTAAAAATTATTTTTTCTTTCAGTCTGAAACATGTTCTCTGTCGATTCCACAGCTTGATTTAGAGGTGGGACCTTGGGCTTTGGGGGGAAGGTTTACAACAGTCGAAGGACTCCTGATAGCAGTCAGGGACCAACTGGGTGATCCGAGGCAATCTCACATGGTCGGGGATTCCCAGGACAACGAAAAGAAAGAAAAGCTGCGAGAATTCATGAAGAAGTTTGAAGAGATCATTGATGGTAAACGGATTGTCACCGTTATCCTTGATGATCCTGCGGGGAACAGCTACGTACAAAGTTTGTGCGATGATGATCAAGTTGATGACAATTTGAGGATAACGAGATATGAGAGAAACTTTGATCAAAATGAAGAATTGGGGCTGAATGATATGAAGACAGAGAATTATGAAACCAAATAATATAAGTTATGAGGCTAAATAATAAAATTTAAGAATAGTTGCGAATTAAAATAATAAAATGGGGAAAATTTTATTATACATAATATAATTTAAAATAAACGTATATTAAAATTATATAGTTTTTAATTTATAATTCTAATCACCCTCGCGGAGCACCGTCTCCCCATCAAGCTTTTTCAGGTTAGGAAGTCTTTTTGCAGCCTCTGCCTTCCACATGGCTTCGTCCATGCTTTCATACAAAGGATTGCCTGTCAATAAATTAGAAAATTCATTTCATGAGAAATCGCTGGTATAGACAACCATCATTACTGTTATGTTGGTTGCCTATTCAGATTCTTACCAACAAACAACAATTCCTCAAGGTTTGGTATATCCTGCAACTTGTTGAATTCTCCCCACTCCTTCACTAGATTGTTGCTCATATACAACACCTTCAGTTTCTTCAAGACGCCGACCCCTTTAATTTTTTCTATGAAATTGTATGAGAGCCACAATTCCTCTAGAGTATCTCCAACACCTTCCTAAAGGACCATGGATAGGGAAAATTAAATAGTAAGTCTAATAGATGGCGTTGTTAATAAAACGAAAAAAAATATTACCAAACCCGAAAAATTTTTAATATAATTTCTTCCCAACGACAGAATTTTTAGGTGTTTCAGCGAGCTGATGCCGGCGATCTTCTCGATCATGTTAGTGCTGAGGCTCAGTTTTCTACACGAGGGGAAGGAGAGAAACATCAGTGGTTGTATTAGATGAGATATGTCTACATACGAACTGGCAGTTTGTGAGTACGGACAGCGAGTTGTCCATTTTCTCGATCGGCGGAAACTGGAACTGAAAACCAACTTCAGTTGCCTCGCTGATGTCCGTCCCCGGATGCTTTTCCTCCCATCTTTTAATAGCGTCCTTTATGGTCGTCGGCTTTGACATTTTTCGAGATTTTCCGCCCTTTTATTTACATTTTTGACATGCGTACTTACCCGTCGCCTTGGCAACCGATGTTGCGAGTAGTTACAAAATTCGTCCACAGCGTCACGAGCGCCATTTACAACAACATGCAAATGTCGCAATCATTAATTACACCTATTTTCAGCAGTGGTGTAGAGTAGTTTCAAACTAAGAAGAGCACAGTTGTATATGCAACCAATCATACCCAGTGTATGGTTTATAAATTGCCTGTGTATATTTGGTTGCATATACAACTGTGCTCTTCTTAGTTTGAAACATCTATACATAACTAATCGATTTCTACTGTTATTTTCGACGTACCTTCTATTTTTACGGAGCACGCAAAAAACGATTCAAAAAAAACGATTCTTTACACCAAATCGTTTTCCATTTTTGGTTTAATTGCAGAAAGATGTTTGAATGAAATAAATCTGGTTTTATTTGAAATAAAGATCGGCCTTGAGATAAATAAATATTCTATTTGAAATTATTTGGAAGAGAAAGACATAATAGATTTGAATGAAAAAAGTATGTGCTTGAATAAAAAACATGCGGTTTTATTAAAAATTATTGCTATGTCTACTGGCGGGAAGATGGCGCCGACACATCTCTAGTCACACGTTGGCTTAGTTTAAGCTTATATAAGCTAAGCTATAGCTTCTATAGTAAGCGAGCGGTATTGTGTTCTCTCTCTTTTCACAAACAAACATGAATTTTATCGAGAAATATTTTTGTAAAAGTTACCAATACGTGAAGTGTATGCTTTGCGCGCTGTGTTGGTTGGAATTGACCGAGTTTTTTTGGTACTTATGTCGGATGTGTGCCTGTATATACCCTATTTGCTTCGGGTTCGCAGGTAAATTTTTTTTATGCATTTCATATGTTGTTGTTAGATGTTCGGTCATGTTCGGTTCAGTACTGGTACTGGTAGTGTTTGGATCATAATAAACATTGTGGATGAATATTTTTGGTTATATTTGATTATATTATTGTTGCAGATGGACAACGACGGTGATGTAGTGAAGTGTTGGACATTTAGTTGTGCGCGGTTTTAAATCTTGCGTGTGTAGTGTTGAATAGCAGCCGTAGATGCCCAAGGGAGAAGAAGGACTGACTTGGAGGAGGATTTTACCGGAGTGGCAGCTTCCAAGGACGAAGACATCTAAAGGTAGGTTCAAGGAGATGTCATCCTTCGTTGGAGGGGAAGAAGACGCGATAAGGTAGGATTTTTGGACTTCTCTAGGTTCGCGGCGCGTTATCGGTCTTTTTGACTCTCTACGGAGTTCTGTAGAGTCGTCAAAAGCAGTGGTAGTGCTAATCATCTGATCTTGATCGGTGGTATTATTAAAAAATTCCGGTAAGTGGGTATTTCTTTGTACCTAATTCTTGCGATACCTGGCAGAAACGAGCGAGAGGGAAGAAGATGTTGCTCTGCAGATTAGCGGGGTGGTGGTTTGGGATCTTCCCCCTTGCTCGTTTCTGCTTCAAAAAAGTTAAAATCTGTGTTTTTTTTTGTTTCAGATGGACGAGGAGTGGTTTTCCTTTTATATATACTTAATAGGCGCTACAAAAGTGTTCAATTTTTATAAGTAGAATTAATTATTTTTTTTTTTTTAGTTTTAGGAGCATGTTGGAAGTGATTTATACTCTTGATACCATTGTTTATACTCTTTATCCATGGATTAACTGCAATGATCAGGTGTATGGTTTTTTTTAAGTAAGTAACTTTATAGATGAATGAAGTAGTTATTATTTTAACAACACTGAGTTTATACGTTTCTTGTTGCAGATTAGGAAGGAAGAACCTAACCGATCTAGATCAGATCTAGGAGTCCCAAAGCTGGCGTTTTCCTCTGCCAGACATATAGGTAATAGATGCCTTTTATAATACCTTATTTGTATGATAAATTTGTATGCAAATCTTATGATGTTTGACAGTGCCGGATTTACAAATGTGGGGGCCCCGGACAGTGGGGGATGTGGAGGCCCCTTAAATTAAACAGTATGTTTTAAAATAATTGTATTCTAAAACATATTGTCAGATTTTGACAAACGTCAGTGCCACTGACATGACATTAAATGTCAGTATGACAAATGTCTTTATGTCATAGAAACTGATGTTAGGTAGGGTACAGAGTGGCTCTGAAAACTTGAATAATTGCAAACATGTTCAGACACTTCATTGAGCCAACGGTGTAGTCGGAAAGTTGGATGAGGGCCACCCCAGATATTTTTATTTAAAAAGAACGTATAGTTCTTGAAACAAAATGTTCATTTCTTTTGAAATATTATGTTATTAAATTTAAATTTCTTTCCGACAACCAAAGTTTTGTCTGCCACTATTGAAGAAATTCTCTCTGTGTATTCCTTTTCCTAGATTTTTCTACAGATAATATATTGTTATGAACTTGATAATAACTTTTTAAGCATTTCTTGCCACCCCCAAAAGACTGCCGCACTGGGCAATTGCCTTTGCTTGCTTAACGGATAAAGCGGCCGACTATTTTTGTTTAAAATAAACCTTTCAGATCAGACTTTATATTTGAACTATTGAAATCACAATCAACCCAATACATATTCTTCAATTGGTCAATAAATGAAAGATTGGTTGGTGCTGTGATGGACATAGATTTTATGAAATAATTTTAATTTGCAACCAATTTTATAACATAAATTGCCGGACTACAAAATTCTTCTACGGTGTAATAAATGATCTAATAAGGAAGTTAATTCGCCTGAACAAGCGAATGTAGATGGTACTACTTACCTCGAATTGTTTGATTCAAATTTCTATCACCAGAGTGGAGACTCTTTCGTTCGTTGAGGCGGATTCACAAATGAAACAAAATGATTTTGTATAGCACCGTAGTTAAATGTTTGTTAATAGCTATTTTGTGGCAAAAGTCTAAATAATCACTAAAAAACTAAAAAAAAACAGAAGAATAATAACCAAATTTCTTACTTCTTAACCAAATTTATTACTTATCATCAATAAAAAAATACACATTACGCCTTAATCTTTTTCCTTTTCACTTTTTTACTGACACCATCTTTCTCTTCCTTCTGTGCTACGGTTCTTTTCAACTTCTTCTTCTGCACATTCTCACCAATAACCTCCATATTTTCAAATAATTCATCATACTCTTCATCAACATTTACCTCTTCCCCTTCCCCATTTTCAACCAATTCATCCACATCCGGTTTCTCCTCTTTAATCACTGGCTTTATAAGCAATCTTGTCAAGGATTGTTTCAAATATTCCTATAAAAAAAAACAACAGTCCATTAAAACAAAATATACAACAAATAAACAAGAATACAAACAAACCTTATAAATAAGTTCCTTAGTATTGATATTATGCACCCGTAGATACCTATCTAGACTCACGCTAAACACCAGGGGATTCACGGGATCACAAACTATATCCGAAACACTTCCCGTGAACATTTTGTAAGTTTTCACATTCTTCCCGGCTTTTAAGTCTATCAACTGCATATAGCCTCTTGAGGTACCAACCATGCACTGTTTATCTCTGTACGCAGTCGTTATCGTGGTAAAACTCGCCTTGGGTTCTTCAAACTTACAAACGGGGCGCCTCTGGGCACGTTCGTCGTACAGGAGCACCAATCCTTCTTTTGTTACGCAAGCGTTTAACATTTCGTCGCTTGGCAAGAAGCAGATTCCTCGTATTGATGTCGGGATTGGTAAATTCAACATGTCATGGCCCAGCTATATTAAAATTTATTAATACGATACCCTATTCAAAAAAATCATACAAAAAGAAGAAATAAAACAACGGAAACTCACCGATTTAACCTTAAAAATGCATTTTTTTGTTTCGACATCCCAAAGTTTAAAGTCGTTTGCTTCACCACCAGTACCAATAACATTTTTCCTATTCGGATTGTATCTCATACAATCCAATGTTCCATCACTATTGCTAAATTCAACTTTGAATTTATCTATAACTGCATCGCTCCACACACTGACGTGTCCACTTTTCCTCGCAATAATAATTCTGTCATCAATAGCCTCCACTCCAACAACAGGGCCTTCGCCCTCAATATTATCTAACCTATTCGTAATTTTACTCTCACGAGTATTATAAAACTTCACAATGCCATCTCTTTGACCAATAAGTATATCGTCTTCAGTCGCACCCCACCGAAACGATGTAATTTCAGCATTTTTTCCCGCTTCCTTTAATTCGTATGTAGCAGGCTGGCCAGCTTTGCAATTCGTTTCTGAAATAAGCAAAATTTGAGGTTAGTTATCGAAAAGATTCGATTTTATGGTCTTGGTCTGTAAACTTACGGCCTAATATTCCTCTGACTGTGCCGAAATATACGCTATATTGATTTGTGATATCCATTTTGGATTTATTTTAACATATATCTTAAGGAAATTGGTTCTTCGTTGAGAAATGAGTGTGAGGTTATGTTCGTTGACGTTTGGTTTTTACCCACATGTTTAGTGACTTTAGAATGGTTCCTGAAGGATAAAATCTTATAAAATTAGATAAAAGTCTTTAGTTATTTAAATTTGATGAGTACTGTATTGATATCTATCGAATAAAAAGTGTGTAGTTAACAAGAATATATATTCATGGGTTATTTTGTTATGAAAGTTCGTAAAACTAATGAACGTAGCCATATTTGTCAAATGGTTAAGTTATTGGAGCGCAAAACGCGTTTCCTTTATATAATTTATAATAAACGAGAGAACAAACAACAATAAGCAATAAACAAAGCTGCGGTTAGGAAGAATTTTGGGAAAATTTTGTTTAGATCACCTCAGAAATGACTACGATGTTGAGGTTATGTACTAGTATCTTAAGAAATCAAATCCCTAATAATTTCAACGCAAGGGCTATATCTTTATTTCCGAAATTACAACTAAAAGAAAGTAAGTTTTACCTCAAAAGCGTAATGATTAAATTATTTGGTATATCCATTATTTTAGTTCAAGAGATCGATCAAGGAAAAGAAATTATTATCAAAGGCAACTATGTCCCTTCACCAAGAGAAGAGTTTTTAGTAAAAAATCCTATGCCGCATTCGTGCCCGTTGTGCAGTACCGGTTTGGAGTTGAAACACACCGATGTGCTCATCTTGAGTCAGTTTTTGAGGAGCGACGGTTGTATGTTGCCCAGAAGAGAAACTGGTTTGTGTAGAAGACAACAAAAGAAAGTATCTATGCTCGTTACAATGGCACAAAAAGCAGGCTTAATGCCAAATTTGAATCCAAAAAATAGCAAGAGAGACCCGCAGAAGAGATTCGAATGGAAGAAATATAATAAATATTTTGACGAAAATACTATTAAAGTCAGATTTTAGATGTATTTTGTAAAGATCGGTAAATATAGGATTTAAAAATTATTAAGAAGTGTAATTATTCTTGATGTTCTATAAAATTTTATTTATTCCAAAATCTAGTTCTCTACTATCCCGATTCTGCGAATTCCGATGCCTAACATACTGTGGCGCCATCTCTTTAAATATTCCCGAAACAGAATCGACTGGTGTTGTCCGGTAAGAAGAAGAAGAAGAAGAAGGTATACCACGTGACTGAATTTATCCAATTAACTGTCAGTAGATGTCCGCCGCAAGGCCTTGATGTGTTTTAACCCTATTATAATTTGGAAACGATTATTTTGAACGTTTTTCGTTAAATTAGCGATCGACCGGTGTGTGAATCCATCGAGGATTTTGTGAGGTTATCGTGTCGACGTAGAGATCTCGCACTTTGGTTCATATTGTCGGTTGTGTAGACATTTTCCACGAGTCGACAAACTGTATGTGTGGTTGGTGTGTGTGGAACCGAGCTGTTTTGACTCTTCATGTTTTCGCTATTTATTGTTGATAACCGTTCTGTGTACTATCGCCCTTACATTCCTAACCTGCAGTAGTCGATCTAACTCGAAATGGTGAGTAGATTTTGACCGTTTTAGCTACGGTAGTGGGAAAAATCCGGTGTTGAAAATTATTAGGTTAGTGGGCTTGTTACTGACGAAAATCTATCAACTCTTTCCTTGTTCCAGGATACGAAAAACAAAAACGAGAAGGCACGTACGAACGGCGATAGTGATGCTGAGGTGAGTTGATTGGACAAAAACTACAATAACAACAACATTCCATGTCATGTGAACCCAAATTATTTTTAGAAATGGACAACGGTACAAATAGTTTTATGTGTTTATTTATGTTGTGCATTTTGGGGTACCTATTTTAGTGTTATTAATTAATACACGTTTATTAATGTCTTATTATATTATTATACAATAGGGCATCTCCCCATTATTACTTTGTCAACGAGCCAAGACGATGCAAACCGATCTTTAGTTAAAAACACCGCATTCTATTTATTACGTTAGTCGTGTTATATTTAGTCCGTATGCGTTTACTTTTACATAATTAGTGAAGTTAGCGCTATTGTGTTGTGTTGACGTCTATTGCAATTTATTTTTTAGTTTAACTTCAGGCAATTTCCAGCATTTGCCTTATCAAAGTTCCAATTGTTTTTGTCGACTGGATTTTAGATAGTGTTTATTAAATTACTATCTGTCGGATATATCAATTTATTTTTAATATTGGTATCTTTGTGCTCGATCGACTCGAAACATATTTTGTGTCAGATAAAGCATTTTTATCAAGTTTGTATTAGATTTGTTGTTGATTTCATATTATATGGTATAATATACTTAGGTATTGGTCGATTTTGTTTTTACACACTACCATATTGGTAAAAAGGTGCAGGGAAAGTTAGGTTAGCACAGGTGACAGCTGACAGCTAGGCAGATTTTTTTTGACAGTTACAGTAATTTTTGATGCACGCTTATTTTTTATACACGTTAATTGTTTCTTCAAATTAAAAGTGCAAGGAAAGTGAGGTTAGACAGGTGACAGCTGACAGCTAGGCAGATTTTGTTTGACAGTTACAGTAATTTTTGATGCACGCTTATTTTTTATGCACGTTAATTGTTTCTTCAAATTAAAAGTACAAGGAAAGTGAGGTTAGACAGGTGACAGCTGATAGCTAGGCAGAAATTTTTTGACAGTTATAGTAATTTTTGATGCACGCTTATTTTTTATGCACGTTAATTGTTTCTTCAAATTAAAAGTGCATGGAAAGTGAGGTTAGACAGGTGACAGCTGATAGCTAGGCAGAAATTTTTTGACAGTTACAGTAATTTTTGATGCACGCTTATTTTTTATGCACGTTAATTGTTTCTTCAAATTAAAAGTGCAAGGAAAGTGAGGTTAGACAGGTGACAGCTGATAGCTAGGCAGAAATTTTTTGACAGTTACAGTAATTTTTGATGCACGCTTATTTTTTATACACGTTCATTGTTTCTTCAAATTAAAAGTGCAAGGAAAGTGAGGTTAGACAGGTGACAGCTGATAGCTAGGCAGAAATTTTTTGACAGTTACAGTAATTTTTGATGCACGCTTATTTTTTATGCACGTTAATTGTTTCTTCAAATTAAAAGTGCAAGGAAAGTGAGGTTAGACAGGTGACAGCTGATAGCTAGGCAGAAATTTTTTGACAGTTACAGTAATTTTTGATGCACGCTTATTTTTTATGCACGTTAATTGTTTCTTCAAATTAAAAGTGCAAGGAAAGTGAGGTTAGACAGGTGACAGCTGATAGCTAGGCAGAAATTTTTTGACAGTTACAGTAATTTTTGATGCACGCTTATTTTTTATACACGTTCATTGTTTCTTCAAATTAAAAGTGCATGGAAAGTGAGGTTAGACAGGTGACAGCTGATAGCTAGGCAGAAATTTTTTGACAGTTACAGTAATTTTTGATGCACGCTTATTTTTTATGCACGTTAATTGTTTCTTCAAATTAAAAGTGCAAGGAAAGTGAGGTTAGACAGGTGACAGCTGATAGCTAGGCAGAAATTTTTTGACAGTTACAGTAATTTTTGATGCACGCTTATTTTTTATACACGTTCATTGTTTCTTCAAATTAAAAGTGCATGGAAAGTGAGGTTAGACAGGTGACAGCTGATAGCTAGGCAGAAATTTTTTGACAGTTACAGTAATTTTTGATGCACGCTTATTTTTTATGCACGTTAATTGTTTCTTCAAATTAAAAGTGCAAGGAAAGTGAGGTTAGACAGGTGACAGCTGATAGCTAGGCAGAAATTTTTTGACAGTTACAGTAATTTTTGATGCACGCTTATTTTTTATGCACGTTAATTGTTTCTTCAAATTAAAAGTGCAAGGAAAGTGAGGTTAGACAGGTGACAGCTGATAGCTAGGCAGAAATTTTTTGACAGTTACAGTAATTTTTGATGCACGCTTATTTTTTATGCACGTTAATTGTTTCTTCAAATTAAAAGTGCAAGGAAAGTGAGGTTAGACAGGTGACAGCTGATAGCTAGGCAGAAATTTTTTGACAGTTACAGTAATTTTTGATGCACGCTTATTTTTTATGCACGTTAATTGTTTCTTCAAATTAAAAGTGCAAGGAAAGTGAGGTTAGACAGGTGACAGCTGATAGCTAGGCAGAAATTTTTTGACAGTTACAGTAATTTTTGATGCACGCTTATTTTTTATACACGTTCATTGTTTCTTCAAATTAAAAGTGCATGGAAAGTGAGGTTAGACAGGTGACAGCTGATAGCTAGGCAGAAATTTTTTGACAGTTACAGTAATTTTTGATGCACGCTTATTTTTTATGCACGTTAATTGTTTCTTCAAATTAAAAGTGCAAGGAAAGTGAGGTTAGACAGGTGACAGCTGATAGCTAGGCAGAAATTTTTTGACAGTTACAGTAATTTTTGATGCACGCTTATTTTTTATACACGTTCATTGTTTCTTCAAATTAAAAGTGCAAGGAAAGTGAGGTTAGACAGGTGACAGCTGATAGCTAGGCAGAAATTTTTTGACAGTTACAGTAATTTTTGATGCACGCTTATTTTTTATACACGTTCATTGTTTCTTCAAATTAAAAGTGCAAGGAAAGTGAGGTTAGACAGGTGACAGCTGATAGCTAGGCAGAAATTTTTTGACAGTTACAGTAATTTTTGATGCACGCTTATTTTTTATGCACGTTAATTGTTTCTTCAAATTAAAAGTGCAAGGAAAGTGAGGTTAGACAGGTGACAGCTGATAGCTAGGCAGAAATTTTTTGACAGTTACAGTAATTTTTGATGCACGCTTATTTTTTATACACGTTCATTGTTTCTTCAAATTAAAAGTGCAAGGAAAGTGAGGTTAGACAGGTGACAGCTGATAGCTAGGCAGAAATTTTTTGACAGTTACAGTAATTTTTGATGCACGCTTATTTTTTATGCACGTTAATTGTTTCTTCAAATTAAAAGTGCAAGGAAAGTGAGGTTAGACAGGTGACAGCTGATAGCTAGGCAGAAATTTTTTGACAGTTACAGTAATTTTTGATGCACGCTTATTTTTTATACACGTTCATTGTTTCTTCAAATTAAAAGTGCAAGGAAAGTGAGGTTAGACAGGTGACAGCTGATAGCTAGGCAGAAATTTTTTGACAGTTACAGTAATTTTTGATGCACGCTTATTTTTTATGCACGTTAATTGTTTCTTCAAATTAAAAGTGCAAGGAAAGTGAGGTTAGACAGGTGACAGCTGATAGCTAGGCAGAAATTTTTTGACAGTTACAGTAATTTTTGATGCACGCTTATTTTTTATACACGTTCATTGTTTCTTCAAATTAAAAGTGCAAGGAAAGTGAGGTTAGACAGGTGACAGCTGATAGCTAGGCAGAAATTTTTTGACAGTTACAGTAATTTTTGATGCACGCTTATTTTTTATGCACGTTAATTGTTTCTTCAAATTAAAAGTGCAAGGAAAGTGAGGTTAGACAGGTGACAGCTGATAGCTAGGCAGAAATTTTTTGACAGTTACAGTAATTTTTGATGCACGCTTATTTTTTATACACGTTCATTGTTTCTTCAAATTAAAAGTGCAAGGAAAGTGAGGTTAGACAGGTGACAGCTGATAGCTAGGCAGAAATTTTTTGACAGTTACAGTAATTTTTGATGCACGCTTATTTTTTATGCACGTTAATTGTTTCTTCAAATTAAAAGTGCAAGGAAAGTGAGGTTAGACAGGTGACAGCTGATAGCTAGGCAGAAATTTTTTGACAGTTACAGTAATTTTTGATGCACGCTTATTTTTTATACACGTTCATTGTTTCTTCAAATTAAAAGTGCAAGGAAAGTGAGGTTAGACAGGTGACAGCTGATAGCTAGGCAGAAATTTTTTGACAGTTACAGTAATTTTTGATGCACGCTTATTTTTTATGCACGTTAATTGTTTCTTCAAATTAAAAGTGCAAGGAAAGTGAGGTTAGACAGGTGACAGCTGATAGCTAGGCAGAAATTTTTTGACAGTTACAGTAATTTTTGATGCACGCTTATTTTTTATACACGTTCATTGTTTCTTCAAATTAAAAGTGCAAGGAAAGTGAGGTTAGACAGGTGACAGCTGATAGCTAGGCAGAAATTTTTTGACAGTTACAGTAATTTTTGATGCACGCTTATTTTTTATGCACGTTAATTGTTTCTTCAAATTAAAAGTGCAAGGAAAGTGAGGTTAGACAGGTGACAGCTGATAGCTAGGCAGAAATTTTTTGACAGTTACAGTAATTTTTGATGCACGCTTATTTTTTATACACGTTCATTGTTTCTTCAAATTAAAAGTGCAAGGAAAGTGAGGTTAGACAGGTGACAGCTGATAGCTAGGCAGAAATTTTTTGACAGTTACAGTAATTTTTGATGCACGCTTATTTTTTATGCACGTTAATTGTTTCTTCAAATTAAAAGTGCAAGGAAAGTGAGGTTAGACAGGTGACAGCTGATAGCTAGGCAGAAATTTTTTGACAGTTACAGTAATTTTTGATGCACGCTTATTTTTTATACACGTTCATTGTTTCTTCAAATTAAAAGTGCAAGGAAAGTGAGGTTAGACAGGTGACAGCTGATAGCTAGGCAGAAATTTTTTGACAGTTACAGTAATTTTTGATGCACGCTTATTTTTTATGCACGTTAATTGTTTCTTCAAATTAAAAGTGCAAGGAAAGTGAGGTTAGACAGGTGACAGCTGATAGCTAGGCAGAAATTTTTTGACAGTTACAGTAATTTTTGATGCACGCTTATTTTTTATACACGTTCATTGTTTCTTCAAATTAAAAGTGCATGGAAAGTGAGGTTAGACAGGTGACAGCTGATAGCTAGGCAGAAATTTTTTGACAGTTACAGTAATTTTTGATGCACGCTTATTTTTTATGCACGTTAATTGTTTCTTCAAATTAAAAGTGCAAGGAAAGTGAGGTTAGACAGGTGACAGCTGATAGCTAGGCAGAAATTTTTTGACAGTTACAGTAATTTTTGATGCACGCTTATTTTTTATACACGTTCATTGTTTCTTCAAATTAAAAGTGCAAGGAAAGTGAGGTTAGACAGGTGACAGCTGATAGCTAGGCAGAAATTTTTTGACAGTTACAGTAATTTTTGATGCACGCTTATTTTTTATACACGTTCATTGTTTCTTCAAATTAAAAGTGCAAGGAAAGTGAGGTTAGACAGGTGACAGCTGATAGCTAGGCAGAAATTTTTTGACAGTTACAGTAATTTTTGATGCACGCTTATTTTTTATACACGTTCATTGTTTCTTCAAATTAAAAGTGCAAGGAAAGTGAGGTTAGACAGGTGACAGCTGATAGCTAGGCAGAAATTTTTTGACAGTTACAGTAATTTTTGATGCACGCTTATTTTTTATACACGTTCATTGTTTCTTCAAATTAAAAGTGCAAGGAAAGTGAGGTTAGACAGGTGACAGCTGATAGCTAGGCAGAAATTTTTTGACAGTTACAGTAATTTTTGATGCACGCTTATTTTTTATGCACGTTAATTGTTTCTTCAAATTAAAAGTGCAAGGAAAGTGAGGTTAGACAGGTGACAGCTGATAGCTAGGCAGATTTTGTTTGACAGTTACAGTAATTTTTGATGCACGCTTATTTTTTATGCACGTTAATTGTTTCTTCAAATTAAAAGTGCAAGGAAAGTGAGGTTAGACAGGTGACAGCTGACAGCTAGGCAGATTTTTTTTGACAGTTACAGTAATTTTTTGGCACGCTTACCAAAGATACTTAAATAACAAGAAGAACAACGATAGTTATTAAATATGTAGTTATTGTTCCTTTAAATATTTAATTTTATTGATCCGTTGAATATTATGTGTAATATATCAATATCAATTGCTACTGTCTGACACTTGTAATAACTGAAATACATCTACTATGTTCTGAATATCATTTAGGTACACTAAATTGCAGCTTTCTGAATATCAACTGATATATGCTATTTATACAACCGAAGTTCAAAATATCAAACTAAGATTAAATCACGTTCTCAAAGCTGACGTGTACCACGTAAAACCGTGGAATTACTCTAAAAAAATACATTGTTAGCGAATGTGCAGACGTTTGAAAATAAAAACGTTAGAAATAATGTGCTCATGTAATAGTTACATAAAAAATGATTAACATCGCGGAGTACATATTCGCCACAGTACAAAATAGATTATTTAATGTGGTGACTAAGGTCGTAGTTATTTCCGAGATATGTGGTAGATCTTGTTGGCAATTGTCAGCGTTTGGTTCGCTCCGTGAACCGTTAAAAATTGTGATTATAGTCGTTTATTTGCCGTTAAAGTTTCCGCGACCACAGCGCGCGATTTGATCTTTAATCTGCGGCCGGCAGTAAAATACACTTCGGGTTCTGCATTACGTTATAAATTGAGTTTTGCGCACTCCAAAACAAACACTTATTCGCCGGATAGATATGAATAATATTGATAATGATTACTTAACGGTAGTGACGTCTCTAATCATTTTGTTTATGTTTTAGGTTTATTTTTAATTCAATGCATATTTTAATAAGTTATCTATTGTTGTTGGGTTTCACAATTTTCCATTCTTTTCTGCTTAGTTTTTATGTTAGATACGAATTATGCTTTGTCAAGCAATTTTTATTCTATGAGTAAAAGATAGCTTTGTTTGAGCTTTTTCTATGTTGGCAACATTGGAATTAGAAATGGACAATTTACAATCGATTTTGATACATACATGTCTCAGAAAAAACTGCATTTATTGATGCGCCTTGAGTTAGGCAACATTTCTTACTATATACTAGCGATGCAGTTTATTTTGACGCCGTGCCGCATAGTGTTTGTTTTGGTTGATAATTGGAGCAGATCAGCAACTGAATTGTGCTTTAATATGCTTAATTAGTGAGTATAATGTCACCAATTAGGCAGTGCGTAGTGCCAAAGCACATTCTGTATCTTGCCAACAGAGTTTGGTAGCATCTACGTTGGTATAATGCAGTATTTTTGCAATATTTTGGTTTTTCTTTCCCAATTATAGACCAGTTCTTGGCAATTCTTCCTTGCCAATACAATTTTTATCACTAACTTCTTAACACCACAAAACGAGTTATAAATAACGCTGCACGAACCAAACTAAAGGTCTAAAATGAGCAAAATGCATCTTTACTCCTTGCAGTTAGTGATTTACATGTCGAAATTGTGCAAAACCCCTAAATAACAAATTGGCTAACGTCTAACGTCGCATTACTTTCGCAAGAATTTCATACGTTAACGCCAGTACAGCCACACGCCTATAAATATAGCGCCGAGTTGACGCGAACATCGCTACAACGCTAGTTGAATGTAGTTGCACTTGGCTGCGAGCCGAGCGTGACCGCCGTCGCGGCTTTTTAATATCAAATCGGCTCACGAGTTTCAATTTTATTGTCGCACATGTCCAATTCTTGGCAACAGGTCCCGACCATGGGGAGGCCGAACGTTTCAAAACAACATTGCTCCACGATGGAAGCCATCTCTCTCTCTCAGCTCGTTACACAATACCCGTAAACATCATTATTATTATCATTTGACTACGACATGACGGTTTCCCATCGCAGTCGGTCTCGGCATGCCGAAGGATCGATACTTTTACACTTACGACGTATATAAGACGTTTTGGGGACGATTTGAAATATAAAAACGTTTTTAAAACGGGTTGAAAAGTAAGAACGTGTTGAAAACGGGTTGAAATCGTTTTAAAAACGGTTTAAAACCGTTTTTAAGACCGGTTTAAAACCGTTTTTAGAACGGTTTGAAACGTAGAAGCGGTTTTAAAACGGCTTAAAAACCGAGAACGTTTTAAAAACGTTTTTAGAACGTTTCAAAACAACATTGCTCCACGATGGAAACCATCTCTCTCTCAGCTCGTTACACAATACCCGTAAACATCATTCTTATTATCATTTGACGACGACACAGGATCGATACTTTTACACTTACGATGTATATAAGACGTTTTGGGAACGATTTGATATCTAAAAACGTTTTTAAAACGGGTTGAAAAGTAAGAACGTGTTGAAAACGGGTTGAAATCGTTTTAAAAACGGTTTAAAACCGTTTTTAAGACCGGTTTAAAACCGTTTTTAGAACGGTTTGAAACAGTTTTAAAACCGTTTTTAGAACGGTTTGAAACGTAGAAGCGGTTTTAAAACGGCTTAAAAACCGAGAACGTTTTAAAAACGTTTTTAGAACGTTTCAAAACAACGTTGCTCCACGATGGAAGCCATCTCTCTCTCAGCTCGTTACACAATACCCGTAAACATCATTCTTATTATCATTTGACGACGACACAGGATCGATACTTTTACACTTACGATGTATATAAGACGTTTTGGGAACGATTTGATATCTAAAAACGTTTTTAAAACGGGTTGAAAAGTAAGAACGTGTTGAAAACGGGTTGAAATCGTTTTAAAAACGGTTTAAAACCGTTTTTAAGACCGGTTTGAAACGTAGAAGCGGTTTTAAAACGGCTTAAAAACCGAGAACGTTTTAAAAACGTTTTTAGAACGTTTCAAAACAACATTGCTCCACGATGGAAGCCATCTCTCTCTCAGCTCGTTACACAATACCCGTAAACATCATTCTTATTATCATTTGACGACGACATGACGGTTTCCCATCGCAGTCGGTCTCGGCATGCCGAAGGATCGATACGTTTACACTTACGACGTATATAAGACGTTTTGGGAACGATTTGATATCTAAAAAGTTTTTAAAACGGGTTGAAAAGTAAGAACGTGTTGAAAACGGGTTGAAATCGTTTTAAAAACGGTTTAAAACCGTTTTTAAGACCGGTTTAAAGCTGTTTTTAGAACGGTTTGAAACAGTTTTAAAACCGTTTTTAGAACGGTTTGAAACGTAGAAGCGGTTTTAAAACGTATTAAAAACCGAGAACGTTTTAAAAACGTTTTTAGAACGTTTCAAAACAACATTGCTCCACGATGGAAGCCATCTCTCTCTCAGCTCGTTACACAATACCCGTAAACATCATTCTTATTATCATTTGACGACGACATGACGGTTTCCCATCGCAGTCGGTCTCGGCATGCCGAAGGATCGATACTTTTACACTTACGAGGTATATAAGACGTTTTGGGAACGATTTGATATCTAAATACGTTTTTAAAACGGGTTGAAAAGTAAGAACGTGTTGAAAACGGGTTGAAATCGTTTTAAAAACGGTTTAAAACCGTTTTTAAGACCGGTTTAGAACCGTTTTTAGAACGGTTTGAAACAGTTTTAAAACCGTTTTTAGAACGGTTTGAAACGTAGAAGCGGTTTTAAAACGGCTTAAAAATCGAGAACGTTTTAAAAACGTTTTTAGAACGTTTCAATACAACATTGCTCCACGATGGAAGCCATCTCTCTCTCAGCTCGTTACACAATACCCGTAAACATCATTCTTATTATCATTTGACGACGACATGACGGTTTCCCATCGCAGTCGGTCTCGGCATGCCGAAGGATCGATACTTTTACACTTACGATGTATATAAGACGTTTTGGGAACGATTTGATATCTAAAAACGTGTTGAAAAGTAAGAACGTGTTTAAAACGGGTTGAAATCGTTTTAAAAACGGTTTAAAACCGTTTTTAAGAAGCGGTTTTAAAACAGTTTAAAAACCGAGAACGTTTTAAAAACGTTTTTAGAACGTTTCAAAACAACATTGCTCCACGATGGAAGCCATCTCTCTCTCAGCTCGTTACACAATACCCGTAAACATCATTCTTATTATCATTTGACGACGACATGACGGTTTCCCATCGCAGTCGGTCTCGGCATGCCGAAGGATCGATACGTTTACACTTACGACGTATATAAGACGTTTTGGGAACGATTTGAAATCTAAAAACGTTTTTAAAACGTGTTGAAAAGTAAGAACGTGTTGAAAACGGGTTGAAATCGTTTTAAAACCGTTTTTAGAACGGTTTGAAACGTAGAAGCGGTTGTAAAACGGCTTAAAAACCGAGAACGTTTTAAAACGTTTTTAGAACGTTTTAAAAACGATTTGAAACCTAGAAACGTTTTTAAAACGTGTTGAAAACTAAGAACGTTTTGAAAACTGTTTTCCAAACTTATTCAGGTCGTAAATTATAGCTAAATTCTTTAAGATTATACATGTTTGTTGTCATTTTGAATAATTTTGACAATATACCTGTGGAACAATTTATTTACAAGTTCTAGAAGAAAATGCTGTGAAATCTCGTATTTAGTAGCGTGTTATTGTTTGGAGGTGTATTGGGGTTAATTTATTCCAGCCAGAGCACAATTCTATAGCTATATTTGGACACCACCCTCCCCTTTACGCTACATTTAACTTTTGCTCGTTGACTTCACGATAACTTTGATCAATCGACCAGAAGAAAAGCGCATGATCTAATCATACAGTCTTAATCTAAATTTGGAGAACTAAATTTACACGTAAATATTCTTTTTACTTTCCGAGTAGAGCCCCTAGTCGAAAGGCGATAATGTGGAACAAACAAAGGCCGAATCGATAAACTTTATTACTTATTTAAGTGTTGCTGTTCTGCAGATAAAAAGTGAATAACCGTTGAGAATTAGCAATCCCATATGGCGCTGTTGCGTCACAGTTTCGCGGTGTGGACAGACAATACTGGAAATTGTGATTTTGGAACTGTTTGCTCTGTTGTTCAGCCAAATTATGCTGTTAAATACACTCAGTGCGGTATACATCTATACGACGAATTTGCTTGCTTAATATTTACATATTTCTTACACTGAAAATGTATTTTCGGGTATTATTATATCAAGACAGAACAGTAAATATTACAGTTTATTTAAGAGAAGTTTACGGTTTAGTTTGCTAGGTACTGCCAATTCACAAAAGAAGCGACTTGGGTGCTATTTAGATAAACGAATGCGCTGTTCGTTTTCTGTGTCAGACGATTTTAACCCATAACGACATAACTTTATTCCAACCTACACAAATTTAGGATTTTAGAAGAATTTGAAACAGCAACTTGAAGTTTTAATAATACTAAGAAGACGAAGCTGTCATGTTCATGTCGAACGCTTCTACCACGGCAAATTCTTGTATATTCATTTATTATACACTACATTACTTATTAAAGCAAAGCTTGCACGAGATATCATTCGGTAACTCTATTTTCAAACTTATGGGCATTTAGAAACAATTTTTAAACCAACTCAAGTTACATACTTACCTTAAACTACTACAATTCATGAATTTGGTGAGCACGTAAACACCAAAAGTACGACATGTATCGTAACGTAACCAAACAGTAAATTGAATACAATGTATATAATCACATAAATAATATCATTACATTAAGATACATAAGCACCGCAAAATTCTAACCGCAAATTCTGTCTAAACGATGTAGGCTGCAACAAATCTACCAGTAGTATTTTATGTAAAATGTATTCTACCATCAATACATGTACTAGTTATACAACAGTACTAAACAATAACCAAGGCGTGAAAATGTATCGTTTCAGAATCCTTCATGGTGTATCGTTGTTACGTTTATCGTGGGCAATCTCTGTTGATTCCAGGATTCAAAGTAATTTGCTTTGCCAACCACTCCAACAGGGCTAAATACATCGATATGAAAGAGTATGTACTCAAAGATATTCGTGTTGTATCGAATAACTTTTTCCCTCTGTGTAGATCAGTGTTTCCCAACCTTTTTTGAGCTATGCCCCACCGAAGCTGGTCTAAAAATCTCATGCCCCACTTCATATTGTCTTTTTTTATACCTATAACAGTGTTGGAAATGAACCTTACTCGGAACGGTGTACGTTTCTCATTTCGTCATTGGTACACATTCTGCCCAACAAATTTTGACTAATTTCCTCTCTGTGACGTAATGAAAAACTTGCGCCATTGGGGGTATAAAAATAATTACATAAAACAATAATTTATTTGATTATTGAAATAAATACTAAGCATTTTAGCAGAAACAAAATTTGCTACATATTCTATTATAACAAAATAGAAATAAACATTCACTTAAAAACTAATACAACACAAATCTGCCATATTTTATTATAACAACACAAAGTTAAACATTTACTCTAAAATTGAAATTGTCACTGCAAGTGTTAATCGTACCATTGAGTCTAGTTATCAAATATTCGTACTCATTGCTAAATCTGGAAAAGCACAAAATAGGGGACCATTTAATTAAACTGTCAATATCAACATTTGTAAAAACGGTTTTAGAAAAAGATGACAAAGATGTGATAGCTGTGCCCCTTAGTAACAACACTGTCAGAAAAAGAATGGTTAAAATGAGCAAGAGTGAGAGGCACTGAGGCCTTGTTGATAACTTATGTAAGGTACATTAATAAGGAACATTTTTTTGAGGAAATGTTATTCTGCAAATCATAAGAAAGCACCACGACCTCCAGAGATATTTTTTCTAAGCTAAAAAACTATGTTATTAATTATGTCGATAATATTCCAATACAGAACATAACATCTTGTGCTGCCAATCGTGCTCCTAACATGATGGGCAAGAAAAGTGGCTGTTTAAAGATGAAAATCCAGAAATGCTTGTTGTGCATTGTGTAATCCACAGGGAAAACTTGGTAGCCAAAAATATTTGTTCAATGAAGTATTAAATTTAGTTATAAAAAGTATGAATTATTTTGTACTTCACAAATTAACTTGAAATATCACATTCGGCATTAGCTTTGATACAATTGACATATTTTATAACCGAATTTAATCTTCATTGAGAACTGGACAAACATTTTTGGTTACCAAGTTTTCCCTACGAAGCTATATTAGACAATGCACAAGAAGCATTTCTGGATTCTTATCTTTAAACAGCCGCTTTTCTTGTCCATCATGTTAGGAGCAGTCTGCAGTACAGGATGTTATGTTCTGTATTGGAATATTAAAGACATTGAAGTAATTTTTTTGCTTATGAAGAATATCTCCGGAGGTTGTGATGCTTTCTAATTTACAGAATAACATACCTTCAACAAAATGTTCCTCAACAATGTATCTTAAGTGGCATAGCTATCACATCTTTGACATATTTTTCTAAAAACGTTTTTACAAATGTTGATGGCTTAATTAAATTTTTCCCTATTGTGTGTTTTTTTTTCAGATTTAGAATTGTGTAGGGATATTTAATAATTAGCCTCAAGGATATGATTAACGGTTGCAGTATGAACGGTACAAAGAGACTTTAAGGTAGGTTTTTTTTTTCAAAATTTTTCTATATTCCAATTGCCCCCCTCAACAATCATATTGCCCCCCAGTGGGGCGTACGCCCCACGTTGGGAAACACTGGTGTAGATAGTTAAGCACGTATGATGTGCTAAGTTATACTGATTCCATTGATCAATACTTTTGATACAGAAAAGAAACGCCCCATGAGGATTGCTGGAAATCTAGACGTCCCGACACTAGGAGAAAACGTTCTGTTTCAATTGAAAAGTTCGAAAGTAAAATTGCCAAAAACTTTTCCAATTTATTATACTTACATAGATGGTAGGTTGCAACATGATTAAAAAAAAAAAATACTGGTACAAAAAGTACAAAAACATGGCCTCCAGTTTGTGATCCTTTATACTGTAACCTAACAAAAGAAAAAGTAAAAATTTCTCTAGGTTTTCATAGCGTTTGGTATTGACTGTATTGCGTCAATGATCGGATATAAATGATGCATGAAAATAGTTAAACGGGCACTGTAAACATTGTAATTCGGTCTGGCGGTATAATGCCGTAGTCGCTGCCTCGTTGTATGTTTACAAGAACAGAAATAACCGTTCCTTCGGTCGTTCGAAGCTCGCGTAGCCCGCGGACTAACTCGCGAATTAAAATTTCAAGACTACCTCTTGTGAGGACGCGGACGTTTACGCTGTTCATGTGTACAGTCAATGGTTGCTAACGTACGGCTTCTCGAAGGTTATTGCTCGACTCGTTTGTATTTGAACAGTTGGATTTTACAATTTTTAATCGCGGAGAACGTGCTCGTTAATAAATTACTACACTGGGAGGATATTATCGAATAGGTATCTTTATGCCTTACGCCAATAGAAGAAGAGAAATATATGATTCCGTGTACGGATTAATCCGCATTGTTTCGGGAATACGGATCCTGTGGGATGGAGTATGGAATATGTTAAAAAAATTACATTTAACATAAAAATGGGGTGACTTTGAGTACCTCTTTAAACAACAAGAACGTTTTTGCTTAAACATAGAAACTGAGAAAATTGATTTGTTGTGTATTATTATGCAATATAATTTGTTATGACAGTAAAACAGCTATTTGCATAAGTATGGAATGTAATACATAATAAAGTTAATTACAGTAACTTACTTGAACACTCGTTACTTATGAGAAAATTGGCCATAAAATAAATACTTAGTCAATGGTACATACAACATATCGTGTGTTCTTTAGACCTTGTTAAATTTTTTTATAGAAACCTGATATTTTCTAGATTTTCTTATGGGAAACGTAATAGGTTTGTTCGAGCAGTGAAAAAACTAGTTTGAAATTAATTTGACTGTAAATTAATTTGAATGGATAAGGCAATTGAATTATAAATAAGTAATGACAGATTATTTCATTATCTAAAAAACTAATTCCGAGCTAGTTCTTGACAGCTGCTTGTGCAAAGATATAGCTTTGAACATTGTAAAAATTGCTTTAAAAATTGCATTGGAACATTGCATTGGATGCAGGGGACCTTCTAGGGTACTAGTTGGAAAGTAGAAATGCGAATGTGTTGCAAATTGTCAGATTTTGACAAACGTCGGTGCCACTGACACGACGTGACACTAAATGTCAGTGTGACAATAGTATATTATTATACAAGTTTTATAATACGTCAAATTGGTGCATGAGTTGTCTCGTCGCTGGCGCTCCTCGTGCCCCAAATGAACGAATGCGCCAATATGTCTTATAAAACGAGTGTAATATACTATTTTTTCTACTTTGCGTCATTAATTTTATAAAAATTTAGAAGTATATTAGGTAAAATTCCAATCTAGAGTATTTATGGGTGCAACCGTTGGTAACACTGTCATCTGTCACTTAAATTCAAATATCTGTGAAAAAGTAATTATTGATAATTATTATATACCATCATATACTAGTAGTACGAAACCTAGGATGCAACACGCATGTTTAAATATGTATTAAAATATACATACTTCGCAGTTTGTGCGATTCTAAAAAATCAGTTTGTGCTTACTTTTGTGGTTATGTGTATTTTCGTTTGACATGCATTTGATATCAATGTCACCAATCTTAGAAAAAAGTTACCCAAATGAACGAATGCGCCAATATGTCTTATAAAACGAGTGTAATATACTATTTTTTCTACTTTGCGTCATTAATTTTATAAAAATTTAGAAGTATATTAGGTAAAATTCCAATCTAGAGTATTTATGGGTGCAACCGTTGGTAACACTGTCATCTGTCACTTAAATTCAAATATCTGTGAAAAAGTAATTATTGATAATTATTATATACCATCATATACTAGTAGTACGCAACCTAGGATGCAACACGCATGTTTAAATATGTATAAAAATATACATACTTCGCAGTTTGTGCGATTCTAAAAAATCAGTTTGTGCTTACTTTTGTGGTTATGTGTATTTTCGTTTGACATGCATTTGATATCAATGTCACCAATCTTAGAAAAAAGTTACCCAAATGAACGAATGCGCCAATATGTCTTATAAAACGAGTGTAATATACTATTTTTTCTACTTTGCGTCATTAATTTTATAAAAATTTAGAAGTATATTAGGTAAAATTCCAATCTAGAGTATTTATGGGTGCAACGTTGGTAACACTGTCATCTGTCACTTAAATTCAAATATCTGTGAAAAAGTAATTATTGATAATTATTATATACCATCATATACTAGTAGTACGCAACCTAGGATGCAACACGCATATTTAAATATGTATAAAAATATACATACTTCGCAGTTTGTGCGATTCTAAAAAATCAGTTTGTGCTTACTTTTGTGGTTATGTGTATTTTCGTTTGACATGCATTTGATATCAATGTCACCAATCTTAGAAAAAAGTTACCCAAATGAACGAATGCGCTAATATGTCTTATAAAACGAGTGTAATATACTATTTTTTCTACTTTGCGTCATTAATTTTATAAAAATTTAGAAGTATATTAGGTAAAATTCCAATCTAGAGTATTTATGGGTGCAACCGTTGGTAACACTGTCATCTGTCACTTAAGTTCAAATATCTGTGAAAAAGTAATTATTGATAATTATTATATACCATCATATACTAGTAGTACGAAACCTAGGATGCAACACGCATGTTTAAATATGTATAAAAATATACATACTTCGCAGTTTGTGCGATTCTAAAAAATCAGTTTGTGCTTACTTTTGTGGTTATGTGTATTTTCGTTTGACGTGCATTTGATATCAATGTTACCAATCTTAGAAAAAAGTTACTAAAAACGGTGTTACAATTTGCTAATTGTTACACCGAAAACAGTGTTACAATGTGTGCATTGTGAATGCAAAGTAGAAAAATGTCATTATGTCACAGAAACTGACGTTAGGTAGGGTCCAGAGTGGCTCTGACTTCACAAAATTGAATAATTGCAAAAGTGTTCAGATACTTCATTGTGGTGTAGTCGGAAAGTTGTTTGAGGGCCACCCCAGGTATTTTGTATAGTGATCATTAAATATAAATGCTACCAAATTTCATCCCGATCCGTTGTACCGTTTGGGCGCTATCGTGTTTGCAGACATACATTCTTACTCGCATGCACACATTTTCTAGAAATCATTGCATTACTTTCAAAGAATCTCAACTGTGACTGTGGCTCTTTAAAGATGAACTTTAACTTTAATTTGAAGTTCAAAATGTCCGGAATAAGTTTGCAAAATTGTCTTAAAATGGAGGGGAAATTATTCAATTATTCTTTTGCTAACTTTCGTACTGTGCCCTTTTACTTTTAAGCCCGACAATTATCTTCTTGAAGCAGTTAAAAGAAGTAGGTAAACATTGTCATTAAAAAAACTTGTACGTACAAGAAAAAAAATCCTTTTAACGACACTTTTAAGGTTTCCTCGTAAAAGAAACTCGAACTTGAGGATAAAACAGTTTAGCATCTCGCATTCCCTCGCCTTAGCATCTTCCCCCCTCCTCCCCACATAATGTATAATCGAAGTATCGATTTTGTACTACGCGCCAAGTGACGAAACAAAAAAGAAACGTCAATTTCGTGCCTTAATTGCGTGTCAAAACAGTTCCCAAACGCGCGCCCCAAACATTGGTCGGCGCTTGGCGCCTCCGCCATCCGTCGCCGCCGAATCTCGCGACATTCCACCACGGTCGGTCGCCGAATCTCGCGACATTCCACCACGGTAACGGTCACTTTACCAACTCACTCACTCACTCGCTTGGCGGCAAATTAGCCGGAGTCGTGGAGCACTGCTCCGTTTACATACACACATATGTATGCCCACACGGTTTATTTACATGAGACAACGCATTCATCGTTCGGCTGTCGCTACTGACGGATCGCCATCTAATAACGGTTCGCCCTGCTGGGTAGTAGTATAGTGTTTTGTTTGGGTTTCGATTAGCTAATTTTTTTTCCGCGAGCGCCTGTTCTATTTTCGGGACTTTGACGTGCCTTTTTTATCCGGGATAGTGCGGCCAGGTGCGTCGGTTGTGTGTATTGGTTGTCGTATCTTCGGGTTTTCTTCTTCGTGTTCGAGTGGTGTTTGTGAGGATATGGTGTGGTGTGATTGTGGCGGTGTTGTGAGTGTTGCGTAATTCGACGTTGATGGACACCTGCATAGCGCGGATATGGAGTTACCCGGATTCTTTAGACGAAGAAAACGCGGCGTCACTGACCCGGTATTATTTTTTTTACCTTCTCCAATTTGTTTTTATTTTTTTTTGCTAACTCTCCTGACTTCTTGTATTAGAAATAGAAAATTGATGATTTATATTAAGCAATATAATCTGTATGCGGTAAACATTGATCGATTGTGTTTATGAAACGTTATACTTATTAATATTATCGGTGACATTGGTGTACTCTGTCGTTTCGTGTTGTCAACAACATTGCCGAAGAATTCTTGGCACATTGCTAGCTAGGTTCGTTTTGGAATGGTGGGCCGTGGAAATATACCGATCAGCTGATCGAAGTTGGCATTTGTCGTCGTTTGTTTTGTACAGTCTAGACTCTAGACTATAGAGTGTAGAGTCTAGATTCTAGAGTGTAGACTCTAGAGTATAAACTCTAGAGTGTAGACTCCAGAGTGTAGACTCTAGAGTGTAGACTCTAGAGCAGTGTTTCCCAACCTTTTTTGAGCTATGCCCCAGCGAAGCTGGTCTAAAAATCTCATACCCCACTTCATATTGTCTTTTTTTATACCTTTAACAGAGTTGGAAATGAACCTTACTCGGAACGGTGTGCATTTCTCATTTCGTCATTGGTACACATTCTGCCCAACAAACTTTGACTAATTTCCTCTCTGTGACGTAATGAAAAACTTGCGCCATTGGGGGTATAAAAATAATAACATAAAACAATAATTTATTTGATTATTGAAATAAATACTAAGCATTTTAGCAGAAACAAAATTTGCTACATATTCTATTATAACAAAATAGAAATAAACATTCACTTAAAAACTAATACAACACAAATCTGCCATATTTTCTTATAACAACACAAAGTTAAACATTTACTCTAAAACTGAAATTGTCACTGCAAGTGTTAATCGTACCCTTGAGTCTAGTTATCAAATATTCGTGCTCATTGCTAAATCTGGAAAAAGCACAAAATAGGGGAACATTTAATTAAACTGTCAATATCAACATTTGTAAAAACGGTTTTAGAAAAAGATGACAAAGATGTGATAGCTGTGCCTCTTAGTAACAACACTGTCAGAAAAAGAATGGTTAAAATGAGCAAGAGTGAGAGGCACTGAGCCCTTGTTGATAACTTATGTAAGGTACATTAATAAGGAACATTTTTTTGAGGAAATGTTATTCTGCAAATCATAAGAAAGCACCACGACCTCCAGAGATATTTTTTCTAAGCTAAAAAACTATGTTATTAATTATGTCGATAATATTCCAATACAGAACATAACATCTTGTGCTGCCAATCGTGCTCCTAACATGATGGGCAAGAAAAGTGGCTGTTTAAAGATGAAAATCCAGAAATGCTTCTTGTGAATTGTGTAATCCACAGGGAAAACTTGGTAGCCAAAAATATTTGTTCAATGAAGTATTAAATTTAATTATAAAAAGTATGAATTATTTTGTACTTCACAAATTAACTTGAAATGTCACATTCGGCATTAGCTTTGATACAATTGACATATTTTATAACCGAATTTAATCTTCATTGAGAACTGGACAAACATTTTTGGTTACCAAGTTTTCCCTATAGAGCTATATTAGACAATGCACAAGAAGCATTTCTGGATTCTTATCTTTAAACAGCCGCTTTTCTTGTCCATCATGTTAGGAGCACAGTCTGCAGTACAGGATGTTATATTCTGTATTGGAATAATAAAGACATTGAAGTAATTATTTTGCTTATGAAGAATATCTCCGGAGGTTGTGACGCTTTCTAATTTACAGAATAACATACCTTCAACAAAATGTTACTCAACAATGTATCTTAAGTGACATAGCTATCACATCTTTGACATATTTTTCTAAAAACGTTTTTACAAATATTGATGGCTTAATTAAATTTGTCCCTATTGTGTGTTTTTTTCAGATTTAGAATTGTGTAGGGATATTTAATAATTAGCCTCAAGGATATGATTAACGGTTGCAGTATGAACGGTACAAAGAGACTTTAAGGTAGGTTTTTTTTTTTCAAAATTTTTCTATATTCCAATTGCCCCCCTCAACAATCATATTGCCCCCCAGTGGGGCGTACGCCCCACGTTGGGAAACACTGCTCTAGAGTGTAGACTCTAGACTCTAGAGTGTAGACTCCAGAGTGTAGACTCTAGAGTGTAGACTCTAGACTCTAAAGTGTAGACTCTAGACTCTAGAGTGTAGACTCTAGAGGTGGGTAGTTCGTGAACGAACTAGTCCGAGAGAATGGCTCCCGGCTTTGAACAAAAGAACTAGTTCTTTAAAATAAAAAGAACTAGTTCGCAAAAGACCTGCTTTGCTAAAACATATCTCTATGTATATCTCATTCAGTGAACGACTTGTAGGGACATGAAATCTAGTTCGAAAGTCCTGCTTTGGTGAAACATATCCCATTCAGTGAACGAGTTGTGGCGACATCAAACGAGCGATATAACACCCTGCCCGCCAGTTGTTTCTTAACCTAACGGCGGATGTCAAAAATATAATTAGAGTATAGTTTTTTTTCCTATTGGATAATGGATTACACTGTTAATAGTAGTTTCGCCAGTATATGTTATACTATAATTTATAAATAATACCCCAATTCCACCTAAAATTGCAGTATGAATAAGGCTAAAATACGTGCAGCAATATGTCTTTTATGCCTTATTAAATAAATATTTAAGAAATATACCTAAATAAAATAAGACAACGATTCTTCGATCAATATAATTATAAATAATTATTTATTTTCAAAACAAAATAACGATTCTTCAAGAAAAAGACAAAGTGGGAAGGCAGACATCGATTCTGTCCAAACTAGATCCTAGTTTCGTTTGGAACGAGATATAAACGTGCTAGAACACACAAAGACACGTTTATCGAAGTAGTATGTCTCAGGATCAAAGTAGTTCTTCAGAACTAGTTCTTTGAACTAGTTCCTTTTTGTGAACTAATCCGGAAGAACTAGTTCATTAAAAAGAACTAATAAGCCCATCTCTACTCTAGACTCTAGAGTGTAGACTCTAGACTCTAGAGTGTAGACTCTAGACTCTAGAGTGTAAACTCTAGACTCTAGATCTAGATGCTCCCGTTGTGGGTGACAGTGACAGTTCAAAAAGATAAAAAACAAACTGGTGGCTTTCAACCAACTTACCGACTAACTAATAGAATAACATTTTATGTCATGTCAGTGACCTTTATCAAAATTTGTCACTTTGCAACCACGAGGACGAAGGCTGTGGATTCTGTCAAACTGCTTCTATAAAAGCTAATAGCTCCTAAACCGTTCGTTCATGCTACTGATCTGCAAATTTGTGTACATATTTAAAGTCACTGGAGGATGAGTTGGTATGAGTTTGGTCTCAATGTGTATACCAAATTTCAGCCCGATACGTTGTTTCGTTTGCGCTCAATCGTGTTCACAGACATACATACCCACATTCATACATACATACATTTTCGAGAAATCATCGCAATCGATTCAGGGGACCTCAAAACGCGTATTTTCGAGGAAATCTCAAAACGTCATTTTCCGTTGATTACAATACTTTCCTTCTAGGGTACTAGTCGGAAAGTAAAAACCTATCACCATTCACACACCCTGTATATACTCAAAACTGAAACCCGAATAAAAACTCAACTGCCCAGCTGTTGATAACTGGTTCGAGAGAAAATCAACGTTTTAATTTTTGCTATATCTTCTTTAAGAATAGAGGTAATGGAGTGAATTAAAAAATAAAATGTTCGCAAAGGATCTTGTTACTGTTTTATTCACGTTAATACCGGGTGTTACAGCTGTAAAAAAACATACAGGGCGTCAAAGTTTAGGCAGGAAAGCATGACAGCGTTCATACACCTTGTATGTAGGTATGTACTCAACACAGAAAGTCGAATAAAAACTCGACTGTTGATGAAGAATCAGGCTTTCAAGCAACGAAAGAATTATCAAAATTGGATAACTGGTTCCAGAGAAAATCAACTTTGAATATTTGACAAAATTTGTATTATCTCCTAATTCTTTTGACAAGTGTATATTGAAATTCATTGCTTATTAAATAAATAAACAAGACCAATAACACAAGGGAGCAAACTTCCAACTTTCTGATACAAAAAAAATATTAGTTAGATAGATTTATTGTGACTAGTGTCTAGATTTACAGATACAGCGATACTGACAAAAACTGCAACAAAATCATTTAACAAGTTATATAAATTCAAAGAATATACAAAAGTACTGCCATTCAGAAGGATCGTGGGGAATATCAAACTCGTTCATAAGACCCTCAACATCGTGACATACACGTAAAGATCCTTCCTCGTTACGCTTTGTAGATATACAGGGTATTCCACTCAACTGGTTTGTTGGACCTCTTTTGGGTTCTAGTACTACTAGTACTAGCTCTTTTTACTTTATCATACGTAGTATGACAAAGTATTGTAATCGTGTCGAAAAAAAATTGAGATTTTAGCGGAAATATGTCGTTTTGGGCCCCCTGAACATTTTTCACCAAGGTACAAAAAAATGTCTGTGTGTGTGTGTGTGTGTGTGTGTGTGTGTGTGTGTGTGTACCCGTTTTTTGTGGCGACGATTCCGGAGAAACTACTGAAGGTATCGAGACGAAACTTCATATTTAGAAGTTTCGTGACTAAACTTAGAGCTGAAAGAAGTTTTGTCCAAAAGGGCCCAAAGAAACTCGAGGTTTACTACTCTTATCATTTTTCAACGATTTTGCAAATTAGCCGCCATTTCTGTAATTTCGTCAAAATAGTTAAATAATAAACTATAGTAGAGAAAATGTTGTATAATTTATGTCCATTCCATTTTTTGGAAAAAAAATTAAATCATAGTAAGCGGATGCCCCTTGAACTTCCAAATTGCCCCCCTGAACACGGCTGTATCGTATGATAAAGTCATGTGCCTGGCCACATCAGATTTTTATCTAAAGCCTCTACTTGTAGTCTACTTCCGGTCCACCGGAAGTAGACTACAAATAGTAGAACTAGCAGAAAATTTTAATTTCAAGGTTTTTCTAAAAATTATTATGTATGTACAATGTTTGTAATTCCTGTTTTATTTATTGGAAAGTGGGTTATGGCACAACATAAACATGTAACAACAAAACAGAAGATAACATCATCATAAACAAACCAATTTGATTATGAAACAAAATCACAACTGCGCACAATAGCGTCGAATTAAAACAAAACATTTAAACAATAAATAACAAATAATCGTTAACGAAATAAAATTTCTTATCTATCCTCCACTGCACATTATCTCAAAACCAATAAGCAACAATCCAAAGACTTCACACATGAACATAATAATCATATCTATCCCTATATGTTAACTATAAAATACAAAAACAAATAAACTTCAGTAGCAATATCACAATTTACTTGACCAAATAATAATTCTTAACGCCTTGTTGTCACGCTGCCCCATGAGACATAATAATCATAAATCACACAAACCAAAAGTGATAAAGAAAAATAAACACACACAGCCAAATCTTCGGTCTATATTTAGACGTGCTATCGATCTTGCTCGGTTGGGAGGATGTCTATTTTTAATACAGTCACCGAGGCAAATAACCGAAAAGTCGGTGGGAGGAAATTATAATCAAGTGACATATTTGTTCAAGTTGACATAAATGTTCACATTCTTGGTGTTCCATAGCTTTGGAAAGTATTTGGCAAGAAAAAAACAAAGAAAAAAACTATATAATGACATCGGTTAATGGACTTTTGTGTTTGCAGGATTTTTTGTGTTATCTAGTAATAAATACTCCTTAGGTTACTGAGCTTTTTTTAATTTTTAAGCTGAAAGATTGAGATTGAATTTAGGTTGAAAGATTGAGATTGAATTTAGGTTGAAAGATTGAGATGAAACGTTGAGATCTTTGTCTAAATATACTGACAAATGGGAATTTGTGAATAGTCTGCACTGTGTCTTTGTTACGTTGTCATTGGGATAAAACCATTGTTTATAAAGTATTATGTTACTTATATCTTCAATTATGCAAATGAAAAGCTGGTGGGATGCAATGGCTAACCTTGAAATAAATTAATTTAAAAGTAGAACTTAATACGTTGTTCTTGTTATGTATTGTATATAACTTTTTTATTATTTTGTTTACATGGTTACCCATTTGGTTTTCTTTTCTTTAATATAACAATAGGTACTTTCCGGGCTTTTATCTGACAAAAAAGAATTTTATTACATATTTATGTATGTATGTAATATTCCATACCATTAAATTTGTTATATCAATACAAAAATAATTTATCACAGTATCTAGAGATTGTGTAAGTTATCATGTATCGACAACCTCAAACAAAATGTTGATATCCATTACTTATGTTCATGCAGCCACAGCTTTGACTAAAAACAGTACACAGAGGGAAAAATTTATTCGATAGAACACGAATATCTTTGAGTGAAGAAAATACTTGTTTCCATGTCCGCAGAAAGATCATTTGGTTGGTTCAAGTAAAATATAAAATTGTCAGAGTAAGAATATGATTTTCTTGATGTTCCAAGTTTCTTGTTTTCTTGTTTTAATGATGAAGGAACTGCTTGAAAGGAATTACGTCTGTTTTAAGCGATACGTATGTATACTTTTGTGTCAAGAAACTGTTTGTTTCTTGAAGCATGTATATTTTTCACCCAACAAAATATTATTGTTGATGTAAAAGGAACGTCTTACTCTTTTTATATGTAGAAGAATAAGTTTTTCTTCGTCAGAGAAAAATATACTAAATTCTTAAATCGTAAGAATAACTAACCGCTGAAACAACTATGTTGAAATTCTTATAAGAATAAAATATTATTTGGATAGAAAAAATCCTCTACACTATATATGCAAGAATAATTTTTCTTGATCTCCAACAATATAGTTCTCTCTGTGTAACTATATTGTTAAAGGTATAATTTAAACAAACAGTGTTGTTACCACTGCTTATTCAGGGTGTATAATTAAACAACAGCGATAAGTTCGTCATTTCCAAAAGATTTGCATAGATTATCACGCATATTTCTGGGTTTTATTTGAAATTCCTATGTACATTGTGCGAAGGACATAATGGTGTGGAGTCTGGAGTCTGGAGTATGGTCTGTCTGCGATATAATGGCAAGGATTATGAATTTGCTGGAATGGAATGTTTTCTGCGTCGATCATAATAATTTTAAATCAGAAAACTGATGTGGATTCTTGGTTTATTTCGATATTGTTTTTTTTTTCTTAAAATTTTGGACTCAACTGCGAAAAATGTCGTAAAATGCTTATTTTGATACATCTTTCCAATTTTGGAACGTCATAACTTCCGAATTGTTTAAGACAGTTAAGTGAAAATGGCATAAAACTGTACATGAGTGACAATTGTTAGGTTCTAACAAGAAAACAAACTTTCTTATTGTACTTATTGTACTTGGATTCTTGGTTTATTTCGATATTGTTTTTTTTTTCTTAGAATTTTGGACTCAAATGCGAAAAATGTCGTAAAATGCTTATTTTGATACAATTTTCCAATTTTGGAACGTCATAACTTCCGAATTGTTTAAGACAGTTAAGTGAAAATGGCATAAAACTGTACATGAGTGACAATTGTTAGGTTCTAACAAGAAAACAAACTTTCTTATTGTACTTATTGTACTTGGATTCTTGGTTTATTTCGATATTGTTTTTTTTTTCTTAGAATTTTGGACTCAAATGCGAAAAATGTCGTAAAATGCTTATTTTGATACAATTTTCCAATTTTGGAACGTCATAACTTCCGAATTGTTTAAGACAGTTAAGTGAAAATGGCATAAAACTGTACATGAGTGACAATTGTTAGGTTCTAACAAGAAAACAAACTTTCTTATTGTACTTATTGTACTTGGATTCTTGGTTTATTTCGATATTGTTTTTTTTTTCTTAGAATTTTGGACTCAAATGCGAAAAATGTCGTAAAATGCTTATTTTGATACAATTTTCCAATTTTGGAACGTCATAACTTCCGAATTGTTTAAGACAGTTAAGTGAAAATGGCATAAAACTGTACATGAGTGACAATTGTTAGGTTCTAACAAGAAAACATACTTTCTTATTGTCTTGTTTGTTTTCGGGCATCACTTAATTCACATTAAGTATTCTGTTGTCTCTTTAGATTGTACCAATTAACCTAAAACAGGAAATCCGTATTGAATGAGTTAAAAAATTTCTCTTATGTATAGACAAAATAGCACACAAGTAGCAATATTTCTTTTAAAGCAGCCTATTTTAAAATCAAAGCCTGTTATATAAATTCAAAGTACATTTCAAAGTATTAGAATTCTATATTGATAATAAACTATGTTTATTCCCCCCCCCTCATTTAAGTCGTGACTTTGAGGTGGTGAGTTAATTGTCATGAAGTGTAGGAAAGCAACTATTCCTTAAGAAATGTGTCTTCCAACTTAGATTTCACACCTAAATTATTCATCATTCTTCATTGTCCCTGATGGGAAATAGAACACTACTACACTGGCGCCACCTAGCAGGCCGCAAAATTTAATCCTGCGACACGGCAAGCTGTCCTTAACATTCCACAGATAAAATCGTTATTAATTAATTATTTCTAAAAATATCCAACATTGTAACATGCAAATGCATAATAACGCGGCTCATCATGGAAGGAAGTATTGTCGTAGGTCCAGGATCGCGGTGACCTTGAACCCGCGACCGACAATCGCTCCTCCTTACGTCGCAACCGATAACTACGTTCCTACACCACTCGACTAGGTTGTGCACTTTGTGAAACCCCATAATTCGATTTATGGTGTACGTCCCAACGTCCCAGACTATAGCGTGCATCTCTTTTTCTTGTCTTTCTCCCCTAGTTCTTATTTTATGATCGGGTTTGCTTTCCCGTTACTAATAACGGCAATTAATAAAAAATTCGTGTAGTTCTTGATTAGTTCTTGCATCTAGACTATGCATCAAACGCGGGCCGTTATTTTTACACATACGCGTGTTAGGCCGACACGGTCACTCTAGGGCAGTGTTTCCCAACCTTTTTTGAGCTATGCCCCACCGAAGCTGGTCTAAAAATCTCATGCCCCACTTCATATTGTCTTTTTTTATACCTATAACAGAGTTGGAAATGAACCTTACTCGGAACGGTGTACGTTTCTCATTTCGTCATTGGTACACATTCTGCCCAACAAACTTTGACTAATTTCCTCTCTGAGACGTAATGAAAAACTTGCGCCATTGGGGGTATAAAAATAATAACATAAAACAATAATTTATTTGATTATTGAAATAAATACTAAGCATTTTAGCAGAAACAAAATTTGCTACATATTCTATTATAACAAAATAGAAATAAACATTCACTTAAAAACTAATACAACACAAATCTGCCATATTTTATTATAACAACACAAAGTTAAACATTTACTCTAAAACTGAAATTGTCACTGCAAGTGTTAATCGTACCCTTGAGTCTAGTTATCAAATATTCGTGCTCATTGCTAAATCTGGAAAAAGCACAAAATAGGGGAACATTTAATTAAACTGTCAATATCAACATTTGTAAAAACGGTTTTAGAAAAAGATGACAAAGATGTGATAGCTGTGCCCCTTAGTAACAACACTGTCAGAAAAAGAATGGCCAAAATGAGCAAGAGTGAGGGGCACTAAGGCCTTGTTGATAACTTATGTAAGGTACATTAATAAGGAACTTTTTTTGAGGAAATGTTATTCTGCAAATCATAAGAAAGCACCACGACTTCCAGAGATTTTTTTCTAAGCTAAAAAACTATGTTATTAATTATGTCGATAATATTCCAATACAGAACATAACATCTTGTGCTGCCAATCGTGCTCCTAACATGATGGGCAAGAAAAGTGGCTGTTTAAAGATGAAAATCCAGAAATGCTTCTTGTGCATTGTGTAATCCACGGGGAAAACTTGGTAGCCAAAAATATTTGTTCAATGAAGTATTAAATTTAGTTATAAAAAGTATGAATTATTTTGTACTTCACAAATTAACTTGAAATGTCACATTCGGCATTAGCTTTGATACAATTGACATATTTTATAACCGAATTTAATCTTCATTGAGAATTGGACAAACATTTTTGATTACCAAGTTTTCCCTATGGAGCTATATTAGACAATGCACAAGAAGCATTTCTGGATTCTTATCTTTAAACAGCCGCTTTTCTTGTCCATCATGTTAGGAGCACAGTCTGCAGTACAGGATGTTATGTTCTGTATTGGAATATTAAAGACATTGAAGTAATTTTTTTGGTTATGAAGAATATCTCCGGAGGTTGTGATGCTTTCTAATTTACAGAATAACATACCTTCAACAAAATGTTCCTCAACAATGTATCTTAAGTGGCATAGCTATCACATCTTTGACATATTTTTCTAAAAACGTTTTTACAAATATTGATGGCTTAATTAAGTTTTTCCCTATTGTGTGTTTTTTTTTTTCAGATTTAGAATTGTGTAGGGATATTTAATAATTAGCCTCAAGGATATGATTAACGGTTGCAGTATGAACGGTACAGAGACTTTAAGGTAGGTTTTTTTTTTCAAAATTTTTCTATGTTCCAATTGCCCCCCTCAACAATCATATTGCCCCCCAGTGGGGCGTACGCCCCACGTTGGGAAGCACTGCTCTAGGGTGTTTTATTAGCCGCTAGTTACTGGTGCTGCTATCAGCAACAGCAGCCAAACAGCTGCCGCTCGTGGCTACTACCAGCAAGCCTTAGTTCAAACTACGAGGTCAACTATTTCTGGTGCATTTTATATGTCACCAGGTAGGTACATACAACAGTGAGACAGTGTATTGTCTTTTGTCAGGTGAAGGCGTCGCAACAATAAAATATTTCATATTTGATACCAATTTGTGGGGTTTTATTGACTACCTGTCTTGAACCTGACTACATACATTTTGAAAGCACTGCACACGAGTGTAAATAACATAAGCAAGGCCACGATGACAATAAAATTAGAAATTCTATATTTTAGAAGTATTTAGTTGAAAAGTCAATAGCTCTACTACAATTAGTTATTTACAAAATTATTTTATTTATTAATTAAATCATTATTTCAATTATTATTAATTAAATTATATATTTTCATAAAAATAATCTCTTTCAGGTCTTTAATCGTTCCCCAGTATATTTCTAAATAACAAATTGTTTAAAAGTTACTGCTTTAATCCATAATTTAGTTTCTACTTTATATTTAATGTTTTATTTATATTGACTTCAAACACAAAAGTAGTTCAAGCAGTTTTCCATCCAATTTATTAATTAAAATATAAAATGCAATTATATAATTATACAATTTAATATACAATTGATCTAATTAAAATCCGATACATTTTATAAAAGATATTAGTAAATATGCATTTCTACTTCAAATAAAGCTCAACACATCACAACAACTTATAAATATTACATAATATTTGCATTATAGGCATAAAATATATAAATAAGCATAATCCAGGTTATTCAATTTTGAAGAAATATTTGAAAATATTATTTAAAATAAAAATTATAAATCACATATTTATAATTTTATGTTATTAGTTATACATTTCACAAAAGTAATACATTATTGCTTTAAATTATTTATTATAATCGATGGTTGGTATTTTCTACAATACCCACATTTGTCCTGAGTCAGCAGCGCAAGCTCTGAATAGCGGCTAATGAAAGTTCAATATGCTCAACTTTACAAGCAACAGCCAAAACCATTCACCGGCATGCAGAAATTGCAGCTGCTGAGTGGCCACACTATGCTGGTTAACAGCGGCTAATAATCTACAGCGAGCAGCAAATACTAAAACAGCGTAGTGTGACCACCCCACATTTTGCATTCCAATCAACGTTGCAGACTAACTTTTCGGACGACCACTATTCATTATGTGATCAGTATTTTAACAACTGTATCGCTTAAAGCCCTCTGTATATGTTAGGAGAATATTACCTCGCATAATATTCATAAAACACATTTCAAAAATACATAATTTCCTGAGTTACCATTCATATTAGTTGCTGTAAAAGTTAAACAAGCGCTGGTGGCTGGCTGGCTGCTAAACTCACTCGCCAACTGGTAAAACAGCGCTGCTGAGCTAGTAAAACAGTCTAGTGTGGCCATAGCATTATTGGTAAAGTGTTGGTAGTGAAATTTTGAAAGGTTCGCTTTCATTTTTCACTCTAATTCGACATTTAGTTCAACTGCGTTAGTGATGGTATTTAGCCAAGTTTGTAAATAAGTAATTGATGGCTTAACGAGACAGTTGAGGTCCAATAAAACAATAATTAATAGGCTATTAATAATTCGTTCGTGGTCGATCTATTTTTTCCCTTTTTATCGATCGTTTGTGTTAATAAAGAATCATCAAATTCGGATTAGCTTCGAAAAAACTCGGATTAACTTCGAAAAAACCTTTTATTTGTTGGAAAAAGTCTACACTTTTCGTGTTGCTATTTAACACTGCCGAAGGTTTATTATTGTATTCGGATTAAAAAAAAAAGTCACACACAATGCGAGTAGTGTTATAATTCAAATTACTGAAACCTCTAGGCCACTGTTTTCTCCCCTTATCTTATCACATGTAACATAACCGCTGCACAACACAGAAATGTTTATTTATAATTACCAGCTTATTATTCTACATATTATGTATTTTCGCTCTGTAGAGATGTCTCCACATTAGTGCAGCTAGTGCTTCATATCGGCATACGATACAATTTATAATTAAAATAATGGAGTTCTATCAGTTACAATTCGAAATATTTCAATGCGAAACGGTATCTATGGATGTAATGCATTATTATAGCGTAGTTTATAATTATTGTTAATTTTTAGTTGAGATTTTGTGTCAGGGGTTTTGATCGTAAATTATTTTGTTTTGCAGCCGAAACTGGCGGGGGTACCGCCACCAACGCCCCTCAACAAGACCAAGCTGACGACAGGCACCGTCCAAGGTCCACTAATCAAGAAGGACAAAAGGCACTCTAGTTCAAGGTTTAATATTACGAAAAATAGGGAATTGGAAATGTTACCGGCTTTAAAAGGTAAAAATAATATATACATACATAAAATTACAACATTATTTTACCATGGGTGTTTGGTAGATTGGAACGCATTCATGAAATGTGTTTTGATATAGGAATTGAATAAAGCAGATTTGTACGTCTGTAGTAATTCATCGCTGAAAAGATAATTATTATTGAAAACTCCATCGAAGTTAGGGAGCTCATGCTGCTAAATAATAATAAAATTCCTGAAATCTCGAACGTATCCGAGCGTGTTAGGTTATGTTTGACCCTGTTTACATACTATGACAGCCGGAATTCGAATTTTGTATGAAGAACAGGTCTTATACTTTCAACAGGTGTGTAAAGTCATAAAAACAGCCAATTTTTTTGTCATGAATAACGCTAAAACAATCCCAAGGAATTTCTATTTAAAGATCTTTTAATGTATGACATTTAATAGTAATAGTAGTAATACCTACCAAAACGGCAGTTCTTCAAACATTTTACTCCATTAATTCTAACCTCCAACATAATTACAAAAGTCACTTCAATTGCAATTTTATTGTCATTACTGTTGGTACTTTCGTACCACCACATAGACTAGTAGAAAACAAAATATAACCTTGAATAGTTCCGTATAAGGCCGTCCATAGGTGACTCGTGCCAAGGGGTTATAAAACGGTAATAAAGAACAAAAATGTTGTTTATTTTATATATTTGAACGTTTAAACTATCTACCTATACTAATTACGAACTTTCAAGTGTAGGGCGCGTTCAGCGGATTCGCCCATTTTCGCCGACATTTGCGATCGAGTAGCTGCAAAATTGGGCTTTTCGATATTACTTTTGACGCTCGAATTGAAAAAAGGACACAATTCCGCGTGGACTGCGCGATATTTTGTAAATTAAATGCGTCAATTTTGAAAAAAAAAATCACGTTTTTGCACCTGTTCGGGTGAAGGCAAACCTCGAGAAAATGTCACGTGACGTCTAGAAATTCCGACAAGCGGATCGATGAACGTCAAAAATTTACATTTTTTATCCGTTCCTGCCGACCTTATAAAAGCCGCTCGCTCTCATGTCTTACGATAAGATCCCTCTAAAAAAAAAATCGATTTTTGTCGACCCGTGTTTTGCTGCTATTACTACAGTAACGTCAAACCCGAAACGCCCCCTGCCGGACATTCGTAACAACAGTAACAGATAGCACATAACCTAAAATGTATCCTAAAATGTCCATATTGCAAATGTGGACAGGTGGGAAGCCTTAACCACATATTTCTAGAATGCCCAATAACTAAAATCGAAAATTTTGACATATACACAGAGCTAGTTGGGAAGTACTAAATGTCATGTCCTAATATTTCAGATAAGCCTTGTATATCCTACAGTGATATTCTCAGACGGTTGGACGAGCATCCGCCGCAATCAATAAATCTTGCGATGTGAAATGCGACTGTCTAGAATCTAGATTCTAGAACATGCACTCGTGTTAATTAACCTAGCGTAATAACGGAAAAGATTACTAATTGCCGATTGCAGCCACGCGGAAGAACAGAAAAATTAATCATCGCGATAAAAATTATTATACACCTTTGCATGGGACAGATCCCAGACGTTTATAACGGAATTGGAACACGGAAGTGTCTTGGATTACCAGACACAAGCAAAAGTTTCAGCAGTCAAATCATATTATATTGTACTACGCATGCTCAGTTATAAAATTGGTGTTGAAGCAAAAATAAGTTAGGTTAGGAATTCAACAGTTGATTGGTTTTTAGTTTAGGCACAATTGGATGCATTTTAACAAGAAGTAACATATTTTAACTTCCAAGTTTTGTGTTTTGACAGATACATGTTAGGTTATGTACACGTCCAGCAGTTCATTGACCTTTCTTTACGTCATGTTCAGCGCCATCACGGCAGATTTTCTAACAACTATTTCATAACCAAAACTAATCGTTTTTTGAGAACGAAAACTAAGAGTAAAAATGAAATGAAACGTCAACCCTCTTTTTATATTTGTATCTAATCAATCACCCTCTACTTGAACGGTATCTTGAGCACCCCGGAGGGGCTGATGGTGGGTACTAACACCTTGTACCCTCGCTACTTAAATGATTTTTAAATGCGAGATCGCGTACGCGCGGCGGTCCATTATCTGGGGGTGTAATGCATCCCTTTTGCGGCGTTAAATTAGGTGTTAACGTGGAAACGCCGGCCGGCAAACGTCAAACCTACCCCTCCTTCGTCACGGCGCTCCGCTACCACCCTTATCAACGCATACAACAGGTGACGCATGCGCATCTTCCCCTATTGTTGCAGTAATCCATATTTTTCAGTTACTCCTACGTAAACCGTAGTGCAAGGCTGCGCGCATGCGTAAAAGTTTCGGATGCATTTGATACGGAAATACAGTATAACTTCGCTAATCCGGACATATATCGTTCCTGACCATGTCCGGACTATTGAGGTATCCGGATCACTGGAGGTTTTTTTCTTTTGTTGGGAAGGGTCATTTTTTATGATGAAGATGAAAACAACTGGGAATATTTGAATGTATGTGAGCCCGGACGCAAAAAGGGACCTGTCGTAACGTTATCTTGCACAATATTTTCGCACGTAAGGTCTCTTCCGATATGTACCGTTATGCTGCACGTTATTTTCGCACGATAGGTCCCTTTTCGCATCCGAGGTCACATATAACCAAAACATAAAATTAAAAACTAAATTCTGAACATAAATGGATAAAATAAGCAAAAGATTTCAGTTATTTTTTAAAAATGTGTCAATCTTTGTTTATATTCTTTTGGATACAGCTACATTAGTAAATTTTTCTCTGGGCCTTTTGAGAAGCAGGATTTCCATGGGAAAATTGTTTTCTGCAGACCACCTGATGCCCAAACAAAACGCGTTGGCAGCATCGACATTAGAGCTTTTTGGGGCCTGTTAACCCCTGTTAAAAATGTCTTAACTTCAGGCTTAAAATATTTTTCGAAACATTCAGTAAGCAATGTTCTACTCATCCGTCCTTTATCAGACGCCTTGTACACAACTGGTATTGAGCTCATTCTGCATTTAAAAGCTTCTAGATTTGCCGCTATTGCTAATATTAAGTGGCAATTTATGTGATCCGGTTGCTTTACAGTAAGACATTAATGTTAAACAATACTTTGGTATTTTCTACCTAGTTTTAACTGCAAATTATATTTTGTGTCCGAACTAGGGAGGTAAAATTTCCAAAATGTCCGGTTGACAAGAGCGTTCCGATTACTGGAGTGTCCGTACTAGAGAGTGTCCGATCTATCGAAGTTGTACTGTATGTTATATTTGAAAGGTTATATGTATGTAGTAAAATGTATATAACAACCTTAAAGAAGAAACTTCTGCTTTTTGTATCACATAGTTATAGTACGTTTCAATCTTAATAAAAATGATAAATTGGTACCTAACCTAACAATTTGACGTTTATATTGACGGAATGGAAAACAAATGATTTTAAATTATCTAAACAAATCTTTATCTTCATAAATATCTCTCCGTGATCTCTCCTTATCTATACATATTTATCTACAGCACGTGACGGTTAAAATTGTAAAGAAATAAATATATTAGGTCGACTAGTGCGGCTAATTGTTGCAATCAATTAATCAATAAAGACAGGTTATTGTGGGATTAAACAAGTGAATTGCCCGGGATCTGTTTATTATTTTTTTTTGGTTATCATTTTTATGGCATCTGTGACGATGACATATTGCTTGATTTGCAAAATTGTTTATAGATTTTTTACGTCAAAATATGCTTTTTCTACTTTGCATTCACAATGCACACATTGTAACACTGTTTTCGGTGTTACAATTAGCAAATTGTAACACCGTTTTTAGTAACTTTTTTCTAAGATTGGTGACATTGATATCAAATGCATGTCAAACGAAAATACACATAACCACAAAAGTAAGCACAAACTGATTTTTTAGAATCGCACAAACTGCGAAGTATGTATATTTTTATACATATTTAAACATGCGTGTTGCATCCTAGGTTTCGTGCTACTAGTATATGATGGTATATAATAATTATCAATAATTACTTTTTCACAGATATTTGAATTTTAGTGACAGATGACAGTGTTACCACCGGTTGCACCCATAAATACTCTAGATTGGAATTTTACCTAATATACTTCAAAATTTTTATCAAATTAATGACGCAAAGTAGAAAAAATAGTATATTACACTCGTTTTATAAAACATATTGGCGCATTCGTTCATTTGCAACTCATGCGCCAATTTGACGTCTTATAAAACTTGTATAATCTACCTATACTAATTACGAACTTTCAAGTGTAGGGCGCGTTCAGCGGAATCGCCCATTTACGCCGAAATTTGCGATCGAGTAGCAAAATTGGGCTTTCCGATATTACTTTTGACGCTCGAATTGAAAAAAGGACACAATTCCGCGTGGACTGCGTGATATTTTGTAAATTAAATGTGCCAATTTTGAAAAAAAATCACGTTTTTGCACCTCTTCGGGTGAAGGTGAACCTCGAGAAACTGTCACGTGACGTCTAGAAATTCCGACAAGCGGATCGATGAACGTCAAAAATTTACATTTTTTATCCGTTCCTGCCGACCTTATAAAAGCCGCTCGCTCTCATGTCTTACGATAAGATCCCTCTAAATACCCTTCGCAAAGAGTTTTGAGCAAAAAAACGGCCTTAAAAACAATTTTCGATCCAAAAAATCGATTTTTGTCGACCCGTGTTTTGCTGCTATTACCACAGTAACGTCAAACCCGAAACGCCCCCTGCCGGACATTCGTAACAACAGTAACAGATAGCAGATAACCTAAAATGTATCCTAAAATGTCCATATTGCGAATGTGGACAGGTGGGAAGCCTTAACCACATATTTCTAGAATGCCCAATAACTAAAATCGAAAATTTTGACATATACACAGAGCTAGTAATATACTATTTCATAACAGAGAATTTTGTTTTTTGCTATGCGTTGTTGCAGTATAGTAAAAACCAGGAGAGCTGCAAATGACTAAGCGATTTCTGCTGTTATTTTTGACGTACGCGACAGATCTTGTTTGACCGATTACCCATGTTAGAATGAAACAGCCTTCGTTTTGTATTTCTGTTTCGTAACCTTGTAAGCGATGACTCATTTGCAGCTCTCCTGGTTTGTACTATATTTGCTGATTTGTATTTGTTTGTTTTGTCTGTTTGAATTGCTGTGCTGGATTATTTTTTGTTTGGATTTATTTGTTGACAGTTTGATAATCAACGCGTAATTTATGTAAAAAAAGAGTTATAAAATGAGTTATAAAAAAGAGTCGGGATAAAATTTAAATTACCTATGGTCAGGTATATGACTTTAATTACTCTGACGAGTATTTACAAGTATTTTCGGAACCCTTATTGAAAAAATATGTATACATATTATCAGGGACAACGACTTGAAGAAGGAGAAAAGTTATTTGCAGCAGGAAAATGTGACTGTATGTGGATTTGTTAATAAAAACGTTTCATTTTGAGGTTAGATCCGCATTATGTCAAACTTAAAAACAGTATGATTCCTTTACTGTAGACTGATCTTGATTTATTCGTGTACAAATCTTCTTTTAGTAATAATAAACTAGCTCTGTGTATATGTCAAAATTTTCGATTTTAGTTATTGGGCGTTCTAGAAATATGTGGTTAAGGCTTCCCACCTGTCCACATTCGCAATATGGACATTTTAGGATACATTTTAGGTTATCTGCTATCTGTTACTGTTGTTACGAATGTCCGGCAGGGGGCGTTTCGGGTTTGACGTTACTGTGGTAATAGCAGCAAAACACGGGTCGACAAAAATCGATTTTTTGTATCGAAAATTGTTTTTAAGGCCGTTTTTTTGCTCAAAACTCTTTGCGAAGGGTATTTCGAGGGGTCTTATCGTAAGACATGAGAGCGAGCGGCTTTTATAAGGTCGGCAGGAACGGATAAAAAATGTAAATTTTTGACGTTCATCGATCCGCTTGTCGGAATTTCTAGACGTCACGTGACATTTTCTCGAGGTTCGCCTTCACCCGAAGAGGTGCAAAAACGTGATTTTTTTTTTTCAAAATTGACGCATTTAATTTACAAAATATCGCGCAGTCCACGCGGAATTATGTCCTTTTTTCAATTCGAGCGTCAAAAGTAATATCGAAAAGCCCAATTTTGCAGCTACTCGATCGCAAATGTCGGCGAAAATGGGCGATTCCGCTGAACGCGCCCTACACTTGAAGTTCTTAATTAGTATAGGTAGATAAACATATAATAACAACAATACGTTTCTAGTTCGTAAAAGATTGCTGATTAGATTATTGTTAATAAAAAGAATATTCCAAACCCATCAAACAAATATATTCGAAATACTCCACACATCAGCGAATTTTTCGATTTGTTTACGTTTTCAAATCCCCCGGTGAAAACGCGCATGCGCGTCGAAGCGCCGAACTCCGGTGCACGCAGACAACAGCAAACTTTCGATGTCAACGCAGTCATAGTAACCGCACAGACAGACAGACAGTTCCGATTTCCTCCTTGGTGCGAGTCCGCAAGCGAGGTCGTCTCCACGAATTCAGGTCGGCCATGCACCACGTCGTCGGTCGCCCCGATACAAGCGTCACATCTGACATCCGCCGTCATTACTGTCATTACCCGCACGGACGTCATCATTCATCGCCACAACCGGCGTGTTACCTTTGATACTTGCGCAGTTTCGCGAACACCCACGCGTTCTACGGATATCTTCCCCTGAAATCGCGCCATGGTCCATTCAACCTTTGCGCAAGGTCATGTCCTGGGAGGACCTAACAGGGATACATCACCCCTAGGTATTCCTAAATCGCCTTCCTTCCACAGCGGGCTGGATCTGGTCGCTTCAGCAAGCGTTGACTCCTTGAAACTCGTGGAGTCGACGAATTCCATCTCTTCGGGTGGTAAGGAGATGGGCTATAGTGACTTGGAACCTAGTAAGTGTGTTTTTTCGCGGGGCGATTCGGATAAGGTGGACAATTCGTTTGGGGGTAGTTCGGAGTGGACGTTTGTGTACGATCGAAGTGGTAAGGGGGATTGCGCCAGGCCACCCTCCAGGCCCAGCAGGTTGGGATCCGCGACGTTGGACCCCAAGTTGCAGTGGACCAGTGCAGCGGGGAATAACAGCATGCGCGCGCTGCAGCCGGGAGGGCATTTGCCCCGATTGGCAGGTGATGAATCGCCTAGAATGTGTTGCAGGTTTTATGCTTATCTAACTGTGTTACCCGGTTCTTGCTGTAGCCGGTAATGCGGCAAATGCTTGTTGCATTTGGTGCATTAACGTTCTTTGAGAACTTATGTATCTTGACAAAATCGATTCACTTGTTAACTGTGTTAATATAATGTCTGGAAAGACGTATAATTCATATTATGCTAGGGGCACACTTGCAATTGCCAGTTTGGTTGCATGTTTGTGTTATATGAAGTGCTATGGACCTGGGCAAACATGCAACTACAACAGTTGTAGTAACCCCCTGACAGTAAGGGAGCCACGAAGAGAATGACGTGTGTGCGTAGCGAAAGTCTATTGGTTGGGAGGGCGATTGTGGTAGCTGTGATTGGCTGTGGTGGTCGTAGAAGTGTTTTCCGGGTGTGTTGCGGTTGCCAACCGTCGCCTCTATTGAGATTGGAGGGATGTTTTAAGAAAGTAATATTACTATTTTATGTGTATCATTACGTGAATCATTAAAAGAACAAATACCAAAGAACCACGATTGCAACATAAAGACAATGTTGGCTTATGATCAAATCAGCAATGCAGTTGCATGTATTATTAATGGTGCGTTACCATAAAGGTGTGCAGTGTAGATGCAAAATGCACTTGGAACATGGTTAATATAAGCTTGGTATTTCCCAATGAGAAACTAATACAACTAAATAACTCTATACGGCAAAATAAACTAATTTTTCATAAACAAAACCTGGGGCCTGGGCTAACTTTTACACATAAATGAGGTAATCTTTTATGTATCAGACCTAGGATGTTTCATACATAGGATGCTATCTACCTATACTAATTACGAACTTCCAAGTGTAGGGCGCGTTCAGCGGAATCGCCCATTTTCGCCGACATTTGCGATCGAGTAGCTGCAAAATTGGGCTTTTCGATATTACTTTTGACGCTCGAATTGAAAAAAAGGACACAATTCCGCGTGGACTTCGCGATATTTTGTAAATTAAATGCGTCAATTTTGAAAAAAAAAATCACGTTTTTGCACCTCTTCGGGTGAAGGCGAACCTCGAGAAAATGTCACGTGACGTCTAGAAATTCCGACAAGCGGATCGATGAACGTCAAAAATTTACATTTTTTATCCGTTCCTGCCGACCTTATAAAAGCCGCTCGCTCTCATGTCTTACGATAAGATCCCTCTAAATACCCTTCGCAAAGAGTTTTGAGCAAAAAAACGGCCTTAAAAACAATTTTCGATCCAAAAAATCGATTTTTGTCGACCCGTGTTTTGCTGCTATTACCACAGTAACGTCAAACCCGAAACGCCCCCTGCCGGACATTCGTAACAACAGTAACAGATAGCAGATAACCTAAAATGTATCTTAAAATGTCCATATTGCGAATGTGGACAGGTGGGAAGCCTTAACCACATATTTCTAGAATGCCCAATAACTAAAATCGAAAATTTTGACTTATACACTTATTTTCTAAATGACGACATAATTTACCACTAACTCTACTAGTTTATTTAGGTATCGTCTTACAAAAAGACTTTATACCATGGTTTATACCCAACATACGAGCATATTAGTGTAAACTTCAGAATTACTATAATAGCAGTTATTTTAAAATAAAAAAATATGTTAACAATGTTGATATATTCCACACTATTCTGTACTATACCCTCAACCTTCAATAATTGTGCAATATATCTTCGTCGCAGCAAAAATAGCGAATTTAAAATACTCGATCGGCGTTCTGCACTTGACATACAAATCTAAAATTGTAACATCGTACCCAAGCATCGGACCTGCATTCATTTCTATCAATAAATTTACGGACAAAATCATTAAAATTATTTCTTGCTCTCTCTCTCTAAAAAAAAATACTCATTACTCACTATATTATATAACTTATTACGATGTTGGTGTAATACCTGTAGTGGTTGATATAATATCTTTTGTCGATTTCTGCAATGTTTGATTTTCTGTACACGTACAAAAACATTGACGCCATCCACCATATCGTTAATACGATCTTCCTGACCTTGTATCGACCGCCTACACTGTTTAAAAATATGATCATCTCTGACAGGTCCATTCCTAACATTAAAAATAACCTGCGGGCGTATTGATAAACAAACTGCTGCTGCCCTCTGCAACCAGTAACATCGCCAAACACCTCTGCCAAAATATTTCGGTTCGACTAAGTCAAACGACCTCTGATATCATCAAAATTAAACCTAATTTCAACAGTTTTGAAACATGCCTGAACTTAAAAATATCGTGTACAAAATTTTTTCAGTTTCTGAGATTGTTAAAAGAATTCCTTTAAAAATGAAATTTGAGAGGACATCTCTAAACGTATGCCTTTATCTGTTATTGCAGATGCAGCCCTAGCCGACAGAGAAGAACTATTTATACAGAAATTGAGACAGTGCTGTGTACTGTTCGACTTCGCCCTGGACCCCCTTTCAGACCTGAAATGGAAGGAAGTGAAGAGGGCTGCTCTCCACGAGATGGTCGAGTTCGTCTCGCAGCAGAAGGGAGTCATAACGGACGCCATCTACCCAGAGGCGGTCAATATGGTACGTAACGTACTCTTGCCACATTTCAGCTAGATCTAGATCCATTTTATTTGAAGTCATATATTTTTTTGCTTGAATTAGCCTTCTTGAAAACGTTTTGACAACGTTTTCGAACCTGAAATAGTTTTGTGGACGATATGTGACATAATAAGTTACATATCAGTTCATACAGTTTTTCGCAGAATGAAACTGATTGTAATAGTACACCAGCCACCACTTACTCGTCAGACACCCCGTGACAAATTGACCATTACATCGATTGCTTTCCCTTCCGTTGGTTCTCTTCTGCTAAACCTCAACTATATTTTTCCTGGTATTGAATTACTTCGTTACAGGAAAGATTATGTTTCAATGGAAGTGGGAGAACTTGCGGTTGGTTGTGTCTTGTCCATGTTACGTCAATTCACATTGATTAAATCATCGTCAATTATAGAGTTACTTGGATGAATATGGCCTCCTTTTGGTATATATTGTTTCAGGCAATCTATCGATTTGGTGACCTTTTCCGTGCCGTTTTCCAACGGGAATGTCAATATTTATGCACCCTTTTGGTGTGGTGGACTAGACCATATGCGGTCTATTATTGATTTTGCTATCTTTGACCTTTGTTTAATCTTATTACGTTTGAACATATGGTCACGACATTTTACGTTCTAAATGTCAAAATTATACAGGGTTGGAGTGGTTTGTGTGTAAGAATATTTATAATCTCTAGTTTAAGAACTATTTTGTTCTTTTCATATTTAGTAGACCAGAATTATCTAAGATTGACTAATAAATCTCATGCCGCAAAATCAATGTTCCCCTGTGTTTTTATTATTGTTATTAGGTTTTCCTTCTTCGTTCCAGTTTGCTGTGAATCTATTCCGGACGTTGCCGCCATCCTCGAATCCGAACGGTGCGGAATTCGACCCTGAGGAGGACGAGCCGACGCTGGAGGCTGCCTGGCCGCACCTTCAACTCGTCTACGAACTCTTCCTAAGGGTACTCGAGGCGCCTGACTTTCAGCCGAACATCGCGAAGCGCTTCATCGACAATAAGTTTGTCCTCAATCTGCTCGATCTCTTCGATTCGGAGGACCCGCGCGAACGCGACCTCCTCAAGACTACGTTGCACAGGATATACGGCAAGTTCCTAGGCCTTAGGGCCTTCATCCGCAAGCAGATCAACAACGTCTTTTACCGGTTCATCTACGAGACGGAGCACCACAATGGCATCGCTGAACTCCTGGAGATTCTAGGGTCGATTATCAATGGATTTGCGTTACCCCTCAAGGAGGAACACAAGGTAAGACAATTTTGGTCATTTTTGTGAATTTGGGTCAATTTCGGACAATTCTCGATACATTTGGAGGGGTTTGGACAATTATTGAAGAATTTTGGTCAAGTTTAAACAGTGTTACATCATATTTAGATTGGAGACTTTCGCGGTCCGAATTTCCAGATTTCCGGGAGAAAACCGCGTCGACGACGATAAAGTAGTTTGCGTCACAGCTGGAAAGCACTTCTACGACCACCACTGCCAATCACAGCTACCCCCTTCCAATTTTATATTTTTTTTGACCAATTTTAGACAATTTTCTAAAGTTTCTGGCAATTTTAGACAATTTTGCGACAATTTTTTGCAACTTTGAAGAATCTTGGGCAACGATTCATGTTCTAAATGATTATACCCCAAAGAAAGCACTGTTAACTTAATTCATTTCTTTTGAAATATAAAACAAACATTATTTATACCCAGCAACTTCCTCGACTCTCAGGTGTTCCTGCTGAAAGTCCTGATGCCTTTGCACAAGGTAAAATCCCTCTCAGTGTACCATCCGCAATTGGCGTACTGCGTCGTCCAGTTTCTCGAGAAGGACCCGTCCTTAACCCAACCCGTCATCAAGAGCCTTCTGAAGTACTGGCCGAAGACGCACAGTCCCAAAGAAGTGATGTTTCTCAACGAACTGGAGGAAATATTGGACGTGATAGAACCCGCCGAGTTCCAGAAGGTGATGGTGCCGTTGTTCAGACAGCTGGCAAAGTGCGTCAGCAGTCCGCACTTTCAGGTGGCCGAACGCGCGCTCTACTACTGGAACAACGAGTACGTGATGTCGTTGGTCTCGGAGAACGCCACCGAGATTCTGCCACTCATGTTTCCCAGCCTGTACAGGAACTCGAAGAGCCACTGGAACAAGACGATACACGGCCTCATCTACAACGCCCTCAAGTTGTTTATGGAGATGAACCAGAAGCTGTTTGATGAATGCACGCAGCAGTATAGGCAGGAACGACAAAGGTATTTATTTGTCCCATTTTTTGCTTGTATGTACTTTTCATCAACAGCAATAAATACATAAGGTAATACATAAGGCAATAAATACATAAGTAATTTAATTGAATATTTTGGATACGGGTAAGCGTCAGGTATTGGGATAATTTGTGCAATGTATTTTGAAAACAAAAATATTAAAAAAAAAAAAAATTTGGGGCATTATTGAAATCATTATAATGGTCATTTAATTTTGAGATATTTGTACAGAAACTCTAATATTTGTGTGACACTACATCCTTGCTCAAGAGTAAACGTGTTTGGTCAAACTTTACATTGATTTTTGGCAGAAGAGATGCCTGTTTTGATCACGGCATAGCATGGTATAGTACAAACCAGGAGAGCTGCAAATGACTCATCGCTTAAAAGGTTACGAAAGAGATATACGAAAAGAAGGCTGTTTCTAACACGCGTGATCGATCAGACAAGTTCTGTTGCGTATGTCGAAAACAACAGCAGAAATCGCTTAGTCATTTGCAGCTCTCCTGGTTTGTACTATACTTATATTTTCCCAATACCTGCATTTTTGACAGTTTGAAATTAATTTTACCGAGTATTTCACTGGTAACTAGCTACATTATAAAGAACAATGACAGATTATTTGTGTCATCTAAAAAACTAATAAGACAATTTTGACATTTTGAGCATTTTGGACATTTTAAAGTGTCATTTTTCTGACAGTTACATTTTTCTGCATATAACTATAGATGTTTCAAACCAAGGAGAGCACAGTTGCGTATGCAACCAAATATACGCGGGTCAATTATAAACCATACACTGGGTATAATTGGTTGCATATGTCACTGTGCTCTACTTAGTTTAAAACTACTCTAATTAATTCCAGGGAACGTGAACGTCAGTACGAGCGTGAGAAATTCTGGAGCCATCTAGAGAACTTGGCTGCGAGTAGTCCGGACTACGAGCTGCTCAAGATGAAGCAGACGGTCGAGCTGAACAACATCGCGAACAGCCCGAACGAAGACGACGAGATAAGCCTGGATAATATGGAGCACGAGGCGCAAGAGGTAAATTACGTAAGCAGCACGAACCCGTTCAAGTTTTGCGACTATAAAAATTAACTTGGCTCGGTCGAGAGGTAGTTACCGTTGTTAAACTTTAGCCGCCGCGGCCGCTGCTCTCGCTCACAGAAATCGTAGAATCCCTCGGAAATTTTCAATTCCGTTCGATTGCCCCCCCCCCCCCCCCCCCTAATCCCTCGCTTTAGAACACTTTGATTTGAGAATATGTGACTGATTATCGGATAAGTGTTAGACCACGCTGTTTTTTAATCGTAATAAATGTTAGGCGATATCAGCACTTAACGCTGTGTTACAGTGAAAATATACTTTTCATGAGTTGAGCTGTCATTCCATATATTGAAGAAAGTTAGGTTATGTTACGATATTTGACAGTTTTAGAGTACAGTGCGCCATCTATCCCAAATATTCGGAACTTCTAACCTCTAGTGGTGTCATTATTTTGTTTTGCCAGACCTATAAGTGTCAGTTCCTCTCTTGAAAAGGATATCTAACTTTGTTTTATTTTGTAACACAGTTATTAGTGGAGACAGGTTTTTCAGTACAAATTTCCTATGTAATTAGTTTTGTATTGCGACTGTTTTGTTTTCGAATAGCTGTATTTTTTGGGTGCCCCCCTTTACATCTTTTGCCAAGCCATCGAATTTGTATACAAAAAAAGGGAACGAGTTTTACCTGCTTTTGGAACAAAATATGTGAGACCAAGGAAAAATTACGAACGTTACAGATGTCTATATTATATTTTTTAAGACTAATATCCCCTATCGAAATAATACAGCTATTAGTCGTATGTTTATTGTCGTTATGTGTGGATGTGGCAGTTTTTTGTTTAATATGTTGTATTTGTTTACAGTGTACATATTGTAACAAGTAAGAGCGCTCTGTGTATATATACATACATGGTTGTTGTGATGATGTTAATTATAAAGATAAAACAAATGATAATAAAACAATAACTTGTTAAAAAGTAGTATAACAAATTGAGACAAATACACACATATCATGGCTCAATGCGAGGTAATGTTAAAAGCAGACATGCACGGGTTGTGGAAATTAAGTCTTACTCAAAATTTTATTATTTTTTGTCTTTGGTTTCCATGTCACACAGTCACAACAAAGCACACAATATCTTCTAGGTTTATTTGTCTTCGTTCTAAGAGTTTAGGACATTATAATTCTCTTACAATATTCAAATGTTTCACTTCTTTTGTGACAACTTACAATATTATGTGAAATTGGTACAATTGAAGTAAACTGGACGATTTATTATAACCGCTGGGGAGTAATGAAAATCACATCTTGTTTTGCTGACTGACAACTGTTGAGTTTGCTGAACGTGCCCATTGAGTGCCCATATCATATGTTGTATAGAAAGATTACACTATTTTTTAAGCTAATATATTCTGAAAGAAAGATGATAGTAAGTAATTAAATCATGATACAAAGTATACCTGAAATTATAGGTGCAGTTTTTCGCTACTGCTAACTAAAAGAAGTGAAACATTTTGAATATTTTTAATTAAAATTATTACTGATCAAAATGTATTTTTTTAATGTAAGTTTTAATTAAAATTGACAGAATATGACAGTGCAAACTTTGTCATTCGACACCTATGTTAAATCGTTGTCGTGCATAATTGCTTGACGTTAGTAAACTAAGCTCACTGTCGTCATTACTAAACACTTTGGAAGATTAATAAATACCTATTTTTCTCTGCTCTTCTTTTATACATATTCAAAAAGGCCATAAAAAAGTATATCAGAGAAATATAGAACTATATATTCTTTCACTACATGTTTAATACAATTTTTATTTTTTTTATTTTTGAATTAACCAACATGCAAAATTATCAAACCTGTATATTATTATATTATATTACATTCTTAGAACTTGTTTACATTCTTAAAACTTCTTGTACCCGAACGTTTGATTATTTTGCATGTGGATCACATTATTATTTCCAGCGTTTTCTTTTCCCTCACTGAACATTGGCGTATTGTTTTCTAGGCCCGTAAAATCCGTAACACAAACAAACCTCTGGTGCGTCGCAAATCGGAGTTGCCCCAAGATCAGTACACTGTGAAGGCTTTAAATGATCACAAACGGGCAGACGAGTACCTTGTCACGCCACCAGATGTCAACAAGTGCTAGTCCACTCATTGTATCCACATCTTAGTGAGCCTAGTGCCAAGAGATATAAGTTTTTCTTTCTGTTTTCTCTTCTTTTTTTTTGTTTTCTATGTTTCTTCTACTACTTTATACAGCAAAACAACAGAAACAACAAACACGAGAAACACTTTCAAACCAGCTGGTGCTTGAGTTGGCCTTTAATCGCAGGGTTCGCCGTTTTTTAAGCTAATATTATTATGAATGATTACTGTACATATATTTTTAATGTTGATTATATATAATTGAATTTTATGTAAGCGAATCGAACGCGAGCGATCGATCGACGAAAAGCCAGCTCGGGACTATTTCTAGAAGCGATATATTATATTATACATATTTATTTAGTCCTATAATATCCATATTATTTAGGTAGTCGTGGAGATGAATGTCCGGAACAAAATCAAAATGAAAATTTAGGTAAAGAGAGAAGTTATTAGAGGTTTTTATTTTGTCTTTTACGCTTAACGTTTTCATTTTTTTTATTAAAAGAAGTACATTGCCTTGTTTTTGTAGTTGCTATTTTGAAAAGTATTATGTTTACGTTTGTGAGAGAACGTGTTACCGTGGAAACTAAGAGGGAATCTCAATAATGTTTCGTCGTGTTAACTTTTAGCGTTTGCGGCGACACGTTCTTGCTAGTTTTACGTACATGTCTGTTTTAAGGATACGTTATAGTTTCACTTGTATATCTGATTAATAAATTCTACTTATTTCGCGAAAAATTTTTATGTTTTCTGTTTTTGGTTAAGATTTTGGGTATTTAGGGACGGCACTGTTGATGTCTGCGCAGCTGTGGATGCGTCAAAAACACACAAGCATGAATTATAGTTAGTTAACTTTTTATTACAGGTGTAAAAGTAAGTAATACAGAAAACATTATAAAAATGAAGGACAACGGAGCTGAGTAATTTTCATAAACTTTTTATTACTACTGAGTACATTCAATAATTAGACTTAAGGTGATTTAGAACTATTATGATTGCTATTTTGATTATCCTTAGTTTAGATTTATTGAATTGGAACGATCAATGTGTATATATTATATATATATTTATGAATATATATATAATTAAAAAAAAAGTGTGTTGATATTATTCTAGACAGTATTTTTTTAATGTACAGCTTTGCTTTGTGAATGATATTATAAATAAAGAAAAAAATACATTATTATAAGATGAATGGTAAAATACAGTTAATAATTTAAGAGCTATCTTGTTTTATTCCTGCGAAATGTATCTGTCACATCTTACTGTCACTTTGCAATGTTTAAAAGCTGCACTCAATGACACTGTGTTAGCAAATGACACAAAAAAGGTATTTTATTTTATGTCGAGTAACACGAAGTAGAAGGAAGTGACACAGAAAGGTATGATATGATTCTAGGTTTCATAAGATGTTACTTACCTTCATAACGTCACTCAGCAAAGTTTTCAAAGCAACCTCGGAAGAATTGTCAAGTAACACAAAGTGGAAGCAAGTGACACTGAGAAGTATGATATAATTTCACACGTTGCTCATGGTATAAGATGTTACTAAGCTTCATAACAACCTCATCAAAACAACCTCGGAAAAATTGTGGAGTAACACCAAGTGAGTCAAATACCACAAAGAGTTACCTTAATGATAGTGTTAAATGAAAAGAAGCTATATTGAGAAATCATCATTTATTAAAATCAAATAATATTTACAATATACAGCGGCTATGTCAATATTATAATATAGTTTATAATAGTTTTCATCAAATAAATACAATATTTTACAATAGTAACAACATCTCATATATAAAGATATACATTATAAAAGTACAAAAGAAACAGGTGTGGGAATTATCATTACATTCTAGGTTATTACACAAATAATTTGTACCTGATTTGCGTCTTAACGTAAAACAATAAACTATTTTTAAAGTAATGCAGTAGGTTGTAATATATTACTATTATTATTATTATTATCGTAAGTATACAGTATGTATAAAAAGCTATGTTACAGTGTATATATTCAAGGCAATGTTACGAATCTCAGGTCCGCTTAATCCGAATAAACATACCCTGGAAAACTTACATCAGGCAACTTGCTTTATTGAGTATTACAAATTTCGGTAGTATACCTAAGTTTGGCAATTTTTACATAATTTAAACAAAAAAAAGTCCTCTACATCTTAACATGGCAGAAAAAGGCATCATTTCTTCTTACATCTTGCAAAACACTGGGCTATCAATCAAGATATCACGCAGTTCTTATCTTTATCATCGACCATCACCTTCTTCGGGGACTTCTGTCCGGCGGCTTGCCTCCTTCTCGCGCAAGCCAAAGCATCATTAGGCACATACGAAATCCTCACACCCCCATAGGCTCTCCTCGGCGGCAACTGGTAGTCTAGATCATCACTCGAAGAACTGGAAGAACAAGTTGAACAATAACTATCAGCGTCGTCGTCATGATGCCTACTAGTGCTTGGAAGCATGTGTGATTCTGAAGTGGTCTTCCTTGGTTTCCGCCTTTCCAAAGTATCAACATGTTTACTTCTTCCAGCATAGCTTCTACTCCTTGGAAATCTCCTAGCTTCCGTGCTTGCGGCGTCGGCTTCATCCGGTTCAAAGGCCTCATTATCACCCTTGAAGCGTACCTTACCTTTTTTGCATGGTGACCCAGGAGTCGTTGAGTCACATGGTGTTGAATCAGAAGAGTTTTGCAACGCTAATTCCGGCATTGAGGAAGCATGGTGGGTTTCATCAATTTTTTTGTCCTTGTTATCTTTGTTCTGTTCTTCCAAGGTTTTGGATTGGAATTCCTCTAAACTTAGGTCGGCCAAGTGTAAAGGCTCCCTACTTCTATCCCTAGCATGGATTAACTTCTCCAAATCCGGAGAATGCGACTGATTCCCGCGTTCGCAGATCAACCTCTCTAAATTCCTCTCCAACAAAACCCGATCCAAGCCTCGTCTCGGCGAAATATCATCGCCCTGTTCGTTAGGGACATTCTGGAGACTCTCGGGGGGCGTTGGAGTTGTAGGAGCTGGCGATATAGTCTTTGGAGATCTCTGCAAGGCTCTACGACCCATCTTCGGCGATCTAATCGTCGGCATTGTTTTGGGTAAACTGTTCTGTCGAGGTAATGGAACACTCAGTGGAGACGTGGGGGAAGACGTGCTGGTGGGCGATGCTGGAGGTTGAAGCCTCCTCCCTGGAGATGGTGGAGGCGTGCTGGACCCATTTGGTGAAGGAACTCTACCGATTTTGCTTCTGGATTGTTGTCTGGGGATCCGCGGACCTGGACCACTGCTATCCGAAGGCGTTGGAGGTTCACCTTTGCTGCAGGCTATCGAGCAATAGATAGCGCCTCTTCTGGGGAGGAAGGGACGTCCTAGGAGCGAGGTCCTGCACGTGTGGCAACAGAAACATACTTCGGTCGCGTGCCAGTGTTGGCCTTCATGGCTCATCTGTCCTTGGTCGACGCCTATGGGTTCCCCACAGGAATCGCAGTACTCCGCGAACATTGCGTCGAAACAATGGAGGCAGTACGGTCGGCCATCGCGCATTATGTATCTTTGGCCGCCCAACTGGCGTTCGCATTCTGTGCAGGCGAAATGTTTCATGTGCCATGCTCTTCCTTCAGCTTCTGTGCATTCATCAGCGAGGATGATCTGCAAAGAAGAGAATGTTGTGTTAAAAAAATTGAAACAATATTCGGGGTAATTCGGGTGTTGTCGGTACATGCTGTATCAAGTTTGACGCACAAATAGATTTAAAATAAACCGTTAACAGTCAATATTGAAATTTGAAACTAAAACTGTATAGGCAAAAACTTTAGGAATCTGCTGGAATATTCTTTTTTGGGTATTATATGAACATCTCTTGATATCTTACCTCATCACATGCTGAACATCTTGGCTTAATGGTTTCGGCATGGTGTCTTCCGCAGTACAGTCGACCCTCTTTGTAAAAGTAGATCAGGTCGACCAGAAGTTCTCTGCACACGCAGCATGTGAAGCAGCCTGGATGCCAGCAGGTATTTGGTCCTGCCCTGGACGCGAAGACGCAGATGTCTCCCGAGGACAACGGTTCTTCGCACTGTAAACAAGAAGAGACGGTCGGTTAGCTTATTAATATAATAATTAGCCCATGCGAAGAGAGAGGGCTCATTATTTGGGGCTATGTACGAATTTACGACGTGCAGAAGGTTGCAGGAGGGTTTAAAGTTGTTGTACATTATTATCGTAATTGGGTTGTAAGTATGCATGATGATACGGTTTGTTACATTTCAAAACTGTATCGTTTTCAAGACGATATGTGTGTGTAGTGACTCTTTTGACAAAAACTCACCACAACTTAAAATTTCTAAATTTCACCTGTCATATTTCTAAGTAATCTTCCAAGCTTATGATGGCAGGTCACTTTGAGCTGTACCTATCCTACCTCCCGCGACGACATTCTTCAGACATTGATTAATAATTAATAACCGGGCAATCAGATCGGATGATACTCGATATCGCGATAATGGTCGAATATTAAGGGCTATAAATCTCCTGTGGTCGGAAGAAAACACTCCTCCATCGTCACTCTCCACTGTTTCATCTCGACTCAATCTGCCTATTCTACGCACCACGTCCAATTAATATTTAACGCCCATAAATCTTGCCGTTGTCACAGTTTTCTTGTCCGATCTGATGGAAATCATTAACGCCTTAATGGCGGCCGATTTACCACCACCGAGCGCTGTCCTCTCTTCGTCCTGTCGAATGCAGTAAACGAAGGATAATACCGTCCGAGTCGACACCGTGCCTATATAATAAAACAAGCTCTCGGCTTGTCGTGGAGACCTACAACTCGGTGAACGCGATCGCTAGCGAAAACGAGATTACCGAGAGATAATTGCACTTGGTAAGACAGTTATGGTAAGGAGAGTGATGAGGAGGAATGATGTATGGGCAAAATTGCGACAAGTGTAAGGGGGCGTGGTCCCATCTCTCTTCCTCGGCTAGTTTTTGCCGTGATCCTTCGGATGAGAACGCAGTTAATCACGTCTCACCGAGGACGCGACTCATTGAAATCGAATGTCGTTAGAGGTGTATTTGGAATTTAATGAACCACGTGAAATTGTAGTTCTCTTCTTTGAATTCTTCGATAATTTAGACGTCGATATGGTGACGAACGTGATTGGAAGGCCTTTTGGGATCAGCGTGGTCTATACATACCCTATATTGGACAGACATGTAGGGAACCCTAGCAGTGCTAGTGGAGATGGATAAAGTTGGAATACATGAAGAGATACTTATGGAGGATGAATTATGAAAAGAACTTAACATAAAAAAATCCCTAAACCGTAAAAGAATCGTTTTAAACTTAAAGTTCAATGCCTAGAACAAAAATGCTGACGATAATTGCATAAACCGTTCCGGTAATGAATAAAAGTACACCAAAGCGGCGAACTATTAAAAGGAACGGCCTTTCCTGAAGTACTAAAGCCAAATAATCATCGCTCACTAATTTGGTCCATTGCAGGTTTTAATGTCGCTCGGAGAGTTCGTTTCTACTCCACGGGGGGCGGTAGTATTTTCTTTATTTCGGGTGGCCGCTTTCGCGCGAGAGAATTTTAATCCCTGCAAGCCGTAATGAAGTGGCGGGTAATTAGTAGCGGGAAAAAGGCGAATTCCTCCTCGGGAAGGGGAGGGTCGTGCCCGTGGGACGCCCCAACCCACCCCCACCCCCGGAAAAATCTAATTAAGTCCGCTGGAAACGACACCGATGGGAATTTTTACGGGCGACTTTTGCAATTATTTCCGCCGGCTGGTGAGAAATGCGCGCATTTTTTTGTCGGCCGATATGAATTTTAAGCGGATGGATGGATGGCTGGTGGATGGATGAATGGTTTGCGTGATGAAGAAGCGGAGGAAGGATAAGAAACGCAACGCGCCGCGCGGCACAGAAACCTGAATACAGATGTGGGATGTGATGAATGGAAGGCATAAATCAAAATGCGAAGCCTGACGACTCATTAGTTTTGGTCCTCGACGGTGATGTTGGACCCGTTTAATTGCCTCTTGCTTCTCGATATTTTTTGAGGATATATTAACCTTTTTTTTGATAAAAGGATTACCAAAAGCTTAACATACATTATTACTCGATTTCAAGTAACGATTTCTCTTTTACTTAAAACACACAGCGTACACATGAAGAATATAATAACACGCTTTACACAAAAAGCATTTTCATTTATTATGTTAAGGATTGTTTGTTTTTCTAACATTTGAATAAACATTTATGAATGCACTGAACTTGGCGACGTTCATGTCGGTGTGACGACGCAAAAAATCGGGATTTCAGCGGAAATAAGATTTTTGAGGTCCCATGAATGTGTGTATGTATACATATGTACTTGTCTTCGAACACGATAGCGTGCAACAGATAAGGCTGAACTTTGGTATACATATTTAGAATTGCCAGGGGACGAACTGGATTGTTTTTGGTGACAGAATAACAACCGTAACTGGCAAATTTTATTTTCTTTGGGATTTAAAAGATTTTGACCGAACTTGCACCAGCTCATCCTCCAGCGACTTTCAATATGTATGCCAATTTACAGATCAATGGGATGAAGTGGCTATGGTTCCGAACTGGCAAATTTTGATAAACTTCCGTAGACCATGTCTAATTCCATGTAAAATAGTTGTGGTAAAAAGTTGTGGTCTACTACCGGTAAACTTGAAGTGGCAACCATCTTAAAAATAGGTTTGATAAAAAACCAAAAAATTACGTACCTAGTAAAAAGTACCAAGATTGTCTAAGATTGTCTAAGGTTGTCTAAATTGTCTATGGTTGTCTAAGATTGTCTAAGATTGTCTAAGATTGTCTAAGATTGTCTAAGATTGTCTAAGATTGTCTAAGATTGTCTAAGATTGTCTAAGATTGTCTAAGGTTGTCTAAATTGTCTATGGTTGTCTAAGATTGTCTAAGATTGTCTAAGATTGTCTAAGATTGTCTAAGGTTGTCTAAATTGTCTATGGTTGTCTAAGATTGTCTAAGATTGTCTAAGATTGTCTAAAATTGTCTAAGATTGTCTAAGATTGTCTAAGATTGTCTAAGGTTGTCTAAATTGTCTATGGTTGTCTAAGATTGTCTAAGATTGTCTAAGATTGTCTAAGGTGGTCTCAATTGTCTATGGTTGTCTAAGATTGTCTAAGATTGTCTAAAATTGTCTAAGATGGTCTAAATTTGTCCAAGATTGTCTAATACTATCTGAAATTGCCTAGGTCGTGTACAATTGTCCAAAATTGTCTAAGACCCCCAAAACATATCATATTATTTACATTTTACCAAAATAAGATATCATTTGGTTAATTTTATATCCCAAATCCACTTCCAACTTTCACCAATATTTCTATTTTGCGTAATCATTCATGACTACTTCGGTCGCAAGTAAACTTTATTATTTATTATTATTAATTTTTATAATAAAGATTGTCCTAAATTGTCTAAGGTTGTCTAAGATTGTCTAATTGTCCAAGATTGTCTGAAATGTGTTCTCTTGACTACTACTCTAAGACTGTGGTACTTTTGGAATCATTTTAATAAGCCAATTTTAATCAACATAAATTCCGATGTTAGCTCTTTCCAAAAAGTTATCGGCCCTCCCTATTCTTTTATTAATTGCATAAATCAAAAACTTTTACATTTCAAACCGACATTTTAACAGTGGCACGGTACCTACAAGAGAAAGGTGGCATTAAATATTCCACGGGTTCTTAAACGGCATAGAATTTATAGCTGGTAATGCGTCACGTACTTTTGAGCGTTTTAATGGCTCGAATCGTCCCCGCGAGGAATATGAGAAAAAGTTTAAACGTTCTTAAGCGAGCTCAAGCCAAGAAATTCTGTTCTGCAGCCAGTTTTGAGCGCACTCTACTCGGGCGTAATGATGATTCTTTTAAGAGTTAGCCGAAGTACTAAAAGCACCCTTCTTCAGGCGGGTGCACGCTATTTTTTAGCCAGGAGAAATTAATGAGGCACACTTAGGCAGTGTCATTATAATTCCGTCTTTTAATTTGAGGAGGGGTAACTTTGGGAAAGCTAAGGGTCAATTACAATAATATGTAAAGAGTACTGGGTGATATTACTCGAAATGCTTGACGAAAGTAGTCATAACTATATTTACATAGGTCCTCGTGGAAAACAGATGCTACTTTATGGTTAACAAAGGACGAAACGCGCATTTTAAACAGGTTAATCCCATTGCCAAGTTGAAATTAATTCCGCCCGTACCACATACCGCGCAATTGTTCGAATTTGTAAACAGTTTTCGTGGGCATATGAGAAATTTCAAATCCCGCATACAATGGACCAGGACATATTACTCTACACGTAGACAGACATAACGTTTAAACTTTCAACCAAAAATTTTAAATTCAAATCCATCTTTAAAGCAGATATCCATATATGTGCGCACTGTTCAGTGTACAGTCTTGGAAAAAGGAATGTTTCATGTGTCTAGTGTCTAGTCTATAGGACGATTTTAATAATGCTGGCAATATTTAATAACGCGTACGATGGATTGTTGCAGACTGGAGTGGCTCTCTGTTCCACAGTGGGATGCATCTGACAGCTCTACACATAAATTCCGGCAGTTCTAATTACGCCTTATGAAAGGAGGAGTACCAGAGTTATGTGCCACCCTCGTGCAATATGGGGATGGGGACACACAGGCCAGACCTGTCGCGAAATCTCCTGTCAAATTTATTACCGGATTCCAGTCTGGCAATCTAGACAATGTTTCTTTTTCACATCGTCTCATTTTGGGATCTTTTTTGATTTATAGTACAAAAACTTGACCAATATCTCTAATTTATCCACACTCTGTTTATAATTTGTCAACCCAACTCAATTTTGGTCAGGAGATTGTAAAGGACATTAGATCTTGATGATTCTTGAAATAGAAAGGAGCTTATAAACGAGGGGAAGTGTTAACGGATTCTTTATGAAGATATAATCCTTAGATACCTACTAATCATTGGCTCCCACGTTTCCTGCAGAAGTCATCCTAATGACGATTATTTGTCAGGTAGTTACGGAGCATAAACGCCTTTCCTCGACACAACTTAACGTCGGCTTTAAGTTGATAATTGAGTTAACAGAAGAATACTATGCTGTGATGAAAACAGGTATCTCTTCTGTCAAAAATTAGATGAAAAGTATTGTAATAGATCGTAGAAAACCAACAGGAAGTTTTGCCACTTCATAACTTCTTCGCGTAACGCTAAAACATCAATTATTACGATCGGAACGTAAAAGAACCCGTGCAAATCGATTTACGGGCGGAATATTAACTGCATCCGTTAAATCATCGATAATTAACAGGGCAATATCTGGCGAAATAAACTTTGTTGGGAGAGCCTCGCGGGTCTCTCTCCGTGTATTTATAATCGGCGTAAATCAAGCGGGGCAATCGTCATCTGATAACCTGCCGTAATTTTCGAGCGAAATGCGTCGCCATTACTCTCTCCGAGTTTCTCCGCCGTTCCGCATTTGAATATTTCATTAACGCCGTTGATAAATTTACACATTTTACCATCCGTACCTTTTTTAATGCGCTCTTGTAATTATTCGCGAGCCATAGCAGTCTCGGTTTTGCTTTTTTGCGAGGGGAAATAAAACTAATAAACATTTATAGTTTAAGTATGTATATAAATTAAAATCAGTGAAACAAACCCCTAATCAAACCAAAAATCACTAATTTACTTTAGGCAACTTGTGGCGATTTAATTTCAGATTAAAGAAAACGAACTTTCTTAATCAGTCCGCAGAATTTGCTCCGTCCCTAATTACTTTCCGCAGACAGTACTTTCCAGCACGCGTCCCCCCTTCGCCCATTCGCAGTCAAATTCGCCCTGATTATATATTTAATTAAACGGGCGAAATTTGCCGCCCATCACGGTCTGTCCTTGCAGCAGCCACTTCCGGTCCGATTGTTCATTTGTTTTCCAATTTTCCGCGGCGCGTTCGACGCGTCAACCCCTCCCTCCCGGCTTCCGGCAATAGGACTGCCTCGGGGTCTTAACTACCCCCGCCTTCACCCTTGGCCGTTATATTAAAACGCCGCAGACCGCTAAATTAGTCCGAGTTTAATTAACGATGAAATCGACACTAGAGCGCGCTACGGGTTTCACGATCTCATCAGTCGGAATCGTTAAGATTAATTGAGATTAGGGTTTTTGTTCCCCCGAAATTATGCGAATCTGAATTGGGAGTTATACATTTTTCCACAATAATGTCCACGTTTTGAAATACTGGACCACGGTTGGGTAAAAAGTTTTTCCTAGATAACTGTCCACAAGTGTCTATAAGTACCAGTTACCAGTCCCAGACTTATATGACTTTCTTCATGGTCCGATGATGGTGGTGTATTTCGATTCGATAAGACTCTTGTCTCTACCTCTAAGGTCTACGTTCTTCTGTATGTTTTCGTTTGCTGTTGCGACTCTCCAATAGCATTTAATGAAAACAATTATATAATTAATCATGGACATGTATACCCATGTTCTATTAGTAGGACTATTTAGGGTAGTACAAAATTAGGGTAGTTAATGCTCAGGTATAGAAGAAAATAAATAATATTACTTATATTCTCCCAATACCTGACACTTACCAGCCAATAAAACATACGTAAGAACATACAGATCTGTATAGAGTGTAATTACCCTCCATTAATGAGGATCATTATCATAGCTCGCGGACAGAAGACTTGCGCTATGCTAAAACTTGAAAGTGCCCGAGATATGTCGCGTTTACAGTGTCGTGTGAGAAGAGCAGAATCAAGTGAAGATTAAAAGAACCATGTGAAGATTAAAAAATAACTTACCGCGTCGCATGGCATGGGTGCCGGTAATTGGCGGACGGAACCTCGTCCGAGCGCTTCCCTCTTCCTCTGGGCCGAGAAAAGTCGCAGCTCTTTACGTTCTTCGTCGCTGAGAGCATGGCAGTACCTCACCTCGTTGTCGTGCGGCGGAAGTTGCTGTAGCAACTGTCTGACACGGTACCGCTCGCCCACTGAGTTCACGTAGGGAACCTTGTCCTCCGGCAGGGCAGAGAAATACAGATGCACCTGTAAAGAAATTTATATACCAGTTAGGTCGAAATTTAAAGCTACAATTGATTGTCTAAGGTTGTCTAAATTGTCTATGGTTGTCTAAGATTGTCTAAGGTTGTCTAAATTGTCTAAATTGTCTATGGTTGTCTAAGATTGTCTAAGGTTGTCTAAATTGTCGATGGTTGTCTAAGATTGTCTAAGATTGTCTAAGATTGTCTAAATTGTCTAAGATTGTCTAAGATTGTCTAAGATTGTCTAAGATTGTCTAAGATTGTCTAAGATTGTCTAAGATTGTCTAAGATTGTCTAAGATTGTCTAAGATTGTCTAAGATTGTCTAAGACTGTCTAAGATTGTCTAAAATTTTCTAAGATTGTCTAAGATTGTCTAAGATTGTCTAAGATTGTCTAAGGTTGTCTAAATTGTCTAAGATTGTCTAAGATTGTCTAAGATTGTCTAAGATTGTCTAAGATTGTCTAAATTGTCTATGGTTGTCTAAGATTGTCTAAGATTGTCTAAGATTGTCTAAAATTGTCTAAGATTGTCTAAGATTGTCTAAGATTGTCTAAGATTGTCTAAGATTGTATAATAACAAAGCCAGCGGTTTCTTTTGTCGCCTAAAAAATTACCACCTTACGGAGGAAACAGCTATAATATCCCCATAAAAATTCCGACGCTTTTCACATCCTGTATAATTTTGCTACCTGCGGGTAAGAGAACAACCTGTTGCAGCTGTCATCGACAGCTGGTTGTCCTCGTTCGACACTCATAATAACAATGGAAGTGGTTTTGAATTCAATTCCTTTGAATAAAAGCGGTTATGGGTTAGATTTGGTTAGGTGGTGGCTTGGATATGGTTTCTCAACCATTAACAATCGACATGATATTTTCGGTGGCTGACATCAATCCGCCCACATACCATTTCATACCAGCTTACCGCTTCTGGCTAGCTATTGTGAAAACCATTGTGTACAGAAAGTAAACAATCGTCAGATTGGGTCGACATCAAAAGAGCAAATTAAAGCATGATACCTGTTTTACACTCGAGCGGTTGCCATTGAGCGAGAAGGCGGTACTCGAGGACGATGACAGTGTGGAGTGATGGATGCATGATTGTTTTGTTTCGTGTAATGGGTCGCTTGACAAATTAAAATTGCTTATCTTTGTCGCCTGAATTAGCCTTCTGTGCATACGTTCTCATAACAGATTGTTCAAAATATTACAAATCACCAAGTTTTTTGTGTTGTTTTATCAAGTTATGTTATACAGTTTCTGTGCATTAAAATATGGGAAGTGACCAAAGAAGATGTTGTAAAAATTCACCAAATAAGTTTTGTTACATGTGAGGTTGTTATGTAGTGACACATCTGAAAAAAAAAATACAGAAGAGGTAAAAGCAGCTTACTGCTGCTATTTTGGATTTAGAATTGGAGATCTGGAAAAACAATGGACGCCTAATATATGCTGTATTTCCTGTTAGATCAGCCTTTTAAAGTGGACGAAAGGAAAGCAAAAGAAAATGCCGTTTGGAGTTCCCATGTTGTGGCGAGAGCCCTCCAATCATGTAAACGATTGCTATTTTTAAACGATAAGCGTCTCCGGATATTCGAAGAAGGATAAGCATAAAATAGAATATCCAAATTTTCCTAACAAAATAAACCTAATATAATTAAATAATGTCGTAATAAATAGCGAATCGAAGAATAAAAACCGCGAAACAACAAAAAAGGCGATCGTTGGCATGCGGCTGGGCGTGTTGCTCTCCAAGTCTTCCTTCCTCGTGCAATAAACAATGGGGTTATGGGTGGGTGGCCACCGAGATACACTTCTGGCGCACTAATTGCCACGACGGAAGCCCGATCCACCGCGTAGACCGCGCTTTGCAGCGCGGTGGTCCGCGGCCCCTTTATCTCGCGTGAGCGGCGAATTTGTTGCACAGCCACAACGGCAATCGGACCATCTTTCTCCTCTCGCCCCACCCCAGCTCTCGCCATATACACCCATCTGTCCTTCATTAGGATCTGACCATCGCTGACTAGAGATCCAATAAGTAGTGGATGATGATTCCCATTCCCAATAGATCTTAGGGTGTTGCAGGAAATGGTGGTGTAATTAATTAAGGGGTGCTGCGAGTTTGGGAAGTTTGGATTTCATTAGTTTTGGTGGGCAAGCGTGACGGTGACGATGGTGACGTAGAATTGATGCTAGTTTTACTTTTAACCAAACTGTTAAATAAATGTTTACCAGGACTTCTTTCGGCGATGAGTATAGAATTTGCTATTCTAGAGACACGAACTCTAGCAAACAACGTCCGTAAATCTTGTGCAAAGGTTTTCGTTTTCTTGTTAAAGTTAAAGGAACATTTTGTACCGGTTAAATCGAACGGTGCTATGGTCAACATACAAGCCTACAGACGGTATAATGAGACCACTATAAGTCAGTTGGGCTTTAGTGTCTTGTCGACATCGCACCTCGTTTGCACGAAGCAGCATTCAACCCATACCAGACTCTTTCACCGAATGCATAATATTTTCATCTAATATTTTCAGAACGAATTCTGAGGGCTTTAGATATTGAATCAACGTACCAACCCATAATTTCCAATATAAATACATACATGTTGAAATAACGTAAAATAATCATTTCCTGTGAACTGGGCCCGTCATTTCGAACACCATTTCACGGTTTAACAAGATTCGATCTATCGAGCTGTTTCAATTAGAGAAATGAGCTTTGGAGGCCGAACAGTTTAAACATGGGACGTGCAATTAGCAACAAACTATTTCCTAGTCGTCGTCGTCGGTTGTAGGCAAGCAATCATAAACGCCAATAGGTTCTCGTTGGCCGGTAAGCGTCTTTAAACTACCGTTTCATTAAAATTCCGAACCGAACTAACGAACTAATTATTATTGCGAGGCGTAATTGTGAATTTCCTATTTGTAAGTTCATATTTGTGCCATTTGTTTCTCCACGCGAAGGAAGCAAATGGTTAAAAAGAATTGGTCAGAGGAAATTTCATCTTCAAACTGAACCAAAGATTACAGAAGTTAAAGCCAGTTTTCTGTTATGCCCAGTTCATCACTTATGACCAACATTTCTTTTCGTCCTTTCGTCCATTTTCGCCCTTTCACCAGTTTTCGATCTTTTTCGTTGTTTCGTACGTTCGTCGTTTTGGTCCATTTTCGTCCTTTTAACCCTTTTCGTCCTTTTTTTGTCTATTGTCGTTCTTTTTGTTTTTTCGTCCTTTTTTCGTCTTTTCGGCCTTTCGTCACTTTTCGTCATTTTTCGTCTTTTCGTCCTTCGTCCTTTTTCATCCTTTCGCCCTTTTGATCCTTTTCGTCCTTTTTTTTTCGTGATTTTTCGTCCTTTCATCCGTTTTCGTGCATTTGTTCTTTTTTCGTCCTTTTCGTCCTTTCGTCCCTTTCGTCCCTTTCGTCCCTTTCGTCCTTTTCGTCCTTTTTCGACCTTTTTTGTCCTTTCGTCCTTTCGCTCTTTTTCGTTCTTTCAACAAACTGAACCAAAGATTAAAGAAGTTAAAGCCAGTTTTCCGTTATGCCCAGTTCATCACTTATGTCCAACATTTCATCCCATTTTAATCTGATTAAAATTCCTGTGGGGATCAAAACGATCTGTTATTATCAGCTCAACCACAAGGCTACACTCAAAACTAAATGCTAGACAATTTCGCTACCTACTTAACTCTTTTTCAACTTCTGCAATTTTCTATCTACCTATATGGTAGAAACCTTGAAATACCCGGTATACGCTATCTAATTAGGCCCAGTTTACCTTCTTAGTGCAACCCCTTCATCAACCTAATTGCATCCCATACGTCCATCAAGTTCAATAATAATTTTAGATCGGATTAAGTCGAGCTCTTACCGAGCCGGACATCCCTTTCTAATAACAATTTCATACGTTTTTCCTTTATACGTCAACGCCCCCGTCTTCGCCACATCTAGTCCGTTCTTTCTATTGAAAATAAGTGCCCTCTGGTGGACTGGCCGGACGTTTTAGTATCCCTCTTAATGCCATTTACGATTATTGTCGTTTTCTGGACGCGGTTCCGGCCCTCCGCCCCATCGCTTTCCGCCAGAAATACGGATATTTGACGACTGTTAACACAACTGGGCACGTACGACTCGTTATTACCGGCCAGCGGGCTGTGCGGCGCTAATGAAATTATATTTAACGACACCGGCCGTACGTACAGGTTATGTTCATCTAGATTTATGAAGTCCGTCAGGAGAATTATTATTTTTGCGCTTTGGGGGAAATGTAACGAAGTAAGAGTTTGAGTGATTTTGAAAGATTAACGAAGAAGTCTCCAGTTCCAGTTCTAACATATTTAAACATGTGCAATAGCCAAGATGCTCCGTATAACTCATTCTTTAATATGACAATAGCTGTTTTGTATTTGAATACAGTTGACGGTCCGGTAAAAAGTATCATATATACAAGGACGCATCAGGATTCTCACGTTACTTACTCTTTGTCGAGCGACGAGTAGATGTGACGATCGGGAAAGTTAACCATAAAACTTTAGAAGCGACGAGAAAAACGACACCGGTCTATTATCTGATATTTCATACCGGGCGATGTTACAGGACGCCTAACGGCAAAGTACAAAAGAGGAGAAGTTAACCGACACGGGCTTGCGGTCAGCTAAAGCTACGCGACCGCCACTGCGCGCGTAAAAACGGCTAAAAAGTCTGAAAAAGGCGGACGCCACATGTTATTATAGTCAATTTACTTTTAAGCCGCAACCAGCGCGGTTTAGGATGGATCTTCTTTCCTCAAGCTTCGATATCAGATTGCTGAGATCTTTCTCGCATTTCTTAGATGTTAATGAAAAACTCTTGTTCGAGTCGTGACGCATCGTTCTATTTTCTGTGACCGCCCTATCCTCGTTTCGTACTTTTTCGTTATTTAGTCCTTTTCATCCATTCGCTCTTTTTGTCCTTTTCGCCATTTCGTCCTTTTTCGCCATTTCGTCTCTTTTGATCCTTTTTTGTCAATTTTCGTTCTTTTTGGCCTTGTTTATCCTTTTTCGTAGTTTCGTCCTTTTTTTGTACATGTTCGTTTTTTTTGTCCATTTTCGTCCTTGTGGCTTTTTTGTCCATTCGTCCATTTTCGTCCTTTTGGCCTTTTTTCGTCTTTTCGTCCTTTTAATACTTTTCGTCCTTTTTTATCCAATTTCGTTCTTTTTGTCCTTTCGTCCTTTCGTCTTCTTTTCGTCCTTTCGTCCTTTTTCGCCCTTTCGCCCGTTTTCGTTCTTTTTCGTCGTTTCGTCCGTTCGTCGTTTTGGTCCATTTTCGTCCTTTTAACCCTTTGCGTCCTTTTTTGTCTATTGTCGTTCTTTTTGTTTTTTCGTTCTTTCGTCCTTTTTTCGTCTTTTCGGCCTTTCGTCACTTTTCGTCATTTTTCGTCTTTTCGTCCTTCTTCGTCCTTTTTCATCCTTTCGCCCTTTTGATCCTTTTCGTCCTTTTTTTGTCTATTTTCGTCCTATTAACCCTTTTCGTCCTTTTTTTTCGTCATTTTTCGTCCTTTCATCCGTTTTCGTGCATTTGTTCTTTTTTCGTCCTTTCGTCCTTTTCGTCCTTTCGTCCCTTTCGTCCCTTTCGTCCTTTTCGTCCTTTTCGTCCTTTTTCGTCCTTTTTCGTCCTTTCGTCCTTTCGCTCTTTTTTGTTCTTTCATCCTTTGATCCTTTTTCGTCTTTTCGTCCTATCGTCCTTTCGTCCTTTTTCGTCCTTTTGTCCTTTTAATCCTTTTCGTCCTTTTTTGTCCAATTTCGTTCTTTTTGTCCTTTCGTCTTCTTTTCGTCCTTTCGTCCTTTTTCGCCCTTTCGCCCGTTTTCGTTCATTTTCGTCGTTTCGTCCGTTCGTCTTTTTGGTCCATTTTCGTCCTTTAACCCTTTTCGTCCTTTTTTGTCTATTGTCGTTCTTTTTGTTTTTTCATCCTTTCGTCCTTTTTTCGTCTTTTCGGCCTTACGTCATTTTTCCTCTTTTCGTCATATTTCGTCTTTTCGTCCTTCTTCGTCCTTTTTCATCCTTTCGCCCTTTTGATCCTTTTCGTCCTTTTTTTGTCCATTTTCGTCCTATTAACCCTTTTCGTCCTTTTTTTTCGTCATTTTTCGTCCTTTCATCCGTTTTCGTTCATTTGTTCTTTTTTCGTCCTTTTCGTTCTTTTGTCCCTTTCGTCCCTTTCGTCCCTTTCGTCCTTTTCGTCCTTTTCGTCCTTTTTCGTCCTTTCGCCCTTTTTCGTTCTTTCATCCTTTGGTCCTTTTTCGTCCTTTCGTCCTTTCGTCCTATCGTCTTATCGTCTTTTCGTCCTTTCGTCCTTTTTCGTCCTTTCGTCCATTCGTCCTTTTCGTCATTTTTCGTCCTTTCGTCATTTTTTGTTCTTTGTCCTTTTTCGTCCTTTCATCCTTTTTCATCCTTTCGTCCTTTTTCATCTTTTCGTCCTTGGTCCTTTTGTTATTTTTCGTCCTTTCATGCTTTTTCGTCATTTTTGTCCATTTTCGTTCTTTTGGCCTTTTTTGGTTCTTTTGTCGTTATACATCCTTTCGGCTTTTTTCGTACTTTCAACGTTTTTCGTCCATTCGTCCCTTCGTTCGTTCGTTCTTTCCCCCTTTCGTCCTTTTGCGTCCTTTCGTCCATTTGTTCTTTGTCGTCCTTTCGTTTATCGTCCTTTTATTCCTCGTCGGGCAACGTTGTTAAGTCAGAAAAACTGATTATAGATTACAAAATTTATTGGAAATTATAAGCGCTTTGTTTGAGCTGAGCAGCTGAGTATATACTATCGAAAAATATTCTTTAAAAATATTGCTTAGAATTAAGAAGTCTATAATTTAAACTGTCACCTTCCCTATTCAGCAACTTCAGCATTCTATTAGCAAGGTGAATAAGTATTCTTCAGTACCTACTTTCACCTTAATTGGTGTATAACCCGTTCATCGCCACCTCGCATTATCTCCAGATCCCACATATCAATCTGGCTTGCCGTAACGGCTTTACCCCGACAAAAGGGCATTAGCTTAATAATGGCCGAGCGAGCCACCACAAAGAACCGCCTGACGTCCCGTAAAAAATGAACCATTATCAAAATTACATTAGGCAAATGCGTCGTCGTCCGTTCGCAGTCGTTCCTACAAAAGCAGCGTCTGGCCTGGGACTTTATTTGCCGTTGCGTGCTGTTATTTTTAACGCGGCCCTCCGCACGGAACCACATGATAAATTACGAATGGTCGAAAAAGAGGGCAAATTGAAATTTAACTCGGTTGTTGTGTTATTTTGACCTGACGTTTCCTGTTGTAATCCATCAAGTTGTGTTTTTGTGCTGTCACCACGTTAAGGAAGTTAGTACTCAAATATTGAAAAGAATTATTTAATTTTCTTTGAGGAAATTATAGACATATTGTATTTAAACATGTGTACTTTAATTGCTTGAAATCTTGAGTTTCTAACCTCCTAAAAAAATCTTGTATTAAAAAGAAGTTTGTTTACCTGATCAGGTCTTAGGCCAGGGGGTACCCAGGTGTACTCCTCCAGGGCGCAACCGCTGTCATCGTCGGACTGTGAGTGCCTCTGCGGGTCGTTATTTGGCGGTGCGAATGGTGAACCTTTGCCCAGCAACCTGTCAGCCGGGTCCAGGGACGGTAGTTTGCCACCTGGTGACGGCAACGCCGGCGGTGACAGCGACGGATTCAGGCCTCCTTCGCTCGTGGACATGCCGCCCTCCGTCCAAGAACAGTTTCGACACACCTGCCTGAGAGGAAGAAAGAATTGTTAGAGAATTTTTAATTTTCAAGATTTTGGTCATCAAAAGGATTTCGTTGTTGTTTATTAATAAATTATAGAATATTTTTGAAGGAGATTTGACCTTGCTAGTGTTTAGAACAAATTCTTTGAAGTTCTTATTAGCTAGTACAATTTTTTAAATAAATATTTCGACATGATGATTTTTAGAACACCTTGTGGAGCAATTTTGTTTTGGCTGAAGTGGATAGTTATTTCGTGGATATGGAAATAAACCGTGCGTTGTTTTGGTTCAAGTAATGACTTGAACTGAGCATTCTTTTCTCTGGTTGTGCTGTTTGCATTTTTTTGCAATTTTCACCGACTTTTTCCTTTTTTTTACAATCGTACTTGTTGAAACAATGTGTTAACATCAACATACGACAACATCCGGCGGTGGATCTACCGCATTGAGCCCGTTCGGAATTTTGCATTACGTATTCTCGTCGAGTGCACGTTTGAGATGATCCAATCATGGGATGGCCCGAAGGCTTTGTATGCAGAAGAAGAAGGAGCAGCTCGTATTCGACCGAGGAGGCCCATTCTTGCGCAAGACCAATCGATTTTATCGTTCATTTAATCGACAAATACTCGGGGCCCGAACGCATTCAGTCAAATCCCGTTAAATCGTTACCTTTGTGCCTCTATCTATACAGGAAACATCCGCATGGAACGAGAGGAGATCGCGCAGATAACCCACGGAACAAAATACACGGAAACATAATATGTCTAGAAAGTCTAGAATGTGTAATACGAAAAGTATTGGGTTTGTATACTAAAAGAAGGTATACAATAACAATTAACATTTTATCTGCGGCTGGCGTGCTTGAAATCTGTCGTAGTGGCATTCAGGGGATTTTTACGAGTACGCTCTCTGGGAAATCGGCCATGTATATGTATGAAAGTGGTCGTTACACGGTCGAAAAATGCTGTAAAATATCGGTACGCGACATTCCACTTAGCGTATGAAGAAGGAAGGCGATTGATGGACTCGTCGTGTACCGGTGTTAGAACAATTTATCAATACATTTTATTGGCCATTGAAAGCAATTTTTTTTTCTACCGAGATTCACTGCACACAACCCAAGTGAACCTAACAATCACTGTGTGCTACATCCACACACAGACGTTGAGATCTGTAGAAGAGCGGAAATGTATGTACTTGGGTCGTTCTTTTTACTAATTAGCAATAAGGGCGACAGACGACTTTAGTTGCGGCAAAGAAATTATTTCTTTGGTAAAATTCGTTAAATTCAAAGCTATCGTATTTGTATGAACTTAAATTCAATAACACAATATTTTCAAACGAAATGAACATTTTGTTCCAAGAACTCTACGTTGTTTTGAAGTAAAAAAAACTTTCTTTACTGTTTGACAATTTAGTAGGTACTTGACTTGATAAATCTAATCTTTAGTAATCTTTAGTAAACACTGCAGACTTATTTCCAAACGAAGAGTAACCAGAATACCGCTCGCATTCTGTAGCTCAGCGTGTATAAAGCCCAAAAAGGCCAATGCGTGCGTAGAGCCGTCAGCGCCATCTTCCCGTCAGTAGACATAACAATAATTTTTCATGAAACCATTTTTTTTATTCAAACACATTCGTTTTTCTCAAATCTATGATCTTTCTCTTCCAAATAGAATATTTACTTACCTCAAGGCCGATCTTTATTTCAAATAGAAACAGATTTATTTCATTCAAACGTACATATTTCTGCAATTAAAATTAAAATTTGGTCTAAAAGAATCGTTTTTTTTTTTTCAGTAAAATTTCAATTCCCGAATCAAACCAGGTTGTTATAAAAATTAATTATGCATGTAAAGGATGTAGAACCCATGAGTAAGAAGTTTTGAACTCGTAAGAAGTTTGCCACGAAAGTAATAACGGTACGCTACGTTTTCCGTAATTTCTACCTTTCTATCTCCTCTATCAAAATTCCCACGAACAAGACTTTCAAACAAGTTCCCCAGCTTCACAATAAATCAATATTCTCCACTCAACACCCATCCTCTTCGTTTAGGACCAACATTACGAACCAACCAATAGATTTTACTATAATGTCGTCACAATTAACACTTAATATTGCTGTTCAATACCATCCGCAGTAGGTGTTAAAAGACCTCACCCTTGTCGTTGTCCACAAGACTCCATTACTAATAAAATATCAATTCTAACTGTGAAAGCAACAGCAGACCAGAATACCTTCTCGGTAAAATGCATTACTAAATTGTCGGGTTTACGGCCTGAAATTGCTGCAAGAAAAGATAAGGATTTCGCGCCTTGCGCATGGTAACGGCACATACCTAAAAAACGACGATAATTACAGACATTGGTGTCCTGTGGGCTGCACTCGGCAAGTAAAGTTCAATTGTTTGCGACTAGTGTGAGAGCATGAGGATAGAGTTCAGGCTTCCAGCTGAATCCGCTATAAATTTTACGACAAATTGTGTACTAATAACCGACCATGTGTTCAAGAGTGCATGAGCGTGTGATTGCTATTTTGAGTAATTATATGTAAGGCTTACGTGTAGCGAAGAGAGGCTAATTATTAGCTGAAGGTGCGATGTTATTGTTCGGTGTTTTGCTATAAATAGAATATTTATTTATCTCAAGACCGATCTTTATTTAAAATAATACCGGATTAATTTCATTCAAACGTTCCACTTTACTGAAATTTTTAAGTGTTCTTCAAACCCAACACAGCAAAATGAATCAAAAGACATTACATTGTTAATCATCCTGGTCTATTAACTAGAAAGGGTATAGAAGAATTTGTCACAATTTGCTAGAAGAATAAAAATATAGTATCATAAACCAATTCGTGGATAAATTGAAAATATATCAATCGGATGTGTTGTTCGTTTTCATTCGTAGAAGACCGTAATTAGGCCACATGTGGCACATTTGCAGGCTTCATTTTCCTCTTGACGATTAGGAATGGTGAGCTTGAGCATGTTCCACACTTGGCCATTACAACGTCCATCTTGAGTAATATTGACAATAAAATTGCGTTCGCAATCATTGCCGCGCAGTCACTGTTTCTCCCCTCGGGTAATTTACGTCAACTTTGACAATTTAAAAAGGCGTTCGGGTTGGCGATTCGCGGAATGCAGCGATTCCAAGTGTAAACAGAAGAAACTCGAAGAAACGGCGATAGTAAGAAAGAAAGAAGTCCAAGTTTGTTATTAAAAGGCTTGGTATTCGATGAATAATTCATTATAGCGTCGCGTCGTCGTTGCGAAAGAAGCGAAAAGTTACAAATTGTTCGCCGGTAAGAAGTAACAACAACGATCGCGCACAGATACGCGTTTTTCAAACGATAGAAGGAAAAGGCGTACATAGCGGATCGTTCGGTGCATATAAATGGTTGGTGATGATGTTATGAACACACTAGTCACCGCTATATAAGTGGCGAGGTAAATTTATTTAGTAATTTGTCGGCAGTGACCGATGATGGAAAAACGGACCGCGGCCTGTCGAAGTGTGAACAGTTAGGTTATGTTTATGTACCGTACCGGATGGCGGGTTATTTCTTTAAAACCGTCGATTCCGAAAGTTCGACTTCCAATCAAAATTCCAACCGCATTCTGGAAATACTCGTTCACTAGATACGCACTTCTCGGCTATTAAGTAATTGCCAATTAACGTTCTATCCTAATGAGAACTATGATTTAATATATTGATACACAAATATTTTTGTGGACTCTATCTTAGTGTTGATCTTTATATTCCATCGATCCTAATCACGTCAACTTATAAAACAAATAATAGTGGCAAATGCATCCAACTAGAATTGTCATTTGATACTCGACGATACATAAAAAAAACACAAAAAAGACATAAAATATATCCAGTACTTAACATGAGAGATAACAATCGGACACGGGTTAACGCCGAGATCATTCCCGTCAAACTGACAACACAAAGTAAACAAACATCTCGCCGGTTCGCGACGCCTATTACGATTAACCGGCACGGCTAGCAGCCCGAACGAGCGTGAAAAATCGACTTAACACAAATGTGTGTACGTCGGCGTTCTTTTTACCCGTCGCGGACATAATTAGGATACGGCCTGTCGGGCGTCTCTCCATGGTTTTTTCTCTACACGGACGACGATAGTCGCGTTTAGATCTTCGTTGTTGATCTCGACCGAGTAACCTGTCATTTTTCAAGTAGCTCCTATCAAGATCTCTTTTACGTCTAATGGGTCGAGCATAAATGGATGTCGTTAATGCGATCAGATTCGAGGCTTATTCTGTAACTTCTGTTCAGGACTAAACAATCTGTTAACTAACATATTTGGCCGACACTGATTTTTTTACGGGAGAAGACCGCGTCAACGACAAAGTAGTCAACGTTCGGTACTCTGTTGCAAGAGGCATCTTCAGTACGTAACAAGATATGAAGGACGAAAAAGGACGAACAAGGACGAAGGACGAACAAGGACGAACAAGGACGAAGGACGAAAAAGGACGAAGGACGAAGGACGAACAAGGACGAAAGACGAACAAGGACAAAGGACGAAAAACGACGAGCAAGGACGAAGGACAAAAACGGACGAAGGACGAAAAAACATGAACAAGGACGAAAAATGACGAACAAGGACGAAGGACGAAAAAGGATGAATAAGGACAAAGGACGAAGGAGTAAGAAAGAATAAAGGACAAAGAAGGACGAAAAAGGACGAAGGACGAACAAGGACGAAAGACGAACAAGGACAAAGGACGAAAAACGACAAGCAAGGACGAAGGACGAAAAAGGACGAACAATGACGAACATGGACGAAGGACGAACAAGGAGGAAAAAGGACGAACAAGGACGAAGGACGAACAAGGACGAAGGACGAACAAGGACGAAGGACGAAAAAGGACAAAGGACGAAGGACGAAAAATGACGAACAAGGACGAAGGACGAAAAAGGATGAATAAGGACAAAGGACGAAGGAGTAAGAAAGAATAAAGGACAAAGAAGGACCAAAAAGGACGAAGGACGAACAAGGACGAAGGACGAACAAGGACGAAGGACGAACAAGGACGAAAGACGAACAAGGACAAAGGACGAAAAACGACGAGCAAGGACGAAGGACGAAAAAGGACGAACAATGACGAACATGGACGAAGGACGAACAAGGACGAAAAAGGACGAACAAGGACGAAGGACGAACAAGGACGAAGGACGAAAAAGGACAAAGGACGAAAAAGGACAAAGGACGAAGGACGAAGGACGAAAAAGGACAAAGGACGAAGGTCGAACAAGGACGAAAGACGAAAGACGAACAAGGACAAAGGACGAAAAACGACGAACAAGGACGAAAACGGACGAAGGACGAAAAAACATGAACAAGGACGAAAAATGACGAACAAGGACGAAGGACGAAAAAGGAAGAATAAGGACAAAGGACGAAGGAGTAAGAAAGAATAAAGGACAAAGAAGGACGAAAAAGGACGAAGGACGAACAAGGACGAAGGACGAACAAGGACGAAAGACGAACAAGGACAAAGGACGAAAAACGACGAGCAAGGACGAAGGACGAAAAAGGACGAAGGACGAAAAAACATGAACAAGGACGAAAAATGACGAACAAGGACGAAAGACGAAAAAGGATGAATAAGGACAAAGGACGAAGGAGTAAGAAAGAATAAAGGACAAAGAAGGACGAAAAGGACGAAGGACGAAGGACGAACAAGGACGAAAGATGAACAAGGACAAAGGACGAAAAACGACGAGCAAGGACGAAGGACGAAAAACATGAACAAGGACGAAAAATGACGAACAAGGACGAAAAAGGATGAATACGGACAAAGGACGAAGGAGTAAGAAAGAATAAAGGACAAAGAAGGACGAAAAAGGACGCAACAGTATGAAGGAGGAAGAAGTGGAAAGGAGGAAGACGAAAAACGAAAAAGGAAAGACCCTTATCCATACTTAAGAACTAAGAAAGAAGAAATTAAACTACGATGAAGACTTACAGCATGTCGATTAGAGGCTACATAAAAGACTTCATCAAGGCCCAGTATTATAAAGCAAATCATCTACAGATTTTATGATGATATGATGATGATACTAAGGAAGTATTTTGTTAGGTTTCCATGGTTACTCCATATTCGTTGTGTATATAATCATCGACGAATAACTATTCGGAGATGATTTTTATGTTTATAATACTGGTCCTAAGTGAAATATTCTCTTGAAATATGTAGGAAATCCAGAGTATTAAGTCAGAACAACAAATTCGAACGCGTTCCCCATAGGGAAAATATTCACCATGGCGTAACGTCAATTATAATTTTATTGCTAACTTCATTCCATCTTAGTTCGTAGCGTCATTGGCCGTAGGCGCTCGCGTTCTTATGTTAATAATACACTGGCACCGAACACGTATATACATAATAAGCAGCCTTCTTTGTCTCTTATTTTACGTTTTACGTGCGCGGTCGCTTTTTTCATCTCCTCTTCGCCGCGCTTCTTCTAGGTGCCGTTGCAACTTGCAACCGACCGACCGACGGCTCGAGCGGTAAAATTAGATCCGCAAACTCCCCACCGTACCCGTGGCAGAACCGCTAATGGGTCCGGGCGATAGCATCCGCATCCAGGCAAGCATTAGCCCTGGGTTGCCAGTTATCTAGAGCTATAATTTCGTCCGATTTATTGCCACCGAGAATTTCGGGATATCTCCTCGAACGGTCACTATCGGCAATGCAGGAATTTGCCTCCGACGATGCAACATAACCTATAATTGGAAAATGACAGAGACTTAGCTATCTAAAAAACGCTTACAATCGTTTCCTGTCTCCTTCTGAGATGCTTACAGTAGTGTTTACAAAACAAATTTTATCGGGAAATTTGTCATTTTAGTTGACATGGTCTCGGTAATTCAGGAATCTGATGGTGGGTCAGCCGGATGGTGCTTATTTAGTATTTTTTGCATGCCGATCTCTCGATAGGCTGAACAAAAAGGAATTTCCAGAGAAGAGCATTGTGCGTTTTCGCGGAACCTATGCATACGTCAAAACGGTCGCATAAACATTGCAGCCGACGCGACGGTCGCCTTGCGTATGCCCTAACCTAACTGCGACTATTGTTCGACCAACAATTGAGCATTGATGTCTCTTGAGTCTGTTTTCTTATAGATTTCCCAGAATTTTCGGCACAACATCTGTATAAACACATCGAATGTGTGAAAGTACGATCTATCCTACCCAGGATGTTCGTAATGCCATAACAGTTTCCTTGTATGTACATTTCGCCACAAAGAAAGTCCCTTGAAGAGTGTAGGAAGTCAGAACATCCTCCATTAGGTGCAATGATTGCATGTCGTTGGGATTAGACAATAATTACTCTTCTGCTCATGCAGCCAAGGTTATTACACCTCTCTCAAGTGCTCAAACTGATAGATATAACCCGTAGATAACCGAATGACACTCTACGGCGTGCAGTCTACGCCATATCCCATAGGTTATATACCATGCAATGCCATTAGGACCCATTAGTGCTCAGTTCGTCTCAGGCACCTTTAGTTAAAGGGCAACCACACCAGATCACAGATAACCGATGAAAAAGAGGAGAAATGACCAGAATCACTTCTGCTTTTGAGATTATGTCGATGTGTCAGAGGATACGTCCATATCGGCCACGAGATTACAGATAATGAGAGCTGACGGATGGATAATACCTGGCTAATACGGAACTAACCCGGGTACAGTTCTCATTTCGAAAGTGTTATGGCCGAAGATGGTCCGCGCGGATATAAATCGGGAATCTCCGTTATCGGTGGATGCGGTATGGTGGTGATAAACCTATATAAGGTGGACAAATTACCGGTGGATGGTAAGATCGGGTACGTGATCAGCGATCGATGATAGTGAACTGGGCAGTCACGTGACCAACTTGTAGCTGCTGTCCTGGCAGTCGTTAATTAGGAGACGATGTCTCTCATAATAATGAACCTCGGGAGTCGCTAATCGCTTGTTTGCGGATGCCATCCGGCACGTCACCGTGTGTCAAACAACAACTCACACTGACAGGGTTCTAACGATCGACTTTTTACTTTCCGACTAGTATTTTAATCGACGGAAATCTTCCTCCTACCATCTTCCTTCCTTCTTTTCTCTTATTCCGCCTTCCTTCGTCTTCCTTCTTCTTCCTTTTTCTTCCTCCGTCTCCCTTCCACTTCCTTCTTATAATAATCTAACAACATTCTCCTGTTACAATCTAATGTTATCAATTTTCAATACCTAGTTTGCTCTATTTAAACAATGCTTAAACAATTAGTAAGAATAATTAACACAACAGGAGCATATACAGTCAAAACGTCAGTAATTCTAACACGCTTCCGCGACTTTCGTCAATAAACATCGAATACTCGACCGCACATCGAGCTCAAACACAGCAGACAAACGTCAAAAAGAAGAACCAGCCTCCCCAAACGTGTTGACTTAAACGGTCGGTATGTTAATCACTATTTACACGACCTTCTTTTCGAATATACGAGGACCATCGTCTGTCATCATGACGTCCAGCGCAAATAACTCAACTCGTTTGAGCTCAAACAAACCACAGGCATTCCAACGTGCTGCGTTGTGTAGTGGTGCTGCCCGTTCTTCAGTACGTCGATGATGGGAGCAATTTCGTTGTGAAATTGGTTTCGTTAGAGCCCTTGTTCGAACCTTCCCCCTCTCCATTCGTGTAAAGTAGTTAAAGTTGGCTCAATAAAAGAGGAACTGCCGGATTCGTGGGGAAAGGGGCTTCACGGTCAATTTGGGCCTTTGTTTTACTGGCTGCCCATTACGATAAGCACCCCCTTCTTCGTTCGAGACTTAAGGGCCTGATGTATTTTCACCCATAGGATGCTTACCGTTGTCTGCCTCCTGCCTGCCTGCCATCTAGTGGTGATTATTAACTTCATTCGTTGAGAGGATACCTTAATTTAAACTCGGCAAAGGCTTTTTGTCGAATCCTTGTAATTTTATGGATACGTCTTTGTGACAATACCACGAAGAGATGAATAATTCCGTAAGAACATCGTGAATGGCATTTATGAGTTATTTATTATCTTGACTGAAATCTTAATTGCTATTTTATTACAGCAATGCTGACAGTAAAATTGTTAGCAGGACGATTTTATCTTCATTCTTCCGTTTTAAACACGTCGCGTCGTTACTCCAGCAATAAAAATCAAGTCATTTTTCATCTTCTGCTTACGACACTCAACACTACACACAGAACACTTAATTCTAGCATTTTGGGGTCTCCTCAATCCACGATAAACGGTTTTTAAAATTCAATGAGTTCCGCAGGGTGGTCTGTTGGGACCACCGCTCTTTTTCTTGTTTAGAAAAAAATTACAAATTTAATTCGCATAGTGGAGTTATGCGAAGGCAAAAACGCCCGGATGCATAATTCTCTTTACTGGCGGACGTAAATTATTTTAATTACTGACCAGTGTGTGTTCACCTGATGTTCGAAACGTACGGTCTGATGTTTATTGGTCAATAAAGTCGCTAGAATTTACTGCGTCGCGTGAATGATATGCAGCCGGGACGTTCAATTACAATCATCGTAAAAGTTGGACGTTTGAAGATCGCGAATCAATTCGCGCGCCTCTCGTGGACATTTCGCGCACTACGTATGTTATGTACGTACCTATATATGTTATGTACGTACCTATATATGTTATGTACGTATAGATGTTATGTAGGTATAGTTATAGAGGAGTAGGTAGGTTATACTTTAAGAACGAGCATCGAACGACCTTAGAATTGTAAATCAAATAACTTTAAATGGAAAATTAATTATGTATGCAGCCTGCATGAAATTATATTAGCATGCGGACCGGCCAACGGTTCGCAGCGTATGAAACATGAAACAATGCGGCTTTATGCACGTTGTATGGCGGACGTTGATGTTTCTGTACGTATGGAAGCTTAAAACAATAAAAAAAAATAGAGTAAGTGCTAGTTTATTCACCTGACTAAGGTCCTGATTTTTTTGCATTAAAACAGAAATATTTTCGTGACAGTGTGCAAAATGATAGAAATCTCAATATAAAGTATTGCAAGTGCAATAAGTACACAAGTATCTTATAGAAACGATCGATTTTGAACACAAAAGTGACAAAAAATCGACACATGGAACCATGAGATAACTAATAAAGTCTCCAGTCTGCAGTTTCATTCAAAATCTGGATAAATGGACCACCTCGAAACCAGTGATCGTACAAACCAACATTTTTCGTTTAATTGGCGAAAGAAAAAGAGCCATACGTAGCCAACACGAGCCCAGTTTATCCGAAAAAAAAAAAAAAAAAAACGGTAAAATATCGTCTACTTGTACCATTTAAGATTCACGAATATTTTGCTTCAACAGGTCATGAAAGGTATACCGTTAATGGCGACGTATCGGATATCGTACCTTTAACTCCAAGCAGGTGGAGAGTAGTGTTGTCAGATTCTCAATTCCTTCACATATCTAAATATCTTGAGGTAAATCTACTTTGAACTAGAAAAAAATCTGTCGCAGACACTGCTGATCACTGTGCAAGTATATATCTACCTATACTAATTACTAACTTTCAAGTGTAGGGCGCGTTCAGCGGAATCGCCCATTTTCGCCAACATTTGCGATCGAGTAGCTGCAAAATTGGGCTTTTCGATATTACTTTTGACGCTCGAATTGAAAAAAGGACACAATTCCGCGTGGACTGCGCGATATTTTGTAAATTAAATGCGTCAATTTTGAAAAAAAAATCACGTTTTTGCACCTCTTCGGATGAAGGCGAACCTCGAGAAAATGTCACGTGACGTCTAGAAATTCCGACAAGCGGATCGATGAACGTCAAAAATTTACATTTTTTATCCGTTCCTGCCGACCTTATAAAAGCCGCTCGCTCTCATGTCTTACGATAAGATCCCTCTAAATAACCTTCGCAAAGAGTTTTGAGCAAAAAAACGGCCTTAAAAACAATTTTCGATCCAAAAAATCGATTTTTGTCGACCCGTGTTTTGCTGCTATTACCACAGTAACGTCAAACCCGAAACGCCCCCTGCCGGACATTCGTAACAACAGTAACAGATAGCAGATAACCTAAAATGTATCCTAAAATGTCCATATTGCGAATGTGGACAGGTGGGAAGCCTTAACCACATATTTCTAGAATGCCCAATAACTAAAGTCGAAAATTTTGACATATACACAGAGCTAGTATATGTGTACTGTAATATAACTATGAAATAAACAAAACATCAATAAAACAATTTATTAAAGATAAGAAAAAATTCAGCTATTTCTACCACACATTCCTCTAGAACTACCCGTTAATTGCTCCACACTTATATGACTTCCTTCATTGTCCGATGATGGTGGTGTATTTCGATGCAATAAGACTCTTGTCTCTACCTCTAAGGTCTGTTTTCTTCTGTAAGTTTTCTTTTGCTGTTGCGACTCTCCACTTCTTCAGCCTAATACGCTTTTCTCTTGCATCACACTCCTTTATACTTTTTATCAGTCCCAGTTCTTTTTTCTTATGATATCGTTCTCGGTCTTTCCTCCGTTTTTTACTCTAAATCAGCTTCAGACATTTTCTTTCGAAATTTTCTTTAATCTTGCTATTTTGCAGATTTTTAGTGCGTAGTTCTATCTTTTACCCTTAACATCTTGTGTCAATAAAAACAAAGAATGTTCAATAAAAACAGGTCTAAAAATTGAGGTAAATCCTTAAATCTGACAACACTGGTTGTGGGTATGATGTTAATTGCATCGTCCACACCGCGACGAAAGTAAAATCTTCGTATATTATATTTATTAATTGAACGTCGAGTGCTTTTAACTGGTGGGGCATTTTCTCGGTCACTGAAAAGCGTGTAAGTATTGGAAAGTTAATTAGCAACGGCGTGCCAACGCGGTGCGAGGAGAATGACGACATAGGCTCTTAAAGTATGCAAAAACGACGTCGTAATTCAATTATGAACGCCTATCCGATCGAAATGGATGACTTTCATGTGCTTTTCACTGTGGAGATTGCACTTGGTGTATGTATTCAAAACGTATGTTACACTATTTAATTAACCGTTGTAATACTGTTTTTTGAAGTATTTAAATCATCAAGGGCACTCAGCAGACGATTGTCAGACACATAAAATAACATTATCCATTATTATACATTATACATATTATAACTACCTACTACATTCTTCGATAATAATAATTTATAGCTTTCCTTTGGACAGACGTCTACGGGCCTACAAGGATGAAGTCGTACAAGTGCGTATAATTGCCGAAAGGCTCCCGGCAAGAATACATTATGTCCGAAATCGGTCGTAAATAACAATTCAAAAATTCTAAAACCAAGTTGCGTCAGACGCGTACAAGAAATTTTTTACCCGAAGCGACAATTAGTGAGCCGCTAGACGGTGGTTGGGATGCTGCTTTGATCGTTTTGTTCTTGGCGATGGTCCGGCCCACGGACCGTCCCAATTAGGAATAATGGGGCACTAATTGTGCCTACTCTTGATTGATTCTAATTGTAATCAGGCCACCTTGATTCCTTGTTCAAGGAGCAATAAATATTCCACACGTTAGAATCTAACTCGGTTGATTCTATCATAAATTGTGAACGAATCTATTGAAAATGTTCGTATGTTGAATTTATTTATGATTAGTTTCATAATTTTGAAACCTTGTACAAGATTCTATTGAGACTAGTATTCTTTTTTCTTCGACTGTACCCGGTAGCAAAAGTACTTGTGGTTGCAAGCAACAAATTGTACTTCTATAATTTTTATAACGTCCTCAGGAACACGTAATACCCACGCAGTAAATCTATAATGCGAGTGTTTTACGAGCGAAAGGACACAAACGGAAAACGCTGGTTACATTTAACAATTACAACAATTACACTCTTTGTAAGGACTTGAGGCTTATTGATGGTGGTGACGTGACATACCTGGCACTAGTCTATAATGTACTCGACTTGTCTGTTTTGTGACGATTATTTCCACAGGATGTTATAAAATAAAATGTTGTGATCATAAGTGCAAAATGCGAGTGGGGCGAGTGGCTCTGGTGGTAGAGTGCTGCTCTCCTGCTAGGAAGTCTTGGGTTCAAATCCAGGCATCAGCTGAAGATCCTCGTCCCACCGCCTTTCGCAAGAGGCGTAAAACCGTGGGTGCCGGCAACCAGTTGAACACCTCTGGTTGTCGTTATCAAACAGTATGTAAAAATGGGTAAGCACAAAGGGCCAAGAATTGGCCTAGGTGCAGCGGAATAAATCGCACCCAAAACAACTACAACAAGTGCAAAATGCAAAATGTGGGGTGGTCATACTACGCTGTTTTAGTATTTGCTGCTTGCTGTAGATTATTAGCCGCTGTTAACCAGCATAGTGTGACTACTCAACAGCTGCTATTTTTGCATGCTGGCGAATGGTTTTGGCTGTTGCTTGTAAAGTTAAACATGTTGAACTTTTATTAGCCGCTAGTTAGAGCTTGCGCTGCTGGCTCAGGACAAATGTGGGTCTTGTAGAAGATACCAATCATCGATTATAATAAATAATTTAAAGCAACAATTCATTACTTTTGTTCAATGTATAAATAATATGTACAAAATGTACAAATAATATAAAATTATAAATATGTGACTTATAATTTTTATTTTATTATATATTTTACTATTATATATTATATTTCTTCAAATTTGAATAACTCTTATGCAGTTTATGCATACAATGCAAATATTATGTAATATTTATAAGTTGCTGTGACGTGTTGAGCTTTATTTGAAGTAGAAATGCATATATACTAATATCTTTTGTAAAATATATCGGATTTTAATTATATCATTTGTATATTATATTTTAGTTAATAAATTGGACGAAAAACAGAATTCTATTGTCATCGTGGCCTTGCTTATGTTATTTACACTCGTGTACAGTGCTTTCAAAATTTATGTAGTCAGGTTCAAGGCAGGTAGTCAATAAAACCCCACAAATTGGTATCAAATATAAAATATTTTACGGTTGCGACGCCTTCACCTGACAAAAGACACTCTCACTGTTGTATGTACCTACCTGGTGACATATAAAATGCACCAGAAATAGTTGACCTTGTAGTTTGAACGTTGACCTTGTAGTTTGAACTGAGGCTTGCTGGTAGTAGTCAGTAGTCACCAGTGGCAGGCGTGGCAGCAGTACTTTTGCTGGTAAACAGCGTAATGTGACTACAAAATAGCCGCTGGCTGCAAGTTTTGCATTGATATTTTGTATTTTGTCACTCAACTCAACCCAATACAAAATCAGTTGTTCGTTTCATTGAAAATGATGAAAATGATTCTTCGAATGTTAATGTCTATCGAAGGTGATGTAAAACGATATGTAAAACGTGAAAATTTAAAGGCAGATATCAAAATTTCTTTTATAAACACCAACTAAGTTCAGAAATACCTACATAAGTCTGACACACCTCTACGTAGTTATATATAGATCATCTCTAGCTCGTTCTCCAAGAAAAATCACGTTATAATGAGTACTGGAAAGGCATTCCTCACTGATGATGCAATTAATAACAAACATATATAATAATATCCGCAGCATTGCGCAAAACCGTTTTAGGTGTACGTTGCGCAAAGATAAAAACTGCTCCCGCAATAGGTTTAATTAAGCATAATCGGCGCAAATGGAGCAATGAGACCAAAGACAAGCATTTCAACTAAAGACCGCGACTCTTAACCAACCAACCACCACAACTGAAGCAGAGGTTGCCGAGATGGCGTGCTCCGTCCTCATTTAATATGATGCCATAATTGGTATTAAATCAACTGCACGGAAAACACAGCTCAACAGTTATAATTGACACAAAGAGTGCCTCACGTGCACAGCTCCATTATATGCAGGAATTCGGTTTTGATTGTATTTTTGACATCTTTTTGTCACACTGTATAATAGGAAAGCAAAAGATTAAATCTTCTAATAAGTCATCAAACATCTCTTCTTATCTGTAATGTTGGTCTTCAAGCAAACTCAAAGGAGAAAGTGGTTATTTATTTACATGTAGTGTATCTAATTCGATTCGGGTTCTCTTTTGTGCGGGTCATTAATTTGCAGATTGTTACGCAACGTGCCAAATGTCCAGGCTGGTGATTCGTTTCGGCGTGGCGTGCAATCACGTACTCAAACGTTTCGAACCAGCCAGCGTCGAGTGTTACAAGACTTAATGGTTCATGCCAGGCTCTTGTTACACCGTACAGGCCAGGTATCCAATACTTATGGACGTTTCTAAACAGAAACAACGCGCATATAAATGATTATAATTACCGGGCAAAGTGAATGTGGGCCATGCAGTAATACGCCGCCCGTATATTATCATTGTATTATACAACGCCTGTCTGTGGTTTGATCTGCGCGACTTGAAATCCAGATTAATCGCAGCCAATACCTACCTATTAATTTAGACGTGAAATCAGTCAGTCCTGATTTCACAAACCACTAACATGACAACTGAAATGATTGTTTTAAACCCACGCATAATTCTAAATATTGATAGCTAAAGCTTCTGTTACGTCACATCGTAACGATCAAACAATATATCAGTAATAAATAACCCAAATTTGGGAAGATACGACCTCATCAAATCGCAATCGACTTCCAGAAGATGGGACAAATTTTCTTCAGCGTTTGGTATGCGCGATTCGTGTTCGACACGTCTCTAACGATACCGATAAATTTAATTTAATTAACTATCGGAGAGCGAGCCGGTCGATTTTACGGCCGAATTTAACGTTGTAAAGTGTTCTCTTCCTATCGCCTCTTCGAGTTTTACGACTACAGAACTACGGGCACCTGTTTTCTTTCCACCGTGTCTTTCCACATCAGGCGATGTTCACGTCGCGCGTCGGTCGGTCGACGTCGCATCTTGACGACGATTTCGTCGATTTCTACTAATGGAATTTATTCAGTCATGATTAGTGGATATTTTATGGTAATTTCCGAACGGTACTGATGAATGTATGAATGGTTTTCACTGTACATTATACGGTGTGTAATTAATGAAAAACTTACACGCGGCAGCGTTCTTCGTAAAATTTCTAGGAAAAATTGAGTGCCACTGAGATGACATGACATTAAATGTCAGTATGATAATAGTATATTATTATACAAGTTTTATAAGACGTCAAATTGGGGCATGAGTTGTTTGGGGCACGAGGAGCGCCAGCGACGAGTACCCCAAATGAACGAATGCGCCAATATGTCTTATAAAACGAGTGTAATATACTATTTTTTCTACTTTGCGTCATTAATTTTATAAAAATTTAGAAGTATATTAGGTAAAATTCCAATCTAGAGTATTTATGGGTGCAACCGTTGGTAACACTGTCATCTGTCACTTAAATTCAAATATCTGTGAAAAAGTAATTATTGATAATTATTATATACCATCATATACTAGTAGTACGAAACCTAGGATGCAACACGCATGTTTAAATATGTATAAAAATATACATAATTCGCAGTTTGTGCGATTCTAAAAAATCAGTTTGTGCTTACTTTTGTGGTTATGTGTATTTTCGTTTGACATGCATTTGATATCAATGTCACCAATCTTAGAAAAAAGTTACCCAAATGAACGAATGCGCCAATATGTCTTATAAAACGAGTGTAATATACTATTTTTTCTACTTTGCGTCATTAATTTTATAAAAATTTAGAAGTATATTAGGTAAAATCCCAATCTAGAGTATTTATGGGTGCAACCGTTGGCAACACTGTCATCTGTCACTTAAATTCAAATATCTGTGAAAAAGTAATTATTGATAATTATTATATACCATCATATACTAGTAGTACGAAACCTAGGATGCAACACGCATGTTTAAATATGTATAAAAATATACATACTTCGCAGTTTGTGCGATTCTAAAAAATCAGTTTGTGCTTACTTTTGTGGTTATGTGTATTTTCGTTTGACATGCATTTGGTATCAATATCACCAATCTTAGAAAAAAATTACTAAAAACGGTGTTACAATTTGCTAATTGTAACACCGAAAACAGTGTTACAATGTGTGCATTGTGAATGCAAAGTAGAAAAATGTAATTATGTCACAGAAACTGGCGTTAGGTAGCGTCCAGAGATGGCTCTAGCTTTACAAAATTGAATAATTGCAAAAGTATTCAGACACTTCATTGTGCCAACGATGGAGTCGGAAAGTTGGGTGAGGTATAAGTCCAAACATCAGGAAAGGATTAAAGTCGTATACCGAGGTATTACTGTACATAGTTATATAAATTTGGACGTTTTGATCAATGTTGTCGCCCAGTGCGCGGTGCGACGTTCTTACCAGTCGCGTATCTTTGTCCATCCCACGACAATACAATAATTAACAGAGTATAATAAGGCATATAGCGGACGTGCATTTCGTCTATAATGGACGTTCCCCGTTTAGCAGAACAATACGAACACGTTCTTTGGCATAGTCGCAAATCCATTTCAATGTCCGTCGGTTACAGTTAGACAATAATAAAGGGTATAGATATTCACCGCTGGCTGCATGTTTTCACAGACCAAACTGCGGCCTTTCAACAACAGCCAACAACAATCCGTTTCAAGCCCGATGTTTACGTCCCATACACTATGGTGGAGGTTATGTTAAAACGGCTTATTAGTTATTGTTGTGTATTTATTTATATTTTCCGCAATTGTTGATTCCGACTCAGATTCATATGTCGCTGTTCTTCTGAGTTTTATAACTGTAATGTAGTGAAGCTATTAATAGTGTTTTCTTTTGGTAAAACTGAAGAATTGCTAATAAAAAATTTGCAGCATGGATTTGGAAGACTGTAGAGCAAATTCTCCAAATTTAAATCACCCACTATTTATTTTCCGGGTTTGTTGTTAGTTTCGCCTGGACGTTCCTTGAAAGTTACACCACAGGCCTGGACATACAGTCCTCTGTATAAATTTGAATAAAACGTGCGCGACTACCTCTTAAAAAAATGTCGTTGCGCGACCAGCAACCGTGTACTGTTTTACTATCGTGCTATTTGCTACTGGCTGCTAACAGCATAGTGTGACCACTCAGCAGCACTGTTTTACCAGTTGACGAGTGAGTTTAGCAGCAGCCAACCCACCAGCGCTTGTTTAACTTTTACAGCAACCAGCATGGATGTTAACTCAGGAAATTATGTATGTTTGAAATGTGTTCTATTAATATTATGCGAGGTAATATTCTCCCAATATATAAAGAGGGCTTTAAGCGACACAGTTGTTGAAATACTGATCACATAATGAATAGTCGCCGGCCGAAAAGTTATGCTGCAACGTTGATTGGAATGCAAAATGTGGGGTGGTCGCACTACGCTGTTTTAGTATTTACTGCTTGCTGTAGATTATTAGCCGCTGTTAACCAGTATAGTGTGACAACTCAGCAGCGGCGAATGGTTTTGGCTGTTGCTTGTAAAGTTGAACATGTTGAAGTTTCATTAGCCACTATTTAGAGCTTGCGCTGCTGGCTCAGGATAAATGTGGGTATTGTTAATTGAATAGCAAATATTATGTAATATTTATAAGTTGCTGAGCTTTCGAAATGCATATTTTGTTGCTGCAGGCAGCACCAGCAACTAGCGGTTAATAAAACAGCCTAGTGTGATCGTGGCATATTCAACATGCAAGAAGGTCAATTTTGTCGGATCGCCGAGACCGTGTTCCTCCGCTGGCCGATGTCGATTTATACGAAAGGGAGAAATCGAGTTAAATCGATTACACCTGCTGTGAATGGGTTACTTGGACAGATTATTTTATATTTACTGCTGTTCCAACGGCTCGTTACTTTCCATTCGACCTCGACAACAACCAGCTAACGAATCCACAACATTGACATTGAAAACCAGATAAAAAAGCATTCCAGAAACGTGAAAATTGGGAATTAAGAATACACGGTGACAGTATTATTCAACAGTTATCGAGGAAATACTTGATGTATCAATTACCTCTTCAGAAAAAATATTGGGGGTGGTCCAAACATCATTAATCACCAAAAAGCATCGATAAAGATGACATGATAAATTCGCAGGCGTGTCGGTAGGACCATAGCGAGATGTCTGCGTCATAATAAATACGTTTTTAAACATGGGGGAAGCACTGTAACCGATCCGCGTAAAGACATCACCAGCAGGGCGTAGAATCGGATGAAAAAACTCTAAGAAGGAAATACGTAAGAATTGAAACCGCATCGGTCACGGTTTCCAGGTCGCCTATCATAAATTCGTCGTTAATAACCTGTAATTATTTTACCACAGTCGCGAAGGAGGAAGGCCGCTGATGAAAAAAATTATACACCTCTTTCGTTAATTGGATAACAATGCGTGGCGATGCCGTCAAAGGGGGCAAACCGTTTCAGAACGCCTTTTTTGTACGCGGATCATCATTGTTCGATACTGTGGGAATATATTTTTATTCGTGTTTAGAGACATTCTTAAGATTTATTTCCGGAGTTATGGATACTGACAATACCGGTAGCGATACTGTGGGAACATATTTTGAACCATTGCTCACTGGGGTATTTCGCCGATCTAGCTGTCAAACATTATTTATGAACGATTAAAATTATTTATGATAAGTGTTTACTAAAGTGATGTCAAATAAAGGTCATCTTCTTTTCTTTCGTCTTTTTTTTTTTGAGAATGCTTAACATATCTTTTAGTTATTCTTACGATTTAAGAATTTAGAATGTTTATGTTAAGTATATTTTTCTCTGACGAAGAAAAAGTTATTCTTCAATAAAAAAAGTAGACGTTTGTCTTACAACAACAAAAATATTTCGTTGGACGAAAAATATATATGTACAGTTTCTTAACCCAAGATTCTTACTCTGGGAGATACATAGAAAGTTGTGCAATTACTTTACAGATGGCGCTAACAGTTTCTCGCGTCTTTTGCCACATATCACCGCTATATAAGTTCGACGATATTGAATCTTTGTGTATTGTTTGTTTACATCTATGCAGAAGTCAATGTACCACATAATACCGATACTTTTCCATCTTGATTTTACCATTTTGTAATTTGACTTATGACCAGTTAGATCGGCGAAATCTATTATGACTCGTTCAGGCGAATTCAGAAGAGGCAAAAGATGCGTTATTTCTTCAGAAAAGTTGCCACTAATGATAGCGAATCAGATTTCCACGTATGTCGAAGTCCACAAGGATGAAGCCGTTTCCCTTTCAGTTTACGGCCCATTCAAAGTACTTCTTTGGAGTTGGCTAAGTGCATAGTGCGACACTCGACCACGGTTCCCCAACTTTGCCGGGTAGAGAGAGTATCGTGGGAATGGACAGCAGGCTTACCACGGTGGAGTACACCCGTACTACTGACAACAGATCCGTTGTCTCTCCTTTGTAGGTACTTTTTCCGCCAAGTTCACATCCTGTTACGTGTATGCACCCGAACTACTATTACAAAACCCTATAACGCTGTCTCTCACACTCACACATGTTAATTACGAAGAATCGAAGTTCCGGTGACTGCACACGATGGAAAGATTACGATTTATGGGTAGAAATTATAGCAAATTAGTCTTTTGTATCTTGTGTAGTTTTCCATGTTTCTTTAATATTTTCTTTAGTATATGATAAGCAATTATAAGTTTTACGTAATTATTCTACTTCTATACTTGTCTATACATTACAATTTAAGAGGGTTAAGAACTTGTGGTAGATTCAAATCGACTTACCTGAAAAGAAAAGAAACATTTATTAGTACTACAGCATGTGAGGATCAATGGTCAAACAATTATTTATTACAAATACAAGCATCTGTCTGGAATTCTGCAATTGTTCAAAGAAATGGGCTCTGCGAAAGAACTAGTTCTCTTCGAACTAGTTCTTTTCCAATCAGATTTATTTCATTCAACGGTCTTTCTGAAATTAAACCGACACAATTTCTACTTTCCCATCTGTTTCTGATTTCTTGCAATGGTGCAATAGTACCTAACTAATAGTAACCAACCAAGTACCACCACAACAAAGCGAATTATTTCCAGAGATGGACCTTCCAACGTTCGTGTTGCCTCTCAGACGAAGAAAAACCACATGCGGCGACTCAATAATAAATTAAGAATCTCCGATAAATTATCAACATTTGAAATCGTCTGTTGGAGACCCATTCAGCATGAAATTCCTAACGCCCTCGTTACATATCGCGCGCGTTAGACCGACGGAAACGCAGGGGGTATCATATGAATTATAGACGAATTATTCAACGGCAGATCGCGATGCTTTAAAAGCTCATATTAGCTTCAACAGTATAACATATAATGGGTTAGAGCAGCGTTTCCCAACCTTTTTTTTCAAAGGCACCTTACCATGGTCCGCGGACCCCCAAAAAGCTTTTATTTCCGCCCTTGAAAAAAGTTGGGGAAGGCCGATTTAATGATTTAAACGAGTTTGGACATTCGCAGGTGTCGAAGAAGTTGATTGGTGTTTGTCCAAAAGGTTGCTTCAGCCTGTTGAGGAAATTTCTTCTGGTGTACAACCCTTTGGACATTCATCCGTGTAATATTTCATTCAAGAAATTGAGTTTGTCTGATAAGTTTGATTGGTGGTTGTCCAAAATCTTTCTTGAGCCTCTTGAGGAAATTTTTAATGACGTAGATGATTCCTGAGGTCCACGGGCCCCAGGTTGGGAAACACTGGGTTAGAGAATATTCAACACACTATAAACGTCAGTGATATACAGACTGTCCCAAAAGTTAACGTCATGCAAGGGATGATACAGCAGATCCTGACAGACCAGAAGAACTTAGTAAAAAGTTACTTGTTTTTGACAAAATCAAGAATCTAGTATACAATTAATGCAACGTAAATGTATATGTTTTGCAGTAAAAAGTGTTATGGACCAAACGCTTTCCATTTTGTCGCATAATTTTCACCCATACTTTAATTTTATCAAATGTGGAACGTAGCGTAGGTTTTGAGATGGGTTTATTCTAGATCTAAAGTAAGATGTGCGTGTCGCTAAGTGCTACCGCCTGTAGCTCGCGCAGAAAACCGAAAGAAAAAGGACAATTACTTATTTCCCCGAGCACCAGAATTCCTTGAGTTCTTGCCCACACAACAGCGGCAGGCACCGTTCTGACCGCACTACACTCACAATCCGGATTCTACCGCAGTTTTGTATACGATTATTATACGCAGTAAAATTTTATATGTAGTACCAACCCGAAGGTCTCAAAGCCAGACAATCCAATTAATGGGTTCACTCTTCACTACCCACCTATCGGTTTGATGAGTGACAACAGTCAAGCAGACAAGTAGCAAAATACTTTCCAACTCGACTGTAATATGTCACTTACAGCTCTAGTAATGTAATGCACGATAATTTGGTCTAATACATACAAAAAAAAACAATTAAATATCATTATTATTAATCTAGAAAAAAAGTTATGTCTCGAATACGGTCTATTCGAGACATAACGGATAACGTGGCGCAGTCGGAAATTCAAATTAGTAAACTAAATTAAAAGCGAAAGATAAATAATCTCCTGTTAATCATCGAGAGAACCCAATTTACAGTGTGTGTGTTAATCAACTCGTCGACTAGCTGTGGATATGTACATTTGAGGAGTTGAGGTGGAGATAGATCTCTTATCTGTGGCGAGAGGAACACTCAAACCGTACCTCGGCGCAACGCGGGCTCGATGATGGAGTAGATAAACGCGTACGTCGCACTTAAATTAACATCTCCGAGTATTTACACAGTCCACAACGGCAGGACGTGAATTATTACAACCTGCCCTCGGACGCGAATCTCTCTTCAGGTGCTCAAACAAATTCAAGAGCGCCGATGGCTGCCGAAGGCCCGCAGCGCTGACTTGGACCATCGGACCCTTATCGAGTCATCGGTGTTAAAATATGTTTGCGTAGTAATGCAGAGTAAACTTTCAGTTAGCAAACTAGCCAGTCATGGTTGTTCAGGATTTAGAATCAAACATTATCCTTGCTGCTACTTTGATGAACACATACAGCAAATTTTGGCTTTCTTTTTGTTGCTTTTTAATAAACTAAGTCGTCTCTTTTACTCATCTGTAATAGCTATCAAAACGGTATTTATTGCAAGTGGTCGGTCGATACTGTGATGAGAGAATTTAGAAAAATGTGGTTCTCTGCAATGATTTTGAAATGTATTGTAATTCTTTCTCTGGGAAGATGTTCTTTGGGTGTTTTGATTCATTATTTCGAATGTTTTGTGAAATAATCTTTGGCGGTTTCTGCAGGAAAATTAGTTAAACATTTTTTAGACAATCTTCCTACGAGTATCTATAAGGATGGCATTTCTAGAACATATTTCTAAACTCTAGTCACTTTGTTCCTTAATTTTATCTCTATCTATACCATAACATTTTATATCGTTACCAACCGCTTGTCACTAATCATCAAACATCTACTTGCAACCAACTAGCTTCAGGCTTTTAAAATAACCTGCCATCTACCGTCCAACACCGTGAATGCCGCGGAATGATTACCCTGTGGTCTACTTGCGGTCCGTCCCGCAAAATGACAGTAATTTAGCCCTTTTTAGTATACGCGAGTGTACGGTTTTGTCCTGACGTTCTCCGAGGAGTTGAGACAAAGAGGATGCTCGGAGTGGTTGATTAATATGTACCACTCGTTTACAGACTTCATGCATTCGAAATGAACCGCAGTGGCCACTTGATAGGCAACGGTTTCGAGCGAACGCAGAACGAACGCATGATGGATGGAGCCACGTCCCTTTAGGGCTTAGGGATTTTAACTTAGACGCCACATGGTAAATTACCTACGGCAACAACATGATGAAGTTAGAAGATGACTCTCTACATGCATTTTTATTTTAAATATAGTGGAAGTTGCGAAAACTAAACAACTATATTTAAAACAAAACTGGATTTTATGCTTATCCTTCTTCAATCTAACAGGAAATGCAGCATATATTAGCTGTCCATGGCTTTTGCAGATCTCCAATTCGAAATACAAAATAGCTGCAGTAAGCTGCTTCAAACAATTTCGACAAGAGCAACATGACTACGTGTAAATTCAATGAAGCATCCAGTTGTGAGTAGTTACATCCCATTTTTATCATCCGGTGAAATCGATTGCGTAGCAGCAAGTCGCCAATCAATATAGCGGGTTCACTACTTAGCCCGGCCGTACCAGCGGAAACTAGTTGTTCAATCAGCAGAGTCATCGTCATTACTACAGACCAGTTTTAACCAATTAAATAATTATTAAATACCACAAGATTGTTTCTAGTGGATTACTTCAACCTTCTTTGTGGGGCGAGTGGCTCTAGCGGTGCTGCTCTCCTGCTTCTCTGTCTTGGGTTCAAATCCAGGCATCAGCTGAAGATCCTCGTCCCACCGCCTTTCGCAAGAGGCGTAAAACCGTGGGTGCCGGCAACCAGTTGAACAACTCTGGTTGTCATTATCAAACAGTATGAAATGGGTAAGCACAAAGGGCCAAGAATTGGCCTAGGTGCAGCGGAATAAACCGCACCCAAAACAACTTCAACCTTCATAAAACATTCTTCAATCTGTAACGCCAGGTAGGTCTGTGATTGTTTTGGTAGATAGGCCACCAAACAAACACCGGCGTATAACATTTAGTCTTCGGAGAAGAGAGTTTAATAGGTAATAATTCCGATTTTGCATACGATTACAAGTATCTGTACGGACGGCGAGGTCCTGTAACATTCATATGTAAGAGTAAGCGGAATCGGTCGGTGCGATCGTGTGCCTCTGAGGTATGCAAGGCAATTTCCGTCTGATTGCGTCCGCGCCGATATTACTGTAAACGGCGACCCCGGCAGGTACATAAATCTCGGCATTGTGAACTCAAAGTGTATCTTGATCCGGACGATCGCAGATTGGCGACCGCAGATAGACCTTCCTCTCTCATTTGAGAGACCAGTCCTTCCTACTTTAGCGGTGACCACAAGGACCGATCGCACCGTTTGTCCTCTTAAGATAAATCCGCTTTAGAAGGAAGGCGTCATAGTTTAACCTTTAACACTGATAACTTTCAGTATGAGCTATGCCATAAGTTTACCTACGTAAATTTGATACCGTTTAGTTGTGGTGAAGATTTTCGTTTGTGGGGGTGTGAAGATATATTGTGGATGTGTTGATAGAAATACAACCCGTAAAGTGGTCTGTGTAGATCGCTATAGTAGTGAGGGGAGATAGGTACTTATTATAATGCCCTGGTCCGAGTATAGTGCCTATATACCTGTCACGTAAACGGCGGCCGTCTAGAAAAATAGCGGAGAGTGATATTTATTGAGGTATTCCTTACTCGGTATGTATGGGGAAACCGCAGGGGTTTATTTCTATTGCACCTACAAGTCTGGCGAAATTAAATTTAGTAATGCTTGGTTCCCCCCCAGTGATGGTCGTGGTCAGTCTGTCTGTATACACTCAAGGTAATGTAGTGTAATCCTTTTTTGATGAACACAGCAAATTTTTGCATTCTTTTTATTAGTTTTTAATAAACTAAGTCCTCTATTTAAGTCATTTGTCATGCCGGTATTTATTACAAGTGGTCGGTGCATACTGTGATGAGAGAATGTGAACAAATTTGGTTTTATGCCACAATTTTGAAATGTATTGTAATTCTTTTTCTGGGAAGTTGTTCTTTAGGCATTTTGGTGCATTATTTCGAATGTTTTGTTACATAATCTTTGGCTGTTTCAGCAGGGAAATTAGTTTTCTAGAAAATCACCGCTTTAAAATTGTGCTTAATGAAATAATATCCCAAATATTTTCTTTCAGATATCCTCTTTCAAAACACGCTGCGATCTTGTAAATCGTGATTTATACGGATACCTGGTGGCAGGCGCGACTGCAATCGCACCCCATGGACGAGGAATTTTAGAGGATTCCATTACACCGGCTGGCATTTGCGGTATTTTGCGATTGCAGCGCGCACATGCGGCCGGTAACGTGTTTACTTCGCGTACACAAAGCGCGACAAATAAAATATAAACGGCCACTTAATCGAAGTGTTAGCGAACGTCGCGGGAATGTCACAAAGTGGCCACAAACGCGCTATGACGTGTCCTTAATTGATAATCTAATACACCTTGAAATTATGCGCGACATCTCGCCAGCAAACGCCATCTGGTGTCGCGTTTATGCAATATGCACTCCCTATGTAATAATGGAAATCGATAAAAGTCAGAAATGACGTTAATTGGATGGCAAATTGGTCTTTAGGCAACTTAACAGTATGTATATTCGTTTCGAAGGAAAAGAAATGTGGCAATTCAAATTGGTTGTAAGTTTGTCGTGGGAAATTTAATAGAGGTAATATATTGGCAAGAAATGATTATATACAGGTCTGCTGTGGCTTTCCTGTGCTTTCATCAGCTCAAAAGGAGAATATCTTTCTTGACACTATACCAAAGATGGTAGGTCTAAAGATCTAAGATCGTATCGATAGTGGTGCATGATTGTTTATTAAATAGAGAATCGAAATACCGTTTACTATTCGAATTTACGAATTTACTTCAACCTTTCATCTCCACTCGCAAATTATTCAACGACTGGAATTCATATATCAAATAATTCATGTATTCAATAAGAACGCAAGATGATTTTGCGCAACTCTGTATAAACATAAATCGCCATAAATATGAAAACCTATTCCACGTTCAGTTTATAAATAAATTGTAATTACAGATAAATAGCTCGCCTCGCAAACATCTCACTCCATATCCGACATCGATTTCCTTTAATACGCATGCATTATGATAAAGTATAGAAATAGCGCACAGGTATGCGGATGAACTGATACAGCTGAGTCCATAACAAATCGCGTGGAATACGATCACGTAGGCCGGTATACGCGCCCAAGCAATCTAGATCCGATAGAGTGATCTTCGTGACCTTACGCGATACGATACAGAGGAAGGAGACCAAAAGTTTACCTCGGTTACTTTGCTTTCTGGAGCGAAACGCACGATGGCAAATTATAGTTAATCATAATTAATATTTTGGTTTTTCCTTGATTGATTTAATCAATGTATACTTACTAGAAGTTATTACTATGTAGCATTTTTGAGAAAAAAAAGTATAATATAATAAGTACAAAAAGGATGCAAGTGATAGAGAGGATCATAAGAGACATTTGTTTTTAGAATATATCCAATTCGGAATGACAAAAGGAAGAACAGACGAAAGAAAAAGGACTAATGGACAAGAAAAAACGACGAAAGGGCTAAAAATGACATAAGGGCGAAAAGGGACCAAAATGGACGAAAGGACGAAAAAGGACGAAAGGACGGAAAACGACGAAAGAACGATAGGATAGCGAAAAAGGACTTAAAAGGACGAAAAAGGACTTAAAAGAACGAAAAAGTACTTAAAAGGATGAAAAAGAACTTAAAAGGACGAAAAAGGACTTAAAAAGACGAAAAGACTAAAAAGGACGAAAATGGACGAAAGGACGAAAAAGCACGAAACGACGAAAAAGGAGGAAAGAACGAAAAACAACGAAAAACCGAAAAAGGGCGAAAGGACGAAAAAGGACTTAAAAGGACGAAAGGACGAAAAACAACGAAAGAATGAAAAGGCACGAAAGGACGAAAAACAACGAAAAATCGAAGAAGGACAAAAGGATGAAAAAGGACAAGATGACGAAAGGGCGAAAAAGGACGAAATAATAAAAAAAAAACGAAACAGGACGAAAAAGGACTAAAAAGGACAAAAGGACGAAAAAAGACGAACGGACGAAAAACGACGAAAGAACGATAGGATAGCGAAAAAGGACTTAAAAGGACGAAAAAGGACTTAAAAGAACGAAAAAGTACTTAAAAGGATGAAAAAGAACTTAAAAGGACGAAAAAGGACTTAAAAGAACGAAAAAGTACTTAAAAGGATGAAAAAGGACTTAAAAGGACGAAAAAGGACTTAAAAGAACGAAAAAGTACTTAAAAAGACGAAAAAGGACTTAAAAAGACGAAAGGACTAAAAAGGACGAAAATGGACGAAAGGACGAAAAAGCACGAAGCGACGAAAAAGGAGGAAAGAACGAAAAACAACGAAAAAACGAAAAAGGGCGAAAGGACGAAAAAAGACGAAAAGGGACGAAAGGACGAAAAACAACGAAAGAATGAAAAGGCACGAAAGGGCGAAAAACAACGAAAAAACGAAGAACGACGAAAGGATAAAAAAGGACAAAACGACGAAAGGGCGAAAAAGGACGAAATGATAAAAAAACGAAACAGGACGAAAAAGGACTAAAAAGGACAAAAGGACGAAAAAAGACGAACGGACGAAATGACGAAAAAGGACGAAAGGACAAAAAATGACGAAAGGGTAAAAGACGAAAAAGGACGAAAGGATGAAAAATGAGGAAAGGGAGTAAAGGGCAAACGGACGAAGCAGGACGAAAGGGCGAAAAAGGACGAAAGGGTGAAAAAAGGCGAAAAGACGAAAGGGTGAAAAAGGACGAAAAGACGAAGAAGGACGAAAAAGGACGAAACAGAAAGAAAGGGTAAAAAAGGACGAAAAAGGTTGAGAGGACGAAAAAGGACGAAAGGACGAAGAAGGACGAAAGGACGAAGAAGGACGAAAGGACGAAGAAGGACGAAAGGACGAAGAAGGACGAAAGGACGAAGAAGGACGAAAAGGAGGAAAAAAGACGAAAGGACGAAAGGACAAAAGACGAAAAAGGACGAAAGGATGAAAAAATGACGAAAGGACGAAAAAGGGCGAAAGGACGAAAAGGGGCGAAAGGACGAAAAAGGGCGAAAGGACGAAAAAGGGCGAAAGGACGAAAAAGGGCGAAAGGACGAAAAAAGACGATAGGACGAAACAGGACGAAAGGGCAAAAGGACGAAAAGGCTGAAAGGACGAAAAATGACGAAAGGACGAAAAAGGGCTAAAGGACGAAAAGGACGAAAGGGCGAAAAGGGACGAAAGGACGAAAAAGAACGAAAGGACGAAAAATGACGAAAAGGGCGAAAAAGGACGAAAGGACGAAAGGGTAAAAAAGGGCGAAAAGACGAAAGGGTGAAAAGGGACGAAAAGACGAAGAACGACGAAAAAGGACGATAGGACGAAACAGAAAGAAAGGGTGAAAAAGGACGAAAAAGGTTGAGAGGACGAAAAAGGACGAAAGGACGAAGAAGGACGAAAGGACGAAGAAGGACGAAAAGGAGGAAAAAAGACGAAAAGGAGGAAAAAAGACGAAAGGACGAAAGGACAAAAGACGAAAAAGGACGAAAGGATGAAAAAATGACGAAAGGACGAAAAGGGGCGAAAGGACGAAAAAAAAACCGATAGGACGAAACAGGACGAAAGGGTAAAAGGACGAAAAGGTTGAAAGGACGAAAAATGACGAAAGGACGAAAAAGGGCTAAAGGACGAAAAGGACGAAAGGGCGAAAAGGGACGAAAGGACGAAAAAGAACGAAAGGACGAAAACGGACGAAAAGGGCGAAAAAGGACGAAAAGGACGAATGGACGAAAAATGACGAAAGGGCGAAAAAGGACGTACGGGCAAAAGAATAAAGGAAGAAAGGAAGAAAAAAGCGAAAAAGGACGAAAAAGAACGAAAAATGACGAAACAGGACGTAAGAATGAAAAAATATGAAAAGGCGAAAACAGACGAAAAAGGACAAAAAGTAAAAAGGACAAAATCCACACCTTATACAACTATAATAACATGAATTCTTGATTTCCAGGGAAGATATAATAATAAAATATTTATATTAGTAACTTACTCATCTAAATCTTGTCTCTCGACTTCCAAACTCTCCAATCGTTCGATGGGCATAAATACGGAAGCACTGTTGAAGTTATTATTACCGAAAAAGTTGACGGTTTGTCTTCTCTCGTCCGGTAGAGGCGGTCCCAAACTACTCAAGATATTATCACTGATATTATTGGCGTGGTTGCTGTCGTAACTCTTATTGAAGTCCTGATGAAAACCGAAATTCTGCGTCCTCTTTTTACCGTACAACTGTCGGTAATATTTCTCCTGGTTGCCGTACATAAAGCACACTTTCCACCACTGCTTGCACATTAACACATTCGCTGACGAGCTGATATTTTCCCTTTTCATCACGTCGTTCGTCATCACCGTCGCCGTTTTCATCTTGTCAGGAGTCGTGATCTTTATAAAGATTTTACTTAAGTGAGTTATTTTTGTTATACAGTTATTAATTCAATCTTAGGAGAAATTACGTCAAATTTAATAGTGGTTACAGTTAGGTTATTTTTTTATGGAAACATCAACATCTTTTATAATTAATTGTGAGAAAAAAAGTTCATTTAATTTGCATATTACAATGTGTAAAACACTAATGAGGCAAGTTTGAGAATAATAAAATTTGAGTATGCCCATTATAACGTGTTTGTAATGTTTTAAGCACATGTGAAATGCATTATACTGTTATAAATTGATTTTTTGCTATAAAACCAACCCACACAATCAAATCCTGAAGTAACTCAACAATTCCCAATTCAAAATCACCATAAACCATCCCAAGGATAACACGCTTAAAGCTACAGCTTCTGTATAAATCACCCAAGTTGAATAATATTCAAGTATATATAGATTGTGCACTTTCAAATGGACAAAGAAAAAAACGAAACGACCAAAAAGTGGTCGGTCGATTCCGAAAGCGTATCTTGTTCGTTAAGGCCGGTCTTTATACGAGTGCCGCGAATTGAACGCGGTAAATATTATTTATGGGCTTTTAAATGTCTCGCTGTACGTACTTCCCACCGTTTCGCGAAAGGGTAAATTCATACCCGCGGTACTCGACGTACTCAAGAGTGTTCTGACATTGGGCAAACAAAAATAACTCTCGGGCAGGCCGTGTAATCGTAATGTATGGCCGAGGCGGCCGGCGAGCCTCTAGCACTCGAAGAGTTGAGATCGTTCCTGAAATCTAGGTCATAAAATCCATGTTTACGGCCGCGATTTTATTATATTAGCTTGCGTGAACGCTGCCATGGATAAGATCCGAGAACGAGATTGCCGAATACCTTACTTGACGAGAGAGAGACTAAGTTTATTGATAGTGCAGACTTGTATTTGCCTGTTTAGACTGCTGTTTATTTTCGGACTAAAGAATGTTTAATAAACTCTTACTCAAGAACCAGCATAAGAAAAGACGAAAGGACGAAAAATGACAAAAAATGACGAAAGGACGAAAGGACGAAAAGACGAAAAAGGACGAAAGGAGGAAAGGACGAAAAAAGGATGAATGGACGAAAAAGGACGAAAAAACGAAAAAAGTTAAAAGGACAAAAAATAACGAAAGGGCGAAAAAGGACGAATAATGACGAAAAAGGTCGAAAAAGGACGAAAGGACGAAAAAGGACGAAAGGACGAAAAAGGACGAAAAAGGACGAAAAAGGACGAAAAAGGACGAAAAAGGTCGAAAAATGACGAAAAAGGACGAAAGGACGAAAGGACGAAAGGACGAAAGGACGAAAGGACGAAAGGACGAAAAAGGACGAAAAAGGTCGAAAAATGACGAAAAAGGACGAAAGGACGAAAAAGGACGAAAAAGGTCGAAAAATTACGAAAAAGGACGAAAGGACGAAAAAGGACGAAAGAACGAAAAAGGTTAAAAGGACAAAAAATAACGAAAGGGCGAAAAAGGACGAAAAATGACGAAAAAGGACGAAAGGACGAAAAAGGTCGAAAAATGACGAAAAAGGACGAAAGGACGAAAAAGGACGAAAGGACGAAAAAGGACGAAAGGACGAAAGAACGAAAAAGGACGAAAGGACGAAAAAGGTCAAAAGGACAAAAAATAACGAAAGGGCGAAAAAGGACGAAAAATGACGAAAAAGGACGAAAGGACGAAAAGGACGAAAAAGGACGAAAGGACGAAAAAGGACGAAAGGACGAAAAAGGACGAAAGGACGAAAAAGGACGAAAGGACGAAAGGACGAAAGGACGAAAAAGGACGAAAGGACGAAAGAACGAAAAAGGTCAAAAGGACAAAAAATAGCGAAACGGCGAAAAAGGACGAAAAATGACGAAAAAGGACGAAAGGACAAAAAATAACGAAAGGGCGAAAAAGGACGAAAGGACAAAAAATGACAAAAAAGGACGAAAAAGGGCAAAAAACATAAAAAAGGACGAAACAACGAACAAGATCGAAGGGAAGAAAAGGGACAAAGGGACGAAAAATGACGAAAAAGGCCGGTCGCGGAAAATAGAAGATGTATAGTCTATAATACATAAATAAATAAGAAACAAGTTTCATCAAATTTAAACATGCAATTCGCAAAAGCGAGATTGAGCAATTCGCAACGATTTGCGTGATTCTGCAACATAATAATAATAACCTAACCATTGCAAAATCCTCGTTAAACACGAAAATGGGTCAAGCTTCGGTCTGCACTGCAAATTTGCAAGCGGTCGATTTGAGTACGGCTTGATAGAAATCGCGTTGGCGTTGCAGCAGCGGCCGGAAAGAGCAGCAGCACGTTCTCAATCCGAAACAGAGTCTAATTAGCGCGCTACCCCGATTGTCTTCACGAAGCTCTGATCGAATCAACGGCAATAAATCCGGTCATCCAAGCAGGCCGGGCGAGAATACGTAATAAAATTAGCCGCGAGATTTGTCGTTATCGTACCGGAGTGAAGTAGACTGCGCACCGTTCGTCGTTCGAAGTGAGAGTAAATTGTTTTCTGAGCCGAGTATGTGTGTGCGTGTGTGTGTGTTGGTGTGTTTGCGAGACTCCGTCGCTACGGTTATCGTAAATATCTACCGGTAGTGTTCGGGCTTTGTTTTATTGCTCATGGGCCACGCGGGCAAGCGCAACCAACTCTCCAACGCGTCAGTGTTACCAGATTTGAAGGACTTGCAATATATGCGCAAAAAACACCAACCTGAAAATTCTGATTTATGATAACTTCATAAATATTTTTTGGTGAATTTTTGTGATTCTAATTATAGACAAATTCACCACGCAGCACGGCGACGGTCGCTCACCTGTACTACCTCAGCCCTTCAAATTTGCGACTGGGCATTTCCAGTTATCAACAGTAAAAAGAATAAGGAATCGAATGACGTTTATTTTGTTAAAGTTGAACAATGGGTCAACGAGATACAGACTCTCAAATATCTTGATTTTTATGAAATCTTTGTGACATCTCAGAAGGTATTTATTAATTGCGTATACTAACTTACATATTTGAAACCGGGCATTTCCACTTTTGGTTTGGCCAAAGAACCTTCTTTCGAACAGTGTTAGTTTCATTGCGGTATCTCTTAAGACAGTGGAGTAATTAGTGTTTTTCGATACACGTAAGTTCCCATAAGAAAGAGGCTGGAAGTCAAACACAGGCTCTCGCGCAGCACGGCGAAGGTCGGTCACCTGTACTACCTCAGCCCTTCAAATTTGCGACTGGGCATTTCCAGTTATCAACAGTAAAAAGAATAAGGAATCGAATGACGTTTATTTTGTTAAAGTTGAACAATGGGTCAACGAGATACAGACTCTCAAATATCTTGATTTTTATGAAATCTTTGTGACATATCAGAAGGTATTTATTAATTGCGTATACTAACTTACATATTTGAAACCGGGCATTTCCACTTTTGGTTTGGCCAAAGAACCTTCTTTCGAACAGTGTTAGTTTCATTGCGGTATCTCTTAAGACAGTGGAGTAATTAGTGTTTTTCGATACACGTAAGTTCCCATAAGAAAGAGGCTGGAAGTCAAACACAGGCTCTCGCGCAGCACGGCGAAGGTCGGTCACCTGTACTACCTCAGCCCTTCAAATTTGCGACCGGGCATTTCCATTTATCAACAGTAAAAAGAATAAGGAATCGAATGACGTTTATTTTGTTAAAGTTGAACAATGGATCAACGAGATACAGGCTCTCAAACATCCCGATTTTTACGAAATTTTTGTGACATCTCGGAAGGTATTAATTAATTACATATACTAATTTACATATTTGAGATCGGGCATTTCCACTTTTGGTTTGGCCAGAGAACCTTCTTTCGAACTGTGTTAGTTTCATTGCGGTATCTCTTAAGACAGTGGAGTAATTAGTGTTTTTCGATACACGTAAGTTCCCATAAGAAAGAGGCTGGAAGTCAAACACAGGCTCTCGCGCAGCACGGCGAAGGTCGGTCACCTGTACTACCTCAGCCCTTCAAATTTGCGACCGGGCATTTCCATTTATCAATAGTAAAAAGAATAAGGAATCGAATGACGTTTATTTTGTTAAAGTTGAACAATGGATCAACGAGATACAGGCTCTCAAACATCCCGATTTTTACGAAATTTTTGTGACATCTCGGAAGGTATTAATTAATTACATATACTAATTTACATATTTGAGATCGGGCATTTCCACTTTTGGTTTGGCCAGAGAACCTTCTTTCGAACTGTGTTAGTTTCATTGCGGTATCTCTTAAGACAGTGGAGTAATTAGTGTTTTTCGATACACGTAAGTTCCCATAAGAAAGAGGCTGGAAGTCAAACACAGGCTCTCGCGCAGCACGGCGAAGGTCGGTCACCTGTACTACCTCAGCCCTTCAAATTTGCGACCGGGCATTTCCATTTATCAACAGTAAAAAGAATAAGGAATCGAATGACGTTTATTTTGTTAAAGTTGAACAATGGATCAACGAGATACAGGCTCTCAAACATCCCGATTTTTACGAAATTTTTGTGACATCTCGGAAGGTATTAATTAATTACATATACTAATTTACATATTTGAGATCGGGCATTTCCACTTTTGGTTTGGCCAGAGAACCTTCTTTCGAACTGTGTTAGTTTCATTGCGGTATCTCTTAAGACAGTGGAGTAATTAGTGTTTTTCGATACACGTAAGTTCCCATAAGAGGGAGGCTGGAAGTCAAACACAGGCTCTCGCGCAGCACGGCGAAGGTCGGTCACCTGTACTACCTCAGCCCTTCAAATTTGCAACCGGGCATTTCCAGTTATCAACAGTAAAAAGAATAAGGAATCGAATGACGTTTATTTTGTTAAAGTTGAACAATGGATCAACGAGATACAGACTTTCAAATATCTTGATTTTTATGAAATCTTTGTGACATCTCAGAAGGTATTTATTAATTGCGTATACTAACTTACATATTTGAAACTGGGCATTTCCACTTTTGGTTTGGCCAAAGAACGTTCTTTCGAACAGTGTTAGTTTCATTGCGGTATCTCTTAAGACAGTGGAGTAATTAGTGTTTTTCGATACACGTAAGTTCCCATAAGAGGGGGGCTGGAAGTCAAACACAGGTTCTCGCGCAGCACGGCGAAGGTCGGTCACCTGTACTACCTCAGCCCTTCAAATTTGCAACCGGGCATTTCCAGTTATCAACAGTAAAAAGAATAAGGAATCGAATGACGTTTATTTTGTTAAAGTTGAACAATGGGTCAACGAGATACAGACTCTCAAATATCTTGATTTTTATGAAATCTTTGTGACATCTCAGAAGGTATTTATTAATTGCGTATACTAATTTACATATTTGAAACCGGGCATTTCCACTTTTGGTTTGGCCAAAGAACGTTCTTTCGAACAGTGTTAGTTTTATTGCGGTATCTCTTAAGACAGTGGAGTAATTAGTGTTTTTCGATACACGTAAGTTCCCATAAGAGGGAGGCTGGAAGTCAAACACAGGCTCTCGCGCAGCACGGCGAAGGTCGGTCACCTGTACTACCTCAGCCCTTCAAATTTGCGACCGGGCATTTCCAGTTATCAACAGTAAAAAGAATAAGGAATCGAATGACGTTTATTTTGTTAAAGTTGAACAATGGATCAACGAGATACAGACTTTCAAATATCTTGATTTTTATGAAATCTTTGTGACATCTCAGAAGGTATTTATTAATTGCGTATACTAATTTACATATTTGAAACCGGGCATTTCCACTTTTGGTTTGGCCAAAGAACGTTCTTTCGAACAGTGTTAGTTTCATTGCGGTATCTCTTAAGACAGTGGAGTAATTAGTGTTTTTCGATACACGTAAGTTCCCATAAGAGGGAGGCTGGAAGTCAAACACAGGCTCTCGCGCAGCACGGCGAAGGTCGGTCACCTGTACTACCTCAGCCCTTCAAATTTGCGACCGGGCATTTCCAGTTATCAACAGTAAAAAGAATAAGGAATCGAATGATGTTTATTTTGTTAAAGTTGAACAATGGATCAACGAGATACAGACTCTCAAACATCCCGATTTTTACGAAATTTTTGTGACATCTCGGAAGGTATTAATTAATTACATATACTAATTTACATACTTGAGATCGGGCATTTCCACTTTTGGTTTGGCCAAAGAACCTTCTTTCGAACTGTGTTAGTTTCATTGCGGTATCTCTTAAGACAGTGGAGTAATTAGTGTTTTTCGATACACGTAAGTTCCCATAAGAGGGGGGCTGGGGGCTAACAAATTCTTCGAAATTGTTCATAGTTGTATCATCTTGCAGTTGCGTCAAGCAAAATCTGGCAATACTGCTCCACGTTGTTGGACCGACCGGAGAAACTTTTCAATGAACGACCGCCATTCCGTTTCTTTTCATTCTTTCGCCGCGCCGGCGAGAGCTGGACGACATAAACCAGTTATCTCCGTCTCCGGGTGACTCATAACGCGGATATATGGACGCGTCCTATCGGGCGTAAGCGACGCTATCGCCGGTTTTTTATGAACTGTCACTTTTGACAGCGAACATAACCTAATATCGCGAGCACGATCATAATTATGGACCCGACCAGTCCCGATTGTACCCGATTGACATCTTGACTGATCTTGATGTCTGACAGATGGAGATTTGCATTAGATCTCGGGAATTATGTGGAAAATAAATTTTTTATCTTGATTTGTATCTGTTGTCAATCGATATTATTAGTTGCTAACGTACAAGGCCTCAAATGTGGCATTACAAATATATAATAAAATATAATATTTATTTGGTTTAAACTTAACAAAACAAGGGAACAAAGGACCTACAACCAGAACAATGATCACATATTTTTATTGACCCAACAACACTTTTCATAGATCAAGTCATCACACCTAATATATGCTGTATTTCCTGTTAGATCGGACTTTTAAATTGGATGAAAGGGAAGCAAAAGAAACCTCCGTTTGCAGTTCCCATGTTGTGGCAAGAGCCTTCCAATCATCAATCTCCCAAGTGCGCCATCCACTTCATCATCTTCGATTTTTTATGCAGAAGAAAGTTTTAGGAACACCTCACCTTATAAACCAGTGCGAACTGAATGATTTGGTTAAAGACTTAGGTTTATCAAAAGAAAAAGCCAAGTTATTGGGTTCTAGGCTACAGGAGTGGAATCTGTTCGCACGAGGTGTGACAGTGTCTTCATTTACAAAGCGTAATGAGCCTTTTAAAGCACATTTTAAAATGGAAGGATCTTTACGTGTATGTCACGATGTTGAGGGGTCTTGTGAACGAGTTTGGTATACCACACGATCCTTCTGAATGGTGGCTTTTTCTCGATTCATCAAAATACAGCTTGACATCAGTACTTTTGCATATTTTTTGAATTCAGATCAGTTTCTAGGAATTTAAGGCAAATATAATCTGGAACAAAAATTTGTTTGGTTGTATCAAAAAGTTGGAAATTTGTTCCCTTGTATTTTAGACCCTTATGCTTTTGCAAGATCATCTCGTTTGTACAACTTTATATAATACTTTTGTCCATACTTTTGTCCATCCATCTTTCCGGCAAAAAAAGAACGCCTTTCCTCGTGTCCAGATCAAATAAAGCTAAGCGTAAACAAACGGCTGTCAGGGGAGGGTGCAATCGGACATGGTGCGCTCGTATGTCGGACTCTCCTTGTCCGGATTTACGTCGGATTAAGGTGACTTTAATGGCGGATATAAGCGCGCAAATCCGTTCGTTAGTGCGCGGATTTATAATTAATTAGACAGCGGTTGCATAGTGTGTGTGATGGAGATGCAAAATTTACGATGCGGCCGTGATTTAGTGGTGTGGAGGAACGCGAGCCCGTAATGACCGGGGCATTAGCAAGGATCAGAAATACACGCTATAAGCCATCATCTTAATGGCAATTGTGCCATAACCTCTCTAGATTCGATGTTCGGATAACAGGGTTCAGATGTAAATCATTCCTTATTAGAAAATTATCTTATGTGATATCGAAATACGTCCTTTATATAGTCAAGTTTTGCCTATTTTTGCCCCTCAAGGAAGAGATAGAGATCGATATTTGCAAACTGTGTTTAGGTCAAGGTTTGGCCAATAAACAACTTGAGAAAAAGCACTCGTCAATCAAAATAATATTTTGATTGACCCATTATAATAAAGTGTTTAAATTACAGATAGAAAGTTGTTCTAAAAATCCACATACTGTAATTGGCCAGTGGAAAGCCTGAAGCCCCAGACGGAGACGAACAAAATGAGAGACGAAAAAAAAAAAACAAATAAGAATTAATATAAATGCAAATGAAGCGACCTCTGCTGACAAGCAACGGGAACACACCAGACACAGTGCTATAATGTTCTCTTGTCTGGGTGAGAGTGTTCCTTGCCACAGGCTCTTTAAAATTAATTAGAATTCTTTATTATGGAACAGATATAGATAGTATGTTCGTGGGGTTAATGTAATTTGAGATTTCTAGTGTAGCCCCTACCCAACTTTCAGCCACTCTGGATTATTTTGTTAATTGGAATATACCTACACTGTCAAAGTATGTATTCCAATCAAAGTCACTGGAGGATGGAATGGTATCAGTTTGGTCTAAATCTGTTAAATACCTATAAAAAAACGCAGGCAATAGTTGCCACTTCCGGTTGTCAGATTGTCACCAAAAACAATCTAGTTCGTCCCTCGGTAATTCTAAATATGTATGCCAACATTCAGCCCGATCTGTTGTTCCGTTTGGGCGCAATCGTGTTCACAGCCATACATACATACACACATATATACATTTTCCAGAAATCATTGCAATCGATTCAGGGGACCTCAAAACGCGTATTTCCGCTGAAAACCCGAAATTTTTTTTCCTGCGTTAAGTCAAGTACTCTCAGTTTCAACAATTTTCTTATACCCAACATTGTTCAAGACGAATAACATTAACAAATTAAATGTATTCCACTCTGACTGCAAATTCCGTGAAATGGTATCTTTTCTTCAGGTAAATTGTAAGGCAAATTGTAATCGGTGGCACCACAAAACTGACAACATAAACGTTGGCTTACTTTATTTGCTTCGTAGTTCTTAGAATGTTAAAAGGTGTCCTGGACAAGCTCAACAACGCGGCTTATGTTGTAACACAAGCGTCTATAACACTCACCGCTGAAATATAGCAAATTATTGCCTGTTAGATGCAGTCCCAGCAATTAGGCGACAGGAATAGTGCGGACTCTGACAACCAACCAACGGGGAAACGACAATGAACCTTCCTGCTACGTCCTCAGTACACTTCTCAGTTCTGCTTCCTACGAGCGAGCGATGGCGGTCAGAATTACAACGCTGGGAGTTTACGGCCGCAGTAACTAATTGATTTAGCGTTTCTCGATTGCCGATCGAGCACCTTAAACCGATGATAATCGACAAACGATTGGTGGAAGGCCGGCCACAAAACAAGAACTTAATGGACCTCAAGCTGACTGACTCTGAGACAGACTCCAGTCCACTTCCTTGATGGTTCTCTTCAATAGATATTTCTTTAAAGTAATGTTTCTTTATTGCTGATATTACAAATTCTACTGTTTTTTCTATCAAATCTCGCTTAAATCCCTACATTTCTGACTTCTGTAGGTTGTCAGAAAAATGTGTAACATTTTTCTATGACAAGGCTTGCAACGTTGGCCCTTAGCTGTGGTTTTTACGGTCAGTTTGGAATGTGGTAAATTTAATTTATGCCCCGTTTTGTGGCGATTTGATTTACTATTGACACTGAACGTCTGCACCTTGAGGACTCGGTGAAGAGACAGAAGAATGTGCGTCTGGCTGCGCGCGGCTCTTTTTTTAACTCGCCTTCATCATCCATCAATAAGGCCGAATGATTAATATTGTACGACAAAAGATTAAATTAATCATTGCTTGCGCTTTTTCCCCTTGTCGGTCAATGATTATGTTGTTTTTCTTTTTGTTGTTGATGTTGTGAGACACATGCAAGGCCTCTAAATGATGTCATTACGTCTCTAGTATAACAAAAGGTAACAGTAACATTAAAATCTTGTTACAATTGCGTGGATTATGATCATAATAAGATCCATAATAAAGTATCAAAACAAATAATAAATTCTTCGCATAAAGTACACATTATAAGATGAGACCCTATAAAAATTTTATATTTAAAAATATAAAATACATCACTTCACTTTACGATTTTGTATACATACAAAAAACAACCGCGTTAAATCTTATGTTACTAATCTTGGCGCAGTAAACTGTAAAAGAGGTCTTTAAACAGTTCCCCAAATTAACACCCGCGAAAAAATGCAACCGTATAAAGAGATGACGGTTTGCAATTTATGCGAGAACCGGTTCTCTTAATTCGAAACAATTAAAATGTTTACATGTTTAATTCAACGCTTCGCATAGTGGACCTTAATTTTATGGGGCCTTTAAACCACCAAACATGCCTGTGACATTTTGAACGTCCCGTTTAGTTGGTTCTGCTGATAACAGTAAACAAAGAACGAATATAAAAACGAATATAAAACGAATATAAAACGAATTTAAAACGAATTTAAAAAAAAAGTTCTTGTGTGACAGTTTCTTGAAACCGGACGATGTATTTCAGCGCCATCTATGAGAGATCTATAGAAATACTATGGTGGGGTGCACCAGCCTTAAACGGTTTAGATATATTTGGAGGTTATAATTTTCTGGTACTATTGGAATCATTAAATTAAATGAACTGTTATCCAATTTGTTCAGCATTATTACCGGTAGCAACGGTATTGTACTTATATTTGGCATCTTTCTAATCAATTATAATGACTTCTGTAATCTTTGATAGATTTTAATGGCTCTTTACTACTCAACCTTGGATATTAAATTGTTAATAAACTCGAGAAAAATTTCTAAGAAATTAGCCAATAGATTTTTATATATTTTTTGTTTAATTGCTTCGCCAAACTTTTTCTTATAAAGAAAAAAAAAAAACATTGACAAAAAAGTGTTTTTTTTTTTTTTGTTAATTAAGGGTGTCGAAAATTACCAATAGACACTTATTCGCCAAACTTTTTCATATAAAAGTGTTATTTACAATCCAATAAATACATTTTTTGATCCAAGTCTTAATAAAATTATAAATTACCTCGATAAACCGAACAAAGAAATTGTTGAGAGGTATATCATTGGAGTAAAGTAATATTAAACGAAAAGAACATTTGTAATCGACCCAACCCAAGCACAACTATATAATTATTACCTGCACAAGATCGAATATTACAATATTTGCATAATATCAGGTCGAGAGAAAAAAATCGGCATCCTTGTGGTCTCGCGTACCCTCGACTTGGAGGGTATAATTTTTCGTAATTACGCCTGCATTTAAATGCATTTTCATCAATTATAACCTCATTCGTATACTGGTTTCGTGGCCCTAATTACCCTCTTAAGTAATTCTCAGTAGACGATACGGAGATATTTCATTCCCTGGAGCTATATTCTTGACCATTCGCTAGATTCAACGTTACGCGCATTCGTATTGAACGTGAACGGTTGGGTTTCGTCAAGAATACTAAATTCTAGCGAAATCATTCGATTTGTTGGCGTTCGCCAAGAAACGTATACTCAAAGCGATGGTCTCAAGAATAGCGGTCCAGGACACGGGCATACAGAAGGACGAATGCGTTTTAAATACGACATAAGGCATAGTCAGTCACAAAGGCACCCAAAATATGCGATGTCTGTTGAATAAGACGGGAGGTAATGAATGTATGTTTGGAGGTATGCCATTCGAATTCTAATGGGACTAAAAGAATTTTTTGAATGTATATCCTGTGGGAAAACCGGCTTGTTCATTTGGTTTCTGGTATGCGTGAAATGAGTAACCAAAAACACGTAATTCATTGAGGCGTTGGAGCTTGATTTAAAAAAAAACTTAAAAATTAAACGTAAATTTAAATTCTGGCAATCTTCTTTACAATAGTGTTTACAAAAATTGTCACAATCAAACATTTTATTTGACGTCTGTATGCCTAAGTATATGCCTAATATTTCCTGTTAGATCAGACTTTTAAAGTGGATGAAAGGGAAGCAAAAGAGAGCCTTCCAGTCATGTAGATGATTGCTATTTCTGCAAGATAAGCGTCTCCGGACATTCGAAGAAGGATAAACATAAAATAAAATATCCAAATTTGCCATCATCATCGCGACCTATCCCCCATGGAGAGAACCATCCTTTCCCAAGTGCGCCATCCACTTCATCATCTTCGTTTTTTGACACACAAGAAATTTCGCCTTGCCTGATTTGACAGAGTGTCTGAAATCACTCTGTCAAATCAGGCAGGTCGTGAAGATTTACCATTTGAAGTTTTAGGCATACCTCACCTTATAAACCAGTGCGACTGAATGATCTGGTTAAAGACTTAGGTTTATCAAAAGAAAAAGCCGAGTTATTGGGTTCTAGGCTACAGGAATGGAATCTTTTCGTACGAGGTAGAATCATCCTTTCCCAAGTGCGCCATCCACTTCATCATCTTCGATTTTTTGACACAGAAGAAATTTCGCCTTGCCTGATTTGACAGAGTGTCTGAAATCACTCTGTCAAATCAGGCAGGTCGTGAAGATTCACCATTTGAAGTTTTAGGCATACCTCACCTTATAAACCAGTGCGACCTGAATGATTTGGTTAAAGACTTAGGTTTATCAAAAGAAAAAGCCGAGTTATTGGGTTCTAGGCTACAGGAATGGAATCTTTTCGTACGAAGTGTGACAGTGTCTTCATAAACAAAGCGAAATTGGCCTTTTAAAGCATATTTTAAAATGCAATCATCTCCTATAAACGAAAACCTAACACCATGGCAAAATTTCCAATCAAACCTTTTGATTAGAAACCATTTCTCAATTCCTATATAAATTTACTGGTGAGAACCAAAGGATGCCAATAAAATAATATCGTTATATGAACATACTCAAGTTCCTCTGGCTCCACGCAATTGAAAATTATAGCACCAATGCGCCAGACATCGCGCATAACTGCGCGTTTTCTGCTTTGCTTCCAATTTACGACCACAATTCCCATTTCGATTCGTCCACATGGAAATAGCGTCATTTAATCGGTCAATAAAACATAGGGAAGTAATCAGCCATTTCTTCATTGGTAACGGTGCAGAACTTTCTTTCTTCCCAGTCGATCTCATTGCATACATGAATACACATCACTCTATTTCAAAGGATGGTTTACACAGCGCTAGTTAGTGGGTAACTTGCACAGTGCAAACACAGCTTGAAGATTCTTAACAGATCTAGAAATTCGTCCTAGTCATTGTGTTCGTATTTTACATGCAGTGCTATATTAATTATTGGCTGGGATGATGCTAAGATATTGCCATCGATGTTCGATATCTGTCTCTATCTCTCTAGTGGGTCTATCGGATTCTATCTCTTATATACGGCCCGTTGAAATATTCTGATAGGTTTTGCTACTGAGAGGCTCATTACAAGGACTATACACATCAAGATAATGCGGCCGATTTATGTTGTAGCCGTGCATTGCCTCCGAGATAAGCCCCTCTCAATATCGTCGATTCATTTCGTTACTTTTTTGCGAATGTTTTGCTCTGCGTTTCCATTGAGCTAATTGCGAAGAAGTGCCGTCCAAATCAAACTATCTCAATACGGGCTGATTCAATTTATTCGTACGTCTTGCGAACGAAACTAAGTGAACTCTTGTGTAGTTCAGAACGCGGCGGAATGTAAGATATGTAAATGTATGGTGAGTGGACACTACGAATGCGTAAATTTTCGTAATTCAAGAGAATTGTCGAAAGACCAAAAAAGAGGCAGATGAAGTAAAGAGAGATTCACTTGATTTGTATACGAACTGGATTGTTTTTGGTGACAATCTGACAACCGGAAGTGGCAAATGTAACTCTTAGAATTTTAATCGATTTTTTCGATTTTGACTTTAATCGATTTTGACCAAACTAATATCCAACTCATCTTCCAGTGCCTATAAACAAGTATGTCAATTTTCAGATCAATGGGATGACTGGTTTAGGCGCTACAAACGATTCTAAAGGCTGGCTGACAGATGTTGATAAATATTTAATGACATGACATTTAGTGTTATTCTATGACTGATATTAGGTTGCTGTAATAATTGGGGATTTCAGCTGCATCCATATTTTGTTTATTGTAATTTGAGATAAATTGTATGTGATGCCGGATATGTGAATGGTGATGCTGTCTGACCTTTTCACACGCATGGGTATGATTTGTTATATTTTCAACTTAGAAGACTCGTAAATCTTTCTTTTTTATGGCCCAAATCAGTAGGGCCCTTTCGTTAAGTGCTTTGTGTCTTGATATTTTGTGTGTGTGTGTTATTTGCTTAATTATAAATTATGGTATCGTGGACCGAGATAGTTTATACATGAGAGGTATAAGTTCAAGACAAAAAGATGAAGAGAAAAAACATTCTGTAGACAACAGTCGAGATTAACAGCCGACATTCGGCATTCTACTTAAGATGTAGTTTTTTTTTCATTTATTTTTATAATGTAACTTAGTGTTTTGTGTTTTGTAAATGGTAAGCTGATTATTATTTCCTCCTTTGTGTTTTCACTTCTTTGTATTTTTACGAGAACCTAACAGCTCCTCTAGATGGTAATTTTAAGGATGAATTAAGTGTCTCTTTTATATTTTTTATTCATTCATTTTTATGTTTTTTTAATTTAATAAATTTGTTATTTTGTTGAGAAGTGTTTTCCTTTGAGTTAAATATCAATATGAGTAGTTTAATTAGTTTTGCCTGCTAAAATGCTGCACTGGTCCCATTGCAAGAACCCACGTGCAGAGCGAGTGTAAGAGCAATAATAGTGGTGGCTTGTGTTTGGGGGGTCGTGGTGTTTGACTTTAAATGTTTTAGAACATTTTTTTGTCATGCACTAATCACATTCCAAGAACCCACCATCCTACTATTACAATGAACAAAATATGGATGCAGCTGAAATCCCCAATTATTACATTGCCATCCAAAGTGACTGTGGCTTCAAGACATTGAAATATTGTAGCAGATTTCGACGCTGCAATATGTCCTCCAGATATGACTCCAGATAATATAATAATTAGGTATATTATGTTGGTGAACATTTTCGAAAATAAGACATTTTCAACACCAAAATTGACAGTTGTCTTCAGTTACCCATAAATTATTTGTATGTTTGAGTGTATGGGTACAAAAACTGAAAGGTAAACTAGCTCAGCTGTTCAATTCATCGATATTTGTTGAACGAACTCAAAACCGGACAAATCATGATGAAGACAACCATCTTAAGTGTTTTCTTCTTCAAAATTTTAACGCCACGTGGAAAAAAGATCATTTTAAAGTGCACAATCTAGATACTTAAAAATAAGCCTCTAAGCCTCTAATCATAAACAAGACAAAACAAAGGCATACCATTTAAGTAAGCGCAAACAATAAAATCAACAAACACCAAGTTGTATGTTGCTATATCGATATCCAGTATTTAATCCGATATGGCGTAACATCAGCGCGCACTGCACACAATCAAGAACAGGACACAACAACAACAACAGTGGAACGGCATTTAAAAATCGGACAGCGTTCGCGTTTCATTTATTAATTTATGCACTGCCGTATAATATGTAACGATCGGAATTATGCAACGGGGGCGCACTACTGTGTGTCGATCGAGCGTACTAATTCGTTCGACGCCCGAGGGTTTCGCGAAATTGGTAAATCACGACGTGGGCTGCCGAGCGAAGAACGATCGAGGCGTGAAAGGAACGATTGGCGGGCGCGATCGACGATCGGTCGCGCGCTCCGATTTGAACTGACGCTGGCTACGCGCGGTACCGCTCAAGACACCGAGCCTCGTGGTCGGTCGGTTCGCTCCGGGTTACCGCCTTCAGCAGCCGTTGATTTCCCCGGATCGCCGACAATGTTCCGGAATACGGTGTATTAAACATTTTAAATTGATTAAATTGACAAAGTTGAAAAAAAAAAACATGTAAACAATACAATACTTAAAAATTCAATTAGATGATTAATTATGCTGATTATGTATTTACACACACACACCCTTTTAAATTATTAAATGTGTAGTTTAATTACACAAAAGTCAATTAAAAATAAACAGGGAAAAAGTCACGAATAGATTTGATTAAATATTAATCGTTGAGGATGTTAAATCGCTTGATCAGATCTGACATTGTGGTTCCGCTATAGTACGTACTTATTGCAATACATAGATAATTAATTTTGTAAATAATTACTATTCAGAGAGTTTTGTAATTGAGTGTTTGTATGTATATAGCTTTAGAAACAACGTGCCAATTAACATTTATATTACCGTTGTGTTGGAATTACCACTTTTCTTTCTTTGTTTATTTATTTAATTAAAAACAACCCGTACCCATTTCACGCATAAAATATTAATAAATTGATTTTGCTACACACAGAGAATAGAATGTTTAGTTCAAGTCAAATTACTTTCAATCAAAACAACGGTTGATTTCCATATGCACGAAATATCTATCCATTTCAGTCAAGACAAAATTTTTTCAGTGGAAGCGGGTTAAGTGCTTGATTCAAGATAAATTTAGTTGCAATGAGTAAATTATTAAGTCACAATAAACAGTCATCAACTACAAAGGACTACGTGTAGTTTTGAATGAAACTTTGTAGTAATACTTCAAATATTTAAACATTTCGACCAAATTAATATTGTTTTATTTCAACCATTGGATGGATTAAAGAGAATAATAATTGTGGGAATAAGTAATTAGTTGTTTTGCTTGGAAAAACAAATGTTTCAGAAAAAGGTTTTTTGGTTTGGTTCAACATCTTCTGTGTTCTGAATAGAGTATTTCATTCTTACTGCAAGTAATTACCATTTTAAATGAAATACGATCAATTATTCAAAATAAGCTATATAGTAATTAACATTCAACATAATATATTGATTAGAAGTGAATAATTTTGTTGTTTTGTTCAAACTATCTACCAAACATTTCGACCAAATTAATATTGTTTTGTTTCAACAATTGAATGGATTAAAGAGAATAATAATTGTGGGAATAAGTAATTGGTTGTTTTGCTTGGAAAAACAAATGTTTCAGAAAAAGATTTTTAGGTTTGGTTCAACACCTTCTGTGTTCTGAATACAGTATTTCATTCTTACTGCAAGTAATTGCCATTTTAAATGAAATACTATCAATTATTCAAAGTAAGCTATATAGTAATTAACATTCAACATAATATATTGATTAGAAGTGAATAATTTTGTTGTTTTGTTCAAACTATCTACCAAACATTTCGAACAAATTAATATTTTGTTTCAACAATTGGATGGATTAAAGAGAATAATAATTGTGGGAATAAGTAATTGGTTGTTTTGCTTGGAAAAACAAATGTTTCAGAAAAAGATTTTTAGGTTTGGTTCAACATCTTCTGTGTTCTGAATAGAGTATTTCATTCTTACTGCAAGTAATTGCCATTTTAAATGAAATACTATCAATTATTCAAAGTAAGCTATATAGTAATTAACATTCAACATAATATATTGATTAGAAGTGAATAATTTTGTTGTTTTGTTCAAACTATCTACCAAACATTTCGAACAAATTAATATTTTGTTTCAACAATTGGATGGATTAAAGAGAATAATAATTGTGGGAATAAGTAATTGGTTGTTTTGCTTGGAAAAACAAATGTTTCAGAAAAAGATTTTTAGGTTTGGTTCAACATCTTCTGTGTTCTGAATAGAGTATTTCATTCTTACTGCAAGTAATTGCCATTTTAAATGAAATACTATCAATTATTCAAAGTAAGCTATATAGTAATTAACATTCAACATAATATATTGATTAGAAGTGAATAATTTTGTTGTTTTGTTCAAACTATCTACCAAACATTTCGAACAAATTAATATTTTGTTTCAACAATTGGATGGATTAAAGAGAATAATAATTGTGGGAATAAGTAATTGGTTGTTTTGCTTGGAAAAACAAATGTTTCAGAAAAAGATTTTTAGGTTTGGTTCAACATCTTCTGTGTTCTGAATACAGTATTTCATTCTTACTGCAAGTAATTGCCATTTTAAATGAAATACGATCAATTATTCAAAGTAAGCTATATAGTAATTAACATTCAACATAATATATTGATTAGAAGTGAATAATTTTGTTGTTTTGTTCAAACTATCTACCAAACATTTCGACCAAATTAATATTGTTTTGTTTCAACAATTGGATGGATTAAAGAGAATAATAATTGTGGGAATAAGTAATTGGTTGTTTTGCTTGGAAAAGAAATGTTTCAGAAAAAGATTTTTAGGTTTGGTTCAACATCTTATGTGTTCTGAATAGAGTATTTCATTCTTACTGCAAGTAATTGCCATATTAAATGAAATACGATCAATTATTCAAAGTAAGCTATATAGTAATTAACATTCAACATAATATATTGATTAGAAGTGAATAATTTTGTTGTTTTGTTCAAACTATCTACCAAACATTTTGACCAAATTAATATTGTTTTGTTTCAACAATTGGATGGATTAAAGAGAATAATAATTGTGGGAATAAGTACCTAATTGGTTGTTTTGCTTGGAAAAGAAATGTTTCAGAAAAAGATTTTTAGGTTTGGTTCAACATCTTCTGTGTTCTGAATAGAGTATTTCATTCTTACTGCAAGTAATTGCCATTTTAAATGAAATACGATCAATTATTCAAAGTAAGCTATATAGTAATTAACATTCAACAGAATATATTGATTAGAAGTGAATAATTTTGTTGTTTTGTTCAAACTATCTACCAAACATTTCGACTAAATTAATATTGTTTTGTTTCAACAATTGGATGGATTAAAGAGAATAATAATTGTGGGAATAAGTAATTGGTTGTTTTGCTTGGAAAAGAAATGTTTCAGAAAAAGATTTTTAGGTTGGTTCAACATCTTCTGTGTTCTGAATAGAGTATTTCATTCTTACTGCAAGTAATTGATATTTTAAATGACATACGATCAATTATTCAAAGTAAGCTATATAGTAATTAACATTCAACAGAATATATTGATTAGAAGTGAATAATTCTGTTGTTTTGTTCAAACTATCTACCAAACATTTCGACCAAATTAATATTGTTTTGTTTCAACAATTGGATGGATTAAAGAGAATAATAATTGTGGGAATAAGTAATTGGTTGTTTTGCTTGGAAAAGAAATGTTTCAGAAAAAGATTTTTAGGTTGGTTCAACATCTTCTGTGTTCTGAATAGAGTATTTCATTCTTACTGCAAGTAATTGATATTTTAAATGACATACGATCAATTATTCAAAGTAAGCTATATAGTAATTAACATTCAACAGAATATATTGATTAGAAGTGAATAATTCTGTTGTTTTGTTCAAACTATCTACCAAACATTTCGACCAAATTAATATTGTTTTGTTTCAACAATTGGATGGATTAAAGAGAATAATAATTGTGGGAATAAGTAATTGGTTGTTTTGCTTGGAAAAGAAATGTTTCAGAAAAAGATTTTTAGGTTGGTTCAACATCTTCTGTGTTCTGAATAGAGTATTTCATTCTTACTGCAAGTAATTGATATTTTAAATGACATACGATCAATTATTCAAAGTAAGCTATATAGTAATTAACATTCAACAGAATATATTGATTAGAAGTGAATAATTCTGTTGTTTTGTTCAAACTATCTACCAAACATTTCGACCAAATTAATATTGTTTTGTTTCAACAATTGGATGGATTAAAGAGAATAATAATTGTGGGAATAAGTAATTGGTTGTTTTGCTTGGAAAAGAAATGTTTCAGAAAAAGATTTTTAGGTTGGTTCAACATCTTCTGTGTTCTGAATAGAGTATTTCATTCTTACTGCAAGTAATTGCCATTTTAAATAAAATACGATCAATTATTCAAAGTAAGCTATATAGTAATTAACATTCAACAGAATATATTGATTAGAAGTGAATAATTTTGTTGTTTTGTTCAAACTATCTACCAAACATTTCGACCAAATTAATATTGTTTTGTTTCAACAATTGGATGGATTAAAGAGAATAATAATTGTGGGAATAAGTAATTGGTTGTTTTGCTTGGAAAAGAAATGTTTCAGAAAAAGATTTTTAGGTTTGGTTCAACATCTTCTGTGTTCTGAATAGAGTATTTCATTCTTACTGCAAGTAATTGCCATTTTAAATGAAATACGATCAATTATTCAAAGTAAGCTATATAGTAATTAACATTCAACATAATATATTCATTAGAAGTGAATAATTTTGTTGTTTTGTTCAAACTATCTACCAAACATTTTGACCAAATTAATATTGTTTTGTTTCAACAATTGGATGGATTAAAGAGAATAATAATTGTGGGAATAAGTAATTGGTTGTTTTGCTTGGAAAAGAAATGTTTCAGAAAAAGATTTTTAGGTTTGGTTCAACATCTTCTGTGTTCTGAATAGAGTATTTCATTCTTACTGCAAGTAATTGCCATTTTAAATGAAATACGATCAATTATTCAAAGTAAGCTATATAGTAATTAACATTCAACATAATATATTCATTAGAAGTGAATAATTTTGTTGTTTTGTTCAAACTATCTACCAAACATTTTGACCAAATTAATATTGTTTTGTTTCAACAATTGGATGGATTAAAGAGAATAATAATTGTGGGAATAAGTAATTGGTTGTTTTGCTTGGAAAAGAAATGTTTCAGAAAAAGATTTTTAGGTTTGGTTCAACATCTTCTGTGTTCTGAATACAGTATTTCATTCTTACTGCAAGTAATTGCCATTTTAAATGAAATACGATCAATTATTCAAAGTAAGCTATATAGTAATTAACATTCAACATAATATATTGATTAGAAGTGAATAATTTTGTTCAAACTATATATAATATATAATATATAATATTGTTCAAACTATCTACCAAACATTTCGACCAAATTAATATTGTTTTGTTTCAACAATTGGATGGATTAAAGAGAATAATATTGTGGGAATAAGTAATTGGTTGTTTTGCTTGGAAAAGAAATGTTTCAGAAAAAGATTTTTAGGTTTGGTTTAACACCTTCTGTGTTCTGAATACAGTATTTCATTCTCACAGCAAGTAACTGTCATTTTAAATGAAATGCCATCGATTATTCAAAGTAAGCAATAGTAATTTACATTCAACATAATATATTGTTTTGATGTGAATAATTTTGTTGTTTTGTTCAATCTATCTACCGCTGCTGCAAAGGGGTAAAAAAATTCATATATACCAATACAATAATTTATTATAAAAATAAAAAATACATTCGAAATAAGGACAAAATACGTTCAAAAATATAAAAGAATTAAATGTTGTCTGATACATTTCAACGTATTAAATACATATAATAATTAAATAATACCTCTGATGAATTTGTTGTCATTGATTTGCATCTTTTACTTTGGACCATGCTATAAAAACACCTTGGTCCATTGTATGCAGTACTGTAGGAACTTTAGTAATCCATCATTTGCACTTGTGGTGAAATATAATATGTACATACATATGATAGATATATACGGTTTCTCACCTCAGATATTTCCAAATCTAATAGCTTCACAGCTTTCCGGAAAGCAATTCGATCGCCAATAGCCGGAATAAGTTCTTCTACTTCTTTCTCTGTAAGTTTTCTTATGTTTTCCACAGTTATTTTATTGCCTTGAAAATATCGAATGCACATAGTGTATTAATGTGTTCATAAAAAGTAATTATACGCATATACTTACTGTCAAATATCGGTATAAAATGATCTAATGAGATTGATTTTGCATCAACCAACCAATTTTACTTGTTTTGAAGCTCATATTTTACATATGTGATCTTCATTCAATGCAATGGTTCTTTTTATTAAAATATATAGAATTTTTCAATGCAAACTATATTCTTAAAGGAAATCATAAGAACATTTAAAGCTATCCAACATAATTAGTATAAAGCCATAATAATTTCTTATATAAATACAGTAATAATTGTAATCAGTTATTTTACATTTTGCTATATTACTGTATTAGGAATTCTCTTCAAACTATGTCAACCGTATGCCTCTAGCGGTACATCGTGGAATCAACAAATCCTAATTGATATGTTACTATTATTTGATTTATATCGCGTCAGTGGACGCCATCTGTCGACGATCGCCACTCACATATAAAATATACATCAGTGCGCATATATATATATCGATTATAACGGGTTGACAAATTCAGAATTTACGTCTAGTCAACTTAACCGAGATTTATACATACATACACAGTGCGACGCACCGTTTTCATTGCCCTTTACACCGGATGTTGGATGTACTGAGCAGCGGAATCGGTGTAGTGAGTAAGCTTATATAGCTGGGACAGTTACAAATGACCATCTTTCAACGGGAAAATGTTCCGAGATATTTATCTGGTGCTAATCGCACTTTATTTAATTTATAATATCGGTCTGACAGGTGTGACACGCATTACGTAGGCCAAAATGGTGCTAAAAACATCTACTGTGTGTCCGTTATTATTGATCACGTGTTGGACTTTGAAAAAAAAAAAAAAAAAGGTTATATGTCTATAGTTATATGTTCTGATGCCTGTGTCTTCGATTTCCATAGGTTCAAGGCTGTCAAAACGATCATTTCGTCGGTTTAAAAATAAAACCTAACCCCATCATTATCCCAGAATTCCAATCTATATGGGAGACGTAATTTTGTTCACTGAAAAATAGAGAACCATACACAGAGGGGAAAATTTATTCGATAGAACACGAATATCTGTGAGTGAAGAATATCACTTGTTTTTTTATCCACAGAAAGATCATTTGGTTGGTTCAAATAAAATACAAAAATCTCAGAGTAAGAATATGATTTTCTTGATGTTCCAAGTATTACGTTTTCTTGTTTTAAGTATGAAGGAACTGCTTGAAAGGAATTACGTCTGTTTTAAGCGATACGTACGTATACTTTTGGGTCAAGAAACTGTTTGTTCGTTGAAGCATGTATATTTTGCACCCAAGATGTTCCAAGTATTACGTTTTCTTGTTTTAAGTATGAAGGAACTGCTTGAAAAGAATTACGTCTGTTTTAAGCGATACGTACGTATACTTTTGGGTCAAGAAACTGTTTGTTCGTTGAAGCATGTATATTTTTCACCCAATTGATGTAAAACGAACGTCTTGCTTTTTTTATATGTAGAAGAATAAGTTTTTCTTCGTCAGAGAAAATATATACTATATATATACTATATATACTAAATTCTTAAATCGTAAGAATATCTAACCGCTGAAACAACTATGTTGAAATTCTTCTTAGAATAAAATATTATTTGGATAGAAAAAAAATCCTCTTTATGCTACACTATGTACGCAAGAATCATTTTTCTTGATATCCAAGAATAGAGTTCTCTCTGTGTACTAATTGAATCGTAGGCACTACAAAGAAAAACAAAACTCAACCATTAAACTGTTCGTTTACTGTACTTAGTAGTTAGTACAGCCTTTATTATGTATCATGTTGTAGAAATAGTTTTTCCGTGAGGTGTATCGTCCCCGTTTTCTCCCATTTGCACGTCTCTGCGTTTCACTGCGTGCTAATGGCAAAAACTCACTCACTATACTAGAACGTGTCTCTTCATTTCCGACCTCTTCTCCTAGTAAGTATGTGAAGTTTTAATTAATCACTTAAGGATGCGACCAAAGAACGAACGAATCAGAAATGTTCTTGTACCGGTTTCCACAGTGATGGCAGCCATTGACAGACAAGAACCCAGATATAGAAGTAGAGGAAGATCCACTAACTAATCAACAAGAACGGTTGATTCAAAATATATTATATTGTATTGTATATTGGGTATTAATGGATTCTCTCAGTTCATCTATCTACTATTATATGCACCGGTAATCGAGATGGTAAATTGAAGGACCCGCATCCAATTATAGCGAGGAAAATTTGCAATTGGTAGTATGTACTTGAGATGAGGGAGTATCCAAGATAAAATTATCGTGTATTTGTTAGAAATTATTTGCTGTAATCATGAGATTTACTTGAAAGTAGGTATACCTACGTTTTTTATTTGGCATCTAACTTTGAAAGTGGGTTTTATGTGTGAGACTGATGAAATGAGACTTTAGAAAACGCTATATGTTAGTTACCAACTAAGCAGGTTATATACCTGATTATCGCATTACAGACAATTATTACCAATTTGCGCTTTTTCTCTTGTATTAACACAGTGGTTTGTTACTTTAATGGTGTGCGATTTCTTTTTCGGTATGACAATTGTTTACGTATCAAACACTGACCTGATTTCCTAAAAGATATTTTTTTCTCATAAAATGTTGGTAAGACACTAAATACATTTGGTCTCATTCTCATGCAATAATAAGAGTATGTAGTTATATATATTTCAAGTTTATCACGAATAAATTAATTACATAAATCTAAATTTAACTTTTATGTAATTATTACGATTATTATAAACCACTGTTCTAAAACTCCTGAATGTAGAAATTGAAACAATACAAGAAGGTCTATCAACAAATAATTGATAAATTATCTTCTTACGCCAATAAAATACTAATTACAACTGAAAAAAGGCGGTTTATTAAAACCACATTTACAAAGAAATATGTATACCGAGAATTCACCATGGCTTATTAGTAAATCGACTATTAAAAATAATAACCGACCTATTCCATTAGTATAAACGAAGTAAAACGCTTCCTCGCGTTTTATTTACCGGTCGAGCTTTGTAATTACAAGAGATTTCCTGTTAATTAATAGCAGGCACATAGCAATGCACACAGCAAGCGACTCAATAGCGAACATTTTTCTTACCCAAAGAACAACTGCACCGTTCAGCTTGACTCGATATTATTATTAACATCATTACTATTATTGAGATGGTAAAACACACCTAATGAACGTTAATTATTCGATATTAGTCCTATAGGTGGCGCAGGACAACAACAACAGTGGCAAATGATGCGATCAACCCAAGGCTATGGATGTCTACTCTACCAGAGAAGACTCTACGCTCTACCAACAGTACCAACATAAGAAAGATATTATATCCGAGATACCTCGCGGCGTAACGGTCTTGTGGGAATTGATAATTTTTAGGGTTTTCTTTAGGAACGATAGTCAGTTATGTACACATTGTACACAGAGACTATTCGCGAACAGTTATATTAATTTCAAACAGTAAAACAAAGTTAATAGAGCTTCATTCACGCTGCCACTCAAACTAATGATGGTTCTCTGTAAACGTCGCTTGTCTGAGAGCTTCCTGCATTTTTACGATGCTCACCGCCCATGTGCGTATGTTATCTACATAAAAAGTCCTTTGATTGATTTCGGTATGTTTTACGATTAGATTTTTAAGGCTATGTGTACATTAAGTGTGCATGTTGTTGTCTTGTGATGGAGTGTAGTATTATTCGCATTATAAAGTACTCTAGGAGGACAATGACGTTAGTTTAGTCAAAGACAGGAACAAAACTATGTGAACGTAGTTTTATTCTTCAGATGAGGAAGTGATTATGTAATTAGTACAGCGAAAAGGGCATCAAACTATTCAAAAACCTTCAGGTAAAAGCAGCTGACTGCTGCTATTTTTGGTTTAGAATTGGAGATCTGGAAAAGCCATGGACAGCTAATATATTTCCTGTTAGATCGGACTTTTAAAGTGGATGAAAGGAAAGCAAAAGAAAATGCCGTTTGCAGTTCCCATATTGTAACGAAAGCCTTCCAATCGTGTAGAGGGTTGCTATTTTTGCACGATAAGCGTCTCCGGATATTCGAAGAAGGATAAGCATAAAATAAAATATCCAAATTTGCCATCAGCATCGCGACCTATCGCCCATGGAGAGAACCATTCCCTCCCAAGTGCGCCATCGACTTTATCATCTTCGATTTTGACACAAAAGAAATTTCGCCTGTTTGAAGAAACTTGCCTGATTTGACAGTGTCTGAAATCACTCAGCCAATCAGGCAAGTCGTGAAGATTCACCATTTGAAGTTTTAAGAACACCTCACCTTATAAACCAGTGCGAACCGAATGATTTGGTTAAAGACTTAGGTTTATCAAAAGAAAAAGCCGAGTTATTGGGTTCTAGGCTACAGGAGTGGAATCTGTTCGCACGAGGTGTGACAGTGTCTTCATTTACAAAGCGTAGTGAGCCTTTTAAAGCACATTTTAAAATGGAAGGATCTTTACGAGTATGTCACGATGTTGAGGGGTCTTGTGAACGAGTTTGGTATACCACACGATCCTTCTGAATGGTGGCTTTTTCTCGATTCATCAAAATACAGCTTGACATCAGTACTTTTGCATATTTTTTGAGTTATTGGGTTGTCTCGACTATACAGGAATGGAATCTTTTCGCACGAGATGTTAACTCATTTTGTTGCAGTTTTCTCAGTTTTTTAAAGTATCGCTGTACCTGTAAATCTAGACTTGTTACAATAAATCCACATTCAGTTTCTAGTTATGTAAGGCGAATATAATTTTGAACAAATATATATATATATATATATATATATATATATATATATATATATATATATATATATATATATATATATATATATATATATATATATATATATATATATATATATATATATATATATATATATATATATATATTTTGGTTGTATCAGAAAGATGGAAATTTGTTCCCTTGTGTATAATAATAATAAATTAGCATATCTTCCATATAAAAGATGGATTCGCATTCCCAGAAAATGACTTCCCCCGTCAATTAAGCTGTTCTGCACCGAGCAAAACGTCATTTAAACTCGCGGTTGCCTCTCAGTTGTGCTAATTATATCTACATTAACGATCCCACAAATGATAGTTTCGAACCACCGACTTCAAGTCCATCTCGAGTTATAAAAGTCGAAGATCTCCATAAAATTCATATAAATCACGCATCGGTGCGCTTTTCAGATTCTCGCCGACCGTCCTTTATAACGAGCTGTATAAATGTGGTCGCGTCAAACGCTAAGAAGTGAATTAATTAGTACGGTAGGCCAGATTAAGTGCGAGCAGTACATTAGGGCGCACTGTGTAGGCGATAGCTATCTCTGGGTTGCTATATACGGCTATATATTGTATGAAGGGAGGCCATTGATTCGATCTAAACCCGAAACGGCAATCCATAATCTCCAGGCGCCCATTAGGCGTACACTCGAAATTAACGTTTAATAATAACGTGGCGCATTAACGTAATTTATGCCCCGCGGACTCCGTATTGCGATAAAAGGTGCTTTTAATACCGATACGAACGACGCGAAGGATAAATATTGCGAGCTTTTCTGATGTGGAGATTATCCTTCTGAAACTTCTCGGTAGGGGATTTAAAGAACTCTTTTAAATTATGTTGTTTTTAAGACTTTCATATGGAGACTACTATATCCCTAAATTGTAACTGTCTTTAGAAATTCGTAACTGCAACCTACAATGTCCGAAATTAATTACACCGCGAACGATTGCCCGTGTAAAACAAGTCGAACCGCAGCATGGAGGAATTCCAAGTTTCTCCCATTCCACTCTTCCTCTATTGTCGTGAGCGAGACCAGTTTTGTATTTGGATCTCGGCGAGCAGAAATGACTAAACATATTAATTATTCGATTCCCCCCACGGAGAATCGCTCCCTCCTCCTCTATTCCGCGATCTCCATCTCACTCTGACGCGCGTAAATCCGCCCAGGTAATACCAAAATAAATACCCAGTGAGACCCTGAAAGGCCTCGAATGCCGCAACGGCTCCGACCGACAATACGTCTTATTGATAACTACAAATCATCGGATCACGAATTCTCATCCGACTTTCTTCGGCTCCGTCAGCGAGCGGAGAACGAATTGAAATTCTTGAGATGATTTTCTCTTGTCGGACCCGAGGAGAGAACAACTCCGACAAGCAATTAATAACCGGGACATGTATTGTTGTATTTTAATTCTATTGTGTATGGATCAGGGAGATAAACAAGAAATCTGCTACCATGACAGCTTAAACCCCAATTATATGTAAACTTATACAAATTAATCCGCATTTCGAAGTATAGAGCATTAATAATCCTACATGCGATGAGTAATAAAACACGGTTAGCTTCCAGTGAATTAATGTTATAATACTGGTCCAAAGTTGGGACCCTGAGGCACTCCTGACGTATCGTATGACGATATCGTATGACGATATCGTATGACGATATCGTATGACGATATCGTATGACGATATCGTATGACGATTGGGTGAGCAGTGTTTTACAGAGAAAACTAAAACGTTCTAATAAATAATTAAGTTCTCAAGTCGTGAAGATTCACCATTTGAAGTTTTAAGAACACCTCACCTTATAAACCAGTGCGAACCGAATGATTTGGTTAAAGACTTAGGTTTATCAAAAGAAATAGCCGAGTTATTGGGTTGTCTCGGCTATACAGGAATGGAATCTTTTCGCACGAGATGTTAACTCATTTTGTTGCAGTTTTCTCAGTTTTTTTAAGTATCGCTGTATCTGTAAATCTAGACTTGTTACAATAAATCCACATTAAGTTTCTAGCTTCCACATTCAGTTAAAGCCCAATTATATGTAAACTTATACAAATTAATCCGCATTTCGAAGTATAGAGCATTAATAATCCTACATGCGATGAGTAATAAAACACGATTAGCTTCCAGTGAATTAATGTTATAATACTTTTCCAAAGTTGGGACCCTGAGGCACTCCTGACGTATCGTATGACGATATCGTATGACGATATCGTATGACGATATCGTATGACGATATCGTATGACGATATCGTATGACGATTGGGTGAGCAGTGTTTTACAGAGAAAACTAAAACGTTCTAATAAATAATTAAGTTCTCAAGTCGTGAAGATTCACCATTTGAAGTTTTAAGAACACCTCACCTTATAAACCAGTGCGAACCGAATGATTTGGTTAAAGACTTAGGTTTATCAAAAGAAATAGCGGAGTTATTGGGTTGTCTCGGCTATACAGGAATGGAATCTTTTCGCACGAGATGTTAACTCATTTTGTTGCAGTTTTCTCAGTTTTTTAAAGTATCGCTGTATCTGTAAATCTAGACTTGTTACAATAAATCCACATTCAGTTTCTAGCTTCCACATTCAGTTAAAGCCCAATTATATGTAAACTTATACAAATTAATCCGCATTTCGAAGTATAGAGCATTAATAATCCTACATGCGATGAGTAATAAAACACGGTTAGCTTCCAGTGAAATAATGTTATAATACTGGTCCAAAGTTGGGACACTGAGGCACTCCTGACGTATCGTATGACGATATCGTATGACGATTGGGTGAGCAGTGTTTTACAGAGAAAACTAAAACGTTCTAATAAATAATTAAGTTCTCAAGTCGTGAAGATTCACCATTTGAAGTTTTAAGAACACCTCACCTTATAAACCAGTGCGAACCGAATGATTTGGTTAAAGACTTAGGTTTATCAAAAGAAATAGCCGAGTTATTGGGTTGTCTCGGCTATACAGGAATGGAATCTTTTCGCACGAGATGTTAACTCATTTTGTTGCAGTTTTCTCAGTTTTTTAAAGTATCGCTGTATCTGTAAATCTAGACTTGTTACAATAAATCCACATTCAGTTTCTAGCCTCCACATTCAGTTAAAGCCCAATTATATGAAAACTTATACAAATTAATCCGCATTTCGAAGTATAGAGCATTAATAATCCTACATGCGATGAGTAATAAAACACGGTTAGCTTTCAGTGAATTAATGTTATAATACTGGTCCAAAGTTGGGACCCTGAGGCACTCCTGACGTATCGTATGACGATATCGTATGACGATATCGTAGGACGATATCGTATGACGATATCGTATGACGATTGGGTGAGCAGTGTTTTACAGAGAAAACTAAAACGTTCTAATAAATAATTAAGTTCTCACTGCTTTAAACCAGTAACACCTGATTTTACAAGCACAGAAAAACGGTATGAAATGCGAGCATTGCGATTTGAAATTCCTACGGTACACGTCAATTTATTACGTAATTGTTGCCTTAGTGCATCAATTAAAAACCAATGTGCAGCGGTAACAACGGTAATAAAATCTTTACAGCCGCCCGATTAGTCCAGTTTTCAATCCTAGGTGAGCGAGGGAACCCAACCTTACTTATGTACGACTGTCGGCTTTCTACGAAAACGTTTATAATTAAAATAATGATCGCCTATCCCATAACTTGGGCCCCGCCAAACGAAATCTATTACGCAGCCAGGTAAATTTGACCCGAGGCGCAATTTTCTTTCTGTTTTTACGACCTGTGATGATTGTTTCCGGATCACCATTAACTCTAGATTAGACTTGAGGGTAGGTTATATAAATTTAGGTAGGTTATATAAATTTTCCTTTAGTTTCGTCCGTAGTTTCGTCACCGATAAACTTTACGACCGTACCGGAAAGCTTCAAAACTTGGATATCGTGTGAGAAAGTATAAATGAAAGACCACCAAAGTTGTGTTTGCCTCTGTGACGGACATGGCGACAAAATGCTCACCACAGACAGTGGTTGTAAACTACTTACCGCTGATGATGTCTGTGTGTCTATAAGATATGGTTTGAGGAATGGTGAGGCTTACCTGAAAAAAAAAAAGAATGGTAGATTAGCGAAGAGTTTTGATAACGTTGCGGTTGGTTGAGTAGGTTGTGATGTTTATACTTCGTGTAGAGCTCAAAAGATCATTAATTTAAGTGCTCCGGCGTGCGTTTTGAGAGACACGAGAAAATGGATAGAGGTGTCTTTGATTTATTAGTACCTATGTCTAATTTAAATTTGACAGTAAAATTGATTTGTATTAACTACGACATGGTGCTATTAACAGTAAAATGAAATCAACATAATGTATTGTTTATTTTGAAAGAAAGTGGATAAAAAACCGAAAATAAAATCCAGTATGTTGGCCACAGAGCTAGCAATAACATAATAGTTTCCATTGCAGAACTCCGCACAAGAAACCCCTCATAAGCGAAAAAAAAAAAAAACGGAAACTTCGCTTGGAATATGATGCATCTCGAGTAGGAAATTTGACGTTTATTGAGAGGAATATGGATCGTTATCAATATAAACATATTTTGGAACATAATTTAAAAGCATCAGTCGATCATTATTTATCGACGGATGCTTTTAAATGGAAGAAGTTGGATTTTTCAACAAGACACATTGTCAAGACCACCTCAAAGTCTCGACTTAACTGTTATCAAGCACGTATGGGTAGATTTTGGAGCGTAATATCAGACAAAATGTCATTAGTAGTGCTCCAGTTCTAAAAGAGAGGCAGCAAGAGGAAAGGAAACGAATAACGTCCATTGAAGGCTTGCAGGCTGTTTATACACAGAGAATTCTATTCTTGGATATCAAGAAAAATTATTATTGCGTATATAGTGTAGTACGAAAAGGATTTTTTTTCTATACAAATAATACTTTATTCTAATAAGAACTTGAGAGTTGTTTCAACGGTTAGTTATTCTTACGATTTAAGAATTTAGTATGTTTAAGTGTATGTCAAGTTTTTCTCTGACGAAGAAAAAGTTATTCTTCTATAAAAAAGTAGACGTTCGTCTTACAACAAAAATATTTCGTTGAACGAAAAATATATATACTTCAACGAAAAAAACAGCTTCTTGACCCAAGATTCTTACTCTGAAAGATGCATAAAAAGTTGTGCAATTACTTTACAGATGTCGCTAACAGTTTCTCGCGTCTTTTGTCACATATCACCGCTATATAAGTTCGACGATATTGAGTGTTCGTATATTGTTTGTTTACGTCTATGCATAAGGATTTATTTCATGGGTGACTCACAAGGATTATGAGGAAAACCAGGATTCTCCAGGATTATCCTCACTAGCTTATAACACAACTTTAATATTAATCAATTAAATCAAAATTAATCATAACAAAGAACAGAACAAAGCTCGATAAATTTCCACGTTGAACATCAACACTAATTACAACAAAATGAGCTGAGGAAAGGCTAAAATAATTATCCAAATTTTCGAAATTACCGACGACAATATTCCGGTAACCTAAAATGTTAATGTTAAGTGGCACGCAAGTGGCACGCAAGCTTGGGTAAAGACCCTCGAGCGCGGAAAGTGAAACGGAGCGATATCGCTGATGACAGCACGGTAGGTAATTAACATTTATACGTGCGTTCCTTCGTTATGAAAACCGATGCGACGTCCGAAGTCGGATTGCGTGACTTGTACGATGGAATGCGTCATTTGTATTCCTTTGGTTAACTGACAAATTACACGGTAAAGGAAAACGTTCCTCCTGTTGGTATATATGTATAAATACATAACATACAATCCACAAAAATCATCGCATTGAAATTTCGTATTTTCTCATTCGTAAAATTAACTTCTCGGAAGTTTTGTATCATCTGTATGCTGCGAGATTGTTGTCATTAGCGTGTTAAATAAGTCAGGAAATAATACACGTGTATGCAACTCAGCGTACGGAATGTATTACATGTTAATTATCGTGATGTTCAGAAGCTGTTGAATGACGATGTAACGCTGGATTATTAGGCTTACAACGCATTTATATGGGATGATTTAATTATGTAGGTACATTATGTCTAGGTGTTTTATAATTGAGATTAATTAGGGAGATGACGGTGGTTGTGAAAGTACATTTTGCTTATTCTAATTACAACTTAATTAAGGACTGTTCTAAAGACATTTAATCTATGATACTCCATCATTTGCTTTCATCTTCATATATGCTAAATATATGTTATAATTACACCAGATGTGCAAATAATTCAAGTTTATACACAGAGGGAAACATTTATTCGATACAACACGAATATCTTTGAGTGAAGAATATCACTTGTTTCTATATCAGCAGAAAGATCATTCGGTTGGTCAAGTAAAATACAAAATTCTCTGAGTAAGAATATGATTTTCTTGATGCTCCAAGTATTACGTTTTCTTGTTTTAAGTATGAAGGAACTGCTTGAAAGGAATTACGTCTGTTTTAAGCGATACGTACGTATCCTTTTGGGTCAAAAAAGTTCGTTGTTCGTTCTTCAAAAGTTCCTTTTGTTCGTTGAAGCATGTATATTTTTCACCCAATTGATGTAAAACGAACGTCTTGCTCTTTTTATATGTAGAAGAATAATATGTTCTTCCTCAGTGCAAAATATACTCGACATAACCATACTAAACTCTTAAACCGGAAGAATAACTAGCCGTTGAAATAGCGATAACATATACTGAAATTCTTATTACAATAAAATATTATTTGGATAGCAAAAATATCCTCTTCACGCTACACTATAAACGCAAGAACATTTTTTCTTGACATCCAAGAATACAGTTCTCTCTGTGTAGGCAATTCCACTACAATCCTGGTTCTACTCATAATCCTCGTAAATCACCCATGAAATAGATACTTATGCACAGATGTAAACAAACAATATACGAACACTCAGTATCGTCAAACTTATATAGCGGTGATATGTGGCCACAGACGCGAGAAACAGTTAGCGCCATCTGTAAAGTAATTGCACAACTTTCTATGTATCTCTCAAAGTAAGAATCTTGGGACAAGAAACTGTTTTTTTCGTCGAAGCATATATATTTTTCGTCCAACGTTGTTGAAAAAAAAAAATCCTCTTCATGCTACACTATATACACAAGAATAATTTTTCTTGATATCCAAGAATAAAGTTCTCTCTGTGTGGCTTAGTCCTTAGATTAATACACTATACCAACTTTCCTATTCATTTTCAATCTCCAATCTTCGTACATACATCTACAGACAGGATAGACAGAACCAATCTGGCCACATCTTGCAGCACGTCGAACAGATCCTATGATAAACGTCCGTCGAGGTCCCATAGCGAGCAGACAGCGATAACGTGAAGGTCGCTTTCGTCCCATCTGATTGACGATCGTCACTTTCGCACGTTAGACTCCACATATCTGAGGCTACCATAGAGGCCTATGACCACCAGATACGATCTGCTCATTTCGATATTTTGCCCGTAATCAGCTGGCGATCGGCCGTTCATTAGCTGCGAATGTTGGGCCGATAATTCCGCGTACTCACCCATGCGAGAACCGCGCTGGCATTGTCTTGAGCAGTGCAGTTTGCTTACTTATGGAGCGGTGGTATGGTGGTGCGCTTTTTGTAGACTTGTAGAGCAAAGCGAATGTTGGTTGGTTGCTTGCTTGGTTGATGGTGGATGGCCGTTAATTGCTTACGTTTACACGGTATGATTTATGGTGGTAAGGAGTTATTAAAGGAGGCTTAGAGGAGCGTGGAGATGTTTTGGCGAGATAAGCGTTCGAGTGGTTGATTAGTTTTCGGGTTGGTGATATTTATTGATGATAACGCTTGGTTAGAACTGTTAGAAGCTAGCAAGTGGTAGTGTTTCTTGGTTAGTAATTGCTTCTTTAGATATTGGTTCCTAGTCATTTCGTTGTTCGTAAGTTAAATTAAAGAAAGTGTCTATGAGAACTTCAATCAGATTGAAAAGAGTTTATGTCTGTGAACATATACATGTTTAGAATTACCGGGGAACAAACTGGATTATTTTTGGCCACAATTTGACAATCAAATAGAAATTTTGCGAAAACTTAACCAAATGCAACTTCACGGTATTCAACTAAGTGGATATCAACCAGAAGTCTTTCTTCCAAAGACAAACCTTGGTGTTTTACTTTTACTTTTTCCCATGATGGCAAACCACTTACGTGGACATTTTGTTCTTGTCAAACGTGTCTTAACATCTTTACAATTAGCGCAACACCATGGATGTCTACCTGCCACTGTAGGAGGTCATAATGGCGGGAACAACCGCGACTCCCTAACATGGTAGCATTTTGGCTAATTAATCAAATCTCTTCCAATTTATTCGAAGGCAAAACTAACTGGGTTCTTTTTCTTGAACCTTGTGAACACATTTTCTGACTACTAACTGACGCGTTTAAGTATTTAACATTTAATAAGGGCTGATAAAACAAGACTACTCAAATGAAACGAAACACTTATCAAAACAATAACATCTATTAACAATAATAATCAACAATCCCGTTTGATAGGTTACATAGAAAAATTAATGAAGCTTTGAACATATTGACGTTTAAATTAAACCTAGGAGTTGATTTAGACAGACACACTTTTAGCAGAAATATGAATAATTTAATTTACAATGAAATGCGAGACGAGTTGAAAAGACTTACCAGGGATAAACTTAAGCGCCTAAGAACGCTCCACAAAAACGTGTACTTTACATGACGGTGGTTGAAATGAGAAGAGCGAGATCTGTTCGTTTGCATCCCTCGACCCCAAAGGAAGCCGGAAGCATTTCTTCTTAGCCAATGACAACTCTTCAATTTTAAACTTATAACACGCGGTCAAATCCTAAACCAGATGTTCAACCCTAGCAAAAACCTTTGACATTCCCGAATGTTCTTACAAATATCTCGCTTAATTTGATCATATCTTAATAAATAAATAATGAGTTTCCGACCCATTACACCACTTGTGATTTCTTCTCAAACATTCCGATACAGAAACGCATAACGTTCGATTTCTTTTTTTGAGTAACCGCGCATAACACAGCGCAGATAATAGAGTTTTCACTAGAAGTCGTCCCGTTGCGAAGTTTCCGAGATTTCCCGGTAGCCGGCAATGGTAATTATCCGCATTCGTGGGCCAGTTTGCGCGACGGTCTCCATAGATTCCATCGCCTTGTTCCCGGGCACACAGTACCATTACTTAAGGCCCGAACAATGCGACGCGGTATCATTTTTAATTAAATTGGCGCGTCCAGGTATTTCGCTCAGGTGTCCCCTGCATACGTGGCAACCAGTGAGCATGGACAAGGCAACCGCAAGGAATTCGCTCTGTCTCAATGAGAGGCTGTAACAGCGGAACGAACCTACGCACGTAGCATGCTCGACGTTACAATTTTGCGAGAGATAAGTCGCGTTTTCCGCGGAAACCTATGCTCAAGAATTTGTATTATTGACGGTTCGTGAATTTCTAGTCGGTTTTGAAGTTTTATTTAGCTCGCACGTGCTGCCATCTGCACAAGACGTGACAGCACTAAACAATAAAAAAGACCACTGATTCTTGGATATCAATAAAAATTATTCTTGCGTATATAGTGCAGCATGAAGAGGATTTTTTCTCTATACAAATATTGCATTATAATAAGAATTTCAATATAGTTGTTTCAACGGTTAGTTATCCTTACGATTTAAGAATTTAGTATGTTTATGTCAAGTATATTTTTCTCTGGCAAAGAAAAAGTTATTCTTCAATAAAAAAGTAGACGTTCGTCTTACAACAACAAACATATTTCATTGGACGAAGAATATATATGCTTCAACGAAAAAACAGTTTCTTGACCCAAGATTCTTACTCTAAGAGATACACACAAAGTTGTGCATTTATTTGAAAATGTTATTCTTCTATATATAAAAAGAGTATGACGCTCGTTTTACAACAACAGTATTTTGTTGGGTGAAAAATATACATGCTTCAACGAAAAAACAGTTTCTTGACCCAAGATTCTTACTCTAAGAGATACACACAAAGTTGTGCATTTATTTGAAAATGTTATTCTTCTATATATAAAAAGAGTATGACGCTCGTTTTACAACAACAGTATTTTGTTGGGTGAAAAATATACATGCTTCAACGAAAAAACAGTTTCTTGACCCAAGATTCTTACTCTAAGAGATACACACAAAGTTGTGCATTTATTTGAAAATGTTATTCTTCTATATATAAAAAGAGTATGACGCTCGTTTTACAACAACAGTATTTTGTTGGGTGAAAAATATACATGCTTCAACGAAAAAACAGTTTCTTGACCCAAGATTCTTACTCTAAGAGATACACACAAAGTTGTGCATTTATTTGAAAATGTTATTCTTCTATATATAAAAAGAATATGACGCTCGTTTTACAACAACAGTATTTTGTTGGGTGAAAAATATACATGCTTCAACGAAAAAACAATTTCTTGACCCAAGATTCTTACTCTAAGAGATACACACAAAGTTGTGCATTTATTTGAAAATGTTATTCTTCTATATATAAAAAGAGTATGACGCTCGTTTTACAACAACAGTATTTTGTTGGGTGAAAAATATACATGCTTCAACGAAAAAACAGTTTCTTGACCCAAGATTCTTACTCTAAGAGATACACACAAAGTTGTGCATTTATTTGAAAATGTTATTCTTCTATATATAAAAAGAGTATGACACTCGTTTTACAACAACAGTATTTTGTTGGGTGAAAAATATACATGCTTCAACGAACAAACAGATTCTTGACCCAAGATTCTTACTCTAAGAGATACACACAAAGTTGTGCATTTATTTGAAAATGTTATTCTTCTATATATAAAAAGGGTATGACGCTCGTTTTACAACAACAGTATTTTGTTGGGTGAAAAATATACATGCTTCAACGAACAAACAGATTCTTGACCCAAGATTCTTACTCTAAGAGATACACACAAAGTTGTGCATTTATTTGAAAATGTTATTCTTCTATATATAAAAAGAGTATGACGCTCGTTTTACAACAACAATATTTTGTTGGGTGAAAAATATACATGCTTCAACGAACAAACAGATTCTTGACCTAAGATTCTTACTCTAAGAGATACACACACAAAGGTGTGCATTTATTTGAAAATGTTATTCTTCTATATATAAAAAGAGTATGACGCTCGTTTTACAACAACAGTATTTTGTTGGGTGAAAAATATACATGCTACAACGAAAAAACAGTTTCTTGACCCAAGATTCTTACTCTAAGAGATACACACAAAGTTGTGTATTTATTTGAAAATGTTATTCTTCTATATATAAAAAGAGTATGACGCTCGTTTTACACCAACAGTATTTTGTTGGGTGAAAAATATACATGCTTCAACGAACAAACAGATTCTTGACCCAAAACTATACGTACGTATCGCTTGTAACAGACGTAATTCCTCTCAAGCAGTTCCTTCATGCTTAAAACAAGAAAACGTAATATTTGGAACATCAAGAAAATCATATTCTTACACTGAGAATTTGTATTTTACTAAGCAATCAAATTCTTCACTTAAAGATATTCGTGTTGAATTGAATAAATTTTTCTCTCTGTGTATCATAATTTCTAATATCTTAAGAGAACAAGACGATCGATAAGACCATGGATGATTGCTGTAGAAAGCATACAATTAAAACGGAAATGTAAGTACCGCAGGAATTTTCTGACATAAGAAAAACAGTCTAACAATCACATATGTAAATATGACCATTAGATCTGCATTAACGGAATAACAGATCAGTTAACTGTTCCTCGTCAATTTAGCTGTAAACGTCCAATCTGTCCATATAAGTCCACTGCATTAATATTAAATTCAGTTATTCGTCGGCAATACTCCGTTATAGATAATACAGTACCCATAACGATCCAGTTCAACGGTAAACCAATATTGTCTCATGGATTAATTTTTCTCCGTGCAACGTAGAGATGACACTTTTTCTGGTTCATATTCCTTTCATGGTGTAGCACCTGAATGATACATATAAAAACAATAAAAATCAATTTGTCGCTTTCACGTATAGGTACATCAATTTTAAGTAGATAGAGAGTTTTCTAAATCACATTACTGCCATCATTGTCTTCCCACGTTTCCGTCGGCCGCTTGAGGTGCGTGTATACCGCAAATTCTCGGCGATGTTCCGCGTTTTCTCATGAGTCCCGTGACACCGACAATGCAACCGTCTAATGATTGTATAAATACCGGCCAGCACCGGTGGGCATCAAGAAGTCGCGTTGCACAGTTACGTCATTTTGTTGGTTTCATGGGAAACGGCAACAAGAAGAGCAAATAGATTTTGTGATTTAGTGTCAGTTTGTTGGAAATTGTCGGACGGCCGCTGCAATGCGCGTAAAAAAAGCGGAACCCAGCGGGACTCGCAAATTGGTTTCAATCGCATTAAAACTAACGAATTGCAGTTCCTATATTAAATTTTTCTATTCTGTTGAATAAATGAGATATTGAAGGTCAATGTTAAGGACAATATTGTATGAGTACCATATGTGGTTAATGGCTATAGTGATTAAAATGGAGCTAGTTGCTGCTAGCAGCGCAGCAACCAGCGGCTGTTTTGTGGTCACATTACGTTGGTTACCAGCAGTAGTACTGTTGCCGCTAGTGGCTACTACCAGCAAACCTCAGTCTAAACTACAAGGTCAACTATTTCTGATGCATTTTATATGTCACCAGGTAGGTACATACAACAGTGAGACAATGTATTGTCTTTTGTCAGGTGAAGGTGTCGCAACCATAAAATATTTCATATTTGATACCGATATTGTGGGGTTTTATTGACTACCTGCCTTGAACCTGACTACATACATTTTGAAAGCACTGTACGCGAGTGTAAATAACATATGCAAGGCCACGATGACAATAAAACTTTTAATAATAAAATTAAATAAAATTTTTAAAGTAATAATTTTAAATTAACTTTGTAAAAGTTTGTTTTTAATTTCTTTTTAATGAATCTTTATATGTAAACATTTCCAAGATACAATATAATGGATAATAACCTCTCTTCATCCTTTCTTTTTCAATTAAGAAGAATCGACACGAAAATGTTGCAACTCCGCACACTCTGCATGCGCAATTATTCTTAAAAACAACACAATAAACGACCAAAACGATTACATTGCAACCAACCGTTTCGAATCTGTTGAACTTATCTTTTCGCGCAGCAATAAACGACAATTTTTCACGCTGTCATGTTATATAAACAAGCCTGATGCTAGAGGCGGCCTGTCTCTACCCTCAGCAATCCTGATGAAATTACGCTGCACTATCTTCAATCTCGAACTGTCCCACTTTTGCCATAGAAACTACAAATCGAATTTTCTCGACGCTAGATTTACAACAATGGGCTCTTGTCCGCTTGTCCGCTTTCTCATAATTCAATTTTTATTGTGATAGATCGCGTCTGTTTATTAGATATACCGTATGGAAAATGTTTTGTAACGAATTTACAAGTCGGTCAACTCGGATTTTATTCAGCCGGAGATTTACCGGCTCGAATTTACTTACATCGGCCGTTTAAACCGGAACTGGTTATAAACTTGATTAGAATTAATCGTCGGTGATTTGTTATGTAGGTCTACAGGACATGGGTCAATGGGTTAGTTCAGTGTTTCCCAACCTGGAGTAGCAATACTACTCCACCAACTACTTGGACAAATTTAGCACCTACGAATGTCCAAAATCATCTACGTCATTAAAAATTTCCTCAAGAGGCTGAAGAAATATTTTGGACAAACACCAATCAAACTTATCAGGCAAAGTCAACTTTTTGTATGAAATATTGCACCAATGAATGTCCAAACGGTTGTACACAAGACGAAATTTCCTCAACAGGCTGAAGCAACCTTTTGGACAAACACCAATCAACTTCCTCGGCAAATTTAGCACCTACGACTGTCCAAACTCATCTAAGTCATTAAAAAATTCCTCAAAAGGCTAAAGGAAGCTTTTGGACAAACACCAATCAAACTTATCAGGCAAACTCAATTTCTTGAATAAAATATTGCACCAATGAATGTCCAAAGGGTTGTACACCAGAAGAAATTTCCTCAACAGGCTGAAGCAACCTTTTGGACAAACACCAATCAACTTCCTCGGCAAATTTAGCACCTACGACTGTCCAAACTCATCTAAGTCATTAAAAAATTCCTCAAAAGGCTAAAGGAAGCTTTTGGACAAACACCAATCAAACTTATCAGGCAAACTCAACTTCTTGAATAAAATATTGCACCAATGAATGTCCAAAGGGTTGTACACCAGAAGAAATTTCCTCAACAGGCTGAAGCAACCTTTTGGACAAACACCAATCAACTTCCTCGGCAAATTTAGCACCTACGACTGTCCAAACTCATCTAAGTCATTAAAAAATTCCTCAAAAGGCTAAAGGAAGCTTTTGGACAAACACCAATCAAACTTATCAGGCAAACTCAACTTCTTGAATAAAATATTGCACCAATGAATGTCCAAAGGGTTGTACACCAGAAGAAATTTCCTCAACAGGCTGAAGCAACCTTTTGGACAAACACCAATCAACTTCCTCGGCAAATTTAGCACCTACGACTGTCCAAACTCATCTAAGTCATTAAAAAATTCCTCAAAAGGCTAAAGGAAGCTTTTGGACAAACACCAATCAAACTTATCAGGCAAACTCAACTTCTTGAATAAAATATTGCACCAATGAATGTCCAAAGGGTTGTACACCAGAAGAAATTTCCTCAACAGGCTGAAGCAACCTTTTGGACAAACACCAACCAACTTCCTCGGAAAATTTAGCACCTACGAGTGTCCAAACTCATCTAAGTCATTAAAAAATTCCTCAAGAGGCTGAAGGAAGCTTTTGGATAAACACCAATCAAACTTATCAGGCAAACTCAACTTCTTGAATAAAATATGGCACCAATGAATGTCCAACGGGTTGTACACCAGAAGAAATTTTCTCAACAGGCTGCAGTAACCTTTTGGACAAACACCAATCAACTTCCTCGGCAAATTTAGCACCTACGAGTGTCCAAACTCATCTAAGTCATTAAAAAAATCCTCAAGAGGCTGAATGAAGCTTTTGGATAAACACCAATCAAACTTATCAGGCAAACTCAACTTCTTGAATGAAATATTGCACCAATGAATGTCCAAAGGGTTGTACACCAGAAAAAATTTCCTCAACAGGCTGAAGCGACCTTTTGGACAAACACCAATCAACGTCCTCGGCAAATTTAGCACCTACGAGTGTCCAAACTCATCTAAGTCATTAAAAAATTCCTCAAGAGGCTGAAGGAAGCTTTTGGACAAACACCAATCAAACTTATCGGGTAAACTCAATTTTTTAATGCAAATACTGCACCAATGAATGTCCAAAGGGTTATACACCGGAAGAAATTTCCTCGAGAGGCTGAAGCAACCTTTTGGACAAACACCAATCAACATCCTCGGCAAATTTAGCACCTACGAGTGTCCAAACTCATCTAAGTCATTAAAAAATTCCTCAAGAGGCTGAACGAAGCTTTTGGATAAACACCAATCAAACTTATCAGGCAAACTCAACTTCTTGAATAAAATATGGCACCAATGAATGTCCAACGGGTTGTACACCAGAAGAAATTTCCTCAACAGGCTGAAGCAACCTTTTGGACAAACACCAATCAACTTCCTCGGCAAATTTAGCATCTACGAGTGTCCAAACTCATCTAAGTCATTAAAAAATTCCTCAAGAGGCTGAAGGAAGCTTTTGGATAAACACCAATTAAACTTATCGGGCAAACTCAAGTTTTTAAAGCAAATACTGCACCAATGAATGTACAAAGGGTTATACACCGGAAGAAATTTCCTCAAGAGGCTGAAGCAACCTTTTGGACAAACACCAATCAACTTCCTCGGCAAATTTAGCACCTACGAGTGTCCAAACTCATCTAAGTCATTAAAAAATTCCTCAAGAGGCTGAAGGAAGCTTTTGGATAAACACCAATCAAACTTATCGGGAAAACTCAAGTTTTTAAAGCAAATACTGCACCAATGAATGTACAAAGGGTTATACACCGGAAGAAATTTCCTCAAGAGGCTGAAGCAACCTTTTGGATAAACACCAATCAACTTCTTCGACAAATTTAACACCTACGAATGTCCAAACTCATTTCTATCATTAAATCAGCCTTTCTCAACTTTTTTCAAGGGCGGAAATTGTCTCACAATATCCAGCATAACACCAATCAAACTACTGTACCGAATATTTCAACGGATAGAATATAATTGAGCGAGTTTTAATTTTATGATCGGTGAGATTCAAATGTAGGCTTCGCGGTTGAGTAGATCTGTCGGTAGCGGCGAGTGATCTCTTTGTTCGTTGGGATGGTATTGTGCAGTTGTAAAGGCACGTGAATCTTGTACAGCCCGCAATAGCAATTGTGCTGTTTGATTATTTCGTAAGCGTTCGGCGCGAGCCAAGGTAATTGTAAACGGAATCGTTATATAAAAAGAGACAATAATATTGTATGTATAGAATATAGAATGAACTGGGGTAATTACATTAATATTTTACGCGTAGAAATGCATATGTATGTAAGAGCAGTAATACTAATAACGTTTAAGAATTACCTGGAAATATTACCGGTTCGATGAAATAGAGAATGAATAGAGATGGTTTGTTATAATGGTTTGTTATAACTGTACTGTAAAGTAGAACAGCGATTGGTGTTTTATGAAATTAACAGTAATAAGTCCATTAACGAGAACTATAAATACTAAATACATTGTTAATTAATCTGGCTTTAAAACAGAGTTGGTGAAATCTTTTTAAATATTGATAATGTCCATTATATATAACAATGATAATATTGAAATCAATGAGGTGACCATAAAGCTGTTAAATCGTGTGAAAGTGTGAAAGCGGTCAAACGCCAAACTATATAGGTACGCCAAATAAGGCGAACGCTATTTTATCATTTGCTCTTGCACATAATTTCCGGTTAATTGGCCGACAGCGTGACGGTAGGCGTTTAGAAATGGCCGAACTCGCACATAGGCAAATATCTACTCAAATCTCCGGTTTCGCTCCCACATTTGCCGATTCGCGATTTATCGATATGCGAACCGACATGCAAAACGAGAACTAGAACCCAAACACCTTCAAGTCAGGTTTACATTGCCATACGATAGAGTTCGAACTAAAATTTTACCTACTATTTATAAAAAAACCAAATTTGCGTTTATTCGATTTTAAATTTCCCGCGAATTTATGTGTCAAACTAATGATGGCGCATGTGGCGATAACACTCGAACAACGTTCGTGTGTGCACCGATCATTTAACGAAAGTATCCGATGACACAACACAGTGTAAACTTGGCTTAACTGCCTTACCAACTTGGTCTGATGAATAGATTTCTGTGCTTTTCGAACTAGTTAATGTTAGGTTAGGTAGGTACGATGCGAAATCCAACTCCCGACAATTATTATAATCACCGGCGTACGGATTTCGGGCTCGTTATTGCCTTTGCGGGCGCAGGGAAAAGTGAAACTTTCCTGAACTTCTATGTAGAAATGTCAGTGCTCTGTATCCTAATGTATGGTAATGTTGGATAGTTAAATTTGATCATGCTGCTAGTTGCTAGTTAATATACATAAGTAAGTGTTAGTTAAATTGCATGTGTATGAAGAATAAAAGGAGAAAGTCTTCTTGACACGTAAGACTGATTTCCTAAACGCGAATTATATGTCGATTATCATAATCAATGATTATCATAATATTGAGATGTTGGGTTAGTCGTTTAAGTAATTTATTGCTCTGGGACGCAGCTATAATAGTAATGTATGATAGTAACATATTTCTAATACACACATCATTTTGGAAATCGCAATTCTTGCTCTGGAATATCCCAAAAAACACTGTCCAACATATGTTTGGTATAATTACTCAACCAAAAAAACGAAGTACGTTAACGACGGTATAATTTCCGTTTGGCGAGACCGTAGGGGAAATTGCAAGTTCGGCAAATCGACGCCGTTATCGTCGGTTTAGCGACCGTCCCATTTCAATTATGTACCGAAATCGTGGTGCGGTTTCCACAGAACGCGGGCGTGCGGACTCCGCACACCCACGCTTAATGAATTTTTAATCTGTCGCTGGCTTTACGGAACACCCTTATAACTTTTCGGGGTCCTAATTAAACAGGGCCAGGGCTAATCCCCACCCGGACGCTGATTCTCTACGAGAAAATGATTATAAAACGCGTTATTTCACGGATAAATACAGTTTGAGTAACGTTTTACTTGATATTTATGAAGGGTTGGGTTAGGGTCAATTGCTTGCTGAGTTGATACATCATGTATGGGGATGGATTTAAACTATAAAGTCTCTTTTTAGTCATTTGATGATAAGGTTATTATCAGAAGGTTATTATCTGTTATTTGCATTTTAATCGTATATACAAACCATGTCTTGAATGAAGTACAAATTTAGCAAATTAATTTTCTATTCAAGACATTTTGTCTAGTTAGCTTGTTATCATAAGCCCACATGTACCAGAACCTAAGAAATTTACTACAATTTCCGCGATTCTTAGACAGGATCGCATGTCACACCTAGCCCCGTATAAATAACACAAAGTTATCTCAAATTTCGTGTGGGATTTACAGGAATTGAGTACTCGAGTACGGGTAAGTGTCAGGTATTGGGAGAATATAAGTCCCATGCTATGCTGTGATCAAAACAGGCATCTCTTCTGTCAAAAATCAATGTAAAGTTTGGCCAAATACGTTTACTCTTGTGCGTGAATATAGTGTTACATGCAGTTCACACAAATATTAAAGTTTCTCTACAAATATCTCAAGATTAAATGACTGTTATATATGATTTCGATAATGTCCCAAACCTCATTTATTATGTACATAATTAATTTTGTGATTTTTTTTTCTAGAGTAGGTAGAATAGTTCTACTAATAAAACATGGATCATGAACATTTGACAAATATCAACATCATCAACATTTGACAAATAAATTTAATTGTGGAAGGCTAGTAAAACATTCGAGCAATAGTTCCTCATAAATCCCATCCAGAAAAATCCTAAATTTAAACGGTTCGTTGCTCGTCCAGTACAAAAACATCACAACAACGGGCTACTGTCTCTACCGCCAAATTCCTAGAATCGGTTTTCAATTCCCAACTTTGGCACTGGTTTTTCTCCATGGTATTTCTTTGACTTCATAAACTGTCCCCTTGACTTTATATTCTTTTGCTGACATTAATTGTACTTTCAACCACTACTTTTGACTTCATATTATTCACTAGACTTTGGGCTATAATTATTGTGAGTTTTATTAGGCTTGGATAGTTATTTTTTAAGTTAGAAACATTTGAAAATGTTTATCAATATCTTTGCTTTCATAAATTCTCCCCTTGACTTTATATTGTTTTGACTGACACTGATGGTGGTTTCAACCACTACTCTTGACTTTATATTATTCATTTGACTCTTGACAATAATTATTGTTAGTTTCATTAAGATTGCATGATTATTTTGAAAGTTACAAACATTTGAACAATGTTTATCATCTTTGACTTCATAAACTGTCCCCTTGACTTTATATTCTTTTGCTGACATTAATTATACTTTCAACCACTACTTTTGACTTCATATTGTTCACTAGACTTTGGGCTATAATTATTGTGAGTTTTATTAGGCTTGGATAGTATTTTTTAAGTTAGAAACATTTGAAAATGTTTATCAATATCTTTGCTTTCATAAATTCTCCCCTTGACTTTATATTGTTTTGACTGACACTGATGGTGGTTTCAACCACTACTCTTGACTTTATATTGATCATTTGACTCTTGACAATAATTATTGTTAGTTTCATTAAGATTGCATGATTATTTTGAGAGTTACAAACATTTGAACAATGTTTATCATCTTTGACTTCATAAATTGTCCCCTTGACTTTATATTCTTTTGCTGACATTAATTGTACTTTCAACCACTACTTTTGACTTCATATTGTTCACTAGACTTTGGGCTATAATTATTGTGAGTTTTATTAGGCTTGGATAGTTATTTTTTAAGTTAGAAACATTTGAAAATGTTTATCAATATCTTTGCTTTCATAAATTCTCCCCTTGACTTTATATTGTTTTGACTGACACTGATGGTGGTTTCAAGCACTACTCTTGACTTTATATTGTTCATTTGACTCTTGACAATAATTATTGTTAGTTTCATTAAGATTGCATGATTATTTTGAGAGTTACAAACATTTGAACAATGTTTATCATCTTTGACTTCATAAACTGTCCCCTTGACTTTATATTCTTTTGCTGACATTAATTGTACTTTCAACCACTACTTTTGACTTCATATTGTTCACTAGACTTTGGGCTATAATTATTGTGAGTTTTATTAGGCTTGGATAGTTATTTTTTAAGTTAGAAACATTTGAAAATGTTTATCAATATCTTTGCTTTCATAAATTCTCCCCTTGATTTTATATTGTTTTGACTGACACTGATGGTGGTTTCAACCACTACTCTTGACTTTATATTGTTCATTTGACTCTTGACAATAATTATTGTTAGTTTCATTAAGATTGCATGATTATTTTGAGAGTTACAAACATTTGAGCCATGTTTATCATCTTTGACTTCATAAACTGTCCCCTTGACTTTATATTCTTTTGCTGACATTAGTTGTACTTTCAACCACTACTTTTGACTTCATATTGTTCACTAGACTTTGGGCTATAATTATTGTGAGTTTTATTGGGCTTGGATAGTTATTTTTTAAGTTAGAAACATTTGAAAATGTTTATCAATATCTTTGCTTTCATAAATTCTCCCCTTGACTTTATATTGTTTTGACTGACACTGATGGTGATTTCCACCACTACTCTTGACTTTATATTATTCATTTGACTCTTGACAATAATTATTGTTAGTTTCATTAAGATTGTATGATTATTTTGAAAGTTACAAACATTTGAACAATGATCTTTGACTTCATAAACTGTCCCCTTGACTTATATTCTTTTGCTGACATTAATTGTACTTTCAACCACTACTTTTGACTTCATATTGTTCACTAGACTTTGGGCTATAATTATTGTGAGTTTTATTAGGCTTGGATAGTTATTTTTTAAGTTAGAAACATTTGAAAATGTTTATCAATATCTTTGCTTTCATAAATTCTCCCCTTGACTTTATATTGTTAAAACATTCGAGCAATAGTTCCTCATAAATCCCATCCAGAAAAATCCTAAATTTAAACGGTTCGTTGCTCGTCCAGTACAAAAACATCACAACAACGGGCTACTTTCTCTACCGCCAAATTCCTAGAATCGGTTTTCAATTCCCAACTTTGGCACTGGTTTTTTCTCCATGGTATTTCTCAAAGTACTCGTTACCGTGTCGCCTTCTTGCATTACGACACCAAACGGATTCCTAACTACCTACTAAGCTACTTAAAGGTGTAACAATGAAATTTAGATGGTTTTGTGTTGTTTGTATAGCAGTCGCGACATGAAAAAAAAAGTTATTTCAAGTAACTCGGCGGCGTAACAAGACTGTGTTGAATTTTATTTACAATGAGGGGATATCTAGCGGAAAAATTGATACCTAGAATTTAAAAATTACATTTTGGAGGATGATGGTCGAATATCTTATAAAATTAGGGTTTTTTTTGTTCTTCTGTTCTCCTGGTGTATAATTATAGACAAAATCTTCGACTTTTCCCAAGCTAATACAGTTAAAAATATAATAATTGACTCTTTATCAAAGACTAACGAACTTCACATTCTACTAACATACACCTTAATTTGCAAAGTCCAAAAATATACCGACAATATACCTGAGAAACAACATTATATCCACAAATCAATCCGACACAGTTTATACATCATCATTACACATTTCAATCTGTACACGTCTTAGATCACTGTTGATAATTAAATTATATGGCAGATAATGTGGGAACTGGATGTCGTGTCGCAGACACAATAGAAAAATCCACCGAAAATATAAGGACGTAATTGCCGCGGCAATAGATACGGCGGCATCGGCGGTAGGCGTGTGAAAACCGTCAATTTATGCGTTAATAATTACACCGTATTGTGTGAGTACTTAGATATTCGTTCGTACGGTAAACGTGTTATTATGGGACATAATGCGTGCCAGTTCGCGCTAATAGACGATACAGGAGCGCGTAATATCTGATGGAGGCATCGATTCGGATGGTAGAAAAAGATCCCCGAGCACAAAGCGGACGTGTAGCGTGTAATTTCTGGGCAAATATATGCCAATTAGCGATGCTTTCATTGGATAAATTCAGTCTATAGGGAGCTCTAACAGCACACGATTGATATAAGACCGCCTTTTTGTGGTATTAATTATTTGTAAATTGGTGTTTATGAAATGATATTAAGTTATTTGAAATTATTTTTGTAGTTTTACAATTTTTTTAATAGAAGTACTGAACACATTTTTTTAATATTCAACCACTTCTTTATACTACTCTGTATTGTTTATTAGACTGTTAGCAATAATAATTGTTAGTTGTATTATACTTGGATAGTTATTTTTTAAGTTAGAAATGTTTATTAATATCTTTGACTTCATAAACTGTCCCCTTGACTTTATATTCTTTTGCTGACATTAATTGTCCTTTCAACCACTATTTTTGACTTCATATTGTTCACTAGACTTTGGGCTATAATTATTGTGAGTTTTATTAGGCTTGGATAGTTATTTTTTAAGTTAGAAACATTTGAAAATGTTTATCAATATCTTTGTCTTCATAAATTCCCCTTGACTTTATATTATTTTGAATGACATTGATGGTGGTTTCAACCACTACTCTTGACTTTATATTGTTCATTTGACTCTTGACAATAATTATTGTTAGTTTCATTAAGATTGCATGATTATTTTGAAAGTTACAAACATTTGAACAATGTTTAGCATCTTTGACTTCATAAACTGTCTCCTTGACTTTATATTCCTTTGCTGACATTAATTGTAGTTTCAACCACTACTTTTGACTTCATATTGTTCACTAGACTCTTGGCTATAATTATTGTGAGTTTCATTAGGCTTGGATAGTTATTTTTTAAGTTAGAAACGTTTGAAAATGTTTATCAATATCTTTGCTTTCATAAATTCTCCCCTTGACTTTATATTGTTTTGACTGACACTGATGGTGGTTTCAACCACTACTCTTGACTTTATATTGTTCATTTGACTCTTGACAATAATTATTGTTAGTTTCATTAAGATTGCATGATTATTTTGAAAGTTACAAACATTTGAACAATGTTTATCATCTTTGACTTCATAAACTGTCCCCTTGACTTTATATTCTTTTGCTGACATTAATTGTACTTTCAACCACTACTTTTGAGTTCATATTGTTCACTAGACTTTGGGCTATAATTATTATGAGTTTTATTAGGCTTGGATAGTTAGTTTTTAAGTTAGAAACATTTGAAAATGTTTATCAATATCTTTGCTTTCATAAATGCTCCCCTTGACTTTATATTGTTTTGACTGACACTGATGGTGGTTTCAACCACTACTCTTGACTTTATATTGTTCATTTGACTCTTGACAATAATTATTCTTAGTTTCATTAAGATTGCATGACTATTTTGAAAGTTACAAACATTTGAACAATGTTTATCATCTTTGACTTCATAAACTGTCCCCTTGACTTTATATTCTTTTGCTGACACTAATTGTACTTTCAACCACTACTTTTGACTTCATATTGTTCACTAGACTTTGGGCTATAATTATTGTGAGTTTTATTAGGATTGGATAGTTATTTTGTAAGTTAGAAACATTTGAAAATGTTTATCAATATCTTTGCCTTCATAAATTCTTCCCTTGACTTTATAATGTTTTGACTGACATTGATGGTGGTTTCAACCACTACTCTTGACTTTGTATTGTACAATAGACTCTTGACAATAATTATTGCTAGTTTCATTAAGATTGCAAATTATTTTGAAAGTTACAAACATTTGAACAATGTTTATCGTCTTTAACTTCATAAATTGTCCCCTTGACTCCATATTGTTTTGCTGACATTGATTGTAGTTTCAACCACTACTTTTGACTTCATATTGTTCATTAGACTCTTGGCTATAATTATTGTCAGGTTTATTAGGCTTAGATATTTATTTTTTAAGTTAGAAACATTTTAAAATGTTTTCTATCAATATTTTTGCCTTCATAAATTGTCTCCTTGACTCTATATTGTTTTGACTGACATTGATGGTGGTTTCAACTACTAGTCTTGACTTTGCATTGCACAATAGACTCTTGACAATAATTATTGCTAGTTTCATTAAGATTGCATGACTATTTTGAAAGTTACAAACATATGAATAATGTTTATCATTTTTTGATTTTGTCCCCTTGACTATATATTGTTTTGACTGCCATAGAACCATTACCCTTGACTTTATTTTGTTCATTAGACTCTTGGCAATAATTCCTGTTAGTGCCATAAAGATTTCATAACTATTTTGAAAGTTATAAACTTTTGAAAAACGTTTGCTGTGAATCTAAAACAAGATATACACACGAACAAGCCCCAGCCGAATTGAATACGAAAATTAGCATATATACCCTCTGGTCTTAACGATAGTTTCGGAACTCTTGAGCCGTCTAACAGCCAGCGACATCTTGCGAATCACTTTTCTCCACACCCAGCCTCATTAGTCCTCCGTCGTAATATCCGAAAACCCCGGGACGATATTTTGACTACGTGACACACTCGCAAAACGTCTAATTAAACGTTACAGCTCAGCCCAGACCGCCATTCCACCTAACACACTAATAAAGGTCCCCATATAAATCATCACAGTTATTGCACTAGGTGTACTAGACGCCATGCCATTTAGGTAAACCTAAGGTGAAGCAATATCATACTCTGTCCTACTAGTAATGTCAATAAGTACAGGTCATTCGATATGGAAACGATTCTAGTTTTAAAAACGTTTTTAAAACGTTTTTAGTTTTAAAAACGTATTAAAAACGTTTTTAAAACGTTTTTAGTTTTAAAAACGTTTTGTAAACGCTTTTTGGTTTTAAAAACGTTTTTGGTTTTAAAAACGTTTTGAAAACGTATTAAAAACGCTTTTAAAACGTTTTTAATTTTAAAAACATTTTGTAAACGCTTTTTGGTTTTAAAAACGTTTTTGGTTTTAAAAACGTTTTGAAAACGTATTAAAAACGTTTTTAAAACGTTTTTAGTTTTAAAAACGTTTTGTAAACGCTTTTTGGTTTTAAAAACGTGTTTAGTCATAAAAATCTCTGAAACAAACTTAGGAATCTTATTTAGACGCTTTTTTAAGCGATGAATCGTTGACGTTACTGTCAGGACAGAGAATACTGGCTCCGGTCGTGTGTGAGTCTCTAGATTAGTGAATTTAATATCATCCTTATTAACGTGCAATGAAATGGCCGTCCGTGTGGCGTTTATATATAGTTTATGGGGCGGGCGAGACGGGGTTGGCGATCATTGCCATCAGGGACAGATGAACGTTTACGAGCTTTTATACGCGACAGTAAAGTAGAATTAAATCAGGGTCTCAGCGCAAACAGCCGTCGTACTATAGGACTTTAGCTAACACTATACGGGCAGAAATCACTAGAACAAATAACTTTTAAGTGCTGTTTGAGCGTTTTATTGCCTTTGGCGAACTTTGTCTCTGTTAAACGGACAATGTTCGAGTTTTATGTTGACCGTATTTGACTAAATCTTATGCTATGGTTACACTAGGCTGTTTTACTAGCGTGCTATTTGCTACTGGCCGCTAACAGCATAGTGTGTCCACTCAGCAGCGCTGTTTTACCAGTTGGCGAGTGAGTTTAGCAGCATCCAGCCCAGCAGCGCTTGTTTAACTTTTGCAGCAACCAGCATGAATGTTAACTCAAGAAATTATGTATTTTTAAAACGTGTTTTATAAATATTATGCGAGGTAATATTCTCCCAATATATAAAGAGGGCTTTAAGCGATACAGTTGTTAAAATACTGATCACATAATGAATAGTCGCCGGCCGAAATGTTATGCTGCAAGGTTGATTGGATTGCAAAATGTGGAGTGGTGACATTACGCTGTTTTAGTATTTGCTGCTTCCTGTATGGTTTTGGCTGTTGCTTGGATGTTGAAGTTTTATTAGCCGCTGTTTAGAGATGCGCTGCTGGCTCAGGATAAATATAATAAATAATTTAAGTGATAGTCTAAAGTTAAGGGTAAACAAGTTATGGATTCACTCAACATTAGAAAAACTAAGCATTATAATTGTATTTTATAACACTGCTCATCCGTTTCCCGTAAAAGATATTATTAATTATTCCTGGTCATATGTGGCAAATAGACCCTCTTTAACATCCTCGAGGAATGACGGTCCTCTCCACAGGTGGCCGATCTTTTATACGACACACGTATGCGTGGAATTCAACTTCTGATTTCTTAATCGTGATTTGTCTCGCCTGCGGTTCCCGTCTGGCCCACCGAAATTCGTTATGTCCCATTCGGTTACGTCATTAGTCCGAGATGAAGAATTAGGGTCAGAAAGAGAAGAAAACCCTGTAGCTTTATTCAGAGAGCGCGGCTTAATTGCGACAAATGACCCGTGACGTTATGACAAACGATTTCCACGGAGAGAAAAATGGCAATTAGAAGAAGACGGCACGGGAAAAGAAATACAAGACAAGGATTAATCTCGAATCAAAAAGAAAACGAGGAGGTGACGATTTATCAAATCGGTTAAAAATGTCGTGAGGTTACGTTATATACGAGATTCGGTTGCGTAAAATATGAGTAACAGTTTTATTTTTTTTTGATACGATGTGTTATTTTTGTTGGGTTTGCTGGTTCGTTAAATTCTTGCGGTTGTTTAGTATGTAAGGGACCTTGGCAATCGGATAGATTGTAAATCAATCGATAGTGGACTAAATTAACCTTATAATATGGTAATGGTCAACCCATACAGTCCCGTATATCAATCTCAATCAATTTATATATCTGACAAGTTAATTTATCTCGATTTAATAAATTTGTTCCAGTTTCATTCTGCGTATGTAAGCCTATACTGTTCTGTTGGCCAGGACAAGTTGTTTATCCGCTTTGTCAATCGTTTTTCAGGGGCGTATAAATTTCATCTAAACATAATGAATTATTAACAATGTCTCTATATAATATGACTTTCTATACTTTGAACTTTGTTGTTAAGTTTGTACACATAAAAAAGAAGTATAGCCTATCAAATAAATTCTATTTCGAATGCTAAAAAATACGAAAACTCAATAAATTATCCATTTTTACCGTCCATTTTCATTATTGGATTCGAACAGAGAAACGCCAGTAAACGGTTCGAACGAAACGGCATATTTCTTTCATTTCGATTCGTCGTAAGTAGAAGCATTGTTTCCACTGACCGAACCCCGTGAATTGCACGAAATTTATCGCTTCCAGAGCAGATCGCATAATCCGTGTCCCCGCGTCACTGCTTATCGGCAAATTTAGCGCGGACAAAAGATGTACGAAACGAGGGGTGACCACCCCCAACCCCGGGGGGTGGTTCCGGCAGGAGCGGCGGTTTACCCGGCGGTTGGCGCCCATCGCACTGACCGGAACTACCGTTGCTCGTGAATTATGACGTCGTAGATCTTCCGGTAGGTGACACCACCGGTACCCCGTTATTGCCCCTGCGATAACCAGTGTTGCCAGATTGGATATATGTATTTAAAAAAAAATAATTAATTTGTTGTTTTACAAGCAAGTATTTGTTTTAACTATCTTTAAAATTTAGATTTAGATATTTTTATAATACTCTTTCTATTTTTATCTAATATTTGTATTGGGTCGATGCACTGTGCGACCTTGACTTTTGGCACAACCTGTATATATATGTTACGGTCATAGTGATAAATAGGTTATTATTAATAATTACCGGTTATTATTAATAATAGCCAAGTGGGGAGGTTAAAGTGAAGAATTTATCACATGAACCGGCTATTATTAATAATTTCCAGCATGCTGTGGTCAATGAGATATATTTCAGTTCGATATTGCATTAAGGTGATGCTACAATATAATAGAGCCTCAGATTTGAAATTCTGTTAGTATCTACATAATCGCCACACAACGAATCTATTCACTGGGTTTTCAGTGTTGGGCCTTTAGTGACGTTAGTCCTGACTAACTTATTTAGTTACTACTCATGACTAAAATAAGGAGGATTATCAAAACGAGACTAAAAAATGCCAATCCACACTAATTGCATGCACGAGTGTGTAACTCTTTGGGTCATGCTTATTTGCGCAATTCTTAAAAGCAAAGTAAGTAATAAATTAGAAACTCGGTTTGTATTATTTTACCAGTGCAAACGTACGTAGTGCTTCTGCATTTTGCAACTCGTGGCAAAAAAAATATTTTTATTTGTAACTTTATTATCTTTTTAATACAAAACTTTAAAAAATGTTTTATATTTAATTTTGAATACAAAAGTCCTTCTTGACCTTTATTTTTTGTGGTAGTACAACAATGACACCATTTATATTGTAAAAATAAAACGAAATAAAGTTTGTAACAATAGGACGTCATCTTCTTTTGTTTTTTTTTTGTATTTTTTGTTGGTGATAAACACTTTTATAATAAATATATCTGTGAGATATTAGATATACTTAGGGTAGGTATAGGTAATGGACAACCTAATGTAGGGAAGATTGAGGCAAGTTGTTACCATGTTTAATCTTTTATTTATAAAATTATTGTCAAACACCAAAAGTAAAAATACCGTGTTAGGAACAGAACCATACAAAAATGTTTGCATCATTTGTGCGGTGCAATTTATGTAAAAACATCTATGTAAACTAGTCTAGTTCTTGCATGTACATATTTGCATGAAAATACAATATTGAAAAAATTATTATTAAATGCGCAACATTTCAAGATAATTAGGATTTGAGAATTTACTTAATAAATTGTAATTGTACATTTACAACAAACTACCCACATGCATTAAATATAAAAATGGGTGTTATTGATAATAAAATGGTTAACTTTTTTGAACACTCTGTATAAACTGTTCTTTTTTATGTTTTCGTCATTGAGTCGTCCTTGGGTGTATACCAAATATCAGTATCAATTATATCCAGTAGTTTCTAAAGTACAGGGAGACAAAAAAAGCATTCTGTATTATCAATGTTTTGTATTATTCGTAATTTTGGTCATTGGGGTAGCCGTACTGATGATTTGCGTCGAGTAAATAAATATAATAGCTTACATAGTAATCAAAATAACTGAGCTAACTTCTTTGAAGACTGTATACAAAAGATCTTTTGTAAAAAGTAACATTTTTATCACTTTTACCGTGCCCGTTAGGAAATTATTAATAACAGCCGGTCCATGTGATTATTTAAGTGTTTCTAATCACATTGACCAAATGATGTGGTTATTATTAATAATAGCCGGTAATTATTAATACAAACCACATTTATCACTATAACCGTAACATATATACAGTGTCGGCCAGTTCCAGCCGCCGCATCAGTTTTGTGCGAGTAGAGATGATTTCAACTAAGAACGTCACTCCCCCACCAGTACACCTGCGCGGCGGGAAAATAACGACGTTGATAAATAGCTCCATATATCTACACGCTGAATGGAAAGTGGTCTACTGCGCAACTTGGCGGGAAGTCACGTGACGTGACGTTCTTAGTTGAAATCATCTCTACGAGAGAGAACGTTTGAAACACATCCCCACCAATTCAGGCACCGCGCTAGCACGGCATCGTGGTTGGTTCGTGTCGCTTGGTGGGGGCATGCAGTGACCGCTTTTATATTGCTTTCTTGCTATCTCTTATGGGGTATACGGCGTCTGGAACTGGCCGACACTGTATATATATTTTCCCCAAGTACCTAACTGATAAATCTGGCATCACTGCGCGTTATGGCGGTACGGTGCGTGCACAAGCCAGCCAGATCTCTCGTCTCGCATGTGACCTATGGGGCCGGACAGTCCGGCCCGATAATGATATTGGGCGCGAGAGTACGCCCCTGATCAGGGTCGCCAGAAGGATGCGGTCGCCGATAACCGCGTGAATATATGGGGGTGGAGCGGAACATGCACGCGGGGGTTGCTCGCAAATGCTCGTAATGACGATACCGCGTGAGTTATGGCCGATGATCGTGTTTTGTTAACGTGGACGTGCGGGATAAAATTTTAATTGAAAAACGTTTCCGAGATTGGATCTTGATGGAAAATGGCGTTTTGTGTGTTTTATGCTAAGCGATAAAATCGTTGGGTATTGTTGGAACAAAGAAGTGTAAATTGTTGGAGGTATGTTTCAGATAAGAAAAAAAGAACATGCATAACGTTATTATTCGCTGGGAACGTTCTTAAAATAGTATATTATGATAGTATATTATAGTTATTTGTATCGAGAGGTGCCTTTTATTGTTATAATCACGATATAGTATTATTATCATTTTACGGACATTCGTTTTTGGTGTTTCACAAAAAATAATATGTCAATGTATTCGAAATGTTGGGTGGGGGCCACACCAGCCTCGTAGTTATTGTAGTTCTTATTCCAAGAATAACTCCAAGACTTTCAACAATTGTCGAGTCAGCAAATTAATATCCAATTTCACACATGCATGGAATAAATAAAATAAATTGCAAGAATATAACGCTTATAACCGCTAACTGCGAAATATAATTGAAAATCGCAAATTTCTTTTGTTAGCAAATGAACACCGTCATTTCTATCATTAAAATCGCTTATTTAATACATGGATAATTCCCACGTATCTAATAAATGTTTATTTTAACTTCATTCAATTTTATAGACTTTTAATTGGAAATCTTTTAAGTGGGTAGGTAATTATTATTATTATTATTATTATTACAATAAACGATGTAGATGTTAGAATCAGGTCAAGAATCAGGTAAACCCATTTCATCGTGGACTTAAGTAAACCACGATGTTATGCAACCAAACCATCTCTAGAGTTGGTATAGTAGCTTGTACCACCGACAACAACAACTTTACTATATAACCGGACGACTGCGGCCTCTGGAATTCAAAAAAGAGGATCGACCGCTTCTAAAAAATGTGAGAAACCTGTTCGTCATCGCGTCGGTAGGAAACAAGGTCGCTGCGCGCATTTGAAACCGACAAATAACAAAAAATGAAGCGAATCCCCCGTAATGGCGGCCGCCTTTTCAACACCAAATTATCTCTAGCTCCACGGTAAATTACCCTCTCGGCGGGCTTGGTTGGGTGCACCATTAGGCACAGGCAATTTCTCCGATTGTGGAATGTTTCTATAATTGAAGCGAACCGATAATTTTGTTTGCTATTTTTGCTTAATACACGAATAAACGAGTTCAAGGGCATCGTACTTATTTATAATACAGAAAAGTACTTAATTCAAAAAGAACCAACACATTTGACACATATCTAACCAAGAAAAAGTAATATGACGTTTTCGCTATTAGAGGCGCCATCTACATTTCAGACCAACAACTTCTTACCAGAATCCCAACAGGAGATCGAATCTTCATCAACGGGTAGTAAAAATGTTGTCCTTACCTGGAACATAAAGAGACCATAAATTAAAATAATGAATGTCGCCGTTTTCTTTTTTCGCGATGTTAAATCTAGTTTAATTCTGCTCAAGATGTAATTAAACGTCGGGGAAACTATTTATTAATAACGGGGAGTGGTTATTTAGTGGCGCTTTTTCCGCGCGGGGGAATAAAGAACTCGTAGATTGCATCTGACGTTTAAATTGCGATTTCGAATTTATGGTGCCGTTGGCTGCGTTGCGCTGGTCGCGGTCTTCGGTTGGAGTGGTCGCCGACTCGTAGGCAACTTCATAAGCGCAATGCTTAGGTAGACAACCAATAATGCTCTTGCGGAGAACGGTCAGCCTATAGATCAGCGCATGGTTGCCTTTAGGTGACTCAGGTGTCTAGTTTTGGACCATTTTTTCTACCTGATCCGACTTGTAAGTTATTAATTGGATGTTGTAATCTTGAACACATTCAAATAACCTAAAATGCGAAGTTTAACGAACACAGCAGGCATATTTTTGCATAAAACCTAAGCTAAGTACACCTCATCTTAAAATCAAAAGCATAAACCCCCTCTGTCGGGGTAATCCGACACTTGTCGTGAATGACAAGAGTTTGCTAGACGCTCTCCTGTCAGGTTTCAGCAATAACAGGGTGTTTACGAGGAACGCGCAAATGAAATCCTGTCACCTCTTCACCATATTAAAAATATCCAGCTGTGCGAGATGATGGGGCAACCAACCTCCTCCTATTCTAATATGAAAACTTTCGGATTTCGTCGAATTTCTTTCGTCGAATTTACGCTCAAGCACTGGGATAAAGCGTGAAAAAAAAAACGTGCGCACTCTTTGCGTTTAATTTCACGGGCCGTCGCTCGAATATATTAGGGCTGGGCGTGGCACTAAAGAGGTTTAGCCGAAGTGATGACGCTCATAATTTTCGCGGGGAAAGCTCGTCCGCGAATATGAAATGCATAAATCGCGACGACGCGCCGCTCGCACTTTCCCGTCCCCTTTCTTCCGGATCCGAAAATTTATACGACTTACCAGAAATATGACATTTATGACGAATGAGTTATGAATATTTAACGTTTGACTGCTATTATGCCAATCGATTTGATTAAAATTATGCAATTATGTACATTCAAAATAGTAATATGTAACTAGCTCTGTGTATATGTCAAAATTTTCGATTTTAGTTATTGGGCATTCTAGAAATATGTGGTTAAGGCTTCCCACCTGTCCACATTCGTAATATGGACATTTTAGGATACATTTTAGGTTATCTGCTATCTGTTACTGTTGTTACGAATGTCCGGCAGGGGGCGTTTCGGGTTTGACGATACTGTGGTAATAGCAGCAAAACACGGGTCGACAAAAATCGATTTTTTGGATCGAAAATTGTTTTTAAGGCCGTTTTTTGCTCAAAACTCTTTGCGAAGGGTATTTAGAGGGATCTTATCGTAAGACATGAGAGCGAGCGGCTTTTATAAGGTCGGCAGGAACGGATAAAAAAATGTAAATTTTTGACGTTCATCGATCCGCTTGTCGGAATTTCTAGACGTCACGTGACATTTTCTCGAGGTTCGCCTTCACCCGAAGAGGTGCAAAATCGTGATTTTTTTTCAAAATTGACGCATTTAATTTACAATATATCGCGCAGTCCACGCGGAATTGTGTCCTTTTTTCAATTCGAGCGTCAAAAGTAATATCGAAAAGCCCAATTTTGCAGCTACTCGATCGCAAATGTCGGCGAAATGGGCGATTCCGCTGAACGCGCCCTACACTTGAAAGTTCGTAATTAGTATAGGTAGATAATAATAATATGGAAATTCCTATACCTAAATTCTATTTTTATGAGTTAGTTTGGTTTTGCATTCTTTGAGGCTTCTTGGGGTTACATATTTGGTGGATACGTACCTTAAACAGCCTCAAAACTGTACCTCAGAAATACTTGTACCTCATAAATGTTGTTCCTTCCTGTAAACAGGAAATTTAAGATTTAAAAATGTAAAACATTCTCTCAAATGTCAAAATGGTATCTCTTTATAGGATAATTTAGTACAACCCCTATCAACATTAAAATTATAAATTCTCGGTGTAACAATACTCTGGAAGACGTAAATTGCCATAAAACGTTTGACACCGTTGTTCGCACTTTCTCTCCCGCGACGGCTGTTCCGTACCATTTTCCCGTGCTTTCGGGGCGCGATAAGGGTGTAATCTACATAACCTCAACATAGCAACCGCCACCGTTGCATGCTAATAATATCATCCTTTCTGTTAATATTACGGGAGCCGTTATTGTTTTATTGTGTGGTACAGAGGTGCAATTACGTAGATACGGGCCGATATCATACCGGGACCCGCTCCCAATTTGCATGCCGCCGCGCCGACCGTCGAAAGAGACAGAGCAGGACGGACGCGAGTTCGAACACGTTCTGACCGTTGCGCCACCCATGAATTATTAATCCCCGCGTTGGAAGCCAGCAAGGTTGTTCCTACTAAATGACTTTTGAAGAACAAAAAGTAAACTTGTTGTCTACTCAGTTTTGAAGCCAAATTAAGACCAGAAGTGGCAACCATCAAAATATTACATTACACTAGTCAACAGTCAAAATGTACATTGGATGCGACTATTTTTTTATATATACTAAGGCCCTCTAAACTCAAAAATCGCATAAAAAATTTTTAATGGATACGTTTTCGAGTAACATTTTTTTTTCTTTTTTTGTTTTTTTGCGGAGGTAGTTCGACTATTTGGAGCATATCTCGAGTTAGGAACGTCCAAACTGGTCGCCCGGCACATAAAATTGCAGCTAATTGTATCACCAACAATTGTCATTCATATAGTTTTTCAATCGGTTCAGTAGTTTTAGCGCAATAGGCCAAGATATTATAAAAATTTGGTCAAAATGAAAATGGAACATTTACGCTATCACCTGTGAAAAGTAGAAATCGTGGAAATATAGTTAGTTTAATATTTTTTGCGTAGAGTTTGAACTTTTACGAAGAGAACAAGGTATTTACGATTAAAATCTATGCAAAAATAGCGAAGTTATGGCCATTTAAGATTGATAGGTACCAAACTACCAAAATTCTACTTTTTCTCTGTTTACAAGTTTAATTCATTGTGCTTATTTTTAATGTGATGTTTTCAATATAAAGGAGATTAGAAGTGAGTTTGATTGCTGCTTCGCCTTATATTCTTGTCGAAATCTGTTTTTCTTATGAGGAACCAGATATAGTTGCTCATCATTTTTTCAATCCAAAATCCCTGGTAGCGCCGCTCAATAGTCTTCATTTCCTAGTGAAACCTCTCACCATGCTCGTCACTGACGTCACCATGCTCGTCACTGACGTCACCAAGATTCTCAGGATGAAATCTTCTCAACTGCTAGCTCCAGGTGTATACCGTATCCCATGTGCTTGTTGCAGTGTCTACATTGATGAGATAAAGCGCTCTGTCAGCGTTGGGGTTTCAGAACATGAACGTTGTACAAGGCTGCGCCAGATCACCAGTTCAGCGCTTGCTGAGCACAGACACAACAATTCTTCTCGACCAAACAAAAATCATCTGCCGGGAATCACGTTATTATCCTCGTAGAATCCGCGAAGCGATCGAAATCTTTAAAGATCCCTCCAATCTCAATCGAGATGACGGTTGGCATTTGCATCATAGCTCGAAACCACTTTTACGACCACCACAGCCAATCACAGCTACAACAAACCGCCCTCCCAACCAATAGTTGTTTGACTACCTGCGCAGGCATCTGCGCCAGGTACATATAACGTCGATCGAAACACGAACTGACATATCTGAATATCATTTTTTGGTGAGATATGCCACACACGTTCATTCTCTCCGTCCTGAAGATGCCTCTTGCAACAGAGTGCAAAACGTTGACTAAAAGATGCGAATCACGTGACGTACTCGTCTTCCGAATGGATCCGACCTCTACCATGCATTTAAACTGCTATAAATGACGAAAAATACAAAATAGAGAAAAGGCCGAATTTTGGTAGTTTCGTACCCATTGGTCATAATTGATCATAACTTCGGTATTTTTTCATAGATTTTCATCGTAAATACCTTGTTTTCTTCGTAAAAGGGCAAACTCTACGTAAAAAAATAAGAAACTGAGCATATTTTTACTATTTCTACCTTTCCCTGGCGATTAAATGAATGTTCGATTTTCATTTATACTAAAAAAAAATCAAATTATGGTCAATTGCACTGAAACCACTGAAGCGATCGTAAAACAATATTAATAACATTTATTGGTGATTCAATTGGCTTTAATTTGATGTACCGAACGACAAGATTTGATGTTCCGAACTCGAGATATGCTCCAAATAGTCGAACTACCTCCAAAAAAATTAACAAAATAAAGAAAAATTCATAACTCGAAAACGTATCTAAGAAAAAAATAGTGGCATCTAATGTACATTTTTTTTATTATTTTGTTGACTAGTGTTATCAAACGAACGTACACTGCATATGTCACATCGCGTAGAACTTTCCGGAAACCCCGCTTCCAGATTTAATTTCAGATAAGATAAATACGCTTAAATTCGTTAACGGCGGGCGACGGGCGCGTTATTAGCCCAGGTTAGTTATCCCATCGCCCGCGGGACGCTTTAGTTAAACGGGGTGTCGGATAATCTGCATAACTAACGGTCCCTCGCACAACGAGAGAGCTACATGTATGCGGATGACAGACGGCACAGCCGCGGGCTCTTTGATTTCGCATTGTTCCACAGCGTCGCCTGTATGTTTAGCATTCGAACGGATACAGCGTTGGATACTAAGGATTATATACGAACGGGTTTACGAACACAAATACACGTACACAAGTATAGAGGAGGTTGGTCTTCGATGGTTAGTGGGTTCTAGAATGCACGAATTAATGATTGTGCTAATATTATCACTGGCACGTAATATTGAATGTTTGATTTGGGGTAGTCGATTGTGTTTAGTGTATACGCAAATTGAATGCTTATAATTTGGTGTAGTCTATGTGGATAATAGCTATGTAGTTAGGAATTGAAGCATAGCATCGGGTCCAAATTGGTAATAGGGGTGTGATTTACCCCTTAATTACCACATCGAAAATAACAAAAGTAGGAATCTCTTTCTTTCAAGCTGTATTTTGGTGAATCGATAAAAAGCCACCATTCAGAAGGATCGTGGGGTATCAAACTCGTTCATAAGACCCTCAACAGCGTAACATACATGTCAAGATCCTTCCATTTTAAAATATGCTTTAAAAGGCTCGATACGCTTTGTAAATGAAGACACTGTTACACCTCGTGCGAAAAGATTCCATTCCTGTAGCCTAGAACCCAATAACTTGGCTTTTTCTTTTGATAAACCTAAATCTTTAACCAAATCATTCAGTTCGTAATGGTTTATAAGGTGAGGTGGTCCTAAAACTTCAAATGGTGAATCTTCACGACTTGCCTGATTTGACAAAGTGATTTCAGACATTGTCTAATCAGGCAAGTTTCTTTAAACAGGCGAAATTTCTTCTGTGTCAAAGATCGAAGATGTTGAAGTGGATGACGCACTTGGGAGAAGATGGTTCTCTCCATGGGGGATAAGTCACGATGCTGATACCAAATTTAGATATTTTATTTTATGTTTATCCTTCTTTGAATATCAGGACGCTTATCGTGCAAAAATAGTAATCATCTACATGACTGGAAGGCTCTCGCCACAACATGTGAACTGCAAACGACATTTTCTTTTGCTTCCGTTTCATCCACTTTAAAAGTCCGATCTAACAGGAAATACAGTATATATTAGCTGTCCATGGCTTTTCCAAATCTCCAATTCCAAGTCCAAAATAGCAGCAGTAAGCTGCTTTTACCTCTTCCGTATTTTTGTTCAGATGTGTCACTACATAACAACCACACATGTAACAAAACTATTTGGTGAATTTTTACAACATCTTCTTTGATCACTTCCCATATTTTAATGCACAGAATGTCTGTATAACTTAATTTGATAAAATAACACAAAAAAACTCATCATTCACTCCTTTGCGGCAAAAATAATTTCCGATAGAAGCTCTATGCGGGACGTGACTTTAAATATTTTATAGTTTTATACACTCTAGTATCTCACGTATCAATTTCTCGGGCATATTGCATGCCGATCGTGCCTACCATTCACTCGAACGAACGTCTGCGCGCAAATAACTTAACTTCGATATAAATCTTTCAACCGGTACATTTATCAACGTTTTTTCGAAGCGGAGCCATCTGCATGCATAAGTTCGCAGTCTCGCGCGCGCACCAGTTATAAATCTACGATTGCCACCCCCGCGCCCATGAGAAACGGCAGAAGTTCGAAACAACTAACTCACCGCCCCGTCATCCACTCCTCCAGAACTCCTTCTTTCAAGTGAAGACCAGAAACCAGCTTTACCACATCTTCTAAAAGCTTTTTATTGCTAATCATTATATCCAGTATTTGCACATTTTATCCCAACTTATATACTTGAAGAACACGAGAGATGTATAAAGCGCCATCTATACTTCACCTTTTATAATACAATCAAATATATATTTTTATAATATTGATACAAATCTGGCATCACTGCTTTGCGTGGAGAGTAAAAACAGCTTTATATGCTGTGTATTTAGATTGGAGACTTCCGCGGTCCGAATCACTAAGTTCTAGATTTCCTGGGGAAGACCACGTCAACGACGATAAAGTAGTCAACGTTTCGCATTCTGTTGCAAGAGGCATCTTCAGGACATAACAGTAAGACGGCTACGAAGAGAATGAACGTGTGTGTGGACGGGTGGGGTATTTATACGACGGGTGCCTATAGCCAGTAGTCAAACAACTATTGGTAGGGAGGGCGATTGGGAGCTGTGATAGGCTGTGGTGGTCGTAAAACTGCTTTCCAGCTATGATGCAAATGCCAACCGTCATCTCTATTAAGATTGGAGGGATGTTTAAAGATTGCGAAACGTTGACTACTTTATTGTCGTTGACGCGGTCTTCCCCCGGAAATCTAGAACTTAAAGATATATGCTGTGGTTGGTCGCCCCGGAAGTAACCGGAAAATCTATCGGCTGCCATTGATTTTGGTTTTTGCGTGCCACCGGGTTGTTTAATATCTTCGGATGGCGCTCGCTGGCTCGTATTTCGCGTTTTATTCACTCACGAGAAACCGCGGAGTGCCTGAAAGAGATGGTATACGACCCTATAGGGTGCAGCGGGTATTTATTGCGACGGATATAGCGTAGTGCGCGTTACTGACACGATAAAAGTTATCGTAAAGAAATGATTTTCGATACTTTATTGTGGCGGTGTGGTTTCGCCGCGTGAAGATTTTGAGGTAGATGGTTTGGGTCGATATTTGTTATACTAGATATGACCTAGATGTTTTCGGTATTTTCCCTCAACAAAACTTTTCATTTGAAAGAATGAAATGTCCCTTAATATTGAAGTGTGGGTTGTGCTTATTTCGATTGCACAAGTCACACATATCTGTCACACAGCAAAGTTACACTTACTTACTTTTCGTGATTTTTATGCAAAACGTAAACCACTACTAATTATTATAAATAAGGAGTCGTAGTTTGGAGAAAAGTAGTTTGAAAGAATGTTTTTGAGTTTTTTGTATATAATTTTTAGAATATATCTAAAAGTAACAATATACTAACACAATACAACAAAGTTGTGGTGTACTAATAGTAGACCGGAAGAGGTGACTAACTTAACAATATTTTAGATAAAGAAGTCAGTACAACAACCTCTACATTCTGAATTTCAAAGATGTGTAATAAAACCCAAAAAAAGTTATAATGAACCAGTTTTGTGGAATATTCTCTATACAGGACACAGGATGCTAAGAAATAATAACTCATTAGATAGACAGACAAGACATCGACTAGCAATGCGTACGTGGATCTTGTTTTCTGCATAATATGTGTTTTGTCCACACTCCTTGACTACCTTACAAGATATGTTCATTATCACCGTCCATTTGTACCTAAGATTTTACCAAGAATCCAGATCAATCAACCATATCATTAACTAATCACAGTGTTAATTGCACATAAATAACTAGTTTCTTGTTAAGAAACCTTCTTTGACCATAGCAAGAATGGGACGAAGAAAAACTACCAATCAACGCCATTAAAGTCAATAGAACCAACACGATTTTATTAAACCATTCTATCCAAGGTATCCATATTAATAAATCGAGTTTTCCCACTCTTGAAAAACGCATAAAAAGTAGAACAGAGAGCGGAACACCCCTACCACCTGTCACCCGCGTTTCCCATTCCCGATATCTTTATTAGTAAGTCAAGTCAAGGTAATTAAGAGCGTCGATGTGGTGCGAAGTGATTATTATTCCGCTGCACCGCGCAATTTCAATTTCGTTAACGACAAAATAATTGCGGCCACGAAATATAACGTTGTCTGCTGTACGTATACGTTGTATACAACGGCTACGTGTAACGGGCCCGACCTCACGATTAATTGGGCTGGAAGTTTTGGTACATCAAAGGTGTAATAACCGAGCGGCCTCCTTTTCGATCACAATGGAACATTAAAAATTAATTTTTGAGTTAATTTTCCCGCGGAAAACTATTATTACTGTGTCGGGATTGGAACAATACAATGTCTCTTGTCTTCACCTACATTCTAATAAAATCACAGGAAAGTTTTTTCTTCTTTAATTAATTCTAGCTAATTTATATTCAGATGATTGCTGTGATCTGCTGTTATACACGAAGTGTATGCTATACACGAAGTGTATTCCTTCTGATGTCATTAAATACATATATTGGCAGTTTTTACGGCTTTATGTTAAGTATATTTTTCTCTGACGAAGAAAAAGTTATTCTTCTCTAAAAAAGTAGACGTTCGTCTTACAACAACAAACATATTTCGTTGTACGAAAAATATATATGCTTCCACGAATAAACAGTTTCTTGGTCCAAGATTCTTACTCTGAGAGATATATAAAAGGTTGTGCAATTACTTTACAGGTGGCGCTAACAGTTTCTCGCGTCTTTTGCCACATATCACCGATATATAACTTCGACAATGTTGAGTGTTCGTTATTGTTTGTTTACATCTATGCATAAGTGTTTTATTTCATGGGTGAGTTACAACGATTATGAGGAAAACCAGGATTGTAGTGGAATAGCCTACACAGAGAGAACACTATTCTTGGATATCAAGAAAAATTGTTCTTGCGTATATAGTGTAGTATGAAGAGGACATTTTTGCTATCCAAATAATATTTTATTGGAATAAGAATTTCAGTATATGTTATAGTAATATCAATGGCTAGTTATTCTTCTGGTTTAAGATTTTAGTATGTTTATGTTGAGTATATTTTTCTCTGACGAAGAAAAAGTTATTCTTCTCTAAAAAAGTAGACGTTCGTCTTACAACAACAAACATATTTCGTTGTACGAAAAATATATATGTTTCCACGAAAAAACAGTTTCTTGGTCCAAGATTCTTACTCTGAGAGATACATAAAAAGTTGTGCAATTACTTTACAGGTGGCGCTAACAGTTTCTCGCGTCTTTTGCCACATATCACCGCTATATAACTTCGACAATGTTGAGTGTTCGTTATTGTTTGTTTACATCTATGCATAAGTGTTTTATTTCATGGGTGAGTTACAACGATTATGAGGAAAACCAGGATTGTAGTGGAATAGCCTACACAGAGAGAACACTATTCTTGGATATCAAGAAAAATTGTTCTTGCGTATATAGTGTAGCATGAAGAGGACATTTTTGCTATCCAAATAATATTTTATTGGAATAAGAATTTCAGTATATGTTATAGTAATTTCAATGGCTAGTTATTCTTCTGGTTTAAGATTTTAGTATGTTTATGTTGAGTATATTTTTCTCTGACGAAGAAAAAGTTATTCTTCTCTAAAAAAGTAGACGTTCGTCTTACAACAACAAACATATTTCGTTGTACGAAAAATATATATGTTTCCACGAAAAAACAGTTTCTTGGTCCAAGATTCTTACTCTGAGAGATACATAAAAAGTTGTGCAATTACTTTACAGGTGGCGCTAACAGTTTCTCGCGTCTTTTGCCACATATCACCGCTATATAACTTCGACAATGTTGAGTGTTCGTTATTGTTTGTTTACATCTATGCATAAGTGTTTTATTTCATGGGTGACTTACAACGATTATGAGGAAAACCAGGATTGTAGTGGAATAGCCTACACAGAGAGAACACTATTCTTGGATATCAAGAAAAATTGTTCTTGCGTATATAGTGTAGCATGAAGAGGACATTTTTGCTATCCAAATAATATTTTATTGGAATAAGAATTTCAGTATATGTTATAGTAATTTCAATGGCTAGTTATTCTTCTGGTTTAAGATTTTAGTATGTTTATGTTGAGTATATTTTGCTCTGACGAAGAAAATATTATTCTTCTTCATATGAAAAGAGTAAGATGTTCGCTTTACAACCAAAGCAATATTTTGTTGGGTGAAAAATATACATTCTGCAACGAACAAACAGTTTCTTGACCCAAAAGTATACGTACGTATCGCTTAAAACAGACGTAATTCCTTTCAAGCAGTTCCTTCATACTTAAAACAAGAAAACGTAATACTTGGAACATCGAGAAAATCATATTCTTACTTTGAGAATTTTGTATTTTACTTGAACCAACCAAATGATCTTTCTGCGGATATAGAAACAAGTGATACTCTTCACTCAAAGATATTCTTGTTGTATAAATTTTTCCCTCTGTGTAAGTTCAAGATGCCAAATTTGCTCGCAATATCACAGGTCACAGGCAAACGCCAACAAACATCAACACTAGTCTAACGAAGGGCTGCCATACCTGTCACTAAATGTTCAGCAACTAATAAATTGACTTATATCGATCATGTTTGATGTTTACAAAGCCAAGTAAACAGTACTTTAGCTTATCCAAGCCATAGTACACCATTCAGTTAGACCCACGACATCAAATTAATCAAGGTGAAGTAATCCCATAAAAACGGAATGACGCACGTGAAAATGTCGCTGTAATCTGCACTTGTTTACTTAACCTGTGGGGGTCTTTTGTTCGTCCGCTTCGGTATAAGAGGACCGACCCTCCTTGTGCAAATTTTATTATAAGTGGCGACTGCTTCACGAAATCTTTTTACGACCTGTCTGGCTGGTTTTACGGGGCAACTGGGGCCCCAAACAACACATTCACTAAATTCACCTGTAAAGCGAGCGACCCGCCTCGCCGCGCAGCATGCCGCCGTCTCTTTACATTGTAGTGCCCAAGGAAAATTGGGTAATAACCAAGGTATTACCGTTCCTTCGCTCACGTTAACACCGTATACATTATTTTCAATTAGAATACGAATTTTTGACGTTTTAGCATGTGCATTTTATAGTTTCAGGACAAAACGTAGGTTTTATTACACGGAAATTATTGATGCTTATGTGTAGGAGGTCAAAATGGCGGGAACAACCGCGACTCCCTAACATGGTAGCATTTTGCGCCGAGCGCGGTCTAAGACTTTAATTACTGGTCAAAATTCTAATTCATCAAATCTCTTCCAATTTATTCGAAGGCAAAACTAACTGGGTTCTTTTTCTTGAACCTTGTGAACACATTTTCTGACTACTAACTGACGCGTTTAAGTATTTAACATTTAATAAGGGCTGATAAAGCAAGACTACTCAAATGAAACGAAACACTTATCAAAACAATAACATCTATTAACAATAATAATCAACAATCCCGTTTGATAAGTTACATAGAAAAATGAATGAAGCTTTGAACATATTAACGTTTAAATTAAACCTAGGAGTTGATTTAGACAGACACACTTTTAGCAGAAATATGAATAATTTAATTTACAATGAAATGCGAGACGAGTTGAAAAGACTTACCAGGGATAAACTTAAGCGCCTAAGAACGCTCCACAAAAACGTGTACTTTACATGACGGTGGTTGAAATGAGAAGAGCGAGATCTGTTCGTTTGCATCCCTCGACCCCAAAGGAAGCCGGAAGCATTTCTTCTTAGCCAATGACAACTCTTCAGTTTTAAACTTATAACGCGCGGTCAAATCCTAAACCAGATGTTCAACCCTAGCAAAAACCTTTGACATTCCCGAATGTTCTTACAAATATCTCGCTTAATTTGATCATATCTTAATAAATAAATAATGGGTTTCCGACCCATTACATATGCATAGATGTAAACAAACAATATACGAACAGTCAATATCGTCCAACTTATGTGACAAAAGACGCGAGAAACTGTTAGTGCCATCTGCAAAGTAATTGCACAACTCTTTATGTATCACTCAGAATAAGAATCTTGGGTCAAGAAACTGTTTTTTCGTTGAAGCATAATATCTTCGTCTATTTTTTTATAGAAGAAAAATATATTCTTAACATAAACATACTAAATTCTTAAATCGTAAGAATAACCGTTAAAACAACTATATTTTAACAGAAATACGAGTTTTCAGGTCCCCTGAATCCATTGAAAAAGAACAACAAAGAAAAAGGAAGACTTTTCTTCTCATTTCTAATACACTCACATTTTCTAACCTATCAGCATTTCCAAAAAATGCCCAAACCAGATCAAATCAGTACATTTTTCTGTCAAATATCCCCAACAAGAAAAACTATTTTCCCCGTCCATCAAACGTGTTATAAACTTATAAACTATAAATCCTGATACATCGTATTAGGAAAAGAAATGGTGGCCCCTGAAGGTCGATCCGCGTCCAACACACGGTCCGAAATCTATAACCGATGACGGCGTATATTGAAAAATAAAAGGGGGGAAGTTCCGGCCGTCCCGCCCGTCCCAAGGGACGTTTACGGCCGCCGGACCAAGTGATGGCGCGTCGTAAAAAACGTCGGAACTGATCGACGGGCCGATAGAACGTTCCTAAAGGTTTACGACCGGCGGATATGGTCACCTAAATGGCGAGATTATGAGAGAGGGGCTAACTGTGATTCGCACCGACCCTGCTGGACATACAGCACACGTGGGGGTGCTTTCTACTTTATTCCCCGTTGTGTTTTCTGCCACACCTGAGGAGACGCTCGTGAAGGATTGTATTGTGTGTCGTATGGTGTTTTATAGGGTTTTCATGATGTTAAATTTTTTGATTTTAAGATTAAATGGCCATTATATGTATATGATTTCGGTAATGTCCCAAATCTCATGTATTATGTAATATTATTTATTTTCTTCTACACCTGAGCATTAACTAACTTTATTTTGTGAAATTTCTAGAGTAGAATAGTCCTACTAAGTTATGTTGAGTATATTTTGTTGGGTGAAAAATATACATGCTTCAACAAACAGTTTCTTGACCCAAAAGGATACGTACGTATATAAAACAGACGTAACTCCTTCAAGCAGTTTCTTCATACTTAAAACAAGAAAACGTAATACTTGGAACATCAAGAAAATCATATTCTTACTCTGAGAATTTTGTATTTTACTTGAACAACCCAAAACTTTCTAACACTCAAATAAAACAAATTAAAAAACCTTCAAACATCTGTTCGTCCAAATAAAAACCTATATAAAACAATTTATTACTAGTTAATTAACCGAATCATAAATAACATCAAACTGAGCAACGAACATCTCTCCATCTAAAAAACCGAGAACTTATATGTACAAATACTTTCAGATCGAAGACTGAAAATGAAACCGAGCAACAGAGCGCCGATGGAAGCGCCCTAACGATCAACCGACCGCATACCCGCCATAAATACATAAACGGCACTCTTCTTCTTGTACATCGGTTATAATTACAGCCGTATGGCATATCTAATGATGTCGAAACCAGTTCCCGACCAGATCCGCCGACCGGATCGCTCTCCGCCGCTCGTGGCGACCCACAGCGAGCGGCATCCGAACCAAAGCCAAAGTTGACTATCTTCACTGCGGTTCAGTTCTCGGTTGCAACGAGAAATTATCGGTAACTGTCAATGTCAATAACTGTCATGGAGATTTTACAATAAAGTTTCAAGTTTAGCTCAAGTTTATCACATGCTACGTTTGGTTTCAATTCCTGTTGTCAATCTTTCTTATACGCGTCTTAATTCGCTCTGCAATCTCGATTTGGCCCACTGTGCGTTCGGTGAGCGATACGTGCGAATGGAACGCGAGTTTAGCGACCCCTGGTGGACAGCGAGAGGATCCCCGCTCGACGGCAAACCTCATTTACACGAATACAAATTACGTTAATTATTCATCATGTACCGGTCGACACGGACGGCCGCCGCGACGTGGACATTTTGGCGGGTGCTTCACACGCGCCGGGGACATTTTCGCGTCGGTGGCGCCCCCGTGTAACGGCGACGAGTACCCATTATTGCAATGGCAGCGTTAACAGACCGGCCACGCTGCATAAAATATTAGCTGGACGGCCGACGACGACGCGCGACGTCCCGACGACGCATTAGCACGTCTGGCCGATTCGCGTCTAGCTGAATATTATATAAATTCAAAACTTGCTCTTATTTGTTGCTGAGTTTGGATGCATATTAGCATTTTTGTTGTAATTTTTAATGCTCGTTGTTGACACACGATTGGTTCACGAAACCATGCTATCTATATCTAGTTAGATTTATATGACTATAGTTTCTAGCCTGTTTAGAAAAATATTTTTCGAGAATACTCCATATGGACAGACAATACAATACAACACAATACTACCCAACAATTGCATCAAACGCTGTGATATTGTGTTGAAACAAAGATTTCTATGGCTGCAAGAACATAGAGAGCAGTAATAATCTTAGAGTTGCTGCTTTTATTCATAATAAATAAACCCGACTATGGATATCGTGGATGGGCAGAGCTGGTCACAGTTTTTTGTAATGTTGGCCGATAAGAAAAGAGTAGAGAGGATGCAGTCTAACCAAATGTATTTCGTGTTTGATTAATGGTTATTTGGTTAGTTTCTTGTTTCAAATTATATCAATAATCATGTCTACTTCATTTTAATTCCCAACTTAGGTATTAATAAAATAGAGCGAGAAGAATGTTACTAATGGAATATTGACTTAGAACATTATCTACAATAATATAGAACATCATAACAATAGCAACCCTTACGATATTCATCCCCAGACATGCTTCAATTAATAATTAAGATATTTAAAGATAAGTTGGCCGCCGACATTCAAAGTACCTGACAAACGTAACATCAAATATGCAGAAGCCCTGTCGCGCTTAATGAATGTAAACCGAGGTAATAAGTTCAGCTAAGTTCAGCATCCCCTACACTCCACCCTCTTAGAGGCACAAAAGCTCCTCTCCAAAGCTACCACAATCTCCGGAGGATCTACGCCCTTCACGTCCTCCTATCTCCAATATACATAGAGCGCCATCTCTATTGTCTCCAGGTATTAACATTTAATTTAATCATTAAAGGCATAACCACGTCGACAGGCAACCTTTCTCAAGTCTCTAGTGAGCCAGTTATTGAACGATCCTGATGAGAAGACAACTTATAACCGCTTCGAAAACCAAATAAGTTCAGAAAACGTTTAAAATGATACAAAACCAACAGTTTTATGTTGATTGCTTTCACGTTTTTCAAACCACAGTTCCAAACGATATAAAAACGTTGTAACTGAGTTTTAAAAACGCAATCCAACCATTGTAACCATTGTGTAAAAGACCGAGAACGATATCGTAAGAAAAAAGAACTAGGACTGATAAAAAGTATAAAGGAGTAGAGCGGAAGAAGTCCCAACAGCAGAAGAGAACATACAGAAGAAACCAGACCTTAGAGGTAGAGACAAGAGTCTTATTGAATCGAAATACACCACCATCATCCGACAATGAAGAAAGTCATATAAGTGTGGAACAATTAATGGGTAGTTCTGCACAACGAACGTGGACATTTTGGTGGTGTAAAGTTGTTTTAGGATTGGTTGGAATCGATGTTGAAACCTTGTAATCCATCCTGGAGGATTAAGATAACGTGCTGTCGCGAAAACTGGTTGAGTTTTTTTTTTTTTTTTTTTGACTTGGCTTATTTACGAGCGGAAAGGGACGGGATGTACTTTTTCCGGGCCGATGCACGGTCAGAATGAGGCTACGGGATGGCTTCATTTGTGAGAGACGAATCCCGGAGCCTTATCGGTCTTTCGGTCCGTTGAGCCCGCGAATGAGTCTCGGAACTGATCGATCAGGCTGCTGAAAGGTCGTCAAAAACGGCTTTTCTACAGCTATCTCCACAGGGAACTTTTAAAGAGAGGTTTTAGGTTTCTCTTTTTAATTATACGTTATAAGTTTTTTATCGCATGGAAACTCTTATAATACTAGTATAATAGATAGCTTTTTAATTGATGGTACGTAGAGTAGTTCAAGAAGATCACCGTGACATATGCAACCAATTTTACCCACTGTATGGATTATAAATTGTCCCGCGTATATTTGGTTGCATTACAATTGTGATCTTCTTAGTTTGAAACATCTATACCTACTTCTTTCTGTCACGTTTTGTATTGAATACCTGTTTATTAATGTCATTATCCACTTCCGTTCATAAAAACAGACAAAAAAGTCGTCAGATCGGTAGCTCAAGTTAGCATTGGTCATTATCTGACAATCAGGTGTATTAAAAACTCGAACATCATCACCTGCGTACGCACTAAACACCAGGAGTCGAATGCGCGAAAACTAGCGTGTACTTCGCACAAGGAAGACACATTTGATGTCTGTTTCGTATACGAAGATTGCTCCGGTTGCTCGAACATCTCGCGACAGGTAAAATCTTGGCCGTACCTGGAAAACCTCCGGCAGCGTATGTCTTATTTCCTCCGCTTTTTTGGTCGTACATTTTCCCGGACGCTCGCGATAACCGGTGACGTAAGGTCGTAAAATACAATGCGCGCGCGGTATCGTTACCTACAAGAAAGGATAGCGGCTCGCACCGGGCGTACACCTGTTAATTAGCGCGATAAGTTCTCTGATTTACGGGCTACGTGACGAAGCGATAATGCGCGCAAAAAGGACCCGGGATCGAACATTACTGCCGTTTTTAATTTCCCTGCTGATGAACCTGTCTATATTATCTATCACGTTCGCCTAGAACTTGCTCCTTGAGTATAATGCGCACAGAGAAATATTTAAGACATTCGTTGTCTTGCAAAAATTTTCTACGAAAATTAATAAAATTTTAAATTAAGAAGAGCTTTTTTGATTCAAAACTCACAAATTTCTCCTTTGTGGCGATAAAATTTTGTTTCCAAATAAAACTATGTTCGATAGCTTTAATAGTTCTTATGAGTTCTTTTAAGAATATAGTGTTTTGCATTGAAAAATTCTATAAATTCAAAAAAGAACCATTGCATTGAATCAAGATCAATTTTGAATGTAAATTACTACTGTTGAATCAAACCTACAAATCTTGTTCTGAAACATTTGTTTTTCCAAGCAAAACTACCAATTACTTGTTCTGATAATTATTCTCTTTAATCCATCCAATTGTTGAAATAAAACAATATTAATTTGCTCGAAATGTTTAAATATTTGAAGCAATACTACAAAGTTTCATCCAAAACTATATATAGTCCTTTGTAGTTGATGACTGTTTGGTGTGACTTAATAATTTACTCATTGCAACTAAGTTTACCTTGAATTAATCACTTAACCAGCTTCTGTTGAGAAAATTTTGTCTTGGTTGAAGTGGATAGTTATTTCGTGGATATGGATCAATCACCCCATCACATACCTGAAACAAACGAGAAAACAACCATTAAACTCCAATACAAAACCCCAATCAATAATAAAAATACAACAATATCACCAGAGAAAAACAAGTGGATCTTTTCGAGGCAACAATTTATATTGCTCATCAAACAATTCCACTTAAACCGTCGCGTCGTGTCCAATAAGCAGGACATCCATAAATGGCCATACCGACACTTTCAGTTATTGAATCACATGTTAAGACAGGAGGGGACAGGCTCGCAATATTAGATTATTTGACCATATGCATCAGTGGGAGGGCGATAGGCCCTATAGTATCGAGTACCCTAACTTTAACTTAGTTTCCTCGCATTGAAAGCTGACCACCCTGGGTTAGAGCTAATGGTATTTTATTGATCTGTATCGGGCACAATAAGGCCCGTGGGCTTTATGCCAGTCCTATTAATTGAAACTGTATTATTTTCCTCTTATATACTTGGAAAACACGAGCGATAAAGTGGTTTATTGTGATCTGGTTACAAGCGGCGAGTACAATGGTGGTTACGTAATGTCAGATCGGAACTGACCATATAAGTGAGTAAGTGGATTAGCCATTATTATAAGGCTTATTACGTAAATGCGCGGTTACGCGGACGTATGAAAGACCAATGGTAATCTGAATCGTGATGTTCGATTTTTATTTAATTACTGGTTTATTGCTAATAAGGAGACAGAGCGCCATATGGATCTCGGATTGCGAAGAGCAACTTGTCAAAAGCGAAGAAGTGAAGGTTGGTTTGTTTGTTCAAAAAGCGAAAGTTTCCTATAGAGAAATTTTATTGTGTTAACGGTAATTATATTCAAAAATAGGTTATATCTTTATTCTTAACTATTGCCGTGCTTGTGTTGCTGGGGTATTTCGCCAATCCAGTAATTAGTGTTTTTCGATACACGGAAGTTCCCATAAGAGGGGGCTGGAAGTCAAACACAGGTTCTCTCGCAGCACGGCGACGGTCGCTCACCTGTACTACCTCAGCCCTTCAAATTTGCGACCGGGCATTTCCAGATATCAATAGTAGAGGCATTAGGGAATCGAATGACGTTTATTTTGTTAAAATTGAACAATGGGTCAGCGAGATACAGACTCTCAAACATCCCGATTTTTACGAAATTTTCGTGAGATCTCGGAAGGTATTAATTAATTACATATACTAATTTACATATTTGAGACGGGGCATTTCCACTTTCGGTTTGGCCAAAGAACGTTCTTTCGAACAGTGTTAGTTTCATTGCGGTATCTCTTCGGACAGTGGAGTAATTAGTGTTTTTCGATACACGTAAGTTCCCATAAGAGGGGGGCTGGAAGTCAATCACAGGTTCTCGCGCAGCACGGCGACGGTCGCTCACCTGTACTACCTCAGCCCTTCAAATCTGCGACGGGGTATTTCCATATATCAACAGTAAAAAGAATAGGGAATCGATTGGCGTTTATTTTGTTAAAATTGAACAATGGGTCAACGAGATACAGACTCTCGAACATCCCGATTTTTACGAAATTTTTGTGACATCTCGGAAGGTATTCATTAATTACATATATTAATTTACATATTTGGGACCGGGCATTTCCACTTTTGATTTGGCCAAAGAACGTTCTTTTGAACAGTGTTAGTTTCATTGCGGTATCTCTTCGGACAGTGGAGTAATTAGTGTTTTTCGATACACGTAACTTCCCATAAGAGGGGGGCTGGAAGTCAAACACAGGTTCTCTCGCAGCACGGCGACGGTCGCTCACCTGTACTACCTCAGCCCTTCAAATCTGCGACCGGGCATTTCCATATATCAACAGTAAAAAGAATAGGGAATCGATTGGCGTTTATTTTGTTAAAATTGAACAATGGGTCAACGAGATACAGACTCTCGAACATCCCGATTTTTACGAAATTTTTGTGACATCTCGGAAGGTATTCATTAATTACATATACTAATTTACATATTTGGGACCGGGCATTTCCACTTTTGATTTGGCCAAAGAACGTTATATTGAACAGTGTTAGTTTCATTGCGGTATCTCTTAAGACAGTGGAGTAATTAGTGTTTTTCGATACACGTAAGTTCCCATAAGAGGGGGGCTGGAAGTCAAACACAGGTCCTCGCGCAGCACGGCGACGGTCGCTCACCTGTACTACCTCAGCCCTTAAATCTGCGACCGGGCATTTCCATATATCAACAGTAAAAAGAATAGGGAATCGATTGGCGTTTATTTTGTTAAAATTGAACAATGGGTCAATGAGATACAGACTCTCGAACATCCCGATTTTTACGAAATTTTTGTGACATCTCGGAAGGTATTAATTAATTACATATACTAATTTACATATTTGAGACGGGGCATTTCCACTTTCGGTTTGGCCAAAGAACGTTCTTTCGAACAGTGTTAGTTTCATTGCGGTATCTCTTAAGACAGTGGAGTAATTAGTCGTTTTCGATACACGTAAGTTCCCATAAGAGGGGGGCTGGAAGTCAAACACAGGTCCTCGCGCAGCACGGCGACGGTCGCTCACCTGTACTACCTCAGCCCTTAAATCTGCGACCGGGCATTTCCATATATCAACAGTAAAAAGAATAGGGAATCGATTGGCGTTTATTTTGTTAAAATTGAACATGGATCAATGAGATACAGACTCTCGAACATCCCGATTTTTACGAAATTTTTGTGACATCTCGGAAGGTATTAATTAATTACATATACTAATTTACATATTTGAGACGGGGCATTTCCACTTTTGGTTTGGCCAAAGAACGTTCTTTCGAACAGTGTTAGTTTCATTGCGGTATCTCTTAAGACAGTGGAGTAATTAGTCGTTTTCGATACACGTAAGTTCCCATAAGAGGGGGGCTGTGCTTAAAACGTTTGATAATTAAGTCTTAATCTAATGGAAACCTGTCAAAAAATCACCCCGAGAACCCCTAGCAATTTCGTAATTACCATTTCTAATTCATACATCATCCAGATTGGGACTATGTATACCCATATCCGTAAACACCCACCTACCAAAAACGAAAACTTTCGGCGAAAACTTCATTAAGTAAAAAGGTTTTCAGGGATAACCCGGATCCGATAGTATTCCACCCGTCAATCAAAGCATCTATCCCTTCGCTCATAAAACGTTACGGCCGAGATAAATCTTCAATTTGCTAAAAGTGGCCTCGGACTCCGACTCGAAACGAGATGCAAATGAAACGATGGGCCGTAACTCGCACCCCATAAACAAGCGGGCCGTGGAAAGTTACGACCGCGTCCGATCCGATCCGAACGCTCCAATATGTCCACACCAGCCGGCCCGGATCCAATCTAAAACGCAAATCCGGAAGTGTAATAAAGTCGATCTCGTTTTAGCCCGGATAGCCTCTGATTAAAATTTATCGGGAAGGCAAGACGCGTGAAACGGTTTACGACGCGCTGAGCAAGCGGTTTTTTCTTCTTTTATGAATAAAATAAAGAATAAGGAGAGAAAATCTATCGCACAATCTTCGATTTCCCCTTTTAAGGGTTCTCCAAACTGGTGCAGACACGCGCACGCGGACACAACCCGCCCGGCGATGAAGTACCATGTTCGTGTCCGCGTTCGCATGTCTGCATCAGTTTAGGTAGACCTTTATTCTCCTAGGTTTTTTTTATCGGGGAAAGTTTTTGTTTGGGAAATCTGAGTCGGTCGCGGTTCGATTGTCTCGTGGGCGGTAACGAATGATTCAATTTTGAACGTGAGAAGAATGTCGATGCGGTTACCGAGTAGGTTCGAAACAATATCATATTTCGGACTGGAGAGCGGTGAGCAGCTCCCGTCGATTTCCGACGAAATCCAATATATATGGAAATTCGATGGAAATTCCATTCGGTGGTGCAACGACGGATCAGTTTTGATGGGTGGATGCAACTGAATCGAATGATAATAATAACTGGAGTTCATTATTTTTCGGCAAAAAAAATAAATGATGCTGACGTTTATTTTTAGGCAGTTTGAATTCTATTGTTGCATGCTCTGCTGGGGTGCTATCGAGATTAACTCTCGTTATCTCGATAGCACCTCTGGCCCATACTACCTATATTTTATATAGTTCATTTTGTTTTTCAGGAAGATTCAGGAAACATCAAAATGCGTATTTCCGCTGAAATCTCGCTTTTTCGTCGATTACAATATTTTCCTCCTATAGAACCTAGTCGAAACAAAGTAAATACAACACCAGATAATAATTTTTATACACACGTAGGCACCATTTGAAATCCACACGTACCCGACGCAATAAAAAATACATTTCGTTGTCACAGTGAACAAAAGAGAGAGAATAAAACGCAGGTGTCCTCGGTGGCAATTCTATCAGAATTTACGACCCCCGAGTCCATATTCGTCGATGGAAATCAAAGAAAATCAAAGGAAATCAAAGGAAATCAAAGGAAATTGAAGGAAATCGAAGGAAATCGAAGGAAATCGAAGGAAATCGAAGGAAATCGAAGGAAATCGAAGGAAATCGAAGGAAATCGAAGGAAATCGAAGGAAATCGAAGGAAATCGAAGGAAATCGAAGGAAATCGAAGGAAATCGAAGGAAATCGAAGGAAATCGAAGGAAATCGAAGGAAATCGAAGGAAATCGAAGGAAATCGAAGGAAATCGAAGGAAATCGAAGGAAATCGAAGGAAATCGAAGGAAATCGAAGGAAATCGAAGGAAATCGAAGGAAATCGAAGGAAATCGAAGGAAATCGAAGGAAATCGAAGGAAATCGAAGGAAATCGAAGGAAATCGAAGGAAATCGAAGGAAATCAAAGAAAGGAAGTCAAAGGAAATCAAAGGAAATCAAAGGAAATCAAAGGAAATCAAAGGAAATCAAAGGAAATCAAAGGAAATCAAAGGAAATCAAAGGAAATCAAAGGAAATCAAAGGAAATCAAAGGAAATCAAAGGAAATCAAAGGAAATCAAAGGAAATCAAAGGAAATCAAAGGAAATCAAAGGAAATCAAAGGAAATCAAAGGAAATCAAAGGAAATCAAAGGAAATCAAAGGAAATCAAAGGAAATCAAAGGAAATCAAAGGAAATCAAAGGAAATCAAAGGAAATCAAAGGAAATCAAAGGAAATCAAAGGAAATCAAAGGAAATCAAAGGAAATCAAAGGAAATCAAAGGAAATCAAAGGAAATCAAAGGAAATCAAAGGAAATTAAAGGAAATCAAAGGAAATCAAAGGAAATCAAAGGAAATCAAAGGAAATCAAAGGAAATCAAAGGAAATCAAAGGAAATCAAAGGAAATCAAAGGAAATCAAAGGAAATCAAAGGAAATCAAAGGAAATCAAAGGAAATCAAAGGAAATCAAAGGAAATCAAAGGAAATCAAAGGAAATCAAAGGAAATCAAAGGAAAACCACACGTACCCGACGCAATAAAAAAATACATTCCCTTGTCACAGTGAACAAAAGAGAGAGAATAAAACGCAGGTGTCCTCGGTGGCAATTCTATCAGAATTTACGACCCCCGAGTCCATATTCGTCGATGCGCGACAATCGTACTATCGTCGTATATACATATAGGTAGTTTTGTTCTTCCGAGACCCTCGTCGTCCAACATCTCGTATCCATCCTTCGGGGTCTCACATACGCATGCAAAGTGTATTGTTTCCGGGTAAAATTCGCGACGCTGTCTCGTGGAAAATGGATTTCCGCAGATGTCGCGACGGTCGTAAACATACCGTATGTGACTACGGTGGAGTACGTACTACAAGCGTCAGTTCATAAATCGGCCGGGTTGGGGTTTGGGCCGCTCGTAATGTTGCGTTTTCGGGGACCAGGTGGCGTCACCTCTCTCACGCTGATCTATGTTGCCATTCCACCGCGCAGTACTATGCGTCGAGAATAGAAAATAGATGCGTGGAAAAATGCGGTGGGATTTTTGTATTATAAAATAGGTTAGCTTATGACCGTAATATGATACAAAACACAATAAAATGTTATCTTTTCTGCTCTAAATTTGGGCAAGATGTAATTCTGACTATTTTTTTTATATAATGTTGAAAAAATCGTTACGATCTGTAAAAAATGCCCAAATTCAGGAAGATAAATGCTAACTTCCTTTAAAAATGAAAGAGATACCCAGCAGACACCCAAAGAAGTTCAAGTCGAACTAAATCAAAGTAAGTTAAAGTAATACTTACCATTGAATAATAAATAGAATTGACGTAAAAATGTTCTGTGTACAAGAAAAGACCGCAGGTAAATCGGATTTGTTGTTAACTGTCCTCCTAATTGATGTTGTAAATTGAATTATGCGCTGGCGTGATCGTTCCGCTTAAAGTCTGCATTCGTTAAGTGTCCCGGGTGGGTGGCGAGGCGCAAAAACGTGAGCTTTACCTATCTAAGATCTCTTTTGGAGAGCGGAGGCTTTTAACGTCTGTTCGTTATTCATTCCGGCTTTTCCTCGCTCGCAAATTAATTAATATGCAGCGAAATTAACCTTTTGATCTTCAGAGGGGGACTTATTAATTTCAATAAGCGTGCAATTGAAATATGCTTTGGTCCATAGCTTGGGGGATTGTATATTAGTATCTATTACTTTTAACTGGTTTCTTGAATACTTAATGTTATCAGAACTATTTTATTCAGTTCTTCTGTAGATGTATATATAGCATGATATAATGAACCAATTTTGTTTGTCCTTCGAGTTTTATTAGCAATCTCTGCAGTAAATCTGTGGCCTAGAAAGAAATTTATTAGTTTGTTTTGCCCCAAGCTGAAAAACATTTTGTCTATACATAGCAAGACGGAAAATATTCGTTCGTCGACATACCATCTACCAGATCTATAGGCATACTGGGTAATAAAAGTCGAGATACCGTTGTCGGTCGGTCTTCATTTTATGGGCAGAAATCGAATGCCAGAGATATGAATCCGTAGCGCGGATACGTGACGGTAATAATTCTCGGCTTTTCTAATAGGCAATTAGTCAACACCGAGGGCAATAATAATTTATAACGGCCGCAGAAACGTTTTATCAACGCTGCCTTATATGCACAATTGAAACTTTAGGAATACTAAGAATACTATTAGAAATTTCGCTGCCGGGAAGTTGCTTATGTTATTCCTAATGAATCCGTTCACACGATCATCGCCCATTGTAACACCGGGATTTCTATACCTTGTACGCCTTGTTCGCGTTCTGTTAATTTAGTTGAAAAGGGGAGTACCGTGAGGTATTCTATGCTTGCCTGGTATTTTCATAAGTTTCCTGTAGATAATTATACCTTCATTACATATACGACACAGTTGGGTAATTAAATATGCTAGTTAATTCAGAGCCTTTAGAGTAATATAATTAGTGCGAGATATTCTATGCTTCTTACGTATTTTCATAATTTACCAATAATAACTACATCTTAGATTATATACAAAAGGAGACGAGAATGCAAACCACATTTATGTACCTACACTGTAGATGCTGTTAAATGTGACTATAGAATATTAGTTTGAATGTACTGTAGAAGATTACTTTGATTTACTCTGATTTAGTTTGATTTGGTTTGATTTACTTTGGTTTACTTTGATTATTAAAGTTAAAGTAACTCAAAGTAAATCAAAGGAAATCAAAGAAAATCAAAGAAAATCAAAGGAAATCAAAGGAAATCAAAGGAAATCAAAGGAAATCAAAGGAAATCAAAGGAAATCAAAGGAAATCAAAGGAAATCAAAGGAAATCAAAGGAAATCAAAGGAAATCAAAGGAAATCAAAGGAAATCAAAGGAAATCAAAGGAAATCAAAGGAAATCAAAGGAAATCAAAGGAAATCAAAGGAAATCAAAGGAAATCAAAGGAAATCAAAGGAAATCAAAGGAAATCAAAGGAAATCAAAGGAAATCAAAGGAAATCAAAGGAAATCAAAGGAAATCAAAGGAAATCAAAGGAAATCAAAGGAAATCAAAGGAAATCAAAGGAAATCAAAGGAAATCAAAGGAAATCAAAGGAAATCAAAGGAAATCAAAGGAAATCAAAGGAAATCAAAGGAAATCAAAGGAAATCAAAGGAAATCAAAGGAAATCAAAGGAAATCAAAGGAAATCAAAGGAAATCAAAGGAAATCAAAGGAAATCAAAGGAAATCAAAGGAAATCAAAGGAAATCAAAGGAAATCAAAGGAAATCAAAGGAAATCAAAGGAAATCAAAGGAAATCAAAGGAAATCAAAGGAAATCAAAGGAAATCAAAGGAAATCAAAGGAAATCAAAGGAAATCAAAGGAAATCAAAGGAAATCAAAGGAAATCAAAGGAAATCAAAGGAAATCAAAGGAAATCAAAGGAAATCAAAGGAAATCAAAGGAAATCAAAGGAAATCAAAGGAAATCAAAGGAAATCAAAGGAAATCAAAGGAAATCAAAGGAAATCAAAGGAAATCAAAGGAAATCAAAGGAAATCAAAGGAAATTAAAGGAAATCAAAGGAAATCAAAGGAAATCAAAGGAAATCAAAGGAAATCAAAGGAAATCAAAGGAAATCATAGTAAATCAAAATAAATCAAAATAACTCAAACTAAACCAGACTAATATTTGCCACAAAAAATCTGTCCTGACTCCCACCGAACACTCCGTTTACATCTTCTGCAATTCTTCAACTTTATGAAGCCAGATCTTGTATCAGAGTCTGATAATCAGACCCACTCTACCGTGTGTGCGCTATAGACATTTTGCATACACACAGACGTTTCCAATAAAATACTGCAGTGGATTAAGGAAACAGGTTTTTTTTGCTGTAATCTCAATTTCTTTCGTCGATTACAATACTTTCCTTCTAGGGAACCTCGATGGAAACTAAAACTACAGGATATCGATTTCAGGATCATTTAATCTTATTCAAATCCGTCAAAGTCAAACAGAACGCACAAAGGCAAAGAGATAAAGTGGACTTGGGGTCATCCGGCTTCCCGACGTACGGTTTCTGTTTGCTCTTTGTATAGGTGGAGGCGCCGGCCGGAGATGAGCCGCCCGCCCGACGTCCCGACGTCGACGGCGTCTCCACGGCAACGGGGATCGCCAGCGTCTGCCGTTGGAATTTGATTTAGCGTGTTATTTCTATACGGGACATGGAATGATAAAGGTCCACACCCTGGAGATGGCGAGAGTAAATTTACTTGACTTGCTACTGTGTTGGCTTACAGGAAAAGAATCTTGTAAGAATTATATTGGGTGGCAACTTGTTTCTAAATATAATTTAAGTTTAAGGAGAGGTTTTATAAACTTAATCATCAATTTCCACAACACCCATTTTATGCAAAATTCCTAATACCAGAGAACAACCCATCTACTGTCATTTCCATATCTTCTTCCATATCAGCATACGCAATCTCACCAAATACATATTCAACAGATCAGTAGCTTCGCCTAAGAGCCTTCAATTAAACTTAATCGGACTATAGATGCATCCAAACCCACGTATATACGAACAACAACAACTACCTGATCCTTTGGTGATCCTCAGCTCAGATTCCTGCTCATCACCAGCAACGACAGGTATTCACTTCTCCGCGACTTGAGAAAAATCACGGAGCTGTACTTTTACAAGAGAATCGCCTCCATCCAGCTCGTTCGATGTATATAAGATGCAACGTCGGATTTAATTAGCGTCACCTGTCAGGGGAACGAGGAACGTCCGAACGTCTGAGACTCCGTTAAGTTGTCCCTGCCGCTAATAAGTACAAATGAACGCGCTGGTTCGCCTCGTGTTTAATCTGCATTAGCAGAGGTTCACGATCGGATCAACGAGTCACAGTCTGCAGCAGGATAAATCGGTTTCTTATATCGATTAATTAACGATTATAAATTGGAGATTGGACACTTTGGTGTGTGTATTGTTGAGGTATAATCTGTTTGGTGCTTTTTACTTTCAGACTAGTCCCTAGATGGAAGGATTGTAATCGACAGAAAATGACGTTTCGAGATTTCCGCGTTTTGAAATAGCGATCCTACACACCTATAGATCAGAACAGCTAAACATTCCGTTCAAAACTTCGGTCATTATAGATGAATCGATCGAGTTTATTGAATTTGAACAATGCCATTGGTAGGGAATTGCTCGTTAGGCCCAATCGGCCGTTGAGAATGTTTGGGGTTTGAGAGGGTGGCAAGCGGCTGCAAAGGGCGCAGTACAGACGTTAATTTCGCATCTCAAGCACTCTCCGGGGGTTGTTCGTTAACAATGCACGGTCAGATTCATCATCTACGAAGCAATCACTGCCAGAAGTACGCAGATAACGCAATAGGGAAGTGTATAGGACATTTCAATTGTTCATTGTCCTTCCAGACGAATTTTTGTTTCTAGTTTTATTTTCTTAGAGACTATAATAAATTAGGGTATAAAAGACGTTTTAGTTTTATTACTAGCGAAATTTATATATCGTTTAAAATGGGGGTTGTGCGTCTCAGTCAAATTGAACATGCAATTTGAGGCGCTAAATTAAATTGATTAACGTTCGTGCGTATTTAATTCGATTAGGAAGACGGAACGAGTTTCGCAATAATCAAAATCAACGTCAATTCACGCCGTCACTGTTAATAATCCCAACCCATCCCTATAATTAAATTAATCCTGGGGCGCAGTCGACTATTAAATAGGGTGAAGAATCCCCGGTGATGACTTATTCCGTCACAGTGTTGGTAAATTGACAAAGAAACATCATATCGAAGAGTGAAACGTATTTTTTTCGGACTTATTAGTCCTCGTCAGTACGGTACAGACAAATTCGCATTAAAGAGAGAGATTATGTCTACTCATTAACAATTTTATGTTTTATCTAATTAATTGTTTAAGTAGTGTTTATAATATAACTCCTTCCTGCTGTAAAATGCCTTTTAAATTACCTTTCCCGTCAGATTATGGCATAATTATGTCTCCGAAGATGGATTTCCACCTTGCTAAAAAAAAAACTGTACATAATGACTTTAATTAATTACGTTGATTAAAATTTCTGTACCATGTACCATAAACGGAGTTTTGAAAGTACACCACAGAGAATTATAGAAAAATCTAAATAGCCTTTCTCTTTACTCTATTTATTTACATTCAGGTCTTCTGATATTATTAGATTTGTAAGAATATATTGTCAGAGGCCTTTTATAATACCGGTACCTTTTGAATTATGAGGTATGGAATGAGTTTTTATTACAATACTTTCCTTCTAGGGTACTAGTCGGAAAGTAAAAAGGTGTCAAAGACATTATTATTGATAAAAAAACAATACAACTACTGTCTTAACATCTACCAATGCCTAAAAGTGTAATGGTCACCAGTTTCTCAGTTGACGTAAAAGAAATACTATTCAGATTTAATGGATTGAAGATACTTTCAACTTTTTGATACTTCAAAGCATCAAAATGGAAACGTTTCAATTTCTTTTTGTCAAGAACAACTATTGCTGTCTTTTCTAAAGTTTTGTCGACTGTTTAACTTCATCCATTCAAGTATACTACAAATATCAATTTAAAGACAATATACTGCGATTTCCAGCTTTTCGCGAGCAACCCCAAATCTTAGAAAAGCATTAACCAAACCACAGCAAGCATCCCCAAGCCGTTACTATACGACTTCACGCGACTATAGCTACTGTATATGCAAATCCTTATTCACCGTAAATCCTGTCGGCAAACAAAACGCGGTTATCTCCAATCTTGGATTCCTCACGGAAAACAAACAAACCGTGCGTGTCCAACGCCGTCACGAGGGGGCGCCATGGAGATTATCCTCCTAGAACTAATGGCGGCCAATCTGAACGGCAAACTACGTATACGAAATCAGGGCTCGATGCTTTAGGATTTTCCGTTTCCGCTGGTGAGATAACGACGTAATCTTGTCCGCTTTTTTGTTCTTCGAGGCGCAGATAGGAAGCGGAAAGAGACGGTGATGGATATCGCGCTGCAAGAGGCAAGACGTCCCGCGGAGGGCGAAGAAACTTGATGGATGAGTCTTGGGGCCAGTCGGGAGCATCCCTTCGGTGGCGGGGTCGCGCCCAGGTGATGTCGTCGCTGTACGTCGTCCGCGCCACCCTCATCGCTCATATTAAGCAGGGCATATTTCTTCTAGTCTGCACCCCGCGGGTACTTTTGATCGATTGCGGCAATTTATCGGACGCGTGTCTCGCGACCGTGTTTTGCGGTGTTTGTTGTGAGCGAATCGTAAATTTTTATGTCTTTAAATTTGTGTGGGCGATATTTCTTATTAGATGTTATGTGCGCGTTTTGTTGTGATTCTCATAATATATTTTCTGTGGCAAACCAAGTCTCTCCTTAAGGAAGATAATCTCACATTATTACCATATCTCCTATCTAGAATCCATTAGCTCTATTGCCTCCAATTTCCTCCAAAGGGGATAAAATCTGAACGCAGCCTTAAAAAGGCAATCATTCACCATCACCTCCAACAAGAATAATACAATCTTTTACGATGGCGGACTCACAATAGCGATTAAGGGTGCTACGCGACACGTCCGACAATGGAGTTTACGAGCCTTGGGTGACTCACTACGCCTATGTTCCGAACAGGGTTGAAATTAAGGAGTACGCACCCTCTCCCTGCCATCGGGACTCCGCCAAGTTATAAATCTTTATTTATGTGCGAGTGCATATGTGACGGATGAATACAGCCCTCCTGCCGCAGGGCGCGGTGTTTGGCCCCGTTCTATTGCGCGAACGTAGCGCTCAGATGTTCTCGTTCGCGGTGCCGCGATATTACTGCTAATTGGAACTCGAGAGGGGCGGTACCGTTTGAAGAATAATATATTGCGGAATGTCGGAGGAGGTCGTGGTAAAATTTCTAGCGTGGGGTTGTTGTGTGCTCTTTGAGAGGAGAGGATCTGTAAACTGGAGTCTGAGAATGTGAAGAGTTGTCCTTCGGGCGAATTCAAAGTAACGTCTTGTCAATGGCGGTGGTGTGAATGTGGACAATGTGAATTGATGTTATTTATTGTTATTTTCTAGAGATCTGCAAGCTGTGTTTTGATGAATCGATAAAACGTCACCATTCAGAAGAATCGTGGGGAACATCAAACTCGTTCAAAAGACCCTCAACATCGTGACATACACGTAAAGATCCTTCCATTTTAAAATATTCTTTTAAAGGCTTTGTAAATGTAGACACTGTTACACCTCGTGCGAAAAGATTCCATTCCTGTAGCCTAGAACCCAAGAACTCGGCTTTTTCGTTTCATAAACCTAACAAAATTTTTACAACATCTTCATTGATCACTTCCCATATTTTAATGCACAGAATGTCTGTATAACTTAACTTGATAAAATAACACAAAAAAACTTGTTGAGTCGTAATATATTATTGATTTCTTCTATTTAATAAAGAATACTTTCGTTGATAATAAGTTTTTTCTCAACTCCCTACATTTGACTATATGATATGCAAGGATATTAAAATCTACCTATACTAATTACGAACTTTCAAGTGTAGGGCGCGTTCAGCGGAATCGCCCATTTTGGCCGACATTTGCGATCGAGTAGCTGCAAAATTGGGCTTTTCGATATTACTTTTGACGCTCGAATTGAAAAAAGGACACAATTCCGCGTGGACTGCGCGATATTTTGTAAATTAAATGCGTCAATTTTGAAAAAAAAAATCACGTTTTTGCACCTCTTCGGGTGAAGGCGAACCTCGAGAAAATGTCACGTGACGTCTAGAAATTCCGACAAGCGGATCGATGAACGTCAAAAATTTACATTTTTTATCCGTTCCTGCCGACCTTATAAAAGCCGCTCGCACTCATGTCTTACGATAAGATTCCTCTAAATACCCTTCGCAAAGAGTGTTGAGCAAAAAACGGCCTTAAAAACAATTTTCGATCCAAAATATCGATTTTTGTCGACCCGTGTTTTGCTGCTATTACCACAGTAACGTCAAACCCGAAACGCCCCCTGCCGGACATTCGTAACAACAGTAACAGATAGCACATAACCTAAAATGTATCCTAAAATGTCCATATTGCGAATGTGGACAGGTGGGACGCCTTAACCACATATTTCTAGAATGTCCAATAACTAAAATCGAAAATTTTGACTTATACACAGAGCTAGTACATCATACTAACTTTCGACTTTTCCTAATTCTAGTTCTTATAGTGGAGTAATCATTGCTATTATACGATCTGAATTACAGGACGTGCTAAAATCGTACATCGTCCATATACTTAATTACATTTCTGCACTTCTACCACTTCTAATTACGGTTTTATTGGCGTACATCGTACAGCGTAAAGCTTTTAGCACCTGGGGACATGGCAAAGACGCGCGGATTTTTTCTCCGCAGTGTTGCCACCATTAAAAATATTTACCACCGCGCCGCTAACTGCACGTTACGGCCGTCTGCGTCATAAAATCCCATCACAGGGTGGCGTTTTTAATTTTATTGCAACGCGAACGTAAAATTCCCGATGATGACGTTGGGACCCTCTTAACGACCGCCATCCGGACTGATAAGAAAGCGAAAACTGCCACAATTATGACTAATTGAGGGCGCCCACTTTAACTGCCACTCGAGAGGACCACTGGATGAAGACGTAGGTAATTGAATTGAGTGATCCGCGTAATGTGGTGTGGTAGTAAAATGCCCCGCATGACGTGTATATGCCCCGGCTGAATTATTGCTCTGTCAGTTGCTTGCTCGCCGTTAATATCCTTGTGGGTAAATAACTTTTGTTTTTAGGGATACGAGACCGCTTGTTTCTTTGTTATCCTTGTTTTTGTGTGTACATACCTGCACACACAGAGAAATGTTTAAGACATTCGTTGACTTGCGAAAATTTACAATTAAGAAGAGTTTTTTGATTCAAAACACAAATTTCTCCTTTGAGGCGACAAGATTTTCTTTCCAAATAAAACTATGTTGGGTAGCTTTAAATGTTCTTATGAGTTCTTTTAAGAATATAGTGTTTTACATTGAATCAAGATCACATATGTAAAATATTAGCACTTTACAAAACATTCTCCAGTCACAACGTTACCAACTCAATGTGATATTGGTTAACGTCTAGTGGTTAGCAGTCTTGTGCGTGTTATACGGAGTTGTAGGGCTTTGATATACGCTTGATTGTATCGTGACTTATCCTTATCAGTTATCACATGCGATAATGGACAGCGTGGATGAATTTTTAAAATCAATCTCATTAGATCATCTGATACCGATATTTGACAGTAAGTATATGCGTATAACTACTTTTAATGAAAATGTTAATACATTATGTGCATTCTATATTTTCAAGGCAATAAAATAACTGTGGAAAACATAAGAAAACTTGCGGAGGAAGAAGTAAACGAACTTATTCCGGCTATTGGAGGTCGAATTGCGTTCAGGGAAGCTGTGAAGCTATTATATTTGGAAACATCTGAGGTGAGAAACCATATATATCTATCATATGTATGCACATATTATATTTCACCACAGGTGCAAATGATGCATTACTAAAGTTCTTACAGTACTGGATACAATGAACCAAGGTGCTTTTATAGCATGGTCCAAAGTAAGAGATGCAAATCAATGACAACAAATTCACCAGAGGTATTATTTAATTATTATATGTATTTAATACTTTGAAATGTATCGGATAACATTAATTCTATTATATTTTTGAATGGATTTTGTACTTATTTTGAATGTATTTTTTATTTTTATAATAAATTATTCTATTGTTATATATGAACGTTTTTTTATCCCTTTGCAGCAGCTGTAGATAGTTTGAACAAAACAACAAAATTATTCACTTCAAATCAATATATTATGTTGAATGTTAATTACTATAGCTTACTTTGAATAATTGATCGTATTTCATTTAAAATGGCAATTACTTGCAGTAAGAATGAAATACTCTATTCAGAACGCAGAAGATGTTGAACCAAACCTAAAAAATCTTTTTCTGAAACATTTGTTTTTTCAAGCAAAACAACTAATTACTTATTCTGATAATTATTATTCTCTTTAATCCACCCAATGGTTGAAATAAAACAATATTAATTTGCTCGAAATGTTTAATTATCTGAAATAATACTACAAAGTTTCATTCAAAACTACATACAGTCCTTTGTAGTTGATGACTGTTTCGTGTGACTTAATAATTTACTCATTGCAACTAAATTTATCTTCAATCAAGCACTTAACCTGCTTCTACTGAGAAAATTTTGTCTGGACTGAAGTGGATAGTTATTTCGTGGATATGGAAATCAACCATTGTTTTCATTCAAAGTAATTTGACTTGAACTGAGCAATTTTTTTCTGTGGCCGTTGTGGCAAATGAATTGAGGCTCATGTTCATCCCTTCTCATACATAAACAACACTATGTTTGATATTTGTAAAAAATATTAAATAAAATTTAATCAAAAAAAAAAAAAAAAAAAACAAAACAGGTTTCATAGCGAAACCAAAACAGTCCGGCGTGGCGTCCAATCGACTTTTTCAATTCGTAATAAATAAACTGCGGCGTCGCATTAATAACAGCTCAGCACATAGTCCGGGAAATTAAATATGCAAATCGCGAACGGCTTGTTTGAATAATTCCCACCTCCATCCCAAGTTCGCTACGAACAGAACGAAATAACATCATACCGTAACCACGTAACCGACAGAAACAGCGATATCCGACGTTTTTTCTTGGTCGGGAACGTGAATAGGCGGATCCTGGAATACCCACGCGGTGTGTTGTATTCATTGCGCCTGTACACGGAATAGACACAGCGCACAGACGGCGTCGGTGTCGGGACGGCAGTAAAGGAAACCGCAAAATTTAATTTGACCGGACGTGACTTTAATGCGAAAGAGCGGCGCGCCGACAGAGGCAACGTTGCACGCTAAAAGGACGTGACTATGACGGATCGACGAGCGACGTCGCTGCACAGAACAAAGGATCAACCGGGCGTCGAAAACCCAAAATACGGCCCTACACCGCATTCCTTTAATTAGTCAACGACGTGGATGGATTTTCTATAGTTGGGTTGAGACTGGAGAGCTTTTGTGCTTGGAAATTGCGGGAAAATATTTGATAAATATAAATGTCCTGTGGGACGAGTGGCTCTAGCGGTAGAGTGCTGCTCTCCTGCTAGGAAGTCTTGGGTTCAAATCCAGGCATCAGCTGAAGATCCTCGTCCCACCGCCTTTCGCAAGAGGCGTGAAACCGTGGGTGCCGGCAACCAGTTGAACATCTGTGGTTGTCGTTATCAAACAGTATGTAAAAATGGGTAAGCACAAAGGGCCAAGAATTGGCCTAGGTGCAGCGGAATAAACCGCACCCAAAACAACTACAAATGTCCTGTAGAAATATTTCTATTTCTTGTAGGTGGTAAAGTTTAAAGGTTCTTTAAAGTAAGGTGGATTTTAACGTGTCTACCGATGTGATAATTATATATTATATGATATGAAATATTATGCATCAACATTTTTAATCATTGATTAGCGATTCAAATTACTTTTAATATTATTGTTTACCTTATATGAGTTGTATATGAGTAGGTACCTTATAAAACTTGTTGACTCCTAATTTTGTTGATCAATCTGTTATGAGAACGTATGCACAGAAGGATAATTCAAGCGAAATATATGACTTCAAATAAAATGGATCTTAGACCTGTCACAACAGTTTGATGACTTGATCTATGAAAAGTGATGTTAGGTCAACAAAAATATGTGATCCCTGTTTTGGTTGTTATTATTTCCTTGTGTTATGTGACGTTACAAATATTCTTTACAAATATCGCTAAAATTTTGTTCATTTTCATTTAAACTTACGCAACCTTTTCTCTTATTTCATAGGTAATTAATTAATGATGCAATTTTTGCCTAAAAGTGTATCACACCTTTCTTTTTTGTTAAAAAACTACCACACACGCTGGTGTGTGTACCACAATACCGTTACATTAATCATATTCCTTTGACCTTTCATTTTATGTAAGTGAAACAGTTTTCCAAACACACTCCAACACTGATTTATTAATGGTATATCCGTGTCATAGAATTTACATTACAAAACGTCATAAATGTTACACTACAGTTATATCGCAAATCATTTTTCAAAACAACCATTTGCCAAAACCAACATAAACATTACACAAGTCAATCTGACTAGCATAACCATAACCCTCCATAATTAAGACCCATAGAAAGCGGAATCTTTACTTTAATCCGATCGTAGGCCGATACGAAACACAAATTTGTATGGTAATCTTCCGCCCATTCGTGCATTAAGTGTCCAAACGACGTATCGGATAACAAACATCCGAACCATCCGCCACTATCCTCACAGAAATACTTGTTTTAATACAAATTTGATGTTCACGACTATACCAAGCATCATTAACCCATCAAATACAGCCAACAGAGCTCAGTATCCGAAGATTCTTTCATTAACTTTTATCTATAAAGTACTAATACTAATGAACCCGATATATACTCATTTATATTTCAATGGGAAATAATTTTCTCACATTAAAAGAATATTTTTAACGTTAGGTAATGTGAATTCCGGTTGGAACTCGTTAAAACCCGATTTATATGAATTATATCACAACGTGTGGCTCATGCAGTAACCGCTGGGATTTATTCTATACGACTTCCCATATAAGCTTCCATGGATATGGAATTAATTATGGATTCCGTGGTGTAAGAAGAAAACGGCCGATAGGCAGTTAGGATGCCGTTATATTTTAATTGAGCACCGGTCTGGATTATGCCCGTTAATAGATGAAATATATCAAAATCGGGATCGGAGGCCTGGAAGGCTTTCACGTGTGAAATGCTCTAACCAGACCCACTTAAAAGGTCTCAAATGTGTCCTCAAATGTGTACAAAACCAATAATAATATAGTTACCTGATTTTGGCAATCTTCACGATAGTCCTGCAAGGACTCTTCAACACTTTCGCTGGTTGCAACGCCTCCAGATTCTTGCTAGTCAACAAACTCCCACTAGTCTCAAATTCCGAACTCTTCAGCGACGAAAAACTACTATTCAAAACTTCACTTTTCTCACCGCGTTGCGACGGCAAAGGCAACGTTCGAAAATTCGGGGTGGTCCTTTCCGAACACGGTATAGTAGCAGTGTCCGAATACCTCCTTTCATCGTAACCACGACAGAAACTCTTCACTTCCTCATTTTCATCGATATCCGATATATAATGCTCGTTAAAATAGATGTTGTCCGGAGATACAGGTTCTTCTGGTTCGAAGTCACCAAATTTATTTCGAAGCTCTTCTGTGAGGTTCTCGACTTCCTCGAACTCTCGAAACAGGTCGGAGTCACTTGAGAGGTACTTGTTTTTCTTGTCTTTGGTTTGGGGGGCTTGTTGAGGTTGTTGGGGTTTTGCTTTCGGTGTTAGTTGTTGATGTGGGGCAGTTTTTGATAGTTTCTTTTGGTTTGGAACTGTTTTTTGTGTGTGTGGAACTGTTTTTTGTGGGTGTGGAACTGTTTTTTGTGGATGTGGAACTGTTTTTTGTTGTAAAATCGATTGGTTTCTTTTTGGAACAGGTGGAGGAACCATTTTCACTTGCTGGGTCACTTTCGAGAAGGTACCATAAGGACTGGGTATTGTGAACCTCTCCATTCTTCTACCAGACCCACTTGGTCGATCCAAACTCTGGTACTTCTTCCCCAAATCTTCCCCAGAACCCTCCCCAACGTGCGGAAGATCAAAATGAACATTCCTCCTCCCAACCAAAGGCGATCTCAACCTCTCATAACCAGTATTCAACCCATAGCAACTCCCAGTGTACTTCAAACTGCTATTCTCTCGATTCACCGAAGCATAGGTCCCAAAAGCAGTAGTCCTGGTCAAGATCGGCGATCTACCAAACTCTGAACTTCTCGAATTTAGAATCCTACGCCTGATTGGATACTCGAATCGTGAACCCACGTGGAGTTCAGCCATGGGTGGAGGGGTTGGCATGGGTAAGTCGATCGGTTGCTGTGACGATTCGACATCATTTGTTCGATCCATGATTAGAAGAGGGGGAGGGAGCGTTGATTGAAACACCTGCCGCCTCCGTTTCTGCCTCGCGCCTGCTTGCTTTGTGTTAGCGTTCTTGTCTGGTGGTTCGGTGTGCGCTGAACGTTGCAACTGTCAAAGAACTCATTCTGGGCTTTGTTTCTGTAGGTGATGACAGGCGTGAGCTTTGATTATACTCTTCTGTGTCTGCGAGTTATTATCAAAGTGTGAATGAGGGGTAAATAATGTAAGGTCGATAATGGTCGTTGTTATAAAGGTTACTGGTTAAATTAATATTGAATAAAGTAAAGTTGGTTATGTACTCCACTGTTGTGTAATAAATTAAAATTAGAGAAGAGTTTTTCTGTAACTTATTGGACAGTTTATTGGCATTTGTTTATAGATTTATAGGTATTTCAAATTGCTGATGTAGTCAGTAAGATTCTTATATTATTTTATCATTTCTCAGAAAATTTTATTCTTTATGAAAGTTGGCGGTAGGTCTAAAATGAACAATACCATCATAATATCTTAAAAATATCGTACCATATACCGGGTGTTTAAAAAAATGTGCATAAGAGTAAAGTACCTCGAATACTAACACTATCGACAAATTTTATTGTTTTTTGAGCGTAATTATTAATTCTAAGCAATATTTTGAAGATCTTATGATGGTTTTCTTGATTTCAGACCTACCGGCAACTTTCATAAAGAATAAAATTTTCTGAGAAATGATTAATAAAAGATTTTTCTGCGAGTTATTATCAAAGTATGAATGAGGGGTAAATAATGTAAGGTCGATAATGGTCGTTGTTATAAAGGTTACTGGTTAAATTAATATTGAATAAAGTGAAGTTGGTTGTGTACTCTATGTTGTGTAATAAATTAAATTTAGAGAAGAGTTTTTCTGTAACTTATTGGACAGTTTATTGGCATTTGTTTATAGATTTATAGGTATTTCAAATTGCTGATTTAGTCAGTAAGATTCTTATATTATTTCATCATTTCTCAGAAAATTTTATTCTTTATGAAAGTTGGCGGTAGGTCTAAAATGAACAATACCATCATAATATCTTAAAAATATCGTACCATATACCGGGTGTTTAAAAAAATGTGCATAAGAGTAAAGTACCTCGAATACGAACACTATCGACAAATTTTATTGTTTTTTGAGCGTAATTATTAATTCTAAGCAATATTTTGAAGATCTTATGATGGTTTTCTTGATTTCAGACCTACCGGCAACTTTCATAAAGAATAAAATTTTCTGAGAAATGATTAATAAAAGATTTTTCCATATGGTGCGAACTTTCCTGGACACACTGTATAACTCGTTGGTTCATGATTTTAAAATTTAGATTTGTAAAACATAATCTTATTTATCAATTACCAACCTGCATCAACGCAAGATTTCCAAGCATAATTTTCCACGATATCAAACATAAATTAACAGAAAAAAGTTTGTGCGTTGTGTGTGCCCCAATCTTTGAAACCTATTTTCGGAAATTCCATTTCTATTTATGTAGGACAGTCATAATATGTAAGGATTAGCGGCAACTTAATGAGAACGAACGCACAATAAATTATGCGTATTCACCACATTAACCTACAAAAACTGCCATCTAAATTCCTCAACTTCAAATACTTTTATAACCACGATAACCGTTAATTACCACCGTCTTGGTTGCGCGGCACGTCAAAGCGTCATGCAAATTTAAGTCGTAAATCTGACGGAGTAAAAAAAAATCGCATAAACCCGATTACGGCATTTTCCGAAAACGTGCGTATAAAAACGTATAAAAATACTACTGGAAGGTCGTAAAGCGGGGCACTTAAAAATTATCAGCTCTCAACCTGTTCCGCAGAAGTTATTCCACGAGATATTCTCTGTCTCGGTATAGACAGAAGAGAACCAGTGTAGACTTCTTTGTGTTGATATCTATAGCTTGAAGGTTTTATGTGTGCTATGTGGGTTCGTTTTTTATTGGGAATTAAAAGCGCGGGAAGATAAAGGTGGACGAGGTAAGCGGTGACAAGATTCGGGAGCCCCCAGGGGTATCGCTTACTCCTCTCTATACCTCGCTTTTTCTGTCTTTTACGACCGATAATGTCCGGTTTAATTTATGTCTCTCTCCTTTTAGATCAAGTTACTTGTTAACCGTGCGATTTCAGATGCGCGACGGTTTCTTTATTATCGACCCTTACATTATTTACCGTTTGGTAGTTGTCGGTGCGTGGCCTATTGGATGGAATCTTAATGTTCATCTGTCATGCGAAATCAGACAAGTTATAATAATGGTTCGAAACCACTATCCCATAAATAATCGTTGTCTGAAATCACGTTATATAAAATTGTATCCAACCGAACACATAATAGATCTTTGACTTGAGTATGGACACACACAGAAATGTTTAAGACCATTCGTTGTTTTGCGAAAATTTACTCCCAACAAATCAATGAAGTTTTCGATTAAGAGGAGCTTTTTGATTCAAAACTCACAAATTTCTACTTTGAAGCGACAAGATTTGTTTCCAAATAAAACTATGTTGGATAGCTTAAAATGTTCTTATGAGTTCTTTTCAGAATATAGTGTTTTGCATTGAAAAATTCTATATATTCTAATAAAAAGAACCATTGCATTGAATCTTAATAATTTACTGATTGCAACTAAATTTATCTTGAATCAAGCACTTCTACCGCACTCCACAGAAAACGATCGACTAGTCAACAAAATAATAAAAAAAAATGTACATTAGATGCCACTATTTTTTTCTTAGATAACGTGGCCCGCTAAACTCAAAAATCGCATTAAACATTTTTTGAATGGATACGTTTTCGAATTATGAATTTTTCTTTTTTTTGTTAATTTTTTTGGAGGTAGTTCGACTATTTGGAGCATATCTCGAGTTCGGAACATCAAATCTTGTCGTTCGGTACATCAAATTAAAGCCAATTGAATCACCAATAAATGTTATTAATATTGTTTTACAATCGCTTCAGTGGTTTCAGTGCAATTGACCATAATTTGATTTTTTTTTAGTATAAACGAAAATCGAACATACATTTAACCGCCAGGGAAAGGTAGAAATAGTAAAAATATGCTTAGTTTCTTATTTTTTACATAGAGCTTGCCCTTTTACGAAGAGAACAAGGTATTTACGATGAAAATCTATGAAAAAATACCGAAGTTATGATCAATTATGACCAATGGGTACGAAACTACCAAAATTCGACCTTTTCTCTATTTTGTATTTTTCGTCATTTATAGCAGTTTAAATGCATGGTAGAGGTTGGATCCATTCGGAAGACGAGTACGTCACGTGATTCGCACCAAGATGCGCATCTTTTAGTCAACGTTTCGCACTCTGTTGCAAGAGGCATCTTCAGGACGAAGAGAATGAACGTGTGTGGAAGGGTGAGGGTATTTATCGTCGCTCAAAACACGTAGTGGCATATCTCACCAAAAAATGATATTCAGATATGTCAGTATGTGTTTCGATCGACGTTATATGTACCTGGCGCAGGTGCCTGCGCAGGTAGTCAAACAACTATTGGTTGGGAGGGCGGTTTGGGGTAGCTGTGATTGGCTGTGGTGGTCGTAAAAGTGGTTTCAAGCTATGATGCAAATGCCAACCGTCATCTCGATTGAGATTGGAGCGATCTTTAAAGATTTCGATCGCTTCGCGGATTCTACGAGGATAATAACGTGATTCCCGGGAGATGATTTTTGTTTGGTCGAGAAGAATTGTTGTGTCTGTGCTCAGCAAACGCTGAACTGGTGATCTGGCGCAGCCTTGTACAACGTGCATGTTCTGAAACCCCAACGCTGACAGAGCGCTTTATCTCATCAATGTAGACACTGCCAGAAGCACATGGGATACGGTATACACCTGGAGCTAGCAGTTGAGAAGATTTCATCCTGAGAATCTTGGTGACGTCAGTGACGAGCATGGTGAGAGGTTTCACTAGGAAATGAAGACTATTGAGCGGCGCTACCAGGGATTTTGGATTGAAAAAATGATGGGCAACTATATCTGGTTCCTCATAAGAAAAACAGATTTCGACAAGAATATAAGGCGAAGCAGCAATCAAACTCACTTCTAATCTCCTTTATATTGAAAACATCACATTAAAACTAAGCACAATGAATTAAACTTGTAAACAGAGAAAAAGTAGAATTCTGGTAGTTTGGTACCTATCAATCTTAAATGACCATAACTTCGCTATTTTTCCATAGATTTTAATCGTAAATACCTTGTTCTCTTCGTAAAAGTTCAAACTCTACGCAAAAAATATTAAACTAACTATATTTCCACGATTTCTACTTTTCACAGGTGATAGACTAAATCTTCCATTTTCATTTTGGCCAAATTTTTATAATATCGTGGCCTATTGCACTAAAACTACTGAAGCGATTGAAAAACTATATGAGTGACAATTGTTGGTGATATAATTAGCTTCAATTTTATGTGCCGGGCGACCAGATTGGACGTTCCTAACTCGAGATTGCTCCAAATAGTCGAACTACCTCCGCAAAGAAACGCGATTTTTGAGTTTAGAGGGCCTTAGTATATATAAAAAAAATAGTCGCATCCAATGTACATTTTGACTGTTGACTAGTGTATCCAGAACACCAAACCTAAACATTTCCACGTGCGGACAGTTTCCCGACATTTCCCGCCTGTCCGCACCACTGTTTACACACGATTCAAACACAAAATCATCACAACGCTCGCGAAAAATCACCGCCCACCAAAAATCACCGCAAAATCCGGCACAAATCCGCGCAAAAACCCACTTTTGAACCGATTAAAAAGTTCTCCGAACTGTCCGACGCAACACTCACCATAAAACTAAAAGTGATTAGACATTGTGAACAAACAGGCGGTAGTCATACAGAGGGACAGACACCCCCTCTGTATATATGTGCGGAGGTAAGCGAATGAAGGGGTCAGGCGGGGGTTGCTTAACGTGCATAAGCGGGGCTCGCACACGTAAGGGTGGACCGATGACTAAGCGCCCCGCTCCGATATGGATATCAACGGGCCAGAGTGTATCTACACTATAAAAAGTAAACTAAATAATAAGTCGATATGTAAAATTACTGTAAAAATGTAAAATTACTGTAATAAAAGTGTAAAATTTTGTAATAAATATGTAAAATTACTGTAATAAAAATGTAAAATTACTGGAGTAATGTAAACTTGTAAAATAATTATTTCGGCATTTCTACGAACAGTGTAAGTTCGAAAAGGACAATGAATGGGTCTGTACCGACTGCACGCATCGGGGTAAAAGGAGGGTTTTGTTGGGGCTGCCACTCGATTCGGTCAGGCTGTTGGTGAGGGAATTGCTGATGCTATAATTCGGATTTATGCGGAGTCGGACAGAGAGGCGTTATTTGATTTGAAGAGATTGGGGAAATGACGAGGAAAACATTATGGGAGTCGTGATGGAATATCATAGTTCGGTTATTTCTAACAGTTGGCTTAATCTGATGGATGCGTTCGTGGCGAAACTGGGTCGATCATGTTTATTTTAAGAGGGGTGTAAGTGTGGGTGGGTGAGATCTGACACTTCCCGTTTTGGTTAAGGGGTGTATGTAAGTTAGTGGAGGGTAAGTTTGGTACAAATGTAGTTCTTGTATGTTTGAGTAATTAGTGCATGTATCATATTTAAAATGGGTAAACATAGGGTATTTTGTATGAGATGTATATGCTTTGTAAGGTGGCAAAACTTAAAAAAGATTTCAACACAATCAAGAAAGTCAATGATTAATATTAATTATTTATTCATACAGTCAGTACTTATTAACTAAATGCAAATTATATTCATAATACTGGTATATTAAACTAGTGATTTATGAAAATCTTTAGCAACATTATCACCAGCATAGTATAATTTACTAGCTCTGTGTATAAGTCAAAATTTTCGATTTTAGTTATTGGGCATTCTAGAAATATGTGGTTAAGGCTTCCCACCTGTCCACATTCGCAATAAGGACATTTTAGGATACATTTTAGGTTATCTGCTATCTGTTACTGTTGTTACGAATGTCCGGCAGGGGGCGTTTCGGGTTTGACGTTACTGTGGTAATAGCAGCAAAACACGGGTCGACAAAAATCGATTTTTTGGATCAAAAATTGTTTTTAAGGCTGGTTTTTTGCTCAAAACTCTTTGCGAAGGGTATTTAGAGGGATCTTATCGTAAGACATGAGAGCGAGCGGCTTTTATAAGGTCGGCAGGAACGGATAAAAAATGTAAATTTTTGACGTTCATCGATCCGCTTGTCGGAATTTCTAGACGTCACGTGACATTTTCTCGAGGTTCGCCTTCACCCGAAGAGGTGCAAAATCGTGATTTTTTTTCAAAATTGACGCATTTAATTTACAATATATCGCGCAGTCCATGCGGAATTGTGTCCTTTTTTCAATTCGAGCGTCAAAAGTATTATCGAAAAGCCCAATTTTGCAGCTACTCGATCGCAAATGTCGGCGAAAATGGGCGATTCCGCTGAACGCGCCCTACACTTGAAAGTTCGTAATTAGTATAGGTAGATAGGTACCTAACGAATTAAAGTATTATAATCAACAAAAAACGCCTATGTATCTCTACTTTTAAATAAATTATAATTATTTAAAGTGCGCAGAGGTAACCATCGTGAATAATATAGAAGCCACCAGCCTCCAGAGAAAGAATAGTTCGACAGAGAAACACAGAGATAGGATACCCGTTTAGAAAATGACAAGTGTAACGAGGCCTTTGCACCACAGCAGCGTGTACCAGCTTCGTCTTCGGTTGCCGAGGTGGAGCGAGGCAAGAGGATATAACCGAAGGTGACTGAGTAATTAAGGTTCTTGCACTCTTCTACCATCGAGCAAATGCTACAAGAGTTCCCGAGTTCGCTCGAAAGGTCCAGGAGGCACTTTGCGTCATCCTACTCTGCGACCGACCTTTTTCTATTCATTTTCGCGTTTCTTTTTCACCATCCTTACGTTTCGCTGCATTCCTTCAAGGCAGGAGACCTCATGCAGGCTAATTTTAAGCCCACTCTCCTAGGCCAAGCTAATGGAACTCTGCAACGCGAGCGACCTCAAAGAATTACGCGAGACGGAGCGAATGGTTGAAAACAAAAGTAACGATGCGACAGGATAGAAGTATGTATAGGACAAAACAGCACTGGAGACAAAGGAGAAAAAACTGGGTAAAATAGGACGTTTCCATTCCGTTGATTTATTATTTTTGCTGGCGCGGTTTTTGCCTCGTTATTGTGTCCGATTCAATTACTGGCTTCGACTATTTGTAGCGGCCACAGCTGGCCAGACTTGCTACGGAAGTTGGGATAATTTAAAGCCGATGAAGCAAGATAAAGTTTATTCCTTCTTCAAGAAAGAAGGGTTTAATTTCTTTCTTTATTTCAATGAGGTGAAACTTTACACCTGGTCGATAAAAAGCCACCATTCACAAGGATCGTGGGGAATATCAAACAAAAAAAGACGACACTGTCTTGTCTTCAGCACTGGTATTACTATTATTGTCCCAACAGAGAAGAGACTTTTGTATAGTAAGCGCACTTTCATTCCAGCGCTTGTGGACAATGCTTGTGGACAAACGACCGATGCGATGTCGCATTTTAGGTGGTGGTAATAAATGCAGAAACGTGATTCAAATATCAATGCGAAGCTGCCGCGCCGCGGCTACAAGGAGAATTATTAATTCAATTTACGCACCGCAGGCTTAATATTGAAAATGGCACAACGTAACCGCATTATGTCCGCCACAAGGTAACCAATTTAGACCGAAAAGCAGCACGATGATACAGCGATAACTGACTATCAAAATGCAACTGTCACTCACCGCACGTTTTGCTGGGGATCATGAATAAGATAAATTCGATGACTCACCTGAAATCAGAAAATTGAAATTAGTTTATTGTGTTTATTATGTAGAAATATGAAATAATGTTCTATTGGTAACAAATCCTGGTAAACATTAACAAACAAACAGCAAACTGTTCAAATTGCTTCAATTTACGTTTATTGTACCTACAACCTGAAGTTGATACTATCAATTTGACGAACTCATTCAGAATTCATGTACCTGAATACCACTAGGCATATAGATCGAAGTAAACGTTCACATTGCCTCAATCTCAAATTACTCGTAAATTCTCAGAGCGATAGGGATCGGCATGTCGTGTGTGTGTGTTGGACGCACCTTACAACATCTTGTAAGTTTAACACTTGGCCACGCAGATAATCGACCTATGTGAACCACATCACACACTTACTTTGCTCGAAGCATCTATCTGATCTTTTACGGTCCGTAGCTTTGATTCGATTGCCTTTACCACTCACCACTACACCGGTGTACCCATGAATTCTACCGTTGTTCGAAGTTTTATGTTCGGTGATGGTGTTTTTATATTCACGGTTGACCTATGACGTTAAGGATGAGTCGTGATGCACTATAAGGTGTATTATACTAAACCACGTGTGCCTATCGTTCTAAAACGCTTTTAAAACGGATTTAAAACCAAAACGGTTTTGAAAACGTTCATGTAAACGCTTTCAAAACGTTTTCGAAACCATAATCGTTTTAAAAGCGTTATTTCCAAGTTATCCTTCGAAACTTTTAAAGTAAAACGTCTCCAGGAGTAATCACCCTTCTAATACATGTTAAATGGTATTTAGGACAGCTATCCTGCATATATATTACTACCCCTTGCCGTGCAGACTGTGGAGTCCTGTTCTGCAGAAGCGTGCAATTGACAAGAGCACCATTAATCACGCTGTCGTCCGGCTAAAGATTAGAGAATATTTTAACAAACTAGCACCGTTCGATGTGACTAATATTCATTTGCCAAGGAAACACACTATTAATCTTAACGAACAGCCGTGTTCGTACGGGATCGTATGTGCGTACACGCTCTAACATGAGCGATAAAACTTGCACCGACACACACACACACACACACGCTAGGAAGAGAGTGGATAAATATGTGCGTTGGTCGTGTCTACATTGTAGAAAATTGTCAAAGTAGACGGTGAATTATTGTTGAGATTGAATGAATTACAAGTGGGATTACAAGTGTCATAGGTGTGCGGTAAACTTGTGAAAATTATATAAATTCAAAGAATATGCAAAAGTACTGCTTTCAAGCTGTTGATAAATCGATAAAAAGCCACCATTCAGAAGGATCGTGGGGAATATCAAACTCGTTCATGAGACCCTCAACATCGTGACATACAAGTAAAGATCGTTCAATTTAAAAATGTGCTTTAAAAGGCTCGTTACGCTTAGTAAATGAAAGCACTGTCACACCTCACGCGAAAAGATTCCATTCCTGTAGCCTAGAACCCAATAACTCGACTTTTTCTTTTGATAAACCTAAGTCTTTAACCAAATCATTCAGTTCGTAATGGTTTATAAGGTGAGGTGTTCCTAAAATGGTGAATCTTCCTGATTTGACAGAGTAACATCAGACACTCGGTCAAATCAGGCAAGTTTCTTCAAACAGTCGAAATTTCTTCTGTGTCAAAAATCGAGGATGATGAAGTGGATGGCGCACTTGGGAGAGGATGGTTCTCTCCATGGTGGATAGGTCGCGATGCTGATGGCAAATTTGGATATTTTATTTTATGCTTATCCTTCTTCGAATCCAGAGACGCTTATCGCGCAAAAATAGCAATCATCCACATGATTGGAAGGCTCTCGCCACAACATTGGAACTTCAAACGGCAATTTCTTTTGCTTCCCTTTCGTCCACTTTAAAAGTTCGATTTAACAGGAAATACAGCATATATTAGGGGTCCATGGTTTTTCCAGATCTCCAATTCTAAATCCAAAATAGCAGCAGTAAGCTGCTTTTATCTCTTCTGTAATTTTTTTTTCAAATATGTCACTACATAACAACCGCACAAACTTATTTGGTGAATTTTTACAACATCTTCTTTGATCACTTCCCATATTTTAATGTAAGTATGAAAGGAGGCATTGTCCATACATATTATGGTGTTGACCACACCTACAAGACCGCGGGCTAAATATCGCCAGTTTCAACGAAGCCACATGGATTGCTGTTATTGTGGGTCTTTCTTTTTCGGGCGTGCCATGTCGTGATTGTGTTCCTTTCAAGCATGACGTCTTACAACTATTACCATTCTTTTAATAACTCTTTTATTAAAATGTAACTCGTATTTTGATGTTACAACATTATCTTAATTCAATTCATACAATCTGTACACATTTATCGCTTGTTACAACAAAAGATAGGTAATTTCGTTGGCATTAATTAGGTTTCTTGGTATTCTGAAATGAAATGAATAAAAATCTGAAAAAATCGGATAATCGTAAGACACAGTAATAATGATGCGTTTTTAAAACGTCATCCATTGGTTTCAACGGCAATCCGCCCGTTCTCGTCGGTGCGAAAACATGGCCGCTGACAATCTTTTATCCAATTTATTAGCGTCGAGCATAAATTTAATCGGCTTAAGCATTCGACACCGGTCATAAATCGCAACCGGACGAAAGCACACCACCACGCCAGTACTGGACTCGGAGTAATCAAAATTCTTCTGATGCGCCGCTCCGTTTGCGCATCACTTGATTTATTAATAATTATTATTTGGTTAATGGCTGCTCGAGGGGTTCCCTTTTCATCAATTCTCATACGTCGTAAACATGCAACTTGTCCACTGGTAATTGGTAACTATGAATTTTTTTCTTATCTTTAATAAATTATTTCATTGACGTTTTGTTTATTTCATTGTTGGTATTAACATAGGTTATTTAATAAAATAATAAAATACATTACCGAAATGGCAGTATGTATTACCGAAATGATATTATGAATTACCGAAATGATTTCTTTAATTATAGAAATATTACAAAGTTTTTACTTTTTCACTTTGTTGATAATAAACAAATACGACATAAAACATCAACGTTACATTAAATTTAGTTAACACACCCATCAAATTAAATATTAATTTATGCAAACAACTCCCATAATTACTCAAGTTCATATCGATTACGTCCAACTATCACCACATACTTCTTTACCTGAGAGAAGATAGCCATAAAAGATATCCATAACCTTTTTTGTTTGAATTTATTAACGAAACATATGTCAATTGAGCATAACTTCGAGCTTTCAAGAGTAGTTACTTCTATTAATGACCTATAATTTGTCGTATGACTCAAAGTTATGCAAGCACATTTACAGAAGTTATTAATGTTTTTATCAGTGCGGCGGTGGCTTCTTTGTTATGCAGTAGGTCCACATTATGATCATTCAAGGTGTGTTATCGAGTGAGCATAACTTAGAGCTTTCGAGGGTAGTTACTTCTATTAATTACCTACAATTTGACGTATGAATCGAAGTTATGCAAGAATATTTACAAAAGTTATTAATTATTTTATCTGTCTGCCGTCGTGTCCTTGTTGTAGGTCAAATTTATTATCATTTAAGGGGTGTTCTTGAGTGGACAAAACTCCGACCTTTTCAGGGTAGTTACCCCTAATAATTACCTACAATTTGACGTATGAATCGAAGTTATGCAAGAATATTTACAAAAGTTATTAATTATTTTATCTGTCTGCCGTCGTATTCCTTGTTGTGGGGTAGGTCAAATTTATTATCATTTAAGGGGTGTTCTTGAGTGGACAAAACTCCGACCTTTTCAGGGTAGTTACCCCTAATAATTACCTACAATTTGACGTATGAATCGAAGTTATGCAAGAATATTTACAAAAGTTATTAATTATTTTATGTGTCTCCCATCGTATTCCTTGTTGTGGAGTAGGACAAATTTATTATCATTTAAGGGGTGTTCTTGAGTGGACAAAACTCCGACCTTTTCAGGGTAGTTACCCCTAATAATTACCTACAATTTGACGTATGAATCGAAGTTATGCAAGAATATTTACAAAAGTTATTAATTATTTTATCTGTCTGCCGTCGTATTCTTTGTTGTGGGGTAGGTCAAATTTATTATCATTTAAGGGGTGTTCTTGAGTGGACAAAACTCCGACCTTTTCAGGGTAGTTACCCCTATTAATTACCTACATTTTGACGTACTAATCAAAGTTATGCATCAACTTTCGCAATTGTTATAAACATTTATATAACCCACTTGATAAGCCGCACACCAATTTACCGCTTTACTCATGTAAGAGGGGTTGTAACCATAAGGGTAGTGTCGTATAGATACCATTACTAGATGCAGAATTTCATGTAGATTCCAAATTTGTTATCCCCGATGTTCTACGGTATCGGCGCATGGCGTTATTTGCAATTCTATTTGAGGACACCATGAGCTGATTTAGATGACGCGCTGGTAATTAGATCAATTTTTTTGCTAAACCGTCCGATATTTTTTGTGGACAAAACTCTGGGAAATACTACTTGAATAGCTCTATCGATTGACATATGTTTCATTAAGAAAATCGAACAAAAAAAGTTATGGATACCTTGTATGGCTATCTTCTCCCCGGTTACTTCTTTCATTCTTATTTCAACGATTATTTTAATATTACGCACATTTACCTCGCAAATGGGTCGATAATAACGGTCTACAGTCATGACTGTAATCAAGAATTCCGGAAGTGGCCGTATAAAGTATTCAAATGCCTTTTTAATTCCACTCTAGGCATAACAAATTAACATCAAATTCTCACGTTAATGAGACCCAGCGTCTTGTGTGTGTGCGCCAGCTAACGCTGGAATATCCGTGTATACCGACAAGGGGCTTTCGCAATTCACACAACGTGACTACGTGTATTTGCATACTAAATTACCTGAGATTGATAAACGCGCTCAACCCTTCCTTTTTAGCATGCACACAAAAGAAAATAACAAGTCAACGCTTAAGGATTATGCATTTTTCTTTAGGGTTAATTAGTTTTTTATAATATGTGCAGGGATTTCTGGAAAAGAATTATGTACAAGCATTACATACACACTAGAAAAACTAAATTGCCCAATGCACACTAAAAAAGCGACATTTTGCTGCGTAAAACTGGTATAAAAAGTAGCGGTTGTGTCAGCCATGGATGAAATAGAAATGAACGGTATGTACCGACAGTCAGAGTCGTACGTAGCAAAAATGGCGTACAAATTGTTATTGTCATTAGTGTAATGGGTAGGCGCTTCCATCGCGGGCACAAATTAACTCGATTATATCAGAGATAAACGTTTGAATGAAAATTAATTAGTGTTTCTGTGGAATAGTGATGCTCACAGCACGGTCACCACGGCCAGTGATTCAGCATTAGTTTTATCTTAAGGGGCCCATTGAATGGCCATGGTCGGAGCATTAATTGATTTGGCGAACACTTCTATAATCGTCGTTCGTTTCTATGAAACACGTAATAGTTAATTATTTTCTATTATTGCGATTCTTATGTTGTTAATTTGTGAGAGATTGGTTTCGATTTTTATACTAAATTTAGGAGGGTAATATATATTGTGCATTGTTGATTTTTACATCAACAATGCATCTTGACTCGTAAAGAAATTATTAGAGTCTAAAAAATAGAAAAACAGCGACATATATCAGAAAATGAAATATATAACTGACCTACTCGGTTCTTCTCTAACAATAATGTTATTTCAGACCATACAATATAATATTATTATACTAGGAAACAATTTTAGGAAAGGTATTGAATATTGTATTATGCGAAATGTGTTTACAAAAATGTACGCAGGCACAACCACATCTGGCATGGTCGAAGTCGAACCAGAGAACAAAAAATTGTTTTCGTTCAACGTACAGGTCGAGTGGAGAGTATTTCACCGTTGAAAAAAGCACTTACACTACGACTAGGACACGTTTTTGTCCCTCAAGCCAGCGGACTATAGGAAATAAGTTATTTTCTATGTATTTTTCTAAAAATACAATACCGATATGGTATTCGCTCGCGAACAGCCAAATATCTTTGCTCTAGTATACATTTGTAAAGATTGTTAGGTTAATTTCCGTAAAGTAGAAATTGTTTGGGTTTAATTGTAGAAAGACGTTTGAATGATATAAATCTGGTTTTATAATAAAGATCGGCCTTGAGATAAATAAATATTCTATTTGAAATTAAATAATTAAGACAGACATATAGATTTTAGTGAAAAGATTACTATTACTATTAAAAAAACGTGCGGTTTAAAAATTATTAAATTTAATTTAAAAAATATTGCTATGTCTACAGGCGGGGAGATGGCGCTGACTTGCTCTAGCACACATTGGTTTAGTTTGAGCTTATATAAGCTGAGCTATAGAAAACGAGCGGTATTCTGGTTTCTTGTCATCTGGGAATAAGTCTGCATTCTTTATTCGAGACAAATGATCTAAAAAGTCCACCATAATCGAATTGTGTCTTTCGACATGGGACTTTGATTATAATCCAAACATAATTAAATAATGATTAAACGAAAAAAAGATTATTTATTTTAATTTAACAAAAAAATATTCAGTTACAATATTTATTATCCAATTTGAAAGTACACTTTACTGAAACTAAACTACTACATATTTGACTACTTGTTAAATCAACCTTCGATTTTATTAAGTTAAGTACTAAATTATTAAACAGTAAAGGAAGATATGTTATTAAAAAGGAACGTAGAGTTCTTGAAAGAAAATGTTCATATCTTTTGAAAAAATATGTTTTTAAATTTAAATTATTTAACGTTCATACAAATACGATAGCTTTGAATTTAATAAATCTTATCAAAGAAATAAGTTCTTTGCGGCAACCAAATCTTTATCTGTCACTATTTAACATCGATTTTTCTTTGACTTGAAGCAAATTCTTTTCATTAATTTTTTTTCTCTCTCTGTGTAAGGCGTAATAGCCATAATATATAAGTCAAGACTTCTGTTACTCCTCAAATGGAAAATAGCATTTCCAAAACCTAAACCGCACGTATGTCCGCCATTCTCTGAAAGAAGTACCTATTTCACCACGTAACCAACATAACAAAGCCCCGCCATCAACAGACAATAAACAACGAACACCACGGACAGCAAAAATTCCGAAACGTCACGTCGCATTATCCTGCATAGTCCAACAATGGATAGCAGCCTTTTGTGCGGCAGCAGCGCCACCGATTCAAACAAACTTCGAAAACAAACGAAACGTCACTCAGGCTTCTTCCTGCGGGCGGCGGCGGCGGCGACCAGCATCCCCGATACCAACAGGCTGTGACGATGTCCTTTAGGAAGTAGCCGGACAGGACGTTGATCTACGAGCGCATAAGAAGCGACCATACAGCAGAGGAAGCGACTATACAGGAGAGCAAGTCTCTTTCTAACTTAAGCAAAAAGAAGGAGATAGGATAGCGCTAAGCGTGCGATGATAGGAAACGAGTACTTTCAGACTAACGCCACCAGGCACAGGACGAGGCGGAATAGTGACGGTCAACGCGAGATCTAAACAAAGGAGTAGCCGCCTAGCCAACATGTGAATAGACATACCGCGCATCCAACAGTGTGGAGGCGTATTCCCGAAAACAAGCGGATTAATCCGTATACGGAACCATCTATCTCTCTTCTTCTATTCGCCTAAGAAAGAAAGAGATAGATGGTTATATTCCGTCGACGGATCGCTGGTTAACGAGTCGAGAATGTCGTTTTAGAGGGAACAGGTAGATGCGGTTGGTTTGTGCACGACCAACAGCGAAACGAATTGAATTTCCAGTAGTTTTTAATGCGACGGTTGTCGTGTAGCGACCGAAGACGTAATGCAACAACGGTGGGAGGATGATTTAGTAAGTTGGAAAGAAGAGACTCGCGCGTAGGTACCTACTCGGGGTTTTTGGTTGTGGTTATGTAGCCGGTGGGCGATAAATCGTATGGCGTTCGGTAGCTAAATTAGGTGGTAAAAATGTTGTTGATGTCTCATGGTTTCGTTTGTGTCAAGTCGTTTTTTTTTATCATTTTTGTTACGTTACTCATATTAAACCTATATAGAACTACGAAATATACAGTTTTCCGGTTTCCCTACTTTTTATGCCACGAAACACTTATAATCCTTTATATTTTTAATATTTTAAATATACAGTGTCGGCCAGTTCCAGCCACCGCATCAGTTTTGTGCGAGTGCGAGAGAGAACGTTTGAAACACATCCCCACCAATTCAGGCACCGCGCTAGCACGGCCTCGTGGTTGGTTCATGTCGCTTGGTGGGGGCATGCAGCCTTTGCTTTCTTACTCTCTCTTATGGGGTATACGGCGTCTGGAACTGGCCGACACTGTATATTCTTCACTCAACGGTAAGTAAATAATCTCAAAATACTACTCACCGAAAAGCTAACGTTGAATACAGAACTGGATAACTCACCTAGAAAAAAAGAAATTAAAGTCAATTAAATTTGATTTTTAAACAACATGGCGGTTAAAATTGAAAACATCAATAAAACCACTCGTCCTCTAACACAAAACATCTTAAAATCAATCTCAAAAGGAATTTTTTAATTAAATTTCATATCAAAACATTAAATTCCAACGAAATATCTTTTTTACGGCAGTAAACACTACGAAATAACGTCAAAACGCCGTCCCATAGTGTGCATTTTATGAAGCTACAAAGCAATATAAAGAGACAGGATACAAGCTTCATAAAATGATAAAAGATGATTGCTCCCTCTTTTATAAGCGAGTAAAATCGGCAAAAAGGACGAACGAAGAACGACCGACGATAGGAAAATGCTCTTTTTTGTATGGGTGTGAACCCGTGGGCAGCCGGGTAATGGGTCGCGTGAATTTCAAGACCTACTGGGACGGAGCGCGGACTACCCGCTGTTCGGGAAAGAATTGGATTTTTATTTATCGGACGCGATAAAGAGCGCACGGCGCGGCCGCCGTTCGGTTCGTCTGGGAGCGGACGCACGACGACGCAGGAAAGAAATAAGGAAGAAAAATGAATGAGAGGAAGGTGGAAGGCCGTGGGTCGATGGATTTAACACGCCATAAGAATGTCGATGACTGTAATATTTCCTTAAGTCATTAAGAACGGATGACTCCCACTGTGAACAGGTACAGAAGAAAAAAAACGGTCGCTACGTACACGAACAAGGACAATAATTGTGTCTTATAAATCACGTGACTATCAAGTGACTAGTAACATTTCAATTCTTTGGTGGTATACAGAAAAAAAGGATTGGCAAAAAATACTAGGTACAAACAATTACTGTCTTATATGGAATTTGGAATCAATTACGTACGATATGGTTAATGATGATAAAGAGGATAATTCTCAAACTACGTAAACCAACGAAAAAAATGACCTGTTATGGTAGGATCCGAACCCACGACCTTCAGCTTGCCGGGCAGGTGCTCTCCTCTCCTTATAGAGCACCTGCCTTCTGCTTGTCGTGGGTTCGGATCCTACCACAGGTCATTTTTTCCGTTGGTTTACGTAGTTTGAGAATTATCCTCTTTATCATCAATTACTGTCTTATCAATATTTACCTACTTTTAGTTGTAAATTTACGAATATAAAATTTATCTTTTGAGTGGTAAAATACGTTTTTCAGTATACGACATGTTGAATAATAGTGTAATGGGTCGGAAACCCATTATTTATTTATTAAGATATGATCAAATTAAGCGAGTTATTTGTAAGAACATTCGGGAATGTCAAAGGTTTTTGCTAGGGTTGAACATCTGGTTTAGGATTTGACCGCGTGTTATAAGTTTAAAATTGAAGAGTTGTCATTGGCTAAGAAGAAATGCCGGCTTCCTTTGAGGTCGAGGGATGCAAACGAACAGATCTCGCTCTTCTCATTTTCAACCACCGTAATGTAAAGTATACGTTTTTGTGGAGCGTTCTTAGGCGCTTAAGTTTATCCCTGGTAAGTCTTTTCAACTCGTCTCGCATTTCATTGTAAATTAAATTATTCATATTTCTGCTAAAAGTGTGTCTGTCTAAATCAACTCCTAGGTTTAATTTAAACGTCAATATGTTCAAAGCTTCATTCATTTTTCTATGTAACCTATCAAACGGGATTGTTGATTATTATTGTTAATAGATGTTATTGTTTTGATAAGTGTTTCGTTTCATTTGAGTAGTCTTGCTTTATCAGCCCTTATTAAATGTTAAATACTTAAACGCGTCAGTTAGTAGTCAGAAAATGTGTTCACAAGGTTCAAGAAAAAGAACCCAGTTAGTTTTGCCTTCGAATAAATTGGAAGAGATTTGATGAATTAGAATTTTGACCAGTAATTAAAGCCCTTAAACCGCGCTTGGCCAAAATGCTACCATGTTAGGGAGTCGTGGTGGTTCCCGCCATTTTGACCTCCTACAATAGAACAGAAGGTAGCAAGTAAGTATAGACCGCACAGCACACACACACACACATATACACAAGTCACATTTCAATTAATACAGAATTGAATTGTGCAAACACATGGGCCGTGGTTACTGGGAGCGAGCTACAGCACCCTGTCATCATCATGTCATATCGCCTCAGCGGGAAACCAGTTCTCCAGTTGTTAAAACGAAAATGGACAGGCAATGTACCGAAGAGTGTTTTACCTTCAACGCACACATCTCCGCGTTCACTCGTCACAGACTCCTTTATGCTATGGTCACACCAGGCTGTTTCACAAGCGTGCTATTTGCTTACTGGCTGGTAACAAGCATAGTGTGACCACTCAGCAACGTTCTTTTACCAGTTGGCGAGTGTTTAGCAGCAACCAGCCCACCAGCGCTTGTTTATTTACAGCAACCAATGTTAACTTAGGAAATTATGTATTTTTGAAATGTGTTTTATAAATATTATGCGAGATAATAAAAAGTTATGCTGCAACGTTGATTGGAATGCAAAAGAGACAATACATTGTCTCACTGTTGTATGTACCTACCGGGTGGCATAAAATGCACCAGAAATAGTTGACTTTGTAGTTTGAACTGAGGCTTGCTGGTAGTAGCCACCAGCGCCAGCAGTACTTGCAGAAATAGTTGTTTTAAAAATTCTAAGAGGTAAGAAGAATTTTAAAGAGTTTCGCTATAATTTGCTGAAAGAATCATCAAAATTTACCAAAAACTATTCAAGATACTCAAGATCAAAGTTTCTGATATCAAAAACACTCGTGTAAAGCATCTCTTACTCCAAGAACTGGATACCAGTCGTGAAGAGACTCGAGACTCAACTCGAGAGCAACAATCAGCCCAGCAATCATCCATGTTCGTGTCTGACCTTCGGCGTATTCGGCCGGATTTGGTTTGTCGTCGACGGTTTTTTCGTGGTTGAACACCCTCGCCGCCGAAAATTGGTACCCACCCGGTAATTGCTTTTCTTCGGGGCGGCCGTTTCGACACAGTCGACCACGGCGGCTCCTCCCCATCGGGTCGTGTCCGCGTCTAGCGTTAAAATTTTTATCTGAGCCGTCCGATCGCCGGACACGTACGGATTCTACAGCCGTAAATCATAATAGACCATGGGAACGTGAACACCGCAGAGCAATGTTTCAAAAAGGTTTCCACCGTTTCGGTTCGGTGTTACCGTCTCAGCTAATAATATACATTCCCAGGTTTCGTTGGGAAGACCAACGAAAAAAAATAATAAATAAAAAGTCGTCATTTATTTGTTTACTGTGTTCTTTTTGGCGCTGAGTGTACATTTATCATTTCAGTAACTAAAGAATTGTTCACTCATCATATTAAATCCGCCCCATTACCAATCAACAAATTTCCAACAAAACTTTGCTACAAAGAAATGACGAGAACCGCCTTATTTTCGGCGGAAAGAATAATATAGCTGACTCATCAAAACAACATCGTTTAATCTTCGTCTGCGCCGTGAAAGACGAGGAATGAGGGAAGGAAAGATCGGCCAAAGATCATTAAAAATTGTGGGCTATACCGGCCAAAAAAAGGCGATCCGCGGCGAATGCAGCCGAACAGAATTAATAAAATTCCTTTAATCGGTTAACCAGCTCGAAAAACAGGTTCGCGCCGAATACTCCCAACTTGGGAGGAACACGAAAAGATGTTTAAAATCGACTCTCACAGTTTGGTAAATACTATCCCTCGATAATACTGTAGGAGGTCAAAATGGCGGGAACAACCGCGACTTCCTAACATGGTAGCATTTGGCCAAGCGCGGTTTAAGGGCTTTAATTACTGGTCAAAATTCTAATTCATCAAATCTCTTCCAATTTATTCGAAGGCAAAACTAACTGGGTTCTTTTTCTTGAACCTTGTGAACACATTTTCTGACTACTAACTGACGCGTTTAAGTATTTAACATTTAATAAGGGCTGATAAAGCAAAACTACTCAAATGAAACGAAACACTTATCAAAACAATAACATCTATTAACAATAATAATCAACAATCCCGTTTGATAGGTTACATAGAAAAATGAATGAAGCTTTGAACATATTGACGTTTAAATTAAACCTAGGAGTTGATTTAGACAGACACACTTTTAGCAGAAATATGAATAATTTAATTTACAAAGAAATGCGAGACGAGTTGAAAAGACTTACCAGGGATAAACTTAAGCGCCTAAGAACGCTCCACAAAAACGTGTACTTTACATGACGGTGGTTGAAATGAGAAGAGCGAGATCTGTTCGTTTGCATCCCTCGACCCCAAAGGAAGCCGGAAGCATTTCTTCTTAACAACTCTTCAATTTTAAACTTATAACACGCGGTCAAATCCTAAACCAGATGTTCAGCCCTAGCAAAAACCTTTGACATTCCCGAATGTTCTTACAAATATCTCGCTTAATTTGATCATATCTTAATAAATAAATAATGGGTTTCCGACCCATTACAATACACCTATATTTAAAATGAGTCACCTCCATCGAAAAACTTATACGACCATAAGTTTATCTGGTACAAAATAAAACAAACTTTGTTGCATAAAAACCCTTTGGGGCAAAACGATTTTGGGTTTATCGAAGTACTCATACACACTGTATACACAATGTATATACATACATAACCCCTAAATATCGGAATTTAATAAACGGTCGCCGATGGCCCTTTTGTGCCGCAATATAGCTTTAATGCTCAAAACCGCACCGAAATAATAACAATAGCGACGGCGGCGGCGAGCGGCGGCCAACACGTGGTGGCGATTCTCTTTCGTAATTAATGTGCGGGGGTCCGGTGGCTAATTGCCCCGAATCGTTTAAAATTATCTGCGCCGCGACGGCCATATCGGATTATACGACGAGATATTTACGGGCCCGTTACGGGTTTCACCCTGGGGCGCGTTTGCGGACGCTCGGACTACCCTCCATTTAAGGGTTGTTGAGACGTTTCAGAAATTACCAACGCTCTGTGGTGGCCGGAGAACGTATCTAGGTCTTTGTGGGCGTACTTAGTGGACATAAAGTCGTCCACGTTTCATTTAACTACCATCAGTACTTCTGAAACGTGGTTTATTTTTCTGGGCGGTGCATAGAGGTGAAAATTGACAATCTAGCCGTACAAAAGTCCAAATTCTGCCGTCAGATTATCCAAGATTAGAACCCAACAGACCATGACTTTTCAACTGTACCAGATGGAAAGAGTATTTAATTTTTAATCTATAGTGGAATTTTGGATGGAACCTTTAGTTGCACATTAATAAATCATTTTATATGCGGCGTAATTATCCATCGGTAGTGTTAAACGGCTTTGAATGGATCGCTAGATACGAGCAGATAGCGTTTATACATATTAATGACGGTCGAAAATTGGATTTTCAGCCGACGATCAGCCGGAACAATAGCGAAGTCCCGGGCAAAAAGCATTAAGCCCTACATCCAGTTATTGGCGATCTCTCCCCAAACCGATGGAGCTGTCATTTTTAGGGATTTGCGCGAAATCCACAGGCTTTACATCAACGACGAGACCAGACAGTCCAATAATATATTTTTGATTGCACTTTGTCGGATTGTCTGTACTGTATATACCAACGAAATGGACATGTTGAAGAACTGGAAAAATTGGTAACAAAATGTTCTTTCAATAACCAACGAAATGAAAAATATCAGACGTGCAATTACACTATTTAAAATAGAAAAATTGAAGTATGTAGTAATTTAAAGCGACGAAATATTATAACAAACATTATAATCAACAAACGCCACGAAGAATGTCTACTTATCAGAGATGCAAAGCTTTTCGCAAAACGATATGAATCTATCATGCATGAAAACATAACAGAGACTTTGAAACACTATCCGCCGTGTTCTGAGAAGCAGATAGTCGGGCAGATTGAAAACCCAACCCATTCAACCAAGTCAGACAAGGACCTTTCACGCACTCGTATGACCTTCCAGAAGACCAGAAACCAGTAGCTATTTTAACAAGGTCATTACAAACGGGTCATTCTAAGTCGTAGATTCTAAGATCTTAGGAGAAGAAAGAAGTTGAATTGAAGAATTTAGCTGTTAAATTTTACCAGTTAAATAAAGCATAAAGCGAGTGGCTCTAGCGGTAGAGTGCTGCTCTCCTGCTAGGAAGTCTTGGGTTCAAATCCAGGCATCAGCTGAAGATACTCGTTCCACCGCCTTTCGCAAGAGGCGTAAAACCGTGGGTGCCGGCAACCAGTTGAACACCTCTGGTTGTCGTTATCAAACAGTATGTAAAAATGGGTAAGCACAAAGGGCCAAGAATTGGCCTAGGTGCAGCGGAATAAACCGCACCCAAAACAACTACAACAACAACAAAGCATAACAATATTTTAAACGCTCATGAAAGTTTCAGGTCCAAGAATTTCGCTTTTATAAAAGCAGCGATTTTCTTGTGGAATATAAATTACTCCGCAGATTTCAATAACGATCCTGTTGACCGTAAAACGGACTCTTTAGAAATCTTCTCTCCTCCAGACTAACTACTTCTGCGCCATTAACAGTGCAACCAGGAAAAGATAAAATCCGCCTCGGGATGCCGCGGTCTCGTTTCTTGTTCTCTCTCTGCAGATCGCATCTTTCCGCCCGCATATCCGCAATTCCGAACCAAGGATTCGTGCCAGAAACATTCTCCATCAATCGGGTACCGTACGCTATTCGATGAACCGTTTTCGAGATTTTTCCGCAGGTGTTTTGTTTTTGTATGGATCGGATAGACGTATTTCTATGGTGTTAGGGATTTTTCGATATGTGTGTTGGTTGACTGTCGCCGCGTTATCCTGTTGTGCAATGCGGTAGCGTGCCGTTCGACAGTTAGGGATCCGGATTTATGTGTCCAGGTTGGCAGGATTGGCCGGAACGCGCCATGGACTCAAGTCTCTCACCTCACGACGCTTGGGTCAATGGTCAGAGCAACGAGTGTAAGGTGCCTACGTTCTGTTGTTACTGCATATAATATTAAATTATTTCAAGGGGATCCAGGAAATCTACTGACTTTTATTTGAAGCAATTCACTAGCTAATTGAACGTATTATTTCAATAAAAAAAATGGTCTAGTTTGCAATAGAACTATTTTAGGTTTGTCTAAATAACACTCCCAAGTTCAATCACACAGATAATTGTAGAGAAATCCTACAGCAAACCAACAAACCACAACATCGAAGCAATCAAATCTCGAAAACGATTTACGTACCAATTTTCACACGCACACAATGTCAATCATTCTTTTCATCGCACCGTCCGAAAGAATCAGCAATTACCACGGGTAATTCTATAATGCATCAACAACACTCGACCATACGCATTAAACCATTAGGTAAATCGTCTATAATTGTTATGTTTGTGCGGTCCAATTATCCGAGACGTGTTATTACCGACAGAAGATTTCTGTGACGTCCGTTCTACTTCTCGCCCGAGATTTCGACATATTCGAAGATTGGACCTCCGAGCCGGATATTAGGGTTGTCAGATCAGTTTGGGCATAACTATTGACATAATTATAAAAATATATTAAAGTACAGTAGATCTGTCAACCCTAGCAAAGAGAAAAGCAAATTTGACCGTACATTATACCTTATATCTTATATTATACTCCTGTATAAACAAAATGCTAATTACACCTGCTTTCTGAGCAACGTTGCGTTCACAATGGATTGATTGCGTAAGTATACGTAATAACCTGTTCTATTTGTAGGGCAAGTTACGATCTAACCTCCCACGATGTGCAAAGAGCGCGTTTTCAATTTAAGCATGACGGGTGTGACGAAATAAATTAATGATTTCTATTTCGTGTGTGAATAATTCGGTTTGTTAATTAAGGGAGGTAAAAAAACTGGGTTGGGCTTTGGATTATAATGGGTTTTTGAGATTATGGTGCTTAAGGGTCTGTTTTCCATCGTTAATAAATTTTAAACTTGCAGGACTGATAAAACAGCAGCGAAAAAAGTATCTTTTAAGATTTACACACACAAAGAAATGTTTAAGACATTGATGATGTCTTGCGAAAATTTACCCCGAACAAATCAATGAAGTTTTCAATTAAGAAGAGCTTTTTGATTCAAAACTCACAAATTTCTCCTTTGCATGAACTTTTTTACCCCTTTGCAGCAGCGGTAGATGTGTAGTTTGAACAAAACAACAAAATTATTCACTTCAAATCAATATATTATGTCGAATGTATATTATTATTGCTTACTTTGAATAAATGATCGCGTTTCATTTAAAAAAACTTGCAGTGAGAATGAAATACTCTATTCAGAACACAGAAGGTGTTGAACCAAACCTAAAAATCTTTTTCTGAAACATTCCTTTTTCCAAGCAAAGCAACCAATTACTTATTCTGATCATTATTATTCTCTTTAATCCATCCAGTGGTTGAAACAAAACAATATTAATTTGGTCGAAATGTTTCAATATTTGAAGTAATACTACAAAGTTTCATTCAAAACTACATATAGTCCTTTGTAGTTGATGGCTATTTGGTGTGTTTTGTATTTGGTGTGACTTAATAATTTACTCATTGCAACTAAATTTATCTTGAATCAAGTACTTAACCCGAAAAATTTGTCTTGGCTGAAGTGGATAGTTATTTTGTGGATATGGAAATCAACCGTTGTTTTGATTCAATGTAATTTGACTTGAATTGAGCATTTTCTCTGTGTGCAGCATCTTTTACATACACCTAAACAGGAACTTTAATATTCACATTCCGTTGCGACAATAATAACATTCGGTCAATTACTTTATTATGGGCCATAATACGACTATTAATACAATCCCATAAATAGCTACGTCAAGATTCGAAAGTGATATCCGCGATATAGAATCTTCAGTACGCCGCGCCGACTGTCGTTTTTATGACGGCAATATTCTCGTTAAGCTCCTCCGTACCGTTCTTCGTTCCACTTTCTTCAAGACATTGTCGGAGGAAATCTTGCCTTTACCATCCTGTAATCCCCTGTAATCGCCTCGACTCCAATCTGTTCGTCCTCAGTCTCCATACGCTTGCCTATATTTAACTGTTAACTGTCGTGCACATACGGCCCCTTCAGTCGCCTTTCCTTCAAGCAGTGTTGCCAGATTAAGCAATAAATCACTATACTGGGAAAAGATTATATTCTTGTAGCCTAGAACCCAATAACTCGACTTTTTCTTTTGATAAACCGAAGTCTTTAGCCAGTTTAACCAAATCATTCAGTTCGGACTGGTTTATAAGGTGAGGTGTTCCTAAAACTTCAAATGGTGAATCTTCACGACTTGTCTGATTTGAGAGTGTGATTTCAGGCACTCTCTCAAATCAGGCAAGTTTCTTCAAACAGGCGACATTTCTACTGTGTCAAAAATCGAAGACGACAAAGTGTAGGTTCTTCTTTGATCACTTCCCATATTTTCATGCACAGAATGTCTGTGTAAATTAACTTAAATAACACAAAAAACTTGTTGATTCGTAATAATTTGAACAATCTGTTATGAGAACGTAAGCACAGAAGGCTAATGCAAGCGAAATATATGACTTCAAATAAAATGGATCTTAGACCTGTCACAACACTTTGATGATTTGATCTATAAAAAGTGATGTTAGGTCAACAAAAATATGTGATCCTTGTTCTGACTGTAGAACTGGATTGTTTTTAGTAACAGTCTATCAACCAGAACTGGCAAATGTTACATGTTTTTGCTAAGGGCATCAAGAGATTTTGACCAAACTGATCCAAACTGACTTTGACCAGCTCATCCTCCAGCAAATTTAAATCTTGCGAATTAGAAAATTTTGATAGAAACTGTAGAAGGTTTGGACGTTTGAATGTTTGAACGAAGTAGTCAGAAAGTGTTGATGATTGATGACAAGTAATCGAAAAATCTGGCAACGCTGCGTTGGTTCAATGTTGTGGCTGCGCGCTATTAGAATAGACTGTAGAACACGGTCGGGGCCACATAACCATAAATTAAAAATAAATTAACGGTGCATAATAAATTACATCAGGTCGAGATCAGCGGTAAATCTCTGGCCTTAACTGGTACAGATCGCTCGAAGCAGACGTAAAGCGCATGTAACACGTATTCGTGGTACAAATTAGAAATTGTTGTGGGTTGTTACGGTTAAGTGATGGTTTTTGTGGAGTGTTTGGATATGGCTGAGCTTTACGTGTGGAAGAGAGAAGTTTTCCTGTCATTTTTTTCGTTTGGTTTAATTATATCAGAGTCTTTAAGACTCAGTCCACAACAAGAAGTAGAGAAATAAACCTCGTAGGAAAACACACGGATGCGTGACGGTATATTATTATGTTATTTGTATCGAAAGGTGCCTTGTATTGTTATAATCTCAATATAGTATTATTATTATTATTATTATTATTATTACCTACCCTATGGACATGCGTTTCATTGATGTTTCAGCCTCTATACGTTTAGAGAGTTTATAAAAAGTTGGAAATCAAAAGGGTCTAAGTACCAAATATTCAAAATGAGTACTTCCCTTAATTGTTTTTAGGCCTAATTAATGTTTTTAACATACTTGATTTGTGATACAAACGTTATTTGGTTAATGTGTCTATTTAATTAATTGTTTCGTTATAAACTTGGAGTCTTACAGAAGGGCTAAGTACCATCAGCTGAGATAATCAAAACGGTCCAACTGACATCAGAACCTACCCACGGGATATGTGCCACATCACATTATCTCAAACATAAATCGGTATATTTAGATTGGAGACTTCCGCGGTTCGAATCACTAAGTTCTAGTTTCCGGGAGGAAACCGCGTCAATGACGATAAAGTTGTCAAAGTTTCGCACACATGTTGCAAGAGGCATCTTCAGGACGTAACAGTAAAAGAGCTACGAAGAGAATCTCTTCTCTTCTCGTCATTGACGTGGTTTCCTCTCGGAAAATTTCGAAAATTTAGAAATTTCGAAAATTTAAATCAGGTATTTTACCAAATTAAGCGTCAGCTACTCTTATACTTCAATAGGAAAGGTATATTAACAAGAATACAAGGTATTTGTTTATTGGTTATATAAATAGAAACTTAATTAAGACACTTAATTCAGTATTAAGCAAACTCTCGGATAAGGTCCGTATTAAAGTGTTCAGCTTCGCCTGGCAAGTACTCCATCATGTTCTTTAGGTCTTCTAGCTTATCTGTTTGTATATGCGGTGCGTGTTATCTTTTGACCGTCGTACGGACTAAACTCGAATTGATATTGACATAGATCCTTTTGATTGTTACTGAGGGTGGCCTGTAGAAACTATTGACACAAAAACCTCAAAAAACATAAAAATGGCACGAGTATTAGTAGTACATGAGTTTCAACGGAACGATTTAGACTTTAGCGGTAACATAAACAAATATTAGCACACCTCAACGGTACCATAACCAATAATACCAACAGACAGAATATACCGCTTGTTGGACCTCATATAAGACGTCCCACATTCGTTCCTCGGCATATAAACAATGCGCTTAATCGCTAAACATTCGCAAAACAGCGATTACCAACGAGATTAGGGCCACGGATCAGATATTATGACAATGAGCGGTGGTATCACGTCCTCCGGTCTACATCTGCAATAATTCCCACGCACCGGTGTCTGAAGGACCTGCAAAACGTAGGACAATTATCCTGGACCCAGTACGTGCATGTTCACTTTGCATACAATGCTCCATTTTGTTAAATTGCGACGAGAGAGATGGTTTGCGATCGCGGATCGATGGACAATATTGTGAGACTGATAGAGCGGAGGCTTATTTATCTTTTATATTGACTCTGGTTGTCTGGGGGCGGTCTGCAGTGCACCACGGCTGACATAACACGACAAGTCGCTCTTCATAACTTATACCAACAGTGCGAGAGGTGAAAGGTAAACACAAGGTGCGGATGAGCGTTGACGAGGCGACGTCTGTAACGTGGTAATCCCCAAGTCAAGAATTCGGCGTTTATTTTGATTTTGATGCTTCTTATCTTTGTTTTCAATTAATTCTTCTTAATGTAATAGAATGTTGATTTTTAGATGTTGAGTGCTGTTTGATGTGTGGCAGAAAAAAAAACAGTATAAAAAATGAGAGAATTCATTCTCTTCGTAGCTGTGTTACTGTTACGTCTTGAAGATGCCTCTTGCAACAGAGTGCAAAACGTTGACTGCTTTATCGTCGTTGACGCGGTTTTCTCCCGGAAATCTAGAACTGAGTGATTCGGATCGCGGAAGTCTCCAATTTAAACACAAATAGGTTTCATTTTAATTGGTATTTTATAGCATGGCTGGCCACAGTTATCTCCGAATTCCATGGCCTAAGGTATATCACATAAATCCTCTTAAAATAATCCGGTCAAGTTCCACATTTCGGTAATGAGTTTTTCCGCGGTGGCATTCGGCATGGAATGAGGGCGCAATTCGAATCGGGTAAAAAGAACCGGTAAAAAGCGCGTGACTGTGGGTCATAAACTCGAGGTCCCCATTAAAAGCGAAGTTCCTTTTACCGGCAAACCTACTTTTTTGCCACGAGTAGGTATGCGTCCTAAAGGCACGGCACAGCCGTGATTTATGCCTGATACGAGGTATATGATATTTATAAACCACGTTTATATACACGTATATATATAGTGGTATAAGGAGCCAAGCGAAACGCTACGGTAAATCGAACTGATCGGGTAAAGTAAAAGGAATATCGCTTTCCAAAATATCTGGCTTCCCAAATACCACAGTATGTGGAACGTATCATTGTCTAAATCTTTTACATGATAAGTATAGTTTTCATAAGACTAGATATGTATGATATGTATGGATCTGACATATTTTAATTAGATCCATATTACAATGTATTCTTGATGTCTTTCTTGTATGACTTAAACGATGCGTCGAATTTCTTTGTGGGCAGCTTCTAAAGCCTCTACAGATAAAATTCCTATAGGTAACTCAAAAGAAGAAAGCCCAAGTATCGAATAAATCACCATGACTGATTTCAATACATCGCTCTAAAAATATATGTTACGGTTAAAGTGATAAATGTGGTTTGTATTAATAATTACCGGCTATTATTAATAATAACCGCATCATTTGGTCAATGTGATTAGAAACACTTAAATAATCACATGGACCGGCTATTATTAATAATTTCCTAACGGGCACGGTAAAAGTGATAAAAATGTTACTTTTTACAAAAGATCTTTTGTATACAGTCTTCAAAGAAGTTAGCTCAGTTATTTTGATTACTATGTAAGCTATTATATTTATTTACTCGACGCAAATCATCACTACGGCTACCCCAATGACCAAAATTACGAATAATACAAAACATTGATAATACAGAATGCTTTTTTTGTCTCCCTTGTACTTTAGAAACTACTGTATATAATTGATACTGATATTTGGTATACACCCAAAGACGACTCAATGACGAAAACATAAAAAAGAACAGTTTATACAGAGTGTTCAAAAAAGTTAACCATTTTATTATCAATAACACCCATTTTTATATTTAATGCATGTGGGTAGTTTGTTGTAAATGTACAATTACAATTTATTAAGTAAATTCTCAAATCCTAATTATTTTGAAATTTTGCGCATTTAATAATAATTTTTTCAATATTGTATTTTCATGCAAATATGTACATGCAAGAACTAGACTAGTTTACATAGATGTTTTTACATAAATTGCACCGCACAAATGATGCAAACATTTTTGTATGGTTCTGTTCCTAACACGGTATTTTTACTTTTGGTGTTTGACAATAATTTTATAAATAAAAGATTAAACATGGTAACAACTTGCCTCAATCTTCCCTACATTAGTATGTCCATTACCTATACCTACCCTAAGTATATCTAATATCTCACAGATATATTTATTATAAAAGTGTTTATCACCAACAAAAAATACAAAAAAAAACAAAAGAAGATGATGTCCTATTGTTACAAACTTTATTTCGTTTTATTTTTACAATATAAATGGTGTCATTGTTGTACTACCACAAAAAATAAAGGTCTAGAAGGACTTTTGTATTCAAAATTAAATATAAAACATTTTTTTAAGTTTTGTATTAAAAAGATAATAAAGTTGCAAATAAAAATATTTTTTTTGCCACGAGTTGCAAAATGCAGAAGCACTACGTACGTTTGCACTGATAAAATAATACAAACCGAGTTTCTAATTTATTACTTACTTTGTTTTTAAGAATTGCGCAAATAAGCATGACCCAAAGAGTTACACACTCGTGCATGCAATTAGTGTGGATTGGCATTTTTTAGTCTCGTTTTGATAATCTTCCTTATTTTAGTCATGAGTAGTAACTAAATAAGTTAGTCAGGACTAACGTTACTAAAGGCCCAACACTGAAAACCCAGTGAATAGATTCGTTGTGTGGCGATTATGTAGATACTAACAGAATTTCAAATCTGAGGCTCTATTATATTGTAGCATCACCTTAATGCAATATCGAACTGAAATATATCACATTGACCACAGCAAATGAAAAATGCAGACAACTGTTCAGCTTACTTCTGAACCGGTGATGGACTACTCTGCGTTATTGCGATGATCAGGAATGAATAAGTTTTGGCCTTGCCCATCGTTAATGTCGAGCAGATCCAAACGAAATAATCCAACAATTGAGATGTTTGGTTAAATACAAATGCAAATTACACATGTCACTCTCCACATTCCACAATCTCATTTCGAAAAGTACGCTCAAAACTTCCAGCAGAAATATTAAATTATGCAAAAAGCACAATCAAATAAAGGGAAAAGTTCCTATTGGGCGAAGAAGGCGTGCTTCAGCCGTTCGTTATGTCTCTAAATATAGAGGAAACGTCTTGAAAGATCCCCTTTCTTTGGTCTCCTCGTTTACATTTAATGTAATGTCAGAATCAGGAAGCCGGAGTAGGGCTAATGCTGCGTAAATTAACTGCTTCTCTCTCCCTTTTCTCCATGTTTATTTTTCCTCGCTTCCCTGCCATACACAGAACACCGAATAACACGACTGCCGAGTCGTTTAAACATAAATAAAACAGAACATACATATATACACTGGATGCGATACGATGCAGTTAACGCCCATATGCTATTTTGATGCTTGCTTTGATTTTAAATTTTAGTTTTAGTAAGGTTTTAATCATATAAAATCCTTTCATCTCTTCTGTCGATTAATTTATTATATTGAGTAAGTATAGGCTATACAAATAGACATTTAACATGTATGTAAATGTTAGATAAATACATAATGGGATGTTGCAATTTTAGCTGTGTTTACGAATTAGTTGCATGTTTGTCTACGTTAATGGTAATGTTGAAATATCGCGGTGTTACGGCAGTACTGACAGTCTAATGGCGACATTTATGAACCTGCTTTGTCACTATTAACCTTTCATTTGACCGTAATGATTAGATCTCGTCATTGTTCGAAACGAAAACCGCACTCCACTCACCTTTACTATAATATTACGAAGATGGATTGGTTTTTTGATGTGACATTTCTGGACTACGTACAAAACTAAAATATGAAGGTGAAAATTACGTGTTTTGTGACTTGCTGTATCTTCGACTTTAAAATTATATATTATCTATGAAGTGCAGTACACAAAATTAAATTATGTAACTTTATGTAAGGTTTTGTCAAATAGGCCAAAAAGGCCTTGGAAACATTTTATTCACAGATAAGGTTACCTAATATTGGTCTCCAATAACAATTGTAGTCTTTGACAGATTTACGAAGAATTATTTGCTTTGACACGCTCTGTATATCTGTAATAAATTTTCACGCTTTAGTATAGCTGGACAATGAGTAAATAATAACAATGTAGATCAAAAAGTATGGTCATGCTATGGGGAGGTTTTTTGCGACTGGGAATTTTAATTAATAGATGAAAATTGCGTGCGCGTTAGCGGTGGTATTATTGACATTAATTTGGGATATTTAAAAGTCTGCCCCCCCCCCCCATTTTAATGGCTTTTCGGGGAAAGGGTGTGCTGGATAAACTCTCGTTTTTTATTTTATGGTAACATCAAACGATAAAGTGCGGAATGATTTGCTCTCTGCTTTTAATGCTGATATTGTTTGTGTAATGTAAAACTGACCCTCCACTGTAATATAGTCCACTAAATATATTGTATAATAGATAGATTTCATTAAAAATAATAAACTACATTTAGCGTAAATAAAAGTACAGAATGCAAATTTAATCCACGTTTGTTGCAAATTGCAAAGTCTACTTCAAAAAAAAAATGGTTGAAAAATAAATATTGTTTATTGTGTACAAATCATCTAGATATTTTAGATACTAAGCAAGTATTTTATGATAGGTACTCCATAGATTTTGGTATCATCGAACAAGCAGTAATCACTAAGACAATTCTCTTCGTAACTGTCTTACTGTTACGTCCTGAAGACGCCTCTTGCAACAGAGTGCGAAACGTTGACTATTTTATCGTCGTTGACGCGGTTTTCTCCCGGAAATCTAGAACTTAAGCAGTCTGACAAGTGCACCTCATCGAGTATTTCTCTTGTTGTCAAATTCAAGTACATTAACCTCAATTCGCTCATACACTAATAAATTGTAACAGTAAATGAAATGCTACGACTTTTTATGCCAATATACTTAAATATATTTACAGTTAATAATTAAGCTTATGTTATTGACCAATAACTGTTTGGAGATTTATTTTTTGTTAATGATACTGGCCTTTAGTTTTGTAAGATTTCCCACAAACCAACTTATTGGAACAAGTTGAACCCTTTCAGACATAATTCCGATACCTAATTAAAAACGAATTTCGCAAATTTCATACTGATCGAAACGGCCGACTGGGAGGTTAAACTCATACAGGTTTTCAGCGCACCATTCCCGCCATTCCAGTGGATTTTTTCCCTCGCAAAAATTCGTTCCTCGAAGAAGATCTCGAAGACCCATAACTATCCCCATTAAACATAATTTGCATGTTCGTGTTTGGAATAATCTCCGCTCTCTGAACCAGCACCCCCATTTGTCCGCACTCAACTACCCATATATACAAGCACCAAGCCGCCATATATTCCCATGGTACGTCCTTCAACGATCGTCGGACAAATTAACCCACAAAGGAATCTTTCTCATCAGACAGGTTCTCTTTCTCTTCTCCTCCACGCTAACTAACAATTAGTGGGTTAGAAGATAAGGTGGTACGCAAGGTTGTACTACCTCTGTTAGAAGAGATCTGAGAGCCCACTTTTTTAAGTATATTGACCAACAAACTCACTACTTTAATTTATTCTCTCAGAAAATTATAGAGAAATTCTTAAAAATTCAGTTTTTACGATAACACAATTTTTAATCAATTTAATCAATTTTTAATTTTTTTGAGCTACGATTTGCAATTTGAACCACTGCGGCTGTTATCTATCTACCTATACTAATTACGAACTTTCAAGTGTGGGGCGCGTTCAGCGGAATCGCCCATTTTCGCCGACATTTGCGATCGAGTAGCTGCAAAATTGGGCTTTTCGATATTACTTTTGACGCTCGAATTGAAAAAAGGACACAATTCCGCGTGGACTGCGCGATATATTGTAAATTAAATGCGTCAATTTTGAAAAAAAAACACGTTTTTGCACCTCTTCGGGTGAAGGCGAACCTCGAGAAAATGTCACGTGACGTCTAGAAATTCCGACAAGCGGATCGATGAACGTCAAAAATTTACATTTTTTATCCGTTCCTGCCGACCTTATAAAAGCCGCTCGCTCTCATGTCTTACGATAAGATCCCTCTAAATACTCTTCGCAAAGAGTTTTGAGCAAAAAAACGGCCTTAAAAACAATTTTCGATCCAAAAAATCGATTTTTGTCGACCCGTGTTTTGCTGCTATTACCACAGTAACGTCAAACCCGAAACGCCCCCTGCCGGACATTCGTAACAACAGTAACAGATAGCACATAACCTAAAATGTCCATATTGCGAATGTGGACAGGTGGGAAGCCTTAACCACATATTTCTAGAATGCCCAATAACTAAAATCGAAAATTTTGACTTATACACAGAGCTAGTGGTCCATTCTATTTTACGTGGCCTGCCTCTGACTTCCTTTCCTACCTCCTACCTCTGGATCCCCGATGTGTGTATTCAAGGTATTCCTTATAAGTCGGGGATCGTTTCAACAGTGCGATTCGGTCCCTGTGGGATCCCAAAAAACGCAGTCTACGGCTTACCGCACACGTACGAAACTCCGGTTCGCCATAAATATCGGGGACACTATCATGAAAACGCATTAAGCGGGAGATTTTTATGCAGGACAAGATGCCGCTTGTAAACGTTTGAGATGCTTTCTGCCGACCGATGAATTCTTGAAATTACGACGGTACGGTTTTAAAACTGGTATCCCCGGGATATAATTAGTTATATTAGCGTCTATTAACGCGTGTACGATCTGCTTATGCACGGTCAAAATCGTGTGTGTGTGGAGAAGGTATTATTTTTTAAATAGATAAACTAGATGAAGTTCAAGGACGTTATCAGGATGAGGTATTTTTTAATGATGTACATAAGTATTATTTCAGCATTTGCTGTCGTAAAATTGGCCAAAGATATAAAATCGGCTAAAGATAAAATTTATTGAGCAATCTATTTGCAATTTTTCAGAAATCAATAGATTTTTATTTGAATTTATGAATTAACGAGGTTTTCCATACAGAAGAGGCATGTGTTTATTGGTTTCAAACCACAGGAAGTTATTACATTCTTATTATGATTTTTTTTTATATTTGTTAACCAACATGGGTATGCCACAGAAAAACGAATGTGAAATAAATCGTACTGAAGAAAAAACATATAAATCTATCAAATATTATCAAAGGTGTATATTCAGATAATGTGTGATGTCATTTACATTGTGAATGCAAACAAGGATGGACCTAGATGCATGCATAATACAAGTTATAATTAAAATTCTATTCGTGAGTACGGTCACACCTTATTGGCTCCGGCTCCGTATAAAATCCTTGAGCAAAGAGGGAAAGTGTTCGAATTTATTCATTACGACAGGTCACCGCGCAAGAATTGAATATGAAAAGTATCACGCTTTAACCGTGGATTTTGATGATTTTTTCATCAAATTATAGATAAATTCTTCAAACTAAACTAAATCAACAACCCATAGCATGATAAGTTCTTCACCGTTCGTCAGACACAATAAATTAGTATGTTAGAAGATAAGGTGGTCCACAACGTTCTTCTCATCTTCTTAGATACTCTCCTAGAAGAGCATCTAAGCATCCAGATTTAAGTAAGTAGATTTCCTGATTTAAGTAAGTAAGTTTCCAAAAATAAATGCTTAGCTGTTTATCGTTACCTGTTTTCGCTTTATTGTCTTCTACCGTTATTTATTTTGTTCTTTTGTTGTTATGATGACATGTATATTGACTTGTCACATTACGCATGCTAACTAACGTGAATAAATATCCATCTATCTAATACTGGAAAGGAGTAGCTTCGCAAAATATCATAAATAAAAAACTATAGAATTCCATAAAATACTGAAATTTTGTACAGTGTCAACGAGCAAAATAAACAAAGAAATGTATTATGTTGTACACATAATGTATAATATATAACCAATATATAAATATCAGTAAATTATGGTACATCGTTGCCAGTAAAACGTTGCATTTCTTTACTCATGATTTACAGTTAATAAACTCTGTTGACATTTGTATGGCAGAAGACAATTCTACTGTCAAACATAACCCTGTCAAACGTAACCTATCATCTATTAATTCTGAATCCAAGTTGTCGCAATCTGCATGATGAGTTATTGAAAAGTTGGCCCACAATGAAATTAAGTCCAAAATATAGGTGGGTCTTAAATTATGAAGTACATTACGACTTATATATAATACCCCTACTTTTAAGGTGTGCACGAATTTTATGATTGTCTCAAACTTTTACAGTTCAATAAATAATAAATTATATGGCTACACTATAATAAAATTTTTATTTTTTGTGCTGCAAATAACTGGAAAAGTTATATAACTTCTAAAGGTAACTTTAATAATTTATAGGTGTATAAAAAAGTATGATTGTTGTTTAAAAAAGAAAACCACAACTGAGATTTCTATCTCTGGAGTTCTAGAATTTTTCCATACTACTACAAGGACTCTTCACGATTATTTTTAGAACCCACACAACATTCACAGAACTCTTAAGAAAACACGAGTGGCGAATTAACGAACTCAACAATGGACACGGACCTGTCGTAGGTACATACAAACCCAATTCCATACCTTTCTCTCAACTCCAAAACTTCTAGGAAATCCGACCTCCTTCAACTTTTCAAATATCCCACGTCCTGTCCTCGTTGTATTCGACGTAGAAAAAACATGCACCACGTTACAATTCACAAAGAACTCAACATAAACAAACAACAAGAACAAACACTAAACAAGCAGCACATGCATCATCATCATTACCGTTTTCGATATTGTGAATTCAACCAAGAAACACCACCATCACAAGAAGTATTTCACATAATCCATCCTCATGGCGGCGACGAAGAAGTTGATGAACGAAGACGAACGAAGAATCAACACCGAAGAATCACCGAAGAAAGAAGACGTCTTGGAAGACACTATATTCTTGTATTTGTACAAAAAAAAAACTACACTTATAAGCGTTTTTCTTTCTTATATCGTGTGAGAAAAAAATCGTCAAAAACTGTTGCCGCGTAAGTATATACGAGTTGCCGGTATAGAAGAGGTAAGTGGCGACCTCTACGTCCGCGACGGCAAGCGAAGGCAAACTGGCGGCTGAAGATTTGCCGGAGTTTGGAGTCCGCGGATGGAGGGCCACGTGCATCGGGGTGAACGGCGCTTGCGTTCGAGGCGTGCTGCTCCGGAATTCTTTTCAGGAATGCTTTCAGGTTAGGGTTAATCGGGGTTTACGCGTGTTGTTCCGCCATTTGGGTTAATGAAAGGAAAAACGCGAATGCATATTTTGACTATCTTGAGTAATTAAGGTTCTAATTTAAATGTTTCTGTGAAGGCTTTATCTTTGACGTTGTAATGGAATTTATCCAAATAATCTTAGGTATTTGGTTATTTGCGAAGAAAAGCATTTTGTAGGTTGTTATACGGATATAAGCTCTATCGCTCTAAAACTATGTGCTTTCATTACTATCAACAAAAATTATTTATGTTCACAAGTAGCAAAATAGGCCTTTTTGAGCTATTTGACAAAGTGGACAACGAATGCCACCTTTTTTCGTGTGCATTCCTCGCTGGTTCGCCACTTCTCGCATTTATCTATCGTTCCTATGCATCAGGAACGAAATAAAACGAACAACTTGTCCGTTCCGCTATCAGGACTTTATACATTTTATATACTTGGTGCCTGTACATGGGCGTACGATAATAATCTGAAGTTAATACTTGGCAATTTATCGAACGCTTAACTAACTATATTATTAAAAGGCATCCGCATGCGGTACCTATGTAAGTATGTAAGTCGGACGTTATAATTTGTCTTATTCCGAATTAAAGTTACGTTAATTGGATCGTTAATTTCGATTCCTTTGGCGGGGGATTAAATAGAACGAACAGCGCCAATGGGAATGAAATTTTAATTGAAGAACAAAAATGACGCGGAACGAATCAAATAAAAGAAAACTATATTAGATCGAATGCGGGACCTAAGAGGTTTACCACCATTTAATCTTTATCTTTAGAGGAGCGGTGCCCCATTTTAGGTATAGAGGTCTCTCTGTCATTGAGCAATTATAGTCATCAATCACCTTGTGTTCTTTTACTTGTCTTGGTCCATGCAATCCACTTGAGACAAACGAGCATTCCAAAGTTTTATAGGTACTATGATATAAATCCAATTGCTAATTGAGCATTAATATTATCGTAATGACTACCTACGTGTAATGACCTGCGGTGGCTACGAAATAATATGCCAGAATACCTTACTAATAATAAAATGTATTGTCACTTATCCTTGGATATAATACATCACGAGAAAGCCTATAAAATTTCCAGAAAACCAGCACCTGTTTTATTTATATAGTTCGGGTAACCATTGATACATAACATGTATTAAAATAAGGAAATTCCGACATTTTTTTAGGCTTATCACTGTATTTTATCATCAAACCAGTCAATATACTATCCGACATACTAATGACCTAAAAACAGCATACTTATAACAAAATTCCAGATTATTTAACTGTAATATCCCCATAATAACCACATCGGTGGACAAATTCGCTGTCATAAACACCATAAACATATCAGAAGACCGAAAATTATAGTCTCCGAATGGCCTCGAGAATCACCTTTACGGGACTAGTTCCATAAAACTTAAATTTAATTAACCGAACCGACCAAATATTAAAAAAAAACTACGTTCAACTCTTATTAAACCATTCCCAGAGGTAATTACGAATGCTTAATTGGATCGAAAGAGCGGATCGAGATAAGTTAGTATCTCATCGACAAAATAAACATTAAAATGCGGGTTTCTTGAATAAGCTGGACCACACCTCGTTGCACTTGTTCGAACCTAAAGGCCGCAATTAACACAAATTATAAAGTGCAAAATTTAAATTAAATATAGCGGCGGAAAGGGTAGCAGAGAGACAGACCAGTTTGACTAATGACACCTCAACGTGATTGCCGTGAAACGTTGTCTCATTTGCACACCGAATTTACATTTTCAATATTTATTACGAGACAGGGAAAATTTAAGTATCTTATGAGGCATGACCTGTTCGATTTCTTCGATAGGATGGAATGTACCATCATTTTTCTCGGTTCCTTTGGAATAATCGATTTACTCGTGCGCATTTTTTGCTTTTATGTTTTATGTAGAGGTACATACCTTTTATACCCGTTGCATGGTTGTGACTTTTGCGGGGCTTGTAATATATTAACGTCGGTTGCATGCGCGTTCGCAGAATGTTAATCGGAATGGATGAAAGTGACGCTAACTGGGATAAATACAGTAGTTCACGTTTAATTGCGAATATTTATTATGGTTAATTGGTCATGGGGTGTGATTTATGGTGCAGTCTGTGCTGCACTGTGCGAGTGTTTTTATGGTCCACCATTTTGTATTCGAAATGTATTGCGTCATTCAACAGTGGTACAAAAAAGTCTCCGCTCCGTAATTGTGATTGAAAAGTTAAAACATTTAGTATTTGGTATTAGTACTAGAAACTGAAAGTAGATTTATTGTAACAGGTCTAGATGACCCATCCAATCTGGTCGCTCTTTGGCATAATTAGCAATTAACAAAATCAGCTTATACACGGCAAAATATTACGAATAATAAATTAATAAAAGAAACTACTCACAGAATTGGTGGCCGACTTTGTAGTCTCCGGCCTCAGGTTCCGTTCCAGTCCGAAAGAAGTGCTTGTGCACAAATAATATCAAGGTATTTTCACAAATTTGGCTTTTGTCTTTAGGGTGTGGAATATTATAGCTAAACATTTTCGAAAAGAAAACCGACAGGTTAAATCACTTGGCTCAAATGCATTTAAAGTTACTGATGAGAAACAGAAATTGGTACACAACCAGATAACAAGTAAGGGGCACAGTGCAGGGAAAACAGCCACGATTTGCTGACACGAGGGCATCGTGTCAGCAAATCGTGAACAAAAAAAAAACCACGACACTTTACGATGAACTATGTACGTAGAAGTAATTTCGCAATTTGTCTTGCCATTTTTTAGAAGACGAATTTTATAGTTTGCAAAAACATCATCCCTTACGAAAATTTTAATACACATAATAAACTTATTTATTATGTTTTTTTTTTAGAAGGCAAATTGTAGAATCTGGAAAACCATCATCAACTACGACAATCTTAATAACATAAAGATACCATAAAATACATTATTATACGGCCAAGGTGTCATATTTGATGATGAAATAGTAAATGAACTGCATAAATCTAATGCAACAATTTGTCTTGTGTTTTTTTTCTTTTAAGACAAATTGTAGAATCTGAAAAACCATCATCAACTACGACAAGCTTAATAACATAAACAACCATAAAATACATTACTGTACGTCCAACGTGTCATGTTTGATGATGAAATATTATATGAACTGCATGAAACTAATTCAACATTTTGTCTGTTCAACAATTTGTCTTGCTTTTTTTTTAGAAGGCAAATTGTATAATCTGGAAAACCATCATCAACTACGACAATCTTAATAACATAAACATACCATAAAATACATTATTATACGGCCAAGGTGTCATATTTGATGATGAAATAGTAAATGAACTGCATAAATCTAATGCAACAATTTGTCTTGTGTTTTTTTTTTCTTTTAAGACAAATTGTAGAATCTGAAAAACCATCATCAACTACGACAAGCTTAATAACATAAACATACCATAAAATACATTACTGTACGTCCAACGTGTCATGTTTGATGATGAAATATTATATGAACTGCATGAAACTAATTCAACATTTTGTCTGTTCAACAATTTGTCTTCCTGTTTTTTTTTAGAAGACAAATTGTATAATCTGGAAAACCATCATCAACTACAACAATCTTAATAACATAAACATACCATAAAATACATTATTATACGGCCAAGGTGTCATATTTGATGATGAAATAGTAAATGAACTGCATAAATCTAATGCAACAATTTGTCTTGTATTTTTTTTTCTTTTAAGACAAATTGTAGAATCTGAAAAACCATCATCAACTACGACAAGCTTAATAACATAAACATACCATAAAATACATTACTGGACGTCCAACGTGTCATGTTTGATGATGAAATATTATATGAACCGCATGAAACTAATTCAGCATTTTGTCTTGTTTTTTATTTGTTTAGAAGACAAATTGTAGAATATGGAAAATCATCATCAACTACGACAATCTTAATAATATGAACATACCATAAAATACATTAGTATACAGCCAAGGTGTCATATTTGATGATAAAATACTAAATGAACTGCATGAAACTAATTCAACATTTTGTCTGTTCAACAATTTGTCTTGCTTTTTTTTTAGAAGACAAATTGTATAATCTGGAAAACCATCATCAACTACGACAATCTTAATAACATAAACATACCATAAAATACATTATTATACGGCCAAGGTGTCATATTTGATGATGAAATAGTAAATGAACTGCATAAATCTAATGCAACAATTTGTCTTGTGTTTTTTTTTTCTTTTAAGACAAATTGTAGAATCTGAAAAACCATCATCAACTACGACAAGCTTAATAACATAAACATACCATAAAATACATTACTGTACGTCCAACGTGTCATGTTTGATGATGAAATATTATATGAACTGCATGAAACTAATTCAACATTTTGTCTGTTCAACAATTTGTCTTCCTGTTTTTTTTTAGAAGACAAATTGTATAATCTGGAAAACCATCATCAACTACAACAATCTTAATAACATAAACATACCATAAAATACATTATTATACGGCCAAGGTGTCATATTTGATGATGAAATAGTAAATGAACTGCATAAATCTAATGCAACAATTTGTCTTGTATTTTTTTTTCTTTTAAGACAAATTGTAGAATCTGAAAAACCATCATCAACTACGACAAGCTTAATAACATAAACATACCATAAAATACATTACTGGACGTCCAACGTGTCATGTTTGATGATGAAATATTATATGAACCGCATGAAACTAATTCAGCATTTTGTCTTGTTTTTTATTTGTTTAGAAGACAAATTGTAGAATATGGAAAATCATCATCAACTACGACAATCTTAATAATATGAACATACCATAAAATACATTAGTATACAGCCAAGGTGTCATATTTGATGATAAAATACTATATGAACCGCATGAAACTAATTCAGCATTTTGTCTGTTCAACAATTTGTCTTGTTTTTTTTTAGAAGACAAATTGTATAATCTGGAAAACCATCATCAACTACGACAATCTTAATAACATGAACATACCATAAAATACATTATTATACGGCCAAGGTGTCATATTTGATGATGAAATAGTAAATGAACTGCATAAATCTAATGCAACAATTTGTCTTGTGTTTTTTTTTTTTCTTTTAAGACAAATTGTAGAATCTGAAAAACCATCATCAACTACGACAAGCTTAATAACATAAACATACCATAAAATACATTACTGTACGTCCAACGTGTCATGTTTGATGATGAAATATTATATGAACTGCATGAAACTAATTCAACATTTTGTCTGTTCAACAATTTGTCTTGCTTTTTTTTAGAAGACAAATTGTATAATCTGGAAAACCATCATCAACTACGACAATCTTAATAACATAAACATACCATAAAATACATTATTATACGGCCAAGGTGTCATATTTGATGATGAAATAGTAAATGAACTGCATAAATCTAATGCAACAATTTGTCATGTGTTTTTTTTTTCTTTTAAGACAAATTGTAGAATTTGAAAAACCATCATCAACTACGACAAGCTTAATAACATAAACATACCATAAAATACATTACTGTACGTCCAACGTGTCATGTTTGATGATGAAATATTATATGAACTGCATGAAACTAATTCAACATTTTGTCTGTTCAACAATTTGTCTTGCTTTCTTTTTTAGAAGACAAATTGTATAATCTGGAAAACCATCATCAACTACGACAATCTTAATAACATGAACATACCATAAAATACATTATTATACGGCCAAGGTGTCATATTTGATGATGAAATAGTAAATGAACTGCATAAATCTAATGCAACAATTTGTCATGTGTTTTTTTTTCTTTTAAGACAAATTGTAGAATTTGAAAAACCATCATCAACTACGACAAGCTTAATAACATAAACATACCATAAAATACATTACTGTACGTCCAACGTGTCATGTTTGATGATGAAATATTATATGAACTGCATGAAACTAATTCAACATTTTGTCTGTTCAACAATTTGTCTTGCTTTCTTTTTTAGAAGACAAATTGTATAATCTGGAAAACCATCATCAACTACGACAATCTTAATAACATAAACATACCATAAAATACATTATTATACGGCCAAGGTGTCATATTTGATGATGAAATAGTAAATGAACTGCATAAATCTAATGCAACAATTTGTCTTGTGTTTTTTTTTTCTTTTAAGACAAATTGTAGAATCTCAAAAACCATCATCAACTACGACAAGCTTAATAACATAAACATACCATAAAATACATTACTATACGGCCAAGGTGTCATATTTGATGATGAAATAGTAAATGAACTGCATAAATCTAATGCAACAATTTGTCTTGTGTTTTTTTTTTCTTTTAAGACAAATTGTAGAATCTCAAAAACCATCATCAACTACGACAAGCTTAATAACATAAACATACCATAAAATACATTACTATACGGCCAAGGTGTCATATTTGATGATGAAATAGTAAATGAACTGCATAAATCTAATGCAACAATTTGTCTTGTGTTTTTTTTTCTTTTAAGACAAATTGTAGAATCTCAAAAACCATCATCAACTACGACAAGCTTAATAACATAAACATACCATAAAATACATTACTATACGGCCAAGGTGTCATATTTGATGATGAAATAGTAAATGAACTGCATAAATCTAATGCAACAATTTGTCTTGTGTTTTTTTTTCTTTTAAGACAAATTGTAGAATCTGAAAAACCATCATCAACTACGACAAGCTTAATAACATAAACATACCATAAAATACATTACTGTACGTCCAACGTGTCATGTTTGATGATGAAATATTATATGAACTGCATGAAACTAATTCAACATTTTGTCTGTTCAACAATTTGTCTTGCTTTTTTTTTTAGAAGACAAATTGTATAATCTGGAAAACCATCATCAACTACGACAATCTTAATAACATAAACATACCATAAAATACATTATTATACGGCCAAGGTGTCATATTTGATGATGAAATAGTAAATGAACTGCATAAATCTAATGCAACAATTTGTCTTGTGTTTTTTTTTCTTTTAAGACAAATTGTAGAATCTGAAAAACCATCATCAACTACGACAAGCTTAATAACATAAACATACCATAAAATACATTACTGTACGTCCAACGTGTCATGTTTGATGATGAAATATTATATGAACTGCATGAAACTAATTCAACATTTTGTCTGTTCAACAATTTGTCATGCTTTTTTTTTTTAGAAGACAAATTGTATAATCTGGAAAACCATCATCAACTACGACAATCTTAATAACATAAACATACCATAAAATACATTATTATACGGCCAAGGTGTCATATTTGATGATGAAATAGTAAATGAACTGCATAAATCTAATGCAACAATTTGTCTTGTGTTTTTTTTTCTTTTAAGACAAATTGTAGAATCTGAAAAACCATCATCAACTACGACAAGCTTAATAACATAAACATACCATAAAATACATTACTGTACGTCCAACGTGTCATGTTTGATGATGAAATATTATATGAACTGCATGAAACTAATTCAACATTTTGTCTGTTCAACAATTTGTCTTGCTTTTTTTTTAGAAGACAAATTGTATAATCTGGAAAACCATCATCAACTACGACAATCTTAATAACATAAACATACCATAAAATACATTATTATACGGCCAAGGTGTCATATTTGATGATGAAATAGTAAATGAACTGCATAAATCTAATGCAACAATTTGTCTTGTGTTTTTTTTCTTTTAAGACAAATTGTAGAATCTGAAAAACCATCATCAACTACGACAATCTTAATAACATAAACATACCATAAAATACATTATTATACGGCCAAGGTGTCATATTTGATGATGAAATAGTAAATGAACTGCACAAATCTAATGCAACAATTTGTCTTGTGTTTTTTTTCTTTTAAGACAAATTGTAGAATCTGAAAAACCATCATCAACTACGACAAGCTTAATAACATAAACATACCATAAAATACATTACTGTACGTCCAACGTGTCATGTTTGATGATGAAATATTATATGAACTGCATGAAACTAATTCAACATTTTGTCTGTTCAACAATTTGTCTTGCTTTTTTTTTAGAAGACAAATTGTATAATCTGGAAAACCATCATCAACTACGACAATCTTAATAACATAAACATACCATAAAATACATTATTATACGGCCAAGGTGTCATATTTGATGATGAAATAGTAAATGAACTGCATAAATCTAATGCAACAATTTGTCTTGTGTTTTTTTTCTTTTAAGACAAATTGTAGAATCTGAAAAACCATCATCAACTACGACAAGCTTAATAACATAAACATACCATAAAATACATTACTGTACGTCCAACGTGTCATGTTTGATGATGAAATATTATATGAACTGCATGAAACTAATTCAACATTTTGTCTGTTCAACAATTTGTCTTGCTTTTTTTTTTTAGAAGGCAAATTGTATAATCTGGAAAACCATCATCAACTACGACAATCTTAATAACATAAACATACCATAAAATACATTATTATACGGCCAAGGTGTCATATTTGATGATGAAATAGTAAATGAACTGCATAAATCTAATGCAACAATTTGTCTTGTGTTTTTTTTTCTTTTAAGACAAATTGTAGAATCTGAAAAACCATCATCAACTACGACAAGCTTAATAACATAAACATACCATAAAATACATTACTGTACGTCCAACGTGTCATGTTTGATGATGAAATATTATATGAACTGCATGAAACTAATTCAACATTTTGTCTGTTCAACAATTTGTCTTGCTTTTTTTTTTAGAAGACAAATTGTATAATCTGGAAAACCATCATCAACTACGACAATCTTAATAACATAAACATACCATAAAATACATTATTATACGGCCAAGGTGTCATATTTGATGATGAAATAGTAAATGAACTGCATAAATCTAATGCAACAATTTGTCTTGTGTTTTTTTTTTTTTTTTTAAGACAAATTGTAGAATCTGAAAAACCATCATCAACTACGACAAGCTTAATAACATAAACATACCATAAAATACATTACTGTACGTCTAACGTGTCATGTTTGATGATGAAATATTATATGAACTGCATGAAACTAATTCAACATTTTGTCTGTTCAACAATTTGTCTTGCTTTTTTTTTTTAGAAGGCAAATTGTATAATCTGGAAAACCATCATCAACTACGACAATCTTAATAACATAACCATACCATAAAATACATTATTATACGGCCAAGGTGTCATATTTGATGATAAAATAGTAAATGAACTGCATAAATCTAATGCAACAATTTGTCTTGTGTTTTTTTTTCTTTTAAGACAAATTGTAGAATCTGAAAAACCATCATCAACTACGACAAGCTTGATAACATAAACATACCATAAAATACATTACTGTACGTCCAACGTGTCATGTTTGATGATGAAATATTATATGAACTGCATGAAACTAATTCAACATTTTGTCTGTTCAACAATTTGTCTTGCTTTTTTTTTTAGAAGGCAAATTGTATAATCTGGAAAACCATCATCAACTACGACAATCTTAATAACATAAACATACCATAAAATACATTATTATACGGCCAAGGTGTCATATTTGATGATGAAATAGTAAATGAACTGCATAAATCTAATGCAACAATTTGTCTTGTGTTTTTTTTTCTTTTAAGACAAATTGTAGAATCTGAAAAACCATCATCAACTACGACAAGCTTAATAACATAAACATACCATAAAATACATTACTGTACGTCCAACGTGTCATGTTTGATGATGAAATATTATATGAACTGCATGAAACTAATTCAACATTTTGTCTGTTCAACAATTTGTCTTGCTTTTTTTTTAGAAGGCAAATTGTATAATCTGGAAAACCATCATCAACTACGACAATCTTAATAACATAACCATACCATAAAATACATTATTATACGGCCAAGGTGTCATATTTGATGATAAAATAGTAAATGAATTGCATAAATCTAATGCAACAATTTGTCTTGTGTTTTTTTTTCTTTTAAGACAAATTGTAGAATCTGAAAAACCATCATCAACTACGACAAGCTTGATAACATAAACATACCATAAAATACATTACTGTACGTCCAACGTGTCATGTTTGATGATGAAATATTATATGAACTGCATGAAACTAATTCAACATTTTGTCTGTTCAACAATTTGTCTTGCTTTTTTTTTTAGAAGACAAATTGTATAATCTGGAAAACCATCATCAACTACGACAATCTTAATAACATAACCATACCATAAAATACATTATTATACGGCCAAGGTGTCATATTTGATGATGAAATACTAAATGAATTGCATGAAACTAATTCAGCATTTTGTCTGTTCAACAATTTGTCTTGTTTTTTTTTTAGAAGACAAATTGTAGAATCTGAAAAACCATCATCAACTACGACAAGCTTAATAACATAAACATACCATAAAATACATTACTGTACGTCCAACGTGTCATGTTTGATGATGAAATATTATATGAACTGCATGAAACTAATTCAACATTTTGTCTGTTCAACAATTTGTCTTGCTTTTTTTTAGAAGACAAATTGTATAATCTGGAAAACCATCATCAATTACGACAATCTTAATAACATAAACATACCATAAAATACATTATTATACGGCCAAGGTGTCATTTTTGATGATGAAATAGTAAATGAACTGCATAAATCTAATGCAACAATTTGTCTTGTGTTTTTTTTTTCTTTTAAGACAAATTGTAGAATCTGAAAAACCATCATCAACTACGACAAGCTTAATAACATAAACATACCATAAAATACATTACTGTACGTCCAACGTGTCATGTTTGATGATGAAATATTATATGAACTGCATGAAACTAATTCACCATTTTGTCTGTTCAACAATTTGTCTTGCTTTTTTTTTTTTTAGAAGACAAATTGTATAATCTGGAAAACCATCATCAACTACGACAATCTTAATAACATAAACATACCATAAAATACATTATTATACGGCCAAGGTGTCATATTTGATGATGAAATAGTAAATGAACTGCATAAATCTAATGCAACAATTTGTCTTGTGTTTTTTTTTCTTTTAAGACAAATTGTAGAATCTGAAAAACCATCATCAACTACGACAAGCTTAATAACATAAACATACCATAAAATACATTACTGTACGTCCAACGTGTCATGTTTGATGATGAAATATTATATGAACTGCATGAAACTAATTCAACATTTTGTCTGTTCAACAATTTGTCTTGCTTTCTTTTTTAGAAGACAAATTGTATAATCTGGAAAACCATCATCAACTACGACAATCTTAGTAACATAACATATCATAAAACACATTATTATATGGCCAATGTGTCATATTTGATGATGAAATTTGATGATAAACATATAGGACATATTTCCACCTTACTTACAATAGCAATTAATTTTTATTTTTTTTTTCAGAAGACAAACTGTGAAATTTTGGAAAACTATGATTTAGAGATTTAGTTCATTATGTCATATATATTTACATTATGTACATTATGTCATATACTTTATCGGCATTGTTGCAAACGAATGGGATATGAGACATCCGATCAAAAGACATCTAACAACTATGGCCAAAACTAAATAAATACAAGAATGCCCTCAACACCCACCATAATCTCGAGACAATCCAACCAGCCATTCTCGAAGGACGATTATATATGAAAAAAACAAATAAATCAATCTGTGGTAAGATTGCATATTAAAAGAAATATTAGGGTGATGTTACAGCTATACCAATTCTTGCTTCAGGCATTTTATGCAGTTGAGCCAATATAATATCAAATTCAAAACATTTTCGAACTACATAATCCAATTTAAGGCTCAATACAAAGCCAAATTGTTAAAATACGATAATAATATTGTGATCAAACACTTACCACGAGTCCGTCTTGTTTTTCGCGAGTAAAGTCCGAGAAAATTAAACTGCGTAGTCCGTATTTCACATCGCGGTGTTAGAAAACGATAATAAAATCAATAACTATTAGTTAACAGTTTGTAAGTAGAATAAAATAAAATAGATACCGATACGTAGACAAGACAGACAATACAACTACGTAGTAAACGGAAAATTTCCAAATTTCGTCTTAAATAAACAGAATAATTTAGAAAAAAACCTTTATAATCAATAGTATTGATTCATTATCCATTTTCCCGATGTTTTCCAAACCGTTTATGTTGTTTCCGACGCGAACACGATGCGCGAGAAAAACCGGCAGTTAATACAAAGAAACCCGGCGAAAATCTTCGCGAAAACCTGGGAAAATCGCGAAATCACATCGCCGAGGCACTTGGCATAGTCACTGATCACTTGTTTTAATTAAGCCGTTGATTAGTTAGCGAATTTTAGATAAAAAATACGAGCAAAATTATAACTACGTGCGTACTCAGCGACCCGAACGACACATTGGTCATGCATTTTCGATATCGAGCGCACCGATATACTGGTTTGTTGGACTGGGGGCTGTTTTTTGTAGGTGTGATTCAATATATTCAAGGCGAATATTCACGACTACATACAGCGATAACAGCATTTTCGTACCTAAATATGTCAAAATTTTCCTTAGTAATTATAACTTTATTTTTCTATATGGTTTCTCTCAACCTTAGATATGTAATAATTCGGAAAATCATACTATAATCTACGCGTTAGCGATATCTAATCATTTGTCGACAAGAAATAGCTCATAAATGGCTTTCAATACAAGTGCTGTGGACCGTTTAGAGCAGTGTTTCCCAACGTGGGGCGTACGCCCCACTGGGGGGCAATATGATAGTTGAGGGGGGCAATTGGAATATAGAAAAATTTTGAAAAAAAAAAACCTACCTTAAGGTATCTTTGTACCGTTCATACTGCAACCGTTAATCATATCCTTGAGGCTAATTATTAAATATCCCTACACAATTCTAAATCTGAAAAAAACACAATAGGGAAAAATTTAATTAAGCCATCAATATTTGTAAAAACGTTTTTAGAAAAATATGTCAAAGATGTGATAGCTATGCCACTTAAGATACATTGTTGAGGAACATTTTGTTGAAGGTATGCTATTCTGTAAATTAGAAAGCATCACAACCTCCGGAGATATTCTTCATAAGCAAAAAATTACTTCAATGTCTTTAATATTCCAATACAGAACATAACATCCTGTACTGCAGACTGTGCTCCTAACATGATGGACAAGAAAAGCGGCTGTTTAAAGATAAGAATCCAGAGATATGCTTCTTGTGCATTGTCTAATATAGCTCCATAGGGAAAATTTGGTAACCAAAAATGTTTGTTCAGTTCTCAATGAAGATTAAATTCGGTTATAAAATATGTCAATTGTATCAAAGCTAATGCCGAATGTGACATTTCAAGTTAATTTGTGAAGTACAAAATAATTCATACTTTTTATAACTAAATTTAATACTTCATTGAACAAATATTTTTGGCTACCAAGTTTTCCCCGTGGATTACACAATGCACAAGAAGCATTTCTGGATTTTCATCTTTAAACAGCCACTTTTCTTGCCCATCATGTTAGGAGCAGTATTGACAGCACAAGATGTTATGTTCTGTATTGGAATATTATCGACATAATTAATAATATAGTTTTTTAGCTTAGAAAAAATATTGCTGGAGGCCGTGGTGCTTTCTTATGATTTGCAGAATAACATTTCCTCAAAAAAATGTTCCTTATTAATGTACCTTACATAAGTTATCAATAAGGCCTCAGTGCCTCTCACTCTTGCTCATTTTAACCATTCTTTTTCCGACAGTGTTGTTACTAAGGGGCACAGCTATCACATCTTTGTCATCTTTTTCTAAAACCGTTTTTACAAATGTTGATATTGACAGTTTAATTAAATGTTCCCCTATTTTGTGCTTTTTCCAGATTTAGCAATGAGCACGAATATTTGATAACTAGACTCAAGAGTACGATTAACACTTGCAGTGACAATCTCACTTTTAGAGTAAATGTTTAACTTTGTGTTATAATAAAATATGGCAGATTTGTGTTGTATTAGTTTTTAAGTGAATGTTTATTTCTATTTTGTTATAATAGAATATGTAGCAAATTTTGTTTCTGCTAAAATGCTTAGTATTTATTGCAATAATCAAATAAATTATTGTTTTATGTTATTATTTTTATACCCCCAATGGCACAAGTTTTTCATTACGTCACAGAGAGGAAATTAGTCAAAGTTTGTTGGGCAGAATGTGTATCAATAACGAAATGAGAAACGCACACCGTTCCGAGTAAGGTTCATTTCCAATTCTGTTATAGGTATAAAAAAATACAATATGAAGTGGGGCATGAGATTTTTAGACCAGCTTCGGTGGGGCATAGCTAAAAAAAGGTTGGGAAACACTGGTTTAGAGTAAACAGACCTAGATTGCTGGTTAAATTAGAGTTTGAGCTATTATTAACAGCTTGCGCCGTAATTTTTGTGACTAATTAATTAAGTAATCTATCTGCAAAGCAGATCAACGAAGAAACAGTTATTATTTTGCCAACAAAATTTCCCTAAAACAACTTAAAACCGCTTAATTGGATTTAGTACAACCGCATGTATCTACAATCATATTAGGCAGTTCTTGTTATTGAAATAATACCGTTGATGAAATTAGTACTGGCAATAGTTATGGGCAGCAACCTTTACTTAACATTTCATTTAACAATGCTAAATTATTGAGCGTAAAAAAAGCATTGTAGGCATCCCCCAGGTCATATAGAAAATTTAGCCTTCTCGGTTCATTTGCATTTCTAACCCGTTTTTTCCGACGTAATGACTGGACCACCAACCCAAATTTCGAATTAGTCCTTAGTTGCACATACACTTTTGTGCTTTTTAAATAGTCATAAACACTAGTGTAGGTAGACCGCATAGGCGCACGCACCACCTAGTAGGTAGACCGCCTAGGCGCACGCACCACCTAGTAGGTAGACCGCCTAGGCGCACGCACCACCTAGTAGGTAGACCGCCTAGGCCCATAGAACCCCTAGGCGCATAGAACTCCTAGGCCCATAGAACGCCTAGGCGCACGCACCGCTTAGTGGGTGCGTTGAGGAAAGAGAAAAAAAATAAATAAAATGTTCGGAAAAAACACCTGTATACTATAAAAATATTTTGTAGGTGATAAAGAAACATCCTGTATACGGTTCATTGCGAACACCTTGTATATTCTAAAAGAGATAGCTTGTATATGTAAAATTATAACATTCTAGAAATAGCAAAAAAATAAAATAAATAAAGTGTTCGGAAAAGTCGCCTGTATAGGATAAAAATATTTTGTAGCTGCTAAAAAAGCAACCTGTATACGGTCTATTCCGAACACCTGTATATGAGTAAAGAGATAGCTTGTATTTGTAAAATTATAAAACATTCTGAAAACAGCAAAAAAAATATAATGTTCGGAAAAAACAGCCTGTATACGATAACAGTTGTGCCCCAATGTGAGGCCCACCCGGGGTTTATCGAGTTACGCACGTTCCTCGGCTGCCATACGCGCCCGGTAACCGACAGCGAATGCCAGAATTTTTTTTTTTTTAATGTATTTGGAGGTCGATAAAGGCCCCATTTTGGGGCCCAAACCAAATTTTTACATTTGAAAACGCTCCCCACAGGTTAACCTATAGTGGCAGCTCACAGGATTTACGTGTGAGCACGTGTTTAAAAGTCGCGCTGAAAGTTGCATTTTAACGCAACTTTGGAAGCAGATGACGGCCCCATCGTGGGGCCTAACCGATTTTTTTCAACGCGAGCACGCTACCCGGAGCCAGGCTATCGTCAGCTGGCAATTTGAACGTCCTATGCGCATTTTTAAACGCCCCGCGTGCGTTTAAAAGTGATACTTGTGCGATACTTGTGATTTTTTTCAAAATTGACGCATTTAATTTACAAGATGTCCCGCAGTCCACGCGGAATTGTATCCTTTTTTCAATTCGAGAGTCAAAAGTAATATCGAAAAGCCCAATTTAGCAGCTACTCGATCGCAAATGTCGGCCAAAATGGGCGATTCCGCTGAACGCGCCCCACACTTGAAAGTTCGTAATTAGTATAGGTAGATTATCATTAGTGGTAGATCTCTTTTGGACCTTTTAAAACATAGGAAGCTATATGTTTGTCAAATCAACGCAAACGCAAATCTAGCAAGTTGATTTTTTATCCTGAACCTCGTTTGCAGAGATATTTACGTTGACACGTTGACAAACACGGTCTGCTCGTTAGTGTTGGGGTCGTTTCGATCATGATATGTCGTCTATCCCCCGCGCTTTTACGCGGATCGCCTAAGCGAAGGGTTAATTGATGGCTGGCCATTTAAAATGGCGCTAATTATCCCGTTATCAATCACGGATTGCGACGTGACTGCCGTGCAATATTAACCACCGGGCATACTGGCATTTGCTATGTTGACTCGGCTGTTAGATCTATCTCGCTTACGGTAATATTTGATCGGGCATCCCAGGCAAACTCGACGCTTTTAAAAGGGTTAAAAGCTTTTACTGCATGACTCGTTTCGTAATTGTGTTGATTTAAATATCGGTAATCCTTTATACGAGTATTTATGCGGTAATGGTATAATGGCGGAACGCAAAATACATTAAACAAGGAGTGGTGTTTGTGCAGTTCAGATTGAGGAAGAAATTTTGACTTGTTTTGTGGGAAACTCCAGTTTTCGTGATAAACGATGCAATTAAAATCATAGTATACGTTAAATTATTTTAATTTAAACCTCAATAAAAAAATATTTTTGCTTTTTGTGCAACTAGCAAGTCTTTATTTATCAAAACCAATCATTGAACTAACTTTTTGAAATATAACATGTTACTCTACAACTTGCTGCTGCTTTTTTATTGGGTCAGCAAAATGGATACACTAAATATCCCTGTATTCTTTCTCTGTGGGACAGTCGTGTAAAAAAATGAACATTGGGATAGGAAAAACTGGCAGTCGAGAATAAATATGATCGTAGGAAAAGCTAACATCGTTCATGAACCATTGATAAGTCGAGAACAAATAATTCTTCCACCACTACATATTAAATTTGGACTTATTAAACAGTTTGTGAAAGCTTTATTATAAGAATGATGTTTGTTGGAAATATATTTGTTAATTATGGCCTCAATACAGGAAAAGTAGATGTCGGTATCTTTGATGGACCACAGATTACATGACTTAGGTTGAACCGGTTTGGGAAGCATTGTACCAGTTATCAAAAAATGTTTGGGAAATCACCAAGCTGAACAATATTAACAATACAAGTCGTTGGCAAAATGCTTCAGAATTTTGAAAAACTAATATGAGAACCAAGTTACATTATTTTCATAGTCATTTAGATAAATTTTCTTACAATCTGAGTGATTACAATGAAGAACAAGAGCAACGGTTTCAGCAGTATATCAAGATAACGGAGGAAAGATATGAAGGCCAATGGTATTGCCATATAATGGCAGACTCCTGCTGGCCCTTAGAAAGGGACTGTCCTGAACAAAAATACAACAGAAAACCACACACAAAACGTTTTCTTAATTTAAATTTGTATTTTTGAGGTTAACACTTTATGCCAACGACAAATTAAAGCTTTTGCTTTTAAATATATTGGGCACTTTTAGTTAATGTGATTTAAAATATGAATGGATTGCCTTTATCTCAAAATGTGGAGTCAATTTAACAAATATTTTGTTATTTTCATATTTAGTAGACCAGAATGACCTAAAATTAACTAAAGCTGCAAAATCAATGTTCGCCTGTGTGATTCTTACTTTTGTCCATCTTTTGTCCCTCTTCTTCATTTCTTACTGATGCTCTGTCATCAATCTTACCCCGACTGATAGTAATTCAATTTTTTACCACCAGAGCGCGTTCTCGCTCGTTGAGGCGAATAGCTGTTGCGTTGTATTTTTCTGCCCTCAACGAAAACAACACAAGAAACTGCATCAACCACCATCTCAGCTACGAGGAAACCCATTTTATACTTTTCCGACACTTTTACATAAAACAAACCCTGGCAAGTGCAACGCAAAGCTATATTTTAAACTTAGGGAACTAAATGGCGTGGGACAGACACCACACCGTCTGTCTACTTTTAAAATCCGCAGGAATAAAATCGAAAACATGTCGGACCGTTCATCTGCACTAAAACCGAAACCTGATTGAAAACAACGGTCGACACTCGATCTAAAAGTGCACTCCAACTTCTAAACTTGGTATAAATTGATAATGCAGCCGATATAGAAGCTCACTAAAGCACGCAGTCGCTGCTTATAACAGACAGAATTAACAGTAAGCACAATGAACTTAACGAATCCGATGACGATCTAACCAACGATTATAGCGACAACAAAAAGCGAATTTAAACACCTGTGATGTTTAGAAGCTGCAAATTATTAAGGGGAAATTCAAATGTACCGTTCGGAGGCGATTGTATCGCAGCTAACGGGTTAAATTTGCCCAACAAAACGAGGTATTGTTGGTTGTAAATCCAGTTCCATGAAAACTACAACGGTCTGTTATTAACTGATTTAGATAACCATCATGAATATGTTTCTTTATGATTTCTTTTGTGATATTTATGTTCACTGAGGTAATGGAAATGCCCACAGAATGATAAAAAGGTCTAAATGAATATACCTACAGAATGTCACGTATGAGTTTAGCTGCATGATTCGTCTATTGTATTTTCTAATTATTTAAGTTTGTTTAGGATGGGTGGTAATGATTCTGTATGTTTGATGCTATAAAAGTTTAAGTGAAAGCTCTGGAAGCATTTACAATTAAATCATTTACATTTATATTCTTTGTTCAATTTTTTTCTCTCAATTTATAATAATTACAAATTATCAAGTAAACTTTATAAGAAACTGTACACAACAGCACAAGGTACTGAAAATACTGCACATCAAAATAAACTTCAGTAACAAAATGTCACACTTTCATAACAAATTCTTCTAAAGTAATAACAACACCACTGTGCATAAATAAACTCAGTTTTTCATCAGTTTTTCAACAACTGAACCACAAATTCCTCTAAAACACTACGAAAACTCAAATACCAAAGATTCAACCGCAAGATATCGAATATTAATTTTGCATTCGCGTTGAAATTGCGAATATATCTCGCATCAAGTATTATCCTCCGCTGCCCCGCGATGTCGTGCATTGCAGTGAACAGAACAGTTTTATACGAGCAGCACGCACAGATAGCCCGCTAATTTCCAATACACGATTTCACTTCAATAAAGAATCCGACCCACGGCTCTCCTCAGACCAGCAGTTCGAGTCACACACACGTATAACCTGCACCGTCTCCGCTCCGCAAGTTTCCATCTTGGCCCCACTGTTGTGCCTATCTACACACAGTGTTGAACCGGTGCGCGGTGCATTATAATTCAAGTTGCGAATAGTGGTGTACTAGTGTTGCCAGATTACACGATTATCCTTTTAGGAATAATAAGAAATCTTGTAAATACTTGTGGGGTGTAATGTGGAAACGCTGAGTTTAAGATGCAGTGCAGAGCGAGCTCTCTCGTTTTAATCTATTTGAATCCCGACCGGTTCGCATGAAATAATTTAATCTTTTATGAAGGGCAGTGTAATCGCCAGTCACTGCGTGAATGCACCTAGCGACCGTGTGGCTTTTAAGTAATATAATAACTCCGGATTTAACAGCAGCTTTAGCAAACACGATGTCTAAAAGTCGGCATGTGTTTGTAAATGGTAGTAATGTCTTGTTCAAATTCGAGCGCGACGATTTATTTGACAGAATGCCGTATAGAATGTGAACTACTTTTACCGATGTTTCACTGCTTGTTTCACTAAGAAATATATATCATGATAAAAAGTGTACTAAATGAAAAAAAAAGTATGTCAATGCCTAGTAAATTGTTGATTAATGAAAAGTAACGTTCAGCATTACACTTTCTACTGCTAAATGAATTGGTTGGTACAATATTGTATTTTGATGAGTCAATAAAAAGAACCATTCAGAAGGATCTGGGAGAATATCAAACTCGTTCATAAGACCCTCAACATCGTAAAGATCCTTCCATTTTAAAATATGCTTTAAAAGGCTCGTTACGATTTGTCAAGGAAGACACTGTCACACCTCGTGCGAAAAGATTCCATTCGTGTAGTCTAGAACCCAATAACTCGCCTTTTTCTTTTGATAAACCTAAGTCTTCAAGCAAATCATTCAGTTCGCACTGGTTTATAAGGTGAGGTGTTCCTAAAACTTCAAATGGTGAATCTTCACGACTTGCCTGATTTGACAGAGTGATTTCAGACTCTCAAATCAATCAGACAATCAAATCAAATCAGGCAATCAAATCAAGTCATGCAAGTTTCTTCAAACAGGCGAAATTTCTTCCGTGTCAAAAATCGAAGATGATGAAGTGGATGGCGCACTTGGGAGAGGATGGTTCTCCATGGGGGATAGGTCGCGATGCTGATGGCAAATTTGGATATTTTATTTTATGCTTATCCTTCTTCGAATATTCGGAGACGTTTATCGTGCAAAATTGGAAGGCTCTCGCCTCAACATGGGAACGTCAAACGTAATTTTCTTTTGCTTCCCTTTCATTAACTTTAGAAGTCCGATCTAACAGGAAATACAGCATATATTAGGTGTCCATGGCATTTCCAGATCTCAAATTCTAAATCCAAAATAGCAGCAATAAGCTGCCTTTACCTCTTCCGTAATGTTTTTCAGATGTGTCACTACATAACAACCGGACATGTAACAAAACTCATTTGGTGAATTTTTATCCTTTGATTACGTCCCAACTAGTTCTTCGAAACAAGTGTCTATAAAATTCAAGTCCTGGTTGCAAATTTTGAAAATTTTCAATTTTCATGTTGAGGTATTTATGTTGTACTATAGTTTAACTAAATCATACTTTACCATAAACCCATCCATCCTATATTAACCTGTCATTATCCATCACTACGTACCTACAACAAAAGAGAGAATAATTATTATTAATAATACATCCATAGTAATACGAAAAAAAAATAGAAGGTTCATACAAGTCAACAGTTCACAAAATTATTAAAATAGAAGACACCTCACTCATCTTTTCGCCACTCAAAATCAAACTCGTAAAGTGCTAGCGAGGCATTTCACACGTTCCAGTGACATTTCGTAAATTATACATAAACGTAGATTTATTACCCACCAGCCAGTAAAAATATCATCGGCGCTCCACCACAAATGTCAATTTTATAACGGTTTTCATAGCCGCGATGCACACAGACTGGCTACGGCACAGTCCGTGAACATGAACGCTTCCCACCTTTTAGATTATTGTTTTGCACTTGCAAAGAAAATTTACTTATGCTAATGAAGTTAGCGACCGCATCGGACGCTTAACCGCATATTAAAGTGTTCAACAAAGAAACCAGTGCATTGAAACATAACGCAACACTTGATCGCACAGATTTCTTCCATTTATTATTTCTTGTGTTATTACTTAGTTAGAACTCTACTAAGTTCCAGATTTCCGGGAGGAAACCGTGTCAATCACTCTGTTGCAAGAGGCATCTTCAGGACGTAGGTACCTAAGGTATATGTGATTGGCTGCGGTGGTAAAGTTACAATTATAACGGTTCCTTTAAAACACAGAATTGTCTATTGGCTTGACGAATCGATTTGATTAGTAGCTTGCCAGATAGAGCATGTAAATGCGGCGAAATTTTCCACACCATAGCACGGCAAGTGGAAAAACAATCCAGGAAGCAATCGTACTTAGATGAGATCTTAAAAGAGTTAGTTCTTCTTACAAAAACAGACTTAATTTTCTCCTTGCGCCGTATATAACGAAATAATTACGGGTTATTATGCATACAGGCCGCACTAACTCTTACAAATTACGTTCTGCCGTAACCGAGACTTGGCTGGTGTTGCTATTAAAGCGTTTGCTACATTCCTAATCGTTCTCCTCGTCATTCCATCAGTCTTGAGACGCACGAACGTATTCATTTACACCGCTTATGACTTAGAAATTGCAACACTTTTTTTTAAACCGACAACTCGCGCTTTAGTATAATTGTATTCGATGTACGTCTTAATGAATGTTTGTCTTCTAAGAGCTACATAAGGTACAGTCAGCACCAAAAACCGCTCACCTATGGACACCTAATATATGCTGTATTTCCTGTTAGATCGGACTTTTAAGTGGATGAAAGGAAAGCAAAAGAAAATGCCGTTTGCAGTTCCCATGTTGTGGCGAGAGCTTTCCAATCATGTAGATGATTGCTATTTTTGCACAATAAGCATCTCCGGATATTCGAAGAAAGATAAGCATAAAATAAAATATCCAAATTAGCCATCAGCATCGCGACCTATCGCCCATGGAGAGAACCATCCTCTCCCAAGTGCGCCATCCACTTCATCATCTTCGATTTTTGATACAGAAGAAATTTCGTCTGTTTGAAGAAAGTTGCCTGATTTGACAGTGTCTGAAATAACTCTATCAAATCAGAAAAATCGGGAAAATTCACCATTTGAAGTTTTAGGAACTCCTTACCTTTTAAACCAGTGCGAACTGAAGACTTAGGGTTATCAAAAGAAAAAGCCGAGTTATTGGGTTCTAGGCTACAGGAATGGAATCTTTTCGCACGAGGTGTAACAGTGTCGTCATTTACAAAGCGTAACGAGCCTTTTAAAGCATATTTTAAAATGGAAGGATCTTTACGTGTATGTCACGATGTTGAGGGTCTTACGAACGAGTTTGATATTCCCCACGATCCTTCTGAATGGTGGCTTTTTATTGATTCATCAAAATACAGCTTGAAAACAGTACTCTTGCATATTCTTTAAATTTATATAATTTTTTAATATATTACTATATGCAATCATACATGAAAGACGTAAACTATTATCTTATCTGAAGTCTTAACATGCCATCATTAAGATATAGACCTACCAAAGTGACTCTGGTAGAAAAAACCAGACGGTGTTGCTTCGGCTTAATTCGATTTATGCTTCGCGGAGCAGAAGAACAAAGCAAATAAAGCAATTGAAAATGCCTTTACGCGGCCTGTTTGCCGATGAGTCACGCAGATTTACGACACCATTACCCATTTTATAGACTGCAAATGACCATACCGATATCTGCATTCATTAATAATGTCGATCTTTTATTGTTATCCAGACAAACTACTGTTATATTTACAGCGAATTACAAGAGAAAAATATGAGTTGAATCGTTAAGAAAAGCTATGCAACATTTGCCACTTCCAGTTGTCAGATTATCACCAAAAATAATCCAGTTTGTCTGTTGGTAATTCTAAATAAGTATACCAAATAGAATATTGTGTCTTCTTGGAAAGAAAAGGCATCATACTCCATCAGTCATTGGTTAAATCTGTATTAAATGTTAATACTGCTTAGTGTAGAACAGCGTTTCCAAAATTTTTTCAATGGCGGACCCCAAGCGCCAACTTATCATGGCCCGCGGACCCCAAAAAAATCTTTATTTCCGCCCTTGAAAAAAGTTGGGAAAGGTTGATTTAATGATATAAACGAGTTTGGACACTCGTAGGTGCTAAATTTGCCGAAGAAGTTGATTGGCGTTTGTCCAAAAGGTTGCTTCAGCCTGTTCAGGAAATTTCTTCTGGTGTACAACCCTTTGGACATTAATTGCTGCAATATTTCATTCAAAAAGTTGAGTTTGCCTGATAAGTTTGATTGGTGTTTGTCCAAAAGCTTCCTTCAGCCTCTTGAGGAATTTTCTAATGACTTAGATGAGTTTGGACACTCGCAGGTACTAAATTTGCCGAGGAAGTTAATTGGTGTTTGTCCAAAAGGTTGCTTCAGCCTGTTGAGGAAATTTCTTCTGGTGTACAACCCTTTGGACATTAATGGGTGTAATATTTCATTCAAAAAGTTGAGTTTGCCTGATAAGTTTAATTGGTCTTTGTCCAAAAGCTTCCTTCAGCCTCTTGAGGAATTTTTTAATGACTTAGATGAGTTTGGACACTCGCAGGTGCTAAATTTGTCGAGGAAGTTAATTGGTGTTTGTCCAAAAGGTTGCTTCAGCCTGTTGAGGAAATTTCTTCCGGTGTATAACCCTTTGGACATTCATTGGTGCAGTATTTACTTTAAAAAATTGAGTTTGCCTGATAAGTTTGATTGGTGTTTGTCCAAAAGCTTCCTTCAGCTTCTTGAGGAATTTTTTAATGACTTAGATGAGTTTGGACACTCGCAGGTGCTAAATTTGCCGAGGAAGTTAATTGGTGTTTGTCCAAAAGGTTGCTTCAGCCTGTTGAGGAAATTTCTTCTGGTGTACAACCCTTTAGACATTAATGGGTGCAATATTTCATTCAAAAAGTTGAGTTTGCCTGATAAGTTTGATTGGTGTTTGTCCAAAAGCTTCCTTCAGCCTCTTGAGGATTTTTTAATGACTTAGATGAGTTTGGACACTCGTAGGTGTTAAATTTGCCGAAGAAGTTGATTGGTGTTTGTCCGAAAGGTTGCTTCAGCCTGTTGAGGAAATTTCTTCCGGTGTATAACCCTTTGGACATTCATTGGTGCAGTATTTGCTTTAAAAAATTGAGTTTGCCTGATAAGTTTGATTGGTGTTTGTCCAAAAGCTTCCTTCAGCCTCTTGAGGAATTTTTTAATGACTTAGATGAGTTTGGACACTCGCAGGTGCTAAATTTGCCGAGGAAGTTAATTGGTGTTTGTCCAAAAGGTTGCTTCAGCCTGTTGAGGAAATTTCTTCCGGTGTATAACCCTTTGGACATTCATTGGTGCAGTATTTGCTTTAAAAAATTGAGTTTGCCTGATAAGTTTGATTGGTGTTTGTCCAAAAGCTTCCTTCAGCCTCTTGAAGAATTTTTTAATGACTTAGATGAGTTTGGACACTCGTAGGTGCTAAATTTGCCGAAGAAGTTGATTGGTGTTTGTCCGAAAGGTTGCTTCAGCCTGTTGAGGAAATTTCTTCCGGTGTATAACCCTTTGGACATTCATTGGTGCAGTATTTGCTTTAAAAAATTGAGTTTGCCTGATAAGTTTGATTGGTGTTTGTCCAAAAGCTTCCTTCAGCCTCTTGAAGAATTTTTTAATGACTTAGATGAGTTTGGACACTCGTAGGTGCTAAATTTGCCGAAGAAGTTGATTGGTGTTTGTCCAAAAGGTTGCTTCAGCCTGTTGAGGAAATTTCTTCTGGTGTACAACCCTTTAGACATTAATGGGTGCAATATTTCATTCAAAAAGTTGAGTTTGCCTGATAAGTTTGATTGGTGTTTGTCCAAAAGCTTCCTTCAACCTCTTGAGGAATTTTTAATTGACGTAGATGAGTTTGGACACTCGCAGGTGCTAAATTTGTCCAAGTAGTTGGTGGAGTAGTATTGCTACTCCATAGGTCTATTATCTATTGGGTTTGCGGACCACCGGTTGGAAAACACTGGTGTAGAACATTGCGAGAGTTCACCCATTGGAGTAGGTAGGTACTAGGTACTAATCGTACAAATGGTACTTGAGGATTGTAATACTTCGGAGTCATGGTATGCCTCGGTCACTTCATGCGTTATTAATAGGAAATTTGTAAATAATGGCGCATAACGGATGCGACATATTTATTGGTCCATTGTTTTTAGTTCGAGAGGAGGAAAAAGACGCAAGGGTCAGAACTGGAAAACCTTAGTACGTGCGCGGACAGAATGGAGAAAAATAGCCGCCGTTTGCACTTTATTGGTTGGCGTGATCTGGCCAGAAGTAACCGACTGGTCGCGAACGACTCCGTCCGTTCATTGCTTTCTATTCTGTCCGCGTTAAAGATGTGTACGCTCAGTCGTACTGATTTACTAAATCCTACTATTCTTCTAGTTTATTCCTCAAGTTCGACGAGGCGGCGCACAGTTGAAGAACAAGTAATTTTAAAGAGACATAAATTGAAACGTTAAGTCAGAAGAAGTATTGTCTAAAAACTAGACTTGTGTTTATAAGAATAATTAAGCTTTTGTGCAGCAATGGGAAGTGATCAGAGATGACGATGTAAAAATTCTTATTATTGTTATGTAGTGACACAAGAGGTAAAAGCAGCTGACTGTTGCTATTTTGGATTTAGAATTGGCGATCTGGAAAAGCCATGCACAGCTAATATACGTTGTATTTCCTGTTAGATCAGACTTTGAAAGTGGATGAAAGTGAAGCAAAAGAAAGTGCCGTTTGCAGTTCCCATGTTGTGGCGAGAGCCTTCCACTCATGTAGAGTATTGCTATTTTTGCACGATAAGCGTCTCCGGATATTCGAAGAAGGATAAGCATAAAATAAAATATCCAAATTTGCCATCAGCATCGCGACCTATCCCCCATGGAGAGAGCCATCCTCCCCCAAGTGCGCCATCCACTTCATCATCTTCGATTTTTGACTCAGAAGAAATTTCGCCTGTTTGAAGAAACTTGCCTGATTTAGAGAAACTTGTCTGATCTGAAGAAGTGTCTGAATCACTCTGTCAAATGAGGCAAGTCGCTAAGATTCACCATTTGAAGTTTTAGGAACACCTCACCTTATAAACCAGTGCAAACTGAATGATTTGGTTAAAGACTTAGCTTTATCAAAGGAAAAAGTCGAGTTATTGGGTTCTAGGCTACAGGAATATTACATATTTTAAAATGGAATGATCTTTACGTGTACGTCACGATGTTGAGGGTCTTATGAACGAGTTTGATATTCCCCACGATCCTTCTGAATGGTGGCTTTTCATCCATTCATCAAAATGCAGTTTTCTCAGTTTTTTTTAAATATCGCTGTATCTCCAAATCTAGACCTGTTATAATAAATCCACTTTCAGTTCTCATTCCCTCAAACAGCATCAACAGAATTCCTTCACGCTATTACCCACATATCCCCCTATACAGTCCTCTATACAGAGTGACCATCGAAAAAGTAAGTTCCCATCGCGCGCGTTGGAAAATAACAAATCGCTCCATTATACTGTCAAAACGTTAATGCCATTGACGCGCGGACCCGGTTAGAGCCGGGGAAATGGATAGGCAGGGATACGGCGAGTGAGCCAACGTTGACAGGTCGTTACATTTACGAGTAATAACTGTAATAATGGCGGATGGACGATTGAGTGGGACAACCGTCAATTTCCAAAGCCGACATTTCGTCGTATTCCCGTCATCCACGCGAGTACGACGATCCAACAAGCACTTGCGTCTACGCAACGATACATAATGTGATTACAGTAATTGCGCGCATATCGCGTAAAGTGGATCATTGAGTTAATGAGATCCTCCCTTTGTTGGTGTTGTTCTTTTTGTGGTTTAGTATTAATTTAAAATGGAAAAAGGACAATAAATATATGAGATGTTGGGCAGGAATACATTCAATAAAAAATTAAGGACACTCAGGACACCACAGGACACTGACAAATGACATGACATATGTCAGTGTGGATTCTGTCAAACCAATTATATACAAGCTTATAGCGTTAAAAGCGTTCATCCTACTGATCAGTAAATTAGTATACAACAGCAAGAACAGTTTTGTACGACTGTGATAACTTGCCATTGCAATAAAAGAAACGTATGATGGAAATGAAATGTTGTTATCTGTTGTGACCACTCAATGTAGGTCCGGAGGACGGTCGGTCGACCGGTGTGCCATCCAAGAAGAAGTACTAAGCAAGAAGAAGCAGGAACGCAAAGATAAAAGCGGGGCAGGAACCGGTTTTGCTTGAGGAGTGCACCTTCCTGTGCCGTCCAGTAAAGCGCGACGACTTCACCTGTCCCACAGTTGATGTGCACCACTGCATGAGATGGATGGATCTCAGCGGCGATGCCATGCGAACAAAGTATAACGAATCGGACGCTAACGGTCACAAGACCACTGGGGCCCTTGTATCGCCATTTAAAGGAGAAGAGAAAACGCCACCAGTTTGCACACTTTACTTTCGCACGATTGACCAAACGCCGCGGCGCATAGTGCATCGACAATACAAATGTTGGACAAAAATAGAAAGAGTTGGTAGAATTTGATGAAATTTTATTTCTAAGTGTTCTGTTACCTTCAAAAATGAATATGGTTTTTGAGTACCAATTAAACTTGACAACAATGTTCTAAACTTTCAAATTAAGCACGCAAGTTCTGCTCAAGCAATCTTGTTTTTTTTTTAACAAACATATTCTTCCTAAAAACATGCCCCATTACATCACCTTCTACTCCGACATCACTAATCTCTAAAATTACTAAAATTACGTACTGTATTACACCGGAATTAAAAACAAACACAGACCTCCGCAAGTGTTCTTTAATATTCACGACAAATTACCAGTACAATTCCCCGTGGTAATATAATAGCTAGCGTCCGAGATGTTCGCCTCGCAATTATTAAACAATACCGGATGGGACGGCGACCGCGAACATAATGGAGTGTTCGATGCAGTGCCGCGCACTGTAATCCCATGCAAATTCTGTTAATTGTGATACCGCCTGCACCTCCTCGAACTTTGCACGCGGTGAGTTCGCAATGTTCACTGCGTGAACTTGCCTTTTACGGACTATGGAATTCATGTAACGACTCCCTCTTATATGCACCTCGACGAAAAATTTAATGCATCTTCATAGCCGTTATGGATGTAAAACTTGTGTCGTCGGCTATCAGGGGCTTTCAATAGAATATTCTTGGGTATTTATTGATGACTGTAGTTGCCCATGTTGGCTATGCAAACGTTTAATTTAATGGATGATGGAAACTGTAAAGGTATTTTTTTCAGTATGAATGCTCGTTTATTGTAAATATTAATCATATTTATCTACGAAAAGGAAATTGAGGATTGAAGATTAAGGACGAAACAGGACGAAACATGATGAAACAGGATAAAACAGGACAAAAGAGGAAAGAACAAGTTACATCAGATGGATAATGTGCTTGCAGCAGGTATTGAGAAATTGTCTTATCTGAAACCAGACCTAACGTGAAATAATGTGGTCACGATTCACTCCTATGCTGTTCTATTCTGCAGATTTGATGCTTCTTCGAATTAAGGCGATGGAAAACTTACAAAACGATGAATGCTCGTTTATTGTAAATATTAATCATATTTATCTACGAAACGGAAATTGAGGATTGAAGATTAAGGACGAAACAGGACAAAACATGATGAAACAGGATAAAACAGGACGAAAGAGGAAAGAACAAGTTACATCAGATGGATAATGTGCTTGCAGCAGGTATTGAGAAATTGTCTTATCTGAAACCAGACCTAACGTGAAATAATGTGGTCACGATTCACTCCTATGCTGTTCTATTCTGCAGATTTGATGCTTCTTCGAATTAAGGCGATGGAAAACTTACAAAACGATGAATGCTCGTTTATTGTAAATATTAATCATATTTATCTACGAAACGGAAATTGAGGATTGAAGATTAAGGACGAAACAGGACAAAACATGATGAAACAGGATAAAACAGGACGAAAGAGGAAAGAACAAGTTACATCAGATGGATAATGTGCTTGCAGCAGGTATTGAGAAATTGTCTTATCTGAAACCAGACCTAACGTGAAATAATGTAGTCACGATTCACTCCAATGCTGTTCTATTCTGCGGATTTGATGCTTCTTCGAATTAAGGCGATAGAAAACTTACAAAATGATGAATGCTCGTTTATTGTAAATATTAATCATATTTATCTACGAAAAGGAAATTGAGGATTGAAGATTAAGGACGAAACAGGACAAAACATGATGAAACAGGATAAAACAGGACGAAAGAGGAAAAAACAAGTTACATCAGATGGATAATGTGCTTGCAGCAGGTATTGAGAAATTGTCTTATCTGAAACCAGACCTAACGTGAAATAATGTGGTCACGATTCACTCCTATGCTGTTCTATTCTGCGGATTTGATGCTTCTTCGAATTAAGGCGATGGAAAACTTACAAAACGATGAATGCTCGTTTATTGTAAATATTAATCATATTTATCTACGAAAAGGAAATTGAGGATTGAAGATTAAGGAGGAAACAGGACAAAACATGATGAAACAGGATAAAACAGGACAAAAGAGGAAAGAACAAGTTACATCAGATGGATAATGTGCTTGCAGCAGGTATTGAGAAATTTTCTCATCTGAAACCAGACCTAACGTGAAATAATGTGGTCACGATTCACTACTATGCTGTTCTATTCTGCGGATTTGATGCTTCTTCGAATTAAGGCGATAGAAAACTTACAAAATGATGAATGCTCGTTTATTGTAAATATTAATCATATTTATCTACGAAAAGGAAATTGAGGATTGAAGATTAAGGACGAAACAGGACAAAACATGATGAAACAGGATAAAACAGGACGAAAGAGGAAAAAACAAGTTACATCAGATGGATAATGTGCTTGCAGCAGGTATTGAGAAATTGTCTTATCTGAAACCAGACCTAACGTGAAATAATGTGGTCACGATTCACTCCTATGCTGTTCTATTCTGCGGATTTGATGCTTCTTCGAATTAAGGCGATGGAAAACTTACAAAACGATGAATGCTCGTTTATTGTAAATATTAATCATATTTATCTACGAAAAGGAAATTGAGGATTGAAGATTAAGGAGGAAACAGGACAAAACATGATGAAACAGGATAAAACAGGACGAAAGAGGAAAGAACAAGTTACATCAGATGGATAATGTGCTTGCAGCAGGTATTGAGAAATTGTCTTATCTGAAACCAGACCTAACGTGAAATAATGTAGTCACGATTCACTCCAATGCTGTTCTATTCTGCGGATTTGATGCTTCTTCGAATTAAGGCGATAGAAAACTTACAAAATGATGAATGCTCGTTTATTGTAAATATTAATCATATTTATCTACGAAAAGGAAATTGAGGATTGAAGATTAAGGACGAAACAGGACAAAACATGATGAAACAGGATAAAACAGGACGAAAGAGGAAAGAACAAGTTACATCAGATGGATAATGTGCTTGCAGCAGGTATTGAGAAATTGTCTTATCTGAAACCAGACCTAACGTGAAATAATGTGGTCACGATTCACTCCTATGCTGTTCTATTCTGCGGATTTGATGCTTCTTCGAATTAAGGCGATGGAAAACTTACAAAACGATCGAATCGATCCAAATATTTTAATGTCATTTCGTTATATACGGTTATATACAGATATCTAGCAGCGCCATAACTTCTGTTATCTGTGTCTGTGTCATGAGTAGTATGGAGTGGTAAGACGTTCTGGAATGTTGTTGCAGTTCTTGCAGTTGTTGCATATTCATGGAGCTATCCTACCGTAGCTTTGTTTGCGCGAGTAACATTCCTAAAATGTATTACTCATTTCTAATCTTTCTAAACAATGAGAATTATATTTCCAGTATAATTTGATATGCTATGGCATTCTCTAGCAATACTAGTAAAAATTTAAATTCTGTACGAAAGTTACTATTTCAGTGGCTAAGAGACTGAGATTTGTTAAAGAACCCATTAAGATTCGTACTACAAGACAACTCACCACTCTTGAGAAATATGTTAAATGTCTCGTAATGTATGCAAGACTGAATTCCTGCCTATACCAACACAACATTTACCATTATACCATACCATTAGAAACCATTACACATGGTCTATGACCAGCATATAAATTAGCGCAAAATCCTAGCTATAATGCATACCAGGCGGGTGGATACCTAATCCTCGATAGTCTAGAAACGATTAGCATGACCGAGAGAGATCGGATTCCGGTTCGTACGCCTGCCGTGGTTTCAACGACGACAATTACGCTCTATTGCCTAATGGATAGTTAATGATTTAATGGACAGGTGACTGGACGATTCATCACACTCGTGTTCCCACAAATGATCAATTATTGCTCACTCGCCCGCATGGACACGTTCGACAAAATGAATACAACGACCAATTCCGACCATTTAACGCGGCCGTGTTGTGATTTGTTTCGTACTGTATGGTAGCTAACAGAAACCGTGTTGTTGTTGTTTCTTTTTTAACAGTGATTGTTAACAGTCTGTCACGTAGTCGATAAACTGGTGGTTTGATTAAATAGCGTTTATTTGTTGAATGGGTGTGTATCTGTCGATCAAGGTAATAATGTGTTCAAGCAATCCAATCAATACTTGAGAGGCAGTGTTGTTCAAGTTGGTACTTTGGGACCAAATTTGGTCCTTTCTGATGTCAGTTGGTACCCTGGTACCCCTTAAGTCAAACTGGTCCCCACTCGTTTTACTTTGCAAACCCAATTATAATTTTTAAATTTTGTGCTCCAGTGTTTTACACAGTACAATGTGTACAGTGCAACCATTATTTCTACATTGTAATGTATATTTTCTTTGATTGTATCCCTCAATTGACCAGATCGTTTCGTACAATTTTCCTCGCCACCATAGTTATTCGACGGAGGTTGGTACCAAAAGATCAAATTTGGTCCTCTCCAACTGCCAACCTGGTACTCTCCAAGTAACGGCCAGGAACAACACTGTTGAGAGGTTGGCAAACTCTACAAAAAAAATCGGTTATCTAAAAGAAAATTAAAAGACAATAAATTTGACAAGGTATGTAATCACATAAATAAAGACACACTTAACCAATAGCAACGTTTTTAAATTGGTAAGTATTTTGCATCAATGGGAAAAAACTAGAGATAGGATTTTTAAAGTAATTTGGTTATGGGGGTCTGAGTTATCAGTTCATTTTGGAAAAGGGGTCTCTTGCCCAACATAGTTTGGGAATCCCTGATCTAGAGTCTAGACGCAATCCTTATAACGAGAAGGTCTTCGAAGTTCACGCAACATAGGCAGGACATCGTTAGAGGTAAGTGTAGTCTTCGTCGTGCAAATAGCGATCGCAGTTGTACCTGTTATCCCGTACACAGCCACCAACAGGTTTCCTGGGTGTTATTAGACGGCCATCCGTATATAAACCATTGTTATTGGCCGCGGTGTGGGTGTCATTCGGTTTTGCACAGCGTGCAAAACCGACTCAACTAGTTCCGAAGAATTATGCGGAGTCCGGATGCGTGTACCCGCACTCCACCACGGCATTCATAGCAAAGGAAAATCTCCTTTGCATACACAATACACACACAAGCGGTGAGTCTCCTGAAAAAAATGCACTACGACCACGATGCTCGTAAACTTGGAAACCACTAGATGGCGTATTGTGACGCTGCAAGTTAACATAGTCGGAAATTCTTGTATTAAGACGTTACACCGCGGGTAACAACGCAAATATTGTCGGGTAACTGATGTTATTACTTATGTCGTGGGCACACTAGGCTGTTTTACTAGCGTGCTATTTGCTACTAGCTGCTAACAGCATAGTGTTACCACTCTATTTTATGGTTGCGACGCCTTCATCTCCCAAAAGACAATACATTGTCTCACTTTTGTGGTGACATATAAAATGCACCAGAAATAGTTGACCTTGTAGTTTGAACTGAGGCTTGCTGGTAGTAGCCACCAGCGACAGCAGTACTTTTGCTGGTAAACACCGTAATGTGACCATAAAATGGCCGCTGGCTGCTGTTGCTGCTAGCAGCAAAATTTCCTCAAGATATTGTTCCAAATATTTCATTAATCACGTAATAAAAATTGAAGATCGTACCCTATAGAAAGCATTTAATTGGTCGCTAAAGTATATATTCTTTTCCCGTGGAGAGAGGTCTCCTTACTGCCGCTGCGGCGGCCGGGAACGCGCGTGTGTGTCGGCGTAGATCCGGGCGATTTACTGCATCCGAAACAATCGTATCTCCGGCGAAGATCTTCCCCACGGCGGCATGAATATTCAATGGATTCCCCAAGATATTCAATGGGCCATTTTCCATGCACTCTCAGCTTACTCCATGCCATTGGGTAGGTACTTCTTCTCCACGACTCATTCGAGGGCTTAATTGCGCCTCTAATTTACCTCGAGTCGGGACATCGATTAGCAACAATTTTTCCCTCGTTAAACGTCCGTTGTCTTCTTCCTTCTCTGGCTCTGGTTTGGCACCAACTGAGTTCACTGCCGCATACCCTCGCCCATTATGCCGTACTTTACTGCCGATGATTACTGCTCTTTTAAACTGCTTTTGGTCTTGATGTAACTTTCCTAATACAACGTCGATTCCATCAGGTAAAAGAAATGTTGAATGATCTTGTTTCTTATTGTCTATAACATTTTACCAGACGATCATGCAAATTCTTTTGTTGACGTCAGAGTAGATAGCTTGTTAGAACGCACAAATAGGAGGTAACTTTTCTATTTAAAAGATATTGTAAGGATTCAAAAAGAAAAACAGGCTAACTGTAAGCAAACACTGTAGTACCATGCTGGTATTTTGAAAGGTGCAACATGAGGTGCTTAGTGTACCATTTCTGCTATTGAAATTGCGTCAAAACGTTTTGAACTGTGTTCCTATCACATAAACGCAAACCATCAGCTTTTGTGCATGAACGATGACGAGCCACTTTCGTTTGAATAAAATCCTTTATTACCGACGTGTCATCGATTCATATCTCTACTCTCATTGTGTTATTTAATTATGGTTAAGGACCGCCAACACCCGCTTTTCTCTGTATGGAGTATAATATAGTCTCAAGACCATATTATACTGTATAGTTGTATACAGACACTTTACGAAGGAGGGTCATAGGTTTCCTCTGTTATAACCGCTGTGGACGTGCACTCAGCACGTCGTACATCTACAGATAACAATCAATAATAATTAATAACTAATAGATATTATTCCCGTCCAATTTACCGGCGTAATTAAGAGAAAGATTGATTGTTCTTCTGCTGGGCAGACCACGAACCACGGATGTATTAAATGTATATGGAGGTCGTGGAGCGCAATTTGTCTGCGCTGGTTGTTCTTCTTTTCGTTCTTCTTTCCATTCCTGGATTGATTGTGGTGAACTGTACACTAGTTCTTTGTGGTTGAACCGAAATGAAACCATATTTCTGTTGAGGTAATATTACAGTACAGTACTGACAAAATAACTGATGGAATTACACAAATAAAGACAACCATAAAACAATACAAACCTTTGAAAGAGAAATAATCTAAGGGAAAAAAGTTATCTAAAGTCATCCTGATCGAATGACTGAACTTTGGAGACCTCGTGTCGACATACACAGCCTGGTATAACATTTTAGCACGACGATAACTATTTAGTAGCAGTTAGCATCAATCTCCCACCTTATGCATGCCTATTGTTACCCTAACGAGCGACCATTAGCATAATTCTACCAGAATAGACATACGAAGCGAAGGCGTAAATTGGAGAACAAAGAACCAAACGCAACGCTGAGGAGTAGGCCTATTTCACCTTCCAGTTCAAATTGGCCAAGACCACGCCTGGCCATCAAACCAGCGTGACCACAATCAACAAATCACCACAAGCAATTCTTGCTCAACGAAATCTGAGAGAATAAAAACACCTACAAACGGGTGGACGACCTTGAACCATCAAAATCCGGTATTCATAATGAGTTATGAGTATGACATTATCTAATTTTATTATATAACCCCTTCAGGTTGTATGTTTTACGGTTCTATGTATTCTAGCATTCAAGATACTCCTCGTAGTGGTCAGTATTGATAGAGATCTACCAGATTGATATCTAATCAGAAACGAACGGAGACATTCCTTGAGAACGTCTGGAATCTTCGTTCTAGATGATATGATGCCGATAATACCGCACGTCCACCTGCTTTGTATGCTGTATGCAAAATACCGCGACTGTAGATCGCTTATCTCAACTGACAAGAATCGTCGGGCTAATCCGGCTACCAATTGTTCAATTCCCACCGTTGCCGCTGCGATGGCGCTGCCAGCAAGAGCAAGAATTCCACCGGAGCAGAAAAGAAACGAACTAATCGCTACTGTGTATGATTCTGGTACTGCTACTAATCCAGATCCGTATTTGGTGATTACTTATTAACTACTTTAATGAAATATCATCGTTTGGAGTCTTTGGGTTCAATTAAACCGTAAACTTGATTGATTTAACCAAATATGGACGTTAGATTTTGTGGACATAAGAACAGACTCTGAGAATTGTGCTCAATAATAATTATTTGTGCAATTATGAGACTATTGGCAATAGTTTTTATTTGAAAGACTTGTATTGCAGAAAAACTAACCTTTATACACTAAAAATATAAACCCAAATTAAAAAAAAATCAACGTTCGTAGTACGGTTCTGTACATCGTATGTGGGAAACCGCAGGGACATTGAGATGGCGGTCATCAGATAACATCGGATGATAAAACGCTCATACCGGGTCGGCGAGTTATGCCGCATTACGGACCAGGACAAGATAATCTGCGGGCTGACTCCTCCTTCGCAGTCCGACAACAGGAAAGATCGGATCATACATATTTATTCTACCGCGCGGTGCAGCGCGTCTCATCCGAGCGGACGAAATGAGAATGCTGGTCGCGTCACGTGAATGTGGACCCATCCGTACCGCTCAAATCAATAAACAATTGTCCGATTGTTGACTTGGTAATGCGTACGGTCCGTAATGCAGTCTTGCTAGGGTTACCAGATGGGATAGGCACTGTCCATAGACCAAAGAACAGATATCAAATTTTGTTCTCGCTAAAATCTTGCTTTCCCCGCGTGTAAACACATCATCAATGATATTACTTCTGACCAAATCAACGTTTTAATCAACTTTGAATGATCAATAAAAAGGATAGTGCAGAAATTTCTCCTTTTTAGCTCTTGCATAGAAATTTCATTTCTAGTCCATAGAAATGTCGTTTTGCTGGTTAAGTAAGTGCAAATCTCTAAGTAGGTGCAAGTCTCAGCTATCTTTTGATGTATAAATTATTTTTCTCTTTTTGTTGTAGTTGTTTTGGGTGCGGTTTATTCCGCTGCACCTAGGCCAATTCTTGGCCCTTTGTGCTTACCCATTTTTACATACTGTTTGATAGCGACAACCAGAGGTGTTCAACTGGTTGCCGGCACCCACGGTTTTACGCCTCTTGCGAAAGGCGGTGGGACGAGGATCTTCAGCCGATGCCTGGATTTGAACCCAAGACTTCCTAGCAGGAGAGCAGCACTCTACCGCTAGAGCCACTCGCCCCACTTGTCTTTACAGGGTGGTCCATAAAATATGAAGTACATTTTAGAGTAATGACAACAAAAATTGTATAAATCAATTTTCCTAGCTCTCATATTCATACTGTTCATCATGTAGGATAATGTCTTCGCCAGTAACATCAACACATGTGATACATCATCAAAAGACTGTTAACTTTTTCGCCAAATGCGTAATCCTTATAGGAGGAGGAACTATGAGTGTTGCTTTTTGAAATTGAAGATATTAAAGAGTCAGAAGTATATATAAAAGAGATTACAATTTTTCTCTCTACAATAATTATAGTAGGTAGATGCAAGTCTCAGCTATCTTTTGAGGTTACTATCGACATGATCACACAAAGAGAAGGTGTTCGTTTAACTTGTTCTAAGTGTGGCTACGCATGATAGCCGGATGTTGAAAATACTCATATTTAATTAATTGATTTGAGGCACTAATTAACATAATTTCGGGCTGCAATAACTGGTGTTAAACTTGTTAAGTATAATGAAGCATTAGCGAAGATATGCTATTCCAAATGACTTTCTTTTTAACCTTTTAGGACTTTAGGTAGTACATAATTCTTAACTGATCCCTCTGCAATAACTACGGTAGACTCCTAAGGCTTTTATTGACGCCTTTTGTTGCTAAGGTCTCACCGTTCTGAGAAGTTCGTAATCTGGCAACGCTATCTGTACTGCTGCCGTGCTGACCGTACCAAGGCGGCAGCAACTTCGGAATCGGTCACATTCTTTAATGTCATTCGGTCGCGGACCGCAGCGGAATAACAAATGATTGCTTAAGTACCATGCCGAGATGATGGTAAACCAATAGAAATGACGCTTCGTTTTTAATCTTTACGAGCGCGCTACCGCTGCAAAAACGAGAAAGTAGCCACTATGAAATCATGTGGATAGTAATGATTAAATCCAATGAGTAATGAACAGGTGTAGAACAATACAAAATGAGCAAAATAGATATTTTAATTTATTTTTATGTTTGTTTTTATATTTTTAAGGGTATTTATATGCTCCATGTACAGAGTTTTATACATTGTGCGAAACCACAACGACTATTTTTGCTCGATCTTTCATCGATCTTTCTTTGGGCAATTCGTGTTATTATGCGGCTGGCGTCTGTAGAGTCTCGGAAGCAGTAGACAGAACTGACGTTAACGAACCAATTCTTGCCAGGGCGAGCTTGCCTCCTAGACGTGACCCTTCAGGGTCTTCAGGAATTGAAAGAAATTGGAAGCGTTTCGCGAAAAGCGAATTCCGAACACGAAGAAAGTGAAAAGTTGGGGAAAGTTCTAGCAAAGTTTCAAAGGAAACTTTGCCGAGGGACCTTAAAAATATTGTTTTATGATTATTTGTTGATAATGGATGGAAATATTTTACAGGAAATGAACAAAAATCAATAAATTCATTTCCTTGTATTATTTGCAATACCAAACAAGGTTATACTGACAATAATTTATTACTTAATTATACCGTCATCATCAAATGCAATTGGATGCGGATATTAATGTATAATTATACGGATTATAATTGCGACTACTGTGATTTGCTTGCTAGTGTAACCGTTATCGTGTAGTTGGTGTTATTGGTTATATGTGTTTACCGTTACGATCAATAGATGCTTTTTGTATTGATTTGCATATTAAAATGGTGCAAATTATTCATAACGTGTCAATTAGAACAAATGATTTAAACTGTAGACGTGTGTCGCCATTTCCTATGGTTCATCGATTCTTTTGAATGGCTTACATGCAAATGTTAATTAATTAATTGCTGTGTGGTGGTTTTTATTAAGCAGCGAATTTAATTAGTCGAAATGACCTTTTCACTTCTAGTAATTTAAATAATTAGTAGGACATACCTAACTGGAATGTATGTATGAAATTAAGTTCTCTTTTTATGGAATCGAGACTAAACATGTTAGTTTTTCTTTGCCTTTTTTAATTTCTGAATTTTTTAGATCTTTTGGAAATTCTGGTTCTCTTTTTCTTATAATTTAAAGCAGTTACTGCTACTTCTCATTCAATTCAACGTCTTCGCTCTTTTATTAGCCGCTAGTTGCTGGTGCAGCACGCTTTTTATCAGCAAAAGTATATTTCTGGCACATTGTATATGTCACCAGGTAGGTACCATAACATAAGATAATCATTTATTACTCCCACATTATAGGTACATCTTTTTATTTATTATGAAGCTCCCCGCGCTGAATTCAAACGCAAACATCCATTTCTTTCTCCAGATAAGACGTCCTGACGACTTTAGGGAATACGCAAAGCACAACGAACCTGGCAGATATCAAAAGAATAATTTTTCCACGGTTCCATTTATCCACGTTTTCCCCGCTAAAAGGATGAGCACGCGTAACAGATACCTGCCTGCGTCCTGGTTCACGTCAGGCCCGCTGCTCCCTCGGGGGTCCCACGACGAATTGCTGTCGAGATAACGCGAATTAACATAAAATTCAAATATAGCAGTGACAGCCGCGTCGGCATTATGAATGCGAACCACTCTCTTCCCCGCATAAGATCTGAGTTATGTGTTTTGATGTTACTGCTAAAGATGTGAATATGGTTGGTTTTTTTTTATAATCCACGAGAAATCTTAATTGTGTGTGGTTTGGAGGTAAGTTAATGGTCTTTTTTTAAGGACTAGATCATATTTTAAAGATTATTGGAGATTAATTTTTGTGCTTATTATTAGTACAAACTAGCTCTGTGTATAAGTCAAAATTTTTGATTTTAGTTATTGGGCATTCTAGAAATATGTGGTTAAGGCTTCCCACCTGTCCACATTCGCAATATGGACATTTTAGGATACATTTTAGGTTATCTGCTATCTGTTACTGTTGTTACGAATGTCCGGCAGGGGGCGTTTCGGGTTTGACGTTACTGTGGTAATAGCAGCAAAACACGGGTCGACAAAAATCGATTTTTTGGATCGAAAATTGTTTTTAAGGCCGTTTTTTTGCTCAAAACTCTTTGCGAAGGGTATTTAGAGGGATCTTATCGTAAGACATGAGAGCGAGCAGCTTTTATAAGATCGGCAGGAACGGATAAAAAATGTAAATTTTTGACGTTCATCGATCCGCTTGCGGAATTTCTAGACGTCACGTGACATTTTCTCGAGGTTCGCCTTCAACCGAAGGGGTGCAAAAACGTGATTTTTTTTTTTTCAAAATTGACGCATTTAATTTACAAAATATCGCGCAGTCCACGCGGAATTGTATCATTTTTTCAATTCGAGCGTCAAAAGTAATATCGAAAAGCCCAGTTTTGCAGCTACTCCATCGCAAATGTCGGCAAAAATGGGCGATTCCGTTGAACGCGCCCTACACTTGAAAGTTCGCAATTAGTATAGGTAGATAGATAAGCCTCACTCACTTTGGGGGCGAGTGGCTCTAGCGGTAGAGCGCTGCTCTCCTGCTAGGAAGTCTTGGGTTCAAATCCAGGCATCAGCCGAAGATCCTCGCCCCATCGCCTTTCGCAAGAGGCGTTAAACCGTGGGTGCCGGCAACCAGTTGAACACCTCTGGTTGTCGTTATCAAACAGTATGAAATGGGTAAGCACAAAGGGCCAAGACTGCCCTTTGTGCTTACCCATTTCTATTACAACTATTACATACAAGCCTCACTACTTTTTAACTTTTTATTCTTCTGCAACAAGAGAAATGACATAAATACCTACTACTCCTATATCAAATATTTATTTGAGATTCTGAAAACTTCTCATAGCTGATACGTATGTTAATTACCTGTGGGATAAACTCTAGTAAACAGTTAGCAAAAGCTGGGAGCTGCGTGCGTGTCGATGCAAGCAAGCAACGGCGAAAGAGGAGAGTTTCCTGTCGGCATATGGCCGTCGTTTCGGATTTATTTCAGGCGTATGCCGGTGAAGGAACGCATAAAAGCACTCTTTATTGCCCGGGTTATTAGCTAGTTGGAGATCTGTGCAAAGGCGGTACTTCTGATATGGGCCGTGCGTGCCTGACTGCCATAACATTTTATCACATATAGTATAAAAGCCACGCAAATAATACAACATACATAAATTTTTACATTTCATTATAGACTTCAATTTCCATATCCACGAAATAACTACCCACTTCAGCCAAGACAAAATTTGTAGATTTTCAGTAACTATATATAATTTGGCATGACTGTACCTAGATACGAAGTAATCAGATCGCATTAAGGGGGGCAAATCGCGTCCCGCGAAGTAGAAAAACCAGATCTTGGGTTCAGGCAGACACAGCAGAAAATGGACGGCATCCATCAATCACGATCAGCACAACGTACCCGAATGGAATTTCTAAATGGGGAACCGGAATCATGGAAGAGACAGGAGTGTCGAATCCGCATCGTCACTCAACTCCAATTGTGGTTGCCGCAATTCCTCAAATTTCCAAGTATAATTAACGAGCAAGGACCTCGAATAGGTAACACGCCTCTTCATTTCCATCATCTCGTTTCTATACCATTTCTATACTCCATAGGTACAGAACGAGAAAGGAAATAACGATGGAAACGATCAGAGGATACACAAACTAAAGCCTTGATGGCTATATCTGTATTATATGAATGAAAGGTGATGTACTATCTGTCTGTTGTATGTACAAAATCGTCGCATCATCATCGTGAAAGTCGATGATTATTGATCAATTGTCAAGATGAACGAAGCCCGTCAAGCCATAAATGAAGAATTATAATAATAGGCACCTTTGTTTGAGCCTATGCGCTCTTACATCATCGCAACTCAAATAAATTTACTAATTTGGCTTAATACAATCTGCATATTGTATTGTAAGATTTGAAATTCATTTGATGTCCTTGTGAATGACTTTAAATAAATAATTATTATTTAGGAACATTTAGTAATGTGTTTTTTTTTTACTTTTCTCGCTACTTTATACATTGCTATATTGTAAATGAGGAATGGTGTTCTCAAACACTATGCTAATGTGTCAGTAGCCTTTCAAACAATCTTGATAAAGTGGGCAATAAGGATATGGAAGATAATGTAGACTAAAACGTTTTAAAGTGTTATGATTTGACACTCTGTGTTTTCAGACACTCTGTCAAATCAGTCAAGTTTCTTCAAACAGGCGAAATTTCTTCTGTGTCAAAAATCGAAGATGATGAAGTGGATGGTGCACTTTGGAGAGAACCATCCTCTCCAAAGTGCACCACACACAATTAAGATTAAATAAATAATTATTATTTAGGAACATTTAGTAATGTGTTTTTTTTTACTTCTCTCGCTACTTTATACATTGCTATATTGTAAATGAGGAATGGTGTTCTCAAGCACTATGCCAATGTGTCAGTAGCCTTTCAAACAACCTTGATAAAGTGGGCAATAAGGATATGGAAGATAATGTAGACTAAAACGTTTTAAAGTGTTATGATTTGACACTCTGTGTTTTCAGACACACTGTCAAATCAGTCAAGTTTCTTCAAACAGGCGAAATTTCTTCTGTGTCAAAAATCGAAGATGATGAAGTGGATGGTGCACTTTGGAGAGAACCATCCTCTCCAAAGTGCACCACACACAATTAAGATTAAATAAATAATTATTATTTAGGAACATTTAGTAATGTATTTTTTTTACTTCTCTCGCTACTTTATACATTGCTATATTGTAAATGAGGAATGGTGTTCTCAAGCACTATGCCAATGTGTCAGTAGCCTTTACAACAACCTTGATAAAGTGGGCAATAAGGATATGGAAGATAATGTAGACTAAAACGTTTTAAAGTGTTATGATTTGACACTCTGTGTTTTCAGACACACTGTCAAATCAGTCAAGTTTCTTCAAACAGGCGAAATTTCTTCTGTGTCAAAAATCGAAGATGATGAAGTGGATGGTGCACTTTGGAGAGAACCATCCTCTCCAAAGTGCACCACACACAATTAAGATTAAATAAATAATTATTATTTAGGAACATTTAGTAATGTATTTTTTTTACTTCTCTCGCTACTTTATACATTGCTATATTGTAAATGAGGAATGGTGTTCTCAAGCACTATGCCAATGTGTCAGTAGCCTTTCAAACAACCTTGATAAAGTGGGCAATAAGGATATGGAAGATAATGTAGACTAAAACGTTTTAAAGTGTTATGGTTTGACACTCTGTGTTTTCAGACACTCTGTCAAATCAGTCAAGTTTCTTCAAACAGGCGAAATTTCTTCTGTGTCAAAAATCGAAGATGATGAAGTGGATAGTGCACTTTGGAGAAAACCATCCTCTCCAAAGTGCACCACACACAATAAGATTAAATAAATAATTATTATTTAGGAACATTTAGTAATGTATTTTTTTTTACTTCTCTCGCTACTTTATACATTGCTATATTGCAAATGAGGAATGGTGTTCTCAAGCACTATGCTAATGTGTCAGTAGCCCTTCAAACAACCTTGATAAAGTGGGCAATAAGGATATGGAAGATAATGTAGACTAAAACGTTTTAAAGTGTTATGATTTGACACTCTGTGTTTTCAGACACTCTGTCAAATCAATCAACTTTCTTCAAACAGACGAAATTTCTTCTGTGTCAAAAATCGAAGATGATGAAGTGGATGGTGCACTTTGGAGAGGATGGTTCTCTCCATGGGGGATAGGTCGCGATGCTGATGGCAAATTTGGATATTTTATTTTATCGAATATCCGGAGACGCTTATCGGTGCAAAAAATAGCAATCATCTACATGATTGGAAGGCTCTCGCCACAACATGGAAACTGCTAACGTCATTTTCTTTTGGTTCCCATTCATCCACTTTAAAAGTCCGATCTAACACGAAATACAGGATATATTAGGTGCTTTTACCGTTTCCGTTTTTAACAAAACTTATTTGGTAAATGTTTACAACAACATAATGTGAATTGGCCTTAAGTCTTAAGTGTTGTCTCATAACATCGCACCATGTCTTCAAATAACCTTCAAGATTACATGCACGCATCCTAATTTGCCCTCTCACATTTATTAATATCGAATCAAAAGGCGGTATTACTTACGCCGAGGCCCGAGCGAGCGCGTAACTGCAATTTACATCAAAAGTTACTCATTACAGCACAAACCTGTAAATCAACGGGATAAGTAACAACATCGGTCGCTCTCTGCTTTTCCATTAACCTCAATTAACCGAAAATTAACACGGATGGTTATTTAATAACGGAAAATTTGCGCCGCCATAAAAGTGAATGATTTTATTTTTTGGGTCCATGACGATTTTGTGGTCAATTTCAGATTATTATCCAGGGTCTGGAGATGAGGTGGATGGAAAACGTGTAACTGGGAACGTGATGCCTTTTTTGAGCCGTTATGGACAAACCAATCGCAATGTACGAGTTATGGTCGCAAATTATGGGAGTATAGGAGTTAATGGGGCTCTTGGTAATTGTATTTTTGCGATTTTAAGGACCATTAAATTAAGATTTACACCGTTTCTTTAGGGTAATGTTTGTGTCGAGGATATATAGTCATTATCTATAACTGTGTTGCAATCAGGTATTTGAATGAAAGACAAGAAAATCGTAATAAATATTTTTACCTTATTCTCCTCACATTATTGTAGATATACTCCAAATTACCTGCAACAAAATATAACATAAATTAACAAGACATCAAATATATAACACCAAGAAATTATGTTAATATAATACATGTCGTTTTCCCCAACGGAGGGTTCTTTTCTTTTCAGGCTTAGTGGGGGGGGGGGGCAGGAAAAGTGCAGTTTTCCATCTGTCACGCTTCGGACTTTAAAGAGGGCCGGAAAGTCAGTCCTTTTCCTTATGTCCCTCAGCCCTAATTTATGACCTTCTTCCGGGTCCTTTATTGGCCTCCGTATATTACTCTAAAGTGGCGAACGCTTTTCAACTTTTAAATTTCACGTCACTTCTGAGTGGATAATATTGTAAGTTACGACAGGAGTCATTTATCAACTAGGTCGATTTTTGGATTTCTCAGAGGGAGATGTTTATTCCACCACAAGTGTTCTTTTTTATCATTCTAGAGATTTTTATTTCGAGTTTCAAATGAAGCTCATTTTGCATCTGAAAGGTGTGATTCTCTGCAATCAAATGGTGGTAAAATTCAATATTACTCGATCGTTTTATACCACAAAATAATTCTACTACAAAATTATTCAAAATTATATTGTTGATAGCAAGAAGCAGAAAATATATCAATAATTCATTTCTGGAAGTAATATTCTATAAGGTGTTTTAATTCGGACCCAAAATATTTAACATTGCTGGAATCGATGAATCGTTTCCTTTTATTGTTTATGTTCCATGTGACCTTTTATTGTTGTTGGTCGATCACAAACAAATATCGATAAAAAAAAATTAAAAAATTACAGTCAAAGTTAATCCCACACAAAGTATCCAAACTTTTCCTCAACAGCCTTTGAGTTCAATGTCAATCATGTATCTCCGATGTAGACATTTGTCAATCCGTTCCATTCTTACGTGGACAAGCGTGTAATATGTACGGCTAGTTCGGTCCATTCATTAATTCTTCACGACAACGTTTCGACACTTATTAACGAGCATCGTCGTTCGATCTGGTCATGAATGCAAATACGACAGTTTCTTAATACATACGTACCTAATCTGGACAGCGAATGCATTGCAATATGCGAGGAAACCATAGTTTTCAAACTATTTAATTAATTTTTGACTATTATTTATCAATAATTTGCCAAAAGAATTATAAAAATCTATCAATGACTACAGAAGTTATTGAAAAAAAGGGAGAGACAAATTTGTCAAAAAAAAGGAATTGAATGATTGTGACCGTCCATTTTGGAAATCTGGCAACCCTGGATCTTAGTGACCGCTAACTGGAAGTGTACTGTATTGTGCAAGAATGGTTTGGTACGCGATTAGTGTTATGATCAGGTGTTCGACCTTAGTTGCGCTTGTAGAGCAAGTCACCACTGTTCGCTGACCGTGAGCGAACGTGGGCGCGACATCTGACGGTTTTCATTTGAAACGATTGATTGATGATCTCCCTTAAGTATACATGGAAATTGAACCGAACTATCCGAGTCTCGTGATATCGGTTACAGATAATTGACCTTATTCAATTCTGCCTAGGCAATTATTTTTCCAGTCAATTGACTAATGCTCGATTGCAACATTTAACTACGTATATCACTTAAGGGTAGTTTAAATAATATAATTCAATAATATAAGTGTTACAAGTTTGTTGCATTGCAAATGAACATTAAGCAAAGCTTATGTCCGAATGCACCACTTCCTCTTAAGGGTGTCATGTATTGGAATAATTTGTGTATTTCGTAAAAAAAAACAACCCTGACTGTATTCCTTCTGTTGCCAAGCAATAGGCGAAACAACTAAACTAAGGGAAACATGTCGGGAGAATGCCAATCGCTCACGTATGCGTATCCCATTTCTGAAAGTCATTACTCGTTCGCGTTGGCTATTCAGGTCTCGTGCGTCTATTTTCCGGGCCTTTAAGCCGCGGAAAACGAAAAACTTCCAGCCAAACAAAAACAAATATCCGGGGGACGCGTGTCCCACCGTATACGTGAACGCGCCACCCCGTCTTTAATATGCAAATTCCGGATCCGCGCGCACCCAAAACGACTTTCTAATAAAACAAACCCCCGCCCTCCGTATAAAGTACAAGGGGTACACCGTTTAAGGGGACCGTATATAGATATATGACGGGAACATATGCGCCATACGCGGTAGTTTTCGTAGATTTTTAGACAATTTCCCGGCTGACTGTGCAGAGGAAAATTGGCTCGTTTAAAAAATGCGGACCGCGAACTGGAATTTTTTTTGTTTGGAATTTCGAATATAATGCATGAACATGAGGGGGCGAAATCGATTGTTTCCGGGCGGGTTTATTATATTCATTCGATGTAAATAAATCGTGAACATCTGGTGAGGTTATTTAAGGGTCGTAATAGGTTTTTTACAACCCTAAAAATATACATGGAATATTTGGTGTTGGTTTTACTTAAATTTAGTTTGGATGCTGATAACACAAGGGAACAAATTATATAAATTCAAAGAAAATGCAAAAATACTGCTTTCAAGCTATATTTTAATGAATCAATAAAAAAGGATCGTGGGGAACATCAAACTCGTTCTTAAGATTAATTAAGCGAAATATGTGACTTCAAAAAAAATTTTAGCACTATTGTCAGAAAATGTGCAAACTATCTCTGTTAAAGGTCTTCTTTCTCAATAAATATGAACACATTCATACAATCACAAAAGAGGAAGATGGTGTTAATACCTCAACTGATGTTGAAACCTAGCTAACTAATGAATAAAACCAAAAAATATGAAGAGAAAAAATAAAATATGGAAACTGTTACGTATGCCTCTTGAATATTTCATGATTTAAAGGCACAGTGTGGCATAATCTGCCAATAGTCTATTCCGGGGTTCCCCTTAAAGGGAAAAATCAGAAAAGGTGGCATTATGATAATAAGAGGGCGATTTCCTACCCACCCTAGCTGGGGAGAAGTGTCGGTTATTCGGCTCTTTCGCGAAGTTATGGGAAAGGTTACAGCGGAGCGACAGGTCGATAATGATCCGGCAGCCCTCAGGGCTTATACTTTCATAAAGTTTTTAACCTTTCTGTTGGAGGCTGATGCCATCGAGCAGATATATATCCGTGCTTAAGAAAGTTTTCCACTTTCGTCTGCCAGAAGCACGGCCGCGCGTTTAATAAAAGTTATTAAGGAAACGTTCATCTCCCGCTACAGTGTTATGAGGGGTTTTTATTTGATGTATTGTACGGCCTACCCCCAACCCACCGCACACATTGTCTCCAAAATATGCCTTCATCTTGATGATGGAATGTGAGGGTAATGTTTGCGGTACAAACATGGATTTATTTATTAGAGTTTTGTTTGAAAATGACAATGTAATTAATATCTCATATTGACGTCTGTATTTATCAGTTTCTTTACTAATTTTACGGGAACACGAGACCTTTTCAAAAATAAAACCCCTTTGCAATTTACCCATCCAATCAATTATCAAAGCTGACGTCGTTGTGTTCAAGGAAAGGCGGAAGTAATGAGGTCTAGTGCAGGAAACCGCAATTGCGAGCGCCTTTGTCGCCTCCGCCATTGCCATCGCCGCGACCGGATTCGTGAGGGAAATAAAATAAATCGCCACGACCCATTAAGTCGTACTCCAGCTAAGAAACAATTACGATAAGAATTCGGGTGACGTTCTTTCGCCGAAACGAGGAAGCCGTCTCCATTTGGGAAGTGTCTGCAGACCTACCCTCTAAATTACAACACACAAACCTTACTCTATCTATAGCTCTCTCTATACAGAGTCTGTAGATGGAAACACTTCGTCACATTTTTATAGTGAATATCATACAGTAACGCTTTTGACATGCCAAATAGCGTTTAAAGGCCCAGTTTTAATACCTCTGTAGAAAAGACATATTACAGATTACCATGAAACCTACATCAACTTTTGTACCCTAACTACATAATGTTTCTTGGTTAATATCCAGACCACTTGAAATACGATCACGCTTATCAAAAGAGGAAGTGGTTTACTTTTACAAATAACCATCATAAGGGAGAAAATAATGCATTTGACATTGCATTACACCCGAGGGTGTTAAAATAAATGGGGCGCACGCTAAATCTCCCCTTAAAAAGATTGGCTAATAGCCGTATTTCGTGTAGGAGTCAAAACGGTAGATCTAAAACGTTGATATTGTAATGAAACCGGCCTAGACTCATTTACGTATTTACTAGTAGTTATAAAATTGACTAACGTTTCTCTTTGGCTAGCTAAAAACGAGTATTTTAAGCTTTCTTGATAGGATCGACAAGTTAACACGCACATTTCCACTTACTAATGAAAATCTTATGAAGTTTCAATGGTCTATTTTCACTGGCGATTCATAAATAATTGGTGGATTAAGGGGTCAAATTAATATTTTGCATGCAAGAATTTAGTAGCTGCTGGTCATGTTTATAAACATTGCTGTATGACATTTTTGTCAAGTTTTGAATAAATACCATAAAAATTTGCTACTAATAATCTGGTCGAAATTTGAAGCACAAAAATCATGATACAATGACTTTAGAAGATACGATATTGCGCAGGTCGGCCGCTATATTGATGATGTAGTGTAATAAATAAACGTCAGATAAATGTCAAGCGCAAAAGTACAACGTGAATAAATGAAACTTTTTATTAATTCAAACAAAGATACACTAATTATATGCTTACATCTGTTTTAATTATTTAATGCAACGAGTATTTGTCCAATAAGTGAATATCATTTTCTAACAGGATATTCATTGAAAATTTTGGAGCAAGAAATATCCTTCATATCGAATTTTACGGTAAGTGCTGCAGCTAGAGTATCAACTGCTCAAATCTTGATTTCTCACTTGTCCAAAAATCATTACCAATTGAAAAAACTCCTTCAACTGCTGCATTAGTGTAATGGGTCGGAAACCCATTATTTATTTATTAAGATATGATCAAATTAAGCGAGATATTTGTAAGAACATTCGGGAATGTCAAAGGTTTTTGCTAGGGTTGAACATCTGGTTTAGGATTTGACCGCGTGTTATAAGTTTAAAATTGAAGAGTTGTCATTGGCTAAGAAGAAATGCTTCCGGCTTCCTTTGGGGTCGAGGGATGCAAACGAACAGATCTCGCTCTTCTCATTCCAACCACCGTCATGTAAAGTACACGTTTTGTGGAGCGTTCTTAGGCTCTTAAGTTTATCCCTGGTAAGTCTTTTCAACTCGTCTCGCATTTCATTGTAAATTAAATTATTCATATTTCTGCTAAAAGTGTGTCTGTCTAAATCAACTCCTAGGTTTAATTTAAACGTCAGTATGTTCAAAGTTTCATTCATTTTTCTATGTAACCTATCAAACGGGATTGTTGATTATTATTGTTAATAGATGTTATTGTTTTGATAAGTGTTTCGTTTCATTTAAGTAGTCTTGCTTTATCAGCCCTTATTAAATGTTAAATACTTAAACGCGTCAGTTAGTAGTCAGAAAATGTGTTCACAAGGTTCAAGAAAAAGAACCCAGTTAGTTTTGCCTTCGAATAAATTGGAAGAGATTTGATAAATTAGAATTTTGACCAGTAATTAAAGCCCTTAAACCGCGCTTGGCCAAATGCTACCATGTTAGGGAGTCGCGGTTGTTCCCGCCATTTTGACCTCCTACATTAGTTCCAGGGCAGCACAACGTAAATTCAACAAGAATAATTATATTTTCATATGGAATGTGTTTATTTTCGAAATAGTTAAATATTCCCACCTATCTTTTATCAATTTCAACATGTTGATTTTCCCATTGTTCTAATTTATCAGCATTTAAATATACATTCAGTATTCTAATTTCTTCAAACACACAATAATTGTCATCGATTTTAATATCAGGCATTTCTTTCGATAAAGCTTAACACGAAAAGGAGGAGAGAATCTACAAAAGAAGAACTGTCCTCCATAAAGAAGGACGATTGGTGATCTTAATGACATTTCCAATATAAATAAGATCGTTGCAAATCTTCAGACGCACTTGTCCACAAAATCTAACAAATTAAGAATTTGTAGGTTATAAAATGTCTAATTTTTTATAACCAAGAAAAATACAATCCATAATCTCTAGTCGAAATAAACTGCAGTTTGTATCAGCAGATTTAGGAAGACAATTTAACAAGTTTTAATTCTTCCTTATTATTAAATAATACTTGTCATTGGACCAACCAAAAGAAAGAAACAGTCCGTCGCATTCGATTTGCATTCTCGATTATCAAATACAAGTTAACGACCAAACTGAGCACCTGTCTTGTTTATCAATTCCCATATGTAGTTAGGTAGGAATTACCGATAGCGTCCAGTTGTTTCTACCAGCCTTTCATCCACCATCTAATTTGCATACGTGGCCGCAGACAGTGGTTTAGTTCGGCCGGCAAATGAGGATTTATCTCGCAATTACGCGAATCCGGTAAAAAACGGGTAACTCCGCGAATACCCCTCGAACCCGCGAACCCCCCCTCGGATTGTGGATAGATAAAGACCTGATGCGTGCATATTTCATCATGTGTGCGCGCGGTTTCAGCCATCTATTCGCCTCCTTCTTTCCTTTTCCTTTTTTCGTTTTAATCCGCGATGGTGCTAATTTATTTTATCGCCCGCAGTACCTGTTTTTATCCGGAGGAAACGAGACTTTCTCACAGTGATTTATATTTTAAATTGCGCGCTTAATTGCAGCTATTTTTTCCTGGGCATGACGAGCATCGTTCTAGTCATACTGGTGCATGTTGTGCATAAAAGAACATGCATGATGAAAGAAACCCGTATTTGTTATCGCTTAGTTCCAACGCTTTTTTATTTCTATATTTAAAAGCATGGTTTATATACTTATGGCTGTTTTACTAGCGTGTTATTCGCGAGTGAGTTTAGCAGCAGCCAGTTCACCAGCGGTTGTTTACCTTTTACAGCAACCAGCGACGTCTTCACCTGACAAAAGACAATACATTGTCTCACTGTTGTAAATAGTTACCCTTATAGTTTGAAGTACTTTTCGCTGGCTGCTATTGCTGCTAGCAGCACCAGCAACTAGCGGCTAATAAGACAGCCTAGTGTGACATAAATAGTCTAAATTCGTCATAGTCACAATATTGGACATTACCTTGGTTTTGTTCGTCTTTACGGACCTAGTATTCCCTTATTCCGATCCTTATTGTTACTGTCGTGTGAATCTAATCGACATCGACCAATAAAATTTATAGATGGCAAACCATACCGAATTTTACTGCCAATTCCGCTATACCTTTAATAACCACCGTGAAATAATGAAAAGATGGTGTCTCGCGTTAGGCATGCACGTTTGCGGACGTTATTTTCTTCTCTTTATCAGCCATTGCCCGTTTATTCCAAGTTATTGCTACCGGTTCGAGTCAACGTTGCAAGTCAATGATCGTTAACAGACCAGTTTGCCGGTCTTTGTCTATTTCTAACACTTTAATATGCACGATGAACTTCACAAGTAACTGTACTCGTACATGGTAATTAAAGATTTATTCATATAAAATGTAGATTATAAAATAGCCAGTGAAATTCGAATGTTTCTGGGTAAATTTCTTTACTATTCTGTACTTTGAGTGAAGAATATCACCTGTTTGTATATCAGCAGAAAGATCATTTGGTTGATTCAAGTAAAATACAAAAATCTCAGAGTAAGAATATGACTTTCTTGATGTTCCAAGTATTACGTTTTCTTGTTTTAAGTATGAAGGAACTGCTTGAGAGGAATTAGGTCTGTTTTAAGCGATACGTACGTATCCTTTTGGGTCAAGAAACTGTTTGTTCGTTGAAGTATGTATATTTTTCACCCAACAAAACGTTGTTGTTGTAAAACGAACGTCTTACCCTTTTTATATGTAGAAGAATAACATTTTTTCGTCAGAGCAAAATATGCTCAACATAAACATACTAAACTCTTAAACCGAAAGAATAACTAGTCGTTGAAATAACTAGATATATTGAAATTCTTATTACAATAAAATATTATTTGGATAGCAAAAATATCCTCTTCATGCTACACTATATACACAAGAACAATTTTTTTTTTGATATCCAAAAATACAGTTCTCTCTGTGTAGGCTAGTGGAATAGCTAAAATACTTCTCTTTGTATCATCAACATTTCAACAACTTTTAACATGTTTTGTTGTCTACACCATAGTAAAACAACACTTTCGCATAACCTTTATTGTGGGTAGCACATCTGTCACCGTTGATGTATCTCCAAAAGGGAACATCGGTACACGTGTTCCACCTAGCGGTAGCGAGGTGAAACACCGATAGGCGTTTTCGCAAGTCAACCACTCAAGACATCCATAATAGCCCTAGAGGTTTTAACGTTGCCACGTAGTCTACTGTTGAGATAAAACGGGGAAAAATCTCCTCCTCTCACGGCACATAATCGACCATCTTCGTGCGGTTGTCTCTACTTTTGTGTACGACCACCGGATCTTCTAGCAGCTGGTACGCGCACGCCTATATTAGAAATTTAATTAACGCTCATCTCGCAGTTGAAGAATCTTCGAAAAAACACGACGGTATGAAGTATGAGGACTTCTTTTAACATTGTAACTTAGAGGAACAGACGTTGGATAGATGCAGTGGTAAATAAATTGCAAACGTAACTGTCTTGTGTGATGAAATATGTGAATATTAGCAAGATTCCATAATTTATAATATAACGTTTTACAGTTTTTTTTTATTTACTTATATATAATAAATAGGGCAAATCGCGTATTAAAATAATCTGTGTTGATTAATCTACATATTATAAAGACCCGAATTATGTAAGTATTATTTATATTATGTAAGTATTATTTATTTTTAAACAAATTTTAAAAAAATCAGATAAGACTATTAAAAAAAAAGACGAATTAATCGGTAAATGTGGAATCGTTAATTTAGAAGTTATTACTACCTTGTTGCCATCCTCTCCTCGTGGAGTGGAATTAAATAATAGATTGTGAGATGATATGATGTTAATTATTAAAATATAAATTATCTGTATTATGAGATTTGTCTGTCCACTCTTTTTCGTGATTAAACATTCCATGTTGATGTTTGTGAGTAAAAATATATAGATTATATCATGATTTCATTATGTAGTATTTCGATTGATTATGATTGACAGTAAACATACTGACTATGATTCATTTTTTTACACAGAGAGAACTCTATTCTAGGATATCAAGAAAAATTATTTTAGTATGTTTATATTAAGTATATTTTTCTCTGACGAAGATAACGTTATTCTTCTATAAAAAAGTAGACGTTTCCCTTACAACAACAAAAATATTTCGTTGGACAAAAAATATATATGCTTCAACGAAAAAACAGTTTCTTGACCCAAGACTCTTACTCTGAGAGATACATAGAAAGTTGTGCAATTACTTTACAGATGGCGCTAACAGTTTCTCGCGTCTTTTGCCACATATCACCACTATATAAGTTCGACGACAGTGAATATTCGTATATCATTTGTTTACATCTATGCATAAGTGTTTTATTTCATGGGTGACTTACAAGGATTATGAGGAAAACCAGGAGAAAACACAGAAAGAACTCTATTCTTGGATATCAAGAAAAAATGTTCTTGCATTTATATAGTGTAGCACGAACAGGATATTTTTGCTATCCAAATAATATCTTATTATAATAAGAATTTCAGTATATGTTATAGTTATTTCAACGGCTAGTTATTCTTCCGGTTTAAGAGTTTAGTATGTTTATGTTGAGTATTTTGCTCTGACGAAGAAAATGTTATTGTTCTTCATATGAAAAGGTAGATGTTAGTCTTAAAACAACAAAAATATTTCGTTGGGTGAAAAATATACATGCTGCAACGAACAAACAGATTTGTAATAATTAGGGATTTCAGCTGCATCCATATTTTGTTCATTGTAATTTGAGATAAATTGTATGTGATGCCGGATATGTGAATGGTGATACTGTCTGACCTTTTCACACGCATGGGTATGATTTGTTATATTTTCAACTTAGAAGACTCGTAAATCTTTCCTTTTTATGGCCCAAATCAGTAGGGCCCTTTCGTTAAGTGCTTTGTGTCTTGATATTTTGTGTGTGTGTTATTTGCTTAATTATAAATTATGGTATCGTGGACCGAGATAGTTTATACATGAGAGGTACAAGTTCAAGACAAAAAGATGAAGAAAAAACATTCTGTAGAGAACAGTCGAGATTAACAGCCGACATTCGGCATTCTACTTAAGATGTAGTCTTTTTTCATTTATTTCTATAATGTAACTTAGTGTAGTGTTTTGTGTTTTGTAAATGGTAAGCTAATTATTATTTCCTCCTTTGTGTTTTCACTTCTTTGTATTTTTACGAGATTCTAACAGCTCCTCTAGATGGTAATTTTAAGGATGAATTAAGTGTCTCTTTTATATTTTTTATTCATTCATTTTTATGTTTTTTTAATTTAATAAATTCGTTATTTTGTTGAGAAGTGTTATACTTTGAGTTAAATATCAACATGAGTAGTTTAATTAGTTTTGCCTGCTAAAATGCTGCACTGGTCCCATTGCAAGAACTCACGTGCAGTAAGAGCAATAATAGTGGTGGCTTGTGTTTGGGGGGTCGTAGTGTTTGACTTTAAATGTTTTAGAACATTTTTTTGTCATGCACTAATCACATTCCAAGAACCCACCATCCTACTATTACAGATTCTTGACCCAAAAGTATACGTACGTATCGCTTAAAACAGACGTAATTCCTTTCAAGCAGTTCCTTCATACTTAAAACAAGAAAACGTAATACTTGGAACATCAAGAAAATTATATTCTTACTATGGAAATTTTATATTTTACTCTGTGTATAAAGCAAACGGTCAAACTGTTATAAAACATTTAATTTTTAATACAGATCCTTGGATAAAAAAGTTGTTTCGACATTTTTGTATTATTACTATAATTACGTTAGAAAAACTAAAATTATTCGCCCACGTTAATCCAAAACAAACATTATACAATAGATAAACTGTAGCTACAGTGAGCGAGCACTTTGTGTCGTTATTAACGATGGGCTATACGAAAACACGTGTTTCACTTCGTTCGGTATAAATCGCATGATAGTTATAAGCCTTGGGTGGGCTTATTAATTTGCGTGGGGGTAGCTCGGGATAGCGACGGAATCATTAGTTCGCGGTCGGGAACCCGCTTCCGGGCACGAAAACAACATTTGCCCGCATCAATCACGGTTTTTCTACCCAAAAGTTTACCGGCCGGAACACGGAATTGAGTTATTTGTCCAGAAAAGTGATTTATCGTTCTTGTATACAGTCTTTCGAGAACGAAAATAGAAAATGATATTTTTAGTGATATTTTCAGGACAACAATTGAATTATTATTCAATTTTGTTATGTATCAGTTCTTGTTATCAACTTTAGTTAAGTACACTTGATAGAATCATTTTAATCGACCCAATACAAAAGTTGGACAAAAATATAAAGAGTTGGTAGAATTTGATGACATTTTATATTTGATTTTAAATAATAATTCTAAAAAACAAATATTTTTAATCCTCATCAACGGATAATAGATCTTCGTCACTAAGTACATAAATCACAATTATAAATATTGATTATATTATAGACTTTTGGGTGTTCATTTAAACAAAATTATGCAACGTGCTTTAGAAAGACAAAAATAAGACTAATACCTAATAAAAAAATAAAATTTTGGAATATCAGCGGAAATACGAGTTTTGAGATCACCTAAATCCAGATAATGCTTTGTTTGATTACTTCTATATTTACCTGATCAATCAAAACTTTAATCAATCAAAACTTTACTTACTTTTACAGATCACTATAGAATCGATTAGACAATTTGGTATTTAAACGGTCAATCGAATCGGTGTTTAATTTTTTTTAAGGCTGAGGTTATAGTGGAGCGTTGATAGTAACATGGATACACAGAGAGAACTCTATTCTTGGATATCAAGAAAAATTATTCTTCGTATACAGTGTGAAGAAAAAGTTATTCTTCTACATACAAAAAGAGTACGACGATCGTTTTACAACAACAACAATATTTTGTTGGGTGAAAAATATACATTCTTCAACGAACAAACAGTTTCTTGACCCAAAAGGATACGTACGTATCGCTTAAAACAGACGTAATTCCTTTCAAGCAGTTCCTTCATACTTAAAACAAGAAAACGTAATACCTGGAACATCAAGAAAATCATATTCTTACTCTGAGAATATAGAAACAACTTTTTTTTTCAGTGAAAACTATTTCTTTTTACTTCAAATAAAATCTACTGATCCGATAAAATGTGATTTCATTCGTAATACTGCAAGAATTCCATTCTTCTGAGTAGGAATCACTGCATAAATTTATGTGTCCACGAGAAATCCCCATCAATCAACTTTTTTTATTACTAACCTAATCTCACTCTCGCACGACTTATTAAATTTCCGCCGCTTTTTTTTGTCACCGGCAAACGCTCTCGGGATTAAGCGCCTCCCGCAAAATTTAATACCCTCGTTTAAACACTGATCATATCATCTCGCCCAAAATGACATACGGTAATCTCTCTCTTCCACTTTTTCTTGCCAAGCTTAGAGCTCGAACAAAGACTCGTTTCTCCTTTCTTTTGTAAACCGTCTAAGCACTACTTAAGGGTGCGGCTAGACGATCGACATTTGTGGTACGACAGTAGTGACAAACAGTTTTAAGGGGCTACAAAAAGTTACTCGTCTGTTTCTACCCTAAGTTCTGAATCACGTAGGCTAAAACTGCTGGAAATCCCCGCGCTGCGTTAGGGTAGTTACCGTAATGCCCTTCGTTTTGCAGTCTCTCCGCCCCTTCGCCGCCCATTCCCTGTTCACAGCTTCCTGGAATCGGCGAATGGCTCAATTCTATCCACGGCTACGTGTCTCCTTCTTCTCGGCTGTTGTTTTTCACCGGATTTCGATCGAGCGGCGATAAAAGTAACGACTTCTGCAGGATTTAGTCTTTTTTGGTGGCGGCGACGGGAGAGACTGTTCTAATCCGCCCTCTGCGATTTATGCAAAGCGAAAGAACGGCACGGAAAACGCGGAGCCGAAATCGAAACCGTATTTGCAATGCAAATTTAATCAGCGACCGGATTCGGATTTATGCACTGCCGGAATCTGCAATTCTGTGCGAATTGAGTGAGAAGAAGTTTTTGGAATGCTCGGGGAAAAGTTGAAAGCAAAAGGACGCTGTGGGAGAAGATTTTTGTGTGCTCACTTTGTGGTTTACTTTGAAGGATACGAAAAGGCATGTCTACTTTCTTTGGATGGTCACGTAAACGAATATTAAGTCTCCATTCTAGAATATAAAGTGTTTTTCTAGTACACAGAAAGAACTACTCATTTCTGTTTACTCGACACACCAATAGACATATTTACATTATTTACATTGCTTTTTATTCCTCTAGAGTCTAGGTAATCTACGTGGACAAACCGAACATTTCTAATAACATGTAATCACCGAACAAGCATCAAATTTGCCTGGTCACCATTCCTTCAACACTTACAAATAGTCCCGAGTCTAACACAGAAAAATCCCCTAGTCATCGTGTCCTATCTCCAAGATATCTACAATATCTACAAGTGGTACCAAGCCCTTAGCTGTTCTAACCACTTAACAGCGACGGGCCGCGTGTTCAGCAGTTGGTAGTTGCGTAATTGTACGTTATTCGCGTCGTAATCACAGGTCTTTAGCCGTGAATTTTTCCTCCCACCCGCCAACCAACGTTAATGGTTAAATGTTAATTAAGTTTGACCGTCTCGTGGTCGGAGATGTTCATCGCCTTCACCGTCTTGCGCCGGTCTTTGTGTAAACACGAGTGTTTGCCGCGTTTGCTTTCGTATACTGTGTAATTTTTTTAATCGACCTCGATGATTGTGCCTTTCCCATTCAATTTTAGAGGAGAGACTCCACGAATCTCACGATATTCTCATGCATACCACGTCTCCGTGTGTTTCGCTCTTGTACAGGCGTAATTAAATTGAATTTAATGGCGAATACGGCGAGATTTTGATCTATGGGGTATTGTAAAGGTGAATTCTGATTGTTGAACAATGATTGTAGAAAGCGAGGGGGGAAATTTGGTTTGTGGTTGCACATTAAAATATGTGAAGTGATCAAAGAAGATGTTGTAGAAATTCAGTTTGGTTACATGTGCGGTTGTTATGTAGTGACACATATGAACAAAATTATTGATTTACTATTTTTGATTTAGAATTGGAGATCTGGAAAAGCCATGGACATCTATTATATGCTCTATTTCCTGTTAGCTCGGACTTTTAAAGTGGATGAAAGGGAAGCATAAGAATATGCCGTTTGCAGTTCTCGAGAGCCTTCCAATCATGTAGACGATTGATATTTTTGCACTATAAGCATCTCCGGATATTCGAAGAAGGATAAGCATAAAATAAAATACCCAAATTTGCCATCAGAATCGCGACCTATCCCCCATGGAGAGAACCATCCTCCCCAAGTGCACCATCAACTTTATCATCTTCGATTTTTGACACAGAAGAAATTTCGCCTGTTTGCTGAAACTTTCCTGATTTGACAGAAACTGAAATTGAAAATTTGACTGAAATCACTCTGTCAAATCAGGAAAGTCGTGAAGATTCACCATTTGAAGTTTTAGGAACTTTATAAACCAGTCCGAACTGAATGATTTGGTTAAAGACTTAGGTTTATCAAAAGAAAAAGCCGAGTTATTGGGTTCTAGGCTACAGGAATGGAATCTTTTCGCACGAGGTGTGACAGTGTCTTCATTTAGCGTAACGAGACTTTTAAAGCATATTTTAAAATGGAAGGATCTTTACGTGTATGTCACGAAGTTGAGGGTCTTATGAACGAGTTTGATATTCCCCACGATTCTTCTGAATGGTGGCTTTTTATTGATTCATCAAAATATAGCTTGAAAGCAGTACTTTTGGAACTATAAATTTGTTCCCTTGTGAACGAACGGAAATTAGTATCATGTCAGGTTTTTTTATTAATAAAAAAAAATGTCAAAACGTCTACAGCACGTGCTTGCGTGAAACACGTTTTCCCTGAAAATTTTCCCAATTTTATTGCGGAACGCAGCGTTTATATCTGTATTCGAGAGGCACTATATCAAATAGTCGGTGACAGTTCCCCACTTTTTTAACGCGAGGGTTCGAATATTGTAAATTACGATGTAGCACGTGTTTTCTGCACTCTCATTGCTAGGGCTGGGTCCCTCCCCAACTCCACTGAACGATTATTTTGTTATTACGACATTATTCATCCAATAGATTTAAATTTTAAACACATAATATGCAGTAGTAAAGTTTTCTTATGGGTAAATCATATACCATATCACAAGAATGTGTAGGTGTACACAAACATATCTACACCAAAGCATTGCTATAGTACAAACCAGGAGAGCTGCAAATGACTCATCGCTTACAAGGTTACGAAACAGACATACAAAACGAAGGCTGTTTCACTCTAACATGGGTAATCGGTCAAAGCAGAAATCGCTTAGTCATTTGCAGCTCTCCTGGTTTTAACTATATACAAAGACTGACTTGTAATATTAACAGAACACCTGTACAAACAGTTCTTAATTTCGACTGTCGAATATTTTCATTGCGGCCTTTCGCTCCGACGCTATTATGACATCAATACATCGAAAAAGTAATTAACTTATGACTTTTAAATTCATCAAGTCCGCCGGATTACCATTGTACGATACAAATTAGCCGGAATGGAATATTTGTGCTGCCGTTTAGACCGTACGGGACAATAATAGTGCACGCCCCGAACAAAGCTGCGCCCATGACTGGCCAATTTCTACCGATGACTCGGTATATTTCCCGTCCAATTTACAGACTGTTGCCATTGTCAAACATACCGAATTATATTATTAGTAGAGCTTATTACATGATTTAAAATTTTTGAACTCTGAACGACTTTAATTCATTAATTCAACAACCAAACGTCAGTCTAAATTTCGATTTCCCGTCTCAAAATTGGCAAAGTCAGTTCGACCACAATCCATCAATTTGCGCGACGATAAATCAATGCCGTTCGCCGCCTTATCGAGTGCAGGTTTCCCCTGGCTTTGTGTTCGACTCGGCAAAATGTCGAATTAGAATATACGAGCACATCCGGTGGCACACAATCGGCGATAGCGCAGCACTCGGGCGTTTGCAGGAGTCAAACTGCTGCCTGCCTGCCTCTTGCTATCGGAACAGGGCGACACAATGCTCGAAAAGGGCCCATTATTGAATTGATGATGGCCAGAGATGGTAGATGGTACGGCAGGGCAGGCGATACGATTCCTTCTAACGCCACACCCGTTCGAATGGTGCCATTGTGGTGCACGTTTTGTTGCCGAAAGCTGAATGGTTCTCGATAAATGGGGTAAATGGACGAGGATCTAGATGTTTCTGACGCCAGGACGCCTTCGCGTCGTGTCTTAGAAGAAAGAGGAAATGCTGAGGAAGCGATGGTTGAAGTGTTGTGCAGACATATCTATATGTAGTAGGTTTCCTACAGTACTGCATGCAATGGACCAAGGTGTTTTTATAGCATGGTCCAAAGTAAGAGATGCAAATCAATGATAACAAATTTAATTCTTTTATATTTTTGAATATATTTTGTACTTACATGTATTTTTTATTTTTATAATAAATTACTGTATTGGTATATATGCACTTTTTTACCCCTTTGCATCAGCGGTGGATAGTTTGAACAAAACAACAAAATTATTCACTTCAAATCAATATATTACGTTGAATGTAAATTACTATTGCTTACTTTGAATAATTGATAGCATTTCATTCAAAATGATTACTTGCAGTGAGAATGAAATACTCCATTCAAAACACAAAAGGTGTTGAACCAAACCTAAAAATCTTTTTCCGAAACATTTTATTTCCAAGCAAAACAACCAATTCCTTATTCTGATAATTATTATTCTCCTTAATCCATCCAATGCTTGAAATAAAACAATATTAATTTGGTGGAAATATTTAAATATTTGAAGTAATACTACAAAGTTTCATTCAAAACTACATATAGTCCTTTGCAGTTGATGACTGTTTGGTGTGACTTAATAATTTACTCATTGCAACTAAATTTATCTTGAATCAAGCACTTAACAAGCTTCTACTGAGAAAATTTTGTCTTGGCTGAAATGGATAGTTATTTCGTGGATATGGAAATCAAAGGTTGTTGTGATTCAAAGTAATTTGACTTAAACTGAGCATTTTTTTAGAAATGTTAGAAGAGCAATAATACTCGGTCTCGCAAAAATCCATGTTGGATGGAAGTCCTGCTGTTCAATGGAAAACGTGTCGCGTTCGTACTTAACCGTGAGGCTGTTAATCGTGTCTGGCTGCAAGACTTACGGTACGAATTAAACGCAAGTATCAACGACGTCGCCCGATCTCAATCAACTTAACGATAATTGCCTTGTATTTATTGAAATGGCCGGTCGTGTGCGAGCTTCCTACCACAATCGTTCAGCACGTAACCGAGGGACGGCCACGTAGCTCTTAGCTTTAGCAACCGACAGTCACGACAAAGGATGCATCCGCGCGAAAACCATCTTCTCAAGAATTAAACGCGGAGTTTGGTTTCAAATATCCCAAACAGGAACTATGCCTAAGAACAAGAATTTAATTTTGATTGGTAATAGTATAGATACTAGCTCTGTGTATAAGTCAAAATTTTCGATTTTAGTTATTGGGCATTCTAGAAATATGTGGTTAAGGCTCCCACCTGTCCACATTCGCAATATGGACATTTTAGGATACATTTTAGGTTATCTGCTATATGTCATTGTTGTTATGAATGTCCGGCAGGGGGCGTTTCGGGTTTGACGTTACTGTGGTAATAGCAGCAAAACACGGGTCGACAAAAATCGATTTTTTGGATCGAAAATTGTTTTTAAGGCCGTTTTTTTGCTCAAAACTCTTTGCGAAGAGTATTTAGAGGGATCTTATCGTAAGACATGAGAGCGAGCCGCTTTTATAAGGTCGGCAGGAACGGATAAAAAATGTAAATTTTTGACGTTCCGATCCGCTTGACGGAATTTCTAGACGTCACGTGACATTTTCTCGAGGTTTGCCTTCACCCGAAGAGGTGCAAAATCGTGATATTTTTTTTTTTTCAAAATTGACGCATTTAATTTCCAATATATCGCGCAGTCCACGCGGAATTGTGTCCTTTTTTCAATTCGAGCGTCAAAAGTAATATCGAAAAGCCCAATTTTGCAGCTACTCGATCGCAAATGTCGGCGAAAATGGGCGATTCCGCTGAACGCGCCCTACACTTGAAAGTTCGTCATTAGTATAGGTAGACTAGCTCTGTGTATAAGTTAAAATTTTCGATTTTAGTTATTGGGCATTCTAGAAATATGTGGTTAAGGCTCCCACCTGTCCACATTCGCAATATGGACATTTTAGGATACATTTTAGGTTATCTGCTATCTGTTACTGTTGTTACGAATGTCCGGCAGGGGGCGTTCCGGGTTTGACGTTACTGTGGTAATAGCAGCAAAACACGGGTCGACAAAAATCGATTTTTTGGATCGAAAATTGTTTTTAAGGCCGCTTTTTTGCTCAAAACTCTTTGCGAAGGGTATTTAGAGTGATCTTATCGTAAGACATGAGAGCGAGCGGCTTTTACAAGGTCGACAGGAACGGATAAAAAATGTAAATTTTTGACGTTCATCGATCCGCTTGTCGGAATTTCTAGACGTCACGTGACATTTTCTCGAGGTTCGCCTTCACCCGAAAAGGTGCAAAAACGTGATTTTTTTCAAAATTGACGCATTTAATTTACAATATATCGCGCAGTCCACGCGGAATTGTGTCCTTTTTTCAATTCGAGCGTCAAAAGTAATATCGAAAAGCCCAATTTTGCAGCTACTCGATCGTAAATGTCGGCGAAAATGGGCGATTCCGCTGAACGCGCCCTACACTGAAAGTTCGTAATTAGTATAGGTAGATAGACAGTCCATGAATCGATACACTTCGAGCGAAAGAAATCGTTCTTCGTGCAGTTGGACCGGTTTCCTGCACCAACATAAATCAATGGTCTAAGGACCTTCTGCGGAGTCTCAGTCGCTAATACAGACATTCATCAAATCCAGAGGACGTACACGTATCTCAAAGTATGTCGGCCCGTCAACGGCCAAGAAATGCATTTTCTCCATTTGCATCCGATAGAGACGCGACGCGACGGCTAGATCCACCTGACCGCTCCCGATTCGCCTCAATGAGCGAAAGACTCGCAGTCCTCGAGGTATATAAAAATACGAGTCGAGATTTCACTTACATAACCTTATTATAAACAATGAAAAACGCACAGAAACAGAAGTAGCATATTTTTTCTACTAATGTGACGTTATTATCACATTCCTAACCTCAAATAACAAAAAGTTTTGACAGGCAAGAGTTTGACACTGAGGAAGCGCCATCTGTATTTACAAAACTGAGACCGGTCTAGTAGCAATAGTGGCAATAGCTTGGCATCTAGTTGTTCTAGTATTTATGGCAACAAGCCGTTCATTACAAACACACACACCCGTATGTCCGCGAAGTTACATGTCTTATTATCACAGCTCGCTATACACACTTCATAGTGTATCATGTTCGTAGTTGTTTGGTTCATGACAGCTATTCCATAAGGCATAAGATTGTAGAGGACATGTATAAGCCATGGGTAAACAAGAACGAAGAATATAGAAAAGTCAGTCTTGTCAGTCTTGTAAAGTTGACAATACACAAAAAATATGGGTACTACTTGCCAGACGGAGCCAAGCTAGATTAAACGTATAAATATAAGGAAATGTGAATAAAAGGCGTAAATTACAATGTAATAAAGAGATCAGTTTTATCTTGATATTGTTCGGGCTTTAGATATCTACCAAACAATACTATCTAACAATAATTACATACATAAGACAGTAGATAAAAATAAATCATACTCAGCGAGAAAAAAAACCTTTTTCCAGCAAATTATAGATCAATTCTTTGAAATTCTTTCGAGCCAACACGAATATTAAAATAACATAGAACATTGATTGTGTCCCATATTTTTAAAAGCTTTTTGAAAACTTTTTGTGTGTGGTTTTCTATTGTATTTTTGTTCAGGACAGTCCTTTTCTAAGGTCCATCAGTAGTCTGCCATTATATGCCAATACCATCGGCCAAATTTATCTAAATAACTACGAAAATAATGTAACTTGGTACTGATATCAGTTTTTCAAAATTTTGAAGCATTTTGTCAACGATTTGAACTGTGACAAAGCTTGTCCATGCTTCCAGTTAAGTCATGTGATTTGTGGTCCATCGAAGATACCTAAGTTTCTTGTATTGAGGCCAAGAAATGATTAACAAATATATTTGGAACAAACACAATTCTTATATAAAGCTTTCACAAACTGTTTAATAAGCCCAAATTTAATATATAGTGGTGGAAGAATTATTTGTTCTCGACTTATCAATGTTTGATGAACGATGTTAGCTCTTCCTACGGTCATATTTATTCTCGACGGCCAGTTTTTCCTATCCCAATGTTCATTTTTTGCACGACTGTCCCACAGACAAAGAAAACAGGGATATTTAGTGTATCTGTTACGGTCATAGTGATAAATAGGTTATTATTAATAATTACCGGTTATTATTAATAATAGCCAAGTGGCGAGGTTAAAGTGAAGAATTTATCACATGAACCGGCTATTATTAATAATTTCCAGCATGCTGTGGTCAATGTGATATATTTCAGTTCGATATTGCATTAAGGTGATGCTACAATATAATAGAGCCTCAGATTTGAAATTCTGTTAGTATCTACATAATCGCCACACAACGAATCTATTCACTGAGGTTTCAGTGTTGGGCCTTTAGTGACGTTAGGCCTGACTAACTTATTTAGTTACTACTCATGACTAAAATAAGGAAGATTATCAAAACGAGACTAAAAAATGCCATGCACGAGTGTGTAACTCTTTGGGTCATGCTTATTTGCGCAATTCTTAAAAGCAAAGTAAGTAATAAATTAGAAACTCGGTTTGTATTATTTTACCAGTGCAAACGTACGTAGTGCTTCTGCATTTTGCAATTCGTGGCAAAAACAAGTATTTTTATTTGTAACTTTATTATCTTTTTAATACAAAACTTTAAAAAATGTTTTATATTTAATTTTGAATACAAAAGTCCTTCTAGACCTTTATTTTTTGTGGTAGTACAACAATGACACCATTTATATTGTAAAAATAAAACGAAATAAAGTTTGTAACAATAGGACGTCATCTTCTTTTGTTTTTTTTGTATTTTTTGTTGGTGATAAACACTTTTATAATAAATATATCTGTGAGATATTAGATATACTTAGGGTACGTATAGGTAATGGACATACTAATGTAGGGAAGATTGAGGCAAGTTGTTACCATGTTTAATCTTTTATTTATAAAATTATTGTCAAACACCAAAAGTAAAAATACCGTGTTAGGAACAGAACCATACAAAAATGTTTGCATCATTTGTGCGGTGCAATTTATGTAAAAACATCTATGTAAACTAGTCTAGTTCTTGCATGTACATATTTGCATGAAAATACAATATTGAAAAAATTATTATTAAATGCGCAACATTTCAAGATAATTAGGATTTGAGAATTTACTTAATAAATTGTAATTGTACATTTACAACAAACTACCCACATGCATTAAATATAAAAATGGGTGTTATTGATAATAAAATGATTAACTTTTTTGAACACTCTGTATAAACTGTTCTTTTTTATGTTTTCGTCATTGAGTCGTCCTTGGGTGCATACCAAATATCAGTATCAATTATATCCAGTAGTTTCTAAAGTACAAGGGAGACAAAACAAGCATTCTGTATTATCAATGTTTTGTATTATTCGTAATTTTGATCATTGGGGTAGCCGTACTGATGATTTGCGTCGAGTAAATAAATATAATAGCTTACATAGTAATCAAAATAACTGAGCTAACTTCTTTGAAGACTGTATACAAAAGATCTTTTGTAAAAAGTAACATTTTTATCACTTTTACCGTGCCCGTTAGGAAATTATTAATAATAGCCGGTCCATGTGATTATTTAAGTGTTTCTAATCACATGACCAAATGATGCGATTATTATTAATAATAGCCGGTAATTATTAATACAAACCATATTTATCACTTTAACCGTAACATATCCATTTTGCTGACCCAATAAAAAAGTAGCAGTAAGTTGTAGAGTAACATGTTATATTTCAAAAAGTTAGATCAAAAATTGGTTTTGATAAATAAAGACTTGCTAGCCGCACGAAAAGCAAAAATATTTCTTTAACTTCAAACTTGCAAATTTAACTTTTGCTTATACTTTACAATGTTTTTACTAAATGACTGAAAGAATATCCATAAAAATAAATACCAAACGTTATTGGAGACAGGTATGCCGATTTTGGCGACAATCTATAATGCCTGATAGATATTTCTAACTACAGATCAGAAAATGCTCTTTCCTATCTATCAATGTTGGTGTTAATATAAAAGGGCTGTTATAAAAAAAATTCCATTGTAAATAATTTTATAATTTGATACGTCGTTATAACAAAATTGTAATCAACGACTATTCTTGCATTGCTAGAAGTGACATATTTTTTGACCGCGTGTTATAAGTTTAAAATTGAAGAGTTGTCATTGGCTAAGAAGAAATGCTGCCGGCTTCCTTTGGGATCGAAGGATGCAAACGAACAGATCTCGCTCTTCTCATTTCAACCACCGTCATGTAAAGTACACGTTTTTGTGGAGCGTTCTTAGGCGCTTAAGTTTATCCCTGGTAAGTCTTTTCAACTCGTCTCGCATTTCATTGTAAATTAAATTATTCATATTTCTGCTAAAAGTGTGTCTGTCTAAATCAACTCCTAGGTTTAATTTAAACGTCAATATGTTCAAAGCTTCATTCATTTTTCTATGTAACCTATCAAACGGGATTGTTGATTATTATTGTTAACAGATGTTATTGTTTTGATAAGTGTTTCGTTTCATTTGAGTAGTCTTGCTTTATCAGCCCTTATTAAATGTTAAATACTTAAACGCGTCAGTTAGTAGTCAGAAAATGTGTTCACAAGATTCAAGAAAAAGAACCCAGTTAGTTTTGCCTTCGAATAAATTGGAAGAGATTTGATGAATTAGAATTTTGACCAGTAATTAAAGCCCTTAAACCGCGCTTGGCCAAAATGCTACCATGTTAGGGAGTCGCGGTGGTTCCCGCCATTTTGACCTCCTACATATGGACTCATATATTTTATACAAATCAATTATTGATTAACGATAGATGAGTCACAACAAAACACAGAATTTTCAATTACCTTAAATTATGCACAAGCATTCCCATAAATTGAAAATCTACCTGTCTAATTTCTAGAGAGAGTGCATAGCTACAGGCCAAACAATAACAATAATAATAATTTGCATTGTCTTCGTTGCACCTTTTCCTCGCAGTGAAATATTGATAATCGTGAAAGGTTAATCATTACATCGCGCAATTCCTCCATCGGAGATAGTCAGTACTAAATTAAAGAGCATTGTTTAACGCAATATATGGCAAATTAACCTTTGTTCCTCGCGCAGTATCCAAATTTGGAATTGACCTACTTTTATCGCAAACATTTACGTTGCCATGTCAATAGATGGCAAAGTTTTTTATGACACAATTAAGCAGTAACTAACGTTGATGTATTTAATAATTATATTGCCACTTGCAATTATAACATAGATAAGATTTATGAGGCTTCACCTGTCTATAACAATACTATTAATTATTAGATATTAAAGTCATCACAATTTTGTACTTGAAAAGGTTATTGATCGTCCTAGATGAGTATTTCCTCAATTAATTTCAATGCAAAATTATAAACGACACGTACAGATATGGATTTGAAAATAGTTTGACAACTAAAATAGTATATTATTATACATGTTTTATAAGACATATTGACGAATGCGCCAATATGTCTTATAAAACGAGTGTAATATACTATTTTTTCTACTTTGCGTCATTAATTTTATAAAAATTTAGAAGTATATTAGGTAAAATTCCAATCTACAGTATTTATGGGTGCAACCGTTGGTAACACTGTCATCTGTCACTTAAATTCAAATAATTGTGAAAAAGTAATTATTGATAATTATTATATACCATCATATACTAGTAGTACGAAACCTAGGATGCAACACGCATGTTTAAATATGTATAAAAATATACATACTTCGCAGTTTGTGCGATTCTAAAAAATCAGTTTGTGCTTACTTTTGTGGTTATGTGTATTTTCGTTTGACATGCATTTGATATCAATGTCACCAATCTTAGAAAAAAGTTACCCAAAATGAACGAATGCGCCAATATGTCTTATAAAACGAGTGTAATATACTATTTTTTCTACTTTGCGTCATTAATTTTATAAAAATTTAGAAGTATATTAGGTAAAATTCCAATCTAGAGTATTTATGGGTGCAACCGTTGGTAACACTGTCATCTGTCACTTGAATTCAAATATCTGTGAAAAAGTAATTATTGATAATTATTATGTACCATCATATACTAGTAGTACGAAACCTAGGATGCAACACGCATGTTTAAATATGTATAAAAATATACATACTTCGCAGTTTATGCGATTCTAAAAAATCAGTTTGTGCTTACTTTTGTGGTTATGTGTATTTTCGTTTGACATGCATTTGATATCAATGTCACCAATCTTAGAAAAAAGTTACTAAAAACGGTGTTACAATTTGCTAATTGTAACACCGAAAACAGTGTTACAATGTGTGCATTGTGAATGCAAAGTAGAAAAAAGCTTTAATGATATATTATTTTTGATTGAATTAATAAAATGTTTCATTTATTCACGTTGTACTTTTGCGCTTGACATTCATCTGACGTTTACTAAACACACTACGTCATCAATATGGCGGCCGACCTGCGCAATATCGTATCTTTGCTTTGAATCATGCTTTACTTATTTCTATTGTCGTGGTTGCATAGATGCTTTCCAAAATGTTCAGAAACGTATGAAAAGATGAGACAGTTTGTGTCCTAAAGAGCTAGGTTAGGTACGTCCAGCGGTTCGTTGACCTTTGTTTACGTCATGTGCAGCGCCATTTTCTAACCAAACTGGAACTGTCAAGTATACACTATAGTTTTGAAAACTATGTACTTCAAAAACTCAAATCGTTTTGAGAACTATCTGTATACATAGCAATATATAGTAATTATTATTACCTTTTTCGGAAAAGTTGATCAGCGCTTCTCCAAGGTCTGCCCGTATCGGACAAACGATGTCCAGCGACATCTAGGTGGTCGTTTTTTCTCTTCACGTAATCCTTACACTGTTGGAAGAAGTTGATGGACTTTGAGCGTCTCATATTAAAATCGCACTTTCACTGCACGTTCGCGGGAGACACAAAAAGGCGCATTGACAATTGTGCGCGCAAAAAATGCGCGTGTCCGATTCGAACTTATGTAGAAATCGTTTTGGTTCGTAAGCCGACACTTTCACTGATTTATCCGGTCTTTTCGAGCTTAGATTAAGTTTTGATTTGACAATAGACGCGGTTTGGGATTTATAATTTAGTTTAACGTTTTTCTTCAAAGCGGTTACTGGTAGGTATTCATGATGATCTGAGAAGAAAAAAAACACAGAATAATATTATGGTATTACAGACAACGTTATAAAAGTCCCAAAAGATCATGTGTCGTGCAAAAAAATGCAATTTTGGTAACTTATAACATTTGTAATGTACCATTTATGAATTACTTTGATTTCTAAATAAAATCTGTGGTCAAGAGATCAAATAAAACACTGCTACAATGAGCAAGTGAATCGAATCTAATCAAAAATCTACGAAACTATTAATGATGTCTGGGCTCTTATAACTAAGAACTGTCCTTACTTTGTTGCTATTATTAAAGACATAGCTTCCATTCGATCAAACAATAGCAGTATTTAACCGTTAACATTATCCGTATTATAAATAGACAAGCAGCAGCGGCAGATGTATGATCGGCGTGCATTTTCTTAAGCCCGATCTCGTATAGAAACGTATTTCTCAATGCGGATTAAACTTTATACAGATGTGCGTCAGTATTTCTATGTACGTATGTAGATCTATACTCGTTTACTCTGTTCGTATTGTGTATGTAGCATGTATCGATGTGGGCACGGCATCCTTAGTACGGAATTCACGTACTAGAGGTACATTTACCATACGTATATATATACATACATACATATACGATGGTCGTCAGGGTCTGTTCCACGTGTGCGTATAAGCGAACTCGTTAGCGTAATTTATTTGTGAGATTATAAGGTAATAAGATTGCTGCGGTATTGGGCCCTATATCGCCCTATAATTCTGTATAACCATCGATTCTCAATGAATCTTTCATTTGTATTGCATCCTTGCTGCGTATGCTATTACACGTTTGTTAGACTTCAAGTAGATTCTGGACTAACCGAATAAAATTTAAGAAGTAGGTACTTGAACAGTTTCAGATTTGTTGCTGAGTTGTATATGTTAGGGTTGAAGTGATAAATGTGGTTTGTATTAATAATTACCGGCTATTATTAATAATAACCGCATCATTTGGTCAATGTGATTAGAGACACTTAAATAATCACATGGACCGGCTATTATTAATAATTTCCTAACTGGCACGGTAAAAGATCTTTTGTATACAGTCTTCAAAGAAGTTAGCTCAGTTATTTTGATTACTATGTAAGCTATTATATTTATTTACTCGACGCAAATCATCAGTACGGCTACCCCAATGACCAAAATTACGAATAATACAAAACATTGATAATACAGAATGCTTTTTTTGTCTCCCTTGTACTTTAGAAACTACTGGATATAATTGATACTGATATTTGGTATACACCCAAGGACGACTCAATGACGAAAACATAAAAAAGAACAGTTTATACAGAGTGTTCAAAAAAGTTAACCATTTTATTATCAATAACACCCATTTTTATATTTAATGCATGTGGGTAGTTTGTTGTAAATGTACAATTACAATTTATTAAGTAAATTCTCAAATTCTAATTATCTTGAAATGTTGCGCATTTAATAATAATTTTTTCAATATTGTATTTTCATGCAAATATGTACATGCAAGAACTAGACTAGTTTACATAGATGTTTTTACATAAACTGCACCGCACAAATGATGCAAACATTTTTGTATGGTTCTGTTCCTAACACGGTATTTTTACTTTTGGTGTTTGACAATAATTTTATAAATAAAAGATTAAACATGGTAACAACTTGCCTCAATCTTCCCTACATTAGTATGTCCATTACCTATACCTACCCTAAGTATATCTAATATCTCACAGATATATTTATTATAAAAGTGTTTATCACCAACAAAAAATACAAAAAAAAACAAAAGAAGTTGACGTCCTATTGTTACAAACTTTATTTCGTTTTATTTTTACAATATAAATGGTGTCATTGTTGTACTACCACAAAAAATAAAGGTCTAGAAAGACTTTTGTATTCAAAATTAAATATAAAACATTTTTTAAAGTTTTGTATTAAAAAGATAATAAAGTTACAAATAAAAATTTTGCCACGAGTTGCAAAATGCAGAAGCACTACGTACGTTTGCACTGGTAAAACAATACAAACCGAGTTTCTAATTTATTACTTACTTTGCTTTTAAGAATTGCGCAAAAAAGCATGACCCAAAGAGTTACACACTCGTGCATGCAATTAGTGTGGATTGGCATTTTTTAGTCTCGTTTTGATAATCTTCCTTATTTTAGTCATGAGTAGTAACTAAATAAGTTAGTCAGGACTAACGTCACTAAAGGCCCAACACTGAAAACCCAGTGAATAGATTCGTTGTGTGGCGATTATGTAGATACTAACAGAATTTCAAATCTGAGGTTCTATTATATTGTAGCATCACCTTAATGCAATATCGAACTGAAATATATCACATTGACCACAGCATGCTGGAAATTATTAATAATAGCCGGTTCATGTGATAAATTCTTCACTTTAACCTCGCCACTTGGCTATTATTAATAATAACAGGTAATTATTAATAATAACCTATTTATCACTATGACCGTAACATATATATCAGTAACAGCAACCAGCCAGCAACAGTACTACTGCTCCTAGTCGCTACTACCAGCAAACCTCAGTTCAAACTACAAGGTCAACTATTTCTGGTGCATACAACAGTGAGACAATGTATTGTCTTTTGTCAGATGAAGGCGTCGCAACAATAAAATATTTCACATTTGATACCAATTTGTGGGGTTTTATTGACTACCTGCCTTGAACCTGACTACATAAATTTCGAAAACACTGTACACGAGTGTAAATAACATAAGCAAGGCCACGATGACTATAAAATTAGAAATTCTACATTTTAGATTTAATTTTTAAAGTTCCCCATGTTCAACTTTACAAGCAACAGCCAGAACCATTCGCCGGCATGCAAAAATAGCGGCTGCTGAGTGGTCACACTATGCTGTTAGCGGCCAGCAGCAAATAGCACACTAGTAAAACAGCCTAGTGTTCCCTCAGCATAAGAGAGGTCGAGTACCGTCGAGTATCTTATCTAGAACCGTCATTTCCGGTTATAAATCTACACTGAGGTGTTGTATCTTCAGTAATAGCGAACAGAACGAGTGTACAAGCAGGTCGCCTATATATTATAATAATATTGGCGCAGTCACTCGTATAGGATAGACGCCATAGTGATTTATAAGCCCAATTATTGTCCGCGTCCCACACCATTGCCGGTTATTTTCGAAATTATCTCTCGATTAAAGTGTTTTTGGCCGGCGGCTGCCTATTTGCATAATGGCTATGTTCCATTTACGGCCCTAATTTGTGCCGGTTCGAAACCAAAGTCCTCGTACGTAACTCTAATGCGTAGCCGTTACCACTATCGGCGACGGCCCAAAGTGATGCTAATTGACGTTTTTAACATTCATATTCGATTAGAGAGATCACTGAGGCATGATTAATTGTTCTTAAATTGGGATTATAAGTTTTATTGGGAGATGAATAGGTATCATAATATAATTAGGTAGTACTAAGGATAGGCTATTCTACTAATAATTATAATGCTGGAAAATTCGCTAAAAAAACTACAAAAAATTGCATACACAATATTTATAAAGTTTAAGCACGTGGTAAGTATCAAATCGAAGTGTACCAGAAACGGGGCATTAGCCTATCTTAACAGGTGTGATTGACAATGTCCGGAAGCATTGTTCTACCGAGTAAAGGCGCGATAACGTTGGTATAATATTCATTGGCAGCAAATCACGTAGTGCTCAACGATTGTCACGGTGTAATGCTCACAAATTATAAATAGCCGAATCGTTTACGATCTGGTAGCTAATTTGTATGCGCGCGTAAACGGTGTAGGTTGATAACTAGTTGTTCATGGGACAATGAAAGCAACACCTTATTGGTAATGGAGTGAATTGGATGATTTGAATATCACACATTTGTGATTCAAATGAGTTATAGAAAGGTGACAACACTCAATAGACCGTATAGGGAAATATTACTGAAGAATAGGAGGTGTATTATTAATTCAATTTTTTTGGGTAATCTAAATTGCGAAATCTAAAATCTGGTTTGAAATATTGGGGATTCGGTGATTTTCTTTCCTTCTTTCTTTTCACGTATCTTAAAATTTTAAGAATCAGAACCATATCCATTTAAGCCAGTTAATAATCCAAACATTTTCGACAAACTGTCCTGAACACTGTATATTATATATATTATTTGATTGATTATCGTTAAAAATAAAGCAAATTAATACCGGAAATCTTTAATTAATACTTAACAATAATCATTTAAGCTTTTCAAAGAATTTGTTTAAAATTAGCATCAAAATTCCCCAAAGATGACAAAGTTTATTGAGATTGAGATCAAAATTTGTCAAATATTTTGGTAAAATTATAAATACCGATGGCAATATTAAATATACAAGGGAACAAGGGTCCTACAACCAGAACAGTGATCACATATTTTTGTTAACCTAACATCACTTCTCATAGATCAAGTCATCAAAGAGTTGTGACAGGTTTAAGATCCATTGTATTTGAAGTCACATATTTTGCTTGAATTAGCCTTCTGTGCATACGTTCTCATAACAGATTGTTCAAAATATTACGAATCAACAAGTTTTTTGTGTCATTTTATCAAGTTAAGTTATACAGACATTCTGTGCATTAAAATATAGGAAGTGATCAAAGAAGATGTTGTAAAATTTTACTGGAAAAGCCATGTAGGTGTTCATATGCTGTATTTCCTGCTAGATCGGACTTTTAAAGTGGATGAAAGGGAAGCAAAAGAAAATGCCGTTTGGAGTTCCCATGTTGTGGCGAGAGCCTTTCAATCATGTAGATGATTTCTTTTTTGCACGATAAGCGGATATTCGAAGAAGGATAAGCATAAAATAAAATATCCAAATTTGCCATCAGCATCGCGACCTATCCACCATAGAGAGAACCATCCTCTCCCAAGTGCGCCATCCACTTCATCATCTTCGATTTTTGACAAAGAAGAAATGTTGCCTGTTCGAAGAAACTTCCCTGATTTGATTTGATTGCCTGATTGATTTGAGAGTCTCAAATCACTCTGTCAAATCAGGCAAATCGTGATGATTCACCATTTGAAGTTTTAGGAACACCTCACCTTATAAACCAGCGCGAACTGAATGATTTGGTTAAAGACTAAGGTTTATCGAAAGAAATAGCCGAGTTATTGGGTTCTAATCTACAGGAATGGAATCTTGTCGCACGAGGTGTGACAGTGTCTACATTTACAAAGCGTAACGAGACTTTTAAAGCATATTTTAATCCAATTTCAATTTTTAATTATGTAAGGCAAATATAATCTGGAACAAATAATTTTATTGATTGTATCAGAAAGTTGGAAAGTAGGTAGACCAGTATACCTAAGTAACAACACTACTTAATAAATCCTATTATAGCATTTTATCCACATTTCTTAGCTAAATATGCAAGTGTGAATGGGTACTTCAATATTGTCATACAATTGTCAAAAGAGTCTGTTAAGGACCACAAAAATTACTCACACAAACACACAGTTACACAATACACACACACACACTCAACACGAAGACGAAATCACTTATTCCAATGACATAATCCACATATGAACACCGTGTAATTACAACACAATTACCAACGATTTATTCAGCAATAATAATATGTAATAATAACCGATACAAGTGCAAATAGAGCAAGACCGCAGCAAAAAAGAAACGTGGTCGTTTAAAGACCCGAACGACTACTGAAAGCATTTTGTAAAAGAATACACGCAAGAGGACTTCGCTTTGAGAGTCGCGCCAAGGCGAGCTGCTTGTCATCGGACGGCCAACACTGAAGTGTAGGCTATAGGTTCTCTAATTGACATAGCAAAATACCTTATAAAGAATCAAGCAAAATCCCGTATAAAGAATCAACCTAACTAAGCAAACAGAAATAATTTATTTCATTTCGACGTGCCGTGTGTGAGCAATGCTCTGTGCGAATTTCAGTAGAGGTTGGAAGAAAAGGGAATAATAGATGAGTCGGATTGTACCAGTGATACCAAAATGTTCATTCAAAAAAAGTCCTAGTGTGTCATTTTTTCTTATATTTATGTTGGCTGTAGGAATTGACATACAAAACGTCAGAGTCAGACAAAAACAACACTGATTAACTCTACCCTCTAAAACTTGTTTAACTGTCAAATTATGAAGTAGATCTTTGAGTGAAGAATATCACTTGTGTCTATATCCACAGAAAGATCATTTGGTTGGTTCAAGTAAAATATAAAATTCTCAGAGAAAGAATATGATTTTCTTGATGTTCCAAGTATTACGTTTTCTTGTTTTAAGTATGAAGGATATGCTTGAAAAGAATTACGTCTGTTTTAAGCGATACGTACGTATCCTTTTGGGTCAAGAAACTGTTTATTCGTTGAAGCATGTATATTTTTCCCCCAACAAAATATTGTTGTTGGTGTAAAACGAACGTCTTACTCCTTTTATATGTAGAAGAATAACATTTTCTTCCTCAGAGCAAAATATACTCAACATAAACATACTAAACTCTTAAACCGGAGGAATAACTAGCCGTTGAAATAACTACTTATATTGAAATTCTTATTACAATAAAATATTATTTGGATAGCAAAAATATCCTGTTCATGCTACACTATATAAGTAAGAATAATTTTTCTTGATATCCAAGAATAGGACATCCTATATAAGTTATGTAACATTCTTTTTTTCATAAAATGCAGAAAATACACCAAGAAAAAGTATCACAAATGAAATATAACTAAAAAGCTAAGAATATCAGGATATTTTAATTAAACTTTGACGGCAGCTTTGACGAAAATTTTACTTCTTAGTATGAGAACCGCTGATTTGGGCGAACCAGACGAGCACCGACAAAAGCGACGCCGCCCTCGGACGCGTCGACTCAGCCTTCAGGCGTCGGCTAGGCGGCGTCTGAAAGCTCCTGAACGACTACATATAAAAAAGCTACTATATCGTCTGCATACAGAAACTTGCTAGGACAAATAATCCAATTAATCCTTTACTCCAACTACGTTTCCTCAAAGTTGCTGAGCTTGATTAAATTCGTTGTTTTGAGGTCAATATAATCACAAAAAAAGTTTTGAAAGAAATTTTATCGCCTGAACGGTTGGGTAATAAATATACATGAAATCTTACGTTAAAAATAGCAGTAGATATCGATGAGTTTTACCCGTTACTGTATGCGTAATGCGTGCACTTACTTGTAATATAACATGATTGAATCCTGGAAAAACTCTCAGAGTTGAGAGTTGTAGATCATCTTACATATCAACGTAATTTTTCAATATCTAGTAGCGATCAATTTAAAATGTCGACATTGTCGACAGCTCGTCACAATTCGTGCATTCCTTTGATATGATAAATCATATACTGTCACGTTTTCAGCATGCACTTTCCTACCAGAGAAATCGATAACAACTGTTGACACAATATGGAATATCTTACTTTTCTCAACAATTTTTAAACATATAGTTCAAATCGTGATCTTAAAAACTTGGTTACAGTCACAACATATTTTGTTCAAAATATTACGATTATCAACAAGTTTTTGTGTGGTTTTTTTATCAAGTTAAGTTATACAGACATTCTGTGCATTAAAATATGGGAAGTGATCAAAGAAGATGTTGTAAAAATTTTTGTTACATGTGCGGTTGTTATGTAGTGATATATTTGAAAATAATCACGGAAGAGGTAAAAGCAGCTTACTACTGCTATTTAGGATTTAGAATTGGAGATCTGGAAAAGCCATGGACACCTAATATATGCTGTATTTCCTGTTAGATAGGACTTTTAAAGTGGATGAAAGGGAAGCAAAAGAAAATGCTGTTTGCAGTTCCCATGTTGTGGTGAAAGCCTTCCAATGTAGATGATTGCTATTTTTGTACGATAAGCGTCTCCAGATATTCGCATAAAATAAAATATCCAAATTTGTCATCAGCATCGCGACCTGTCCCCCATGGAGAAAACCAGCCTCTCCCAAGTACGCCATCCACTTCATCATCTTCGATTTTTGGCACAGAAGAAATTTTGCCTGTTTGAAGAAACTTTCCTGATTTGATTTGATTGTCTGATTGATTTGAGAGTCTGAAATCACTGTCAAATCAGGCAAGTCGTGAAGATTCACCATTTGAAAATTTAGGAACACCTCACCTAATAAACCAGTGCGAACTGAATGATTTGGTTAAAGACTTAGGCTTATCAAAAGAAAAAGCCGAGTTATTGGGTTCTAGCCTACAGGTATGGCATCTTTTCGCTCGAGGTGTGTCAGTATCTTCATTTACAAAGCGTAACAAGCCTTTAAAGTGAAGTTTAAAATGGAAGGATCTTTACGTGTATGTCACGAAGTTGAGGGTCTTATGAACGAGTTTGGTATTCCCCACGATTCTTCTGAATGGTGGCTTTTTATCGATTCATCAAAATACACATTGAAAGCAGTGAAAGCATTGAAAGCAGTACTTTTGCGAGACCTAGGGACCTTCCTTGTTCATAGGAACCGTCACTCCTGTACGTCAAATAACTTTTTTGCAGTGTTAAAGAACCGTACTATCTGAACACGATCAGTTATTAGGGATAGCTAGGCGAATGGGGCATAGGCGACAATAGGTAAGTTATGGTCTTGTCTGAAACGGTTAGAGGTCAACCTATTGTGCGGATCAGGCCTTCAGATGGTTATTACACGTAGAACTATTACCAGGATGAGAGAGACAACGAGCATACAATCACTAACAGTACATTTCTTGTAAATATTTATGGACCAGCTCGTTCTCTCTCTCTCTCTCTCTGTGTGTGTCTCTCAGTTAAGTTAGCAAGGTACTTCAATAAAGTTCGACAGTGACTAGCAAAACAATGGCGACACTTCCACCTCGGCCTTAAGTTATATGCGAAGAGGCGATAGAACTGTCATATTTTTAATATAGCCATTCGAGTGAATAGAAATAGGAAATTGTAAAGCGATATTATTGTTGGTACTCCGCGGCGACTTTATGTTATGGTATACCTATAGGTGTCATAATAAGCCAGCTTAAGTTACGTATGAAAGACGTATAATTATAAGGATCTTATAAGGAATCATTGATGTTTGTTGACGTTTGCTCGTGACGTATAAATGCCTTAAAAAAGTTACTTTTAATCGTGATATTGCTTGCAAATTTCGGCATCTGGAACTTATGTGGAATGGCAAAAGGTATTTACGGAATAGGTTATCCATACGTTGTGCTATATTATCGTTTTATATTAATTTGCAGTAAAAACCATCGTATATAACGATAGAAACTGAAGCAAATCAAGCTACTCTCTTCCATATTGACGTATTTAACCCTGTTGGAGTGGTTGTTAAAGCAAATTACTTTGAATCCTGGAATCAACAGAGATTACCAACGGTAAACGTAACAACGATATACCATGAAAGATTCTGGAACGATACATGTTCACGTCTTAGTTATTATTTAGTACTGTTGTATTACTAGTACTTGTATTAATGGTAGAATACATTTTACATAAGATACTACTGGTAGATTTGTTGCAGCCTACATCGTTTAGACCAGTGTTTCCCAACCTTTTTTGAGCTATGCCCCACTGAAGCTGGTCTAAAAATCTCATGCCCCACTTCATATTGTCTTTTTTTATACCTATAACAGAGTTGGAAAATGAACCTTCCTCGGAACGGTGTACGTTTCTCATTTCGTCATTGGTACACATTCTGCCCAACAAACTTTGACTAATTTCCTCTCTGTGACGTAATGAAAAACTTGCGCCATTGGGGGTATAAAAATAATAACATTAAACAATAATTTATTTGATTATTGAAATAAATACTAAGCATTTTAGCAGAAACAAAATTTGCTACATATTCTATTATAACAAAATAGAAATAAACATTCACTTAAAAACTAATACAACACAAATCCGCCATATTTTATTATAACAACACAAAGTTAAACATTTACTCTAAAACTGAAATTGTCACTGCAAGTGTTAATCGTACCCTTGAGTCTAGTTATCAAATATTCGTGCTCATTGCTAAATCTGGAAAAAGCACAAAATAGGGAAACATTTAATTAAACTGTCAATATCAACATTTGTAAAAACGGTTTTCAGAAAAAGATGACAAAGATGTGATAGCTGTGCCCCTTAGTAACAACACTGTCAGAAAAAGAATGGTTAAAATGAGCAAGAGTGAGACGCACTGAGGCCTTGTTGATAACTTATGTAAGGTACATTAATAAGCAACATTTTTTTTGAGGAAATGTTATTCTGCAAATCATAAGAAAGCACCACGACCTCCAGAGATATTTTTTTTAAGCTAAAAAACTATGTTATTAATTATGTCGATAATATTCCAATACAGAACATAACATCTTGTGCTGCCAATCGTGCTCCTAACATGATGGGCAAGAAAAGTGGCTGTTTAAAGATGAAAATCCAGAAATGCTTCTTGTGCATTGTGTAATCCACAGAGAAAACTTGGTAGCCAAAAATATTTGTTCAATGAAGTATTAAATTTAGTTATAAAAAGTATGAATTATTTTGTACTTCACAAATTAACTTGAAATGTCACATTCGGCATTAGCTTTGATACAATTGACATATTTTATAACCGAATTTAATCTTCATTGAGAACTGGACAAACATTTTTGGTTACCAAGTTTTCCCTATGGAGCTATATTAGACAATGCACAAGAAGCATTTCTGGATTCTTATCTTTAAACAGCCGCTTTTCTTGTCCATCATGTTAGGAGCACAGTCTGCAGTACAGGATGTTATGTTCTGTATTGGAATATTAAAGACATTGAAGTAATTTTTTTGCTTATGAAGAATATCTCCGGAGGTTGTGATGCTTTCTAATTTACAGAATAACATACCTTCAACAAAATGTTCCTCAACAATGTATGTTAAGTGGCATAGCTATCACATCTTTGACATATTTTTCTAAAAACGTTTTTACAAATATTGATGGCTTAATTAAATTTTTCTCTATTGTGTGTTTTTTTTTTTCAGATTTAGAATTGTGTAGGGATATTTAATAATTAGCCTCAAGGATATGATTAACGGTTGCAGTATGAACGCTACAAAGAGACTTTAAGGTAGGTTTTTTTTTTCAAAATTTTTCTATATGTCAATTGCCCCCCTCAACAATCATATTGCCCCCCAGTGGGGCGTACGCCCCACGTTGGGAAACACTGGTTTAGACAGAATTTGCGGTTAGAATTTTGCGGTGCTTATGTATCCTAATGTAATGATATCATTTATGTGATCACATACATTGTATTCAATTTACTGTTTGGTTACGTTACGATACATGTCGTACTTTTGTTGTTTACGTGCTCACCCAAATTCATGAATTGTAGTAGTTTAAAGTAAGTATGTATCTTGAGTTGGTTTAAAAATTGTTTCTAAATGCCCATAAGTTTGAAAATAGAGTTACCGAATGATATCTCGTGCAAGCTTTGCTTTAATAAGTAATTTCGCATATGATAGATGAATACATAAGAATTTGCCGTGGTAGAAGTGTTCGACATGAACATGACAGCTTCATCTTCTTAGTATTATTAAAACAGAAGTTGCTGTTTCAAATTCTTCTAAAATCCTACATTTGTGTAGGTTAGAATAAAGTTATGTCGTTATGAGTTAAAATCTCCTGACGTAGGGCTGCCATACCCGTTCGTTATGATAGCGAAACGAATAGCGAATTCGTTTATCGAAATACTACCCGAGTTTGACCAAAAAACAATACAAATTTGAGAAACTGGCCTTATCTCGGAATACTTTAAACCACCATGGATAGGTATTATAACTTATACGCTTATAACATACGGTGTAAAAGTCGTGTGTATGGTGTGAACGACCGTCCCGTTGCCAATTTGTGTCGGACACAATGCACCATTGTGTCAAGTGTGGGCAACAGTTAGTCGAGGAATTTGCAAACACCGACCACTGGTGGTTCCTCTTCCTTCTTCTACCGAGGCAATGCGCTTCGTAATAGGGCATGGACGCATATGGCGCGCTCGTTCACGATCAGACAATGCGAATTCTCCCTCATCAGCATCCGGTCGCGTTATTACCGCGAAAATGCGTCAAACAAGCTTGCTATCATTTGGCGTACCTACAGTGGCACCAAAACCACTATTTTTCCAAGAAAAGATAATTAAAATAACCTATTGTTCAAAGAATTTTTGTCCTTGAGGCTGATATATAGCCAATTTTCTGGTACATTCCTGTATATAAGAACAATTACACACCATTAATAAATTTAATGGTGGTACTCCGGAAAAGAGGTCTTCACTTTACGTTCGCTCAATGCCCGATGGAACTGTGAATGGGAGCTACAGTGAGCTGCACGAGAAGATTTAAAACATCGTGATATCGATGAGGTCCAGTTAACGCGCGTACATATGCTAGGGTTGGACAAGAAGTCGAAATTCCGCGCGTACCGACGACTGGTCGATCTTTATCTCACAGCACGAGTTACCAGGAGTCCAAGTATCAAACTGCCCGTTCATCGACCGCCCACGCTTAGACGCTATGTGTCTCTTTCTTACTTAAAACAGTAAAAATAAAAAGAGATAACTCTGAGCGAGGGATGGTATATAGGGAGCGGTTACTTTCGGATTAACCCTGCAAAAGCTGTAGTAGCAAACTAAGTCGAATAGTCTCGTTCGACAACAAAGGCACAACATATGCGCGATAAAACAGAATTTGACCTTGAAGTGCCAAATGAGGCGATTCATAGGTGTTCTATGAAAAACATACAAAAAAAATTAGTTTTTCTACTTTGCATTCACAATGCACACATTGTAACACTGGGTGTTACAATTAGCAAATTGTAACACCGTTTTTAGTAACTTTTTTCTAAGATTGGTGACATTGATATCAAATGCATGTCAAACGAAAATACACATAACCACAAAAGTAAGCACAAACTGATTTTTTAGAATCGCACAAACTGCGAAGTATGTATATTTTTATACATATTTAAACATGCGTGTTGCATCCTAGGTTTCGTACTACTAGTATATGATGGTATATAATAATTATCAATAATTACTTTTTCACAGATATTTGAAATTAAGTGACAGATGACAGTGTTACCAACGGTTGCACCCATAAATACTCTAGATTGGAATTTTACCTAATATACTTCTAAATTTTTATAAAATTAATGACGCAAAGTAGAAAAAATAGTATATTACACTCGTTTTATAAGACATACTGGCGCATTCGTTCATTTGGGGCACTCGACGCTGGCGCTCCTCGTGCCCCAAACAACTCATGCGCCAATTTGACGTCTTATAAAACTTGCATAATAATATACTATTACAGCAATTTTTGAGATAAGTACACATTAAATATCGCTTCCTGTGCTCTTCACTGACCATTAAAATATGTCGGGGGATGTTGGTCGTCGTGTGGATTAAAATACTTTACTTTTTTGTTGAAATAAATCCAATTGTGCCTAAACTAAAAACCAATAAGTTTAAAGTAGCTACTGTCGACTGATTATAGCATCCCTAACTTATTTTTGCTCGAATACCAATTTTATACAGCACATCGGTAGTAGAATGACTTTTTAAATTAAACGAAAATAATCTATCAGAGACGTTATTTAAAACTGCAATATCCTCGGCGTAAAGTACCTGCTAAGTCCATTTTCAACGTAATTTGAAATTTTGTACCATTCGAAAGCATGAGGAGTATTACACAATATTCTGTTCATCTGTCAAGTAAAATTAAGCCAAAAAAGTACCGTGATTTGAAAAACTGGTTCCTAAGATGATATGGTGTTTTTGTAACGTTTTTAGCTCTCCTGTAAAATTAGTCAAAATGGACATAGCCGGTTAACACTTTAGGTCAACGATATGGTTTATTTTGTTATAGGATATTGTCTTTAATTATCAAAAATTTTTACTGCATATTAGTTAAAGAGGAACACTATACCAGAAAATTACTGAACATTGTCTGGGACACTGTATTATAAAGCATCACGAGTTAATTAATAACGTATTGAAGCATACAAATTATTAAAACCTTTTCGTGTCGACAATTTCATCGTTAAATAGACCAACAATAAATAATTACTAAACATATTCTATTGTATTTTTATCATATAACTAACACGCTTTAATTCGAAGTACAACTCATCAAAATTAGGTAATAAATAACCAAATTATTCAATAAACAAACAACATAACCGTGAACACACCGATACGACTCTACAGCGTATCTACAATACCGGCCGATGTGCGAGCATGACAGGTAATGGACGCGTACCATGCATACATAAAACGCGAAGGTTGCAAACTAGAAATGACGAAAATTTGACTTACCGGAGACCGCTTGGGCCAAAAATTGTCGGGAAATCGTTTCAGGAACATTGATTCACAACACAAACACTCACAGCATGGCGACATCGCCGAAGATATGCGAAAAGTCGGTGAAAACCGGGCGGAAAATTGCACACTGCCCAACATTCCACGACTGACCGATGCACTGGATCATCGTTGACACTCGTTGGTGCATTTGCGAGGTTTTTGTGTGTTTGTCGTGGAGGAAAGAGTAGAAAGGAGGGAGTTTCGCAACAACTTTATTGGGAATACTTTTAAGACGGATTTTATGAATTATTATTTAGATGTAAAGAAATATGTTTAGTTTTAGATTGTGTAAAACGGTGTGTTTGTTTAAATATTAGTAGAGGCGTAAACAAATCTGATGGATGTTCACTGAAGATTTTATCAGTATTGAATGAATCAAATTGTACATTATCACCATTTCTTCGATTAAAGATGTAACTTATGTAAATCTATACAATATCACCAAACAATTTACAAGCATAATCACAATTCTACAATAATTCAAGAGAATTTACAATTTTAGGATACAGAAATTCGTAAATCTTATCAATTTTTACATGGGAAACCATAAGTTGGAAGCTAACGCAGGAAAATAAACTCTTTACAAAACCGATTTGAGGATAAAGCACGGCTCTATTAACCGAGATTGCTGCCCTCAGGCGGATTGCAGATTGGATGGACCATTTGTCGCGCTTATCAAGATCCGATCTCCGAAACTGTCTCCATCTTGTGGCCAATTCCCTTCCGGTTTTATACATGCCATTTCCACGGGACAGTCTCACTTACCGTCAAGATTTATTTTTTCTGATAAACCGACCAAATACCAATGTCTGCAGATGAACGTTAACAAGAGCACAAACGATTCGATTAAAAGTTCCTACAGACTGGCACGGACATGCTGACGCGAACATGATGTTCTCGAAAGCATAATGTCAGCGTCAGCGACATTTTATCATTTTTAATAGCAAAAACATGCGTAAAACATATTTTTTTATGTACTAGTTACTTGGCCCAACTCCATAATTATGTTGTATTTCCTGTTAGATCGGACTTTTACAGTGGATGAAAGGGAAGCAAAAGAAAATGCCGTTTGCAGTTCCCTTGTTGTGGCGAGAGCCTTCCAATCATGTAGATGATTGCTATGTTTGCAAGATAAGCGTCTCCGGATACTCGAAGAAGGATCAGCATAAAATAAAATATCCAAATTTGCCATCAGCATCGCGATCTATCCCCCATGGAGAGAACCATCCTCTCCCAAGTGCGCCATCCACTTCATCATCTTCGATTTTTGACACAGAAGAAATTTCGTCTGTTTGAAGAAACTTGCCTGATTTGACAGAGTGTATGAAATCACTCTGTCAAATCAGGCAAGTCGTGAAGGTTTACCACTTCAAGTTTTAGGAACACCTCACCTTACAAACCAGTGCGAACTGAATGATTTGGTTGAAGACTTAGGTTTATCAAAAGGAAAGCCGAGTTATTGGGTTTTAGGCTACAGAAATAGAATCTTTTCGCACGAGGTATGACAGTGGCTTCGTTTACAAAGCGTAACGAGCCTTTTAAAGCATATTTTAAAATGGAAGGATCTTTACGTGTATGTCACGATGTTGAGGGTCTTATGAACGAGTTTGATATTCCCCACGATCCTTCAGAATGGTGGATTTTCATCGATTCATCAAAATACAGCTTACATAAAGCAGTACTTTTGCATAATCTTTGAATTTATATAATTTGTTAACTGATTTTGTTGCAATTTTCGCAGTTTTTTAAGTATCGCTGTATCTGTAAATCTAGACCTGTTACAATAAATCCACTTTCAGATTCCAGTTATGTAAGACAAATATAAACTGGAACAAGTATTTTTTTATTGATGTATATACATGAACTAATTAACAGATAGGATATTTTTAGCCATGTAATAAAAAAGGTGATTGTTCTGTAAATATCAAAAAGTAGGTAATGTATAAAAAATTGTAAAAAAGTTTAGATAAGGTACATTATCTGTTATTTTTTATTCAGTTTCATGCCCAATAAATATATTTATTTCGTTATCCATGTGATAAAAAATGGTAAATATATCAAAAGAAAGACAGTCCACAAGCTATAGGTAAGTATAGATAAGTCACATTATATAATTTCTTATACTACATATTTGTGTAATGCAAATATCATAACTACTGCTAGACAGGTGTGCTAAAATAATGCCATTTTATTCACTTTAATTTATGTAGCCAGACCGACAAAATCCGCTTTGTGTTATCTGTAGCATAAAACAATTTAGGTGTCATAAATATACTAACTTATATAATTTTAATAATACATTGTTACCATCTTTTGTACTATATATATCACAGCAAAAAGTGATCTGGTTAGACGATTCAGAATGAACACAGCAAGCTGTTCAGTCTGCGTTATTATTTTCACCTTAGCACTCTCCGGGTAAGATTTTCTTCAGTTATATAAGAACAAAAGTAATATATTAGTTTTTAACTGATAGGTGCTTTGGTGCAGAGGAGTTGGATCAGAGAAGTTTTCCTTCAGGCTTCAAATGGGGAGCTGCAACTGCTGCTTATCAAATTGAAGGTGCCTGGAATGAACATGGTAAGTTTGGTACTTAAGCATCATTTTCTTTGATTTCTCACAAACATTGTTCGTATCTCAGGCAAAGGCGAGAATATTTGGGATCATTGGACCCATGAACACCCCGAAAGAATCTACAACGGAAGTAACGGCGACATTGCCTGCGACTCCTATCACAAATACAAGGAAGACGTCCAATTGTTAGTAAACTTGGGAGTAAACTTCTACCGATTCTCCCTATCGTGGACAAGAATTATACCAACTGGTAGGCTGATCGATGGCGTCAATTTATTAGGTATCAACTACTACAGAAACCTAATAAACGAGCTCAAGAGGAACAACATTCAACCCGTCATTACGTTATACCACTGGGACTTGCCACAGTTCCTCCAGGACAATTATGGAGGCTGGCCAAATCCAAGAATAGCCGACTTCTTCGAGGAATACGCCAAAACTGTATTTTTGGCCTTCCCCGACGTCAAAACCTGGATCACCATCAACGAACCAAAACAAATCTGCAAGTTCGGCTATGGTGATGGAACCTTGGCACCAGCTCTCACCCAAGGTGGTGTCTTGGACTACCAATGCACGAAAACAGTCCTCCTTGCCCATGCCAAAGCCTACAGGCTCTACAAATTTTTATACCCGTTAAGTCCAGGTAAGAAACATTCTAAAACGTCAGACATCTCTTCTTTCCTTCAGCTTATATATCGTGATTTACAGGAAAGATTGGCTTTACCATGGATTCTTTCTGGTTTGAACCCGGTTCTGATCTGCCTCAAGATATCGAAGCCGCTGATAGGATCTTCCAATTTTACGTAAGCAACCCTCTTGGTTATTGCTTAAAATCGTACTAACGTTTCCTTTTAGACTGGAATTTTCGCTCAACCAATCTTCGGAGCTGGTGATTGGCCAGATGTTGTCAAGGAGTTCGTGGCTACCAGAAGTGCACAGCAAGGGTGGCCAGAGTCAAGATTGCCAGCGTTCACAGACAGCGAAATTAGGTTGATCAGAGGAACATACGACTTCTTCGGTTTGAATTTCTACACCGCAATCAAAATCGTTGATGCTCCGTGGAAGCCAGTCGAAGAATCAAATTGGGATAATGACGCTCGCGTGAGTTACTATTGGGACCCAGCTTGGCCAGGTGGTTCATCTTGGTGGCTTAAGGTAAGTTTGATAATTGCAAAAAAAGCAACATTTTCGTAAAAATTCTGGGCTTTAGGTTGTTCCATACAGCATCAGGAAAACTCTGAATCTGCTAAAGCAACATTATGGCGATCTTGAATTTATAGTCACTGAAAATGGTTATTCAGATTATGGTGAATTGCACGATGTGGACAGGTCAAATTATTTCTTGACTTACCTGGAATCGTGCCTAATGGCTATCCTTGATGATGGTGTTAATTTATCAGCTTATACTGCTTGGAGTTTGATGGACAACTTCGAATGGGTGCATGGTTATGTGTAAGTGGTCAATATTTATTATGCTTGCCTTGGTGATAAGTTAATTTTTGCTAGGAATCGTTTTGGAATTCACTCGGTGAACTTCACCGATCCAAGTAGGCGTAGGTCAGAGAAATTATCTACAAGTGTATACCGAGGTATCATCACCAACAATAGATTGCCCCCGACCACCATTGACGAATAAATCTGTTAATAGTTTTGGACTGTTATCTAATCCAAAGGTGTGGCATATTATGTTATTTTAATAAACACCTTAAAAATATCTATTTTTTATAGTTTTTTTTTTTTAATATCATACCACATGTCCTATCAATTTGTATGTACATAAAATAGTGATGCCCCTCCATCACTACTGGAAAGTAGATTTTATATTCAGAAGTTTCAGCTAAGAATATTGCAGTTGAATAAAATTGCAGTTGAAGTGAGTTTTGGATTAAGGACAAACAACAATAACGTATTCCAAATTTTTCTCTGAGATCTGTTTGTATTAGAAAATGAAGGGCGTCATAACATTATCTGTTTTTGTATAACATTACCCACCACTTATAGACAGACCTATTGCAACCTTATCGATAGGTGTTTGTAGATGCAGTTTATAAAATAACAGCTGGCACGAAATGTTAACTAAGTAAATATAACCATGCTGGGATACGTTCGAGATTTCAATACTCTTCGAACTTTTCAATAATTTTCTTCTCAACTACTAATTACTTGGACGTAGTACTGGATGTAGTACTGTGCTATTCAATTTTTATCTCAAGATACATTTTATTCATGCGTTCCAATCTCCCACACAATCTATGCCACTGAATGACAACAGATTTACTGCGTAAATAAACAGAAGGCAACTTCACGGTATTTAACTGAGTTTCAAACAACTCTACATACTTATGAAGTACTATCGTGATTATTATTGTTAGACAACTGTTGTATTTTAGATGGTAGAGCAAAGAACACAACAATATGCACGTGATTGAAACTGTTTTCTTCTGGCACCAGAGCAACTTTTTGGATTGAAGGATTCGTAACACTTACATATTCTTTTGTCAAAGACACAGGAAGTATAACCACACAAAATTGTCAACCAAGGTCGTCAACATACAACAGTACAAGACGTCGTCACCCAACAATAAGTTGCTACTGTAACATAATCGACGAATAATTATCTCATGGATCATGAAAAGATGTCCTTATCTCGGATATTGTTTTTATTTGTTTCGTGTCTTAATCTGCTATTGAGAAATTAATCACGGCTTTAAAGCCCAAAAATCACCATAGCAAATACATTAATACATCGTATTTATATATTTTGTCTGTTTTCGTTTAGGAAAACGTGAGATATTGTTTGATCTTGCAACCGTTTTTATTTCTAGACCTATTGTTCCATGCAATCCGCTAATAAAACTCGCATGTGTCACTTTAATCAAAATTAAATCATCATAAACGTTTTGTTAATTATTTATTAAGATAATAATAATATAAATAAACAGGCATCAATTAATTGTATGTAATGGTAGCTTGTGATTTTTGACAATATCCCTGTAGACTGATGCTGACATTTTCTCAATCCTTGGCCTATCTGGTTTATTGAAATCCACATAATGCAACCCAAAACGATTGCTACAATAAACATTATGAATACCAGATTTGTGATTTATTCCGCATTATAACTTACATATATCCATGCACCCATTCAAAATTATCCATCAAACTCCAAGCGGTGTAAGCGAACAAATTGACATTATCATCAAGAATTGCAGATAGAGTTTGATTGAGGTAGGTCTAAAAAAATAAAAAGTGGAATTCTGGATAATGTAGCTTTAAACAAACTAGCTTTTACCAAGTAATAATTCGCCCTTTTAACATCATGTATCTCTCCATAATCACAGTATCCATTCTCTGTAACCATAATGGGAATATCACCATATTTCTGTTTGAATTGATTCAGGACTTTTCTAATGCTGTAAGGAACCACTTTTAGCCAATACGATGAACCTCCTGGCCATTTTGGATCCCACCAGTATTTGACGCGTGCATCATTGTCCCAGCTTGATTCATTCAATGGTTTCCATCTTGTATCAGCTATCTTGATCGCCGTATAGGCGTTCAAACCGATAAAATCGCCAGTGCCATTGATGAACGCAATTTCAGCATTTGTGAATCTAGGCAATCTTGAAGATGTATAGTTTTGCCTTTTACTTCTTGTCACGATGAAACTTTTGACAACTTCTGGCCAACCACCAGAACCGTATATTGGGTTTAGGAATATTCCAACCTGAAATAATTGTATAGTGATTTTGTGACATGTAAAGTGTGTTTTATGTTTTGGCTTACGTAGAATTGAAAGATTCTCTCTGCTGCGTCGATGTCTTTTGCTTTGTTGCTTGCTGGCTCAAACCAGAAAGAGTCCACGGTCATACCTACCTTGCCTGTAATAATTACCTCTATTACAAATAATCACTTGTTTCTATATCTGCAGAAAGATCATTTGGTTGGTTCAAGTAAAATACAAAATTCTTGATGTTCCAGGTATTATGTTTTCTTGCTTTAAGTATGAAGGAACTGCTTGAAAGGAATTACAAAAATTCGAATTGCGGCTGTCACAGTATGTAAACAACGTCAAACATAAACTAACACGCTCGGATACGTTCGAGATTTCAGGAATTTTATTATTATTTAGCAGCATGAGCTCCCTAATTTCGATTGAGTTTTCAATAATAATTATCCCCCCCTTTTCAGCGATGAATTACACATTTCATGAATGCGTTCCAATCTCCCAAACACTCTCCGCCCATGATTGGTAAAATGCTCTACTGCGCATCCTAATGCGGTGCAACTTCACCGTACACATTTAAGTTTAAATCAACTCTACATACAGTCATATACTGACCTTTTTGAGTCGATCTGTATTTTCTCGTGTATGTATGATACGCTTTAGCATGTGCCAGAAGCACAGTCTTCACGCATGGGTAATCCAAAACACCTCCACTAGCAATCGCAGGTGCTAATTTTCCATCCCCATAACCAAATTTGCACACCTGTCTTGGCTCGTTTATGGTAATCCACGTTTTAACACGATCTCCAAAACTGTTAAAAGCAAGATCTGCAAATTCCTCAAAATAATCGGCCATCGTCAAATTTGGCCAACCACCGTAATGATCCTGTAAATAAACTGGAAGATCCCAATGGTATAAAGTAATCACCGGTGTAATGTTATAAAGAATTAACTCGTCGATTAAGGAATTGTAATAATTGAGTCCTTGGTTGTTTATACCATCTTCTAAACGACCAGTTGGTATAATTCTCGTCCAGGATAAAGAGAATCTGTAATAGTCAACACCTAAATTCCTGATTAGCTGTACGTCTTCTTTGAATTTATGGTAGGAATTCGCTGCTGTGTCTCCATTGCTTTTATTAAACATTCTTTCTGGGTGTTCGTGTGTCCAACGATCCCATATGCTCTCACCTTTACCTGTTTAAAAATTAGTTGAAAAACAGTGAATTAAAGATGTCTAAAAGGTTTATACCATCTTCATTCCAAGCACCCTCAATTTGATAAGCTGAAGTTGCCACACCCCATAAGAAATCTTTGGGGAATGACCTCTGGTCCAATTCTTCTCCACTGGCAAAACTATTCGTAAAACTATAGTTACTTATCTTAATATTAAAATACTTAATAATAATAAAATACTTAATAATAAAAATAATAATAATAATATTGAGAACGTACCTGCAAATTATTGTTGATAACAAAGCAATTCCGTAATATTTCATTGTGAACTGTCCTGTTATACAGCAGTTCTAGTTTTGGCAATTTCCTAACAAATTTCGGCAATTTATCACCTAAACAGCCAATATTAGTTACACAGTGAGGTCACCGAGTAAAGATTAACAAAGTAAACAAGGAGTTTTTATCTTCTTTACACACACATTAGCAATACATACCATTAGATAGGATTTTTTCGAGTCATTATTTATCTAAAACTATTATTTAGCAAACCAATTGTCAATATCCAAAATAAATATAGTACTATAGTTTTTTTTTCCTGTCCTATTTCAACTTGCAGACTTCAACATTGATCTCATATTATTTTTATAAATTAATTGTAATGATCTTTATGAATCTAAATTCGAACACAGTTTTTATCGGCATTCGGTCTCCCTTTGCGTGCTTAAGTACATACCGCCGTAATCCTAGAAAATAATTATTAAACTTAGAAAAATCAGTTCGGGATTACTGGGATTGAAAACAATATCCATTTAGATAAGCGCAGGCTAACAAAAAAGGATAAAAGGGCTGCCAACTAACTTCTGTTAGTTAGTAGTGTTCCAATCACTAAAATGTTAGACAGAAGTGTATTGGTTGCTGCGTTTGGATTACTCCTGTGTATCACTACTAGGTAATATTCTTGTCCACAATTATTCATACCACATCGAGTCGAAAAACTTGTAATTTTTGGGGTAAAGTCCTTTTACATCTGTGATTTATTGCTTTGCACTATGCAACTTATGTCTATAACCAACTTGCATGGAATTAGATTTAGTTCTAAATTAGCTCGTAACATATATATTTAGAATCACCAGGGGACGACCTGGATTGTTTTTGGTGACAATGTGACAACTGGAATTGGCCAATATTGCATGGATTCTCTTATAGTACAAGATCCTGACCTATATCGACCTTCCCTCATCCTTCTTCCTAATCAAATTTATTTTGTATGAAATATAACGTATAAATGAACACTATGTCCTAGGGTTGCCGGCCCATATCCTGGCAAGGATATTTTTAATTTAATTTTGTTTAAGGCATTTTTTTTAAATACTTGCGGTCATTCCATTTCTTGAAAAATTTAGTACCAATCGACAGCCAAAGACGTACAAAAAAAACGCCAAACCAAGATTGGTGACTGGTAACTAAGAAGGTAATAGGCGATAGTGTACATCATGTGAACGTACCTTTTTACTCAATTATTCATATTTAAATTTGCGCCAACTTTTTCAAAGGCAACCCTACAACACGATGTTCCCCATTAAGCAACCTACATTTTTATAATATACAATCGATTAGGAACAACGATGAAGGTAAATTACTAGTAGCAATGTAGTACCTTAAATAATTTTTAATTAGAAATAGCTTTGTCAGGATATGGTGTGGCAAACCTAGGACATTGTGTTCACTTATAACTTATATTGTATGAAATATAGATTTGATTAGGAAAAAGGATGAGGGAGGGTCGATCTAGGTCGGGATCTTAAGACTACTTGGAATTGAACCGATTTTGACTGATATCAGCTCATCCTCCAGTGACTTTAAAAATGTGTACCAATTGGCAGGTCAATGAGGTGTACGGTTTAGGCGCTATAAGCGTTTATAGAAACAGTGGGACAGTATACCGGCAGCATTAGTTTCTATGGTTGCAAATTGACAAATTGTGATATTCTGTGACTGAAGAAATTTGAATTAGGTATTTTAAAAGGTTTCGATCCTTTAATGTGACAACAAGATAGCCAGAAACTTAGGCGACGGCAACATGGCAGATATTTTGTCTTTGCTTTGATTTGCTAATGCTAATGTCATAGTCAGAGTTTTTGATAGGTGCTTAAAGACAGTCGCATTATGGGGATACCCCAAAATAAATAGTTTAAAACTGACATTTCAAATGTCAAAATCAACGATAGATTTACGTCGGCCAACACCAATTAATGAATAATCGGCTAACGTCCTTAATTCATATTTAATTAATTAATAAGCCAATAATATTGATAGATTAGAACGATTATATCAGCACATTTTAAACAAGTTTAACGAGATTACGCGCATTTGAAATGACGAAAAGGATTTATGTTGGGTTATTGTATGAACTTAGTAGTAATTTGTGGTAATTAAACAAACACTACGTTGTCTTTTTATTCCAATATCTCTATCACTGCTTTAGTTCGTAATTCGCATCAACGAGCGAAAGTCTCCGCTCTGGTGGTGAAAGTATGAACTAAGTTTTATCAAAAGATGCAAAACGACCAAAAAAGTAGCAGCAGAAGTAAGATCTATTGTTGCGTCCCACAAGGCAATTCATATCACTAAAACTAACTCTAACTCTCTAACCTAATTTAGTTGCTCCAAAAAGTCAGGTTTTAGATCATTTTTACATTCATCCGACGATACTGGAACTTAATTTTATTATAGCAATGTATCGGCATATCGACCAAGACTTCACCCATTGAACTCAGCGGTTCAAGAATTAGACCAACGTCCCTTCCCAACCGATTTTGAGTTTGGCGTGGCAACCGCATCCTACCAGATCGAAGGTGCCTGGAACTTAAGTGGTATGTACACTATCATTCATCTCTACAGCAGATAACATGTTTTGGCCAATTATAACCCGTATTCAATCAATCCTTTGACAATATTTCTTTCGACCATGATAAATCTTACAAAATTAAACTGATTCTTTAGTGGGGCGAGTGGCTCTACCGGTAGAGCGTTGCTTGCCTGCTAGGAAGTCTGGGGTTCAAATCCAGACATCAGCTGATCGTCCCACCGCCTTTCGGAAGAGGCGTAAAGCCGTGGGTATCGACAACCAGTTGAACACCTCCGGTTCTATTGCTTATTGTAGGCAACCACTAAACCGTTATGTACGGTTGGTTGCGGAGCCAGCTTTTCGTTTGTATTCTCAACAGTCGTGTTCAAGCCGTGTTCGAGGTCAATACTTTGTAACCAGAGTTAGTTTTGATTTAGTATACTTCGTTATATACCAAAAGTAATGTTTCTTATTCCTGGACCTGCCACATGCAATATTTATCATCCAAAACTACTACAACAAGCTAAATCTTTAAGTTATCATTTCTGAGAGTCATAAAATAATTAATAAAGAGAAATAAAATAATTTCCAAATTATTCCAACAGGAAAGGGAGAGAACATCTGGGATAGATTCACCCACGTACATCCATACAGAATCCAGGATGGTAGCAATGGTGACATCGCTTGTGACTCCTATCATAAGTTCAAAGAAGATGTCCAACTCATCAAGAACTTGAACGTATCTTTCTACCGTTTCTCACTATCATGGTCAAGGATCCTCCCGAGCGGTTATCCAAACATCATCAATCAAGACGGCATCAGATATTACAACGACCTGATCAACGAACTGATCGCCCATAACATAAAACCGGTTGTTACAATCTTCCATTGGGACCTCCCGCAACCCCTGCAGGAGATCGGTGGATGGCCAAACCCAGCCTTGGCTGAACATTACGAGAATTTCGCCAGGATAGCCTTTGATAACTTCGCCGATAGGGTTGACACATGGATCACTATCAACGAACCAAAGCAAATCTGCAAGATGGGTTATGGAGATGCCTGGTTGGCACCATCTATGCCAGCTGCTGGAATTGGCGATTACAAATGCTCCTACACCATTCTTTTAGCGCATGCGAGAGCCTATCATCTTTACGATACTTATTATAGGTCGACACATGGTGGAAAGATCGGTATCACCATGGATTCGTTCTGGTTTGAACCTGCAACGCAAAGCGCAGCGGATATTGCTGCTGCAAGAAGAGTCTTCGATTTCTTCGTGAGTATTGGTTCTTCATAACTTCTTCTTCTGGTTATATTGTTGATAATCATACTTTTAGACTGGTATCTACTCAAACCCAATCTATGGCTCTGGAGATTTCCCAGAGACGGTGAAGACCTTTGTAAGGGACCGTAGTTTAAGGCAAAACTTTACCAGATCCAGGCTGCCTGAATTCACGGCTGAGGAAGTTGCCTTTATCAGGAATACCAGTGACTTCTTTGGGTTGAACTTCTACACGTCAATTATTGTCCAGGACATTCCTGAGCCGGATTTGAACGTTGTTTCGTGGGACTACGACATGAGGGTGAACTACACTTGGGACCACGAGAACTGGGACTTTGGACAGTCATGGTGGCTTGCGGTATGTAAAAATCGACAAAATAAATACGATCTGTAACTGAGTAATCAAATGATGGTCTGAAGGTAAATTGAATTTTCAGGTGACACCATGGGGATTGAGGAACACGTTGGTGATGCTCAGTGACCTCTATGGCAACATTCCTATCTACATCACGGAGAATGGGTATTCGGATTTGGAGACTTTAGAGGATTATCCACGTGCAAACTTTTATTTGGTAGGTACCTATTATTTTTTATTTATACAACATGCCTCTGGTTCAGTTTTTTATTAAGAGTATTTTTGTTTATTATCAGTTTCTGACGTTTATTGGATATGTTTGGCACTTGTAACCATAGCACGTTAAACAAAATCATGATGTTATGCATTTTAATTCCAATTCGACATTTCAAAATAGCACATTAAACAAACTTCTCCTCTTATGATCTGATTTATTTATTATTGATCGTATTATCAAGGATCTTAACTTCAGACATTGCACATTATTTTACTGTACTGAAGAGCATTGAAACTGGGGTACTGCAAGGTAGTGTTCTTGGTCCAATTCTGTATATCTTTGGTTCACTGTATTCTTTTTCTCTATTACATACTTTGTTAAATTCAAATCATTTCTAGTGTGTTCTAACAATTGCTGTTATAGTTGTACCTGAGTGCGTGTTTGGAAGCAATCCATGACCACGGTGTCAATCTACAAGTCTACACCGCATGGAGTTTAATGGATAATTTCGAATGGACTCATGGTTATGTGTAAGTATCAGAATCAACTGTGAGATAATAGAAACTTCATAAAAATGTCATTATTTAGGAGTCGTTTTGGAATACATCACGTGGATTTCAATGATCCGAATAGACCGAGGACACCGAAAGTTTCTGCAGGCGTTTACGGGGATGTTGTCAGAAATAGACGACTACCAAATACAACTCTTGTAGTACCACCGAAAGATGAGGACGATGCCGGAAGTCTAGAGAAGCCATTTAGCGTACTTACTATATTATTAGTTGCTTTACTTTTAGCCTTACTTGCAAAGTATTAACATAAGAGATATAGCAATATTCTCATGGATATTCTTCTAGTCGGCATGAGCTATACCTATATGTTTATGTACTCACTTAATATTTATGTGTGTATAAAAATATCTATTATTTGAAGATAAAAATAAAAAAAAGAGATAAATGACAACTGGTATCTATTCGATTTATCTATAAGGTAAAATGTATTTTATATTGCACTAAATAAATTACTAAATAAGCAAAGCAAGTTTCATTTTGTCAAAATAAAATAATTAGAACTCCTGTATGTTGGAATATTTCCCTAATGCCACGGTCGTACTAGGCCAGGTTTTCCAACGTGGGGCGTACGCCCCACTGGGGGGCAATATAATTGTTGAGGGGGGCAATTGGAATATAGAAAAATTTTGAAAAAAAAACCTACCTTAAAGTCTCTTTGTACCGTTCATACTGCAACCGTTAATCATATCCTTGAGGCTGATTATTAAATATCCCTACACAATTCTAAATCTGAAAAAAAAACACACAATAGGGAAAAATTTAATTAAGCCATCAATATTTGTAAAAACGTTTTTAGAAAAATATGTCAAAGATGTGATAGCTATGCCACTTAAGATACATTGTTGAGGAACATTTTGTTGAAGGAATGTTATTCTGTAAATTAGAAAGCATCACAACCTCTGGAGATATTCTTCATAAGCAAAAAAATTACTTCAATGTCTTTAATATTCCAATACAGAACATAACATCCTGTACTGCAGACTGTGCTCCTAACATGATGGACAAGAAAAGCGGCTGTTTAAAGATAAGAATCCAGAAATGCTTCTTGTGCATTGTCTAATATAGCTCCATAGGGAAAACTTGGTAACCAAAAATGTTGTCCAATTCTCAATGAAGATTAAATTCGGTTATAAAATATGTCAATTGTATCAAAGCTAAGCCGAATGTGACATTTCAAGTTAATTTGTGAAGTACAAAATAATTCATACTTTTTATACCTAAATTTAATACTTCATTGAACAAATATTTTTGGCTACCAAGCTTTCCCTGTGGATAGCACAATGCACAAGAAGCATTTCTGGATTTTCATCTTTAAACAGCCACTTTTCTTGCCCATCATGTTAGGAGAACGATTGGCAGCACAAGATGTTATGTTCTGTATTGGAATATTATCGACATAATTAATAACATAGTTTTTTAGCTCAGAAAAAATATCTCTGGAGGTCGTGGTGCTTTCTTGTGATTTGCAGAATAACATTTCCTAAAAAAAATGTTCCTTATTAACGTACCTTACATAAGTTATCAACAAGGCCTCAGTGCCTCTCACTCTTGCTCATTTTAACCATTCTTTTTCTGACAGTGTTGTTACTAAGGGGCACAGCTATCACATCTTTGTCATCTTTTTCTAAAACCGTTTTTACAAATGTTGATATTGACAGTTTAATTAAATGTTCCCCTATTTTGTGCTTTTTCCAGATTTAGCAATGAGCACGAATATTTGATAACTAGACTCAAGGGTACGATTAACACTTGCAGTGACAATTTCAGTTTTAGAGTAAATGTTTAACTTTGTGTTGTTATAATAAAATATGGCAGATTTGTGTTGTATTAGTTTTTAAGTGAATGTTGATTTCTATTTTGTTATAATAGAATATGTAGCAAATTTTGTTTCTGCTAAAATGCTTAGTATTTATTTCAATAATCAAATAAATTATTGTTTTATGTTATTATTTTTATACCCCCAATGGCGCAAGTTTTTCATTACGTCACAGAGAGGAAATTAGTCAAAGTTTGTTGGGCAGAATGTGTACCAATGACGAAATGAGAAACGTACACCGTTCCGAGTAAGGTTCATTTCCAACTCTGTTATAGGTATAAAAAAAGACAATATGAAGTGGGGCATGAGATTTTTAGACCAGTTTCGGTGGGGCATAGCTCAAAAAAGATTGGGAAACTGTACTAGGCTGTTTTATTAGCCGCTAGTTGGTGCTGCTAACAGCAACAGCGGCCAGCGGCTATTTTGTGGTCACATTACGCTGTTTACCAGCAGCCAGCAGTACTTGTGGCTACTATCAGTAAGCCTCAGTTCAAACTACAAGGTCAACTATTTTTGGCCAGGATGACAATACAATTAGAAATTCTATATTTTAGAAGTATTTAGTATCGCTTAAAGCCCTCTCTATATACTGGGAGAATATTACCTCGCATAATATTTATAAAAGACATTTCAAAGATACATCATTTCCTAACATTCATGCTGGTTGCTGTAGAAGTTAAACAAGCGCTAATGGGCTGGCTGCTGCTAAACTCACTCGCTAACATAGGGGCAGTTTTGACAATATTTATAAATGTATCAACATTGTTTAGTAACTGAACTCGCAGGTAGATGTATCAATTTTAATTATGTCTAAAAGACTCCATGAAAAAAATAATTGCAAGTGTCCAAAACAGCACTTGTAGAACTGTTTTCAAAATAGTATTAAACCCAACCCAATTCAGCTAAATCGACATAAAGTATAGCCGTAAGTTAGTTAATTTACATGTCTGGCCTGTATTGACCAGACATGTAAATAACATATTTATTCCATTTTATCACAATAATACACAATAATAATTTATAACATATAAAATAATAATGGATAAAAACGTGATGCATGACTTATCACTGCCCTGCCCAAACCAATGTACTGATAAGTTGGAAATTTTGAGGGAATATTCCTCTTATCATATGAAGATGAGATAAGATGGGAACATGAGATAATAAAACATTCCAGTGTAGCTTTTTGGAAATATACTTCCCGACATCGTGCATTATTGTAATGTTCAAAATAGCAACGTTTGCTTTGTTCGAAAGAGCCCAAATTCTTTTAATTGAGGGTATAACTTTATAATAAATTAAAGATTAAAACGTTCCTTAACTGCTAGCACCAAGAATCTTGTAATTTTTAAATAAATATATCCACGATTTTTCTTTGCAACAGAAATTTTCTATGTTGAAACGCAGTATTTTTCAAAATTTTATTACCTAAGGGTGCCAATTATTTCACACTATTAGTTGTAGAGTAGTTTCAAACTAAGAAGAGCACAGTTGTATATGCAACCAATCATACCCAATGTGTGGTTTATAAATTGCCTGTGTATATTTGGTTGCATACACAACTGTCCTCTTCTTAGTTTGAAACATCTATACAATGATGTTGCATCAGTAGTACAACTGTATACTAAAGCTCGATTTTAAAGCATATTTTCGGCTTTAGAGTATATTTTTATTTCTATATAACATGTTTTAAGCGCCTAAAATAATTTTAAACAGCATATTTTTGACATTTCTGTTTATTATTATTATTTTACATTGCAGAGGTTAATGCTTAATAATGACTCCTCAGTGGTCGATTTTAGATATTATCTTGAATACACGAGTTGTCACACGTAGTTTATTGATTGTGTGTATGTCTGTGAACACGATAGCGTCCAAACGGTACAACGGATTGGGCTACAAGTTGGTATACATATTTAGAATTACAGGGGGACAAACTGGATTGTTTTTGCTAATAATCTGACAACCGGAAGTGGCAAATGTTACATACATTTTCTTAAGGATTTAGCAGATTTTGACCAAACTGATACCAGCTCATCCTTAGCGTTTATAGAAGTAGTTTGACAGAATTCACAGTCTTCGTCGTTGTATTGCAAATTGTCAGATTATGACAAACGTCAGTGCCACTGACATGACATGACATTGTGCACATTGAAAACGCGTATTTCCGCTGAAATCCCGAATTTTTTTTCCGTCGATTAAAATACTTTCCTTTTAAGGTACTAGTCGGAAAATAAAAAAATAGGTCTCTGTGTTTGTGTGTACATTTTAGCTGTAAATATAATAATAGACATCAGCACATAGCTTAATATAAATTATAACTGTACAGATGTTATCAAAAACATATCCAGCGTTTCAAAAAATAATTCTATCACGTGAAATATGATATCAATAAATAAAAATTATGCAAACTGGATGTCTAAGGCATCGTAAAAGAGGTGTCAATGAATTATTGAAACTGATAATTATTTATTTTTATCTGCGAATTAAATTCGTATTTCTATGATGCATTTTGTTCTATTAAGGCATGCTCATAACATTCAATAGGACATTTTACTGGATTTGTACTGTGATTTTTTTTTTCAAATATTATTATTATTAATCATAGATTACTGTTTACCTTTTGGATTTAAGTGCTTAATAAATAATAGTTTCTTAGTGGTGGATTATTGATATTATCTTGAAATTATAAATACTAGTTGTCACGAAACACATAATTTATTGTCTTTAAGTAAATCGCATTGAGAAACATTAATCGCTATGATCCAGAGCTGACTTGCAACTAACTGTTGCCAAATCGCATATTTTTTCTATTCTACACAAAGGGTTCATACAAAATATTAGTTATTTGACAAACAAATTCATATAAAATATTATTATTTCATATTGCATACAATTTGAACCCTAAATATAACCAAACCAGCAAAAGAGTCGATTACAATACTTTCTAGGGTACCTACTAGTCGAAAAGTAAAAATACGGTTTCCTGGTAATCCATAGACGAACACTTTTATTCTTTAAATTGTCGCACAGTGACAATTTTAATCCATGTCACCCATGTCATTTTTCTACACATTACACCACTTTGTCCATCATATTCTCACTTTGTTTCTACTTTTCTCCCTTTCCTGTTTCTAGCATTTCCTAATCTTTTTGCTTTACGCTTACAGTACTGAACAGTTTCCTTAAAACCATACATCATCGCAAAACAGGATGTACTGACATTTGGCAAATATAAAAGCAGCTCAACTAATCCCGAGAGTAATTAAAAATCGAACATGTATGCCATAAAACCGGGCTGCTTTATTGTTAATCCGATCTGTATTTATTGTGATAATCCAATCCTATAAATTGCACCTGTTTTCGTGCAAACACATCAGTTGCCAAGATGAAGGCGTTTCTTGTGATTGCAGTTCTGATCCATTGTCAAGTGTACGTACCAACCAAATCATCGTTAGAACAAATTAAACTAACTACTCTCCGATTTCTTCCAGGGTCTATGGTGAAGGTTTGAACGACAGAACTTTCCCAACTGATTTTCAATTTGGAGTGGCCACAGCTGCTTACCAAATCGAAGGAGCATGGAACTTAAGCGGTAAGTTGAAGCATAAATTGAAGTTTGAATTCTTCCTTATTATTAATTAATACTTCCGAATTACGTCTTTCTATTGTGTTTGACAATCTGTTACCACCAAGTTATTCTGAAAACTTAATACTGAATACCACTTCTATATGTATAAATATATAGGTAAGGGCGAAAATATCTGGGACAGACTATGCCACAGTAATCCTACGCATATAAGAGATGGAACCAACGGTGACATAGCATGCGATTCCTACCACAAGTACAAAGAGGACGTCCAATTGATCAAAAACCTCGGCGTTAAATTCTATCGTTTCTCCTTATCGTGGTCGAGAATTTTACCAACCGGCTACACAAACCACATAAACGAGGACGGCATTCGTTACTACAACGCACTTATTGACGAATTAATCGCTAACGGCATCGAACCAGTGGTCACCATCTTCCACTGGGACCTTCCACAACCTCTACAAGAGATCGGCGGTTGGCCAAATAAAGCTTTGGTCCGGCATTTTGGCAATTTCGCCAGAATTGCGTACAGAGAATTCGGAACAAAGGTCAAGACATGGATCACGATAAACGAACCTCTTCAAATCTGCAAGATGGCGTACGGTGATGGCATCTTAGCTCCAGCTTTTACCTCCTCGGGAACCGCTGACTATAAGTGTTCGTATACTGTTTTGCTGGCCCATGCGGAGGCTTATAGAATATACGAGAGAGAATTCAAGACTGCCCAGAATGGTACGTTTGATGCTTTAGATTTTTTAGAATATGTCGGTAATGATGTACTGATCTATAGGAAAGTGCGGAATAACTGTGAGTTCCACGTTTTACGAACCACTCCCTGACAATGAAGTGAACCGAAGGGCTGCAGACCGAATGTGGGAGTTTGATGTAAGTAATTTTATTAATAATTTACTTTATGCTCGAGGTTTTGTCAAAAAAAAATACCTAGAATACCTGAATAGAACGCTATCTATTGGTCAAAGTTTAGAGAAATGTGGCAAGCGCCATCTCTTGAGGATTGCAGGAAACACACGGAATTTGGCGGGCAGTTTGAATTTTTTTTTGTACTAGTAGCAGCATTATTATAGATTCCAATAGAATTAACCAGCTTTCAACAACCAAACAAAATTAACTCAAATATTACTAAAACTGGAGTACAGATGGCGTTAGTAAGATAGTAATACTACATTTCTAAACATTCTTCCAGACTGGTATATACATGGACCCAATCTTCAGCGCCAGTGGAGATTGGCCGGCGGTTTTAAAACAGACCATAGCTGATGCCAGTGCGCTTCAAGGATACCCATCGTCGAGACTGCCCGACTTCAGCCCTGAGGAAATAGAAATGCTCAAAGGGTCGTCTGACTTCTTTGGACTGAACCATTACACCACCAGGTACGTCACAGAGCTGCCGAACCACGATCCAATGGTGGTCTCGTGGGATAATGACGCCAGAGTTTACGGTTTCTACGACGAGACCTGGCAAACCGGCAAATCTACGTGGCTCAAGGTTAGTGGTCAATAGAAAAATGCAATGTTATATAGTCTGGACACACCGTTATACACTTCAAGTTTAAATTCGAGCGTATGTTTCAAACTAAGAAGATTGAGTGTGGCCTAGCGGTAAGACGTTGGCGTTGCACTCAGGGGGTCTCCGGTTCGAGCCCGGGGACCTGCTTCCAGGGTGAGGTTTTCTGTGGTTTTCCTCCTGGGAGCCAAACATCTTAAGACGTTCCACAGGCGCGGGCGATAATAATAATACTCTGGCCTGCCGATGCCCCCTGTAATTGGCGAAAGCTGTTGGGGGATGTTAAGGCTTGGATTATTATTATTATTATTATTATTATTACAGTTGTAGATGCAACCAAATATACGCGGTCAATTTATAAAGCATACACTGGGTGTAATTGGTTGCATATGTCACGGTGATCTTCTTAGTTTGTGTACTCTTCTTGCTTGTTCTAGTCTTTTCTAGTTGTAATCTGATTAACGATGTATGTAATTTTTTTAGGTAGTTCCCTGGGGACTCAGGGAGACCTTAAAGAAAATTAAGGCGTTGTACGGAGATGTTGACATTATGATTACTGAAAATGGATATTCCGATGATGGAGATCTGAACGATTACGACAGAGCTAATTACTATATTGTAATAAACTAAGTATATGATTTTTCCACAGTAACGAATATGACTCATCGCATACACAATAGATATACGAGAAATAAGGCTGGTTCCTTTTAAAAATCGTAATCTGTCATTTAAGATTTTTTATATACGTCAAAAACAGCAGCATGGATCGATGAGTCATAGCAGTTAGCTAAAAATCGCTGTATTAACTATTTTATTGATAACTGATGACACTTCATTTTTCGTAGACTTATCTGAGCGCTTGTCTGGACGCCATATACGAAGATAACGTAAAGTTGATTGCCTACACTGCATGGAGTTTGCTGGATAATTTCGAATGGGTCAACGGATATTCGTAAGTTTGAGCAATTTGGCAATGTTGTGGCAACGTATGATTTAAACTTTTTTTTAAATTTTACAGGCATAGATTTGGACTGCATCATGTGGATTTCGAGGACCCAGAAAGGCCGAGAACTGCAAAACTATCGGCGGGTGTCTTCAAGCAAATTGTAGCTGACAGGAAGTTGCCCAACGCTACCATTGAAGTTCCTATCACAACAGAACAGCCCACCACAACAGGTGAACCGGACTCAGGAATCGTATGCGTGCCAGCAATGTTGAGTATTTTAATAGCAGCAATTGCTGTATTGTTTGTTTAAAAATGTACAGTTTTGATAATGTAGATAACAGCGTTACAGTTGCATATAATACTAATTGTGTGATAAATACGTTTAAGTTTATTTAATAAAGTGACTATTATTATATTCTATTGTATGACCATTATTTCTATATTGTACTCTTATGCCCTACACCTTACGTAACAAGATGTAGTGTATGGTATGGAATGGTATATGATATTCGTTGTTCGTTGGGCCAGTTCTTCTGGCTTAATTGTGACGACTCCAAAATTGCTATGCCTAGTCTACAGCTTGCATTATTTGTACGTCCAATGTTTGTGAGATGATATCCCAGTGGTCAGTGTCCTTTCCAGCTTTTGTGGATGGAGAAACGCTTTGGCTTTAGAGGCAGAGAAGGTTTAAATGGTTGCCTTTGTTTGCCTCATACCGGTGGATGTTTTCCAGTAAGTTTTCTTTGCTTTATCTTTCCATTTTTTGTATCATCCTCACAATGTGGCTTTTAGTCATTCCAGAGCTGGTTCTCGTCCGTAAAAATGTACTTTGGAGCCTCTTCAAGATAGGCTATCAGTTTGCTCGTTTCCTTTGATTTATACAGTGTTACGTTTAATTTGGTTTCGTAATTATTTTTGCTACTGTCTCAAACATCTTCTAAACGTTTGTGTATATGTTCATGGTTAGAAGTTGTATGACCAGTATTTCTATATTGTACTCTTATGCCCTACACCTTACGTAACAAGATGTAGTGTATGGTATGGAATGGTATATGATATGCGTTGTTCGTTGGCCCAGTTCTTCTGGCTTAATTGTGACGACTCCAAAATGGCTATGCCTAATCTACAGCTTGCATTATCTGTACGTCCAATTTTTATGAGATGATATTGCAGTGGTCAGTGTCCTTTCCAGCTTTTGTGGATGGAGAAACGCTTTGGCTTTAGAGGCAGAGAAGGTTTAAATGGTTGCCTTTGTTTGCCTCATACCGGTGGATGTTTTCCAGTAAGTTTTCTTTGCTTTATCTTTCCATTTTTTGTATCATCCTCACAATGTGGCTTTTAGTCATTCCAGAGCTGGTTCTCGTCCGTAAAAATGTACTTTGGAGCCTCCTCAAGATAGGCTATCAGTTTGTTCGTTTCCTTTGATTTATACACTGTTGCGTTTAATTTGGTTTCGTAATTCTTTTTGCTACTGTCTCAAACATCTTCTAAACGTTTGTGTATATGTTCATGGTTAGAAGTTACTATCTAATTGGAAACACGTCTTTTAATAAACTGCAATAAATTGGTTATCTTATCTTTGAACAAAGTATTTATGACCCATAATCTTATGCAGTTTTATAACTGAACAGCACCACAATTCAACTCGGCAAAATTTATTACTAAACAAAATATAAAAATAATTAAAAAGAATATATTATCAGCAGAAAGTCCAAATTAGCATTTTTGCGTTTGGCAATAAATACAAAATATCTGGGGTGGCCCTCACCCAACTTTCCGACTATATCGTTGGCACAATGAAGTGTCTGAACACTTTTGCAATTATTCAATTTTGTAAAGGCAGAGCCATGGCAGAGCCACTCATATCCTACCTAACGTCAGTTTCTATGACATAACGACATTTGTTATATTGACATTCAATGTCATGTCATGTCAGTGGCATTGACGTTTGTCAAAATCTGACAATTTGCAATACAGCTACGAAGGCTGTGGATTCTGTCAAACTGCTTCTAGAAAACCTTTTAGCGCCTAAACCGTTCATCCCACTGATCTGCAAATTTGTATACATATTTAAAGTCATTGGATGAACAAAATGAACTTATCTGACGCATTACTAATCAGGACCTTATGGGCAAGTGAATATATCCTTTTTGTAAAATTTTAATTCTAATTCTAGAACACCGCATATATTGTCAAAACTAATATACTGCAGCAGCTAACATTATTACAACAATAAATGCACTTTCATAATGATGATATCGTTTCTCGTTACAATAAAAACATTTTTGTATTAGATATTTATTTTTCACCATTATCAATTTATTGCCCCTATTACACCACTAATCCAAGACTATATATTCCAGCAGCAATAAAGCAGATTTATCAGTCCTCACAATGAAATTGATTTTAGTGGTTACATTGTTCATACATGCGTAAGTTTTCCACGTTTAAGCAGTGATAGTGCCATTGTTACAGTGACAAATATTTAGTGCAGTTTTTCTTCAAGAAATTCGGACGTTCCTAAAGAGATTTTCTTTCCTAAAATATTTTCTAAAATATTCCTGACCAAAACCAAAAACAAATTTATTTGTGTCTTATTCGACACTGTCATGTTATATCTATTGCCTTGGTTAATAATTAATAAGTAATCAATCAGCAATGGTTTACTTAAATCAATTAAACCACAATACAAAAATGCTCAATTTTACGTCAATTCAACGTTAGTTATATCCACAACCTCCTCTACTTACAGTGCGTGTGCAGAAGTATTGAACAACAACACATTTCCTTCCACATTTGAGTTTGGTGTTGCCACCGCGTCTTACCAAATAGAAGGAGCATGGAATGTAAATGGTAAGCCTAATCTATAGTATAACTATAGAGTAACCCACGCATACAATTCTGTTTTTAACAATTCTGTTTTTAAACCCTTGAAACAGGCAAAGGAGAGAACATATGGGATAGATTATGCCACAGCAATCCTACTCACATACGTGACGGAAGCAATGGTGACATAGCAGCCGATTCCTACCACAAATACAAAGAAGATGTCCAACTAATAAAGAACCTAGGCGTCCAATTCTATCGCTTCTCCATATCGTGGTCGAGAATTTTACCAACCGGATACTCAAACTACATCAACCCAGATGGCATCCGGTACTACAACGACCTCATCGACGAATTAATCGCTAACAAGATCAAACCGGTTATCACGATCTTCCACTGGGACCTTCCGCAACCTTTGCAAGAGATTGGCGGCTGGCCAAACCCAGCCTTGGTCCAGCATTACGTCAACTTCGCCAGAGTTGCCTTCGAGAAATTTGGAAATCGCGTCAAAACTTGGATCACAATCAATGAACCTCTCCAAGTGTGCAAGATGGCGTATTCTGATGGTATCTTAGCCCCTGCGTACACTTCTTCTGGAACTGCTGACTATTTGTGTACATATACTGTCTTGCTAGCGCATGCTGGAGCTTACCATCTGTACCAGGATGAGTTTAAGGCGAAGCAAAATGGTATATCAGTTGGTTATACTGTTGTCAGTTGGTTTATTGATAAATTATGATGTATAATGTTGTTTTTCTTTGAAGGAACCGTTGGAATTACTCTCAGTTCGACTTATTACGAACCAGCTACTGATTCTCTGGAAGATCAAAAAGCTTCTGAAAGAATGTGGGATTTTGATGTAAGAATAAACATTTGTTGTAAGATTTTTCTGTAAGATCGTAGATTTATCTTTCCAGACTGGTATTTACGCACATCCAATCTTCAGTAAAACCGGAGATTGGCCACCAGTACTAAAAGATACCATTGCTAATGCGAGCAAACTCCAAGGTTATCCGACATCACGACTGCCCGAATTCACAGATGAGCAAATTAAAAGCATCAGAGGTTCTTCTGACTTCTTCGGTTTGAACCATTACACCACCAGATACGTTAGGGAGATGGTTGACCACGATCCGTATGTGGTTTCATGGGCAAATGACGCACGCGTTGATGTTTACTTCGATGACGAATGGCCAACAGCCACTTCAACATGGCTGAAAGTAAAAACACTAGCGGATTTTTGATAGGATGTGGTTATCTTCTAAGTTTTTCGCTTGTAGGTTGTTCCTTGGGGTTTTAGAATGACTCTGAAGACTATCAAAGAGCATTTTGACGATGTTCCAATCATGATCACTGAGAATGGGTACTCGGATAATTTGGGAAATCTAGATGACTACGAAAGAGCGAACTATTTCTTGGTAATTAACTGATATAGATGGGTTTCTCAGCATGTTCTAGATACGAAATCGATTATTCATGCAGCGACTGCTGAAATGCTTTCTAGACTTAACTAACCATCGTCATAATCTGTGTATTTTTTAGACATACCTGAGCGCGTGTTTGGAGGCAATACACGATGATAAAGTAAACGTAATAGCTTATACTGCTTGGAGTCTGATGGACAATTTCGAATGGGTCAATGGTTTCTCGTAAGTTATATTAGTTATGTGTCATATTAACAGTTGAATACATTTTGAGGTATATGACCATATCACGTATGCATATATACAACGTCAAAATAGTTCTAGTACAAACAAACATATGACACACAAAGAAATAGGTATATAAATTGTTGCAGGCATGCGTTTGGATTGCACCATGTCGATTTTAAGGACCCAAATAGGCCGAGAACGCCTAAATTGTCCGCAGGAATCTTCAAGCAAATTGTCGCTGACAGAAAGTTGCCCAACTCTACCTTAGATGTACCAGATTCAGGAAATGCGTGCATACCAACTTTGTTTAGTGTTTTATTGGCAGTCCTAGCTGTATTGTATGTTTAAGACGCTGTTTCACTATTATATGAATTAGTTTAAGAGAAAAAAAACTCAATTTTCATTTAAATAATAAAAACTAATGAGTAAACTTAAGATATAGTAAAAACATATTAATTATATCTTCTATAAACATGTAAAAGAATTTTTATTTAGAAATAATGCATAGAAATAATTATGTATATAAATTCAAAGAATATGCAAAAGTATTGCTTTCAAGCTGTATTTTGGTGAATAGATAAAAATCCACCGTTCAGAAGGATCGTGGGGAATATCAAACTCGTTCATAAGACCCTCAACATCGTAACATACACGTAAAGTTCCTTTTTCCCATTTTAAAATATGCTTTAAAAGGCTCGTTACGCTTTGTAAATGAAGACACTGTTATACCTCGTGCGAAAAGATTCTATTCTTGTAGCCTAGAATCCAATAACTCGGCTTTTTCTTTTGATAAACCTAAGTCTTTAACCAAATCATTCAGTTCGCACTGGTTTATAAGGTGAGGTGTTCCTAAAACTTCAAATGGTGAATCTTCACGACTTGCCTGATTTGACGGAGTGATTTCAGACACTGTCCAATCAAGCAAGTTTCTTCCAACAGGCGAAATTTCTTCTGTGTCAAAAATCGAAGAAGATGATCTTAACTTATTTATCTTTTAATTGTAGTGTTATAGATGAACAGTTTTATATAGTAAATTCAAATGCGTTGTTAAGTCAGTTACTTACTTGATATATCCTGGTAGACGTCAACTTCTGAAGCCCAAACGTTGCCATCGCTGATGCTCCTACCATCCTCCAGCCTAGATCTGACAGCATCCGAGAAGTTATGCTTGAAATGCACCACAGCCCAAGAATCGCCTTGTCGCACTTGATCCTTAGCTTTTTCGAGTGTATCGTAATACGTCAACAATAAAGTCCGATTTTCCAGATAATCGAAGAAGTTACAACTCAACCTGGTCGAGTTACACTCTGTGGTAGTAAGACACTTCTCGCCATCGTCCAATTCCAAATTAATAACGGAAACGTTAAGATAGCTAGGGTCGTGGCCAACGGACAAACAGAAGAGGATAATTTGGGCAATGGGAAGGACAATGATGAACAACATCACCGGATAGTTTCTCATCATCCAGAGGAAGTTCTTCCAGAGGAGGGCTTGCATATGCCTGACGTTCATTATCTTAAAGTAATCTTTGAAGGATCGTGGAGGGTCCTCATCTGGAGGTAATTCTGGAGGAGGAAGGTCTGATGGATGGCGCACTTGACAGAGGATGGTTCTCTTCATGGGGGATAGGTCGCGATACTGATGGCAAATTTGGATATTTTATTTTATGCTTATCCTTCTTCGAATATTCGAAGACGCTTATCGTGAAATACAGCATATATTAGCTGTCCATGGCTTTTCCAGATCTTCAATTCTAAATCCATAATAGCAGCAATAAGCTGCTCTTACCTCTCAAATAAAATGGATCTTAGACTTGTCACAACACTTTGATGACTTGGTCTATGAAAAGTGTATTTTCTATTTTGTAGGGTAGTGTCAAGCACTGGGAAACTATTTTCTATCGTTCAGAATGTTCAGAAAAACGGTCATTAACAGAGTATTACAGTAATGTACGGGAGTCATTACTGTAGTCTGTCAGTAGACCTTGTGTGTAAGCAATCACCGGATAGTTTCTCATCATCCAGAGGAAGTTCTTCCAGAGGAGGGCTTGCATATGCCTGACGTTCATTATCTGAAAGTAATCTTTGAAGGATCGTGGAGGATCCTCATCTGGAGATAATTCTGGAGGAGAAAGGTCTGATGGATGGCGCACTTGACATAGGATGGTTCTCTTCATGGGAGATAGGTCGCGATACTGATGGCAAATTTGGATATTTTATTTTATGCTTATCCTTCTTCGAATATTCGAAGACGCTTATCGTGAAATACAGCATATATTAGCTGTCCATGGCTTTTCCAGATCTTCAATTCTAAATCCATAATAGCAGCAGTAAGCTGCTCTTATCTCTCAAATAAAATGGATCTTAGACCTGTCACAACACTTTGATGACTTGGTCTATGAAAAGTGTATTTTCTATTTTGTAGGGGAGTGTCAAGCACTGGGAAACTATTTTCTATCGTTCAGAATATTCAGAAAAACGGTCATTAACAGAGTATTACAGTAATGTACGGGAGTCATTACTGTAGTCTGTCAGTAGACCTTGTGTGTGAGCAATCACCGGATAGTTTCTCATCATCCAGAGGAAGTTCTTCCAGAGGAGGGCTTGCATATGCCTGACGTTCATTATCTTAAAGTAATCTTTGAAGGATCGTGGAGGATCCTCATCTGGAGATAATTCTGGAGGAGAAAGGTCTGATGGATGGCGCACTTGACAGAGGATGGTTCTCTACATGGGGGATAGTTCGCGATACTGATGGCAAATTTGGATATTTTATTTTATGCTTATCCTTCTTCGAATATTCGAAGACGCTTATCGTGAAATACAGCATATATTAGCTGTCCATGGCTTTTCCAGATCTTCAATTCTAAATCCATAATAGCAGCAGTAAGCTGCTCTTACCTCTCAAATAAAATGGATCTTAGACCTGTCACAACACTTTGATGACTTGGTCTATGAAAAGTGTATTTTCTATTTTGTAGGGGAGTGTCAAGCACTGGGAAACTATTTTCTATCGTTCAGAATGTTCAGAAAAACGGTCATTAACAGAGTATTACAGTAATGTACGGGAGTCATTACTGTAGTCTGTCAGTAGACCTTGTGTGTGAGCAATCACCGGATAGTTTCTCATCATCCAGAGGAAGTTCTTCCAGAGGAGGGCTTGCATATGCCTGACGTTCATTATCTTAAAGTAATCTTTGAAGGATCGTGGAGGATCCTCATCTGGAGATAATTCTGGAGGAGAAAGGTCTGATGGATGGCGCACTTGACAGAGGATGGTTCTCTTCATGGGGGATAGGTCGCGATACTGATGGCAAATTTGGATATTTTATTTTATGCTTATCCTTCTTCGAATATTCGAAGACGCTTATCGTGAAATACAGCATATATTAGCTGTCCATGGCTTTTCCAGATCTTCAATTCTAAATCCATAATAGCAGCAGTAAGCTGCTCTTACCTCTCAAATAAAATGGATCTTAGACCTGTCACAACACTTTGATGACTTGGTCTATGAAAAATGTATTTTCTATTTTGTAGGGGAGTGTCAAGCACTGGGAAACTATTTTCTATCGTTCAGAATGTTCAGAAAAATGGCCATTAACAGAGTATTACAGTAATGTACGGGAGTCATTACTGTAGTCTGTCAGTAGACCTTGTGTGTGAGCAATCACCGGATAGTTTCTCATCATCCAGAGGAAGTTCTTCCAGAGGAGGGCTTGCATATGCCTGACGTTCATTATCTTAAAGTAATCTTTGAAGGATCGTGGAGGATCCTCATCTGGAGGAGAAAGGTCTGATGGATGGCGCACTTGACAGAGGATAGTTCTCTTCATGGGGGATAGGTCGCGATACTGATGGCAAATTTGGATATTTTATTTTATGCTTATCCTTCTTCGAATATTCGATGACGCTTATCGTGAAATACAGCATATATTAGATGTCCATGGCTTTTCCAGATCTTCAATTCTAAATCCATAATAGCAGCAGTAAGCTGCTCTTACCTCTCAAATAAAATGGATCTTAGACCTGTCACAACACTTTGATGACTTGGTCTATGAAAAGTGTATTTTCTATTTTGTAGGGGAGTGTCAAGCACTGGGAAACTATTTTCTATCGTTCAGAATGTTCAGAAAAACGGTCATTAACAGAGTATTACAGTAATGTACGGGAGTCATTACTGTAGTCTATCAGTAGACCTTGTGTGTAAGCAATCACCGGATAGTTTCTCATCATCCAGAGGAAGTTCTTCCAGAGGAGGGCTTGCATATGCCTGACGTTCATTATCTTAAAGTAATCTTTGAAGGATCGTGGAGGGTCCTCATCTGGAGGTAATTCTGGAGGAGGAAGGTCTGATGGATGGCGCACTTGACAGAGGATGGTTCTCTTCATGGGGGATAGGTCGCGATACTGATGGCAAATTTGGATATTTTATTTTATGCTTATCCTTCTTCGAATATATTAGCTGTCCATGTCTTTTCCAGATCTTCAATTCTAAATCCATAATAGCAGCAGTGAGCTGCTCTTACCTCTCAAATAAAATGGATCTTAGACCTGTCACAACACTTTGATGACTTGGTCTATGAAAAGTGTATTTTCTATTTTGTAGGGGAGTGTCAAGCACTGGGAAACTATTTTCTATCGTTCAGAATGTTCAGAAAAATGGTCATTAACAGAGTATTACAGTAATGTACGGGAGTCATTACTGTAGTCTGTCAGTAGACCTTGTGTGTGAGCAATCACCGGATAGTTTCTCATCATCCAGAGGAAGTTCTTCCAGAGGAGGGCTTGCATATGCCTGACGTTCATTATCTTAAAGTAATCTTTGAAGGATCGTGGAGGGTCCTCATCTGGAGGTAATTCTGGAGGAGGAAGGTCTGATGGATGGCGCACTTGACAGAGGATGGTTCTCTTCATGGGGGATAGGTCGCGATACTGATGGCAAATTTGGATATTTTATTTTATGCTTATCCTTCTTCGAATATTCGAAGACGCTTATCGTGAAATACAGCATATATTAGCTGTCCATGGCTTTTCCAGATCTTCAATTCTAAATCCATAATAGCAGCAGTAAGCTGCTCTTACCTCTCAAATAAAATGGATCTTAGACCTGTCACAACACTTTGATGACTTGGTCTATAAAAAGTGTATTTTCTATTTTGTAGGAGTGTCAAGCACTGGGAAACTATTTTCTATCGTTCAGAATGTTTAGAAAAACGGTCATTAACAGAGTATTACAGTAATGTACGGGAGTCATTACTGTAGTCTGTCAGTAGACCTTGTGTGTGAGCAATCACAGTAAGTTTTTAAGTGTTTTGTATGAAAAGGTAAGAACAAAACTGAATTTTTATTGTCTTGCAATTCACCCTGATAAAGTTATTTATAACTTATCATCTAATTAATATCGTCGTCAATGTAATAAAACCGGTTTTTGTGTGATGGTCCGTTTTCTGTGATTTAATTGATATGTTGTTTACAAACGCTCAATTAAATTGTTTCAGATTATGATAATTACGTCTGTATAAGAAAACACATACATTACACATACACGCTTTAACAAATACTTTTAACTCAGTAATTATAACTGTGGCCCGTACTAGCTCCATTTTGTGCATAACTTAACGAAACCACGAATAATATTTGTTAATTATTACTTAATAAATTTCATAATTATTACGACCTAGACGGCTTGATTTCATTTCTAATCTTTTAATTGTCGATCAAAATACATTCAGCACATCAAATCAATAAAAATGTATCGGGCCAGATCACAGACGTTATGCAGCTGCAATTAGGTATTTATAACTCAAATAAACATTATTGCAGTAATTCGTAAGTAATTAGGTAAAACAGGTCCGTACCTCAAGTAATCGGACCCAAAGAATGTACATTATCAATACATTATAACTTTTACACACAAACAATTATCGAGAATAATTATTTGAAGTTTTTCATAACATATTACATTGTTATTAGTGGAATTACACTCAATTAGCAGAAGAAAACAATTTCAGCGGTAACAACGTCGGCCGTTTTTATATGATAATAGTGTTATCCAAAGTATTTTGAAGGAATATTTGCGTTATGTGGAAAAGCATGCTGATCCAGTCCTGTATTACGAATTTCAATATATAAGCACGTGGTGACGGTGATAAGTGTTACTCTAATGAACAAAAATGAAGTGCCTTGTTGTGTTTCTCTTGCTGCCTTTATTACACTGGTAAGTCACTGATTTACATTGTCAAGAAAACACGACCGAATAAAACATCTTGTTTACCTGAAAAACTGAGAAGTTGTTCTAAATATTGAATCAATTTCCAGTGTATATTCGGAACTCCTCTATAATAAGTCCTTCCCAAATGACTTTAAATTTGGAGTAGCATCCTCATCGTACCAAATTGAGGGCGCCTGGAATGTAAACGGTAAAAGAACTAATCCTAGCATAAATTCCTCCATCATCTAACTTTCATCACTTTATTAGGAAAAGGCGAAAACATATGGGATAGATTAACACACAGCAACCCCAACCACATCCTCGACAAGAGGAATGGAGACATCGCCTGCGATTCTTACCACAAATACAAGGAAGATGTCCAGTTGGTAAAAGCTCTAGGAGTTGATTTCTATCGCTTCTCCATATCCTGGGCGAGAATCTTACCCACTGGGTACCTAAACCATATCAATCCAGATGGAATTCGTTATTACAACGCACTAATCGATGAATTAATATCCAATGGGATCGAACCAGTCATCACAATCTTCCACTGGGATCTACCTCAAACCTTACAAGAGATCGGCGGTTGGACAAGTCCAGCTTTGGTAGAACATTTCGTCAACTATGCTGATCTGTTATATAAAACCTTCGGTGATAGAGTGAAGAAATGGATCACCATCAACGAACCATTGCAAATCTGCAAGTTCGGCTATGGTGATGGTATTTTAGCACCAGCCTATAACTCTTCTGGTACTGCCGACTATTTATGCTCTTATATCGTCCTGAAAGCTCATGCCAAAGCGTACAGGTTGTATGACACCAAGTACAGAGCAAGTCAGAAAGGGATTTGTGGTATTACTGTAAGTTGCACCCACATTGCACCACTCACTGATTCTGCAGAGGATCTAGCAGCTGCACAAAGGATGTTTGACTTTGATGTAAGTATATTTATTATACAAGTGTTCCAAATCAACAAAAATACCTTTTGCTGACATTTTCTAGACTGGAATCTACACGAATCCAGTTTTTGGTACGAATGGTGATTGGCCAGAAGGACTTAAGAAAATCATTGCTGAAAACAGTGCGGTTCAAGGATTTGCAAGCTCAAGACTGCCTTCCTTCACAGCTGAAGAAATCGCAGAGATCAAGGGAAGTTCAGACTTTTTCGGACTGAATTTGTATACTGCTCGCTATGTCACGGATATGGCCAATTACGATCCCAGCATAGTTTCATGGGCGAATGATGCCCGAGTAGAAGAGAGTATAGATGAGAATTGGATATCAGGAGCATCGCCATGGTTCTACGTAAGTAGTGAATGCACAGAGAGAACTCTATTCTTGGTTATCAAGAACAATTATTCTTGCGTATATAGTGTAGCACGAAGAGAATTTTTTTCTATCCAAATAATATTTTAATCTAATAAGAATTTCAATATAGTTGTTGCAACGGTTAGTTATTCTTACGATTTAAGAATTTAGAATTTAGCTGTCAAAACTCAAATCGTTTCCAGAACTATTTGTAGACGTAGTAAACGAATAAATAAAATATCTTTTTCTATTTTGCATTCACAATGCACACATTGTAACACTGTTTTCGGTGTTACAATTAGCAAATTGTAACACCGTTTTTAGTAACTTTTTTCTAAGATTGGTGACATTGATATCAAATGCATGTCAAACGAAAATACACATAACCACAAAAGTAAGCACAAACTGATTTTTTAGAATCGCACAAACTGCGAAGTATGTATATTTTTATACATATTTAAACATGCGTGTTGCATCCTAGGTTTCGTACTACTAGTATATGATGGTATATAATAATAATCAATAATTACTTTTTCACAGATATTTGAATTTAAGTGACAGATGACAGTGTTACCAACGGTTGCACCCATAAATACTCTAGATTGGAATTTTACCTAATATACTTCTAAATTTTTATAAAATTAATGACGCAAAGTAGAAAAAATAGTATATTACACTCGTTTTATAAGACATATTGGCGCATTCGTTCATTTGGGGCGCATTCGTTCAACAACTCAAACAACTCATGCGCCAATTTGACGTCTTATAAAACTTGTATAATAATATACTATTTCCTTCTTGTGGTTCCACAGGCAGTACCTTGGGGTATGCGAAAAACCCTGAAGCAGATCAAAGATGCCTACGGCGATATTCCCATTTACATAACGGAAAATGGTTTTTCCGATTATGGCGAACTTGACGATTACCAGCGAGTCAATTATTACTTGGTAATTATTATACAATTATTACTTGGCAAAAAAAATCAAATTTCCCTATTTCGGCAAGGATTTTATGACTCCTGTTCCTTTTTAGACATATCTTAGTGCTTGTTTAGAGGCAATTTACGAAGACAACGTCAACTTGGTTGCCTACACAGCTTGGAGCTTACTTGACGTGTTCGAGTGGATGGATGGATATACGTAAGTTCTTCCAAAGATACTTCATCAACCACAATAACCACATATTGGTAAACGTATACACTGTCAAAACTATTTTGAAATCTCAAGGTCAAAACGTTGTTAAAACGGTTATCGCTTACGGACATGCGCACGAAGAACAAAGTGTGAAACATAACCTCACTCTTGCCAAGCTGTCAGTTTAGATTATCTTACATCACAACTTTGTTGTTATAGGCACAAATTTGGAATTTATCACGTTGATTTTGAAGACCCGAACCGACCTAGAACGCCTAAAATGTCTGCAAAGGTGTACCAGCAGATTGTAGCGGATAGAAAATTACCTGCTTCTACTGTTGATGTACCCAAAACTACAGAAAAACCCACAGAAAAACCAGATGGTGACTCTGCAAACGAACTTTTGCCGATTACTCATATTCTTATTTTATCTGTGATTACTTTAATCATAATTTAAATAAAATTCAACCTTATTTTGAGCTCTGTGTTTGTGTTAATTTGTATAACCTACTAACTGTTGTTGAACTTGTTGATTATAGCTTTGTTCGAGAAGCAGTAAAAAAAAGTCATGTATAGTAGTTCCACATTAACAAATAGGTTTGGAAATAGTCTTCGAAAATATTTTGTTTAAGTAATAAACACCTCCAATCAAGATATAAAAACCTAGTTGATTTTAAATAATTATAGTCATTTTAGATAACAACAAACGTAAACTGATAAAAACACAATCACAATACTTGGTGACGATGCTATTATACTGATCCAATAATTCTACGTTATTACGTTTATATAGGTGTCATATAGCAATAAATTCATTTGTACTATTGCAGGGGATCATCATAATCAACTCTGATCTGATCATTATAGATTATTGTTTTTTTTTTTATTACTGCATCGCATAATGGGTTTGCACGAAATGGTACGATATAGATATACAGCTATCTCCAAGACAGATGCAAGTATATAATATGTAGAGTAGTTTTAAACTAAGTAGAGCACAGTGACATATGCAACCAGTTATACCCAGTGTATGGTTTATAATTGACCCGCGTATATTTGGTTGCATACACAACTGTGCTCTCCTTGGTTTGAAACGTCTATACATGGCTTAGCAACATAATTGTGACTGCAACATATGTATGTTATTCAGTTGGACTGTATTATATGCATAAATTGTATTTAAAAATCTAACTTCTTAGTACCTACGTCATTTACAACCTGAACAATTCCACATCTACCCTGATTTATATACTGGAGAAACAAAAGAAATACCTAACCAGACGTTAATGAAAGGATAACTAACCAAGATATATTTGTATGGACCTCAAGTGTGTTGGTTTTTAGGACACTGCCTCCAATTATACAGCATATCTTCATACATTGACATACCTATATTATTTATAACGACTCCTCATATTCCAAGAATCGCATTGGGACTGCTTCTTCACCCGTCATTGTTTGTTAATTTGTCGTTAATTATCCTCTCGGTTACGTATACGTAAAATGTCGACGATGAAAGGAAGGAAGCCTTCTGTCCTTTCCAGAAACATCCGTAGAAAAAGTGGATAGACAAGTGTCGACCCAGAGAGGAGATACATTGAATAATACAAACATTTGGTACACGAGTAAAGGATGAGGAGAACCAAGAGAGATGACAAGGATAACAGAGCGTACTTCTTGGGTCGCGATGCGATTAATTAACGCCGACCCATGTAAGACCAAACCAGGAGTCGGCGACTCCTTGCCATCTTGCCAGACTCCTTGGGCGCCTGCTTTCGATTGATGGTCGCCCATGGACTTTTTACAAGTTCCACGAACGTGACGGTGGCCCAAATGCCAACAAAAAACCAGAAACTTATTAAATCTGATTTAAGAATTATTTAAAAATAATCAGTCTGTTGACCACAGACTAGACAGACACCGCAGCTAGATAGCAATAAGTGCACATCCCTCTGTCTTTTTTCCATCCAATTAAATCGGTATATTGACATCTTTATCGTTTTTTGTTAAACCGTTGCCCAGGGGGCGCTCGGTTGATGGACTGAGTTCCCATAGAAATCTATAAATTATATGTCATCAGTATGTCATTTCACTACTTATGACAAGCGTCAAATTTCAATATTTGCGTATTAGTAAAATGTTTTGGTATAATTTGTGGAAAAACCGATAGAGAAATTATTTTGTTTGCCGAAGAATCTGGATAGGTGCGTACTTATGTATACTTATGTACTTATGCGTAACCTCTATTTTCGACTAATAAATTTTAATTTATTGTCTTAATAAAATATTGTTTTATATATGTTTATTATTTATGTGGCCTAAAATTATTTATTTATATGTTTTGTAGTATCCCGCAATTGCATTCAGTTATATAAATTGTCGTTTTGCTATAATCAGTTATATTACATTGATATAATATGTGTAATAAATTTCTTTATATTTTTTATTTATAATAATATGCAAGTTAAGACTGCGATAACAAACATTTTTTAGTCTAAATTTTAACTAGCTTATTAATTCGAAAGATTTATTTCAAATATGGCGCCAACACGCCCCAAGCGCCCCCTATGTCACGGTTTCATGCTTTTAGAGTGAAATAGACGATAGTTGAAGAGAGAAACGAGATATCGGGGGTCATGGAAAATAACGTTTACTGCGCTGTCTGTCTAGTCTGTGCTGTTGACATCTAAGTGTTCGGTTGTCATGGTAACCAAGCGTTAGCATTTCTAACCAAAACTGAATGCCCCATTTTGTGACAGATCTTATTTTTATATTTAAAAGCAGTGAATAGATCTTTGCAATTGGAGATAAATGGGAAAACATCGTTTCTCACAAGAGGTTCTCAACGTGTTAATTGAACCGAGTAGTCAATAAGTAGGTACCGCGGAATCTATCCGTTATCGGAACGCGCCGACAGGTGGCGGGCTTACAGAGGCGTAAATCTATTCGTGCACCTGACCTCCGTGCACCGTCCGGGTCCGGGGCTGCCCCGATGGAATCTTCTTTTGCAGGTAAGAGGCAGGCAATGGTGGAAAGTTGGCTTGGCATGCCTGCAACGATAATGCTGGCCAGGGAGTCGCGGATCCGCGGTGTAAATCACGACAAGTAGATTTTTATTATCGCCGTCTGCTTGTTTACTTTTCCCCGCAGTCGTCGGCACAATGGAACATCAAAAATAAGTTGTACTTTAAGCTGACGTAACTGTCAGTTATTTAAAGGTTGATAACCACGATGTGTTCGCGACTTCTTCGTATTTCTCTTTTATTTTATAGTTGCTATTAAAATATTTATGTACAACAACAGCTACTGTTAAGATTTATTGTTTGGGAATTATCAAACAAGAAAGTACAGTTTTTTAGTGCTTTTTTCTAAGTCGAGAAGACCAGAAGCGATGGTAGTTGCTGCGGGACTGTTCCTTTACGAAAAAACGTCTTCATTTCTGGCAATGAAAAAATACCCTTCGGCCCCTTCGCGTTGGAATCAGCGTAAAAAACTTTATTAGAGACCGTAGCCTTAATTGGATCCTTGTGTCTCCTTGGGGTACAAGAAGTTACAATTATTTTAAATATTGTATTATCTAGGCAGAATTTTGTATAATTCTTGCTGAAAGATCGATCAAAATCCTCCAAAGATTAAATAAACGTTATTGGAGTTCAAAATTTGCCAAATTTATGGGTGGGCTTGATTAGCGTGCGTGCGACTGGTTGCCTAAACAATGAGTGATCTTACCTTTTCAATTTCCGCCTTATTTCCTATCCTTTGAGCAGTTGTAAACAATACCAAGTCACAGAGAACCTCCCAAAACAAAAACACGCACTAACATAAACTTTCCAAAAACTTTCCCGAAACGTCAACAAACAAAAACACCACTAACACAAACTTTACAAAAAAAAAATGCAGGAAAACAAGCAACACAAACAGCAACAAAACATAAACAAACACAACCACAGATCACATCATCCAAACGCTTTCCTAAAATCTCTCAACTTTCCGGCCACATCACGTCAAAAACAAAGATAATCAAATTCATCGATAACCGAGAAAGATCGAAAGTCGCGCCGAACTGTAAGCTGTCGCGAGGGAGTGCGCCAATACCCGAAGAAGTGAAGCGTGCGGATTCCCGCTGCTGCACGAGAAGAACCAACAAAACGATCGTCGCAATGAAGGTCGGTTGCACAGCTCGGAGCCGGCAAGCAGGTGGCACGGAACATTGTAGCACGTTCACTTTACCACCGTGAGGTCAGTGCCGGGCGAGAAGAACCCGGTTCCCGCAAAGAACAACGCGAGTACGCGACCGAGTTGTGATCACACGAACTGCAGGTTTGACGCAACACCAGAAGCACTAGTGCAAATTGGGTTGCGGTTTGATTTTATTGTCAAATATTGACAATAAATTTTGTGCATATAGATGTTTCAAACTAAGTAGAGCACAGTTGTATATGCAATCAAATATGAACTGGGTATAACTGGTTGCATATGTCATGGTGCTCTCCTTAGTTCAAAACTACTCTACGAGCTTTTATAGTACAGTATAACTTCGCTAATCCGGACATATATCGTTCCTGACCCTGTCCGGACTATTGAGGTATCCGGATCACTGGAGGTTTTTTTTTTTTGTTGGGAAGGATCATTTTTTATGATGAAGATGAAAACAACTGGGAATATTTTAATATATGTGAGCCCGGACGCAAAAAGGGACCTGTCGTTACGTTATCTTGCACAATATTTTCGCACGTAAGGTCTCTTCCGATATGTACCGCTATGCTGCACGTTATTTTCGCACGATAGGTCCCTTTTCGCATCCGAGGTCACATATAACCAAAACATAAAATTAAAAACTAAATTCTGAACATAAATGGATAAATAAGCAAAAGATTTCAGTTATTTTTTAAAAATGTGTCAATCTTTGTTTATATTCTTTTGGATACAGCTACATTAGTAAATTTTTCTCTGGGCCTTTTGAGAAGCAGGATTTCCATGGGAAAATTGTTTTCTGCAGACCACCTGATGCCCAAAGAAAACGCGTTGGCAGCATCGACATTAGAGCTTTTTGGGGCCTGTTAACCCCTGTTAAAAATGTCTTAACCTCAGGCTTAAAATATTTTTCGAAACATTCAGTAAGCAATGTTCTACTCATCCGTCCTTTATCAGACGCCTTGTACACAACTGGTATTGAGCTCATTCTGCCTTTAAAAGCTCTAGATTTGCCGCTATTGCTAATATTAAGTGGCAATTTATGTGATCCGGTTGCTTTACAGTAAGACATTAATGTTAAACAATACTTTGGTATTTTCTACCTAGTTTTAACTGCAAATTATATTTTGTGTCCGAACTAGGGAGGTAAAATTTCTAAAATGTCCGGTTGACAAGAGCGTTCGGATTACTGGAGTGTCCGTACTAGAGAGTGTCCGATCTATCGAAGTTGTACTGTATGTGGAAATGACTGTTTCTCTTTGAATGTTTTTTTTTGCTGTTTATATGGTGGTTAGTGAATGATTTTGCGATTTTGGCTTTCTTTAGAATACTTATATCCATGGTATCAACCGGCGCCTTCGCCATTTTTAGTAAGAAGCTATAAGATGTGTTATCATTGTTTGATGTCTTGTTTGCAAGAGAAGAAACTTGTGGAATAACAAACAAAACCATTTTTACTTACCTCAACCTTAATCAGTTTTCATTTGGAATAAAAACGTTGTGTAGAAAAAGTAGTTTTAAATAATGATAAGAAATAACTTTATACCAGTTTATTACAACCAAAAAAACAATCACATATGAGATAACAAGACAACAAATTTATTTAACAGTCTGTCTGAGTCGAGGTTGGAATGATTCAGGATCCTGGTCGGTTTTAACAATCAGAAAAAGGAGCGGGAGGGACAAAACAGATTTTTTTTCCTACTATGTTACACATACGTAAGTAATGGTACGCGTAAACACATCACAGGTATGAGATGATGGTAAAATTTATGATACAGACACTAACTTGCACATTAAGTATCTATCTACTGCACGACTCCAATAGTTTTAGAATATAAAAGACTCAATATTTACTTTTCACTTATTTGAAATGACTAGTTACCATTGACAATTTTATTCATATATACAGTAAATTTTGTATAAAGACAAATATCGATAGTTTTATTTATATATATTTATATATATGTTAAGTCATTTGAAAAAAGGTCTAAGTTAAAAATGAACAAAGTTCCGAAATAAACGGAAGACGGCTGATAGCATTGTGCTACGATTAATCAATTACCTAATAAATAAAAAAAAATCAGTTACCAAAATTAACTAGCAAACACCAAGTATAATATTTGTACATAATAAAAAACGTCCTACGTAGTAGACATTATATTAGCCGAGCATACAAAATCGACGCATTGGAAAACCCAGTAAAAAAGGTCAATCGGACGCAGTGGGGTGGGGATAAAAAATCAAAACATCCAAACGACTAGGTACAAAAAAAAAATAATCAAGACGAAGAAAAAACAGAAGTGTGTATAATTGAAATTAATGCCCTACCTAAACCTAAATTTACTATCACGATTTCGCTTTGTAGTTGCTTGTGTGGAGCGCTTCCGTTTCCTTCTTGAGTTTGAGGAGTTCGTCCTGTATGCGGTCGGTGATCTCCTTCCGCGCCTCGACGTCGGTCGCGTTCCTCGCCCTCAATTTTCTGACGGTCTCCGAGAAGTCGATCGGCTTGCCGTAATTGAACGTCAGATTCTTGAAGAGGCGCAGGTAGTAGGGCGGCTCGTTCGGCAGGACGTCGTCCATGCCGATGTGCCAGATCGGGATCACTATCGGTGTGACTGGAGACTCGAAGATCATCCGTCCGACGCCCCATTTCATACGCATGTTCTCCTTTGTCATATTTACTTTCCCTGGTAACACAAAAAAAAAACATCTGTTAATTAATATTGAATTTATTCATATGGCAGGGTAAGGACTTGTAAGATATGTACAAATAAGTAAGATGTACAAATATCTTATATAGTAGAGTAGTTTTAAACTAAGTAGAGCACAGTGACATATGCAACCAATTATACCCAGTGTATGGTTTATAATTGACCCACGTATATTTGGTTGCATACACAACTGTGTTCTCCTTGGTTTGAAACATCTACACCAATAATTTTGACTTCACAATTTACTTAAACGCTTTCTACAAACAGGAAAAAAATCGAAACAATTTGTTTTTAAAAACCACACTTTCCATTTTCAGTTATTCAGATAACATGCACATATCATACAATGGAATGAATAACAGCATATGGATAATGCATAAGATCCATATCATTAACACACGCCAACGAAATTTACATTGGACTTTGGTCAAATCAAAAATTCATTATCATGGCACCACTTTATGATAAACTATTTTAATAAATGCAATGATATTACAGATAAAACTACATCCGGTTGTATTCTTAAATTAAAAATTAAAGATAAATTTATGAAAATTACCTTCTGGGAATACGTGTACCCAAGAGCCCTTTCTCAGTTGTTCCAAACAAAAATCAACTGCGTTCTGGAAGACTCCGGCTCCTCTTATAACGGGGACACACTTTCCGAAAGCAAAGAAATAAGCATGCGGCGCGCACGTAAAACAAATATCGTGTGCCGCTAGCGACCACCTCATAGTATTCTTCGTTAATAAATGTTTTAATTTAAGAGTACCTAAAAAAAACATACACCGTTAGAAAAACAACGAAAAATTTATGGAAAAGAACGTACCCCAAAGTCCGGGATCATCAAAACACGAGTGGTGGTTTGATACGGTGATCAGGGGAACGTTCCGTGGTCGTTCGTCGAGCGCTCTAAGCATTATATGCCTATTATACACTTTTGTTCTGTTGAGGAATTCTAAAAATTGTCCAGATTATTAATCGTTTACTTTTGGGGAAAACTGTGGGATCGTACTGATGAGTATTTTGCTGAATATCCCAACGGCTGCCATGGTTATCGTGCTAGCGATGTTCCAGAATTTAGTGGGATTCCGTAACGTGGGCAGTATCCAGTCGATACTGTAGCTCATACGGACCGCTGATGAGATACTCATTTTGTGTCTGTTTTGGTGCGTCTCTTTGTCTTCGACAATCCGGGACAATTCCCAACGAATTATAACCCCATAACTCGTCGGTGTGATGGAAGAAATTCAAAGGAAGGGTCCGCTCACTACCGAGAGGTTATGTAACGCTCGCACATTACGCACTTTCTATCCCTGATACCGATGAAATGGACGACGACATGCTAGCTAGCAACGATTCATGCGAAGACGAGAGGTGACATAAGAGACGCACGGATTGCGTTGAAATATTTCTCAGACGACAACTGTCAAAGTAATGTCACTACCGTATAGGGATTTTTGAACTGCTCGATCGATAACAGGCAGTTGGCAATTCTGAACTAATTTCGCCCGCGTTTCTCACTTCTTTTACACAAGTTTTTTTTTTATTCATTTTGATCGCAAGAATGTTGAGGCAAAATATAATACATACCGGGGAATATTGCCACGTGGCAGTAATAGTTGTGCTGACATCGGTTAAAATCAGTACGCGTTTGGATTTGGCGCAAATTCGCCTGAACGAGCGAATGTAGATGGCGCTATTTATCCAAAACTTTAATTCAAATTTTTACCACCAGAGCGGAAACTTTTTGCTCAAAACATTAGGCAAAATTTAATACAGAAAAATACATATTTATCAAATTCAGCAACTTATGAGCAAGCAGTATTATCCACATTGGTTTATAGCAGAATAAATCTTGCTTAAACCAATCATTTGTACCTCCCAACCCACATTTGTTCTTGCTTACAAACATAATGACAAAAATACAAAAAAAAAACACCCAAAAATCAATTTTTACATTTTTTTATTAAAATGTATCAACATAAGTTACATTATGTTAAGTTCAAGGGTCGGCGATGGTGACCTCAACCTCTACACCAGGTTCAATGGAAATCGAAGTGATTTGCTTGACGATTTCCGATGGGGAGTGCAAGTCGATGACACGCTTGTGGATCCTCATCTGGAACCTGTCCCAAGTCTTGGAACCTTCACCGCAAGGTGTCTTACGAGTGGTGATCCTCAAGGTTTTGGTCGGCATACGAACCGGTCCCTTCACACGAAGCTTCTGCTTCTTGGCCCCATCAATCAAATCGGCGCAGACTTTCTCAAGCGAACGCACGATACGCGATGTCAACGTGATTCTGATACGATGAATCGGCGCTGCATCCTGTCCTGGCTTCTCAGGATTTGTTTCCTTTAGGGTGGCCTATACAGAAAACACGTGCGTTACATATTGGTTAGAAAACTTCGATAAAGTTCGGAATAAAAAAGTAGGCTATGGATATTGAAAGTGTTTACTCACCATTTCGTTTAAATTTACTGGTCAAGATAACCAATTTTCTACAATAAACTGGTCAGCGCTGAACCAGCAACAACACACGCACAGCGGTAAGAAGAAAATGGACGAGTAAACGTTTCGTTTCTGCGTGCTTCGTAATGGTAAAAAGTCCCTAGAAAACAGTTGTCGGTTAAAAAATCCCCTAGATATTAGACGCTAATCAATTAATTTTATCTTAATAAACAGTGTTTTGTTGCTCGACCTTTTATATGGCGTCTAACTGACTCAAATTCTCAATTATTAAAAATGTGATTAACCCTTTCTTCGAAAGCTTTGAGATATAGGGACTTCTCTTGTAGTGTTCTAGAGTTGAAACCCTGCAAAACCACTCTGACAAATCTGTCAAATGTCAAATTTACCTTTTCACGTTGCCTAGTGTTTAGATTTTGTATTGCATCAGTCTGTTTGATTAAAATAGTATAATCTTCATAATTTCCTGAATAGCGAAGCAATTATATAAGGTATTTCGACAATATTAACCGATATCCGCAACCTAACTCCTTACTTTAGCAGTATCTTAAAAAACTAACCTAATATTTTTCCGATCCAGATTCACAATGCCGTTATCGTGTCGATTTTATAAAGAGAAGTATCCGGAGGTGGAGGATGTAGTAATGGTTAACGTGAGGTCAATTGCCGAGATGGGTGCCTACGTGCACCTGTTAGAATACAACGATAACGAAGGCATGATTCTGCTCTCTGAACTGTCGAGGAGACGTATCCGTTCGATTAATAAATTGATTAGGGTGGGAAAGACCGAACCGGTTGTCGTTATTAGGGTAGATAAGCAAAAGGGATACATTGATTTGTCGAAACGACGTGTCAGCCCTGAGGACGTAGAGAAGTGTACCGAACGTTTTGCTAAAGCCAAGGCTGTCAACTCGATTTTGAGGCACGTCGCCGAATTGCTGAAGTACGAGACCGACGAGCAGTTGGAGGAATTATACGAGAAGACTGCTTGGCATTTCGAAGAGAAATATAAGAAGAAAGCTAGCGCATACGATGCTTTGAAACAAGCTGTAATGTATGTATTAATTGTTTACTATTACATTGTATGCTGAAATTTGACAATGAAACTTCAAGTTTTGGAGCCTAGAGTCAACCAGTTTTAAACGAAATAATTTATTTCAGTGATCCGTCGATCTTAGCTGAATGTGGTCTCGACGAGAAGACGCAAGAAGTATTATTAAATCAGGTAAAGCGGAAATTGACGTCGCAGGCGGTCAAAATTCGCGCAGACATTGAGATTGCGTGTTACGGTTATGAGGGTATCGACGCAGTGAAGGAAGCGTTGACAGCCGGTCTTGCGCTCTCCACAGAGGATTTACCCATCAAAATTAACTTAATCGCACCTCCGCGTTACGGTACGTACATAACCTAAATTTCTACACTTAACCTCATCTATAGATGTTTCAAAGCAAGGAGAGCACAGTTGTGTATGCAACCAAATATACGTGGGTCAATTATAAACCATACACCGGGTATAATTGGTTGCATATGTCACTGTGCTCTACTTAGTTTAAAACTACTCTACCAATGTCGAAATTTTTAGTTATGACTACGTCGACGCCTGAAAAACAGGACGGCCTAAAAATCTTGAACGACGCCATCCTTGCGATTAAAAATTCGATCGATCAATACGACGGAGTGTTTAAAATTGAAATGGCGGTAAGTTGGGAGGAGTTTATTGTTTTTTCTTTTTTTTGAGAGTTTATCGTTTCTGAGTAAGAAATTTTAAATGTTTGTGTTGTTTGTTTAGCCGAAAGTTGTTACGGCAACTGATGAAGCTGAGTTGGTGAAGCAGATGGAGAAGGCGGAGCTTGAGAACGCGGAGAGGTCAGGCGACGAGGACGAGGATGAAGACGAGCAGGACGATGTTGTAGCCCCTGAGAGGAATAGCGACGACGATAAATCCGATTGATGAATTTTTGCGTGAGGTTTATTGGTACATACGATCTTTATATTCTGTAAGCAACTGGTGTCCATTGTACTTTTTCATTCGTTAACAACAAGGAATAAAGTAAAATTGACGATGAATATTTCTGGTTTGTTTCTTAGCTTAGTTTCTTTAACCCACATATCATCGTTATTTTGGTAAAAGTTTAATGAATTATTAAATGATAATGGATGTTGGCAATATCAGAAAAAAGATTATCAATTATCGAGTTTACCAAACTGTCCAATTTTTGCTGAGGAAGGATTCCCACAAGGAAAATAACACAACATTTAACAAATTTATTAACTTTTATTAAGCTGCAGTAATGTATATAATGTATTACAATAGTAGAAGTTTACTTACAGTTTCTTCTGCAAATTTCGAATCCACTTTCCTCAAACAAAATTCCAGTACAAAAACTTTGCAGTAGAAACTGAACCTAAACTTTTACAATGGTCATTTACAAAAGAAACATTTACAGATGTATTACGATAACTAATTCTGTATGTAACTGCTAAATCGATACATAATTATGTTTTGCTTTTACCAATGTTAGTACACCCGGTCACATCTGAACAATAAAATCGCGTTTCACTTACATAATTAAAAAAAAAAAACTGGTGTGGAAATTACAGACACGAAAGAAAAAATATAAAATTTTTGTACTTCACGCTGACTACGCATAGAATTTTTATAAAACTTTACTTTACGTTGTTGATACACTGCTTTAACGGAATAGGCTCATGTTGATATTAACTGCAAGCACAGAAAAATAACACACATTAAAAAAAAACATCAAACATCAACTCTATGCAAAATACTTACCGACTTAACTGTAGTTTTTATATAATCTTTTTTGTGGGTTAGGTCAAAATCTGGATAGTGTGCATATACTTGTTTGCAGACAGTTTTCATTGTGATTTCCTCCAAATTTGCACCATCCAAAATGTCCTTAACATAAGATTTAATCTCTTCATCCTATAGAAAAAGAAATAATTTTAGTTAGATGACACTATAATGTCTTTTTTTGTTGTTTATGTCCAAGTTTTGCTACATAAGGAGTTATTCAAGGTCATATTTTATTTTCTCATACATAATGTAGTGGTACAAGTGTTCCCAACCAAATTTTATTCACCTGAAGACAATAATTTACGTACCGTTGGCGGATCTGCACTCTTGGCCTTCTTTATCAACGGTTCATCTTCGGAAGAATCTCCACCACTCTCTTCAGATTCGGATTTTGCCTTTTTAGCCCCCGCTCCCCTCGCTGGGGTCTTCCGTTTATTCGGCGATGCTGCGGCATTCGCCGGTTTACGTCCTCTTCCCCTACCACTCGGAGCCTTTGCGGGGGTTGCAGCCGGTTTCCTTTTCTTACTTTTAACTTCAACCTGAACCAAAACAAAAAAAGCAAATAAATAAATAAGTAAAATTATTGGATGTTGAATTACAAACGTTAAGTTGGCAATATGCTTTAGGAATTGATATCTAACATCAGAAAATTAAAGTAACAAAAAAAAATTCTGATCAACTCTAACCTATAAATCTTGTTTAACTGTCAAATTTCATAGTAGCCAACCTACAATATTGTTCAAGGTAAACTAGACCTCATTTTCTTGAATATACTATATCACCAATATGTCAGATTTAATTTTTTTCTAAAAGTTAAGTTGGCTATACGCTTTAGGAATTGACATATAAAACATCAGATCAATTCTAACCTCTAAAACTTGTTAACTGTCAAATTTGACAGTAACTAACCTACAATATTACGTCAGAAAATTTAACAATTTAACAAAAATTCTTATAACATACGTCGGACTCCTCGAAACTGTCTGCAGCCTCTTCCTCATTGCTCTCCTCGTCTTCAGATTGTTTCTTCCTGGGGGCCCCACGCCTCCTGACCCGTGGCTTTTCTTCACTCGAATCTGAAGGATTAAAGTCCACGTCACTCTCGCTAGAGCTCTCCTCCTTCAGATTCGGCCTCTTGCCCTTGTCTCTGCGACTACGGGGGCTCGGCCTTTCGTCACTCGAATACGACTCATCATGTGAAGAATAACCTAAAAAACAGCAAATAATTAATTAAATTTAATATAAAATTACACTTATAGTGAAATATTAGCATAAAAAACGATTTTTATTACCTCTATTATTAGCTTTAACAGCTGCAGAACGTTTAGGTCTTCCACCTCCATCTACTTTCCCAGAATCTTTGGGTTCCATGAGGAAGTCCATGATACGTTCGACGATTTCATTCTTTGAGCCCCTTTTTTCCAAATCCAACATTTCGCAAATGCTTTTGAGCTGTTTCACTTCAAACTCTTCGACGGCCTCCAACTTTTCCTTGTACTCATCGGTTCCCTTAGCGAAATCAAACCCGTTAAACCTCTTGATATTTTTTTTGATTATCGTCGTTTTTCCGGGAATTTCGTAAAGGAACTGATGCAGTAACTTTAAATCCTCGTTCTTGAATCGCGATATTGAAGCGTCGACGCGTGGGATCTCCCCCAACGGGGTCCCTTTACCGTCCGGAATAGACACTTTTGTCACCTAAATAACGAACAATAACCCAAAATAGCCATAAAAAATCTAAATGTGAATAAGTAATGCGATGGATGAGTTGTTTACGTAAAAATTGCAGGTTAAGAATGCTATAGGCAATGTAACTTACATCTTTTGTGTCCGAGGTCTTCTTTTGTTCTTTGTCGTCGTTGGATTCTGCCGCCTTCTCGGCCTTCTTGTTAGAAGTGGCTTCCTTCATGGAATTTGTGGAGTTGGAGTCGACTTCGGTGTCCTTTTTAGCATCTTTCGCAGTGGCATCGGAGTTCTCTTTGCTGGTCTCCTTGTCTTTCTTGTCCTCTTTTACATTATTCGCTTCGTCTTTATTTTTTTCCGTCTTCTCCGTATCCTAAAATGTATAGAATCGGGCGTTATTTATATCGGTAAACTTTTCCCGCTTTTCTGTACAAATAGACGCCATATCCGACCACGCATATTTTAGCATGTTTTGCTGTAAATATGAATTGTACGGCGGGTACGTGTTGTTATTAGAGAAATAACGAATTAGGTAATCTACAAGATGCACTACGTTAATGTAAATATTAATAAGTACCTCTGTATGAGTATCTTTAGTGTTTTCACCTTTACTCGCCATATTTACTGCACAACTCTACGTCTAAAAATGTCCAATAGGAAATCACACGCATTATACAGTCGGACATAAAAGTTACGGTTACCAAGGCGCTGAAGAATGCTGGTTACAAATTCGTAGAACTACTGTAAACATTGATAAAACACCGCCAAGAAGTGCAAACACAACTCGGTGAATTATTTCATTTATTATTTTTTACGAATTATGTAGAAAATATAAATATAATTAGCTACTAGGTTCAGGACGGTACCCAAAATGTTCTACAAACTTATTATTTGTTTGTTTATTGTGCTTTTATGTGCAATTTTAGTCTAAGTTGAATATTTTTGATTTAATAATGCGCATTGTTAGTTATAAATCGTTGTCAATAAATCACATGTTATTCCTTAATTAATTAATTTAATACATAAATAATTATGTACCTACCGTTCTATTATGTTTAGTACCTATAATGGTACATACTTATTTATTTACCAATAGTAAAAAAAATAAATTTAATGTTTTATATAAGTATTCAGATGCTAGACCAAATTTTATTTAAACATATTTGTTGCAAAAAACGCAAAAAGACAATAAATTGATGTGTAAACAGTTTGTAGTTCGAAGTTCGGCCGCGGGTGGAGCTGTATACGTACCGTAGTTCGTAGCTTCGACGTATAAACACAGTGGCGCTGGCGCATCACCACATTTGAATTTTTAACGTTCTTGTTCAATCAACATAATTAAATTCTCGAAAAATAATAATATTTGTTAAATATTGGACCTAAGCCACAAATAAAGAAATTTATGAGGTATAAGCTTGATCTTTTTAACATCATGTAATAAAATTATTTCCTTGCTAGTGTCAAGGTTATACTTATAATTAATACTTATAATTAAGCAAAAATATTTAAAACGGCCAGATATAAACTTGCTCTAGCATTCGAAATTCTCGACATTGATCATAGTATCTCTAATTACAGTAGTGTTTTATGTGAAAGTTTATATCTCCTACAATATTTGCAGGAGGTTTTAAAACAAAATATACTTGGCTAATATTTGTATAGCTAATTTTAGATATCTTCTCTAAATATACTGATAGGTAAATATTTGGATTAATCATAAAAAGCAATGTGTTTGCATTGCAATATGTTTACAAGTTTAACCATCAAAACACCAGTGTGCTTTTGGTTGCATAACAAGTAGTAATTTTGCATATTTATTCTTTAAAAAAGTCAAAGTGAGCCATCTAGTGGACATATTTTGAAAATATATATATATGTTCGACAAAGAAGGTCTAGTTTGCCATCGAAAATATTGTAGGTTGGCTACTCTAAAATTTGACAATTAAACTGTCATTATGTAAGTTTTAGAGGTTAGAGTTGACCAGTTTTGTTGATGTTTTTGTTACTTAAATTTTCTGACGATTCTATGTCATATGTCAATTCCTAAAGCGTATAGCCAACATAAATTTAAGAAAAAAATCACACTAGATCATTTTTTATTTATTAAACATAAGATATTTTGTTTTCTAGTCCCCTAATTTTGTTGCCTAGTCTGAAAAACATGATAATGTTTTGTGTGTCTATTTCCACACTTTCAGTCTGAGAGAAAAATATAAATAATGCACAATTAAAAAAATTGTTTTGTAATCTGTCAAACCAATTTTAGTAAATTGTTCAATATGTTAATGTATTATGTTTTACTCATTACTTATTTCTCTGTTTTGTGAAAGAATTACATATCTAACAAAATCATGTTATGTGTTCCAACATATTTCTTTTTATAGATTGCAAAAAGAACTTGTGTAAAATTGCCATAAAACAGGTAAACTGGTAACTAGAATGTTTTATGGTACTATTCTACAATTTTTTTACATTTTCTGCGAAATTACATGAAAATTATGGTATTTTATTGCCTCAAAACTATACCAAAATCCAAATAGTATATTATTATACAAGTTTTATAAGACGTCAAATTGGGGCATGAGTTGTTTGGGGCACGAGGAGCGCCAGCGACGAGTGCCCCAAATGAACGAATGCGCCAATATGTCTTATAAAACGAGTGTAATATACTATTTTTTCTACTTTGCGTCATTAATTTTATAAAAATTTATAAGTATATTAGGTAAAATTCCAATCTAGAGTATTTATGGGTGCAACCGTTGGTAACACTGTCATCTGTCACTTAAATTCAAATATCTGTGAAAAAGTAATTATTGATAATTATTATATACCATCATATACTAGTAGTACGAAACCTAGGATGCAACACGCATGTTTAAATATGTATAAAAATATACATACTTCGCAGTTTGTGCGATTCTAAAAAATCAGTTTGTGCTTACTTTTGTGGTTATGTGTATTTTCGTTTGACATGCATTTGATATCAATGTCACCAATCTTAGAAAAAAGTTACTAAAAACGGTGTTACAATTTGCTAATTGTAACACCGAAAACAGTGTTACAATGTGTGCATTGTGAATGCAAAGTAGAAAAATAAATTTGTGTACCTGTCTGTGTAAAATAATAATTATAAACAGTTTTTATCTTTTTATATAGGTACCTAACAGTATGTCCTAATTTCAAGCTCATCAATGCATGGTTGACCTTCCTTTCAATCAATGTGGCATTTTAGCAGGTGATGTTTAGAACACACCTTTACAAAAAAAGCTAAAGCCTACTTTATAGGCATCCCACCATATACCTATTTAATACCGCCAATTATTACTTATTGCCCGCTTGACCAGCACAAATTAAATAATGCCTACCCTGAGAACAGACCCGCAAAAATAAATAATCTAACGAGATAACAAGTATCAAAAGGGAACGTAATTGTGTGACAAAGTAGCTATCTATAAAGGATGACGTAATGGCAACGTAATGCTCAATTTAAATGTTCAACCAGTGAGATGTTCCTACGCCGCGAACAGTTACACCTTCATCCGCGTGAAAAGTAGTACCGACCGTGCACGCCGATAAAACTCATTTATTATCGTTTAAATGGAATCTCGCCTTAATCATAACACACGACCCCTCGAAAACACCAAAGAATAAACATTTCCGTGTGGGAAATCGCGCGAGGAGCGTCCCATGCGTATTGGATTATTTATACGTACCGTTTCATTCTAGTGTTTGGGTTGTTGTTTATAGTTGCCTATCCGAGCTTTCTCTGTGAATGTAATCTGTCATAAGTGCGTGAAATTTAATGGATAATATTTACAATCGTTGAGGTATGTAAATATCATTTATTTGTATTGTGATATGATACGGTTAATTTGTCTTATAATTATTACTAACCAAATAGATGTGCAGGTTGTACGCAATATAAACAAGAATTGTAAAGTAGGGCGTTAACAGGTAGCAGACCTGTGTTTATCACAGGCATTTGTTTATAGTTTTATCATTTTGTGGTTTGTTTTTGCGATATTTGACTGTCGAGGTTTTAGGTTATGTGAAATCAATTCATAATTTACCCCTTTTTATGCATTGTACGCAAGTCGCATTCTTCTGTATTGTATGACAAATTGGTATCATTAGTAGCGTTCTTTTGTATTTATTTACCCCGGCTGGTTACCTATTTATTCAGTGTATGTTTGTTTAATCAATAAACGCTTTAAATGTGGTTGATTTGACCTGTTTTTGGAACAGGGTGAGGCCAAACTTGCTATTGTAATACGAGTCGTAGTAAACATTTCAATTTAACGTATTATAACCTATTTGTTATTTACGTATGAACGAGTTAAGTTTTAATTAAGTTAAAATTGCTATTTCTTCGGCTAATTTAAACCAAAACATGACACAATTCGGCCAAATATAGCCATTGCATTCACAGAAGTTATCAAATGGTCAGACGATACGAAGGTTGGTCAATTGATGATCAGACTTGTTTTTAGAATTTGCTGGGGTTAAAAGTTATGAATGGTGAGTCATTATAGTTATTAAGCATTGGGTCAATCACGTATAATGAGTAAGTAAATGATTCTTGTTAATTTTTGAATGTAGACCGTGTTCTAGTTTGCTAGGTATTAGCACTATTAGCAATTTGAAACAGTTGTTAAGTATTTAGAAAAATTACAACCAGATGTCGTTTTGAAGGTCAAAATCTGCAGATATTCGGTCATCATTCGCTTTTTTTAAACACGCGATAGGACGATGAGTTGAGATGTTACACGAAATTAAATAGAATTGTCATTTGAATATTTTATTACAACATTTGAATATAATGGACACGATTGACTAATGCATATTGTTAAAATTGGTTATGCTTGTTGTTGGTTTAGTAAAATACTAGCTCTGTGTATATGTCAAAATTTTCGACTTTAGGCATTCTAGAAATATGTCGTTAAGGCTTCCCACCTGTCCACATTCGCAATATGGACATTTTAGGATACATTTTAGGTTATCTGCTATCTGTTACTGTTGTTACGAATGTCCGGCAGGGGGTGTTTCGGGTTTGACGTTACTGTGGTAATAGCAGCAAAACACGGGTCGACAAAAATCGATTTTTTGGATCGAAAATTGTTTTTAAGGCCGTTTTTTTACTCAAAACTCTTTGCGAAGGGTATTTAGAGGGATCTTATCGTAAGACATGAGAGCGAGCGGCTTTTATAAGGTCGGCAGGAACGGATAAAAAATGTAAATTTTTGACGTTCATCGATCCGCTTGTCGGAATTTCTAGACGTCACGTGACATTTTCTCGAGGTTCGCCTTCACCCGAAGAGGTGCAAAAACGTGATTTTTTTTTCAAAATTGACGCATTTAATTTACAAAATATCGCGCAGTCCACGCGGAATTGTGTCCTTTTTTCAATTCGAGCGTCAAAAGTAATATCGAAAAGCCCAATTTTGCAGCTCCTCGAACGCAAATGTCGGCGAAAATGGGCGATTCCGCTGAACGCGCCCTACACTTGAAAGTTCGTAATTAGTATAGGTAGATAGACAAAAAATAGTACAAAACCTGCTTTCAACTTTTCCAAAAATATTTTTAAAGAAACTTGAACACTGCACAAGTTTAAGATAAAATCTGTTATTCATAATCGTGTCTCAGAAAAAATGGGTTGGTTTTTATAGTAACGTGGACGCATTTTTCGATTATTTGATGTATAAGCTACAAAAATTACAAAAAAGCCATTAAAATAGAGATGACCAAGTTAGAGATACATAAAAAGTTGTGCAATTACTTTATAGATGGCGTTAACAGTTTCTCGCGTCTTTTGCCACATATCTCCACTATATAAGTTCGACTATGCATAAGTGTTTTATTTCGTGGGTGACTTATAAGGATTATGGGGAAAACCAGAATTGTAGTGGAATAGCCAACACAGAGAGAAAAAATGTTTTTGCATATAGTGTAGCATGAATAGATATACATATTATGTACCTCAACAAAGCAATACTAAATGGTAGAATATAAATTATGTTCCACAGATTACATGGAAAGTACTCCTGTACTTGTGTATGTATGCATATATAACACGCATTTCCTTTGTTTTCATTATCATTGCATAGTTATTACCCACTTTAGCGTTCTATATTTGTTATGTTTTGTAGTCAGGGAGAACACGGAAACCGCAACAACAAGAACAGATGTAAACTATTGTCGACACAATCTGTGTGTTTGCTTATTTTAGTTTTAAAATATGTATTTTCGGCAACGTTACCGGTAAACATCCACTATTTTGATCGGGGCATTTTGTCTAAATTGGGAAACTGGTTAGATGGATGAAGGTTCATCGATCGAAAAGAAAAACACCAGAATTTGTATTACATATTTGGATGTAATCATATTACAATATTAATTGTGAATAACGCAACCACAAGAACCACAAGTGATTAAGCTCTTGTCTTCCATGAAATATGTACAATAATGATATCAGTTTCTATTTCAATTCAACTTTCATTACCTAAATGCGTGAAAACTGTTCCATGCAGGCATGTTTCATATAAGTGTATGAAATATGATATTAGGGCACGTAAAAAATCGTTGCACTTGAACACCTGTCATAACAGTGCCTGGAAAATATATGTACAGTGGTACTAAAAAGTCCTTGCTATAACAATGCTTATTGGAAAGAAGCATATTATTCGATAAACATACAACATTTTTCAATCTAGACAGAAAAATGTGCTTAAATTGTACAAAATAAATTTATAATCATTGCTGTACCAAAATAGCATGATTTATATGCATCCATGGATTGAAGAAGTGCATTGCTGTGCAGTTCTAGTGATAAATTGAAAAGTATGTAGCGTTATTATTATTCTGAGGAGTGATGTCAACATAGCCACAATGCCTTTCACAGAAATTCCATTGGTACGAACTGTTTTATCAGTGTGTGAATAATTACACTAGTCAATAAAATAATAAAAAAAAATGTACATTAGATGCCACTATTTTTTTCTTAGATACCATGGCCCGCTAAACTCAAAAATCGCATTAAAAATTTTTTGAATGGATACGTTTTCAAGTTATGAATTTTTCTTTTTTTTTGTAGGTAGTTCGACTATTTGGAGCATATATCGAGTTCGGAACATCAAATCTTGTCGTTCGATACATCCAATTAAACCCAATTGAATCACCAATAAATGTTATTATTTATTAATATTGTTTTACAATCGCTTCAGTGGTTTCAGTGCAATTGACCATAATTTGAATTTTTTTTAGTATAAATGAAAATCGAACATTCATTTAACCGCCAGGGAAAGGTAGAAATAGTAAAAATATGCTCAGTTTCTTATTTTTTACGTAGAGTTTGCCCTTTTACGAAGAGAACAAGGTATTTACGTTGAAAATCTATGAAAAAATACCGAAGTTATGATCAATTATGACCAATGGGTACGAAACTACCAAAATTAGGCCTTTTCTCTATTTTGTATTTTTCGTCATTTATAGCAGTTTAAATGCATGGTAGAGGTCGGATCCATCCGGAAGACGAGTACGTCACGTGATTCGCACCAAGATGCGCATCTTTTAGTCAACGTTTCGCACTCTGTTGCAAGAGGCATCTTCAGGACGGAGAGAATGAACGTGTGTGGAAGGGTGAGGGTATTTATCGTCGCTCAAAACACGTAGTGGCATATCTCACCAAAAAATGATATTCAGATATGTCAGTACGTGTTTCGATCGACGTTATATGTACCTGGCGCAGGTGCCTGCGCAGGTAGTCAAACAAATATTGGTTGGGAGGGCGGTTTGGGGTAGCTGTGATTGGCTGTGGTGGTCGTAAAAGTGGTTTCCAGCTATGATGCAAATGCCAACCGTCATCTCGATTGAGATTGGAGCGATCTTTAAAGATTTCGATCGCTTCGCGGATTCTACGAGGATAATAACGTGATTCCGGGGAGATTATTTTTGTTTGGTCGAGAAGAATTGTTGTGTCTGTGCTCAGCAAGCGCTGAACTGGTGATCTGGCGCAGCCTTGTACAACGTTCATGTTCTGAAACCCCAACGCTGACAGAGCGCTTTATCTCATCAATGTAGACACTGCCACAAGCACATGGGATACGGTATACACCTGGAGCTAGCAGTTGAGAAGATTTCATACTGAGAATCTTGGTGACGTCAGTGACGAGCATGGTGAGAGGTTTCACTAGGAAATGAAGACTATTGAGCGGCGCTACCAGGGATTTTGGATTGAAAAAATGATGAGCAACTATATCTGGTTCCTCATAAGAAAAACAGATTTCGACAAGAATATAAGGCGAAGCAGCAATCAAACTCACTTCTAATCTGCTTTATATTGAAAACATCACATTAAAACTAAGCACAATGAATTAAACTTGTAAACAGAGAAAAAGTAGAATTCTGGTAGATTTTGCATAGATTTTAATCGTAAATACCTTGTTCTCTTCGTAAAAGTTCAAACTCTACGCAAAAAATATTAAACTAACTATATTTGCACGATTTCTACTTTTCACAGGTGATAGAGTAAATGTTCCATTTTCATTTTGGCCAAATTTTTGTAATATCGTGGCCTATTGCGCTAAAACTACTGAAGCGATTGAAAAACTATATGAGTGACAATTGTTGGTGATATAATTAGCTTCAATTTTATGTGCCGGGCGACCAGATTGGACGTTCCTAACTCGAAATATGCTCCAAATAGTCGAACTACCTCCGCAAAAAAAATAAAAAAAAAAAAAAATTGTAACTCGAAAACGTATCCATTAAAATTTCTTTTATGCGATTTTTGAGTTTAGAGGGCCTTAGTATATATAAAAAAAATAGTCGCATCCAATGTACATTTTGACTGTTGACTAGTGTTATGTATGTCATATTATTAAAGGCGTATAATAAATACTGATTTGTCGAATATTGATTCATATAAACATTATTTTTTTCTCACAGTGGTCAGAATTTCAAATCAATCCAAGCAGATGAGAAATGTTCTGGACACAACTCAAAAAAAAACTTTGATTTTACTTTCGATGCTTTGCAAATGTGCTGTTATAAACCAACCATAATCTGCAAAAATCTACTTCCGTCCATCTGCTACCTACTGGCTATACTAACCACCGATTATGGTCAACCTATCCATCTAATAATTTAATAGAAATGCTACCGCATTTATTTAATATTCATATATCGTATTGAAACCGGATGGGTATATGGGCTTACCATGCATTAATTCATGTGTTAAACGGTATGTTGAAACCCATGATAGGCACATTAAGTTGAGTACATGTGTTACTTTAATGTAATTAAACGTAAAGCATTTAATATGTGTTGTTTTACATACATTTTGGTCAATTATCAATTCTGAACGTTGTAGACACGTTAAGAGTGATTTAAAGTTAAGCATTTCTTTGAATTATGAGTTAAAATTGAAGAATATTTTTTCAAAAGAACTTAATTTAATGGACTGCAACATTATGAACCAGTTATACCGTATATAACTATATATATTACATAATAACATTGCATAACGTACAATGTTTGTGCCTTTGTTTACTTGGAGCTTACCACCTTCTAATTAACTCAATTAAAATGAAAATCCTCAGGTGTGGTGACGTCATGCAAAGTCCCCGTTCGCCCTCGTGCGTGTGGGCAATCAACCCCAATACACCTCCACATATTTCTCATATTCCGACCGGTGGTGGCGCTTTTTTTTTTTTTTAATGGATTAATGTGAATGCTTGGTCATTGTCCTTTCTGTTCTTTGCAGGAGAGGATGCCAGAGGAAAAGAAGATGGCTGTTGGAAGTGAAAACGTATCTCCTGTGAAAACTCCTCTATCTCCGAACAGATCTGGAAATGCATTGGCCAAGGTTACCATGCTGGACGGCTCCGTCCTTGATGTCTATATAGATGTAAGTTTTGTTTATGCTAATTGGTAGAAAACAAAAGGATATTTATTTTGAACATTTATTTTGTGTGCAGAGAAAAGCAAAAGGGCAAGACCTCCTGAACAAAGTATGCGAAGCCATAAACGTCATTGAGAAGGACTACTTTGGCCTCATATACAGTGACAGGCATGACCCTAGGAACTGGCTAGACCTAGAAGATAGAATAGGAAAATATATGAAAGGTAAGAGACTTTCCTAGACTATTTACGATTTTTAACATCCAATTTTGCCTTTGGTTCCAACCAAATTTTGACTTATTTTGCATTTATCTTCCGTTATGTCTTATATGTTAATTTTTCAACATTTTTTCTTTGTTTTTCTCACTTCTCTCTATCTCGTTTCTTAACATGTCGTCTCCTGTCTTCTTCTTCTTCTTCCTTCTCTTCTCTTCATAATCCTTCCTTCTTCCTCCTTCTTCTTGCTTCTTCATCCTTATTTGGTGATTTATTTATTTATGACAAATGTTGGTTTCTTAGGGGAGCCATGGCTATTCAGTTTTGAGGTTAAATTCTACCCGCCGGACCCAGCCCAGCTTCAAGAGGACATCACCCGATACCAATTATGCCTTCAAGTGAGAAACGACATCCTGAACGGTCGTCTCGCTTGCTCCTTTGTTACTCACGCCCTCTTGGGCTCTTATCTCGTCCAATCGGAGTTGGGCGACTACGACCAGGACAACATGCGACCAAACTACCTGTCCGACTTCAAGTTTGCCCCCGACCAGACACATGACCTCGAGACCAAAGTCATGGAACTGCACAAAACTCACAAGTAAGCCGTCTCATCGGAATTTTTTGGTGCAGGTTACTCAACGCTAAACTAAATCTTTTTTCTCTCAAATATAAGGTTTTAAGGTACCGGTTACCGGTTAAATTCAAAAGCGCTGCTTTTTCGGTAAATGTTCTTTAATTCTTTCGATTGACTAACATGAGAGGTTATGAGTAAAGTATGTAGTATTAGTACATAACTAGCATGTGATATATTCCTTCTTGCAGTAAAGCATTATCAATTGAGTTTGAGTATTTACTAAAATTGCTATAGATACTAATGATAATGATATAATGAATATCCTTTGCTAGTATTGTAGAGTAAAGAATGAAATTTATTATTGATAAATATATTCTTTAGATATTTAGTGTAATTTACTTTTTAGGGGCCAAACACCGGCTGAAGCCGAACTCAACTACCTTGAGAATGCAAAAAAATTGGCTATGTATGGAGTTGATCTCCATCCAGCAAAAGATTCGGAAGGCGTTGACATCATGCTGGGTAAGTAAAAGACATTTTATAGCCCAATGTTATACTAAGATCTTTGAACACTACTATCATTGCTTGAGCTCATGTTCTAGTGTACCATGATTTAATAATTTTTTATATTTATATTGGCTGTACTCTTTAGGAATTGACATATAAAACGTCACAAAATTTAACCTCTAAAACGTAATTGTCAAATTTCAGAGTAGCCAACCTATAAGTCACACAAACCTTTTTCTTATTGAACATAAGATACTTTGACAAAGTATTGGAATTGTATGTTTTTGTAGGTGTTTGTGCATCTGGATTATTGGTGTACAGAGATCAGCTAAGGATCAACCGTTTTGCCTGGCCGAAAATACTAAAAATTAGCTATAAACGTCACAACTTCTACATCAAGATTCGTCCTGGAGAATTTGAACAGTTTGAGTCTACTATTGGTTTCAAGTTGGCCAATCATAGAGCAGCTGAGAAACTGTGGAAAACATGCGTCGAACACCATACATTCTTTAGGTATATTCAGTTTATATTTTATTTTTTTGTGTTATTATTTAAGACTCTTTTTTTTAATAATTTATAGATTAATGTCGCCTGAAGCCAAGCAGAAAGCTTCGCTGTTTCCACGTTTGGGATCGAAATTTAGATACTCTGGGAGAACTCATTACGAAACAAGACGAACGCCGATCGAACGACCTGCTCCCAAGTTTGAACGTTCCTTGACGGGACGTAGATTGACATCTAGGAGTATGGATCGTACGTATTATATATATTTTTTAATTTGAAATGTTTATTTTAGATTATTAGATCTTATATTGAGTTTATTTTATTTAAATAGCCTTGGGACCTGTAGAGGAAAGTCTGGAGACCAACAAACGCCACACGATGTCGCATCCTCCGGAACATATTCCGGATGTGGACAATGATCGCTCGGCGGTGAAGAAAACTCCCGAGAAGGAGGACAAAACAAAATCACCCAAAAAAGAGGTAAAATTTACCATGTTTGCATTTTTTTCTTGTTCTCAGTACTAATAACTAGAAATATCACTAGTATAATAATAATAATAATAATAATTATATTAACATTTATATAAAACAATCAGCCCAGTTAAATATCCCTCAGCAAATAACAGACACATTATAGATTAAATATCTGATGTGACTCCCACCCAACTTTCCGACTACATTGACACACTGTTTCCACATTTATAAACTCTCTAAACATATAGATTATAGACTATAGAGGGTAAAACACCAAAAACGAATGTCTGTAAGATAATAATAATACTATATCGGGATTACAACAATACCTATAATAAATAATAACCTATAATATACTGTATAGATTATAGACTATAGAGGGTAAAACACCAAAAACGAATGTCTGTAAGATAATAATAATACTATATCGGGATTACAACAATACCTATAATAAATAATAACCTATAATATACTGTCACGTATCGGTGTTTTCCAACGAGGTTTATTTCTCATCCGCTCATCCCATTGATCTGTAAATTTGTATACATATTTAAAATCACTGCATTTGCCACTTCCAGGTGTCAGATTGTCACCAAGAACAATCCAGTTCGTCCCCGGGTAATTCTAAATATGTATACCAAATTTCATACAATTTAGGCTGCTTACAATAAAACCTACAATAAAAACTCTCAATAATTTAATAAAACACTCAGCTAAATGCTTAGAATCAGTTTCGGTATAAAAATTTCAGTTGTTGATTATTATGTTTGAAAATACAGAAACCGACGGGTGGTGTTGCGGTGCTACCAACAGGCCTCCTGAAGAAGGGCGACAAGGACAAGGATAAAAAGGACAAGGACAAGGATAAAAAGGACAAGAAGGACAAGGAGAACCTCGACAAAAACGTTCCGGAACAGAACGGAGCAAGCCCGGAAAAGTCCCCAGGCGAGAAACGTTCAAAGGTAAGCGAGAATTCCCCAATAAATAGAAAATTCCACTTTTACATACGTTAGCATATATTATTTTGATAATAGCTGAAAATAGCAGTTAAAAATAGCCGTTAGAAAATAGTATTTGGTAGCCTTTTATTTTGCATGATTATATTTTTGTTTTGCATGGTTTACTCCAGAGTCCAAGCATACTGTCGCCGTTCAAACGTGACAAAAAGGACAAGAAAGAGAAAGAGAAAGTCCCCGCCCAACCCCTAACAGCCGAATCTCCGGTACCCGCTTCTCCCCCCGGATATACAAAAGAATACAACATCGAACCGACCGATCAACAAACCACCCCCAAAAAACCGATGAGATTCTCATACGAGCAACAAAACGTCCCCCAAAATGCTTCCCCAGAATCCCAACAATCTCCGTCCAGACACCCCGAGAAGGGCCTCGCATTTAACTACGCCCCCGGTGAAGAACTGAAGAAGGTCGCTCTCGCAGGTAAAAGCCCAGAACCGGGCGCCGATAAAGATGACACCTCAGCGTTTTTGGCCAACGAACGCTACATGCTAGACGTACCGGAAGATATTCCGAAGACCGTTAAAGTTTACGCGATCACTGCTAAGAAAGACCCCAAAACCGGGAAGTTAGATTTTGATAACGGGTTCGTCGATTGTTCCATCGGAAAACAGAACTCGCAAAACGGTATTATCGATAGTAAATACGGGGTGATTGATCCGACGAAGGGAACCGTCACCGTGTTTAATTCGCAAACGAACAGAGACGAGGTTTTACAAGGTATCGTCGATCCGGCGACCAAACAGATTATTTTGGTCTCAGGGGCTGTCATCGATCCGAGAACCGGAAAGACGGATCCTACGCTAGGCCAAGTCATCGACGTCGTTCCTTTCTCGGAACAAAAAGCCAAGCCCAACTCAAGCGATTTCACACCTAAGAAACGCCTGATTAAAATACATGTAATCACAGCTAAAAAGGATTCGAAGACTGGTAAAGTCGATCTTGAGAAATCCACATCCGAAGAATGGTACGGAATCATAGACCCAAAAACCGGAAACCTCGAAACTAAAATCGGAACTCTACAACCCGAAACGAAAAAACTTACATCAAAAGACCCAAAAACACAGAAAATTTCAACGAAACCCATCGAGGTTAACGATCTCGGTAATGAGTTTACGATCAAAGATGGTGTTGTTGATCCGAAATCTGGAAAAGTCGATTCTTCGTTGACGCAAATCATAACGTATAAAGATGAGGTTAGGACGGTTATCACCGTGACGTCTGTCACCGCTAAAAGAAATGTTACAACTGGCCAGCTTGATCCGTCAAAGATCCATAAGGAGACTAGTAGCGCCATCGTGGATAAGAACGGAAATATATTGACGAAATACGGGATTATTAATCCCCGGACGAAAACGGTGACATCTAGGGATCAAAACGGGAAAGTAATCGAACGTCCTATGCATCTCGATGAGAATGATAATATTATTATTTTGACCGGGGTAACGGATCCTGTTACGGGGAAAGTTGATAACGATATGAGTCAAATCCTGCAGATTGGGTCGGAAAGTGAACCAACGGTGGGTGTGAGTGTTGTCTCGGGGAAAGTCGACGCCAAGAAAGGCATGGAGCCGGTTAACCCCGATGATTCCCAAGGTTTCTTCGACGATACAAATAATTGCGTTTACACGAAACATGGGAAATTCAACCCGTTGCAATCCACGCTTGTGACAGTCGATCCGAAAAGTAATAAAACTGAGGTTAAGCAAGGTCACTACGACCCGAATAGTAACGGAGTGGTCTTCAAAGGTGTTTATAACCCTAAAACGGGTAAACCCGATTCTTCCTTTGGGCGTTCTGTCAAACTAAACATTCAACAACCCGACGCGAATCTAGAGGTCGCTCCGATCGCTAAACCCGACGAAATCCCGAAAACCAAAACTCGAATTGTTAAAATCATGGTCATCACGACACCTAAAGACCCGAAAACGGGTAATTTGGACGTGGATAAGGGCACCGTTGATCACTCGATTGGTATTTTGAACCCCAACGGAGAAGTTAGCTCGAAATACGGCCTGATAAACGCAAAAACCGGCACGATAACCTACACGAATCCAAACACCGGTAAAAAAGATACCGTCACGGGAAAAATCATGCCTGCAACCGGACAGATCCTACTCACAGGACAAATTATCGATCCGCAATCCGGGGCGCCTGATAGCACCCGCGGACAAATCATAACAATCGTTGACGATGCCGACGAAAGCACCGAAGTCGAGCAACCAACTCTAAAACCGAAAAAACAAGTCATCAAAATCATCGTTATTACAGCTCCGAGAAATAACAAGACGAATAAGATCGACACATCCGCTGGTCATAAAGAAGAGATCACAGCGACCTACGACCCGGCAAACAGCATAATCGACTCGAAATACGGCAAATTAGACTTGCAGAATCTCAAGGTGGTCCAAAAAGACCCGAAATCGGGAAAATCCGTGGTGTCCACGCTTACCCCAGGCGAGAAATCCGATGAATTGGTGGTGACATCTAACGTTGTAAATCCTAAGACTGGAAAGGTCGATCCTAACCTTGCTAACGTGATAACCGTCGATGTGAAGAAACCCGTGGTTGCCATAACCTCAACCATCGGTAAGATGGATCCGGAATCCGGTAAATTAAAACCGGAAAGTACTACCACGGAGACTCACCATGGAGTTGTAAACCCGGTGACTGGTGATGTCTACACGAAACACGGGGTGATCAATTTGAAATTGATGAGGATCACCTTCACGGATCCCCATACCGGGGCCACGACTCAATCGGATATTCAGATTGATAAGAACGGGAACGTGGTCGTCCCCGATCCGAAGAATCCAGCTTTGACGAGGTTAATCGAGATCGGAACCGAAGTCGATCCGGAAATCCAGATTACCTCCCATGTCGGGAAGCTAGACAGTAAGAAAAACATCGTTGATGCTAAGAATGCAACCCCGGAGACCACAAACGCTCTCTATGATGCCGGGAAAGATAAAATCATCACCAAGTACGGAGTTTTTGATCCTGTCGCGGGAACCTTGACGGTTTTAGACCCGAAAACGGGAAAACCCGATGTACGGCAAGGTGTGGTCCAGGAACAAACCGGCAGTATTGTTTTCAAAGGTGGATTTGTAAATCCCAAGACGGATAAGGTCGATCCGCACTTTGGACGTGACGTTGCTATTCAGATCTCACAACCGATCGTTGACCCAGTAGTGATCAAATTATTGATGAGTAAAGTTGTGATGGAAACGCCGATGCAAAAGGTTCCAACGCCTAAACAGGTTCCAACACCTAAACAGGTTCCAACGCCTAAACAGGTTCCAACGCCTAAACAGGCTACACCACAACAAGCTCCAACACCACAAGCTTCAACACCACAAGCTCCAACACCACAACAAGCTCAAACACAGGCTCCACCAAAGGTTACGACACCAGTTAAGACCAGTACTGAGACGGTAGTAACAGCAACACAAAAGCAAAAAACGCCGATTGTGGTTACTCCTCCAAAGGTACCAAGTGAACAACCAAAAGTACCAAAAGAACAACTAAAAGAACCGTCTGTTGCTGTTCCTGTGATTCAACCATCCGAAAGAGTATTAAGCCCGAAACAAAACGTGGTTAAAGTGATGGTTATCACTGTCAAAAAGGATCCCAAGACTGGCCAAATGATCCCAGAAGAGAGCGTGGTTGAAAACTTGAAAGGAATCATGGATGAGAATGGATTTATCGAGACGAAGTACGGCGTGATTGATCCAAAGACGGGAAGCGTTGTTGTTCATGACACGACCACAGGAAAGAAGGAGATTGTCCCAGGAAAGGTTGACGCCACAACCAACCAAATCACAGTACCAGGGAATAAGCTCCTGGGTAATAAAACGGAAGCCGTCGCCGGTCAGATCTTTTCGATTGGTGCTCCTGTCACTGAGTTAACTCCCAAGAAGCGTACAATCACCATTACGGTGATCACAACGAAGATTGACCCGAAGACAGGCAAGCTTGAAGCAGACAAGGGTCAAATCGAGCAATCCACAGCGACGTTTAACCCAGAAACTGGCCTAATCGAGTCGATGTATGGCCTGATTGACCCGAAAAGCGAAAAAATCATCGTCAATAACGTCAAAACAGGAAAAGTTGTCGCTAAAAACGCGAAACTCTCCGATAACTGCGACCAGATCTTTGTCAAAGAAGGTGTTAAGGATCTTAAAACTGGTAAAATCGATAGTAACCTCGGGCAGATCATCAGCATCGTCGGCCAGAATAACCCGATTGTCGAGGTAACGTCCCTAATCGGGGCTAAAGATCCCAGAACGGGGTTAATTGACGAGTCCAGGAGTCAAATGGAGATTACTAAAGGTCAGGTGAACTCGACAACGGCCGAAGTCACGACGAAGTACGGGTTTATTAACCTCAAAGGTAATACGATCAAGCAGAAAGACCCGAAATCGGGAGCGATCACTGAACGCCCGCTCCAGGTGAATCCCGACGGTGATGTCATCATAACGTCGGGCGTTGTTGACCCCAAAACCGGAAATATCAACGAGAACTTGGCGCAGGTCATCAAGATCGGCGCGGAAGTCGAACCGGAGGTTCAAGTCGTGGCTTGCACCGGTAAAATTGATCCGAAGAAGAACACCGTTGACGCTAAGAATTGCACTTTTGATATTTCATCCGGTGTTTATAACTCATCTGCTAATAAATTGATAACTAAGTACGGGCAGATTGATTTGTTAACCGGTACGCTGGTTTACGTTGACCCAGCGTTGGGTAAACAAGAGGTCAAGCAAGGTATTGTCGATCCAAGCACTGGGCAGATCATCGTTAAAGGTTATGTGAATCCCAAGACGGGAAAACCGGACGCTAACTATGGGAAAGTGATTTCCGTGTTGCTAAAAGACCTGGAAGTTGATGATAAGGGAGATATTAAGTATTCTGACTCGAGCGCTGTTAAAATCGACCCTAAGACATGTCAGATCTGGACTTATAGTTCCCATGATCCCTCCACTAAACAAGACGTGTATTCAACGGGACACGTCGACCCAACCACCGGTTATATCACCACTATTTATGGTTACTTCGACCCAAAATCCGAGAACATCGCAAAAACGCGTAAAGTCGACGCTGTGAACATCAAGATCGATCCTAGCACGAAGCAAATCTACTATAAAACGAACGAAGTCGATCCGCAAGGAAACCCAATTTACTCAACTTCTGAGATCGATACAAAAACAGGAGATGTTTACACGAAATACGGAATTGTGGATCCCAAAACCGGGAAGATAATCCTCATACGAATCTACTTAATATCCCAGGAGGACTCAACGGGGAAGATCAAGGAGATCGACCCGAAAGACTGCCAGATCGACGAGAAAACCGGGAAGATTATAAACGTAACCACGCAAACGGTCTACTGGTATAGTATGATCGACCCAGCCACTGGTAAAGTCGTCCAGATCGATCCGAATAATCCCCTGGTTAAGAACGCCAACACGAAGATCACGCAGGTCTTAACGCTTTCCGGGGAGATAAACCCCGTAACGGGGAAAATCCACACGGAATGGGGTAATATCGATCCTCAAACTGGTGATATCGATCCAGCGACTGCAAGACGTGATCCGTTAACGGGTGAATTGATTTTGAACTACGCCCAAATTGATCCGAGTCACTTTACCGATCTCAAGGACACTAAGGTGAACTACAAGTCGGAGACTGGTTTTGCTGATGATGTGAGCGATGAGGATATGGAGGCTTACGGGGCAGAGAATCTCAGGGACCTGCCGAGGTTACCCCACCATAAGACTACCTCGGCGCCTGTTGTTGTCAAGACTACGACGAAACAGATCATTACTAAGGATAGGGATGGTGTGACGCAGAATATCGAGGAGAAGGTTGAGGATGGCAGGACGGGAGAGGTGACAATCTCTAGCCAGCTGAATAAGGTGAGTTTGACATGGTTATGTGTACATAGTATTGTAGCGGTAAAAGAAAAAAAAACGAGATTTGTAGAGTAGTTTCAAACTAAGAAGAGCACAGTTGTATATGCAACCAATCATACCCAGTGTATGGTTTATAAAATGCCTATGTATATTTGGTTGCATATACAACTGTGCTCTTCTTAGTTTGAAACATCTATAGGAGCATTGATTTTGTGGAGTGTGTAGAGATTGTGTACAGATTTAATTTGGTAAACTGGTAAAACAGCGCTGCTGAGTGGTCACACTATGCTGTTAGCACACAAGTAAAACAGCCTAGTGTGACCACAGCATTACCGACGGTTCTTTGCTTTTTTGCGCTAGCTATTATAATTACAAAACATTTGCAGTAGACAACAAACACTTATCCTAAAATAATTAAAACCTGTCAAAATATCATTGTAAAACATTTTCTAGTGATTTTTCCTATTCTAAACCTGGCTTTCTGGTTTTGCCCTCATAGTTTAAAATAAATATTTACAAAATCAAAAAACCACTCAAACTACATTTTACGTTCCATTATCCTTCAAACACCTCTTAATATTTTAATAATTTGTTCATATATCTCACCGTCGCACAAATATTATTTCTTTTTATTTGCACCCGTTCGTTAATTTTATCTTGTCGATTTCGAAAAAGGCTGACGCTCCTGCTGATGACGGTAAGTCACCATTTGTAAGGGCGCACGCAGTCACAACCAGAACGGCAACCACCCACGAGGACCTCGGAACCAACGCCAGGACGCAGCAGCTCGAGGAGAAGACCGTAGCCCATTCGATGACATCTAGTGCCACCAGACAAGAGCAGAGAACGGTAACACAGCAAGTAAAGACGACCAGCACTGTCGTCACTGGCGATCAGGTTATTATTATTTTGTTTTATTTATTTTTATAGTTTTTTTTTTTTTTAATAGTTTTATTGATGCTATGAATTAATTGAGATTGTTTGTCATGCTCATTACTTACTGATTTAAATAACTTATTTGTTGCTTTGATTAATACTATTTGTTGTCATTTGTGTTATAATTGGTATTTTTACGTTACTCATAGAGAGCTAGATAGCTATCGATTAGTTAACTAGACGTGAGAATACCGGCCCTCATTGTCGTAACAAGTCATATTTAGGCAATTAGTCTCTAACTTTTGAAGTGTAAAATTCTCTTAACTAGCATAATACATGTACATATTTTTCTCAAAATAATTTGAGTTTGAAACCTATTTAAAAGCGATTCAAATTCAGCTCAAATTCGGTTATGAAATAGTTGTTACAAACGCCGCCGTGATGGCGTTGCATATCACATAAACAGCGGTCAGCTGTAGGTTCATAACCTAACTTTTTGTTTTTGTACAAATGCATGCTATTGTATGCGTATTTGCTGTGTGTATTTCCTGAAGGCAAAGTACCTCTTGTCTCATAAGTTTCTTGCCATGTTTCGTAAGCACAGCCACAACAACTCAAGTACTATACCTTCTATACGAAAGTTAGGTTATGTTAAGCGCCTTGTGCGCATGTCTGTCACATGTACTGTCAAATTGACAGCACATACTTTCAAAACTGTTTTATTTTTCAAATTGTGCTTCAAAACCATATGTTTAGGTGGTAATATATTGTTGAAGAAGAATAATGTAAGAGATATTAACATAACTTACAGAATAAAATAAAAACTTTAGTTTAAGTTAAAATTTTATAGTAGCATTGCATTTTTTGTATTGCATTATCTAAATTCTAAAGCAAGACAAGCTCCCTCACTATTTGTTTTATTCCATTTTATGTTTTATCGCAACCATTGCATGGCTTTATAGTTAACACGACGAGATAGCTACTGCTCGATCAGTTCAGACGATTCTGGAACCCCCATCGATCCACCGGATAGTTTGACTGGATATGACGCCTCTTTATCGAAGGTAAGTTGTGAACGCAAAAATACTTTCTGTACGTTTTCTTCTTTTCCGCAGAGAGGCAAGTAAGTAGGAAATGGTAGCTTGTTGTTATTAAATGTCTAAAAGTTTTCAGCACTCACTTGTTGACTGTTAATAATTTACACATATTTTATTAATCATTATGTTTCATTATACAGTACAACTTTGATAGATCGGACACTCCAATAATCCGAACGCTCTTGTCATCCGGACATTTTGGAAATTTTACCTCCCTAGTTCGGACGCAAAATATAATTTGCAGTTAAAACTAGGTAGAAAATACCAAAGTATTGTTTAACATTAATGTCTTACTGTAAAGCAACCGGATCACATAAATTGCCACTTAATATTAGCAATAGCGGCAAATCTAGAAGCTTTTAAATGCAGAATGAGCTCAATACCAGTTGTGTACAAGGCGTCTGATAAAGGACGGATGAGTAGAACATTGCTTACTGAATGTTTCGAAAAATATTTTAAGCCTGAAGTTAAAACATTTTTAACAGGGGTTAAAAAGGGCCCCAAAAAGCTCTAATGTCGATGCTGCCAACGCGTTTTGTTTGGGCATCAGGTGGTCTGCAGAAAACAATTTCCCATGGAAATCCTGCTTCTCAAAAGGCCCAGAGAAAAATTTACTAATGTAGCTGTATCCAAAAGAATATAAACAAAGATTGACACATTTTTAAAAAATAACTGAAATATTTTGCTTATTTAATCCATTTATGTTCAGAATTTAGTTTTTAATTTTATGTTTTGGTTATATGTGACCTCGGATGCGAAAAGGGACCTATCGTGCGAAAATAACGTGCAGCATAACGGTACATATCGGAAGAGACCTTACATGCGAAAATATTGTGCAAGATAACGTTATGACAGGTCCCTTTTTGCGTCCGGGCTCACATATATTCAAATATTCCCAGTTGTTTTCATCTTCATCATAAAAAATGACCCTTCCCAACAAAAGAAAAAAACCTCCAGTGATCCGGATACCTCAATAGACCGGACATGGTCAGGAACGATATATGTCCGGATTAGCGAAGTTATACTGTACATAATATTAGATTACTCATTTTAATTCTTTATAACTAGAATAATAAAATTTGCCATATTTGCCAACATAAATGAAATAAATTCGACAAAAAAATGAATTTAGAACCAGTTTAGAACATGAAAGTAACCAAAATCGAAAAAAACACTAACCAAAAAATTACTTTGCGCTCAATATATAGATGGCGCTACTTATTTTGACGTTTATCATAACCAATTTCTTTTTTTGGTAAATCCTGTTAACCGGTTAATTAGCTATCGGTAGTGCAACCCCTAGTTGCAATACATAGCAAAACGTCTTATTTAAAATCGTAGGGCGAACAACCTGGTGGAATCGTCCAGACGGAAAGCGTAGTTTACAGCGGAGATCCAACAATCACCAGATCTGCCACCACATCCGTGCCGTTGGTAGCAACTGAAGCCAGAAAAGTGCAATTGACCTCGGACGATGGGAATTACTCGGCAACCGGGGAGATCGTCAGTTCGCAGACCATAAGTTCGAAGACACGCACCGTAGAAACAATAACGGTGTGTAATTTAATTTGTTCGAAATCTTAAGAATGATGTTAGATATCTTAGAAATGATGTAATTAAAATCGTTTTTTCTTATTTTAGTACAAAACGGAAAAAGACGGTGTGGTGGAGACTAGAGTTGAGCAGAAGATTACGATTCAGTCTGATGGTGATCCGATAGACCATGATAGGGCTCTCGCTGAAGCAATCCAAGAAGCGACGGCGATGAATCCGGATATGACCGTGGAAAAGATTGAGATCCAACAGCAGGCTGGTACGCAGTAAGATGTGGGATTATGATTATTTTTAGATTATTGTTTGTCTATTAGCAGTGCTTTTAAAGATAGGATGAAAACGTAATATATATACATGGGCTTGCTTAGGTTAAGTATGTTTATGATTAAACAAAAAAAAACAAATCTTTGATATATTTAAATTCAATATGCTTCGCACGTTTTATGTACTGGTTTAAGGTTGGTGTATATTTATGTGTATATTTTTTATCAATATGTTGTTTGCAATACATTATCTGAATGTAGTGTTTGTGTTACATTTATATTTTTTATTAACAGAGCTATTGTAAAAATCTTCACAGTCGAATAATTTATGCAAGTGTTTTTCTAGGTTAAGTTGTACCGATTAAATATAGTTTTTTTTATTATTATTTTTTTATTTTGGCCACTACCTTCCGTTCTCGAGGGTTTTGGTAAAGAGTGAAGATATAATATATATGACAGATTGTGTTCAAAACGAAATTTCTAAAACGTCTATAAAAAAAAGTATTACTTTGTTGTCTTAGAGAACCCGTAGATTTTTATTTTTGACTCTAGCTAGAACCTGTTACATGCCTTTGTTAGTGGTTTTAAGAAGAATAAATTATTGTATAACAATGGGATGTTTTATTATACTCAATCCAATTTTAGGGAACCACTAAAATTTATGATGGTAAGTAATTTGCCTCAACGAGCGAAAGAATCTCCGCTCTGGTAGTGAAAGTATGAACTAAGTTTCGTCGGGATAACTTTGAAAGTTTATATGGTGTAGTATAGAAGAGTATAATTTTGCTGGTATTTAAATCAAAAGATGAAAAACGACAAAAAAGAAGCAGCAAAAGTAAAAACTATTGTTGCGTTCCACAATGCAACTCATCACGAAGGAACCACATTGTTTCTAAGTTTGACGTATTGCTGATCTAACTTCAAAACGAAATGTTTTTATTTAAGAAATCCACATATAGTCACATTTTCCTGCTGCAAATAACTTTTCTCCTTCTTCAAGGGGTTGTCCCTTATAATCGTATACATATTTTTTCAATAAGGGTTCAATAAGGATGTTAGCGCCCTCTACAGTCGCTTGTTCAGGCAAATTGGGAAAACACTCATAAAAGTACAAAAACAATACATGAAAAATTACTGAATACTTTATTAAGTACATACTTATAGCTTACATCATAAACAAAACACAATTAAAACCTATCATCACTGATTTTTGTTAGTGATGTATTCCCTGATTTGTTGTGTGATCCACTCCACTCCTTCCTGTAAACCCTCTCCCGTGAGGGCATTGCTGGCGGATATGTGCCACGGTTTATCCATGATTTTGTCCATTCCTAAGGCGGCGGCAACTTTGACGCTGCTCAGCGCGTCTTTGCAGTCTATTTTGTTGGCAAAGAATAAGATAGGAACTTTCCTGCTGCATATGTCCGGATGCTGTAGAAGCAGATCTAGCTCGTCCTTCACAACCACCAATCGGAGGCGGTCACTGCTGTCCACTACGAATATGATTCCGTGACAGTCCTTGTAGTAGTGCTCCCATAAATCCCTGTAGCGACCATGACCTGACATATCAAAAGCGGTGAACGCTAGATTTTGATCTGCAATCAATATTGTTTACTTAATACAAGATCTCGAGTCATGGTATAATGATTGTTAGAAAGTATGACACAATTCATTATATTTTATTTAATTTCAATGTTTTATGTACTTAGATCAATTCATATTTGACATGACTTAAGCAATATGACGTCATATGTACCCAATATCATGTCTTCAACTCTAAATCATTAGTTCATGATCTCGAGCCTTAGTTTTAATGTGAATATGTAAACTGAGCTAAAAGGCACTATTTCAATCGACAGTTGTTAGTCACTTTTGCCTCCTGCTTCGCTTTTTTTGATATTTTTCGAATCTCGAAATCAAAATATGATTTTAAATATACAGTAGAGCGTCGATAATCCGAACTAATTGGGATCGAAGTTTGTCACTAGTTGGGTTCATATTATCAAAATGTTTGCATATAAACTGTCTGCTGTATTACATATAAATTGTCTGCTGTATCAAGAAGCAGGAAAGTCTACTAATTTTCAAATTCTAATGCCTGATTAAAAATATGTTGATAATCTTCCCTTCAGTATTAATAAAGTATTTGAAAGATCTAAGGTTATTTGGGTCATTCAATCTGCAGTGGCTTATGTCACTAGTATTTACCTACTAGTACCTCATAGATAACTAATATATTATGCACCTACACCTGACTTGACATTAGTAACACACACATCGCACAGAAATCACTTACTTTGAAATCGCTCAACGCTAAATCCGACTGTGGGTACAATTTCAGACTTTTCAACTTTCTCCTCGTCATTTTTGAAGTGGTTGATGACCGTCGTCTTACCACTGTTATTTAAACCGATCACTAACACGTTCACTTCTTTTTTCTTAATACCTAAGAAGGACGCCAGTTTCTGGAACAGGCCCATTTTGCATGTTTGTATTGTGTGCGCTGCCGTGGTAGTTACAAAATAATCGATATAAACTTATGCTTAACTCTGTACATAGACAAGGGAACTATAGTCACGATCCATTTTCTGATTTTATTGACCGTAAACACTTTTATACAGAGTGTTTGAGAATTTGAGGATATCTCAATCACGTATCATGGCAATATCACAAAAATAAGAAAATGCGAAGCAAATGTCAAATCATAATTTTCTAAAAGGAATCGGAATCTCCTACGTTTGATTATGAAAGGACATCGGGAAAGGAAAGTTGCCGACGCAGATATTAATCTATCAGTAGAGGCGATCTATGACATCACCACGATAAAAAAAGCAAATTTCGGCAAGAGAGAGTACGACAGGGAGTCAGTGAAATTAGGATGGAAATCGATCTTGCTTCTCCAATTTCAAACCCAATTCAAGTTTGCCATAACGCTTGGCATTCTAATGTGTTACGCAATTGTAATGTACGAGGCTTCCCAAGCATTGGCGGTGATGGAATACGAAGAACCGATAGCCGCGTACATGACTGAAACTAAGGCAGTCGTCTTTTCCTTTGACATATTCTATGCCATAGATTTTGTATTTATGATCTGTTTTAAAAACACGGAATTACCTGGGATCAGCCATCGATACCAATCTAGAAACGCTTTACTGCTATTCGTGGAAGTCTTGACATTGGTTCCTATAGATGCCATCTTCTTTAACGTCGCCAGGCTTAAGAAGGCATCGTCAGTTGCTATGTTGAGATTGAGGTATGCCGTAAGAATGGTAAGGATTATCTATGACCGAAGGATACCTCCTGCCATGACGAAGGAACATGATGTTAAGAGAGTAACACTGCAGTTTCTTGTTGTTATCACTCTAATTGTGACAACCATGGCGGTTATTATGCACCCATACATGTGCAAGCTCAGTTGTAAACCGAACGACATAAATTATTTCTATCAGAATCTGTACGTGGCCACTGAGAAAATCACCGGGAAAGGTTTTGGAAATACGCATTTACATGGCCAAGTTCTTGACGAGGTTACCACGTACCTCTTGAGCATCATGAGCTTCCTGGCTTACATAGGTCTAGGTTACTCCACCAGTAGACTAGTTTGCACGTTCATCTCAAACGATCTCCACATATACTCGTTCCTGATTAAATATTCTAAGATCAAAGAAGACTTGGCTGCTTGGAAGAAAAAACACCAGAGCACGTGGAAGAATTACGACGAATCTCTGTATATCACCATACAGACTTATTACCACATGATCTGGGATAAGAAGCGATGGTATCTGAATCGTGTTTTCAAAGAGGAGGTGCTTCCAAAGATAATATTCAAGGATATCTACTTGGATATGTCGTGGAGTGCTTTGAAGCACTCGCATCTCTTCAGACGTCAAGCGGTGCACTTCCTCAGAGAGCTCGCCAATAGAATGAATCACACCGTCTATGCTCCAGGTGAGGTACTCTACGGAAGGTACCAAGAGAAATCCGGAATGGTGTATATTGTAACTGGTATTGTGCAGATTTTGTCTGGTGAGAATGGTGAAACGCCGATAATCTCATTGTCTGGAGGTATGATTGTCAATATGTGGTAAATTAGTAATTCTAAGTCATTGTTAAAGACTTTAGAAGATACGATATTGCTCAGGTCGGCGGCGAAACGCGAACGAAAATAAAACAAAGCCCAGTATGAGTAAAAACCTATATTTTACATTATTCTTGTAATTACAGGAACGTGTCTGGGAGAATCTTCTTTGGTGATTGATTATCCGTCGAGTTGGTCAGTAGTCTGCAAGACATACTGCGAGGTAACCATATTAGAGAAGAAAGACTTCATCAAAATAAGCTTGATCTATCCAAAGATCTTCAGAAAGCTGACCGCCAAAATCATCCATCGATACACCATGGCGAAACGGATGAAGCACGTTTACCAGTACCAGTGGGACAGAGATCAGGTCTCAAACTCTGATACACTGACAATGATGTGGATAAAACGAAGTCTGCATCAGCTGATCGACAGTCATAACCCGTTCTTCGACAAGATCACAGTATGGGATGACAGCTATGGTTTTTGCGCAGACTATCTCGACATGTTCGTAATCGCTGAAGACATAGAGTTGGTCAGCGATAAGATCTTCCTGAGGAAGAAATTCCCGTGCATATTTCAACCGGAATCGATATTTTTAGACGGCTGGAACTTCTTCGTCGCGCTCATAGCAACTGTGGTAGTTTTTGCATTTCCATGCTATATGATTTACTGCAAGACCATGACGTTCACCACGCATATGTTGGTCTTAGTATGCATCACTCTGGTGTATTGCACTGATATTTATATACAGTCTTCAACCGCTATTCGAACCAAGGATGTCCTCTTGTCGAATTTCTCCTCTGTGATCTATTATCGCCTCACTAACAGTTGGTTCATCATGGATATAGTTTCTGCGTTCCCATTCAGTGTGTTCTTAAACACCATTAACAACCAAATACCTTACGAGACTCTTTTATTGGCGGAAGTGAACAAGCTTATTAAGATATATAGAGTTTCGTTTATCTTCGAGAAGATCGAGAACCTCCGTTTCGCCAATAAGGTTGTCCTCAAGTACATTAAGGTCTTCATAATGGATTTCTTGTTGTTCTATTACACGGCGACCGTATTGTACTATCTCTTATGCGGAATGAGCGGCTGTCCTCGCGAATACATCAAGATTTTAAAGAAACTAACCGACAATGTGACCAAATCAAAGCTCCTACTTCATCTATACTGTTCGGCGGCGTTGTTTCTTGGGAATATAACCCACGTGGACTTTATGCAATTTCTCACTCTGTCAAATACGATCTGGATCATCCTCTTGCAGTTTCTTTACACTTTCATTGGTATCTTCACGTTGTCGTTTGTGTCGATCTTGGAGACGTTGAAGGAAAGTAGGGTGCACGAATTTAAAGAGTTCGTCTCGACTATGGATGTGGTGATGAAGGATTTTAGCATCAATCCGGATTTGCAGAGGCGTATCAAGTTTTATCTGAAGGACCATTTCTGGATGGACAAGGGCTTGACCATCTTGGAACCGCACCTGTTCAGCAGAAACATGTCGCCGAACTTGTACGCCATCACCAAGCAGGTGATCTATGGGAAATTTCTGCACGAGGTGCCGCTTTTTAGGCGTTTTGATGAAACTGTGGTGCTTCAGATTTCGCGTTGTCTCACATTGACGCACTATCCTCCAGGTTGGTAAAATAGGGAACTGTTCGTTACAAGAGTATAGATGTTTCAAGCCAAGGAGAGCACAGTTGTGTATGCAACCAAATATACGTGGGTCAATTATAAACCATACACTGGGTATAATTGGTTGCATATATCACTGTGCTCTACTTAGTTTAAAACTACTCTACTACAGTGTTTAGCCATAATGCAATGATATACAGAAGATACGACAACTTAACGTTTTATTTTGTTTGAATTAATAAAATGTTTCTTTTACTCACGTTGTGCTTTTGCGCTTGACATTTATCTGACGTTTACTTACCACACTACGTCATCAATATGGCGGCCGACATGCGCAATATCGTATCTTCGAAAGTCATTGTAGTCAATTTTATTGAATTTTTTGAACAATTTTGGCATCCGAACGCTTGAAAAGATGTCAAAGTAACGAATCCTCTTCCTAAAAGTAGCGAATAGTTTTACCAGCTTTGAAAACTAACGCTATTTTAGATCAATACTCACTCTACAGGTGAAGTCATCACTTACGCCGGTGAAGTTTGCAACAACATGCACATCATAGAGCATGGATACTGCCGCATACTATCTGAACACAAAGTGCTCACGATTGGTGACATTTTCTGCATGATCGAGACCTGCCTTGAAGTTCCCACCTTCTTCACCGTGATTACGTTGACCTCCTGCAGGATCTTGTCGATATCCTACAAGGACTACGCTAAGCTTAAAGCGATGTTTCCAAGCTTCAAGCAAACCGTCGAACGCGCGCTGGAATCCATACTACCCGAAGACTTGCACAGGATAGCTGCGAAGTATAGTTCTTCGGAGGAGTTCAACTTCGAGCGGGGTGTCCACGAGCCATTGGTGAGGAAGTTTCGTTTCAAGAAGATGCGACATAGATACCAGGAGAGTCGATACCAGTACCTCTCGGAGTTTGCCTCTTTCAAAGGCATCTGTCGGTTCTTCCTGCTTCCGTGGACTTTCCCAACCAATGGGAAATTTGTTTGGTACTGGGAAATCTGCAGGATTCTTTTCGCGTTTTCTGAGAACTTCACTATATCGTTCATGAATTTATGCAGCGATTGTAATTTGACTTACGTAGTGTTATGTTTTGATATCACAGCATGGTTGGACATCTATTGGAGACAACACGTCTGTTACTACAATAAGTTAGGTATTGAGGTGAGCCACCCCATGAAGACTGCTATTCACTACTGGAAGCATGGTCTCCTCATAGACCTGATAGCTTCTTTGCCTATTGAGCATATGTTCCTCGAGCGGCGAAACCCCTATGCTAGGATCAATAGAATGGTCCAGCTCCATCGGTTGATTAGCTTCGTACATTACATCGACAGGAACAACACTTCCCGATCGAAATTATTCCGTTTAGGAAAATATATTCCGATGTCTTTACTACTACTTAACTATCTGGCTAGCATCGTATTGTATACGACTTGCAATATGGACGAAAGTGGCAAGAACAAGCGTAACTGCATTGCAGATCGCTGGGCCAAAGATCATCTAAAGGATTCACAGGCTAGCGAACCGTTTAAAGATCACATGGCCAGCCTGATGGTGATTTCCATGGGTTTTATGATGATTGGCTTCACCAAGCTTCACTTCGTGTCGATGGTAGAGATTTTTAACTCGTGCTGGATGAATTTGACCGGACATTTGTTGTTTGTTTGGCTGACTGCGCGAACAGTTGCCAATAATTTCTATAGGAAGACCGATCTCACTGAGTACCAAGAGGCGATGAATAATCTTCTGCTCTTCGTCAACTATAAGAAGATCGATAAGAACATCAAGAAGGAGATTATCGATTATTTCGAGTATATGTGGAAGAAGACCAAAGGAAAGAATCTGGTTGATCTTTTGAAACCTTTCAGTACCGCCATCAAGGAGGATATCCTCTACGATATGTTTGGGAAGAGCATGAACACGTCTTCTATCTTCTCGAAAGCGCCGCAGTCGTTCTTCAAGAGCTTATTCTTAGGGGGGAAATATGAAGTATACATACATAAAGGTAAATATTCCTATATTCGTAGCGTAGCAAAAGCAGAACTGTCTATTAATTTATAATTTATTTTAAATCGAATTCACAAACCCCCAAACAACTTTTATTTCCGCCCTTGAAAAAAGTTGGAAAAGGCTGATTTAATGATATACTTAAACGAGTTTGGACACTTGTAGGTGCTAAATTTGTCTAAGAAGTTGATTGGTGTTTGTCCAAAAGATTGCTTCAGCCTCTTGAGATAATTTCTTCCGGTGTATAACCCTTTGGACATTCATTGGTGCAGTATATGCTTTAAAAAATTGAGTTTGCCCGATAAGTTTGATTGGTGTTTGTCCAAAAGCTTCCTTCAGCCTCTTGAGGAATTTTTTAATGACTTAAATGAGTTTGGACACTCGTAGGTGCTAAATTTGCCGAGGAAGTTGATTGGTGTTTGTCCAAAAGGTTGCTACAGGTTGTTGATGAAATTTCTTCTGGTGTACAACCGTTTGGACATTCATTGGTGCAATATTTCATTCAAAAAGTTGAGTTTGCTTGATAAGTTTGATTGGTGTTTATCCAAAATCTTTCTTCAGCCTCTTGAGGAAATTTTTAATGACAGTGTACATTCGTAGGGGTATACTACTTGAATAGCTCTATCGATTGACATATGTTTCATTAAGAAATTCGAACAAAAAACGTTATGGATATCTTTTATGGCTATCTTCTTCCCGGTGAAATGTTCTTCTTTCTTTTTTTAGGTATTATCTACCACGTGAACGACGTGCATGGCTTCATATTCGTTCTTCTCAAAGGCCACGTTGAAATCCTTGGTCCAGACTTCAACAAACTCTTAATTCTATCCGTCGGCAGTATATTTGGCAACCTGGACAATTGTCAATTGAGCAGACAGACGCTGACTTTGGTGGCGAAAGGTCACGTTGAAGTTATGAAAATAAAGACGACCTACTTCCACAGCGTGCTATCGAAGTATCCACGCGTGCTTCACCGTTTCATCCGCTTAACAGCGATCAACGTGGACTATTTGGAAAACCTGGAGAAGATCCACAGCGTCATGGCATCGGCATTATCTTCGGCGATATTGTATCTGCCAAAGAGAAAACGCTCCTGGTATTTTTCTTGCTATCTGCACATCACGAAGATTTTCGAAGAGAACATAGCCACCAGGGTGATTAAGACAACCATCATGGTCGTCTGTTGCTTTTGCGGTTTCCATCTGGAACTATACCAACTCGGAAGCTATGAAGACGACCCATTCTTCGTCGCGACCTTGTATGCCTTGGACGCCGTTTACCTAGTGAAGATTTACCTGCATTTCCACATCGCGTACATTGATGATTCGGGTCTTCCAGTTAATAATAGGGTTGACATTGCTAGGAATTACATCCGACAGAAGCTAGGGTTTTATTTCGATTTGGCGTCATCACTGCCCATAGAGATTATAGCGTTTGCGTTTGTGACGCATCCATCCTTTTGGATTGTGTGGTCATGGCTGAGAAAGAATCGCCTGATTAGAATCGTGCTTGTGTTGTATTTCTTGAAGAGCAGCCAGGAGAAGTTGCACGTCAACATCAAAGTTGTGCGGATCGTCTATACGATCACGTGGATTACCATCGTCATCCAGTCCATGGCCGTACTTATGCTATTCTTTAGATTCTTGAATTACGCCGGAGGCAGGAATGCGATCAGCGAAGAAGCTGCAACAAATCTACTCATTGAAACATACACCATAATCATCTATAGCGTTTCTGGTGCAGCCTTGACCAATCTCAATACACCATTCACAGCATACATCGTTGTAAACAGTGTCATCATCATGCTCGTATGCAGATTGTTCCTCATGCTGTTTATATCAGAGACGTGCTCAATGCTGGAAAACGCAAACCAAAACAAAAATAAGTACCGACTGTTTACGTTGTATCTCATGTATCAAGTAAAGGAAGAAGATGTCTCAGTGCCTCTCCGGAAACGCATTGGCGAGTATCTGAACTTACTTTGGACGCATAATAAAGGCGTCCAATTTCCCAGATTGTTGAAGGAAGCGCCTTGTTATCTCAAAGAAGCCATACTTAACGCGATGTATGGCTTCCATCTGAGGAAACATCCGTTGTTGATGCACTGTCATACTGATTTAATCCGGCAGATGGCGGCTACTTTTGACGTGATCATATTCTTCCCTGGTAATTTTGTTACGTACGTTGGTGATGTTGATGGGTGTATGTACTTTATACATAAAGGTGAGGTTAATGCGCTGATTGAAGACACCATGTATGAGGAGACTTTTGTTGATGTCTTGGAGACTGGAGATTACTTTGGCTTGGATCAGGGCTTGTACAAGAATTGTCTCCATAATTACACTTATAAAGTGACGAAGTACTCGGTGATTTTGGCTCTGCAAAGGACTAAGTGGATTCACCTTTTAGATTTCTTCCCTGCTTCTAGGAGGGTGTTGTTTGAATTGAGAGACATGTATATCTATCAAGAAAACCAGTAATATCGTTAAGAATTTGAGAGAATATGTATTATTCAATATAATTATATAAGAATTGTGAGTAGTAAACAATTGGTGTATTATTTATTATTTTGTTACCTAGAAAGTTTTCCGGGAGTTTTGAAAATTGGTGATTTTATAGATTTTGATGTGCTCTTTCCAAATTTCTACTATGCCACCTCCTATCATTGCCGCTCGCGCCGCCATATTGAAAAAATGGCGCCTAAACAATTTTAAAAATAGTTATATAATAAATAGTTTTCGCACCAATTGAATATTGTACTTTTAAAAATGCTATTGTTAATCAAATTTCGGATAGTCGGCGAAAAATAATCTATTCACGACCAAATACGGCCCTGCGTGTCTAATGTGTCCTAAGCATAGGATAAAAAATTAATCCGGCCCTGTCTATTTTGTTACAGCATCGTTGCTAGGCAACATCAACAAAAAATTACTGATTGGCAAGCCATATTTTGCTCTTTCTTGCTTAAAATGTTATTCGGGTAATACTAGGTAGGATTTAGTCAATATTACTGCAATTATTGATTTCCTTCAGTATTTCAGATGATCGGTGTTCACTATCGTTTCCGGGCTAAACCCCTGCTGTATAGGCAACCAGTCATATAATCAGAAACGGTAGAATCCGTCGCAAGCGCCCTCTAGCGTCGGATTACTTTACTTCCCGTAGCATATTCTTTGACGACGGTCTCGAAGAATCATTTTATTTTGCATAGCCGACAATCATGTCAGAAGAAGCGGTCGATGTGGTGCAAGAGACGACGCCGGCGATGGAACAACCGCAAGTAGAGATCACGCGGGAATCGGCCGAGATGAACGGACAGGACGAAAAGGTACCCTATTTCATATATATTTACACTCCACCAACTCAATTCACAGCCACCCTTCACCATTTTTTGGGGACACCCAATCCAGGTCACAAGTTCAACAAAAATAGAGCGTAGCGAACGCGGAAAGTTAATAATCCATATGGTTTCAGGTGAAGGTCGACGAAGTAGAGTGCTCCAAACCCAAGACCGAGACAAATATGTTGAGTTACGACAGCACCGGCAGTTACAGCGATAACGAAAACGAATCCGGCAGCGGTTCGGACTCCGAGAAAAGTGTTAATTTCGAACGGGAAGAAGGAGATGGGCAAGAGAGTATTCCTACAAAGAAAGTAGACGACGACGAAGACAAAAAGAACCCGCAGTATATCCCAAAACGTGGAACTTTCTACGAACACGATGACAGAACTGCAGACGACATGTAAGTTTGTAAAATTTTTTATTCTTAACGTTGTTTAATGCAGTGAAATGTACAGAGAGGAAGCAGAACCTGAAAAAGAGGATAAAGATAGCAAAAAGAAGGTCTGGCAGGATAAGAAAGAAAGATGGAGTCACGATAAATTCAATGATTCAGATCAAGCCCCAAAATCGAAGTCTGAACTGGTGGCAATTTACGGTTATGATATACGTAATGAGGATGGGCCCCCAAAAGCTAGGAGGCGTAGACGTTACGGGTAAGAAATTTTTTATTTCACGACAAAATATTCTGTAAGATTTTGTTGAAAAACATAAGTATAAAATAAGTAAGTAACGAAAACATCAACAAAACTGGTCAACTTAACCTCTAAAGTTTAATTGTCAAATTTCAGAGTAACCAACCTACAATATTTTTCATGGCTCAGTAGACATTTGTTTCATTGAACATCTTCAATAACTTATTTATAGACAAATTCTTATAAATTCATTTTTCTACTTTGCATTCACAATGCACACATTGTAACACTGTTTTCGGTGTTACAATTAGCAAATTGTAACACCGTTTTTAGTAACTTTTTTCTAAGATTGGTGACATTGATATCAAATACATGTCAAACGAAAATACACATAACCACAAAAGTAAGCACAAACTGATTTTTTAGAATCGCACAAACTGCGAAGTATGTATATTTTTATACATATTTAAACATGCGTGTTGCATCCTAGGTTTCGTACTACTAGTATATGATGGTATATAATAATTATCAATAATTACTTTTTCACAGATATTTGAATTTAAGTGACAGATGACAGTGTTACCAACGGTTGCACCCATAAATACTCTAGATTGGAATTTTACCTAATATACTTCTAAATTTTTATAAAATTAATGACGCAAAGTAGAAGAAATTGTATATTACACTCGTTTTATAAGACATATTGGCGCATTCGTTCATTTGGGGCACTCGTTGCTGGCGCTCCTCGTGCCCCAAACAACTCATGCGCCAATTTGACGTCTTATAAAACTTGTATAATAATATACTATTTCTTTTTACTTATTAACAATTATTTAGCAAATATTTTTATAGTATGTTGGCTATATGCTTTAGGAATTGATATATAAAATGTCAAACAGAAATGTCAGAATTTCGGTAACAAAAATAACAAAACTGATCAACCTAACCTCTAAAGTTTAATTGTCAAATTTCAGAGTAACCAACCTACAATATTTTCCATGGCACACTAGACTTTGTTTATTGAACATACTACATAACCTAATGTTTTGTCAAACAAACTGTCAAATAAATGTCAAATAATAGATAGAGCTGTATAATTTGTTGTATAGTCTGGACCCACCTTAACAGTTTTGTTCGTGGATTTTTCATTACTTATTTATTTATATCACTTCTAGTCGTGGGCCTAATAAATATACTAGGAATTGGGAGGATGGTGAAGCTTATGGAAAGCCTACGGTGATTAGAAAGCCGGGAAGGAAATCGAACAGATCTAGGAATGAGTCGGATCCGTCTGAAAATAACTCCGATGGTGAAGAGAGACAAGGCGAGGAGGAAGTGCCTACTAAAACTATCACCGTTTCTCAGGATAACTTTAAAACTGAACATGATAGGGATAATAACAGGTAAATATTTGTGTATTATCCGGAACGGTGTATAATCTTACTTATGAGCTTTGTGGGGATTTATTTTTTTATCATTGTTGCATTTGGTATTAGAATAAATCTTTAATTTGTGGTGATTGTGTGATTATGTGATAAGGTTTATCATATTGTATAATGTATATATTGTTCATATTGTTAAGTTAATTTAATATGATTGGTCGTGTTTGTAATGCATATACAAAATGTTTATTTTGATGATTATTTTAATTTTCAATGTTTGGTATATATTTCCCCTACTTTCTCTTGTGATAGATAATTAGTTCTATATACCTTGTATATTTCTAATATAGTATGCATGGCATTACTCCATCCAAGTCAATCAGTTCCACATAAATAATGAAATCTCTAAAAGTCTAATATTTATATTTATTTAGGATAATAGGAAAATAAATAAACAGCAATGAACTATATTAGGTTTTACAAATTATATTTACAAAATAGTTTTCCTTTAACAAGATGGTTAGAGAACAAAAATTTCAAAATCTATAAAGGAATTTAAAGTCGTTTTGACCACAGACTATATTTGTACCAAATTTTTAACAGTGATAATCAAAATGTTCACACTTTTTTGAGTAGTTTTCTTTAAACAATAAAGAAAAAGAAATAAATATCGTATGTGAGCCAGAAAACCAAAACTGGGTTTTAAACATGCTAACACTTTTACAAAAATTTTTTTTTTCATTTTCCTCAATTTCTCAAACTATCACACCTTCTCTGCAGAATCCAGACGCACATAGCGGAGGAGCGTCCCTACCACAAACCCAGACCGGACAGGGAACCCTCCTCCCGGAACGGTCCTCCCTTCCAGAACGACAGACCCCCGAACCGAAATAATCCTCATCAACGCGTCGGAACCGGTAGAATTTCAAAACCCAGGCGGGAGTTCCAAGACACCAGGGACTACCAGGGCTTCACGAAGACCCGCCAGTTCAAGAGTTCCGCCCCTCCGCCGAAGCAGCAGCCGCAGCAAAACAAGGGACCACAAGGTCATGCCGACCAACATCCCGGCAAGAATCAGAACAATGTACAGGGCTTGGAACGCGACATGGGCAGGATGAATATTCAGGAACAGCAGGGAGGCTATAATAAGCCGAATGCAAAGCATAACGGCGGGAATAGGCAGGGTAGCGTTCCCCCGAGGCTACAGAGTGAGCAGAAGGGGTCAAAGAGGTACAGCTCCATACGTCAGAGGTCTCTACCGGAAACTGCAAATCCTCCGTTCCCTCAGCAGCATAGTAATTTTTATCCAAATGGTAAGTTAAGTTCATAAAATTAATGAATTTGCTTAAAAATGATTGACAATTTTAACAATTAAGAAGTGGTTAAACAATTTTAAGCTAAAATTTGGCCTGTGCTTTTACTTAATGCAGGAGCTATATTTATATCATTGTATTGATCTAAGGAATTAAAAAAAAATGGCACAAATTAGAGTATTATATATTCAGATCAAAACAAGAACATCCACCTAAAAAAATGACAAATGTTTATCTCAAATAACTTAATTATAGACAAATTCTTATAAATTCATTTTCTTTTGACTTTAACAATTATTTAGGAAAAACAAAAACAACAAAACTGGTCAACATAACCTCTAAAGGTTAATTGTCAAATTTCAGAATAGCCAACCTATAATATTTTTTTTCTACTTTGCATTCACAATGCACACATTGTAACACTGTTTTCGGTGTTACAATTAGCAAATTGTAACACCGTTTTTAGTAACTTTTTTCTAAGATTGGTGACATTGATATCAAATGCATGTCAAACGAAAATACACATAACCACAAAAGTAAGCACAAACTGATTTTTTTTAGAATCGCACAAACTGCGAAGTATGTATATTTTTATACATATTTAAACATGCGTGTTGCATCCTAGGTTTCGTACTACTAGTATATGATGGTGTATAATAATTATCAATAACTACTTTTTCACAGATATTTGAATTTAAGTGACAAATGACAGTGTTACCAACGGTTGCACCCATAAATACTCTAGATTGGAATTTTACCTAATATACTTCTAAATTTTTATAAAATTAATGACGCAAAGTAGAAAAAATAGTATATTACACTCGTTTTATAAGACATATTGGCGCATTCGTTCATTCAAACAACTCATGCGCCAATTTGACGTCTTATAAAACTTGTATAATAATATACTATTATGGCACAGTTACATTTTATTATATTTATATCATCTTTCTTTTTATTTTCTTTAACTAAAATAATAAACACAAACAGAATCTCTTTGACGCATAATTTTCATTGAATCGTTTGCAGAGTACAGCCAGCAGAACCAGCAGGCGCCCCCGCAGGGAAACCTGATATCGGGCGGGTCGATCCACCCGCAGGGCGGGCAGATGCCGCCACCGATCCCAAACCCGGCTCTTGCGCCTCTGCCCGCCCAAGTCCCACCCGTCACCACCACCCCTCTTTTGCAGGCTCCCCCTCCTCAGTATCCGACGCCGTTCCCGCCGGCCCCGCAGTTCATGCAGCCTGGCGTAGCCCCGCCGTCGTTCATACCGCCGCAGACTGCTCCTATTATTAACTACGGACAGCCGCAGTACCCGCAGGCACCCTTCCAGGGATTCCCACAACAATATAACGCTGTGGTAAGTAATTTTTTTTATATTTTAATATTTTTTTTCATCAATCAATTTTCTTTGTAGAATCAACCAACTGAACTATATCAGCCTCAAGGAGGTATAACGTACTATTCAACTCAAGAGCAGCAGGCGGCTCAGAGGGCGGTTCCAACGAAGAGACCGAAGGCGGCGATACCGATAGTGGCTCCGCCGGAGCATAGGGGTAGGGGTCGAAGCAGCCAGAGGCCGCAGTTGCAGAACGATGGTGAATTGCAGGGCGATGCCAGCCCCGATAGCTCGGAGAAGTTTGAGGACGCAATAGAAATCGCGGCGGCGCAATGATCGACGCTACTAACGTATTATGTTTAATAATGTTGCTTTTTTTACGTTTTAATCCTGAGAAAGAACACAGTGTATATGGATGTAGGAAGCTATTTATTATTTCTATTCTATAAGTATCTATCTAATTTATGTTAAGTTTTCTCGTGTTTTTTTTTTTTGTTTTTCTCTTCGTTTTTTATTAGTTTCGGTTCTTGCCGCTATATAATGTGCGCGTTATTCAAGTAGTTTTGCTTTTGGTTTGACGTTTGGACATGGTGTCTCTTGCGTTTCATTGCTGTTTTTCTTTTTTTATAAATTATATATTATATGAAATTGTATCGAAACCTGAGTGTTATTGTAGTATAATATATAGATCAGAACAAAATGTGAATGCGATTTTAAGATGTATTATTTAAAACTTTTTAACTTTGGACTATTTGCTATATATCTGGTATAAATTATTAAAAGTTATATACAAATGTATCTTGTTTTTGTTTTTCCACATGTTCCCACCCCTCTGTAGACACTGAATTAATTAATTAAGATATTAAGCCTCAGATAACTGTATTTCTGAAGTAAAGCATAATTGTATGGTAGAACACAACACAAGCAGATTAACCAAATTCAAATATAGCAGAATAAAACTCTAAAAATTCTACATAACATCGACAGATTGACTCCTACAAAACAACTCTACAGTGGCATTATAGATGTTTCAAACCAAGGAGAGCACAGTTGTGTATGCAACCGAATATACGGGGCTCAATTTTAAACCATACACTGGGTATAATTGGTTGCATATGTCACTGTGGTCTAGTTAGTTTAAAACTACTTTATGATTTTGATAAATTTTTGAATGGAAAGATTATTATTATTAATTGTGAGAGAGACTTTTAAATACATAAATTTACGATTATTTATCCTATTGCTGCAATGTATTAATTTAAGGCCCATATCTGATTTTAATGGACTATTAAATTACAGAAGAAAAGTATAGATGTTTCAAACCAAGGAGAGCACAGTTGTGTATGCAACCGAATATACGGGGGTCAATTTTAAACCATACATTGGGTATAATTGGTTGCATATGTCACTGTGCTCTAGTTAGTTTAAAACTACTTTATGATTTTGATAAATTTTTGAATGGAAAGATTATTATTATTAATTGTGAGAGAGACTTTTAAATATATAAATTTACGATTATTTATCCTATTGTTGCAATGCATTAATTTAAGGCCCATATCTGATTTTAATGGACTATTAAATTACAAAGGAAAAGTATAGATGTTTCAAACCAAGGAGAGGACAGTTGTGTATGAAACCAAATATACGGGGGTCAATTATAAACCGTACACTGGGTATAATTGGTTGCATATGTCACTGTGCTCTACTTATAGTTTAAAACTACTCTATCAGAGAACTAGACATACGATACGAAAAAGAAACACAAGCAGACACTACTAAACAGATTCAATTACCAGATACAATGTACCAAACCACATCAAAATCTTAAGCAATGTCCCTGTCAAATCAAAAATTAGAAATATACTGAAAAACTGCGCTGAAAAACAACAACAGCTCCCAAAAAAAAAAAATAGGTTGATAGTTCTCGATTTATAAGCTATGTTCATTTCATTTTGTTGGTAGTTTTGATTACTTTTGGTGGAAACCGGGTTGTGAATCCCGGAAAACCCTGAATACTCACACAAACATGAAATCCACCAAAAGTAACCACATCTACCAATCCAAGTGAAATCAACATAACCCATCAATCGTGCTATATCATGGCTATATCCCGCAAAAGTAAACTTGAGCCAGGTGTGTCTGTTATTCTGATACAGCGAAGTGTAGAGCAGGTAGTGATCATGGTGCAGTGTACCCTGGTGCGATGGTGTAGCAGCAAAAATGGAATTTATACCAAACAGTAAGGTTAGTTTTTGACAATTTTTCTGCTTTCCGACTAGTAATACTTTTCTTCTACCCTTAGAAGGAAAGTATTGTAATCGACGGAAAATGACGTTTCTGTATGTATGTCTGTATGTATGTGTGTGTATGTAGAGTAGTTTTGAACTAAAAAGAGCACAGTGACATATGCAACCAATTATACCCAGTGTATGGTTTATAAATTGACCGTGTATATTCGGTTGCATATACAACACGGGACAATGGATAGCGCTGAAATTTTGCATACGCATTTAGAATTACCGGGGGACGAACTGGATTGGTTTTGGTAACAATTTGACTACCGCAAGTGGCAAATTGTTACATGCATCGTCTTAGGGATTAATCCGATTTTGAACTAACTGATATCTGTTCATCCTCCAATTACAGTAAATACGTACACTAAATTACAGACCAGTGGGATGGATGGTTTACGTGCTATAAGAGTTTATAGAAGCACTTTGACAGAATCCACAGTCTTCGTCACTGTGTGGCGAATTTTGACAAACGTCAGTGCCACTGGCATGCCATGACATTAAATATGTCAGTATGACGAATGTCATTATGTCATAGAAACTGACGTTAGATAAGGTCCAGAGTGGATCTGTCTTAACAAAATTGAATAATTACAAAACTGTTCCGACACTTCAGTGTACCAATAATGTAGTCGGAACATAGGGTTTAAGCAATGACTGAAGTATAATACTTTTTTTTAAATTAGGTACATTACTACACATTTTATCTGTGTTGTGAATTCGACATGATGTTTTGTGGTCTAAATTCCGATCACCCTGGTCACATGCATCTGCTTAGAATGATACATACATAATATTGTAAACACCTAGGCGCTCTCAACACCATATCCATCACAAGTCAACTGGCCAGGTCTGTTGATAATTTAATCAGCGTTGGTGGGCTCAGATATTTATCCCACATCAGATTCTCGCACTGGATGTTTATTATTGCTTTATTTCATAAAAATGGCCATGTGTTAATTGTCATTGTTGATTTTCTTATAGCCATAAAAGCCATCGACGACGCTAAACAAAGATATCAATCAAAGTCAATTTCTCGCACTGGCGCTGCGGCACTAGATATTATTTGTCAAATTCATAGAAACGGTTATGTTTGAAATATTATTATTTATTATTTCCTTATAGATAGAAGGACACTGACAGGCCTTTATCATCCATTTATCATCAAACCTCCAATAACTTCTTTCAATCGACGTTAGTAATAACTAATTTTTTAATTCTCTGCTTGTTCGAATCATCTAATAGTATATTATTATACAAGTTTTATAAGACGTCAAATTGGCGCATGAGTTGTTTGGGTTGGGTTGGGTTGGGTTGGGTTGACAGTTATACAAATTTTTAGAGGTTAGACTTGACCAGTTTTGTTCTAGTTTTTGTTAAACGCCAGAAAATTTGGCGTTTCTGAATGACGTTTTATGTGTCAATTCCTGAAGCGTATAGCCAACATAAATTTAACAAAAAATAAATTACACTAAATTTTTTTTTTATTGAATATGTATCATGTATTATTTTCTCTAGCCAGTATGATGTTATTTATTATTTACTGTTATTTTATCGCTTGTCAAACCGAGAATCTGTGCAGTTTTTTTTTCACACAAGTGATTGTTTCCGAAAGTTATTGTAAACACAAAACCCACGGAACAGTTAATTGTTTTCTTGTCTCTATTACTTGTTTTTCTCGTGCCGTATTTGTGTAACGGATTTTATCAGTTTTTGCGATGCATATTAATAGAATGTGACAGATTGTTTGTTTGTGTCCGCAACGTATGGATCAACACGTACCTATGTACTATATTAGTACATATATTATTATACAAGTTTTATAAGACGTCAAATTGGCGCATGAGTTGTGAACGAATGCGCCAATATGTCTTATAAAACGAGTGTAATATACTACTTTTTCTACTTTGCGTCATTAATTTTATAAAAATTTAGAAGTATATTAGCATTGCTTATAATATACATACACAATGATATTAGGTAAAATTCCAATCTAGAGTATTTATGGGTGCAACCGTTGGTAACACTGTCATCTGTCATTTAAATTCAAATATCTGTGAAAAAGTAATTATTGATAATTATTATATACCATCATATACTAGTAGTACGAAACCTAGGATGCAACACGCATGTTTAAATATGTATAAAAATATACATACTTCGCAGTTTGTGCGATTCTAAAAAATCAGTTTGTGCTTACTTTTGTGGTTATGTGTATTTTCGTTTGACATGCATTTGATATCAATGTCACCAATCTTAGAAAAAAGTTACTAAAAACGGTGTTACAATTTGCTAATTGTAACACCGAAAACAGTGTTACAATGTGTGCATTGTGAATGCAAAGTAGAAAAACTTTATTATTATCACCAAAAACTTTAACCGGAAACTCAGTGATGGTTAACATAAAATACAGAACCTCTAGGAATGAAGTCGACGCTTGTTTTAGATACCTTTGTTTTTCTCTTAGCAATATTCTCGTTTCCTGTCTCGATTTAATTAAAATCGCCTTATTAAAATATACCTAGCCCAGTGCGCTTTCGGGGAATTTCGTCCTAGTTATGGTGAGCGCCACGTCATTTTCCTTTATTCTCCGCCGGTATAATGCAATTAGAAACAGGGCATTTGCATGTCAAACGAAATGTATGCGCCCGCACACTAATCCCCCGCTCTAAGCAATCTAATATATTTCGCCCGGTATTATCAACGGCGTGTTCGAAACGCGCCGGTTAATTGTTTTCCCTTTAAACAATTACCGTCGTCGGTGCAAAAGGAAACAACAACGACACTAACCGCTCTGGCAACGGCTGGAACGCTACAACCCAAAGCGCAACTGAAGCCTATCACAAAGGCACGAAGCTGAGGAAAATAATTGTTGTAGATTTAGCTTGTTCTTGTTGCACTTCGTCCCTAACCGCGCAATGCAAGAAAATGTAAATTTGCAAGTTTGTTTTTTTTTTTGGGCAGTAGTAACAAATTATATAAATTCAAAGAATATGCAAAACTGCCGCTTTCAAGCTGTATTTTGATGAATCGATAAAAGCCACCATTCAGAAGGATCGTGGGGAATATCAAACTCGTTCATAAGACCTTCAACATCGTGACATATCACGTAAAGATCCTTCCATATGCTTTGAAAGGTGTGTTAGGCTTTGTAAATGTAGACACTGTCACACCTCGTGCGAAAAGATTCCATTCCTGTAGCCTAGAACCCAATAACTCGGCTTTTTCTTTTGATAAACCTAAGTCTTTAACCCAATCATTCAGTTCGCACTGGTTTATAAGGTGAGGTGTTCCTAAAACTTCAAATGGTGAATCTTCACGACTGATTTGACAGAGTGATTTCAGACTCTCAAATCAATCAGACAATCAAATCAAATCAGGCAAGTTTCTTCAAACAGGCGAAATTTCTTCTGTGTCAAAAATCGAAGATGATGAAGTGGATGGTGCACTTGGGAGAGGATGGTTCCCTCCATGGGGGATAGGCCGCGATGCTGATGGAAAATTTGGATATTTTATTTTATGCTTATCCTTCTTCGAACATCCGGAGATGCTAATCGTGCAAAAATAGCAATCATCTACATGAGTGGAAGGCTCTCGCCACAACATGGGAACTGCAAACGGCATTTTCTTTTGCTTCCCTTTCATCCACTTTAAAAGTCCGATCTAACAGGAAATACAGCATATATTAGGTATTCATAGCTTTTCAAGAAATGTGATAAAATGTGGTAAAATCATTTCTTCCGAACCATTTAAGATAGACAAAATCCAATACCACCGTTGAAATCAGCGTGAAAAACTGAAGTATGGTTTATAATCTTTACCTTTCGTAGTCTTTCTGTTATCTAACATTAATTAAACTTTATTAAAACCGAAATTTCATTTTTACTCGTGTAAAAGTTCCAATTAGACACTGTGCGATGACAGGGGCTTATCCACCCCCGTCCCGATGTGAAAACCAGCACCACCGACACCGGGGGAAACCGGGGAAACTATCCGACCGTGCAATTTAATACCCGACACCTAAAAAGAATTGTATTTCGTGCCGCATTCGTGCGCTTCTTTACAATTCGCATCGTAAATTACACGAATTACTACCGCCTTCAACGCGGTTACTTGCAGACGTTGTATGCAAAATTGTGAATTCTTTCGGTCTTATTCTGGTGGTTTATGGTCTATTTTACTGCACTGTGCAAAGAGTTTCGTTCAACTAGCTTAGGACCCACGTTGAAGAAAACTGGATCATTTGTAATAAAAATTTGGGAGATATAAAACGGTTAAACCAAAAAATTACTTTGTTGATGTTTATTTGAAAAGATAGATTGAAAAATACATGTTTACATTAGTAGTTTTAATTTTTAGAATGTCCAGTTTCAGAAATATTGGTCATAAGATTCAATTACGTTATTAAGATGATATAATAATTGTTATACACGAGGTCTAACGAGGTCTAAAACAACAAGTATTCATTATATCCTTATTATATCTATCTGTTCTTGTTATGTAAATAGTGTTAATAAACACATGATAAGAAACACAAACAAAGGATTGAAGTTGCTGATACTTTGTGTAAAGTTAACACTTTGTGAACATTTCGGCAAATATCTCATACTTCAAACAAACAAGTTTTCTTTGTAGCTATCAAAACATCGCTGCTATGTACGAAAAAAAAAAACATAACCTATTATGTCATTTCGATAATGTATGTTATTTTATTAAATAGCCTATGTTAATACCAACAATGAAATAAACAAAACGTCAATGAAACAAATTACACTAGTCAACAGTCAAAATGTACATTGGATGCGACTATTTTTTTTATATATACTAAGGCCCTCTAAACTCAAAAATCGCACAAAAAAAATGGATACGTTTTCGAGTTACAATTTTTTTTCTTTTTTTTGTTTTTTTTTTTTTGGAGAGGTAGTTCGACTATTTGGAGCATATCTCGAGTTAGGAACGTCCAATCTGGTCGCCCGGCACATAAAATTGAAGCTAATTGTATCACCAACAATTGTCACTCATATAGTTTTTCAATCGCTTCAGTAGTTTTAGCGCAATAGGCCACGATATTATAAAAATTTGGCCAAAATGAAAATGGAACATTTACTCTATCACCTGTAAAAAGTAGAAATCGTGGAAATATAGTTAGTTTAATATTTTTTACGTAGAGTTTGAACTTTTACGAAGAGAACAAGGTATTTACGATTAAAATCTATGCAAAAATAGCGAAGTTATGGTCATTTAAGATTGATAGGTACCAAACTACCAAAATTCTACTTTTTCTCTGTTTACAAGTTTAATTCATTGTGCTTAGTTTTAATGTGATGTTTTCAATATAAAGGAGATTAGAAGTGAGTTTGATTGCTGCTTCGCCTTATATTCTTGTCGAAATCTGTTTTTCTTATGAGGAACCAGATATAGTTGCCCATCATTTTTTCAATCCAAAATCCCTGATAGCGCCGCTCAATAGTCTTCATTTCCTAGTGAAACCTCTCACCATGTTCGTCACTGACGTCACCAAGATTCTCAGGATGAAATCTTCTCAACTGCTAGCTCCAGGTGTATACCGTATCCCATGTGCTTGTGGCAGTGTCTACATTGATGAGACAAAGCGCTCTGTCAGCGTTGGGGTTTCAGAACATGAACGTTGTACAAGGCTGCGCCAGATCACCAGTTCAGCGCTTACTGATCTCAGACACAACAGTTCTTCTCGACCAAACAAAAATCATCTCCCGGGAATCACGTTATTATCCTCGTAGAATCCGCGAAGCGATCGAAATCTTTAAAGATCCCTCCAATCTCAATCGAGATGACGGTTGGCATTTGCATCATAGCTGGAAACCACTTTTACGACCACCACAGCCAATCACAGCTACCCCAAACCGCCCTCCCAACCAATAGTTGTTTGACTACCTGCGCAGGCACCTGCGCCAGGTACATATAACGTCGCTCGAAACACGTACTGACATATCTGAATATCATTTTTTGGTGAGATATGCCACTACGTGTTTTGAGCGACGATAAATACCCTCACCCTTCTACACACGTTCATTCTCTCCGTCCTGAAGATGCCTCTTGCAACAGAGTGCGAAACCTTGACTAAAAGATGCGCATCTTGGTGCGAATCACGTGACGTACTCGTCTTCCGAATGGATCCGACCTCTACCATGCATTTAAACTGCTATAAATGACGAAAAATACAAAATAGAGAAAAGGCCAAATTTTGGTAGTTTCGTACCCATTAGTCATAATTGATCATAACTTCGGTATTTTTTCATAGATTTTCAACGTAAATACCTTGTTCTCTTCGTGAAAGGGCAAACTCTACGTAAAAAATAAGAAACTAAGCATATTTTTACTATTTCTACCTTTTCCTGGCGGTTAAATGAATGTTCGATTTTCATTTATACTAAAAAAAATTTCAAATTATGGTCAATTGCACTGAAACTACTGAAGCGATTGTAAAACAATATTAATAACAATTATTGGTGATTCAATTGGCTTTAATTTGATGTACCGAACGACAAGATTTGATGTTCCGAACTCGAGATATGCTCCAAATAGTCGAACTACCTCCAAAAAAATTAACAAAAAAAAGAAAAATTCATAACTCGAAAACGTATCCATTCAAAAAATTTTTAATGCGATTTTTGAGTTTAGCGGGCCATGGTATCTAAGAAAAAAATAGTGGCATCTAATGTACATTTTTTTATTATTATTTTGTTGACTAGTGTTATTAAAGATTATATGACTTTCTTCATTGTTCGATGATGGTGGTGTATCTCGATTTTCGATCTTGGTTCTACCTCTAAGGTCTGTTGTCTTCTGTATGTTTTCTTTTGCTGTTGCAACTCTCCACTTCTTCCGCCTAATACGCTTTTCTCTTGCATCACACTCCTTTATACTTACTCATTATCAGTCCCTATTCTTTTTTCTTATGATATCGTTCTCGGTCTCTTTTCTCCGTTTTTAAAGTATTTTTAATTTTTAAGTATATCTTACCTTCCATAAAATATGGATTTTTCTTTCAAGAAAGATGCCTCTTTCTAACGACCTCTGCTCATAACTATAGCTTCAAATTTCTGCGAAGATTGCCTCAATTTAAAAAAAAAAGAGGAAACGTCGCTGATGATCAGCATATCCTGTTTGTAATCCGATATTGATCCGTTGTCATCCTATTACACTTAAGAGGGTACCTATCCGCGTCACGTAGATGTTATAAATAATTTATCTGTGTATCTGGAACATAATCGACTGCATGCTGTAAATATTATTGATCCGAAACTGAATAGTAGGTCAATACAGAGGTAACCGTGCGTTTATGGACGAAAATATCAGAATGTGTGCGATATTTTCCGCGATAATTGAAAAATTGTTTTAATGAATTATCGAGGACACAATGACATTATCAAACACGCAAATTCAACCTTTTGATTTCCTGTATGGTTATTTTAATGAAATAAATAATTATCATAAGTAGAGGAAATAAGCTGGAGCTAGACCATGTGGCAGAGTGGCAGTATCATTTTAAAAATTCAAATTTCAATTATTTTGCTTTATTTTGAATTTTTAAAATGATACTGCCACTCTGTCACATGGTCTAGCTCCAGCTTATTTCCTCTACTATGATATGAGTTACTAAAGAGTTGCTATTGTGTATAATCTACAAATTTCAATTATTTTGCTTTATTTTGAATTTTTAAAATGATACTGCCACTCTGTCACATGGTCTAGCTCCAGCTTATTTCCTCTACTATCATATGAGTTACTAAAGAGTTGTTATTGTGTATAATCTACAAATTTCAATTATTTTGCTTTATTTTGAATTTTTAAAATGATACTGCCACTCTGTCACATGGTCTAGCTCCAGCTTATTTCCTCTACTATCATATGAGTTACTAAAGAGTTGTTATTGTGTATAATCTACAAATTTCAATTATTTTGCTTTATTTTGAATTTTTAAAATGATACTGCCACTCTGTCACATGGTCTAGCTCCAGCTTATTTCCTCTACTATGATATGAGTTACTAAAGAGTTGTTATTGTGTATAATCTACAAATTTCAATTATTTTGCTTTATTTTGAATTTTTAAAATGATACTGCCACTCTGTCACATGGTCTAGCTCCAGCTTATTTCCTCTACTATCATATGAGTTACTAAAGAGTTGTTATTGTGTATAATCTACAAATTTCAATTATTTTGCTTTATTTTGAATTTTTAAAATGATACTGCTACTCTGTCACATGGTCTAGCTCCAGCTTATTTCCTCTACTATGATATGAGTTGCTAAAGAGTTGTTATTGTGTATAATCTACAAATTTCAATTATTTTGCTTTATTTTGAATTTTTAAAATGATACTGCCACTCTGTCACATGGTCTAGCTCCAGCTTATTTCCTCTACTATCATATGAGTTACTAAAGAGTTGTTATTGTGTATAATCTACAAATTTCAATTATTTTGCTTTATTTTGAATTTTTAAAATGATACTGCCACTCTGTCACATGGTCTAGCTCCAGCTTATTTCCTCTACTATGATATGAGTTACTAAAGAGTTGTTATTGTGTATAATCTACAAATTTCAATTATTTTGCTTTATTTTGAATTTTTAAAATGATACTGCCACTCTGTCACATGGTCTAGCTCCAGCTTATTTCCTCTACTATCATATGAGTTACTAAAGAGTTGTTATTGTGTATAATCTACAAATTTCAATTATTTTGCTTTATTTTGAATTTTTAAAATGATACTGCTACTCTGTCACATGGTCTAGCTCCAGCTTATTTCCTCTACTATGATATGAGTTGCTAAAGAGTTGTTATTGTGTATAATCTACAAATTTCAATTATTTTGCTTTATTTTGAATTTTTAAAATGATACTGCCACTCTGTCACATGGTCTAGCTCCAGCTTATTTCCTCTACTATCATATGAGTCACTAAAGAGTTGTTATTGTGTATAATCGTTAAAATGTTTTATTTGCACACAATTTAGAGATATTTGTGACATTTGAGATAAAAGTGTCGTTAAGCTTTGATAATAATTTAAATTTATCGACATATGGCATAGAATTTGCTCTTTGTTTGATTTCTTTCACTAAAATTTAGAATAAAATGGGTATCACAGTTAATGTCTATTAAATAATACGATAGCGCCTAAACTGCAATTTGGTATACATATTTTGAATTGTCAGGGGACAAACTGGATTGTTTTTGGTGGCAATCTGACAACCGGAATTGGCAAATGTTACAAGCGTTTTGTTTCCACATCAGTGGGATGAACGGTTTAGGCGATATAAGTGCAGTTTATACATGCAGTTTGACAGTAGCCAATATCGTTGCGAACTGACAACTTTTTATATACATCAGTTACTGAGATGCCAATCGAATGTACCTAGTTATAAGCAGCACGTAAGGCAATTCACGAAAAGTGTAAAGTTAGAAGTTGATATCGGAAATGTGTTTGTATATACCTAGTCAATAACTGAGAAATAGGTATATTTCTCAGTTATTGACTTAAATTTATTTTATTAGCCGCCGTTCTTCAAATGGCGATTTTGCAAGACTCGGATATAAGCAGTACAATACCAACATTGTCATATAAACGTTTTAGATCAATTTGCCCTCTTTCTGTATGACTTTTCCATGTGTTCGTGAGCATAATACGTTTCCTAATGGCTGGTTTACACGTTGCCAGCGACTAGCATGCTGTCGTGTCGTGCCAGCAGGAGGAATAAGAATTTTGGCGATCCATTTTAGGGCCCTTTTTATCGTTTCGGCCATAATTTATAACTATTCAATTTTCAATACAAACTGAACACTGCAGTTTGTCATCATAAGCTTGGACTGGATTGGACTACCAACTCGCTTGGAACTGTTTACAAAGTGCAAGCATTTGCACCAGTTCAAAAAAGTGGTGGGGAACTATGCCAGTCTGCCAGTGAATCAAATAGTTTTGTTTCGCTGGCATCGCCAGTAACACTGGCACAACTGGCTTGCTAGCCACTGGTAAGACGGTGTCTACACCTTGCAAGTCGCTTGCCAGTAGAACTCGCCAGTCACTGGCAAACTCTACTGGCAGGCATACTGGCAACGTGTAAACCAGCCATCAGATTTTGACAAACGTCAGTGCCACTGGCATGACATGACATTAAATGTCAGTATGACAACAAACTGATAATTTATGATGATTCAATTTTCAATACAAACTGAACACTGCGCTTTGTCATCATAAGCTTGGACTGGATTGGACTACCAACTGGCTTGGACTGTTTACAAAGTGCAAGCATTTGCGCCAGTTCAAAAAAGTGGTGGGGAACTATGCCAGTCTGCCAGTGAATCAAATAGTTTTGTTTCGCTGGCATCGCCAGTAACTGGCACAACTGGCTTGCTAGCCACTGGTAAGATGGTGTCTACACCTTGCAAGTCGCTTGCCAGTAGGACTCGCCAGTCACTGGCAAACTCTACTGGCAGGCGTATTGGCAACGTGTAAACCAGCCATAATACTAATAACTGGAGACACACGAAAGCAAAATAGACAAATTATACTTTTTATTACTGCGAATTTCTTGACAAGGATACAATTGACAAAATTATATAGTTGTTTAATAAAAAAGGTTGTAGGTTGGTTGCTCTAAAGTTTGACAGTTATACAAATTTTTAGAGGTTAGAGTTGACCAGTTTTGTTCTAGTTTTTGTTAAACGCCAGAAAATTTGGCGTTTCTGAATGACGTTTTATATGTCAATTCCTGAAGCGTATAGCCAACATAAATTTAACAAAAAATAAATTACACTAAATCTTTTTTTTATTGAATATACAATATGTATCATGTATTATTTTCTCTAGCCAGTATGATGTTATTTATTATTTATTGTTATTTTATCGGTTGTCAAACCGAGAATCTGCGCAGTTTTTTTTTTCACACAAGTGATTGTTTCTGAAAGTGATTGTAAACACAAAACCCACGGAACAGTTAATTGTTTTCTTGTCTCTATTACTTGTTTTTCTCGTGCCGTATTTGTGTAACGCATTTTATCAGTTTTTGCGATGCATATTAATAGAATGTGACAGATTGTTTGTTTGTGTCCGCAACGTATGGATCAACACGTACCTATGTACTATATTAGTATATTATTATACAAGTTTCATAAGACGTCAAATTGGCGCATGAGTTGTTTGAATCAATGCACCAATATGTCTTATAAAACGAGTGTAATATCCTATTTTTTCTACTTTGCGTCATTAATTTTATAAAAATTTAGAAGTATATTAGGTAAAATTCCAATCTAGAGTATTTATGGGTGCAACCGTTGGTAACACTGTCATCTGTCACTTAAATTCAAATATCTGTGAAAAAGTAATTATTGATAATTATTATATACCATCATATACTAGTAGTACGAAACCTAGGATGCAACACGCATGTTTAAATATGTATAAAAATATACATACTTCGCAGTTTGTGCGATTCTAAAAAATCAGTTTGTGCTTACTTTTGTGGTTATGTGTATTTTCGTTTGACATGCATTTGATATCAATGTCACCAATCTTAGAAAAAAGTTACTAAAAACGGTGTTACAATTTGCTAATTGTAACACCGAAAACAGTGTTACAATGTGTGCATTGTGAATGCAAAGTAGAAAAACATAATTTATAACCTAACTACTGCGTGTATATTATTATATAAACGCAGTAGTTACTATATCGATAATTGATATATTATGGTAATATATATTATCGGTAATTTATTGTAACTTTATCAAAAAAAAAAAAAAAATACGGTGAGATTACTTATTGCACGTTTTTACTTAATTTTTTTTAATTTAATTAATTTTCAGCATTTTAGGCGCTATAAGAGTTTATAGAAGCAGGATGACAAAATTCAAAGTCTTTGTCGCTGTGTTGCAAATTGACATATTTTGATAAACGTCAATGCCACTGACATGACATGACATTAAATGTTATTCTATGATCGACGTTAGGGTGAGGTCCAGAGTGGCTGTGGCTTCACGAAATTGAATGAAAAGTAAATGTGTTTTTCTACTTTGCATTCACAATGCACACATTGTAACACTGTTTTCGGTGTTACAATTAGCAAATTGTAACACCGTTTTTAGTAACTTTTTTCTAAGATTGGTGACATTGATATCAAATGCATGTCAAACGAAAATACACATAACCACAAAAGTAAGCACAAACTGATTTTTTAGAATCGCACAAACTGCGAAGTATGTATATTTTTATACATATTTAAACATGCGTGTTGCATCCTAGGTTTCGTACTACTAGTATATGATGGTATATAATAATTATCAATAATTACTTTTTCACAGATATTTGAATTTAAGTGACAGATGACAGTGTTACCAACGGTTGCACCCATAAATACTCTAGATTGGAATTTTACCTAATATACTTCTAAATTTTTATAAAATTAATGACGCAAAGTAGAAAAAATAGTGTATTACACTCGTTTTATAAAACATATTGGCGCATTCGTACAACTCATGCGCCAATTTGACGTCTTATAAAACTTGTATAATAATAAACTATTATATTATAACTAGTGGGTGTTTAATGTTTTGTATCAAAAAAGTTTACAAAACAAACATTTTAAAAATACTTAAAAAACGAAAACAAACACAGCAAACCGTAATTTCTTAATAGGTAGATGTAGTGTCTACACGCCCGGGTATTCAACTATAAAAATCATTAAAGTTTACAATCAGAATAAAACATGCGGACATTAATAGCGGCTAGCACAGAAACGCACCATAAACAGAAACTCGTAAATACAAACCATATCGGCCTTTTTATTATCCCGATTGCCATACCGTAGGTGTTCGTTCTTCTAAAAATAATGCAATAAATTTACAGTTGAATGATGTAAGGCCGCGTTCCAATCATTTCGATACCCCCTCCCGGTAATTTCAAATAAAAAGGGAGCATCTCTGTGAAAAAACACGACCCAAACTCGTGTAATTCCATTTCGGTTGAGTACAGTTTCCCTGATACAGGTCGGTTGTGTTCCACCAGCTGTTTTGCGTTATCTTGGCTACGTTCGGTACGGGAGACCGTACGTAGAAAAGACGTACGTCGTACGGTACAAAGTCCACGGCGCGCACAACTAGCACGCGACTCGCAGAGGAGATTCCCGCGCGGTATGTCTGAGCTCAGTTCGTCTGACGTATATAAGGGATCTCGCTTATTGTTCCGATTCAATATAGTCCAGGCTGTAGCGTAGTATGGACGTTGATGTAAGATGCTCATGCGGTTTTATATTCAACAAACGGTTTACGGTCAGTTTAATAGAACATTGCGATTTCGTCAAATGATCAGTGACTGTTGCTAGCGTGTGTGTCTCTTTGCTAGCCCTATTATATTTTGCTAGTTTTCTGGTGTATTTTCGCGAAGGAAACGTGCTGAAAATGTGGTGCCTGATTAGCCAGCCCAATTCTGTTGTCATCGAGGTACGTGTGGACCCAAAAGCTATAGGTCAAGAATGTCTTGAAAAGGTATGTTTTTTTCTTGATTTTTACCATTAATCTTTCCGGAAATGTCGCCTTTTTAATATAATTAATCACCTCGAGTTCATTGCATTAATGTTGGCAGGGTTCAAAGTACGACTTTCATTTTTTATCCATTGTGACCAAGTTTTTGACATTAATGGCTTTTTGACATTTCCTGTTGAGAATCTTGAACGTGATTAATTATTATTATTAGTGAAATGTCACGATTATTGTTCTATTTGATCTTGATTTATTCGACAAATTAAATATAAATCACAGCGAAAATAGGCGTTTGTTTACGTTTCAAATGCTGTGCCACTGAACCTATGACATTTGCATAAAATTTAAATCTTTTTAATGCTAATTTTGTGTTCCTGTTACGACACGTGGTACTACAAAATACGACAGGTAAACGAAATGGCATTCATGTCGTTTTAAACAAACTGTAAGTGTAAAGTATGTATAAAACACGACATTGGTTACCTAACCTAGCAAATTGAAATGTCATCTGTCATAAATGAATTTAATAAATTTAATACAATTAAATTCAGTTTGGATAAATTAAAAAGTATAAATCATATTAAAGCTAGTATTACATGAAAAAAATGTAACGAACATCAAATTTAAAAAAAAATAGTATATTATTATACAAGTTTTATAAGACGTCAAATTGGCGCATGAGTTGAACGAATGCGCCAATATGTCTTATAAAACGAGTGGAATATACTATTTTTTCTACTTTGCGTCATTAATTTTATAAAAATTTAGAAGTATATTAGGTAAAATTCCAATCTAGAGTATTTATGGGTGCAACCGTTGGTAACACTGTCATCTGTCACTTAAATTCAAATGTCTGTGAAAAAGTAATTATTGATAATTATTATATACCATCATATACTAGTAGTACGAAACCTAGGATGCAACACGCATGTTTAAATATGTATAAAAATATACATACTTCGCAGTTTGTGCGATTCTAAAAAATCAGTTTGTGCTTACTTTTGTGGTTATGTGTATTTTCGTTTGACATGCATTTGATATCAATGTCACCAATCTTAGAAAAAAGTTACTAAAAACGGTGTTACAATTTGCTAATTGTAACACCGAAAACAGTGTTCTGTTGGCACTGTACATAGCAAAGATCTTACATCCCACCTAGTTAAAAAATGTATCCATTTTTTTTAAACATCCATGCTAATACCGAGAACAGGTTTTACAAGATTCTGTTTACCAGCGCTCGTGTAGGTACACAGAGAGGACTCATTCCTTTATAGTTCGAATTCTGTTTGCAAATCTTTTCACGGACTTTATTATTCTTTACTGATGGCATCCGAGTACAGCCTCTCGGCGTGATCCCGAATTGGAATTCCTTTGATAATACCACTCCCACTCTTAAATTAAAATGGGGGTGAAACGAGTGTGCAAACAGCAGCAGCCCGCTTACAGCCCCGAACGCCATTATTTGTTTATCTCCTGGGGTTCCTTGAATAGTCCCGTTTAGAGGACCACTTTCATGTCGTCCTTTTTCCTCCTTCGCGTTTTTATTCCTTATATCAAAAGCATCTTGCCCAACCAGGGATATCCATCATTCTCATAACCTGACAGATATTGACGTAGATTTTCATAATTTAAATATCGTTAGGGTTGATGACAGACAGTCTATTAGTTTTTTGTCGATCTCTCATGGACTAATCGTGAATCCTAGTTCATTATTCTTGTATTCACTCTAATCGATTTATTGTGTTTTAAATGTTTGTCAATATCATTGTCATCATAAATTGTTTTCCTGACTTTATATTGTTTTATCTGACATTTGTGGTGGTTTCAACCAATACCATTGACTTTATATTGTTTACTAGACTTCTAGCAATAAATATTGTTAGTTTTGTTAAGATTGCGTAATTATTTTGAAAGTTATAAGACTTTGAAAAATGTTTGTCAATATCATTGTCTTCATAAGTTGTTCCCTTGACTTTATGTTGTTTTTCCTGACATTTATGGTGGTTTCAACCAATACCATTGACTTTATATTGTTTACTAGACTTCTAGCAATAAATATTGTTAGTTTTGTTAAGATTGCGTAATTATTTTGAAAGTTATAAGACTTTGAAAAATGTTTGTCAATATCATTGTCTCCATAAGTTGTTCCCTTGACTTTATGTTGTTTTTCCTGACATTTATGGTGGTTTCAACCAATACCGTTGACTTTATATTGTTCACTAGACTTCTGGCAATAATTATTGTTAGTTTCGTTAAGATTGCATAATTTTTTTGAAAGTTATAAAGCTTTGAAAAATGTTTGTCAATATCATTGTCTTCATAAATTGTTTTCCTGGCTTTATATTGTTTTGTCTGACATTTATGGTGGTTTCAACCAATACCGTTGACTTTATATTGTTCACTAGACCTCTGGCAATAATTATTGTTAGTTACGTTAAGATTGCATAATTATTTTGAAAGTTATAAAGCTTTGAAAAATGTTTGTCAATATCATTGTCTTCATAAATTGTTCCCTGGACTTTATATTGTTTTCCTGATATTTATGGTGGTTTCAACCAGTACCATTGACTTTATATTGTTCACTAGACTTCTGGCAATAATTATTGTTAGTTTCGTTAAGATTGCGTAATTTTTTTGAAAGTTATAAAGCTTTGAAAAATGTTTGTCAATATCGTTGTCTTCATAAATTGTTCCCCGGATTTTATATTGTTTTTCCTGATGTTTATGGTGGTTTCAACCAATACCGTTGACTTTATATTGTTCACTAGACTTCTGGCAATAGTTATTGTTAGTTTCGTTAAGATTGCATAATTATTTTGAAAGTTATAAAGCTTTGAAAAATGTTTGTCAATATCATTGTCTTCATAAATTGTTCCCCGGATTTTATATTGTTTTCCTGATGTTTATGGTGGTTTCAACCAATACCGTTGACTTTATATTGTTCACTAGACTTCTGGCAATAATTATTGTTAGTTTCGTAACGAAATGCAATCTTAAAGATTGCATAATTATTTTGAAAGTTATAAAGCTTTGAAAAATGTTTGTCAATATCATTGTCTTCATAAATTGTTCTCCGACTTTAAATTGTTTTTCCTGACATTTATGGTGATTTCAACCAATACCCTTGGCTTTATATTGTTCACAAGACTTCTGACAATAATTATGGTTAGTTTCGTTAAGATTGCGTAATTATTTTGAAAGTTATAAAGCTTTGAAAACTGTTTGTCAATATCATTGTCTTCATAAATTGTTCTCTTGACTTTATATTGTTTTTCCTGATGTTTATGGTGGTTTCAACCAATACCGTTGACTTTGTATTGTTCACTAGACTTCTGACAATAATTATGGTTAGTTTCGTTAAGATTGCATAATTATTTTAAAAGTTATAAAGCTTTGAAAAATGTTTGTCAATATCATTGTCTTCATAAATTGTTCCCCGGACTTTATATTGATTTTCTGATATTTATGGTGGTTTCAACCAATACCATTGACTTTATATTGTTCACTAGACTTCTGGCAATAATTATTGTTAGTTTCGTTAAGGTTGCATAATTTTTTTGAAAGTTATAAAGCTTTGAAAAATGTTTGTCAATATCATTGTCTCCATAAATTGTTCCCCGGACTTTATATTGTTTTCCTGATATTTATGGTGGTTTCAACCAGTACCATTGACTTTATATTGTTCACTAGACTTCTGGCAATAATTATTGTTAGTTTCGTTAAGATTGCATAATTATTTTGAAAGTTATAAAGCTTTGAAAAATGTTTGTCAATATCATTGTCTTCATAAATTGTTCCCGGACTTTATATTGTTTTCCTGATATTTATGGTGGTTTCAACCAGTACCATTGACTTTATATTGTTCACTAGACTTCTGGCAATAATTATTGTTAGTTTCGTTAAGATTGCATAATTATTTTGAAAGTTATAAAGCTTTGAAAAATGTTTGTCAATATCATTGTCTTCATAAATTGTTCCCGGACTTTATATTGTTTTCCTGATATTTATGGTGGTTTCAACCAGTACCATTGACTTTATATTGTTCACTAGACTTCTGGCAATAATTATTGTTAGTTTCGTTAAGATTGCATAATATTTTGAATGTTATAAAGCTTTGAAAAATGTTTGTCAATATCACTGTCTTCATAAATTGTTCTCTTGACTTTATATTGTTTTTTCTGACATTTATGGTGGTTTCAACCAATACCGTTGACTTTATATTGTTCACTAGACTTCTGGCAATAATTATTGTTAGTTTCGTTAAGATTGCATAATTATTTTGAAAGTTATAAAGCTTTGAAAAATGTTTGTCATTGTCTTCATAAATTGTTCCCCGGACTTTATATTGTTTTCCTGACATTTATGGTGGTTTCAACCAATACCGTTGACTTTATATTGTTCACTAGACCTCTGGCAATAATTATTGTTAGTTTCGTTAAGATTGCATAATTATTTTGAAAGTTATAAAGCTTTGAAAAATGTTTGTCATTGTCTTCATAAATTGTTCCCCGGACTTTATATTGTTTTTCTGATATTTATGGTGGTTCCAACCAGTACCATTGACTTTATATTGTTCACTAGACTTCTGGCAATAATTATTGTTAGTTTCGTTAAGATTGCATAATTTTTTTGAAAGTTATAAAGCTTTGAAAACTGTTTGTCAATATCATTGTCTTCATAAATTGCTCTCTTGACTTTATGTTGTTTTTCCTGACATTTATGGTGGTTTCAACCAATACCATTGACTTTGTATTGTTTACTAGACTTCTAGCAATAAATATTGTTAGTTTTGTTAAGATTGCGTAATTATTTTGAAAGTTATAAGACTTTGAAAAATGTTTGTCAATATCATTGTCTTCATAAGTTGTTCCCTTGACTTTATGTTGTTTTTCCTGACATTTATGGTGGTTTCAACCAATACCATTGACTTTATATTGTTCACTAGACTTCTGACAATAATTATGGTTCGTTTCGTTAAGATTGCATAATTATTTTGAATGTTATAAAGCTTTGAAAAATGTTTGTCAATATCATTGTCTTCATAAATTGTTCCCCGGACTTTATATTGTTTTCCTGATATTTATGGTGGTTTCAACCAGTACCATTGACTTTATATTGTTCACTAGACTTCTGACAATAATTATTGTTAGTTTCGATAAGATTGCATAATTATTTTGAAAGTTATAAAGCTTTGAAAAATGTTTGTCAATATCATTGTGTTCGTAAATTGTTCTCTTGACTTTATATGTTTTTTCCTGACATTTATGGTGGTTTCAAGCAATACCGTTGACTTTATATTATTTACTAGACTTCTGACAATGATTATTGTTAGTTTCGCTAAGATTGCATAATTATTTTGAAAGTTATAAAGCTTTGAAAAATGTTTGTTAATATCATTGTCTTCATAAATTGTTCTCTTGACTTTAAATTGTTTTATTTGACAATTATTATGATTTCAGCCACTATTTTTGATTTTATATTGTTTGTTAGACCCTTGGCAATAATTATTGTTAGTTTCATTAAGATTGTTTATTTATTTTTTAAGTTAGAAACTTTTGAAAATGTTAATCAATATTTTTGCCAGTCACAAACATGGGAAGGAAAGGTCTGTAGTCTATAGGAATATATCAGTTGCTCTGAATGGCTAACTTTTCTCGTTAGCTGTAAATTATCCCTTGAACGTTGGCTTTTCAACCCCACAATATTTAATTACCCTCCACCATTTCTGACTCATACGAAACTACTGTTTTGTTAGCAAAACATCTAAATTACAATTTACCGTGAGTATTAAATTATAACGTACTGACAGGATTGTGGCTTCGTACTTTGTACAGACTCAAACTTCTGATGAGAAACATCGTTGTTTTGTCTTTTTTTTGGTTCTTCTGTAAAGTTTAAAGCAGTTTTATCCCGACTTTTCCGACCGCAACTTTTCGAATAATTGTGAAAGCTCCTCTTGGGTAAGACAGAGCTTTCTCAAGCTCAGTTTTGTAACTCTTTTTATACTTTAAGTATATTTTAATCCGATATTTAGCAAGGACAGGTCCATCACCGTGATACATTTTTATTTGAAATTTATACCTAGCGGGAAACACGCAATTATTTCACAGTAATTTTAACGAGCAAAGGCATCTCTCTGGATATCGTTTTTCGATATTTTCGTCACTATCGAATATCCATAGTGGCTATGACAGTAATAAATTGGGAGAGTTAAAAATACGTGCTGGAGTGTACAAAATAGCCGTGTTCAAAACGACCAATCTATGAGATTGTATGCCCAACGATTTTTGGGTGGTAGTTCCAGTACTTGTTTAAATTGTACAGCAGCCAGCATGAACGTTAACTCAGAAAATTATGTATTTTTGAAATGTGTTTTATGAATATTATGCGAGGTAATATTCTCCCAATATATAAAGAGGGCTTTAAGCGATACAGTTGTTAAAATACTGATCACATAATGAATAGTCGTCGATAAAACCCCACAAATTGGTATCAAATATGAAATATTTTATGGTTGCGACGACTTCACCTGACAAAAGACAACACATTGCCTCACTGTTATATGTACCTACCTGGTGACATATAAAATACAGCAGAAATAGTTGACCTTGTAGTTTGAGCTGAAGCTTGCTGGTAGTAGCCACCAGCGGCAACAGTACTTTTGCTGGTAAACAGCATAATGTGGCTACAAAATACCCGCTGGCTGCTATTGCTGCTAGCTTGATACAAACAAAACGAAGGTCATACCTGTTTGTATACAAACAGAAACCTTAATAACGTAATCATTTTGAACAATAACAAACATCGACACAAGAACAAACATATTTTTGGAAAGTTTTACAATGGAATATTTCCTGGAAAGCAGAATATCAAATTGATCGCTGATACAGTGGATAAATAAACGGTTTGAAGTGCATATTAGATTTGGCACAAGGTACTTTTGTTATCACAAAATTATACGTCGTGCTGCAAACCTTTGGAACATAATTTCAAGTTCGTGTTTCATCAAATTAAAAAGTGGTGGACATGCATAAGTGGACTATGTGACAGTCAAATATCGTGCATCAGCGAGTGTAATCAATACAATCAGATATTATGATGTCTATAATGAGATCTTGTATTTTTACTGGATTGAGGACCGGATTTTACTGGTTTTGTATGTTATTTTGGACGTCGAAACAATGTCAAAATTAAAAAGAATCAAAGCCAGTAATTGCTAATATGTATTCCTTTTAATTTAGTTGTAAGTAAATTAGTTCATCATGAAGAAAAAAAGTAGCATACAAGTACATATTAAAGCTGTGTTCCCATTGTTTGATTCCTCCTTAGTTTACACTATAATTTAGTTAACCTATTGTAAAGAGAATAGGACAGAATTTATCTATGGGAAAGCGGAAATGTGAAAAATAATTTACATCACTTCCTATTCACAATACAACAATTCGATCAGATAAAAGTAAGTCGACGATGTGCACGCGGCTTAACCCAATGTGCACTTTTTCAATTCAATCACGCAATATCGCTTGTGCAAACGCTACTTATTCATAATTTCATAATTAACGCAAAATAACCCGCAATTTATTATGATTTGTGTAAATTGCATGTGATCGCTCGTATAATAACAGCCTTCATAACCAACACAGGTAATTGATGGTATTTTTTATGCTATTAGAGGTAATATTAATCAAATTGATGTTGGTTTTGTTATTTTTGACCTAATAGTACAAAAAAAATTTGAAATAGAAGTGAAAAGCTATTTTAAGACAGGAAATTCGAATGTGTTGGTGTAATAATTGGGGATTTCACCTGCATCCATATTTTGTTCATTGTAATTTGTGATTAATTGTGTGTGATGCCGGGTGATACTGTCTGACCTTTTCACACGCATGGGTATGATTTGTTATATTTTCAACTTAGAAGACTCGTAAGTCTTTCTTTTTTATGGCCCAAATCAGTAGGGCCCTTTCGTTAAGTGCTTTGTGTCTTGATATTTTGTGTGTGTGTTATTTGCTTAATTATAAATTATGGTATCGTGGACCGAGATAGTTTATACATGAGAGATATAAGTTCAAGACACAAAGATGAAGAGAAAAACATTCTGTAGAGAACAGTCGAGATTAATAGCCGACATTCGGCATTCTACTTAAGATGTAGTCTTTTTTCATTTATTTTTATAATGTAACTTAGTGTAGTGTTTTGTGTTTTGTAAATGGTAAGCTGATTATTATTTCCTCCTTTGTATTTTCACTTCTTTGTATTTTTACGAGAATCTAACAGCTCCTCTAGATGGTAATTTTAAGGATGAATTAAGTGTCTCTTTTATATTTTTTATTCATTCATTTTTATGTTTTTTTAATTTAATAAATTTGTTATTTTGTTGAGAAGTGTTTTCCTTTGAGTTAAATATCAATATGAGTAGTTTAATTAGTTTTGCCTGCTAAAATGCTGCACTGGTCCCATTGCAAGAACTCACGTGCAGAGCGAGTGTAAGAGCAATAATAGTGGTGGCTTGTGTTTGGGGGTTGTGGTACTTAGTTTTAAATGCTTAACAACATTTATTGATCATAATCAGCCGAACCAAGTTCTGTTATACTATTACATTGGGAAGTTTTGCCAAAAATAATTGACGCAAACTTGTGGCAGAAAAAAATTAACATCTGGACAATTGTAAAAATTGGCAACCACAAGATTTTTTTTTCATTTTTCCAATTAATATCTAAGCACTTTTTCAACGTATTAAAAATATGTTTTTTTTTTTTTTTAATTTTGGAACTGGTTGTCAAATTAAAGACTAGAATCTACAATTAAGTGCAATGAAACGCCAAACAAAATATCTGTTCAAAATTCACCGAAATTAATTAAACCTATTTGTATTATTTCTACTTAATATTTGTCCCGAAATTCTATTTTGATGGACCCGTTAGTCACAACGATTTAATCGATTAGATGTTATCCGATAATGTCCTTAACAACACTCATGTCCTTGATAAGTAAACCAAGCGACAAAACAAAACGATTTGACTTTTGACCTTTGCTTCCGTGCTTACGTTAACCTTAACTTATTTAGATTGCAATAGATTATAATCACGTTTTTCCTATAAAAAGACATATTTATCACGATAATCGTCAAATAGCCAAATAGCCAATAAAAGCCAGATAAGAAGTTTATTAAAACCAGCAACAACAGGATTACCTTATATACAGCTGCGTATACAGTTGCTAGGTATACGATTATGCTATGGTCACATTAGGCTGTTTTACTAGCGTGCTATATGCTACTGGTTGCTAATAGCATAGTGTGACCACTCAGCAGCGCTGTTTTACCAGTTGACGTATGAGTTTAGCAGCAGCCAGCCCACCAGTGCTTGTTTAATTTTTACAGCAACCAGCATGGATGTTAACTCAGGAAATTATGTATTTTTGAAATGTGTTTTATGAATATTATGCGAGGTAATATTCTCCCAATATATAGAGAGGGGTTTAAGCGATACAGTTGTTAAGATACTGATCACATAATGAATAGTCGCCGGCCGAAAAGTTATGCTACAACGTTGATTGGAATGCAACATGTGGGGTGGTCACACTACGCTGTTTTAGTATTTGCTGCTAGCTGTAGATTATTAGCCGCTGTTAATCAGCGTAGTGTGACCACTTGTAAAGTTGAACATGTTGAACTTTCATTAGCCGCTTGTTAGAGCTTGCGCTGCTGGCTCACGACAAATATGGGTATTGCAGAAACTGGTAAACATTACGCTGTTTACCAGTGACCACAAAACACCCGCTGTCTGCTGTTACTGTACAATAACAGAAAACAAAACCATATTTTTATAAGATTTTAGTCAGATCGTAAAACTTATCGACTAATTCTGTATAAATCCTGACAAGCTGTCAACACTGATCCCCGATCAATTTTCTACGTTCAACCAGGAACATCTATCGGGCGTTTGTGACAGCCGACATTGTTGACACAAGTGTGGGGGGATGCGCTTTATGGTCTGTACTGCAAATACTGCACTTCCTGTGTGGAAGCCTGTGGCGCCCGATTGGAGTGGAAACCTCATCTCGCCCTACCATTGAGGTCACGTCACCATAGGAAATTGGAAAATGCTAACGCCGAAATTGCCATTTCCAACCCATTCGCTCACATTCGCTTACACGATTTTGCACATTTCAACAGCAAGTTGTATCTATAAGAAACAAGCATTGTAATTTTTTATCTGGAACTGTAGACATTAGTTTTGTTTGAATATCTCACGTGTCCTGTCCTTTTAGATTAAAACGAGTAGTTTTGCAACGAAACTTTGTTGTGAAATTTGGGCTGAAATTCCGCTGACATTTCAGAGATAATTTAGTTCTAACGAGAAAAGTTTGCCATTCACGGCAACTGATTTGCCTACAGACCTTAGAGATGCCCGCGCATATAAACATATAATCTGGGCGCCCTTTCAATGAAGGGGAGCAAATCGGGCCGAGATTGTATTTTTTTGCGAGACGGCCGGCGATCCAGTATACCGAAAAATGAGCTTTTCATGCGACACCGAAAGCTTTCGCGCGAGAAAGACGCATCCCACCAGACGAGCAATGGATTCTGCCACAGGCACAATGATGAATACATTTTTATATATACGAAAATCGAGGCGTTTTGTGATGAAATTTCGTGGTTTAAAAGCGATAGCTTGTTTCGAATTTTGTATTTTACTTGAACCAACCAAATGATCTTTCTGCGGATAAAGAAACAAGTGATATTCTTCACTCAAAGATATTCGTGTTGTATCGAATAATATTTTGTCCTGTGTGTATACTGAAAGAACCATCAAAATCCATTAACGATTACAAAAGTTATTGGAGATATAATGTAATAGTAGGATGGTGGGTTCTTGGAATGTGATTAGTGCATGACAAAAAAATGTTCTAAAACATTTAAAGTCAAACACCACGACCTCCCAAACACAAGCCACCACTATTATTGCTCTTACACTCGCTCTGCACGTGAGTTCTTGCAATGGGACCAGTGCAGCATTTTAGCAGGCAAAACTAATTAAACTACTGATATTGATATTTAACTCAAAGGAAAACACTTCTCAACAAAATAGCAAATTTATTAAATTAAAAAAAAACATAAAAATGAATGAATAAAAAATATAAAAGAGACACTTAATTCATCCTTAAAATTACCATCTAGAGGAGCTGTTAGATTCTCGTAAAAATACAAAGAAGTGAAAACACAAAGGAGGAAATAATAATTAGCTTACCATTTACAAAACACAAAACACTACACTAAGTAACATTATAAAAATAAATTAAAAAAGACTACATCTTAAGTAGAATGCCGAATGTCGGCTGTTAATCTCGACTGTTCTCTACAGAATGTTTTTCTCTTCATCTTTGTGTCTTGAACTTATACCTCTCATGTATAAACTATCTCGGTCCACGATACCATAATTTATAATTAAGCAAATAACACACACACAAAATATCAAGACACAAAGCACTTAACGAAAGGGCCCTACTGATTTGGGCCATAAAAAAGAAAGATTTACGAGTCTTCTAAGTTGAAAATATAACAAATCATACCCATGCGTGTGAAAAGGTCAGACAGTATCACCATTCACATATCCGGCATCACATACAATTTATCTCAATTCATTATCTCATTGTAATGAACAAAATATGGATGCAGCTGAAATCCCCAATTATTACAATAAATTGGGCAAATGCTTCCCAAGGCACATATCTATATCGGACACTTTGTAGATAATAAGTGTACCTAATCATCTCAAGTTTCCTTGTCACTTAGTTATCGAAATATATCCAGAAAGTGTGTCTGTATCAACCCCAAAGTTTCCGTTCTAATACAGTTCTTGTCTCTTGACATCATGATGTTACCAGGGTGATCCAATTTACGACTGCTTGAAGCAAGGCAATAACAACTTCGGCTAAAGTTCTTAAGCCTTCGATATATATAGAATATATATTCTCTTTCCGATTCCGAAATTATACAAAGAATTACATCAACCGCTACGTTCCTGTTTTCGTTTCTCTTGGCCTTCCTCATAAAAAATGTATTTTCTACGGCCGAAAAGGGTGCTACGGCTGCGAATGACATGTAATTTTAAGTTTCCCAGGCCGGTACGTTGCCTTCCTTGGTTTCCGTGTGGCCAAACAAGTAGAAACATTCGGTAGAAACAGCCGGGACGGAAGTAAAGTTGATACATTGACAATGAAGGGTTGAACATTTGAAATGTATGTATGTATGTATGCATGCCTTCCTTCTAGTTGAAAAAGGACTCACGGGAGATAAATAAATAAAGAAATAAAATCGTTCCATCTGAAATGTAACACAGAACGGTGTTTATTTATACTTCACGAAAAAAAAAAAAAAAAACCATAATCATAGTCAATCAATAATTTATTTCATTCAGAAAGATGACAAAAACAATACACCGCGAACTTTATACCAAACTGTTTTCAATTTTAAATCGTATGCTAAATAAGTCGTTATAAAAATTTGAATAGCATACGAAGCTAACTCGAATGTCACCACTATTTACATTTTGGTACTCCTGCTCACAGACGATTTACTATTTGGAATATCGATTTGTCATCTTAGGATGCCGATCGTGTATTCTGCTCTTGTGTAATAATTGGTGATTTCAGCTGCACCCATATTTTGTTCATTGTAATTTGACATGCATGGGTATGATTTGTTATATTTTCAACTTAGAAGACTCGTAAATCTTTCTTTTTTATGGCCCAAATCAGTAGGGCCCTTTCGTTAAGTGCTTTGTGTCTTGATATTTTGTGTGTGTGTTATTTGCTTAATTATAAATTATGGTATCGTGGACCGAGATAGTTTATACATGAGAGGAATAAGTTTAAGACACAAAGATGAAGAGAAAGACATTCTGTAGAGAACAGTCGAGATTAACAGCCGACATTCGGCATTCTACTTAAGATGTAGTCTTTTTTTATTTATTTTTGTAATGTAACTTAGTGTAGTGTTTTGTGTTTTGTAAATGGTAAGCTAATTATTATTTCCTCCTTTGTGTTTTCACTTCTTTGTATTTTTACGAGAATCTAACAGCTCCTCTAGATGGTAATTTTAAGGATGAATTAAGTGTCTCTTTTATATTTTTTATTCATTCATTTTTATATTTTTTTAATTTAATAAATTTGTTATTTTGTTGAGAAGTGTTTTCCTTTGAGTTAAATATCAATATGAGTAGTTTAATGAGTTTTGCCTGCTAAAATGCTGCACTGGTCCCATTGCAAGAACTCACGTGCAGAGCGAGTGTAAGAGCAATAATAGTGGTGGCTTGTGTTTGGGGGGTCGTGGTGTTTGACTTTAAATGTTTTAGAACATTTTTTTGTCATGCACTAATCACATTCCAAGACCCCACCATCCTACTATTACACTTGTAATCCTGAATAAAGCTTAGCTCGAACGTTAAAGTACCAAACTCTTTCGAAAGCTCGTTAACTCGAAATTTTTACGCTGAAACTAAGTGGGATCAATTATATCCAATTTTATTTGTACGGTTAACTATTGAAGTTAACATTCCTTTCGTATCAATTTTTATCGTGAAGATCGTGAAATTAAAAATACTAAAAACCAAGGCTGTGGTACTAATTATTGTTTTCTTTTTTTGCAGGTGAGTTCTTTTGTCTGAGTCTAGTTAACAGACACTGTATGTATGTATTTAACTGTAATTTTATAATTAAATATATTTTAATTATTTCACATTTTTACTAGTCGTTCAAATTTTAAAGAATATAAAGTGAATGTTTAGAAGACTCGTGTAACATTTGCCACTTCCTGTTGTCAGATTGTCACCAAAAACAATCATGTTCGTTTCCAATTAATAACCTCAGCCCAATTAATATTATTAACTTCAATTTGTGTATATGTGTTTTATATTGTCTTGTATCCACTTTAAAAACAATGAAAAAGTATACAACAAGAAATTAATTGCATATTATATCCATATAAACGTATGTAAAAATATGTCTGAACTAAATTAGGTCAACGTCAACTGGATACACACATAAAAATAAACATAATAACTCATTCGTTCGTTTCCCCGCCCCCACATAACGATAAATAAACACTCGCCATGTCCCGTATTTTATTATTTCAAAATTTAATTTCGTTTCAGTCAACCCACGAAAAATATTACGTTGTAATAATCCATTCACTCTCGCAAACACAACAATGGCACTTGTTTGCGTACAATTTAAGCATATTGCACGCCAGCATAGAGTTAGGTAGAGGTACCTGTCGCGATTTTATTGGATTAGGTACCTATGCACAGCATACCCAGCATACGCTCGGTTATTTTCATTTCTCGTGACAGAGTCAACCGTCCAAAGTCCAACTCGGCACGGTTTCCCCGCCAATTAGTCCCCACTGTACGTGTACACAATACCGCGCTAGTGTGCGTGAGCGGGCACACGTTGGATTCGTGATGCAACGCTCACGGTACAAAGTCCAACCGCGAGTTGCATCGTAAAGCAACAAAGCAAAAAAAAAAACGCCTACAGAGGTGAGGCTTCCAACAATCTCTCCAGTTCTTCCTTTCGCTGGCTAAAGACCTAGCAAACTAGTGCGGACATCGGTCAAAATCGGATAAATCTCTAAGAAAATGTAGGTTATATTTGCTACTTCCGGTTGTCAGATTGTGGCCAACAGATTGTCTTTTGTAATATTTGCCAACAAACACCGAATATGGTAAAAAAACGTGGTTATTACTCATGTTTTGGCTGATATTTTTTTATAGTAACAGTGCGAATTCTGATCATTGTGTTGATTTGGTATAAAATGATTAATTTCACTAAATATAATTAGGTTACAGCCGCTTCCAATTTGCTCAAGCATTAATTATTTTATAATTAAGAATCACTAGGTTGACATTGTTGGTGTTCTTTCAACTTTTTTGTTTAAATCTATCAATTCTCAATGTTACAGAAAATCTCTCCTCTCAAAATGTTGTTTTTACTGAACAGTAAGATCTTTTTTTTTAATATTTGGAGTAGTGTGTGCATTGGCAGTGTGGTACACATTCACAGTGTGGTACGAACAACATTCTAGCCTGTGCCCTAACATCTTGCTGTTTATTTGTATTGAGTAGAAAACTTTGCGAGAAGAGTTCTCTTTACGTGTCTGTGTGTGTCTGTGTATGTTTTCCCCATACGAGTACACCTACATGTGGAATTTAAAACCCCAAGATACTTAGTTAACTTCATGACAACTATGTAAGTAGGAGGCGACACATTTAAGTCCAAACAAATGTTGACTGAAGAGACTCCAGGTGGGTTCTATGTATCTAAACAGAATTCTGCAACAAACTTTTGCTGTCTTTTCCCTGTTCAATATCACGTTTGCCAGACATTTATACTTGCAGAACTTTCCTAATTGTTGAAGAAGTTAGTGTTAAGTTTAAACTGATACATTTATGTACTCCTCAAATTTGATGTTCTCCAAAAGTTTTTATGGGAAATAAATAGTTCTAAATAAAGTAGTTATAAATATAGAATTTATTAATTAAAACTAATATATATTTAGCATGTTTGCATGACGTGTCTTGGTAAATATATTCCGCTCTAAACAATTAAAAAAACTGTACCTACCAGTACAAAAAGTTGGACTTTGAGACTGTTCATATTATCGGTCCCAGCAACACAGTATGCTATAACCATAAAACTCTTGAATGGCCTCGTAAATTATCAAACGACATTTGTGCATAAACTCATCGTAAACACTGTCTTGTGTATTTATTTATAGAACAACGACGCCTCAAATGTGTTCGGGAATTATTTCTGTAAATAGGTATCAAGTTATTAATGTCTCAACTTAGCCCATATTATCAGTTTTGGTTGAATGTTTTTAGTTTTAGTAATATAACTAGCTCTGTGTATAAGTCAAAATTTTCGATTTTAGTTATTGGGCATTCTAGAAATATGGCTTCCCACCTGTCCACATTGGCAATATGGACATTTTAGGATACATTTTAGGTTATCTGCTATCTGTTACTGTTGTTACGAATGTCCGGCAGGGGGCGTTTCGGGTTTGACGTTACTGTGGTAATAGCAGCAAAACACGGGTCGACAAAAATCGATTTTTTGGATCGAAAATTGTTTTTAAGGCCGTTTTTTTGCTCAAAACTATTTGCGAAGGGTATTTAGAGGGATCTTATCGTAAGACATGAGAGCGAGCGGCTTTTATAAGGTCGGCAGGAACGGATAAAAAATTTAAATTTTTGACGTTCATCGATCCGCTTGTCGAAATTTCTAGACGTCACGTGACATTTTTTGCCTTCACGCGAAGAGGTGCAAAAACGTGATTTTTTTTTCAAAATTGACGCATTTAATTTACAAAATATCGCGCAGTCCACGCGGAATTGTGTCCTTTTTTCAATTCGAGCGTCAAAAGTAATATCGAAAAGCCCAATTTTGCAGCTACTCGATCGCAAATGTCGGCGAAAATGGGCGATTCCGCTGAACGCGCCCTACACTTGAAAGTTCGCAATTAGTATAGGTAGAGATAGAGATACATAATGTCCACCCAACCTCTTCATGCTATAAGAATAGAGTTCTCTCTGTACCTATACGTACCTATACCTATACTGTACCTATACCTATAAGTTTGAGATAAAAACTTCCATGGACACGCGCTAAAAGTCCTGCCGAAAGCGATCGGGAGAATCAATTTGCCGGAATCAAATAGGAGACCGTTTGAAAAACAAGCGCAAAGAGCAAAATCAATTATAACCGATATTGGGTAACGGATAGATTGAATTCGGCATCGAGTTCTGCACTCTGCTGCACGACTCTTTTCGTTTTAATCAAAGTTTACGTGAGCTGAAGAATTTCATCAGTGAGGTTAGGATTTTTCGTGTATACCGACGAAAAATTTCGTCTGTATACAGGAAAAAGTTCCTGTACACACACGAAAGTCTTGACATCCGTAAAATATAAGGGGTAAAGTGGTGAACTGGCTCCACGGCGTCTGCACACATCGACATGAGGGGAAATTTATTATTTCGATAAAAGTGGACCCCCATTATCCCGTGAGAGATTAATAGCGGAAAATTATCTTTCACCGTTTGCCCCAAGCCACAATTTCGACCAGCGTACTCTTCAGGATTGATGGTTCTCAAGCTAGACTCTTTTTTTTACCGCGTAATGCTACCGAGTGAACTGATGACTGTTCATTGCTCAGCTGTTACGTTCGCTTACCAGAGCAGGAGTGTAGCCTCCACGGCTGCTGTGCCGACCGACCTTTGGACGATGACGTATTTAATTGGATTCTCTCGCAGCCTGCTCGTAAATAGAAATGACGGGTCCAAAGTCCGTTCTGCCTGCCTATACATACCGCATATCACTTTGTTATGAATTGTTCTATCTCTGCGTAACGCGATGCTTGTGTGTGTGTGTCGGCAACAGATCTCTGTGTATCGCTTATTACTAAGGTACAAAGATCACAAATTATGCGAGATCGGATGTAATCGATTCTGTGATAATTAGAATTACAATCTCAAGTATTCCGCGCTGTACAAAGTTCAAGCGTGAAGTGGTGTGTAATTTGCTGAATGTTGCGAACGTATTTCTTTAGCTGGATGTAATTTTTTCGTCGTCTTGTTGTTTTTAATGTTAAAAAAAGACATCTACCAGTTGGGCTTGCTATCTTTACGGTTCGCTCGGCTTCGTGGATATCCTTGCTGGGATAATCACTTGCAGTTGTGTTTTAAGACTTATCGTTTCTTTGCGTTTCCTTTCGTTGTACAGGAAAAACATGGAAATGATGAAAGGATTGTTTTTATTGTGTATACTACTGTCATTTCGGTAATTAATAATATTTAATTACCGATGAGACTAATATTTGTATTAAATTAAAATGACTAAGTTTATTAACATCCTGTGTACAAACATGGAGAGTCAGTATCTTAGAGGTACCAACCCATGAAATTACCTTTGACACAAACCGGATTTATTGAATTAATAACGGATTTCCGTACCGAACCTCGCTTAGAGTTTCCCATCATGCAACGCAGCATATCCGGCACCATACTCAAATAATATGATTACCCTATGTACCGGGGTGTCGCTACTGTTCCTAAACAACCCCATAAAGAGCTTTGTTAGCAGCAAAAGCTACCCGATTCCGTTATCTGTCACCACACATGAGTGCATCGCAAATTTAGCGTTGTTTAACTTAATCCGAGTACAGATAGCAAGGATTACAATTAGCCTTTACAATAATCGGAATCGATGGCTATAAGGTAACATCGACGTGTTCTTGTAATTAGTTGAGCTCGGAATGAATTGGTCCTGGAATTTAGCGTGGTTTTGCTCCTTTTGGCAGCTGCCTGCTGCAGTCTAGCCCTCGGGTTACATTAAATATTCAAATAATATTGTAAACCGGGAATTTGAGCTATGCAAATATTGGAATTATTCCGTGCTCTGTCGACGTAATTAAGCGGAAACAATTCTAGTGCCCCTTTGGAGCAAGAACAACAGATGTAGGCGTCATACGACCGACCTCTTTGGAAAGTTGCTCTGCTGGTGGAATTCTGATTCGGAAGTTTTAGATTGGAATGTCACATGGAGGCGCTGTGTGTTGTTGTGTTTGTGCTTTGTATACAGAGAGAAAATATGCCGGCAGTAACACAAATCTCTTTGATTAAGGAGTTTATATACATACTACATATTGTGTCCCTGAATTTTGCCTTTGAGTTAAGTTTGGTCTGTTTTGTGGTCAACCTATTTCATCTGTGTAAAGTGTAAACAACAGTCAAGTGAAGAATATCACTTATTTCTATATCTGCCGAAAGATCATTTGATTGGTTCAAGTAAAATATAAACTGTCAGAGTAAGAATATGATTTTCTTGATGTTCCAAGTATTACGTTTTCTTGCTTTGGTGAAAACTAGGTTTAAAGCTTAAAACGGTGAACGTTGCCGACAGTTTCCATATATGGTTAAAAAAAAAACAGTAAGAATCTTGAGTCAAGAATCAAGATTCTTACTCTGAGAGATACATAGAAAGTTGTGCAATTACTTTACAGATGGCGCTAACAGTTTCTCGCGTTTTTTGCCACATATCACCGCTATATAAGTTCGACGATATTGAGTGTTCGTATATTGTTTGTTTACATCTTATTTCATTTCTAAACTAGGAATTTATATCTATATTACTAATAAGTGCAAACTTATGGTGCAATTTCATGTTTACAGCACTTAATAAGAAGAATTTATTTATGCTTATCTTATAACTAAGCTTGCTGAATTTATAAATACATATATTTTACATTTAAGAGGATAAAAACGTGCGAGGTACAAAGAAAAGTAGGTTATAGAACACGACGACCCCGTATAAAATCCTTGTTGCCATAAACGTTAACCTAATCCGAGTGTTGGCTTCCTGCAAATACCGAGGTTCGAGAAGTATTGTATAAAGTCGCTAGTTTAAGTAATCGTTGCGGAAGTACCGGCATTTCACAAAGGGGGCGCGCCGGTCGCTAGGTGGTGTATAGTTCACTGCGCTTATACCAACCGATTCTCTTCATTTTCCGACGTGGAAATTTTCAACCTCCCACTATAATACTAAAGTCGGGACATAGCAGAATCTCCCGTATGCAGCCAACGTCCTCCCACTTTTCTTCCCGCATCTCATCTCCTTTTCTACTCTACAGCTTCCACTGAATGATTGCTATGAGCGGCAATGGCGAGTCTCCTGGCGGTTCTGGACGTCCACTGTTTATTTTTATTATTTCCCACGTCAAATCTAGACGATTTGAGTAAAATAGTAATAAGAATATCACTTGTTTCTATATCCGCAGAAAGGTCATTTGGTTGGTTCAAGTAAAATACAAAATTGTCAGAGTAAGAATATGATTTTCATGATGTTCCAAGTATTACGTTTTCTTGCTTTAAGTATGAAGGAACTGCTTGAAAGGAATTACGTCTGTTTTAAGCGATACGTACGTATACTTTTGGGTCAAGAATCTGTTCGTTGAAGCATGTACACTTTTCACCAAACAAAATATTGTTGTTGATATAAACGAACGTCTTACTCTTTCTATATGTAGAAGAATTTCTTCGCCACAGCAAAATATACTCAACATAAACATACTAAACTCTTAAACCGGAAGAATAACTAGCCGTTAAAATAACTATATATATTGAAATTCTGATCACAATAAAATATTATTTGGATAGCAAAAATATGGTCTTTATGCTACACTATAGAAAATTTTTTCATAATATCCAAGAATAGAGTTCTTTCTGTGTAGGCTATTCCACTACAATCCTGGTTTCCCTCATAATCCTTATACGTCTCCCATGAAATAAAACACTTATGTATAGATGTAAACAAACAATATACAAACACTCAATATCGTCGAACTTATATAGCGGTGATATGTTGCAAAAGACGCAAGAATCTGTTAGCGCCATCTGCAAAGTAATTGCACAACTTTCTATGTATCTCTCACAGTAAGAATCTTGGGTCAAGAAACTATTTTTTTCGTTGAAGCATATATATTTTTCTGATTAGAATAAGATATTATTTGGATAGAAAAAAAAATCTTCATATATATCCAAGAATAGAGTTCTCTCTGTGTGATGTTTTTGGTGGGGAATAATTATCCTATTAGGAAATATTATCGACTAATAAGGGGAAACCGTAACGCTGACTGCATCAAAAAAATACGTCACGTACGTGACCGCCGAATTTGCGGTGTTCGGAATTTATCGGGGTATCATCTTTCGGTTGAGCGTTGAAAAGTTGCTGAACACGCTCGAAAACCTGCCAACCAACCAATGAACGTATCCGGTGAAAATATTTCCGCCGTTTTATTTAATAAAAGCCGTACGGCGTGCGGGCCACCACAACGCGCCGCGCCGTTCGGGAACGATTTGCGAACTTGTGTCATTTGGTGAAATCCGGCCGTAAATTCCGCGACTCAGCTTTTATTCCGTTAGGGACTAGGCGGACCAATAAGTCACCAGGACCACCGGACGTCGCGCGTCCGGCCCCTACGTACCCGTTCCGCATTACTGCAAAAGTGCATTTCCAGCGAAAATACGCTCAATTCCCCAAATCAGTGTTGCCACATTTTTTTCAAGAATGTTGTCCATTTATTTGTTTTAATACTTCATAGAATTCTAATGGCCCCAATTCTTCTATTACCAACTGCAGGGGTTCGAGAATGTTGTGTTCCTTTATTGTTTTATTACTCAATACAATTTTGATGGCCCAAATTCTCAACAAAAAAAATATGAGACTTAAAATTAATACAATAAATAACACAGTTTTGTGTGTGGTTTTCTATTGCATTTTTGTTCAGGACAGTCCCTTTCCAAGGTCCAGCAGTCTGCCATTATATGCCAATACCATCGGCCATCATATCTTTCCTCCGTTATCTTGACATACTGCTGAAACCGTTACTCTTGTTTTTCATTATAATCACTCAGATTGACAGATTGATTAAATTACTATAAAAATAATGTAACTTGGTACTCATATTAGTATGTATTTCAAAATTTTGAAGCATTTCGTCAACGATTTTTATTGTTAATATTGTTCAGCTTGGTGATTTCCCAATAATTTTTTGATAACTGATAAAAAGCTTGTCCATGTTTCTAGTTCAACCTAAGTCATGTGATTAATGGTCCACCAAAGATACCGGTTTCTAATTTTCTTGTATTGAGACCAGGAAATGATTAACAAATATATTTGGAACAAACACCATTCTTATATAAAGCTTTCACAAACTGTTTAATAAGCCCAAATTTAATATGTAGTGGTGAAAGAATTATTTGTTCTCGACTTATCAATGGTTTATGAACGATGTTAGCTTTTCCTACGGTCATATTTATTCTCGACGGCCAGTTTTTCCTATCCCACTGTTCATTTTTTGTACGACTATCCCACAGACAAAGAAAACAGGGATATTTAGTGTATCTATTTTGCTGGCCCAATAAAAAAAGGAGCAGAAAGTTGTCGAGTAACATGTTATATTTTAAAAGTTAGTTCAATGATTGGTTTTGATAAAAATTTAAGTTTGATGATATAGTCTGGTGCTGTATAACAATTTTAGTCATATTTTATTTATAAATAATAATCTGTGCACTTTTGACAGAATAAATCGAAGATATTATGTTTTTTTTAACGTATATTTGCTCAATATGTTTCACAAAATATGTTTCAGAAAATATATTTCACAAACTATGTTTCACAAAATATATTTCACAAAATATGTTTCACAAAATATATTTCACAAAATATGTTTCACAAAATATATTTCACAAAATATGTTTCACAAAATATATTTCACAAAATATGTTTCACAAAATATATTTCACAAAATATGTTTCACAAAATATATTTCACAAAATATGTTTCACAAAATATGTTTCACAAAATATATTTCACTAAAACTAACAAATATTGTGATAAATCGCTAAATGTGGCAACACTGTGTGCGAAAATGCTGCTTCTACCATACGGTCTCTTGTAGCGAGGGACCGTACCGCGGAAATAGTTACTCCCGCCGTTTGACCACCATACGCTCGCTCCAGTAAATGCCTACATATATACGGTAATTCGTTGATTTGTGTTCATGTAATCAGTGACTGAAAATTTTGCTATTAAATAAAATTTTAAAACTCGACAAATTTATGATTTCTCTCATATATACGGGTTTCAGATTGTAATTTGGCGTGGGAATTTGAAATGTATTTGAACCTTCGGTTCTATTTTTATCTCCTAGACATTTGTGTATTTGTATGCTGTATATTTCTTCATATCTAAAGTTATTCAAGGTGATGCTGATCTATATAAACACTTATATCTGTTTATCAGATATTTTGGTCTATCTTTTCAAAATTGTTATTAAGTAAACCTTGTCTCTCTCATATATGTACATATATTCACTAGTTCTCATGAATATTGTGTGTAATTGATAAAGAAGTTATAATAGCAACCATCTTCCTTATCTAACATAATAATTAAGTTTTGGTGGTGATGTTATGTAGTTAACAGTAACACTCAATGAAATAAGTATATTTCTTACGTTGATAACCACAAGTTATCAAAATATTTGGTGCAAATCTCTCCTCTGCTAAACTTGGTTGGTTAAATGTATATTTTTAGACAGATTAACAACGTAATTAGTATGGAAATTAGACAAGAAAAATCGAAAAATAATTATTTTTAACGCAATTTTATTCACTTTTCTTTTATGTGTGTACCGCTGTTTCATTTATCTCGAGTTATAGAACAAATTAAATTTATAAAGTCCTTTGAAAATTTACATATTGAAATGATTCAAAGGACAAAGCAAAGATAATTAATTTGTCTGAGTAGGTACCTCGTTCAGCGAGAACGTAATCAAGGTCCTTAATTGTTCCACAAGTTGTTTCAAACTTGAAAACTTTGGTTGCAGGGATAAAATGGATTAGAAATAATCATTTTCAAAATGATTGACAGAAAGAACTAATAAAAAAAGTAAAATAAATAAATTAAAAACACCCTTTACCTCGGGGTTTCGAACATAAGAATCAAAAATCATTTTCAGAAAGTTTTTCTTAACAAAACATTGTTTCTTTTAAATTTGTTTTGTTTTTAATTTATAGATCACTGTTATTTTAGAACACTAAATGCAAATTTAACAACAGGCAAATTTACTTTTACAATCGGTCACCTGTCTTCAAAATAAGGTTCGAAATTAGTGATTTTCTTGCTCTAATCAACCTCAAAACTAATTCTTATATACATTCATACATACATACTACAAAACAATGTTTTTAAACAATTCTTTTTAAACGTAACAACCCTGACTAGTAGTGTTGATAAAATTACCTGCAAAAATAATATTAGATCCTCCAAATCTTTTTATCGATCAAACAAATAAAATAGTGCCAATTAAAAAAACATTTGTCGCCTACGCCAAACAGTAAAGTACAGTTCAAAAAAAAACAGTCATTCATTCACTGCGTTTTCAAAACGCTTATTTAACGTTCATGCAGATTCACGTTCCCATCACGGGTAAAAATAAATACGGACTCATTAGGGAACCCGAATAACGCCCGCGAATTATTCATTCCAATATCAACCCGCAACACACAAACGCAAAAACGCCGCATTTGTTTGTAGACAAATGTAGAAAATGAACACCCCCACATGAACGGAGGGGGGTTCATGGAGCCACCATTAAACCGCGACGATAAAGTATAATGAACATTTTTACCAGAGATCAACACATGCTCCCCTATATACGAGCGTGTTTTGTTTGGCCGCCCTCGCCCGCCCGTTTTTATGACGGATCAGATTCACCAACCCAAACCAACAGTGTTACCAGATTCTGCAACTTTTTTTAAATTTTATATCACTTTGTAGTATTTTATATAACTTTGCAGTATTTTATAATCACTTTGTAGTATTTTATACTCCCTTTGTAGTATTTTATATCACTTTGTAAAATTTTATATCACTTTGTAGTATTTTATAATCACTTTGCAATATTTTATACTAACTTTGTAGTAGTTTATAATCACTTTGTAGTATTTTATATCGCTCTGCGATATTTTATAATCGCTTTGTAGTATTTTATATCACTTTGTAGTATTTTATATCACTTTGTAGTATTTTATAATCACTTTGTAGTATTTTATAATCACTTTGTAGTATTTTATAGTCACTTTGCAGTATTTTATACTCTCTTTGTAGTATTTTATAAATACTTTGCAGTATTTTATAATCACTTTGTAGTATTTTATATAACTTTGTAGTATTTTATATCACTGCAGTATTTTATATCACTTTGTGGTATTTTATATCACTCTGTAGTATTTTATAATCACTTTGTAGTATTTTATACTCACTTTGTAGTATTTTATATCACTTTGTGGTATTTTATACCCACTTTGCGGTATTTTATATCACTTTGTAGTATTTTATACTCACTTTGTAGTATTTTATACTCACTTTGTAGTATTTTATACTCACTTTGTAGTATTTTATACTCACTTTGTAGTATTTTATACTCACTTTGTAGTATTTTATACTCACTTTGTAGTATTTTATACTCACTTTGCGGTATTTTATATCACTCTGTAGTATTTTATAATCACTTTGTAGTATTTTATAATCACTTTGTAGTATTTTATACTCACTTTGTAGTATTTTATATCACTTTGCGGTATTTTATATTCACTTTGCAGTGTTTTATAATAACTTTGTAGTATTTTATATCACTTTGTAGTATTTTATAATTACTTTGTAGTATTTTATATCACTTTGTAGTATTTTATATCACTTTGTAGTATTTTATATCAAAATTCATGTTTATGATTTTAAAATTGATGTTTTGATAGAGATGTTTTGACAAAAATTCATCTATCAACCATAAGAATTTATTATTGTTACTGTTACTGAAGAAATCTTTTTCACTGTGATGAAATCCTGATATCTGGCAACACTGTTTGGATGCCCGAGGACGAGCTTATTGTGTTGCGGATCTCGGCGTGATCGGACCATTTTGTTTACATTGTGTGTGGGCAAGAACGTACACAGTAATTTTTGCAGCCGCGAAAAACACCCGCTGTGTACTGTGAGGCGGGAAAACCCGAGCACAATGGACTTCTGTGGCGTGAAATTGATGAAATGTACACCGGGCATTCACATGTCATTAATTCTACCCACATTAGAGCGAAGGGATTATTATTATTATTATTATTTGGAAGAATGACACCACCTATAGTTGTGACGCTGAACGATGATGCCTGCATGAAACATGATGAGCTGTTTGTTTGTGAATGGGAGAGACAATGAATTATCAACATACATTAGGGTAGTCCTTTATCTATTACACAAGGAAGGAACAAATTTCTAACTTTCTGATACAACAAAAAATATTGTTTGTTCTAGATTCAATAGAATGTTTGCTTTCAGATAAAACTACTGTCATTCTCCTATTAATAGAGCATTGCAAAATGTTGTTTGTTATGTCTGCAACCCATTGACAAATGTCTGGACTGTACCTCACAAAAATATGTGCAGTGATCATCAGTATTATACAATTAATTTATATTCCACCTTATGATAGAAATGTCAAATATGCAGACTTTCTTATTACAACACCATCAGTGATGTATGTATGTATAATTTCCTTGGAAAACATGTTCGAATCGTTGGAATTGTTTACATTATAGCCACGTATGTTGTATGTTTTACGTATTTGTGTGTCGTTTACTTACCTTTGCAAAATACACTTATCTGTTGATACTCCGATATGCTCGTACAATATGGATTTTAAGCTTAAACGTACATACATATTATGTACATGAAATTCGCGTGTAAATAATTCAGGCTTTTGCGCCGTAGTTAATTTTAATCAATGCCTCGAGTTTTCATTTGTGTTTGCCAACGAACAACAAACTATATTCGGGAAATGAGGATATGAAATATTAATAGCGGGAAATGATTAAATAACGCAATTAAAATGTCAAAAGGCATATTACGAAACTGAACTAAGTACAATATGGTTAAAATAAACGTTCTAAATTGTAATATTTAGAACTTATTTACATCTGAAAATTACTGTTTTTGTAAAGAACAGTTTCTTGCTAGTTTTCTTTCATGTTGTAAGTGGGTACAATTTATTTTATAGTTATTATATTTCACTGCAGAAATAGTTGTTTCGTCTGCAGAAATAGTACATTCTGTGTTCTGACCAACACACCATTATTTTTAATGAACCGGCTAACGACACCGCTATTTTTCTAGATAATTTCAAAATATATTTTTCCAATTTGTACTTTTCCTATTGTCCACATTGCCAAGAGCTGCAATCAAAATAAGAGCTAGTTCCTGCTTCAAAATATGTACGAGGAATGTCGTAAGTCCTAGTTCTTTTCTCTTATGATATCGTTCTCGGTCTTTTCTCCGTTTTTACTGTAGGTAATACAGCTTCAGACATCGTCGATATATGTATTAGGTCTGCATGCAGAAATGTACAAAACTTGGGGGCGAAACATCACGCGAACGTTAATTAATTCGACCCAATTGACCTTAATTAGGCCAGCGCCGAAAACTCATAATTACTAAAAATTAGAATCGGTCCCACCTACCTTTTACCGTACAGCCTTCCATAAAATTTGATTAATCCCATACCACTGTGGAATAACGAGACCTTTCCTGTCTCTCACACCCTCTCTCTCTCTCTCTCTCTCTTGCCTAAAGTCCTGTGGGTCGTTTGGTTATCGGATCATCGAGGGTCATTTGCAATAATTAAATCGATCTGGCTGACTTTCCAGTGGTGATTCCGGATTCAAGACCCGCTTGATCCGCAGATGACTAATGAACTATAGTTCGAATTCGAAACGGACATCCCTCATCTTGCAAAGTTCGCAGAGTTTGTAGAGTCCTAGTGCTCTTAGTCCACGGATTGAATTGAACTGTTACAAATTGATTTTGGGGCAAGCCAGTTCTCTAAAACAATCTTGGTTAATCATTGGCTATCTACCTATACTAATTACGAACTTTCAAGTGTAGGGCGCGTTCAACGGAATCGCCCATTTTGGCCGACATTTGCGATCGAGTAGCTGCAAAATTGGGCTTTTCGATATTACTTTTGACGCTCGAATTGAAAAAAGGACACGATTCCGCGTGGACTGCGCGATATTTTGTAAATTAAATGCGTCAATTTTGAAAAAAAAAATCACGTTTTTGCACCTCTTCGGGTGAAGGCGAACCTCGAGAAAATGTCACGTGACGTCTAGAAATTCCGACAAGCGGATCGATGAACGTCAAAAATTTACATTTTTATCCGTTCCTGCCGACCTTATAAAAGCCGCTCGCTCTCATGTCTTACGATAAGATCCCTCTAAATACCCTTCGCAAAGAGTTTTGAGCAAAAAAACGGCCTTAAAAACAATTTTCGATCCAAAAAATCGATTTTTGTCGACCCGTGTTTTGCTGCTGTTACCACAGTAACGTCAAACCCGAAACGCCCCCTGCCGGACATTCGTAACAACAGTAACAGATAGCAGATAACCTAAAATGTATCCTAAAATGTCCATATTGCGAATGTGGACAGGTGGGAAGCCTTAACCACATATTTCTAGAATGCCCAATAACTAAAATCGAAAATTTTGACATATACACAGAGCTAGTCTTTCCTATTCTTTTTATATTCCTACTTTCGTTCAACAAAGATTATAAGTTGGGGGTTTATGTTCGAACGTCGCACACGATCAACAAAACGAATAATTCTATTGTATTGAGAAGTAATTCAATGTGTCGTCGTCACGGTCTAGCGATCAGTGTTGATCACGCTTTCTTTCGTCGAAGATGACAGACGAGGTACGACGACGACGACCGGAATGCAAATTAAAATGCTTTCAGCGGGGTATCATCCACCCTTTTATCTCCCGGTCGGGAGTTTTAAATTTACGGCCATCCTATTTCACCATCGAAGGACCGACCACCTCCCACCACTTTTCTTCTTTAGGAGGCGCGCCTCCACCCCGCCGGCCAACTGTAATTTCACGTCCGTCGGCGTCGTCGAGGGTCCGGTTCCGCCGCCACTTTGGATTTGACATCCGCGCGCGGTTCTTTGATGTGCAAATGAACCCGATCAGAATCGAGAGGTGAAGTTTTATTAAAAATTCTTGAGAGGTTCGCTTAAGGAGAAAAACCGGGACCTCTTCTCTGAGTGGTTATTATTAATTCTAATCACTTTTTCGGACAAATAAAAGTTGCGATGAAAAGGAAATTTTTATTTGAGGCAAGGGGAATTTAATTTTAGAATTTCCTGGTCCAAGTTAAAGTATATTTTCGGTAACATATAGCACACAGAGAGAAAAAAAATTGAAGAAACGAATTTGCTTCAGGTTAAAAAAAGTTCGATGTTAAATTGGTAAAATTTATTAGAGTTGAAGCTCGTTCTTTTTAAATAAATAAAAACCTTCCTTTACCAAAATAAAACACATATCTTCATTATCTCATAAATTAATTCATTTTTTACGTTTATCCCGTCGAGAACTGTGACTGGAATTAATGAACTCCACGTTTTTCTTTGCTTGCACGAGTACAGGTACCTACAGGTATTCAGGGGGGTGGATTAGTGATTCGAATTTTGTCCACGGTCCACCTGTGAGCCTTGTGGGGTTAAACGAGGCCACGTTTTTGTAATTACCGCTCATCGAGATAAATCTAATCTCTAGGGAAAGGCACGACCGTGTGGCTACACGTTTACCCCCCCAAGGTCACAGAAACCGATGGGTCACTCCATTATAATTGCCTCAGATCACTGCCGGATAACGTAACTACGTTACTAATAGCTTGTTAAGTAATTGGAACGATTATTACCCAATTCACAGGACCATACATCACTCGAGCAAAAATAAATTAGGGATTTGACAGTCAGTCGGCTCTTTGAGCAGTACTTTAGATTGATTGGGTTTTAGTTTAGGCACAATTTGATGTATTTTAACAAGAAAGTAAAGATTTTAAGGTTTATGCTTGGTGTGATGTGTGGAGCCAATTTTAATGTCATTTTAACAAGAAAGTAAAGATTTTAAGGTTTATGCTTGGTGTGATGTGTGGAGCCAATTTTAATGTCGCGCTTCCTTCTCTGTATAGGTATGAAATATGCGCGGGTTTTCATGGACGTTTTCCGGGGTGAGTTATCGAACGATAAGTAGACACGACGGGGGGCGAATCTGTGATATTAAATGGAACGGAGGGAACATTTTAGATGTCAAATTTCGTAAACTACTCTGAACGGTTTAGCGTCACCATGAATTATTTAACTTGCCCTTTTGTCGGAAATTGGTACCTGTATATTGTATAGGTATCAAGAAATCCCAAAGGACTGTAAAGGAATAAGGTTTTTATATTTTATTTTCGCTTTTGAAAGCTTATAAATTGGATTGATATCCAATTACATTAAGATATTTGAAAGGAAATTGAGAATTTTTGCTCTCGGGTAGCTTTTGTAATCTTTGCTAATCAAATTTGTAAATAGTGATTTCTAGAGTTATCAAAATCCAATAAAGATTAAAGAAGTTATGGACGATCAAAATTAATAAGTCAAATTACTGGGTACAAAGTTTTTTTTCGTTGACTATCGCCATGAAATTAATTCGAGATGATATTAAGTTTTGCGGGTGATAAAATGAACTTTCCTCATCAGCGACATACAGCGCGCATTTATTCACTTTATGACCCTAATTATAATTTGTAATTAACAGTTCTACAGGTTCAACTGCCATAAACATTTCACGAGAACGCTGAATACGTTAGATATTAATTAATTCAACTCGCTTAGTTCGAGAATCAATAGCCGTAACCAGTTGTTGCCAACTGTCTACAAATTGATTAATTGTACTGCATGTATGGCAAGCGCATTGTCGTACACAAGTGAACCGATAAGTAAATAAAACGATGGACTTTGCACTCGCCTACGTAAATACGCGCAGGGAATGCATTCGACAAGATCACGTCTCTATCTTTCAATTGATTCCCGAGAGAGATGTGAGATAACTTGGACTACAGTGCAGTGTAGAATGCATGGGGAGCAGATCAACAAAATATTGACTCAGTAATGGCGATTGAGATATACAAAGTTTGCTCTAAAAGATTCAAAAGACAAATCTTTAATTTTTTTTTTCGTTTTAAGTTTGAGCACTTAACAAAATAGTTATTGTGTGTATGGAATGTTGTAACAAACAACATATTGCTTAGACAAGGTTAAATTAACTACTCTACACTAAAGAAAAGCCAGAAAAAAAACAGACTGGGAGATGATGGGAGGAAATAACGTAACATGTACCTACTGGAATACTAATCTTACGAATTGCATCATCCCGATCGATGGAAAACGTGTTCGCATTACCAACCCAGGTCACTTAGGATTTCACTTTATTTACTACAAGAACTCTCATCCCATTATATATCTTGGATTAATTGACGCCAAATTCTGCTTTAGTACCTTAATGAATAACTCTATTGATGTTGAAGCATATAGAAAGTGTAGTGATGCTAATTACTTTAGAAATTATGTGATTAGCAAGATAATATCTGCAAATAAAATTAACATTCACTTCCATGAGAGTTACACAGAGAGAACCCTATTCTTGGACATCAAGATGCTTGGTTGGTGAAGAAATTCGAGAATTCTCAACAGAATTCTCAACATTCGGCGTAATTTTCAATTTTTGACAGCTATTCATTAAGCCAATAAGTGTCCACGTGAATCATTTGCATTAGAAGTTTCGGTAAATCAAATCGAAAGTTCCGAATGTGGCCACCGAACATTTATAGATGGCGCTGCGACGTTTGACATTTCGTGCCCAAATTACGAACAAATCCTCGCAAACTTTTTCCCCCAACACAACTTCAAATCTGCCACTTTCCGTTCGGAATATAGCGAAAATCCGGCGTTCGCGACAGACGTACGCGGCATTGATTTATTCACTGACATGTTTAGATCTAACCGGCCCGAGTCCTATAACCTCGAATTTGCAAACCGCTTATCGTCGTAGTCCGGATATAGAACGTATTTCGAACGTATGTAGAAACCGTACCGAGCGTGGTCGCGCGCGATGCAAATTGTGGAAATGAGAAATGGCGGCGGCGCCGGGCGGTGTATTTTTTTTTTTTTTTTTCGGGAAAAGAGCGAAAATAGAGCGGGAGGGGAATAGTTATTGCGAAAATATGCACCGCCGCGGCGGTATCGGCGAGCAGTTTCGCCCGGAATATATCAACACTAACGTTGAACGTTATCGGCGGAAAAATACCTTGAAGGTTATGCATGCAAGCCGGAAAATTGCTAGTTTGTTAGGAATATTTATGCATTAGAGCGCCGTCACAAAAGCTAGAGAGAAGATTGTCACGAAATAGGGGAAAGATAACTTTCGCAATTGTAAGTTTCTACACAGAGAGAACTCTATTCTTTGATATTGTAATGGGTCGGAAACCCATTATTTAATTATTAAGATATGATCAAATTAAGCAAGATATTTGTAAGAACATTCGGGAATGTCAAAGGTTTTTGCTAGGGTTGAACATCTGGTTTAGGATTTGACCGCGCGTTATAAGTTTAAAATTGAAGAGTTGTCATTGGCTAAGAAGAAATGCTTCCGGCTTCCTTTGGGGTCGAGGGATGCAAACGAACAGATCTCGCCCTTCTCATTTCAACCACCGTCATGTAAAGTACACGTTTTTGTGGAGCGTTCTTAGGCGCTTAAGTTTATCCCTGGTAAGTCTTTTCAACTCGTCTCGCATTTCATTGTAAATTAAATTATTCATATTTCTGCTAAAAGTGTGTTTATCTAAATCAACTCCTAGGTTTAATTTAAACGTCAATATGTTCAAAGCTTCATTCATTTTTCTATGTAACCTATCAAACGGGATTGTTGAATATTATTGTTAATAGATGTTATTGTTTTGATAAGTGTTTCGTTTCATTTGAGTAGTCTTGCTTTATCAGCCCTTATTAAATGTTAAATACTTAAACGCGTCAGTTAGTAGTCAGAAAATGTGTTCACAAGGTTCAAGAAAAAGAACCCAGTTAGTTTTGCCTTCGAATAAATTGGAAGAGATTTGATGAATTAGAATTTTGACCAGTAATTAAAGCCCTTAAACCGCGCTTGGCCAAAATGCTACCATGTTAGGGAGTCGCGGTTGTTCCCGCCATTTTGACCTCCTACAATATCAAGAAAAATTATACTTGCGTATATGGTGTAGCATGAAGAGGATTTTTTTTCTATACAAATAATATTTTATTCTAATTTCAATATAGTTGTTTCAACGGTTAGTTTTTCTTACGATTTAAGAATTTAGTATGTTTATGTTAGTATAGTTTTCTCTGACGAAGAAAAAGTTATTCTTCAATATTCAAATATTCGCTTCAACGACGAAAAAAAAAACAGTTTCTTGACTCAAGATTCTTACTTTGAGAGATACATAGAAAGTTGTGAAATTGCTAACAGTTTCTTGCGTCTTTTGCCACATATCTCCATGCATAAGTGTTTTATTTCATGGGTGACTTACAAGGATTATGAGGAAAACCAGGATTGTAGTGGAATAGCCTACACAAAGAGAACTTTATTCTTGGATATCAAGAAAACTTATATATATTGCAACATGAAGAGGATATTATTGCTATCCAAATAATACTTTATTGTAATAAGAATTTCAATATATGTAGTTATTTCAACGGCTAGTTATTCTTTTAGGTTTAGGAGTTTAGTATGTTTATATTGAGTATATTTTGCTCCGACGAAGAAAATGTTATTCTTCTACATATAAAAAGAGTAAGACGTTCGTTGTACAACAACAACAATATTTTGTTGGGTGAAAAATATACATTCTTCAACGAACAAACAGTTTCTTCACCCAAAAGTATATGTACGTATCGCTTAAAACAGACGTAATTCCTTTCAAGCAGTTCCTTTATACTAAAAACAAGAAAACGTAATACTTGGAACATCAAGAAAATCATATTTTTACTCTGAGAATTTTATATTTTACTTCAACTAACCAAATGATCTTTCTGCGGATATAGAAACAAGTGATATTCTTCACTCAAAGAATATCGCTTTGCGTTTTTCACACTATTTAGATGGCGCCACAACATTTACTCCGCAGTAAAATTACTATTTTACTCAAATCGTCTAGATTTGACGTCGGAAATAATAAAAATAAACAGCGGACGTCCAGAACCGCTAGGAGACTCGCTATCGCCGCTCATAGCAATCATTCAGTGGAAGCTGTAGAGTAGAAAAAGAGATGAGATGCGGGAAGAAAAGTGGGAGGACGTTGGCTGCATACGGGAGATTCTGCTATGTCCCGACTTTAGTATTATAGTGGGAGGTTGAAAATTTCCACGTCGGAAAATGAAGAGAATCGGTTGGTATAAGCGCAGTGTGAACTATACACCACCTAGCGACCGGCGCGCCCCCTTTGTGAGATGCCGGTACTTCCGCAACGATTACTTAAACTAGCGACTTTATACTATACTTCTCGAACCTCGGTATTTGCAGGAAGCCAACTCGGATTAGATTAACGTTTATGGCAGCAAGGATTTTATACGGGGTCGTCGTGTTCTATAACCTACTTTTCTTTGTACCTCGCACGTTTTTATCCTCTTGAATGTAAAATATATGTATTTATAAATTCAGCAAGCTTTAGTTATAAGATAAGCATAAATAAATTCTTCTTATTGAGTGCTGTAAACATGAAATTGCACCATAAGTTTGCACTTATTAGTAATATAGATATAAATTCCTAGTTTAGAAATGAAATAAGATGTAAACAAACAATATACGAACACTCAATATCGTCGAACTTATATAGCGGTGATATGTGGCAAAAGACGCGAGAAACTGTTAACGCCATCTGTAAAGTAATTGCACAACTTTCTATGTATCTCTCAAAGTAGGAATCTTGAGTCAAGAAACTGTGTTTTTTTTTTTTGTTGAAGCATATATGGAAACTGTCGGCAACGTTCACCATTTTAAGCTTTAAACCTAGTTTTCACCATTTCCGGTATACAAACTCATTAAAAATTGAGTAGAATTGGGGTACGTAGTTGAAAGTTGGTCCGCAAGAGCACAGAGCACAGGGAAGTAAATGCATAACTTGCTCGGAAGTTCGCCTCTAGGCCTGAAGGCGAGGACAACTATTCGGTATTGTTTATTTTAGTTGAAGATTGCTTTCTCCCAGGGCCGCATATTAAATTGAAGTTCGAGGGCCGTCGTCTCTCGTAAATTGCGAGTGCTCCCTTTGGAGCATGTCACTCGCTCTTGGGACCATTCTTATCCCTATTACAGGGGAACGGCACAAACCCATAACTACACATTTCCGAGTTGATTATATGGGCCCCTTACACACTCCACGGAATTACTTGTAACAATATTTAGCGCTCCAAGTTTGTTGTAAGAGGCCCGCAAATTCGATGTTAGTACGGCTGCATGGCGAGGCAGAACGTGCTTCTAATACGCTGAGTGCTAAGTTACGCTTCTGAAATTTAATTTGGGAATTATGACCTATGATACGCTCCGTGATCTCTCTCTCCTCTCTCTGTCTTCCTCTAGATCTGCAACAACACGGGGTTATAATTCCGGGTCCGGGGTTTAGTCCGCCAAAATCCGCGAAAACTATTGTTTCAGTGCGGAGTCATATGTTTGTTGAGCGAACATTTATGTAAATGATTAATATTATTTTGGTGAAAACAAGTACGTAGTATTTAACTTACATCTAACTTGGATTTTTACGCCATATTATAGCTCTATCTACCTATACTAATTACGAACTTTCAAGTGTAGGGCGCGTTCAGCGGAATCGCCCATTTTCGCCGACATTCGCGATCGAGTAGCTGCAAAATTGGGCTTTTCGATATTACTTTTGACGCTCGAATTGAAAAAAGGACACAATTCCGCGTGGACTGCGCGATATTTTGTAAATTAAATGCGTCAATTTTGAAAAAAAATCACGTTTTTGCACCTCTTCGGGTGAAGGCGAACCTCGAGAAAATGTCACGTGACGTCTAGAAATTCCGACAAGCGGATCGATGAACGTCAAAAATTTACATTTTTTATCCGTTCCTGCCGACCTTATAAAAGCCGCTCGCTCTCATGTCTTACGATAAGATCCCTCTAAATACCCTTCGCAAAGAGTTTTGAGCAAAAAACGGCTTTAAAAACAATTTTCGATCCAAAAAATCGATTTTTGTCGACCCGTGTTTTGCTGCTATTACCACAGTAACGTCAAACCCGAAACGCCCCCTGCCGGACATTCGTAACAACAGTAACAGATAGCAGATAACCTAAAATGTATCCTAAAATGTCCATATTGCGAATGTGGACAGGTGGGAAGCCTTAACCACATATTTCTAGAATGCCCAATAACTAAAATCGAAAATTTTGACTTATACACAGAACTAGTCTACCTATACTAATTACGAACTTTCAAGTGTAGGGCGCGTTCAGCGGAATCACCCATTTTCGCCGACATTCGCGATCGAGTAGCTGCAAAATTGGGCTTTTCGATATTACTTTTGACGCTCGAATTGATAAAAGGACACAATTCCGCGTGGACTGCGCGATATTTTGTAAATTAAATGCGTCAATTTTGAAAAAAAAATCACGTTTTTGCACCTCTTCGGGTGAAGGCGAACCTCGAGAAAATGTCACGTGACGTCTAGAAATTCCGACAAGCGGATCGATGAACGTCAAAAATTTACATTTTTTATCCGTTCCTGCCGACCTTATACAAGCCGCTCGCTCTCATGTCTTACGATAAGATCCCTCTAAATACCCTTCGCAAAGAGTTTTGAGCAAAAAAACGGCCTTCAAAACAATTTTCGGTCCAAAAAATCGATTTTTGTCGACCCGTGTTTTGCTGCTATTACCACAGTAACGTCAAACCCGAAACGCCCCCTGCCGGACATTCGTAACAACAGTAACAGATAGCAGATAACCTAAAATGTATCCTAAAATGTCCATATTGCGAATGTGGACAGGTGGGAAGCCTTAACCACATATTTCTAGAATGCCCAATAACTAAAATCGAAAATTTTGACTTATACCCAGAGCTAGTTATTTTACTACTTGTACACATTAATTTTTTTCAGAAACGTGCAGATGAGTAATGAAAGTATATATTTTTAGAGCGATGTATTGAAATTACTCAAGTAGTGCTTTTATCTACATTACAGAATCTCCCGATTATTTTTATCAAGATTTCCCCGAAATAAATTGATTTGAAACTATTTAAATTACATAAGTAATACAATTAACGTTTTACAAAGTACGAATGCGCTTACATTCGACCTGCTTTTGAGACGTACGTAGGTGAGCTGATCGACTTCCCCGTTAATCTGTAGCAATTTTGATTAAGTTTATAATTGATATAGTGCAGGTTTAGATTCGGGAAATGTGTTTCGAATGCGCCCGATAGTTTGCGCGAAATTGCAAAGCGTAAAATTCAATAGACGAGCGCACAAGGGAAGTAGCGACGCTGATTTATCGGTAAAAGACAATAAAAGTCGCAGTAAACTCACCACTACCAGGGTTCGGTTCTACTGGGGAGCGAAATTCACTTCACGCGGGGTTAAGGTCTGAATTTAAAATGCACGACGACAACTGCAAATTTGTAGAAATAGCGACTGTATAATTTGTAAGGTAAAGATAGATATTACGACATAAAATGCTTATTTTTGGGAAACAAAATCGTGTTTCTTGTTTGGTATACTGTAATAATTGGGGATTTCAGCGGCATCCATATTTTGTTCATTGTAATTTGAGATAAATTGTATGTGATGCCGGATATGTGAATGGTGATACTGTCTGACCTTTTCACACGCATGGGTATGATTAGTTATATTTTCAACTTAGAAGACTCGTAAGTCTTTTTTTTATGGCCCAAATCAGTAGGGCCCTTTCGTTGAGTGCTTTGTGTCTTGATATTTTGTGTGTGTGTTATTTGCTTAATTATAAATTATGGTATCGTGGACCGAGATAGTTTATACATGAGAGGTATAAGTTCAAGACACAAAGATGAAGAGAAAAACATTCTGTAGAGAACAGTCGAGATTAACAGCCGACATTCGGCATTCTACTTAAGATGTAGTCTTTTTTAATTTATTTTTATAATGTAACTTAGTGTAGTGTTTTGTGTTTTGTATATGGTAAGCTGATTATTATTTCCTCCTTTCTGTTTTCACTTCTTTGTATTTTTACGAGAATCTAACAGCTCCTCTAGATGGTAATTTTAAGGATGAATTAAGTGTCTCTTTTATATTTTTTATTCATTCATTTTTATGTTTTTTTAATTTAATAAATTTGTTATTTTGTTGAGAAGTGTTTTCCTTTGAGTTAAATATCAATATGAGTAGTTTAATTAGTTTTGCCTGCTAAAATGCTGCACTGGTCCCATTGCAAGAACTCACGTGCAGAGCGAGTGTAAGAGCAATAATAGTGGTGGCTTGTGTTTGGGGGGTCGTGGTGTTTGACTTTAAATGTTTTAGAACATTTTTTTGTCATGCACTAATCACATTCCAAGAACCCACCATCCTACTATTACAATACATCAACCAACCTCTTCGAATGTTATAAATAACTCTGTCCGAAAAAAAAAATTGTTATATTACGCTGAGATTTCGCCCCTTGTCTGGTCGCAGGTATTATTTATGCGATAGCATTTTTGCGGGGTCTCCCGCGCGCGATATCTATTACGCGAAACCGGGAATGAAAGCGGGAATTTATCCTTTTTTATCTCATTCCAGAAAACAATCAGTCTTGCGGGGAACGGCGACCCGTCGCACTAAGGCCCTATTTGCATAAAAGGGATACAGCCCGATATCAATCTCTTTGACCCGTAGTTCCCGTGCCCTTTGCTACCCACATAATCCGAAAAATTTTATACTTTATACGCTGTACCCTTGTCAAAATATACCATTTGCGCGTATGATTATTATTTTGTATGTATGTAGTACGTTTCAGAACAAGACTCACTAGAAAATCACAAAATTAAGGTAGTTAATGCTCAGCTGTAGAAGAAAATAAATAATATTACATAATAACGAAGGAAGTTTAATCCAACTAATGAATGCATTTCAAGTAGAGCTCTAATGGTTTCAGATTCTAGTTAGTAGCAACCGAGATATAGGTATACTAGTCTAGATTTTATTTTCGTAATCAAGCAATTTAAAATCAAGCAATTTCGCATGCAAGCTCAAACGGGTGAAGTGGTTCTAGCAGCAGAGTATATATTTTTGCAGTAAATTACCTACGTCTTTAAAATTTAAAGGTGGATTTTATTCATGTCTGCGCAATCTATAGTGAGTGTACGTGTACCCACCGTACCTAGAATTACATATTTCTGTAAACTTACCATAGGAAATTCTGGAATCTGTCAAGTACTGAAAAGTCTGATGTGACCAGGCACATGACTTTATCATACGATACAGCCGTGTTCAGGGGGGCAATTTGGAAGTTCAAGGGGCATCCGCTTACTAAGATTTAATTTTTTTTTCCAAAAAATCGAATGGACATAAATTATACAAAATTTTCTCTACTATAGTTTATTATTTAACTATTTTGACGAAATTACAGAAATGGCGGCTAATTTGCAAAATCGTTGAAAAATGATAAGAGTAAACCTCGAGTTCCTTTGGGCCCTTTTGGACAAAACTTCTTTCAGCTCTAAGTTTAGTCACGAAACTTCTAAATATGAAGTTTCGTCTCGATACCTTCAGTAGTTTCGCCGGAATCGTCGCCACAAAAAACGGGTACACAAACACACAGACATTTTTTGTACCTTGGTCAAAAATGTTCAGGGGACCCAAAAAGACCTATTTCCGCTAAAATCTCAATTTTTTTTTTCGACACGATTACAATACTTTGTCATACTACTTATGATAAAGTAAAATCTGATGTGGCCAGGCACATGACTTTATCATACGATACAGCCGGGTTCAGGGGGGCAATTTGGAAGTTCAAGGGGCATCCGCTTACTATGATTTAATTTTTTTTTTTCAAAAAATGGATTGGACATAAATTATACAAAATTTTCTCTACTATAGTTTATTATTTAACTATTTTGACGAAATTACAGAAATGGCGGCTAATTTGCAAAATCGTTGAAAAATGATAAGAGTAAACCTCGAGTTCCTTTGGGCCTTTTTGGACAAAACTTCTTTCAGCTCTAAGTTTAGTCACGAAACTTCTAAATATGAAGTTTCGTCTCGATACCTTCAGTAGTTTCTCCGGAATCGTCGCCACAAAAAACGGGTACACACACACAGACATTTTTTTGTACCTTGGTCAAAAATGTTCAGGGGGGCCAAAACGACATATTTCCGCTAAAATCTCAATTTTTTTTTCGACACGATTACAATACTTTGTCATACTGCGTATGATAAAGTAAAAATACCACTACTTATTTTTATTATAAAAATATTATTTTTATCATTAAACAAAATTGAATATCTGAATGGAAAATGTCACTGTTGTATATATCACTATATATAACTGTTGGTGCTGAAAGCTTATAAACTTCGTCGTTGAAAAGAAGGGGTTCATTTGCAAGTTGGCCTTAACCTAGAACAAGAAGTAATCATTTCCAGGAGCGTTCTGAATTAAACGGTCATTTATACCGGGTGTATCATTAGGAGATAATTGCGATTACGTAAATTACACACCTAGAGGGCGTAATTTAATTTTACCACAGTGTGTTATTCGCATGCAAATGAGATTAGGCTAATCAAAGCGAGCATTACCTTAATCTAGCCGGGCGAAAGTTTTCTATTGTCCTGCTCTCGGATTAAATTCGTCGCTATCCTGATCGTTATCCACTGATTACAGTTATTTTTCTTTTTTCTTACCTTCCCTCGTGTTTACTTGATGATATTCGAGAATCTTTTTAAAGCGCCTCAAGGCACGATTAGCAAAGATAAGATTTTGTTGTGCATTGTCTCGAAAGAGGCAAATACCGGAGCTTAAATTGCTACAGTGTGTTCGTTCACCTTTCTATTTTAGGATTTTGTTTGCAAAGAGCGTCCAAGAATATAAGTATTAAATGCGATTGCTTTTTTACTGTCAGCCTACACTAAAATATCTCCGGAGGTCATTTCTGTTTTTCTCGACGCGACCATAATAACAAACGCTACAATCCACGTGTCGTTTTATTTTCAATTACTTGTTTTTTTAGTGCTCATTGTTTATTGTATTTTCCTGAAGGTAATTATTATTACTTTCCGACTATGTAGTACCATAGTGTGTATGTATCATCCGGATAATCGATATTAGAATGCTGTTGTTACCCCTCAATCGTATTCAACGACAATACCCCTATAGGTACTGAATAATATCAGCATAAAAAGTAGTTAATTGGTATGCTGCATCAATGTGTACATTTCGCGTTACGGCCATATTTATTACCGGCCGTCCGGCGGCGCTCGCTGCGCGTTTTAAGTATTCAATTAGTTATTTTTGCGCGTGTAAATCGCCCACGTTAATTTATAAGCCACATACATCAACCGATGCCCGTTCGGCGGCCGGCAATCTATATTTTCGGCGTTGTTTAATTCGTACGGTTAATAATTCAAAATAACGGTTGGTATATAACCGAGCGAGAACCGAGCGAAAACCGGACCGGTACCGGACGGGCGGACGAGCGAACACGAAAAAAAGGCATTTTGATAAAGTCGTTCGTTCCACTGGGCCGGATTTAAGCCCATAAATATTTCGCACCAATCGGAAGGATTCTATCAACGTCAGCGTGCATTCACGTACGCCAAGTTCGTTTATTTTTATCATTGCCGTTCTCCCCGATTATATCACGGCCGCCCCGTTTGCCTGCCACCCCCCTCAAGATCGATATCGTCGATGTCCATTCTAACAGACGTAAAAATAAAATATTATCCTTGTCCTTTTCGAGAAATATCAACTTGACATTATAGAAATATTGATTCGCTTCTATAATATCAATGTGGCTTTTTATTTTATTTTTAACAAAATCAAATTATATAAATTCAAAGAATAAGCAAAAGTACTACTTTCAAGCTGTATTTTGATGAATCGATAAAAAGCCGCCATTCAGAAGGACCGTGGGGAATATCAAACTCGTTCATAAGACCCACAACATCGTGACATACACGTAAAGTTCCTTTTTCCATTTTAAAATATGCTTTAAGAGGCTCGTTACGTTTTGTAAATGAAGACACTGTCACACCTCGTGCGAAAAAATGCCATTCCTGTAGCCTAGATCCCAATAACTCGGCTTTGTCTTTTGCTAAACCTAAGTCTTTAACCAAATCATTCAGTTCGCACTGGTTTTTAAAGTGAGGTGTTCCTAAAACATCAAATGGTGAATCTTCACGACTTGCCTGATTTGACAGAGTGATTTCAGACACTTCTTCAGATCAGGCAAGTTTCTCTAAATCAGGCAAGTTTCTCTAAATCAGGCAAGTTTCTCTAAATCAGGCAAGTTTCTCTAAATCAGGCAAGTTTCTCTAAATCAGGCAAGTTTCTCTAAATCAGGCAAGTTTCTCTAAATCAGGCAAGTTTCTCTAAATCAGGCAAGTTTCTCTAAATCAGGCAAGTTTCTCTAAATCAGGCAAGTTTCTCTAAATCAGGCAAGTTTCTCTAAATCAGGCAAGTTTCTCTAAATCAGGCAAGTTTCTCTAAATCAGGCAAGTTTCTCTAAATCAGGCAAGTTTCTCTAAATCAGGCAAGTTTCTCTAAATCAGGCAAGTTTCTCTAAATCAGGCAAGTTTCTCTAAATCAGGCAAGTTTCTCTAAATCAGGCAAGTTTCTCTAAATCAGGCAAGTTTCTCTAAATCAGGCAAGTTTCTTCAAACAGGCCAAATTTCTTCTGTGTCAAAAATCGAAGATGTTGAAGTGGATGGCGCACTTGGGAGAGGATGGTTCTCTCCGTGGGGGATAGGTCGCGATGTTAATGGCAAATTTGGATATTTTATTTTATGCTTATCCTTCTTCGAATATCCGGAGACGCTTATCGTGCAAAAATAGCAATCATTTTCATGATTGGAAGGCTCCCGCCACAACATGGAAAGCAAACGGCATTTTCTTTTGCTCTCCTTTCATCCACTCCGATCTAACAAGAAATACAGCATATATTAGGTGTCCATGGCATTTCCAGATCTCCAATTCTAAATCCAAAATAGCAGCATTAAGCTGCTTTTACCTCTTCCGTATTTTTTTTTCAGATGTGTCACTAGATAACAACCGCACATGTAAAAAAGATATTTGGTAATTTTTTACAGCATATCCTTTAATCATTTCCCTTAGTTATAAATTAATCTGATTTCAACAAAATATGTTTAGAGCACATGTTTTAAAACATAACAACGTTAGTTTAAATTAAATCATGGTCGTAGTAATGATCAAAGAGATATAAACTTTGCTTTCGTGCTGCAGCAAAGTTAGTTGACACTGAATAGAGATTGTAAGTAGAATAACTACGCTGGATGAAGAGCGGTAAACTTTTCCTCGCGAGCAAAATAGATTCTCCTCAACCGACATGGGAATATTAAATTACCTCAACAGGTTAACATACAGTTAGGGCGTGGAAGCTAGGAGATAACCTTTTAAAACTTCGACACGTATTTAGGATAGAATAAACACAAGTTTCGAAAGTATTAAAATGAGCCTCCTGTTCCTCCTCCGCGAACGAGACTGGGAGATATCGATAACGGCGAAGTCGGTCTCGAAAATATGATGTCGGGCTGACGTTCTCCCAGATATATAACTTCCTTCACCTGTCTATCCTCCCACAAAGTTTCCCGAGGCCCACAGAATATCAATTCACTTCTTCACTCCGCAGTTCAGACCGAGTTCTCGCGAGTAAATCTTTACGAGTTATATTATCTCACCTCATGGACTCCATATGTTTTTAACCTTGGCGAGCTACTTTCATGTACCATTTATTACACAAGGGAACAAATTTTCCACTTTCTGATACAACACAAAAAAAATTATTTGTTCCAGATTACATATTTGCCTTACATAACTACAAACTGAAAGTGGATAAATCCAAAAGTACTACTTTCAAGTTGTATTTTGATGAATAGATAAAAACCCACCATTCGGAAGGATGTGGGGAATATCAAACTCGTTCATAAGACCCTCAACATCGTAAAGATCCTTCCATTTTAAAATATGCTTTAAAAGGCTCGTTACGCTTTGTAAATGAAGACACTGTCACACCTCGTACGAAAAGATTCCATTCCTGTAGCATAGAACCCAATAACTCGGCCTTTTCTTTTGATAAACCTAAGCCTTTAACCAAATCATTTAGTTTTGCACTGGTTTATAATGTGAGGTGTTCCTAAAACTTCAAATGATAAATCTTCACGACTTGCCTGGTTTGACTGAAATCACTCTTTCAGACACTCTCTCAAATCACTCTTTCAGACACTCTCTCAAATCAGGCAAGTTTCTTCAAACAGACGCAATTTCTTCTGTGTCAAAAATGGAAGATGATGAAGTGGATGGCACACTTGGGAGAGGATGGTTCTCTCCATAGGGGATGGCCATCTTTGACATGTCACAACACTTTGATGACTTGGTCTATGAAAAGTGATGTTAGGCCAATAAAAATATGTGATTACTGGTCTGCTTGTAGGACTCTTGTTCCCTTGTGTTAAAAAGCGGACGTATACCGAGGTACCACTGTATGTAGACCAGCCTGATGTATCGGTGGACGATATATCTTTTTTTTTAACGAATGCGTTGGTGTACGTGAAAGACCAACGTCAAGTAAAATTGAAATTGATGCTTCGGAAAACATAGGAGAACGGTTCGCAGTGGCGTTCGCCGCTCTCCATTTGCATAAAAACAAAACATAAATAACAATTAGGCCTTCCGTTCGGTCGAATTACAGGACACATCTGAACACCGATGAACGGAGCGGACGGAATCCAATGTTGTTCGGTTTCTCTTTTTCCCATTGTGTCACATCTGTTCTCCCTCCCGTTCGTTTTGTTTCTGGCTTGCTTTACGCAACCCATTGTTTGTCTGGCCCCTGTCGCAAGACAATAATATGCACACAAAGCCGCGCGTTAATATATTATTTGTAATTGGACAATTAAGATGGAAATTATATTGCTTTGTGCGAATGCAGTGCTTTATTGTGGTTTCTGTTGTTATTGTTTTGATTAAATTAGGGTTTGTACGAAAGGATTACGTTCGTGGTGATGATGCTTATCGCAAAAGTTACCTTTTTAAGCAACTTTTGTTATCGTAGGTTGGCTACTCTCAAATTTGACAGTTAAACAATATTTAGAGGTTAGGGTTGATCAGTTTTGTTGTTTTTTTTACTTAATACTTTTGACGTTTCTCTCTGACGTCTACATTTGAATTCCTAGAGCGTATTGCAAACATAAATTTAAGAAAAAATTAAATCATGCCACACTATAGACTTTTTTCTACTTTGCATTCTCAATGCACACATTGTAACACTGTTTTCGGTGTTACAATTAGCAAATTGTAACACCGTTTTTAGTAACTTTTTTCTAAGATTGGTGACATTGATATCAAATGCATGTCAAACGAAAATACACATAACCACAAAAGTAAGCACAAACTGACAGATGACAGTGTTACCAACGGTTGCACCCATAAATACTCTAGATTGGAATTTTACCTAATATACTTCTAAATTTTTATAAAATTAATGACGCAAAGTAGAAAAAATAGTATATTACACTCGTTTTATAAGACATATTGGCGCATTCGTTCATTTGGGGCACGAGGAGCGCGCCAATTTGACGTCTTATAAAACTTGTATAATAATATACTATTTTTACTTTATCATACGTAGTATGACAAAGTATTGTAATCGTGTCGAAAAAAAAAAAAATTGAGATTTTAGCGGAAATAGCTCGTTTTGGACCCCCTGAACATTTTTGACCAAGGTACAAAAAATGTCTGTGTGTGTGTGTACCCGTTTTTTGTGGCGACGATTCCGTAGAAACTACTGAAGGTATCGAGACGAAACTTCATATTTAGAAGTTTCGTGACTAAACTTAGAGCTGAAAGAAGTTTTGTCCAAAAGGGCCCAAAGGAACTCGAGGTTTACTCTTATCATTTTTCAACGATTTTGCAAATTAGCCGCCATTTCTGTAATTTCGTCAAAATAGTTAAATAATAAACTATAGTAGAGAAAATTTTGTATAATTTATGTCCATTCCATTTTTTAGAAAAAAAAAATTAAATCATAGTAAGCGGATGCCCCTTGAACTTCCAAATTGCCCTCCTGAACACGGCTGTATCGTATGATAAAGTCATGTGCCTGGCCATATCAGATTTTTTTATTGAACATACGAGCCATTTTTTTTTCTTTGCGGAGTTTCTAGAACCACTTAAATATTTTAAAAGTGAGTGTCCAGTTTTCACCCCACATGTTTGGTGTTTCGTTCTTACATCACTCGATCCACCCCTATCTTCAGGGATGATAAATCGTAGCTTAGTTTGAGTTATTAACACCCTGCAGCTGATTGATGCTATTATGCACTCAATATGAATTATCGCTACTTTAGACAGCTAATACGACATACGGGATTATGCGTTTTCCTTGATAACCATAGGTCAGATAAATAATTCTACCTTTTATTAGATTAAGGATACACAAAGTACATATATTATCTTTAATATTATAAATGCTTTAAGGACGATGCAATTAAGTGGGGGATCGAATATGGAGGCAAATCCGCTCAGAGGGATATAACGTCTTCCGGTTCAGTTGGCAAGGGTTGACGGGGTGGTGCAACCTTCTTGCCAGAAGCGGGTCAAAGTTTCCGTTCCAAAGTTTGCCCATCGGAATTGGGAGCCCGCTCGCTAATAGATCATAAAGTCCGGACAATTTCATTAAAATCGGACATTTGTTAGTCCCCGAATCCCAGTACCCGCCCCACTCCCCCCTTCCTCCGACAGGAAGTCTACAACATCGTTCTTCATTAGGAACACTAACTACCACGCGGTTGTAGCGGTCGAGACACCTCCCTTCTAGTTTAGTTTACACTCATTTCCGCTAAAAGGATTCGCATAGAATGCTAACTAAATTATGTACACTCAACGGCAAAAATAAACCAACTAAGTACCTAAATTTTGACTGCCTCAAATTACCTCATGATTACCAACAAAAAAGAAATCTACCTCTATCTTGAGAGATTGTTAGTTTGGAACTAAAACAATTGCAAACCAGCAAAACTTGATTGAACACACAAACGCAAGGAGGACTATTGGCACTCCTGTTATCCTTTAATTCGTGCTAAGCCACGAAACCAAAGTTACGTCCAATTGCAACACTGGCAACACTGTTTATCCAACTTCAGACTGCTTACCTATAGATAAAAGACGAGACGGGAAACCTAGAAAATAACGCCTCCAGATTCGATATCGATGGTAAATAAGTTACGCAAGTACGTAGTACTGATTGATTACTTCAGAAAACCAGTAAAAACACTGAATAAAAACTGGTGTACTACGCAGATAAACCGATATACAACTACATATACAACTACTACTCACGGTATTCAACTAAGTTTCTCTTTGACATTTGAATCTTCAAATAAACTGCTTTACAACGTAATTTTTCTGTTTGTTTCAGGTGTGCGAACATTTGAATATCTCCAAGGAGTGCGATTACTTTGGACTAAAGTACGAGAACGGCAAGGGGGAGGAACTATGGTTGAACCTGCGGAACCCGATCGACCGGCAGATAGGCGTCCACGGGAACAACACCTCGGTGCGTTTTGCGCTGAGGGTGAAGTTTTGGGTGCCACCCCATCTACTATTACAGGAATCGACCAGGTGATAAATCTTCACTTAACTATTTAATCCGGCCGCCCTGAGAGACGGCTCTCCACTCTGTCCCTCTCGACCAAACTACCCCGCGCGCACCCCCTTCTTCATCCCGGGAATAATAAATTTACAAAATCAATTTATCCGCCCGGGACATTGCAACGGTTATCCTTTTTAATTTGAATTATATCTGGGATACGCGGCTACGGCCAATATCGCGGATTAAGTGTGAAAGGAACGCGGTAAATATTCATAAATGTCTATGGTTTCTTTTCTTAGAAAAGTTCGGTTTCCATTTCGTAGGTAAAAGAGTAAAAATTCAATTAAAAGTTGAAATTGTACGTATAAAGTTGTAAGTAATTCAATCAAGAACAAAGTGTAGTATAATTTAGGTCGTTTGACGTGAATTGGTGATAAAAGCTTCTAAATTTGGGTGTAGTAATTAAAATATTTTGCCAGAATTTGGGAATTTATCGTTGACACTTTGAAGCATCTAAACTTTTACAATTCTTCAATTTCATGGAGCCACAACCTCTGTGGGTCCCAACTTAATGTCATTGACATCCCTTTGATCTGTAAATTGGTATACATACATATTTAGAGTCTCTGGATGATAGGTTGGTATCAGTTTGAGCGGAAGCAGTTGATTTTCTAAGAAAGTGCGTATTTTTCGAGAAAAAAATTATTAAGTTATCATTGTACCTTATCACAATGTATTTTCTTAATGCCATGTATATGTGACGTACAATATGAGACTTGATAATTGAAAATGAGTTTTAAATTATGCATAGGTACACTCTTAAATAAAGAATGCATGTTTCCTAAAAGTGGATAATCAATATTTTCACCATGCAAAGCATATTTTTAGTACAACCTTTGTATGAATAATTATAGCATCTACTAAATACAGCTACTTAAATATTAATAATGACATACACCACTAATAGAAGAGTTGAATTATACCTGGGATACGCGGCTACGGCCAATCTCGCGGATTAAGTGTGAAAAAAACGCGGTAAATATTCATAAATGTCTATGGTTTCTTTTCTTAGAAAAGTTCAGTTTCCATTTCGTAGATAAAAGAGTAAAAATTCAATTTAAAGTTGTAATTGTATGTAAAGTTGTAAGTAATTAAATTAAGAACAAAGTGTAGTATAATTTAGATCGTTTGACGTGAATTGGTGATAAAAGCTTCTAAATTTGGGTGTAGTAATTAAAATATTCTGCCAGAATTTGGGAATTTATCGTTGACACTTTAAAGCATCTAAACTTTTACAATTCTTCAATTTCATGGAGCCACAACCTCTGTGGGTCCCAACTTAATGTCATTGACATCCCATTGATCTGTAAATTGGTATACATACATATTTAGATTCATTGGATGATAGGTTGGTATCAGTTTGAGCGGAAGCAGTTGATTTTCTAAGAAAGTGCGTATTTTTCGAGAAAAAAATTATTAAGTTATCATTATACCTTATCACAATGTATTTTCTTAATGCCATGTATATGTGACGTACAATATAAGACTTGATAATTGAAAATGAGTTTTAAATTATGCATAGGTACACTCTTAAATAAAGAATGCATGTTTCCTAAAAGTAGATAATCAATATTTTCACCATGCAAAGCATATTTTTAGTACAACCTTTGTGTGAATAATTATGGCATCTACTAAATACAGCTACTTAAATATTAATAATGACATACACCACTAATAGAAGAGTTGACTAATAGAAGGTTTATTAATTTTTAATCAATATTGATGTATTGTTAAGTGCTGTTAATATTTCATTACTTTCCGACTAGTACCATAGAAAGGAAGTACATATTGTAATCGACGAAATCATTTCTGAAAAATGTCTGCGTCTATGTATATGTATGTGTGTATGTCTGTGAACACGATAGCGCCCAAAAGGTACAACGGATCGGGCTGAAATTTGTTATACATTTTTAGAATTTCCTGAGAACGAACTGGATCGTTTTTTGGTGACAATCTTTCATGGTCTGACACAATCAACAGCTTCTGTCGCTATGGTTGCGAATTGGTCAGTGGTCAGTGGCTGATAACATGATAATCTTAACGTTTTATGACTGATATTAGGTTGGGATCCAGAGTGGTTGTAGCTTCACGAAATTGAATTATGTATTATAGAAGGTTTCGACGCTTCAGTGTGTTAACCAGACAGTCGAAAAGTTGGGTGAAGGCCACCTAGATATTTTTGTTTGGATTCAAAAAGAAAACAACTACACTAAAAATACATTTTTACGAGCACGGTTCAAAATATGTGTGTTTTGTGTGAACCAGGTGTTCAAAACATGTAACAACGTCTTATCAGAAATTCGGTTTAAATTTAATTTTATTCCAAGAATGTTGTATGACAACTTTAATATCTTATCTTGTTTCGGTCACTACAAAAATACCTTTTTTGTTTATGTATTTAGGTTGCTATGAAATTGGTTGCAGCAGTCAAAAATTGTCGAAAAGAGGTTGTTTTTATAGAGAGATTTGTTAATTTTTCTATCAATTTTGTACTCACTCTGTAATCGCTTTGTTCAAGTAGCTGTCAGAAACTGTCACAAACTAGTTTTTCACTGCTCGTTAAACCCATTACAAATCCGTTTGGATTGTCAAAAATATTGATTTTGATGATTAATTTGTGGTTTGAACACCAGATAATTCCTATAAGTCGTATTTTTTATGGTAATGATGTTCATTTTTCTCTGACAAAGGTAGAAATGGAAAATTTGCAAGCAAATAAATGGGACACTACATACTTTATAGTATGTATTGCAATTTGCAATGCATTTTAGTAATGTTTGCTTAACTTTGCAGTTAAAAAAACACCGTAAATTATAACATAAACCTTATCTAAGTTAAAGTTTGTATCCTTGCATAAATAATCCTGTCCAGATTTATATAATTTATACATAATCTGTTACTATCCGATCTTTGACACAAGATATTGAACTTATTAATCCGATTACTGAACAGCAACAAAATATTTTCAACTGCCACAGACTTTACGCCGTCATATAAATCGATAAGGAGTTTTACGATTATTTATCATTTCATTAAATTCGTATGAAAACATCTGGACAAGAAAACACAATCTGGGCCTATACAATACGCAAAACGATCGTGTGTAAAACTTTTGCTTTCCAAATGCATAGTTACATAATCAGTGATGCTAATGTACTGAGAGAACATCTTGAAAATACACACTTCCTGCCAGGTATTCGTTTGAAAGACAAACATCTCCTTGTTGGTTTAGTAAATGCGAACAAACTCCAATGTTTACATACCCATGAATGCACTTTGTCACTTTTCGATACTTGTTTAGTATAGGCAACAACCGTGCCAATCACATTTTGGTGATATTTACCACGTATACATATCGTTTTGTAATTCACTAAAAAAAGCATCGAAAGATTACAAAAATTATTGATAATTTTTTTTAACATAGTACAGTTCTAGCTTCCTTTGAGTATAGTGTGGCCTGACCTCTAGCGGAACTTCGGGACAACCCAGTTATTAATTACGGCTATTAATTACGCCTCAAGACAGTTCGTGGCCAGTTATGCTATCTGCTTTGTGGCTAAAGTCGGAAATTCATACGGAAATACAGAGCGCGCGATATAATATAATAAATTTTGTTTGGGTACGAGATTTTAGGTTTAGATTATTATAGTAGGTTTAGATTGTTTAGTAAACGATATAAATGATCAATTTGACTGATTATGTATGTGATATTAGATGAGGAACGCTTCAATTCAATTCAATTCGCTTTCAATTCAATTGGACTTATCCGTTTGCACCTAACTCACCGCAATGAATAGCTCAGCGGTTTCGCATAATAAAACAGAGCCAATTACCAATTGAATTCAATTCACCGTTCGCACTTAACCGACAAATCAATTCATCTCGATCCCTCTTCTCACCTTTTCAGGCATCAATTCTATCTCCACGCCCGCCTAGACCTCTGCACGAAGAAACTGGCCGTGCCGAACGTCGAAACCATCGTAAAGTTGGTCGCCCTCATTGCTCAAGCCGAATACGGCAACTTTAATCCCCAGTACCAGCCCCAGAACATCTACGCGTTAGCGCGCGAGATAATTCCCCAGAATGCGGGAATTTCGCACCAAGATCTCCTCTGGAAGTTGGTCGGCGAGCACAAGAACTGCGCGGATATGAAGGCGGCCACTGCTGAATACTGGTTTTTGAAAGAGGTCGCCACTTTGGAAAGTTTTGGCGAAGAGATTTACCAACTGAAGCCGAACAACGTTCGTCTGGGAGTTGGGCCGCATGGGGTTACGAAATACGATGACAGGAGCGAGGAAACCAAGCTCCTGATACCGTTCACCGCTATACAGAGTGCTTCGTCCCATCGGAGGACGTTTAAATTGGAGTATGTCAATATGGAAAACGTTTTGTCCCATTTCGAGGTGAAACTGGAGACAAGCCATGCTGCTAATAGCTTGTACAGGTAAGAACGTGACTTATCAAACATGTATCTCTTTAAATAATACCTACTTTTGATATATACAGGGCGATCACTGAGAAACACGCGTTCTACAGTTGCGAAACTGTGCGCAGCGCTGTTACTGAGCAGTTCATCAGGGACCTGAAGGGGACCATTGTCTCGATATTCAATGAGGACTCGTCGCTGGGCAAGAAGTACGTTTTTGATATAAGGAGGACTTGCAGGGAAGTCTATGACAACGCCAGGAGGGCCCTCTATCAGGAGACTCAAGTACCCAATCAGATACAGGAGCTTAACGAGGACGGCTGTGAGGGAAAACACTGTCTGGTGAGTTTTTTTTTTTATGATATGTGTACAATTTAAACATGCTTTGTTACTCATTAACAAAAGTATTCAAGATACGTTTAATAAATTAGTTTTAAATGATTGTTATTATCCATCCATACAAATTAAGTATGTATACTAATCGTGAACGCCATCTTGTTTTAGCGCCTACGGCGAAAACGGCGTTTTTTGTCTCTACTCGCGATCGAGTAAGTGCAAAATTGACCTTTTCGATATTTCTTTTGACGCTCGTATTTAATAAAGGATACAATTCTGTAGTGATTATGCTATATTCTGTAACTTAAATCCGTCTATTTTGGAAAAAACACGTTTTTTGCCTCTTCGACTGAAGGCGATCATCGAGAAAATGTCACGTAACGTCTAGAAATTCCGTCAAACTGAATTATAAACGTCAAAAATTTACATTTTTCATGTTTTACAATAAAGGTAAGTGTCAGGTATTGGGTAAACGGATTTGGCCAAACTTTACATTGATTTTTGACAGAAGAGATGCCTGACTCATCTTCTTCCAATACCTACCACTTACTCTAATAAAACTGCTAACTTTTCTTGCTAACGTCTAAATTGAGACAGTCAACTAATTTAATAATTTCTTTCCAGGATACCCACGAACGTCTGACTAGGATACTTGACGCGATGACCTGCAAGATCTGCATGGACAACCAGATCAACATGGCGTTCTTTCCATGCGCCCACATCGTGGCGTGCTCGGTGTGCGCCTCGAAGTGCGACAGGTGCCCCTTATGCCGGGCTGATATAAAGCAGTCGGAGAAGATCTATCTACCGACAGACTTGCAGCAGTAGTTGTGATACTTTGACGGTGCACCACACTTACGGAGCGATCATTTCAACGGGCTAACTTTGCTAACGTCACAGCGCGCACCTTTTGTTACTCGAATTATTGTCGGAACACTTGATGATTGTTCGGCACTCGTTTTTTATGTGATATATTTGGAAATCGGATGCAAACACTTTGTTTAGTTTAGCCCCTCCCCGGCAGTATCTAAATCTAAATGCATATCTAAAAATGTTTAAGTGTGCTGTTTATTGACCTGCATCGTTTTTTCAGTTAGTAAATGATAAGTACAAGTACAGGTATTGTCTAGTAAGTGTTAAGGAGTTTTTAGTTTAGTGGAATCTCATATTGAGGTTATTTTTTTATTATTAGTTTTACCTTTTTACTATGTAAAATATTTAAGGTACACGTATGTGGTGATCGTCTGTGTTGTTGCGAAAGGAATTTATACAGCATGCGCCCGTCGGACTGAGACGAAGCGACAGCGCATGTTCCTTTCAATATCTTTGACAATAGTCAATTTAAGTGTAAAACAAATTTGAAAACTACCTAAGTCATGATATCAATGCAAATTATTTATTTTATAACTATTTAGTTTAGCGATTAAGGACGTGCCCCTACCCCGGTATACATGTGTGAGGGTAGTCGTGCCCTATCTTAGTGGTCACCTTCTAGGACAGAGTATTGTGATAATTTTCAAGCGACATATTTTTTAGTTTGTATTTCCACAGAAATAGTTTATATTTACCACCGCTAGTATTTTATTATTAGTATTACTATTTTATTAATGTCTCAAAATGGATAAATAAACATGTTGACTGAATAATTATATACTTTTGTTTTTACCATCCCAGGAATAACATTTTATTATTACCATCACTTGCTTCCACTATGTCTTGCTCGCTTTGAAATTTTGCAGAGTGGCATGTAATGAAGGTAAGTAACATCTTACCAAATCTAGTAGCATCCTATACCATAAGCGACACGTGAGATTATATCATACCTTTTTGTGTCACCTGCTTCCACTTTGTGTTACTCAACTCCACTTTGTATTACTTGCATTGAAATTTTGCAGCGTGACACATAATGAAGGTAAGTAACATCTTATCAAACCTAGTAACATATTATACCAGAGCAAGGTGTGAAATCATATCATACCTTTTTATGTCACTTGCTTCCAGTTTGTGTTACTCGCTTTGAAATTTTGCAGAGTGACATGTAATGAAGGTAAGTAACATCGTATGAAATCTAGTAACATCTTATCAAACCTAGTAACATCTTATACCAGAGCAACGTGTGAAATCATATGATACCTTTTTATATCACTTGCTTCCAGTTTGTGTTACTCGCTTTGAAATTTTGCAGAGTGACACGTAATGAAGGTAAGTAACATCTTATGAAACCTAGTAACATCTTATCAAACCTAGTAACATCTTATACCAGAGCAACGTGTGAAATCATATCGTACCTTTTTATGTCACTTGCTTACAGTTTGTGTTACTCGCTTTGAAATTTTGCAGAGTCACACGTAATGAAGGTAAGTAACATCTTATGAAATCTAGTAACATCTTATCAAACCTAGTAACATCTTATACCAGAGCAACATGTGAAATCATATCATACCTTTTTATATCACTTGCTTCCAGTTTGTGTTACTCGCTTTGAAATTTTGCAGAGTGACACGTAATGAAGGTAAGTAACATCTTATGAAATCTAGTAACATCTTATCAAACCTAGTAACATCTTATACCAGAGCAAGGTGTGAAATCATATCATACCTTTTTATGTCACTTGCTTCCAGTTTGTGTTACTCGCTTTGAAATTTTGCAGAGTGACACGTAATGAAGGTAAGTAACATCGTATGAAATCTAGTAACATCTTATCAAACCTAGTAACATCTTATACCAGAGCAACGTGTGAAATCATATGATACCTTTTTATATCACTTGCTTCCAGTTTGTGTTACTCGCTTTGAAATTTTGCAGAGTGACACGTAATGAAGGTAAGTAACATCTTATGAAACCTAGTAACATCTTATCAAACCTAGTAACATCTTATACCAGAGCAACGTGTGAAATCATATCGTACCTTTTTATGTCACTTGCTTACAGTTTGTGTTACTCGCTTTGAAATTTTGCAGAGTCACACGTAATGAAGGTAAGTAACATCTTATGAAATCTAGTAACATCTTATCAAACCTAGTAACATCTTATACCAGAGCAACATGTGAAATCATATCATACCTTTTTATATCACTTGCTTCCAGTTTGTGTTACTCGCTTTGAAATTTTGCAGAGTGACACGTATTGAAGGTAAGTAACATCTTATGAAATCTAGTAACATCTTATCAAACCTAGTAACATCTTATACCAGAGCAAGGTGTGAAATCATATCATACCTTTTTATGTCACTTGCTTTCAATTTGTGTTACTCGCTTTGAAATTTTGCAGAGTGACACGTAATGAAGGTAAGTAACATCTTATGAAATCTAGTAACATCCTATACCATGAGCGACGTGTGAAATCATGTCACACCTGGTACATGGTTGACACTATAGACCTACGTCTACGTCACGGAGCTTGGAAACGGACAACCCATATATTTAGAACCTTGGTTATCGTTCTAGGGATTTTGTCTCTATAAATATGCGTGGTCACTCGCAGTGAAGTTCGCGCAAATAACTGCACCATTTTCCAAATTGACATTTGTAGGGAAAGAGACATCTGAATTGTTTGTTGTGTTTTATGTAAGTAAATAGCAATATTTGCGAAATTGTCGTTGATTATTTGGTCTTGCCGTTTCGTCTAGAAATCAAAATGACTGAAGTGGAGGAGAAAACCGAACGCGTGTACGGGGGCTGCGAAGGCCCCGATGCAATGTACGTGAAGTTGATATCCTCCGATGGCCACGAATTTATCGTAAAAAGGGAACACGCGCTGACCTCTGGCACCATCAAGGCTATGCTGAGCGGACCGGGACAATTCGCTGAGAATGAAGCGAACGAAGTAAACTTCAGGGAAATTCCGTAGGTGTTTTTGTCCTTGTAAAGCCCGAAAGCCCGAAAATTTCTACATTGTCTTGTTTGTTTTAGATCGCACGTCCTACAGAAGGTTTGCATGTATTTTACTTACAAAGTACGGTACACAAACAGTTCGACGGAAATTCCCGAGTTTCCTATTGCCCCGGAGATTGCCCTTGAACTCCTGATGGCCGCCAACTTTCTAGATTGTTAATTTGATGATCTCGTAAACGACGTCTTGTAAACAACAACGGTGATCCGTATAAACGATTTTTGCAGTAGATTATTGATAAGCGTGCTCTCAGCTGTTCCCATTTTATTTAATCATTAAGATTATTTATTGCAAGGCTTGCAAATACTATTATAAGTAGGTGTAAATTGACGGTGTGCACATGTTGCCGATAACATATGTAGATCTTTCCTTATACGTCTTATGTACATAGAGCCATACATTTTTTTTTTCAAATTTCAAATATAAGTACGATTCTTTTACTCGATTCCATTTTGTTTCTGTTAATTCCTTTCAAAGTTTAGAACTAAAATCCTTTTGATAAGTGAAGGAAGCATAAGGTAAGTAGCCTACATGGAAAGTGCTTAGCACTATGAATAATTAAAGCACATTGTCAAGCAGTATGTGTACTTCTTTTTGTGTTGTGTACATTTTGCAATGTCACTGTGCAAGGTTTTAAAACAACTTCTAATAATTCAGGTCATTGTCAACTTGGTTTTGATACAAGAAAAAAATTAGCAAATGGTAGTGTAGATATTTTGTAGAAATAGAAACATTTCAAGTGACCTTGTCAAGAGAAATATTCCATTTTATTGAGAAAAATTGTTGAGTGACACTAAATGGTAGTGACTAAGCATCTAATTTTCGCATATTACAAAATAATTACCAAGCTTTTATGTCACTTCAACATCCCAAAATAATTTCAGGTGATTTTCGGTTGGGATCAAATTTGTCTTTGCTATCAAAAATTGTCACGTGACTAAATGGTGGTCAAGCTTTATAGCATGTCACTTTGTCGATTTTCAATGCAACATGGATTCAAGTAATTTATTTTTTATAGAAACAAAATTGAAAAATTTTTGATGACACTAAACCTAGTAGTGAAGGAGAAAATCAATTTTTGTGTCACTTGCTTCCACTTTGTGTTACTTGCTTTGAAATTTTAAACATCTTATGAAACCTAGTAACATCCTATACCATGAGCGACGTGTGAAATCATATCATACCTTTTTGTGTCACTTGCTTCCACTTTGTGTTACTTGCTTTGAAATTTTGCAGAGTGGCACGTAATGAAGATAATTAACATCTTATGAAACCTAGTAACATCTTATCCCATGAGCGACGTGTGAAATCATATCAGACCCTTTTGTGTCACTTGCTTTCACTTTGTGTTACTCGCTTTCAAATTTTGCAGTGGAACGTAATGAAGGTAAGTAACATCTTATGAAATTTAGTAACATCTTATACAGTCCGTTCCTGTGTGTAAATACTGGAGGAATAATGAATACGGTAGGTAAATAAAAGACGTTTAGTTACATATTCTGTACATTTATTAAGTTGTCATGCTAGAAACAGTGTTTACGTCAAGGTTACTAAAATTGTATTTATCACAGAATTAGTGAACACCACTTCTAAATAACTAATAACCCGTAACTTAAAAAAAGACATACCGAAAAATCATATCAACTGATTTTGCCATTAATTCGGATCTTGCGGTAGCAACGATTTGTACGCTTAACAAATAATGATTTCATTAAAAATTCTCAATAAATTAACAACTAAGACCTTAAAAAAGAAAGCGATCGGAAATAGCATAATACTTTACTTTTCTCGCGACGTTTCAACTACATCGCAGAGTTCTTGTTTGTCGTAATTTCTCCCAATTTATTTTTCATTTGTTTTTTTTTGTATTCAGTACAAATTTGATAATCACAGTCATTGTCTCCCCTCATTCCACAGTCCCTAGTCATTCGTATAAATATAATTACGCAAATATGTTGTCCCGCAAAATAAACATGCGTCTAAAATATGCATTACATATACCTCATATATTATATAACGTTACAATTATTATATAATATACAATTATACATATATCTTGATAATTACATTGTAAAAAGTTATAAGTTATAACAAAAATAACAATACGGTAAGACTTTATCGTTTCTGGTTTTTTTTTTGACGCTCCGGCAGATTGTTTGGTTAGTACTACCTGAACGCCTTGATTATTTTGGTCAAATGATCGACAGCCGATTGCAGCCCATTTCTCTCTTGGTCGGATAAGAATTTCTTCGAGTATAAATCACGATGTTTCCGCTCCAGATATCTCATCTCGTCCTGCTTCAACTCCGCTTCCATCTTCAACACTGCGCACCGTTTCCTCAACGTTGAAATCTCCACAGATCTTCCTGCAAAAAGAAAGTCATTTTAAAATTAATTTTAAAAGTTTTAGAGGTAAGAGTTGACCAACTTTTTTGTTGTTTTTGTTACATAAATTTTTCTGACGTTTCTAAGGTAATTTTGCATAAACTTACCAAAGGCATGCTTCTGATAGATCTTTATTATATCCATAACTCCTGGCCATTCCAACAAGACAGCATTATTGTCCGTCTGGACAGCCACGTCTGCGCCTCGGTCCTTCCGTACGATCAAGCACGGAATTTCAGCTTGATCCTTGTTTGCGATAACTTTCTTAATTCTGTTGATCTCCGGAACTTGTATCGTCTCTCTTCTATGGATATTATTGATATTCTGAAGCATCTGCGGCATTATGGATGCTCTCAAGATCAAAGGAGTTGGAATTACAATCTCTCTTCTGCTTCCTATTATCTGTTCCTTACTATGAGAAGTCTTTGCTTGGTCTCCTATATCCTGCAAGTCGTCCATTAACTTTTTGTGTAGGAGGAAGCTGTAGTTTGTTATTTTTGAGTCACCGGCACGTCTAATTCTTTCCTCGACGATCTTCATCCATGTGATTTCCATATCTGTTTTCGGGAAAAGTTACATTATTAAATAAGGCAATAAGAAACATTATTAAATATTATAATAATATATTACACAGGGGAACAATGATTTTGCGGCATGAGATTTATTAGTCAATCTTAGATAATTCTGGTCTACTAAATATGAAAATAACAAAATATTTGGTAAATTGACGCCCACTTTTTGAGATAAAGGCAATCCATTCGTATTTTAAATAACATTAAATAAAAGTGCCCAATTTACCATTCGAAAGCGTGAGGCATATTATAAAATTCTGAAATTAACAATAAAAGAATTAAAAAACCACAAATTTAAATTAAGAAAACGGTTTATGTGGTTTTCTATTGTATTTTTGTTCAGGACAGTCCCTTTCTAAGGTCAAGCAGTAGTTTGCCATTATATGGCAATACCATCGATCGTTCCTCCGTTATCTTGGTATACTGCTGAAACCGTCACTCTTGTTCTTCATTGTAATCACTCAGATTGTCAAAAAATTTATCTAAATGACTATGGAAATAATGTAACCTGGTACTCATATTAGATTTTCAAAATTTTTAAGCATTTTGTCAACGATTTATATTGTTAATATTGTTCAGCTTGGTGATTTCCCAAAAAAATTTGATAACTGATACAAATCAATCAAATAACTGATACAAAACAATCACAAGTTATGTGATTTGTGGTCCATCAAAGATATCGGCTTCTAATTTTCCTGTACTGAGGCCAGAAAATGACTAACAAATATATTTGGAACAAACACCATTCTTATATAAAACTTTCACAAACTGTTTAATAAGCCAAAATTTAATATGTAGTGGCGGAAGAATTATTTGTTCTCGACTTATCAATGGTTCATGAACGATGTTAGCTTTTCCTACGGTCATATTTGTTCTCGACGGCCAGCTTTCCTATCCCATTATTCATTTTTTGCACGACTGTCCCACAGACCAAGAAATCAGAGATATTTAGTGTATCAATTTTGTTGATCCAATAAAAAAGCAGCAACAAGTTGTAGAGTAATGTTATATGTTAAAAACTTAGTTCAAAGATTGGTTTTGAAAAATAAAGACTTGCTGGCCGCACAAAAAGCAAAAATATTTTTTTCTTGAGGTTAAATTAAAATAATTTAACTTATACTATACTTTTGATTGCATCGTTTATCACAAGAACTGGAGTCAATTCAAACAAACTAATGATACAGGGAGTATTTCATAATCATAGTCTATCATAACTGATTAGGTACACAAACTGATACCGCAGAAAAAACATTTTTGTTGCCCTGCGTTATGTAATACAATGTAATATATAATATGATATAATATATAATTAATATAACGGACCTTTTCGTAAACTCGGTGAGACGGACTTGAGACCTAGGCAGCTGAAGAAGTTGCGCTTTTGCTGGTAATCTCTCGTCGTGCTCAACGCAACTGGCGTCTCGGAAGGCACTGGAAGGTTCAGAAGGTTCCTCTCTTTCCGGAGCTGGTCTTCTTGGAAATGCGAGAAATTGTGATGCCACAATCGCTTCTCGATTTTCTCCAATTCAACATCTGCAAATTATCAAAGAAATACTTATAGATTCTGGCAATCCAGAAAGCCAAATTCTTATTACAAACTTTAGCGGGATTTTTTTGTAATAACAGTAAAAAAAAAATACTTACAACTCTTTTCCTGATGCGTAGTCAACCCAAAGATCTGCAGAAACTTCAGTTTCTCGGGTTTGGCGTCGACCTCGGGCGGCGGACCCTTCCGTATCAGCAGATCGATATCCGGACCGTCGCTCTCATAATCCGACGTCGAATAAACACTGGAACACGAACTATCAGAGTATCCGTAAACTTTGACTCCGAAATCGGTCATCACAAAGCGATTCTGGTCGGAGCGATCCACATTCTCCTTATTCCTGCGACCGCATTTCCTCCTCCTCCTCCTTCGTTTCTCCTTCTTCTTCATCGTGAACTTATCGAGCATGCTGAGTCGCTGTCTCTTCACCGGCGGTTGAAAATTCGGAATCGGTACGTTCAGAACGGTCTTCTTATCAACATAGAGCAAAATCGGCTCAAAGTACGACTTGACCTCGCAATTTTTCTGACTAGTTAGATGAGGTGTTGTAATGTAATTATTATTTAGGTTAGGAACATTAAGGGTCGACGCGGAATCGACATTGTAGTAAGAAATGTCCGTCTGGGAGTGCTGCGACACCAACGGGTTGATAAAACCCGTTAATTTCTCGACATTTTCCTCAACCGATTGGATATTTTCAAGAATCCTCGCATTCCCTCCATCGAACGAGTTCTTGACGTCCAACGTAGAGTTTGAGAGATTATCGACGTTTTCGTGAACGAGTTTAACGTTTTGTAAGATTCTGACACGATCGGGGCCGCTTGGCTTACCGTCGGGAATCTTAATGCAGCTCTCTTTAACGGTGATAAGCCTCTGGGCGTTGACGTTGCTCAGAACTACCCGTTTAATGTCCGAGATGGAACTCTTGCTGCCTCTCTGTTCGATCCGATAAGTTGGTACTGTGACGGCGGGTTGGGTTTCTTTTGGTAGTTCGTTTAGCAAGCCCTTATTGGTTGTTCGGAAATCGGGGCTGACGATGTCGTCAATGTTGTAATGGGAGAACGTCTTGTGCGGCAGATGGGGCTTGATTGGGCAAGGATGGAATATTTTTGTGCGGGTCGTTTCCGCGGAAGTGGTTGTACATGTTGCTGCTGTTGTTGTTGTTTCGGTCTGATTCTGTTGCTTGGACGTTTGGTATGCGTAATTCGATGCTATGGGAGGCTTCCTGGCTGAAACAAAGACAAACACTTATGTTAGTATTGTCCACATAGTAATAAAAAAAAAAACACATAGTATGCAGGTACGTTAGTAGTCAATAAGTTTCGAACCGATATACCTACTTTTAGAAGAAAAAGAATTAAGAGTCTAACCACAGCCTGAAGCGCTGAAGAATTATCAAACAAAGTTAACTCTTCATTAAATATTTAAAATTATTACCCCTAAACATCAAAAGTAGACAATTTAATCTTTTCCATAAACATTCTAATGATTTTTACAAATACACAAATAGCAACTTTCTACTGATAAACAAAAGGATTCTTTTATTTATTTTCTGAAAAAATAATTACTCCCAAATATGGAAAGTAGACATTTAATTCATTCTTCCATCAATTTTGATTTTTAAGCAACCACAAAAATTTGTAGTAAATTTCTACTAATAAACAAATAATGTTACTCCAAACGTTGAAAATAGACATATCCATTCTTCTCATCAATATTCTAATGATTTTTAATCAAAGAAATAAAGCAACTTTCTTCTGATGAACAAAAAGTGAGGTAATGTTTCCAACTTTTATATTCATGATCCTAAAAAAATAATAATGCCAAACATTGAAACTAGACTTTTTTATCCTTCCTATCAATCTTCTAACGATTTTTAAGCAAATACACTGATAAAGTTTGTGGTAACTTTCTTCTGATGAACAAAAAGTGAGGTTACGTTTCCAACTTTTATATTCAATGTCCCAAAAAATTAATACTGCCAAACGTCGAAAGTAGGCCTTTTCACCCTTCCTATCAATTTTCTAATGATTTTTAAGCAAATGCATAGATAACAAAGTTTGTAGCAACTTTCTTCTGATTAAGAAAAAGTGAGGTTATGTTTCCGACTTTTATATTCATTATCCTAAAAAAATAATAGTACCAAACATTGAAAATAGACTTTTTTATCCTTCCTATTTTTTTTTATTTTATTCCTAATTTTCTAACAATTTTTAAGCAAATACACTAAAAAAGTTTGTGGTAACTTGCTTCTGATGAACAAAAGGTGAGGTTATGTTTCCAATTTTTATATTCATTATCCCGAAAAATTAATACAGTCAAACATTGAAAGTAAACTTTTTCATCGTTCCTATCAATTTTCTAATGATTTTTAAGTATATACATAGATAACAAAGTTTGTCACAACTTCCTTCTGATGAACAAAAAGTGAGGTTATATGCTTGCAACTTTTATATTCATTATTCCAAAAAATTAATACTGCCAAACATCAAAAGTAGACCTTTTCATTCTTCCTATAAATTTTCTAATGATTTTTTAAACAAATACATAGATAACAAATTTGGCAGCAATGTTTTCCTGTTATGTTAAAATTATCATTATAAATAGCAATTTCAAAAAATCCTGGGATGCATCTAAGAATTACAATATACATATTCTATTTTCCTTCTTTAATTTCCATGCTTAGTTTCTTTTATTCTTTTGTTTGTGTTGCTTTTTTAATGTCAATAAAGCGTCAGTTACAGAAACAACAGGTAATTTAAGTAACAAAAACAATAAGAAAACTGGATAACTCTAATCTCTAAAACTTAATAATAACGTAAATCAAAAAGTTTAACTGTCAAATTTCAGAGTATAAATGACAGATTAAGAAAAGATTATGATCAAATAAACTGAAATAACACCAAAACAATAAATAAACTTATTATCATCTAAAAAAAGCACAAACAAAAAAAATAACATTTTACGCTACCTTTTGTTATCATGCAAACACTTAACCTAAAATTAAAGAAAAAAAAAATCGAAAAGCACGAATCATTACCGAAACATAAGTTGGGGAAACTGACAAAACGACAAGCATGGCGGGGGTCAGGCACTGTCTCCATTGTCGCGATTCCCCTCACCTGCGCTCTCCTCCGTCGCCTTCGTACTCAAGTTCGTGGGCATCGGCGAACCGTCCACCGCAATCGGAGAAGGTTTCGGCTGCTTGGGCGTCGGAGGTCTCGGAGAGATCCGACTCGACTGACCCATAGATGGCGCCAACGAGTTGTTGATCAGAGGCCCGGACGGTTGGATAACAGGCGAATGTCTCTGAGCCTGCGACGTCAGATTTAAAGTGTAGGGAGTCGGCATGCTCATACTGGTATGCGGGGAGTGTCGCTGAAGAGACGGGCTGGAACGCGGGATCGGATATGGTTGGGGTGGGATCGCGCCGGGCGGTAATAATCCTGCAGTAAGGGGGGATTGCCTTGTTGATAGGCTTAGAGGTGAGGGGTAGAGGTCTTTTGGGGGGAGCATGCCGCCGTGAAGCATCGAGAGCATCAGTGGGGGTTGAGCCGTTAAATGGGATTGGATGTGCGGGGAGACCCGCGATTGCACTTTCTCCCGTTCGCGGTGTAGTCTTTCTTTCTCTCGCTGTTCTAATTCGCGCTGCTTGTGCAGCAGCTCGAGGTGTTCTCTCTCGAATTGCTCCTCTTTTCGAGACGATAATCGTCTGTGTTCCTCTTCTAATTTCATCCTGAAGAGAAAGAAGTGAGGTAAATAATGTGTAGCTAAATGTTTAATTTGCATGTTGGTTATCAATTTATCCTATAAAAGATCAACTTCAGATTTGGACTAACTTTCTGATAAATTACTTACTGCCAACGAACAGTCGACAGGCAAGCATTTTACCAATTATTCTATTAACAAACAAAAAAGTGAGGTTATGTTTTCTACTTATAAATTATTCTCACAAAACCTAATCACTTAAACCCATTTCAATAAATAGCTTTTGTGAATTTCGACGGCAACATTTTAATAAATAATTTTGATTCTCAAATTTGAATGTGGGGCTAACTCATTAAGATGTCTGATATAATCACCCAAAAAGGACATTTTGCATTTAAAAAATTTCAAAAACAACTCACAGTAAAATGTAGAGTAATAAAACTGTTTAATTTTTTTTTACATTGAAGTAAACAAACGTAAATTTATTTTGAAATAATAAAAAACTTACCTGTCATGCATGTACAATGGTAACCCGGTTGGCGGTATAACGTAAGGCATGTACGGAGGCCCCAAGGGCCCCCAGGAAGGCCGAATGAACCCCATTCGTTCTAGATACAGTGGATCGTCGAGCAGCATCGGCGGGTAAGGATAAGACGGATACGCGGGAACATCTAAAGGCAGTGTCGGTATCCTAAAAGATATAAAAACATTTAACAAACATTTATCAATACACAATAGTATATTATTGTACAAATTTTATAAGACGTCAAATTGGCGCATGAGTTGTTTGGGGCACGAGGAGTGCGCCCCAAATGAACGAATGCGCCAATATGTCTTATAAAACGAGTGTAATATACTATTTTTTCTACTTTGCGTCGTTAATTTTATAAAAATTTAGAAGTATATTAGGTAAAATTCCAATCTAGAGTATTTATGGGTGCAACCGTTGGTAACACTGTCATCTGTCACTTAAATTCAAATATCTGTGAAAAAGTAATTATTGATAATTATTAGGTATATACCATCATATACTAGTAGTACGAAACCTAGGATGCAACACGCATGTTTAAATATGTATAAAGATATACATACTTCGCAGTTTGTGCGATTCTAAAAAATCAGTTTGTGCTTACTTTTGTGGTTATGTGTATTTTCGTTTGACATGCATTTGATATCAATGTCACCAATCTTAGAAAAAAGTTACTAAAAACGGTGTTACAATTTGCTAATTGTAACACCGAAAACAGTGTTACAATGTGTGCATTGTGAATGCAAAGTAGAAAAACTACTTATTTACGCTGTATAGATGGCTCTACTAGTTAAAGATTGTTGATTTTGTTAACATTCTCGATAGTTGAAGTAGATGGCGCTAGGATTTTTGTTAAACTGTCAAAAATCCTAACATTTGTACAGAGTACATTTTTGGTAAAATTATGTATAATACACAAGCCAGAATGATTTTTTTTGTGGTAGTTATAGTTCTTGTTTATTAAATTTTAGACTGTTCAAAATAGATTTACCTCTCCTCAGGTCGGTAGGGTTGAAAACCGCTTCTAACGTCCGAATACCGATCATTCGCAGCCGATATTCTCGTCTCAGCAGCCCTCAAATTGGTTGGCGCACTTGTGTTGTACATTTGCAAATCGGCAGAAAGCTTCGATTGTTTCTCTGTCGCTGTTAATGGAATTCCTAATAAAACGAAAAAACAATTCTTATACTAATAATGTATGAGGTATTTTAATTTTTACCAGTTTCTCTACGATGTGTGTCTGGAGGTTGCGCTTGTGGACTTGGAGAATGATCGTTGACACCTGGCACTGACTGCTGGGCAAGATTACGCAGTGCCGCAGCAAAGGAGTGCGATCCTTGGGACTGTGCCCCTGGACCTGGACCTGGCACTGCGTGACCCGTGCTTGTGCGTTGTTTCGAACTGCCATTTGTCGCAGGTGCTGATTTGCCACTTGATACCACTGCAAAAGAGATTATATAAGTTACGTAAAATATGTAATGGTTTGAAATGTATATGTTTAATGTATGGTGGTTTATACACTTTAGGAATTAACAAAAACGTAAACGAGAAACGTCAGACACTGTAAGTAATGTAACAACAACAAAACTGGCCAACTAACCTCTAAAAATTGCATAATGACATACAGAAAAAAGTGGCTTAGTTCGCCTCAACGAGCGAAAGAGTCGAGAGAAATTTGAATTAAAACAAACAGTTGGGGTAAAGATGTTTCAAACTAAGAAGAGCACAGTTGTATATGCAACCAAATATACACACGCAATTTATAAACCATACACTGGGTATGATTGGTTGCATATACAACTGTGCTCTTCTTAGTTTGAAACTACTCTAGGTTTGCTTGTATAGCGCCATCTACATTCGCTAGTTCAGGCGAATTGTCAAATTTGAGAGTTGCCAAGCTACATATTTTTCATGGAACACGAGACTTTGTTTTCAACATACGATATTTACATGAAATTTCATTAGATCTTTATTATTCGATGATAAGAAAGAGCGGGGCAACCTTACGTTGTTTTCATTTTGTCGCGTGACGGCGACAAATTTTGGCAACATCGATTCGAATTCCGATTACGACGCCTTCGTGTTCTCGGTGTCTTCTCTCAGCGGACCTCTCCTTGGGTCAACGCTAGCCGATAAAGATCGCGACCCGACTGACCCCACGATACGTCTAGTTTAGCAAAGCTACATAGTATCTTACTTGAAAATTTTTATCTTGTACAAAAAATCTGATAGATGACTGAATAAAGCATAGTAAGTGACGCCTTTGACGCCGTGATTAAAGTCAATAAGAATAACGTTAATGGGCGCAAGTTTAATCTCAGAATAGCATTTGAGGTACAATGGGTTGAGACACCCAACACAGATATATCGAATAACATTACTCACGACCAGTTACAAGAGAGTGACTAATTGTCAGACCAAGGGGCGAAATTCCTAAGATCGGCAATTCGTTTTCTGAGTAGAGCACCCATTAACGAACATAAGGAAAAGTTTTTATACTGAATTAATACAGCTTGACGCTTTGTTGTGCATCTTGCACACCCACCAGGCGCGTTGCCTAGCTAGGCTACTTGCAAGGGGCGAGCGATCTGTGTATAGATGTTTCAAACTAAGAAGAGCACAGTTGTATATGCAACCAAATATACACAGGCAATTTATAAACCATACACTGGGTATGATTGGTTGCATATACGACTGTGCTCTTCTTAGTTTGAAACTACTCTACATTATTTTGTGAGGGCGCATGATGGGTTTCGCAAGGGTGACAATATCCATATTTGTCAACACATCGCCGCCACCGTCTGCCTGTTGCTACGGTTGCAATCGATTTCCGTCTTAAAGTATGGAATAATATGGTATGTTCGATAAACAAAAGGATTTGCCATCGAAAATATTGTCAAAGCATAATGTGACCACTCAGCAGCGTTGTTTTACAGGTTGGCGAGTGAGCCAGCGAACCAGCGCTTGTTTAACTTTTACTACAACCAGCACGAATGTAAACTCAGGAAGAAATTGGTATTTTTGAAATGTCTTTTACAAATATTATGAGAGGTAATATTCTCCCAATATATAAAGAAGGCATTAAGCGATACAGTTGTTAAAATACTGATCACATAATGAATAGTCGCCGGCCGAAAAGTTATGCTGCAACGTTGACTGGAGTGCAAAAATGCAACAGAAATCGTTGCCCTTGTAGTTTGAACTGAGGCTTGCTGGTAGTAGCCACCAGCGGCAGCAGTGCTTTTGCTGGTAATCAGCGTAATGTCCACAAGTAAGGCTGCTGTTGCTGCTAGCAGCTCTCAATGAAATAGATGTCAATACATTGCTAATTAATTTGTCTTTAAAACTGAGTAGGCAAAAACTTGATTAAAGGGTTTATTTATCCTACAGGGTGTAGGAAACTTTGATCACAAAAATTTCATCTCGATAATGCAGATCAAATGAAAGTCAAAATTAATTATTTTACAAATTGTATTACCTACAAAGTATTTGGAAGAATAAGAATATCATAATTTTCTGGAAGATTAACATTAAAATTGATCAAAGATTACCACTTTTTCGACAAAAACAAATATGTACATACTTCTGAATACATCAGACACAATATGCATACAATACCTCTAGCAACCAACTTACAATCAGCCGCTTGTTCGTACGGCTTGAATCCCGGATACGAGACCACTTTAGCGCCCTGATGCCTCAGAAATCCGTTTTCCATCTGCACAACCCTTCGCCAATCCCGCAAATCCGCAAAATTCAACGCTAGATGATAAAATCGCACCACTCACCCGTTACCAACATATCAACAAAAAAACAAATTCAAACCATCGTACAATTGAAACAACAACGCAACCCTGCCAGGGGCGTACTAAGCTCTATACGCGACGGGAGTAAACAACCGCGGGGATGATGAGGCGCAGTACGCTAGCGGGGCGTCGCGGCGCTCGTGTTTTGGGCGTGTGGAGACCGCAAAAAGGCGTATATATTGACAGGCGCGCGACCCTCCGCGTCTAGCGATACTTGATTCTCACCCCGTCTGGTCTGAGGGTCGCTTCCACACCCTTCACACCGCATCACACCCCCGCACAGTGGTTCCCATTACAATCGTATCGCATGAATTAATAGCGATTATAAATTCATCATATTTTTCATCATTTTAGCCAAGAAGGTCGTAGGAAAGTTGGCTGGGGACGAAAATTGACCGTTGTACTATTTTTTACATAACCCTATGATTTGTTAATACCAAAAAAACAAACTTTTCGCGTTACAATGATCTATCTGGACTACTGTGGCCCGCAACACTTGGCGGGGTGGATTTCCGCGACCCTTGTGAGTGGTGGCGGCGCGCATGTGTCTGCCAGTGATCCTCTGCCGCCAAATGATGCCGGTATTTACTTCCGACCTACCCTCCCTCGCGCTCTGTTCTCGTTCCCGCCATCCGACTATGGGGTAGCGACTTCGCCACTTCGGCACGTACGCGGCGTAAAGGTGAGGCGAACAAGCTCTGCTCACCCGCTCTTTTTATATGCGCGCCCATCGAGCGAATTTGTGAATGCCATTGACATCACTAAAAATACCCGTATATCGCTTATTAAAAAGAAGCGTTTTGGTGTTTTTACGCACTATATGCTTTTTTGGCTGTTTACGCACGATGTAGATGGCGCTACTAGTGGCAGTATTGTTTAGTTCTGTTCCTAGTTTTTATTTTAATGTTTATATGTAATTTATTCATTATTATCCACCATTATCGTTGATAAAGGGAGAAAATCAACGCAAATATAAACATTTGTTAAAAGAAAGTACAGTATAACTTCGCTAATCCGGACATATATCGTTCCTGACCATGTCCGGACTATTGAGGTATCCGGATCACTGGAGGATTTTTTCTTTTGTTGGGAAGGGTCATTTTTTATGATGAAGATGAAAACAACTGGGAATATTTGAATATATGTGAGCCCGGACGCAAAAAGGGACCTGTCGTTACGTTATCTTGCACAATATTTTCGCACATAAGGTCTCTTCCGATATGTACCGTTATGCTGCACGTTATTTTCGCACGATAGGTCCCTTTTCGCATCCGATGTCACATATAACCAAAACATAAAATTAAAAACTAAATTCTGAACATAAATGGATAAAATAAGCAAAAGATTTCAGTTATTTTTTAAAAATGTGTCAATCTTTGTTTATATTCTTTTGGATACAGCTACATTAGTTAATTTTTCTCTGGGCCTTTTGAGAAGCAGGATTTCCATGGGAAAATTGTTTTCTGCAGACCATCTGATGCCCAAAGAAAACGCGTTGGCAGCATCGACATTAGAGCTTTTTGGGGCCTGTTAACCCCTGTTAAAAATGTCTTAACCTCAGGCTTAAAATATTTTTCGAAACATTCAGTAAGCAATGTTCTACTCATCCGTCCTTTATCAGACGCCTTGTACATAACTGGTATTGAGCTCATTCTGCATTTAAAAGCTTCTAGATTTGCCGCTATTGCTAATATTAAGTGGCAATTTATGTGATCCGGTTGCTTTACAGTAAGACATTAATGTTAAACAATACTTTGGTATTTTGTACCTAGTTTTAACTGCAAATTATATTTTGTGTCCGAACTAGGGAGGTAAAATTTCTAAAATGTCCGGTTGACAAGAGCGTTCGGATTACTGGAGTGTCCGTACTAGAGAGTGACCGATCTATCGAAGTTGTACTGTACTAGTTTGAAACATCTATAACGTCAAACTTGAAGAAACAATTTCGTAACTTTATCCTTTCATTCTATTTCATTCATTCAAATCCAACAAATCAGGTTTATAATAAGAAAAAATTACTAGAAAATGCCACCAGATATTTTGGCAGATAAATATGAATTAATTTGAGGTTACACATGTTTGTTATCCTCAGTAAATGTTTTGTGGTTAAAATTCAAGATAGTTCTTTCTCACTTCAAACTGTTATGCATAATATAAATAAATATGTATGTACGTCAAATGTTGCCTGAAAATATGCGTAGGACAATAATTAAAACAACAAAAAGTGCTAATAATCAAGAATACTAGACACCTCATTTTTTACAGAGAATTATTGCTCATTCCCTAATTTGAAAGTGTCTGTACAGTTTAAAAACAGTTACAGTCTAAAGATACTGGACAAAATATCACGTAGCCATCTTGATCGGATTGAGTCTTTTGCCGTTTTATTTTTAAATAGTTCCAAAGATCCATGCCACAATTTAATATTAAAATTTCATGCTTCATTAACTTCGATAAATAAAAAAGTACATACCACCATCCGACTTCGTAGCCACTCGACGATCCCCACTTTTCGGAGAACAATTTTTCCGAGCCGGCCTTGTAACAAACGTTTGTGGTACCTGCAAAGAAAAACACACAATTAAGATAGTCAATAACAAAAGCAATTTAATTAACTCAATTCTGTTTCTCATTTCAAAACCATACCTCATTCTATCTCTCAATTCTAGACCATACCTCAGTGGTCATTGCATAGTATATTCAATAAAAAAAGGTTTCCCATGGAAAATATTATAGGTTGGCTACTCTGAAATTTGACAATTATGCAGTTTTAGAGGTTAATTTTCCAATATTTCCCTGTTTGACATTTTATATGTCAATTTCTAAAGTGTATAGCCAACCTAAGAAAAATTAAATCATGAAATTTCCTGTGAACACCGTATAGGTTATATTTAATGTCAACTTACCACTTTATCGCTCCTTTGGCCGCTCGGCAACCGTGCAAATGTCGCTTCCGGGCTATCCTCTGGAGGGGGCGGCTGCGTTATCCAATTGTACTGCCTCTTGTCCAGCGGCAACCCCCATCTCTCGTACTCCAAACTTTGAGTACGAAGTGTCTCGTAGCAATCAAGACAAACCACTGCGTATTCACCGTTTTCTAGCAGGAGCGACATTTCCGGTTGCGGATGGAATCGTAAAAATGGAAAATCCTACGACAATAAAATAATCTGTTATTCATTAATGAAGAAGTTACGTTTATATTCCGTTAATTTTAATCTGTTTGTGGTTGGCAAATTAACAAAGTTAACTTTTTAGTTAACAAATTAACAAAGTTAACTTACAGTTAATGATAAAAAAGATAGAAAAAGAGTAAAAATATTCTTTGATATTGTCACATACCTTGATAAGTAGGGCGCGCACCCGTTTCCTGTAAGTGGTGATTCCGCATACGTAACAACAGTAATTGTGACAGTTGTACTCGCGTAAATCTGCGGATGGGGCATCGCTTAAACTGGATTGGTGTTCGTACCGTCTCCATTGGCTCACCAAGCTGTGGTAACAAAAGGTGCACACCAGCGCCGAGCAATCGTCTCGTAGTTGTTCGGCGTTGGGCGGACTGTTGTGCTTCGCGAGGAACGGAAAGAACGGACCGTTCCGACCTGAAGAGAACGAAAAAAGAAATAAATAGTCGGTTCTATCATCTAAAAATGAAATAAATTCAGTTTTTGTCATTTTTAAATGTTTGTAATGTATATTTTATAGTGTTAATAATAATGGGGAGTAGTGGTACTTGGAGAAGTGACAATTTATTGACCAAATATGAATGAGGTGTAAACATTTGTTTAAGAAATTTATGGCATTGATGCGTGAGACAAACATTTCTTAACGTGAGATATCTACTTTCTATATTGCATATTTTTAGTTTTTTTATTTAAAGTTGAACAATTTTGCTGTCTTTGTAAAGTAAAATATGTGTAATATTTCCTAAAGCGTATAGCCAACATAAATTTAACAAAGAATTAAATCATAGCACACGAGACCATATCTTATCAAACATACCATATCTGCCAAAGATATCTTGAAAAAAAAAAAAAAAGGTAGAAATATGTACGTACCTTGCGGCACACCGTAGACTACCCTGGCCAGTGTCAACTCCGAATGCAACCCGCATAGAAAGCAGTAAATACTACTGCCGCCCGGATTGCTCACGATGCTCCTCTCACTGCACGGTGGCGTGATTCCCCGGTCACCGTTCTGGCTGTTCGGATCTGGCAAGGGAATGTCATACCTGCAAGAACCATCTTAATATAATATAATTTGACTTATAATTTTTAAAATACATGTTTTGTGGTCAATGTGGCAAATGTGAATTGCCATTTACAATATTTTCCATGGTCTAGTCTAGTGTATAGATGTTTCAAACTAAGAAGAGCACATTTGTGTATGCAACCAAATATACACAGGCAATTTATAAACCACACACTGGGTATGATTGGTTGCATATACAACTGTGCTCTTCTTAGTTTGAAACTACTCTACCATAGAAAATATAGCGGTTGGTAACTCCGAAATTTGACAATTAAATTTATTAATCCTTAAAACTTACTAATCCCCTTTTTGGTTTATGTCAATCCATAAATTTTATAGATTTAACTTTATCAATTCTTTCTAGTCGTTTTCGTATTTAAATTTTTGACGTTTCCGTTTGACGTTTTAAACGTCAATTCCCAAAGCGTGTAGCCAACATAAATTTAAGAAAAAGATAAAACCCTGACTCACTAGGTGTCATTTTTTATCGAAAATATGATATAAATCAGGAGGGTCCAGAAAGAGTTACTTACTGTCGTCGTTCCAGAGGGACTCTATCCGCTTCCTGGGTGTCCCACTGCTGCGCCAAGTGGTTGACGCACCTGGTGCAGCTGAGGACGCGGCCGTGCGAGTCCATGCAACTGTTCTCCGAGGTCCTGGCGACGCCTCTGAGGCAGGGAAAGTGCATAGCGTGCGAGTTCATTCCCTCAGGGCTGGTGCTTAGCCACTCCATCTGCGTCCTGGGGAACATCCCCGAGCAGATGTAACAGCGGTAATTTGCACCGCCAGTTTGGCCGTTCAGGTCACCCGTAGGCGATATGGAACGGGCGCCCGAAGCGGTCTGCAAATTAAATTAAGTTATGTTAATTCGGAGCAGAAATTTTCCAACAGAAATTAACGAGATATTTGCTGAATATTGTGTTTTTTTATCTAAACTTTATGTGAAGATAATAATTTTGTGTGTATGGAGAATTTCTGGTGATCAGAATTTCTCGAAATTTTTGGTAGTTTTTATTGCTATTGACTGTAATTACTCTGACGACTATTTACAAGTATTTTTGGAACCCTTATCGAAGAAATATGTATACATATTATCAGGGACAACCCCTTGAAGAAGGAGAAAAGTTATTTGCAGCAGGAATATGTGACTGTATGTGGATTTGTTAATAAAAACGTTTCATTTTGAAGTTAGATCAGCAATATGTCAAACTTAAAAAACAATATGATTCCTTTACTGTACACTCAACTTGATTTATTCGTGTACAAATCTTCTTTTAGAAAATGCTTTAGCATACGTCTTTAGACATTTTTGTCAATTTTTAGTACACATCGCCACTCACTGTGTAACCTTTTCCCTTTAGGAAACATGTGAAATGGCAAGCCCTCGCTGTGATATGAATTGCGTACAATAGTTCTTACTTCTGCTGTTTCTTTTTTTGTCGTTTTTCACCTTTTAGATTCAAATACCGGCGAAATTATACTCAAAGTCCTATACCACACCATATAAATTATGAAAATTATCCCAAAGAGACTAGTTAATACTTTCACCACCAGAGCGGCGACTCTTTCGATCGTAGGGGTGAATTGCAATTTTATTGTGTATTAAAATGTTCACTATATGTTCCTACTACCAAAATAAGTTAGAAACAACTTGTGGGAACGTTTTTCAGACACGTGCTGTTTATTCATACATTATGCTTGCCACTGGTTGTTACAGCTTGCTATTCATAACTGTGATGATATAAAAATTGCATTACGTGCATTATTTTCCTATGATTGGTACATCTATTGCGATTGACAGTATTGACACATCTCATGCACAGTAGTTACAAAACACAAGAGAGAGTCTATTACAGAATGAGCTCGTATTTAGCTGATGTTCAATCAAATTTGTCATATACAAGGTAAGGGTGTAATCATCTATAGCGAACGTTTTGCATAAATGTGTGTTAAATAAATCAAAGTAGAACATTATGCTTGATTTACATTATTATATATACATATATGTCAATCAAATATGTATGTACAGATAATACAAATTGTAAATTAATTTTAAATATGCGATTAATTATACAAATTAGAGAATAGCACGCAGTAATTAATAACATTCCTGATAATTACAATTTTATCGACTTGGTTGTTGACAAAATATTAGCAATTACATGTATGTACGTTTCGCAAAATACTTAAACAACACAGCATTTATAATAATTTTTAGTGGCCAAACTTTATACTTTTGATCTATATTTGAAAATATCTAGATATTCACGTTTAAAGAGCCACCAAATCTGCTAGACCTTGGCCTATTGGATTTGGGTCAAAATAAGTTAAATTATCATATTTCTTAGTACTGTAGCGTTGTTATGATACATCGCTTATTTGATGTTTAATACAACTAACAATTAATTTATTTGAAACTTTATTTCCTACGTCTAGAGTAATTTTCGTTCAGTAACGTTAGCGTTACTTAGGGTCACACTAGGCTGTTTTACTAAATAATGATTTAATTAATAATTAAAATAATTTTTAAAGAACTAACTGCCATTGACTTTTCTATTAAATACTTCTAAAATATAGAATTTCTAATTTTATTGCCATCGTGATCTTGCTTATGTTATTTACACTCGTGTACAGTGCTTTCAAAACTAATGTAGTCAGGTTCAAGGCAGGTAGTCAATAAAACCCCATAAATTGGTATCAAATATAATAGTATATTATTATACAAGTTTTATAAGACGTCAAATTGGCGCATGAGTTGTTTGGGGCACGAATGCGCCAATATGTCTTATAAAACGAGTGTAATATACTATTTTTTCTACTTTGCGTCATTAATTTTATAAAAATTTAGAAGTATATTAAGTAAAATTCCAATCTAGAGTATTTATGGGTGCAACCGTTGGTAACACTGTCATCTGTCACTTAAATTCAAATATCTGTGAAAAAATAATTATTGATAATTATTATATACCATCATATACTAGTAGTACGAAACCTAGGATGCAACACGCATGTTTAAATATGTATAAAAATATACATACTTCGCAGTTTGTGCGATTCTAAAAAATCAGTTTGTGCTTACTTTTGTGGTTATGTGTATTTTCGTTTGACATGCATTTGATATCAATGTCACCAATCTTAGAAAAAAGTTACTAAAAACGGTGTTACAATTTGCAAATTGTAACACCGAAAACAGTGTTACAATGTGTGCATTGTGAATGCAAAGTAGAAAAAATATTTTATAGTTGCGACGCCTTCACCTGACAAAAGACAATACATTGTCTCACTGTTGTATGTACCTACCTGGTGACATATAAAATGCACCAGAAATAGTTGACTTTGTAGTTTGACCTTAGGCTTCCTGGTAGTAACCACCAGCGGTGGCAGTACTTTTGCTGGTAAACAGCGTAATGTGACCACAAAAAGTAGCCGCTGGCAGCACCCTTTTGGCAAATTGCCAAAAATTTTTCTTGACTAAAGTTTACTCATTAAAGAAATAAGAACAAACCCCAAAATAAAATCACTTATTCGCACCAGAAACAACCAAACAAAAAAAAATGCGAATACCTTTCCAAACTTCCGCTTCACCTTCATCTCGTCACACTCTTTCCTTTTCCTTTTCTTTTCGACCACCATCGAGCACAAAAAAACAGACCGCGCCGCGGTCACACAGTCGTTCGTAGGAATGTTATCGCGAATTTGGCAAAACCCGAATCACAAATCACAAGCAAGTAACCACGGCACGATCAACGAGCGAGACAACACATTCGAAAGCAGCAGCAACAAACAGTAAAGCAAAAAAAAATAGTAAGCAACTCGATAATAATGTTTGCTTATCTCAAGTCTCTTGCTGCGATGTTTGCGAAAGGAACAACGTGTGGGTGCCCTGAGGAAGACCTTTTGGCCCGCGCCCTGACATCCGACCTAACCTCAACGACCTCCGATAGTCGGGTCGAAACTCCTGCCCTGTCTCCGGCAAATAATTCGCACTATCTGTCCAACTGCGATTTAGACGAGAGCTTCTCGATTACAATAACGAGGCTGACGAGCGATCCGGTACGAACTGGTTCAGCATATCGTACAATGTGATCAATTTGCGTGTTTTTTTTTTGCAAGGCATAATTGGGGTACTCGTGTACTGCTAACCAGATCAAACCACATCGCGTGTATGCGGTTTGTTTATGGTGATTATCACCGATTTGCGAAATATTTTTTTTGTTTTTAATAGATAATGAAGTGTTCTGGTAAATGATGAATGAAATTTAAAAGAAAATATCAAATAACCCGAGCATACTAACGTCAAACTGACATTTGTTGTCAAACTGACATTTGTTGAACATTTTAATACGTTGTTAAGCAACCACTTCATAACTAGTGACCTGAACGGACAAATGTAGAGGGCGCTAACATCGGCACATTAGTCGGGATAAAATTTATATTAACTATAGTCAGCTATATGACTTTAATTACTCTGACGAGTATTTACAAGTATTTTCGGAACCCTTGAAAAAGGAGAAAAGTTATTTGCCGCAGGAAAATGTGAGTGTATGTGGATTTCTTAATAAAAACGTTTCATTTTGAGGTTAGATCCGCAATATGTCAAACTTAAAAACAATATGATTCATTTACTGTACACTCAACTTGATTTATTCGTGTACAAATCTTCTTTTTTCTACTTTGCATTCACAATGCACACATTGTAACACTGTTTTCGGTGTTACAATTAGCAAATTGTAACACCGTTTTTAGTAACTTTTTTCTAAGATTGGTGACATTGATATCAAATGCATGTCAAACGAAAATACACATAACCTCAAAAGTAAGCACAAACTGATTTTTTAGAATCGCACGAACTGCGAAGTATGTATATTTTTATACATATTTAAACATGCGTGTTGCATCCTAGGTTTCGTACTACTAGTATATGATGGTATATAATAATTATCAATAATTACTTTTACACAGATATTTGAATTTAACTGACAGATGACAGTGTTACCAACGGTTGCACCCATAAATATTCTAGATTGGAATTTTACCTAATATACTTCTAAATTTTTATAAAATTAATGACGCAAAGTAGAAAAAATAGTATATTACACTCGTTTTATAAGACCTATTGGCGCATTCGTTCAAACAACTCATGCGCCAATTTGACGTCTTATAAAACTTGTATAATAATATACTATTAGAAAATGAACACACTAGCATGTGTCTTGAGACATTTTCGCCAATTTTTAGTACACCTCGCCACTCACTGTGTAACCTTTTCCCTTTAGGAAACGTGTGATATGGCAAGCCCTCGCTGTGATATGAATTGCTTTGTGGAACGCAACAATACGTCTTAATTCTGCTTCTTTTTTGTCGTTTCTTCATCTTTTAGATTTAAATACCTGCGACAGTATACTCAAAGTCCTACACCACACAATATAAATTATGAACATTATTCCGAAGACACTAGTTAATACGTTTACCACCAGAGCGGCGACTCTTTCGCTCGTTTGTATGGTCAAACTACTGGAAAGTGCAAAAATGGGAAGATAAAAAAAAGAAAGCTTATTGGACTTCTGCCTTATACAAATATGTAAAGGATGCAATTTGCAAATGTTACGACGTTTTGTGACGTTCAAAAGACACAAATCAACAAAATGCCAAATAATTACTGCCTTCGGGTCACCAGAAGTTATCAAATGATCAAGTTGTTTCACTACATTTCTGTACAACATAGTATAACTAAACGTATCTGGTAAAAAAAGAGCAAAGATCAATAATCCACGCTAATACCCAAGAGAGACCAAAACCAAATCATATCATTTCTGCTCGCAAAAAGTCTACAGAGTATTGAGCACTTAAAATAATCAAAAAGGCTGACCTTTGATTAAAATTATTCGATAATTTTAAAGAATTTTGAGAAGTTTATGTACCGGTCAGCAGGATATAGTGGCGAAACTAATCTTTCGAAATTTACGAAATTTGATCACGCTATTTCTTTTTTTTTTTTTTCGTTTAGCTTGTTTATAGTCATTACTTCTGCAGAATGTAAATAAGTTGCGATTGTTTAACAAAAAAAAAAAACAAGAGATAAATAGCGCTGATTCAAGAAATTAAACCATGTCAGATGGTCAATAATAGCATTGTTCGAGCAACAATAAATTATTAATATCGAATTAATCACGATTCTTAAGGCGAATGCGCAACTAAGGATTAATTCGAAACTTGTGCTGGTATTTGTGACTGCTCGAACGCTTTTGATCATCACCTGTACGCTTTAATCATCAATTGTACGCTTGACAATGTTCAGGACAAATGTTCGTAGAAAATGTAGAAAATACCAACCATCGATTATAATAAATAATTTAAAGAAAAAAATCATTACATTTGTTAAATGTATAACTAATAATATAAAATTATAAATGTGACCTATAATTTTTATTTTAAATAATATATTCAAATATTTTTTTCAAAATTGAATAATCTGGTTTATGCTTATTTATGCATGACCTGAACGACGTTTTTTTATGAAAATATATAATTTAATTAATAATTATTTAATTAAAATAATTTTGTCAATAACTAATTGTAGTGGAGACATTGGCTTTTCAACTAAATACTTCTAAAATCCAGTATTTCTAATTTTATTGTCATCGTGACTTTGCTTATGTTATTTACACTAGTGCACAGTACTTTAAAAATTTATGCAGTCAGGTGTAAGGCAGATAGTCAATAAAATCCCACTATATTTGTATAAAATATGAAATATTTTATGGTTGCAACGTTTTCACCTGACAAAAGACAATATATTGTCTCACTGTTGTATGTACCTACCTGGTGACATATAAAATGCAACAGAAATAGTTGACTTTGTAGTGTGAACTGAGGTTTGCTGGTAGTAGCCACCAGCGCCAGCGGCAGCAGTACTTTTGCTGATAAATGTGTAATGTGACCACAAAACAGCCGCTGGTTGCTGTAGCAGCAACATCACCTAGGACTAAGTAAAACAGCCTAGTGTGCCCGTGGCATAACTTATTTTTGTTCTAACAGCTATAGCACTAGTCCCAAATGTAAGTAGAATTTTATCTTGAAGATGTGTAACATTTTCATTGCATTCATATATTTAATCGTATATTTTGTTGTATGTGGTGTTTATTGTAAAAAATAATTAGGCGTACTGATCGAAAACTTGATTGTAGGGAATTTGTACGTAGTCCAACAAAAATAGAAACATACGCATCATTTTATCTTTTTTTTAGTATTTACGATAATCAAGAATGATTTCTACATAATATGATGCATATAGTAAAAACACAGACGTGAATGTAGTAAGAGTAGTAAGAGAATGTACCAAGATTTTTTTTTTAATAAATGGAAAATGAGTTCGTTGCGTATTAGATCCAAAATAGAGACAACATTTTGCATGATAAGTTGACCTATATTATCTACAAAGTTTTTCTATTGACACGCATTGTATGTAAATAATATCTAAGTCACAAGTACACTCAGCACAAAAAAATGCCCACCCAAAAATTTCATCTCTAACAGTTTCTGCAATCTTTGGTGTTTTTTTTTTTTTGATGATTTTTTAAGCAAAATATGTATACATAAATTCCCCAAAATTCTTCCTAAGTAACACAATTTTCCACTAATTTTTCATTTCATCAGTGTAGCCCGTATAAGGTATTTGTAGTGTAGTTTTGGAACACCTGTGGAATAATTAAGGCCCTCGGTCAACTTTTTGGTTACTCCGCTTCAAAACCAGATTGGATAGCAATGTAATGTCTTTAAATTCATTTCGATATTTCGAAAAAATACCAGAGTTGTGGAAAATAAAGTACATGAATTAAATTTACTAGGATTACACGTTCAAATAGTGCTTCAATTTTTAAGGCTAGGAAAAATTTTTGAACAATAAATTATGAAAAGATTATAAAAGTTATCGAAGATCAAAATTTGACAAATTTCTAAGACGTGCATTTTTTGTGCCGACTGTATTTCTGACAACAATTCAAAAACCAATGACGCAATTATTGAATTTAATTGATCTTTAGTCTTACCTTCAAATTTACTATTCCTCAAAACACAAAAAAACAAACTACAAACTTCACTATCGACACGTCAAACAAAAATGAATTTCAACGTTGAATAATATTGAACAATAGAGTCACATATACACATAAATCATACTTGGGGACCTACAACGCGCAGAGGGGAAGTACCTGATGATCTTCCAGTTTAGAAAATAGTCTTTGTTGTATTACATCAATTTAACATGCACAATGTAGGTCTCCATACCTTGAACAGAAATATCCAATTCCATGAACAAGTAAACCTCCGAAAATGTGAACACTGATAGGTACCCAGTGTAACAGAAATTGTGCTAAATAAGCAAAATATTTGTGGTAGAGTTTAGATTAGTAATCAACACATTCAAAGACAACATAATGAATCAATTTTTAGGGCAGATTACCGTACATGAATGTATCTGGGGCTAAAAGTCTTTTATAGATGTTCCAAACCAAGGAGAGCACAGTTGCGTATGCAACCGAATATACACGTTTCAATTATAAACCATACACTGCGTATAATCGGTTCCATATGTCACTGTGCTCTACTCAATTTAAAACTCCTCCACAGAGGCTGGTCCAAAACCACAACAACAACAAACCTCACTCTTACCTTCGTAATCTGTCGCAGTTCATTCGCAGCCTGTCGCTTCTTGCTCACGGTCGCCGCTTTGCTCAGTTCGTAAGGTTTATACCGTATATCCGATCCAGCGCTATTCGCAGGCGATTTAACCACAACAGGCCTCGACGACGCATTACTATTATGGTACGGCACTTCCGGAAGCCCCGCATGATTATTCAGCAACGCACTCGGGTCCCCACCGCAAACCTGGTGTTTCTGAGGCACCGACCGATAACAACTCGTGCAAACTTGCACCATCCCCTGCGGACTGACCGGGGAAGCCCCCGGAGGGGCCTTCAACGTCCGTATATACGGAATGTACGGCTCCTTCTCCGGATTCTCGCAACAATACAAAAGACGTAAACTCCTCGATGGATACTCCAAACTGCAAGTGTAACAAACGAAAATCGTCGTATCAATCGCCGGGGTTAACCTCTTCCTTAAAGCGTAATTTCTTTCGAGGTGTGGAGTGGCCTGCGCTTGGAATTTATGCCATTGCTGTAGTAAGTGGTCTTGGCACTCTAAGCAGGCTTGGACTCTTCCGAGGGGGTCCATTGGTCGGGAACGGCTGGGTCGTGGGTGTAGCATGAGGCTGGGGAAGAATGGGGTGTGTGGGGAGGAGTCTGGGAGTTGTTTGGCGGGGATGGTGTCGAGACTTCCGCGTTTGAATTCGTCGCCGCAGATGTAGCACACCTCGGTGGTGGCGTTCTTGTCGGGCATGCTTAGGTCGAGGATGTCGGTGCCGGTGGATGAGTTCGAATTCTGGCTGTGGTACACCTGGAGGGAGGAGTTTATGGGGGAGCTACGGGTGCTCGAGCTGTGCCGCAGGTCTAGGGCGGCCGGTTCTTGGTCGTCTTTGTCCGCGATGGTGCTGCTCGGTCGGCTTGAGATCTGGAAAGAATTGAACGCAATGAGTATAATGTTTTCCTAAGTAATGTTGAGTACAGTACAACTTCGATAGATCGGACACTCCCTAGTACGGACACTCCAGTAATCCGAACGCTCTTGTCAACCGGACATTTTGGAAATTTTACCTCCCTAGTTCGGACACAAAATATAATTTGCAGTTAAAACTAGGTAGAAAATACCAAAGTATTGTTTAACATTAATGTCTTACTGTAAAGCAACCGGATCACATAAATTGCCACTTAATATTAGCAATAGCGGCAAATCTAGAAGCTTTTAAATGCACAATGAGCTCAATACCAGTTGTGTACAAGGCGTCTGATAAAGGACGGATGAGTAGAACATTGCTTACTGAATGTTTCGAAAAATATTTTAAGCCTGAAGTTAAGACATTCTTAACAGGGGTTAACAGGCCCCAAAAAGCTCTAATGTTGATGCTGCCAACGCGTTTTGTTTGGGCATCAGGTGGTCTGCAGAAAACAATTTTCCCATGGAAATCCTGCTTCTCAAAAGGCCCACAGAAAAATTTACTAATGTAGCTGTATCCAAAAGAATATAAACAAAGATTGACACATTTTTAAAAAATAGCTGAAATCTTTTGCTTATTTTATCCATTTATGTTCAGAATTTAGTTTTTAATTTTATGTTTTGGTTATATGTGACCTCGGATGCGAAAAGGAACCTATCGTGCGAAAATAACGTGCAGCATAACGGTACATATCGGAAGAGACCTTATGTGCGAAAATATTGTGCAAGATAACGTTACGACAGGTCCCTTTTTGCGTCCGGGCTCACATATATTCAAATATTCCCAGTTGTTTTCATCTTCATCATAAAAAATGACCCTTCCCAACAAAAGAAAAAAACCTCCAGTGATCAGGATACCTCAATAGTCCGGACATGGTCAGGAACGATATATGTCCGGATTAGCTGTATTTGAAACACATATCGAGTACAGATGCTGCTATCAGAGTGATTAGAAAATGATTGTTTCTACGATCTGCCAATAATGGCGTGTGTTGCAGTAAAAATGTCTTCTTGGATTAGTATATGTACTAGCTCTGTGTATATATCAAAATTTTCGACTTTACTTATTGGGCATTCTAGAAATATGTGGTTAAGGCTTCCCACCTGTCCACATTCGCAATATGGACATTTTAGGATACATTTTAGGTTATCTGCTATCTGTTACTGTTGTTACGAATGTCCGGCAGGGGGCGTTTCGGGTTTGACGTTACTGTGATAATAACAGCAAAACACGGGTCGACAAAAATCGATTTTTTGGATCGAAAATTGTTTTTAAGGCCGTTTTTTTGCTCAAAACTCTTTGCGAAGGGTATTTAGAGGGATCTTATCGTAAGACATGAGAGCGAGCAGCTTTTATAAGGTCGGCAGGAACGGATAAAAAATGTAAATTTTTGACGTTCATCGATCCGCTTGTCGGAATTTCTAGACGTCACGTGACATTTTCTCGAGGTTCGCCTTCACCCGAAGAGGTGCAAAAACGTGATTTTTTTTCAAAATTGACGCATTTAATTTACAATATATCGCGCAGTCCACGCGGAATTGTGTCCTTTTTTCAATTCGAGCGTCAAAAGTAATATCGAAAAGCCCAATTTTGCAGATACTCGATCGCAAATGTCGGCGAAAATGGGCGATTCCGCTGAACGCGCCCTACACTTGAAAGTTCGTAATTAGTGTAGATAGATTTAAAAAAAAAACTTTCACGCAAAGAAATTGTGCAAATAAACTGAATGAAATGTTCCTTTTCCTCCCTCTGAGTTAAGTTTGAGTAAATTTGAAGTGAGGAACCGTGGTGTTTACTGTGTTCTTACTACTGCATTTTAATAACGGAGAACCCAGAACTAATTTTTGTAATTGCTGCCGTTTGCATTATAAAAATATCTGGTGTGGCCCTCACCCAACTTCCCCACTATATCTTTTGCATAATGAAGTATTTTGTGAACACTTTTGTAATTATTCAATTTTGTGAAGCCATAGCCACTCTAGCACCAATCTGGCACCTACCTAACATCAGTTTCTATGGCATAATGATATTGGTCGTCACAGACTAGTCTGTGTTGGTCGTGTCAAAATCTGACAAGCCGATAGCCCGAGAAGGCTTCAAAGTTCACTTTTACGGACCAGAACCCAGCTGTGGAATTACTAAAGGCCACATTGGAAGGATAGTACAAAAATGGGAAGATAAACCAAAGAAAGCTTATTGGGGAACATCCACTGACATGAGACAAGTAAAGGCAACCATTACCTTCTCTGCCTCTAACGCCAAAGAGTTTCTCCAGCTACAAAAGCCTGATCTCAGACTGATCATAAGACTCCTCACAGGACAATATCCACTGGGATATCATCTCACAAAAATGGACGTGCAAATAATGTAGATTCTGTAGCTCTCCCAGATTGTAGACAGCATTTTAATTTACGATTTATATATTTGAAAAAAAAAATGCAAATGTTGATCTATTGCACAGAAAATACTGAACCAATTTGAATAGGTATGCCTACATAATGTTGCAATGCAAATAATGAAAAAAAAAAATGCAAAAAACCACGTTTCCAACAAACACTAGTCTAATTTCCGTTTGCCATATTCAAATCTCTATCCTAATAGCACAACATCCGTTCGTACGTTTTAAAACCGGCGCGACCCAGAAAAGATTTGGAAATACGCATTCAACACTAATCGAATCGAAGTGGTAAACAACAAAAAAATGTCTAATGTCATGGAGGAACCGGTTACGGGCGGAACATTATTAATGTAACAGCCGCTAATAGCCAGTAATCGTTGCCGTCCATTCTAAATCGGAAGTCGATTAAAGGGGAACGCCGCGAACAGCAACAAGCGACGACCGACTCAGTCACTCCCTCGCACGGGATGTCACGATACTTTAAAAACCGCGTACGCCACCAGTGTTGCCAGAGTGAGCAATTTATCACAATTTTTGTTACTTTTTTGGAAAACACTAGTTTTGTTCGACCAACAATGAGTTAGTAATATCGAATTAATCGCAAATTCGTAATTTCGAATACCTAACTTCGCGACACTTCTGACAGCGCCATCTCTGGAGGGTTGCACTAACCAGCTCTCAACAGCCAATCAAAATTCTTGCATAGGATACCCCCAATGCGTGTCACTTCTAATTACAATAGTGCCAACATAAAAAAAAAGATTGAGTTGCCGCCATTTTCTCGGATAAATAGACATTAACATAACCTCACAAATGTTTATTTATAAAGTTTTGCTGAGTGACATCTTAAAATAAGCAAATTAAAAGGCAGAATGTTCGGGAATCAATCATTTTTAATTGTGTCGTTTTTTAGAAAAAAAATCTCGCAAAGTAATTAAAAAATCTGGCAACACTGACTGCTAGTCTCGCTTCATACATAAAATTAAACAAAACAGGAGCATAGCGACGCGTCTAATTCGTTAGAATATTTAGTCTGTCGGGCAATTTAGTTTGTTCTTAAATATTTACCCATTAGCAATTACTGCTAATTATAGAAGACGTTTTGATGGAAATGTACTAGATCAAATGTGAACGGCACGCACGACTGCATCTAGATAACCGTTTAACCCCATCTATTGATGTTGTGTTGAACTTAAGGCAATAAAAATAACCGATTTATCTGAGAGGAGTAATATTAACATTTAGAAAATTATTCGCGAATTGCGAATTTATCAAGAAATAGTCAGAGATTGTTAATAGTTCGTTAAATATACAAGAGATGGCGCTCTTTATTTGCTCGCCATAATATGTACCAGAACTCATGTATATAAGAAACGCGAATCTTCAATCGATGTAAAATCATTGTGTACGTGATTTTATCATCCAGTACACACAAAAAACATGGCCTCTGCCAAATCTAACAATAAAATATGGCAGAATTACCTGTGGAATCTTCGGAGAAGCTTTCAAACTCTTCACCGCGACCATCTCCTCCCTGCGACTGGGTGGCCTAACCGACAACCCACCTCCCCCACCACTCTCATTACCCAAACCCAACAATTGCGCTGCGTATTCCCCCTGGAGTCCCATCTCCGCGCCGGTGTACGGTCCGTTATCAACCCGCTTCAGCCAGTACATCCGCTCGACGTACGGCCTATTCGTTCTTTCGTGGACGTCCCACTGCTGGTAGAGTAAAGAGTAGCAGAGGGAACAGGCGGGCACTTGAGATGCGACGTCTCTCTTCGCGACATAACCCACGGGAGGCTCGTGCGTCTCCAGGAACGGGAAGTAAGGTTCGGATGGTTTTGACGGATGCTGCTTGACGTTCAGCCAGTACGATTGGGGGTGGCCGCGGTTGCCGCACACAAAGCATACTTCTTCGGGTGGTTGGTGGTGTTTCAGGGGAGCGTTGCCATCGAGTTGCACCTCTCGCTTGATGTGCACCTTGTCCATAGCTGGCCTGGTGGCTGATGGTTGTTGGCTCTGGAAATTGGGAAAGTTGATCGTTAGTGATGTTAAGTTTGATTGGGTTTTTATTGTATATAGAATGGAGACTTCCCCGGTATGATTCAATTGATTTCCGAGACTAGTGTAGATGTTTGGTCGTGACCAATAAATGTCTTACCAAAGTTACTTTTAACCGTAAAGTGGAATGGCAATAGTATATTATTATACTAGTTCTGTGTATATGTCAAAATTTTCGACTTTAGTTATTGGGCATTCTAGAAATATGTGGTTAAGGCTTCCCACCTGTCCACATTCGCAATATGGACATTTTAGGATACATTTTAGGTTATCTGCTATCTGTTACTGTTGTTACGAATGTCCGGCAGGGGGCGTTTCGGGTTTGACGTTACTGTGGTAATAGCAGCAAAACACGGTTCGACAAAAATCGATTTTTTGGATCGAAAATTGTTTTTAAGGCCGTTTTTTCGCTCAAAACTCTTTGCGAAGGGTATTTAGAGGGATCTTATCGTAAGACATGAGAGCGAGCGGCTTTTATACGGTCGACAGGAACGGATAAAAAATGTAAATTTTTGACGTTCATCGATCCGCTTGTCGGAATTTCTAGACGTCACGTGACATTTTCTAGAAGTTCGCCTTCACCCGATGAGGTGCAAAAACGTGATTTTTTTTTCAAAATTGACGCATTTAATTTACAAAATATCGCGCAGTCCACGCGGAATTGTGTCCTTTTTTCAATTCGAGCGTCAAAAGTAATATCGAAAAGCCCAATTTTGCAGCTACTCGATCGCAAATGTCGGCGAAAATGGGCGATTCCGCTGAACGCGCCCTACACTTGAAAGTTCGTAATTAGTATAGGTAGAAGATAGATAGATAAAACTGCAAGTTGGTGTTTCAAATTCTTCTAAAATCCTATATTTGTTTAGGTTAAACAATGGGTCCTACCTCAACAACCACTACAAACACAAGTTCTTCAAAATTTATGTCAACAACATATTGTAGGCGCCAGAATAACACATTGTAATCTAAAATTAATACGTATTATGTAGTATTGTATTTAAGTATTTGTTTTATTACCATATTATTCGAATCTAATTATGCAAACAATTGAATTCCGAAGCAGATCACGTAATAAACGATACTTTGTATAAACATTTAGCAAAAGTTAAAAATTCAATAAAACGGTAGAGAATTTAACGCGGTGTCGTAGGCAACCAACATCACTTACTTTTAATGACCGTATCTTATCAAAACGCTGTTATTTTAATTTTGTGAGTATCTGAGTCTGGGCACACGATAGCGCCCAAACAGTACAACAAATCAGGCTGAAATTTGGCATACGTGTTTAGAATTACCAGGGGACGAACTGGATTATTTTTGGTGACAATCTCTCAACCGGAAGTGACAGATGTTACATGCATCTTCTTAGGGATTTATCCGATTTTTACCAAGCTCATCATCCTGAATAATAATTTAAGGTCAATAATTTTGATAAATCTATTCAAAGACCTGTGGTGTTCAAATAACCACAAAGTTTAATTAAACTTTAGGGGAATTCCAGGTGCATCACTAATGAAAACCACTGTTATTCAACTGTTAAAAAAGTTGTCTTTCTCACGTCACGCTCTGTCAAATCCATGACCAGTAGCAAAAAAATACATCATCCTCATCATTACTTATATAGTATAATTTAGAAAGCTGATTATATTACCCTTAATCGGTACGTAGACAATAAATTTGTTATTTTTAAAAGGTGTCAATTTATTTTTGTTTGTCCTGTCAAATACTGAAAATGCATGCACAATCGACAAGATAATATTAATTGTGTCCTACTGTAGTAACAATAAACAATCATTATTATGGATTATATGTACTTATAATTGTTTTTACCGTGGTCGTTTTTTATTAACTTGCGTGGTAACAATACTGGTCATCAATCAACTATGTTAGCAAACATACGTGTTTTTAAATTGCGTAATATAGGCATTATACATACACTATGCACACACCACAACCAATCAAATCTAGTCCAATGAGGCTAATTGCATATGATTATTTTATACAGGTGTACGCTTCACAGTTGATTGCATGATTTACAGAAATATAGTTATAATAATAGTTATGAAATAATTAGTTACCGACAATTTGATCTATAGAAGAAAGTTTTCCAAGAATTTTTACAGAAGTTATTAATGATTTTATCTGGCTACACAGAGAGAACTCTATTCTTGAATATCAAAATAATTATTCTTGTGTATATAGTGTAGCATGAAGAGGATTTAAGAATTTAGTATGTTTATGTTAAGTATATTTTTCTCTGACGAAGAAAAAGTTATTCTTCAATAAAAAAAGTAGACGTTTGTCTTACAACAACATAAATATTTCGTTGGACGAAAAATACATATGTTACGGTTATAGTGATAAATAGGTTATTATTAATAATGGCCAAGTGGCGAGGTTAAAGTGAAGAATTTACCACATGAACCGGCTATTATTACTAATTTCCAGCATGCTGTGGTCAATGTGATATATTTCAGTTCAATATTGCATTAAGGTGATGCTACAATATAATAGAGCCTCAGATTTGAAATTCTGTTAGTATCTACATAATCGCCACACAACGAATCTATTCGCTGGGTTTTCAGTGTTGGGCCTTTAGTGACGTTAGTCCTGACTAACTTATTTAGTTACTACTCATGACTAAAATAAGGAAGATTATCAAAACGAGACTAAAAAATGACAATCCACACTAATTGCATGCACGAGTGTGTAACTCTTTGGGTCATGCTTATTTGCGCAATTCTTAAAAGCAAAGTAAGTAATAAATTAGAAACTCGGTTTGTATTATTTTATCAGTGCAAACGTACGTAGTGCTTCTGCATTTTGCAACTCGTGGCAAAAAAAAATATTTTTATTTGTAACTTTATTATCTTTTTAATACAAAACTTTAAAAAATGTTTTATATTTAATTTTGAATACAAAAGTCCTTCTAGACCTTTATTTTCTGTGGTAGTACAACAATGACACCATTTATATTGTAAAAATAAAACGAAATAAAGTTTGTAACAATAGGACGTCATCTTCTTCTGTTTTTTTTTGTATTTTTTGTTGGTGATAAACACTTTTATAATAAATATATCTGTGAGATATTAGATATACTTAGGGTAGATATAGGTAATGGACATACTAATGTAGGGAAGATTGAGGCAAGTTGTTACCATGTTTAATCTTTTATTTATAAAATTATTGTCAAACACCAAAAGTAAAAATACCGTGTTAGGAACAGAACCATACAAAAATGTTTGCATCATTTGTGCGGTGCGATTTATGTAAAAACATCTATGTAAACTAGTCTAGTTCTTGCATGTACATATTTGCATGAAAATACAATATTGAAAAAATTATTATTAAATGCGCAACATTTCAAGATAATTAGAATTTGAGAATTTACTTAATAAATTGTAATTGTACATTTACAACAAACTACCCACATGCATTAAATATAAAAATGGGTGTTATTGATAATAAAATAGTTAACTTTTTTGAACACTCTGTATAAACTGTTCTTTTTTATGTTTTCGTCATTGAGTCGTCCTTGGGTGTATACCAAATATCAGTATCAATTATATCCAGTAGTTTCTAAAGTACAAGGGAGACAAAAAAAAGCATTCTGTATTATCAATGTTTTGTATTATTCGTAGTTTTGGTCATTGGGGTAGCCGTACTGATGATTTGCGTCGAGTAAATAAATGTAATAGCTTACATAGTAATCAAAATAACTTAGTTAACTTCTTTGAAGACTGTATACAAAAGATCTTTTGTAAAAAGTAACATTTTTATCAGTTTTACCGTGCCCGTTAGGAAATTATTAATAATAGCCGGTCCATGTGATTATTTAAGTGTTTCTAATCACATTAACCAAATGATGCGCTTATTATTAATAATAGCCGGTAATTATTAATACAAACCACATTTATCACTTTAACCGTAACATATATATACTTCAACGAAAAAACAGTTTCTTGACCCAAGATTCTTACTCTGAGAGATACATCGAAAGTTGTGCAATTACTTTACAGATGGCGCTAACAGTTTCTCACGTCTTTTGCCACATATCACAGCTATATAAGTTCGACGATATTGAGTGTTCGTATATTGTTTGTTTATTTTTTGTGTTTTATTTCTTGTGTGACTTACAACGATTATGAGGAAAACCAGGATTGTAGTGGAATAGCCTACACAGGAAGCACTCTATTCTTAGATATTAAGAAAAAATGTTCTTGCGTATATAGTGTAGCTTGAAGAGGATATTTTTGCTACCCAAATAATATTTTATTGTAATAAGAAGTTCAATATATGTAGTTATTTCAACGGCTAGTTATTTTTCAGGTTTAAGAGTTTAATATGTTTATGTTAAGTATATTTTGGTCTGTCGAAGAAAATGTTATTCTTCTACATATAAAAAGAGTAAGACGTTCGTTTTACAACAACAATATTTTGGTGGGTGAAAAATATACATGCTTCAACGAACAAACAGTTTCTTGACCCAAAAGTATACGTACGTATCGCTTAAAACAGACGTAATTCCTTTCAAGCAGTTCCTTAAAACAAGTGATATTCTTCACTCAAAGATATTCGTGTTGTATGGAATAAATTTTTATGTCTGTGGTATGTACCTTTCCAGACAACAAAAATAATCTATTGATTAAAATCTAACGATTATATTTCGCGATATGATTACTGGTTACCAGTGAAACCTAGGACAAATAAGTTTCCAATTCATTCATGTCGACATCACGCACATATCTAACATTCTATGATGTGTGATGTTTACAATAGAGAGCAGTGTTTAACGATAACACGAATTCCCAGCAGGCAGAAAACCAGTTACGTCCAGTTGTGTAGTTTTATTAAAGCCCTGTTTAATTTTATCAAAACTGGATTTTTTTGTGTACCTACACCGGTTGGTAATTTTCGTACACGTTTTTGTCGCACTATCCAGTAATTACTGCCGCTATACGGTTTAGATAAGGCCAGTAAGTGATATGATTTCGTGTTGATATATAAATAAAACCGTTGCTTATCGCGCATTAATCTAGAATTTCATTGTGACAGTTCAACATAGTTGTTTCCATTCCAAATTTGTTGATAGATATGTGATATGCATGTGTGTACAGTTGGTAGCATAGCTTTGGAAAGATAAAAGGCATTCCTTAACATATAAATATGCATTGTTGTAGACTATGCAGACAAAATTAGTAATATTTGTGTAAGGTTTATGTTTTCTTAATGTTTACTAGTATTGGGACGGCAGGAGGTAATTAGTATATTATTATAAAAGTTTTATAAGACGTCAAATTGACGCATGAGTTGTTTGTGCCCCAAATGAACGAATGCGCCTATATGTCTTATAAAACGAGTGTAATATACTATTTTTTCTACTTTGCGTCATTAATTTTATAAAAATTTAGAAGTATATTAGGTAAAATTCCAATCTAGAGTATTTATGGGTGCAACCGTTGGTAACACTGTCATCTGTCACTTAAATTCAAATATCTGTGAAAAAGTAATTATTGATAATTATTATATACCATCATATACTAGTAGTACGAAACCTAGGATGCAACACGCATGTTTAAATATGTATAAAAATATACATACTTCGCAGTTTGTGCGATTCAAAAAAATCAGTTTGTGCTTACTTTTGTGGTTATGTGTATTTTCGTTTGACATGCATTTGATATCAATGTCACCAATCTTAGAAAAAAGTTACTAAAAACGGTGTTACAATTTGCTAATTGTAACACCGAAAACAGTGTTACAATGTGTGCATTGTGAATGCAAAGTAGAAAAAAGCATTTATAGAAGCAGTTTGACACAATCTACAGCATTCGTCGCTGTGTTGCAAATTGTCAGATGTTAACAAACGTCAGTGCCACTTGACATGACATGTCATTGTCTGTTATTCTATGAGTGACGTTAGGTTGGGAGTCCAGAATGGCTGTGACTTCACGAAATTGAATAAACAGTAAATGTGTTTAGCAACGGAACATTGTTAATTATGTTGGCCCTACAATAATAATTTTAGGAGCATGTATATAATATAGCAAGGTGGGTTCAATGAAACCAATCATCTCACCTGGGCAGGTGTTCCGAAAAAATGCGAAACAATAAATAAAACAAAAGGCTCGCTCGGACAGTTGCTATGTAGGTATTAGCGAAAAATACAAAGGACGGTTTTCAATTTCTATTGTAGCTATTGTTGAACGGTATTTCTATGGAAATATATAGTTGCACTGTCGATTATTGCTACAATTTACAATGATTCCGTGTGAGCCGTCAACAAATAAGTGTCGAAGATAAAGTTTTGTAATCGGTTCGAAATAGGTCATATGTTATAAACACTATGTAAATTATAAAAACATTGCCATTAAAGCAGAACAGCTGTTAAGATCGTTGATAATTTACCGGTAAGATAAAGAGGCGCGGAAGCGACTATTGCCAACGTAATGCCACAAAAAGAGTTCGGTATAATTTGTCTAATTAGGAAACGTCGGTAGGTACGGGTAGTTTGCGCAAGTATTACCGGAATTTAAATACATACTGCCTATTTCGAAATGTGGTTTCAACGCATAAGTGGTGTGTGCTAACTAATGCACAGCATACATTGATGACGTTTCCAGGGAGTGTTCCCAACAATACTTACATCTTTCTCGGTATCCCAGTTGAAAACGTGCCCGAAATAACACAATACTATCCACACATTTTATGGTAAACATCGGTATTCCCTTATCATCCTGACGAACTACGCTACTACCTACACACTAAACTAACATTTTACGGCTCATAACTCTGCACTTGCTCGATACACGTGCTTTCCGACTCACTAAACGGACGTACAACGTTCGCCAAAGTGTCCCGTACGCGTTCTACCGATATCAGACACGTCCAAACGGAACGATTAATAAATTTCCGATCATACTTCTGCACTGCGGACAACCATTTTGGACGATTTTCCAACAATGCACTGCGACACGCGGCATACCAACGTCACCAAAGTTGGTAGCCCTGCACATTAATACGCGGGAGATTTTCAAACATAGATCGCACAATACTGCGTTCCATAGCAATAAATCACAAAATGATTAACGATAATGATTTCTCGATTATTCCCTAGCATGTTATGTTACATCCAAAAGTGACATTATTTCAGAAATTGTAAAAAAAAAAACAGAACAAATCATTGGGTTCAATGAAGAAAATTATAAACCCAATAAAATGACCTTCATATTTTACCTAATATTTAGAGTAGTTTTAAACTAAGTAGAGCACAGTAACATATGCAACCAATTATAACCAATGTATGGTTTATAATTGACCCGCGTATATTTGGTTGCATACACAACTGTGTATGCAATCGTTTTTTTTTTTTTTTTGAAGGAAAAACTTATGCATACGACCGAAAACATTTATTTATATAAAGGGATAATAACTACACGACAAAGTTTATACAAACAATTGAATAGTTTATAACAAAAACATTGTAATTATATGTACAAGACGCATCACAACACAGTGATGTATCTACGAAGCATTTATAAACAAATAAAACCAATATTTAATATAATATATACTGATATTTCCAGTAATATACTGAATATCCATATTTGTGTACAAATGAAAGAATATAAAGTAAAATTCTAAAAAAAAAAAAGAAGTTATATCCTTAAGAACAAAATTGTAAATCAAATTCCCGGACAGTCTATACATAATATTCTGGTCACGGAAACCGTAGAAACTCGTCTAGCTTGGGCCCCCATCGTCCCAACGGATCGGATGGAAATATGATCATGTCCTTGACAAAAGTGGGATTTAAGACTCTATTTTCGATGGTGTCGCGAAGATTCGGGTTCTCGGCCAATAGATCTCGATAATTATCACAAGAAACGATCACGCCAAGGTGAACTGCCGCTAGTTGCACAATAAACCTGAAAACAACGCAAATAAATTTGTATTTAACAAGAGAAGAAACGTTAAGAAACACAGAAAACTATTTTTTGAGTTTACCAAATCATTTTCATCACAAAATTTTGGTGGTAAATATGGTTTTGTTAAAAAAATTATATAATTATAATTATTATGGGTAAGTGCCAGGTATTGGGATACTTTCTGAAATGTACTTCGAAAATATTAAAAAAATTTGAAAAACGACGTTACATATTGTACTTGTAACCTTGAGATATTTGTAAAGAAACTCTATTATTTGTGTGAACTACATGTAACGCTACATTCACGTACAAGAGTATAGATGTTTCAATCTAAAAAGAGCACAGTTGTATATGCAACCAAATATACGCGAGTCAATTATAACCCATGCACTGGGTATAATTGGTTGCATATGTCACGGTGCTCTTTTTAGTTCAAAACTACTCTAAACGTGTTTGGGCAAACTTTACATTGATTTTTAACCGCAGAGATGGGACTTATATTTTCCCAATACCTGACACTTACCCTTATATACTTGTATTAATTTAACCAGATCTGAAAAAATAACAGTTTGAAGTCCTGAAATCCTCACCTGTCATCGTAAGGTACGATGTGTCTGCCATTTATATACCTCGAAGGCGTGAAAACGACGGAACCGTCGCTCTCCAACTGTTTCAGCAGCTCCGTATCGGAATTCTGATTCCTCCGTTTCCGAATCTGCGGAACGATAGCGGTGACCTCGTGACCCCTTATCTTAAAATAATCTATACAAATTCGCAAGCCCTTCACCGAGAAAAATTTCCCATTCGAATGACTAAAAAACAAAACATCGTAAATCTAAAAATCCAAAAATCTAATAAAAACTAAAAATCCTAAGCAAAAAATTACCCCAAGGCAACATTATTCCCATCAATAAAAATCGGTCTCAAACCCACAGTTCTTACGCTGCCTGCGTTCAGAAAATTCGAACCGAAAAGTTCCGACGCAGTGTGAAGAACGGGGTGTTGCATGGGTTGCGCCAACATGGGAATTGGGGGAAATAATTGCGTTTGCGGTGCAGAATTTTGCGAGACATCCCAGATTTGCGGATTTAGCAAATGGTTCTTTTCCGTATGCGGTGTTGTCAAGTCGACGATTGGATTTTGTGCGGCCCAAACTTGCACCCGATCGGCCATAAGCTCTGTCTTCGCCGGCGTGGGTTGTGGAGTCGTCAGGTCGACGACTTCGACGTCGCTTGTTGCGTTTAATTCGATCGCGTCGTTGGTATCATCGTCATCGTCGATTATTATCAGGGTATCGTCCGCTGGAGTTATGTTATCGGATTTAACGACCTTTAATGGCAAATATTCGGTGTTTTTATCCGTTGTGTCGCAATTTCTATTTGTAGAAGCTGTTTGTTCATTTTTAAATTTTCTTGCGAAGCTTAACTTTTTCTTTATTAATTTCTTCCCGTAACTGGCTAATGATAAATTTGCATCGTCTTCGTCTGATCCGTTAAGTGGGTCTGTTACTTTAGAAAGAGTGTTAATAGAATGTTGATGATATTATTACTCAAAAAAAATATTTTGGCGAAAAAGCTACACCTGGATTTGATTTTTTTTTTTTAATTATATTTACTCATAATTTTAATATGTACGTACTAAAATATTGTTTAATGCTTTGTGGTTTTGCACGAGATCTCCAAAGTTTCAATATTCAGTCAATCAGATTATTACTATACAGGGTGTAACAGGTTTGAGTGCACAAACATTGAGGGATAATAGATTTTGAGGTACTAACCATAAAGATCTATTTTTTTATAATAACTGGTCAATTTCGTGTCTTATAAATGAGTTGAAGTTTTTTTAAACGTTATATAAAATAACACATTATACATTATATTTCATATGGTGCGGACTCTCCTGGACACACTGTATAACACATTATACAGTATTTCATACAGATTTTACACTGATTTGACAACTTTTTTCTTTTTTTTTTGGTCAACTTGGTTTCCCCTTATGGAATACAAGCAGTATTTTCTTTCTTCTACTTCTATTTCAATAATTAAAAAGAATATAAAATACAAGAACATTGTTATCAGCTAGAACCTATAAACTCTCAAAAAATGTGTACACTCAAACCTGTTACACCCTGTAGACATTGTATTCCATGCAACTGGTTTATCAGCAGTATCCCCTAATTTGCTAATTCTAATTTTTGATTTGATAATATCTGTATCAATTTTTAGCGTTCTAGGGTGAATAGTGGCTAATAAATACGGGTTTAAGGAACACAGGAACACAGAATTACTAGAAAAAAATTAAAATAGGCCGTAAACAAAAAGCACCAGGTACCAACAGTCATATTTTTGTATGGAAAGTTAGAAAAATTATGCAATAAAAAATACCCATTTCATTTCAAATAACTAATTAATATAAAATAATAATAATTGAAAATTACTGCTCTATATACTAAATCCACAGTGCATAATTTGGCAAGGGAATGTATATAAATTTTACTTGTAATTGTACTTGTAATTTGGTAAAATTGGTTCTGATTTTACTTTTTAAAAGTTGGTTTCCGTCTATGGGCAAGAGAATAGATGCTGGACCATCAAAAAATTAAAGTTAAGGCTGCCAATTTGGAGGTTATTACTTGTAGTAGGCATGTGTCAGATGTCACAATTTTCAACAAACAGTATTTAAGACGGAACTTAATCGGTATGTAGGAAAGCAAGACATGATATGCGACAGCACATAGGCCTCAAAAGGCCCCTTGTACTAACTTGTCTGGCCATCTATCCAACCGGATTCCACTTGTACCAGCTTCCATGTTTTCTAATAAGAAAATATGGATGTCACACTTACCTGTACCAGCTATACACTAAAATCCACAAGTATCCACATGACTAAGCAAGAAATGATTCATGAACCAAACTAATATTTCAGAAAAACATCAGCAGGTGTAGCTTTTCTGTTACTTCCACAAAAAAGCATAAACTTACTGAAACAATTATTTCTGAACACACCTGTATTGTTTGAAGTCCGAGAAGTTGTCGGTGTGCTGTCATTTCTACACGTTACCTGAATGTTCTTTCCCGACCTGACTTTTGTTACAGAGAACCTTCTGTTAGTTCTAAATGCATTCTCTGTCACATCCAGATTCCTCATGGCCAACTGCACGTTTGTTTTGAGCTTTTTACTGCTTGATGGACGCTTCCGTTTGATCGGCAAATTGTTATTTACTTTTTTCTTCGGACTGCCTCCTCCGCTTCTCTTAGATCTACGTTTCTGAGAACCACTCGCACCTGTAACTGCAGTTCCAGCAGACTTACGTTTTGTCTTTGCCATTTCTCATCAGATTACTGCAAAGAACACATGTCAAGTAAACACTGGGTAATTTCACGGAATATTGGTACCATATAAAGTAATTAATAATAATGCTGAGTGATAAATTCCTCAAAACTTAATAACTATAATAAAATGATGTTAAAAAATCTATAAATTATGAATCTATCACAACGGTCACCCAGAGCCACAATAATATACATGAAGTAAGGAACGTAAGGTACGCACAGTCTGTCAGTCTGACCAACATCATGTCAGAGAGAGAATCGGAATAAATTATACAATATATTTCATTTTCTTTCTTTCTATGCGGTTTATATAAACTATTGTCTTATAATTTAAATCCTATTTAACGTTCAGGTTTAAAATCTGTGAAATACTAGTGATTTCCATCGTAGCAAACTTCACACTTATTGTTGTCAATGCGGGCGCTTTAGGTTATGTTATATTTTCAAAATACCGTACGATAAATTTTCCTTAAAACACTACTAATAATGTTCAATAGGGTGAGAATTATAAAACCGCAATTTTGTAAATTATGTCATACGGCTACAGTGGTTGGTTCAGTACCAGTGGAGCGATTCAACAAATACAGCCATCGAAAGAAACTCGACGTATATTTTAAAAGCGCAGCGTACCTTGAAGATGCAAAGAAGTATATTCCGCCGAAACATCTCGAGCAACGTAAAGGAAGCATATCGGACATTTTGTACCTGGTTGATTCCCACTTGGCGAAGGACATTGCCAAACGTATTCTGCCTGAAATTTTGAAACGAAAGGATCAGATGATTTGCGAGACCAACCCCGGTTTGGGGTACCTGACCGGTGAATTACTAGAAGGTGGCGTCCCAGTCTTGCGGCTGTACGAAACGTGCCCGGATTTTAGGCATACATTGAAAGTATTAGAGATTTTGTGTTTATCGAATTGTTTATTGTGATTTGCCGTTCTAGGGTTTTCATGAAACGTATCCGGGACAGGTAGAACTGTTTATTAAGAATATTTTTCATATTTGGAAGCTGTCACATTTAGATAAAATGGATAAATTGAATAGAGTTGAACAGTTTTTGAGGGGAATACCTAAACGCAGATGGGAGGATGGTAGAGTAGTTTTTAAAGTAGAGCACAGTGACATATGCAACCAATTATACCCAGTGTATGGGTTATAATTGACTCGCGTATATTCGGTTGCATACACAACTGTGCTCTCCTGGGGTTTGAAACATCTATAAGTGCCATGTTTTTGTGGGGATAGACTTAATATACCTTATTGTATATCATTTTTAGAATCTCCAATGACAATAATTGGTACAATGGGTACATTAAACTTTATGAAATACATGATTAAAATGATCGCTCTGCAAAATGAGATTGTGTCTTATGGAAGACCGGAACTGTTTGTTATTATAAGACCGGGAGATTATCTGGTGAGTGAACAACTAATTTATCAAATTTAATTAATTATAAATTGTAATTATTGTAGAAATTAACCGCCGGTCCGACAATGAATTTGCATACTTATCAAACAGGTTCTGTTTTATATAATTTATTTTGCACGACGACATTCATTGCGAGCTATCCTCGTTATGCGTTTCTACCTTGGGAGCCGGCGGTTAAAATAAATCCCCGGACATGGATGGTAAGCATACATATACGGGTATAGATGTATCAAACCAAGGAGAGCACAGTCGTGTATGCAACCGAATATACGCGTATAATTGGTTGCATATGTCACTGTGCTCTACTTAGTTTAAAGCTGCTCTAAGTGTCAGGTATTGGGAGATTTAATTTTTTAATATTTTTTTGTTTTCGAAATACATTTCACAAATTATTCCAATACCTCTGACACCCATAAGAGTGACCAGTACGTAAATAAATACGTTTAATTAAAACAAAAATCGTACATTTTGTAGATAAAAAAGTATGATCCAAATCACCTGTATCTCGTTCATATCGAATTCAAGAAGGATTTGCCTCTCGACCCTGAGGAATACCTACCGTTCTATATATTTGTAAAGCAATTTTTTGGAAAGGGGACTACCAGAGTTATACCAAAACTAGAGTAAGTTATACTTTAGATTCTTCTACATAGATATAGGTGATAATTATAATTATTTTACAGACAGTGGATTTCTGGTGTAGGTGTGGATATTATTTTACCGAAGGATAAGAAAAGCAAACTTAGAGATATCGGCATCTACACGACATCTGGAGAATTGACGCCTGAAGAAATTTTACAAGTTTTCAGGTAATATCGCTATGTAACATACCAATATTTTAATTTTTCTCTACAGAATTGTCATTGCCTGTGTGAAAAAAAAAATTGCTCAACTAAAAATACAAACAACAATTTGCCCTCTGGTGGCAGTTGCAAACATTTCTCGAATTATTCAGGTTTATTATTGATTAATTATTAACCACAGTTGTAAATACTGGAATTCCCTTCGCAGTTACATAGTTGATGTATATTTTATTTTCTAGGATGTTTTATCGACATCCAGGCTACACGAATAGTTCCTTCACAGAACTGATAGACGCCGAATTACTGAAGACCGAAACGGTGGAGACACCTATGTCCGAAATAGACTTAAATCCTGTAAATACAAAGTCCGAATAAACTGTGTATTCCTTTATTAACTGGTTTGTATCATTAGTATAAAAAATATATAAATAAACATTACATGGATTGCAAATGGAGCCCTGCACATTCTATGCTAATGCAATACTGTTAGTATGTAGCTATAATAATAAATTTACAACACTTATACGTATAAAACTATAAATAAAAACTGTATATATACAATTGACAACATAAAACATAAATATACGTCGAATTCGTAAAACACTCATAACTTAGATGTCTATGGACGGTCCCGGATTTCTTGAAAACATTGTTACGGTATTGGTGCGCTTCAAACCTTTCTTGGGGGTGCATTTTGGCGTGACGGGTAACGGCATAGCCAAGGTGGACACGTTGAAAACTGTACTTCTACATGCCGACTTGGATGACATTTCCTTCTACAAAACAAAAAAGAAACGAGTGTTTATTTTGAAATATCTACGAAATTATAATAAGCACTCTACTTCTTATTGTGGCCCAGGAATGGGCAAAATAATTAGAGCTCGCTGAATACACAATCCAAAATTGTGCCAGAATTCTTTGTCATAAATACCGAATTTCGTTATTGTTTATTCTGCAAATTAGAAGAAGTCTGTCAAATCAAATCATCTTTATTGCCCATCCCTGTACGTCAAAAATTATAACAAAAGCAATTTTGACATGCGGAATAATATGTGGTATTACCAACCCTCTACGATAACATCACTAACTGTAGCATCCATCTATAACAGAAAAATTTTACCTAAAGATGCAAGATCTAGGGGTCACTAGCAATGGGATGGGCGGCGACGTTGGTATTGCAACATAACCTCAGTTGAGGTTATGTTGCTCACTTGAGTTTCAGATAGTATTTAACGCATTCATAGACAAAATCATGAATCATTTTTTTGTGTATTTTCTAGACATTTTTTTCGCAAAACATGGCATTAGTAAATTTCTTTTTCTGCATTGATGGAATTTATTTTGCGTAAATGTTGGGTACCATGAGATTGTATATGAATGTGTCTGGCTAAACGTATTTCTTCATAGTGAAAACCCAAACTGGTTACTTGAAAACAACTTTCTGCCCTTCCCGTACGCATTATGAAAAACACTATGCCAAAAGATGACCCCCACCTTTCAGTCTTTTGACAATATTTCCTTTCCGACTCATTTTACAAGAAAAACCGTTATACACTCAGATGCAGAAAAAACGGGTCATTGGGTTATTTTTGTAAACAAAAAACAGTTAATTTTTTTGTTTTAGTACTGTCAATAAGAATTTTAGTGTTTGACAATCAAAGAGACAACCATCAGAATGAAGAAAAACACAAAATATGGTACTTATCAGTTTATGTAATGAACAAAGTGAAAAAAATGTACGTATACACCAAAAAAAAAATGACCCGTTTTTTTTGCATCTAATTAATTAAACTGGAGAAAATTTACTATAATTTATGTAATAGCCTTTCTTTGGTAAAATGAATAGTTTCAGCGTACGAGTGCCACAAACTTTGTTAAAACTGATTTCTTGCAAATACAAAAATGGATGTGAGAGAGCCTGTGGATGCAGAAAAGATGGATTAGAGTAGGTTTAAACTAAGTAGAGCACAGTGACATATGCAACCAATTATACCCAGTTTTATGATTGACCCACGTATATTCGGTTGCATACAAGTTTATTAGGTTTTTAGCCAAACGCATGTTGCTGTAAACTCTGAGGCACTCTTACGCTGAAACTATTCATTTTACCAAAAAAAAAAAAAGGTTATTACATATATTATAGGAAATTTTCTCTAGGTTAATTTATTATATAACTGTTTTTATCGTAAAATGAGTCGGAAAGGAAATATCGATAAAAAACTGTTTCTAAGCGCCATTTTTCCAATATGGCGGCGCGAGCGGCAAAGATACGAGGTGGCAAAGTCGAAATTCGGAAAGAGCACATCAAAATCTACAAAATCACCAATTTTCAAAACTCCCGCAAAAGTTTCCACGCAAAACCATCAAATGATCTTTCTACCTTTGTGATATTTTCCTTTAAATTTTTCTACTATACCGGTCAAGCAAAACCACAAAAACCTTCAGTATGTACAATAAAAAAAACCTCTGCATGCCATAGAAAATATTGTAGGTTGACTTTTAAATTATGTTCGACGTTTTATATGTCAATTCCTAACGTCAAAAATTTTAAATCATGGCACACCCAAGGCTTTCTTTTTATTTTTTTTATTCATAAATATAGATGTTTCAAACTAAGAAGAGCACAGTTGTATATGCAACCAAATATACACAGGCAATTTATAAACCATACACTGGGTATGATTGGTTGCATATACAACTGTGCTCTTCTTAGTTTGAAACTACTCTACCTCAAAAACATCGTAATCTGTGGCGGTGGTGTCAGAAGCGCTAGGCGTACCAATCCTTTTCTGGTTCTGCACATTCTTGCTCATTCGCCTAAACTTATTGAGTCTCTTCTTCCGCTCGGTGGACGTCCTCGACCTTCTCTTCATCGTCTGGTCGTTAAGTTTCACTTTCGGGACGACGAGTGGAGTCTTCGTCTGCGAGTTCGGAACTGCTTAAAGATTACTTAATTTCTCGTCGAAATCTCAAGATCATGCGGACTTACCTCTGTTCTTTTTGTTGGTGCCGAAGAGAGGCGTTAACGGCTTCCTCTTATTCGCCGACAACTGCGGAGTCCTTAGCATGGGGTTCAGATCTTTCCTACTTGAGGTAAACAGGTTCGTCTTACTCCCAGACACCAAGTTTGCCTTACTACCGGACATAAACGTCGAAAGACCGATGGTAGACTTTCCTGGAGTCGGGGCCAAGTCACGTTGTGTTTTCCTCGCGCTCAACTTGCATTTTTTCTCCTTAAAGAGAGTACTTGTAGAGAGAGAACTTGTAGAAGAGTATAAATGTATATGCAAACAAATATACGCGGGTCAATTATAAATCATACACTGGGTATAATTGGTGGCATATGTCACTGTGCTCTACTTAATTCAAAACTACTCTATGACTTTGATAAATTTTTGAATTGAAAAATTATTATTATTAATTGTGAGAGAGACTTTTAAATACATAAATTTACGATTATTTATCCTGTTGTTGCAATGCATTAATTTAAGGCCAATATGTGACTTTAATGGACTATTAAATTACAAAAGAATAGATGTTTCAAACCAAGGAGAGCACAGTTTTGTATGCAACCAAATATACGCAGGTCAATTATAAATCATACACTGGGTATAATTGGTGGCATATGTCACTGTGCTCTACTTAATTCAAAACTACTCTATGACTTTGATAAATTTTTGAATTGAAAAATTATTATTATTAATTGTGAGAGAGACTTTTAAATACATAAATTTACGATTATTTATCCTGTTGTTGCAATGCATTAATTTAAGGCCAATATCTGACTTTAATGGACTATTAAATTACAAAAGAATAGATGTTTCAAACCAAGGAGAGCACAGTTTTGTATGCAACCAAATATACGCAGGTCAATTATAAATCATACACTGGGTATAATTGGTGGCATATGTCACTGTGCTCTACTTAATTCAAAACTACTCTATGACTTTGATAAATTTTTGAATTGAAAAATTATTATTATTAATTGTGAGAGAGACTTTTAAATACATAAATTTACGATTATTTATCCTGTTGTTGCAATGCATTAATTTAAGGCCAATATCTGACTTTAATGGACTATTAAATTACAAAAGAATAGATGTTTCAAACCAAGGAGAGCACAGTTTTGTATGCAACCAAATATACGCAGGTCAATTATAAATCATACACTGGGTATAATTGGTGGCATATGTCACTGTGCTCTACTTAATTCAAAACTACTCTATGACTTTGATAAATTTTTGAATTGAAAAATTATTATTATTAATTGTGAGAGAGACTTTTAAATACATAAATTTACGATTATTTATCCTGTTGTTGCAATGCATTAATTTAAGGCCAATATCTGACTTTAATGGACTATTAAATTACAAAAGAATAGATGTTTCAAACTAAGGAGAGCAGTTTTGTATGCAACCAAATATACGCAGGTCAATTATAAATCATACACTGGGTATAATTGGTGGCATATGTCACTGTGCTCTACTTAATTTAAAACTACTCTATGACTTTGATAAATTTTTGAATTGAAAAATTATTATTATTAATTGTGAGAGAGACTTTTAAATACATAAATTTACGATTATTTATCCTGTTGTTGCAATGCATTAATTTAAGGCCAATATCTGACTTTAATGGACTATTAAATTACAAAAGAATAGATGTTTCAAACCAAGGAGAGCACAGTTTTGTATGCAACCAAATATACGCAGGTCAATTATAAACCACACACTGGGTGTAATTGGTTGCATATGTCACTGTGCTCTACTTAATTTAAAACTACTCTATGACTTTGATAAATTTTTGAATTGAAAAATTATTATTATTAATTGTGAGAGAGACTTTTAAATACATAAATTTACGATTATTTATCCTGTTGTTGCAATGCATTAATTTAAGGCCAATATCTGACTTTAATGGACTATTAAATTACAAAAGAATAGATGTTTCAAACCAAGGAGAGCACAGTTTTGTATGCAACCAAATATACGCAGGTCAATTATAAACCATACACTACGTATAACTGGTTGTATACGTCATGGTACTCTTCTTCCTGTATTCTTACCGACTCGTATTGATTGTGGGCTTTTTCGATCAACGAAAATATCGTTTCGCCCCACGTTAGGAATTCCCTCCCGGTTCTGGCTTCGTAGTTCGCGGCCAGCTCCTTCAAACGATCTTCCAGTTCTGGGATCTTCTTCTTTAGCGAGTTACGTTCTTTTTCCTCCTTTAGTAATGTGCCCCCGCGATTCTTGAATCGGTTTGGTGCCGATGCGTTCTCTTCAAGTTCGATCATTTTATTCCAATACTGTTCCCGCCGTACCAACAATGTAAAAATTTCCCTAAAGAAAAGTGAATTAGAAGAGAGAAACTTTTTTCGATTTTTATGAAGGATGGTTTAGATTCAAGATCGTTAATGTGAAAAATAAAATGAATGAATATGCGGTTAGCTTACTTGTTGTCGTCGTAATATTTCTTTAGCTTGTTGATTTCGAGATCGTGGAAACTGAGGAGGTCTTCGGTGTACAGATCGCAGTGGAAATAGTCAAATTCTTCGCGTTGGCTGCTCGTGAAATGGCACACCTCCCACATGTTGACCAGTTGATGGCGTAACTCTTTGACGAATTTCTGCGTAAATGTCAAATTATGTAATAAAAATTTACACGTTTTTTTTAAACGATTATTCAATTTGTGATATTTCTGAATACCATTAATTAAACAAAAAAAAATTATCTTTTTCTGCTTTGCTCATCAACATAACTCCTAACACTCTGACAAAACCTACCTCAATATTTGTCTTCTTCAGAGCTTCGCAACGCCTAAACTCCAACCTCCACTCCTCCAACGTCTGCAACAGGCTCCCCTTGTCCCTCTGCACAAAATCATTCCGCCACACGATATCCTCAGACAGCATCTCCCACAGGTTTTCGACGCGTTCCTGCAACCGTCCAATCTCCCTTACGGTGTCCTCCTTCTGCCTCACAAGGGAACTATGGTATTCACCAAGCCATTTCATATTATGGTCCGTAACAATAAAGAGAGAGTCATCAGCAGAACAGACAACTTTCTCTATTTCCAGAGTTGGCTTTACTCCCAATTCTTTGACGATTTCCAAGAGCTTGCATTTAATCTCGAGGAAATGGCTCTCTCTGGCAAAACGTTCTTCCTCGAGGACTTCAATATGTCTCTCGAGTTCTTCTAGTTCCAATTTTGAAGGCAGAGGGCAAGTGGATAAGATTTTCGGTTCGATATTTAAAGTTTTGCAGACATCTAATTGACGTTTCGATAATTTATCTACTTCTTTTTTACGAGCGTTTACGACTGCTTCTAATCTAAAGATAAAAATTTAAATAGAATTTTTTTTATACAATTACAATTATTAGTATTACAATTACAATTAATTTTTTGTTTTTTGGTTACTTACTCTTCGACTTTTTGTTGTAACATGTTTCGATCGTCCAAAAGAGTCTGGTCTTCGGAGCCGTATTGCGGCATTTGCATCTGAAGCATGTCGCAGAGACCGGAGGCCTTCTGAAGAAGTTCTTCGATTTTTTCGATGAACTTATTCTGTATTTCTAGCGCGTCCTCGATAAGGGCGGAGAAATCGTTGTTAATCAAATCGCTGATTGCTTCGATCCACTTCTGGGTGTCCGCCTCGCTCAACCCAAGCTTTTGTATGATGTGACATATTTCAGTAACACGATCCGCCGTTGTCGTCTGCAATTTCTCGATCAGTGCCTTTGCCCACGTTGGAAGAATTCTAGAAAGAATGCAACAAGAAGTGTAAATTTTGACTTGAGTTCACACTGAAAAAGATTATTCTACTTACTGATCTGCCATTTTTTCTCGAGCTCCTTAATAAAACCCTGTAAAATACTACTAATATGTACAAACACGTTAAAATGAGAAATAAAACTGTCCCTTTTCGGTTATTTGCTGTTGCGGACAGGCGACACTCGCACAAAACACGTTAAAATGTTTAAAAACCGACACCGCTTCCTGATTGGTCACATCGACTCAACAGGTAGAAGAGTCTTCAGCGCGCAGGTGCACGCCATCCAACTGCCAACATCAACAAATTTAAATTTATCGATGTCTTGCGAATTTATCGGTTTTGTTTGAAGTAAATATGATTACATTTGGTCATTTCATATCTAATGATCAACATAAACGACATGCAATTCCAATCGTGTACGTAAAACCGACGAAAACTGTCTTCGAAAAGTCCGTTGCGGTCTTTGAGATTGTGGAGGGGGGAGTTTATCTGCTTGCCTATTCTCGCTAATAGATGGTGCTGTATTGCTTTGTTATGTCGACGAAGTATTAAATGTATTGAATAAAAACTGATTGCTCAATTTATTTTGTTTATACCGGTTTCTACGTAAACATGAAAACGATTATATCAATGTTTATATAGTATACGATTATTAAATGAAACATCATTACCTACATACAATACAGTTCTCTGTTTGGATAGTTTTGGTGTTTCCCGGATAGATAGCGCTCGTACATTAAAATCAAAGTTCAATAGTCAAAATTTGATGCCTTTGTAAATTATTTTGCAGTTTTTCTCGTGGACTATTTTTTAAGAAAAAAATTAAATAAAGTGTTTCGATCATTCTTGTTAAAATTCAAATACCACTTTCTTTTATTTCTTATAATGATATAATGCCGATGGCAATCATTTTATATATTTTTTTATCAATAATCAGACTGTTTACAGTTCTCTGTTTGGATGGTTTTGGTGTTTCCCGGATAGATAGCGCTCGTACATTAAAATCAAAGTTCAATAGTCAAAATTTGTTGCCTTTGTAAATTATTTTGCAATTTTTCTTGTGGACTATTTTTTAAGAAAAAAATTAAATTAAGTGTTTCGATCATTCTTGTTAAAATTCAAATACCACTTCCTTTTATTTCTTATAATGATATAATGCCGATGGCAATCATTTTATATATTTTTTTTATCAATAATCAGACTGTTTACAGTTCTCTGTTTGGATGGTTTTGGTGTTTCCCGGATAGATAGCGCTCGTACATTAAAATCAAAGTTTAATAGTCAAAATTTGATGCCTTTATAAATTATTTTGCAGTTTTTCTTGTGGACTATTTTTTAAGAAAAAAATTAAATAAAGTGTTTCGATCATTCTTGTTAAAATTCAAATACCACTTCCTTTTATTTCTTATAATGATATAATGCCGATGGTAATCATTTTATATATTTTTTTATCAATAATCAGACTGTTTACAGTTCTCTGTTTGGATGGTTTTGGTGTTTCCCGGATAGATAGCGCTCGTACATTAAAATCAAAGTTCAATAGTCAAAATTTGATGCCTTTGTAAATTATTTTGCAGTTTTTCTTGTGGACTATTTTTTAAGAAAAAAATTAAATAAAGTGTTTCGATCATTCTTGTTAAAATTCAAATACCATTTTCTTTTATTTCTTATAATGATATAATGCCGATGGCAATCATTTTATATATTTTTTTATCACTAATCAGACTGTTTTGAGAGGACAAAATTGTTAGAAGGTAACAATCTTACTTTTGGTGAACACTTCATTTTAATCTGTACTACTTACCTTTAGTCCTACATACTTAACCTTTGAACACAAATATTTATGGATAATACATATAAAATGCATAGTTAGGAATGTTAGGATAAAAGTAAAACATAACATATAAATTTTAGATCATATATTGACAATAAAATCTACTTCACACAATATAACTGCTTATAAACATAAAACTCGTCTCATTGAAATATACAAAATCAATTCAATATTATTCAATACAATAAACAACAGTACAAAATCAAACAAATACACAAAACAATCTTTCTTAACATCTTCATCAATTGTAACTACCCCTTACTTCTACTTTCTTAACACACGACTAATATAGCCATTTTTCAGTAATAGTTACAACATGATCACCAAGTACAAAAAAAAATCCTACAGAACTTCTTGTACATGCTTAGAGTAGTTTTAAACTAAGTAGAGCACAGTGACATATGCAACCAATTATACGCGTATATTCGGTTGCATACACGACTCTGCTCTCCTTGGTTTGAAACATCTATACATTTCCAGTGACGTGGTTCCAACCATACCTCCAACCCTCATTTCACAAACTGAGAGAGAGAGAGAGGTAACACCACTGCTAAGGATGAACTTAACTTTCTGCTTAACACTTCTGCTAAATCAGTTCATCCACGATCTCTTTTAAAAACTATACATATCATATATACATAACTATCAAACAGCCCGCACAACTTTTTTAATATCACAGCAATCCAACGATTACTAGGAATGATATAAATATAAATGCCGATTATTTCCCTTTCGGGGATTTCATTATCGCACCGCCCCCCGTTCATATCGGTAGCTCGATCACCGGTCTCGGGCACTGCTCCAGACTGCACTCGTAGAAATCCTGCAACGTCTTCTCCTCCGGTGTCAACGGCGGATCTTTATTTTCCTCCCACGGAATGTTCGGATCTAAGGTTACGATGGCGCAAGGACAAGCCGTCGTCGTTCCGCACAATTCAGCCAGACGTTTGCTGCTGTCCACCATTAACACAGGGATATCGTTCTCGTAACAGAAAGCTTGCAATAGAACGACATGCATATGCGCCGTCACGTCTCCCGGTCTTGTTTCCGGAAGAAGACAGACGAGGACCTCGTCGGGATTTTGCTCGAGGTATGTAATTGCTGGCACCAAACCGCAGATCAGACGACGGTCTCTGCTAGCCTGGCCCAGGACGTCAGAAATGGCACGACCAATATCGTTTCTGTTGAGAAAAGTAGGGTTTAGTGACATTGTTTATTTGTTTGGTGGTAGGAAACAGTGTCAAACTTCACTTGTTTTTTTTTTTGTTATGTTTGTGTTGCTTCAAGATCCTTACCTGCTCATTTTGGAGCATTTATCCTCGTGAAATTTTGAGATACACATCTTCGTAACTGAAGCGTAGGAACAACACTGCGTTTCTTCCACTTTTTTCTCCAAATTTCTCGTAGTTTGCACTTTTACTAGCACTGTACGAAAGCACTAGAAGGTTCTTCGGTTGATATAATCCTCAAGAACTGTGTTTTAATGTTGTGAAATATCACTCACTGGTTAACTATTGCGGCGCACCGGTTAGCAGCTCACTTAGCAACGGTTGAAAGTGAATGACGTTTGTCCGTTCGACGCGTATTTATAGGTTATGCCCCCACCACCGATCGGTTGAATGAAACTACGAGGAATCCCAAACTCCGGGAACTGAATAAACGCTGTCCGTAATTCCGAGACGTGTCGGAACATGATTACTCACTCGCTGTGTGTGTGTATTATCTTTGGGAAATTTTCGCGACATTGGACATTCACCTTATGTAACTCGTGCCAAGACACTGAGGACGAAATTGTAAAAATCGGAGAAATGAGAATTCGCGGACGGTGTTTATTCTATGTTGCTGTATTCGGAATCGGTATATTTCGTGAAATTGTCGGGTTTTTATTATTTTTGCGCTGGCGGCGCGACGGTAGATTAGAGGCGTGCTTTTTTTGGGTCGATTATCATAGTTATTCTTATCAAATGAGTGTTGGAATCGCTTGAATTTGAGGATTTTTTTTGAGATTTATTTTGGACTAATTTGTTGTTAATTTCGATGAATTAAAAACAATACGCTGACCTACTAAGTGAATGTCAACGTATCAATTACCTGCATAAATACATAATATTGTTTTTCTACTTTGCATTCACAATGCACACATTGTAACACTGTTTTCGGTGTTACAATTAGCAAATTGTAACACTGTTTTTAGTAACTTTTTTCTAAGATTGGTGACATTGATATCAAATGCATGTCAAACGAAAATACACATAACCACAAAAGTAAGCACAAACTGATTTTTTAGAATCGCACAAACTGCGAAGTATGTGTATTTTTATACATATTTAAACATGCGTGTTGCATCCTAGGTTTCGTACTACTAGTATATGATGGTATATAATAATTATCAATAATTACTTTTTCACAGATATTTGAATTTAAGTGACAGATGACAGTGTTACCAACGGTTGCACCCATAAATACTCTAGATTGGAATTTTACCTAATATACTTCTAAATTTTTATAAAATTAATGACGCAAAGTAGAAAAAATAGTATATTACACTCGTTTTATAAGACATATTGGCGCATTCGTTCATTTGGGGCACTCGTCGCTGGCGCTCCTCGTACCCCAAACAACTCATGCGCCAATTTGACGTCTTATAAAACTTGTATAATAATATACTATTTCGAAGAATGTCGAGCATATTCCCATGTAAAGTCCCGAATTTTTTGGGACAAATAATACATGCATTAATTTTGATGTACTGATTAAGAAATATTTAAGAGTAAAACAATTAATAATGTACGGCAATTATTATAAGGCATGTTGGTGCGGCTTCACGAAATTGAATATGTAATTGCAGAGCAGTCCTCCTTTCATTGTTCTTCTGATATTATATTTGACACAAGAACAAAGATAAACGAATTACCATCATCTTTTGAGGTTAGGATTACTCTTAAGGTTCTTTTAATTTCATTTTAATCGATTTAGTTTTCGTTTTGTCAGGGTTTAGTTCAATAAATTCCACTCTTTGCACAAGAGATAATCTTCTTGTTAGAAAAATATTGGTCTATAATTTACTTCAAATAAATCAAATATAATTTACTTATGATAAAGGATTATAATATAATTTAGATACGAATTCGAAGATTGCCTGAAAATGTCGTAACATAATAGGGTTTCGGAATTTATCTAACAATGTCGAAGTCAGGAAGAGTAATGGTATTTATATCGGCGTAGAAAATCGTCTTCTTTGTCGGGCCAGCCTGTACAGGTAGTGCAAACAAAATGATGAAATGTTATCGGTAACTTTAAGGGACGTATTTATTACAAAAGAATCAATGCTGACATTTGTTACCAGTGTTGCCACACACAGTTTACACGCCGTAAGGGGTGTGTGCTTCTTTAATACTTTAATATAGTTCTCAGAATCTTCTGTAAGGGTCTTTTCTATTGTAGGTTACCCCATCAAGGATTATGGAACAATATTTCAATATAGATATAAAATCGATTAACACTAAAGGAGGTATTGTATAATAAAGGTAAAAATCAACAATATTACGAAGTTCTACCTGCTTTTAGCTACTAGAATAGCTCTTAAAAAGCGTATTGTATTAGTTTATGGGTGAATAGAAAGTAGTTTTAAAATTGCAATGCATGAGGAGAAGTAAGTATTCTTTGTTTCTATATCCTCAGAAAGATCATTTGGTTGGTTCAAGTAAAATACAAAACTCTCAGAGCAAGAATATGGTTTTCTTGATGTTCCAAGTATTACGTTTTCTTGTTTTAAGTATGAAGGAACTGCTTGGTAGGTGGAAGTCTCAGCTATCTTTTGATGTATATATCGATAAGATTTAATCTTGCAAAAAGTTTGCACAAAAGGATTTACATAGTACTGTTCGCCGCCGACCAATAGCCGATGGAAAAAGTGACTGAAATTCATTAATTCATTTCATCCACTAATTGTTAAAAATTTGCGTTGCAATAATTATGGTAGGTAGGTGGAAGTCTCAGCTATCTTTTGATGTATATATCGATAAGATTTAATCTTGCAAAAAGTTTGCACAAAAGGATTTACATAGTACTGTTCGCCGCCGACCAATAGCCGATGGAAAAAGTGACTGAAATTCATTAATTCATTTCATCCACTAATTGTTAAAAATTTGCGTTGCAATAACTATGGTAGGTAGGTGGAAGTCTCAGCTATCTTTTGATGTATATATCGATAAGATTTAATCTTGCAAAAAGTTTGCACAAAAGGATTTACATAGTACTGTTCGCCGCCGACCAATAGCCGATGGAAAAAGTGCCTTGAATTCATTAATTTATTTCACCCACTAATTATTAAAAAATTGCGTTGCAATAACTATGGTAGGTAGGTGGAAGTCTCAGCTATCTTTTGATGTATATATCGATAAGATTTAATCTTGCAAAAAGTTTGCACAAAAGGATTTAAATAGCGCTGTTCGCCGTCGACCAATAGCCGATGGAAAAAGTGTCTGGAATTCACTAATTTATTTCACCCGCTAATTGTTAAAAATTTGCGTTGCAATAACTATGGTAGGTAGGTGGAAGTCTCAGCTATCTTTTGATGTATATATCGATAAGATTTAATCTTGCAAAAAGTTTGCACAAAAGGATTTACATAGCGCTGTTCGCCGTCGACCAATAGCCGATGGAAAAAGTGTCTGGAATTCACTAATTTATTTCACCCGCTAATTGTTAAAAATTTGCGTTGCAATAACTATGGTAGGTAGGTGGAAGTCTCAGCTATCTTTTAATGTATATATCGATAAGATTTAATCTTGCAAAAAGTTTGCACAAAAGGGTTTACATAGTACTGTTCGCCGCCGACCAATAGCCGATGGAAAAAGTGACTGAAATTCATTAATTCATTTCATCCACTAATTGTTAAAAATTTGCGTTGTAATAACTATGGTAGGTAGGTGGAAGTCTCAGCTATCTTTTGATGTATATATCGATAAGATTTAATCTTGCAAAAAGTTTGCACAAAAGGATTTACATAGCGCTGTTCGCCGTCGACCAATAGCCGATGGAAAAAGTGTCTGGAATTCACTAATTTATTTCACCCGGTAATTGTTAAAAATTTGCGTTGCAATAACTATGGTAGGTAGGTGGAAGTCTCAGCTATCTTTTGATGTATATATCGATAAGATTTAATCTTGCAAAAAGTTTGCACAAAAGGATTTACATAGCGCTGTTCGCCGTCGACCAATAGCCGATGGAAAAAGTGTCTGGAATTCACTAATTTATTTCACCCGCTAATTGTTAAAAATTTGCGTTGCAATAACTATGGTAGGTAGGTGGAAGTCTCAGCTATCTTTTAATGTATATATCGATAAGATTTAATCTTGCAAAAAGTTTGCACAAAAGGGTTTACATAGTACTGTTCGCCGCCGACCAATAGCCGATGGAAAAAGTGACTGAAATTCATTAATTCATTTCATCCACTAATTGTTAAAAATTTGCGTTGTAATAACTATGGTAGGTAGGTGGAAGTCTCAGCTATCTTTTGATGTATATATCGATAAGATTTAATCTTGCAAAAAGTTTGCACAAAAGGATTTACATAGCGCTGTTCGCCGTCGACCAATAGCCGATGGAAAAAGTGTCTGGAATTCACTAATTTATTTCACCCGGTAATTGTTAAAAATTTGCGTTGCAATAACTATGGTAGGTAGGTGGAAGTCTCAGCTATCTTTTGATGTATATATCGATAAGATTTAATCTTGCAAAAAGTTTGCACAAAAGGATTTACATAGCGCTGTTCGCCGTCGACCAATAGCCGATGGAAAAAGTGTCTGGAATTCACTAATTTATTTCACCCGGTAATTGTTAAAAATTTGCGTTGCAATAACTATGGTAGGTAGGTGGAAGTCTCAGCTATCTTTTGATGTATATATCGATAAGATTTAATCTTGCAAAAAGTTTGCACAAAAGGATTTACATAGTACTGTTCGCCGTCGACCAATAGCCGATGGAAAAAGTGCCTTGAATTCATTAATTTATTTCACCCACTAATTATTAAAAATTAGCGTTGCAATAACTATGGTAGATAGGTGGAAGTCTCAGCTATCCTTTGATGTATATATCGATAAGATTTAATCTTGCAAAAAGGTTGCACAAAAGGATTTACATAGCGCTGTTCGCCGTCGACCAATAGCCGATGGAAAAAGTGTCTGGAATTCACTAATTTATTTCACCCGCTAATTGTTATAATTTTGTTCTGCACTAACTGTGATGGGTAAAGGCAGGTCTCAGCTGTCTTTTGATGTATTTATCGATATGATCACACAAAGCGAATACGTTTGTTTAACTTAATTTAGGTGGGACTACATATGGTACCCGGATGTTAAAAATACTCATATTTGATTAATATATTTGAGGCACTAATCAGCAAAATTTTGGGTTGCAATAACTATGGTAGTATAACCGAAGGTTGCGCTTTCGATTGGTGTCACACTTAATAAGTATAATGAAGTATTGGCGAAGATATGCGGTTCTAAAGATAGGGAAATTCATTGAAATTTTGACTTTCTTTTTAATTTTTTAGGTAGTAGTTATTAATTGATCCCTTTGCAATAACTATGGTAGACTCAGCTCGTCATGGGCTTTCCAACGGTGTATAGTTCAATGAAATCGGATGAAAAAAATTTTGTTGCTGGCTTTTGTTGCTAACTTCACACAGCTTTACTCTTTTTATATGTTGAAGGATAAAATTTTCTTCGTCAGAGCAAAATATACTCAACATAAACATACTAAACTCTTAAACCGGAACAATAACTAGCCGTTGAAATAACTACATATATTGAAATTCTTATTGGATGGCAAAAATATCCTCCTCATGCTACACTATATATGTAAGAACACTTTTTCTTGATATCCAAAGATTTATTTGGTAATTTATTGTTTCCATTGTTTTGGCACTTGTCGTTAATTACTTAGTTCTATTTTTCCAGTACTGACGGCCGCGGTGCGGCGCGGCGGTCATTGCTTTCCACTATTAGATAAACATTCCACAGTTTTATTTGTACAATTAGAAATATTTCCAAAATATTTCCGTCTTGCTTTGTTAACTTCCGAAATTAGTACCACATGTGCACGATTGTAACAATAACAAACGATAAATATCTACGGTGGCCCCCAACCCAATTTCCGACTAACTCTTTGACACATTTTTCGTGAAGCCACAGTCACTCTGCATCCAAACCTAATCTCAGTCACAGAATAATATTAAATGACATTTCATGTCAGTAACCACTGACGTTTATCAAGTTATTCTGTTACTTCTCAACCACAGTGACGAAGGCAGTGGATTCTGTCAAACTGTAAACATAGAATGAAAAATATTCTCGTAAAAGATTGTTTGTAAACAATTTCTCGGAACAAAAAAACTGGGAACACCACCCAATAAAAAGATAATTTGCTGTCAATACATCCATATAAAAAAACAACAAAGAAAGAAGCAAACAAGGTGTTTGCTTCTAACAAAGAAAGGTAAATTATACCGATGACCTTGGCCTAACTGTATGTGCCAAATTGCTAACGATTCCGAGAACTGAAGATGTCAGGACGCCGATTATTCAACGGTTTGTTTATCGCACCTGTACATAAACGCGACACAATATCGAACACGAGACTGATAACTGATAGCCACTCCATTAAATCCTACGCCGTTTTACGTCCATACAAGGTCTGATAAGAAGACGGACTATCGCTAATTTGTACATTTGAGACTGGTGCCAGAGTAATCAGCTTTATATTACATAGAATTGATTATTGTGCAATAGTTCTTGAATGTGATAAAGTGATAATATGCAGTATGTATTACGCATCTTCAGACTATGTAGGTATCAGGTCTTAACACGAAGCAGATTCTTAGCATTCTTCTCAGAAGTGGATTTTTGAGAAGACATACCACTCTACTAAAGTACTAGGGTTCCCAGAGTGTTGATTTCTTGAGTTAACATTTGTGCTGGTTATTGTAAAAGTTAAACAAGCGCTGGTGGGCTGGCTGCTGTTAAACTCACTCGCCAACTGGTAAAACAGCGCTGCCGAGTGGTGCCACTGTGCTGTTAGCAGCCAGTAGCGAATAGCAAGCTAGTAAAACAGTCTATTCTATGGAGCTGCAGACAGTGTTGTTCCTTACTTGGAGAGTACCAGGGTGGCAGTTGGAGAGGACCAAATTTGATCTTTCGGTACCAACCTCCGTCGAATAACTATGGTGGTGGGGAAAATTGTACGAAACGATCTGGTCAATTGAGGGATACAATCAAAGAAAATATACATTACAATGTAGAAATAATGGTTGCACTGTACACATTGTACTGTGTAAAACACTGGAGCACAAAATTTAAAAATTATAATTGGATTTGCAAAGTAAAACGAGTGGGGACCAGTTTGACTGAAGGGGTACCTGACATCAGAAAGGACCAAATTTGGTCCCAAAGTACCAACTTGAACAACACTGGCTGCAGAATGCAGATAGCAGCTGATCTGGGAACGCTACGCTCTACCGTCTCGACCGCTATGTACCTACGGATCTCAAGTCTCAACACGCACTTGCAGGATTTCTGTCCGTTCTTTTCTTTACATGCATTCCTCTTGAGGTCGAGCGGGAAGGTGGGAAAAGCCGCTGTCGATTTTTAAGCTCCGTTTCTTATGAATGAACGTGCGTCATCGCTTGGTCGGCAAATCCAGCAAGTCTCTGGCTGCACCTTTAGCCGGCGCCGCCTGTGCAGACTCCGGCTCGATGGACCACACCGCTGACAATTCGAGGAAATTGTATTAAAGATTGCCGAAGAAGTGTGCATCAGATCTGAGCATACCGAAGAATGCATGCGGTAACGTCGTAGGTGGTTGCTGTGATTCTTTTATCGGTTACTGGAAGATGTCAATTTGTTTGTATCACGTTTGTAAAACTGTCAAAAGTTTACCGACAAAGAACTCAGTGGTGGTATTTTATAAATAGGTTTTGCTATAGTTTGTAAGTGACTTGTTTCTCTTCTAGTACCCTAGAAGGAAAGTATTGCAAGCGACAGGAAAATTTTAGCGGAAATACGCGTTTTGAAGCCTCCTGAATTCATTGCGCTGATTTTTGAAAAATGTCTGTTTCGGAACCCGTACCAAGTTTCGTGTATTTAGTCATACAATTTAGAATTACCAGCGGATGAACTGGAATGTTTATGGTCACAATCTGACAACTTTTTTCCAAAACGATGTAAATGATGTACAGAAGATTGACAGTATTAATACACGCTGTGGTAACTGTGAAAGATATCTTACAATTTCTTATACCGCAAGTAGAAAAGAGGTTTTAGTAGTCGAAGTCTGAAACACCTAGTAGAGGAATTATTAATTTTAAATTGAATTAAGTCCAAGTTAAATTTATAGATGTTTCAAACTAAGAAGAGCACAGTTGTATATGCAACCAAATATACATAGGCAATTTATAAACCATACAGTGGGTATGATTGGTTACATATACAACTGTGCTCTTCTTAGTTTGAAACTACTCTACATGGTTTAGGTGAAAATGAAACGTACAAGTTGTGAATTACAACACTGTATCTTCTTCGAAAATTATGGGCATAGGTGTATAACAAGAAAATAGTTACCATAAAAGTTAAATAAATTAAATTAAACTTTAAATTCAACCCAGGACAATAAATACTAAGAAGTACAGTTTTATTTAATAAAAATAGGTATCTATATGAACCGTGCAAATAGATGTGTCACAAAAGTGACCAGTTTTGTGCCTTGTATAGTGCTCATTCAATAATGACTCCATATATGTACAATGTAGGTACATATGACCAAATTTTTTAAATGCTTAGATTGTTTACACTTGACACGATAAACTACTACACAGATGATAATAGTAATAATAATTGAACATAATTTGAGAGTTTGATTAATAAGATTGTGATAAATCATTTCAATCTATTGATTTAACTACCCCATGTAAAGTATCCTGTCAATAATTGCTAAATTCCTTATAAGGAAATAAGATATTTATTATTACATGTATACATTTACAACACATATACTTATAACACAAGGGAACAAGGGTCCTACAACACAGAATAAGGGTCACATATTTTTGTTGACCTAACATCACTTTTCATCAAGTCATCAAAATGTTGTGACAGGTCTAAGATCCATTTTACTTGAAGTCATATATTTCTTTTGAATTAGCCTTCTGTGCATACGTTCTCATAACAGATTGTTCAAAATATTACGACTCAACAAGTTTTTTTGTGTTATTTTATCAAGTTGAGTTTTACAGACATTCTGTGCATTAAAATATTGGAAGTGATCAAAGATGATGTAAAAATTCAGGTAAAAGCAGCTAACTGCTGCTATTTAGGATTTAGAATTGGAGATCTGGAAAAGTTATGGATACCTAATATACGCTGTATATCCTGTTAGATCGGACTTTTAAAGTGGATGAAAGTAAAACAAAAGAAAATGCGTTTGCAGTTCCCATGTTGTGGCGAGAGCCTTCCAATCATGTAGATGATTGCTATTTTTGCACGATAAGCGTCTCCTGATATTCGAAGAAGGATAAGTATAAAATAAAATATCCAAATTTGCCATCAGAATCGCGACGTATCCCCCATGAAGAGAACCATCCTCTCCCAAGTGCGCCATCCACTTCATGATCTTCGATTTTTGACACAGAAGAAATTTCCTGTGCCTGTTTGAAGAAACGTGCCTGATTTGATTGTCTGATTGATTTGAGAGTCTGATTGATTTGAGAGTCTGATTGATTTGAGAGTCTGAAATCACTCTGTCAAATCAGGCAAGTCGTGAAGATTCACCATTTGAAGTTTTAGGAACACCTCACCTTACAAACCAGAGAGAACTGAATGATTTGGTTAGGAACTTAGGTTTATCAAAAGAAAAAGGCGAGTTATTGGGTTCTAGACTACAGGAATGGAATCTTTTCGCACGAGGTGTGAAAACACCTCGTGCGAAAAGAACAGTGTCTTCATTTACAAAGCGTTAATGAGCCCTTTAAAGCATATTTTAAAATGGAAGGATCTTTACGTGATATGTCACGATGTTGAGGGTCTTATGGACGAGTTTGAGATTCCCCACGATCCTTCTGAATGGTGGCTTTTTATCGATTCATCAAAATACAGCTTGAAGCAGTACTTTTGCATATTCTTTCAATTTATATAATTTGTTAAATAATTCGTACATATAAATTACTTCCCCTTTTGAATAACATTCTCTGGAAGATCCTGTATCTTTGATTATGTATTAATGTACTGCATCTGAGACAAAAGTGTTTATCAAAAAAGAAAACATAATTTAGTGCGATTGCAACAATTTAATTGCTATTCCGCTTATATAGATACCTTTATTTACCTATAGATAATAAGTATAATAACATACACTATACACACTACACAGTAGTAACCGATAATTTCATTGGAATATTTAGTGTAGATTAAAGGAATGTTTCTTCAATTTAGGAAGTTACCCAGTATTTATTTGGAGCAAAGTGATAATTACGTTGTATTTTTTTATATTTTTTTCCTTTATACAAATAGTATTTTCAATTATCTTTATCTAAATGCGATTTGATAAATATTAGTAAAGGTCAACAGCATTGTGTACCTATATCTACATACATAAAATATTTTGGTTAATAAACATATTCATACGACGCGAGAGTTATCAGTCCAAAAACATTGCGAGTTGTAAACAATTACTGCGAAAATGCGACAATAAAAATATTATGGACGTCGTGTCTCATATACCTACATATATACCGAGAAATGCCTTTGTTATAAATTTTATACCCATCACGTACGTACAATTTTTGATGTTTTCGTCGTGACAAAGAACGGACGTAGATGTAAATGGAGCAATATTTTAAATTGCGACTTTGGATGATACAAGTGCGTCATGATGTTGTTGATTGTAAATTATCAGAATTAATTTGTTATAAACATAATTATGTATCGGATGTTAAATAAGCAGTCCCTCAGATAATTGCTAGGTGAATTTAAGTATGACAAAGACTGCAGACCATAAATAATATCGTAATTAACAAAAGCTTATTGTGATAACTAACGTAATATGTACATAAGTGCGAATAAAAATGTACGTTTATACTAGGAAACTGATAAACTAAGACACAAATCGTAGATTAGATTATGAAATTTGCTTTATAATATGAACAAAGACTGATAATTATCGGTTAAAGCTTTGCACACATATTGCAAGAGGCATCTTCAGGACGTAACAGAGAGCTACGAAGAGAATCTTTTCTCTTCTCGTCGTAGCTCTCTTACTGCTACATCCTGAAGATGCCTCTTGCAACAGAGTGCAAAACGTTGACAACTTTATCGTCATTGACGTGGTTTCCTCCCGGAAATTTAGGAAACATAAATCAGGTATTTTACCAAATTAGGCGTCAGCTACTCTTATACTTCAATAAGAAATGTATATTAACAAGAATACAAGATATTTGTTTATTGGTCATGTAAATTAAAAGTTAATTAAGATCTTAATTTAGTATTAAGCAAACTCTCGTATAAGGTCCGAATTAAAGTATTTAGCTTCGCTTGGCAAGTACTCCATCATGTTCTTTAGGTCTCCATCATGTTCTTTAGGCATTTTTGCAATACCATACCATCTTTTGACCGGTGTACGGACTAAACTCGAATTGATATTGACAAATTGACATAGATCCTTTTGATTGTTACTGAGGGTGGCCTGTAGAACCTATTGACAGAAAAACCACAAAAAAAACATAAAAAATGGCACTTAGACCCTTTTGATTTAGAACTCTTCTATTGCAAAAGTTTTTAGATACTTATATGTGTCAATGACGTAGTCAGAAAGTTGTAGTAGTATAGTATCATTTGTTGATTGTATTTTTCAGTAAACCACTATTGTCCATAAACAAGTCGTGTACGTGTTTGTGTACATACTGTTTGTTTATGTTTTTTTTCACAGTTTGGGATTATTCTTTGAACAGGTGTCAACAAACCAATAAAATTTCGATTTTGAGGTGTTATAGCACAGATACATAAAATTATAAGTATACTTACTATTATAAGTATACTTTGGATTTAATACTTAGAAATGGTTGTATAAAAAAACAACACAAATCCAGGAAAAGGTCCATAAAAACAACATCTGCACGCGCCACCCAAATAACAGAGGCGATAACAGACCACAACAACAAAGTGTTGCAATTCAAATTTAGGCCAATTATTTAAATAGCAGCGAAACTTGCTGATCGCAAGCGATGTTTACGTGCGTGCACAATGACCCAAATGCAAGGACATCATTTAAAATATTATGATTTAGGTTTTTGTTGACCCCACCTTGCCCCCTCACCTTTTAAAATAGCACATCTCGCTAAACTTGCATGTGGAGATGTGGATAATAAACACTGAGTCGTTCAGTTTTCTTAAAGTCGTTTTGTACTAGGGATTTTTCTTGTACAAGAAGAACAATTCTACTGAATAAAAAGTAAGGTCAAACAGATGTTATTGTGTCAAAAAAAAAATGCCTAGGTAATCCTTAAGAAAAGTTCCAGCGGTGTTACCTATACAGAGGGAAACATTTATTCGATACAACACGAATATCTTTGAGTGAAGAATATCACTTGTTTCTCAGAGTAAGAATATGATTTTCTTGATGTTCCAAGTACTACGTTTTCTTGTTTTACGTATGAAGGAACTGTTTGAAAGGAATTACGTCTGTTTTAAGCGATACGTACGTATACTTTTGGGTCAAGAAACAGTTTGTTCGTTGAAGCATGTATATTGTTCAGCCAACAAAATACTGTTGTTGTTGTAAAACGAACGTCTTACCCTTTTTGTATGTAAAAGAATAACATTTTCTTCGTTAGAGTATAATATACTCAACATAAACATACTAAACTCTTAAATAAACTCCTATTACAATAAAATATTATTTGAATAGCAAAAATATCTTCTTCATGCTATACTATATATGCAAGAATAATTTTTCTTGATATCCAAGAATAGAGTTTTTTCTGTGTAGGCTATTCCACTACAATCCTGGCTTTCCTCATAATCCTTGTAAGTCACCCATGAAATAAAATACTTATGCATAGATGTAAACAAACAAGATACGAACACTCAATATCGTCAAACTTATATCGCGGTAATATGTGGCTAAAGACGCGAGAAACTCTTAGCGCCATCTTTCGCACAACTTTCTATCTATCCCTCAGAGTAAGAATCTTGGGTCAAGAAACTGTTTTTCGTTGAAGAATATATATTTTTCTATTTTTTTTTTTATAGAAGAATAACTTTTTCATTGTGGGGCGAGTGGCTCTAGCGGTAGAGTGCTGCTCTCCTAAAATTGTATGAAACAATATTGTAGCAAAGTTGCATCATATCACCAAAAGTATGCATTATACTATACATATTTCATCATTTTTATTTCTTTGTATAAGAAAAAGACCTTCATTAAATCACTCCAGGTATCAACGAATCTAACATCTAATAAAAAAAAATCCCTAGTTTTCTGAATGTCCCAACTTTCTCCTCCATGTGCCAAATATGATAACCAAACATAATAATAATTAATTTGTGGGGCGAGTGGCTCTAGCGGTAGAGTGCTGCTCTCCTGCTAGGAAGTCTTGGGTTCAAATCCAGGCATCAGCTGAAGATCCTCGTCCCACCGCCTTTCGCAAGAGGCGTAAAACCGTGGGTGCCGGCAACCAGTTGAACACCTCTGGTTGTCGTTATCAAACAGTACCTATGTAAAAATGGGTAAACACAAAGGGCCAAGAATTGGCCTAGGTGCAGCGGAATAAACCGCACCAAAAACAACTACAACTTTTTCATTATCAGAGAAAGAGTGTTATTTCCAGGGTAGGCAAGACAGCGGTCTCAAAACAGCACCTTGAGGAATCCCAGGTTTAATTTCTTGAAAAAACAACAAGCAGAATTGACCTCAATGATTCTTACTAGGCCATGAAGTATCTACGTGCAAATCTAAACGTGTGCCTTGTCAATTTATCGTTCTGAATAGACATAATCATACCATAACCCAATTTGGAAGAATGGTAACCAATAGGATGCATGCTCAACACTTTTTGCGTGTGAATACCCATTTCTAGATCGATCAATGATTCGATCCACTTTCCATTTGGACTTCCCTCCGTTCGTCTGCGTTCTTTGCAAATTGTAATTTGCAATTTGCATCTGGTGCTATGCAATATACATAAGTAATGTAACAGGTAACGTGCTTGCGTTCACGATTCTTGGAATGTTTACAAAATCCCCTCTGCCGACAAGCTGGGGAATCGACCTCGCGGAGGTCAGTGGTGGCGTCAAAACGTCCGTTAAAGCGTTGGATATCCCAGACTAGCTCCTTGGCCGAGGACAGCGTATTACTTGGTTGACCTACTTTGACGAATCCGCGTAGTTTTTTTTTTTTCAATCGGAATTTGGAATTTACGCTGTTGCGTAAGGTTAGGTAATTCTATAAGGTGAAGGAAAGTAAACGGGCTAATTGGGCAAATTCTTTGGTATGCAAGAGAAATCTGCGACGTCAATCGTGCAACTTTAATTTGAGCATATGTAGCTGCAATACTGCGAAACATGATGGGATTTTCAATCTTCTGGTTACTTTTCTTCTGTTTTCCTTCTTTTACTGGAGATTGCTTCTTCATACCAATTCTCTTTTCCTTTTTTTGTTCTATCTTAGTTTGCTAACATAGCCACTTGTTTCTTTGTTTCTCTTGTCTTTGTGTGTCTTTTCTAACAAATCAATTTTTAATGGCTCCAGAAAATTGAATATATGTCTGAATATTGTCGTAATGTTGACCCTATAACAAGCCCTAAGCCTTAGTTTGCTAACATTGCCACTTGTTTCTTTGTTTCTCTTGTCTTTGTGTGTCTTTTCTGACAAATCAATTTTTAATGGCTCCAGAAAATTGAATATATGTCTGAATATTGTCGTAATGTTGACCCTATAACAAGCCCTTAGCCTTAGTTTGCTAACATTGCCACTTGTTTCTTTGTTTCTCTTGTCTTTGTGTGTCTTTTCTAACATATCAATTTTTAATGGCTCCAGAAAATTGAATATATGTCTGAATATTGTCGTAATGTTGACCCTATAACAAGCTCTTAGCCTTAGTTTGCTAACATTGCCACTTGTTTCTTTGTTTCTCTTGTCTTTGTGTGTCTTTTCTAACATATCAATTTTTAATGGCTCCAGAAAATTGAATATATGTCTGAATATTGTCGTAATGTTGACCCTATAACAAGCCCTTAGCCTTAGTTTGCTAACATTGCCACTTGTTTCTTTGTTTCTCTTGTCTTTGTGTGTCTTTTCTAACAAATCAATTTTTAATGGCTCCAGAAAATTGAATATATGTCTGAATATTGTCGTAATGTTGACCCTATAACAAGTCCTTAGCCTTAGTTTGCTAACATTGCCACTTGTTTCTTTGTTTCTCTTGTCTTTGTGTGTCTTTTCTAACAAATCAATTTTTAATGGCTCCAGAAAATTGAATATATGTCTGAATATTGTCGTAATGTTGACCCTATAACAAGTCCTTAGCCTTAGTTTGCTAACATTGCCACTTGTTTCTTTGTTTCTCTTGTCTTTGTGTGTCTTTTCTAACAAATCAATTTTTAATGGCTCCAGAAAATTGAATATATGTCTGAATATTGTCGTAATGTTGACCCTATAACAAGTCCTTAGCCTTAGTTTGCTAACATTGCCACTTGTTTCTTTGTTTCTCTTGTCTTTGTGTGTCTTTTCTAACAAATCAATTTTTAATGGCTCCAGAAAATTGAATATATGTCTGAATATTGTCGTAATGTTGATCCTATAACAAGCCCTTAGCCTTAGTTTGCTAACATTGCCACTTGTTTCTTTGTTTCTCTTGTCTTTGTGTGTCTTTTCTAACAAATCAATTTTTAATGGCTCCAGAAAATTGAATATATGTCTGAATATTGTCGTAATGTTGACCCTATAACAAGCCCTTAGCCTTAGTTTGCTAACATTGCCACTTGTTTCTTTGTTTCTCTTGTCTTTGTGTGTCTTTTCTAACAAATCAATTTTTAATGGCTCCAGAAAATTGAATATATGTCTGAATATTGTCGTAATGTTGACCCTATAACAAGCCCTTAGCCTTAGTTTGCTAATATTGCCACTTGTTTCTTTGTTTCTCTTGTCTTTGTGTGTCTTTTCTAACAAATCAATTTTTAATGGCTCCAGAAAATTGAATATATGTCTGAATATTGTCGTAATGTTGACCCTATAACAAGCCCTTAGCCTTAGTTTGCTAACATTGCCACTTGTTTCTTTGTTTCTCTTGTCTTTGTGTGTCTTTTCTAACAAATCAATTTTTAATGGCTCCAGAAAATTGAATATATGTCTGAATATTGTCGTAATGTTGATCCTATAACAAGCCCTTAGCCTTAGTTTGCTAACATTGCCACTTGTTTCTTTGTTTCTCTTGTCTTTGTGTGTCTTTTCTAACAAATCAATTTTTAATGGCTCCAGAAAATTGAATATATGTCTGAATATTGTCGTAATGTTGACCCTATAACAAACCCTTAGCCTTGACATTCATACGTTTTACCAATATGAAATTCAACATATTTGTAGAATTTAATTTCCCCAAATTTACTGATAATAAGTTGTTTCTTTGCTTGAATGTTTTCCTTTATTTAAAGTTTTCTTACGCAAATATCGTTGGAATTTTATAAAGTCGAGTGTTGCATTGCTATAGAAGAAAGAGCTATATACTTGAGTTACTTTGACAGATTCATGCATGTTCGAAATGCATCCTTATCACCTTTTATTGAAGTTATTTTTTAAACTAAAAGTCATAAAAAAAGTATGCTATTCGTAGTTCAAATATTTCTAGTAACTTCTTACAATTCTGTTTCATTCCCTAGATTTCATAGAAAGATAAATAGATAATGAAGTTTTACAGAATTCTATGCAATTATTTATGGAGTAGTTGTCTATCTACCGTACTTAAGGTTGAATAAACGTTTTCCAATATTTAACAACCCGTAACATGAACTCAGCCTTGACATTACAGAGTTCATAATCTTTCCCCGAAACGTCAATATATCTGTTGACTTCGCAAAGCTGAATTGTGTAAGGAAACTCGTTTGTAGTTTAAAGGATCTAAAGGATTTACAGGATTTAATGGACTAACCTTATTAAATCCATTTTGTTTAGGTCAGTTCTTTTCTACAATACCTACGTCATTAATTCCAACTGTTTGGCAAGATTTATTAAATTCAAAACTATCGTATTTGTATGAACGTTAAATAATTTGAATTTAATAACATAATATTTTCAAAAGAAATGCACATTTTTCTCACGAACTCTTGATTTAGAAACTACAAATTTAATCATTATTTTATTATGATTGGATTATAATCAAGGTCGAAAAACAAAATAAAAGATTATGGCGGACTCATTAGATTATTCCTCTCCACGGATATCTTTAGTAAACACTACAGACTTATTCCCAAATGAGGAGAAACCAGAATACCGCTCGCTTTCTATTGTTCAGCTTATATAAACTCAAACTAAGCCAACGTATAACCAGAGACTGTCAGCGCCATCTCCCCGCCAGTAGATATAGCGATAATTTTTAATAAAACCACACGTTTTTGATTCAAACACATAATTTTTTCAGTCAAATCTTCGTCAAACGTTTTTCTGCAATTAAACCTAAACAATTTCTACTTTACGGAAATTATAGAATACCATTTGGTGTAAAAGAAGATGTCGACATCATTAGAATCTATTTGCAATATGGATGCAATACTGTACCTAAACAAATAAGAATATCATTAAAAAATCATTATATTGATCATAACCAAAGATATTACTTAAAGAACAACAACAAAATAAGCAATAACACGTGCTTATGTGTTCAAACTAGTTTTGAAAACTTGTACAAACGAACTAAATGAAACAAATAAGTTTCTTCATTACTATTGTGGTCTATACCGAAAACATTATAACCTACGTCCAGATTTGTGTATATTATGATATTTTTGACATACAAAAAACAAGAATTACGTACCTAAACCGTATCTACACGCTTCTTATCAGCAAAACAAGATTGGTAGAGTTTCCAAACATGCACAAAGTTGAACGCACTACATACATTATTTAATCGTGTATTTTGCAGAAATTTGGATAAGATGAAATAGATAATTTTATCTTATCTTACATGTACTAAACTACAATTCTTTACTAAACCAAAATCCAGATTTCTACAAATTTAACAATCACAGAAAATTTGTAGTCTAATTTTTTTCCTATACAACTTTTCGTGATTATTGTTTCTAAGTGTCAGTCAGTACTTCTGTTTCTTTTAAATATGTTAAGCAAAGTGTGGAATTGTGGATGTCTGATAACATCATGTTATTCGACATGAGACAACAAATTCTCTTGGAGGTCGTACAGAAATTTTCCAATTGATACTGGAACACAAACAAATTAGAGAAATCGTAACCGTTATCGATTGCTCGCTATAAACACAGTGTCATGTCGACACACCTCCTATACGTCGCGATGCTTCATTACGACGATTAAATATCGATTTGTTCTTTATTCCACGGGGTCAACAGTTTTACGATGAGTCGACAACTGTGCGTTATTCAGCTGTTTATTCGTTTATTGTGGAATAACGCGATATATTTTTGTATCTTTATTATTATTATTGTTGTTGTTGTTTTGGGTGCGGTTTATTCCGCTGCACCTAGGCCAATTCTTGGCCCTTTGTGCTTACCCATTTTTACATACTGTTTGATAACGACAACCAGAGGTGTTCAACTGGTTGCCGGCACCCACGGTTTTACGCCTCTTGCGAAAGGCGGTGGGACAAGGATCTTCAGCTGATGCCTGGATTTGAACCCAAGACTTCCTAGCAGGAGAGCAGCACTCTACCGCTAGAGCCACTCGCCCCACAAATTAATTATTATTATGTTTGGTTATCAATTTGGCACATGGAGGAGAAAGTGGGGACATTCAGAAAACTAGGGCTTTTTTTTTATTAGATGTTAGATTCGTTGATACCTGGAGTGATTTAATGAAGGTCTTTTTCTTATACAAAGAAATAAAAATGATGAAATATGTGTAGTATAATGCATACTTTTGGTGATATGATGCAACATTGCTACAATATTGTTTCATACAATTTTTTTCTTTTGATAATATGATTAATTATTTACTAGAATATTTATTAAGAATTCACAAGTTACTAATCACACCCACAATGAATGCAATTTCAATAAAAAAAAGGTGAAATATGTTGACAAGTTCTTTAATATGGTTGTTTCTACTGAACTGATCAATTCTTTTTTCATGTGATAACAATTGGTGACAATATGCTGGCCAGAACTGACCCTACACAACATGGCTTCAGCTGATCAATAGTCCATGAAGAGAAACTCGCGGATTTTATGGAAGTGGCGCAATTGTTCGTTGAGTACGCCACAGTTTATCGACGTTTCGGTGAGAACGCATGAACCCTCAGGGTCAAGGCCGTACCCTTAGCCTTGGTCACAATTTTATAGTAGTTATAGTTGTTTGAATATATATATAATCAGTAGATTTATTAACAGTAGATTTATGTGAGATGTTTGAAAGATAAACAGTTATTAATTATGTAAGACGGTAGTAGCACTAAAATAACAAGCAGGTAATTATAAATTTAAGTTTAGAGTTGATAAATAAATTTTAAATAAATAATATAAATTTAGATATCAACCACAAATAAATTACCAGAATTTACAGTACATTGCTGTATGCTGTTATTAAATATGTAAAATATTTAATTTTTTTTACCCTGTTACCCAACTAACTGACGCAGACTGGTAAATAAACAAAGACTTGCCATATGGGACTCTCAATTTGCGTCAATATACGTACCTAGTCGATACAAGGCAGGCATTTCAAAACACTGTCTACGAACGCCCATTATTTATGTATTGTGCAAATATTTTGTTGCAGACACATTCGTCAAATTATGTGAGAATTTGGTCATTTAGGCTTATTATTGCTGACTAACTCAGTAATTCGTATTTCGTTTTCGTTTTCTGTTTTCGGTGTGCAGTACCTATTGATCTTAATATGTGGAGATTTTTAACCTTTATAATTCATGAGAAATTAATTAAATTGCTTGTCCAATTAATTTTCAATGAGCACAAAACCTAGAGATGATCACGATCAAAAACAGATGACTGATTTGTTGACAGTTTGAGATATATATTTTATATTTCTAAATGAATTTCCGGTGTTTATCATAGATATGTATCTGATAAAATCTTTAAGAAGTTGCGATAAAAATAATTGTTTGGACTGTTTTTATCTGTGACTATTTACTAGGAGTATGATTTAATATTTAAATTTAAAGTAATCTTTCAAAATCGTGGTCATATTTATTCAGTAAGGATTATAATAAAATAACTAATTACTACCATTACCAAAATCATCACTTTGCAGAACAGAAAAGAAGACAAAGCAATTTGTTTATTTTTTTTTAATTTTCAAGTAAAGTGAATCTTCCCTCATTTTTTTTTCTGTTAGGTCATGTTAATAATTTGTTTATACTAACAATAATTCGGATACTGCTTTCATTTCTTCAGAAAACAAAAAACTTGTTTCATTTTTTATGAATTTCCTATACATTACTTGAATATCCTGAGCAAGCCTCAGTAAACGATTTTCTAACATACGAGATCCTATAACGAGGGCACGTTATAGCCTTGACATTTGTAAGTTCAAGCGTCGCGACGCGTCGATCGTCTGCTGAATGCACAAATGCGCAACTTCAAGAAAATGCATTTTTCAAGGATATTAACCAGATCAATACGTGTTGTATGGGGTCAGTTCTAACAAGAATACGATGACAAATTAAAGCCAATTGAATCACCAATAAATGTTATTAATATTGTTTTACAATCGCTTCAGTGGTTTCAGTGCAATTGACCATAATTTGAATTTTTTTTAGTATAAATGAAAATCGAACATTCATTTAACCGCCAGGGAAAGGTAGAAATAGTAAAAATATGCTCAGTTTCTTATTTTTACGTAGAGTTTGCTCTTTTACGAAGAGAACAAGGTATTTACGATGAAAATCTATGAAAAAATACCGAAGTTATGATCAATTATGACCAATGGGTACGAAACTACCAAAATTCGGCCTTTTCTCTATTTTGTATTTTTCGTTATTTATAGCAGTTTAAATGCATGGTAGAGGTCGGATCCATTCGGAAGACGAGTACGTCACGTGATTCGCACCAAGATGCGCATCTTTTAGTCAACGTTTCGCACTCTGTTGCAAGAGGCATCTTTAGGACGGAGAGAATTAACGTGTGTGGAAGAGTGAGGGTATTTATCGTCGCTCAAAACACGTAGTGGCATATCTCACCAAAAAATCATATTCAGATATGTCAGTACGTGTTTCGATCGACGTTATATGTACCTGGCGCAGGTGCCTGCGCAGGTAGTCAAACAACTATTGGTTGGGAGGGCGGTTTGGGGTAGCTGTGATTGGCTGTGGTGGTCGTAAAAGTGGTTTCCAGCTATAATGCAAATTCCAACCGTAATCTCGATTGAGATTGGATGGATCTTTAAAGATTTCGATCGCTTCGCGGATTCTACGAGGATAATAACGTGATTCCCGGGAGATGATTTTTGTTTGGTCGAGAAGAATTGTTGTGTCTGTGCTCAGCAAGCGCTGAACTGGTGATCTGGCGCAGCCTTGTACAACGTTCATGTTCTGAAACCCCAACGCTGACAGAGCGCTCTATCTCATCAATGTAGACACTGCCACAAGCACATGGGATACGGTATACACCTGGAGCTAGCAGTTGAGAAGATTTCATCCTGAGAATCTTGGTGACGTCAGTGACGAGCATGGTGAGAGGTTTCACTAGGAAATGAAGACTATTGAGCGGCGCTACCAGGGATTTTGGATTAAAAAAATGATGGGCAACTATATCTGGTTCCTCATAAGAACAACCGATTTCGACAAGAATATAAGGCGAAGCAGCAATCAAACTCACTTCTAATCTCCTTTATATTGAAAACATCACATTAAATTAAGCACAATGAATTAAACTTGTAAACAGAGAAAAAGTAGAATTTTGGTAGTTTGGTACCTATCAATCTTAAATGACCATAACTTCGCTATTTTTGCATAGATTTTTATCGTAAATACCTTGTTCTCTTCGTAAAAGTTCAAACTCTACGCAAAAAGTATTAAACTAACTATATTTCCACGATTTCTACTTTTCACAGGTGATAGAGTAAATGTTCCATTTTCATTTTGGCCAAATTTTTATAATATCGAGGCCTATTGCGCTAAAACTACTGAAGCGATTGAAAAACTATATGAGTGACAATTGTTGGTGATACAATTAGCTTCAATTTTATATGCCGGGCGACCAGATTGGACGTTCCTAACTCGAGATATGCTCCAAATAGTCAAACTACCTCAGCAAAAAAACAAAAAAAAGAAAAAAAATTGTAGCTCGAAAACGTATCCATTAAAAAATTGTTTTATGCGATTTTTGAGTTTAGAGGGCCTTAGTATATATAAAAAAAAATAGTCGCATCCAATGTACATTTTGACTGTTGACTAGTGTTATTAATGAGGTGAACTATTACGTTCTTTTACAACTGTATAAAAGCGGAATAATCTGAATAAATGCAAACAAAAGCGCATTGCCGTTAAATGGCCTTGTCCTTTAACTGCAACACCCGTGAAAACAAAACATGTTGTCGCCTTCTTTTTTAAGGGGGAGAACCTTCACTTCAACACTGTAAACACAAGAACAAAAGGCCGCAAAATACGTGGTAAAAATGACAAGTGGGACAAAAGAAAATGCGCTACATATATATATTTATTATTCATAGAGTAGCGTGAACAGATTCACAACGGTAAGACTTTTTGGAAACCTGTTAATAATCCAAAAGTTCGGATACTGCGAATGAGACTGTAGCTCACCCAGTGTCTGCTGGACCTCTGCCAGAAATTCCTGGAAGTGGATTGAGATAGACGATTCGCCTGAAAATGTTTCAGCCGATCCAGGTCGGATCGCTTCCGCGAAATTTCTAAATAAATCATTGATTATTCGATTTCAGTTGTATCATGGACAGTTACTGAATCGTACGTTACTGAAGAATATTAATATTAAGGAGATTTTGCTAAATGTCACGTTCCTGGTACTATACAATATAATAAAATACATTCTATGAAATACATTCATATGAAAAACACATGATAATATTATCAGAATGATTAGAGCACTGCAGCTCTACGTAGAAAAAGTTTAATACCACATTAATTGGAAATTCGATTTAACTTATGTACGTCTGCTATGGTAAAACCTGCATAATAATGTGGAGAATTTTAAATATTACATACGAGTGTATCTGTTGCTGTTGCTGCTAGCAGCACCAGCAACTAGCGGCTAGTAAAACAGCCTAGTCTGAGCTGAATCACATCTGATATTATTTTATGTTTTAATAATTCATTGTAAACGCTATATCGATAAGAATATATCAAAACAATTACTAATAAACTTCTGTCGTTCACTGAAACATGTTGATGTACATACAATACTTGAAAATAGTATTATTATTATACAAGTTTTATAAGACGTCAAATTGGCGCATAAGTTGTCCTGTGAGCCCCAAATGAACGAATGCACCAATATGTCTTATAAAACGAGTGTAATATACTATTTTTTCTACTTTGCGTCATAAATTTTATAAAAATTTAGAAGTATATTAGGTAAAATTCCAATCTAGAGTATTTATGGGTGCAACCGTTGGTAACACTGTCATCTGTCACTTAAATTCAAATATCTGTGAAAAAGTAATTATTGATAATTATTATATACCATCATATACTAGTAGTACGAAACCTAGGATGCAACACGCATGTTTAAATATGTATAAAAATATACATACTTCGTAGTTTGTGCGATTCTAAAAAATCAGTTTGTGCTTACTTTTGTGGTTATGTGTATTTTCGTTTGACATGCATTTGATATCAATGTCACCAATCTTAGAAAAAAGTTACCCAAATGAACGAATGCGCCAATATGTCTTATAAAACGAGTGTAATATACTATTTTTTCTACTTTGCGTCATTAATTTTATAAAAATTTAGAAGTATATTAGGTAAAATTCGAATCTAGAGTATTTATGGGTGCAACCGTTGGTAACACTGTCATCTGTCACTTAAATTCAAATATCTGTGAAAAAGTAATTATTGATAATTATTATATACCATCATATACTAGTAGTACGAAACCTAGGATGCAACACGCATGTTTAAATATGTATAAAAATATACATACTTCGCAGTTTGTGCGATTCTAAAAAATCAGTTTGTGCTTACTTTTGTGGTTATGTGTATTTTCGTTTGACATGCATTTGATATCAATGTCACCAATCTTAGAAAAACGTTACTAAAAACGGTGTTACAATTTGCTAATTGTAACACCGAAAACAGTGTTACAATGTGTGCATTGTGAATGCAAAGTAGAAAAACACATTTTGCATAACGGAAAACCCGGCAGATTATATTTTGTCGCTGCTGTTTTTCGCTAGAAAACATTAATGGCATATTATTTACAATTTACACTATATAAAATATGTTTATAAATCGGGTATTTACAAGTGTTTTATACACAATATTATTAAGTGAAATGGTTGAAGAATTTAAATGATAGTATGTTTTGTTTTTACTAATTATGTTAAGTATGTTTGGTATACACAAGTGCTGCTTGTTAACCTTATATTTTATGGGATTCCCTCGGGTTTTCTGTGTGTAATCTTGATCTTGTTTCATACGCACAATTTGTTACAAATTGCCCTGTCATTTCGAAAATGACTTGACGTTTTATTATTAAATAACTCATTTTAAAATAAGCCTGTGAAATATACATATGTATATTGTACATACATTCGATTTGATTTTACAAAATGTGCAAATGTAATATTTATGTCTGTTATGTATTTATACAGACGTAGGTATGTATCTAATTGTTGTTTGTTGACATTCCTTGACCTCTCTGGATTTCCCTTGTGATTTAGTCACCTAACCTTGAACTTTTTGCGTTTTGTATTAAAGCCATTTCATAACATGTTGTGATTTTACCCAATTACAAAAAAAAACCCTAAAGTAAGAATTATTACCGAACATAAGTTAATTTTATATTATTTGTTTTGGTAAAACTTCCCAAGGGTTAAGCCCCAATTTAAAATCAACACGAAAGAATTTAATACAACGTCAAATATATGTTGCAATATTGCTTAAATCATGACAATTGCGACTGCATTCTGTCAGTTAATAAATTCTAACGCTAGCAATAAGTAGATGCGCGTTATTATTTCGTCTCTTTATAAACACAACAACTCTTTGTCTCTTTATAAACTCAACAACTATTTGTCTGTTTCTAAACTCAACATCAACAGCTAATGTACCGACCCATTAGATTGGTTAGATAAATATTTTTATTGGTTTGGCACACACAAACATTATTTTACCGGACAAGCATTGTTGTTGCATACATTATTGACCAAACATCTAATCAATCAATACGTTGGAATGTGGAATAAATATTTTTCTACTTTGCATTCACAATGCACACATTGTAACACTGTTTTCGGTGTTACAATTAGCAAATTGTAACACCGTTTTTAGTAACTTTTTTCTAAGATTGGTGACACTGATATCAAATGTATGTCAAACGAAAATACACATAACCACAAAAGTAAGCACAAACTGATTTTTTAGAATCGCACAAACTGCGAAGTATGTATATTTTTATACATATTTAAACATGCGTGTTGCATCCTAGGTTTCGTACTATTAGTATATGATGGTATATAATAATTATCAATAATTACTTTTTCACAGATATTTGAATTTAAGTGACAGATGACAGTGTTACCAACGGTTGCACCCATAAATACTCTAGATTGGAATTTTACCTAATATACTTCTAAATTTTTATAAAATTAATGACGCAAAGTAGAAAAAATAGTATATTACACTCGTTTTATAAGACATATTGGCGCATTCGTTCATTTTATCAAGTTAAGTTATACAGACATTCTGGGCATTAAAATATAGAAAGTGATCAAAGAAGATGTTGTAAAAATTCACCAAATAAGTTTTATTACATGTGCGGTTGTATGTAGTGATACATCTGAAAAAAATACAGAAGACGTAAAAGCGGCAGCTTTACGGCTGCTATTTTGGATTTAGAATTGGAGATCTGGAAAAGCCATGGACACCTAATATATGCTGTATTTCCTGTTAGATCGGACTTTTAAAGTGGATGAAAGGGTAGCAAAAGAAAACGTCGTTTGCAGTTCCCATGTTGTGACGAGAGCCTTCCAATCATGTAGATGATTGCTATTTTTGCACGATAAGCGTCTCCGGATATTCGAAGAAGGATAAACATAAAATAAAATATCCAAATTTGCCAACAGCATCACGACCTATCCCCCATGGAGAGAACCATCCTCTCCCAAGTACGCCATCCACTTCATCATCTTCGATTTTTGACACAGAGGAAATTTCGCCTGTTTGAAGAAATTTGCTTGATTTGACAGGTTATCTGAAAGCACTCTGTCAAATCAGGTAAGTCGTGAAGATTCACCATTTGAAGTTTTAGGAACACCTCACCTTATAAACCAGTGCGAACTGAATGATTTGGTTAAAGACTGATTTTGTCGAAATCTTCAACATTCTTCATAGGTAACACACTTTTGTGTATTTGACGACTAAAATAAATCAACAAAGAAAAAGTAACTTCCAAACTACTCAATACACACGACAATACCACACGTGCCACATGGTCTAGCTCCAGCTCTTTTCCTCTACTAGTAAACATAACAATCAATATACTGCCAACGCAGTCAGGAGAGAGACACTGCCTTATTCCTTCCTACATACCAGTCCATCAACATCAACAAACAACAGGCGATTAATTGTTTTGACCAAGAGCGAAAATATGTTGCGACGCGATGTTTAGCAGTCCAGCAGGCTCGCCATAATAATTTGTCCGAACGAACAGCTGATCCAGGTGTGTAGATAAAAATAAAACCAAACTATTTATAGACGCACTCATTTAAACCGTGGTTAGTCAAGATCTCAAGGTTGTTGTCTAATCAACATTGACGGCGATGCGGTTTTTACCGGTTTTTGCGGTGTTTCTTATTTGTGACAAAATCCCGCCGATCACACTTCCCGATGGTATTATTGTTATTAATTCGGTGATTTCCGAGTTATCTTATATAATAGTATATTATTATACAAGTTTTATAAGACTTCAAATTGGCGCATGAGTTGTTTGGGGCTGTTTGTCTTATAAAACGAGTGTAATATACTATTTTTTCTACTTTGCGTCATTAATTTTATACAAATTTAGAAGTATATTAGGTAAAATTCCAATCTAGAGTATTTATGGGTGCAACCGTTGGTAACACTGTCATCTGTCACTTAAATTCAAATATCTGTGAAAAAGTAATTATTGATAATTATTATATACCATCATATACTAGTAGTACGAAACCTAGGATGCAACACGCATGTTTAAATATGTATAAAAATATACATACTTCGCAGTTTGTGCGATTCTAAAAAATCAGTTTGTGCTTACTTTTGTGGTTATGTGTATTTTCGTTTGACATGCAGTTGATATCAATGTCACCAATCTTAGAAAAAAGTTACTAAAAACGGTGTTACAATTTGCTAATTGTAACACCGAAAACAGTGTTACAATGTGTGCATTGTGAATGCAAAGTAGAAAAATAGTATTGTGTGTCTGTTTATGCGTAACGTCTGTGAGTAACCGCGGGACTTCCACTTATTTTATTTGCAGACAGATTTGTATTTATAAATAGTTCTTATATATAGTTCTTTATCGTGGTAATGTTGGTGGAAGGATCTAACTCTGGGAAAAACTTTCATTTCTAACATCTGTTAGTCAGTTTAAAGTTATAAAAAATCCGGAGTGACCCCCACCCAACTTTCCCACTAAATTGTTATCATGTTATCTAAACACTTTTACTATCATTCAATTTCGTAAAGCCACATCGACTGTAATGTCAGTGGCACTGATGTTTGTCCAAATCTGCAACAGCCAGCGCGACGAAGGCTGTGGGTTCTGTCAAACTGCTTCTAAAAAAACTTATGGCGCCTAAACTGCTCATTCCAATGATCAATTTACAGATCATGTGTACATATTTCGTCGATTACAATACTTTCCTTCTAGGCTATTTGTCGGGTAGTTTACCTAGTCATTCGTCCCAGCCAGCCCAACAATGAGTGGTATGATTAGAAAAAGTATTTCCTTTTACTTCAAGTAAATGCTTCATGTTGTAGCTTTTACTTGAAGTAAATACTAAAAATTATAGCATTTACTCTACATTGTACTTGAAGTAAGAGAAAAATAAGTACTAGGAGCAATTACTAGAGTAATTACTAATGTTGTCTGGTATTTCCTCCATCTGGGAGTGTTTTGTGTAGTTTTTAAGAAGCTGAAGCTGATGTTGCTCATAGAGCAACATCACATCTTTTACTTCGATTGAAAAGGTGTTACAAATGGTTGTTTTTATTAATTATCGTATGAAAAGGAGGGAAATATGTGAACGTAGAACGCATAACTTTATAGTATAAGGGAACAGTGCTTTATAAAGTTATCTAAAATTCTTAGCTTCAATGCAAAAAATGGATGGCTGACGAAAGAAATCATCTTGAGAAGAGAGGTACATCTTTGTCAATAGTAGCAAAAATCGAGATATTTTTAAGAAACCTCGGTGGTCCTGGGTTTCAACAAGGTGTTGTGTAGATGTTGAGGTACATCAAACCACCATTTCAAAAATGATTAGAGAAGTTTTACAAACAAATGTGTTGAAGGAAAATGTTTGGATATTCTTTCCTCAAAATGCCCGCGAAATTGAATTAGCTGAAGAGGGTTGGATGATACCTGGAGCAATAGGAGCGATAGACTGTACCCATATCAGAATGAGGAAACCAAAAGTTCTGATACTTAACTGATTCTTTTAGAAAGTTTATCAACTACTTTGTTATGCATATGCATATGAAATGCGAATGACGTAGTCGGTAATGCACTGAACATATTATGTACGTTTTTACGTGGTTCTGCAATATGTACACTTCGTAATAATACCTATTGGATTAGCATGTTCTCTCCGGAGAAAATCGTAAATTAATTCCCCCAGTTACGAACGTGGGTAATGCCCATCAGAAAATACCCAACGCGTATATTGATTGGGTTTGCAAATAATCCAAATACGATAATAACATGGTTAATACCAAACTGTTTCAGTTTGTTGGGAAGTTGTTTATTTGCACAGGCGATACTGGACAGATGCGTAATACATTTGTGCAGTACATTATTTATGATTATAACACACAAAGATGTACATATAACACTAGCATATAAGGCTTTGCTCTTTTTTGTGTTTATTTTGTTGTCCTTTGTGCTGTATTTACTAACTTGCAATTTTAAATTTTTTACTTGTTAACGTATCTAAGTATATCTAAGTCACAATTATGGACTTCTTCTTTTAAGCCGCAATGGACAATATATTATATTTTATCGATGTAGTTTAAAAATAAGTAGCTATTAAGAGAATCCTCGACAGGACTCACTATACCTACACGTGCACAAAATAACTACAGGTAGTCCCTCGAGAGTTTACCTGAGACTACAGAAACAGACGAATAAAGGGGCACGTGTTCATGTTTGTGCACGTTACAACAAGTAACCAAGGTCTAAAACTGTGGCCAATTTGAAATATTGTTTGTACAAAACGATAAGGCAGTTTCCCCTCGAATTAGAGTTTTATTTTTATGATGCAACATTAAAAACTGGACTTTTGTTTTACCATTTACATTACATCTTGACTGTTAATTTTTAAGCTCAAATGCAAATATCTCCAAAACGAAAAACATTTTGTTGTATGAAATTTTATGTCGATTAGAGATTCCAAAAGTATAGTAATATTTCTACAATCACTTCTGTAATGTTTGGTGGATTGTAGGTAATTTTTACAATATTTAATATAATTATTTCCTAATTTTATTAGATCTGTGCAATTGACATATTGTTTTTCGATCTTAAATCCAAATTAATTAGCAATTTTATTTGGGGAAGATGGTTTAATTTCTGATAATTCAAGTAATATTAACTATTGTTTCTTAACTCTAGAACAGATTGGGCAAATTTTGAGTTAATTTTTACCTTCTATTTATGGATTCTTAAATTCGTAAATTCCCCTACATATTCCCTTTGTTTTACAATGTAATCTGTATTACATACTCTTGTATTTACCTTCTGTTCTTCGAGAATTATCGCTGCTTCTGTTTATGTAGATTGTAGATAAATAAATTCTCGGACCTAATCGTTTATGGCTTATGCTATTGTCAAATAGTGGTTACAAATTTGATAGCATTACGCGTTGTTTACGATAAACAATCAATATTTTTGCTTTTACCAATTCTTAGCTTTGTCTACTGGCGTTGCATATGAAACTTGTTGATAACGATATATGTAGGTACGCATTTCTTCTTTGTATGCAATACATTCCAGAAATTAGCCTGCAAATTTTAATTTGAAATCTCCACGTTCAGTTTTATCTATATCAGATCAGTGTGTATGAATTCAAGTATAAATTCAAACAAATATGAAGTCAAACGCTGATTTCTGTTTTCTGAAATTCAAAAGTGATCATAGTGTTCGCAAGTAACTTGCAGTAAGTATTACTTGCTTAATTTGTGTAGGTATTTATAAAATATGTCTTTTTTTTTATTTTTCATGTTCGTACGCAGGGAGGAACAAACGTCCAAGTGGGCAAATGATGTATTTTTGCAGAAAAATGGACCAGTTGTGATTATATTGAGTAGCACGATAAACTTCGGTTAGAAATGTCGACACATATGGTTAAATGAATGATGCAATACGTCAATTTAATGCTAGAAATGGTATATAACAATATTGTGCCCTAAATAACTAAAAGAATTGTAAACACATACAATAACAAATTAGGTACACTTTTATCGAGGTAAAATATTCAATAACAACAAAAAAAAACAAGTTTTAGTATCTACGACTAGCTCTGTGTATATGTCAAAATTTTCGATTTTAGTTATTGGGCATTCTAGAAATATGTGGTTAAGGCTTCCCACCTGTCCACATTCGCAATATGGACATTTTAGGATACATTTTAGGTTATCTGCTATCTGTTACTGTTGTTACGAATGTCCGGCAGGGGGCGTTTCGGGTTTGACGTTACTGTGGTAATAGCAGCAAAACACGGGTCGACAAAAATCGATTTTTTGGATCGAAAATTGTTTTTAAGGCCGTTTTTTTGCTCAAAACTCTTTGCGAAGGGTATTTAGAGGGATCTTATCGTAAGACATGAGAGCGAGCGGCTTTTATAAGGTCGGCAGGAACGGATAAAAAATGTAAATTTTTGACGTTCATCGATCCGCTTGTCGGAATTTCTAGACGTCACGTGACATTTTCTCGAGGTTCGCCTTCACCCGAAGAGGTGCAAAAACGCGATTTTTTTTCAAAATTGACGCATTTAATTTACAAAATATCGCGCAGTCCACGCGGAATTGTGTCCTTTTTTCAATTCGAGCGTCAAAAGTAATATCGAAAAACTCAATTTTGCAGCTACTCGATCGCAAATGTCGGCGAAAATGGGCGATTTCGCTGAACGCGCCCTACACTGGAAAGTTCGTAATTAGTATAGGTAGATAATTTTTTCATCTACAATAACTAATTATCGAATACAAGTAGGTATGTATCTGATAAAACATGTATATACATGATAATGCAACAAGTTCTTCTTTTCTTTTACGCTCAAATATTGCTTTATCATTGCAAAATGTTGAGTAATCGATCTTCCGGTTGTCATGTTTGAGCACAAAACATATTCATTATACAGGAATTTGCGATATTCTAAAAATAGTTACTGTGTTATTTTTAACAACAGTTAGTCACCTTGCAACAAATAATTACCAGCTGGGAACTTTGAATTAACAATAATTAACAATAATCGTGGATATATCTTTAAAACTGTTGATATTATCTCACTGCTTAAAACATTTTAAAAAACAATACCGAGAAAATTGATAATCATGCGAACTGTGGGGAACTATGCCCTGATAAGTGATTATCTAAAACTCTGATTCACCGTTTCATTTTGTAGCATGGTCAATTTATTGTAACAAAACCGGTTTTATGTATGTTTTTATTACAATCTTATCACTCTTAGCCAATGACACAAATTATTCGAAACACTGTTTGTAATCGTTTGATTTGGTACATTATGTATATTAGGTATGTGATGATTATCTCTTACATAAATATTATCATCTTACACAATACAAAATATTACATCATATATTATAATCAAATCATTACTACAATAATGCCATACCTTCTGCAAGTAAAAAAATATGTTTATCACATTACTCGTGGTTACAATACTATTTCCTGAAAATAGTGGAGTAAATTCAGTAAAACAAACAGCAAACACAATAAGTTTGTTTGTTTATTATGTGATTGCTTTTTAATAAACATAATTTCTAATTTTATTGTGCAATATTTTATTGCGAAATATTTTGAAATGCAATCTGCTCGTTACATCTGTTGCGGCTGTTCATAAAACCAATGTTGTGTTTTTACTGTTAAATAAATATAATATTATCGTGTGATACTACAATAAGTGCTAAAGCATATTGTAGAACCGATAATTCAAGCGTTAATTAGTTTATCTAAACTAGAATTTTATCAAGTCACGACCCGCACGTTTGTTTATATATTATACGCGAAATATTCGTTAAAAATTAGGTTTCTAACCTACTAATCAGCAATTGATTAAATTTTAGCGCCCACACGCAACTTTCCGACTAAATTGTTGACACAAGTGTCTAAATACTTTTTTCTACTTTGCATTCACAATGCACACATTGTAACACTGTTTTCGGTATTACAATTAGCAAATTGTAACACCGTTTTTAGTAACTTTTTTCTAAGATTGGTGACATTGATATCAAATGCATGTCAAACGAAAATACACATAACCACAAAAGTAAGCACAAACTGATTTTTTAGAATCGCACAAACTGCGAAGTATGTATATTTTTATACATATTTAAACATGCGTGTTGCATCCTAGGTTTCGTACTACTAGTATATGATGGTATATAATAATTATCAATAATTACTTTTTCACAGATATTTGAATTTAAGTGACAGATGACAGTGTTACCAACGGTTGCACCCATAAATACTCTAGATTGGAATTTTACCTAATATACTTCTAAATTTTTATAAAATTAATGACGCAAAGTAGAAAAAATAGTATATTACACTCGTTTTATAAGACATATTGACGCATTCGTTCATTTCAACTCATGCGCCAATTTGACGTCTTATAAAACTTGTATAATAATATACTATTTCTATTATTCAATTTCGTGAATCCACAGCCACTTTGGAACCCAATCATGTCAGTGACAAGACTGACTGCAAATCACATTTATTATAAATTAAGCATAATAACCATAATAATTATTAATTATCTTCATTTTTTTATGCTAACTAGTTTATTATATATTGTTTTTAGATTTTGAACGTTTCGTATATGCAACTTAATATACACCGCTGTTTAAAGGGATTTATTTTATTTTATTTATAGGTTAGGAATTTAAAATATCTGTTATTGTCAACTTGACAGTTTGGCAAATTTACAACAAAAATAAAAGTAAAGTGTCTACGCAGTATCAAAACGTTGTGAATTGTTTCTTTAGTGTGTATAATTATTATTTTTTTTAAATAAGTTGTGAGGTATGAGAGTGCAAAATGTCGAAGCCGTCAAAAGTTCTGAAATTCATGAAATCTGTGAAACCGACTCGTATATGGATCGATGGCAAGTGTTACGACATTTCAAAATATGGAAAACCAGAAACGACAGAAACCAGCGAAACTGAAGAATTATATAAGAAGCACGATATAAATGTCGTCGAAGATCAATATCATAGCAGCTTTCGATTGGCTTTGTAAGCATGTTTTATACTTTGTTTTCATGCTTTGTAACATACTAAATGTGATAATGCTTGAAATTTGTAGGGCTTACTATAAGAAACTTGAAAATTTTACGCCTGTTACTCTACAGGATATCGAAGAGCATACTGGAACAAAAATCGAATTACCGAAGTTAGAAGAAACCCAGAAAATATGCATAAAGGGGGCAAACGTTGAAAATGTCATAGACGCTCGTGTGAAACTGCTAACTTTGATTAGTTCGATCAGAGAAAAACATATCGCCCAACAGTTTATTGCTATACCGGTTTTTAGCGACGAAGTTAAGAAAAACTTTGCCAACTTCAAGGTATTATTACTTTAAAATATTTTGCTTTTCTCCCTGTTTTTATTAACAAAACATTTTCGTCAGGAATTAGTACTTCAGGAGGAAAACATCAAAGGCATGTGCCATACAATTTTTCAAAAACCAGAACGTCTGCATCTCACAGTTTCCGTGTTTGCACTACTTGATGACGATGAGAAAAACGAAGCGATAAAGGTTTTAAAAGAATGCAAGGAGAAGTTTATAAAGTATGCATATTTAGTATTTTCAGTAAAAGAAAGGTCTAGTTTGCCATAGAAAATATTGTAGGTTAACTACTCTAAAATTTGACAGTTAAAAAACGTCAATATGCAAATTTTAGAGGTTAGAGTTGACCAGTTTTGAATGAAACTTATTATATGTTGATTTATCTTAAAAACTTTCAGTCCGATCATTTCAAAAACTGGCCCATTACGAATTCGTGTGCAAGGCTTAGACTGCATGACCGATAACTATTCGAAAACAAATATCCTGTATGCGAACGCGAAATTTTGTTCTGAAGATGACGAACACACGCTTCAGAATGTGGTTAATTTGATATCTAATCACTTCTACGACAGAGGGTTGGCGCGTCAGTTTCAGGAGAATGTGAAACTGCACGTGACCTTACTGAACACGAAATACCGGAGGACGAAGGATCGTAAACGGAAGTGGAGTCGTATTCCGTTTGACGCGACGCCTATTATCGAGAAGTATAAGGATTATCACTTTGGGGAGAGTGAATTTGATAGCGTTCATTTGTCGCATATCTCTTCGATAGATGAGTCCAATGGATTTTATAAGCCTCTGTCTACGATAAGTTTTAAGTAGTTTTATAGGGTTATTGATGATTCATGTTGAATCTTGTGTTTGGGTTGTTTGATGGGTTGTATCAACTAGATCAATTTTATAGTTGTGTAATTGTTTTTACTTAGAAGTTTGTGGACCAAATTGCTATGGAATAAATTTTATGTTGAGTTTTTGAATTTGTGTTTCATTTTGTTTATATGTACTTTTTAATGGAATGTTTAGATATCAGGTTATTAAAGCTTTATAGGCCCTATATTTTAATCCAATATCTCAATGGGCAAATTCAAATTTTTGAAGAAGTTAAGTTTGCTTGTTGGTTGGATCCCATTTTTTGGTAACTTGAAAATAAACTGGTTACATTATTGGGTGGTTTTTTGACATTATTGGGGGTTTAGAGCATCACTGTAAATGTTTACAGTTTATTTGACTCTTTAAATGTCGGTATCAAAGAGACTTCTATCAAAGAATCTAAACTGTCTAGATCAGTGTTTCCCAACCTTTTTTGAGCTATGCCCCACCGAAGCTGGTCTAAAAATCTCATGCCCCACTTCATATTGTCTTTTTTATACCTATAACAGAGTTGGAAATGAACCTTACTCGGAACGGTGTACGTTTCTCATTTCGTCATTGGTACACATTCTGCCCAACAAACTTTGACTAATTTCCTCTCTATGACGTAATGAAAAACTTGCGCCATTGGGGGTATAAAAATAATAACATAAAACAATAATTTATTTGATTATTGAAATAAATACTAAGCATTTTAGCAGAAACAAAATTTGCTACATATTCTATTATAACAAAATAGAAATAAACATTCACTTAAAAACTAATACAACACAAATCTGCCATATTTTATTATAACAACACAAAGTTAAACATTTACTCTAAAATTGAAATTGTCACTGCAAGTGTTAATCGTACCCTTGAGTCTAGTTATCAAATATTCGTGCTCATTGCTAAATCTGGAAAAAGCACAAAATAGGGGAACATTTAAGTAAACTGTCAATATCAACATTTGTAAAAACGGTTTTAGAAAAAGATGACAAAGATGTGATAGCTGTGCCCCTTAGTAACAACACTGTCAGAAAAAGAATGGTTAAAATGAGCAAGAGTGAGAGGCACTGAGGCCTTGTTGATAACTTATACATTACATATATGTACATTAATAAGGAAATTTTTTTTGAGGAAACGTTATTCTGCAAATCATAAGAAAGCACCACGACCTCCAGAGATATTTTTTCTAAGCTAAAAAACTATGTTATTAATTATGTCGATAATATTCCAATACAGAACATAACATCTTGTGCTGCCAATCGTGCTCCTAACATGATGAGCAAGAAAAGTGGCTGTTTAAAGATGAAAATCCAGAAATGCTTCTTGTGCATTGTGTAATCCACAGGGAAAACTTGGTAGCCAAAAATATTTGTTCAATGAAGTATTAAATTTAGATATAAAAAGTATGAATTATTTTGTACTTCACAAATTAACTTGAAATGTCACATTCGGCATTAGCTTTGATACAATTGACATATTTTATAACCGAATTTAATCTTCATTGAGAACTGGACAAACATTTTTGGTTACCAAGTTTTCCCTATGGAGCTATATTAGACAATGCACAAGAAGCATTTCTGGATTCTTATCTTTAAACAGCCGCTTTTCTTGTCCATCATGTTAGGAGCACAGTCTGCAGTACAGGATGTTATGTTCTGTATTGGAATATTAAAGACATTGAAGTAATTTTTTTGCTTATGAAGAATATCTCAGGAGGTTGTGATGCTTTCTAATTTACAGAATAACATATCTTCAACAAAATGTTCCTCAACAATGTATCTTAAGTGGCATAGCTATCACATCTTTGACATATTTTTCTAAAAACGTTTTTACAAATATTGATGGCTTAATTAAATTTTTCCCTATTGTGTGTTTTTTTTTTTCAGATTTAGAATTGTGTAGGGATATTTAATAATTACCCTCAAGGATATGATTAACGGTTGCAGTATGAACGGTACAAAGAGACTTTAAGGTAGGTTTTTTTTTCAAAATTTTTCTATATTCCAATTGCCCCCCTCAACAATCATATTGCCCCCCAGTGGGGCGTACGCCCCACGTTGGGAAACACTGGTCTAGATTCTAGACACACTTGTAGCTTGTGCATAGACAAGGAAGCTTGTAGGTCAATGGATAATCACAAATTTAAGTGAACTATAGTCAGGACTTTAATTACTCTGACGAGTATTTATAAGTATTTTCGGAACCTTTATTGAAAAAATATGTATAAAGATTATAAGGAACAACCCCTTGAAGAAAGAGAAAATTTATTTGCAGCAGAAAAATATGGCTATATGTGAATATCTTAATAAAAACATTTTATGTCTTAAAAACAATATAATTCCTTTGCTGTACACTAAACTTGATTTATTCGTGTACAAATCTTCCTTTAGAAAATGCTTTGAACACACTACCACGTGTCTTCAGACATGTTTGCCATTTTTTAGTGCATGTCGCCACTTACTGTTAACCCTTTCCTTTCGGAAACTTGTGAAATGACAAGTCCTCGCTGTGATATAACTTGCATTGTGGAACTCAACAATAGATCTTATACTTCTGCATCCATACCATTACAGTTCTTTAGCAAAAATAGTGTTTTATTATGATTCAAATCGTTAGATGTGTACGAACTGCAGGAGTAGGCTCATGCCTCATATATTATATACTGTATTAAAATAGCAGTGTGGTTACCATGTAAATTGGTGAAAACACATATTTTCAACAATCGAATTTTCAATGTTGAAGCTTTCACATCATATCATCCACTTGTTCCATCAAAACATGCGTAAATCATTAATAAAAACATACCTTTTCCGTACAAAAACGTTTTCCACGTCAAAAACAGCGGCCGTGACCACATTAACAAAGAGTCCGACACTATACGTTTAGTTTTTTGTTGACAATTATTGCCACTTATCCACAATTACCCGTAAACACATTTCCACACTTTTTTGGTTAATTTTGATCGAGAAACTCTCTCTCGAGATATTCTCAAAGTCCTATACCACACCATATAAATTATGAAAATTATCCCGAAGGCACTACTTTCACCACCAGAGCGGAGACTCTTTCGCTCGTTGAGGCGAATTGAGAAAACCCCAACTTCAGTGCAATTAATTTGGCTCAATTTAAGTTGTCCAAAATGCTGCTGGTATGGTATGATCCAAGAAATAAAGAAAACAGTATACAATATGAAGAAAGTTTATTCAGTAGAGTAACCAACTACCACTGACATTGTCCAAATCCTTCTGGAGTGTAGTCCCAATCAATTCTTCTAGTTGCAATGATATTGCTAAAGACGTACGAGGACAACTTAGGCGTCCTAGGCCTTTCTGGATCATTGAAGTCAACATAAGTAAGTCCAAATTTCTCCCTAAAACACAGAAAAGGCGATGGATTAAAGTTAAACACTTCCGTCACTGTCGAAATATCCTTACGTATATCCCATCAACCATTCGAAATTGTCCATGAAACTCCAGGCAGTGTACCCACTAATATTACAACCATCTTCGTATATGGCAAGTAGAAGTTGTTCTAGATAAGACTATATTTCAAAGTTAGAAAGGATTGATTTTAAAATTTAGAGATTCTAACTAGTAATAACTAGGTCCTAACAAGTAATAAACAAACTCACATTGTAATAATTCACTCTCCTACAATCGTTAATTTCTCCGTGGTCGGAGAAACCATTTTCAGTGACAATAACCTCTGGATTGTTATATTCATTCTTGATCCAGTTGAGTAATTTCCTGAATCCCCACGGTACAACTTTCAACCAGGAAGAAGCGGAGGATTCCCAACTTTCGTCCTGAAGGCAGAGAGCGCCTGCATCGACCCAATTCGATGGCCTGTCACCCCAACCTTCTGGAATTGGCATACACATGCCTGTGGTATAATGGTTCAGACCAAAGAAATCCGACGTTCCTCTGATGTATGCAATTTCTTCTTGTGTAAATTCTGGTAATCTGGATTGTTCGAAGCCCTCTTCGGAACTGAGTCGGGCTATGCGTTCTTTCATAGCTGCTGGATAGTCACCTTCTTCGGAGAATATTGGATGAGCGTACCAGCCGAACTGTCAATAAAATCAATAAAGTTTTCAATTACGAAGAGCTTTTTGATTCAAAACTCACAGCGATAAGATTTTGTTTCAAAATAAAACTATGTTGGATAGCTTTAAATGTTCTGGTGAGTTCTTTTAAGGATATAGTGTTTTCCATTGAAAAATTCTATACAATTCTAATAAAAAGAACCATTGCATTGAATCAATATCACATATGTAAAATATCAGCTTCAAAACAAGTAAAACTGGTTGGTTGATGCAAGACACGTTTTGTGTGAGTCAAGTAAACAAATACTTAGTTTAAAATATCGGGTGGTTTCATTGTGCGGAAAGCTTAAGGTGGCTCTACACGCAACGGAAAATCCGAAGGCATGCCTTGAGGCCCAAGACCTCAAGGAAAACCTCTATGTGTGGATGGAGAAACCTCTACGTGCCTCAAGGCAGACTTCGGATTTTCCGTTGCGTGTAGAGCCACCAGCATTCTGGCAGAAATAAACTTCACTATCTAAAAGTCTTACTTCGACCTGCATGCTAAGCTCACTGGCCTCAATATCTTCGGCAGAGTCGGTGTTCGGTTCCTTCCAACCGGAATCAATGGTAATACCAACGCGACCTAGAACATTAACAAGTTACAGGAGAATTAAAAAACTCGACTTCTCCATTAGTTTGAAACATACCTCCTTGGCTAGCTCTGTACTGCTCATCATACAACCTATAAGCTCTAGCATGGGCCTTCAACAACGAATGCGCGCAGATATACCCTCCAATTCCCTCCATGCCAAGAGCAGGAGCTTTGCCAACACCAGCATACCCAGCACCGCAGATTTGGATCGGTTCATTGAATGTGATCCAGTCTTTAACCCTATCTCCAAAATTCTCGTACAAGACATTCGCGTAACCTTCAAACGCATCAACTAATAGATCCTCATTTAGGAAACCTCCATTGTCCTCTAATGGCTGCGGCAAATCCCAATGGTACATGGTCACGAACGGTGTTATTCCATTTGCTAACAATTCGTCGATCAATTCGTTGTAATAGCGAATTCCATCGGGATTAATTTGGTTCGCGTGGCCACTTGGAAGAATCCTTGACCAGGAAATCGAAAATCTATAGAAGTTAACCCCGATGTTCTTGAGGAGTTGGACGTCTTCGATTCCTTTGTTGTATGTGTCGCATGCCACGTCACCATTGCTGCGATCAGCTATCATGTCTGGTCTTGTATGGGTTAATCTATCCCAGATATTTTCACCTTTTCCTGCAAAGAGTTTAGGCTATCATCTATATTATATTTATGCTGGACAAATATAGAGTTTTCTTGCTCTACTAATTATTTTGCGTCTCCATCGAGACGTAAAAATAATCACTGACAAAGGACCAAAAAATCATACCATTTGCATTCCAGCCACCTTCAACTTGGTATGAAGCTGTGGCAACCCCAAATTGAAACCCATCTGGAAAGGTGTACTGGGCATTCGCCCAACCGCTAAAAACCACGATCAAAATGGTTGTAAACACTTAATATATTTATATATTGGTAAAACTTACATGAACATCAACACAATGCAGTATCGCAACATGATGTACTTGTAGATCAATGTGACCTTCCTCTTTTTATACCAACGAATTTAGTAATCACATCTTTATCTAAGATAATCATCACACTTCAGTTTGTTTTTTGGCACTGATCTAGTGTACTTGTGGAATGGGGAAATTTGGCGGCGAAATGCGTTGTGGATAGAAACTATTTTAAAATCAGTGTTTTGATCGACGTACAAGTTGCAGAGCCTTCGGCGCAGTCATTAGGTTTTATTATGTATATTGGATGAACGGTGATGGTGCAGTTTATGATAATTATTGTGGACATTAAAGTCATACCACATAATGATATAATTTGTTTGATATTGTGCATCATTGTGATTATAGATAAAAAATTACAGAACTATTCAAAAAGAAAGAATTACAGAACCATCAAACTCGTTCATGAGACCCTCAACATAGTGACATATACGAAAAGATCCTTCCATTTTAAAATATGCTTTAAAAGGCTCGTTGCACTTTATAAATGAAGACACTGTCACGCCTCGTGCGAAAAGATTCCATTCCTGTAGCCTAGAATCCAATAACTCGCCTTTTTCTTTTGATAAACCTAAGTCTTTAACCAAATCATTCAGTTCGCACTGGTTTATAACGTGAGGTGTTCCTAAAACTTCAAATGGTGAATCTTCACGACTTACCTGGTTTGACAGAGTGATTTCAGACACTCCAGTCAGGCAAGTTTCTCTTCAACCCTTAAGGTTACAACACCTCTTACATAAGGAAAGCTGTAAATTGGTGTGCGGCTTACCGAGTGGGTAATATAAATGTTTATAACAAATGCGAAAGTTGAGGTATAACTTTGATTCATATAGCAAATTGTAGGTAATTAATAGGGGTAGCTACCATGAAAAGCTTTGAGTTTTGCTCAATGGATAGCACGCCCAAAAATGATCATAATGTTGACCTACCCCATAAGAATAAATACACCGACAGACAAAGTAGTCTTGGCCATATCTATAAATAGCTATGATTCAATCGTTTGGCTATCGCATTTAAAATATTTAATTTCGTTATCATTAAAGTAGTATCAAAAAGTAATTGAAAACTTGAAGAATGGACACGCTTTCGCCAAGTGATACCTTATATCAAAATTTAAGATTAATAATCGCCCTTAAGACAGCGTTTAACAGCACTGTAGATTAGTAATCATCAGATAAATAAATAATTAATAAAGCAAAATACGAAATCAACAAATTTTATTCAATAGAATAACAACTACCACTGGCACTTAGAAAACCCTTCTGGAGTGTAGTCCCAGTTAATGCTTCTAGTTGCAATAATATTGCTGAAGACATACGAAGACAACTTAGGTGTTCTAGGCCTTTCTGGATCATAGAAATCAACATAGATAAGTCCAAATTTCTCCCTAAAATACAGAAAAGGCGATGGACTAAAGTTAAATGCTTTTGTGACTGTCGAAACATCCTTACGTATATCCCCTCAACCATTCGAAATTATCCATGAAACTCCAAGCAGTGTACCCACTAACATTACAACCATCCTCGTACATGGCAAGTAGAAGTTGTTCTAGATAAGACTATATTTCAAAGTTAGAAAGGATTGCTTTTCAAAGTTCGAGATTCTAACAAGTAATAAGTAGATCCTAACAAGTAATAAGCAGACTCACATTGTAATAATTCACTCTCCTACAATCGTTTAGTTCTCCTCTATCAGAGAAACCATTTTCTGTGATGATAACCTCTGGATTGTTGTATTCTTCTTTGATCCAGTTGAGTAATTTTCTTAAGCCCCACGGAACAACCTTCAACCAGGCTGAAGCGCCAGCCTCCCAACTTGCATCCTGATAGCAATTAGCACCGCCATCAACCAAATGCGATGGTCTTTGACCGACTCCATCAGCAAGTGGTGTACATAGATAGGTGCTGTAATGGTTCAGACCAAAGAAGTCCGAGCTTCCTCTAATGTATTCTATCTCTTCTTGCGTGAATTGTGGTAGTCTGGATTCAGGAAACCCTTCTTCTGCGCTGAGTTTAGCAACACGTTCTTTCATAACTGTTGGGTAGTCGCCATCTTGCGAGAAAATTGGATGAGCGTACCAACCAAACTATAATAATCACTAGAAAGGTTACTAATACACTCCTTATTGGTTGCAAGGTTGCAAGACACTAACCTCAAACTGAATTGCGTTTTCACTGGCCTCAATATCTTCAGGGGAGTCTGAACTTGGTTCTTTCCATGAAGAATCAATGGTAATACCCACACGTCCTAGAACACCCCCAAAAATTAATTTAAAAAGGGTAATTTAAGCTTAATTAATAGTTTCTAAGTTGATAGATTCAAACATACCTCCTTGTTGATCCTTGTACTGCTCATCATATAACCTATAAGCTCTAGCGTGGGCTTTCAACAGCGTGTGCGAGCATATATAACCTCCAATTCCCTGCATGTTCAGAGCTGGAGCTTTGAGAATATCAGAATATCCAGAACGACAGATTTGGATTGGTTCATTGAATGTGATCCATTCTTTAATTCTATCCCCGAAATTCTCGTAAAGAACTTTAGCGTAACCTTCGAATGTCTCCACCAGTAGGTCTTCATTGAGGAAACCGCCATTGTCCTGCAATGTTTGGGGTAAATCCCAGTGGTACATGGTTGCTAATGGTGTTATTCCATTGGCTATCAATTCATCGATTAACTCATTGTAGTAACGAATGCCATCTGGGTTTATTTGGTCAGCGTGGCCAGTTGGAAGAATCCTGGGCCAGGAAATTGAAAATCTATAGAAGTTGACTCCCATGTCTTTGAGCAGTTGTACATCTTCGATTGCTTTATTGTAGGAGTCACAAGCTATGTCTCCAGTGCTGCCATCATCCACCAAATCTGTTGTGTGCGTCAAGCGATCCCATATATTTTCACCTTTTCCTACAATGATTTTTTCATGTTTTAAAATGATGTTCTACTGGTTCTGTAGTATGGTGGTTGTTTCTGTGGTGTTTTAATGATAAAATATCATACCGTTAGCGTCCCAACCACCTTCAATTTGGTAGGAAGCAGTGGCAACTCCAAATTGGAACCCATTTGGAAAGGTGTACTGTGCATTCGCCCAAGTACTGAAACAACTAGATAACCATTATGTACTTTTAAACGTTGTAACGTATGTTATGAGCAAAACCTACACGAGTGAGAAGATGATGTAGTGTCTCAGCATGATGTACCTGATATTCAATGTGATCTTTTCGTTTTATAGTAGATTATTATCTTGCTCTAATCATTTATATATAATCACAGATACTTCAGTTTGAATTTAGCACTGATCTAGTATATGTTGTAGAGGTCAGTAGGATGTATCGTGTAAAATACACAAAGAATATGCTGCTTTCAAGCTGTATTTTGATGAATCGATAAAAAGCCACCATTCAGAAGGATCGTGGGGAATATCAAACTCGTTCATAAGACCCTCAACACCGTGACATACATGTAAAGATTCTCCCATTTTAAAATATGCTTTAAAAGGCTCGTTACGTCTTCAACCAAATCATTCAGTTCGCACTGGTTTATAAGGTGAGGTGTTCCTAAAACTTTAAATGGCGAATCTTCACGACTTGCCTGATTTGACACACTAATTTCAGATACTCTGTCAAATCAAGCAAGTTTCTTCAAACAGGCGAAATTTCTTCTGTGTCAAAAATCGAAGATGATGAAGTGGATGGCGTACTTGGGAGAAGATGGTTCTCTCCATGGGGGATAGGTCGTGATGGCAAATTTGGATATTTTATTTTATGCTTATCCTTCTTCGAATATCCGGAGACGCTTATCGTGCAAAAATAGCCAATCATCCTCATGATTGGAAGGCTCTCGCCATAACATGGGAACTGCAACCGGCATTGAAAAGAAGGCTAATTCATGCGAAATATATGACTTCAAATAAAATGGATCTTTGACCTGTCACAACACTTTGATGACTTCGTCTATGAAAAGTGATGTTAGGTCAACAAAAATATGTCCTACAACCCTGTCTGGTTGTAGGACCCTTGTTCCCTTGTGGAATTGTCGATATGGAGATTCTAAACTATTGAGTTTATAATAATATATCTTTTTATTGATAGCCGAGATTTCGACGTTGTTTTTCTACAATTAGTGTCTCCAAAATAGACAATTTGAGTGGATTATCAGCACAGTATCACGATTATATTAAGTGTGTCTATCTATCAAAACATATCAATTTATTAGACCTAACTAAAACATTGTTTTTAGAATGTTACTCACTTATAATTATTTTTTGAAAATATATGACCTAACACAGTCATATGACATGTCTGTCATCACATATTGAGAATTACCAGGGGACGAACTGGATTGCTTTTCGTAACAATCTGACAAGCAACAAATCTTGAGTTATATAAATATTACATAAGTCTTACATAGATAAGGTACTAAGTACACGTAAAACATAAAAATATTTGTCTATGTTTGAAACTTGTTCGAGAAATAACGCAAAAAAATCGGCTTGTTTTTGAGAGGTGTATTTCTTACGATTTAAAGCTGTTGCAGTTACGCAACAGTTTGGATGCATGTTTGTGTTGTATGAAGTGCTATGGATCTGGGCTCATATGCAACTACAACAGTTGCCCGTTATTTTGATTTTTGCTATTTGTTTTCCGGTGGCGGCAGGTTGAAAATAAATAATCTCGGAAATAATTTGTTGTGATTTAATTAAACAATTACACAAGCACTTTTAAGTTTTTCCAGTTAACTTCAGTAATTCTGGAAACCTGATAAGTAAGTAGGTGTTTCTATCTTGTAAAATAAACTAAGCAGTAACACTTTTCAGGCTTCTGAGCCACGTGTGCGATATTATTACAAAACACCACGTAACAAACATCAGAAGTGATCATTGTAACTTCTTTCATTGCTTGAGATATAGTGTTATTAACAATACACATATATGTGTCAGAATTAATTATTTATTTCTTTCGCAAAAATATAAACAAATTGTTATGTGAAGTACCCATATTTTTCATTGTAGTACATACTGATTTCACGCAATTATAATTTTTAATCCAAAGATTCTGTTCATCATTGTTCATATTTACATTTCATGTAACAAACCTAGAAAAGAGATTATGAAATTAAACTACTATAAACGAAAAAAATTGAAAATTTACCGAAATATTGCAGTTTAGAAATACTTTCTCTGTATCGGGAAATTTGAAAGCTCTTAGGCTAGTGAGCATAACTATTGTTCTGTCATCTCCTTCATAATATTTGATCTTCTTCCATTGTCGAGTCATACTAACATCACTAAAAAAATTAAACATAATTTTGCGTATCGATTTTGGATCAAATTCCTTCATTTACTTCACGTCATATATGTTGATTCTATTTCTTATTTTATTGGGATCGTCATTATCAAATGCCCAACAATCTGTTATGGAAATATCATATAAATTGTTAGGTTCTTTGAAGTAAATAAACAACGTTATATTTTCTCCGATGTCAACTACATCTAATATCGGTTTTACCTAAAGAAATAGTTTGGTAGTACATATATAATATACATATTTATATCTTACATTTGGATAAATTCCTTGCTGTATATCGATCCAACTCTGGATTGGTTCTTTAGCAAGTGGTGCATAAAAATATTTAATCTGATTGCTGGATGTTAATCTTACCACTCTCCTAGTGGCATCAGAATATGTACCAACCTAAAAAGGAATAGTAATAAAATCCACGAATACATCCAGAAACGTTTTCACTCACAATTAGCGCTAGGATCAACAATATTAAACGCATGGTGACACAAGCACTCTCCGGTATTGTTCAAGCAATTCAAAACACGGGAGAGCAGACATAAAAACTGTTCTTTCTTCTGTTTCCGCAGTAAAATTTGAAAGTCGGTGACGCGACAGTGTTTTAGAGAAACTACAGGCGATATTTTTAATAGTGAGACTAGAAGATTTTCTTCTGTTCGTTCCCGTAAAGAATTATTATTAATGGGTGATAATATGTAGAACGGACACTTTCTTCGTGTCGTTAAAGAATAATTTATTGAACTTCGTCGATAATAATAATAATGATTGTTGACTCGTGTGATGTATTAGGTTTGATATTGATGATTTAACATGGTGGGATGTTAAATAAACTTATCAAATTGATATTTGATTTTGATTTGAAATGATTTGATTTGATTTGAAATGAGCTCAAATTGGTTTAATGACTAGTTACATGCATTGTCGTGTGATTGTTGGCAATTCTAATAGTTTGTTATAAAAATGTCTTGTCATAAAATTCAAATAAACCACGTGCAATGAGTAATAAAAATATTGCACTACAAAAGAGTATAAAATAATCATGAACACAACAATTGTCAAAACAAAGGCATTTTAGTGAAAAGTTGGATATATGGTGCTATATTTTTAAGATCTTATGAAGGTATTCTTGATTTCAGACCTGCATAATAAAAGATTTTCGCCTATGATGAGGAATTTTCTGGACACACTGTGTATTTTTACATAATTTTGAAAGGAAATCTAATTCTGGACAAAAAATCATTAATGAATGATTGGCTAAAAGCAATGCATGATGCATATCTGGTTTGTAGAAAAAAATCAGCACTTTTGTATAATATTTCATTTTAGTGCAATTATATGAACATATGAACTAAATTACTGAAATGAAGTAATGGCATACTAACATAATAGCATAAATTCAGTAAAACAAAACATAATTATGTACATAGTGGTTTGTCCCACATTCTGGAACATCCTGTCGTACAGGTTAAAATATCTATCATGTCACTTCAGTTAATTTTACAATGGTATCGTTACGTTTTCTGAAACAAATTATCGGTTTTTCGAAACCACAAGTCCGCATTCATTACACTTCAGATGTGTACAAACCAAGAATAAGGAAGCTGACACATGGACATCAGTCATCTATCAATGGTCGGTGTAGTGAAAGGAATGATAGAAACGTTAAGGTAATTATATATCCGGATCTACATCGTTCTTGTAACTAGTCAATTATACATTATAACATAATTCAAACAATAAAATAATTGGGGTGGCCCTCACCCAACTTTCCGACTACATGTTGACACAATGAAGTGTTTGAACACTTTTGCAATTATTCAATTTTGTTAAAACAAAGCCATTCTGGACCCTACCTAACGCCAGCTTTATGACATAATGACGTCATACTGACATTTAATGTCATGTCATGCCATTGGCACTGACGTTTGTCAAAATCTGATGGCTGGTTTACACGTTGCCAGTATGCCTGCCAGTAGAGTTTGCCAGTAACTGGCGAGTCCTACTGGCAAGCGACTTGCAAGGTGTAGACGCCATCTTACCAGTGGCTAGCAAGCCAGTTGTGCCAGTTACTGGCGATGCCAGCGAAACAAAACTATTTGATTCACTGGAAGACTGGCATAGTTCCCCACCACTTTTTTGAACTGGCGCAAATGCTTGCACTTTGTAAACAGTTCCAAACCAGTTGGTAGTCCAAGCCAGTCCAAGCTTATGATGACAAAGTGCAGTGTTCAGTTTGTATTGAAAATTGAATAATCATAAATTATCAGTTTGTTGTCATACTGACATTTAATGTCATGTCATGCCAGTGGCACTGACGTTTGTCAAAATCTGATGGCTGGTTTACACGTTGCCAGTATGCCTGCCAGTAGAGTTTGCCAGTAACTGGCGAGTCCTACTGGCAAGCGACTTGCAAGGTGTAGACACCATCTTACCAGTGGCTAGCAAGCCAGTTGTGCCAGTTACTGGCGATGCCAGCGAAACAAAACTATTTGATTCACTGGCAGACTGACATAGTTCCCCACCACTTTTTTTAACTGGCGCAAATGCTTGCACTTTGTAAACAGTTCCAAGCCAGTTGGTAGTCCAAGCCAGTCCAAGCTTATGATGACAAAGCGCAGTGTTCAGTTTGTATTGAAAATTGAATAATCATAAATTATCAGTTTGTTGTTATACTGACATTTAATGTCATGTCATGCCAGTGGCACTGACGTTTGTCAAAATCTGATGGCTGGTTTACACGTTGCCAGTATGCCTGCCAGTAGAGTTTGCCAGTGACTGGCGAGTCCTACTGGCAAGCGACTTGCAAGGTGTAGACACCATCTTGCCAGTGGCTAGCAAGCCAGTTGTGCCAGTTACTGGCGATGCCAGCGAAGCAAAAGTATTTGATTCACTGGCAGACTGGCATAGTTTCCCACCACTTTTTTGAACTGGCGCAAATGCTTGCACTTTGTAAACAGTTCCAAGCCAGTTGGTAGTCCAAGGCAGTCCAAGCTTATGATGACAAAGCGCAGTGTTCAGTTTGTATTGAAAATTGAATAATCATAAATTATCAGTTTGTTGTTATACTGACATTTAATGTCATGTCATGCCAGTGGCACTGACGTTTGTCAAAATCTGATGGCTGGTTTACACGTTGCCAGTATGCCTGCCAGTAGAGTTTGCCAGTGACTGGCGAGATCTACTGGCAAGCGACTTGCAAGGTGTAGACACCATCTTACCAGTGGCTAGCAAGCCAGTTGTGCCAGTTACTGGCGATGCCAGCGAAACAAAACTATTTGATTCACTGGCAGACTGGCATAGTTCCCCACCACTTTTTTGAACTGGTGCAAATGCTTGCACTTTGTAAACAGTTCCAAGCCAGTTGGTAGTCCAAGCCAGTCCAAGCTTATGATGACAAAGCGCAGTGTTCAGTTTGTATTGAAAATTGAATAATCATAAATTATCAGTTTGTTGTCATACTGACATTTAATGTCATGTCATGCCAGTGGCACTGACGTTTGTCAAAATCTGATGGCTGGTTTACACGTTGCCAGTATGCCTGCCAGTAGAGTTTGCCAGTGACTGGCGAGTTCTACTGGCAAGCGACTTGCAAGGTGTAGACACCATCTTACCAGTGGCTAGCAAGCCAGTTGTGCCAGTTCCTGGCGATGCCAGCGAAACAAAACTATTTGATTCACTGGCAGACTGGCATAGTTTCTCACCACTTTTTTGAACTGGCGCAAATGCTTGCACTTTGTAAACAGTTCCAAGCCAGTTGGTAGTCCAAGCCAGTCCAAGCTTATGATGACAAAGCGCAGTGTTCAGTTTGTATTGAAAATTGAATAATCATAAATTATCAGTTTGTTGTCATACTGACATTTAATGTCATGTCATGCCAGTGGCACTGACGTTTGTCAAAATCTGATGGCTGGTTTACACGTTGCCAGTATGCCTGCCAATAGAGTTTGCCAGTGACTGGCGAGTTATACTGACAAGCGACTTGCAAGGTGTAGACACCATCTTACCAGTGGCTAGCAAGCCAGTTGTGCCAGTTACTGGCGATGCCAGCGAAACAAAACTATTTGATTTACTGGCAGACTGGCATAGTTTCCCACCACTTTTTTGAACTGGCGCAAATGCTTGCACTTTGTAAACAGTTCCAAGCCAGTTGGTAGTCCAAGCCAGTCCAAGCTTATGATGACAAAGCGCAGTGTTCAGTTTGTATTGAAAATTGAATAATCATAAATTATGGCCAAAACGATAAAAAGGGCCCTAAAATGGATCGCCAAAATTCTTATTCCTCCTGCTGGCACGACATTGTCCGTTAACTGGCATTGTATAGAAAAACCGCCACTTGCATGACAGTTATCAGCAACGTGTAAATAGCTACTGGACTTTCCCAATCCTTTGCCAATGGTGGCATGCTAGTGCCGTAGCAACTGGCATGTTAGTCGCTGGCAACGTGTAAACCAGCCATGACAATTCGTATCACAGCGATGAAGGCTGTGGAATCTGTCAAACTGCTTCTATAAACGGTTGTCAGATTGTCACCAACAACAATCCCAGTTCGTCCCCCGGTAATTCTAAATAAGTATTGTATCAAATTTCAGCAATTTACAGATGTTTTAAAATCGAATCCACGATCAATTTGGCTTTATCTTACAATAACTCATCCAAAACTGTTATAATGATAGTGAAACATAAATTACGATAATAACACAATCTAATGGCAACAAATAATATAAATATATATACAATTTTTATCGAACATCGTGTAGAGGCACTTCAATATTTGGAGTATCTCCAAGTACCTCCGATTTTACGTAATTTCAGATAGATAATCAACAATTCGATCTCTTCAGGCAGATATGTTGTCTTATCGGCAATACTTGGCAAACTTTCAAGCACCAACGGCGTGCTTACATATTCGGCTAAGTAACATAACCAGATAACAACACAGTATAAATTTCTCTAGAGTTTATATTGCTGCCGCAATACTATCGAAGCAGTCGATATGAAATTATTATTAATAAGTTTGTTGTTGGTGTAAGTGCTAATGAACAATATCTAGCATTTTAATAGCGCTTCTGTAGATATTCTTGTCATTCGCAGGAATATTCCTTCCCGGATGACTTCAAATTTGGTGTCAGTACGGCCTCCTATCAAGTTGAAGGTGGTTGGGATGCAAACGGTAAGTTAATATGCTTTTTGATTCACACGTAACTAAAATATTTTGTACTTGTACCCCCAGATATTTAGTATATTATTAGTATTAAATAAGATATCTTCCTACCAATTGCTTAGGAGGTACACCATTGAACATAACCCATAACAAATTGTCTTATTTTCTATACAGGCAAGGGAGAAAACATCTGGGACAGACTGACACACACCCGTCCAGAATTGATCGACGACCAGAGCACTGGCGATGTCGCCTGCGACACCTACAACAAAGCCATCGAAGACGTACAACTCCTCAAAAACTTAGGAGTCGATTTCTACCGTTTCTCCATATCATGGTCGAGGATTCTCCCGACCGGTCATAGAAATCAAATCAATCCTGACGGAATCCGTTATTACAACGACCTTATCAACGAACTCCTCGCCAATGGGATCAAGCCATTCGTCACCATGTACCACTGGGACCTTCCACAACCCCTCCAGGAAATCGGTGGATGGCCAAACCCCATCCTCGCCCAGTTATTCGAAGATTACGCCGATGTTCTCTACGAGAATTTTGGAGATCGCGTCAAAGACTGGATTACCTTCAACGAGGCTAATGTTTTTTGCAGTGGGGGTTATGAGGGTGCTTGGATGGCTCCAGCACTTTCAACCCCTGGTATTGGGGGTTATCTATGCGCGCATACCGTATTGAGGGGGCATGGTAAAGCGTATAGATTGTACGAGTCAAAATATAAGGCGACACAAGGAGGTAATGGAGTGATATGATGAGATATCTTAAATTTTGATGTATTTTTGTGGTGTTTTAGGTCGTGTTGGTATTACTATTGATAGTGGTTGGTATGAAGGAGCGACTGACGCTGCTGCTGATGTCAACGCAGCTGAAACTACCTTGCAAATGGGTGTAAGTATACAATGATTGATATACTCATAACCATGCTTAGTGGGAGATGGTCTCCGTGACAATCGGACTTGTTGATGCCAACATTCCAAAAGCTGACAAACGTTTCTGGTATGTTTGTTTTACGTTTCCTGTATCGGTGCCATTTAGTTCGTTTGTGCGGTTGCTACCAAGATCAAACGTGAGGTTAGTGAAAAACAGATTGCAAACTCTTGAGTTATTAGTTATGTATAATTATATGTCAGCTGGTTGTCAATATCATTTTTAATAATTATTCGCTGTCATTGTAAACGTTCTATTACCATGTTTTTCCTTATTTTGAAATATATTAGGTAACCAAATAAGTTCATATGGTTGTTCGTATACATTTTACCATAAAAAACCTCACGAACTTATTTGGTTACCTGACAGAATAGATTTTTGAGTTATGTTTATAAAACGACTATTTCCGTAATCTCCACAAAATCTGCCAGTTTTCTATGCTAGTCAAAATAACGCCATCATAAAATTATGAAATTTTCAGTTTGGTTGGTACGCCCATCCAATTTTCTCAGCCGAAGGTGACTACCCACCAATCATGAAACAAAGAATAGCCGCTATGAGCGCAGAAGAAGGCTTCCCCAGGTCGAGACTTCCAGAATTCACACCTGAAGAGATCGCCGAAATTCGTGGATCCTCCGACTTCTTCGGTTTTAATCACTACACCACCAATCTTTGCAGCCCCTTGCCAGAAGGCTGGGGTGAGCGACCATCACAATACACTGACGCCGGATCCAACTGCTGGCAAGATGGCAGCTGGGAGAGTTCAGCTTCCGATTGGCTGAAAGTAGTGCCATGGGGCTTCAGGCGCTTACTGAATTGGATCAAGAATGAATACAATAACCCAGAATTGATAATCACCGAAAATGGTTTCTCCGATAGGGGCGGTCTGAATGATTGTAGAAGAATTAATTATTATAATGTACGTATGAAACAAGAATATAAGGATTGCTTAAATGATGTGACAAACAAGCTATGAGCTTTAAATGTTAAATTTAGAGCAATGGTTAGAATGGGCGCGTTCAGGCGCGTTCAGCGTACTCAACGGTTGTATATTCAGCAAAACGCGTTGTCGTTTTGATTACTTGCCAGCAGGTGAGTGTTCGCTGAACGACTCTGATAAGCAGTGCTCCCAACCAACGTATTAAAGCAGTGAACCAACATATCAAAGAATTACTTGTTTTTGTTGGTTTAATTTTTGCAACTGTTTGCTAATCATCCGCAACTTTCGACAACATGAACTTCTATTCATCCATTTTTATGTCAATGTAAAATATTTTCGTGCGCAGATTATATTTTTGATTTTGAAAATTTGACTTCTGTCAAAATCGTTTTCTTGAATGCTAAGGATATTTATGAGTAGGCATGTGCAACCATGTCAATAAATACACTGACGTACTCAATCTAAACAAGTTCCACTAAAAATCCTCCAGTAATCAACAGGTAGTCATCACAAACGTTCAGCCAACCGTTGCTCTCAACTATTGGCAAATTCTTTTCATCCATTTTTATATCAATTTAAAATCTTTTCGGGTACAGATTATATATCTGACTTTGAAAATATGACTTCTTGTCAAAATTGTTTTCTTGAACGCTAGGGACATTTATGATTAGGCATGTGCAATCATGTCAATCAATACAGTGACGTACTCATTCTGAACAAGTTCCACTGACAAACGTCGAGCAGTCAACAGGTAGTCATCACAAATGTTCAGAGAACCGCTGCTCTCAACTATTGGCGACTGTTGGTAATCGTTAAGTTCGCTGAACGCGCCCATTTGTAAAATAGAAATTGAGCAAGCCTTCTTAAGAATCTAGTATTCTAGAGTAGTCTAGATTCTAGACTAACCAAACATATTAAAATAACTATCTTTACAGTCATACTTAGAACAACTTCTTCTGGCAATTCACGAGGATGGTTGTAACGTTTCTGGATATACGGCTTGGAGTTTTATGGATAACTTCGAATGGATGCGAGGATATACGTAAGAATTAGTGATTATTGGGGTCATTTACGATTAATATATTATGAATGTTGGTTTCAGGGAAAGATTTGGTTTGTATTTCGTTGATTTCGAAGACCCGGATAGGCCAAGAACAGCTAAGATGTCCGCTTATAACTATAAGAATATTTTGACCACGAGGAGAATCGATTGGGACTTTACACCGGAAGGTTTCGAACAGTGCGTTTGGAAGAAATAAATTTGTGTCTTTTGTTAACATAACTTTAAATAAAGCCATTGAAATTACAGGTTGTTTTTGTGGGTAACTTATTAGTTGTCCTATATGAGAAAAGAACACAATGAAATAATAAGTTCGGCAGTCAAGAGTTATTATTATTGTCGCTCTGAATGCTAACGTCTTACCGATGGACGAAACTCAGTTCAAACCTTTGCGTAACTCATGTTTATGTTCTTCAAATATTATCATAGTCTCCAACACTGACAATTCACATTTGAAACATCACGTCAAATGTCTGTGTGCTTGCATCATACTAATGAACAAGCAACCTGAGCCATTTTACGTCCTAGGTCTAGACTCTTCTAGTCCCTAGGGCATAAAATGTAACTTCTTGCCCGCAATCAAATATTGAAGAGTTGGGAATAATATTGAAAATTACTTGTATAATCAGGGTTATTTAATCCTTTGGATCAAGTTTAAAGAGATAATAGTCGTTATTACTTTATTAGAATATCTCCAGTAGGTATTCCCAATTTGGCGTAATTTTTAGATAGATAATAAACAATTCAATTTATTTTAGTAGATCTGTTGTCTTATCGCTTAATACTTTGCAAATTTCCAAGAACCAACGGCGGATTTACATAATCTGTTAAGTAATAAAATCAGATAACAACAAAGTATAAATTTTCGGAGTGTTTATATTGCTGTCACAATACTATCGAAGCGGTCGATATGAAATTGTTATTAATAAGTTTGTTGTTGGTGTAAGTACTAATCAACAATATTTAACATTTTAATTGTGCTTCTGTAGATATTCTTGCCATTCGCAGGAATATTCCTTCCCTGGTGACTTTGCATTTGGCGTCAGTACGGCCGCCTATCAAGTCGAAGGTGGTTGGGATGCAAACGGTAAGCTAATGCCCTTTGATTCACCTGTAATGCAACGGTCACACTAGGCTGTTTAACTAGCGTAGTATTTGCTACTGGCTGCTAACAGCATACATAGTGTGACCACTCAGCAATCACTGTTTTATCAGTTGGTGAGTGAGTTTAGCAGCAACCAGTCCACCAGCGCTTGTTTAACTTTTACAGCAACCAGCATGAATGTTATCTCAGGAAATTATGTATTTTTGAAATGTCTTTTATAAATATTATGCGAAGTGCTATCCTCTCAATATATAAAGAGGGCTTCAATCGATACAGTTGTTAAAATACTAATCACATAATAAATAGTCGCCAGCCGAAAAGTTAAGCTGCAACTTTGATTGGAATGCAAAATATGGGGTGGTCACACTACGTTGTTTTAGTATTTTCTGCTTGGTGTAGATTATTAGCCGCTGTTATCCGGCATAATGTATGGACTTATGTTATTTACACTCGTGTACAGTGCTTTCAAAATTTATTCAGTCAGGTTCAAGGCAGGTAGTCAATAAAATCTCACAAATTGGTATCAAATATGAAATATTTTATGGTTGCGACGCCTTCACCTGACAAAAGGCAATACATTGTCTCACTGTTGTATGTACCTACCTGGTGACATATAAAATGCACTAGAAATAGTTTACCTTGTAGTTTCAACTGAGATTTGCTGTACTATAACTATTGCTATTGCGGTAGCAGTACTATTGCTGGTAAACAGCGTAATGTGACCACGAAATAGCCGCTGGTTGCGGTCACTGCCAGCAGCAACAGCAACTAGTGGCCAATAAAGCAGCGTAGTGTGACCAAGGCATTAGTGAAAAATTTTATGTGGAAAAAAGTTTCTTAACTACCGATATTTTCCTCTTATATTGTACTAATTTCAGAAATTTATAATACTTAGTTTGTTCCTTTTAAATAATATTCATATTTATCTATCCATAGCATTGAAATTATCATAGTTATTTTTAAACTCGTAACATAGTTATTTTCACTAAAAACTTTGACCCTGCTTTAGTTCGCTATCTTTGTAACTTTGCGCATAGTGGCTTATTAAGTTATTGAAAATACATATTGGCAATTGATGTTTGCCTAATATTCTTTTGCCAAAGTATATTTAAAACGCCTGGCCATTGCCGTCATTCATTTACTATTTATAGACCCTACAATTTGGAACATAAATATGCCTCATATTCATCTGTAAATTTGCCTATTTCTGTGTGACTTGTTTACGTTTATCAGTAGGTACACGGATATTCTAGTTTTCTTTTTTCAATGATTAAATTTTTCAATGAAATTTTGTTATTTGTATTGTTATCAACGTACGTCGGATCTTTATTAATTAATATAAGCAAGGCTTTGCGGAGAGCTTTAGTTAAGACACACGATAAGAAGTATATAAATAAACATAATTTACTGCTATAATAATTAATCATTCATGTAATGACAAATTATTCATGTTATCACTAAACCAATTGAATAATTGACTGACGGTAGAAAGTATTATCAAGATGTTTAAATTAAAATTTGTTATACACTTTAAGGTAGAAAGAAGTCTATCCCTTTATATGAGGTAGAAAACATGGCAGGTTATTATGTCAATTCATGAGAATATTATTTACTATTTATTACCATAGATATTGAGTAAATTATTGGTATTAAATAAGACATCTTTCTACCAATTGCTGAGGAGGTACACCATTGAACATAACCCATAAAAAATTGTATTATCTCCCGTCCAGGCAAGGGAGAAAACATCTGGGACAGACTAACACACACTCGTCCATATTTGATCGAAGACCAGAGCACTGGCGACGTTGCCTGCGACACCTACAACAAAGCCATCGAAGACGTGCAACTCCTCAAGAACTTAGGAGTCGATTTCTACCGTTTCTCCATATCATGGTCGAGGATTCTCCCTACCGGTTATAGAAATCACATCAATCCCGCCGGAATCCGTTATTACAACGACTTTATCAACGAACTGCTCGCCAATGGCATCCAGCCGTTGGTCACCATGTTCCACTGGGACCTTCCACAACCCCTACAGGACATCGGTGGATGGCCAAACCCCATCCTCGCGCAGTTATTCGAAGATTACGCCGATGTTCTGTTTGAGAATTTTGGAGATCGCGTCAAGGTCTGGATTACCTTAAACGAGCCTTATGTTTTCTGTAGTGGGGGTTATGAGGTTCCTGTGCTCGCTCCAGTACTTCCAACCCCTGGTATTGGGGGTTATTTATGTGCTCATACAGCGTTGAGGGGACATGGTAAAGCGTACAGATTGTACCAGTCAAAATATAAGGCGACACAAGGAGGTAATGGAGTGATACGACTAGATATCTTAAATGTTGATGTATTTTTGTTGGTGTTTTAGGTGCTGTTGGTATTACATTGGATAGTGGTTGGTATGAACCAGCGAGTGACGCTGCTGCTGATGTCGACGCAGCTGAAACTAAGTTGCAAATGTATGTAAGTATACAATGATTGATATACTCAAAACCATGCTTAGTGGAAGATGGTCTCCGTGACAATCGGACTTGTTGATGCCAACATTCCAAAAGCTGACAAGCGTTTCTGGTATGTTTGTTTTACGTTTCCTGTATCGGTGCCATTTAGTTCGTTTGTGCGGTTGCTACCAAGATCAAACGTGAGGTTTCTCAAAAACAGATTGCAAACTCTTGAGTTATTAGTTATGTATAATTATATGTCAGCTGGTTGCCAATATCATTTTTAATAATTATTCGCTGTCATTGTAAACGTTCTATTACCATGTTTTTCCTTATTTTGAAACATATTAGGTAACCAAATAAGTTCATATGGTTGTTCGTATACATTTTACCATAAAAAACCTCACGAACTTATTTGGTTACCTGACAGAATAGATTTTTGAGTTATGTTTATAAAAAGACCATTTCCGTAATCTTCACAAAATCTACCAAGCTTTAAATAATACTCAAAATGAGACCATTATAAAATTATAAAATCTCCAGATTGGTTGGTTCGCCCATCCAGTTTTCTCAGCCGAAGGCGACTACCCACCAATCATGAAACAAAGAATAGCCGCGATGAGTGCAGAAGAAGGCTTCCCCAGGTCAAGGCTTCCAGAATTCACACCCGAAGAGATCGCGGAAATTCGTGGATCCTCCGACTTCTTCGGCTTTAATCACTACACCACCAATTATTGCGAACCCTTACCAGAAGGTTCGGGTAACCGACCATCACAAAACACAGACGTCGGAGTCTACTGCTTTCAAGATGACAGCTGGGAGACTGCAGCTTCCGATTGGTTAAAAGTCGTGCCATGGGGTTTCAGACGCATACTGAATTGGATCAAGAATGAATACAATAACCCTGAGGTGATAATCACCGAAAATGGTTTATCCGATAGGGGTGGTCTAAATGACTGTAGAAGAATTAATTACTATAATGTACGTATAAAACAAGAATATAAGGATTGCTTAATCGATGTGACAAACAAGCTATGAGCTTTAAATGTTAAATTTAGAGCACTGGTTAGAATGGGCGCGTTTAGGCGCGTTCAGCGTACTCAACGGTTGTATCTTCAGCAAAACGCGTTGTCGTTTTGATTACTTGCCAGCAAGTGAGTGTTCGCTGAACGACTCTGATAAGCAATGCTCCCAACCAACGTATTAAAGCAGTGAACCAAGATATCAAAGAATTACTTGTTTTTGTTGGTTTAATTTATGCAACTGTTTGCTAATCATCCGCAACTTTCGACAACATGAACTTCTATTAATCCATTTTTATGTCAATGTAAAATATTTTCGTGCGCAGATTATATTTTTGATTTTGAAAATTTGACTTCTGTCAAAATCGTTTTCTTGAATGCTAAGGATATTTATGAGTAGGCATGTGCAACCATGTCAATAAATACACTGACGTACTCAATCTAAACAAGTTCCACTGAAAAACCTCCAGTAATCAACAGGTAGTCATCACAAACGTTCAGCCAACCGTTGCTCTCAACTATTGGCAACTTCTTTTCATCCATTTTTATATCAATTTAAAATCTTTTCGGGTACAGATTATATATCTGACTTTGAAAATATGACTTCTTGTCAAAACTGTTTTCTTGAACGCTAGGGACATTTATGATTAGGCATGTGCAATCATGTCAATCAATACAGTGACGTACTCATTCTGAACAAGTTCCACTGACAAACGTCGAGCAGTCAACAGGTAGTCATCACAAATGTTCAGAGAACCGCTGCTCTCAACTATTGGCGACTGTTGGTAACCGTTAAGTTCGCTGAACGTGCCCATCAGAAAATAGAAATTGAGCAAGCCTTATTAAGAATCTATTATTCCAAACTAATCAAACATCTTAAAATATAAAAATCTTTACAGGCATACTTAGAACAACTTCTTCTGGCAATTCACGAAGATGGTTGCAGGATTACTGGATATACTGCTTGGAGTTTTATGGACAACTTTGAATGGGTGCGAGGATATACGTAAGAATTAGTGAATATCGTGGTCCTTTACGATTAATATATTACGACTGTTGATTTCAGGGAAAGATTTGGTTTGTATTTTGTTGATTTCGAAGACCCGGATAGGCCAAGAACAGCTAAGATGTCCGCTTATAACTATAAGAATATTTTGACCACGAGGAGAATCGACTGGGACTTTACACCGGAAGGTTTCGAACAGTGCGTCTGGGAGAAATAAATTTGTGTCTTATGTCAACATAACTTTAAATATAGCCATTGAAATTACAGGTTGTTTTTGTGGCTAACATAGTAGTTATATATAAAAAGGAACAAAATGAAAAAATAATAGTTATTTCTGTATCAAGGGGGTTAAAATGATCTTAACAACCCTCAACGGCTTTCGCCAATTATTATAGGGAGCATCTGCAGTCCAGAGTTATTATTATGGTCGCTCGCGTCTGTGGAACGTCTTAAGAAATCCCACCGAATGCTAACGTTTTACCGCTAGGGGTCATATTTGTACCCCTCGAAAATTATCACACATCTTCAACACTGACATTTCACATTTAATATATCATGTCAAATGTTTGTGCGCTTGCATTCTACAAATGAATAAGTAACCTAACCCTATGTCTAGGGCATAAGATGTAACTGCATGCCCGCAAGGCGACGTTGGTAAATATCACTTAATATCGAAGTAAGACGTAAATGACAGTCAAAGAGTTAGATTTGTGAAACAAAATCAAAGAAATTTATACACTGAAATCGCTGATATTTTATCTCCAAAGTCAGGAAATGATGAAAACATAAATTACATAAATTATGATGAAAAGTATGTGTCAGCAGTAAAGAGAATGATTGATAAATATCAATTATCAAATGATTGCTGTCTCATTCTAAAACACCTAAGCTGTCACGAAATGTTTGTTCATCAAACATAACGGCGGTAATCGATGAATTATTCTCGTATAACGTACCATAATAACTTAATTTATGTTGATGACATCAACGAAAGCTTAATTTATTTATTAATTTATTGATTATTGATTTGTAATTTTCGTCACTTAACTAACATTTTTGTAATAAAGAAAATTATCATGTTATTAGGTTATTATATACAAAAATGCCCTCCATTCTGCCCCACTGGTTTCAGGGCACACAAAACGGGGGTTTCCGCTGAAAACCCAAAGAAAGTAAAAAAAAATCAGATTTCCAAATTTCAAAAAGAACAGGTATTGAAATGTTTATAAATACTTTTATACCGCAAATTTTCGATTTCCATTTTTAAATCAATTTACAAAACAATGTTAACAGCATGTACCAAAACTGAAGAACTTTTAATCTCTTAATTTAGTCGTCTACGATGAGCTCCATTGATCGCTATGTGATATCCGGAACAATATTAGATTGCATAAACACAGACAGATGGAGATGTGGTCGTTCGACAAAAATTCACAAGAACAAAATCACATTTCTTGAAAATAATAGTTCAATATGTGAAGTAAAAGATCCAAAATAGTTGGTCAAGAAATATTTTATGGTAATTTTACTCCACTCTGCGCATGGCCGGTCCAGTTTCACAAATTAAACAGTCACCTGCTTATTGATTTTCGCCGCCTCCGTGTGAACGAGCCTTAAAGGGTGATCCCAGCCCTTCGCGGACAACAGCTCACATTCATCTCCAGACCACGGCCGCGTTTGCACGACCGCGAAAAAAATAAACCTCTGCAAATGTTCAGGTGAACATCAAATTTTTGTTTCGATTTTAGTTTCGGTACGGTTTATTTTCGGCCAAAAGTTTTCGTTTTCGTGTTTTAGTACTAGCATATTAGCGCACCTCTCAGTTCCTCCCATCTATCTCCCTCTCTCTCTCACTCCGCGGCTTTGTCGAAAAATAGCGGCGTGTATATATTTGCGTAATACACCGTGGTATGCACTAAATTAGCGAGTAAATTCGTGTACACGGCCGAAACGTGTCTGGGAAAAGAGAAAACCACAAGATGAAGCCCCCTGTGAACATGATGGCCGACGAGGACATCCAAACATTGAAGACCATCTGCGAGGAACATCTCCCAGCAACAATGCACGTATGCAACTTAATAAACACCTATTTGAATTGGCCCAAAAAGAAAAACGGGGAACACTACATGAAATTCATGTCGTTGGGAGAAGATTGGAGGAACAAAGGAACATTTGCTGTAAAGGTGAGTCCTCCATAAAGTACCAATGCTTAGTCTTCCTCAGGGGTGTGCTTTGGACCCTTTGTTGTTGACGTGCAATTAAAACCGGATTCCGACATTGATTTTTCTGCGATCTTTGACTATAGCGCCGTTGGTTAGTGCCGATGGCCGTTCTATTATTAACCAGGTTTACAGTTCACACATAATTTAGTGGAAAACTGTGCGTTGGAAAGGTCAATGCCAATGAAAATCGCACCTACAACTATATCGGTATCCTATTTTGGGTTTTATCGTCGCTTGATCGACACGAATGTAATAAATTTTTAATTATTACACGTCGTAACGGAGGTGGAAAAGCCATTATTGATGGGATGTTTTGGATGTTTTGCTCGTGCGTGTCCAGTCAAAAGTATTGACATTTCTGGGATGTACAATAACACACAACGCTCCGCCTTCTTCGAGCGATTTTGACGGCTTGGCTTATCGCAATGTAGAGTAATTAAGTGTTTTATGTTACACGAAATTCTGAAAATTGGTAACCGTAAAAACGCAATAAATTTATCATCTCTTTTTACTGAATCAATGTAATTTAAAAACATTATATGTATCTGCTTCAATTTGTGACAGTTTGTGGAAGTTTTTATATTCTAGGGAATAACATAAGTGAAGTAAAGGCTTTGTTAAACTATTGCTCATGCGCATGCGTAAACGTGCTTACGGAACAAGTTTTGAACGATTAAAAATCGATTTTTTTTGATAATTATTTTTTTATTGATTAAATTTTGTTTGTATAAACCCATGGTGGTCTAAATTTTATATTGTTTAAAAAAGTCAAGTAACAAGATTTTGCGAAAAAACTGTAATTGTTCAGATAGAACCAGAGCGACCACAATAACGGTGCAGCAACAGTTAACATCTAGCCTTCTTGATTTGCAGTACAATGCGCTAGACATTTTCGTATTTACCTTGGAAAAGGACTGTGATAGTTTGCGTCAGCTGTTGACGGAAACCGACATACTCGTTGCCACAAAACAGAACATTTTCTACTGCATCCTGAACGAGCACTCGCCGACGGTGTACAGCGCCCTCTCCGAAATGGAAATATCCATCACGGAATCCTACACGACGATCATGTACTGGATTACCCAAGAAAACGCTCTCAACTTTACTGTGAAGTAAGTACCAACATAATGGTATTGCCAAATCACTAATATGCATATCCAATGTTACTTGGTTTCCTTTTGTTTTGTTTCGTTTCGTGTCCTTTCATTTCCTTTCATCGTTTTCTTTCATCGTTCCGTTTGATGGTTTCCCTTCATTGTTTCCTTTTATCGTTTCCCCTTAATCGTTTCCTTTCATCATTTTGTTTCATCGTTTCGTTTCATCATTTCGTTTCATCGTTTCGCTCATCGTTTCGTTTCATCGTCTCGTTCCATCGTCTCGTGTTATCGTTTCCTTTGATCGTTTTCTTTCATCGTTCCCTTTCATCGTACCCTTTCATCGTTTTCTTTCACCGTTTTCTTTCATCTTTTCCTTTCATCGTTTCTTTTCATTGTTTTGTTTCATCCTTTACTTTCATCGTTTCCTTTCGTCGTGTCCTTTCATCGTTTCGTTTCAACGTTTTGTTTCATAGTGTCCTTTCCACATTTCGTTTCATCGTTTCCTTTCATCGTTTCCTTTCATCGTTTCCTTTCATCGTTTCCTTTACTCGTTCCTTTCATCGTCTCCTTTCATCATTTCCTTTCATCCTTTCCTTTCATCCTTTCCTTTCATCCTTTCCTTTCATCGTTTCCTTTTGTCGTGTCCTATTCTCGTTACGCTTCAGCGTCTCGTTTCATCGTCCCGTTTCATTGTCCCGTTTTATCGTCTTGTTTCATCGTATCCTTTCATCGTTTCCTTTCATCGTTTCCTTTCATCGCTTCCTTTCCTCGTATGTTTTCCTTGTGTGCTTTCCTCGTTTTCTTTCATCGTTTCCTTTCATCGCTTCCTTTCCTCGTGTGCTTTCCTCGTGTGCTTTCCTCGTTTCCTTTCATCGTCTCCTTTCATCATTTCCTTTCATCCTTTCCTTTCATCGTTTCCTTTTGTCGTGTCCTATTCTTGTTACGTTTCATCGTCTCGTTTCATCGTCCCGTTTCATCGTCTCGTTTCATCGCCCCGTTTTATCGTCTCGTTTCATCGTTTCCTTTCATCGCTTCCTTTCCTCGTGTGCTTTCCTCGTTTCCTTTCATCGTTTTCTTTCAGCGTTTCCTTTCGTTGTTTCCTTTCGTTGTTTCCTTTCATCGTTTCCTTTCATCGCATCCTTTCATAGTGACCTTTCCTCGTCTCGTTTCATCGTTTTGTTTTATCGTCTCGTTTTATCATCTCGTTTCACCGTTTTGTTTCATTGTTTTCTTTTATCGGTTCCTTTCATCGTTTTCTTTCATTGTTTCCTTTCATAGTTTCCTTTCATCGTTTCCTTTCATCGCTTCCTTTCCTCGTGTGTTTTCCTCGTGTGCTTTCCTCGTTTCCTTTCATCGTTTTCTTTCATCGTTTCGTTTCATCGCTTCCTTTCCTCGTGTGCTTTCCTCGTGTGCTTTCCTCGTTTCCTTTCATCGTCTCCTTTCATCATTTCCTTTCATCCTTTCCTTTCATCGTTTCCTTTTGTCGTGTCCTATTCTCGTTACGTTTCATCGTCTCGTTTCATCGTCCCGTTTCATCGTCTCGTTTCATCGTCCCGTTTTATCGTCTCGTTTCATAGTTTCCTTTCATCGCTTCCTTTCCTCGTGTGCTTTCCTCGTTTCCTTTCATCGTTTTCTTTCATCGTTTCCTTTCGTTGTTTCCTTTCGTTGTTTCCTTTCATCGTTTCCTTTCATCGCATCCTTTCATAGTGACCTTTCCTCGTCTCGTTTTATCGTTTTCTTTTATCGTCTCGTTTTATCATCTCGTTTCACCGTTTTGTTTCATTGTTTTCTTTTATCGGTTCCTTTCATCGTTTTCTTTCATTGTTTCCTTTCATAGTTTCGTTTCATCGTTTCCTTTCATCGTTTCCTTTCATCGCTTTCTTTCCTCGTGTGCTTTCATCGTTTCCTTTCATCGTTTCCTTTCGTTGTGTCCTTTCATCATTTCCTTTCATAATTTCCTTTCATCGTTTTCTTCCATCGTTCCCTTTCATGGTTTCCTTTCATCGTTTCCTTTCATCGTCTCGTTTCATAGTTTTCTTTCATCGTTTTCTTTCATCGGTCCCTATCATGGTTTCCTGTCATCGTTTACTTTCATCGTTTCCTTTCATCATTTCCTTTCATCGTTTCCTTTAATCGTTTCCGTTAATCGTTTCTTTTCATAGTTTTCTTTCATCGGTTCCTTTCATCGTTTCCTTTCATCATTTCCTTTCATCGTTTCCTTTTGTCGTGTCCTATTCTCGTTACGTTACATCGTTTCGTTTCATCGTCTCGTTTCATCGTCCCGTTTCATCGTCTCGTTTCATCGTCTCGTTTCATCGTCCCGTTTCATCGTCTCGTTTCATCGTTTCCTTTCATCGTTTCATCGTTTCCTTTTCTCGTGTGCTTTCATCGTTTCGTTTAATCGTTTTGTTTCATCGTTTCCTTTCATCGTTTCCTTTCATGGTTGCCTTTCATTATTTCCTTTTTTGTTTAATTTTTTTATTTTCCCAACCTCCATTAATAATGTCCTATTTTTTATTTTCAGATGTCCTGAAGATATTTACATGGGATCTCTAAACCAGTCTCACGTGGACCTAGTCACCAAATTGTGGCCGAGGGATTTCAACGGAGCACTAGACTATTTTACATCATTCGTGGAGACAAAGGGTGGTTTGGGTATCTTTTTGAAAAGTGACAACAAACTGGTCTCGTGGGTGTTCAGAAATCACTGGGGCGTGCTTGTAAACCTAAGGACATTGCCTCAGTACACCAGGCGAGGATATGGTGCCCTCCTGGCCAAAGCCATGTGCAAGAAAATCGCAGAAGAAGGTAACATCCCTTTGGCGACGATTATAACCGGAAACGTCGCCTCAGAAGACTTATTCAAGGGACTTGGCTTTGAGGTCTTCGATGTGTGCAATACCATTACCGTTAATTAAGTTTTGAAACAAAGAGAAATTAAATTAATAAAAGAGAATTATATTAATAGAATATAGCGAGTGTTAGTCTTTTCAATTAATGTCGCTAGTGCGATAAAAAAAAACATGTAATCACAATCCTGTATGTTTGACGTTTACTAAGACGCTTTCACAACACTCTATTCTACCTCTATTGTGGTGGGGATACGTGTTTATGTAGCGTTCACAATGCGTGCACGTGTTCGCTTTGTGTAAGTGGGGAGGTGTTTGTGAAAGCTACTTAACTTTTACGGAGTGTATCCGAATTTAGTCGATAACTTAGTCGGTGTAGATCACCGATTTATTAATAATAATAAGTTATTAATAATAATCTATTAATAATAGCATACAGGAATTACTTAGTGGTGTCCCTATTGAGTAAAGTACGACTGTCTCAGCATGCATTGAGATAGGACCGTGGTTTACTTGTAGCTTGATAGTGTTCTCTCGATTGATATTTAAGATGATGTTAATCAGATAATATTATGTTTAAAAATGTTTGCACTGTTACAACGTACGTGTTGTAATATTTTACTTGTGCACGTGATCAATAAAATTGGCCGAGCTTTATTGGTCGCTAATCTTCTCCACACCAGTGCATCTCATGTACATTTCATAGCAAGATTCAGGTAAGTGATGTTTAATTTTAATATTTTAACTAAATAAGCATATAGAAATATTGAATCAGCAAACAAAATAATGATAAAAAATAATGTAGAATATGTATGGACTCTTCGAACTGACAGGTGTGAAGTGAGCCGACAACTATTGTTTCTTAAGTTGGCAACAAACATAACCACACTTATTTATAAACACTGATTGTAAACTTCGCCCGTTGCAGTACTTTTGATTTGTAAATTACCGGTTTTGCCCAAAATATGAAGAAAAATATGGGTGGGTTTTTGGCATAATTATATCAGAAAAAGGTGCATTTAGCCCGCAAATGCGATAATTTACTAATAATTCTGTCAGATATGACGTCACAGCGTGCGCGGGAAATTTGAATCAAATTGACATTTCATCGTTAAATCGTGTTTTTGGACCCAAACCCAGCTTTCCCAGGCTAAGTTCGGGCAAAAAACATGTTTTAAGGGGTTTCAGAGAATTAATGAAATTTGAATAAATTGAATATTATGTATTTATTTTTGCTTTCACGAATTGTGATTATTTAATACAACAAACGTGCAATTTTCCGCATATTGAAATCCTAATTTCTTAAACATAGCTTCCGATGACGTGTTGCCAACTACAATTGTACAGAGCGGATTGTTCCCATCTTCGGCGATTAGTTTTGACAGTTCTTTGGTGACTAAAGTTGCGTATCCTCTACGTTTATATTCTGGTAACGTTTCCAGAATGACCAACGTCCCCCAATGATTTCTTAGAACCCAAGAAACGAGTTTATTTCCATCCTTGAGGAAAACACCAAGACCTCCACCCATTCGTATCATTATCGATACATACTCTGCTGCTCGACGGAAAGTATGGGGCCAACAAGAAGCTATTAATTCAGCATGTTCTGGTTGCAAATTTCCTATATAAACGTCATCTGGACACCTAAAGGAGAACAATCAAATAAAGTGGTCTTAACCAAGGACTACAATTTATATTAAACATATAAAATGAAATTTTACTCACTTGGTAGTGTAATTGATTGCCTTTTCCTTCGGTATCCAATAAAACCAGCATTCACAACGTATATCTACCTGAGCACCGTGTTCCTGAAGAACGAAATCCAATGGAGGCAAATGTTCATTTCGTACTCCGTATAAAACAACTCGATATTTGACTTTTAAAAGGTCTGAATTAGCCACCAAACTGAGTAAATGGTTTCCAGATTGGTCCATTGTAAAAACAATAATATCAAATTCATCAAACTGAAACATTAAAATTACTTGCAAGACTTGTTTACAAAAAAAACATATTCTAACTAACCTTCATTATAAATGTTCCTGAAGTTTTCCAATCTTCACCAAAGACGTAGAACTTCATATAGTCTTGACTAGGACATTTTTTCTTCCATTGGAAATACGTATTGAACATACTGACTATGTGTGAAGCGTATGGAATGTGGGGTTTGTAGAATTCTCTCAGAACTTGAATGTCCTCATCAGAAAGTGTTTTTACGTAGTTTTTCATAGTGGCGATGCTTTGATTTCACTATACGAGAAAATATAAATTGTATAAACGTTTATTACCCTAAAATTATATGTAGATAAACTGACTGAACTACAAGGAGGATGTGGTTAATATACCCAGAAAAATAAATATAAAACAAAGATGTTTTATGTCTGCATTTTTAGGAAATTTTTGGATTACTTGTTAGTTTAATGCTCATTCAAAATCTATTTTTAATATATGTAACTGTATACTTGGTACTAAATTTAATGCATTATTATTCGTTATCAGTTTTCTTTGTTTGCAATGATTTATATACCCCTATGATTACAGTACAATAATAATTGTACTGCAGTATCACTTTTGGGCGTCAAAACTGACGTTTTTAGTAACTGTATATTATGGACATAAAATGCATATTATATACAGCTGGGCCCATATTCACATATCACAATTGCGCGTGCAATTTTGCACGGGTCAGAAGTGGAGTTTTTGTTAGCATGGAGATGTCTAACTTTTTCTTTACTATGGGGGGTTGTTATGGTAAAAGCAGCTATTTTGGATTTAGAATTGGAGATCTGGAAAAGCCAAGGACGCCTAATATATGCTGTATTTCCTGTTAGATTGTACTTTTAAAGTGGATGAAAGGGAAGCAAAAGAAAATGCCTTTTGCAGTTCCCATGTTGTGGCGAGAGCCAATCATGTAGATGATTGCTATTTTTGTACGATTTGCCATCAGCTTCGCGACCTATCCCCCATTGAGAGAACAATCATCTCCCAATGGCACCATCCACTTCATCGTCTTCGATTTTTGACACAGAAGAAATTTTGCCTGTTTGAAGAAACTTGCCTGATTTGACAGTGTCTGAAATCACTCTGTCAAATGAGGCAAGTCGTGAAGATTCATCATTTGCTTTTTTCTAACAACATTCTCTAAGTTTTAGGAACACCTCACCTTATAAACCAATACGAACTGAATGATTTGGTTAAAGACATAGGTTTATCAAAAGAAAAGCCGAGGTATTGGGTTCTAGGCTACAGGAATGGAACATTATGTTAACATTATGTTAACCAGGCATTAACAATTAGGAAGATTACTAGACAATCTGTTGCCTACCACAATGTACGTCAACGTCGAACAGAAATAGATGAGACCTATTTTTATAATTCTATAGAAACAGCCTTACTGCACGTCTGCCAAAATCTTGAACTTCCCTGACCCACTTTCTCCTAATTATAGTTTTTCCAGACATAAATTAATACTACTGCATAAAAATTATATAAACAGTTTTTGATATATGTTTGTCAGAATCTTTACGATACAGTTTTCTTGTAACCATAGTTCATTGCAGCAGAACGAGATAGGTTATGAATATGATAAGATACAACGTGCAATATATGAAATATAAATAATCTAGTCACACAATTTAAGATAACTTAGTAAAAATGGATTGTATGAATACTTGCCGTTCTATATTGTTCTGGAATTAAACCTTATGACACTGTCTGGCTGTTTTATACGAACAATCAAAGCATATTAACACAGGAATGTCCAGTCTCATACTGAGAAGTGATAGGATATATAGTTCATATAATTTCGACGATAAGTGGGTACCAAAGGTAACTAACTCTACAATGTACAATATACAGTGTACATAATGATATTCGTTTATTTTATTTAACTACACGTATACACTATTTTCTATATCTACGTTTCATTGTTTGAAGTTCAAACTTTGAACGTATTAAAAACAGTAAGTTGTGTTATACTTAATTTATTAATAAATTAATATTTACTAGCGACTAGCAAAGCGTGGATAAAACGCAACAGATAATAGACCTATGGAGTAGCAATACTACTCCACCAACTACTTGGACAAATTTAGCACTTACGAATCTCTAAAGTCATCTACGTCATTAAAAATTTCCTCAAGAGGCTGAAGAAAGATTTTGAACAAACACCAATCAAACTTATCAGGCAAACGCAACTTTTTGAATGAAATATTGCACCAATGAATGTCCAAAGGGTTATACACAGGAAGAAATTTCCTCAAGAGGCTGAAGCAACCTTTTGGACAAACACCAATCAACTTCTTCGACAAATTTAACACCTACAAGCGATTTTGGTGTATTTTCTGTTCTACACGACAAGAGTAGCAATAAAAATAACCACTAATCATAGCTAAATGATGAGTAAAGTTACCAAATAACCTGAATCTTGCTTCTATTAAAAGATCAGATTAAATTTCGATATATGTGGCATCTGTAAGTCGTTCAAAGCCCAGTTTAGTGAACATACGTTGAGATGCATCGTTTCCATTCACGATTGTGCAAAGTGGATTGTTTCCTTCTTCGGCTATCTTTTTTGACATGACTTTCGTCATCAGAGATGCATATCCCATTCTTTTGTATTCGGGCAGTGTCTCGAGCACAGTGAGCATACCCCAGTGATTCCTCAAGATCCAGCAGATCAATTTGTTGTTCTCCTTCAAGTACAGCCCAGAAGCACCATTCATTTCGACGAATATTGACAAGTACTCCTCGGCTCCTTCAAATTTATGCGGCCAAAGACTTAAGATCATTGGAATATAAGATTTGTCCACATCACCAAGATAAACATTATCTGGACACCTACAAATGTATTCTTTGATCAACAACTTTTATATAGAGTTGGTTTTAATGATTGTTTACTGATCGCATACTTTATATCAAATGTCAAAGCTTTTTCCTTTTTGATCCAGTAATATCCAACATCCAAACGCAGCTTCATTTGTATATTCAGTTCTGATAGTGCTTGGTAGATTGGAGATATGTGGATGTTATATGGATTGTATAAGGCAAATCTACCTGAATTGTGTTTGTGTTTTTTTAAGACATCTGTCTCTTTGAGTATGGTATACAGGTCGTTTCCATTGTTTTCCAATGTGAAGAGAATTAGGTCAAATGTGCAAAACTAAAATAGTGTTGTGGTAAGTGTACTGGCACGTTATGCACATGCATAATTCACAGTTATCTGCATTTGTATCCAAATCTGACAGATAAAACAAACTAATAGCGAACTTACTTTCATGACAAACGTCCCAGATGTCCTCCATTTCTCATCCACAGAATAAAACAACATGTAGTCGTTTTGTGGTTTCAAAGATTTCCATTTGAAATAGGTGGTTAATAAGCCAGCGATGTGTGGAGCTGTGTAAACGTGCTGATCGTAAATTTTCTTCAATTCGTGAATATCTGCATCGGATAATTTGTATAGCTGCGGCCTTGGCATTGCAATGTTAATAATAGGTATACTGGTTCGATGCCTCTAGGTACGCGTCTCTGTGTCTATGACGCTAACCAGAGCGATGAAATCGCATCTGAATTGCGAGATAAGCGGGCAATTACTGCTATTTGTAGACCAATTTCCTCTGGACAGAGGTCGTCCAGAGACACGAGATATTAGTGCATTTTTTTCAGCAAATATTTGGTATAGGAAAATGTTGACGCTTTTTTAAGGTGACTTAGACAGGCGTTTTTGAGCTGAGGTTCTTTTTTAGCAAGGTTTATCAATTTGTGTTTAATTTAGTATCATTTTACCTACATTTTCACCATTTCTCATATGACTATAGAATTGAAATTAATTTAAAATTTATGAATCAAGGGCATAAAGTAGTAGATGTAACAGAATAAATAATAACTATACTGAACAAATAACTTTTCAGTTTTATTTGTGTACTTTTGATCATAGATAAGTTTGAATTGACACTCATATTTAGAAAATAGTCTGTTTGATGCGAAAACCCATGACAGATAAATATGTAATATTGCTGCATATAATCTGATACCTAATAAATTATTTGGCTTTGTTTTTATATTTATTAAATGTCTTAAAAAAAACTTTCGAATTACACAAGTTTTATAACAATCGCTTTAATTAGTATAGTTACTATTAGTATAGTATAGAACTAGCTCTGTGTATATGTCAAAATTTTCGATTTTAGTTATTGGGCATTCTAGAAATATGTGGTTAAGGCTTCCCACCTGTCCACATTCGCAATATGGACATTTTAGGATACATTTTAGGTTATCTGCTATCTGTTACTGTTGTTACGAATGTCCGGCAGGGGGCGTTTCGGGTTTGACGTTACTGTGGTAATAGCAGCAAAACACGGGTCGACAAAAATCGATTTTTTGAATCGAAAATTGTTTTTAAGGCCGTTTTTTGCTCAAAACTCTTTGCGAAGGGTATTTAGAGGGATCTTATCGTAAGACATGAGAGCGAGCGGCTTTTATAAGGTCGGCAGGAACGGATAAAAAATGTAAATTTTTGACGTTCATCGATCCGCTTGTCGGAATTTCTAGACGTCACGTGACATTTTCTCGAGGTTCGCCTTCACCCGAAGAGGTGCAAAAACGTGATTTTTTTTCAAAATTGACGCATTTAATTTACAAAATATCGCGCAGTCCATGCGGAATTGTGTCCTTTTTTCAATTCGAGCGTCAAAAGTAATATCGAAAAGCCCAATTTTGCAGCTACTCGATCGCAAATGTCGGCGAAAATGGGCGATTCCGCTGAACGCGCCCTACACTTGAAAGTTCGTAATTAGTATAGGTAGAGTAGTTTCAAACTAAGCAGAGCACAGTTGTATATGCAACCAATCATACCCAGTGTATGGTTTATAAATTGCCTGTGTAGATTTGGTTGCATATACAACTGTGCTCTTCTTAGTTTGAAACATCCATAGATATAGATATTGTACATAGTGTGATAACAAACGTCTACAAATAATGCTACTTTAAAATAAAACTCGATTGCGGTATTAATAAACAATATCACATAAACAATCTTATTTATCGGATTCTGTAAGTTCAAGACATCAAAACAAAAACAGAATCGGAAATTCTTAGTTTTCTGGTTTCAAATATTCACTGTTATCTATGAACGGTCGAACAGCATTGATAGTGGGTCGTGAAGTCGTAATATTGGAATTCCTCTACAAATTTTATGCAAGCTTTTCGACACAGTTCGCGATTTTGACTGTATCGTCTGAATTCTACAAAAATTTGTCGTTCGGAAAAAAAATGATTCAGAACCAAATTTGTCTGATGACATGAATAAAAGCGATCGTTTACCTTTCTTATGACATCGTTTATGGTTAAATTTAATCAGAAGATCCTTGTAATTATTCTGCTCGTTAGATTAGATGCAAAATCAAATTTGAAAAAAATTGTGTAGTTACTGACTCATCACTTATTATTTTTTCAATTTAAAATAAACATAAACTTGCTACCGATTTTGCAGTGACAAGGTTGCAAAACCAAAAAAATCCCCTTTCTATTTGGTTTATTTCCACAGAATTGTTATTGCATTGGCTAAAATACATTATAAACAGCTCCTTATTTATCTTTCTAATGATATCTAAAAAAATTGTTATATAAACAACAATATTACTGAACAGAATATTCAAATTGACATACAAAACATACAGAAGCATAGTTCAACGGTAATTTCTACAAGCACTTTGCACTACACCTTTCATTCAACAAAAAAATCCCCGTTTGTGAATTTGTTTTCTTCGAGGACAACCACACTGTAATCAACGACAATAATGATTGTTATTATACACTTTATTATTAAACAGCATTTAACAATAATATTCATTATCTTTGTGTTTCCCAGTAAGACTTCTTTGCTTTATCTGCCCATATTTGTACCATCCTACTGTTTCATCTAACTGTTTTATATAAATGCATACCATAAATTGATTAAAGTCGTACTTTACGTGCTTTCTAACCAACACCTGCATCTCTATTCTCATTTTATTGCCTATCTTGATATTCTTGATTCATTATCGTTGTCATTTTCATTCCTTCGCATACAATGGCGACCCAATGTCAATGTCTCCATGCATGTCGTAATGGAGGGCGATCCACTTAACTAGAGATAAGTATCGGACATCGTAACGTTTACTTAAGTTACGATTGAAGATACGGAACCGGTTCATTTCAATAAATTGATAATGCGCCAGTGTGATTTTTCAGTCATTGTCGTTCCTTGTTCAACCGATGTACTATAGTTATGGCGGTTAGAGCAGTACTGCTTGTCGCGTTTTCAGTTAGTTTAGTTAGTTGTTGGATAGTTGACCCCGGACCAACGATCATTGCAACCAAAGGGGAAGTATGGCCGAAACCACAACAGGAAGGAAAGAGTGATGTGTTCTTTACGGTCGCTACGGCAAATTTTCAATTCAATGTACGTACATTTTTAGTTTTATCGCTTGTAATTTGCATTGCAGTTGTACATATATGCATAATTTACTAATTAATGGTATAGGCAAATCTATTTTTGTATATGTAAGTATTACGTATTTAATACTTGAGTAGGCATGAGGCGATATGTCCATTTTTTTTTGATAATATGTTGGTCTTACCACTTCTTAACTGTATCTATGTGCACTGGATAAATGTACCATTGAAGTGTCTAAACACTTTTGCAATTATTCAATTTACAAGAAAACACATGTAATATATTTCTCACTTCTGAGTGTCAAATTGTCACCAAAAACAATCCAGTTCGGCCCTTGGTAATTCTGAAAGTGTTGCCTTTCTAAAGGGGCAAATGGGCATAAGATTCACAAAGAGAATATCATTGGCAATATGTTTAAAATGTCACGATATAGCAATTCTTATAACTTATATTAATAAATGTTTATAGTTTGTTAATTTTTAGTAGATGGTAAATATGATACTAAGGAAACAAAAAATAAATAAATTACACAATAATCATCTTTGTATATTTAGAAGTTGTTATTATTGTTGTTGTTTGTCATATATCTTATTAGAAAAAGTATAAGTAGGTACAAATCATATTTGGAAATCTTATATCTTATGGAAATGTTTTGATATCGCCTATCAAAGGTTACTTTTTAAGAAATGATAACAAAAAATAGGAACAAACGCTATATATTTAGCTTCAGGTACTTGTTAATTGTTGTTATTGTTATTTGTCCTTTATCTTATTAGATAACCTTTTTGACGACTATAAGTGGATACATATCGTAAGTGGAAATCTGCTGTTATTTTCCAACTTTCTGATACAACCAAAAAAAATTTATTTGCTCCAGATTATATTTGCCTTACATAACTAGAAATTGAATTTATTGTAACAGGTCTAGATTTACAGATACAGCAATTTTAAAAAAAAACTGAGAAAACTGCAATAAAATCAGTTAACAAATTATATAAATTCAAAGAATATGCAAAAGTACTGCTTTGAAGTTGTATTTTTATGAATCGCTAAAAAGCTACCATTCAGAAGGATCGTGGAGAATATCAAGCTCGTTCATAAGATCCTCAACATCGTGACATACACGTAAAGATCCTTCCATTTTAAAATATGCTTTAAAAGGCTCGTTACGTTTTGTAAATGAAGACACTGTCATAACCTCGTGCGAAAAGATTCCACTCATGTAACCTAGAACCCAATAACTCTGCTTTTTCTTTTGATAAACCTAACTCTTTAACTAAATCATTCAGTTCGCACTGGTTTATAATGTGAGGGGTTCCTGAAACTTCAAAGTGATGAAAAGAGTGATTTCAGCCACTCTGTCAAATCAGGCAAGTTTCTTCAAACTGGCGAAATTTCTTTTGTGTCAAAAAATCGAAGATAGGTCGCGATGCTGATGGCAATTTTTGGTATTTTGTGCTTAACCTTCTTAGAATATCTGGAGAAACTGCAAAAATATCTGCAAAAATAGCAATCATCTACATGATTGGAAGGTTCTCGCCACAACATGGGAACTGCAAACGACATTTTCCTTTGCTTTTTGATGACTTGATTTATGAAAAGTGATGTCAACAAAAAGATGTGATCCATGTTCTGGTTGTAGGACCTTTGTTCCCTTGTGTTATTTTAATTATGTCACATGTAACATTTTCAAACAATAAAATAGCAAGACCTTAGGCCTAAATACCGTAAAATTTAGCTAAAAATTTAGCATGTTACATTGACATTGATGAGTACTATCGATTTTTTCTTTGCCTCGCATATTTAAAATGCCAGTTATGAAACTAAAGGTCGACCTGAGACATACCTACATATAGTTCTTAAAAATGCAAATAGCTGCAATCCGAATGAATTGTCAGTCAAGAATGCTGCTACATTTCGACGCAATAATTTCGAATAATTTCTAAACTTCACAAATGTTTCCATTTTGTCGCAATACGTTTTCCCTTTTCCAAAGGAACCTACAACATAATTGTAAAGAATTCTGTATCTTATTTTCTTTACAAAGCAGCTTTAGTTCTTGAAGTTTAGATTTTTTTAGACAACCTAAAGTTTTCTTTTAAATTACTAAACTCATTCTTTGACGATCTTATATTTTATGATGAAATAAAATGTATTACTTTTACGTTAGGTTGGAGAAAACACGTGTTCACTTATTGATGAAGCAATCACCAGGTACAAACACATAATATCTGGTTTAGGGAAGCTAGCAAAGAAGTACGAAAGGAAGAAGAAGCGCTTCCATCTCGCAGCCGATCCAAGTGGTTCAATCTCCTCACTCCAAATCAACTTGGCCACTGGTTGCTTAGGCACCGAATATCCAAGCCTGGATAAAAACACAGAGAAATGTAAAGTATTTCCTTAATATGTTATCAGAATTCTACTACGACTATTTGTTTTCAGATAATTTGACCATTCCATCGACTTCCGGTGGAATTCCACAATTAAACGCTGACAGTGTTTGGGGTGTCTTGAGAGGCTTAGAAACATTTTCACAGCTGCTGTATATTCATGATGATAATCCTAATGTAAGTAATTTGCCATGGAAAATATATTATAGGTTGTCTACTTTGAAATTTGACAATTAAACTTTAAACCCTTTGTTTGCTTTTTATGTCATTATCAGATTATAAAGTTTAGAGTTGACCTGTTTTGATGTTGTTTTCATTACTACTTTCACAATCTTTGACAATCTTTGACAATCTTTGACAATCTTTGACAATCTTTGACAATCTTTGACAATCTTTGACAATCTTTGACAATCTTTGACAATCTTTGACAATCTTTGACAATCTTTGACAATCTTTGACAATCTTTGACAATCTTTGACAATCTTTGACAATCTTTGACAATCTTTGACAATCTTTGACAATCTTTGACAATCTTTGACAATCTTTGACAATCTTTGACAATCTTTGACAATCTTTGACAATCTTTGACAATCTTTGACAATCTTTGACAATCTTTGACAATCTTTGACAATCTTTGACAATCTTTGACAATCTTTGACAATCTTTGACAATCTTTGACAATCTTTGACAATCTTTGACAATCTTTGACAATCTTTGACAATCTTTGACAATCTTTGACAATCTTTGACAATCATTGACAATCATTGACAATCTTTGACAATCTTTGACAATCTTTGACAATCGTTGACAATCGTTGACAATCTTTGGCAATCTTTGGCAATCTTTGGCAATCTTTGACAATCTTTGACAATCTTTGACAATCTTTGACAATCTTTGACAATCTTTGACAATCTTTGACAATCTTTGACAATCTTTGCCAATCTTTGATAATCTTTGACAATCTTTGACAATCTTTGACAATCTTTGACAATCTTTGACACTCTTTGACAATGTTACTTACCTGTTTCTCTCTGACGTAAGAACTGAAGAAATTTAAACTTTCAGGTGTACATTAATGCAACAGAAATCGCTGACTTTCCAAGGTTTGGCCATAGAGGTCTTCTGCTAGACACTTCTCGTCATTTCATGCCAATGGATATCATCTACAAGATGTTGGAAGGCATGGAATACAATAAAATGAATGTTTTTCATTGGCATGTCGTGGACGACCAAAGTTTCCCATATACCAGCGTAAAGTTTCCAGAATTGAGTGATGAAGGTGCTTATCATCCCATCTATAAGGTGTACACTCGCACTGACATCAAAAACATCATTGAGTATGCAAGAGTTAGGGGAATCAGGGTAATGCCAGAGTTCGATACGCCTGGACATACCAGGTCTTGGGGAGAAGGCATTCCTGAACTGTTGACAGCATGCTATGAAGATGGTGCTCCGACTGGACAGTTTGGACCCATGAATCCCTCAAGAGAGTTTGTCTTTTCCTTCCTGGACGAGTTTTTCACTGAAGTAAACTCAACGTTCCCTGATAAATATGTTCACCTTGGTGGTGACGAAGTGGCATATGATTGCTGGTAAGACGAGACGCCTTTGGCTTTTTGATCTTTGGTTTTCTGTTCTAATTTGCACAGTGGATACTGGAAGATCATTGTTATACTCTGGAAGTATGTGGGGAGACTAACTTCGATGATATTTCACGATTTTTTATTATCCTTGGCGATCTATGACGATTTATTGATGACATTTGACGATCGAAGATCGAAGATATAACGGTTGCATTTAAGATAGCGGTTATGCCCGAAAAAATCCTTTTACTGTTTAATTATTAACTGCACCACTAGATTGGAAATTAGAAATTGATAACCACGAATTGTTATGTTTGTATAACAATATTCTATGGAAAGACGTCATTCGGTCGTGCAATTTTTTAGTTCAGTGATAATCGAAGATAGAAATTTAATTGTGCCCTGGAGCACAATACAGTACGTATTACATTACCCGATGTCGAGTCTTACGTCTCCTATACTCACAATAATTTCACCCCGAATGTTGTATGCTAATAGTTTTCTCGTATAGTCGTAACACTGCGACATTTTGTATTTTAGGATTTCCAATCCGGATCTAAACAGCTGGATGGACAGCGTGAACATGACTGGTAACTACAAAGCCGTCGAAAGATACTTCATGGAAAGACTGATGGGCATTACAATTCCAAAACAAATCGTACCCGTACTTTGGGAAGAAGCCTTTGACGCAGGAACCATCATACCTGATGACGCCATCATACAAGTATGGTACGGTGGATATCCATCCTTACGAACGGTACGTTTCGTCCAAAACTAGTAAATTATTTATTTACAACACTCCTCCAATATATCCTTGCCACTTACCAATACGTCTAAACAACAAAACTAAAGAAAATTTGGTATACAGGTAACCGCTGCTGGTAAGAAAGCACTTCTTTCCTCATGCTGGTATTTGGATCATTTGGCCACCGGTGGAGATTGGATCAAATTCTACGATTGCGATCCTCAAGATTTCGGAGGTTCAGATGAAGACTTTGAGATGATTTTGGGCGGTGAAGCATGCATGTGGGCTGAAGTTGTCAATCGCCAGAATGTCTTGCAAAGAGTATGGCCAAGAGCCAGTGCAGTCGCTGAGAAATTATGGTCGGCACACAAAGCTGATAGCACCGCCAATGCGCAGAGAAGACTGGAAGAACACGCTTGCAGAATGAACAGAAGAGATTTACCAGCTCAACCACCCAACCATGCAGGATATTGTTTGGTATAATTTGTATTGAGTTAGAAATAATAAAGTTTGATTTAAGAGAAATATTGCATTTTATTGAGAAGACAAACCAGAAATGTAATGATTATTATTTGTATTACAGCAAGCTGATTGAGCTAATTGAGCAACACGTGTAAAGAATATGTTGTATTCTTGATATATTCTTGCCCATTTACTACATTCTTATTGGGATTATCTTCTTGTCTCTTGTGATATATTATTTGGACATATACCATCCAATTATTATATCATTGCATTGGTATTTTTAGGTTAACAAACCCCGAGTTAAATTCATGGATGGACGCAATGGGTATGGTTGGAGATTTTGAAACTCTGAAGAGGTACTTCACGGAAAAGTTGCTGAACATAACGGCGCTAAGTCAAGCGACTCAAGTATTTTGGGAACATGTTTTTGACTCAGGCATCCAAATTCCTGACGATGCAATCATACAAGTTTCATCTGGTGGTTACTCAGCTTTGAGATCGGTATTTAATAGTATATTTGAGACACAAAGTCAAAACGTTTTATGAGTTGCGTTTGTGTCTGTTTCATGTTTCATGTGGATTAGTTGAAAACTTCGTTTCCTTGCTTTTTTGATGTGAGGTTGCAGTTTTATTTGGTGACTCACCTCTGCAATTATTCTGTAAAATGCTACATGTTCAAAAGCTATTATACCACTTGTTCATGGAACATGGACCAGAGACCAGACTAGAAATGGGTTGCCATACATTCGGTTTTCTGGGACATGCCATCTTCTTCAACTATCTGGTACCAATATTTAATAATAATTACACAAGGGAACAAATTTACAATTTTCTGATTTAGAGATACAGCTATAAACTTTGAAGAAATATAAAACAACGTGCTTCCCAAATGTTGTCCAAACGGTTTTTGTTTCCTTTTCTGTCTAAAATGGTGTTAATTGTTATTTGTTACCGCAATTTCAGCTTTATTCTTTCATTGTTGTAATAATAACTATTTTAATTTCATATATCCTATCATGTCTTTCATTATTCTCGTTTTATCTTAGATCACAGCAACTGGTAGACGGGCCATACTCTCATCCTGCTATGATCTGACACAGTTATCAAGAGGTGGAGATTGGTTGAAATTCTACATTTGCGATCCCCAAGATTTTGGAGGCAGTGATGATCAATTCAATCTGATCCTTGGTGGAGAAGCTATTATATGGTCCGAATACGTGAATAGACAAAATGTATTGCCAAGAATTTGGCCACGCGCAAGTGCCATAGCAGAAAAACTATGGTCCGCCCATGCAGCAGATCTAGTGGAGTATGCAGAACGAAGAATGGAGGAGCACACATGCAGGATGAACAGGAGAGATATACCAGCCCAACCGGCCAATGGGCCCGGTTATTGCGTCATTGAATAATTTCTTAATGTTATGCAGACAAGGCTTTAATAAAGCAGTGCTGTTTAAAATCTATATTTTATTTTATCACGGTAGTTAATAATATAATAAACTATAGAATATTAATATCGTTCCTTACATAACAAGAAAAGAAAGCAGATTGCAAAAGAAAGCATATTGCGAATTTGTGGACAGCTCATATGTACACAAATCCTGAAGTTCGCCACTTTAGCGGTAGAGGGCGTTTCACCTTCACCAAACGTCAGATAGTAGTATTATTTATTTAGAAGCGAGCAAATGGCTTCAGTAATTTTACGTTCATCTCGACTATTGTCGAAAAATGCGGGCGCCTCATGGTAATTAAACCTACAAAATACATTCTACCCCACTTAGGATTTATCAAAGCTCTCAATGATCCCTCAACATAACCTAAAAATTTTAGGCTAGCAGCAGCAAACGTTTCAACTACACCAAAACTGAACACTGACGATGCGGAGGCTCTCAGCAAAATGAAAGAAGCAGTTCAAATTAAGCATGATTTGGCTCTTTTGAATCCCGATGAGGTCGAGCACAGAAGACGATTGCAAGGTTATATAACTGTCAAAGCTAAAGTGAGTAGTTATCTTTGTATATCGAGACTCTTCTTATATCTAAGACTTTTTCAGGTTGATCTTACTCCTGTTGCTGGTATTCCTGATGAACATGTAAGGGAACGTCGTGTACGTATTTACCAGCCGCCGAAAAATTGTATGCAGAGTGGAACGGATAACATTCATAATTGGGAAATTGAATTTGATACTAGGGAGCGTTGGGAGAACCCTTTGATGGGTTGGTCATCCACGTAAGACTAATTTTAATGTAGTAGAATTTGTAATTGGTCTAAAAATCTGATATATTTTGTTACAGTGGTGATCCGTTGTCGAACATGAAAGTTGAATTTACGTCTAAGGATGAGGCTATTGCTCATTGTGAGAAGTTTGGTTGGAAATGGTTTGTTCAAGAAAAGACTAGCAAGGCCATGAAACCAGCATCCTATGGCGTTAACTTTTCTTGGAATAGACGTACACGTGTTAGCACCAAGTAAATTTTTCTTGTAAATAAAATGTGTTATTGTATAAAATAAATAAATGAGAGTAATAAATAAAAGAATTTTGTTCTATTGTTGTGAGATTTACAATTATAAATTCTATTTATAATTATAATTAAAGGAAATGAACAAGAACAAAAAATCCTTTATGTATTTTTGAGTACTTTTATATTAGCTTAGTTTGAGCTGCGGTCACAAACTAGTTCGTTATTATAAGTCTTTTTTGTAGTTTATAATGCAGTTGCCATTGAAACATCTGGCTTATTCTGTTTAAATAATTTCAAACTAGTTTTTTTCACTGCTTGAAAAAACCTAATGAAAGTAGTGCTCATATACAGGGATGGAGATACTAGAAACTGAAAGTGGATTTATTGTAACTGGTCTAGAGTTACAGATGCAGGGATACTTTAAAAAAACTGCAACAAAATCAGTTAACAAATTTTATAAATTTGAAGAATATGCAATAGTACTGCTTTCAAGCTGTATTTTGATGAATCGATAAAAAGCCACCATTCAGAAGGATCGTGGGGAATATCAAACTCGTTCATAAGACCCTCAACATCGTGACATACACATAAAGATCTTTCCATTTTGAAATATGCTTTAAAAGGCTTGTTTATTACTTTTTGGGAATTAAATTCCTATATATTCCTGACCTTTTTTAAGGCACGTTTATGATTCAGATTGACAGACTACCTGCATAATGAGTGTTGTTAATTAAATCTTTAAACATACCAAATTTCTGATCTAAGACAAGATTATTATTCCAGATAATTTGCGGTTTTATTCCGAATTAAATTCTTTCTACGTATAAAATACAACATTCCTGACCAAAGACAAGTTAATTATTTGAACTAATCACTTATTTTTGTAACTACATATTCTTTTTTCTACTTTGCATTCACAATGCACACATTGTAACACCGTTTTTAGTAACTTTTTTCTAAGATTGGTGACATTGATATCAAATGCATGTCAAACGAAAATACACATAACCACAAAAGTAAGCACAAACTGATTTTTTAGAATCGCACAAACTGCGAAGTATGTATATTTTTATACATATTTAAACATGCGTGTTGCATCCTAGGTGTCGCACTACTAGTATATGATGGTATATAATAATTATCAATAATTACTTTTTCACAGACATTTGAATTTAAGTGACAGATGACAGTGTTACCAATGGTTGCACCCATAAATACTCTAGATTGGAATTTGACCTAATATACTTTTAAATTTTTATAAAATTAATGACGCAAAGTAGAAAAAATAGTATATTACACTCGTTTTATAAGACATATTGGCGCATTCGTTCAAACAACTCATGCGCCAATTTGACGTCTTATAAAACTTGTATAGTAATAATATACTATTTGCGAATTAAATTCACGAATGTACCCTGATAGCTCGGCCACGGATCGAACGCATGCGCGTTTTCGCTCATAGCGTCAAGGTGGAGCGGGTGAGTGTCTGTTCCAAATGCACGGGTAGGGGTAGGAGACAGAAAGCAGCTCTGCGCTTGTAGTTGTAGCGTTTCGCCAGGAGCAACCACTCCGTGGCCGAGGCATGACAGTTTTGTGAAACATGTGATGTGTGATGTTTTGTGTCTTATAGCAATCGAATTTGAACGAGTTTTGGTTGTATGCCGGATGTGTTTTTGTATGCGTTGGGTCTGCAGGTACGTTTTTTTATGCATTTCATATTGTGTTGTTGACGATTTACACGGCTTTGGCTCAGTTTGCGACAAACGTCGTAAGCGGTGGGATGTGAACGTCTAACCATATATTTTAATACTAATAATAATAGTAACATATCTCCTGTAGCTTTGATCGGCCAGCGCAATAAGTATGTGTTTTTTTTATTATAGAAGTGTCAAACAACCGTGAAATCAACAACTTGACGAGTCACAATTCGGAGTTGAGAATATAAAGTAAGTAGTACTTAATTATCGGTTACTAAAATCGATTTATCTAGTATCGCAAAGTCGTAAAAAGGGGCAAAAGCAAGATGTATCATCGTTGCATACAAGCAACCTGTATCTGTTGATTTCAAACGAGGTTAGATAGTCTGTTTCGCGCCATATTGCCGAAAATGTTCTGCCTGCTGTCAAAAACACGTCTCTCTGCGATTTTTGACATAATTTCACGGCAAAGCCGTGTGTTATATTCAGAAATACCAGCAAAAATTGCAATAGGTGATTTGTGATGTCTTGAGCTGTTTTAAGTGATTTGGAGTGATTTCGTACAGAATGTGGGATACGCCGTTTTGCATACGAGTGAATTTCTGAATAAGATATTACCCCGTGTGTATAGAAATCATGTTTAGTACTCATTTCAGCGTCAATAATTTTGGTGAGTAACAGGCAACTAGTAGTGTTTGTGTCTTAATTAACATTGTGGATGTATGCAGTATGCATCTGAATCTGTTCCTATTTTGCTTTTGTTATATTTTGTTGTATTATTGTTGCAGATGGACGACGACGGTGAAGTTGTAGTGAAGTGGGACTGTAGTGCAGTGAAATGCCCCTTGGGGCTTGTATATTAATTAGTGCGCGGTTAATTTTTTTCGAGTGTAGTGCCAGAGATACTTAGTAGTGCGCGCTTAAGCTATACGAGTGCAGTGTTCAATGGCAGCCGTAAATGTGTGAGGATGGAGGACAAGTGACGTGGAGGAGGACCCCGATGGAGGGGCGGTTTACATGAAGACATCGTGTGCAAGGTAGGTCCAATAGATGACATCCAGCGTTGGAGGGGAAGAAGTCCGTAGAAGGTAGGATCTAAGCAATTTTTATATGCGCCGCGTTATCGGTTTTTCTTACAATTCTCAAAACAGAATTCTGTAGAGAGAGAATATCGTCAACAAAAGCTGTCTGAAGTGTGATAGTGATCATAGTGTTCGCAAGTAATTTGTAGTAAGTATTATTTGTTTAATATGTGTAGGTATTTTATAAAATATGTTCGTTTTTTTTTTTTGTTTATTATGTCGGCCAGTCAAAATTTTTTGTTCTGTCCGATTTGTCCAACTCTGTATATCAATTACCAGTGTAATGCCTATTGGTAGTACTGCTCATTCGGTTCGGTTGGCAGTATGACTTTTGACGTTTAAATGGCACCTGCGCAATGGGTTGCATAAGCTTTCACCGAAAAAAAATCCATCAGTTACCTGTCAAAAGTGCTTAGAGAAGTGTCTGGTGCGTATGTTTATAAATAAAAATGTTCTGCGGACTTCAAACAGTAAATTCCACGTGGCGAACGACCGAATCGTAGTCGGATTGAGTTAGTACAAAAAATAATGAAAGACAGGTAGATAGTGAAAGCGAAACGCAGTAATGAACCTAACAAATGAGATACCAGTGAGTAAAGGGGGCCTCCACTGCAGCAAGGATTCCCTCACAGACGTCTTTGGTTGGTTCCTACAGGTCCTGTTGGCCTGTCTCGCGTTCACGTGTTTGATTGGTACGTTAAGTTGTTAACTGATCGATAAACCTTTTACGGCTTCCGTAAACTTTTAGCTAAAAGATTCTGCGAACCACGGCATGAACGCAGGTCGTGGCTCATTTGGTTCTACGACACTTCGAAGCAAGGCGTCGGAGCACTTGCTATTCATTTGGCAAATGTTTGGCTCGCCGGACAGTATACCGGTGATCCTTGTACTTGGTAAGTAAAACAGTTTCAAAATGTGTTGTCGTTGTATTTATAAGTATTTTTTTTATAGGTACATCATAAATTTTCTGTTGGATTCGTCGTTAGGATTGTTAATAGTTTTTATCGGTATAAAATTTTCACAGTATTTGTCTAGAAGGAAAGGATGGGAAGCTATAAATTTTGGAGAATATGGTAAATATTTTTTGGTGTTTTACCAAATTTTGATCAGTTTTTAATATTATTAATCTCTGAGATTCTTTGACTTGAAATATCCACTAATTCAGCTCCTTGCTAATACAGGATATAAATGGGGGGTCAACAGGTCTTACCAAAACACCCCAATACCAGTCAGGCACACTCAAACACTCCTCACCCTACTAAATTTGGTATATACTTTCTAAATTGCAATTTTAGCTAATAGCTTATTTAGAAAACAAATGTTACCAGGTGAAAAGAATGTACTTGCTCTAGTTTTTTTTTTTTTTTTTTCATTAATTTCTTCCAATTTATTATGGTCTTTTTTTATAACATTTGTGTTCTATAATATTCTCTATAGACAGACTTTTCAAAGTTTTAATAATATCAATAAGGTGTTTGAATATCAGTCAAGAGACTAAATAACTTTTCTTTTTGTGTCTTTTGGACAACAGAGCTTTTGTAACTGTTTTTATTAATTTCTTTGAAAAATAAGTTCTTATTTATTTAATAAGTTCTTAATAAGAAGAAAAAATCAACATGTAAATTGTTAAAAAAACACAGCACATTAAAAGAAAAAAAAAATAAGCATTTTAAAATAACCAAAAGACAAGTAAAAGTTACATAGAACACATCAGCTGTCAGGAACAAGTTCTTTATTAGTTTTTTAGATGAAACAAATAATCTATCATATACATAAATGATAGTCATATACTATGTATTATGGACTAATAAATACTTATTTAATCTGTTATAATAATTATTATTTACAGGTAAACCACCATCTATGAACGCTTGGCTGGCCCAATGCGTTCTCTACTTAGGATTGATGATAATAGTTAAGACATCAATTACGTTATTTATGCAATTGGATTTTTGGGAGGGTGTCAAAGATTTTATCCTCTCACCAATCAACAACCCCAAAGTCGAACTGGCTTTTGTGATGCTCATCATTCCATTTTTTGTTAATGTAAGTGATCTTTTAATGATATAAAATCAAGTTTTATGCAGTTACTTACTACAGTACTTTCTTCATTCATGGTGCGGAAAATTCCATGTAATGTTTTTATTCATATTAACTTATTGCGTATTATATTATGAATAATCTGGTTTTTAGATAATGGATATTGTAAATATTATTTATTGGATATAGTGTCTATATTTTTATCACAATTATTATTAACCTTTAGTAATGCTTTCTAGAAACAACAACGCATTATGATATTATTTTTATTTTCTCTCTCTCAATAGATATTAATGTTTTGGGTCACCGACAACTTCTTGATGCACAGAAGCAGGAAGGTGTCCACATACCGTCGAAATAGTCTCGAAAGGACTTTGCTGAATAAAGTACGGGTACGGTACAGGTCGATGCGTCGCAAAGACAAGCGCAGAAACTCGGAGAGCGACATTCTTCTGTCGGCCGACGAGGAGCTCTTAGATTCGGACGACGTCATCGAACCGCACACCCCGACGAAGGTGGTCGTCACTTAAAAACAAAAATTGCATCACATTTCTCCCTCGGGGGACGGCCTCCTCGATTTGCTATCTTAAATTTGCTGTACACCCGTAGAGTGCCAAACTATAACAAAACAACGAAAATCGTTTGGATGATCGACGCAAAAAATTAAATCGACCGTTACCATTGAAAACTGTGATTGTAGAGACTGAGTTCTTTAGTTTTTAGTCGCTTAAAACAGGAAAGAACGAAGGCATAATGTATTTAATGAAATAATAATAATAATTATATTAATAGGGTAAAGTCGTTTTTAACGGATAGTTGGGTAATTGATTATTTCTTGTTTATGGGTACGTGTATTTTAATTATTTTTAAAGTGTAAATATCTTAGATGTCGTGTGTGCATTTGCAAATTTGAGATACGAATCACGAAGGTGAGTGAACGATCTACTAGTTCTGCGGATCGATAAAGAAATATATATATAAACGGATATATTTTTGTGATTTGTTTGATATTAAGGATGGATCTATCATAGCAGGTTTAAAGTGATTGTTAAGGTAACTAGAAGTTTGTGGATATCAAAGAATTATTATACATACATCTACATGAAGTAACTGCAAACTGGTAGTTACCTTAACTATAAGTTTAAACCTGTATTGATAGACCCAACCTAAGGTACGTAATTCCTTTTAAGCTTAATTATTATTCTATATACGGTATAAGTTGCATATCAAAATAAATTATATCTTATCTATATTGTTATTTTACACCTACGTTATATTGAGAAGATATCTATTTATCATATACAGGGTGATTTATCAGTCCATCAGCAAAGTTCAATAGATCAATGTTGCATACTTAATATACACTTTTGTAAATTTTCTTTTCATTTATTTATATTCAATTTGGGGCTGTTTTGTTTGAAGCCTTATTATTGTAAAGGCAATTTGACTTAAACCTTGGTGTGACCTGTATTTATAATATAAATTAAGGATATTAAGATTTAAATAAAGGTTATTAAAAATGCACTAGAAAATGTCTAGTGCCACTGTTTGGGTTTAACAATCATAATGCTCATCTGTCTCAAGTTAAATACCAATACCAATTTGCCCTCTGGCGGCAGTTGGATAAATTAAACCTTCTATAAGAAAACATTGATACTATGAAAATTGTTTTTCTTTTTGAGGGCTTTTTTATGATTGTTATGAAAAGCTTTTGACGATCTGGTTCTAATATTTGTCTAATGAACCCTGTATAGTTACTCGTAAAATTATTTGGACATTAACCACTGAAAGCAAAATACTTGATCTGTTATACAGTGTATTTGAAAGTTGTGGACAACAAATATTTGTCATATTTTCACTTTGTTATCTAAATCCCAGTATGTTGTTTTTTTTTTTACATAACTACTAAACTTTCAATCACAGTATATACTTGTGTACTTGCAATATTTTTAATACTTATATACACAACAGTGCTTATTATTCTCTGTTCTTCTGCATTTAAAATATTTTTGCGAGTAAACAAAAGAAAGTGTTTTCGTTGTTACTAACGCTATTAAGAATGGTACTCCGTCTATAAGAAATATAAAGTATATCACCAAATATTAGTCGTAATGTATTTATTGTTTTGTAATTGTTACAAGTTTTTAATGATAATACAATTGTTAAATATTTGATATGTACATAAGAAGGGAAATACATTTATTTTTAGTATTACGTTTTTCTTGTTTTACTTCGTACTTACAGTCTTATTAAATATTATATGTAACAATTTTAAATTCAAATGTTCACTTTTGGTTATGTTGAAGTGTAGTATGAATGAATCTCGGATATTTTTTTTTTTTAGTGGTAAAAGAGAAAGATATTTACAATTAAGTGACTATGTTAATCTTTTCTTAAAACTATGCAATTTAAATGAGTAACAACATTAGCAACATTTGACATGCATTTGTACCAAATGTCATATACTATTCAGGTTCCGTTATGCTATTTACAGGATAAAATAAAGTATAAAATTAACAACTTATAATAACTTCTCCAAGATAGGTCAACAAGTAAGTAACAGAACTTAAATAATGTAAACATTGCTTGAATATATAAAATTACAAATTTTTAAATCATGTCAATACTTAAATTCTGTCACACAGCGTATGTACAAATTATAAAAGTCATTTACAAAATTATTGCATATATCTCTAACATTCATTGCATGACAAGCATTTCTTTTTAATATTTATACATACTATTTCTTTAGTTACATCAAAAATAAATAAACGCCACAAAACATGCAATGCTAATTATGAAAATATACTACATAATTATCGTACTAATATATTACAAATGTTTGGCATAACTGACATAAACAGATTCGGTAAGTAATTGATATACAAAGTGAACTATACTATGGGCATTGACAACATTAGCTTCGTATTAAACTGCGCATGCGCAGTAGAATTGATGAAAATTAGCGCATGCGCCCTCGTTAATAAACGTCAAATTTGACGTTTCAAATGTCAAAATAAAAAATGTTAGGTTAATTTGACCTGTCACTTTGCATTCAGTTTTACGGTTATGTTTAGATTGTGACTATGGAAATAGAACTATTGAGCTTTGGTAGGTATTTGTGGATTGAACCCCCAATTTTCTATGAAAATGTATAATAGTATTTTATTATTCTCCAAGAAGTCATTCTTCACAAATTTAAAGATTTTAATTTAATTACACGGGGTCAACGCATAGATTACATCAAACTTCAACAAGGTATAAATAACGGTCCGCCATAACACCTAGAAAACTACAAGAACTACACAACTAACACACAACATCACCTCAGTCACTTTTCTGTACACAATTTTGTCCATAAACATCCCTAAACTACTTTGGTTGATTATTATAGTCCACATACACTCTAACCACCTCTCCAGAGTATTTCCTCTGAGAAGGCATGAAGTAGAAGTCAGGTTGCATGTCAGGTTGTTGCCTATGCCTATCATAAGCCGTCCTGGGCAGAGAAAACGTACTCCGGTCCATATTTCCAGGTGGATAACCTCCTCTAGGCCTTTGCAATGACCTGGTGTCACCCATGTAACCACCGAGGTGACTTTGTGGGTAATGATGCTGTTGCTGATGTTGCTGGTGTTGTTGCATGTGAGATCCGTTCGTCTGGGGTTTCCCCTGCGATTTACTGGCTCGCGATTGTTTGTTGGGAAGTGTTTCGCTGCGATTTTTGCCGTTGGCGTGTTTTTTCTCCTCCTCGTAGGTGTCGAATGCGTAATTGGTGTTAGCAGCTGAGTAATCCTTCCATGCGGAATTTGGTATTAGGTGGTCCTATCATGAGAGAAGCTTAGATTATTGGAAGGATGTTTTTGGAGGAGGTTATAACCTCCTTGAACTTATTAGTTCACTTTTGGTGTTTGTGAATGGCGTGAAATGTTTTATTTATTGAGGAGTGATATATGATTCAAATTTAGTACTCTTGTAGTGGTACGATTTAGTATTAAGTACTTTCATAGTGCTACATAATGTCGCATTTTTATTGTTGTTAAGAAACCTAATACTATCACAAGAAACTAATAAGAACAGCATAAGTAAGTACCAAAACCCAAATTAAGATAGTCCAACAGCACCAACCGAAGAATCAAGTGTTTTATACAAGAAGTGGTGGAGGGGGGGGGATTTGTGCAGCTTTTTTATGAATTTAGTGTGCGTGGTTAGAGCAGTAGAGGCAGAGATGCGTTATGAAACTCACCCCACCAGGCCCCGAAAGAGACTGTGTGTCCATCACCAGTTTCTGTTTCTCTCTTGTGTTGCAGCGGCCCAGTGGGGCAGCTGAGAGTTCCCTCTGTGGTAATTATTCTGGTAATAGACGGGGTCCAATTGGACACTGTACACTCTCTACAAAGCACACACGAACAATGACAACCAACCACACTTTCCCTTCTATTTCAAAATATGATGGAACTTTAAGTCAAAGTCTTACTTTTAGCCTCATGATATGTCAGTTTCATTTTTAAATTCTATACAAGAAAGAAGTAAAAAAGAAGGAAGTAAGTAGGTAGAATGAAGAGGCAAGAAGGGACGAGGAGGAAAAACTAAGAAGGAAGATGGGACAAGTAAAGAGGAACAATGAAGAAGGAAGAAGGAACAAGGAAGAAAGGACAAGAAAGAAGGAACAATGAAGAAGGGCAAGGAACAACTAGTAGGAACCAGGAACAACTAGTAGGAACCAGGAACAAGCAAGAATGAACAAGGAAGAAGAAACAATTAGAAGGAACAAGGAGGAAGGAACAAGGCAGAAGGAACAAGGAAGCAGGGACATGGAACAATGAAGAAGGAATAAGGCAGAAGAAACAAGGAACCAGGAAGAAGGAACAAGGCAGAATGGACAAAGAAGAAGGGGCAAAGAAGAAGGGATAAGGCAGAAGGAACAAGGCAGAAGAAACAAGGAACAAGAAAGAAGGAACAAGGAAAAACGAACAAAGGAAAAACAAATAAGGAAAAACGAACAAGGAAAAATGAACAAGGAAGAACGCGGAACAAAAAAGCAAGAAGGAAAAACGAGGAATAAAACAGCAAGAAGGAAAAGGGAAGAAGGAAAAACGAACAAGGAAAAGCCTAGTGGAAAAACGAACAAGGAAAAGCGAAGAGGAAAAACGAGGAATGAAAAAGCAAGAAGGAAAAACGAACAAGGAAAAAGAACAAGCAAAAACGAACAAGGAAAAGCGAAGAGGAAAAACGAGGAATGAAAAAGCAAGAAGGAAAAGCGAACAAGAAAAAGCGAAGAGGAAAAACGAGGAATGAAAAAGCAAGAAGGAAAAACGAACAAGGAAAAAGAACAAGCAAAAACGAACAAGGAAAAGCGAAGAGGAAAAACGAGGAATGAAAAAGCAAGAAGGAAAAACGAACAAGGAAAAGCGAAGAGGAAAAACGAGGAATGAAAAAGCGCAAGAAGGAAAAACGAACAAGGAAAAAGAACAAGGAAAAGCGAAGAGGAAAAACGAGGAATGAAAAAGCAAGAAGGAAAAACGAACAAGGAAAAAGAACAAGGAAAAGCGAAGAGGAAAAACGAGGAATGAAAAAGCAAGAAGGAAAAACGAACAAGGAAAAAGAACAAGGAAAAGCGAAGAGGAAAAACGAGGAATGAAAAAGCAAGAAGGAAAAACGAACAAGGAAAAAGAACAAGCAAAAACGAACAAGGAAAAGCGAAGAGGAAAAACGAGGAATGAAAAAGCAAGAAGGAAAAACGAACAAGGAAAAGCGAAGAGGAAAAACGAGGAATGAAAAAGCAAGAAGGAAAAACGAACAAGGAAAAAGAACAAGGAAAAGCGAAGAGGAAAAACGAGGAATGAAAAAGCAAGAAGGAAAAACGAACAAGGAAAAGCGAAGAGGAAAAACGAGGACTGAAAAAGCAAGAAGGAAAAACGAACAAGAAAAAAGAACAAGGAAAAGCGAAGAGGAAAAACGAGGAATGAAAAAGCAAGAAGGAAAAACGAACAAGGAAAAAGAACAAGGAAAAGCGAAGAGGAAAAACGAGGAATGAAAAAGCAAGAAGGAAAAACGAACAAGGAAAAAGAACAAGCAAAAACGAACAAGGAAAAGCGAAGAGGAAAAACGAGGAATAAAAAAGCAAGAAGGAAAAACGAACAAGGAAAAGCGAAGAGGAAAAACGAGGAATGAAAAAGCAAGAAGGAAAAACGAACAAGGAAAAAGAACAAGGAAAAGCGAAGAGGAAAAACGAGGAATGAAAAAGCAAGAAGGAAAAACGAACAAGGAAAAGCGAAGAGGAAAAACGAGGAATGAAAAAGCAAGAAGGAAAAACGAACAAGGAAAAGCGAAGAGGAAAAACGAGGAATGAAAAAGCAAGAAGGAAAAACGAACAAGGAAAAAGAACAAGGAAAAGCGAAGAGGAAAAACGAGGAATGAAAAAGCAAGAAGGAAAAACGAACAAGGAAAAAGAACAAGGAAAAGCGAAGAGGAAAAACGAGGAATGAAAAAGCAAGAAGGAAAAAAGAACAAGCAAAAACGAACAAGGAAAAGCGAAGAGGAAAAACGAGGAATGAAAAAGCAAGAAGGAAAAACGAACAAGGAAAAGCGAAGAGGAAAAACGAGGAATGAAAAAGCAAGAAGGAAAAACGAACAAGGAAAAAGAACAAGGAAAAGCGAAGAGGAAAAACGAGGAATGAAAAAGCAAGAAGGAAAAACGAACAAGGAAAAGCGAAGAGGAAAAACGAGGAATGAAAAAGCAAGAAGGAAAAACGAACAAGGAAAAAGAACAAGGAAAAGCGAAGAGGAAAAACGAGGAATGAAAAAGCAAGAAGGAAAAACGAACAAGGAAAAGCGAAGAGGAAAAACGAGGAAGGAAATACCTAGAAGGAAAAAGGAAGAAGAAGGAAAATGGAAGAAGGATAACAAACAGCTACTCCACATTTCTTTAAAATTTCATAAATTCACGCAATGTTAGAAATCAAGCTCCATAACAAGCTGTATCCTGTTTATATGATTCATTTATAAATTCTGTACAAGATATGTTAGTAACAAGGCAAGGACGTCAAACAAGCAAACGGAATTGTTATGAACCTACTTGCCCTGTATGGTATATGTCAGGTCACAGAGCCGTTACCTTATGACTGGAGGACGATCTGCTGGAGGTCTTGTAGATGGTGCAACTAGCTTGAACGATCGCAACCAGTACAAGCGCAGCGATGCAACCCAGCACCAAGTATAGTTTGGTCTCTGATAGATTGAAGAACCCAGTTGACTTCGTGGACGACGTATCGGAAGTTATTATGTTGGATGTAACTAAAATTAAGAAGAAATAACGTCGATTTTTCTTTGCCAAATCACTCCCTTAATCACTCACTTGCTTGTGACTCGAATTCTAAATAGTTCCTGTCCACCATAAACGAACCAACGGAACCACTCAGCAAGGACTCACGGATGATCTTCTGCACTTGTTCGTCGTGTTTGCTGTCATCATCAATGGCACGACCCTTGTCCAAAGAGTTCTTGTCGACTTGCAGTTGCATCTTGGCTATGATGTTGTTCCGTTCTCTGTACAAAAAAATTTTATTTAGTTACTAAAAACTAAAAGTTATTTAGTCTTGGCAATCAACCTCTTGCAACTTACTCTTTCAGATCCATGATCTTGATCTTCTTGTAACCAGGGATCTTCTTGAACAACGGTTTGAAGTTCTCGTTGATATTGTTGGTGAGATCTTCAAAGTCTGTCGTGTTCGGTTTCGGTAAATGAAAGTTCTCTCCTAGGTTGACGATCTTTAGTTTGACGTTGTATCGCAGACCTGATGGTGCTTCACCATCGGAGATGATATTGCTTTCGTCTGGAAGGTGAAGGATTAAATTAATGAGAGAAAACCCTTGAAACAGCAGCATGCTCAGTAAGCGGACTGAGCATGCTGCTGGTTCAAGATTATTGTATTGATAAACAGGACAGATTTTGGATTTTTGTTGTAAACTGTTTGCTCAAAAATCTCTGATAACAAAGATGAAAGTTGTCAATGGTATACTGAAAACACTATTTTGTCTTGTAACCATTATTACGTACCTAATTCATTGTCACATGATCTGATGCAGATCTTCTCCATGGACACATAAGGCGGTCTTGTATGCTTCGTGATTTTCTTGTTAACAAAGTTGTAGTTTCCACCGCTGGCCGGGAAAAACATGTACAAACAATCGTCTTCACTGAACGAAAGATCCTAGAGAAACACAATAATTAGCCAATCCATAACCATCCTTAAAACTCGTCATTACCCTAGAATCAACTGATGTCCTCTTCCTGGAGAACCTCAACGTCATCTCCCCATCGATAACACTCCCGTTGATGTTATAAACGTCTTGTGATTCATCTAGTTTAACACCAGTCAAAGAATAATTCTCTATCCATGTATCCATAACGAAGGTTTTGCCTAATTCATCCACCCAACCAATGATTGCGTCAGTGTTGACCTGTGGGGAGAGTACAAATAGGAATTTGAGGATGATATATTAGGTTTTGAAATGTTAAAACGTCTTAAAACGGCGGTTTGGACTTACCATGCTCTCATCCTTTGAGAATGCAATGCCCGTCCATTTGTCTATGTCTTTGGTGGTAATGGTGAACTGGATCTCATCATTTCTTGATGTGTACTTCCATTCCGCATAGTAGTCACAGGTGTGATTTTCTGGATTGCAACGTTTCGGCATACGCCAGTTACCTATGCACTCTGCACCTTCCTTTGGTTTTGTAGTCTTCTCTGTAATCGTTAATTTGGTCGAAATGTTTAAATATTTGAAGTAATACTACAAAGTTTCATTCAAAACTACATATAGTCCTTTGTAGTTGATGACTGGTGGGTGTGACTTAATAATTTACTCATTGCAACTAAATTTATCTTGAATCAAGCTTCTACTGAGAAAATTTTGTCTTGGCTGAAGTGGATAGTTATTTCGTGGATATGGAAATCAACCGTTGTTTTGATTCAAAGTGTATACAACTTGGTAATGATGAAGGACCTTACCCATAAAATCAATAAGCAGATATCCTCTCTGCTTCTTATGTCCATGATACTTCAGCTCATCTGCCTTGTAGAAATCCTTAACCGCGGCGGTTCCAGCTTCAATACTGGACTTGGGGAAGTGGACGTACTTCCCTGGTTCCTGACCTTTGGCCCAGACGACGTGCATGAACTCGTCATCGATGGAGTGATCGGCAGGTTCCTTTGCGGTCAGTTTCTTCCTGAAGAGAATCGTCGTTACGCCATCTGATTCAAAGCCGATAGCGGCAGTGAGGTCGTTCTTTCCGCCCCAATAAACATCCGGCTTGGGCGTGGACCTGTCTCTGGTGTAATAATCTCCGATTCTGTTGTAGTCGCCTCTGGCCATACCAATTACCATGTCGTTGCAATCCATCGGATTGAATTCCGGCGCTGCAATTTTATTAGATTATTGCTGAGGATGGAGAGTATTGCTCGCCGTTTGAATGAGGAATTGTTGCCGTTTGTAAGAAATTGTTGCTCGATTAGGCGCGGTCAATTATTTCGCTGAGCGGTGAACGAAGACCCCGCTGAGATTTTGCAATCTTGGCAGTATGAATTGTCAGATGGAGAAGTTATGATTGAAATTCTACGAAACTAGGATATAGCGAGCGATTTTAAGGTGAACACCAATAACTTTTGTGGTCGAATTTGATAATTCTTTGATGTTATCGACAAATTTGTCGGTATTCTACCTAGATAATACAATAATTATTACATGTTGCTTAGCAACATCAAGAAGATTTGCTTTCAATAAGTGCGTATAGTTCTGGAGTGTGTCTGGAGCCCACACTCAAATTCTGTGCTGTTTTGTAAACGAACTCCAACATAATATTAAGTACATAATTACAATATTTTAGTACATATTTTATACATATTAGTAAACAAACTAACAACAAAGTGAGCAATCAACTATAAGAAAATCAAATCTTTAGTAAAAACTGTACTACCATTGCTTTACAACAAATTACAGGAACAAGTTCAGTTCAAGGAACAAGCATAACCTGCATTTTGGCTCATATACAGTAAAATTCACCAGTGACATTTTCAACAGACACCTTTTTCTTTTTGTATATCTATTTCGTAATATTTTAAGTGATGACTGATGAGTCATACGCACCACTAGTGAATCCTACTACAATATACAACCCGCCATGCAAATAAAACTTGATCCTGGAACCATTAAAACCAATAATAACAGAATATACAAGTGCAAAAGACACCGTAATATACAATACCTTGTTTTCTTGGTGGTGCATGCTTTGTGGTCTCTGGATAGTTAGCTTTGGGTTCCGGCTCGGAATTAGGCTCGGCTGCCGGTTCAGAACTGGGTTCCGGCTCGGAGTTCGGTTCCGGTTCGGATTTGGGTTCCGGTTCCGGTTCGGATTTAGGTTCCGGTTCCGGTTCGGATTTAGGTTCGGGTTCCGACGTGGGTTCCGGTTCGGATTTCGGTTCTGCAACCGGTTCAGAAGTAGGCTCAGAGATAGGTTCCGGTTCGGATTTGGGTTCTGGTTCCGGTTCGGATTTAGGTTCCGGTTCCGGTTCGGATTTAGGTTCGGGTTCCGACGTGGGTTCCGGTTCGGATTTCGGTTCTGCAACCGGTTCAGAAGTAGGCTCAGAAATGGGTTCCGGTACAGAGGTGGGTTCCGGTTCGGATTTAGGTTCGGGTTCTGAGGTGGGTTCCGGTTCGGGTTCGGATTTAGGTTCAGGTTCTGTGGTGGGTTCTGGTTCGGATTTAGGTTCGGGTTCTGTGGTGGGTTCCGGTTCTGGCGCTACTGTGGGTTCCACTATTTCTACAAGAAATTAAGAAGACCAACCCCCGTTAACTACATGTTATATAGAAATTATGTGCATTGAAAATTAGCTTTTCTATAGCTTGTATTGTTATATAGCGTTGCTATTAAAATTGCTAATAAATCAGATCTAGAATATAACTAAAACGTTATGTCTTTACGTGTATATTATGTCAAGTTCAAAATGAAATTTTGCTGTGATTTTGTAAAACGTGGGAACGAGATATCATTTGTGATTTGACAGGTATAGGTTATGTTCATGATATAATGATATAGGCAATAGGTACAGAAGATACGACAACTTAACGTTTTATTTTCGTTCGTTGTTTCTTTTGACGTCTACGCTGTGGCAGTTCGGATGGTTTGACTGTTAGTGACTTTATCTTTTAGTAATTGTAGTTACTAAGTTGGCACCAAACATAACCTCAATGCGTTGACACGCCGGTGTTTATTATATAAAACGGGGTGCCACTACAACATGTTATGTTTGTAGACAAAAATTCCTAAGAAGTTACTAGAATCGCATGATGGCTAGAATTGCGGGTTTGAATTAGCAATACATATCCTGTTAGAAAATGATATATTGACAAATATTCACTCATTGCATTAAATAATTAAAACGGATGTAAGCATATAATTAGTGTATTTTTGTTTGAATTAATAAAATGTTTCATTTATTCACGTTGTACTTTTGAGCTTGACATTCATCTGACGTTTACTTACCACACTACGTCATCAATATGGCGGCCGACCTGCGCAATATCGTATCTTCTAAAGTCATTGTATCATGGTTCGTGTATAAGTTTACTTTAATAATAATTTTACCAAATACCATATGGCAGTACTAGTTAAACGTTTTAGTTATAGTACAATCCAGAATGTTACTAATTGTGTACCGTTTGTCTCAGTTACTTACAAAAGCTCATTAAATCGAAAGTTAATAGTGAGCAATACTGTTAATTATGCAGCAAATGCAAACAACGAAGTAGAAATTGATTGATGAAATTGTGAAGCAATCCGTGAAGAAATAATCGCCTAAATCGGTACAATCGGCACACGGATCAGCACAAGTTTATGGTTATTCCGGCCAAATGTTCAGCCATAAAAAATGCACTACTACGTTCTTGTGCGAATTGCATCAGTGCACCTCTAGATGTCGCAACGTTATCTACTACTGTTTCTATTCTTTCTCAACGTACGTATAGCTGTGTAAAGATAACTATCTTACCGGTATTTGCTTGCCTTCTCTTCCTGCCTGCAATAAAAGAAACAATTCCGTTTTAAACCTAGATTCCTAAATTAGCTAGCATTTGTAATTCGAACCGAAATAAAATCATTCAACAGTTTCAACACTTACCTTTCTTTATGCTAACTTGATACGAAACACTCGTAGTCACGGTACCATCCTCAAAATCGTCTTTAATAGCCCTTGACGCCGACCTTCTCGCATACAAAGACCTTCTGGTGGTTGGTTCTGGCTCACTAGCAGGTTCCGATGTCGGTTCAGGCTCGCTCGTAGGCTCAGGTTCACTTTTGGGTTCCGGTTCAGGTTCGGACGTCGGTTCTGGTTCCGCGTTGGGTTCCGGTTCGCTGTTGGGTTCCGGAGCAGGTTCAGCAACCGGAGCTTTCGTTTCTTTCGGTGGGAATTTGATCAGAGGGAAATTTCGACAAGCTGGAGTTAAAGTCAATGGTCTCCAACCAACAGCTGCATAACTCGTGGTGTTTACCACGATAACCACCTCGATTTCTTTCTGTTTGGGTAAGATTTTCCAGTATAGGTTGAAGTCTTTGCTTAGTTCGCGTTTTCGATAGGTTTCTAGCTTGATTTGGGTGGCGTTCATTGGAGATCCTGAAGAATTTTATTGGTTAGATCTTTTGTTGTGTATACAGAGGGAAAAATTTATTTGATACTACATTTGTATTCACAGAAAGATCATTTGGTTGGTTCAAGTAAAATATAAAGTTCTCAGAGTAAGAATATGATTTTTTTGATGTTCCAAGTATTACGTTTTCTTGTTTTAAGTATGAAAGAAAGCAGTTCCTTCATACTTAACGTAAAAGGAATTATGTCGGTTTTAAGCGATACGATACTTTTGGGTCAAGAAACTATTTGTTCGTTGAAGCGTGTATATTTTTCAGCCAACAAAATGTTGTTGTTGTAAAACGAACGTCTTACTCTTTGGTGTATGTGGAAGAATAATATTTTCTTCGTCAGAGCAAAATATACTCAACATAAACATACCAAACTCTCAAACCAGAAGAATAACTAGCTGTTGAAATAACTACATAACAATTCTTATTACAATAAAATATTATTTGGATAGCAAAAATATCCTCTTCATGCTACAGTATATACGCAAGAACATTTTTTTATGATATCCAAGACTAGAGTTCTCTCTGTGCAGGCTATTCTACTACAATCCTAGTTTTCCTCATAATCCTTGTAAGTCACCCATGAAATAAAACACTTATGCATAGATGTAAACAAACAATATACGAACACTCAATATCGTCGAACTTATATAGCGGTAATATGTGGCAAAATACGCGAGAAACTGTGAGCGCCATCTGTAAAGTAATTGCACAACTATCTATGTATCTCTCAGAGTAAGAATCTTGGGTCAAGAAACTGTTTTTTCGTTGAAGCATATATATTTTTCGCACAACGAAATATTTTTGTTGTAGACGAACGTCTACTTTTTCAATAAAGAATAACTTTTTCTTTGTCAGAAAAATATACTTCACATAAACATCTCTGTGTAGGTTTTGATGTTTTGTCTGATCTTGTACTTACTTTTTGTGCATCCAACGCCAAAATATCCCATTTGGCAGAAGCACTGCTTCTCTGGTGCTGTTGTTGCTTGGATGTCCACGCATTTTCCTCTTGGACCGCAGTCTTTATCATCGTTGCATTCGTTCTTGAATTGGCATCGTTCGCCATAGTACAGCTTGTCGCATTTGCAACTGTTGAGGTAGAATTTTCCATGGTTGCTGCATGATTCTCTATACTCCTTTTCTACAATTTGAATACAAGCAATTAAAGAAATTTTTTTCTCTTCCGCAACGTATGTATACATAAGTAAATCTTCCACTTACTGGTTTTGATATCGACATCAGCACATGACCAGAACTTATAGCCCTCCCCCCATTCGCTGGCCTGCCTGAGAAGCCTCAAGGTGCAGTTCATGCACGTGTAATTCGGTGGTAACTGTACCTCAAACCTCTGCGCCCTGTAAATTTGTTCAATTTTTACGTTCTGTGGCAATAAATTCTAGGAATACTCACGTTCCATCATCTGATACGTATTGTGAGCCGTTTATTGTGGGCGTTAAGTCTAAAACAGGCCTCTCAAGCTCATCGAGCATTTGTATCTTGAAACCGCCCTATGAGAGTCGAAGGAAGATGTTTATTGTCGAGTTGAGGTGATATTTTGTGTGTACTTACCCTGTGTGGGTAGCCTAAGTGCCAGGAGACGTTGAATTTACTGCCAGATGAGAAAGACGTCCGTGATATACCTATAAGCAAAAGAATTGAGGAGTTAGTGTTTGTGTGGGATCGTTTTTTATCTTTTTCTTGAAAATCGTCGTCTGGCAACTCGTTGTAATTGTTTATTGTCTTGGTCAGTAGGTTTTCTGTTGTAGATATTTTTTTAATATGTGTGTTCGTATATGAGAACCATGTCTCGTTGTATAGTGCTGGATTCAGCTGCTGTTCATCAGATTTATATTTATTTTGATGGTGTTAGTTTTAATTTTGTGAAGGAGACGAATGTTGCAGAGTAACAACATAATCTTCTGATTTCTTACAATTAAAGTGCTATGTTTTAGTCTCATACATAAAGCTACTCCAACAGTTCGCACATACCCAATTGACTCTTGTGGGCGGTACAAATAACTCAACAAAAATAGTATATTATTATACAAGTTTTATAAGACATCAAATTGGCGCATGAGTTGTTTGGGGCACGAGGGGCGCCAGCGACGAGTGCCCCAAATGAACGAATGCGCCAATATGTCTTATAAAACGAGTGTAATATACTATTTTTTCTACTTTGCGTCATTAAATTATAAAAATTTAGAAGTATATTAGGTAAAATTCCAATCTAGAGTATTTATGGGTGCAACCGTTGGTAATACTGTCATCTGTCACTTAAATTCGAATATCTGTGAAAAGGTAATTATTGATAATTCTTATATACCATCATATACTAGTAGTACGAAACCTAGGATGCAACACGCATGTTTAAATATGTATAAAAATATACATACTTCGCAGTTTGTGCGATTCTAAAAAATCAGTTTGTGCTTATTTTTGTGGTTATGTGTATTTTCGTTTGACATGCATTTGATATCAATGTCAACAATCTTAGAAAAAAGTTACTAAAAACGGTGTTACAATTTGCTAATTGTAACACCGAAAACAGTGTTACAATGTGTGGATTGTGAATGCAAAGTAGAAAATAGTATATTATTATACAAGTTTTATAAGACGTCAAATTGGCGCATGAGTTGTTTGGGGCACGAGGTGCGCCAGCGACGAGTGCCCCAAATGAACCAATCCGCCAATATGTCTTATAAAACGAGTGTAATATACTATTTTTTCTACTTTGCGTCATTAATTTTATAAAAATTTAGATTTATATTATGTAAAATTCCAATCTAGAGTATTTATGGGTGCAACCGTTGGTAACACTGTCATCTGTCACTTAAATTCAAATATCTGTGAAAAAGTAATTATTGATAATTATTATATACCATCATATACTAGTAGTACGAAACCTAGGATGCAACACGTATGATTAAATATGTATAAAAATATACATACTTCGCAGTTTGTGCGATTCTAAAAAATCAGTTTGTGCTTACTTTTGTGGTTATGTGTATTTTCGTTTGACATGCATTTGATATCAATGTCACCAATCTTAGAAAAAAGTTACTAAAAACGGTGTTACAATTTGCTAATTGTAACACCGAAAACAGTGTTACAATGTGTGCATTGTGAATGCAAAGTAGAAAAAAGATTTTTACCGTATGAAACCATTTCTGCAAGAGAACTGTGGATCGATGGAGACCTTTTACAGTAATTTCAGTAATCTCTATATACTAATTTCTATATTATCTTTAGAAGGAGAAACATATTTTATTGTAAAATCACAAAAATATCAATTAATAGTTTATATGATCATCCTAACGCAGAACCTAGGCAGTTTCCGATCTTCACACTATGTGTCTTTTTCCATCGATCCGGTTAAGCAATGCACGCCTACTCAACACTCCGGAGTTTGCCGGAGTTATGCAGTTTGCGGCCTTGGGTGACCGAGTGAATCACCGCTCACCTCCGCAGACGCATACGCTAACCCACACTAACGAGATTAACTAACAGCGATGGCGATTATACCGGCAAACGACGTACGACCAGTTAAACCTCTCCCAGATGAGGATAACGCCGATGACAAGAGGAATCCGGAATCAATTAGCAGTAGAATTGACGTCATCTGAATAGCAAAGAGCCGCGCAACGAGTAATGGTGCTTATTTATAGTTAGTTGGGTACCTGGAATCCCATAATGATGAGCATATAATGAGGATGAGCGAATAGCTCGTAAGAATAAATAAATTTATTGCAGATTGCGTAAGGACTGCGGTATTGACGAGCAACAATAGAATTTGTTAGATTGAATTAGCTGTGTGAAGTTAGCAACAAAAGCCAGCAACAAAATTTTTTCATTCATCCGATTGCAATGAACTATACGCCGTTGGAAAGCCCATGACGAGCTGAGTCTACCATAGTTATTGCAATGGGATCAATTAATAACTACTACCTAAAAAATTAAAAAGAAAGTCAAAATTTCAATGAATTTCCATATCTTTAGAACCGCATATCTTCGCCAATATGTACTTCATTATAGTTATTAAGTGTAACACCAATCAAAAGCGCAAGCTTCGGTTATACTACCATAGTTATTGCAACCCAAAATTTTGCTAATTAGTGCCTCACATAAATTAATCAAATATGAGATTTTTAACGTCCGGGCACCATATGTAGTCCCACCTAAATTAAGTTAAACAAACGTATTCGCTTTGTGTGATCATATCGATAAATACATCAAAAGATAGCTGAGACCTTCCTCTACCCATCATAGTTAGTGCAGAACAAAATTATAACAATTAGCGGGTGAAATAAATTAGAGAATTCCAGACACTTTTTCCATCGGCTATTGGTCGACGGCGAACAGCGCTATGTAAATCCGTTTGTGTAAACTTTTTACAAGATGAAATCATATCGATATATACATCAAAAGATAGCTGAGACTTCCACCTATCTACCATAGTTATTGCAACGCAAATTTTTAACAATTAGTGGATTAAATGAATTAATGAATTCCAATCACTTTTTCCATCTGCTATTGGTCGGCGACGAACGGTGCTATCTAAATCCGTTTGTGCAAACGTTTTACAAGATTAAATCATATCGATATATACATCAAAAGATAGCTGAGACTTCCACCTATCTACCATAGTTATTGCAACGCAAATTTTTAACAATTAGTGGATGAAATGAATTAATGAATTTCAGACACTTTTTCCATCGGCTATTGGTCGACGGCGAACAGCGCTATGTAAATCCGTTTGTGCAAACTTTTTACAAGATTAAATAATATCGATATATACATCAAAAGATAGCTGAGACTTCCACCTATCTACCATAGTTATTGCAACGCAAATTTTTAACAATTAGTGGATGAACTGAATTAATGAATTCCAGTCACTTTTTCCATCGGCTATTGGTCGGCGACGAACGGTGGTATCTAAATCCTTTTGTGCACACTTTTCGCGTGATTAAATCATATCGGTATACACATCAAATGATAGCTGAAACTTCCATTTACCTACCATAGTTATTGCAACGCAAATTTTTAACAATTAGTGGGTGAAATAAATTAATGAATTCAAGGCACTTTTTCCATCGGCTATTGGTCGGCGGCGAACGGTGGTATCTAAATCCTGTTGTGCAAACTTTTTGTGTGATTAAATCATATCGGTATACACATCAAATGATAGCTGAAACTTCCATTTACCTACCATAGTTATTGCAACGCAAATTTTTAACAATTAGTGGATGAAATAAATTAATGAATTCTAGTCACTTTTTCCATCGGCTATTGGTCGGCGGCGAACGGTGGTATCTAAATCCTTTTGTGCAAACTTTTTGCGTGATTAAATCATATCGGTATATACATCAAATGATAGCTGAAACTTCCACCTACCTACCATAGTTATTGCAATGCAAATTTTTAACAATTAGTGGGTGAAATAAATTAATGAATTCAAGGCACTTTTTCCATCGGCTATTGGTCGGCGGCGAACGGTGGTATCTAAATCCTTTTGTGCACAGTTTTCGTGTGATTAAATCATATCGGTATACACATCAAATGATAGCTGAAACTTCCATTTACCTACCATAGTTATTGCAACGCAAATTTTTAACAATTAGTGGGTGAAATAAATTAATGAATTCAAGGCACTTTTTCCATCGGCTATTGGTCGGCGGCAAACGGCGGTATCTAAATCCTTTTGTGCACACTTTTCGCGTGATTAAATCATATCGGTATACACATCAAATGATAGCTGAAACTTCCATTTACCTATCATAGTTATTGCAATGCAAATTTTTAACAATTAGTGGGTGAAATAAATTAATGAATTCAAGGCACTTTTTCCATCGGCTATTGGTCGGCGGCGAACGGTGGTATCTAAATCCTTTTGTGCACAGTTTTCGTGTGATTAAATCATATCGGTATACACATCAAATGATAGCTGAAACTTCCATTTACCTATCATAGTTATTGCAATGCAAATTTTTAACAATTAGTGGGTGAAATAAATTAATGAATTCAAGGCACTTTTTCCATCGGCTATTGGTCGGCGGCGAACGGTGGTATCTAAATCCTTTTGTGCACAGTTTTCGTGTGATTAAATCATATCGGTATACACATCAAATGATAGCTGAAACTTCCATTTACCTACCATAGTTATTGCAACGCAAATTTTTAACAATTAGTGGGTGAAATAAATTAACGAATTCAAGGCACTTTTTCCATCGGCTATTGGTCGGCGGCAAACGGCGGTATCTAAATCCTTTTGTGCACACTTTTCGCGTGATTAAATCATATCGGTATACACATCAAATGATAGCTGAAACTTCCATTTACCTATCATAGTTATTGCAATGCAAATTTTTAACAATTAGTGGGTGAAATAAATTAATGAATTCAAGGCACTTTTTCCATCGGCTATTGGTCGGCGGCGAACGGTGGTATCTAAATCCTTTTGTGCACAGTTTTCGTGTGATTAAATCATATCGGTATACACATCAAATGATAGCTGAAACTTCCATTTACCTACCATAGTTATTGCAACGCAAATTTTTAACAATTAGTGGGTGAAATAAATTAATGAATTCAAGGCACTTTTTCCATCGGCTATTGGTCGGCGGCAAACGGCGGTATCTAAATCCTTTTGTGCACACTTTTCGCGTGATTAAATCATATCGGTATACACATCAAATGATAGCTGAAACTTCCATTTACCTATCATAGTTATTGCAATGCAAATTTTTAACAATTAGTGGGTGAAATAAATTAATGAATTCAAGGCACTTTTTCCATCGGCTATTGGTCGGCGGCGAACGGTGGTATCTAAATCCTTTTGTGCACAGTTTTCGTGTGATTAAATCATATCGGTATACACATCAAATGATAGCTGAAACTTCCATTTACCTATCATAGTTATTGCAATGCAAATTTTTAACAATTAGTGGGTGAAATAAATTAATGAATTCAAGGCACTTTTTCCATCGGCTATTGGTCGGCGGCGAACGGTGGTATCTAAATCCTTTTGTGCACAGTTTTCGTGTGATTAAATCATATCGGTATACACATCAAATGATAGCTGAAACTTCCATTTACCTACCATAGTTATTGCAACGCAAATTTTTAACAATTAGTGGGTGAAATAAATTAACGAATTCAAGGCACTTTTTCCATCGGCTATTGGTCGGCGGCAAACGGCGGTATCTAAATCCTTTTGTGCACACTTTTCGCGTGATTAAATCATATCGGTATACACATCAAATGATAGCTGAAACTTCCATTTACCTATCATAGTTATTGCAATGCAAATTTTTAACAATTAGTGGGTGAAATAAATTAATGAATTCAAGGCACTTTTTCCATCGGCTATTGGTCGGCGGCGAACGGTGGTATCTAAATCCTTTTGTGCACACTTTTCGCGTGATTAAATCATATCGGTATACACATCAAATGATAGCTGAAACTTCCATTTACCTACCATAGTTATTGCAATGCAAATTTTTAACAATTAGTGGGTGAAATAAATTAATGAATTCAAGGCACTTTTTCCATCGGCTATTGGTCAGTGTCAGGTATTGGGAGGACGTTTTGTTTATTTCATTATTGGTATTAACATAGGCTATTTAATAAAATAGATATAAATAGGTATAAATTAATATTTTGCAAGGAATCTTTTGAATTCGAGTAGAATTAAAATTCATAAAGGAAGTGCATTCTGCATGCTATTTTACTAATCACGTCATGCACCCATAGACAAAACTGCATTGAGCCATATCCGTTCCTTCACACACCTAGCACTGATCATTATCTGCAATATTTTCTTTCCGTTCTTACGTAAAAACAAACAAACATTGTTTACTTTACGTCTCTTCGGTCAACGTTCTTGCAAAACAACAACAACCAACCGTCGCTGATGTTTGTAATTCCAAAGCGTTAGGATTTTTACCTCACCAATGAATTACTGATAATTAATAGACAAGCGCTTTTACAACCGCATTTTAACAAGCGCAAATTACAATAGACATTCCAAAGAGATTTATTTCTTACAGGTTGCATTCCGCAATAAATTAAAAAGTCTCAAATGAGTGAATAACTCGCCAGGAGAATTATTCACCTCACCTGAGAATGCAGACTGACGTGACTAGTCACTTTTTTTGCTTAGCCTAGTGCAAATTAACACCTTCCTATTGTTAGTTATACCTCTAGTTGTAGTATAGAAAAGAGAAATTGTTAAATTACAATGGTTATGACGGACGGTGCTAATTGTATACGATTAACGGTGAAATTGGAGATAGGTAGTTATTATATACTTTTGCTTGTTCGCAGGCGTTGTTTTCATTTTAGTTCATTGTTCCAGTTTAATTTGATTAAGAACCGGGCTTGTTAGTGTTGTTAACTTTTCAATTGATATTTATTTATGCGATCCGCGATACCAATTAACGGTACCTCTTAATTGTTGTTTGTTGTTTATGTTCCATTGTTCTATAGTTGCGGATGTTGAGCGTGAATTTAAATTTTTATATTAGTTTAGCACGTTATAATACACGCTTGTAAACATTATCTGAAACAGCAGTACGCCTGAACGAACGAAAGAGTCGCCGCTCTGGTGGTGAAAGCATTAACTACTAATTCATAATTTGTGTGGTATAGGATTTAGAGAGAATAATTTTGCCGGTATTTAAATCTAAAAGATGAAAAACGACAAAAAAGAAGCAGCAGAAGTAAGACCTATTGTTGCGTTCCACAATGCAATTCATATCACAGCGAGGGCTTGCCATTTCACACGTTTCCTCAAGGGAAAAGGTTACACAGTGAGTGGCGACGTGTACTAAAAATTGGCAAAAATGTCTAAAGGCATTTGCTAGTGTGTTCAAAGCATTTTCTAAAAGAAAATTTGTACACGAACAAATCTAGTTGAGTGTACAGTAAAGGAATCATATTGTTTTTAAGTTTGACGTATGGCGGATCTAACCTCAAAATGAAACGTTTTTATTAACAAATCCACATACAGTCACATTTTCCTGCTGCAAATAACTTTTCTCTTTCTCCAAGGTGTTGTCCCTGATAATATGTATACATATTTTTTCAATAAGGGTTCCCAAAATACTTGTAAATACTCGTCAGAGTAATTAAAGTCATTAGCGCCCTCTACATTCCCTCGTTCAGGCGATTCAAGAATACAAGACGCAACATTAATTATATTTATATTTTTCCATTCACTGATATTAGTGAAGTAATTAGTATTATAGTTATGGGGAAAAGAAATTAGGTACAAAATTTGAATTGGCATCTAAACCAATTTATAACAAGACCGACAAAACGAATCTATGCCACCTCGTCCACTTCTCCTAACTAACACGCAATTTCCTCAATTTCGATAGCTACCAACCATTAAATTAAACAGTTCCCAGACAATTAATTTGTAGATAAAGACCGCTTTCCTAATGCATATATGTCAAGAACCTACCTGGTGGCATTCCGCATGGTGCCTTCGTCCTGACGCTATCCAAAAAGTCCAGATCATACTTCCTGGCAGGTGGAAACGTGAGAGAAACGTGCGCGAGCACAAATCCAAATTGGCACAAGCCGATCGTCAACAACAGCACTTTAAGGAGACTTTCTGGTCCCATTTTTACGCAATCACTACCGCACTCTGTTGACGGAAACTTTCACTCGCATAACTGTCGACCACTAAATCTTCTTCTGTTGGTCAACGTCTTTCACGGTGTATACTCGCAACACCTCCGGCCACACGATTCCTTCTGCAAATAAAGAGAAAGAACGATAAAGAGAATTATTGATTGTAACATCCAAAGAAATCGAGCTGACTAGTGCGAGTGAGAGTGTGCCGATGTGTTTCATTCTAGCCGACTCTATTATGAAAGAACGCCCGAAGGAGTTGGCATTCTTGAAATACGCGCGTGCAGAGAACCTGTTATTACAACTATTCCTCTATGGCGTCGATAAGGTGTACGCTCTAAGCAGAATGCTTGGCTATATCCAAGAACATGCGTTTTCATAATGAAGTTAGCTTCTCTCATTGCCCAATGTTGGCCAGGATGCAATGACTTTAGAAGATACGATATTGCGCAGGTCGGCCGCCATATTGATGACGTAGTGTGGTACGTAAACGTCAGATGAATGTCAAACGCAAAAGTACAACGTGAATAAATGAAACATTTTATTAATTCAAACAAAAATACACTAATTATATGCTGTTTTAATTATTTAATGAAACGAGTATTTGTCCAGTGAGTGAATATTTGTTTGCCAATATATCATTTTCTAACAGGAAATTTCGGAACAAGAAATATCCTTCATATTGAATTTTACGGTAAGTGCTACAGCCAGAGTATCAGCATTCAATCTTGATCTCTCGAACTAAAATAAAACGTTAGGTTGTCGTATCTTCTGTATATCATTGTGTCATGACACTAAAGCCACTTTTACATCTGTGCAAGTTGCAACTCAAACGCGCAATTCTAGCCATGCGATTCTAGTAACTTTTTAGGAATGTTGGTCTACCAACATAAAATGTTGTAGTGGCACCCCGTTTTATATAATAAACACCGGCGTGTCAACGCATTGAGGTTATGTCTCGTGCCAACTTAGTAACTACTAGCTCTGTGTATATGTCAAAATTTTCGACTTTAGTTATTGGGCATTCTAGAAATATGTGATTAAGGCTTCCCACCTGTCCACATTCGCAATATGGACATTTTAGGATACATTTTAGGTTATCTGCTATCTGTTACTGTTGTTACGAATGTCCGGCAGGGGTCGTTTCGGGTTTGACGTTACTGTGGTAATAGCAGCAAAACACGGGTCGACAAAAATCGATTTTTTGGATCGAAAATTGTTTTTAAGGCCGTTTTTTTGCTCAAAACTCTTTGCGAAGGGTATTTAGAGGGATCTTATCGTAAGACATGAGAGCGAGCGGCTTTTATAAGGTCGGCAGGAACGGATAAAAAATGTAAATTTTTGACGTTCATCGATCCGCTTGTCGGAATTTCTAGACGTCACGTGACATTTTCTCGAGGTTCGCCTTCACCCGAAGAGGTGCAAAAACGTGATTTTTTTTTTCAAAATTGACGCATTTAATTTACAAAATATCGCGCAGTCCACGCGGAATTGTGTCCTTTTTTCAATTCGAGCGTCAAAAGTAATATCGAAAAGCCCAATTTTGCAGCTACTCGATCGCAAATGTCGGCGAAAATGGGCGATTCCGCTGAACGCGCCCTACACTTGAAAGTTCGTAATTAGTATAGGTAGATAAATGTTGTTGTTGTTTTCATTTACATTAATATTACATTGATAGAGTGGTGGAAGAACATCTTTGGAATGCAAAAACATCATCTTTGAATGTAGGTAAAATAATACACTATATCCAACGAGTACAAGGTCTTGTGAGATCAATATGTACATCACTCAAGCATAGGTACTTATCATAAACAGTATTACCAGTGTTGCAATACTAAAAATCTATTGTCGTTTTCTGCTGCTGTCAATTAACAAACGAATTTATTCAGCCATACATTCCTTACCATTATTATATCATGTGAACAACAAAACATAATATTTATCTTTATTTATGTCTAAACTTAAGTATCTTAAGTTGTAGGACCTTTGACAAAACTGGATGTCTTTTCTATGTTTTGATTATATTATACATGCATTAGGTTCAGTTACAATTCAAGTAAAGTTAGTTAACAGTTAGTCGTTTATATTACATTAGTTACAATTACGTCCACCAGAAACAACGCTTGAGAACAGTTTTAATTACCTCTAAGATTAAGATTTGTTTTTCAGATCACGCAGCATGGAACGTGAGACGCTCCAGTTATTTCGAAATACTGTAATCAAGATGAGCAAACCCAACATTTTCTTTCCAACTAAACCAACGACAGCATGCAAAATGCAAATAATATTTATTTCTTTATAATCGTTTTTAATGATATAATGCAATATATCTTGAGGAAAAAAGTCTCAAACACCTCAAATATTGTCAAAAGATAACTTCTTCTGGCAAAATGCTTTCTAACTGCAAAACAATTATTGTGCAATATTCTCATGCATATATATGCTCGGTAAAAACGTTTAACGACACAAATGACATAACAAAACGTCATCTAATATACAACGTCACGCATCATCAAATCAAAACCCTCAATCTGGCGAAGAAAAACATGCCCAAGAAGTACAAATACGTGAACCAGAAGGCTGCGGCGGCTCTGGCTAGGAAGGCCGCCATGGAAGAGCAGAGACTAGCCAGGGAGCGGCAGGAACTGGAGGAAATGCATTGGCGTGAGGAGGACAAGCACGTCCTGCGAAAGCAGCAAAGAAAAGTACTCCGAGAGCAGAAACGCCAGCAAACCTTGGAGAAGAAAGCTGAGAATAGAGTTCTACTGGCCAGAGAGAACGCCAATTTGAAAGGTAGGAAGCCTTTGAAGCCTAAACTGACCAGGATTGACATAGAGGTAGTTAAACTTAAGAAGGATAATGTTGAGCAAGTGGAGAATGTTCCACTGCAAGAGAATATCAACAGGAATGGGAATAGGGTCGATGTAGAAGTGCAAGCTAGGAGTGTTGCTGAGGCTATTGCTGTTCTGAAGGTTGGTCCTGAAGTGCAGACTGATAAGAATCCTGAGAAGAGGGTAAGGTCTACTTTTAAGAGTTACGAGCAAACTAGGTTAGGAAAATTGCGGAGGGAGAATCCCGGGCTCAGGCTGTCCCAGGTTAAGCAGCTGGTGGTCAAGGAGTGGGAGAAATGCCGCCTGAACCCGATGAATAGAATTGACGTTTATTAGAACCTCATTTTGGTTTAGTATATTTTGGTTTGGTAATATGCGATGTTTCCCTTTTTCGTGTTGGTTTTATTTATATAGTTTATTAAATTAATAAAATTAATTACCAAAGTGAAGGTGTATTTTGATAGTTTGACTATTTGACACTGACTATGACAATGACTTTTTGTTTGAACACTGCGAGCGTAGTTCCATCACGTGAACTCACTATAGTAAACTAAATTCAACAATTCACACAATTCTCTTCAATAACAGCGTGCCAATTCTCTGAACTAGTTTACATAACAATTTCTATAATAGAAAATAAATCCATCATCAATTAATTGCAACATTATTAGAGATGAGTACAATCTTCGATAATTAGCAATTCCCATAGGTATGTACATTTTAATTAGACTAGGTTAGGTCGGTAGAAGAATGGCAAGAACTGCTGATGAAACTGCAACGATACATCTGAGAGTAGGCAGAGTAATTCCAGCAAACTCCATGGTTAGCAGGAGAGATGACAGCCCAAGATAATTTACATTGCGTGCGAAAAGTTCTTATGTAAATGCAGGCCTCTCTCGCCTGGTGCCTGTCTCACTTAATTGCACGGAAAATTGGAGTATGTACAATGAACATACCTCCTCAAGAAATTTCTTAAGAGTTGTGTATTACATGCAGGATAAATTCACCACCATTGTTTGTCTTCTAGAATTGAATCATACGGATTTTGGTCATACTTTGGTAGGACTTCTATATGTCAGGCTTCTATATGGGTGTCAGGTATTCGGATAATTTGTGAAATGTATTTCAGGTGCATGTTTTGATCACAGCATAGTATGGGACTTATATTCTCCCAATACCTGACACTTACCCATATGGACTTAGGTCCATAAAATATCTTTTAGGTTGTATAGGAAAAGAACAAATCGAACATTTGTCTTCTTTAAGCTTACGCTATTAAAGTAGACCATGCTAAAATGTAATAACCGCAATCCATAGAAAGTGTGAGTCACCATAATCGATCTAGATTTCATGTCGGTAAATCTCTAGAAGGTTGGTAATGATTGCTAGTTGATCACGCACAAATCATTATTACACAACCCAAACAAATCACGGAATATAGATTTACTTATTTGTTTTGAATCGAGATCAATTCCAATCCCATAACGGACTGAGAGTGGCAGACTATTGAATCAAATGTCAGAATTGTAGACCCTATAACTGTTTATTTAATAGAACCTAACATAATATTGTCTAGAATTGTGCGATTGTAGAATAGCATATAATTGATTGAATATAATATTGTACATTTAATAAAGATTTAATACCAAAAAGGAATCCCAAAGGAATATTAAATGGAATTCGCCTCAACACGGGAAAGAGTCTGCGCTCTGGTGGTGAAAGTATGAACTAAATTTCATCGGGATAACTTTGAAAATTTATATGGTGTGGTATAGAATGTTGAGTATAATTTTGCTGGTAATTAAATCAAAAGATGAAAAACGACAAAAAAAGAAGCAGCAGAAGTAAGATCTATTGTTGCGTTCCACAATGCAATTCATATCACAGCAAGGGCTTGTCATTTCACAAGTTTCCTAAAGGAAAAAGTTACACAGTGAGTGGCGAAGTGTACTAAAAATTAGCAAAAATGTCTCAAGACACATGCTGGTGTGTTCAAAGCATTTTCTAAAAGATTTGTACGCGAATAAATCACGTTGAGTGTGCAGTAAAGGAATCATATTGTTTTTAAGTTTGACGTATTGCGGATCTAACCTCAAAACGAAACGTTTTTATTAAGAAATCCACATATAGTCACATTTTCCTGCTGCAAATAACTTTTCTCCTTCTTCAAGGGGTTGTCCCTTATAATCTGTATACATATTTTATCAATAAGGATTCCGAAAACACTTATAAATACTGGTCAGAGTAATTAATAGTATATTATTATACAAGTTTTATAAGACGTCAAATTGGCGCATGAGTTGAACGAATGCGCCAATATGTCTTATAAAACAAGTGTAATATACTATTTTTTCTACTTTGCGTCATTAATTTTATAAAAATTTAGAAGTATATTATGTAAAATTCCAATCTAGAGTATTTATGGGTGCAACCGTTGGTAACACTGTCATCTGTCACTTAAATTCAAATATCTGTGAAAAAGTAATTATTGATAATTATTATCTACCATCATATACTAGTAGTACGAAACCTAGGATGCAACACGCATGTTTAAATATGTATAAAAATATACATACTTCGCAGTGTGTGCGATTCTAAAAAATCAGTTTCTGCTTACTTTTGTGGTTATGTGTATTTTCGTTTGACATGCATTTGATATCAATGTCAGCAATCTTAGAAAAAAGTTACTAAAAACGGTGTTACAATTTGCTAATTGTAACACCGAAAACAGTGTTACAATGTGTGCATTGTGAATGCAAAGTAGAAAATAGTATATTATTATACAAGTTTTATAAGACGTCAAATTGGCGCATGAGTTGTTTGGGGCACGAGGAGCGCCAGCGACGAGTGCTCCAAATGAACGAATGCGCCAATATGTCTTATAAAACGAGTATAATATACTATTTTTTCTACTTTGCGTCATTAATTTTATAAAAATTTAGAAGTATATTAGGTAAAATTCCAATCTAGAGTATTTATGGGTGCAACCGTTGGTAACACTGTCATCTGTCATTTAAATTCAAATATCTGTGAAAAAGTAATTATTGATAATTATTATATACCATCATATACTAGTAGTACGAAACCTAGGATGCAATACGCATGTTTAAATATGTATAAAAATATACATACTTCGCAGTTTGTGCGATTCTAAAAAATCAGTTTGTGCTTACTTTTGTGGTTATGTGTATTTTCATTTGACATGCATTTGATATCAGTGTCACCAATCTTAGAAAAAAGTTACTAAAAACGTTGTTACAATTTGCTAATTGTAACACCGAAAACAGTGTTACAATGTGTGCATTGTGAATGCAAAGTAGAAAAAAGATATTATACACTATAGAGTCTATAAACAATAGGTTGTGTACAGTTACGTGTTTTTTTGCCTTTAACTGTAGTTACTAATTTGGGTATAGACTTTCCGTTTCCTTTGTCCACTTTTTTTTGCAGACGATCAAGGAATACTAATGACTAATGACTGACGGTAGGTGTCATTATAGCAATGATGTGTCTACATCCGGTGGAAGTGTTTGGTTATTCTTAAGAGTTGTGTTCGGCCAAAACATAGCAGACAACAACCACACCAGCCTTATGTCAATTTTTATGTACATAATAACAAAAACATTTCATACGGAAGGAAATGATTCATTGATTAAAAGGTTACAAAATCTTATCAAATGATTAACGATTTTGTGTTTCTCGAATTGAACAACTACATTCATATTAATTTTTCGTTTAACAACCTGTTACACGTGTTCAACCATAAGATATAAATTTTACAAGCGCAGAAACTCCAAGTCTAGGAGTCAATTAACTAACGAAAGAAACCCGTCCGCGCCAATCTCAGTTCATAACGGAGAAATCTGTTTTTTATTTGTCTACGGATTGGACGGAACGCGCCGAATACAAAATCACCAATCTATACGACAAAAAACATCACCTGGGCTATACGAAAAAAAGAGAAAACTTATCTCTCGCGAGCGATCATATATACCTTGAGGATGTGTTCCACATTCATATTGCAGATCACCGTACGCAAGCATACCTCTTATATAAAATAACACGGCAACCAGTATTGAGGTAACTGGTAATGGAGACATCGACCTTATGAATTTTGATGATATGCGGATTCTGGAAGGATTCTGAAAACGGTTTCTAGCATATGGTCGAATAATACATATATTTATGATTTAACTGACCTGCTAAGCGAACCATTCACACATTAATAACTATATTATGTGGTAAGTTAAATGTTTGTTATTAAGGTGTTAAAAGTTTTTTCAGCATAGTTGTAAAAGTAGCCTTCTTCACAATAGGTGAAGACAAGAATCGTATTGAGCCATTTGACTATATGTATTATCTGTCATTTATACTTTGATTGTTTTTGGTGGCGATCTGACAACTAGAAGTGGCGATACAGTTTTGTACAGAATTTACAATTAGTGTGGTACTAGCTCTGTGTATATGTCAAAATTTTCGATTTTAGTTATTGGGCATTCTAGAAATATGTGGTTAAGGCTTCCCACCTGTCCACATTCGCAATATGGACATTTTAGGATACATTTTAGGTTATCTGCTATCTGTTACTGTTGTTACGAATGTCCGGCAGGGGGCGTTTCGGGTTTGACGTTACCGTGGTAATAGCAGCAAAACACGGGTCGACAAAAAATCGATTTTTTGGATCGAAAATTGTTTTTAAGGCCGTTTTTTTGCTCAAAACTCTTTGCGAAGGGTATTTAGAGGGATCTTATCGTAAGACATGAGAGCGAGCGGCTTTTATAAGGTCGGCAGGAACGGATAAAAAATGTAAATTTTTGACGTTCATCGATCCGCTTGTCGGAATTTCTAGACGTCACGTGACATTTTCTCGAGGTTCGCCTTCACCCGAAGAGGTGCAAAAACGTGATTTTTTTTTCAAAATTGACGCTTTTAATTTACAAAATATCGCGCAGTCCACGCGGAATTGTGTCCTTTTTTCAATTCGAGCGTCAAAAGTAATATCGAAAAGCCCAATTTTGCAGCTACTCGATCGCAAATGTCGGCGAAAATGGGCGATTTCGCTGAACGCGCCCTACACTTGAAAGTTCGTAATTAGTATAGGTAGATAGATAGATAGACAAATATTGTGTTATTGGGAATTTGTGTTGTGCTGCAAAAATCTTTATTGAACAAGTAGTTAGTAAGGAACAGAATATCTTTGAGTAGGAATATCTTAAGAATATCAGTTGTTTCTATATCCGTAGAAAGATCATTTGGTTGGTTCCAGTAAAATATAAAATTCTCGGAGTAAGAATATGATTTTCTTGATGTTCCAAGTATTACGTTTCCTTGTTTTATGTATAAAGGAACTGCTTGAAAGGAATTACGTCTGTTTTGAGCGATACGGACGTATACTTTGTGTCAAGAAACTGTTTGTTCTTTGAAGCATGTATATTTTTCACCTAACAAAATATTGTTGTTGATGTAAAACTAACGTCTTACTCCTTTTATATGTAGAAGAATAACATTTTCTTCGTCAGAGTAAAATATACTCAACATAAACATACTAAACTCTTAAACCGGAAGAATAACTAGCCGTTGAAATAACTACATATATTGAAATTCTTATTACAATAAAAAATATTATTTGGATAGCAAAAATATCCTCTTCATACTACTCTATATACGCAAGAACATTTTTTCTTGATCTCCAAGAATAGAGTTCTCTCTGTGTAGGCTATTCCACTACAATCCTGGTTTTCCTCATAATCCTTGTAAGTCATCCATGAAATAAAACACTTATGCATAGATGTAAACAAACAATATAGGAACACTCAATATCGTCGAACTTATATAGCGGTGATATGTGGCAAAAGACGCGAGAAACTGTTAGCGCCATCTGTAAAGTAATTGCACAACTTTCTATGTATCTCTCAGAGTAAGAATCTTGGGTCAAGAAACTGTTTTTTTTCCTTGAAGCATATATATTTTTCGTCCAACGAAATATTTTTGATGTAAGACTAATATTTTTGGCCATGACCCTCTGGCAAACACCATATGGTTTTGTTTGATTCTTCAAATAACTTCTTAACATTCAGAGTCATTAAAACCAAAGTTATGCAGGATTTACACATACCTACTATGTTTGCGAAACGTCCCACGTGTAAAATATAACAACAGGTATCGAATTAGCATTTCTTATTCGCAAATTCCTAGTCAGGAATGCGGGATTATTGGGTTTTTATTTCCAGAATTGACTACCATAAGAATAATAAATCAAGATGACGAAATATCGAATTAGTGTTATAAGATTATTATAATGGTGTTCTACTTCAGTGGATATTGGCGGAACTCTTTAATGGTTTTGTATATCGAGCGTTTGGAGTAATTTATCAAATAATAATTGTAAATTACATTCACAGGCAATTGTTGAAAGTCAACCTGAACTCGTAGTAAATAACTATGTTATTTATGCTGTTTAGAATATATTTCCTTCTGTGCTTGTTTTGTTTGAGATGTTGACACTTTTATGATATAAAAATGATCCTTGGTACATTAGGAATGACGATCTTAATCTCATGGAAATTGTAGACAGCCAAATCCAGAAAATTGCAAGACACCACGAACAAAAACTGCATCAACACATGAATGTTGAGGCTATTCAACTCCTCAACAACACTGGTCCCATATGCCCACACTAGGCTGTTTTACTAGCGTGCTATTTGCTACTGACTGCTAACAGCATAGTGTGACCACTCAGCAGCGCTGTCAAAACATCATCATGTTGGTGACACAGATCAAATGAGTTGAATAGAGAACTTCAAGCAGAGAGGAACACAATTTCGGATGCTTAGCAATTACCCTCAACCTCGCACCACAAAAACCTCTTCTTACAAAAACCAGCAACAAAAACGAGATACGAGATACCAAAAGAACGGATGCGTTAGGAAAATGGGAGATTAACCCGCCATTAAACTGCAATTTTAACCAAGGTCTCCGCTCCGTTCGGAATCCATTGTGTTATGCCCACACATTGTCTTAAGTCTAATGAAGAGGAGGTGTGAAGAGAGACGCACCCGTGGTGCTAGAAGAAAAGAAAGTGTGAATGAAGAATTCAAAATTTGCGCCGGCAGATTAACATCGTATTTTCACGGACGTCCCGAATCGCGAAAACGAAACGGTCCGGTAGATTTCTCGTGCAAAGAAAGCGCATACACCGCGAGACGAATAGAACAGGGCCGCGGCGAGGTAATTGCCCCGTCTCTCGGTAATTGCACTGTTATAGCGTACGCGGTCTATTATTTAAAGAGAAATTACAATGCGATTAACGACAATGGATTAACGGCCTTCCATGTTACGTTAGATCTGGAACATATGCGTCTATTGAAAGTTCAACATGTTCAACTTTATAAGTAACAGCCAAAACCAACCGCCGGCATGCAAAAATAGCGGCTGCTGAGGGGTCACAATATGCTGGTTAGCAGCCAGTAGCAAATAGCACGCCAATTGTTCGAACATAATAACGTATGTAAATCAGCGCAGATCGCATACCAAACTAGTACACCTGCATTATTCATTAATAGTAATCATACTAGCTCTGTGTATATGTCAAAATTTTCGATTTTAGTTATTGGACATTCTAGAAATATGTGGTTAAGGCTTCCCACCTGTCCACATTCGCAATATGGACATTTTAGGATACATTTTAGGTTATCTGCTATCTGTTACTGTTGTTACGAATGTCCGGCAGGGGGCGTTTCGGGTTTGACGTTACTGTGGTAATAGCAGCAAAACACGGGTCGACAAAAATCGATTTTTTGGATCGAAAATTGTTTTTAAGGCCGTTTTTTTGCTCAAAACTCTTTGCGAAGGGTATTTAGAGGGATCTTATCGTAAGACATGAGAGCGAGCGGCTTTTATAAGGTCGGCAGGAACGGATAAAAAATGTAAATTTTTGACGTTCATCGATCCGCTTGTCGGAATTTCTAGACGTCACGTGACATTTTCTCGAGGTTCGCCTTCACCCGAAGAGGTGCAAAATCGTGATTTTTTTTCAAAATTGACGCATTTAATTTACAAAATATCGCGCAGTCCACGCGGAATTGTGTCCTTTTTTCAATTCGAGCGTCAAAAGTAATATCGAAAAGCCCGATTTTGTAGCTACTCGATCGGAAATGTCGGCGAAAATGGGCGATTCCGCTGAACGCGCCCTACACTTGAAAGTTCGTAATTAGTATAGGTAGACTAAGCTAGTAAACGTTAGATTGTGATTTGTGACCGAGAGTCCTTAACAAATATTTGCCACAAGAGATACTGTGAGGCAAGGACGCGGTCGCACCTTCCTTTGCGCTGATCCGAATCATTCGAAACGATAATTCGAATTACAAATGAGAGAACAATACCGGACCGTTTGAGATTAGTGTCAAACACCTGGCATACTTTGGTGAATGCGTTTGCCGCGACTAGAAAAACATCTAGACCTTGTAACGATTAATGTATTTGTTGCTCGTTGAATATATATAATTGATGAAGGTATCATACGCATCGGCCTTTGAAGGTGATTGTACGATTGTCATGTGTTGGTGATTGGTGCCAATAGGTATGGATATATGTAGATATCTTTGTGAAAGTGATAAAACTGTGTGAAAGAATTAATTTAATTGTTATTTCGGTGTTTAAATTGGCCTAGAATCACAGTTCAATAACATGATACAATGACTTTAGAAGATATGACTAGCTCTGTGTATATGTCAAAATTTGCGATTTTAGTTATTGGGCATTCTAGAAATATGTGGTTAAGGCTTCCCACCTGTCCACATTCGCAATATGGACATTTTAGGATACATTTTAGGTTATCTGCTATCTGTTACTGTTGTTACGAATGTCCGGCAGGGGGCGTTTCGGGTTTGACGTTACTGTGGTAATATCAGCAAAACACGGGTCGATAAACGTCGATTTTTTGGATCGAAAATTGTTTTTAAGGCCGTTTTTTTGCTCAAAACTCTTTGCGAAGGGTATTTAGAGGGATCTTATCGTAAGACATGAGAGCGAGCGGCTTTTATAAGGTCGGCAGGAACTGATAAAAAATGTAAATTTTTGACGTTCATCGATCCGCGTGTCGGAATTTCTAGACGTCACGTGACATTTTCTCGAGGTTCGCCTTCACCCGAAGAGGTGCAAAAACGTGATTTTTTTTCAAAATTGACGCATTTAATTTACAAAATATCGCGCAGTCCACGCGGAATTGTGTCCTTTTTTCAATTCGAGCGTCAAAAGTAATATCGAAAAGGCCAATTTTGCAGCTACTCGATTGCAAATGTCGGCGAAAATGGGCGATTCCGCTGAACGCGCCCTACACTTGAAAGTTCGTAATTAGTATAGGTAGATATTGCGCAGGTCGGCCGCCATATTGATGACGTAGTGTGGTTAGTAAACGTCAGATGAATGTCAAGCGCAAGAATTTGTAGGTTATGAAATGTCAATACGGAACAATAAGTTTTAAATCTTCTTTATTATTAAATAATACTTCCGAATTAAGTATTTCTATTATGTTTGACAATCTGTTATCGGTTATCATCGTAACTCGTTGGCGATTGCCATGCAACGAACGAAGTTATTCTCTAAACTGACATCATATTATTATAGATACAAAAAGATTGGAAAATGTTTTCTTTATGTTTGTGTAGTTATTACAAAAAATCACTTCATTTCCCAATAACCAGTGTCAACATATACGTAACATTAAAGACATAACTTCACAATTACACAAATTACTTATTGTAAAACTGCTTTGCGTGCCACCATTGGGTCATACAAGTGGGCAGTAATACCGCACGACAGCATGAAGACCACATGCATACGCAAAAACTTCAGCTCACTTAATTAACATTGTGACATGTCGCATTTGAGCAACATTGTTATTGCGTTACGGCACACTCGTAAACTGTGCGGTACGAATCATCGGCATAAATCAAGGACACAGTTGAGCGGACCTCGCGAAGGAACAACTCCTTTTAAAGGTATATTCAAACCAGTGCGGTCCAGCGCACGCGAACACGAACACTATATTCTTACAAGAAAAATAAAGAGACGAAAATAGTATATTATTATACTAGCTCTGTGTATAAGTCAAAATTTTCGATTTTAGTTATTGGGCATTCTAGAAATATGTGGTTAAGGCTTCCCACCTGTCCACATTCGCAATATGGATTACATTTTAGGTTATCTGCTATCTGTTACTGTTGTTACGAATGTCCGGCAGGGGGCGTTTCGGGTTTGACGTTACTGTGGTAATAGCAGCAAAACACGGGTCGACAAAAATCGATTTTTTGGATCAAAAATTGTTTTTAAGGCCGTTTTTTTGCTCAAAACTCTTTGCGAAGGGTATTTAGAGGGATCTTATCGTAAGACATGAGATCGAGCGGCTTTTATAAGGTCGGCAGGAACGGATAAAAAATGTAAATTTTTGACGTTCATCGATCCGCTTGTCGGAATTTCTAGACGTCACGTGACATTTTCTCGAGGTTCGCCTTCACCCGAAGAGGTGCAAAAACGTGTTTTTTTTTTTCAAAATTGACGCATTTAATTTACAAAATATCGCGCAGTCCACGCGGAATTGTGTCCTTTTTTCAATTCGAGCGTCAAAAGTAATATCGAAAAGCCCAATTTTGCAGCTACTCGATCGCAAATGTCGGCCAAAATGAGCGATTCCGCTGAACGCGCCCTACACTTGAAAGTTCGCAATTAGTATAGGTAGACAAGTTTTATAAGACGTCAAATTGGCGCATGAGTTGTTTGGGGCACGAGGAGCGCCAGCGACGAGTGCCCCAAATGAACGAATGCGCCAATATGTCTTATAAAACGAGTGTAATATACTATTTTTTCTACTTTGCGTCATTAATTTTATAAAAATTTAGAAGTATATTAGATAAAATTCCAATCTAGAGTATTTATGGGTGCAACCGTTGGTAACACTGTCATCTGTCACTTAAACTCAAATATCTGTGAAAAAGTAATTATTGATAATTATTATATACCATCATATACTAGTAGTACGAAACCTAGGATGCAACACGCATGTTTGAATATGTATAAAAATATACATACTTCGCAGTTTGTGCGATTCTAAAAAATCAGTTTGTGCTTACTTTTGTGGTTATGTGTATTTTCGTTTGACATGCATTTGATATCAATGTCACCAATCTTAGAAAAAAGTTACTAAAAACGGTGTTACAATTTGCTAATTGTAACACCGAAAACAGTGTTACAATGTGTGCATTGTGAATGCAAAGTAGAAAAAAGAGTTTTTGCGTTTCAAGTCAATTGTGGTATATCGGCAATGATTATGTCTGAAAACTTATTCTTATCTTCATATTTCCTCGATGAATTATCGTGTTCGTGTTCGTGTGTGCATGACCGAGCCGGTGTGGTTATACCTTAATACGGTCGAGGAAGATGTGCGCCACGAACGCCACAATAAAGCGGTTAAGTACACAGAAAATATCCGCATAATCATAGCCTTTTCTTTAGTGGCGCGTTTCCGCATTGCTGTATGTATGCCGCTGGTACGTTTTACTTTCACTGGTCGGTAAAGACACGGTATTTGCCGTCTCCGTCTTCCATCAATACCTTAACATTTCCTTTTCTTCGGCGGGCGCTAATGTCGATGGAAAGCGACCGTAGACCGTGGCACTTCCCAGTGTGCGAGTTTCTTCTAGTTTCCTGTTCGCAGGAACAGGAATTTTGGGAAGTTGTGTGCACAGTTTGTATGTACGACAAATATGGTGAAATACAACGTAAAATTATTATTTACAACACACAACTGTGGAAAACATAAGAAAACTTACAGAGGAAGAAGTAAAAGAACTTATTCAGGCTATTGGAGATCGAATTGCTTTCCGGGAAGCTGTGAAGCTATTAGATTTGGAAACATCTGAGCTGAGAAACCGTATATATCTGTCATATGTATGTACATATTATATTTCACCTCAGGTGCAAATGGTGCATTACTGAAGTTCCTCCAGTACTGTATACAATGGATCAAGGTGTTTTTTATAGTATGGTCCAAAGTAAGAGATGCAAACCAATGACAACAAATTCACCAGAGGTATTATTTAATTATCTGTATTTAATACTTTGAAATATATCAAATAACATTTAAGTCTTTCATATTTTTGAATGTATTTTGTATTTATTTTGAATGTAATTTATAATAAATGACTATATTGGTATATATGAACTTTTTTTGATCTCTTTGCAGCAGCGGTAGATAGTTTGAACAAAACAACAAAATTATTCACTTCAAATCAATATATTATGTTGAATGTAAATTACTAGATTGCTTACTTTGAATAATTGATCGCATTTCATTTAAAATGACAGTTACTTGCAGTGAGAATAAAATACTCTATTCAGAACACAAAAGGTGTTGAACCAAACCTAAAAATATTTTTCTGAAACATTTGTTTTTCCAAGCAAAACAACCAATTACTTATTCTGATAATTATTATTCTCTTTAATCCACCCAATGGTTGAAATAAAACAATATTAATTTGGTCGAAATGTTTAAATATTTGAAGTAATACTACAAAGTTTCATTCAAAACTACATATAGTCCTTTGTAGTTGATGACTGTTTAGTGTGACTTAATAATTTACTCATTGCAACTAAATTTATCTTGAATCAAGCACTTCCCCGCTTCTACTGAGAAAATTTTGTCTTGGCTGAAGTGGATAGTTATTTCGTGGATATGGAAATCAACCGTTGTTTTGATTCAAAGTAATTTCACTTGAACTGAGCATTCTTATCCCTGTGTGAAGAATCTAGCTAGAAATAATATAAGACAAAAGGTCTACAATTCAACAAGAATCAAAAAACCTTTGGAGAATGCTGATAATTCAAATCAAATTAAAAATCGGAGCATATGCGCCACGGAATGCGGACACACCTGCTTCAGTTCAAATTCTTGAGCTGGTCTCTCCGTTGAATTTAAGTCCTTACTGCAAGTAACGGTGTATTTGCACTGTCCCATCGTTATTCCGGATAAATTCCAAATTACCAGATCTATTCAGTAAACATAATTAACTACACATTCTGATATTCAGATAGGACAAAATCAGGATGCTTCACATACCAACTACTTTCCGCTTATTGGTTTTCCAAGGTGAGTAAGTTTGATAATTAATGATAAAAGATTATTGGCGCCTAAATCATAAACAATGGACAATTAAAAATTCTACACTATTAGTCGCCTGATCAATATTAAACAATTAAATGTTATAATTAGTTTTATAATTACCATGTAATTAACTATAACCACTAAACTGCAGAATTAGAAGAAAAGTATTGTAATCGACGAGAAGAAATGGGATTTTAGTGGAAATACCCGTTTTGGGGTCTTCTGTAACAATGTTTAGACAATTTTGTCAATAACTTGATCGGAATTTTTTGTGGAAAACTTGTGATTTATACTGTTTATGGAATAACAAAATGCAGGGCACATTGCAGTAACTTCCGATAGAACAAAGGGAACTATGTGCAATTGTGGAATGTATAGTTGACTGAAAATGTGGTAATACTTGTACCTTACTTCATATAAGTATGTGTATGCTATATTGTTATTGCTTTTAATCAAAACAAAACCATTTAATTTCAATTAGTAATGAATGACTGTTTAGTTTATTTCACCAAAAATTTACACATTTTGTGTTTACTTAATTTACAAAGAAGGCACATTCAACCAAAACCTTGTAAATTTAACTTAACACGCAGAAGTATTCAGTAGTTTCAGTTTAAAACACTCTGTAGAGAAATAGGGTTTTATCACTTGATTGCTTTCATATTTTAATAAAGCCTTGTCAATTCTAAACGCACTGTTGTTTGATTTATAGGTATTTTGAACAAGTACAAAATAAAATTCAACAACTTTTAGTCACGAGTTGTCAAGAAACGTTTCGCCCAGAGCAATAGATAAAATTATGTTTTTTTTTTTAGCTCACCTTCACCGTCAATTCTTATGTTAGAACACGACTGTTTGTTTGTTCTCGGCATTCTTTTTTTTCCCTTTCAAATGTCGATTATTCTGCCATTTGCCATTCTTCGTGCTCATAAATACCTACCGGCCTAACGATTTATCGACCCATTTGATATCCGATTGCATAATTAATTAATAAATTCTGCATTTCTGACCGTTATAGAAATTGAATAGCGAACGTGCTCCCATTATTATTATTAGTCATTTGCCCGATTCATTGTCAACGAGGCATGGGAAAACGGTTATCGTTTCTTTAGACTGTTAACTATCGTTATTGTTCGATATTGTTGCGTAATCAATTTCTGTAATTGGTAAAAGAAATGTAAAATCAAATAAATGTGTTTCTTTGAACATATTTCTTTCAAGGAAAGAATATATGTTTTAAACAAATGAGTATTTTTAAATTAAAAAGAATTCTAGTTTTTAAGTCACCATTCGATTTTATTTAGTCAAGTACTAAATTGTCAAACAGTAAAGGAAGGTTTTTTTACTTAAAAAGAACGTAGAGTTCTTGAAACAAAACGTTCATTTCGTTTGAAAATATTACCTTATTGAATTCAAGCATTTAAGTTAACTAACGTTCATACAAATACGATAGCTTTGAATTTAACAAATTTTACCAAAGAAATAATTTCTTTGCGGCAACTAAAGCTTTGTCTGCCACTATTTAACATCGATCTGTTTTTGACTTGAAGCAAATTCGTTTTATTCAAATTTTTCCCTCTGTGTAGAGTAGTTTTAAACTAAGTAGAGCACAGTGACGTATGCAACCAATTATACCCAGTGTATGGTTTACAATTGCCCCTCGTATATTTGGTTGCATATACAACTATGCTGTCCTTGGTTTGAAACATCTATAATGCCAGTCATAGAATGACGGAAAGTAATAATAATAACAATCCCACATAATCTATCTACCTATACTAATTACGAACTTTCAAGTGTAGGGCGCGTTCAGCGGAATCGCCCATTTTCGCCGACATTTGCGATCGAGTAGCTGCAAAATTGGGCTTTTCGATATTACTTTTGACGCTCGAATTGAAAAAAGGACACAATTCCGCGTGGACTGCGCGATGATTTGTAAATTAAATGCGTCAATTTTGAAAAAAAAAATCACGTTTTTGCACCTCTTCGGGTGAAGGCGAACCTCGAGAAAATGTCACGTGACGTCTAGAAATTCCGACAAGCGGATCGATGAACGTCAAAAATTTACATTTTTTATCCGTTCCTGCCGACCTTATAAAAGCCGCTCGCTCTCATGTCTTACGATAAGATCCCTCTAAATACCCTTCGCAAAGAGTTTTGAGCAAAAAAACGGCCTTAAAAACAATTTTCGATCCAAAAAATCGGTTTTTGTCGACCCGTGTTTTGCTGCTATTACCACAGTAACGTCAAACCCGAAACGCCCCCTGCCGGACATTCGTAACAACAGTAACAGATAGCAGATAACCTAAAATGTATCCTAAAATGTCCATATTGCGAATGTGGACAGGTGGGAAGCCTTAACCACATATTTCTAGAATGCCCAATAACTAAAGTCGAAAATTTTGACATATACACAGAACTAGTATTACCTACTAATATTATACTGCATAGTAATTAAACATTTCATAATAATCGACATCACGATATTGCTAAACATTACATGTGTAATAAGCTCGATCCTTACTCTCATTTTCTCTACTAGCGAATTCCATAGGAACGATCAGTCCACATGTTGCATATGCAAGACGTAACCATGCTGGTAAACGGTATCAATACATTCATAATAGCACACCACACTGTTACATCACAACATTTGAGCAATTACATACACACACGTACATACAAACATACATACATACATACATACATGTTTAATAAAAGACAACGCAACCAACTTGCTATCCGTATAGATTATGCAACAATTCGGTATGCGCGTGTTTGCGCGCGTAATTTTGTAAGAGCGTATCGATTATTTATTTATAAAGTGGAATTTCTCGTTGTCGTCGTCGAGAACCTTCACGCGAAGACGGAGAGGCTAGCTCTAGCTCTATACGCAAGGCAGAAATAGTGAAGGAAGGTCAACTAGTTTCTCTGCCATATCTTCTTTCACTACCACTACAGAGCTTGTGATTCGAATTGCTTCTTGCTATTCCGCGGTCAATTGCTTCGGTGGTTGGTTCATTGTTTTACTATGAACTGCCGAAGGAAACTAGGGAAATTGGAAGTTGAGGTGAGGAAAGGAAAAAGTATATTTGCGGATGGAATCTCTACGTTTTGCGTTCGTATCGACTTTCAATAAACACAATTGAGGTTAATAGTTAGAGTAGTTTCAAACTAAGAAGAGCACAGTTGTATATGCAACCAATCATACCCAGTGTATGGTTTATAAATTGCCTGTGTATAATTGGTTGCATATACAACTGTGCTCTTCTTAGTTTGAAACATCTATACACGACTTATAATACGCATTGTTGTATTGTTTTTATCAAGGGTAAATTTTTTGCTTATTATCTGATAGAAGCGAATAGAATTGTTGGGTTAGAATGCAGGTTTTAGATTATGACAAAAAAAGGGGTTGGTCCCCACTCAACATTCCGACTACATCGTTGTCAGAATGAAGTGCTGAAACACTTTAGCAATTATTCAATTTTGTGAAGCCAGAGCCACTCTGGACCCTACCTAACGTCAGTTTTTATGACATCTGTCATACTGATATTTAATGTAATGTCGTGTCAGTCGCACTGACGTTTATCAAAATCTGACAATTCGCAACCACAGTGACGAAGGCTGTGGCTTCTGTCAAACTGCTTCTATAATTTATAGACTTATGTATAGCACCGGAGGATGAGTTGGTGTCGGTTTGGTAAAAATCGGATGAATCCCAAAGAAAACGTAACATTTTTCACTTCGGGATGTCAGATTGTCACCAAAAACAATCCAGATCGTACCCCAGTGCGTGTAGTCGAAACAAATGGTGCGGTTGAGTAATTTCTTTAATGGTTTTAATTGTAAAGTCAATTCTGTTTTTATCTTTCTAAATATGAAATATACCTACGTTTATTTTTCTCGATATAATGTTTTGAGACTTCAGAATATCGACATCTTGCAGTAAAAGTCGACTTATAATTGGTTGTAGAAAATGTCAAAACAATACTTTAAAATAACCATTTAATTAGTTAATTAAACCAATTAAATCAAGACGTAACAATGTTTTTCAGAATTACTACGCCACAAAAAAAACTCAACGCAACAAATTTAGTAAGTATATATGCAATTTATTTTGTTTCCTGTTTTTTTTTTTTTTGTTTCAAAAGTTTATTTTGAAGCTAGTATAACAACTATAACAACAATAATACCACTATGTCAAAAATCCATAATAATTTCAATGAAATTTTGCCAATGGGCGCGTTCAGCGTACTCAACGGTTGTGTATAATCAGCAAAACGCATTGTGGTTTTGATTACTTGCCAACAGTTGCGTGTTCGCTGAACGATTCTGATAAGCAATGCTTCCAATCAACGCATTAAATCAGTGAACCAACATATCAACAAATTACTTGTTTTTGTTAGCATTATTTATGCAACTGTCTGTTGATCATCCACAAGTTTTGATATCATAAACTTCTTTACAACCAGCTTTATTTCAGATCAAAATCTTTTCCAGTACAGATTATATTTCTGACTTAGAGAATTTGGCATCCTGTCAAAATTGTTTTCTTGAACGTAAGGGATATTTATAAGAATTGTTTATAGGAATTACCGCTGACAAACGAGTAGTCACAAACAGGTTGTCACAAACGTCTAGCGAATCACTGCTCTCAACTACTGACAATTATTGGCAACCGCTGAGTTCGCTGAACGCACCCATTGGGTAACTAATAAAATCTAATCTTTAAAGATGATTTATCTCCAATTTCGAACTATTTTGAATACGAGAAATAGAAAATTGCACTGTTTATATGGATCAATACAATCAATACAATTCCAGATCAAAATCTTTTCCAGTACAGATTATAATTCTGACTTAGAGAATTTGACATCCTGTCAAAATTGTTTTCTTGAATGTAAGGGATATTTATAAGAATTGTTTATAGGAATTACCGCTGACAAACGAGTTGTCACAAACAGGTTGTCACAAACGTTTAGCGAACCACTGCTCTCAACTACTGACAATTATTGGCAACCGCTGAGTTCGCTGAACGCACCCATTGGGTAACTAATAAAATCTAATCTTTAAAGATGATTTATCTCCAATTTCGAACTATTTTGAATACGAGAAATAGAAAATCGCACTGTTTATATGGATCAATACAATCAATACAATTCCAGATCAAAATCTTTTCCAGTACAGATTATATTTCTGACTTAGAGAATTTGACATACTGTCAAAATTGTTTTCTTGAATGTAAGGGATATTTATAAGAATTGTTAATAGGAATTACCGCTGACAAACGAGTTGTCACAAACAGGTTGTCACAAACGTTTAGCGAACCACTGCTCTCAACTACTGACAATTATTGGCAACCGCTGAGTTCGCTGAACGCATCCATTGCGTAACTAATAAAATCTAATCTTTAAAGATAATTTATCTCCAATTACGAACTATTTTGAATACGAGAAATAGAAAATTGCACTGTTTATATGGATCAATACAATCAATACAATTCCAGATCAAAATCTTTTCCAGTATAGATTATATTTCTGACTTAGAGAATTTGACATCCTGTCAAAATTGTTTTCTTGAATGTAAGGGATATTTATAAGAATTGTTTATAGGAATTACCGCTGACAAACGAGTTGTCACAAACAGGTTGTCACAAACGTTTAGCGAACCACTGCTCTCAACTACTGACAATTATTGGCATCCGCTGAGTTCGCTGAACGTACCCATTGGGTAACTAATAAAATCTAATCTTTAAAGATGATTTATCTCCAATTACGAACTATTTTGAATACGAGAAATAGAAAATTGCACTGTTTATATGGATCAATACAATCAATACAATTTCAGATCAAAATCTTTTCCAGTACAGATTATTTCTGACTTAGAGAATTTGACATCCTGTCAAAATTGTTTTCTTGAATGTAAGGGATATTTATAAGAATTGTTTACAGGAATTACCGCTGACAAACGAGTTGTCACAAACAGGTTGTCACAAACGTTTAGCGAACCACTGCTCTCAACTACTGACAATTATTGGCATCCGCTGAGTTCGCTGAACGTACCCATTGGGTAACTAATAAAATCTAATCTTTAAAGATGATTTATCTCCAATTTCGAACTATTTTGAATACGAGAAATAGAAAATTGCACTGTTTATATGGATCAATACAATCAATACAATTCCAGATCAAAATCTTTTCCAGTATAGATTATAATTCTGACTTAGAGAATTTGACATCCTGTCAAAATTGTTTTCTTGAATGTAAGGGATATTTATAAGAATTGTTTATAGGAATTACCGCTAACAAACGAGTTGTCACAAACAGGTTGTCACAAACGTTTAGCGAACCACTGCTCTCAACTACTGACAATTATTGGCATCCGCTGAGTTCGCTGAACGCACCCATTGGGTAACTAATAAAATCTAATCTTTAAAGATGATTTATCTCCAATTTCGAACTATTTTGAATACGAGAAATAGAAAATTGCACTGTTTATATGGATCAATACAATCAATGCAATTCCAGATCAAAATCTTTTCCAGTACAGATTATATTTCTGACTTAGAGAATTTGACATACTGTCAAAATTGTTTTCTTGAATGTAAGGGATATTTATAAGAATTGTTAATAGGAATTACCGCTGACAAACGAGTTGTCACAAACAGCTTGTCACAAACGTTTAGCGAACCACTGCTCTCAACTACTGACAATTATTGGCAACCGCTGAGTTCGCTGAACACACCCATTGGGTAACTAATAAAATCTAATCTTTAAAAATGATTTATCTCCAATTTCGAACTATTTTGAATACGAGAAATAGAAAATTGCACTGTTTATATGGATCAATACAATCAATACAATTCCAGATCAAAATCTTTTCCAGTACAGATTATATTTCTGACTTAGAGAATTTGACATACTGTCAAAATTGTTTTCTTGAATGTAAGGGATATTTATAAGAATTGTTAATAGGAATTACCGCTGACAAACGAGTTGTCACAAACAGCTTGTCACAAACGTTTAGCGAACCACTGCTCTCAACTACTGACAATTATTGGCAACCGCTGAGTTCGCTGAACACACCCATTGGGTAACTAATAAAATCTAATCTTTAAAAATGATTTATCTCCAATTTCGAACTATTTTGAATACGAGAAATAGAAAATTGCACTGTTTATATGGATCATTACAATCAATACAATTCCAGATCAAAATCTTTTCCAGTACAGATTATATTTCTGACTTAGAGAATTTGACATCCTGTCAAAATTGTTTTCTTGAATGTAAGGGATATTTATAAGAATTGTTTATAGGAATTACCGCTGACAAACGAGTTGTCACAAACAGGTTGTCACAAACGTTTAGCGAACCACTGCTCTCAACTACTGACAATTATTGGCATCCGCTGAGTTCGCTGAACACACCCATTGGGTAACTAATAAAATCTAATCTTTAAAAATGATTTATCTCCAATTTCGAACTATTTTGAATACGAGAAATAGAAAATTGCACTGTTTATATGGATCAATACAATCAATGCAATTCCAGATCAAAATCTTTTCCAGTACAGATTATATTTCTGACTTAGAGAATTTGACATACTGTCAAAATTGTTTTCTTGAATGTAAGGGATATTTATAAGAATTGTTAATAGGAATTACCGCTGACAAACGAGTTGTCACAAACAGCTTGTCACAAACGTTTAGCGAACCACTGCTCTCAACTACTGACAATTATTGGCAACCGCTGAGTTCGCTGAACACACCCATTGGGTAACTAATAAAATCTAATCTTTAAAAATGATTTATCTCCAATTTCGAACTATTTTGAATACGAGAAATAGAAAATTGCACTGTTTATATGGATCAATACAATCAATACAATTCCAGATCAAAATCTTTTCCAGTACAGATTATATTTCTGACTTAGAGAATTTGACATACTGTCAAAATTGTTTTCTTGAATGTAAGGGATATTTATAAGAATTGTTAATAGGAATTACCGCTGACAAACGAGTTGTCACAAACAGCTTGTCACAAACGTTTAGCGAACCACTGCTCTCAACTACTGACAATTATTGGCAACCGCTGAGTTCGCTGAACACACCCATTGGGTAACTAATAAAATCTAATCTTTAAAAATGATTTATCTCCAATTTCGAACTATTTTGAATACGAGAAATAGAAAATTGCACTGTTTATATGGATCATTACAATCAATACAATTCCAGATCAAAATCTTTTCCAGTACAGATTATATTTCTGACTTAGAGAATTTGACATCCTGTCAAAATTGTTTTCTTGAATGTAAGGGATATTTATAAGAATTGTTTATAGGAATTACCGCTGACAAACGAGTTGTCACAAACAGGTTGTCACAAACGTTTAGCGAACCACTGCTCTCAACTACTGACAATTATTGGCATCCGCTGAGTTCGCTGAACGCACCCATTGGGTAACTAATAAAATCTAATCTTTAAAGATGATTTATCTCCAATTTCGAACTATTTTGAATACGAGAAACAGAAAATTGCACTGTTTATATGGATCAATACAATCAATACAATTCCAGATCAAAATCTTTTCCAGTACAGATTATAATTCTGACTTAGAGAATTTGACATCCTGTCAAAATTGTTTTCTTGAACGTAAGGGATATTTATAAGAATTGTTTATAGGAATTACCGCTGACAAACGAGTTGTCACAAACAGGTTGTCACAAACGTCTAGCGAACCACTGCTCTCAACTACTGACAATTATTGGCATCCGCTGAGTTCGCTGAACGCACCCATTGGGTAACTAATAAAATCTAATCTTTAAAGATGATTTATCTCCAATTACGAACTATTTTGAATACGAGAAATAGAAAATTGCACTGTTTATATGGATCAATACAATCAATACAATTCCAGATCAAAATCTTTTCCAGTATAGATTATAATTCTGACTTAGAGAATTTGACATCCTGTCAAAATTGTTTTCTTGAATGTAAGGGATATTTATAAGAATTGTTTATAGGAATTACCGCTAACAAACGAGTTGTCACAAACAGGTTGTCACAAACGTTTAGCGAACCACTGCTCTCAACTACTGACAATTATTGGCATCCGCTGAGTTCGCTGAACGCACCCATTGGGTAACTAATAAAATCTAATCTTTAAAGATGATTTATCTCCAATTTCGAACTATTTTGAATACGAGAAATAGAAAATTGCACTGTTTATATGGATCAATACAATCAATGCAATTCCAGATCAAAATCTTTTCCAGTACAGATTATATTTCTGACTTAGAGAATTTGACATCCTGTCAAAATTGTTTTCTTGAATGTAAGGGATATTTATAAGAATTGTTTATAGGAATTACCGCTGACAAACGAGTTGTCACAAACAGGTTGTCACAAACGTTCAGCGAACCACTGCTCTCAACTACTGACAATAATTGGCAACCGCTGAGTTCCCTGAACGCACCCATTGGGTAACTAATAAAATCTAATCTTTAAAGATGATTTATCTCCAATTACGAACTATTTTGAATACGAGAAATAGAAAATTGCACTGTTTATATGGATCAATACAATCAATACAATTCCAGATCAAAATCTTTTCCAGTATAGATTATAATTCTGACTTAGAGAATTTGACATCCTGTCAAAATTGTTTTCTTGAATGTAAGGGATATTTATAAGAATTGTTTATAGGAATTACCGCTAACAAACGAGTTGTCACAAACAGGTTGTCACAAACGTTTAGCGAACCACTGCTCTCAACTACTGACAATTATTGGCATCCGCTGAGTTCGCTGAACGCACCCATTGGGTAACTAATAAAATCTAATCTTTAAAGATGATTTATCTCCAATTTCGAACTATTTTGAATACGAGAAATAGAAAATTGCACTGTTTATATGGATCAATACAATCAATGCAATTCCAGATCAAAATCTTTTCCAGTACAGATTATATTTCTGACTTAGAGAATTTGACATCCTGTCAAAATTGTTTTCTTGAATGTAAGGGATATTTATAAGAATTGTTTATAGGAATTACCGCTGACAAACGAGTTGTCACAAACAGGTTGTCACAAACGTTCAGCGAACCACTGCTCTCAACTACTGACAATAATTGGCAACCGCTGAGTTCCCTGAACGCACCCATTGGGTAACTAATAAAATCTAATCTTTAAAGATGATTTATCTCCAATTACGAACTATTTTGAATACGAGAAATAGAAAATTGCACTGTTTATATGGATCAATACAATCAATACAATTCCAGATCAAAATCTTTTCCAGTATAGATTATAATTCTGACTTAGAGAATTTGACATCCTGTCAAAATTGTTTTCTTGAATGTAAGGGATATTTATAAGAATTGTTTATAGGAATTACCGCTAACAAACGAGTTGTCACAAACAGCTTGTCACAAACGTTTAGCGAACCACTGCTCTCAACTACTGACAATTATTGGCAACCGCTGAGTTCGCTGAACACACCCATTGGGTAACTAATAAAATCTAATCTTTAAAAATGATTTATCTCCAATTTCGAACTATTTTGAATACGAGAAATAGAAAATTGCACTGTTTATATGGATCAATACAATCAATACAATTCCAGATCAAAATCTTTTCCAGTACAGATTATATTTCTGACTTAGAGAATTTGACATACTGTCAAAATTGTTTTCTTGAATGTAAGGGATATTTATAAGAATTGTTAATAGGAATTACCGCTGACAAACGAGTTGTCACAAACAGCTTGTCACAAACGTTTAGCGAACCACTGCTCTCAACTACTGACAATTATTGGCAACCGCTGAGTTCGCTGAACACACCCATTGGGTAACTAATATAATCTAATCTTTAAAGATGATTTATCTCCAATTACGAACTATTTTGAATACGAGAAATAGAAAATTGCACTGTTTATATGGATCAATACAATCAATACAATTCCAGATCAAAATCTTTTCCAGTACAGATTATATTTCTGACTTAGAAAATTTGACATCCTGTCAAAATTGTTTTCTTGAATGTAAGGGATATTTATAAGAATTGTTTATAGGAATTACCGCTGACAAACGAGTTGTCACAAACAGGTTGTCACAAACGTTTAGCGAACCACTGCTCTCAACTACTGACAATTATTGGCAACCGCTGAGTTCGCTGAACGCACCCATTGCGTAACTAATAAAATCTAATCTTTAAAGATGATTTATCTCCAATTTCGAACTATTTTGAATACGAGAAATAGAAAATTGCACTGTTTATGTGGATCAATACAATCAATACAATTCCAGATCAAAATCTTTTCCAGTACAGATTATAATTCTGACTTAGAGAATTTGACATACTGTCAAAATTGTTTTCTTGAATGTAAGGGATATTTATAAGAATTGTTAATAGGAATTACCGCTGACAAACGAGTTGTCACAAACAGCTTGTCACAAACGTTTAGCGAACCACTGCTCTCAACTACTGACAATTATTGGCAACCGCTGAGTTCGCTGAACGCACCCACTGGGTAACTAATAAAATCTAATCTTTAAAGATGATTTATCTCCAATTACGAACTATTTTGAATACGAGAAATAGAAAATTGCACTGTTTATATGGATCAATACAATCAATACAATTCCAGATCAAAATCTTTTCCAGTACAGATTATATTTTTGACTTAGAGAATTTGACATTCTGTCAAAATTGTTTTCTTGAATGTAAGGCATATTTATAAGAATTATTTATAGGAATTACCGCTGACAAACGAGTTGTCACAAACTGGTTGTCACAAACGTTCAGCGAACCACTGCTCTCAACACTGATAACTGTTGGCAACCGCTGAGTTCGCTGAACGCACCCATTGGGTAACTAATAAAATCTAATCTTTAAAGATGATTTATCTCCAATTACGAACTATTTTGAATACGAGAAATAGAAAATTGCACTGTTTATATGGATCAATACAATCAATACAATTCCAGATCAAAATCTTCTCCAGTACAGATTATATTTCTGACTTAGAGAATTTGACATCCTGTCAAAATTGTTTTCTTGAATGTAAGGGATATTTATAAGAATTGTTTATAGGAATTACCGCTGACAAACGAGTTGTCACAAACAGGTTGTCACAAACGTTTAGCGAACCACTGCTCTCAACTACTGACAATTATTGGCATCCGCTGAGTTCGCTGAACGCACCCATTGGGTAACTAATAAAATCTAATCTTTAAAGATGATTTATCTCCAATTACGAACTATTTTGAATACGAGAAATAGAAAATTGCACTGTTTATATGGATCAATACAATCAATACAATTCCAGATCAAAATCTTTTCCAGTACAGATTATATTTCTGACTTAGAGAATTTGACATCCTGTCAAAATTGTTTTCTTGAATGTAAGGGATATTTATAAGAATTGTTTATTGTCACATACATCGGGGTTGCTTTCTGACCTCCTATTCGAATCTCCAACACACGCACCACACACAGAAAACCCACTCGTTCGTACTCCGCTGATCGAATAACAATTTGTAATCATAGCCGCACACCATATTGTACAATAAACACCGAGTCAAGGTAAAACCTTCGCAAAACGTAATACAATTCGTCATCAAACACCTTTTACCACAACAGCTGCATCGGATATCCAATACCCCAAAATAAAATCCAAAAAAGAACACCAAAATTTTGAATTGCTCTTTTTAAAGAACAGTTCTTTTTGGATACGTTCACTTCAATCGAAAAAAATTAATCACTCACCGTTATTATATAGAATATAGATCCACTTAGCGATAGAAATCCAAATATTCCAAAATGGAACCGAAAAAAAAATCACACCAAAATTTCGTTGGATATAATAGTCTTTGCAAGTACTAGGTTCGCGAGTACACCACGTACGCTGAACGCACACTTTCTAAATCTGCACCGGCTGCAGCGGACCGTTCTCGACTGTTGCTTGGCTCTACGAAGATTTTGAATCGTAGTCGGTGACTGTGATGTCGTAACTTGGATACCGGCCGAGCGAATGGAACGAAGGTGCGACACGGGGGAAACACCTGTGCTTCGGTACTCTCTCTGCCAAGTGTCGCGGAAAGCATATGTGAATGTGCTGCGCGCGCATTCTTTGAGACACACTTTGGTTAACTGTCAACAAACTTGGGGTTTGTGGTTCATGCACACAGAAGAATGTTTAAGACATTCGTTGTCTTGCAAAAATTTACTCCGAACAAATCAATAAAGTTTTCAATTAAGAAGAGTTTTTTGATGCAAAACTCACAAGTTTCCAAATAAAACTATGTTGGATAGCTTTAAATGTTCTTATGAGTTCTTTTAAGAATATAGTCTTTTGCATTGAAAAATTCTATATAGTCTAATGAAAAGAACCATTGCATTGAATCAAGCTCACATATGTAAAACATGAGCTTCAAAACAAGTAAAATTGGTTGGTTGATGCAAGACACGTTTAAAATAAAGCAATATTAATTTGGTCGAAATGTTTAAATATTTGAAGTAATACTACAAAGTTTCATTCAAAACTACATATAGTCCTTTGTAGTTGATGACTATTTGGTGTGACTTAATAATTTACTCATTGCAACTAAATTTATCTTGAATCAAACACTTCCCCGCTTTTACTGAGAAAATTTTGTCTTGGCTGAAGTGGATAGTTATTTCGTGGATATGGAAATCAACTGTTGTTTTGATTCAAAGTAATTTCACTTGAACTGAGCATTCTTGTCCCTGTGTGAAGAATCTAGCTAGAAATAACATAAGAAAAAAGGTCTACAATTCAACAAGAATCAAAAAACCTTTGGAGAATGCTGATAATTCAAATCAAATTAAAAATCGGAGCATATGCGCGACGGAATGCGGACACACCTGCTTCCGTTCAAATTCTTGAGCTGGCCTCTCCGTTGAATTTAAATCCTTACTGCAAGTAACGGTGTATTTGCACTGTCCCATCGTTATTCCGGATAAATTCCAAATTACCAGATCTATTCAGTAAACACAATTAACTACACATTCTGATATTCAGATAGGACAAAATCAGGATGCTTCACATACCGACTACTTTCCGCTTATTGGTTTTCCAAGGTGAGTAAGTTTGATAATTAATGATAAAAGATTATTGGCGCCTAAATCATAAACAATGGACAATTAAAAATTCTACACTATTAGTCGCCTGATCAATAATAAACAATTAAATGTTATAGTTAGTTTTATAATTACCATGTAATTAACTATAACCACTAAACTGCAGAATTAGAAGAAAAGTATTGTAATCGACGAGAAGAAATGGGATTTTAGTGGAAATACGCGTTTTGGGGTCTTTTGTAACAATGTTTAGACAATTGTGTCAATAACTTAATCGGAATTTTTTGTGGAAAACTTGTGGTTTATACTGTTTATGGAATAACAAAATGCAGGGCACATTGCAGTAACTTCCGATAGAACAAAGGGAACTATGTGCAATTGTGGAATGTATAGTTGACTGAAAATGTGGTAATACTTGTACCTTATTTCATATAAGTATGTGTATGCTATATTGTTATTGCTTTTAATCAAAACAAAACCATATAATTTCAATTAGTAATGAATGACTGGCCCTTGGAATTATATAGGTACCAGTTTAGTTTATTTCACTAAAATTTACACATTTTGTGTTTACTTAATTTACAAAGAAGGCACATTCAACCAAAACCTTGTAAATTTTTTTGATTCAAAGTAATTTAATTTGAACTGAGCATTCTTTTCTCTGTGTGCACACATAAATAGAAGAATCATAAGATTTATAAGTTTAATTTTAGTTCCTCAAAAGACTGACACACAATGCTAATATATTTCTTTTCTATCCTTTTAATAAAAGCAATTTATAAAACAGCATAAACATCTTTTACTTCTTTCTGTTCTGCACAACTGTTCCTTTTAAAATACGAGTTAGAAACCACGGTAGGTATATAATTATTTCGAGATGCAATCCATCATCATCCTACTTGGCACAAAAGAATGTTACTTAGGTACCTCTTGCTCCTCGCTGACATCCTGAATTTTCGTATTGCATAAACGCGTAAGTTTACCCAACCCAATTGTTCATGTTAATTGAGCTGCCGCTCTTCTGTACACACCATGTACACACCCATCTACAAACGTGAGAAAGTTCAAATAGAAAAGTACACTTCTCTTCTCTACAGAGGTTTTATATTTAGCTTTTCTATTTGCTCGAATTTAATCAAAAATATAGAAAAGTTATTGGACGATTTATGATATTTTTTGTACATAGAGGAATTTATGAGTGGCTCACATCATAGTCCACATAACTGAACGATTTCTGGTGTTATGTTTGTTATACGTGGTCCTTTTTGACAGATCACGCGTGTTAGAAAGAAACACACACCACTGGTGATGACTATAATCTCTTGAACTAATGTACGTTAAGTAATTTACAATAATTGCCGTTGCTAACACGAAAAAAAGAATCGACACAGTTCACAGCTGTATTAAAACACAATTTAACACTTTAGGTACGCTTAGCTTAAAGGTAACAATTTTAATTAAATTATCTGGTCAATATACATTATACCGTGTATGTATTCAACTTTAGCGTTGCAAAAGTTGTATTGTAATTGCTACCTATAATAGTGTAGAAGCAACAGATTATACAATATAATGATACATTGTTGCTCGTGGAAAAAAATATATGAAAGTAGGTACTGTATTCCCATAGGCTTTTCAAATATTTATCTATGTAGACTGGTGTGTGTTATATAACTTTTGCATGTGGTAGAGCGCGTACATAAATCTATTTGCTTATTAAATGGACATGTTGGGAAAAAATGCGTGATAATATCGGATGTGATAATAACGTTGTTCGTTGTTGTATGCATTGTACATTAATGGATTAAAAAAATAATTTAATAATATAATTTAATCATATATCTCTTCATATTTTGCAAAACAGGTAAATTGTACCAGAATAATGATTGTCTTGATGTTTCAATTATTACGTTTTCTTGTTTTAAGTATAAAGGAACTGCTTGAAAGGAACAAGAAACTGTTTGTTCGTTGAAGAATGTATAATTTTCACCCAAGAAAATATTGTTGTTGATGTAAAACGAACGTCTTACTCTTTTTATATGGGGAAGAATAGCATTTTCTTCGTCAGTGCAAAATATACTCAATATACTTAAAACGAAACATACTAAACTCTTAAACCGGAAGAATAATAGCCGTTGAAATAACTGTAACATATACTGAAATTCTTATTACTACAAAATATTATTTGGATAGCAAAAATATCTTTTTCTACTTTGCATTCACAATGCACACATTGTAACACTGTTTTCGGTGTTACAATTAGCAAATTGTAACACCGTTTTTAGTAACTTTTTTCTAAGATTGGTGACATTGATATCAAATGCATGTCAAACGAAAATACACATAACCACAAAAGTAAGCACAAACTGATTTTTTAGAATCGCACAAACTGCGAAGTATGTATATTTTTATACATATTTAAACATGCGTGTTGCATCCTAGGTTTCGTACTACTAGTATATGATGGTAGATAATAATTATCAATAATTACTTTTTCACAGATATTTGAATTTAAGTGACAGATGACAGTGTTACCAACGGTTGCACACATAAATACTCTAGATTGGAATTTTACCTAATATACTTCTAAATTTTTATAAAATTAATGACGCAAAGTAGAAAAAATAGTATATTACACTCGTTTTATAAGACATATTGGCGCATTCGTTCATTTGGGGCACTCGTCGCTGGCGCTCCTCGTGTCCCAAACAACTCATGCGCCAATTTGACGTCTTATAAAACTTGTATAATAATAATATACTATTCTTCTTCGTGCTACACTATATTATATACGCAAGAACATTTTTTTCTTGATATCCAAGAACAGAGAGAGACACTGTGTATAGATGATCTCAGGTCCACACATCCCATAGCGTCTTATTCCAAGAACATATTTACAGAATTAATAAAAAGAGAAATTTCCCAAGCCCGCAGCAATATGAGTAGATCGGGCGGTGCCACAGCTTTCGCCGAAAATTCAGGTCCAGAACAATTAGCATCAACCTGTTCCGTTCCATTGGTAAAGTGGTCTCGTCGAACTGATTGATCATCACGACTATTCTGACGCCATGATGCGGAATTGTTATATTCGATTAAATAACGGATAACGATTGTGTAAAATTCGCGGTAATCCACGGTGTCGGCCGCGCACAGAGAAATACCATTACGGTTATTTATTACGCTAATATCTAACCAAGCGAAATAAAATCAACCCGACAAATACAAACGCCGAATTCCTTCACTAGGTACGGTGAAAGTGATACAATTTCCCACAAATTGGTCAGGAAGTAATTGAATTACTGGTTATAATAAGGTTATTATGCATGATCATGAATTAAACGTAGATGTAAATGATATAGACAACTTTTGAAATATTGGATTGGGTTGGGTTAGGTTGGATATTCATGACATTACCTAATAAAATTTAGGGCTTCAATACAAGAGAAGTAGGTACTTTGTCGACATTAAAAATTATCTTGAGAATTCAATGTCTCAAACTCTGAATACTGTCCAGAAATATTTGTAAAAGTTTCCAATACGTGATATGTAATGCGCAGTGTTAGTTGAATTTGAACGAGTTTTTGCAGAATGCCGGATGTGTACTTGTATGCGTTGGGTCCACAGGTAAGTTTTTTTTATGAATTTTATACGGTCTTGTTGACGATTTACACAGCTATTTGGCTCAGTTTGTGGCGTACGTTCTAAGAGCTGGAATGTGAACATTAAACCATATATTTTAATAATAATAATTAATAGTAACATATCTCTTGTAGTTATAATCGGTCAGCGCAATAAGTGTGTGTTTTTGTATTATAGAAGTGTCAAAGAGCTATGGGATCAACGACTTGACGAGTCAACTTGAAGTAAAGAATATAAAGTAAGTAATGCTTAATTATTGGTTATAAAAACCGAATTATCTAATATTTCAAAGTCGCAAAAATCATCAAAACCTAGATGTATTATCGCGATAACAAGAAACCACTACCCCTGTAGATTTCAAACGAGGTTCGATGGTCTATTTCGCGGCATATTGCCGAAAATTTTCTGCTTGCTATCAAAACCGCGTCTGTCCGCGATTTTTGACAGAATTTCATGACAAAACCGTGTGTTATATTCAGAAATACCAGCGAAAATTCGTAATAGGTGATTTGTGATGTCTTGAGCGGTGTTTTAAGTGATTTTGAGCGATTTTGTACAGAACGCGGAATACGCCGTTTTGCATACGAGTGAACTTCTGTATAAGCTTTTACCCCGTGTGTAAATAAATCATGTTTCGTACTCATTTCAGCGTCAATAATTTTGGTAAATAGCTGGAAACTAGTAGTGTTTGTATCTTAATAAACATTGTGTATGTATATGTTACGGTTAAAGTGATAAATGTGGTTTGTATTAATAATTACCGGCTATTATTAATAATAACCGAATCACTTGGTCAATGTGATTAGAAACACTTAAATAATCACATGGACCGGCTATTATTAATAATTTCCTAACAGGCACGGTAAAAGTGATAAAAATGTTACTTTTTACAAAAGATCTTTTGTATACAGTCTTCAAAGAAGTTAGCTAAGTTATTTTGATTACTATGTAAGCTATTATATTTATTTACTCGACGCAAATCATCAGTACGGCTACCCCAATGACCAAAATTACGAATAATACAAAACATTGATAATACAGAATGCTTTTTTTGTCTCCCTTGTACTTTAGAAACTACTGGATATAATTGATACTGATATTTGGTATACACCCAAGGACGACTCAATGACGAAAACATAAAAAAGAACATTTTATACAGAGTGTTCAAAAAAGTTAACCATTTTATTATCAATAACACCCATTTTTATATTTAATGCATGTGGATAGTTTGTTGTAAATGTACAATTACAATTTATTAAGTAAATGCTCAAATCCTAATTATCTTGAAATGTTGCGCATTTAATAATAATTTTTTCAATATTGTATTTTCATGCAAATATGTACATGCAAGAACTAGACTAGTTTACATAGATGTTTTTACATAAATTGCACCGCACAAATGATGCAAACATTTTTGTATGGTTCTGTTCCTAACACGGTATTTTTACTTTTGGTGTTTGACAATAATTTCATAAATAAAAGATTAAACATGGTAACAACTTGCCTCAATCTTCCCTACATTAGTATGTCCATTACCTATACCTACCCTAAGTATATCTAATATCTCACAGATATATTTATTATAAAAGTGTTTATCACCAACAAAAAATACAAAAAAAGACAAAAGAAGATGACGTCCTCTTGTTGCAAACTTTATTTCGCTTTATTTTTACAATATAAATGGTGTCATTGTTGTACTACCACAAAAAATAAAGGTCTAGAAGGACTTTTGTATTCAAAATTAAATATAAAACATTTTTTAAAGTTTTGTATTAAAAAGATAATAAAGTTACAAATAAAAATATTTTTTTTGCCACGAGATGCAAAATGCAGAAGCACTACGTACGTTTGCACTGGTAAAATAATACAAACCGAGTTTCTAATTTATTACTTACTTTGCTTTTAAGAATTGCGCAAATAAGCATGACCCAAAGAGTTACACACTCGTGCATGCAATTAGTGTGGATTGGCATTTTTTAGTCTCGTTTTAATAATCTTCCTTATTTTAGTCATGAGTAGTAACTAAATAAGTTAGTCAGGACTAACGTCACTAAAGGCCCAACACTGAAAATCCAGTGAATACATTCGTTGTGTGGCGATTATGTAGATACTAACAGAATTTCAAATCTGAGGCTCTATTATATTGTAGCATCACCTTAATGCAATATCGAACTGAAATATATCACATTGACCACAGCATGCTGGAAATTATTAATAATAGCCGGTTCATGTGATAAATTCTTCACTTTAACCTCCCCACTTGGCTATTATTAATAATAACCGGTAATTATTAATAATAACCGGTAATTATTAATAATAACCTATTTATCACTATGACCGTAACATATACACTACGCATCTGAATTTGTTGCTATTTTGCTTTCGCTATAATTAGTTGTATTATTGTTGCAGATGGACGACGACGGTGATGTTGTAGTGAAGTGTGAGTGTAGTGCAGTGAAATATCTTTTTCGAGTGTAGTGTCAGAGATAATTAGTAGTGCGCGCTTAAGCTATACGAGTGCAGTGTTCAATGGCAGCCGTAAATGTGTGAGGATGGAGGACAAGTGACGTGTAGGAGGACCCCGATGGAGAGGCAACTTACATGAAGACATCGTGTGCAAGGTAGGTCCCATAGATGCCATCCAGCGTTGGAGAGGAAGAAGTCCCTATAAGGTAGGATCTAAGCAATTTTTATATGCGCCGCGTTGTCGGTTTTTCTTACAATTCTCAAAACAGAATTCTGTAGAGAGAGAATATCGTCAACTAAAGCTGACTAAACAGTGATAGTGATCATAGTGTTCGCAAGTAATTTGCGGAAAGTATCATTTGTTTAATATGTGTAGGTAGGTATTTATAACATATGTTTGTGTGTTTTTTTTTTCAGATGGACGAGGGGAGGATTTTCCATTTCAAATTGGCGCGACAAAAGTATTCAATGTACATAAGTAAAATTAATATTATTTTTTTGTTTTAGGTGTGTGTTGAAAGTGATCATTTAAGACATCCACTTCCGGTTACCTACATTCTTCTCCCCTAGATTAACTGCGATGATGACGATTATGGACTTTTTTACTTTAAGTAATTTTTGAGATCCATTAAGTATTGACTATTATTTTAACAACACAGTGTTTATACATCTCTTGTTGTAGATTAGGAAGAGAGAATCAGATTGATCTGGATCACATAGTGTGTCGCAAATCTTTGACGTTTCCCAACACCAGACACACAGGTAATAGCCTTTTACCATGTCTTATATCTTATATGTATTATAAATTTGTATATATGCGAATCTTAGGACATTTGATTAAAATTATGCTTATGTTTACGTTATTTTTTGAGAAATTCATACAAACTTATTTTAAGACTGTTATTGGTCATAAATTTTCGAATTATGAACACGTTTTGATATACGTTATAATGTTTTTATACAATTTACAATTTTTCTGGTTAGTGGTGCACATTACTGTCGTTTATCTAGGTCCGTCACAATTTTTGAACAACATTTTCTCAGTAGAAGCGGGTTAAGTGCTTGATTCAAGATAAATTCAGTTACAATGACTAAATTATTAAGTCACACCAAACAGTCATCAACTGCAAAGGACTATATGTAGTTTTGAATGAAACTTTCTAGTATTGCTTCAAATATTTAAACATTTCGATCAAATTAATATTGCTTTATTTCAACCATTAGATGGATTAAAGAGAATAATAATTACATACCAGAATAAGTAATTGGTTGTTTTGCTTGGAAAAGCAAATGTTTCAGAAAAAGATTTTTAGGTTTGGTTCAACACCTTCCTGAACATCAGAGTATTTCATTCTCTCTGCAAGTAACTGTCATTTTAAATGAAATGCGATCAATTATTCAAAGTAAGCAATAGTAATTTACATTCAACATAATATATTGATTTGAAGTGAATAATTTTGTTGTTTTGATCAAACTATCTACCGCTGCTGAAAAGGGGTAAAAAAGATCATATAAAAACGTGTCTTGCATCAACCAACCAATTTTACTTGTTTTGAAGCTCATATTCTACATATATGATCTTGATTCAATGCAATGGTTCTTTTTATTAGAATATATAAAATTTTTCAATGCAAAACACTATATTCTTAAAAAAACTCATATGAACATTCAAAACTATCCAATATAGTTTTATTTGGAAACAAAATCTTGTCGCTTCAAAGGAGAAATTTGTGAGTTTTGAATCAAACAGCTGTTCTTAATTGAGAGACAACGAATGTCTTAAACATTTCTCTGTGTGCGGCCCCGCAAAAGTTTGCGCCGACGATCCATGTGATATATCGACTTCCTCCTTTGCGAATATAATTTCACACAATAAAAGACCAAACAATTTGCCAGGATCGCCAATTACCAAAAAAATAAAAAGCCTATGATCATTATTAGACACTTTCTAAACTCGGTCCGTAATAATTGCTTTTAAATCGGTAATTAGACCTTTATAATGTTATTTTACAGCTAGAGCTTATGTATACCATTGTGTATAATATGTGCGGTAGCTTTTGCTTTCACCCAATAAATATAAATGAATAGGACTCGACGAATTTTTTGTTCGTTTAAATTTTATTTTAGAACGCGCGCAATGCAATAAATTTTAGTTATTATGAAGTTTGCACAAAGTGTCATTTTGTTCAAGAAAGTTTCACTAGTTATAGTGGTATTAACGTTGTATTTTATCATATCATTTTATCTCTAATTGCAGTAGTACGAGTAAATAGAGCTGTTTTAATTTACGTTTGGTCATTTGCTGATCAATAGAAGTTTTGGAATACCTTTTTATGGCACGTGAGTTGGTCATTTATTCTACAATTTCTACATAGTAGTGCTAACGAGTTACAGTAAGACATAAAACATAACAAGTTTGTGTTATTGATTCAGCAAAAACTACACGTACTTCCATAGGTTTATGGAAAATTCTGTATTTATTACCATTCTTCTAACTCTGCAAGATCTATAATTAATAGTAAGTATTTTTATTACCAATATTTCGGGTTGGTTGGCGTACCATACAATCCAAGGAGACACAATGTATACACTCATGTAGTTCTGTTAATTTGTACAAAAAGAAACAAAAATGTTCATAAAGACGACTTTAATGATTCTAAAAACACCAAGAATACAAATAACAATATCAATATCATTAACAATATCTAATGCTTCGACGACTTCATTGACGAAGATTCGTCTTCTTCACGTGATCTCCTCTTCTTGTGATTCATCGCAAAATCTTCTATAAACTTCACAATTGGAACAATTCCCCTTCGTGTAGCAATTCGCAAATTGTAACCAGACACCATTCGATTTATGTGAGGATTATGTAACTCCGAAATCTGCGTGGAAGCAGCAGCTGCTGAATCGCCTGTTGAGGACAATTTTCCCAGCCAGAACTCATTCCCGGGCAAGGCATTTCCATCCCAAGCATAAGACACCACAAGAAGTTTCCCTTCATTATCTCCAGTTAACTTTGTATGCGGTTCTCTCTTACAAACGAATATTTTAATCCCTTCTTTTGGATGTCCTTCGCAAGATATCAGAGAGCCATGCCTGTATTTACCACACGAAGAGGATAAGGAGAAATAAGCGAAGTGTATGTCTGAGATGGAGTGGAGGTGTTTACCCAATGTCCTAAATAATTTAGGAATTATTATTATGTCATGGTATACGGGGATATACTGAATTAAAGAAATATAGTTCTTTTCCAAAATTAGTTATTTAAGCTCAACATGAGTCAAGGTAAACTGTATGACATCTTTTTATGGTTGGTAATAATACCTTACCTTGTGATAAAAATAATAAAACATGAAGCTTATCTATATGTATAGGTGTATAATACTTAGTGATTCTGTACGCATATAGTGTAAAGAGGACCTTGACTTGACCATAACCACATAAGCAAGGTTCGCTTTTGACAATATAATAATATTGTGAAGGTTAAGAGGCGAATTATTTTATTAGATATGCTTCTTTTTACTTTACAGCCGATGGAATAAAACACTTAATATCTACATCGCATTTTTTTTTCGTGCGTTGTTACGTCAAAAATGTGAAAGTTAATGTATTCCTGTAATTCAATGGAAGAAAGCAAAATGTATTAACGATGGGTGCTCTCGAGTGTTTTAAATTTGTGGGTGCTTTGAAAGGAAGTAGGTAATTTGAATTTGATATTCCTATTTGATACACATATACCTCACGTGTCATTATTTCTAAGTTTCTGGACTGATTTTAGAGTATGGTGAATGAAATTAGTGTGACCTACAAATGAAGCTAATAGTATATTATTATACAAGTTTTATAAGACGTCAAATTGGCGCAAATGAACGAATGCGCCAATATGTCTTATAAAACGAGTGTAATATACTATTTTTTCTACTTTGCGTCATTAATTTTATAAAAATTTAGAAGTATATTAGGTAAAATTCCAATTTAGAGTTTTTATGGGTGCAACCGTTGGTAACACTGTCATCTGTCACTTAAATTCAAATATCTGTGAAAAAGTAATTATTGATAATTATTATATACCATCATATACTAGTAGTACGAAACCTAGGATGCAACACGCATGTTTAAATATGTATAAAAATATACATACTTCGCAGTTTGTGCGATTCTAAAAAATCAGTTTATGTTTATTTTTGTGGTTATGTATATTTTCGTTTGACATGCATTTGATATCAATGTCACCAATCTTAGAAAAAAGTTACTAAAAACGGTTTTACAATTTGCTAATTGTAACACCGAAAACAGTGTTACAATGTGTGCATTGTGAATGCAAAGTAGAAAAATCTGTTTTACGAATGTGTACGAAGTTTAGTATATTTTTCTCTGACGAAGAAAAAGTTATTCTTCAATAAAAAAAAGTAGACGTTTGTCTTACAACAAAAATATTTCGTTGGACGAAAAATATAGATATGCTTCAACGAAAAAGAAAAAAAAAACAGTTTCTTGACCCAAGATTCTTTCTCTGAGAGGATACATAGAAAGGTGTGCCATTACTTTACAGATGGCGCCAAGAGTTTCTCGCGTCTTTTGCCACATAACACCGCTATATAAGTTCGACGATATTGAGTTTCCGTATATTGTTTGTTTACATCTATACATAAGTGTTTTATTCATGGGTGACTTACAAGGATTATGAGGAAAACCAGGATTGTAGTGGAATAGTCTACACAGAGAGAACTCTATTCTTGGATATCAAGAAAAATGTTCTTGCGTCTCTAGTGCAGCACAAAGAGGATATTTTTGCTATCCAAATAAACATCCCCGTTTAAATTAATTCGCAGTTCTTAGTTTTCCAACTCTTCCAATTGATAAATATCGTGCTGAATATTTATTAATGAACCCAGATGTTCGATAGAGACCAAAGCTATTGATTTTAATATACCCATCATCCAGGAAGTCACGATATTCAAACACGAACGGTTTACCATTTATATATAGATTGCGTGGAAAATTACTATAAACGTCAAAGCATAAAAATGTTTGGTATTTTTTCAATAAAGTATTTGTATTTTGTACTTATTTAAAGAGGTTATTTCGTATAGCGCCATCTCTGCTTCAATTTGCTAATTTAATTTGACGTTTTAAACGTCAAATAGATTATTTAGGTTGTTTTACATTGATTTCTTTGATTTTAAGCAATTTTTGTCGGGGTAAACAGAGAAAATATGTAAAATTTAAGGCCCTTCCTTAACATTTTACATTTTTTCGGGATTTGTTTATATTTAGAGTATTTTAATATACGGACAGATAAAAAACTCGAAACAGCGCCATCTCAACACCGATTCGTTAAATTAAATATGTGCAACGTACCTTTACATACTTTTTCTACTTTGCATTCACAATGCACACGTTGTAACACTGTTTTCGGTGTTACAATTAGCAAATTGTAACACCGTTTTTAGTAACTTTTTTCTAAGATTGGTGACATTGATATCAAATGCATGTCAAACGAAAATACACATAACCACAAAAGTAAGCACAAACTGATTTTTTAGAATCGCACAAACTGCGAAGTATGTATATTTTTATACATATTTAAACATGCGTGTTGCATCCTAGGTTTCGTACTACTAGTATATGATGGTATATAATAATTATCAATAATTACTTTTTCACAGATATTTGAATTTAAGTGACAGATGACAGTGTTACCAACGGTTGCACCCATAAATACTCTAGATTGGAATTTTACCTAATATACTTCTAAATTTTTATAAAATTAATGAGACAAAGTAGAAAAAATAGTATATTACACTCGTTTTATAAGACATATTGACGCATTAGAACTCATGCGCCAATTTGACGTCTTATAAAACTTGTATAATAATATACTATTTCAACATTCATGCCATCCATCACACAATCACATTCATGCCAACCCAAAAAATGAAACTGGGTTATTTTCAGCAAAAAAAACTTACTCTAAACGACTTGCAAAAGTCTCCATAAAAAGTTCCTCCTGGTGTGTTGAACATTTCCAAACTCCCAAACCAATACCAACAACATGGACGAACGCAAATTTACCACAGAGCTTCGCTCTATGGTTAGCCTCAAACAACAACGTATCAATACTCAAAGCCATCCGCTTCGCATACGTAATATTATCAAAATACACCCCTTTGGATATCTCGGTAAAATAACCAGATTCCTTGAAGATCTTCGCCTTTAGAAGGTCACCATACGTGTAACTCTGCTTATCATAAAACCCAGCCATAAGGTAGTTCGTAGTTGGTTCCAAAACTGTGCCATAACCATTATCTTCAGTGTTTTGCTGTTTGCTGTAGACTATCTCTTGATACTCTAGAACGTGTTTCTTCTTTAGGCAAGCACCAATCAAACCAATGATGATTCCATTTGGTTGTATTAGATTTCGATCTTTAGCTGGAACGCCTTTGTTGGTCCGTTTTCCATCGTTCACGAAATGTGTGTAAGATGACACTGATAAGAAAGCTGATAATTTGATTTCGTCGTAACTTAGGCAGTTGTCTAGAGTGAGGTTTTCATTTTGGTGCTGAGTTCCTATGGAATTCCAATTACCACGACCTTTGACATTGTTCAACAAGAGGTAATCGTCGTTTTTACCCATGAAAGTTACAGCCCTCTTCTTTAAAAATCTATCCACCAAACCAACCACCGTCATATTCTCGTACAACTTCTTTTCCATGTCATTTCCAAACCTCCTCTTGTGTAGGATAAAATCAGCATAAAGCAACAAGACTTTTTCGTGTATCACAGGATAAGCTGATTTTACATATTCCTCTAAATTATCTTCATCGCATATCTCTTTAATAACCTTACACCTTACAGAATCCAACGGGAATTTGATTGGGAATTCCTCACTTGATTTCATCACATCTTGCACGTTTGAATTCGGCGGTTCAAAATAATCACCGATTACCAATTCTCTTGTCAAGTAATCAGCTAGATTTGTCAGCTCTTCAGGCCATAGTGGAATAGGATACATCGTCGAACACAATGGAGACACTTGTTAGAACTTGTCTGTTTATAGAACTGTGGATGTAGGAGGGACGAATATAGCGATTTGCGTCATTGCTGGAAATTCTGCATTGCATCGCCATCTGTTGCGCAAAAACCCGCATGCTGAATGAATGGAGAAAGATTGTCATTAGCCAGATTACAAAATAATTGTACAAATTTGTGTTTTGATTAATATAAGGTCCCAGCGTAAGCCGGGCACAATAAAAAATTATTGTAGACTCATTAGAGTTGTTCCTCTCCACGGAAATCTTTAGTAAAAGGCGAAAGATTTATTCGCATATGAAGAGAAACCAGAGTGACGATGACTAGCAGTCCCGGGCCTTATATGCTTCGAGTAGTACGCGATGGTGACGAGAGCGATAAGCGCCATCTCTACGTGCTAAAGAGACATACACCACGCCACGCCCGGAGTGAACTCCGGATGTCTAGTTTAATTCCGGGATTGCAGATGGCGCGTTTATCTCTGGTCGCCATTGGCCTACTGTCCGGAGTATATAAGCTCCGGGAATTGTTTGTTCGGTATCGCTTCTCGGCCTATGGCTAAGATCAAAGTGTAGTATCTGTTCTTATCAGCTTAATATCTGATACGCCCCGCATGCGGGGCCAGTATATTAAACTGATTTTTGGAAATTGACGGAAGGTAGGGGCTTGCTCCACTTCTGTCGCGGGTTGGCCTTACATTGCAGTACCGTAAGGATCGGCCCACAATATCTTAATTCAAGAATAAATTTTGAACCCATCATGTCGATGACGCGCATGTTTCATCTAGTTCTGGTTATTAATAGAAATCTAATGTTAATAGTATATTATTATACAAGTTTTATAAGACGTCAAATTGGCGCATGAGTTGTTTGGGGCACGAATGCGCCAATATGTCTTATAAAACGAGTGTAATATACTATTTTTTCTACTTTGCGTCATTAATTTTATAAAAATTTAGAAGTATATTAGGTAAAATTCCAATCTAGAGTATTTATGGGTGCAACCGTTGGTAACACTGTCATCTGTCACTTAAATTCAAATATCTGTGAAAAAGTAATTATTGATAATTATTATATACCATCATTTACTAGTAGTACAAAACCTAGGATGCAACACGCATGTTTAAATATGTATAAAAAAATACATACTTCGCAATTTGTGCGATTCTAAAAAATCAGTTTGTGTTTACTTTTGTGGTTATGTATATTTTCGTTTGAGATACATTTGATATCAATGTCACCAATCTTAGAAAAAAGTTACTAAAAACGGTGTTACAATTTGCTAATTGTAACACCGAAAACTTAATTACCAATCTAGAGTATTTATGGGTGCAACCGTTGGTAACACTGTCATCTGTCACTTAAATTCAAATATCTGTGAAAAAGTAATTATTGATAATTATTATATACCATCATTTACTAGTAGTACGAAACCTAGGATGCAACACGCATGTTTAAATATGTATAAAAATATACATACTTCGCAGTTTGTGCGATTCTAAAAAATCAGTTTGTGCTTACTTTTGTGGTTATGTGTATTTTCGTTTGACATGCATTTGATATCAATGTCACCAATCTTAGAAAAAAGTTACTAAAAACGGTGTTACAATTTGCTAATTGTAACACCGAAAACAGTGTTACAATGTGTGCATTGTGAATGCAAAGTAGAAAAAATAGCATTTTGATACTGCCTAATCGGGTCTGGAAGCGCCATTTATATTAATTACTCCTTCAGACAATTTCATTGAACAAAATTATTCTTGACGATGATTTTGTCTCTACCTACTAGTTTATTTGCAGGGTTGCCGACAACTTGTTTTATTGTACGAAAGGATTATTTTGATTCTTTTTATTTCGCTGAACACGTGCATTTCTTAGAATTGATTCTGTCATTTTTGTGTACGAGTATGCAACTGGGTATATTGATAATAATGAAGGTTTCATTCATCCTTTATTGGCGGTTTGATAACAATCAACATCGATTTTGAATTTCGTAGAACACGCGTATTTTGTCAGAAAAGTAGATTTATTTTATCAACCTTTTTTGTGCTGAAGATTAAAGTAGAATTCTTTTTTCCCAAATTGTTAAACCTATACCATTTCAGGACGGTATTTTCGTTTTGTTGGAATAAGACCTATTGAAATACTGAAAGTATAACTATAACTATAACAAAATTACACTTCTACATGTTGTCTATGGACTTTTTTTAAATCGTATGTTCAATAAAACATCTGAGGTGGCCCTCACTCAACTTTTCGACTACATTGTGGCACAATTAAGTGTCTGAACACTTCTGTTAAAGAATTCATTTCATAAAGCAGTTTGTGAATAATACTCTGGTGTATTGCATATCTTTTATTAGTTGATTTATTTCCTTATTAAAATGTTCTTTATAATACGGGGCAAGAACATTTATTCCTTCAATGATTATAATCAAATTGTGGATTAGAAAAGAGAAAACACACAAATTGATAGTCACAATTTAAATATATTTATTTTTCTTGTAGAGACACGATTGTAGAGAGGTATTTGTATGTATAGATAGTAGCACGTGGCACCACCATCAAGAATGTGGCTTCTTCTTTACAAATATAACAAATTGTACAGCATCATTTATACAATAAAATACAACAAACCATCATTATTATAGTATTAAATATTATTAAAAAGATGTCACCTTACTTTATCCGTATAAACATAATAATAATCATTTATTAAAACTCTAATTCCTTCAACCTGCTACATGAAGTCATCGTAGTCCTCAAAGTCTTCTACGTAAGCCGAGTATTGCTGCAACAAAAATTACAATCAACAAAAAAAATTCCACACAAAAAAATCAAATATTTACATTTTCATTATCCAATTTTAATTTTGCCTTTCCTTTACCACCCTTTTTCTTCGCTTTGTCACCCTTCTCAATCTTTTGTTTCTCCAAGTATAAGTTGTCTATCGTCGTTTTTATTTTCTTTATGTCCAGGGAACTCACTGCAAAAAATTAAATCAACGACAAAATGATTAAAGAGTTTATTATTATTAAATTAAATTAAATTAAACTCTAAAAACTTACTTGCCGCGCAGATATTTCTTACGAGATTTTCGGCAAACTGCGGATACTCCGCGCTTATGCTAAGGGGCTGCAGCTTTTTCGAGATGGCCTCTCCCAACTCGTCAAACTCCTCTTTCGTGCTGGGGTTTACGCCGTCTATGCTGGAGCCCACATTATTGGAATCGCCCCCGAATGTCGTCTCAAGAGCTATTTTCAAATCTGATTCTACCTGCCGTCGCGCTTGCTCTTCAGGAGAGATGTTTTCTTCCTCCATTTGTTTCATTTTACGTTCCATTTCTTCACGTTTTAATCTCTACAATATTATATGGTACCTCAATATAACTGAAGATAAAATTGACAAAATTTGATTGCTGGTTTAGAGTGTGTTCAATATTTTTGGATCCCATTGCACAAGTATGGCAATGATCCAAAATAACTGCTGCAATACCTCTTTGTTACGGTCTGGGACAACTTAGACATGAAAACATTATTATTAATATTATTAAAGCAATATTAAGGCAAATATCTATTGACAAGAACTGTTTACATGAATCAGCACAATCCTTATTTATTTACCTCCTAAAATACATCACAGAAATAGAAATTTGTCATTGATAATTTGATTTACTTTGCCTTTACAAATGTGAAACTTGTTTTTAGCATAGTGAGTCACCGTTAGCTGTTCTTATCTACCCAACAAAACGTACGTTGTAAAAACTAACCTCTTTCTCAGCGATTTTCTCGGCAAGGCTCTTCTTTTTCGGTTTAACCTGTACGGCTTCTCGGTTCTCGTCTACGCCTGGTTTTTGTTCCGGCTCCTCATCTTCCCAACTTTCCTACAATTAACAAAATAAATCAAACAAACAGTCTACTTACACTTTGAGATATTTAATTATATACCTTTACGTCTTCTTCTTCATCTTCTCCTTCCCATTTGTTAGGTACTGCAACAGCAGGTACCAATAGTTTGGGCTCGAAATTATCGTCGTCTAAAAACCGTAAAATAAACATCAGCAAGTTGGTGAAATTTATACTAGGCCGATAAAACTCACCCCAGGATTCCATATTGCGCGAATATACAGGAAAGTCTCCTGAATCGGGGTCGCAATGCACGCAATTCACGTGTACCAATGGCAGGGACAACTTATGCACTGACTCACCGGCAGAGGACTCTGGCGGCGATTAAATCTAGAATATTGGCGAAAGAATCGTACGTCGTCGAACAACCGCAGACGCTGTCAATCAAACTGTCTTGACTTGGCCGGCACGTGGGTTTCGTCGAACGAACGCTCAGATACGAATCTTGACGAGAAACTTGAATATTCTGCGCCGGAATTGCTGCTTCGAACGTCCATCTCAAAGTTGCTGTATAATTATGACAGTGCCGGTAATGCAGCGATCTCCACGACACTCTACGTCATGTAGACAGCGTTGACAGCCGGAAAACGCTCGTTTTACTTCCGTTCAGGCTGCACCCGTTCCCGCTTCTTTTTTAAATCCATGGATATAAAATGTTTAGCGATGTTTTTTTGGTTAGCTGAATTTTAACTAGTTATAAAATACGGTATACCTAAAATACAACCTGACCGAAAACAAGTTCATTATTGAAAACACTGCTTTATTGAAACTGGTATTAGGGAATAAAATTCGTTCTGGTCATAAAATACAACATTCCTGACCTAAGACAAGTTTATTTATTATTGGGACCGCCCGCTGTTTTATTATATCTGTTTTTTGCGAATTAAATTCTTTCTAGTCATAAAACGCAACATTCCTGGCCTAAAACAAGTTTACTTATTATTAAGACTCCCTGCTGTTTTATTGCATCTGGTTTTTGTGAATTAAATTCTTTGTAGTCATAAAATACAACCACAGAAATACAACATTCCTGACCAAAGACAAGTTATTTATTGTTGCGACATGATTGCGACTACCTGCTGTTTCATTGCTTTAGGAATTAAATTCTTTAAAAAATGTTTTAGGAAATTAAATTCTTTCCAGTTCTAAAATACAACATTCTGAAAATCGGTCTTTCAATATTTTATGCCTTCGTTATGTTTATTTATTTATTTATATTCGTACATTATAACAGCAGGGGTATTGAATTTTGTTGATGTTATGTTGGTATATTTTGTAACTGGTGGTAACACTGTCTGGTAAGTTCCTGCATTCGGATTGTTCCGGAACTTTCTGTTTGATTTGATCGGCATTTTTACAAACGTTTGCAAACGTTTTGATGCCGCTTGTGCGGTTTATTATAAATATGTTGATAATTTCGTGGTTATAACTTTCCTGTGCTCGACTTAAGAACAGTAAAGTATTCGAAATGGCGGTAGGTACCACGCGTGTGGTGCAAGTGACAAACATCGCGCCCCAAGCAACCAAAGATCAGATGCAAACGCTCTTTGGTTATCACGGCAAAATCGAAGATATACGCCTCTATCCCACCATCCGAGACGTATCATGTCCCGTACAATCGAGAATATGCTACATAAAATTCATGGACGTAAGCACCGTAGGCATAGCCCAACACATGACAAACACAGTTTTCATCGACAGAGCACTGATCGTAATCCCAGTCCAAAACGGCGAGATCCCCGACGAATATTACGCTCTTGAGATGACAAAGAACGGCACAATCGTACCGGGATTATGCCCATCTGAACCGAAATTACCCCCCAACGTTGTCAACACCGTTAGCGGAATAGGCTCCGATCAGGTTATAGTAACCACCGATCCACACTTACAAGACAACGGTTTACCTGTATATCCACCACTACCGGCAAGCTACGACAGTGTTAAAATCGAGGAGGTCCGCCGTACGATCTTAGTCCACAACGTAGACTCGTCGATTACCGCGGACGACATAACCTCATTCTTCGCGAAATGCGGCGAAATCAAATATCTCCGAACTTGTGCCCGTTCCTCCGACAACACAAATCACATGCTTGTGGAATTCACAGAACAACCAAGCATAATTGAGGCGTTAAAAATGAATGGGAAAGAATTAAAAGGTAAGATTGTAAAAATTACGCACGCGACGCAAGCGATTCAAAAACCGCAGACGAAGAGTAACGAAATCGCGCAGAGGGAGATTGAGGAAGCCATGTCGCAGGCGAAAGAAGCACAGAATATGATATCGGCCGCTATGGATCCTGTTATTGGGATGTTATCGAAGGATAAGAGGTCGTCAAGAAGGTCTAGATCAAGGTCGAGGGGACGTAGACGTAGGTCAAGATCACGGTCGAGATCTAGGCGTTCGAGATCAAGACATCGCTCTCGTAGGTCTTCATCTAGGACGAAGAGGTCGCGGTCCAGAGATCGACGCAGGAGGTCCAGGTCGCGTAAACGGTCTGTCTCGCGGTCAAGGAGGTCTAGGTCTAGGAGTGTACGCTCACGCAGGTGAATATAAATGAATAATGGATAATAATAATTAGTATATTGGGGATTTGAAGAATTAATTTTTGGGGATTAGTGTTTATATATCCATAAAACATCTATATATGATGAGAAAAAGGAATAGCTATACAAAAATATGTAAAATACAGAATATTTTCACTCTATTTTCTTTTATGATTACTATTTAGTATCGGTAAATGCTTTATTTCACTGTTCTATATAATTTAACTAAGACATAAATCATCTTATATGATTTTTTGCTTGATTGCTTGTTTCCTATATGCAGGCTGTGTTAAAGCATTAAACAAGGGAACAAATTTCCAACTTTCTCATACAACCAAAAATAAATTATTTGTTCCAGATTATATTTGCCTTACATAACTTTAAAAACTGAGAAAACTGCAACAAAATCAGTTAACAAATTATATAAATTCAAAAAATATGCAAAACTGCTGCTTTCAAGCAGGGTTGTTATGTTTTAAAACGTTTGTTTTAAAATTGCTTTAAAAGAAAGGTTTTAAAACTACATACTACCTTATATACAGTACAACTTCGATAGATCGGACACTCTCTAGTACAGACACTCCAGTAATCCGAATGCTCTTGTCAACCGGACATTTTAGAAATTTTACCTCCCTAGTTCGGACACAAAATATAATTTGCAGTTAAAACCAGGTAGAAAATACCAAAGTATTGTTTAACATTAATGTCTTACTGTGAAGCAACCGGATCACATAAATTACCACTTAATATTAGCAATAGCGGCAAATCTAGATGCTTTTAAATGCAGAATGAGCTCAATACCAGTTGTGTACAGGGCGTCTGATAAAGGACGGATGAGTAGAACATTGCTTACTGAATGTTTCGAAAAATATTTTAAGCCTGAGGTTAAGACATTTTTAACAGGGGTTAACAGGCCCCAAAAAGCTCTAATGTCGATGCTGCCAACGCGTTTTCTTTGGGCATCAGGTGGTCTGCAGAAAACAATTTTCCCATGGAAATCCTGCTTCTCAAAAGGCCCACAGAAAAATTTACTGATGTAGCTGTATCCAAAAGAATATAAACAAAGATTGATATATTTTTAAAAAATAACTGAAATCTTTTGCTTATTTTATCCATTTATGTTCAGAATTTAGTTTTTAATTTTATGTTTTGGTTATATGTGACCTCGGATGCGAAAAGGGACCTATCGTGCGAAAATAACGTGCAGCATAACGGTACATATCGGAAGAGACCTTACGTGCGAAAATATTGTGCAAGATAACGTAACGACAGGTCCCTTTTTGCGTCCGGGCTCACATATATTCAAATATTCCCAGTTGTTTTCATCTTCATCATAAAAAATGACCCTTCCCAACAAAAGAAAAAAATCTCCAGTGATCCGGATACCTCAATAGTCCGGACATGGTCAGGAACGATATATGTCCGGATTAGCGAAGTTATACTGTACTACCTTAAGTGTTGTATGTTGACCAGGGTTGTTTAAAAATAACAGTGTTAAAAACCTTTTAAAATAAATAATAGTAAATAATTGTTTTGTATTAAATCCAACTAACTACCCGTGAGGTATTCCCCTAACCGTCAGGGAATCCCATTACAACGCCAAATGGAACAGAGAACCTACTATCAACTCAAGAGAGCCAACATTTGTCAAAGGATAGATTTTATATTACATATTCTTAAATCTCCATGAGCATCGTCACCATCATTCACCTTCGCTTTCTTAAAGCCATTCTTTTTAGCAGAAGCTGTTTCCGTGAATTTCCTCTTCCTATTCTTCTGAGAAAGTTTGCTACCGTTAACTTCCAATTTCTGTTCTTCATCACCATGCTTGATGGCACTAATCGGTTTATTTTCCGAGGTGTTATTAGTGATGTTCTTTACTTTATTTCTCCTCATTTTCCTCCTTTGCGTTTTTGACATTTTCGAGTCAGTTTCAAGATTTGTGGTTGCTTCAGTTTTTATGTCTGTTTTGATATTTTTGGGTTTTGAATCAGTTGACTCCGCTGTTTTTGTAATGTCTTTTTGTAATTTCTTTTTCTTCTTCTTGTTCTGTTGAGGGTTTACTCCTCCATCAATTCTTAAATCTCCATGAGCATCCCTTTATATACGAAAACAATAATTTATTGGACACTTTCGCTCGAAAAGTAAAAAAAAAACAAAAAAAACATGATTTGTATATAATATTAATAAATCATCCCTTTCTCATTACAGATCCCGTTCAAAATCCAAATACTCCCGCAAAGACCGTGAAAAACATCGCTCGAAATCCCGAGAACGAAAAAAGTCGAGATCTCGCGACCGTTCCAAAGAAAAGAGCCGCGCGAGATCGAAAGAACGCGAACGTTCTCGAGAGAAACGCGATCGTTCCCGCGATAAAGAACGATCGAAAGACAAGGAACGCGAATCGAAAGAGAAAAGGAGCGATCGCGAGAGTAGCATCGACGAGAAGGTCGTCGAGAAGAAGCGATCGAGATCGCCCAGCAGGTATCGCTCGCGCTCGCGAGACAAGAAGAAGGAGAAGAGGAGGTCTCGATCGAAGGGAAGACGTAGGTCGCCCAGTCCGAAGAGGTCCACAAGGCGTAAGAGTCGCTCGAGAAGTAGAGATCGCAGCAAACGGGATAAGAAAGATCGTAAGGAAAAGGATAGATCGGCGTCGCGTTCCAAGGTGCCCAGGAATTACGACGAGGAGGAGAAGGGTTTCGATTCGGAGAAGGATAAGAGGACCTCGCAGGATTCGGACACTCAGAATGATAAGGAGTCGTCGGAGAAGTCGGATAATATGGATATCTCTAATTCGCCTTAATGTGTAAATGTTGTTGTGGTTTTTTGTCTTTACTTAATGCTATTTGGATGGTTATAAGTCTAGATTTGGATTTGATGACGTTGCTTAGTTTATGTTTAAGCAGTTGATTGAAGATGGATGTTCTCTTCACGTAATTGAGTTTTTATAGTAATAAAGTGTATGATTGATGTAATACGAGTTTTATTGTTTGGCTGTGCATTTTAGGAATTGACGTATAAAAGGGTCGATGGGAAGATCAGAAAATTTAAGTGGGAAAAACAAAACTGGACAACTCTAACCTCGAAAACTTTGATAATGCCATAAAATTTAATTGTCAAATTACAGGATAGCCAACCTACAATATTTTCCGTGGCCCACTAGACCTTTTTTTTATAGAACATACAATATAATGCCTAAAAGCTTTGAAAAAGTTTGTCAATATCATTGTCTTCATATGTTCTCTTGACTTTATATTGTTTTTTCTGACATTTATGGTAGTTTCAACCAGTACCATTGACTTTATATTGTTCACTAGACTTCTGGCAATAATTGTTGTTAGTTTCGTTAAGGTTGCATAATTTTTTTGAAAGTTATAAAGCTTTGAAAAATGTTTGTCAATATCATTGTCTTCATAAATTGTTCCCTTGACTTTATATTGTTTTTCCTGACATTTACGGTGGTTACAACCAATACCATTGACTTTATATTGTTTACTTAAACTTCTGGTAATAATTATTGTTAGTTTCGTTAAGATTGCATAATTATTTTGAATGTTATAAAACTTTGAAAAATGTTTGTCAATATCATTGTCTTCATAAATTGTTCCCTTGACATTATATTGTTTTTCCTGACATTTACGGTGGTTACAACCAATACCATTGACTTTATATTGTTTACTTAAACTTCTGGTAATAATTATTGTTAGTTTCGTTAAGATTGCATAATTATTTTGAATGTTATAAAACTCTGAAAAATGTTTGTCAATATCATGTCTTCATAAATTGTTCTGTTGACTTTATATTGTTTTTCCTGACATTTATGGTGGTTTCAACCAATACCATTGACTTTATATTGTTTACTTAAACTTCTGGTAATAATTATTGTTAGTTTCGTTAAGATTCCATAATTATTTTGAAAGTTATAAAGCTTTGAAAATTGTTTGTCAATATCATTGTCTTCATATGTTCTCTTGACTTTATATTGTTTTTTCTGACATTTATGGTAGTTTCAACCAATACCGTTGACTTTATATTGTTCAGTAGACTTCTGGCAATAATTATGGTTAGTTTTGTAAAGATTGCTTAATTATTTTGAAAGTTATAAAGCATTGAAAAATGTTTGTCAATATCATTGTCTTCATATGTTCTCTTAACTTTATATTTTTTTTTTCTGACATTTATGGTAGTTTCAACCAATACCGTTGACTTTATATTGTTCAATAGACTTCTGGCAATAACTATGGTTAGTTTTGTAAAGATTGCATAATTATTTTGAAAGTTATAAAGCTTTGAAAAATGTTTGTCAATATCATTGTCTTCATATGTTCTCTTGACTTTATATTGTTTTTTCTGACATTTATGGTAGTTTCAACCAATACCGTTGACTTTATATTGTTCAGTAGACTTCTGGCAATAACTATGGTTAGTTTCGTTAACATTGCTTATTTATTTTGAAAGTTATAAAGCTTTGAAAAATGTTTGTCAATATCATTGTCTTCATATGTTCTCTTGACTTTATATTGTTTTTTCTGACATTTATGGTAGTTTCAACCAATACCGTTGACTTTATATTGTTCAATGGACTTCTGGCAATAACTATGGTTAGTTTTGTAAAGATTGCATAATTATTTTGAAAGTTATAAAGCTTTGAAAAATGTTTGTCAATATCATTGTCTTCATATGTTCTCTTGACTTTATATTGTTTTTTCTGACATTTATGGTAGTTTCAACCAATACCGTTGACTTTATATTGTTCAATAGACTTCTGGCAATAACTATGGTTAGTTTTGTAAACATTGCATAATTATTTTGAAAGTTATAAAGCTTTGAAAAATGTTTATCAATATCATTGTCTTCATAAGTTGTTCCCTTGACAGATGATAACCGATTATCATTCAAATTCACTCTCAATACTCGAAACATCTCAACGCGAATTGATTATAATTAATTATGTCATTCGAATCACTACTTTCAACCGAACAAAATGATTGAAAGCTTGACATACGATAAAGTTGTCGTCTTTGCAGTGTGAGTCATCTTCAACATCAAAAATAAAACAGAAAATGTACTAAATATTTTTTATTTACAGAAGTAAAGTAACATCTTCACCAAAAAACTTACATTAATAAAACCAACGTAACATTAACAGTTAAGCGGACTTTTTACCATACTTTAACTTATTCTTAAACTTCTTCGGATTCAATCCGAATGCTTGCAACCGCGCGTCAGAAATATCGACACCATCGTCACCATCATTCACCTTCGCTTTCTTAAAGCCATTCTTTTTAGCAGAAGCTGTTTCCGTGAATTTCCTCTTCCTATTCTTCTGAGAAAGTTTGCTACCGTTAACTTCCAATTTCTGTTCTTTATCACCATGCTTGATGGCACTAATCGGTTTATTTTCCGAGGTGTTATTAGTGATGTTCTTTACTTTATTTCTCCTCATTTTCCTCCTTTGCGTTTTTGACATTTTCGAGTCAGTTTCAGGATTTGTGGTTGCTTCAGTTTTTATGTCTGTTTTGATATTTTTGGGTTTTGAATCAGTTGACTCCGCTGTTTTTGTAATGTCTTTTTGTAATTTCTTTTTCTTCTTCTTGTTCTGTTGAGGGTTTACTCCTCCATCAATTGTTTCTTCTTCCATCTTGCAGTCTTCTTTTATTTCAATTTCTTCTTTCGTTTCAGGTCCTTTTTTAATTTTATCAGTTCCTCCTGAAGTACTGGCTTCGTTTCTTGCCATTTTCTTTGCCTTTTTAGTTTTTAGCACCACTTCCTGTGTGTTATTTGTCTCTGTCTCAATACCTTCTTTCTTTATTTCTTTATTATCCGAGGAGGTATCGACTTTTACTTTTTTATTGACTTTTACGCTTTCGTCACTGTAAAGACTTGGCAAAAGCTTTTTCTTTAATTCTTCATTGGCGGCTCTCTTGCTAAAAGCAATTACGTCGTATTTTTCAACGTGATCTGGACGATATTGCATTGCCTTCTTTAGAGAACACCACCGATTCAATTCTTTATCTTTCGCCGCTAAAATCTTAATAAAAAAAAATTAGAAATTGAGATCAAAATATGGGAAAAAGTTATACCTCTTCTACGCTCAATCCAAAACTGTTTGGGATAACTTCCCGGTACTTAAATCGACACGGGATGTCCCCGATAATATCCTCGCAGTCCAATTTGTAATATTCATCCAGATATTCCGCGTAAGTCTTATCGTCCGGATTGAAGACGGGTTTCGGTTCACTTATAACTTCCGCAAACTTTGATTTTCGCTTCCTTTTCTTTTTTCTTCTTTCGCCGTCGTCAGGTTTAACCGCAGAAGGATCATAATCGCAATCCATCTGTAAAAGTATTTTTTTTTTGACTCTACTATCGATAAGGTTGCATAATTATTGTGAAATTTATAAAGCTTTGAAAAATGTTTGTCAATATCAGTGTCTTCATAAATTGTTCCCCGGACTTTATATTGTTTTCCTGATATTTATGGTGGTTTCAACCAGTACCATTGACTTTATATTGTTCACTAGACTTCCGGCAATAATTATTGTTAGTTTCGTTAAGAAGGCATAATTATTTTGAAAATTATAAAACATTAAAAAATGTTTGTCAATACCAATGTCTTCATAAATTGTTCCTCTGACTTTATATTGTTTTTCCTGACCTTTATGGTGGTTTCAACTAATACCGTTGACTTTATATTGTTCACTAGACTTCCGGCAATAATTATTGTTAGTTTCGTTAAGAAGGCATAATTATTTTGAAAATTATAAAACATTAAAAAATGTTTGTCAATACCAATGTCTTCATAAATTGTTCCTCTAACTTTATATTGTTTTTCCTGACCTTTATGGTGGTTTCAACCAATACCGTTGACTTTATATTGTTCACTAGACTTCCGGCAATAATTATTGTTAGTTTCGTTAAGAAGGCATAATTATTTTGAAAATTATAAAACATTAAACAATGTTTGTCAATACCAATGTCTTCATAAATTGTTCCTCTGACTTTATATTGTTTTTCCTTACCTTTATGGTGGTTTCAACCAATAACGTTGACTTTATATTGTTCACTAGACTTCCGGCAATAATTATTGTTAGTTTTGTTAAGAAGGCATAATTATTTTGAAAATTATAATACATTAAAAAATGTTTGTCAATACCAATGTCTTCATAAATTGTTCCTCTGACTTTATATTGTTTTTCCTTACCTTTATGGTGGTTGGTTTCAACCAATACCGTTGACTTTATATTGTTCACTAGACTTCCGGCAATAATTATTGTTAGTTTCGTTAAGAAGGCATAATTATTTTGAAAATTATAAAACATTAAAAAATGTTTGTCAATACCAATGTTTTCAAAAATTGTTCCTCTGACTTTATATTGTTTTTCCTGACCTTTATGGTGGTTGGTTTCAACCAATACCGTTGACTTTATATTGTTCACTAGACTTCCGGCAATAATTATTATTAGTTTCGTTAAGACTGCATAATTTGAAAGTTACAAAGCTTTGAAAAGTGTTGGTCAATATCATTGTCTTCATAAATTGTTCTGTTGAATTTATATTGTTTTTCCTGACATTTATAGGGGAATAAAATGATCGAAAGTTTAACATACGATAAAGTTGTCGTCTTCGCAGTGCGGGTCATCATCAACATCTTCGTTATCTTCAGCATCGTCCTCTTTGACCTCCTCAAATTTGTCCCATCTTTCGATATCCAGCTCTTCGTCCAGATCCGGAAATTCCGGTTTTTGATCACCTTCCTCCCCTTGGTAGAAGTCCTCGTCGAACAACTTCTGCATTCTTTTATCGTGCGCTTCCGGATCAAAATCACCATCGATATCCTCATCCTAATTTAATGAGAAATTTTTTTTATCAACGTTAAAAAAATTTCTTTATAATGGAAATTATTTGGAAAAGAATTACCTACCTCAATATTTAGTTCTGTATTTCCAGTAACCTCTTTTAACATCTTAATTTTCTCCTCGATCTCTTTCCTCTTCATCGCTTTTAGATTTTCAATGTCTCGCATCTTCTCGTCTTTTTCTCTTTGCTTTCTCTCTTTAAGTTCGGCTCTTTTGACCTTCCTTCTGTCGTCCTGTTGACGAACTGAGTTCTCCATAGTGCGTGGATATCGTTTAATCTAACGAGAATGAAGGAAATAAGTATTGATAACGTAACAAAAATGTGTTGATTATTTCTTACAAATTCCTGATCGGGTTCTTCAAACCGAAAATTATACTTGTGCTCAAACTCTTCTAATTTGTCATCCTCAACGTCTTCTTTAAGGATTTCATCATAGGTTGGTACGTAATCTTTATCGTCACTCGCCAAAAATCTAAGGAGAGAATTTTTTTTTATACCACATTTTTATATTGCCAGTAGTTTAAAAAAAATTGCCAGAAAATTTTAACGTTTATTTTAAGAAAACAACAAAAAAAAACTGGTCAACCCTAACCTCTAAAACTTGATTAATGACATTAAACAAGAAGTTTAATTGTCAAATTTCAGAGTAGTCAACCTAAAATATTTTCCATGGCACATTGAATGACATACAAAAACATTCAAAATTCTGACAATAAATTTACCTCTTATTTAGTATATAATCCCTCAAAAATTTCTCCTTTGGATCAATCTTAGGGTCCGTCCAAAACTCTTGTAACGGTTTTAGCGTACTTTCCATTTCTTCATCGCCAATTTTCCCTTTTTCCCCGAGCAAAAACTGCTTGCAATCCTTCTCGCTTTCTTTCGGTTGTTCTCGTTCCTTAAATTCATCCTCATCTGAGCTGTCATCGGATTTATCGTCATCATTAAACATTCCCGCTAACTTTTTCTTCTGCTCAAAATATGTCTTAGACCTAAAATTTCTCCTTAATATCAAGATAACCAAACATACAAACATACTTACTTTGTATTGCTCGAATCATCAATTCTTTCCGTTTCTTCATCGCTGACATTTTCATCATTCTGCAAAATTAACTTACGTTCGTAATCTTTGATAGCCGTCGGCTGATCTTTTGTTTTCTTCGTCTTTACGATTCCCTCTGGAGTGTCTTTAAAAAAGCGAACGCTCTCATCGTAAATTTTCGGGTCCTTATTCTTCAAACTGGCTAACGTCGTAAAGAAATCTTTTTCAAACTCTTCGGTAATTAATGCTCCATCGCTATCCTCATCCGAAGAGCTTGATTCTTCATCTGAGCCATCTAAAGCATCCTCCCCGTATTTGGTTTTCACTAAAATTCAGTTAAAATGTTTATAAGTATGTTTGTTAATTAACTTACAAAATGTTACGTTTATTTAGTTCTTCCTTTTGTCGCCAGTTGTCGTAATTCTTAGCATAAGAATTGTTGATTTTTATTACTTCTTCAGTGTCCGAATTGTCGGATTCATCGAACAATATAGGTTGCGGTTTTGCCATTTTTTACTGCAAATTGACAATAATATAACCTCAAACTAACCACGTTGAGAAATGACATGGAAATGTCTTGATACAAGCGCCATCTTGCGGAAGTTGGAGTAGATAACTAGTAAATTGTTGGCTATGATTGTTGGTCTCTAAAGAAAATCTCAGAAAATATTAACGTTATTATTGTTATTTGCGATAATTATCAGTTCTATACATTAAATTGATACATTAAATTATTGTTTAAAAATGAATATTTTATAAAATGGATTGGCCTGAACGAGCGAATGTAGATGGCGCTCTACCACCGTATGTAGATGGCGCTCTCCTGGCATCATCTTTTGTAAAGTAAATAAACCATAAATCAGCGTAAATAAACCCTTGAGCGACTGACATTTCTAAAAGTAAGGTTAAATAAATGTTTGAAATAATGAAACACCCAGATTGAAGATAAACAAGTTCCAAGAAATGTTCAATAAAAATTAAAAAAACCGGATCATTGCCAACATTGTATAAATGATGTCGGTATCTTTAATCGGTATTGTTATTTACAATGGTATATGGACAAAAAATACAAGAAGATAAGATACACATAATCATTAGATAGTGAAGGAAGAAGTATGAACCACTGTTGGGGAATAGATGTGAGGTATTTTATGGATTACAGAGATTTTATAGTTCACACACCGCTCTGCACATTCAAAAGAAAATTTGAATTGCAAAGTGTGTGCAATGATTTCAAATTTGTCAATATCAGCGTAAAGCCCGTCCCTATCATACTAGGATGGAAGCAGGAACAATTCGACGTAGACGTAATACTTAATAGGCTAAACTTTCATTTAAAAATAGTATCTTCGACATTTGTAAGTTTCCAAATCACCAAACCTTAACATAGGAACTAAACGTGTTTATTTCAGGAAAATAAAGCCAGTATTCGATCACTTAAGATCAAAATATACAACACGAACAAACAGAAGGAATTAGCAACATGTACAAACTTTTTACAAAGACAGAAGAATTTACACTTAGCGTTAAATGTCTTAAGGAAATGTAGCAAACTATTCGAGGACAGGAAAATCGTTCTGCAAGCTCTTAAGAACCAATGCCCTGAGTATTTGACGGTAACGAAAACGGATGATTCCGGATATTGTATCAGGTGTGTTGATAGCAAACGGAACTTCTTATTTTTCGAATCAAACTGGACCATTGGCTGGAATTTCAGGAATCATAATGTATTCGATTTCGTCGATTTTATGCTGAATAACAAAGGTAAGTGGTTTATACTGTATAAAATATAGATGTTTCAAAGGAGAGCACAGTTGTGTATGCAACCAAATATACGCGGCTCATTTATAAACCATACACTGGGTATAATTGGTTGCATATGTCACTGTGCTCTACTTAGTTTACTACTCTAGAAAAAGTTATGTTCAGTCAGGAATGTTGTATTTTATGATTAGAAAGAATTTAACTTGCAAAAAACCAGTTTCAATAAAATAACAGGTAGTCCCAATAATAAATAAACTTGTCTTAGGTCAGGAATATTGTATTTTATGACTAGAAAGAATTTAATTCGCAAAAAAACAGTTTCAATAAAATAACAGGCAGTCCCAATAATAAATAAATTTAGGTTAGTAGAGTGTATACAAAAATAATTAATTTAATTTTCAGACAAATTATTCAATACAAAAGTTAAGCCAATAATGAAAAATCTCACATTTCCGCACAACGTTCTGAATGTGAAGCTGGATCTGTGGAATGACATAATGCAGAATGTGAGGATGTGCTTGGAGACCGTAAACCCCGAACCAGATGATCAAATCTCAAGTGATCTTCCGTCTAGTCTTCCCGAGAACGTTAGCAAGAAGTATAAGAAAAAATTACTGGAGAACAAAGACTTATATCTCATTCATCCCGAGATTATAGAGATTATCGATTCGGACGACGAGAGTTGTGTTGAGGTGAATGTGGAGACCGATAACGACGTGGAGTTGGTCAGTACCGGACCCAGCACGAGCAGCAGGGTGATGCGCGACTATGAGAAACAGATAGGATCGTTTGTAGCTAGGCAGAAAGTATACCGGCAAAAATAATAATTGTGTCTGTTGTTTCGTTATATCAAATTGGTCTAAAGATATGTAAATTAATTTTTGTAATAAGAAATAAGTTTCTGGGTTTGTATTTGTATTTATTGTATTTATGATATGTTTTGTTGTTGTAATAAAAAATGAGTTGATTTGTTTTATTTATTTCAATTTGGTATTGCTTTTAATTTTAATTGCCTATTATCACAAATTCGATTGTCTCAATAATGTAACAAATAATTCCTCAAAATGGTATTACAATGGTATTAGGAGATAATAAAAGGAATGTCAAACGCAGTGCTGTAGTAGGCAGAATTCGCCTCAACCAGCGAAAGAGTCTCCGCTCTGGTGGTAAAAGTATAAACTAAGTTTATCAAGATATACATGTTTCAAACCAAGGAGAGCACAGTTGTGTATGCAACCAAATATACGCCGGTCAATTATAAACCATACACTGGGTATAATTGGTTGCATATGTCACTGTGTTCTACTTAGTTTAAAACTACTCTAACTTTGAAAATTTATATGGTGTGGTATAGAACGTTGAGTATAATTTTGCTGGTATTTGAATCAATTCATATCACAGCGAGGGCTTGCCATTTCACATGTTTGCTAAAGGGAAAGGTTACACCATGGTTACACAATGAGTGGCGACGTGTACTAAAAATTAGCAAAAATGTTTAAAGATATATGCTAGTCTGTTCAAAGCATTTTCTAAAAGTAGATTAATTTGTACACGAATAAATCATGTTGAGTGGACAGTATAGGAATTATATTGAGTAATTAAAGTCGCCGAGGTTGCGCCCTCTACATTCGCTCGTTCAGGCGAATAGAAATTAGCACCAATTGGTCGCGTTCAGCAGAGAAAACTGTATACGTCAGTTTATGTTTGTAGTTTGCGCTCTGGAGAACTTGTGAACGTTGTTCGATTCATGTTCGATTGCCACATAACGAAAGAACATTAGTGGATTTAGTGTCACCATTCCAACAACAACCCCCTTTCTGTAATTTTGACGTTTATAAAATGGCAACCGTTGACCAAACGCGTTTATATTCTTCTTAATAATTATTTATCAATATAAATAAATACTGCAATAGAATTATACAAACTTTAGTACCCAAGATTTGTGACCCAAAACGAATTTTATTGCTCAAAAGTACAATTGGTGCCAAGAGGTGCATATGTATGTTTGTTTTGCAGCTACATACCGACATTGTTGCTCTTTATATTTTCATATTTTTACACTATGCGGAAATAATATACATGAACACTATATAAAAGTAGGAGTAAGGACGACATTTTGACAAATTAGATTTCCGACATACACAAACAGGTAATGCTAATTTATCTACAGGAAGTTGTACAGTAATTGTACGGAAAGATTTTTAATTATGTATTAGTGTCATTGTTCGGTGAAACAAAACCAGCGTAGGACTTGGAACAATAATTTCAATTATTTGCCGAAACCTTGAATAAATCAACTTGTAACCTTGTAGCAAGGACAAGGTCCTCATCTAGACCGAACGATCAGCATCAGGGAAAGTTAAATTTTATGTATAAAATTTGTTGTTGTAAATGTTACATCAGTTGTATATAGACAAACACGGATTTTTTGCCACATTTGCTAAGGGAGCCAATATAGATGGCGCCACCAAATCACGGTACTAGAAATATCATTGTGTAGTTTGATGCAAGATTATTTTTGACTCTATGTATAGATTACCTACTTCTTTTATAATTACGTATAAATTTTGTCATTTGTCTTCCTGCTAACTCACCTTGATATTTTGCGAACGTTCACCGTGACCACCTGACAGCCAGACCTATACCAAACCCATAAAACTTTATCGCCGGAATATAAATACGAAAATAAAGAAATACAGCTCAAGATCAAGTGATTTATTGCTTAGATTTACGATACAAAATAAATTATCGGCCAGCTACAATCCGCGATATCTGCTACGGAATTGAATAATAAAATCAGCCGCGTTATCACACTCGCTGGACTTTATACACAATTCAGCTCGATTTATTTATTTTTTCTAAAAAAAGAAAAATTTAATCACACAAAAAACTAATTTTAGAGCTCTATGGTCTAATCAGTCTGATTAAAATAGTGAAATACGACACGAATGGCGATTTTTAAACCTAACGGTAACTATTTTAAACTACACAAATCGAATTATAGATTAAATACAGGAGTAATACAATTATTATTGGAAGATTCTTAAGGTCTCCACAAATCTAAGAAATACAGCTAGTTACTTATGCAACCAAAGTAACTCGCAGTTTCGGTTGCATAAGCAATCAATCGTATTTGTTATAGTTGTGGACAGCTTTAGAGCACACAGAAACAAAAATAAAATCATAGGAATGAGTATTGCCCAGTCATCAAAGCAAATAATACTCTTAAGATACGTACCTACGTAGTACATACATTACATCATAACTGCATAAAAAGATATCACATCAAATCTTACTCTAATACTGGATGATCACATGTGAACGGAAGCTATACTCATATTTGACGATTGTCTTCTCAAAAGTTTCTCTTTGAAGGACATGACGCGTTTAGGTTTAGCATCTTCTTTCGAGGGAGATGTTTCTTTATGGATTTGCACTACAGACTTAAGATCAAACTGAAACTCTGCTGGTTTTATAGGAGCCGTTAGGGCGATACTCGGTGTTCTTGCAACCGTCGAATCAATTTGGTTCTTTTCCGGAGTCTCCAAATAAAATTTAGGAATCGAACTTTGCCTGATCAAAGGTAACTCCGTTCTATCTCTGTCTATCTTCAGTGTTAAACCTTTGGACATCCTTCTCTGCTGTAACGACTTCTTCCTCAATTCAAGAATTTCCGATTCTTTCTTAACCTCGTCCGATTTCGAATCTTCTTTGTCTTCTTTTGTGTTGTTAACATCGCGTTCTTTTTCTTGTACTTCGTCTTCCGTTGGTTCTTCTGTTATAACACCATCTATTGCATCAACTGATAGGTTATCGTGGTCTTCTTCTGGTACTGTGGACATTTTTCTTTTGGATATTGTGGCTGTTAGTCTTTCGTTCGCTTTGTTCTGTTGTTCTTCGTCCTCGAACCATCTGAGTTGTCTCTTGGGTTGGACGACGATCGGTTGCTTGTCTTTTGGTGGTAAGGGTTCTATGGTGAATATGGCCCTGTTTGCGATCAGTGCTACGTTATCGTAGAATGCCATGTTGTCGAAGGCGTTGTTGTTCTTCTCGGTCTTCTTTTCATCGGGATCTTCCCAGAGGACGATGTCGTCATCCAGGCAGAAACGCTTCTCGCAACAGTTCCAGTAGCAGGTCTCCAGAGCACTGAAAAGAAGAAATTCATGCTGAGAAGGATTGTGTCATAGGTTCAATTAGAAAAGGTGTGCCAATATTGTAGGTTGGCTACTGTGAAACTGGACAATTAAACTTTAAACCCCCTTTTATACTTTCCGACTAGTACCCTAGAAGGAAAGTACTCATTGTAATCGACGGAAAAAAAAATTCCATTTACTGGAAGTAAGGAAATTAAAGAAATAAGATCAACTCAAAATAATTGGTATCAACATCAATGGCGTAAAATTGTTTATCGGTACTAAATTAGATTAAATCATTACATCGCAACATATAAATCTGATTTTGAAGACTCAATAAATCAGATCGGTATCAGCTGCGCGACCTTTGACCGTCACTCGTGACCAGTTAATTCGATTCTTGTGACTTGTGACATCAAATCAAAACTAATAAACTGACAACACTGGTCATCTAATCGAACTAATTTAACAAGAGTGTTATCACAAAAAAGTGGTACACACGTACACACACTCATACACCAGTCAATATCACTGGAAGCAATAATACAAATCGTTTATTTTTCATGCTAAATGTCTTCAACATACAGTGGCAATGAAATGACAACAAAATTCACAAATTGGTGTCTGTCTGTGAGCCATCTAGTGGTCATATCTTGCATTTTTTTCGCTCCTAGTCAAGAACATTTATAGTTTCGTCCCTTGTTCATAGTAATAATAATAATAATAATAATAAAAAGAAATAATAAAAATCAATACTTACGATTGACAGCACTTACACATTGTGGGTTCTTTGGAAAACTAATCTAGATGTACTAATATTTTCAGATTGAGATGGTAGTGGGACACTTCACCAAGAAAAAATGTCCAGTCTGTCCCAGTTAGTGGTTTTGCATGTCGCTCTATCCGGGTAGAACTGCAAAACAAAGGTTAGAGAATGTAAAAATAATCATATCTCGATAATGTGGCCAATAATCACAAAAGTAGATTAAAACTGCCCGTGGAACGTGGGACATGTGAATTATGATTGAGATAAAAGTACCTTGATTGCCTACTTCATTTCGTTATCAAAGGTGATGGTCAATCGATATAAAGTAAGAATGTCATTCCTTATTAATGGCGTGATGATTTTAGGTAAAGGTTCAGCCCGTTCAACGAGTAAAACAAATCAGATTTTAGTTGATATTTGTAATCTAATATGAGAATGTTGTTATCAATAATAAAATGAAATTTCAACGTTCAACGTTCAAAATTATTACTATATTGCTACTACTGAATGTGAATGTGTTACAATATGTATTGTTATTGTGGCAGTAAATATCAGTGCAATTGCATCAATGCAGTTGCAGATAAAGGTACAGATTTAAAAGGTTATTAAATTTGGTAATTACAAAATCTGTTAACTCCACATTTTTGTCCGCACACTTTGCATTTTGATTACATTTGGCACAGAAATTCGGCTATAAAAATGTCAAAAATTGACTGACAAGAGTGATATTTTTACTTTCCGACTAGTACCTTAGAAAAATTGTAATCGACAGATTTCTTTCTGCACTGAGAGAAAAGAAATGTAAAATCAAATAAATATATTTCTTTGAACACATTTCTTTCAAAAAAGTGAGCTGCATGGGGCTGAAAGAAATATTCTTTTACACCAAATGGGTTTCCGTGATTTCCGTAATGTAGAGATTGTTTGGGTTTAATTGCGTTTGAATGAAATAAATCTGGTTTTATTTGAAATAAAGATCGGCCTTGAGGTAAGTAAAGTATTTGGAAGAGAAAGATAATTGAGTAAAAAGATTATATGTTTGAATAGAAAAAGTGGTTTCATTAAAAATTATTGCTATGTCTACTGGCGGGGAGATGGCGCTGACTCTTCATTTGGGAATAAGTCTGTAATCTTTACTAAAGATAACCGTGGAGTAAGTCTACCATAATGTTTTCGTGTGGTTTTCGACTAAATTATGTTTGGATTATATAATCAAGGTCCCATTAATCTATTGCCTACCTATTTTTTGGGTTATCATGAGATCTTGGCTACATGGCAGGTATAACCAGATATTTTTCTATTCATCCCTCATTTTAAAGGAATATACCTGAATTCAGACCTAAAAACTTTGTCCCAAGAACACGCTTATTCAATTATTCTTCATTTCAATTCAATGACACCTAATTACATCTAAGAAGTTGCCAATATGCATTTACCGTTTATAAGATGTTATCCTCGAAGTTATCTACCCTCCTCATGCTCCATTCTCCTTCGCAAACTTCAAATAAAGACAATTTCATGCATTACTCTACACGACACAGACGACAGACCAGTCAATTTCATTCTATTCCAGCAGTTCGTATAATGAATTTTATAGCACGACAAAGGAACCATATAATTAATGGACTATTAATAACACTTTTCAATTATGCACTGCACTTCCAATAACACGAAAACTTCTTCTAACTAAGAAATATTCTTCGAAAAGTCGCTTGATAAAAACACCATGAGTTCGGGGTGAATGTTCTCTAACAACTAGTTTATGGCTGCGTCTAAAATGGCACTCCGTCAAGTTATAGGGGTAGTTTTGAGTGAGTAGGGGGATGTATTATATTAACAGATGCTGTTCGACGTTGGTAGTCAGTTCCTCTCGTATAACTAACTCTTGGTTACTCCAATGAGGATTGAGGATGTTTTGAAATTCTTTTATGTGATTCGGTGTGATACATGTTTTGTTTGAAGTGATCTGGATAAGGTTGGTAATCTGGTTTAGCGTCAGGTAGAAAACGAAGGAATTTTAAAAGCTGTTTTCTTGTAAGAAGATAAGATATTACGTGTTAGTAGTTATATATATATCACAGGCAGTAAATATTATTGTGGTGATGTTAAGTATATATGTTCATGTTCACGTGTCTATTGTTCTTTATTTTTTTGCTCTCACAAGGTAAATATGATTTTTATTGCTGTTATGGTTGAGTACTTAATGTTGTTTTGTTATATAAAATTAGTATTTTCCATTTAGGAATCCTACAGTTAGTCGGCTGTTCGAGCAATACTTTAGACTGATTGGTTTTTAGTTTAGGCAAAATTGGATGCATTTTAACAAGAAAGTAAGGTATTTTAATCCACACGACGACCAACATCCCCTGACGTGTTTCAAAGGCCAGTGAGCTCACGCTGGCTCAGGTAACAAATATTTAGGGTTAGTTTTTCAATATGATACAATGATATATTATACAGAAGATATGACAACTTGCAACGATTTTATTTATACTGGAAATTGCTATGTTATTAAGTTGACCAATCGTCCTCCTTTAGGGAGGACAGTCCTCCTTTTGTAGGTTCTGTCCTCCTTTTCGTGTTGAGTTTTTATCACAAAAAATGCCTGATATTAAAATCGATGACAATTATTGTGTGTTTGAAGAAATTAGAAGACTGAACGTATATTTAAATTCTGATAAATGAGAACAATGGGAACATCAACATGTTGAAATTGATAAAAGATAGGTGGAAATATTTAACCATTTCAAAAATGAACACATTCCATATGAAAAGTTAATTATTCTTATTGAATTTACGTTGTGCTGCCATCGAACTAAGGCAGCAGTTGAAAGAGTTTTTTCAATTGGTAATGATTTTTGGACAAGTGAGAAATCAAGATTGAATGTTGATAGTCTAGCTGCAGCACTTACCGTAAAATTCAATAAGAAGGATATTTCTTGCTTCAAAATTTCCAATACATATCCTGTTAAAAGTGATATAATGACAAAAAATATTCACTCATTGGAAAAATACTCGTTGCATTAAATAATTAAAACAGATGTAAGCATATAATTAATGTATCTTTGTTTGAATTAATAAAATGTTTCATTTATTCACGTTGTACTTTTGCGCTTGACATTCATCTGACGTTTACTTACCACACTACGTCATCAATATGGCGGCCGACCTGCGCAATATCGTATCTTCTAAAGTCGTATCATCGGTGACATACATGCAAGTATTGTATGGTGACGTGAATCGTCATGTCATGATTTATAAATCATAGTAAAGAACTAGCTCTGTGTATATGTCAAAATTTTCGATTTTAGTTATTGGGCATTCTAGAAATATGTGGTTAAGGCTTCCCACCTGTCCACATTCGCAATATCGACATTTTAGGATACATTTTAGGTTATCTGCTATCTGTTGCTGTTGTTACGAATGTCCGGCAGGGGGCGTTTCGGGTTTGACGTTACTGTGGTAATAGCAGCAAAACACGGGTCGACAAAAATCGATTTTTTGGATCGAAAATTGTTTTTAAGGCCGTTTTGTTGCTCAAAACTCTTTGCGAAGGGTATTTAGAGGGATCTTATCGTAAGACATGAGAGCGAGCGGCTTTTATAAGGTCGGCAGGAACGGATAAAAAATGTAAATTTTTGACGTTCATCGATCCGCTTGTCGGAATTTCTAGACGTCACGTGACATTTTCTCGAGGTTCGCCTTCGTCCGAAGAGGTGCAAAAACGTGATTTTTTTCAAAATTGACGCATTTAACTTACAATATATCGCGCAGTCCACGCGGAATTGTGTCCTTTTTTCAATTCGAGCGTCAAAAGTAATATCGAAAAGCCCAATTTTGCAGCTACTCGATCGCAAATGTCGGCGAAAATGGGCGATTCCGCTGAACGCGCCCTACACTTGAAAGTTCGTAATTAGTATAGGTAGATAGACAGTAAAGAAATTTGTACATTCTACAACCCACGTTGAAGTAACGCCTAATTATACACTCACACGTATTTGTCCTCAAGTTAATATGCTAACGCAAATTGACCATTTCTCGCAAACGAGGTAACTTCTTGGTAACGGGTGAATCACATTTTTCCATTTGTTAAAATGACTTGATTACGCAAGAACACTTTCTGTATCTACCTAGCTAAGGCAAGTAAATTTCTATTTTTTGTATAATTTCTCATTTCCTTGTGGAATTCCTTTATCAAAACACTCTAAAACATTCTACGTCTTTACGATTTCTACAGTAAAAGTCTACATGTTGATTATGGTTATTTGGTATCAGTTTTGTCATTTAAAGTTGTACACTTAAGTACCTACTGCTGATCTATTAGTGCATGACATTATGAAATCAATACACAAGCGGATCTATAGTGTTGAAATAACCTATAGAAAGTGTCGGTTGTTTTCTTTTTTTTTGTAGGAAAACATTCAAAGACATTTTTTCATTGTTAAAATTACAATAGTATAATAACACTTATAGTTCGCTGGTTTATTGTACCTAAGTCATAATACACGGCAGATTTCCTTCGACATATAAAATTTACTGATCGATCACTCGAAGCGTGGGACGTAAAAATCGTATTCTCGTTTAGTATAATGAGTAACGACTGGACGGCGAGCATTCCAAGTTATTGCCCCATTAACGTGAAGTTAACCACACTACGTCAATCCGTAACTTCATTTCATTATTGCCAACCCATAAAAGTCCAAAGTCTTTGTAAAAACAAAGTACGTTTTTTTGGTTAGATTGCGGTGTCACTTATTGCATTCCACGTGAACATTAAGGAAAAACACGCAAAACACGTGTGTCATTAATGAGGGTAATATTGCTATAATCACTGACACACATGCTAACATACAATCCAATTTTCCGGTCTAGAGTACACTACAACTACCGATAGTTCAAATTAACGTTTCGGCTAATTGAAACTTGAATAAAACATTGATTATATGGCTTCAATCTTGCGCAATACCTACACAGTAATCCGAGTCTAGCATTTTTCAAAGTCAATGTCAGTGGATGTATTTACGTGATGGGATTTTGCTTGCTTTCGTCATCTCGTGTCATTAACTGATGCCAGCGGAGGACAAACGAACGCACCATCACTTGTAGCGGCATGAAGCGTTACGAAATAGCCACGTTCCAATATAAAATTGGAACGGCCAAAACGGCAATTACGCACGCATACGAAACTTGATACTTATCTGCATCTTTTCTCGGACCAACAGCTTGACGGTCATTGATGGAGGACATCTGCTCTTGAATTACCATCACCAATTATGCGTTTTCATACGAAAGGAATAACTAACTATTTTATAGTAGTAGTAGTAATAAGAGCTATTATTGCTATTGTTTTATTAAGTAACAGAAGCACTAACGGTAGCAAGTTCTACAAACTAATTAACACTTACATGTCAATAATGGTTTTAAATATTATTATAAATGTTTAAATAGCAATTATCACTCAATACTGGAAGGTTGGCAACAGCATAAAGACGCTGTTTCGTACAAAATAATAAATTGCCAATATTAAACTAATATTTAAAGTCATTGACAAAGTTTCCAATGACCAATGCAATATGTTGAATTTGACTTTCTCTTGCTGTTATTAACTGCCAAACATTCAAGTACTGACCTAGCAAACAAATAGAATATATTTCCTTGTTCGATGTGTCTTAATCTACCTAAACAGATATATTACAAGTTTTTTTTTATTCCATACTCAGTTCCAAATTGCAATTTTGAAAATACTTATTCGTACAAGTCATTTTGTCTGTGTAATCGACAAGATGTTTTGGTTGATCTATGTTTCGAACACTCTATGGAACAACTAAGGATTTGGACAGAATTCTTACGACGACTCATTTTAGAACTAAAAAATGATTAATTTAAACAACTTAAAAAAAAATTTAAAGATGTTTAAATTAAAGTACTGTATGTTTTTCAAAAATAAAGACTGTGAAGTGCAAGAACCACTAAGAACCTGTAAAAAAAGAGAACGCATTGCCAATTGGTTTGGTTTTAAACTTGAGTAAGCAAAAATTGCACCAAGGTGCTTAGTTGTTGCTTCCAAACTGTGTCCATCAAAACATCACATTTTCAATAGTCAGTGACTTTATTTTTGCAGTTTTAATACTGCCGCTCACGTTCAGTTTCAACTGATAGTTTAATCCGGCCACACACGTTCAGTTTCAAGTGACAGTTTGAACTGTTCGGTTGAAACTGTACACTGCGAAGCACACTCATTTTTACAGTTCAATCCTTCAGTTTTTACAATGGATTTGAGTTAGCAGGACCATTTTGCCACATTTGGTTTACAAATTGAACTGCCACACACGCAACGATCAGTGAACTATTCAGTTGAAAAAATTTAAATTTCATTAATCTCAGTTAAACTATACAGTTGAACTGAACACTTCAAACTGTCAGTTGAAACATTAAAATACTTTACTTTCTTGTTAAAATCCATCCATTGGATTTGGACAGAATTCTGACGACGACTCATTTTAGATCTAAAAAATGATTAATTTAAACAACAAAATTTAAAGATGTTTAAATTAAAGCACTGTATGTTTTTCAAAAAAAAAATAAAAATAAAGACTGTGAAGTGAAAGAACCACTAAGAACCTGTAAAAAAAGAGAACGCATTGCCAATTGGTTTGGTTTTAAACTTGAGTAAGCAAAAATTGCACCAAGGTGCTTAGTTGTTGCTTCCAAACTGTGTCCATCAAAACATCACATTTTCAATAGTCAGTGACTTTATTTTTGCAGTTTTAATCCTGCCGCTCACGTTCAGTTTCAACTGACAGTTTAATCCGGCCATACACGTTCGGTTTCAAGTGACAGTTTGAACTGTTCGGTTGAAACTGTACACTGCGAAGCACACTCACTTTTACAGTTCAATCCTTCAGTTTTTACAATGGATTTGAGTTAGCAGGACCATTTTGCCGCATTCCGTTTACAAATTGAACTGCCACACACGCAACGATCAGTTGAACTATTCAGTTGAAAAAATTTAAATTTCATTCGTCTCAGTTAAACTATACAGTTGAACTGAACACTTCAAACTGTCAGTTGAAACATTAAAATACTTTACTTTCTTGTTAAAATCCATCCATTGGATTTGGACAGAACTCTTACGACGACTCATTTTAGAGCTAAAAAATGATTAATTTAAACAACAAAATTTAAAGATGTTTAAATTAAAGTACTGTATGTTTTTCAAAAAAAAAAAAATAAAAATAAAGACTGTGAAGTGAAAGAACCACTAAGAACCTGTAAAAAAAGAGAACGCATTGCCAATTGGTTTGGTTTTAAACTTGAGTAAGCAAAAATTGCACCAAGGTGCTTAGTTGTTGCGTCCAAACTGTGTCCATCAAAACATCACATTTTCAATAGTCAGTGACTTTATTTTTGCAGTTTTAATCCTGCCGCTCACGTTCTGTTTCAACTGACAGTTTAATCCGGCCACACACGTTCGGTTTCAAGTGACAGTTTGAACTGTTCGGTTGAAACTGTACACTGCGAAGCACACTCACTTTTACAGTTCAATCCTTCAGTTTTGACAATGGATTTGACTTAGCAGGACCATTTTGCCGCATTCGGTTTACAAATTGAACTGCCACACACGCAACGATCAGTTGAACTATTCAGTTGAAAAAATTTAAATTTCATTCATCTCAGTTAAACTATACAGTTGAACTGAACACTTCAAACTGTCAGTTGAAACATTAAAATACTTTACTTTCTTGTTAAAATCCATCCTAAATGTGTCTAAACTAAAAACCGATCAGTCTAAAGTACTGCTCGAACTTTCCTGGCGCGCGATTCAAAATTATCGACAAGATGTTTTGGTTGATCTATGTTTCGAACACTCTGTGGAACAACTAAGTATTTGGACAGAATTCTTACGACGACTCATTTTAGAGCTAAAAAATGATTAATTTAAACAACAAAATTTAAAGATGTTTAAATTAAAGCACTGTATGTTTTTCAAAAAATAAAAATAAAGACTGTGAAGTGAAAGAACCACTAAGAACCTGTAAAAAAAGAGAACGCATTGCCAATTGGTTTGGTTTTAAACTTGAGTAAGCAAAAATTGCACCAAGGTGCTTAGTTGTTGCTTCCAAACTGTGTCCATCAAAACATCACATTTTCAATAGTCAGTGACTTTATTTTTGCAGTTTTAATACTGCCGCTCACGTTCAGTTTCAACTGATAGTTTAATCCGGCCACACACGTTCAGTTTCAAGTGACAGTTTAAACTGTTCGGTTGAAACTGTACACCGCGAAGCACACTCACTTTTACAGTTCAATCCTTCAGTTTTTACAATGGACTTGAGTTAGCAGGACCATTTTGCCGCATTCGGTTTACAAATTGAACTGCCACACACGCAACGATCAGTGAACTATTCAGTTGAAAAAATTTAAATTTCATTAATCTCAGTTAAACTATACAGTTGAACTGAACACTTCAAACTGTCAGTTGAAACATTAAAATACTTTACTTTCTTGTTAAAATCCATCCATTGGATTTGGACAGAATTCTGACGACGACTCATTTTAGATCTAAAAAATGATTAATTTAAACAACAAAATTTAAAGATGTTTAAATTAAAGTACTGTATGTTTTTCAAAAAAAAAAAAAAAAATAAAAATAAAGACTGTGAAGTGAAAGAACCACTAAGAACCTGTAAAAAAAGAGAACGCATTGCCAATTGGTTTGGTTTTAAACTTGAGTAGGCAAAAATTGCACCAAGGTGCTTAGTTGTTGCTTCCAAACTGTGTCCATCAAAACATCACATTTTCAATAGTCAGTGACTTTATTTTTGCAGTTTTAATCCTGCCGCTCACGTTCAGTTTCAACTGACAGTTTAATCCGGCAACACACGTTCAGTTTCAAGTGACAGTTTGAACTGTTCGGTTGAAACTGTTCACTGCGAAGCACACTCACTTTTACAGTTCAATCCTTCAGTTTTTAAAATGGATTTGAGTTAGCAGGACCATTTTGCCGCATTCGGTTTACAAATTGAACTGCCACACACGCAACGATCAGTTGAACTATTCAGTTGAAAAAATTTAAATTTCATTCATCTCAGTTAAACTATACAGTTGAACCGAACACTTCAAACTGTCAGTTGAAACATTAAAATACTTTACTTTCTTGTTAAAATCCATCCTAAATGTGTCTAAACTAAAAACCGATCAATCTAAAGTACTGCTCGAACTTACCTTCTTTTCATTCAAAACCTGTTAATCTAGCCTTCGTACAGTTCAAATAATCCAACTTTTCCAACACATTAGCACCAAACAACGTAAATTTCTCACTAAACAATCACGTTGTTCGAAAAAATTCCACAACACCGGTCACAGTTACTTCCGAATTACCCTACAATTACTCCTGTCCACAGTGCGTAACAAAAACAACAAATAACCGAAATGCCCGGAGAACTAATCAGCGGTTATTTCACAATCATCGAATACCTCGCGAGCGCGTCTTATTCAAAAATGTGTCGCGCTTATCGATAGATATCGCCTGGACACCTGTGACACCTTTGCTGGAGCGCGACAACCCGCCTTTTCAAAATCACAGTTCGCACTGACCGACCCAAAGCAGGCGAGAGTCAGAATCGAGACTCATTATAGCCCATGTGAGTTGCACGAACACTTCAATGGGGAAATCCTTACTACCTTGATGTAGTCGTTGTTTCTTTTTTCCGCAAGGTTTTTTCTTCTCATTGCCGACGCAGCCTCTCCTGTACGACAACCTCTTGAGATCTCTTTGTGACGGGAAAATTGATGGTGTCAGGTCTCTTCATACCTCTTCATATCTCTTGTATCTACAAGTCATGTTAAGGTGTTATTATTATCGTTAGCTTTGGTATTATATCTAATAACAAGTTAACAAGGATCTTTGTTTGATGTTGTACGTGTTTTTACTTGTCTGGAACCTTGGTTTACTTAGATGTTGTGAAACTCGCAGTCTTATTGAAATTGTTATGTACTTAATACAACAATTTACGTGTGCAGTTATTTCTGACGAGATCTGGTACAAGTACCTGTTAAGAGGCATATTTTTTTACTGTCTTATTGATTTTTAAGTCGACGAACAGATAAGGAAATTAAAATGTCATCGTTGTCAGTGGGTACCTACACCAAAATAACAAGATTACGATACAGTAGCTTCAAAAGCTTTTACCACCAGAGCAGCAGGACTCTTTCTCTCGTTGAGGCGAATTGCAAAAGATGACTAGCTTCCAGAAATACCTATCTATTAATAATATTTGTATATCATTGTACTCAAGGATATATCCTGAAAACACTAAAACTGTAATTTCATACTAAAAGGTCAAATTAACTTCCTCTAAATCCCAAAATAATGATGTTGACCTATTTTTACTTTCCGAATAAGTTCCCTAGACGTAGAGTATTAACTTTGTCCGAGCAGCTGTTAAGAACTAGTTCGGAAGTAGTGCTTTAGATGACTCAAATAATCTATCATTATATTTAGAATGCAGTTGCCAATGAAACATATCTGGCTTATCCTCTCAAATTAATTTCAAACTAGTTTTCCAATGCTGGAACAAACTTATTTTAATGGACAAGAAAAGTCCCCTGGACCTATTGCACTTTTGGAATTACCAGTGGACGAACAGGATTGCTTTCGGTGACAATCTGAGAACCGGAAGTGGGAATTGTTGCATTTTTTAGAGGTTCAACCGATTTTGACCAACTAGCTCACTCTCAGGTGACTTAAAATATGTTTTTCTACTTTGCATTCACAATGCACACATTGTAACACTGTTTTCGGTGTTACAATTAACAAATTGTAACACCGTTTTTAGTAACTTTTTTCTAAGATTGGTGACACTGATTTCAAATGCATGTCAAACGAAAATACACATAACCACAAAAGTAAGCACAAACTGATTTTTTAGAATCGCACAAACTGCGAAGTATGTATATTTTTATACATATTTAAACATGCGTGTTGCATCCTTGGTTTCGTACTACTAATATATGATGGTAGATAATAATTATCAATAATTACTTTTTCACAGATATTTGAATTTAAGTGACAGATGACAGTGTCACCAACGGTTGCACCCATAAATACTCTAGATTGGAATTTTACCTAATATACTTCTAAATTTTAATAAAATTAATGACGCAAAGTTCGTTCAACTCATGCGCCAATTTGACGTCTTATAAAACTTGTATAATTTACCTATACTAATTGCGAACTTTCAAGTGTGGGGCGCGTTCAGCGGAATCGCCCATTTTGGCCGACATTTGCGATCGAGTAGCTGCAAAATTGGGCTTTTCGATATAACTTTTGACGCTCGAATTGAAAAAAGGACACAATTCCGCGTGGACTGCGCGATATTTTGTAAATTAAATGCGTCAATTTTGAAAAAAAAAATCACGTTTTTGCACCTCTTCGGGTGAAGGCGAACCTCGAGAAAATGTCACGTGACGTCTAGAAATTCCGACAAGCGGATCGATGAACGTCAAAAATTTACATTTTTTATCCGTTCCTGCCGACCTTATAAAAGCTGCTCGCTCTCATGTCTTACGATAAGATCCCTCTAAATACCCTTCGCAAAGAGTTTTGAGCAAAAAACGGCCTTAAAAACAATTTTCGATCCAAAAAATCGATTTTTGTCGACCCGTGTTTTGCTGCTATTACCACAGTAACGTCAAACCCAAAACGCCCCCTGCCGGACATTCGTAACAACAGTAACAGATAGCAGATAACCTAAAATGTATCCTAAAATGTCCATATTGCGAATTTGGACAGGTGGGAAGCCTTAACCACATATTTCTAGAATGCCCAATAACTAAAATCGAAAATTTTGACTTATACACAGAGCTAGTAATATACTATTACCAATTTATAGATCAATGACAGTAGCCGGGTGACAGTAGCCCCAGCCTTAGGTGTCCTGGTTGCATATTTACAAACGTTGATTAAAATTAGAGGCCACTGACATTACGTTGTCAGCTGTGGCTTCACAAAATTAAAGAATTACAGAAGATTTAGACGCTTCAGTTTGTCATTGACGTATGTAGTTGTATAGTTGTTTATTTGTGGTATATTTGGTTGCAAACAATCAAAGATTTCGACATATAACTGCAGCACTTACCCATATTGTTGTTGATTCTTTAGCACACTACGGTTTTAAAGGACATTATTTTGCATTAAAGTGTGACTTTAATGGTAACCTTCTGAGTTCTAATGATTAGTAAACTCCAAACAAACAAATTAAAAATCAGAAAGAGAAAAATACATAAAAACATATGATTCCACTACTTCTTAGAGACTGACTTTTGGTTTCATAACTTATTATAGTTATTATTTGAGAATCTTGTCGGAAATCGTGATCTTCCAATAATTATTTGGGTAAACTTTATTTGTATAACCTGAAATTTAATTAAATTACCATCAATTTACATTAATTACCGACAAGTTTGTTCGTCATTCAAAATACATACGCATCGTCCAAATTAGCGGCGAGATTATTAAAAAAATCGGTTTTATTATATCCAATAGCTTTTGAGAGATGAGATGAGATGAGATGTTTCTTTTAGGAATTTCTTTCAGTGGTGGATTAAGATATAAACATCTGAAATTCTGATACTTTCATGTATGGTATTGACCGATACTTTTGTGCCAAATAATTTACATCTGCAGCAATATCAAAAATGGTTTCTCACGTTTTGAGAATATTATTTTCATTTGTGTAACTACGTGAGAATTTGGTTAATTACTTCCACAGATTGACGCATGAGAAGATTCCTTTAAATTGGTCTAATATGATATCAGTTAGACTTCAATAAATACATAATAAGTTTACTGATGTGGTGTAACAAAGCCATGTTCTCTAGTATGTCTCTTTATGAATTCATTTTTAAGTAAACCAAAATTGGTCACTTTCCTGTTATTTCGTCAAAAAACAAATTTATTTATCTTTCAGGATAACGCGCAAAATAACAAAGGCAGACAGACGTCATACGTTTTATTTTCGGCGTTGCATGTTCCAATCAAATATTTACATCAATCACAACATAATGGTATATTTACACAAATCAAGTAACACAGCGACACAAAACAAACATCGCACACAACAATAGCAATTACAGTATCATTATCGTAAACGCAAATTAAGTAGGTATACTGGTATAGTGGAATGGCAACAAATTCGTTAGAGGTATATACAGATAAATTTACTTAATATGACTCGAAGGCATACTACTAATGTGCGACGACAGTAGTCATATTTTGAGATTGACGTTGTTGAGGTGGTTGATGCACTGGCACTGGAGGCAGCATGACAATATCGCAGCTTTTTATCACATCGTCGTATTTTGGTGGAGGTTCATAGTGTTCTGAAATGTACAAGCATTTTAGTAATATATTACAACAAATTAGTAATATATTTCACACTGTTATGTCATAGGTTAGCTACTCTAAAATTTGACAATTGGTTTTTATCTGAGGTTTATATGTCAATTACAAAAGGCAACATAAACTGCAGAAAAAGACTAAATCATGGTACATCAGACCTTATTTTTTATTGACCATACCAATTGTTAGTTGAAATTATTTTTATTGGTACCTAATTGTTGGTTGAATGGTAAATTGTTACCTGAATAAGCTGGTGGTGCTATGCCTCCAGGGTACACTCCTGGAGAGTTTTCAGATTGACTCTCATAACTTGGTGGTACTTCTAATGAATACACCTGCGATACTGTTACTCTTCTCGAATCTATAAAGAAAAATCGTAGTAATTTAATATAGTATGGATAGATATCAGTAATATTAAATATCTGGTGTGGCCCCCACGCAACTTTCCGACTACATTGACACACTGTGTACACATTTATAAACTCTCTAAACGTTTAGTACCTAAAGACTATAGAGGGTGAAACACCAATAATGAATGTCCGTGAGATAATAATAATACTATGTCGGGATTATAACAATACATACAAGGCACCTCTCGATATCGTGTTTTCCTACTGCTTGTTTATTTATTCTTCAATCGCGAGCAGGGCGATAATATTCAAACAATAACGTCACAAACCAATAAATAATAGTATATTATTATACAAGTTTTATAAGACGTCAAATTGGCGCATGAGTTGTTTGGGGCACGAGGAGCGCCAGCGACGAGTGCCCCAAATGCGCCAATATGTCTTATAAAACGAGTGTAATATACTATTTTTTCTACTTTGCGTTATTAATTTTATAAAAATTTAGAAGTATATTAGGTAAAATTCCAATCTAGAGTATTTATGGGTGCAACCGTTGGTAACACTGTCATCTGACACTTAAATTCAAATATCTGTGAAAAAGTAATTATTGATAATTATTATATACCATCATATACTAGTAGTACGAAACCTAGGATGCAACACGCATGTTTAAATATGTATAAAAATATACATACTTCGCAGTTTGTGCGATTCTAAAAAATCAGTTTGTGCTTACTTTTGTGGTTATGTGTATTTTCGTTTGACATGCATTTGATATCAGTGTCACCAATCTTAGAAAAAAGTTACTAAAAACGGTGTTACAATTTGCTAATTGTAACACCGAAAACAGTGTTACAATGTGTGTATTGTGAATGCAAAGTAGAAAAAACCCTTATAGAACCCAAACCGCTCATCCCATTGATTTGTATACTTATTTAAAATCACTGCAGGATGAGATGTTGTCAGTTTGGCCAAAATCGGATGAATTCCTAAGAAAACGTATGTGATATTTGCCAGTTCCGATTGTCGATTGTCACCAAAAACATACATACATACAAACACACATACATTTTCCAGAAACCATTGCAATGTCGATTACAATACTTTCCTTCTAGGGTAAAAATGTGGCTACTTGAGAACAACACAGCTCTGAATTATATTTGTTCTTGTTATAAAATAGAACATTCTTGACCTAAACCAAGATTATTATTTAGACAACCTGCTATTTACTTGCTACTGCATTTAGGGAATTCAATTATTCTCTGACTATTGTCTTTAGTCAGAAATGGTTTATTATTTATTATTGAAACTTATTATAATTATTGAACTTTATAGTTCAGATCGATATATACCCTAAATTGTGATACATTTTCGATGTTGTAATCGCATCTGTTCTGTAAAATTCATTAATTTTGATCTAAAATTTTTAATTTTAGCCAAAATCGTGACTAACTTTATTGTGCGTCTCGAGAATGAGATATTGACCATAAAAAAAATATTTCAATATAAAATAACCGAATAAAGGATCAGATTATTAAGATTTTTATCATCAATCTTGTGCCAATCCAAGTATGAAGTGGCTATAGTGTGGTACTTGTCAATTTTTAATTGTGGGATGGAAAAATCCATGAATGGTCGTGAATTATAACTTGGAGCTATAACGCAAGGGAACAAATTTCCAACTGTCTGATACAACAAAAAAAAAATTATTTGTTCCATATTATATTTGCCTTACATAACGAGAAACCGAAAGTGGATTTATTGTAACAGAAAAAAAAACTGAGAAAACGGCAACAAAATTCTTCAACCTGTATTTTGAAGAATCGATAAAAAACCACCATTCAGAAGGATCGTGAGGCATATCAAACTCGTTCATAAGACCCACAACATCGTGACATACACGTAAAGATCTTTCCATTTTAAAATATGATTTAGAAGGCTCGTTACGCTCTGAAAATGTAGACACTGTCACACCTCGTGCGAAAAGATTCCATTCCTGTACCCTAGAACCCAATAACTCGCCTTTTTCTTTTGATAAAACTAACTCTTTAACCAAATCATTCAGTTCGCACTGGTTTATAAGGTGAGGTGTTCCTAAAACTTCAAATGGTGAATCTTCACGACTTGCCTGATTTGAGTGATTTTAGACACTCTCTCAAATCAGGAAAGTTTCTTCGAACAGGCGAAGGTTCTTCTGTGTCAAAAATCGAAGATGATGAAGTGGATGGCGCACTTGGGAGAGGATGGTTCTCTCCATGGGAGATAGGTCGTGATGCTGATGGCACAGTTGGATATTTTATTTTATGCTTATCCTTCTTCGAATATCCGAAGAGGCTTATCGTGCAAAAATAATCCTTCCGAGAGCCTTCCAATCATCTACATGATTGGAAGGCTATCGCCATAACATGGGACTGCACACGGCGTTTTCTTTTGCTTCCCTTTCATCCACTTTGAAAGTCCGATCTAACAGGAAATACAGCATATATTGGGGTTCCATGGCTTTTCCAGATCTCCAATTCTAAATCCAAAATAGCAGCAGTAAACTGCTTTTACCTCTTCCGTATTTTTTTTTTTTAAATGTGTCACTACATAACAACCACACATGTAACAAAACTTATTTGGTGAATTTTTACAACATCTTCTTTGATTACTTCCATATTTTAATGCACAGAATGTCTGTATAACTTAACTTGATAAATTACACAAAAGAACTTGTTGGTTCGTAATATTTTGAACAATCTGTTATGAGAATTTATGCACAGAAGGCTAATTCAAGCAACATATATGACTTCAAATAAAATGGATCTTACCATAAAACCTCTCAGGTTAATTTAATATAATGTTAAATAAAAACTTGCTTTTATATTCCTTTCAGTGGTCATTTTATTATCCATTTGAGTGTATATTTATTTTAAGAATATTGATTATAAGATGTTTCCCGTAATGTTTAAATAAATATATGTATGTATGTATGTATTAAGCATGTGTAATCTTTAAAAAAAAACTTTATTTTTGAAAATAGTTCACAAGAGGTTTCTGTTTTTTTTTTTTTTTTAATAAAATAATATTACTTCAATAATAGCAATTTGAATACATACCATTTTCGTGATCATAAGCCTTCCTGATCTTCTGTAGCAGACTGCAGAGCGACACAATGAAAAGTACGATCAGAGCAATGACGATGAGTAGTTCAAAAGCCATGCTGTAAGAAGAACCAAGACATTCCTGTCAAACTGTACGATCACATATTTTCACGTATGCGACGTTTTACATACGTCAATAAACTGCACTGCTATAAAAACAGCTCTCACTTACCCTAAAGTTAGTTCTCGTAATAGGATGTCATTGGTTCTTGATAACATCAGTTTATAGCGTTATCAATTGTCTCGCCTGATTAGATATGGCAATTATTCCAGATACAGAGCTGCTGTTTTTGTAGTTTTCTTTGCGGAATTAAAGATTGTGAGATTAGTGTGGTCGATTATGATAACGTGGTATTTTGTTTGTAATGTTTTGTTATGTTTCTATTGAAGCATGCAGGTCACATCGCATGTGATTAAGATCTGAAAAAGAAAATTTGTAAATGATATTTTATTGATTATATGCTCCAATAAAACGTTATTAAGGAAAGTATAACAAAAATAAATGTTAAAAATAGGGAAGGAAATTCCCTGAACAGGAAATATAGTGGGATAAATTTACAAGGATATTCATAACAGAGGAGACAGATATATTACTTTGGTGAGGTGCAGTGTGCAATGTGACGTTATTAGCTGTTATCACAATATCATAATATGATAAATGATACTTATATTTGTTTTGTTATTGTCACAATACATGCCCGCATTTTTTAGATGGTAAGCTGTTGTATTATGATCATATGGTATCATATCTATCTGGATACGCTTTATAACAGAGATAAGGGACACTTTATGACACAACCATAAATAATACATGGAACAATAATTCGACAATAACTTTTGTTGGACGAACAATATATATGCTTTACCGAAAAACCACTTTCTTGACCCAAGATTCTTACTCTGAGAGATACATAGGAAGTTGTGTAATTACTTTACAGATTGTTGCAATTACTAAAAGATTCTCACGTATTTTGCCACATATTTCCACTATATAAGTTTGAGGATATTGAGTGTTCGTATATTGTTTGTTTACATCTATACATAGATGTTTTATTTCATGGGTGACTTACAAGGATTATGAGGAAAACCAGGATTATAGTAGAATAGAGAACTCTATTCTTGGATATCAAGAAAAATTGTTCTTGCTTATATAGTGTAGCATGAAGAGGATTGTATAATAAGGATAGAGGTAATGTATTACCGGTCGGTAAAAAATAATGATGTCGTGAAAGTATGCCGAGTTTTTGCAAATAGTTCGGCGTAACACATTGCATACGAATAATGAAACGATAGGCGTCTGAAATATGTAGTTAGATATTCTGAATTCTCTAATTCTTTTGGTTAACGTTCTGCCAACAATAATAGACTTTACCCGATAATCGTAATGCATATTTAACGTTTCTTTTCCATTTCCTTGGAAAATATTGTCTTTAAAGTACAGACCACATATGTACCAAGAATTCCATAAAATATTGACATTATATATTACAGTAGTGATACGTGAATAAATAGTTTTTATGCAATTTCATGTTAAATATGTACCTATAACAGTTATATATCTTTTTTTTATAATTATCGACACAATCAGTCAAAAAAATACTCGAGTTATGGAAGACTTACAAGTATGTACAAAGGTTTAGTTAAAACAATGTATCTGTTACGGTTAAAGTGATAAATGTGGTTTGTATTAATAATTACCGGCTATTATTAATAATAACCGCATCATTTGGTCAATGTGATTAGAAACACTTAAATAATCACATGGACCGGCTATTATTAATAATTTCCTAACGGGCACGGTAAAAGTGATAAAAATGTTACTTTTTACAAAAGATCTTTTGTATACAGTCTTCAAAGAAGTTAGCTCAGTTATTTTGATTACTATGTAAGCTATTGTATTTATTTACTCGACGCAAATCATCAGTACGGCTACCCCAATGACCAAAATTACGAATAATACAAAACACTGATAATACAGAATGCTTTTTTTGTCTCCCTTGTACTTTAGAAACTACTGGATATAATTGGTAATGATATTTGGTATACACCCAAGGACGACTCAATGACGAAAACATAAAAAAGAACAGTTTATACAGAGTGTTCAAAAAAGTTAACCATTTTATTATCAATAACACCCATTTTTATATTTAATGCATGTGGGTAGTTTGTTGTAAATGTACAATTACAATTTATTAAGTAAATTCTCAAATCCTAATTATCTTGAAATGTTGCGCATTTAATAATAATTTTTTCAATATTGTATTTTCATGCAAATATGTACATGCAAGAACTAGACTAGTTTACATAGATGTTTTTACATAAACTGCACCGCACAAATGATGCAAACATTTTTGTATGGTTCTGTTCCTAACACGGTATTTTTACTTTTGGTGTTTGACAATAATTTTATAAATAAAAGATTAAACATGGTAACAACTTGCCTCAATCTTCCCTACATTAGTATGTCCATTACCTATACCTACCCTAAGTATATCTAATATCTCACAGATATATTTATTATAAAAGTGTTTATCACCAACAAAAATAACAAAAAAACAAAAGAAGATGACGTCCTATTGTTACAAACTTTATTTCGTTTTATTTTTACAATATAAATGGTGTCATTGTTGTACTACCACAAAAAATAAAGGTCTAGAAGGACTTTTGTATTCAAAATTAAATATAAAACATTTTTTAAAGTTTTGTATTAAAAAGATAATAAAGTTACAAATATAATTTTTTTTTTGTCAGGAGTTGCAAAATGCAGAAGCACTGCGTACGTTTGCACTGGTAAAATAATACAAACCGAGTTTCTAATTTATTACTTACTTTGCTTTTAAGAATTGCGCAAATAAGCATGACCCAAAGAGTTACACACTCGTGCATGCAATAGTATGGATTGGCATTTTTTAGTCTCATTTTGATAATCTTCCTTATTTTAGTCATGAGTAGTAACTAAATAAGTTAGTCAGGACTAACGTCACTAAAGGCCCAACACTGAAACCCCAGTGAATAGATTCGTTGTGTGGCGATTATGTAGATACTAACAGAATTTCAAATCTGAGGCTCTATTATATTGTAGCATCACCTTAATGCAATATCGAACTGAAATATATCACATTGACCACAGCATGCTGGAAATTATTAATAATAGCCGGTTCATGTGATAAATTCTTCACTTTAACCTCGCCACTTGGCTATTATTAATAATAACCGGTAATTATTAATAATAACCTATTTATCACTATGACCGTAACATATCTTCTTTAAAAATTAACATATCGCAATGGATCAAATGCCAAAACATTGATAATTGGCTTTAATCCTTAATAGGTACAAACGTCACCACTGTCCTTAATTGTTCTACAGGGTGTTACAAAGATATAAAGATAAATATTACAAAAGTTATTGGATATCAAAGTTTTACATTATCTTTTTTTTTTAATCTCACGTGCGAAAAGAAGTGTATGTACTATTTAAAATTCATTCTAAGAACTTTAAACTGAGTTTCTTAATTTAACCTTACCTTAGATTATTTACATCTTCGTGCAGCCAAATAACACAATAATTAGTCAACGTAGTGACTTAGATGTTGATTGATTAATTTCCAAATACGAACGGCTTTAGCCCATAGCTGTCAACGTAAAACTAGTCAGAAAACGTTCTCAGACCTTTATGAATATACGCGGTAAGGCAGTAAATCCCAGTAAAGCAAATAAGATAAGATCTCACTAACTATAGAACAATTGCCCTGATCCGAAGTGTTTAATTGTTACACGTAAAGAATATTAGTTCTATTTACATTACAAAAAAAAATCTCTTGTTTTTCAATTTACGCAAAAAGTTGTGAAACTCACTAGTCTTGCACTGCGCTACTTCTGTACTGTGTTGAGTTAATTCTGAATGTACTTTACCTTATTTTTCCGCAGTCACCGCAAACGCTAAAAGTTATTACGTCATGAATTTTATTCAATGAATAATGATATGACTTAACTAAGTATTGTACGTTTTCTGCGGTTTTTAGTTTCGCTATTACGCTAATTTATTGTATGCTTTAACAAGGCAAAAAAGCAAGGCAAAAAGAACCTTAGATTTGAGTATGTTATCGGACAATTTAACGTTTGCAGGCTGACTGATTACGCTGTTTCTTTTCTCGATTTGTATGTTTTTATTGCTTTACACTGAAGCGAAACCCATTGTGTTGCTGGTAAGATATTAGTTTAAAAAAGAATTACGAAATAATATGGTAATTGATTGTGAACAAAGTAATCTGTATAACGGAGTTTATTGAAAAGAAAAACAAGCACGTAGGTACACAGTAATTTCTACGGATGCGATATTTATATATATGTAAGTACAACTTGTTTTTCGAAGAGGCAATTTTTCCTTGTATGTGTGTTGCAAGGTTGTTTGAATGACGGATATTGCCTTTGAAATGGTTGTAACTACATCAACAAATCGATTACTTTATTAGGTCTTTTTTAGGACTTTATTAGGATTTCCACCATCATCCATATCTTATAGTGGATTTCCCCAAAAAGAACGACAATGTAACTTGTTTACGTTGTAAATTTTGATATAAAATACAGAGAATTTAAAATATTCAGTTCAGGTTGGTCATTCTCACTGTACTTCACTAATATGCCCGTTATAAGCAAGCAACTTACCTTACAATTGCTACACAATCAGTTTCAGACCTGTAGTATAGACAACCGAACATACAACTTTAGTTAGTAGAACATGACAGGATATTTCAGTTTCAGTAGCTAGTTATAGATGTTTCAAACTAAGAAGAGCACAGTTGTATATGCAACCAAATATACACAGGCAATTTATAAACCATACACTGGGTATGATTGATTGCATATACAACTGTGCTCTTCTTAGTTTGAAACTACTGTAGCTATCTATTTGTTCGTTGCGAACAGCTCTTGTTTATTTATTGTATATTGGTATACGTAATAAATTAAATAGATGAAATTTTGCTTAAAATTCCATGTTTTAATACAATAAATTAACACCACAAAACAACAAAACGATTTAACAATGTTAATTGCCCATTTGTTACGCAATTCTGTTTTATATTAGATTCATTTGATATAATTTTGACGAATCGATAACAGGCCACCATTCAGAAGGATCGTGGGGAATATCAAACTCGTTCATAAGACCCTCAACATCGTGACTAGTAAATGAAGATACTGTCGCACCTCGTGCGAAAAGATTCCATTCCTGTAGCCCTGAACCTAATAACTCGGCTTTTTTTTGATAAACCTGAGTCTTTAACCAAATCATTCAGTTTACATTGGTTTATAAGGTGAGGTGTTCCTAAAACTTTAAATGGTGAATCTTCACAACTTGCCTGATTTGACAGAGTGATCACAGACTCAGACACACAGGAGCAAATTTCCCTCTTTTATCTTCTGATCTTCTCTCATTAATACTACTTACTTTAAAGGCTGTTATACAGATGAAGTCACAGACAGCATTGTTATTTTACTGAAGTAATTTGTCTTTTCGGACCAACAGTATATTAAGTTAAGACGCCACTGTGCTGAACGCAGTTTGGGAAACCCAAATCTAGATCTAGAACTAGATCTAGATCTAGGTTATAATAATAAACACCAACACATTATTTCACACATTTATTGAGTATTTACAAATATTTACATTTTTATACCTAAGTCGACAATTATTGATAAATACACCTACTTACAATATTAAGTAGAAAACCTAACATAGCAGCGAAAGTTTGCATCCGCAAAGACTTTGTACAGCACTCATGTACAAAATACAAACCGAGACAACTTTTACAACCCTTCTTCCACTTTTCGATAAGTACATTTTTATTACGTATCCATTACATTAATAAAAAAAAGTTCATGTGCTCACATCAGTAGGAAAAAGACTAATCACACTAACTTTCTTCACGTGACGAAATATTTAACTTACAGTTAGATCACAGGTTAAACGTCCTTAACGAACAGTTTATCAGTTAAGTTCTATAATATTGTACATAGTATAAAATAAATACTGGTTTGATCAGTACGATTTATGCAAAGAAGTGAAGATTAACTGGTATCCTATTTATAATACAATAATTATAATGGAACTGTTTTGAGTCTTCACGTAATTTCTTTGAGCAGCGTTTGATGTGGCTAATTTATTTATCTTGAAGGTCCGGCTACGTTTCTGTCTGATGCTATGTGAACAGCAGGAAGGTCAGGCTGAGGTGCTCGACATCCTGTTGCTTGTTCATAACTTGGCAAGTCAACTGGAACAAAAGCAAGTCATTAGATCCGAACATAAATAACATTAGAATAAAATTAAAGTTGTATGAATATAAAAATATTATCCATTGGACTATTGGCAAAAACTGTTGTTGATTTGATTAAGATTGCATAATTATTTTGCAAGTTATAGAGCTTTGAAAAATGTTTGTCAATATCATTGTCTTCATAAATTGTTCCCTTGACTTTATATTGTTTTTCCTGACATTTACGGTGGTTTCAACCAATACCATTGACTTTATATTGTTTACTAAACTTCTAGCAATAATTATTGTTAGTTTCGTTAAGATGGCATAATTGTTTTGAAAGTTATAAAGTTTTGAAAAATGTTTGTCAATATCATGTCTTCATAAATTGTTCTGTTGACTTTATATTGTTTTTCCTGACATTTATGGTGGTTTCAACCAATACCGTTCACTTTATATTGTTCACTAGACTTCTGGCAATAATAATTGTTAGTTTCGTTAAGATTGCATAATTATTTTGAAAGTTATAAAGGTTTGAAAAATGTTTGTCAATATCATTGTCTCCATAAATTGTTCCCTTGACTTTATATTGTTTTTCCTGACATTTACGGTGGTTTCAACCAATACAATTGACTTTATATTGTTTACTAAACTTTAGGTAATAATTATTGTTAGTTTCGTTAAGATTGCATAATTATTTTGAATGTTATAAAGCTTTGAAAAATGTTTGTCAATATCATGTCTTCATAAATTGTTCTGTTGACTTTATATTGTTTTTCCTGACATTTATAGTGGTTTCAACCAATACCATTGACTTTATATTGTTTACTTAAACTTCTGGTAATAATTATTGTTAGTTTCGTTAAGATTGCATAATTATTTTGAATGTTATAAAGCTTTGAAAAATGTTTGTCAATATAATTGTCTTCATAAATTGTTCCCTTGACTTTATATTGTTTTTCCTAACATTTACGGTGGTTTCAACCAATACCATTGACTTTATATTGTTTACTTAAACTTCTGGTAATAATTATTGTTAATTTCGTTAAGATTGCATAATTATTTTGAAAGTTATAAAGTTTTGAAAAATGTTTGTCAATATGTCTTCATAAATTGTTCTGTTGACTTTATATTGTTTTTCCTGACATTTACGGTGGTTTCAACCAATACCATTGACTTTATATTGTTTACTTAAACTTCTGGTAATAATTATTGTTAGTTTCGTTAAGATTGCATAATTATTTTGAATGTTATAAAGCTTTAAAAAATGTTTGTCAATATCATGTCTTCATAAATTGTTCTGTTGACTTTATATTGTTTTTCCTGGCATTTACGGTGGTTTCGACCAATACCATCGACTTTATATTGTTCACTAGACTTCTGGCAATAATTATTGTTAGTTTTGTTAAGATTGCATAATTATTTTGAAAGTTATAAAGTTTTGAAAAATGTTTGTCAATATCATGTCTTCATAAATTGTTCTGTTGATTTTATATTGTTTTTCCTGGCATTTACGGTGGTTTCGACCAATACCATTGACTTTATATTGTTTACTAAACTTCTAGCAATAATTATTGTTAGTTTCGTTAAGATTGCATAATTATTTTGAAAGTTATAAAGTTTTGAAAAATGTTTGTCAATATCATGTCTTCATAAATTGTTCTGTTGACTTTATATTGTTTTTCCTGGCATTTACGGTGGTTTCAACCAATACCATTGACTTTATATTGTTCACTAGACTTCTAGAAATAATTATTGTTAGTTTCATTAAGATTGCATAATTATTTTGAATGTTATAAAGCTTTGAAAAATGTTTGTCAATTTCACTGTCTTCATAAATTGCGCCCTTGACTTTATATTCTTTTCCTGATATTTACGGTGGTTTCAACCAATACCATTGACTTTATATTATTTACTTAAAGTTCTGGTAATAATTATTGTTAGTTTCGTTAAGATTGCATAATTATTTTTAAAGTTATAAAGTTTTGAAAAATGTTTGTCAATATCATTGTCTCCATAAATTGTTCCCTTGACTTTATATTGTTTTTCCTGACATTTACGGTGGTTTCAACCAATACCATTGACTTTATATTGTTTACTTAAACTTCTGGTAATAATTATTGTTAGTTTCGTTAAGATTGCATAATTATTTTGAATATTATAAAGGTTTGAAAAATGTTTGTCAATATCATTGTCTTCATAAATTGTTCCCTTGACTTTATATTGTTTTTCCTGACATTTACGGTGGTTTCAACCAATACCATTGACTTTATATTGTTTACTTAAACTTCTGGTAATAATTATTGTTAGTTTCGTTAAGATTGCATAATTATTTTGAAAGTTATAAAGTTTTGAAAATTGTTTGTCACTATCATTGTCTTCATAAATTGTTCCCTTGACTTTATATTGTTTTTCCTGACATTTACGGTGGTTTCAACCAATACCATTGACTTTATATTGTTTACTTAAACTTCTGGTAATAATTATTGTTAGTTTCGTTAAGATTGCATAATTATTTTGAATATTATAAAGGTTTGAAAAATGTTTGTCAATATCATTGTCTTCATAAATTGTTCCCTTGACTTTATATTGTTTTTCCTGACATTTACGGTGGTTTCAACCAATACCATTGACTTTATATTGTTTACTTAAACTTCTGGTAATAATTATTGTTAGTTTCGTTAAGATTGCATAATTATTTTGAATGTTATAAAGGTTTGAAAAATGTTTGTCAATATCATTGTCTTCATAAATTGTTCCGTTGACTTTATATTGTTTTTCCTGACATTTACGGTGGTTTCAACCAATACAATTGACTTTATATTGTTCACTAGACTTCTGGCAATAATTATTGTTAGTTTCGTTAAGATTGCATAATTATTTTGAAAGTTATAAAGTTTTGAAACATGTTTGTCAATATCATTGTCTTCATAAATTGTTCCCTTGACTTTATATTGTTTTCCTGATATTTATTATGGTTTCAACTATTACTCTTGACTTTATATTGTTTATTGGACTCTTTGCAACAATTCTGTTTAATTTCATTAAGATTGTTTAATTATTTTTGAAGTTAGAAACTTTTAAAAATGTTTAGCGATATCTAAATCTGAATTCTGTCAAGAAATATGTATCTATTTGTAATAGTTTCCAATAGGTGATGTGTGATATTTTGTGCGTCGTAGCAGTCGAATTTGAACGAGTTTTTCTGGAAGGCCGGATGTGTACTTGCATGCGTTGGGTCCGCAGGTAAGGTTTTTTTATGAATTTCATACGGTGTTGTTGACGATTTACACGGCTATTTGGCTCAGTTTGCAACATACGTCCTAAGCGGTAGAATGTGGACATTTAACCATATATTTTAATAATAATAATTAATAGTAACATATCGCTTGTAGTTATAATCGGTCAGCGCAATAAGTGTGTGTTTTTGTATTATAGAAGTGTCAAAGAGCTGTGGGACCAACAACTTGACGAGTCACAACTTGAAGCAAAGAATATAAAGTAAGTAATGCTTAATTATTGGTTATAAAAACCGAATTATCTAATATTTCAAAGTCGTAAAAATCATCAAAACGTAGATGTATTATCGCGATATCAAGAAACCACTACACCTGTAGATTTCAAACGAGGTTCGATGGTCTATCTCGCGGCATATTGCCGAAAACTTTCTGCTTGCTATCAAAACCGCGTCTGTCCGCGATTTTTGACAGAATTTCATGACAAAACCGTGTGTTATATTCAGGAATACCAGCGAAAATTCGTAATAGGTGATTTGTGATGTCTTGAGCGGTGTTTTAACTGATTTTGAGCGATTTTGTACAGAACGCGGAATACGCCGTTTTGCATACGAGTGAATTTCTGGTTAAGCTATAACCCCATGTATATAGAAATCATATTTCGTACACATTTCAGCGTCAATAATTTTGGTGAGAAACTGGCAACTAGTAGTGTTTGTGTCTTAATAAACATTGTGGATGTGTACACTATGCATCTGAATTTGTTGCTGTTTCGCTTTTGCTATATTTTGTTGTATTATTGTTGCAGATGGACGACGACGGTGATGTTGTAGTGAAGTGTGAGTGTAGTGCAGTGAAATGCCTCTTGGGGCTTGTAGATTAGTTAGTGCGCGGATATTTTTTCGAGTGTAGTGCCAGAGATACTTAGTAGTGCGCGCCTAAGCTATACGAGTGCAGTGTTCAGTGGCAGCCGTAAATGTGCGAGGATGCAGGACAAGTGACGAGGAGAAGGATCCCGATGGAGAGGCGGTTTACATGAAGACATCGTGTGCAAGGTAGGTCCCATAGATGACATCCAGCGTTGGAGAGGAAGAAGTCCCTATAAGGTAGGATCTAAGCTATTTTTATATGCGCCGCGTTATCGGTTTTTCTTACAATTCTCAAAACAGAATTCTGTAGAGAGAGAATATCGTCAACTAAAGCTGTCTGAAGTGTGATAGTGATCATAGCGTTCGCAAGTATACTTTGAGGTAAGTATCATTTGTTTAATCTGTGTAGGTATTTATAAAATATGTTGGTGTGTTTTTTTTTTTTCAGATGGACGAGGAGAGGATTTTCCATTTGGAATTGGCGCGACAAAAGTATTCAATGTTCATAAGTAAAACTAATATTATTTTTTGTTTTAGGGGAGTGTTGAAAGTGATTATTTAAGCCATCCACTTCCTGTTGGTTATATTCTTCTTCCCTAGATTAACTGCGATGATGAGGGTTATGGAGTTTTTCGATTTTTTTTACGTAAGTATTTTTTGAGATCCATTAAGTATTGGTTATTTTAATAATACAATGTTTATAATATGTCTCTTCTTGTAGATTAGGGAAGGAGAATCACACTGATCTAGATCAATCACACTAGATCAGATGTAACGAGTGACAAAACTTTGACGTTTCTCAAAACCAGACTCACAGGTAATAGCATTTTACAATGTCTTATATGTATTATAAATTTGTATGCTTGATTAGAATATTGATTGATTAAAATTATGCAATTGTTAGGTTGATGTGTTCTTTTTTGAGAAATTTATCCAAACATATTTATTTTAACACTATTATTGATCATAGATGTTCGAATTCTAAATAGGTTTTGATATATGGGATAATGTTTTTATACAACATACAATTTTTGTGGTTCTTGGTGCATATTAGTCACGTTTATCTTGGCCCCACACGATTTTTGAATCCGGAAATGGTGCTGGGACTGGTTATGAAAGACAAGGTATTGCGAGATGGAAGATAAATTTACCAGGGCCCTGTTTCATAAAGTAACTTTTCACTTAGCAAGTTTGCATTATTTATGGTTTCATAAAAAGGATTTTGGCAAAGTTGTAAATCTAGATTTGTAAAGTGCAAAATAAAATCCTAAATTTCAAGATGTCTGTTTCATAAAAATTTTACAAGTACTTAAGATTGCATAATTATTTTGAATGTTATAAAGCTTTAAAAAATGTTTGTCAATATCATGTCTTCATAAATTGTTCTGTTGACTTTATATTGTTTTTCCTGACATTTACGGTGGTTTCAACCAATACCATTGACTTTATATTGTTTACTAAACTTCTATCAATAATTATTGTTAGTTTCGTTAAGATTGCATAATTATTTTGAATGTTATAAAGGTTTGAAAAATGTTTGTCAATTTCACTGTCTTCATAAATTGTTCTGTTGACTTTATATTGTTTTTCCTGGCATTTACGGTGGTTTCAACCAATACCATTGACTTTATATTGTTTACTAAACTTTAGGTAATAATTATTGTTAGTTTCGTTAAGATTGCATAATTATTTTGAAAGTTATAAAGGTTTGAAAAATGTTTGTCAATATCATGTCTTCATAAATTGTTCTGTTGACTTTATATTGTTTTTCCTGGCATTTACGGTGGTTTCAACCAATACCATTGACTTTATATTGTTTACTAAACTTTAGGTAATAATTATTGTTAGTTTCGTTAAGATTGCATAATTATTTTGAAAGTTATAAAACTTTGAAAAATGTTTGTCAATATCATGTCTTCAAAAATTGGTCTGTTGACTTTATATTGTTTTTCCTGACATTTATGGTGGTTTTAACCAATACCATTGACTTTATATTGTTTACTTAAACTTCTGGTAATAATTATTGTTAGTTTCGTTAAGATTGCATAATTATTTTGAATGTTATAAAGCTTTGAAAAATGTTTGTCAATATCATTGTCTTCATAAATTGTTCCCTTGACTTTATATTGTTTTTCCTGACATTTACGGTGGTTACAACCAATACCATTGACTTTATATTGTTTACTAAACTTCTGGTAATAATTATTGTTAGTTTCGTTAAGATTGCATAATTATTTTGAATGTTATAAAGCTTTGAAAAATGTTTGTCAATGTCATGTCTTCATAAATTGTTCTGTTGACTTTATATTGTTTTTCCTGACATTTACGCTGGTTTCAACCAATACCATCGACTTTATATTGTTCACTAGACTTCTGGCAATAATTATTGTTAGTTTCGTTAAGATTGCATAATTATTTTGAATGTTATGAAGCTTTGAAAAATGTTTGTCAATATCATGTCTTCATAAATTGTTCTGTTGACTTTATATTGTTTTTTCCTGGCATTTACGGTGGTTTCAACCAATACCATTGACTTTATATTGTTTACTAAACTTTAGGTAATAATTATTGTTAGTTTCGTTAAGATTGCATAATTATTTTGAAAGTTATAAAGGTTTGAAAAATGTTTGTCAATATCATGTCTTCATAAATTGTTCTGTTGACTTTATATTGTTTTTCCTGACATTTATGGTGGTTTCAACCAATACCGTAAGTAATTTTTGAGATCCATTAAGTATTGGTTATTTTAATAATACAATGTTTATAATTATGTTTCTTGTCTTAGATTAGGGAAGGAGAATCACACTGATCTAGATCAATCACACTAGATCAGATGTAACGAGTGACAAAACTTTGACGTTTCTCAAAATCAGACTCACAGGTAATAGCATTTTACAATGTCTTATATGTATTATAAATTTGTATGCTTGATTAGAATATTGATTGATTAAAATTATGCAATTGTTAGGTTGATGTGTTCTTTTTTGAGAAATTTATCCAAACATATTTATTTTAACACTATTATTGATCATAGATGTTCGAATTCTAAATAGGTTTTGATATATGGGATAATGTTTTTATACAACATACAATTTTTGTGGTTCGTGGTGCATATTAGTCACGTTTAACTTGGCCCCGCACGATTTTTGAATCCGGAAATGGTGCTGGGACTGGTTATGAAAGACAAGGTATTGCGAGATGGAAGATAAATTTACCAGGGCCCTGTTTCATAAAGTAACTTTTCACTTAGCAAGTTTGCATTATTTATGGTTTCATAAAAAGGATTTTTGCAAACTTGTAAATCTAGATTTGCAAAGTGCAAAATAAAATCCTAAATTTCAAGATTTCTGGGCGTTAGTGCTTAGTTATCACTTCTTGCTTAACTTTAATTACAATATTCTCATTTCCTCCTTCTTGGATTGACATATAACACCGGGAATGTGTTGATGATCAACTGATATAACATAACGGTACTCTAACGTCGTACGAAATCGGCTGTTTTCGTATGCAGCAGTACAAAAAGTAGTTTTATGAAACAGGAACCAAATTTCAGTCAAAGTTCTGTATCTTTGAAAATTAACACATGGAAATGAACCAAATGGCAATACATATATTGACCATTAATTTGGCTTTAAAATTGAGTAGACAAAACTTGACCAAAGTCTTTAAATGAAGCACAGGATGTTCAAAACATAGACTACAAAAACAAAGACTGCTACACAATGAAATAATTATTATAAAAATTCAAAATTTGTCATTTTTTTTGGGTGGTCTGTTATCTCCACTTAAAAAAAACAGTTTCCAAATCTCAAGTCTTGATTAAAAAAAAGTCGCATAAAGAACTATTTTAGAAAAAATCCTAGTCAGAAAGAGAATTATAAATATAAATCTTCCAATAATCCTTTTTTTGGTCTCAAACTAGAAGTCCTTGATGCTAAATGATGATTATTTCAACTACTTTTTATGTTATAACTACTAATTTAAGTACATATTTACCTTCTGCATACGGCGGTGGTGGTGGTCGTGTATCTTTTGCCGTATATTCAGGCGCAAGAACAAAGTCAACGTCTAGATGATGATCATGAGTTGGCCAGTTCGTTCCCGACCCTTGCTGGTTCACTCTGGAGCTGATGTTATAAATATCGTCATCCTGATTAGCTGAAACAAATAATCACAATTAGCATTCACCAATTCATTATTATGAGCTCCCAATGACGCATTCTTATTGTTATAAACACGTTGTAAATGTAGAATAATTGCAAATAGACTGTCACGAATGTGGTGTATAAACATAACCATAAATCTTTATAGTATTCAGTACAATGTAGTCACGCATTTGTTTACCAAGGACAACAAAACAACATAAACACCTATACTTTAGTTAAAATTCGAGATAAGTTATTTTTATAAAACCCAGATTGTTTTGGAAGGTCAATAGTAAACTTAAATACCTCTTAAGCAACAGATAAGAATAATGATCATTACTAAAACCACATTTCCAACAAAAACAATCAAAAACTTGTATTAAAAGTATCAGCTTACAAACTTTTGCGTATCCTGTAGCGCCAAACAAGATATCCTGTTCACGTTCTTGCTTCCTCATCCTCGCTTGTAGCCAGCAATAGAGCAAGAATAGCACAAGGAGGAACAATACACACGCGTATAAAGACAACATTTCGCCGCGACTTCTTACAGTGAAATAAACGCATAAACGCACCTCAGTACAAACTGATGTTATTTTCTGATAAGATACAGTCTAATCCCATTTTATTGTGTGCTAGTACAGCAATATCAATACCGCAAGCGATGCCGTGGTTTCGAAGTTTTTAAAGAGAATGAGCAACGCTCATGTCTCTGTTGCCATGATATGTTAGGAGTAGCTAATAAAAATAAGGATGTATCAATTGATTGCACGTGATGTCGCTAGTTCTCGCTCTAATTATTGTATTTGCGGCCAAATTACCTACTTTAGGTTTATAAGGCCGTGATCTTTAATCTAGTGATAATAAAAATACAATTGCTTTATAAACCCGTGCTGTGAATTATGTAAATATTTAGTTTTCGTACCAAAAATGTGGCAGGGGTAAGCACAAAATGGCGCAAGGTTAACAGCTGATTCGAATTTCGGTGATCTGTCAAATTTATAGGTTAACGTGTTGGATGTAGATGAGATCATTATAACATGTTAAAAGAGTATCGGATTTTATGTAATAATAAAATACAATCGCATACATAAGTTTTTTAAGATTGAGAAAGACAAAACATCTATCATATGCTGAACAGCAAGATGTGAGTTGTAGTAATCTGTCAAAAATTATTAGTTGTTACAACAGAATTGTTGGTGATTTAAAATTCAACTAATTTAACGTAAAACTTAAACCTCAAAATACGTTTTTGAATATTGGAGTGTTTAATATGATATATGTAGCTAGGTACTAGTGTATCTTAGAGTGGCAAAAGTTTCATACATTTTCTTAAAAATTCAGCCGATTTTGACCAAACCGATCTGCATGTTTTTCTCTTGTGACAATCTGACAACCGAAAGTGGCAAAAGTTACATGCATTTTCTAAGATATTCTACTTATTGTAACGTATAAGTTACAAGTGGCGATGTTATTCGTAATTTTACAAAAATCTGGTCGAAAATCTTCGTACAAAAATGTCCTTCCATGATTCATGTGTCAACACGAGGTCTCAAAGTTTCAATGTTCAGCCTTTCGATGTATATGTTATTACAGTAGGTGAATAAAGCAGCCCTTAACGTTGGAGGTTAAGCAAAGTTAACAGTTATTCTAGTGCAGATTTGTTGTATAAAATATTATCCAATAGTTCATAAATATATCATTGTTTAAAATCAATAGAACATGATTTTAAACAATGATCATCTGAAAATCTTTACAGTATTAGTTGAAATAAAACCAGTTCTTAAGGAAATAAAACAGTAAGTTGAGTAACATCAAAACATTTGTTGTTTATATTGCTAATAACGATATATTATTTGTTATTGTTTGTTTGACATATTATGTACGTCTAACACTTTGTTTACAGCACAAAAATTTACGGCGAGACTAATTAAACTGATATATTTATGGAGATAAGAATTTTGTTGAAAAGACATAGAATCAGGAGATGGGAAAATGTATTTTTTCTACTTTGCATTCACAATGCACACATTGTAACACTGTTTTCGGTGTTACAATTAGCAAATTGTAACACCGTTTTTAGTAACTTTTTTCTAAGATTGGTGACATTGATATCAAATGCATGTCAAACGAAAATACACATAACCACAAAAGTAAGCACAAACTGTTTTTTTAGAATCGCACAAACTGCGAAGTATGTATATTTTTATACATATTTAAACATGCGTGTTGCATCCTAGGTTTCGTACTACTAGCATATGATGGTATATAATAATTATCAATAATTACTTTTTTACAGATATTTGAATTTAAGTGACAGATGACAGTGTTACCAACGGTTGCACCCATAAATACTCTAGATTGGAATTTTACCTAATATACTTCTAAATTTTTATAAAATTAATGACGCAAAGTAGAAAAAATAGTATATTACACTCGTTTTATAAGACATATTGGCGCATTCGTTCATTTGGGGCGCGCTCCTCGTGCCCCAAACAACTCATGCGCCAATTTGACGTCTTATAAAACTTGTATAATAATATACTATTTTCTACTTTGCATTCACAATGCATACATTGTAACACTGTTTTCGGTGTTACAATTAGCAAATTGTAACACCGTTTTTAGTAACTTTTTTCTAAGATTGGTGACATTGATATCAAATGCATATCAAACGAAAATACACATAACCACAAAAGTAAGCACAAACTGATTTTTTAGAATCGCACAAACTGCGAAGTATGTATATTTTTATACATATTTAAACATGCGTGTTGCATCCTAGGTTTCGTACTACTAGTATATGATGGTATATAATAATTATCAATAATTACTTTTTCGCAGATATTTGAATTTAAGTGACAGATGACAGTGTTACCAACGGTTGCACCCATAAATACTCTAGATTGGAATTTTACCTAATATACTTCTAAATTTTTATAAAATTAATGACGCAAAGTAGAAAAAATAGTATATTACACTCGTTTTATAAGACATATTGGCGCATTCGTTCATTTGGGAAACAATTCATGTTCATTTGGAAACAACTCATGCGCCAATTTGACGTCTTATAAAACTTGTATAATAATATACTATTATATTATTTAATTAGTGTTATCTTAATAAATTCAACAAAACAACGCATACTTCAAATCAATCATACCACTAATCATATTTGTAAGAAGCAGATTTCATTTTACCAGGAAATTAAAATCTCAACACGTTCTGAAGTAAACAAACCATTTGAATCATCTTATAAACTTAATCAAAACTCGAACAATAATTATAGAGCGATAATCCTAGCAACAAATCATCCACAATCACATTTGATACGCACTAATTGTTCTGCAGATTGTAGATACAAACATCAAACACAACGCACTGCACCAATATTATTATAAACAACTAAACAACATGCGTTCGCGCAAAATCAAAACTTGTCGCCCGCACGTTATAACGTCGCTCGTACTGCTATGATGATTGATCGTAGAGAACCTACAAGTAGGTGCAGAAGTAAACACCGTATTTATAGAGGCGCCAACAACGTCACGACGCGCAAAACCGCGGGAGTATCTATGGTGTACACTCTACACTTTTTTATTCGCACCAAAGTCAAAGATCTACCGATTCTACCGAATACCAACAACGTTCATGTTATACTAAATCCTCCGGGAAATATTGAGCAGCTTGGGTGGTTTTTATTTGCGTCATAACGACTGATAATGACAAGAGTGACATAAAACTTGTTGAGTATTGTTACACGGTTCAGGAACTGTAGATACGAGGGTATATTTTTAGATGTACTTCAGATATTTATTTATAAAGTGGGTATATTGCTACAGGTAGTTAAGATGCTGCGTATATTTTAATTTTAACGTCTTGTAAAATCATTGTTGATTTTCGTTCAACCTTGGGGATTTATTGTCCGCAGCACGTCGCGTCGGCCGAAGGCAGGTTGTTGTTGCTTCCGGATTGTTTTTGTTTGTGATGATTGGGACATTCAGAGAGCACGAGCGAATTTGTAATTAGCTACGTTCACTTTACTCAAGAATAAATATGTTAAGGATGGTTTCAACAAACATGCATTTGACAACTCTTTATAAGGCGTCAGTTCTACAAAAAGTACAATCTATACTAATTACGAACTTTCAAGTGTAGGGCGCGTTCAGCGGAATCGCCCGTTTTCGCCGACATTTGCGATCGAGTAGCTGCAAAATTGGGCTTTTCGATATTACTTTTGACGCTCGAATTGAAAAAAGGACACAATTCCGCGTGGACTGCGCGTTATTTTGTAAATTAAATGCGTCAATTTTGAAAAAAAAATCACGTTTTTGCACCTCTTCGGGTGAAGGCGAACCTCGAGAAAATGTCACGTCACGTCTAGAAATTCCGACAAGCGGATCGATGAACGTCAAAAATTTACATTTTTTATCCGTTCCTGCCGACCTTATAAAAGCCGCTCGCTCTCATGTCTTACGATAAGATCCCTCTAAATACCCTTCGCAAAGAGTTTTGAGCAAAAAAACGGCCTTAAAAACAATTTTCGATCCAAAAAATCGATTTTTGTCGACCCGTGTTTGCTGCTATTACCACAGTAACGTCAAACCCGAAACGCCCCCTGCCGGACATTCGTAACAACAGTAACAGATAGCAGATAACCTAAAATGTATCCTAAAATGTCCATATTGCGAATGTGGACAGGTGGGAAGCCTTAACCACATATTTCTAGAATGCCCAATAACTAAAATCGAAAATTTTGACTTATACACAGAGCTAGTTACTGTATACTATACATTAGAAATAAAATCTCTTTTCTCAACGGTAAAGTATGTTAAAGTAGCAAGCAGCAAAGTGATAAATACTACAGTTGCCTCGTAACACAGAAGTTTTGTCGGCGGTTTAAATTCTAAGATTAAATATTTTTGGTTACTAACCGGATATTCATACAGATATTGAACCAGTAGCCCAAATTTGCGCAAACTGTTAACACTCTGAAGTAAAACGTGCTCTAGTACAAACAGAATTTGTGATACTAACGTTAGATAAGTTAAATAAGGGACAACAAATGTTTACATAATGTATTTTCCCTATTACGTTAATGCGAAAAGCACATATTTGCATACCAAACCGAAAATCAAACGTTGTCAGCGTAAGCAGTTGATCAAAACAAGACAATTAGAAGGTCAATTATACCAATAATATCCCACTCACGTTTAGCTTAAAGCCATATAAAGTGCCAAAAATTAACCAGCATTGACGTCATTTGAATTAACACGACACGATGCTTGATGGATCACTCGATAAGGAAAGTTTACACTGTATAGATATAATAATGTGCTTCAATGCTAGTGTCAGTATTGCCTTATATACGTCACTGATACGTAAAAAGTAAAAATAGAAAGAAAAAAATGAACTAAAACATTAAAATTATTTGATAGAAACTTACGACATCGTCTATGCAAGTCAGCATTTGTTGATTGCGGTTGTGACTGTACAAGACGTTGAGCTGCTAAGTATTCCCTACGTTGTCTCTGAAATATGGTTTCTCTTGCCATTCGTTCGCGTCTGTTGCTTTCCGCGACACTTTCGCAACATCCGATACAGAGTTGGGCGCACAAAAAACCCAAACACATACCGAGACAATGTCCGCAAATCTGGTCCGCCATGTTGTTTGTGGTTATAGAACTAGTAAACTGTTACTGAACTGGATAGGGCTAGGGTTATTCAAATGTAATGTTGGACGTTATCTAGAAATGTTATCTTTCAAAATGTGTAACCACGTACAGAGAATGTAGACACATATTGCAGGCGAATAGATAAAGAAAGTACCTTATCGCGATATCGTTTGGTGTCGATTAAGTCGAACTATCGGATGTTCTTTGTTGATGTCTTAGAAGATGATTCATTGTTCAGCGTCGGTGAGCAATTTTATTAAAAAAGTAATAATCTATGATCTGTTATCTAGAGCAGGTCATCTAGATGAAATATGAGTATAAATTGGATGAGTCAGGAAGTGATCTGCAAATTTGTATACGGGTCAGTGTCAGGTATTGGGAGAATATAAGCCCCATGCTATGCTGTGATCAGAACAGGCATCTCTTCTGTCAAAAATCAATGTAAAATTTAGCCAAACACGTTTACCTTTGTGCATGAATGTAGTGTTACATGTAGTTCACACAAATATTAGAGTTTTTGTTCAAAAGATTGAAGAAAATTTTGGAAAAAAATGTCTGAAGCTGATTTATAGTAAAAACAGAGAAAAGACCGACAACGATATCATAAGAAATTGAACTGGCACTGATAAAAAGTATAAAGGAGTGTGATGCAAGAGAATAGCGTATTAGGCGGTAGAAGTGGAGAGTCGCAACAGCAGAAGAAAACATACAGAAGAAAACAGGCCTTAGAGGCAGAGACCGCTGTTAACAATAGAGGTGCATACAATATGTAATTTGTACCCACATAACAATTTTTAGCATGCACGTGTCGAACACGATATGTTTGCACAATGTGTTGGCACGCAGAAAACATAGCGTAAACACAACCGTGTAATTTGCATAGTGCCAGCACTGTGTTTGCACGTCATGCCAGCACAGTGTGCAGACGCTGTGAGGACTCGGTCTGTTTGCAAAGTGTCACCCCGTTTAAAAGGTGAGCAAGGTGCCCACCCACCGTGTTGGACTGTTTACGTTTGTTTACGGACTCTACGCTCTTCACGCGTGCAAGCACAACGTGATGACATATTGCTTTCATATGCGGACGCACTGCGCCAGCAAGGCGCCAACACGCGTGCAAAATTTAGCACGACGTGTTGGCACCATGCTGGAAACGTGTCTCTAAGTTGTTATGTGGGTATTTGTGTAATTTGACACACAACAAAAGAAAACTTACGACGTTGTCGATGCACATTTGCTCTGTGCGGTTGTGTTTGACGTACACAATGACCTGCTAAGTGGTCTCGACGTTGTCTGTGATGTTGGCGTTCTCTTTCATTTCTCTCGCGTCTGTTGTTCTCCATGGCACTTTCACAACATCCCACACAGAGGAGGGCACATAAACCGCCCAAACAGATGCCGAAACAATGTCCGCAAAGATCGTCCATGTTGTGGTTTTAGCGTAATATCTACTGTTACTGAGCACGAGATGGCCAGAGACCAGAGTTATTAAAATATAATGTTGGCCGTTATCTGGTGTTTTATCTCAAAAAATGTGTAGCCACGTTTGGCGGAGGTGGGCAAATATTGCGGGTAAATAGATAAGGAAAGTACTTATCATGGTATCACATGAAGTGCCATTGAGTGAAAGTCTCAAACGATTTTGGGTGATTCATAATTGGTGAGGTTGGATCGTCGGTGAGTAAATGGTTGATAAACTGTGATCTAACATCTATGGCGACAACCAAAGCTTTGTCTGCCACTCATCTCGATCTTTCTTTGACTTGAAGCAAATTCGTTTCATTCTATGCATCTTACATTGAGTTTTAAACAAATAAATGTTTGCTATTATTTTCATCACTTATATATTACGTTTACGGTAAAATTACGTTGAAAACTGTTGTAACAACCAGAATATGGGTACTTCATAGCAGGATATGATAAGATTAATGCCAGACAACAGATAAAATATAACACATAATTTGGCAATCTACTGGAATACTTCGCGACAATGGTTTGATAGTGTTGATGTACTTTAAATACTTCTTGCAATCTCTCAGCAATGAATAAGACGGCAACATTTGTATCACATGTGTCAAACCTGTGCAAGTATGTATGTCGTTTGTAAAAATCCAGTCAGCATCACGACAGCACATGACCGGTATAGTTCGTTAAAACTACATTTTTCTACTTTGCATTCACAATGCATACATTGTAACACTGTTTTCGGTGTTACAATTAGCAAATTGTAACACCGGTTTTAGTAACTTTTTTCTAAGATTGGTGACATTGATATCAAATGCATGTCAAGCGAAAATACACATAACCACAAAAGTAAGCACAAACTGATTTTTTAGAATCGCACAAACTGCGAAGTATGTATATTTTTATACATATTTAAACATGCGTGTTGCATCCTAGGTTTCGTACTACTAGTATATGATGGTATATAATAATTATCAATAATTACTTTTTCACAAATATTTGAATTTAAGTGACAGATGACAGTGTTACCAACGGTTGCACCCATAAATACTCTAGATTGGAATTTTACCTAATATACTTCTAAATTTTTATAAAATTAACGACGCAAAGTAGAAAAAATAGTATATTACACTCGTTTTATAAGACATATTGGCGCATTCGTTCATTCACAACAACTCATGCGCCAATTTGACGTCTTATAAAACTTGTATAATAATATACTATTATACGTTGAGCTTTGCATTCTACTTACATTCTCCATAAACAAAAATTTATATTCTTGTTAAACCATTTTATCTGTTACCAAAGAGTTGATTTTAGATCTCGTCACTTGCTTCTTTTATTCACGTTCTACACACTGTCACTAACATATTTCTGTGTTAATGCCAAAAAAAAGGGCAACAAAATCAACTTATCTGACACATATGGCTAATCAGCTAAGCAGGTGACATAAATAATTTAACAAGACAAATTATTAAACAAATTAAAAACCTACTTTAATACCTACTTACACATAGCAATACTTATCTCAGATACGTCAATAAGTACTTCAATAGGTACTTATCGTAGATTATCAGACATTATAATATTGATAAGGAGACCTAATAAAAGGTTAATATAATAAAAATGCATACTTTATATTTGGTATGAATTGAGCAATAGAATAACTTTTATGTGAATATGATACGTAGTATCTAAAAACTAGCTCTGTGTATATGTCAAAATTTTCGATTTTAGTTATTGGGCATTCTAGAAATATGTGGTTAAGGCTTCCCACCTGTCCACATTCGCAATATGGACATTTTAGGATACATTTTAGGTTATCTGCTATCTGTTACTGTTGTTACGAATGTCCGGCAGGGGGCGTTTCGGGTTTGACGTTACTGTGGTAATAGCAGCAAAACACGGGTCGACAAAAATCGATTTTTTGGATCGAAAATTGTTTTTAAGGCCGTTTTTTTTGCTCAAAACTCTTTGCGAAGGGTATTTAGAGGGATCTTATCGTAAGACATGAGAGCGAGCGGCTTTTATAAGGTCGGCAAGAACGGATAAAAAATGTAAATTTTTGACGTTCATCAATCCGCTTGTCGGAATTTCTAGACGTCACGTGACATTTTCTCGAGGTTCGCCTTCACCCGAAGAGGTGCAAAAACGTGATTTTTTTTCAAAATTGACGCATTTAATTTACAAAATATCGCGCAGTCCACGCGGAATTGTGTCCTTTTTTCAATTCGAGCGTCAAAAGTAATATCGAAAAGCCCAAATTTGCAGCTACTCGATCGCAAATGTCGGCGAAAATGGGCGATTCCACTGAACGCGCCCTACACTTGAAAGTTCGTAATTAGTATAGGTAGAAAAGCAGAGAATATTTTGTTTTTGTTATTGAAAACAACAAAACATAACAATAAATTAAAATAAGTTGTTGCATACCGGATGTGTTTGAGATAATAAACAAGATAAAAAAATTAAATACGTAAATAAATTATAATTGACGTACGAATTCTTAATTCATTTAAGCATTGTGTTTTTATAAATTTCAGGACAGGAAGTAACTTACTCAACGGTATGTGATTTGAGGGCCTTCGTCTTGAATTTCTGTCATCGTTAACGATTCTAGTGCCGGCCTGTTGCTCGCAAGTCCTTATTTTAGTCCTGATGTAAACTAGCGCCAACAAGGAAAAGAATACCACCACGAAACAGAAAAATATGGTCGCCCCATCCATGTTGCACAATATGTTGAAAATATGGTTGAAAACCGATATCTACAGATTTCTCAAGTGTACTGACGAAGCGACGACTTTCATTGCAAATTATAATTACTTTCAGAACGAAGTGCGATAATGATAATCTTTTATTTGTGATAAGATTGATTAATTACCCATATAACTAATCAATTCAATCTGTAGAATAAGTATTCTGTTTAATATTCACCTCAACGAGCGAAAGAGCTGGTGGGTGAAGTATGAACTAAGTTTCATCGGGATAACTTTGAAAATGTATATGGTGTGGTATAGAACGTTGAGTATAATTTTGCTGGTATTTTAATCAAAAGATGAAAACCGACAAAAAAAGAAGTAAGATCTATTGTTGCGTTCCACAATGCAATTCATATCACAGCGAGGGCTTGTCGTTTCATAAGTTTCCTAAATGGAAAGGTTACACAGTGGCTGTATTTGGCGGTCATAACAAACAAGACCAAAAGTAATAATATAATCACTATAATTGTATCGTCAACCATTTTGCACGTCTCCCTAAGATGTAATATAATTTTTGGTCTGATCTTTTCGTGGTTAATGTTGGTGATAAGATATACTATCAACAGACATTTTTATCTGATAATCTAATAGTCTAAACTTGTACTGTGTAACCGTTTTTTTTTTTACACGAAGTATAGGGTTTGATGTTCATAACTCATGAGTTCTAAATATACACCTAATAGGAAATTATATTATTAGAACTTGTTACTTAGATAGATTAGATAGCACTGATTAGTAGACAAAACAACTTACGTGGATCTATTTGTGTTGACGGACAACAGCACCATGCAAAAGATTACTAAATAAACGTCCAAATACAGCCTAGTATGGAGCAAAACCATTGTTTAATTGCTATTCACATGTCAAGTAATCGCGCCATGTCGTTTTCTGTCCGTACACACTAACAACCTATTTGTTTTATAATAAATAATAATAAAAATTTGTTTAATAATAAATATTAGATGCCACTGATATTTATATTATTGTATTAACACGACCGTGATGCTTATTGCTCATGGCAGTGGGTACATATCGTGGAAAGAATAAATTTTGGATTTCGTGATTGTTAGATTAGATAGTAGTCGAATATGTCGTAGATAACATCATAATTCAGTGAGCGAATTTATCTCGTACAAGTTTATGGTTAATAAAAGGAAAATGAACGAAAATAGCAAGTGGAAAAGAAGTTTGCAATCCTGAAAATCTTTTGAAAGTGTATTAGAATGGATTAAATTAATTATCAGGTTATTCTTCTTCTTGTTTGGATGTTTATCAATCTATATTTTAAATATTTCTCATTTTGTAATGTCCGTAAGATAATAATAATAATATATCGGGATTAGAACAATACGACTGACTGTCCTCTCCATACAAATAACTTTAATATACTGTCACATATCCGTGTTATCATACTAGGGTACAAGCAGGAAAGTAATAAAGTGTTTTGTTGAAGAATTCAGAACTGTGAGAGAAAACAAACTGTATAAGAACTATAGTGATTCTTAAAGAAACTAATGCTGGGCGTAACTTACAGCGTTCTGTTTCTTCTCTGTGTCTTTTAGGGCAGCATTTTGCACAAGCTGACCAACACACCTATTCATATCACAGCGAGGGCTTGTCGTTTCATAAGTTTCCTAAATGGAAAGGTTACACAGTGAGTGTCTCAAGACACATGTTAGTGTGTTCAAAGTATTCTCTAAAAGAAGATTTGTACACGAATAAATCATGTTGAGTGTACTGTGAAGGAATCATAATGTTTTGAAGTTCGACATATTGCGGATCTAACCTCAAAATGAAACGTTTTTTAAAAGAAATCCACATATAGTCACATTTTCCTGCTGCAAATAACTTTTCTCCTTCTTCAAGGGGTTGTCCCTTATAATCTGTATACGTATTTTTTCAGTAAGGATTCCGAAAATACTTATAAATACTTGTCAGATTATTCTAGTACGCTGCGCCATCTAGCGGCTACTTTACAGTAACTTTATCCACTTAACCTACAAATCCCGAAATAAATTGTGAATTCTCTATGTCACTAGAGTATTTATATCTGTAGATTTAAAAAGGAACTATGGTTGTTGCATTATAACGTAAATAATCCAAAATCAACCGCCTAATGAACATTTTGTAAGCGACAGGAGATATTTATGTGATAGATAGGCAACCGCATGTACGGGTATGACGTTACCAATCACATTCCACTTGTTATTGGTAGTAACTAGTAACTTACGTGAGACACCGTCGGCGTTGTTATGTTCGCTATCTGATCCTTCGCGATTTGAACATCTTTTTATCGCTTCTTTCCAAAAGACCAATAATATTACGACTATCATTAGCCCCAGCAGTACACAGTACATGGAAATTGCAACTAACCGATTATCCATTACAAAGTTTTATATCTATTTTATTTCGCAACGACAGTTTCACGAGAGGCTCACTATTGACTTTGAGGTTGCACATTTTTGAAGGGAGACTTTGGTCTTATATATTATATTACCTATGAGATAAGATAATTGATTTTGACAATAATTGGTTGGTAAAGTGTTTGATAAGGAACAATACCCAAGCTTATGATATTGTTATCAACAAATAATCATACCAAACTCATAACCATGTCAAAATATCTGTTCCTCATCCAACTTTTCGACTACACCGTCGTTGGCACAATAAAGTGTCTGAACACTTTTGCAATTATTCAATTTTGTGAAACCAGAGCCACTCTGTACCCTACGTAACATCAGTCTCTGTGACATAATAACACTTGTCACATTGACATTTAATGTGATGTCATGTCAGTGGCACTGACGTTTGTCAAAATCTGACAATTGCAACACCTCGACGAAGGCTGTAGATTTTGTCAGGACGCTTCTATAAAGACTAATAGCGCCTAAACCGTTCATCCCATTGATCTGTAAATTAGAGTACCTACTTATTTAAAATCACTGGAGGATGAGCTGATATTAGTTTTTTGCCACTTCCGGTTGTCATATTGTGGCCAAAAACAATCCAGTTCACCTCCCGGCAATTCTAAATAAGTATGCAAAATTTCAGAAAAATTCATTTGTCAGTGTACGTACTCGTACTGGCCAAAGTTGATCTATTCAGTGGCCCCCACGTTCACCGCACTTATTTATGGGTGTGATAAAACATAATGTTTATAAAGATAGACCGGAGAGTTATATTATTGTCAAGAAGGATAGTAAACACTAAGCAAATTGTAACTACATATGCTTTTACGTTCATAATAAAGTTGGTTGCATAAAAATTAGTAATATGGACTTACTCAATGAGCTTAATTCATCATCAAACGTTCTTGATCGATAACTTGATCGTTTCTTCACTTCTCTACAGAAGTTAAATAACACCAATGCAATGAACAACACCAGAAGAGCACAGTATACAAATGCAGCTGTTACCATATTATGCATCTTTGCGAGTGTAGTAATTATATTTTGCTTGTAGATAGAGTTGCACCTGACTGTCTCCAGACAGCGAGATAAGACTGCTTTTGGACAACAATGATGTTTTTTGTGCCAGAAGTAAAAATAACTTGATTGTTGTCCAAAACTTTATCTATTTCGTAAGTTAGATTTGATAATAAATGTTCCCTATTTTAATTGTCTTACGCAGTATTATTGCTTGTACAATAGTCGAATTATATTATAAACGAGTATAAATGGGAACTCACGTTGCATAGAGCTGTTATAAGGTGGTGGATTATCGATATCTGGCCTTCGACATCTTCGTTTTTGTTTCATATAGCAGAAAATAGCGAGGTTAAGAATAAGGAGCGCAATAGCGACAAAAATTACGTAGTAGTCGTCCATATTTTGAAGCACTGTCACTCACTAAGAGGGTTGTTGACAACTGAGGAATGTTTTTCCTTGTGATAATGTTACTCGATTAGATAAATTGTATCAAATCAACTCAATCGAGATGAGCAAACAAAAAAAAACTGAAAAAACAACAACAACACACGATTATTCTTTCTTACCAGTTTGATTGTGTTGTCTCTTTGTTCCACAACAAAGGCTCCATGTGTACCTCAAGCACTTTGACCGCTCGTAATTTACACTAATTATAATTGCGGTCATAACAAACAAGACCAAAAGTAATAATATAATCACTATAATTGTATCGTCATCCATTTTGCACGTCTCCCTAAGGTGTAATACAATTTTTGGTCTGATCTTTTCGTGGTTAATGTTGGTGATAAGATATACTATCAACAGACATTTTTATCTGATAATCTAATAATCTAAACTTGTACTGTGTAACCGCTTTTTTTTACACGAAGTATAGGGTTTGATGTTCATAACTCATGAGTTCTAAATATACACCTAATAGGAAATTATGTTATTAGAACTTGTTACTTAGATAGATTAGATAGCACTGATTAATAGACAAAACAACTTACGTGGATCTATTTGTGTTGATGGACAACAGCACCATGCAAAAGATTGCTGAATAAACGTCCAAATACAGGCTAGTATGGAGCAAAACCATTGTTTAATTGCTATTCCCACGTCAAGTAATCGCGCCATATCGTTTTCTGTCTGTACACACTAACAAACTATTTGTTTTATAATAAATAATAATAAAAATTTGTTTAATAATAAATATTAGATGCCACTGATATTTATATTATTGTATTAACACGACCGTGATGCTTATTGCACATGGCAGTGGGTACATATCGTGGAAAGAATAAATTTTGGATTTCGTGATTGTTAGATTAGATAGTAGTCGAATATGTCGTAGATAACAGCAAAATTCAGTGAGCGAATTTATCTCGTACAAGTTTATGGTTAATAAAAGGAAAATGAACGAAAATAGCAAGTGGAAAAGAAGTTTGCAACCCTGAAAATCTTTTGAAAGTGTATTAGAATGGATTAAATTAATTATCAGGTTATTCTTCCTCTTGTTTGGATGTTTATCAATCTATATTTTAAATATTTCTCATTTTGTAAATTTCCGTAAGATAATAATAATACTATATCGGGATTAGAACAATACGACTGACTGTCCTCTCCATACAAATAACTTTAATATACTGTCACGTATCCGTGTTATCATACTAGGGTACAAGCAGGAAAGTAATAAAGTGTTTTGTTGAAGAATTCAGAACTGTGAAAGAAAACAAACTGTATAAGAACTAAAGTGATTCTTAAAGAAACTAATGCTGGGCGTAACTTACAGCGTTCTGTTTCTTCTCTGTGTCTTTGAGGGCAGCATTTTGCACAAGCTGACCAACACACCTCAATCCATTTATACATTCTACCATAGACTTCATCACTATATACCCAAAGAAGCGCGCAGAGAACCAACACAACGCAAGACGCTGCGATCGCAACGATTTGAAAATCTTTCATGGTGCTAGGGTCACACAACGACACAAACTCTACTATAAATAACAATATTTATTTCCAAATCGGCGAACTTACATAGATTTACCGACGATTTCGATAACATTCGATAACTAATTCGCGATAAACATAAATAGATTTTGACTTACAGGTTTCTGGTGTCGCAGGTCTCCTGTAGTACTGCTTCTTGCAACAATTACACGCGCATAACGCTTGCCACTTTTTAAACAGCCAAGATCGGTACGTTTCGTTGTATTTTTCTAGTTTTACAACGGCTACTGCAGCGACAGTAATGCTGAAGATTACTATAATCATTGCAAACAGTATCCAAATATCGTCGTCCATTTTGAAAGGATGATGACTGAGATATTGTCCGTCTTGTCAGGATTAAATACTTATTCATTACAGTTTATTGCTGATATGTAGATGGAGATAAGGTATGATACACGTGTAATTTAGTAATGGTGGAATATTCTAGGAAATAGTGGCTGAAGGTTTGAAGGGTAAAACATTCGGTTGGGCTTGGCGACACTAGAATATGTCAAATTTGACATTGACTGGCGAAGTTGGCAACAAAGACAACATCAACATCAGTTAGAATGGAAAAACATGGGAAAAACTAAATATTGATGCTTGAATTGACGTTGTTAAAGAATTTATTAGTGTTTGATTGATGGTTTTGTTGGAATGTCAGCAAGGGCCAGGGAAGTTGGATATTATTATAAAAGTAACTGAAAGGTTTTGGGAGTACATATTTCATTTGTATTACATAATAAATTTTGCTTTGCTTCAAAATTTCAATTAAATTTGGGTTCTCACACTTTGCCTTTTATTTATTACGTTTGATAACCTAAACCAACTGCTACCCATACAGCAAATAATACTGCCACAGTTAGAACCATTTCAAGGGTTTAGAATGGAGTTTATCAATATGAATTTAACCTACACAGAGAGAACTCTATTCTTGGATATCAAGAAAAATTATTCTTGGGTATACCTATCTATACTATAGCATGAAGAGGATTTTTTTCTATCCAAATAATATTTTATTTTAATAAGAATTTCAATATAGTTGTTTCAACGGTTAGTTATTCTTCCGAGTTAAGAATTTAGCATGTTTATGTTAAGTATATTTTTCTCTGACGAAGAAAAACTTATTCTTCAATAAAAGAGTAGACATTCGTCTTACAACAACAAAATTATTTCGTTGGACGAAAAATTATATGCTTCAACGAAAAAAACAGTTTCTTGACCCAAGATTCTTACTCTGAGAGATATATAGAAAGTTGAGCAATTACTTTACAGATGGCGCTAACAGTTTCTCGCGTCTTTTGCCACATATCACCGATATATGAGTTCGATATTGAGTATTCGTATATTGTTTGTTTACATCTATGCATAAGTGTTTTATTTCATGGGTGACTTACAAGGTTTATGAGGAAAACCAGGATTGTAGTGGAATAGTCTACACAGCGAGAACTATACTCTTGGATATCAAGATAACATGTTCTTGCGTATATAGTGTAGCATGAAGATGATATTTTTGCTATTCAAATAATATTTTATTGTAATAAGAGTTTAGTATGTTTATGTTGAGTATATTATGTAATAATATTTTGTTAGGTGAAAAATTTACATGCCTCGACAAACAAACAGTTTCTTGACCCAAAAGTATACGTACGTATCGCTTAAAACAGACGTAATTCCTTTCAAGCAGTTCCTTCATACTTAAAACAAGAAAACGTAATACTTGGAACATCAAGAAAATCATATTCTCACTCTGAGAATCTTATATTTTACTTGAAAAAAGATGGACTTACATGATTCAGGAGGTAATCTAGGTAGTCCACCTTCTCTACTCCGTCTAATCCATTGTCGAACTTGTTTCAAGCGTCTATTGCACATCGCCATCAACATTAAATACATCGTTAAACCGACCGCGAAAATTCCCAAGAGCACAAATAAACCTTCAAAACGATCACTCATTATTTTTTCGCCGAATTTCGCAGTGATTGTCGACACAATAGGGCCCCAAACTTTAAGTTCTACTCGACCAAATGACGGATATATCTCGGATAAGATAGTTAAATGGTCCATAAAATGTGTTTGCGATAACATGCCGCGACCACGATAATATTAGTCTGGGCAATTATAATTAAAAAAATGGTAATTGAAAACGTAATGCGGGATTCGTTGTGAATTATGTTATTATTGACGGAATCAGGTGTTTAGAAAACCGATTGGAGACAATTTTAGAACCTACACGTAAAGAGTGTTTTGAAAACAATCCATGTTGTGGATTAGATAAAATCTGAGCGTGATTTTGCAATAGCAAATCGATCACTTCATGTTGATAAGCGCCACAAACAACTAATGGATATAAAACTGATTGAAGGTTGTAATGCCTTAGTCAAGTCGTATTGTTGTTATCTGATTCTTAAACATTTATGCCGGGAAATACAAACAGAAAGGTTTTCTGTAACATGGAATACACTGGAATAATATTGAAATAGATAAATTATGAGTAGGATTTCAAATAAAAAAATTTCGCAATCAGGATTCAGGCGTTTCTATGATTTAATGAAATGATGTGATATTTAAATGAGATCTAAATCTTTTATTATGCATTTCTCAAAAAAATTTATTCTTAACTTAATTACACTAGTCAACAGTCAAAATGTACATTGGATGCGACTATTTTTTTAATATAAACTAAGGCCCGCTAAACTCAAAAATCGCATTAAAATTTTTTTTAATGGATACGTTTAAGAGTTACAATTTTTTTTCTTTTTTTGTTTTTTTTTTTTTTTCGGAGGTAGTTCGACTATTTGGAGCATATCTCGAGTTAGTGACGTCCAATCTGGTCGCTCGGCACATAAAATTGAAGCCTAATTGTATCACCAACAACTGTCACTCATATAGTTTTTCAATCGCTTCAGTAGTTTTAGCGCAATAGGCCACAATATTATAAAAATTTGCCCAAAATGAAAATGGAACATTTACTCACCTGTGAAATCACCTGTGAAAAGTAGAAATCGTGGAAATATAGTTAGTTTAATATTTTTTGCGTAGAGTTTGAACTTTTACGAAGAGAACAAGGTATTTACGATAAAAATCTATGCAAAAATAGCGAAGTTATGGTCATTTAAGATTGATAGGTACCAAACTACCAAAATTCTACTTTTTCTCTGATTACAAGTTTAATTCATTGTGTTTTTTTTAATGTGATGTTTTCAATATAAATGAGATTAGAAGTGAGTTTGATTGCTGCTTCGCCTTATATTCTTGTCGATATCTGTTTTTCTTATAAGGAACCAGATATAGTTGCCCATCATTTTTGCAATCCAAAAGCCCTGGTAGCGCCGCTCAATAGTCTTCATTTCCTAGTGAAACCTCTCACCATGCTCGTCACTGACGTCACCAAGATTCTCAGGAAAAAAATCTTCTCCACTGCTAGCTCCAGGTGTATACCGTATCCCATGTGCTTGTGGCAATGTCTACATTGATGAGACAAAGCGCTCTGTCAGCGTTGGGGTTTCAGAATATGAACGTTGTACAAGGCTGCGCCAGATCACCAGTTCAGCGCTTGCTGAGGACAGACACAACAATTCTTCTCGACCAAACAAAAATCATCTCCCGGGAATCACGTTATTATCCTCGTAGAATCCGCGAAGCGATCGAAATCTTTAAAGATCCCTCCAATCTCAATCGAGATGACGGTTGGCATTTGCATCATAGCTGGAAACCACTTTTACGACCACCACAGCCAATCACAGCTACACCAAACCGCCCTCCCAACCAATAGTGTTTGACTACCTGCGCAGGCACCTGCATTTTTTGGTGAGATACGCCACTACGTGTTTTGAGCGACGATAAATACCCTCACCCTTCATTCTCTCCGTCCTGAAGATGCCTCTTGCAACAGAGTGCGAAACGTTGACTAAAAGATGCGCATCTTGGTGCAAATCACGTGACGTACTCGTCTTCCGAATGGATCCGACCTCTACCATGCATTTAAACTGCTATAAATGACGAAAAATACAAAATAGAGAAAATGCTGAATTTTGGTAGTTTCGTACCCATCGGTCATAATTGATCATAACTTCGGTATTTTTTCATAGATTTTCATCGTAAATACCTTGTTCTCTTCGTAAAAGCGTAAACTCTACGTAAAAAATAAGAAACTGAGCATATTTTTATTATTTCTACCTTTCCCTGGCGGTTAAATGAATGTTCGATTTTAATTTATACTAAAAAAAATTCAAATTATGGTCAATTACACTGAAACCACTGAAGCGATTATAAAACAATATTAATAACATCTATTGGTGATTCAATTGGCTTTAATTTGATGTACAGAACGACCAGATTTGATGTTCCGAACTCGAGATATGCTCCAAATAGTCGAACTACCTCCAAAAAAAGAAACAAAAAAAAGAAAAATTCATAACTCGAAAACGTATCCATTCAAAAAATTTTTAATGCGATTTTTGAGTTTAGCGGGCCATGGTATCTAAGAAAAAAATAGTGGCATCTAATGTACATTTTTTTTTATTATTTTGTTGACTAGTGTTATTAATTCTAGGCAACATTCCCAAATAAAATTGTTCGATAATATTAATATTCCAGGTACTTTACTCTTATGCGCGTTTCACATTTTTTTAAAAACACGGTGATTTCAGACCTACCGCCAACTTTCATAAAGAATAAAATTTCCAGAGAAATGGATAATAAACGATATTCCCATATGGTGCAGACTTGCCTGGACACTCTGCATAACGATTCAAAGACAGAATCTTTGAATGTGCTAAATACTAATCTGAAACTCAGATTAACAATAGTTTGGTCATTATTTTGGCGTAAGTAAAGCAATAAATTGTTGTCAAGTCTGAAAATTGGATTGTAGTATCTTTGGCGGAATCTAGTGTTAGTAGGTAATTGAAAAAATTCTGGACTCACATTCTGTGTCATCCTTTTTCTTCTTAAAGCACAACCCGACGACGGTGGCAAGCAGTATTAACATTACAGTCACAGGTACGTAGAAAGCAAACGTGTCCATTTTGAAAGAACTATTGTATCTTATGTTTGAGGCAATAAGTTAAATAAAGTACTACCGCTAAAACTACGACTTAAACTGGATGAACATAGCAAAACCCCAAACAGATAAGATAAATTCGCGATACGTTCAATTCCACACGCCAGTGATGTTAACTTGCCAAAAAAACAATGATCTGTTATTGCTATTTTGTAAAAGTGATAATTGCAAGTGTGTAGGTACATAACTAGTGCACTCAAAGTGCACTCAAACAGTGGTACACATCGCAAGTTATTGATTAAGTAATTCTACAAGTTTTCTATTCATATCAACAAAAAGTACCAGTTAAAAATACTTAGATGTTGAAAAATACTTACTTGTTGATGAATTAACATTTCTTTCTCGTCTAGGTTTTCTTTTTCCCAGACACGATTGCAAAGTAAGACCTATGAATATTGCCCATATAATACCAATAAAAACTAGGAAGAATATGTCGTATGCGTGCATGTTTTAATGCTGTTTTAGAGTTGCACAAAAGTCACCTGATAACGATGGCTACGTTGACTAAGTTGACTGTGTTACTAACTAAGAAATCGGTTATAACTATACAGAGTTCGATAAGATAAAGGAGAACGTAATACCGGCGTAAAGAATTCCGTACGTTCTACTAATACCGGGGATAATGAAATTAAACCGATTTATAGGGATTTTCTTAAAATAAATTTTTGCTTGTTGATTGGTACGTTTTTAGTTCTTTTTCTTCTAGTTCAATTTGTAAAGCCTTGCATCCAATTGAACCGAGAACTGTTCAGTTGAGCTCAACTGAGACTGAAACCCACACACGTTGAAGTTAAACTGTACTGTTAAACTGAACAGATCAAACTGTCAGTTGAAAATGAACGTGTGTGGCCGGCCTCCGTCTCAGTTTAACTGTGCAGTTGAGTTCAACTGTAGGGCAGGATTATTTACAGAAATTTAGACGATTATTCAAACCCATTCGAAGTTCCAGAGTTTAATTTTATGAAGAATTGAGAAGTTTGTTGAAGGCAGTACCAAAAGAACAAAACTTATGAAAGGTTCCTTGTGATTTCATGTACATACATATATTATATACAGGGTGTCCAGAAACTCACGTCAAGCGGGCACCAGGAGAGAGGGTGGTTTATGTACGTTCTGGGAAAAACAGTAAGAAAAATCTCGAAAGAAGCACCTTTTTTAGTCCCATAGTTTTCGTTTTATTTTTTCATTTATTTCCTCATTTGACTAACTAGGCTAGGTTGAATTTCTAATTTCAAATAAACATTTTTTTTAGACAGAAAAGTAGCAAGTGTTGTACCTTTTTGAAATCCTAACTAAATGGTCCAGTTGTTAAAATAACTTGCTGGAGGTAGTACAGTATACTTTTTTCTGTAATAAACAGCCAAAGTTAAGTGACAAAAATTTATCAAACCATAACTCAAACAAACTTCCTTATTTTTATCAATCTCACAACTTTTTTTTGATCGATTTGCAACTACGATTAATGGTACGGTTATTAGGAAATTTGTTGCAAGAGAAATTTGGTGCCAGCTTGACGTTGAGTTTCTGGACATCCTGTATATTTACTGTCGGCGTTTATTAAATTTCCAACAAAACAAGATGTTTAAAGTGTTAAAAAAAATCTTACTTGTAGCAAGTGTCGTATTCCTTATGGGAATTTCAATAGTTTCCGTTTGCCCAGTTTGTCGTCTCCTCGCTTCCCTAGCCCGTTGCACATTCTTCCTATCAACGCACACTCTCAAAACAGCCGTAATGATAACCAATATTACAATCACTGCCACAATAGATATTATCGCTTCCGCATCCATTTTTTCACACGATTATGCTATAACTAACTCAAAATTCGAGAAAAACAAGTACACCTGTACACTGGCTTACGGTTTCTCTTCTCTTTCTGCCCATCGCTAACCGATCACTCATCAGATAAGATAGATAAACGGCAGCTAATACTGGTATTAGTGGAAGAATGGGGGTGCCTTGCCTACAGGATATACGTGTGCACTAAAAGCCTATAATATATTGGAATTGTGTTATCTCGCAGTTTGCCTAAAGCCCTAGATGTATGAGAAATTAATTCCGTGCGTTTGTTTGTTCTGATAAACTCGATAATCTCAAAATTGGTATGGCAGTATGGTGTGTGTAATATGCTGATGACGCACGATGCACCCGTCAGTAATTTTTGATGGTCTTGGTAATCAGGCGTTTATTTGTGAAATAGGGAAACCAGACAGTCAACAGATAAATGAAAGCATCAATAAATAAATGCACAGTTATAGTGTAGCATGAAGAGGATTTTTTTCTAAACAAATAATATTTTATTCTAATAAGAATTTCAATATAGTTGTTTCAACGGTTAGTTATTCTTACGATTTAAGAATTTAGTATGTTTATGTTAAGTATATTTTTCTCTGATGAAGAAAAAGTTATTCTTCTATGAAAAAATAGACGTTCGTCTTACAACGTCAAAAAAAAACAGTTTCTTACTTTGAGAGATACATAAAAAGTTGTGCAATTACTTTACAGATGGCGCTAACAGTTTCTCGCGTCTTTTGCCACATATCACCGCTATATAAGTTCGACGATATTGAGTATTCGTAGGTATATTGTTTGTTTACATCTATGCATAAGTATTTTATTTCATGGGTGACTTACAAGTATTATGAGGAAAACCAGGATTGTAGTAGAATAGCCTATACATAGAGAACTCTATTCTTGGATATCAAAATTGTTCTTGCATATACAGTGTAGCATGAAGTGGATATTTTTGCTATCCAAATAATATTTTATTGTAATAAGAATTTCAGTATATGTTATAGTTATTTCAACGGCTAGTTATCCTTTCGGTTTAAGAGTTATGGTATGTTTATGTTGAGTATATTTTGCTCTGACGAAGAAAATGTTATTCTTCTACATATAAAAAGAGTAAGACGTTCGTTTTACAACAACAACAATATTTTGTTGGGTGAAAAATATACATTCTTCAACGAACAAACAATTTTTTGACCCAATAGTATACGTACGTATCGCTTAAAACAGACGTAATTCCTTTCAAGCAGTTCCTTCATACTTAAAACAAGAAAACGTAATACTTGGAACATCAAGAAAATCATATTCTTACTCTGAGAATTTTATATTTTACTTGTGATACAAGTGATATTCTTCACTCAAAGATATTAAAAGAGAAAGATATCAAAGATAATAAACGAATAACGACATACTAAACGAATAACGACATAATAAGTAAAACGACATACTCTAGCACGATTTACAGTATAACTTCACTAATCCGGACATATATCGTTCCTGACCATGTCCGGACTATTGAGGTATCCGGATCACTGGAGGTTTTTTTCTTTTGTTGGAAAGGGTCATTTTTTATGATGAAGATGAAAACAACTGAGAATATTTGAATATATGTGAGCCCGGACGCAAAAAGGGACCTGTCGTAACGTTATCTTGCACAATATTTTCGCACGTAAGGTCTCTTCCGATATGTACCGTTATGCTGCACGTTATTTTCGCACGATAGGTCCCTTTTCGCATCCTAGGTCACATATAACCAAAACATAAAATTAAAAACTAAATTCTGAACATAAATGGATAAAATAAGCAAAAGATTTAAGTTATTTTTTTAAAATATATCAATCTTTGTTTATATTCTTTTGGATACAGCTACATTAGTAAATTTTTCTCTGGGCCTTTTGAGAAGCAGGATTTCCATGGGAAAATTGTTTTCTGCAGACCACCTGATGCCCAAAGAAAACGCGTTGGCAGCATCGACATTAGAGCTTTTTTGGGCCTGTTAACCCCTGTTAAAAATGTCTTAACCTCAGGCTTAAAATATTTTTCGAAACATTCAGTAAGCAATGTTCTACTCATCCGTCCTTTATCAGACGCCCTGTACACAACTGGTATTGAGCTCATTCTGCATTTAAAAGCATCTAGATTTGCCGCTATTGCTAATATTAAGTGGCAATTTATGTGATCCGGTTGCTTCACAGTAAGACATTAATGTTAAACAATACTTTGGTATTTTCTACCTGGTTTTAACTGCAAATTATATTTTGTGTCCGAACTAGGGAGGTAAAATTTCTAAAATGTCCGGTTGACAAGAGCGTTCGGATTACTGGAGTATCCGTACTAGAGAGTGTCCGATCTATCGAAGTTGTACTGTATATTGTCAGTAATCAGAATAATGTTTCCAATAAAATATTGGCCGTGTATATTTAAAGCAACCGTAAAAATATAATTTATTGACAAAAGAAATGTTAAATCCTCTAGTGCAAGATTTGGATTAGGTTGAAATTTGCTATACGTATTCGGAATGTGTACATCAATTTACAGATCACATGAACTGTTTAGGCCTTATAAGTTTTCATAGAAGCAATCTGACAGAATCCACGTCTGTTCGCTATGGATGCGAATTGGCAAGGTTTGAGAATCGTCAGTGGCCACTTAACATGACACGACATCTAATATTCTATGACTTATGTTAGGTTGGGACCCACAATGGCTGTGGCTTCACGAAATTGAATTATTGCACAAGGTTTGAACATTTCAATGTATCCACGAGATAGTCGGAATGTTGGATGGGTCCACCTCAGATACATATTTTCTTTCGTAAATGTCAACAAGAATTTTCAATTAAAAACGTCATAAATAATACCAGTAGATTATTATTAAATCAGTTGAATAAATATTTGCTAAAATTCTATCTTTTCAACCCACTATTTTTGTAATGCTTTTAATAAACTTTTCAACAGTATACAGCATACAAATTCGACATTAGCATGCAGATTCAATAGTAAGATACCAAAAAAAAAGTCGATATAGATAACACAACTTTTCAAAAATTAATTAAGACAAATTAGCAAAATTTGAGTTTTGTTGTTGTAATCGAGAATTTGAAGTTTTGATTCCTATTCACCACGAAGGAATTTATCTAAAACCACTACTCAATCCACATTGTAAAATGTTTACAATTAACTTCTTTTTAATAATGTCTTTAATAATTTAATAATGTCAACATCGATGGAGGTCCGGATATTTTATCTTGTTGATTGTTTTATTGCTAGTTCTTCCACTAGATAAAGCCGAATTAAAACAACAGCAATTTCAATTATTCAATTGTTTCGACTCATAAGATAGAAAAAATTAAAATAAAATTTACTATTATTAATGTACTAAATTACCGTAATCAAAATCTAATGATAACTTAAAACATAAACGCCATCTGTTGTACATAAAGCGTACTTACTTCGCGGTGGGATATATTCTCGATGCCTTCTCCTGGTTCTCTCCGCGTAATCATTCCCATAACACACGTTGATATAAAATTTGATGAAGATTGATATCCCGATCAGAAGGAGAAAAACTCCGAGCACGGATAGAAAAACTTGCACGTCGGGCATTTTGCACGTATAATTCTGAATTTAACACAGAAATAACGACCCAGTGTAAGTATAAGCAAATTCCTGATAAGATAAAGTACCTAACACGATGATAGTGGAGATGCTTTAGAAATAAACTTTATCTAACTTTGTATGATTGTATGATCACTAAATGTATCACTGCGTGTTGTACGATATGCAACCAAACTGACGTCTTTTCTAATCTGATCTCACAATATGTAATCATTGGTATACGAATTGAATATTTTATTTGAAATTGTTCAGTAATGATTATTATGCAAGATAAAGAATTTCCGACTACATCGTTGGCACAATGAAGTCTCTCTGAATACTTTTTTTTTTGATTTACAACTCTTCAACTGCCAGGGGACAGACTGGATTGTTTTTGGTCACAATCTGACAACCGGAAGTGGCTAGTGTTACATACGTCTTCTGAGGGATTCATCCGATTGTGATCAAATTCATACCTCATCCTCCAGTGACCTTAAATATGTATACCAATTTGCAGATCAGTGGGATGAACAGTGGGTTTAGGTGCTATAAGCCTTTACAGAAGCAATTTGTCAAGAATATCATTATGTCATAGAAAATAACGTTCGGTAGGGTCTAGAGTGGCTCTGGCTTTACAAAATCGATTAACTAAAGAGTTGTAAATCAAAAGTTATATGGTATTTAGTAATTACTTAGACCCTTTTGATTTACAACTCATCAATTCAAAATATGTATACCAAATTTCAGCTCGATCGGTTATTCTGTTTGGGCGCTATCGTGTTCACAGACATACCCACATACTCACATATATTTTTCAGAAATCGATTCTGTGGACCCCAAAACGCGTATTTCCGGGGATATCTCGAATGTTTTCCATCGATTACAATACTTTCCTTCTAGGGTACTAGTGGGAAAGTAAAAACCATTGGACATGGAATACTACGGATAATCGTTTCTATCTTTTTGCTATTACATATGAAGCGTTCATATCAAAAACAGCATTTGTCAAGAAAGAAAAATTCTCAGGAGAACAAGAAAACAAAATATGTACTGCTCTATTGACGGAATAAAGAATATTTTAAAAGCAAAATTTACTGTGATTGTAGGTACCTTTGTCGAAAATAATACATGTATTGTATAGATATGATAAATAGGAACCAAATGCTGCCCTAATCTCTAAATTCGGTTTTTGTGACAAGTGTTGTTTTTGAAATCAACGCTTCATATTATAAACGTCAAATATGCCTAACGTCAGACGATTTCCGGGGATGCGTCACAGAATATAGACATAGCGAAAGAATGGTCGCTTCAGATCTAAAGAGGGACTTCAAATCGATATAATGATCGACGAAATATGGATACCGACGTAGCGAATATAAATAAGTGAGAACATAAATAATAGACAGGAAGTTAGTTTAAGTAGTGTTAAATGTTCGTTGAGTTTAGATATAGTGTAATAAATAAGGAGTTAGATAAGTAAATCTTATTAAACTACAGATCAGGCTGCATTTTACGAACCAGTAACGTTTGCAAAAAGCCATAATACTAATCACATAAGGACGGATTAAAACCCAATAAATACCTCATATTATTAGAAACTCGATAAGATTAATTACCGAAGCATATACCCAAAAAAAAAACTGGAATACCTAGTACTTTTCCATCGAATATCGAAGTATAGGACCTACCTTATCAATCGTTTGCGTGAGTTGGCATCCGATTGTAGGAATTAAATCCGATAGATACGTCAATATTACCGTCAACATACACATAATACAGATTAAAACAAAAACAAATCAATGATTTATTGACCAATCCACCTATATAACATCAAAATTTTTAATAAAATGATCATTTTTTACTCACAATAATCGTCTTCTTTTCTTCTTTTGATCGAAATGTATATTTCGGCACAGGTTCTTAGCGTTAGGAGAACAACGAAAAGGAATAGGACAACTATGATAAAAATCACAATAAACATATATGTTTCCATAGTTTCGCACACGAATCGATATTTGCGTACACAGTTGTTGAGGAACTGTAACGAAATGTCATTTGGGCAATTCGTACAAACCGATTGATGTTGGCGATTAGATAAATGTTATATTTAGATCGAGGGAAATTAATCTGCACATTATTTGCGACCATAAATGAGTTATTAAGGACGAGAAAGTAATGAAATCCATTGTTAGAACGCGCTGATTTATGACGTTGTTGTAAAGACATAAATGCAGCTATTTCTAGTTCGTACAGGTGAATTTTTCAGTTTATGTTTTGACGTCATTCTTAATCGCGTTTTGATATACTATCGGCAAAGACGTCAATGGATTTATATCTCATAGATAAAAGGAGCTACAAAAACACTAGACCTATAACTTATTGTTCCATTATTGATAGATGATTCGGCATTATAGTTTGTTTACCTCGACAATAAATAATATAATATGTAATCAATATTAAACTTCTGATAGTTTACATAGTTCACCTTATCGATTACAATCAATGCACTCTGTCATTCATAAAAAATGTGCTTTTTTAATTCTATTTAAAAAGTTTATAATCAACAATTATATAATTAAAAATTTGCAGGTCCGATAAACCGTACCCAGTATATTTCCATGACATCAAACTGCGGAACGTGATTTACTGTCCACACACGACTACCTACTGTCTACGTCAAGTGGCGGCCTTACATCCAATTGGTATTGAGTGCTCAAATATGGTAATTATAAAAATCAATATCGCACACTTCACACATGCTGATATGAGGGTAATTTACGCCAATAATCTGGTGTGAAATGTTTTAAAGCTAACTGGTATTAATTCTACAGGATTATTTCTAATCTGATGCACAGCTTCTTTTAGTTTTTAGATACGGCTTCGACGTTACCAATTTGGCGGAGGCGCTGGGAACATAGGCTGGGAACACATTCAAAGTTAATATGTCATATATTGTTTAGTAGTCATGGTAAAGGGCGACAAAAATTTGATATTGGTGAGTGATAGAGGCAAAATTTTTTCTGTCAAGTAAAAATTTCCTAAACTTTTTTCACTTAAAAATTTGACAATTTACATTTCTGATAACTTTGGTACACTTGGGTGAAATATGACATGACATGACATTAAATGTCAGTATGTATGACAAATGTCATTACGTCATAGAAAGTGACGTTAGGTAGGGTCCAGTGAGGCTGTGGTTTTAACCCAGATATTTTTGTATGGTGACTATGCAACAGAAAAACACCAGTCCATTTAAAATAACAAAGTTGTAGTTTACTTCCGGCAGACCGGAAGTGGCGACCATTTTAAAAATATTTTAGATAACACACAGTCTACATTTCAAAGTTGCATTAGTATTGGAACTCAAAAACGTTATTAATAAGCCTTTTAATACGGCACAATTGGTGAAGTAGTTGTTATAATATCAGGGAGCATAATTTAATAAATTTTGATTTGATTTCGTATTTCTTATACGGCTTTTCTAACACACATAATCAGTAACACATTTTACAACATAACACTATGACTAGTCACATACTATCTCCTAAAATACACACTCCATCTAATGAGTTAATCCAAATAACCATTTTATAGGATTTATGATACATGAGATTAACGTGGCTTATCTATGTGTCTACGCACATAGATGTTCCAGAAATCCCATTGTTTAAAATTTTACATTTTCAAAACTGACAACCAAATAAAAAAAACTTACCAGCATTTGCAGTTTGCAAGTTTTCTTCATCTCTTTTGTTCTTCCTCTCCCTCAGGTAAGAGTGAATACCATAGATGAGGACCAATAATACCACAAACACGATTAAAAATCCCATTCTATCGTCCTGATCGTACATGTTTCAGTTCGTATCAGTTTAACACTGTATTTAAAATATTCAAGAACCAATTAAGCAGTTGCTCTTAATCTGGTGAAATGAATAGGCTATGTCTACATCGTCTCGTTTTATTGTTATTGGGGAGTAATGCGACCAGATTAGATAATATCAAATAGCGTCACTGAAAAGACGTGATGGCGGTATTTACATTCACTGGTAACGTTTTATTGCCCCGATGTGAGAGAAGTTTCGAAATAAAACCTGTATATACCACAATTTATTGTTTATATACTCATAATTACTGTTTAAGTATAATAATATGTTGTTTTTGATCGTTATGCTGATAATCTGTAACAAATGTAGAGCTTTGTTTTGCCATCATTTGTGCATGTCAACGATGCATCACAAAATCAGTAATTAATTTAAAACCTCAACATATTCTTAAAGGTGCTATGAAAGAGTTTAAAAGTTATTAACTTGCTAAAAATAATGTTTTTTAACGTCTATGGACAGAGAAATGGAAGGTGGATTGGTGACAATTTTATGGCCAGACCGGTCTCCGGACTTAAACCCAATTTATTTTTTTTAATGGGGCGGCAGAAAGGACAAAGTTGAGCTGCGCCACTCAAGCATCAGAAGTAATGCAACTCGCTGCGCACGTAAAATAAAAGCACCATTTTTACTTTCATACTTTTCGTTTTATTTTTCAATTTATTTCCTTAATTGATTAACTAAGCTAGGTTGAGTTTCTTGCAATAATTTCAAATACAAATTCTCGATTTTTTTGGGGCAGAAAAGTAGCAAGTGTTGTACCTTTTTGAAATCGTAACTCAATGGCCCATTTTTTAAAATAACTTGCCTGGGCTAGTACTGTATATTTCTTTTTTAATAAAGAGTCAAGTGACAACATTTTTTCAAACCACAACTCAAACAAACTACCTTATTTTTGTCAATGTCACATTTTTTTTTTGATCGATTTGCGACTGCGATTAATGGTACGGTTATTTAAGATCACTTAGAAGAGAATTAGGAAATTTGTTGCCACTGTAACTAAAGATATTCGATTTTCTACCTTTTTGATAAAATGCCAATTACCACTAGACTAAGTGATAGAGATTTTTTTTAATTTTTGTCAAAACGTACTGGTATTTTTACTAAAACATATTTTGTTTTTCTAGCCAATTGTGACGTGCTCTACCTACTGAGTCAATAATGAAACATTTTATTTTGACATTAAAACCACCATTTTATAGAATTTTGTTTTTCATCCGATATTAATCAGAAAAAAGTTAATCTAATGTGATTCATGATAACTATGTATACTGAATACCGTACTGAATGTTATGTCATATTATATGCTTTGTATCTATGCAGAGTTGACGTAAAACATAGCAATATAGATCATTATCGATATAGATTACTATCAATATTAGATTATTGAGTTGATATCGAGATAACAATCTAAAAAATCTGCAAAACTCGCTTGTTTTTCTGGAGTATTTACGTCAAATAAATGCACGTGACTATTTTGATCATGTTAAAAATAAATCATACTTTATCACGTGCTAAATAACCAAACAAATATTGCTAATATATGTCCTCAAGGCCAAAGTTCACATAATTTGTATTGCATGTTATCTTAATATATTTAAAGTTCAGGCGTTACTTTTATTATCCAATTACGCACCTATACATTCTGTATACAGGCGTAGAAGTTGTGGAAGGCAAACGTTCCTTTACTACTTAGTATATGCTGTAGTACAATATGTTCTACACACCACATGTATCCTTGAATATGTTTAACAACAAAAAATATAACCAGGATTAGGCAGTATGTGTGTACTTAACGTACAAAACAAGCTTTTGTGTGTGTCTATGGTTCATGATCTGTTTGGTATGTGATATTAAACAGTTTGCTTATTAAGAAATGTAGGAAGCTATGTATAATATTTATCTTTGCTACAGCACAACTTAGTTGTGAATGAATAACAAATAGTAAATGAGTCACACGTAGTTGGAAAAATTCACGAATAAAAACCAGTAAGTCATAAATAAAGAATAATACTTTACATAGAAATTGAATAATAGCAATAGTATATTATTATACAAGTTTTATAAGACGTCAAATTGGCGCATCAGTTGTCAAATGAACGAATGCGCCAATATGTCTTATAAAACGAGTGTAATATACTATATTTTCTACTTTGCGTCATTAATTTTATAAAAATTTAGAAGTATATTAGGTAAAATTCCAATCTAGAGTATTTATGGGTGCAACCGTTGGCAACACTGTCATCTGTCACTTAAATTCAAATATCTGTGAAAAAGTAATTATTGATAATTATTATATGCCATCATATACTAGTAGTACGAAACCTAGGATGCAACACGCATGTTTAAATATGTATAAAAATATACATACTTCGCAGTTTGTGCGATTCTAAAAAATCAGTTTGTGCTTACTTTTGTGGTTATGTGTATTTTCGTTTGACATGCATTTGATATCAATTGCACCAATCTTAGAAAAAAATTACTAAAAACGGTGTTACAATTTGCTAATTGTAACACCGAAAACAGTGTTACAATGTGTGCATTGTGAATGCAAAGTAGAAAAAAAACGTTTAGACACTTCAATGTGTCAACGATGTAGCTGGAATAGAACAGATATTTTTTGATAATTTATGTGCTTCCTTAATATCTGACAAAATTTCTTAGTCTACTAACAAAAAGATACGATTTCTGCTATTTTATGTATGATTTTAAATGTATGATAAATGTAACGACGTTCTATTTGATAATTTCTAAGCAGAAACTGCACCAGTTTTTAACTTCATAGCGTTTCTTGTTCAGGAATGCTGTTTTAATTAACATATTAATCAAAAAAGCTTTAAAATGGTTCAAAAACGAAAAATGGAATATGTAATAAAAAAAAAAACATATCATTCCATTTAAAATAACAGAATTGTTGATCGACATGTATGAACAACCTCTACAGTCTGAATTTCGAAGACCTGGAACGCCCTCTATGGTCAAGCTTTTCAACTACTTTCTTACATAACCTCTAGTCTAGACTGACCGAAGAAATGAATAATTCATGACGTAAAACCGGTATAAACCAGAAACAAATAAAAATTAAAGATGCATCTCATAAGTTAAACACGCGATATGTTCTTATGTGACTTGGGCCGATAAAAAAAAGACCTAACCGCCGAAAACAAGTTATCCAGACATTAGCATTTCAAGGTCGATCGACGATCGAGTGAAAAACACTTCAAATTTCGATTGTAGTTTTTATAATCATCCTAGTGACCTAAAAGTTGGCTTATTAGGAAGAGCGAGTTTTTTTTCTCGGTCTGTATCGCAGAAATTTTATATTTAGAGGTTATAATTTAATGTCACGGGATATGTTTGGCAACTAATGTCAGTTCTAGGTATAACACCATAGTGTAACTATTTTTACATGGTGGGCCAAGAACGCAACGATCTCTTTCTAAAAAACTCAGTCCGTCTCTATCTACCTTGTTTAAGAAAGCCCAATTTTGCCAATTGTTGGAAAAACACCAGAAAGTGTTGTCAAGTATTGGAAATACCACCAGAACATTATTAATATATATTAATCAAAGGTCGGTGCTTTACAATTAGAACAATATTTACCATTTGAAATTTTCGCAATAAAAATTTCGAATTTTTCTACTTTGGTTCCACAGTAGACTCAGTTCTCAGTGTTTACTTCTGACGTTGGTAACAATGGAATCCACCAACCAATATAGTTGTCACATTTACTAAATTTATAAACGATAAATGTAGCACTCGTTTTGTAAGACGTATTGACTACAGTAGTACAGAAAGAAAAATTTAAAGAATACAAATTATTACAGTTATTATAGAATACTGTAATGGTGTCACCTATGTAGCTTCGAGTAGCAGCCATAGATGGCCATAGTAGCAACGACAACTTTTGTAAACTACCATGCATTGCGGTTTGAACAAAGTTATTCAATGTAGAGTATTTGGAATAGTTGAAAGACAAGATTATGGTTTAATTTTTTATATAGGAATCAAAATCTCGCATTCGCACGCACGTATGCAACTGAAGGGCAAAATATTACTGTCCTATGTTTGTTCCTTACAGAGTATGTTGGCAACACTTCCCTTTCCTCTGCGAATTGCCGGAAAAGTGTGGAGTTCTTGGCCCACCATGTAAAAATAGTTATGAGTTACACTATGTATAACACGGTATAACACTGAATGTCATGTGATATGTCATGCTGTTGAACACTATAATTTAATGTCACTGTTACAGGCAAATGCCTGTAACATTTGCCACTTCCGGTTGTCAGATTGTCACCAAAAATAATCCAGTTCGTCCCTTGATAATTCTAAATATGTATACCAAATTTCAGCTCAATTCGTTGCACCGTTTGTGAGCTATTTGTAAAGGCAGGTTAGGACTCATATTGTGACGTACATGCATGCATTTTTTGCAGTTCAGGTCTTGCTGTTTAACAGTATTTATACGCAAATCAATTAATAATAATTAAATATTAATTTTGTTTGTTGTACTGGTGGTCTGATCTATCAATGATTTTATATTAAAATCGCACAAATTAGAATCTAAAACATTGTTTTTCTACTTTGCATTCACAATGCACACATTGTAACACTGTTTTCGGTGTTACAATTAGCAAATTGTAACACCGTTTTTAGTAACTTTTTTCTAAGATTGGTGACATTGATATCAAATGCATGTCAAACGAAAATACACATAACCACAAAAGTAAGCACAAACTGATTTTTTAGAATCGCACAAACTGCGAAGTATGTATATTTTTATACATATTTAAACATGCGTGTTGCATCCTAGGTTTCGTACTACTAGTATATGATGGTATATAATAATTATCAATAATTACTTTTTCACAGATATTTGAATTTAAGTGACAGCTGACAGTGTTACCAACGGTTGCACCCATAAATACTCTAGATTGGAATTTTACCTAATATACTTCTAAATTTTTATAAAATTAATGACGCAAAGTAGAAAAAAATAGTATATTACACTCGTTTTATAAGACATATTGGCGCATTCGTTCATTTGGGGCATTCGTCGCTGGCGCTCCTCGTGCCCCAAACAACTCATGCGCCAATTTGACGTCTTATAAAACTTGTATAATAATATACTATTTTAAAACTCTAACTCACCTTTTCGTAAACATGTGCTGAAAGTAAAAGGAAAAACGTGTTGTGCGATGATTCATTCGAATTTTTACAACATTACAGTCATATTTTAGTGTTAATTCTAGAAGACACATTGGATTTATGGAATTTACATTTGGTAATAAGCGTTTCCAGAAAATTAACAATCTAAATACTTACTGAGTAGTTTAGATCCACACCTGGTTCGCATAAAACACATACACACCAGATGCATCAGTAACATAATCATGCACAAGACGAAGAAGAAGGCCTCGTATAACATCTCCATTGCACCACCGAAAGAAGAAGAAAAACAAAACACTCGTGTGGACGCGATAACAACTTTTGAAAGACAACGTGGGTTCTGGGGAATCGTATGCTTTTTGCCGTATAATTAACACGACAATAATAATAAAAAACCTATTACGCAAACTGCTGTCGTGCATACATTTTCACTTAGTAATGGCAGAGAATACTATATTCTGTGATACTAGATTCGCGGTCACCTCCTTCAAAGTATAAATTATTTTGTTGTTGAGTTCTTTAAATTTTCGTGTTAACAAAGAAGTTGATTAGATTAGACAATTTCTATTGTCTTAATTTTTACGGTGATTTAATTAGGGAGACTTAAGTGTTTTTGTTTGACTTTACAAGATTATTCGACAAAATGAGTCGTACACAACAACAATGTTCTGTGTTTACTCTTATCATAAAAAAAGTAAACAGTATGGTTATACTAGCTCTGTGTATATGTCAAAATTTTCGATTTTAGTTATTGGGCATTCTAGAAATATGTGGTTAAGGCTTCCCACCTGTCCACATTCGCAATATGGACATTTTAGGATACATTTTAGGTTATCTGCTATCTGTTACTGTTGTTACGAATGTCCGGCAGGGGGCGTTTCGGGTTTGATGTTACGTGGTAATAGCAGCAAAACACGGGTCGACAAAAATCGATTTTTTGGATCGAAAATTGCTTTTAAGGCCGTTTTTTTGCTCAAAACTCTTTGCGAAGGGTATTTAGAGGGATCTTATCGTAAGACATGAGAGCGAGCGGCTTTTATAAGGTCGGCAGGAACGGATAAAAAATGTAAATTTTTGACGTTCATCGATCCGCTTGTCGGAATTTCTAGACGTCACGTGACATTTTCTCGAGATTCGCCTTCACCTGAAGAGGTGCAAAAACGTGATTTTTTTTCAAAATTGACGCATTTAATTTACAAAATATCGCGCAGTCCACGCGGAATTGTGTCCTTTTTTCAATTCGAGCGTCAAAAGTAATATCGAAAAGCCCAATTTTGCAGCTACTCGATCGCAAATGTCGGCGAAAATGGGCGATTCCGCTGAACGCGCCCTACACTTGAAAGTTCGTAATTAGTATAGGTAGATTATTTGTAGAACATATTAGGTTGGTACTACCTGGTAGTAAATGTCAAGTCACGTCAAGTTCGCCCCAAAATTACATTAACTCCTCATATTTTTTCATTATTTTCTCAGCAAGTGTAGATTACGATATAACATGGAGGATATAATTAATGTTCTCTTCTTGGAATACTTGTATCTACTTGTTTGCAGTAGTTATTTGCTGCAAGTACGTAGTACAAGAGGTGGACGACCCACCATGTTTGCATATTTCTTGTAGACCGAGTACGTATATTAAAAACATGCCCATTAATAATATGCGTAATGTAATATTGGCCAGTTATCTATATTATGATTACAGGCTTGTGCATAATATGAAAGAAAATATTTGGAGTTTGGAGGCTGTTTCCTATTTGCATACATGTCTGATTTTGTATTTACCTTTGCCGCCACTTATGAAAATATCTTAAAAATAACGCAGACAATTTGTTATTTAGAAATATACTGGGAAACAATTGAAGACCTGAAAGAGATTTGTTTATGAAAATATATAATATTATTAATAATAATTGAAATAATGATTTAATTACTAATTAAAATAATTTTGTAAAAAACTAATTGTGACTTTTCAACTAAATAATTCTAAAATATAGAGTTTCTAATTTTATTATCATCGTGGCCTTGCTTATGTTATTTACACTCGCGTACAGTGCTTTCAAATTTTATGTAGGTTCAAGACAGGTAGTCGATAAAACCCCACAAATTGGTATCAAAAATAAAATATTTTTTCTACTTTGCATTCACAATGCACACATTGTAACACTGTTTTCGGTGTTACAATTAGCAAATTGTAACACCGTTTTTAGTAACTTTTTTCTAAGATTGGTGCCATTGATATCAAATGCATGTCAAACGAAAATACACATAACCACAAAAGTAAGCACAAACTGATTTTTTAGAATCGCACAAACTGCGAAGTATGTATATTTTTATACATATTTAAACATGCGTGTTGCATCCTAGGTTTCGTACTACTAGTATATGATGGTATATAATAATTATTAATAATTACTTTTTCACAGATATTTGAATTTAAGTGACAGATGACAGTGTTACCAACGGTTGCACCCATAAATACTCTAGATTGGAATTTTACCTAATATACTTCTAAATTTTTATAAAATTAATGACGCAAAGTAGAAAAAATAGTATATTACACTCGTTTTATAAGACATATTGGTGCATTCGTTCATTTGGGGCACTCGTCGCTGGCGCTACTCGTGTCCCAAACAACTCATGCGCCAATTTGTCGTCTTATAAAACTTGTATAATAATATACTATTACGGTTGCGACGCCTTCACCTGACAAAAGACAATAGATTGTCTCACTGTTGTATGTACCTATCTGGTGACATAAAATGCACCAGAAATAGTTGACCTTGTCGTTTGAATTGAGGCTTGGTGGTAGCCACCAGCGGCAGTAGTACTTTTGCTGGAAAACAGCGTAATGTGACTACAAAATAGTCGCTGGCTGTTGTTGCTGCTAGCATGTTATAGGTATTATTAAAACAACATTATTGATATTATTAACATAACATTATATTTTATGTATGTACAAATATTGTACGTATATATCTAATTAACTAATTATGTATCACGTGGTTATTATATTTATTTACCACTATATTATTTCAGAGCATTTAAGACATTGTTCGTGATCAAACATAAGTTTTGGTCACATACTACCAACAAAACAATGAACGTTATTCATCCAAAATTGTAAGGGAAGCGACATGATTCATAGTTTTCATCTTCAGTAGGTACCATAGTGCATTGTACAATAAAACCTAAAAATACCATAGTGTAACTATTTTTACATGGTGGGCCAAGAACTCCCCACTTTTCCGGCAATTCGCAGAGGAAAGGGAAGTGTTGCCAACATACTCTGTAAGGAACAAACATAGGACAGTAATATTTTGCCCTTCAGTTGCATGCGTGCGTGCGAATGCGAGATTTTAATTCCTATTTAAAAAATTAAACCATAATCTTGTCTTTCAACTATTCCAAATACTCTACATTGAATAACATTGTTCAAACCGCAATGCATGGTAGTTTACAAAAGTTGTCGTTGCTACTATGGCCATCTATGGCTGCTACTCGAAGCTACATAGGTGACACCATTACAGTATTCTATAATAACTGTAATAATTTGTATTCTTTAAATTTTTTTTTCTGTACTACTATGGTCAATACGTCTTACAAAACGAGTGCTACATTTATCGTTTATAAATTTAGTAAATGTGACAACTATATTGGTTGGTGGATTCCATTGTTACCAAAGTCAGAAGTAAAAACTGAGTCTACTGTGGAACCAAAGTAGAAAAATTCGAAATTCTTATTGCGAAAATTTCAAATGGTAAATATTGTTCTAATTGTAAAGCACCGACCTTCGATTACTATGTATTAATAATGTTCTGGTGATATTTCCAGTACTTGACAACACTTTCTGGTGTTTTTCCAACAATTGGCAAAATTGGGCTTTCTTAAACAAGGTAGATAGAGACGGACTGAGTTTTTTTAGAAAGAGATCGTTGCGTTCTTGGCCCACCATGTAAAAATAGTTACACTATGGTAGGTACTGAATGAAGTTTAATTTAATATCACCATTATTCCTTAGACAAGCGACAAAATAAATTTAATAAAATATCTAGTGTAAATTAAAACTGGTAAAAATTATTTTTACTTTGTTATTTAATTTTTTCATTGTCGATTGGCAATTAGTCGATTCTATAACAGAAACATTACTTTGCATTTGGCCATTTTGGTTTTTCTTCTGGCGGTTGCTGCGGCATATGCACCACTTTAAATGGCTGATACATAGCGTGACCTGAAAAAGACAATACATACAATTTCTCTTGCTTAACATGCCGACTGTCGCGTTATTATGATGAACTGAACGTAAGGATTAGAGTACGGCCAGACGAGCGACTTTTTGTATCGCGATAGTCGTCACGCCACAAACGGCGACAACGAAGACTTTACCTGGACTTATACTTGCTGACACACACGGAATAACTGCTGGTTGCTGTCCATTACAGACTGGATATTGCGGCGCAGGCTGTCCATACCAATTGTGACCCGTTCTATAAATAATTCCTACAACAGAAATCGTATTATTACTATTAATTTACACGTGCAGGGTATAATATTGGTGAACATACCTCTGCCGGTTCTTGCTCTATACAGATAACAACAAATCAACATAAGGACGTTTATAACTGTTATTATTATTGCGGCAATTAGAAACATCGACTCCATTTCACTGCGGTTTTATTTTACTGAGATAGTTGTTATTGTTGGTTGATGTGCAATTCTAGGAGTTCTGCGCCAACCAACTTTTACGTCATCTGTTTGTTTGATGTGAGTCATGGATGCACCCGTTATGGAGAACTCGAACTAATTGCTCACCTTCGTAGCTCACGTGTCTCAAGCATTTGATAAAATGTAACAATAATGTCATGTACCTCTGAGATGAAGGCTGGACGCTGACACTGACATATCCGAGTTATTTTGAGTAATATGTAAATCCAAAAATCTGGGGTGTGCCAACATTCTAACAAATTGTTGACACAAGCATCTAAACGCTTTTACTATTGAGAGGTTTATTTGGACATATCCGCCATCTAACATGCAACCGTAGGCACGCATTTCGGACTTATTAGTCCTCATCACTACGATGTAGCCAAAGACCATGGTGAAAGTTCAATGGAGAACAAAAGAAGGGACCTGAATTAGGGAGACCGACGTCACGAATGGTTCTGTGACAAATTCCAATTTGAGAACTTTTAGTTTTATTCAATTTCGTGAAGCTACAGCCACTCGGGACCCAACCTAACGTCAGTGTCATAAAATAACACAATCCCACATAATTTTTAGCACGCACGGAATATAGATGTCCAACTCCACCGTATTTTGTTTCCCTCTAACGTTAGTTCGCCTTACGTCGATAGATGGCGCTGCCGACGGCAGTATTCCCCCGTACTTTCAAATTTTCGTAGAACCATTGCGTAGGTTTTCATTTTTGACGCGTTCTGGTGAGCGGACTGGACGACAACGATAGAGTTGCTGTCTAAATCGCTCGCCAGAAGGCAACAAAAATGAAGACACAATTTCCTCGCGATGTTTTGAATCTGATTTTTGTATAAGGATAAAAAGACAGAATAAAAATGTAATAAAGTGTAATATTTAATGTAGAGACACGAATATAATATAAAATAAAATTTAATACAGAAATGATGATGTCCCCATTGGATCAGTATCTGCGAAGTTTCCTGATGCTGAATATAAGTAAAACTTATATCAATGAATATTATACAAATTTATTTATGGTTTCATCTTAGCATAATAGCAAATAATTAACTTTGTATCAAGTATAACGAAATTAAAACGAATATATATGGTACATACCTCTGAATCTTGTGGTAACGAATGCATTACACATCCGTCTTTGTTCACGGATGGCTAATTAGGAACACAGCACCCGTACACCATGTTTAAAAACAATAAATGCTCAAGAAGAATTTAAAGAACATGAAGAACGCAAAACGTTTGCAACGAATGTGACAACAGTTTGACAACACTCCACGCGCGCTGTTAGACCAACTGTCACGATCGGTCGATCTAACAGCGCGCATACCGTGCGAATCAGTACTGTCAGCGCCATCTAACGATCTTAGGCGAATTAAAAATAACATCAACGCCTGCTGTATACGCTGATAACACACCGTGGTGCTCACCCACCGTGTAGGACTGTTTACGTTTGTTTACGAACTTTACGCTCCTCACGCGTGTCAAGCACGCGTGAGAAGCACAACGTGTTGAAATATTGCTCTCATATGCGGACTCACTGCGTCAGCAAGGCACCAACACGCGTGCAAAATTTAGCACAACGTGTTAGCACCATGCTGGGAACGTGTCTCTAAATTGTTATGTGGGCAGGTATCATTTTGGTGAAAATCCGATGAATCCTTAAGAAAACGCATTTAACATTTCCGGTTGTCATATTATGGCAAAAAACAATCCAGTTTGTCCCCTGCTAATTCCAAATATGTATGTACACTAAATTTAAGATAGGGGCCCACAGATATTTTCCAAAAATCATTGCAATAACTGATTTACGGGGCGTTTCCCGAATTTTCTTTTTTCGTCGATTATAATACTTTCCTTCTACGGTGCTAATAGGAAAGTACTACTATTAGTATATATGCTACAATAATTGCCCATATGCATAGTTCTTGATAAAATCAACTCAAACAATTGGGGCGCTTCCCGCTCCCCCTGGATTTTCGGAAACACATCACTGATAATAAAAACTTGACCATTTTGTTACAGTGAGTTCTTTTTTGTACTGTATTTTGGCTTTGTTGTAAATAATATAAATTTTATTTAACCTTTTTGACATCTTTACGCTTTTCCACAACGAAATATTGTTGCACCAATTGGAACCATAGTGTAACTATTTTTACATGGTGGGCCAAGAACGCAACGATCTCTTTCTAAAAAAACTCAGTCCGTCTCTATTTACCTTGTTTAAGAAAGCCCAATTTTGCCAATTGTTGGAAAAACACCAGAAAGTTTTGTCAAGTATTGGAAATATCACCAAAACATTATTAATATATATTAATCAACGGTCGGTGCTTTACAATTAGAACAATATTTACCATTTGAAATTTTCGCAATAAGAATTTCGAATTTTTCTACTTTGGCTCCACAGTAGACTCAGTTCTCAGTGTTTACTTCTGACTTTGGTAACAATGGAATCCACCAACCAATATAGCTGTCACATTTACTAAATTTATAAACAATAAATGTAGCACTCGTTTTGTAAGACGTATTGACCATAGTAGTACGGAAAGAAAAATTTAAAGAATACAAATTATTACAGTTATTATATAATACTGTAATGGTGTCACCTATGTAGCTTCGAGTAGCAGCCATAGATGGCCATAGTATCAACGACAACTTTTGTAAACTACCATGCATTGCGGTTTGAACAAAGTTATTCGATGTAGAGTATTTGGAATAGTTGAAAGACAAGATTATGGTTTAATTTTTTAAATAGGAATCAAAATCTCGCATTCGCACGCACGCATGCAACTGAAGGGCAAAATATTACTGTCCTATGTTTGTTCCTTACAGAGTATGTTGGCAACACTTCCCTTTCCTCTGCGAATTGCCGGAAAAGTGGGGAGTTCTTGGCCCACCATGTAAAAATAGTTACACTATGATTGGAACCTACTTTCCAGTTTCCAGCCTATTGTGTTTAGTATAAGCAACCAAACGTGTAGCCGTGCAAGTATAGTTGCGTGCATCTGTCACTTAATCCGCCTGAACAAGCGAATGTAGATGGCGCTATTTACCCCGAATTGTTTAATTCAAATTTCTACCATCAGAGTGGGTCTTTTTCGCTCGTTAAGGCGAATAGCCAATGAAATGCGCCATTCGCCTAAACAAGCAAATTTCCAAAACTATAAATATTTGTTTAATCGATATCTATTAGAAAATAATCTTCACGTTAATTAGAATAGAAAAAAAAAAACACAAACATACTTTATAGTATATTTTAATTATAGCATTCAGTCACAGTCTTCCAAATATAATGTAACTCTTTAAATACAATCATAAATATATATAAGCTACGATTCCTATACACGAGAGCTACTTTTCATACACATACTTAACACTTTGTAACATTTGTGAATTCCTTTACAACTTGCCAGGAGCACACATCAAAAATTTGTGCACCTGAAGAATAAACCTCAACTTTACCCCTTGCTTCGGGCAGAACAAATTCATAGAGAATAAACGCAACATTCCAAATGTTATCCTTACTTTACGACAATACGAGAAGAAAATATTCAATACATTTTTGCTTTGGTCTTCCAACAGTACCAGCTATTCGTTATCCAGAAACATAACTAACTAACCTAAGCGTAACGACGAAAAAAAAAAAAAAACAAACAAAGAAACGCAAAAGTGATGTATAACAAATGACGAAATAAAATGAGAATTGTGTATATCACGAGTAGAATTATAAAAATAATCGTAAGCGACAATCGCCGTTTAAGGAAATGTCTACTTTGCAAGGCACTACACTTCCTTATTCACCCACCGCAAGACAGAGAGTTTTCAGACCACCGTTCACTGGGCCGAGCTAAAGCTAACACATTTTGGCACATTTCCATCAATGTCTCTGTATTCGTTAGATCGAAAGATGTGGAAACGTACGCAGGTATCCTAGTAGTGGGGGTTGTACGGCGATTGTTTCGCGTAGTGTTCCTGCACGACCGCAGGGCCCGCTAACGGTACCCCGACGGCTTCGTGGTAGGACGGCGGCGGAGCCATCGCTGGTTGGCTTACCGGAGGGTACGGTTGCGGCATTGCTGTTCCTGTAATGTTATCGTAGTTAAAGGGTGATTTGACAAGATAAGAAAGATATTATTCAAAGGTTTTAGGCATTATAAAAAGCTAATTGTAAACTATGTCAACCGCCGAAGCGAAGCAACCGAATTTAATAAAATTTATAATAGCTTTGTTCGGTTAATTTTTTATTTGGTCTTCTGATTGAAAGTGAATTAATTGCTGAATATTTTTACTGAGAACGTACGGTAGTTACAAATTCAAGAGTTCTAAATCAAAAGGGTCTAAGTGCCATATTTTTATGTTTTTTGAGGTTTTTGTGTTAATAGGTTCTACAGGTCACCCTCAGTAACAATCAAAAGGATCTACGTCAATATTAATTTGGGTTTAGTACGTACAACTAGCTCTGTGTATATGTCAAAATTTTCGACTTTAGTTATTGGGCATTCTAGAAATATGTGATTAAGGCTTCCCACCTGTCCACATTCGCAATATGGACATTTTAGGATACATTTTAGGTTATCTGCTATCTGTTACTGTTGTTACGAATGTCCGGCAGGGGGCGTTCCGGGTTTGACGTTACTGTGGTAATAGCAGCAAAACACGGGTCGACAAAAATCGATTTTTTGGATCGAAAATTGTTTTTAAGGCCGTTTTTTTGCTCAAAACTCTTTGCGAAGGGTATTTAGAGGGATCTTATCGTAAGACATGAGAGCGAGCGGCTTTTATAAGGTCGGCAGGAACGGATAAAAATGTAAATTTTTGACGTTCATCGATCCGCTTGTCGGAATTTCTAGACGTCACGTGACATTTTATCGAGGTTCGCCTTCACCCGAAGAGGTGCAAAAACGTGTTTTTTTTTCAAAATTTACGCTTTTAATTTACAATATATCGCGCAGTCCACGCGGAATTGTGTCCTTTTTTCAATTCGAGCGTCAAAAGTAATATCGAAAAGCCCAATTTTGCAGCTACTCGATCGCAAATGTCGGCGAAAATGGGCGATTCCGCTGAACCTACACTTGAAAGTTCGTAATTAGTATAGGTAGATAGATAGTCAAAAGATGACACGGCATGGCAAAAAAAAATAAATAAAGCTGCTTTATTAAATTCTACAACAACAAATTAATTTCAAGCAAATTATAAAAAGTAAATAGAGTTTGTGACTCTGTTTATACAATATTAGAAAATTACTTTACATTGAATCATTAGGATGTTTATCGAAAACAAACTTTTAATCAAAATTTATTATCTCCTGTTTTTATACAATTGGTGACTGTTTTACTCACTTCTTTCACATATTTCATCCGTCAACATCCTTATCTGTGTTTTTAATTAATACTTTAAATACGAACAGGATTTTAAAAACAATGCAGCTATTTATTGTCTCTATTAATGTTTTATCTCAGAATGACACATTCTCTCTACTACTGATAATAATATTTATCACATCTATTCAGGAATATGTTACTAAAATACACGTATAACTCATTTTATAATATTTTATGCAAGACCATTTGCAAACATAATCGATTACGTATGTACATCAATGTGCGATAAAAGATTCGTTATCAAACAAAATAAACACTGCAACACGTTCTGCAAATAATAATTGCATTTTCCCCCAACAAGCAATAAAAAATCTCCATACAAATAAAATATAACTAAAACTTTACAATTTCCACAACTTCTAAAGCACCCATTGTCTTGCAAACAATAAACCAATAAACTGACGTATAAATTCGCAAGCGCTAATGACGCAAAAGAGGCTTAAAGTAAGAAAAAAGCGAGCTTAACAAACTACGTAATAAGCAATAACCATGACGTACCGGCTGGGGCTGGATAAAAATATCCGTGAGCTTTATACGGACAGAAACGATTAGTGAACGTAATGCAAAACAAATTGTATTTATTACCTGTTCCGACGGGATACGGAGGATAACCAGCAGCGGGTTGGAATCCGATTCCCGGAGGTGGCATCGGTTGGGGTACCGGATGAGGTGTGGCAACGGGGTACGGAGGTTGAACGGGTTGCGACGTTGTGGTGGTAACCGTTAACCCAGGTTGTGGTGCTGTAAAAAAAAAACAAAACAAATCAATCAATTGAACCCGACTTACCTAATTTTTGATTGTTTCATTCGAATTTTGGTACTTACGACCTAAAACCTTTCCTCTATGCTTTCTACAACAATAGCTACAGATGGAGAATATAATAATGATCACAGCAACGGTACATATAATTCCTATTATATCCATTTTGATTGCACTAGTTGTATAGCCGGCGTGTTGTTAACTATGAATGATAATTACGTCCCGATTTTGATGCAACACTATCACAATCTTATCAGGTTTTGTATGTGAGTGTATAGTGACTCATTACTGGTGCATTAGTGAGAGTTTAAGTTTTGTTTGGAGGATGTCCTTATCGCGATTGCCAAATCGGTGATAAAGGAACTGTGAGTTGATTACATTAAGTAATAAAATTGTTCACCACTACCAAAAAAACGAATGGGATACGTTGTCAACAAAAGACTACTGTCGCGACCTTAGCTGCTTCACGTTTGCATGCGGGTAGTCCTGTAGCATGAAAATCCCCCAGATCTAATTCAATGTATACCGGGTGATTCAAATTCGTGTACTGTAGATTATGGTGGAGATAAATTGGGACAAAATCTCAGGAGAAATGGGTATTCCTGCTATTTTATTGCATCTGCTGTTTGAGAATTACAATTTTTATAGTAAAAAAGGTCTAATTTGCAAATGAAAAATGTTGTAGGTTGGCAATTCTGCAATTTGACAACTAAACTTTAAGCTCCTTGTTGTGCATATTTTCCGACGTTTAATTAATTTTAGAACAAATTAAATAATCGCGCACTATACCTTTTTTTAAATGATCATAGAATTTACTATACGCAAACAATCTTTTGAAATGTCAACGTCAAAAAATGACATTTACGATATTTATCTAGTGGAAATTTAGTAGTTCCAACATCAACGCGTTCTTAACGCGAACGCACTATATCTACTATTTTATTGCATCTACTTGTATCAAATTAAACTTTTTATAATACTGAGCTAAAACAAGATTATTAGAGTTAAAAACGTGGTTCAGGTGGGTCAGAATGTTTCTAGTTCGCCAGAGTTTAACTCCATACCTTTAATTTCAATGTGCTATTTATGTGTACTGTGCAAATGTCAATGCATATAGCAATTTATGGTGGTCTCAAAAATAAGTTGACCAGAATTTGGATTTGAAGACAAAACAGAACTAATTTTTTCCTTGCTACTATAAAGAGTGCCTATTTTTTTGTCGTAATTGTCTTTCTGGGACTTACATTTATTAGTAATAAACAACAACATTCCTGATCTAAGATAAGTGTAGATATTATTGATACACTTGATTTTATTGAATGTTTACTCAAAAAAATTTATTGAATAGAATTCTTTATAGTTATAAAATTCAACATTCGGGACATTTTTATTTTGGTTAGTTACAAATGTGTGACAATAGTTCTTTTTAACAGCGATAACAAGTTTTTTTTTAACTAAATGATGAAAACTAAAACTAATATGTATCTAAATTCATAGCGTGAACCTATATTTGAGACTATACCTACTGTTTTATTACAGCTGGGTTTAGGAACTTAAATCTCTATCTCTACCTATACTAATTACGAACTTTCAAGTGTAGGGCGCGTTCAGCGGAATCGTCCATTTTCGCCGACATTTGCGATCGAGTAGCTGCAAAATTGGGCTTTTCGATATTACTTTTGACGCTCGAATTGAAAAAAGGACACAATTTCGCGTGGACTGCGCGATATATTGTAAATTAAATGCGTCAATTTTGAAAAGAAATCACGTTTTTGCACCTCTTCGGGTGAAGGCGAACCTCGAGAAAATGTCACGTGACGTCTAGAAATTCCGACAATCGGATCGATGAACGTCAAAAATTTATATTTTTTATCCGTTCCTGCCGACCTTATAAAAGCCTCTCGCTCTCATGTCTTACGATAAGATCCCTCTAAATACCCTTCGCAAAGAGTTTTGAGCAAAAAAACGGCCTTAAAAACAATTTTCGATCCAAAAAATCGATTTTTGTCGACCCGTGTTTTGCTGCTATTACCACAGTAACGTCAAACCCGAAACGCCCCCTGCCGGACATTCGTAACAACAGTAACAGATAGCAGATAACCTAAAATGTATCCTAAAATGTCCATATTGCGAATGTGGACAGGTGGGAAGCCTTAACCACATATTTCTAGAATGCCCAATAACTAAAATCGAAAATTTTAACATATACACAGAGCTAGTTCTTTCTACTAATAAAATACGGTAATAAGGTTATTTATTATTGGCACAACTTGCTGTTTTAGTGCTGGTTTTTGCGAATTAAATTCTTTCTAGTCATAAAATACAACATTCTTGACCTAAGTCTGGTTTATTTATTATTGAGATCATATTTATTGCATCTAGTATTTGCAAATTAAATTCTAAAATAATAAAGAATGTTATAATCAAAAGAGTCTATGATGTCAACAGGGAGTTTTGATAAGAGCCCAAAAATAGAACTTACATCTACAGCCATGTACCAAAAAATTGGCGTTGTCGTTTTGTTTTGGAACTACATTTCCTACATAACCCATGTTTACATCGTAAGTAGTAATTATACAATAATGGCATTGGTTAATAAATTATTCAGCGCAACTGTCATCATTATTCAATATTGCTCCAGTCGTCATAAATATTGTACATTTTCTTTGCCACCACTTAGATTAGCAGGTCTTAAGACACTGTACTTACCTTGGATATCCGACAAATGTAATCCCAAATGTAATCCTCCACTCGTATCACATGATGGCGGATAGATTTGTTCTTGGTTGGTGGTGCAAATGTTTTCATCCGATTCATCTGCTTATTATAACAACGCAACAACAGAAATATAAGTTGTAATTTTCATTTCTTAAGCCTCATAGTAAAGCGATATTTTCCGTTACCTTTTTTGCATATTTTCCAACAAGCCCAATAGATAAACGCAATAATCATAACAATTGTGACAGGGATGAGTAGCAGAAGAACAGTATTATCCGGTAGAAATGACATGATGATGAATACTAATACACTATAACCTCTACGAATTTGTGCGAACGGTATTCTAAAAATAACAGCCTTGTATACATCATAGCTAACATTGATTTTGATAAAAGTAGCAGAAAAGTCACAAAAAATTATGTAAGTTTATGTATCTGATTTTTTTGGTAATTGTAATGACGGAAAGGCATAATACTCATCGGGTTAGGTAGCTGTAGAATAGAAAAATACATTTTTAAATTCGTAATTATTAAAAATAATCAGACGGCCACTTTCGCTTATATTCGGTTTAATTCGATCTTCAGGTGACCTTAAACCAGACCACGCATTATCGATTTTTTCTTACATACTTTCGTGCTATTAAGGTTGCTTGATTAACCTAATGTGGACAAGAAAGATGGCTGACTCTATTCCATTAAAAAAAAACAAACAAAGTTGTAGTCTACTTCCGGTGAACCGGAAGTGACGACCATTTTGAAAATATTTTACATAAAAAGAACGGTATGGACAACTACAGTCTAAGTTTCAGAGCGTGGAAGACCCTGTATATGATGGCAAAGACTTAAGAAACAAAATGGGTTTTTTCTACTTTGCATTCACAATGCACACATTGTAACATTGTTTTCGGTGTTACAATTAACAAATTGTAACACCGTTTTTAGTAACTTTTTTCTAAGATTGGTGACATTGATATCAAATGCATGTCAAACGAAAATACACATAACCACAAAAGTAAGCACAAACTGATTTTTTAGAATCGCACAAACTGCGAAGTATGTATATTTTTATACATATTTAAACATGCGTGTTGCATCCTAGGTTTCGTACTACTAGTATATGATGGTATATAATAATTATCAATAATTACTTTTTCACAGATATTTGAATTTAAGTGACAGATGACAGTGTTACCAACGGTTGCACCCATAAATACTCTAGATTGGAATTTTACCTAATATACACTCTGTGGAACAACTAAGGATTTGGACAGAATTCTTACGACGACTCATTTTAGAGCTAAAAAATGGTTAATTTAAACAACAAAATTTAAAGATGTTTAAATTAAAGCACTGTATGTTTTTCAAAAAATAAAATAAAAATAAAGACTGTGAAGTGAAAGAACCACTAAGAACCTGTAAAAAAAGAGAACGCATTGCCAATTGGTTTCGTTTTAAACTTGATTAGGCAAAAATTGCACCAAGGTGCTTAGTTGTTGCTTCCAAACTGTGTCCATCAAAACATCACATTTTCAATAGTCAGTGACAGTGTTACCAACGGTTGCACCCATAAATACTCTAGATTGGAATTTTACCTAATATACTTCTAAATTTTTATAAAATTAATGACGCAAAGTAGAAAAAATAGTATATTACACTCGTTTTATAAGACATATTGGCACATTCGCAAACAACACATGCGCCAATTTGACGTCTAAGTAACAGAATATAATTTGTAATTTCCCTTAAAAGAACACAACCTAAACTAGAAATACAAATATTATTGAACTTTATTGATTTCTCTTTATTCTACTAACTTTATTAAATTAAAACTACAGCTCGACATTTTTTAATTTTATATTTAACTAGTAGGAATAAACCTTACATCAATATATGTACATTAGTTATTATGAAGTAAAAAAATAGATACTAAATTAAAATATAAGTACACAAAACAAACTATAGGTACATAAAACAACTTATTATTTATCTGATAGTTTTAGTTCGTTTCCTTCAATCTTTTCAAGCCTTATAGATAATACTGGCAGATATCCTTCTTCTTCTTCTACAGGTGCTGAAGGGACTAAAATATAAAAGAAAATGAGTTTTATATCGTACACAGAGAGAAAAAGAAATTTGAATGAAACGAATTTGCTTCAAGTCAAAGAAAGATCAATGTTAAATTGTTTCAGACAAAGCTTTGCTTGCCACAAAGAAATTATTTCTTTGGTAAGATTTATTAAAATCAAAGCTATCATGTTTGTATGAAAGTTAATTAATTTAAATTTAATCATATAATATTTTCAAAAGAAATAAACATTATCTTTCGAGAAATGTACGTTCTTTTTAAATAAAAAAAAGGAAACCAGAATACCGTTCGCTTTCTATGGCTCAGCTTATATAAGCTCACACTAAGCCAACGTTCGCTAGAGAATGTCAGCGCCATCTCCCCGCCAGTAGACAAACCGCACGTTTTTGATTCACATAATCTTTTCACACAAACTTATTTGTTTCAAATATATCTTCTTTTCTTGAAAGAAATATGTGCAAAGAAACACAATGGACATACCTGGATCTGGAATAAGTGAGACTGAAGACTCCGATCGATTGCCATCAGCATCAGTAATTGGCTGTTGGATTTGATGTTTAGGGGTGACAAGGTAAGGGCTGTCCAAAACTGGGATCTCTATGGTTGTATCTTCACACACAAAATAGTATATTATTATATTATACAAGTTTTATAAGACGTCAATATGTCTTATAAAACGAGTGTAATATACTATTTTTTCTACTTATTAATTCGTCATTAATTTTATAAAAATTTAGAAGTATATTAGGTAAAATTCCAATCTAGAGTATTTATGGGTGCAACCGTTGGTAACACTGTCATCTGTCACATAAATTCAAATATCTGTGAAAAAGTAATTATTGGTAATTATTATATACCATCATATACTAGTAGTACGAAACCTAGGATGCAACACGCATGTTTAAATATGTATAAAAATATACATACTTCGCAGTTTGTGCGATTCTAAAAAATCAGTTTGTGCTTACTTTTGTGGTTATGTGTATTTTCGTTTGACATGCATTTGATATCAGTGTCACCAATCTTAGAAAAAAGTTACTAAAAACGATGTTACAATTTTCTAATTGTAACACCGAAAACAGTGTTACAATGTGTGCATTGTGAATGCAAAGTAGAAAATAGTATATTATTATACAAGTTTTATAAGACGTCAAATTGGCGCATGAGTTGTTTCGGGCACGAGGAGCGCCAGCGACGAGTGCCCCAAATGAACGAATGCGCCAATATGTCTTATAAAACGAGTGTAATATACTATTTTTTCTACTTTGCGTCATTAATTTTATAAAAATTTATAAGTATATTAGGTAAAATTCCAATCTAGAGTATTTATGGGTGCAACCGTTGGTAACACTGTCATCTGTCACATAAATTCAAATATCTGTGAAAAAGTAATTATTGATGATTATTATATACCATCATATACTAGTAGTACGAAACCTAGGATGCAACACGCATGTTTAAATATGTATAAAAATATACATACTTCGCAGTTTGTGCGATTCTAAAAAATCAGTTTGTGCTTACTTTTGTGGTTATGTGTATTTTCGTTTGACATGCATTTGATATCAATGTCACCAATCTTAGAAAAAAGTTACTAAAAACGGTGTTACAATTTGCTAATTGTAACACCGAAAACAGTGTTACAATGTGTGCGTTGTGAATGCAAAGTAGAAAAAATGTTTTTTTAAAACTTTATCGGAAATGTGTTAACACTGTTACACCACACGGTGCCGTCAGCGGTGTCGAGAACAATTTTAAACACATAGAAATTTATATAGCTTATCTACCTACCTTCTTTTGGTGGATACGGCGGACAACTTGTGTTTTCTGATTGTCGAATATGACTTTGATTGACAGAGCCTTGCGCTGCAGATTGTTGAATTGGTAACGGATATATAGAGCCCGTTGTTCTTATTACCTCAGCAGGATGATGTATAGCTAAAGTAATTCAACAAAAAAATAACTGGTATCATTTTCTACCAAGCATACAATACCTGAGTTGTTATGTAATGCAAATCCAATACCACGGGTGTTTGTAGATGGCACTGGATGCAATGGTCTTTGTGGATATGGTGCTGTGATCACTTTATTCGCCCATCGAGCCTCAGCAAGAGCATCAGCTCGATCCTCTTCGCCTGGAACAGGTAAACATTCAACATATTGTTAACAACAAACCACAAAACTGAAGAACAACTTTCATCATCCTCACAGCACCAGAACAAGAACGCCAAGAGTAAAGTAATCAGTATGACGACAATGATAGAGAACCAAGCCATTGTGAGGGAAATGCTATACTACTGGGGACCGCCAACACCATCAGAGCTTTTTTTTGTGATGTTCATTTATAAATTGAATTGGAATTCAATTGGTTAAACTCTAAAAATATCCACAGTGTTCAATAAAACAGGATAAATATTATTATCATTGAGTAGAAATAAATTTTTCCTGTAATAATTCAGTCTTTATGTTGGAAAACTTAAATGTAAGTACCAACAAAAGATTGACACAATTAATATTGATTATCATATGAGATATCATCTAGGTATTGTTGTCTTCTTTCTTTTTCTTACTTAACATTCGTGTTTTTGCGGAACTAACCGTTTATATAAAAATACTACTGAGAAATAAATACTGAGGTAATTTATGGTGGTTCGTTTAGCGCCTCTGGTTTATATTATACAGTCTAAATACATTAAATTGGACGGATGTGTTGATGCTTGGAGTGCTTGGTTCAAGAGCAGTGTTCGAGAAAAATGTTAGCACAAAAGAAAAACATCTTGGTGGGTAAATAAATATGTAGGTTGATGAATGACGACAGGAAATGTGTTATTGCTGAATAAAAATGTGTTATTGCTAGATACAAAAATCAAAAATAGTGGTTTTACCTGGAGGTATGTATGCAATAATATATCCTCCAGGTGGTACATAAAGGATTGGGTAATTATGCCGAACAGCAATCGTGGTCATGTCTTCTGAACGCAACTCCGCTGGGGTTGGGATTTCTGATTCGTCTGCTGAAAATAATAAAAGAATAATATCATTTTTAGTACAGATGTTATTAAACGTAATAATTTATAATGTATAATAACCACACAGCAATCTAATACCTACATTAGTTTGTTTTTTCCACTGAATAGAAAGTGAGCTGTTATGCCATAATATGTTACCTTTTTGACATAAAAATCAGAAGAATGAAAGCTGTTGAGAGTTAAGGTAGCAATGTTTTATTTACTTTAAAAAAATATTTTATAACAAATACATCAATATTAATGACAATGTAATCAGACTTTTAATTCTACATACCAAAAAAGGAAACAATTTCCAAAAGTGATACAAAACGTCATAAAAAATAAATATTTATTATTCTAGCAATTGAGACATAGAGTAGTTTCAAACTAAGAAGAGCACAGTTGTATATGCAACCAATCATGCCCAGTGTATGGTTTATAAATTGCCTGTGTATATTTGGTTGCATATACAACTGTGCTCTTCTTAGTTTGAAACATCTATACATATGTGTAGAATTTAGGGAATTTGTCCAACCTTAATGTGCCTAAATCAGAAAAGATCGGATTTGCAAAGAATAACACAAGGGAACACATTTCCAACTTTTTGATACCTACACCCAAAAAAAATATTTGTTCCAGATTATATTTGCCTTACAAAACTAGAATACATTAAAAAACTGAGAAAACTGCAACAAAATCAGTTAAAAAATTATATAAATTTAAAGAATATGGAAAAGTGCTGCTTTCAAGCTGTAATTTGATGAATCGATAAAAAGCCACCATTCAGAAGGATCGTGGGGAATATCAAACTCGTTCATAAGACCCTCAACATCGTAAAGATCCTTCCATTTTAAAATATGCTTGAAAAGGCTTGTTACGCTTTTTAAATGTAGAGACACTCTCTTGTCATAGCGTTTTATTTCGTAATTAGTTAAATAAGAAACTACTTAAAATATCTCAAAACGAAAATGTTCCTTTGGCGCCAAATCAGATAGGCTTTATTCTAGTATCTAGTACATCAGCAATATGTATTTTCACACATTATCAATCATGCATAAAAAGAAAAGCTTACTTTTTCGTAATGAAGCAATTCTTTGATAGCGTATTGTAAATAAATAAAACTAACATTAATTAGATCCCACACAGCAACCAGCAAAAAACAAATTCAAATTGGCAATGGAACAAACTACAAAAAAAAAACAAAACACCTAGAATTTATTTTATAGTGAATGCTGGTAGTTTATAAGTAGGTGTATTACCTGGATTAATAAACGCAGACGCGTTTCATACTTCACACTGCCAACCATCTCGCAACAGTCTCTCTGAAACTAGCAAAATCACAATACGCATCGTATACATACGTGGATCCTCCATTTCATTGCTAACATTCCATACCCACCACAGGCACGACATCACGAATATTATAATCGCCACTAATATGATGTAATAATAAGAGTCTTTCATTTTTGGAAAATTTTCAGAACGAATCAAATTGTCGTTTGTCAAATTAAATTACATAGAACTTTCAGCACATGTCCGTTGCCAATATTTCATAAGTAAGTAGGTAAGATATTCTACAAAACAGATCTAAAAATACAACAAGAGACATCGTTTACAGTGACGTCTTTATCGCGCAGGTGAACAAACCCAAAATTCAAATGCATTTTCTAATTTATTACCCTACATATTTTTGACGACCATCAGCTTGAGTTGGTTCGAATAGGCATTCTATTTTAGCTACCGAAATTGACCCTCTTTATTTCCATCTTTATTTCGTCTATTTTTACTTTCCGACTAGTACCCTAGAAGTAAATTATTATAATCGACCGAAAAATCAGTTTCGGATAATCAGAATTTTGTATAATTTGTGTGCTTCTTATCCATGATATAAAATGATGTACAGAAGATGATGCTGTAAGTGATGTCAGTTTCAAACTAAGAAGAGCACAGTTGTATATGCAACCAAATATACACAGGCAATTTATAAACCATACACTGGGTATGATTGGTTGCATATACAACTGTGCTCTTCTTAGTTTTAAACTACTCTAACTAGGTAAAAAATGGTAAAAAAGGACGAAATTCGGAAGTCTTATTTAATAATAAGGAAGAATTGAAACTTATTCTTCCATAAATAATTGTACATCTGCCAATACAAGATGCAGTTTATTTCGACTAGAGATTTTATTTATACTGGAAATTGCTAGTAACTAGCAATAACTAGCAGCTAGTTATACGTTTGACATTCATCTGACGTTTACTTACCACACTACGTCATCAATATGGCGGCCGACCTGCTTGATGTCGTATCTTCTAAAGTTATTGTAGAATGCTTCTTATCTATCCGCCTATTAGTGTCAAAATTATTACTACAGGTTATAATATTATTTTATATACATATTTACATTTCATTCAATGTAATCGTCAGTAATGGTGAATGTTTTGGGTTTGAAAGAAAAATTATAACATAAAAACACTAGTTTATTTTTCATAAAAAACTTTGGATTTAGAAAATAATGAAGCAAATGAATAGTAACTGACTTTTAGTTAACTCAGTCCACATTACATACCTCAACAAAGCCCGTGTCAAGCCACTCATGATTGTATTTAATGGAACACTCTGTATAAGTCTTAATAACCCGTAAGTTCTGCAACCAACCACACACATTAGCAAATAAATTTGACGTTTGGAATGTTTACATCGCAGTATACAATTAACCGCGCAATTTCAACAATTCTATTTGATTTTGAAATAAGTTATTTGTGTTATTGTGCATCCCTAATCAACAAATGCGTCGCAAAATGTTATAATTAAACATTAATCAGGTAAAAACCCCCAATGAGATTGTTGGTTATAAATAACTAACCCATTTATAATATAGGTGTTTATTTACAATTTCCAGTTGAAATGTCGCACTGACATTGATGACAATTTGATGAAAAAGTTCTTCGTACGGCTCTTCTCAAACATCGTAAAGTCCTCGGACGCTCGCAACGCGATGTCTCGAGGCAGGTATTTCGTAAACACCTACGTCGACATCACGATAGATCAAAAAGCGAAACCTCTGGGAGACTCGTCCTTAAAACCAATCCTAAACGAAATACTATCGCGGATAACCACCAAATTCAAACCCATACCAAAGAACGGCGAAGACGGCTTGTACCTGGGCTCCGCAGGCATCGCATACATGTTCTATCACTTGAGTAAAATTGAGGAATTACGCGAATTCAGAGATGGTTTTCTCTCACAAGCAATCGAATATTTAACACCAGCGTTACAAGTCTGCAGCAAGGCGTCAGTTCAAAAGCACGATATACCCTCGTTTCTACTAGGAAACGGGGGCGTATACGCCGTCGCCGCTGCCGTTTACCACGCGGCCAACCAATTAACGGAAAGCACGAAATATCGTAACTTGTACATCGCAGCCGGTAACATTTGCAAGAATCTGCAGTTCTTAAGCTGCGGTTCTGACGAGTTATTCGTCGGACGTGCCGGATACCTCTGTGGCGCCCTCTGGCTCGAAAAAGAGATCAATATGAAATTCCCTATGGAGGATTTATTCGAATTATGTCGTTTAACGATCGAATCTGGTCGGATTTACGCACACCGTCATGGAAGCCCTTGCCCGTTGATGTATGCTTATTACAACGTTGAATATTTGGGCGCCGGGCATGGATTATGCTCGATCTTGTTGTATATTATGATGGTCCCTGGTTATCTCGATGCAAACCCTAAAGACGCCCGTGATATAAAATCAAGTATAAACTATCTTTTGTCGTTACAAGATCAAGAAGGGAATTTTCCGACGGCCATGGATGAAGTTGGCGCTGATATGAATGATTTGGTGCATTGGTGTCACGGTGCTGGTGGGATTGCCTACCTTCTGGCCAAGGCTTATTTGGTTTGGCACGAGGATAAGTATTTGGATGGTCTTGTGAGGGCGGGTGATTTGATTTGGCAGAAGGGTTTGTTGAAGAAAGGGCCTGGATTGTGTCATGGCGTTGCGGGAAACGGTTATGTGTTTCTGGTGCTGTACAGGTTGACGTCGGATAGTAAATATCTGCATAGGGCGAATAGTTTCTTTGAGTTTATGTATACGGAGGAGTTTCAGAAAAAAGCGAGGATCCCGGATAATCCGTATAGTTTGTACGAAGGACTGGCTGGCACGGCATGTTACGTCGGGGATTTGCTCAGTCCTGATAAAGCTGTGTTTCCGTTTACTGATATTTTCTAATGATTTGTACTTGTTTGGTATGGATTAAATTGTAATGTGATATTTTAAATAAATAATTGAATTTAAGCACTTTTGGTATTCTTCTAGCAACTTCATCAATTGAAAATATTGTTAGGTGTCACTAGTTGTCACCAGTTAGATGCTGATGTCACTTTTCAAGGATCTACTTACGCTAGGTGGCGCTACTAAAGACAGTACAATGCAATTTTCAGATTTTACTACCATATATTGCTTTGAGCTTAGTAACGACAAAATAATGACTATAGTATTGTTAACCTAAGTTTGAGATTAATTTTTAACACATTCAAAGACAAAATAATTAATCACTTTCGTGTACATTTAGGGAATTTTATCTCGATATGTTGTCTTGTCATTTTTGACATCGGCTACTACAGAGTCGGTAACCCGCAGTAGCGTGATAGTTCTCCTAACCGCCACGAGATACCAGCACATCGTAGCGCAATTCTAGATATTTCTTCACAAAAGAAAGCATTACAAAATGTTATTTTGTGCTTCGACGGAATTTATTTTATGTAAATTTTGAGTACCACGCAATTGTACATGAATATGTCTGGGGCTAAACATGCAAAAAATCAGAAAACTGCATGTATTCGTAGCACTACCTTTCTGATGAGTTGAAATCAGTTGAAATAATGTTTTTGTGCCCAATATCAAGGGGTAGAATTCTACCTTATCATCAATATTACTTTAAGGCACAATAAATTGTCCATGCTCAGCAAGATTTATTTCTAATGCAAAGCAGTAATTTTATATGCATCTTTAGTGTCTAAATCAGTGATGTAATTGGTGTTTAGTGCTTGTCAAATTTTCTTGTCTATCCTAGACTGGCGAGGTATAAAATTTCCTGCACGACAAATCTACTGCACATTGCTTAAAAATGGTTAAATGTGCGCATCTATTTTTAGTACTTTTACCAGTCGTTTTTGGGTTCGTAGACTACTCAGTCATAGAAAATTATATCAACTACAAATTAAAAACGTACCTCAACATTGCCATGTGTGGTACGAAGATAGGTAAAAAACTGAAATAGTTACAAGCACTCTGAAATAGTTACAAGCACTCTGAAATAGTTATAAACACTCTCAATTTACATTTCTTCTTGATTCTTTACTGATATAGAAATGGTCAAAATGATGGAGCAGATTTATGAGTTAGGAGTAACCGGTAACGTTGTAGATATTACACACTTAATCATAAACAACAATTTAATCAAAAATAAAAATTACGGAATTATATTCGATGGAGATTGTCCACAATCCAAGCAAATTCTCAAAAATGTATGCCTTGTATTTTACATACAAAGTTTGAGGTATTGAAATATGATACTTTCTAGATTTGGAAGGATATTTTGTTTGCTCCAAGCTTACTAGTGCTTTTTCAAGAAAACGTATCATTAACAAACTTTTTTGAAGACATGAATTTGAACATAATCTCAGATGTTAATGTTGCTGTTTCTGTAAACCACTCAGAGAATTTATGGATAATCTACGATGTATACAATCCAGCCCCTTATAATGGTGGTCAACTGGTAATACAAATATTGGGTTATCACGTGTCAAAATCTAATAACCTTTGGCCAAAATTGGATTCGAGATACATGGCTCGAAAGAATATGACCGGTTTGCATTTTACAAGCGCTGTAGTGGTATGTATAACATACGAAGATTTTACACAATAGTAATAACACTAGCTCTGTGTATAAGTCAAAATTTTCGATTTTAGTTATTGGGCATTCTAGAAATATGTGGTTAAGGCTTCCCACCTGTCATCATTCGCAATATGGACATTTTAGGATACATTTTAGGTTATCTGCTATCTGTTACTGTTGTTACGAATGTCCGGCAGGGGGCGTTTCGGGTTTGACGTTACTGTGGTAATAGCAGCAAAACACGGGTCGACACAAATCGATTTTTTGGATCGAAAATTGTTTTTAAGGCCGTTTTTTTGCTCAAAACTCTTTGCGAAGGGTATTTAGAGGGATCTTATCGTAAGACATGAGAGCGAGCGGCTTTTATAAGGTCGGCAGGAACGGATAAAAAATGTAAATTTTTGACGTTCATCGATCCGCTTGTCGGAATTTCTAGACGTCACGTGACATTTTCTCGAGGTTCGCCTTCACCCGAAGAGGTGCAAAAACGTGATTTTTTTTCAAAATTGACGCATTTAATTTACAATATATCGCGCAGTCCACGCGGAATTGCGTCCTTTTTTCAATTCGAGCGTCAAAAGTAATATCGAAAAGCCCAATTTTGCAGCTACTCGATCGCAAATGTCGGCAAAAATGGGCGATTCCGTTGAACGCGCCCTACACTTGAAAGTTCGTAATTAGTATAGGTAGACAATTTATGTATTTTTTGCCCTAAAACAACCTGCTGTACCAGTACAATGAAAAAAGAATTAATTTCTACTGAATTTATGGCTGAATCTGTTTATGGACGCCTGTACAACACATCATACACATTTTGATGTTAAAATCCGAACATTTTCAGATCCCTGAATTTGACAACAACATGACAGTTGGTGGATATTGTTTTGAAGAGAAACACAGAGGGAAAAATTCCATGCACAGATTTCAGTGCATCTTGATGACGTATTGCCAAGACTTTTTCAATTATACGTACGTAAATACCTTTAGGGCTGGCTTATTCACCAACAAGTAAAGTCCTATATAGCCCGTATACTGTATAAAAATAAAAATCAGAAATTTCGATAAGGATCATGTGGAATGTGGAACCATTACCGAAATGACAATCAATATAAAAGTGAACGACACCACCTTCTCATATGATAATACTTGAGAATAAAAAGGCTTTATTCAGGCTTATATGGCATGTTTTATCACTACATTAGTTTTTTTTCATTCAACAAGCGCTAACCACATATAGCATTACCGAAATGACGCGTATTAAACATACTAAAGACCCATGTTCTATTAGTAGGACTATTCTACTGTTGCAAAAAACCCAAAATTAAGGTACTTAATGCTCAGGTGTAGAAGAAAATAAATAATATTACATAATAAATGAGGTTTGGGACATTACCGAAATCATTATGTACCTAATGGTCATTTAATCTTGAGATATTTGTAAAAGAACTGTAATATTTGTGTGAACTACATGTAACACTACATTCATGCACAAGAGTAAACGTGTTTGGCCAAACTTTACATTGATTTTTGACAGTACAGATGCCTGTTTTGATCACAGCATAGCATGGGACTTATATTCTCCCAATACCTAACATTTACCCATAGACTCTTTGTATAAATGTTTGTGTACTAATATTTGTGTGAACTACATGTAACACTACATTCATGCACAAGAGTAAACGTGTTTGGCCAAACTTTACATTGATTTTTGACAGTACAGATGCCTGGTTTGATCACAGCATAGCATGGGACTTATATTCTCCCAATACCTAACATTTACCCATAGACTCTTTGTATAAATGTTTGTGTACTAATATTTGTGCGAACTACATGTAACACTACATTCATGCACAAGAGTAAACGTGTTTGGCCAAACTTTACATTGATTTTTGACAGTACAGATGCCTCTTTTGATCACAGCATAGCATGGGACTTATATTCTCCCAATACCTGACATTTACCCATAGACTCTTTGTATAAATGTTTGTGTACTAATATTTGTGTGAACTACATGTAACACTACATTCATGCACAAGAGTAAACGTGTTTGGCCAAACTTTACATTGATTTTTGACAGTACAGATGCCTGGTTTGATCACAGCATAGCATGGGACTTATATTCTCCCAATACCTAACATTTACCCATAGACTCTTTGTATAAATGTTTGTGTACTAATATTTGTGCGAACTACATGTAACACTATATTCATGCACAAGAGTAAACGTGTTTGGCCAAACTTTACATTGATTTTTGACAGTACAGATGCCTCTTTTGATCACAGCATAGCATGGGACTTATATTCTCCCAATACCTGACATTTACCCATAGACTCTTTGTATAAATGTTTGTGTACTAATATTTGTGTGAACTACATGTAACACTACATTCATGCACAAGAGTAAACGTGTTTGGCCAAACTTTACATTGATTTTTGACAGTACAGATGCCTGGTTTGATCACAGCATAGCATGGGACTTATATTCTCCCAATACCTAACATTTACCCATAGACTCTTTGTATAAATGTTTGTGTACTAATATGTGTGTGAACTACATGTAACACTACATTCATGCACAAGAGTAAACGTGTTTGGCCAAACTTTACATTGATTTTTGACAGTACAGATGCCTGTTTTGATCACAGCATAGCATGGGACTTATATTCTCCCAATACCTGACATTTACCCATAGACTCTTTGTATAAATGTTTGTGTACTAATATTTGTGTGAACTACATGTAACACTACATTCATGCACAAGAGTAAACGTGTTTGGCCAAACTTTACATTGATTTTTGACAGTACAGATGCCTGGTTTGATCACAGCATAGCATGGGACTTATATTCTCCCAATACCTAACATTTACCCATAGACTCTTTGTATAAATGTTTGTGTACTAATATTTGTGCGAACTACATGTAACACTACATTCATGCACAAGAGTAAACGTGTTTGGCCAAACTTTACATTGATTTTTGACAGTACAGATGCCTCTTTTGATCACAGCATAGCATGGGACTTATATTCTCCCAATACCTGACATTTACCCATAGACTCTTTGTATAAATGTTTGTGTACTAATATTTGTGTGAACTACATGTAACACTACATTCATGCACAAGAGTAAACGTGTTTGGCCAAACTTTACATTGATTTTTGACAGTACAGATGCCTGGTTTGATCACAGCATAGCATGGGACTTATATTCTCCCAATACCTAACATTTACCCATAGACTCTTTGTATAAATGTTTGTGTACTAATATTTGTGTCAACTACATGTAACACTACATTCATGCACAAGAGTAAACGTGTTTGGCCAAACTTTACATTGATTTTTGACAGTACAGATGCCTGTTTTGATCACAGCATAGCATGGGACTTATATTCTCCCAATACCTGACATTTACCCATAGACTCTTTGTATAAATGTTTGTGTACTAATATTTGTGTGAACTACATGTAACACTACATTCATGCACAAGAGTAAACGTGTTTGGCCAAACTTTACATTGATTTTTGACAATACAGATGCCTCTTTTGATCACAGCATAGCATGGGACTTATATTCTCCCAATACCTAACATTTACCCATAGACTCTTTGTATAAATGTTTGTGTACTAATATTTGTGTGAACTACATGTAACACTACATTCATGCACAAGAGTAAACGTGTTTAGCCAAACTTTGACAGAAGAGATGCCTGTTTTTATCACAGCATAGCGTGGGACTTAGGTATATTCCCTCAATACCTGAGACTTACCCTTATAGCCAGGTGAATAAACTAGCGCCCTTAAACCGATGTTACTTCATGACAAGTTATGCTTGTTGCCATTGTTTAATTTTTACCTTGTAGTGTTACAATAGAGAGGACTGATTCTTGGGGTTACGTCATCGATGATAAAAACACATTCGATGGTTTGGTTGGATTGCTCCAACGTAAAGAAGTTGATTTTGGTTGTTCACCGTTGATTTTTCGAGAGGACAGACTTCGAGAAATAGACTATAGCTATGGTGCTTGGGTTCTAAAGTAAGAAGCACATGATTCATTTATCTAATTTTACGGAAAAACATATTCAAGTTGTAAGCAAGGTTTATTTATTATTTTATTGTGGCAATATTGCATTTTCAGTTTTCTTGCCCCACAACAATTGTTGTGCTAAATTTTGCACACGTTTTGACGCCTTGCTGGCACAGTGAGTCCTCATATGAGAGCAATATTTCAACACGTTGTGCTTCTCACGCGTGAGGAGCGTAAAGTTCGTAAACAAACGTAAACAGTCCAACACGGTGGGTGGGCACCTTGCTCACCTCACAAACGGGGTGACACCTCGCAGACAGACCGAGTCCTCACAGCGTCTGCACGCTGTGCTGGCATGACGTGCAAACACAGTGCGGGCACTATGCAAATTACACGGTTGTGTTTACGCTATGTTTTCTTCGTGTCAACACATTGGGCCAACATATCGTGTTCGACACGTGCGTGCTAAAAATTGTTATGTGGGGCATTTTCAGCGATCGTAAAATTTAAAAGATTCACCCGGTATATGAGTTGTTAGTTTTTATCATGTTTAGTACATCCATACTTATATGTTTTAGATCTGTTTTCATTTTTCGTCCACCTACGACCAGTGCACCATCGTTTACGATATTCACAAGACCTCTGGGCATATACGTCTGGTGGAGTTTGATTGGATCCTCTCTTTTGGTAGTTGTTTGTCTGAAAATCGTATTAAGGAGAGAATGCCGAATCTTAAAAAATTTTAGGACTTCGTTGGAATGCTCTTGGAGTAATTCGACTTTGATTATTTTTGGGATTTTATTTTCACAAGGTAAATTAAACATTTTTTACTTAAAACTAAGACAACAGGAGTTATTTATTTGTATGTTAAAATGTACAGAATAGCTAAATATACTGTAAAATATTCGACAATACTCGAAAAACATTCGACAATTTGTAAATTAGGGGGTAAAATTAATCAACCCCTTATCCGCTTTTATGGGTTTCCAGAGGGTTGTTACCAAAAGACCGTGTGGCCTAATGGATAAGGCGTCGGACTTCGGATCCGAAGATTGCAGGTTCGAGTCCTGTCACGGTCGACGAAATTTTTTTTCTTATTTTATTTTTTACTCGATGTTAATCCCAACATGCGTCAACAGTTTGAATAGTTAATTTATTTTATTATTGTTATCTACCTATACTAATTACGAACTTTCAAGTGAGGGCGCGTTCAGCGGAATCGCCCATTTTCGCCGACATTTGCGATCGAGTAGCTGCAAAATTGGGCTTTTCGATATTACTTTTGACGCTCGAATTGAAAAAAGGACACAATTCCGCGTGGACTGCGCGATATTTTGTAAATTAAATGCGTCAATTTTGAAAAAAAAATCACGTTTTTGCACCTCTTCGGGTGAAGGCGAACCTCGAGGAAATGTCACGTGACGTCTAGAAATTCCGACAAGCGGATCGATGAACGTCAAAAATTTACATTTTTTATCCGTTCCTGCCGACCTTATAAAAGCCGCTCGCTCTCATGTCTTACGATAAGATCCCTCTAAATACCCTTCTCAAAGAGTTTTGAGCAAAAAAACGGCCTTAAAAACAATTTTCGATTCAAAAAATCGATTTTTGTCGACCCGTGTTTTGCTGCTATTACCACAGTAACGTCAAACCCGAAACGCCCCCTGCCGGACATTCGTAACAACAGTAACAGATAGCAGATAACCTAAAATGTATCCTAAAATGTCCATATTGCGAATGTGGACAGGTGGGAAGCCTTAACCACATATTTCTAGAATGCCTAATAACTAAAGTCGAAAATTTTGACATATACACAGAGCTAGTTATTATTACTAATTTTCGCTACAATTAACCTTTCAAAATTCCATTTGTATCAATTGTATACTCCAGAAATCCTTGCACTAGATTCAGGGGACCTTAAAACGCGTATTCCGATTTTCTTCCATCGATTACAATATTTACCTTCTAGGGTACTAGTCGAACAGTAAAAATCAGATAACATACAAAATTTAATAACACAAGGGAACAAGGGTCCAACAACTAGAACAGGAATCACATATTTTTGTTGACCTAACATCACTTTTCATAGATCAAGTCATCAAAGTGTTGTGACAGGTCAAAAATCCATTTTATTTGAAGTCATATATTTCGCTTGAATAAGCCTTCTGTCCTTAACATTCTCATAACAGATTGTTCAAAATATTACGAATCAATAAGTTTTTGTGTGTTGTTTTATCAAATTAAGTTATACATTATGTGCATTAAAATCTGGGAATTGACCAAAGAAGATGTTGTAAAAATTCACAAATTTTTAAAGCATATTTTAAAGTGGAAAGATCTTCACTAGAGTCCGACCGAACATTCGGCTTCGGCTTCGGCTTCGGCCACCTTCGGCCAAAAAATACACCTTCGGCTAAATAATCGGCTTCGGCTAAAATTAGGCCGAAGGTTTTGCCGAAGTCGAAGGTTTGCACAGCGCTTGCGCGGTCACAGTGCACATAATAAACAAGTTACAACTCACAACACCCATGACGCACTGTTGTTGAAATTTCGCGATTTTACGATAATATTTCACATAATAAGATATGTCACTTAATAGCAAAATTAAAAACGTAAGTCTAGGCATAAAGTCAGATACTCAGCCATATCAAACAGCAAAATGTTTTTGAAGGTCATCCTGGGCGCAGCCATTGGTTGAAAACCATGAATGAATATACCGCACTTACCCTTATCGGTTAAAATCGGCGAACTTTGACGGTGACATTCATTGTTCTTTCTTTTATTAATTGTGGTTTTTGCCATTTCATCATGTACATATGTTGGTCCGTTAGGTTTGTTTAAAACCTAAAGGACTTAAAAACTTATCCATATTTGATAGTCCCAAAGAGAAAAACAGTGGTTTTTATATGGCTAGAAAATATAAGTATAACTCTTATGATTTCTCATGTTTTAATTACAGCAGGACTTAAAAAGTAGGTACGCTTTGTAGAGTTGGAAACACAAATGATATGTTATTATTACCTTACGTTATTATTTGACAATATTTTACTATTTTACTCTACTCTGTTCAATTCTTTTATACGTACAATCGTAATACTTCCGACTTCGGCTTCGGCTTCGGCCGAAGCCAATGAGAAAAGCCGAAGTTCGGCTACGGCTTCGGCTTCGGTCAAAAATTGACCTTCGGTCGGACTCTAATCTTCACGATGTTGAGGGTCTTATGAACGAGTTTGATATTCCCCACGATCCTTATTAATGGTGGCTTTTTATCGATTCATCAAAATACAGCTTGAAAGCAGCACTTTTGCATATTCTTTGAATTTATATAATTTGTTAACTGAGTTTGTTGCAGTTTTCTCAATTTTTTTATAGCATCGCTGTATCTGCAAATCTAGACCTGTTACAATAAATCCACTTTCAGTTTCTAGTTATGTAAGACAACCACTAGTCTAGGGACACATTTTTTAAATTCGTTTATGTTTGTTCTAGGAACAGAGTATAACTCTTCTCTTACCAGTGGAAGGATAATCGTCCTGTTCATGTCAATCCTAGCAATCATGATTTATCAATTTTACTCAGGCTACATAGTCTCATTCTTGCTAAAGGCTCCTCACCAAACAATCAACGATCTTCAAGATCTACTGAACAGCTCATTAGATGCCGGCATTGAAGATATTTTAATCGACAGAGATTTCATTCGGGTAAAGAAAATCCAAGACACAAAATACACGAATTACCATATATATAATAAAATATACAATAAAATATAGAAATTTTCTATTTCAGAATGTCAAAGATGAAGTTATCGTTGAATTATTCGAAAAGAAATGTCTGAAGTACCACTCTGACGGTTTCTACTTACCTGAGGATGGCTTAAAATTGGTTATGAATGGTAAATTTGCTTTCCACGTCGAAACTAGTTCCGCATATCCGATAATAAAGAATACCTTTCCCTCTGATGTTTTGTGCGAACTGCAGGAGGTGCAAATGTACAGGACTCAAATGATGTACACCAATTTACAGAAGAAGTCGCCGTTTAGGGATATCTTTAATTATTGGTGAGTTAATAATAAACAACCAAAAGAATTGAACAACCAAAAGAATTGAACAACCAAAAGAATTGAAGCAACAGTATGCTTCAAAAGTTTAAGTTAAAATATAGATTTTTCAGCATTTTGCGCATGGTCGAGAACGGAGTTGTCATGCGTATGAGGCAGATATGGGATGCCCAAAAACCCCAATGCCTAGGCGATAGATTTGTGGGACATGCGAGTGTTGGAATACAAGAATTTTCAGCTGCCCTTTACATTTTTCTGTACGGTGTTGTGTTGAGTTTGGTTCTTCTGGTCATGGAGATACTTTGGAACAAATATTCGAATACCATAAAACACAAGAAGCAAAAACACAAGAAACAATATAAAACGAAACTAGATATGACACAATATTGATATGTTAGTAAAAACCCATTTGGTTTATTATTTAATTGTTACTTAGGTATCGAATATAAATAAATAAATAAACAAAGTTATTCGAGGTTCAATTTTTATATAATAATTTCTCGTTATCCTGCCTTAACATGCCTTTTTTAATCGATAATTCTGGCGTTTTTTTAAAGAATAATGCATGTCTGCAAAGTGACATATCTGGAGAAATAGACACACGTCTGATAAAAATATCATGTGGCGCTGTAAGTATCCTTGAAATCAATCAAAAATTAATATATAAGCGGTGGAATTGACAAGAAAATTTCAATATATTTCCGCAAATCATGCAGATTGTACAGCTATTATTGTTACTTTGTCTTTGTCAGAAAATAATACCATCACATATTGACCTGATCACTAATTATTTAAACTATAAACATTTGAAAATTACGTACTTATTTTCTTGTCTATCTAAAAAAGGTAAGTATGATAAATTATAGTACTTTGATAAATTATTAACGTAAGTGTTAGAGTAGTTTCAAACTAAGAAGAGCACAGTTGTATATGCAACCAATCATACCCAGTGTATGGTTTATAAATTGCCTGTGTATATTTGGTTGCATATACAACTGTGCTCTTCTTAGTTTGAAACATCTATAACTAGTATACTGAATTAGTGTCAATTGTAATGTTTTAGATGAGTACATGTTGGCAATAAATCTCATTAAAATTTCCAGGCTATTCTCAATATTCGATGTAAGAAGAAATGGTCACGCGCATTTGAAAATTTTATCTGGGATAAACGATGTCGCTATTATCGTCAACGCGACATGCCCAAATATAAGAGAACTAATTCTGCAGGTAATCTATCTACCTATACTAATTACGAACTTTCAAGTGTAGGGCGCGTTCAGCGGAATCGCCCATTTTCGCCGACATTTGCGATCGAGTAGCTGCAAAATTGGGCTTTTCGATATTACTTTTGACGGTCGAATTGAAAAAAGGACACAATTCCGCGTGGACTGTGCGATATTTTGTAAATTAAATGCGTCAATTTTGAAAAAAAAATCACGTTTTTGCACCTCTTCGGGTGAAGGCGAACCTCGAGAAAATGTCACGTGACGTCTAGAAATTCCGACAAACGGATCGATGAACGTCAAAAATTTACATTTTTTATCCGTTCCTGCCGACCTTATAAAAGCCGCTCGCTCACATGTCTTACGATAAGATCTCTCTAAATACCCTTCGGAAAGAGTGTTGAGCGAAAAAACGGCCTTAAAAACAATTTTTGATCCAAAAAATCGATTTTTGTCGACCCGTGTTTTGCTGCTATTACCACAGTAACGTCAAACCCGAAACGCCCCCTGCCGGACATTCGTAACAACAGTAACAGATAGCAGATAACCTAAAATGTATCCTAAAATGTCCATATTGCGAATGTGGACAGGTGGGAAGCCTTAACCACATATTTCTAGAATACCCAATAACTAAAATCGAAAATTTTGACATATACACAGAGCTAGTTTACTACATACTATTTACTGTATAAGCATTACGAATTACGATGCTTCATAAATACAAAATAAAAAGAAAAATGTGACGAAAACTTGTGTGAAAACTTTTATTCACAAAGTACATAGATAAGACATTATGGTGATTAAGTTGTCTGGTATTTTATCATAAAGCCCAGGTAAACAATAGTCATTTATGCACAAAAATATAGACATAATTCTCTATGTAAATTGAGTAAAACTTAATTTGCTTTGAACGTGGAGAATGGCTATTTTTGCAGTAACTTTTGAGTCGTTTGAGATAGAGAGCTTTTATACAATCAGATTGATAAACGTCAGTACCACTGACCTGACATGACATTGTGTTATTCTATGACTGACGTTACACTGAGGTCCAGAGTGAGGACTTCACGAAATTGAATAATAGTAAAAGTGTTTAGAGTTTGGACACTTATGTCAACAATGTAGTCGAAAAATTGGATGAGGGCCACCTCGGTTTTTTTATCGATACGTTTTCGAGATATAAATTTTAATTTTTTGAAGAGGTTAATTGACTACACAAGGGAACAGTTTCCAACGTTCTGATACAACATTTGTTCCAATTTATATTTGCCATACATAACTAGAAACTGCAGACTTTTGAGGTAAATTACATTTCCAACGCTTAATTATCATCAACCAGCACACAAATCATCTTTTGGCAACATCTTCTTGGTGTATTACAGTTTGATGATTCCATCTATTTCAACGAGAAAAAGCACTGGCTGATCATAGGATGTGACACCACCTCAGCAAATTACTTTGCAAACAGCAGCATAAACATAAATTCAGACATTACCTTGGCCCCAGCAGATGGTACATTTTCTTGGAAATTATTCGAATTGTACAATACAGGCTTTCAACACGGCGGCCACTTGGTTTCTAATCACATCGGTCACTTTAATGCAAGAAACGGGCTTATAACGTTAGACACGTCAGGAGTTTATTGGAGAAGAAGAAATTTATCTGGATCCCATTTTAAAGTCGCTGGTTATGTAATGTAGGACACCCTTAAATTTATTTTTATTGCAGCGGCTACCGATTTTAGGTTACATATCCATTCAATGGAACCTTGGATGATTATCTGACTTCTGAAACTCAAAGTGAGTTGGACACACTTGCTAGAGTTACCTACATTAAAATTAAGAATTGCATGGAGTTTTATAACATGTCGTAAGTACATTTCGTGTTGTTGTTATTGCTATTATTGTATTTGTTCTTGTTGCTGATTTAATTCAATATTATAAACACGAATTTGACTTTTTCTCCTACTAAAGTGCCAATAGACCATACTATGAACATCATTATATAAATTCAAAGAATATGCAAAACTACTGACTTCAAGCTGTATTTTGATGAATTGATAAAAAGCCACCATTAAGAAGGATCGTGGAGAATATCAAACTCGTTCATAAGACCCTCAACATCGTTACATACACGTAAAGATCCTTCAATTTTATGCTTTAAAAGGCTCGTTACGATTTGTAAATGAAGATACTATCACACCTCGTGCGAAAAGATTCCATTCCTATAGCCTAGAACCCAATAACTCGGCTTTTTCTTTTGATAAACCTAAGTCTTTAACCAAATCATTCAGTTCGGACTGGTTTATAAGGTGAGGTGTACCCAAAACTTCAAATGGTGATTCTTCACGACTTGCCTGATTTGACTGAGTAATTTCAGACACTCTGTCCAATCAGTTTCTTCAAACAGGCGAAATTTCTTCTGTGTCAAAAATCGAAGATGATGAAGTGGATGGCGCACTTGGGAGAGCATGGTTCTCCCCATGGGGGATAGGTCGCGATGCTGATGGCAAATTTGGATATTTTATTTTATACTTATCCTTCTTCGAATATCCGGAGACGCTTATCGTGCAAAAATAGCAATCATCCACATGATTGGAAGGCTCTCGCCACAACATGGGAACTGCAAACGGCGTTTTCTTTTGATTCCCTTTCATCCACTTTAAAAGTCCGATCTAACAGGAAATACAGCATATATTAGGTGTCTATGGCTTTTCCAGATCTCCAATTCTGCTTTTACCTCTTCCGTAATTTTCTTCAGATGTGTCACTACATAACCAATTGCTTGTAGGTGGGAAATAGAATTAACCGACTCATATGGGTACCTCACAACAAATTCAACATTTAACGGCATCATTGGTCAATTACAACAGCAAACAGCTGACTTTGGCTCGGCTGTCTTTGTTAGATCAGACAGGTTGCGTGTAATAGATTACGGTGCAGCCTGTTGGATTGTCAGGTATTTGAGCGATTTTAAATAATTTAAAAATCTATCATATTAAACAAAATGTTTCAGAAACTCAATAATATTTCGTGAACAAGGACATATCACACCGTATTTGATCTACATAAGACCATTGAAAGCAGTAGTTTGGTACGTCATCATTGCAGTGACCATGTTGATTTTACTCGGCTTCCGGTTCATTTTGAAAACTGAGACAGCAGCCATTGACACTAACTGCGAGAATAACTGGAGCGCACTAGTTATTTACATGTTAGCTTCTCTGTGTCAGCAAGGTGATTGATACTGAAGAAAATTAAACATTCTTTACAGAATTAATTTGACTTTCTGTTTCAATTCTCTTTAAAATTGTTTAGGCACACCTGGTGTTCCAAACATGTTTTCTGGTCGAATTCTGTTATTCACCATATCCATATTTTCCGTGCTGCTTTATCAACTATACTCTGCTAGTATTGTATCATCTCTTCTGATCAGACCACCACCACACATTAAAACGTTGGCTGATTTGGTTAAAAGCAACATGGAGGTCGGTTTTGAAGATGCAAAATACACCAGAGAGCTGTTTCAGGTAATGTTTATTTGATAATATAGACTGGAAACTCATAACTCATAACACAAGTAACCATCTAAAAGATACAGGAGAATTTTTCATTTTGATGGAGCAAAATTACTAAGTCCTTCTTGTACCATTAGTGACAACTAGATGGCGCTTATTCTCGCTTGTTACATGTTGCAACTAACGGCAAGATCATACTTCACAGGATCATTTCTGTAGTATATCTTCACATACTCTACACTCAAATGTGGAGTCGTTGCAACCTCGATGACGAGATTGAGCGTTGCAGTCTGAGCGTGAGGAGGATTGAGTTTGGGACTTTGTTCTCGAACGAAATCATCGATGATCGTTCCCTTGTAACTTTATGTTACAAGCAATGGCTGTAACGCAATCCGAGCGGTTGTATTTTATAAATATAAAGAGAAATTATTGGTGGGTGGGTAGGTAATGTGACTAGTTGTGATTTGGTTGATGGTGTCTTCTTGTCTGTTGAACATGAATCGCAAAGGGCTGGGCAAATTGTCTTTTACATGAACTAGAACCTAAAACATCTTTTATTATGTTCCATCGAGTTTATGATTTCTGTAGGGTAGGTGTGGCCTAGCATGTGGGAAGATCTTTTCTTTTATGTAATGAACCATAATGTTGTTGAAAGTTTGACACATAGACTTACATACTTTAAATTAAAAAAAAATTCTCTGAAAATTAAAGTTATCCAGTAGGATTTGATGTAAACATGGCATTATTATCATTACTCATCGTCGTTGCAACCTCGATGACGAGATTGAGCGTTGCAGTCTGAGCGTGAGGAGGATTGAGTTTGGGACATGTTCTCGAGCGAAATCATCGATGATTGTTCACTTGTAACTTTATGTTACAAGCAATGGCTGTAACGCAATCCGAGCGGTTGTATTTTATAAATATAAAGAGAAATTATTGGTGGGTGGGTAATGTGACTAGTTGTGTTTTGGTTGATGGTGTCTTCTTGTCTGTTGAACATGAATCGCAAAGGGCTGGGCAAATTGTCTTTTACATAAACTAGAACCTAAAACATCTTTTATTATGTTCCATCGAGTTTATGATTTCTGTAGGGTAGGTGTGGCCTAGCATGTGGGAAGATCTTTTCTTTTATGTAATGAACCATAATGTTGTTGAAAGTTTGACACATAGACTTACATACTTTAAATTAAAAAAAATTCTCTGAAAATTAAAGTTATCCAGTAGGATTTGATGTAAACATGGCATTATTATCATTACTCATCGTCGTTGCAACCTCGATGATGACATTGAGCGTTGCAGTCTGAGCGTGAGGAGGATTGAGTTTGGGACATGTTCTCGAACCAGATCATCGATGATCGTTCACTTGTAACTTTATGTTGCAAGCAGTGGTGGCTGCAACGCAATCCGAGCGGTTGCATTTTTTAATAAATAAAAACAAATTATGGCTGTTAGTTAGTTGGTGCGATTTCATTCTGTAACAAACGCGTTTGACCATCATTTAATTCTTCATTGTAGCACAATTTATCAAAGTAAACCTTACCATGCAAGCACTGACTATTCTAATGATCAAATTTCAGACAACTACAAATCCAGTTCTTTTGAAACTCCGGAATAAGAAAGTCAAAGAAAATAGCTACATGTCTCCAAGTGTGGGTTTATCACGCATGAGTAAAAGTGGTTTTGCTTATCACATTGAAGAATCAACAGCATACCCACACATTCAGAGAATGTTCAAAAATCGCCACATATGCGAGCTGCAAGAGTTAAAGATATTTGATGATGCCTATATCTACATGACACATCCGAAACAATCGCCGTTTAAGGATATGCAGAGCTTTTGGTGAGATTAATATCTTGTGTATGATTTTTTCTCCACGAAGACTAAAGAAAAATCCACATGATGGCGTTGGAAGCTAAATGACCAAAACAACTCCAAAGATGACCTTATCAATTGGCTATGATGTGCAACATAGGCTTTCACCACCACCATATGGGTTTACTCCAGACTTGTTCTTCTTTCCCCAAGTGTTTTCAGTTACCTCTTATCAGGAATGACTTTTTATGATCATTTTCAATTGTAGTGTGAGAAGGCTTGATGAAATTGGCATTTCACACCGATACCAAGCCAAATGGTTGGCAAGAAAGCCACGATGCTTCAAGGAACCATACTTGGCTGCGGCTTTTGGATTTACCGAATTTTTACCGCTGGCAACTCTGCTGCTTGTTGGAATGATCTTCAGTCTGATTATTTTAAGCGTAGAAATATGTGTGCACAGGATTTCTAACAAGAAGTTCACTCCAATAAAACCATATGTGAATTAAGTTTTAAAAGAAAATCAATGATTTAAATTGGTTGGTGCCGGTTAGGGGTAATAGATGGCGCTGTTATTTTCTAGTGACAATATGTACGCTGTCTGAGGATAACAAGGCAGGGTGGCGGACGAGAAAGCATACTTACCTGGCGTAGGGGTTACCGTGATCAATAAGGCGGTTCCCCCGAGGTGAGGCCCTTCCATTGCACTACGATTGGGCTGACCCTTGCGATTGCCCCTAATGCGGGCAACTCGGGCGCGTAATTTTTGGTAGTCGGGACTGCGTACGCGCTATCCCGGATAATTTATAATCAAAACAGAATTAGTTTTTTAGATGACACAAATCTGTAATTGCTATTTATGTATAATGCAGTTGTCTTTGCAACATATCTGACTTTATTCTGCCAAATAAATTTCAAACCAGGTAGAGTTATTACTAACTAGTTATTAGTTAGTAAAGCAATGTGGAGGTTGGTTTTGGAGATACAAAATACACCAGAGAGCAGTTTCGGGTAATGTTTATTTGATAATCTAGATTCTACACTGAAAACTCATAGTAACTCAAGTAACTATGGAAAATATACAGAAGAATTGTTTATCAATATTTTGAGGGAGCAAAGTTCTAAAATATTTAAAAATGACAAACGTGTTTGTACTCATGCGCACAACAAGAACCACTAGTGACACCTAGATGGCGCATATTGTCGCTGGTTACATGTTGCAACTAGCATTTCCTATAAATAGTTTAGGATTCCGGACAAACGGCAAGATCATACTTCACAGGATCATTTCTGTAGTATATCTTCACATACTCTACACTCAAATGTGGAGTCGTTGCAACCTCGATGACGAGATTGAGCATTGCAGTCTGAGCGTGAGGAGGATTGAGTTTGGGACTTGTTCTCGAACGAAATCATCGATGATCGTTCACTTGTAACTTTTTGTTGCAAGCAATGGCTGCAACGCAATCTGAGCGGTTGCATTTTATAATAAATAAAAAGAGATTATAAGTTTTTTTGTTGTGATTTCATAACCTACACGTAATGTTCTGTATAGCTATGTGTCAGATTAGTTATATTATTACACAAGTTTTATAAGACGTCAAATTGGCGCATGAGTTATCCAAATGAACGAATGCGCCAATATGTCTTATAAAACGTGTGTAATATACTATTTTTTCTACTTTGCGTCATTAATTTTATAAAAATTTAGAAGTATATTAGGTAAAATTCCAATCTAGAGTATTTATGGGTGCAACCGTTGGTAACACTGTCATCTGTCACTTAAATTCAAATATCTGTGAAAAAGTAATTATTGATAATTATTATATACCATCATATACTAGTAGTACGAAACCTAGGATGCAACACGCATGTTTAAATATGTATAAAAATATACATACTTCGCAGTTTGTGCGATACTAAAAAATCAGTTTGTGCTTACTTTTGTGGTTATGTGTATTTTCGTTTGACATGCATTTGATATCAATGTCACCAATCTTAGAAAAAAGTTACTAAAAACGGTGTTACAATTTGCTAATTGTAACACCGAAAACAGTGTTACAATGTGTGCATTGTGAATGCAAAGTAGAAAAAAGTTGATTTTGTTTCCCCAGTTTTGCTATTAACAGAAATATGTTAATGGCAGTGTGTAGAACGTGAATAAAAGAATCAAATGACGAGTTCTGTATACCATGATTAGTTAATCTATTACTTGAACACACCAAAAAAAAAAGATTTCCTTCTCGGAATTTCGATTTGTATTCATAAATTTTTGCTTTTACTTTATATTGTTTTGTCTGGCACTAAATGGCAGAACCACTCTTGACATTGTATTGTTCATTAGACTATTAGCAATATTGTTAGTTTCATCAAGATTGCATAATTATTTTAAAACTATAACTTTTGAAAAACGAAGCCTCAACGAACGAAAGAGTCGCCGCCCTGGTGGTAGAAATTTGAATTAAACAACTCGGGGTAAAAAACGCCATCTACATTCGCCTGTTCAGGCGGATACTGTTCACACCGCGTCCCTCTATCGATCAGGCCAGTAACTAAGATGTCGATTGTCGGCAATTGTCGGTGATAGTCGGCGTGCGTCGGAACGTTTGTAAACAGAGCGCCAAATCTAACCTATAATTTAAGTGGTGACATATCATAGGCACATCTCAATCGCGTAAAGCATGACAGGCTATAGAACTAATAATATTTGTTAATGTACGAGTTTAGCTTTGTAGGTTGATGGAAACATTGTCAAACGACGTTTTCACTGCTGTTTTGGAGCTATACCTTTAAAGGTTAAAACAAAATATCTACGAAATGTCACAAGTAACAAATGCTGGACCCAAACAACAATTGATCACTAAATATTGCAGTGGTACAGACGAAGACTCCCCGATTAAACGAAATGTAAAAATAACCTCAAAAAAGTCATCACTGGCCAAACCCAGGCCTTTAAGTTCTACAAAATCAAAACCTGGTACCTCAAAAACAGAAATTAACAGCCCAGTTTTACGAGAATGGCTTAAAAAGCCGACAAAACCCAACAAAACATCACCGAAAAAACCAAAAAAGATGACAAAGTTTAACCGTAACGATAGTTTTGAAGAGGAATGCAGAAAGAATGACCTTAAAATGGGTTCATTGTTAAAAACCATTCAGCAAAACGCAAAGTATATAAAGTGCATGGATGAAATTCGGGAAATGGACAAACACTGTCAGAAAAGACACTTCTCCGAGCGCTTATTTGAAGAAAGTACAGTTAAAAAACCATTGGATTGTTACGAAATGACAGACGAGGAAATCAAAGAAGCGTTGCATAACAATTTGGATTATTTAACTGCGATAAAAGACGGGACCATTCCGAATCGAAGGCACGATTTATTCACTCAAAGAAGACGTAATTTGACTTTGAAGAATGCGATGACTTATAATGTTAGTATGATTGCTTTCAAAACAGAGCATAAGAAGTATTTAGCGGATAAATTATCGGGGATTTTTTGTGGAAACGGGGATTATTACTATTATGAGGTGCTTCTGCCCGAATTATGTTTGAAGATTTTTATGGATAGGTATAATATGAGTTACGACGAAGCTTACAAATACTTGGACGAGGCCCCCGTTGTTGAATAACATTCCTAGTATTAATTAATTGTAATGTTACTTTGTTTTTGTTGTTTTTTTTTCTATGAGTTCTACATACTTACTACCTTATTGTATAAAGTTGATTAAATATTTATAATAATTATAGACCTTGTTTACTGATGAATTATGGTTATTAGATTAGTTTCAAACTAAGAAGAGCACAGTTGTATATGCAACCAATCATACCCAGTGTATGGTTTATAAATTGCCTGTGTATATTTGGTTGCATATACAACTGTGCTCTTCTTAGTTTGAAACATCTATAATATCCACTACGTGTACCGACTAGTACTCTAGAACTAGTCGGAAAGTAAAAAAGCACTGAATATAGCTATTTTTGCATTATTTTCATACTTTGGAATGTCTTTTTTTCCGAACCTTTTAAGATAGAGAATATCCAACAGCACAGTTGGAATCAGTACTGTGAAAAACTGTCTTAACAGACCATACCGTAACCTTAATTGGATCGGAGATAATTTTCATCAAAAAATTTACAACAAACACTCAAATTACAAGAACAAAAATTGCTTTTATCAGTATTTATTTGAGGTTTTCTCGTTCTCTCTCTTCTGGTGGTATGTCCCATGAAGCCCGTTCGGCAACAGAAAAGAAAAAATATATCAAGTGAAATCCCATATTTAGACCGCAATTTATCCAAAATGCCAAAATCCAGCCGTGTATCGTTCCATGATATGGACCATACCCAACAATCAACGGAGCAAAGCAACCAGCCAAACAAGCGATTCCATTGGCGATTGCCATGACCAGTCCAGCAAAATTAGTTGTTATGTCCAGGTGATTTATCTTCAAACTAGCGTAAAAGGGGCCTTTCATCAGATTACTCATAGAGTACATTACCACAGCGGCAATTTTATTACAGCGCATATATCCTGTCGCAATGCAAAACGCACAAGGAAAAACCACACCTAGAATGTGCACAAGAGCTTGTAGCTAATGGAACATCCACAACCAATGCGAAACACTATTGGTCGCGCATGATGTTATAGATGTTTGAAACTAAGGAGATCACAGTTGTAATGCAACCAAATATACGCGGGTCAATCTATAAACCATACACTGGGTATAATTGATTGCATACGTCACGGTGATCTTCTTAGTTTAAGCGTACCAATCAGTGACGTTATTCGTCGATTCCAAAGAACATGATTCCACTTTGCTACGGTCACGTCGACAATTTTACCAGATATAACACTGGAAATCCATAGTAACAGTGAAGGTAAAGAGGTACACAATGATAAAGTGACCATATCCATTTGCAGGATATTGTCCATATACTTTGGAATGTTGGTGACGATTAGGTACAACCAAAAATCAGAGCCCAAACAACCTATTGTTAAGACTATTACGCCCCTATCGGTTAGAATACCCTTCCAAGGAATTTTAAACTTTTTAAACGACACCAAGCTTTCGTCGAGGTAAGCTAGCTCACTATCCGTTACGTGAGGATGTTTCTTGTGACTGTCAAATATGTAAAATAGGGCTAGGGTTATCCAAAGAGCACCGAAAGCCGTCCAGAAGTAATAGCACCATTCCCAGTTGCTCCCAATGTACATGATTTGTCCAGAAACTAAATTTCCCACTGCTATGCCAACGGACGAGGAGGCCATCGAGAAAGCACCCCAAAAACCTCGCTCCTCTTTTGGTATCCACTTTGCCGTTAGTGCACTGATACAAGGATAAACACCGGCCTGAAAGAAACATTAATGTGCCCAAAGAATCATCGAAATCCACTAAATATTAGAAAGGAAAAACACCTGTGCTATGCCCACCACAATTCTGATGGCTAAAACAACCAGCCAGTGTCCATATTTCACTGAAATGGGAGTCACCGCGGTAAGAACGGTGGAAATGACAAGACCGGTGATGTAAACCACCCGCGGGCCAATTACGTCCGCCAGAATACCAGCAGGTATATGAAAAATAAAGTATCCACCGAAAAAACCCATTAGTAGGATTTGTTGCGTTGTTTCGTCCCAGTCCTGTGCTTCACCCTGTATTGGATATAAAAGAATATGAATTTGAGGTATATTTTCCTTATGCACTTTGGCTAGATTCAAAAAAAGATTTCAAAAGGAAGAGAAGTCAACGTGTTAGCCAAAAAGCAGGATTAATTTCTGTGACTATCAATTATGATGATCCGGTCTAGTTGGTTCACTACACGTTGATGGTAACACACTACTCACTCTACCATTGGTGGTGTCGCAGAAATGTTTCCAATTGAGCACTCGTTGGATGCGGATCTCACTTTCATAGAAACCATCTTGGTCATTGCGATATTAAACACTCCACGTTGGCAAAAGGCTATTACAACGCCGAACAGTGACATCAGCATGATCGTTACACGTTGGGGAATGGACCCTGGACATGTAATAAGGTTTATAATGTACCATGTATCTTTGCAATCCGCAGAAAGAAACCTTACAGCAACAACAGATACAGTGTAGCGGCATACAACCGCATTTTGCAGGCATAGTAGTGTAGCTTCCTCGTACCGTTGTTGCAAATATTAGTTCTCATACACATTCCTTACTAAAAATTTGATTTCCCAAATGACATTTGTGACAGTTCTGGTTATTTTTATCCTACGATGTTGGCAAGTGGAAGCGATATACATTTTATATATCTTCCAATCTTCTTATATCTTTTTTTTATGAGAATACATGCTTAAAACAATAAAAAACAAAAAGGGGAGGAAGCTCTAGTGTCGCATAGATGGCGCTTACATTCTCTGACTACATATTACAGATACCATTGAGTATAAGTAGTTTCAACATGCAACACACCGACAAGATCATACTTCACAGGATCATTTCTGTAGTATATCTTCACATACTCTACACTCAAATGTGGAGTCGTTGCAACCTCGATGACGAGATTGAGCGTTGCAGTCTGAGCGTGAGGAGGATTGAGTTTGGGACTTGTTCTCGAACGAGATCATCGATGATCGTTCACTTGTAATTTTCTGTTGCAAGCAATGGCTGTAACGCAATCCGAGCGGTTGTTCTTTATTTATATGTATAAAGAAGCAAATGTTATTGAATTTTTTTTGTTGAAAAATCGTAAGTTGATTTTATCAGCTCCAGGACATTTTGGACGACATTATCAGGACCATAATATCACATAAGTTTTGGTTTTCTATGCAACACAGCAATGCTGCTGCCATTGTATCAAACCAACATATAAAAAAACTAGTTGTTTTTGTTGTTTGTTGATCATCCACAACATTGAACATTCTTCTTACTTCTTTTTATATCCCCCCATATATTATTATCTTTTCATCCATTAATTCTTCCAGCTTAAAATCTTTTTGAGCACAGATTATATTTCTGACTTTGACAGTTCGACTTCCTGTCAAAATTGTTTTTTTTTGACATACTTAACCTTGAAAAAATCCGCTTGACAAACGTGGAGTAATCAACAGGTCGTCATCACAAAAGTTCAGCGAACCGCTAGCGCTGCTTTCAACTAATGACAGTTCAATAGTTGACAACTGCTGGCAACCGTTGAGTTAGCTGAAGGCGCCCAATATTCGAGGGCGAATGTAATCAATATCCAGTTTGTACTAGCTACTGGGTTACTTTGGTTGATACCGGTTAGTGGTTAATAATAGATGGCACTGTTAATGTCTCGTGACAATATGTGCGTCGTCCGAGTATAAGAGGGCGGGATGGCGGATGAGAAAGCATACTTACCTGGTGTAGGGGTTACCATGATCAATAAGGCGGTTCCCCCGAGGTGAGGCCTTTCCATTGCACTACGGTTGGGCTGACCCTTGCGATTGCCCCTAATGCGGGCAACTCGGGCACGTAATTTTTGGTAGTCGGGACTGCGTACGCGCTATCCCGGATAATTATAATCAAAGCATAAATTATCTGATAACCACTAGCTATTTCAGGAAGAGTTTGAAAAGGAGTACGGTAAAATATGCAAGACAAAATTGATTTTCCGTCCAAATTGACGATTTTAATAATTGTTAGAAACTTTTCAAAATGTTTATTTTTGACATAATTATTTTTGACGTCATAAACCCCTACTTTTGACTCTGCATTGTTCAGTCACGAGCGTATGTAGAGGGCGCTAACATCGGCGCATTAGTCGGGATAAAATTTAAGTTAACTTCAGTGAAGTATATGACTTTAATTACTCTGACGAGCATTTATAAGTATTTTCGGAACCCTTATTGAAAAAAGATGTATACAGATTATAAGGGCCAACCCCTGGAAGAAAGCGAAAAATTATTTGCAGCAGAAAAATGTGACTATATGTGAATTTATTAATAAAAACGGTTTGTTTTGAGGTTCGATCCGCAATATGTCGAACTTAAACACAATATGATTCCTTTACTGTACGCTCAACTTCAGTTATTCGTGTACAAATTTTCTTTTAGAAAATGCATTGAACACACCTTTCTTTAGTCTTTAGACATTTTTGCCAATTTTTAGTACACGTCGCCACTCACTGTGTAACCTTTTCTCTTTAGGAAACATGTGAAATGGCAAGCCCTCGCTGTGATATGAATTGCATTGTGGAACGCAACAATAAGTCTTACTTCTGCTGCTTCTTTTTCGTCGTTGTTCTTCTTTTAAATTTAAATACCGCCGAAATTGTACATAAGTCCTCGTTGAGGCGAGTTGAATCAGTACTGTAAAAACTGTATTAGAGACCATACCATAATAGCATCGGGGATAGTTTTCATCAACTAGCCAAAATGTTACAATAAACACTCAAATTATAAAAACACAAATTGCTTTTATCACTGTATTTATTTGACGTTCTCTCGTTCTCTCTCTTCTGGTGGTATGTCCCATGAAGCCCGTTTGGCAACAGAAAAGAAAAAGAATATCAGGTGAAATCCCATATTTAGACCGCAATTTATCCAAAATGCCAAAATCCAGCCGTTTATCGTCCCATGATACGGACCATACGCAACAATCAACGGAGCAATACAACCAGCCAAACAACCGAATCCATTGGCGATTGCCATGACCAGTCCAGCAAAATTAGTTGTTATATCCAGGTGATTTATCTTCAAACTAGCGTAATAAGGTCCTTTCATCAGATTACTCATACAGTACATTACCACAGCGGCAATTTTATCACAGCGCATATATCCTGTCGCAATGCAAAACGCACAAGGAAAAACCACACCTAGAATGTTAGTTAACATGAGTTTGTAATTTATGGAACGTCCACAACCAATGCGAAACACTATTGGTCGCGCATGATGTTAGAGATGTTTGAAACTAAGAAGATCACTGTTGTAATGCAACCAAATATACGCGGGTCAATCTATAAACCATACACTGAGTATAATTGGTTGCATATGTCACGGTGATCTTCTTAGTTTAAGCTTACCGATCAGTGACGTTATTCGTCGATTCCAAAGAACATGATTCCACTTTGCTACGGTCACGTCGACAATTTTACCAGATATAACACTGGAGATCCATAGTAACAGTGAAGGCAAAGAGGTACACAATGACAAAGTGACCATATCCATTTGCAGGACATTGTCCATATACTTTGGAATGTTGGTGAGGATTAGGTACAACCAAATATCCGAGCCTAAGGAACCTATTGATAGCACTATTACGCCCCTATCGGTTAGAATACCCTTCCATGGAATTTTAAACTTTTTAGACGCCACCAAGTTTTCGTCGAGGTAAGCTTGTTCACCATCCGTTACGTGGGGATGTTTCTTGTGACTGTCAAATATGTAAAATAGGGCTAGGGTTATCCAAAGGACACCAAAAGCCGTCCAGAAGTAATAGCACCACTCCCAGTTGCTCCCAATGTACATGATTTGTCCAGAAACTAAATTTCCCACTGCTATGCCAACGGACGAGGAGGCCATCGAGAAAGCACCCCAAATACCTCGTTCCTCTTTTGGTATCCACTTTGCCGTTAGCGCACTGATACAAGGATAAACACCGGCCTAACAGAAGTTAATTTACTCAGAGCATCATCAAAATCCAGTGGCGTAGCAATAGGGTGTGCAAGGTGTGCAGCCTACACGGGCCCACGGCCAAAAGGGCATCGAGGCGGGCCATGGGGCCCCTCGAAAATGTCTTAATTGTGTCTCCATAATAAAATCTTAAAGAGTTTAATCGTTTGGTTTGTGTATTTCGTCGCTTCAGAGCAGAACTACCCTATCTCCAAATATGGCAAAAATTGGGTTTATACATTCATATCATTAAGAAATAAAACAAATTTAAAAACATCATTTCCTGTAAAGTTCAATTTGCAGAGTTAGGTTACTTCTGCTCTGAAGTGACGATTAGTTTTCAGAAAGAGATAGTATGAAATCATCCCTGTGTACTATTGGTAAAATACGCATAAATTGTCTCTATAAGCATCATCATTTTTACCTTTTAACATTCTTGTAACGGCGTCATTAATCATTAATAATTAGATTTAAATTGTGTGTGCAACAGTGAACATAAAGTGCGTTTGAAGCTATTGATAAAATTTTTGTTTGCAAACAATTATCCTCCTTCATATTTGTTGAAGCACTTGTGTTGACAAGTGTATCGCAATTTTTTATTATTAGTTATTTTTATTTAAAAGAATCTGTGTGACAATATTTTTTAGCGTTGCTGATTTTGGGTTATCTATATCACTATGAAATTTTGTGACCTTGTCATTCTCTCTTGTCTCTTCTCTAATAAGGATTGTTAATTTATCGATTTTGGTAATTTCTTGGGTGCTGTTAAGAATGTTTGAAAAAAAAACGGCACTTTATCGAAAATACTTTTTTTAACTCTATTTTTTTTAAGTTGGGTGCTAGTATTTTACTTTTCGCGCATACGCCTGATGTTGATATGCTAGTGGAGTTTGTCATGTTTCTCCTTTGCCTCTTTATATTGTATACAATGATTTTTTGAATTTGCTCTTATTTGCGGCGTTTTTTTTTGTATGTCTTTTGGGTCATTCACTCCTTGCTACGCCACTGTCAAAATACACTAAATATTAGAAAAGTTCATACCTGTGCTAAGCCCACCACAATTCTGATGGCCAAAACAATTAGCCAGTGTCCATATTTCACTGAAATGGGAGTCACCGCGGTAAGAACGGTTGAAACGACAAGACCGGAGATATAAACCACCCGCGGGCCAATTACGTCCGCCAGAATACCAGCAGGTACATGAAAAATAAAGTATCCACCGAAAAAACCCATTAGTAGGATTTGTTGCGTTGTTTCGTCCCAGTCCTGTGCCTCACCCTGTATTGGACATAAAAGAATATAAATTTGAGGTATATTTTCCTTATGCACTTTGGCAAGATTCAAAAAAAGATTTCAAAAGGAAGAGAAGTCAACGTGTTAGCCAAAAAGCAGGATTAATTTCTGTGACTATCAACTATGATAATCCGGTCTAGTTGGTTCACTACACGTTGATGGTAACACACTACTCACTCTACCATTGGTGGTGTCGCAGAAATGTTTCCAATTGAGCACTCGTTGGATGCGGATCTCACTTTCATAGAAACCATCTTGGTCATTGCGATATTAAACACTCCACGTTGGCAAAAGGCTATTACAACGCCGAACAGTGACATCAGCATGATCGTTACACGTTGAGGAATGGACCCTGGACATGTAATAAGGTTTATAATGTACCATGTATCTTTCCATTCCGCAGAAAGAAACCTTACAGCAACAACAGATACAATGAAGTGGCTTACAGCCGCATTTTGCAGGCATTGTAGTGTCGTTTCCTCGTACCTTTGTTACAAATATTAGTTCTCATACACATTCCTTACTAAAAATTTGATATCCCAAATGACATTTGTGACAGTTCTGGTTATTTTTATCCTACGATGTTGGCAAGTGGAAGCGATATACATTTTATATATCTTCCAATCTTCTTATATCTTTTTTTTTATGAGAATACATGCTTAAAACAATAAAAAACAAAAAGGAGAGGAAGCTCTAGTGTCGCACAGATGGCGCTTACAGTCTCTGGCTACATATTACAGATACCATTGAGTATAAGTAGTTTCAACATGCAACACACCGACAAGATCATACTTCACAGGATCATTTCTGTAGTATATCTTCACATACTCTACACTCAAATGTGGAGTCGTTGCAACCTCGATGACGAGATTTTGAGCGTTGCAGTCTGAGCGTGAGGAGGATTGAGTTTGGGACTTGTTCTCGAACGATATCATCGATGATCGTTCACTTGTAACTTTCTGTTGCAAGCAATGGCTGTAACGCAATCCGAGCGGTTGTATTTTATATGTTCAAAGAGCAAATGTAGATTGGTATTGATTCTTTTTTTGTATCGACATAAATGACGAAGGCGATTGTTGATTGTTGATCATGCACAACATTGAACATTGATTGAACTTCTTTTCATATCCACAATTATTTCATCCATTATTATTGCAACTTAAAATCTATTTGACCACTGATTATATTTATACGGATTATATTTCTGACTTTGACAGTTTGACTTCTTGTCAAAATTGTTTTTTTGACATACTTAACCTTGAAAAAAATCCGCTTGACAAACGTGGAGTAATCAACAGGTCGTCATCACAAAAGTTCAGCGAACCGCTAGCGCTGCTTTCAACTAATGACAGTTCAATAGTTGACAACTGCTGGCAACCGTTCAGTTAGCTGAACGCGCCCAATATTCGAGGGCAAATGTAATCAATACCCGGTTTGTATTAGCTGCTGAGCTACTTTGGTTAGTACAAGTTAGTGGTTAGTAGATGGCGCTGTTAGTTTCTCGTCACAATATGTACGTCGTCCAAGTATAAAAGGGCGGAATGGCGGACGAGAAAGCATACTTACCTGGCGTAGGGGTTACCGTGATCAATAAGGCGGTTCCCCCGAGGTGAGGCCCTTCCATTGCACTACGGCTGGGCTGACCCTTGCGATTGCCCCTAATGCGGGCAACTCGGGCGCGTAATTTTTGGTAGTCGGGACTGCGTACGCGCTATCCCGGATAATTATAATCAAAGCTTAATTATACTAGCTAATTAATTAATATGTGTTCAAATTTTCTGATAATCAACAGTTATTTTGGAAAGCGTTTGGCGTGCGTGGTCACTTGATTTCTGGTAATGGCAAACTTCTTTGTCGCTTATTTCTTATTTCAAACACAGGGTGGAAATTTTAAGAAATAATAAATCTAATTTTAAAACACGACTCCGTTAATGTTGCATGTGCTATCGCTGTGTGCTTAAGATTGTGGGTATAAAACTGCTACATTTAAGGATGAGTCCTGACTATAATCTTAACTACAGAGAATATTTGGGTTCACAATATTTCCTCAAACGTTTGCTGTAGTCTGGAGTCATCCTCAGAAGCATCTTTGTGCAGTGTCAAGATGCTATCGAGAGCGTAGAGTGTAGACTATCAAAATTTCAGCTACAAATAAAGAATGTCTTGGGCGGCCCTCACCCAAATTTCCACTACATCGTTTGCACAATGAAATGTCTGAACACTTTTTCAATTTTGTAAGCCACTCTGGACTCTACCTAACGTCAGACATAAGACATTAAAGCTGGGCGTATACATGCAGTTCCCTGATTAGGTTTCCTGATCAGGAATTCAGATTCGGGGAATCTGATTGCACGACCTTACATACAAAATGATGACCCAGGCGCATACTATTCTTATCTTTTCCATTCTGAAAAGATAAGAATAGTGTGCAGAAGCAGGAAACCGGATGTATGCGCCAAGCATCAGGTTCCCCGAATCTGAATTCCTGATCAGGAAACCTAATCAGGAAACCGCATGTTTGCGCCCAGCTTATCATGATGACATTAAATGTCATGTCATGTCAATCAATGGCACTGACGTCAAACTAGATTCTAGAAGAAAATATTGTCTACAGACCCGGATGTAATGAGTACGCTCGTCTTCCTGAAATAGTTTAAACGGTATCTAAAAATTTATGCTTTGATTATAATTATCCGGGATAGCGCGTACGCAGTCCCGACTACCAAAAATTACGCGCCCGAGTTGCCCGCATTAGGGGCAATCGCAAGGGTCAGCCCGACCGTAGTGCAATGGAAGGGCCTCACCTCGGGGGAACCGCCTTATTGATCACGGTAACCCCTACGCCAGGTAAGTATGCTTTCTGCGCCGCAGCCCAGCCTATTTATACTCCGACAACGCACAAATTGCGACGAGGGATAACAGCACCATCTAATAACCAGTAGCTAGCATTAATTAAACATTGATTAAAATACCTACTATACTGCAGCACAGAAAAACCATAACAACATAATGAGTAATGATAATAATGTCATGTTTACATCAAATCCTACTGGATACCTTTAATTTTCAGAGAATTTTTTTTATTTAAAGTATGTAAGTCTATGTGTCAAACTTTCAACAACATTATGGTTCATTAAATAAAAGAAAAGATCTCCCCACATGCTAGGCCACACCTACCCTACAGAAATCATAAACTCGATGCAACATAATAAAAGACGTTTTAGGTTCTAGTTCATGTAAAAGACAATTTGCCCAGCTCTTTGCGATTCATGTTCAATAGACAAGAAGACACCATCAACCAAAACACAAGTCACATTACCCACCCACCAATAATTGCTCTTTAAATTTATAAAATACAACCGCTCGGGTTGCGTTACAGCCATTGCTTGTAACATAAAGTTACAAGTGAACGATCATCGATGATTTCGTTCGAGAACAAAGTCCCAAACTCAATCCTCCTCACGCTCAGACTGCAACGCTCAATCTCGTCATCGAGGTTGCAACGACGATGAGTAATGATAATAATGCCATGTTTACATCAAACCCTACTGGATAACTTTAATTTTCAGAGAATTTTTTTTAATTTAAAGTATGTAAGTCTATGTGTCAAACTTTCAACAACATTATGGTTCATTACATAAAAGAAAAGATCTCCCCACATGCTAGGCCACACCTACCCTACAGAAATCATAAACTCGATGGAACATAATAAAAGATGTTTTAGGTTCTAGTTCATGCAAAAGACAATTTGCTCAGCCCTTTGCGATTCATGTTCAATAGACAAGAAGACATCATCAACCAAAACACTAGTCACATTACCCCACCCACCAATAATTGCTCTAAATATTTATAAAATACAACCGCTCGGATTGCGTTACAGCCATTGCTTGTAACATAAAGTTACAAGTGAACGATCATCGATGATTTCGTTCGAGAACAAAGTCCCAAACTCAATCCTCCTCACGCTCAGACTGCAACGCTCAAACTCGTCATCGAGGTTGCAACGACTCCACATTTGAGTGTAGAGTATGTGAAGATATACTACAGAAATGATCCTGTGAAGTATGATCTTGGCGTTCTGCTGATCGTTGAAACTACTTATAGCTAATGCTAGGTTCGATATGTGATTAAAGCATATAAGTGCCATCTAGGTGACGGTAGCGCTTCTGCTTCTTGTGTAAATGTTTAGAAATAATTTTAAGAGCCCCACGTTAGCCGCCAACTTGACAATATAATGCCCAATATATTGTAATGTATTTTACATCTCATATCTTTATTTTCATTATTAGTCTACCAAACATACACAAAATATATACATGAATTAGACTGAAGTTAGGAAAGTACTGTATTAAAAAAAATCAAACAACTGTACAACAAAAGTTGTACGGGTTTGATGGAGACAGTCCACCTGGGCCCACGTGGGCCGCCACATTTGCAGTACCACGCAGGCGCGCGATAACAAGTAGCACATAATACCGCTAGCGCAATGCAGATGACGCTTGTTGACTTTCATCACATAATTTACCATACGTTACCTACATCACCTGTAAGATTTCGGTCATAAGGCAAGATCATACTTCACAGGATCATTTCTGTAGTATATCTTCACATACTCTACACTCAAATGTGGAGTCGTTGCAACCTCGATGACGAGATTGAGCGTTGCAGTCTGAGCGTGAGGAGGATTGAGTTTGGGACTTGTTCTCGAACGAAATCATCGATGATCGTTCACTTGTAACTTTTGTTGCAAGCAATGGCTGTAACGCAATCCGAGCGGTTGTATTTTTATATATAAAAAGCATTTTACATACATTATAATGCCTTTTGGTTTTATATTTTCTCAACTGTTGTAGCTTGTTGTTAAATAACTTTTTTTTTACGGGGTCAATATCGTAAGCCGCCTAACTCTGTTTTCCTATGATGTGTGATAAGAAACTAGTCACTCACTAAACTAGTGACTAAGAAAACCATAAGAAAACATTAACATATCACAAAGAAAGCAACTGTTATAAAATTGAGTTATACTATCAGGAATCTGACAAGATGGGAGGGGCCTTTTTCTTATTTGGCTGATTGAACGAACCGTTCATGTTATGGGTTTTCTATGCGACAGTATTCGGTCCATCAATCAATGTTGTATTAGTGGTAGCTACTAGTAATTAGATGGCGCTGTTATTCGCTCGTTAGAATATGTACGCTGTCTGAGAATAAAAGGGCAGGGTGCCGGACGAGAAAGCATACTTACCTGGCGTAGGGGTTACCGTGATCAACAAGGCGGTTCCCCCGAGGTGAGGCCCTTCCATTGCACTACGGTCGGGCTGACCCTTGCGATTGCCCCTAATGCGGGCAACTCGGGCGCGTAATTTTTGGTAGTCGGGACTGCGTACGCGCTATCCCGGATAATTATAATCAAAGCAAAAATTAATACTTATTTTGGTGGCACCCACAACCTGTATCTCCTGATCCTGATGTAATAATAATCACAAGCTATATTTTTCTTATAGGTTTCTGGGGTTTGTGTGAGAAGTAAAATTTAATTAGAGTTAATTGTGTCAAGTGAAATTTGTAAGATATTTATGTTGTCCGCTTAATAGGAACCTTATTCAAAAGACGACAAGTGTCTGTATAGTAAAATATTGTTTTCTTTTCTCATGTTTAATTGAAATAAATTGCTGTAAAGGAGGTATAGATAGCTCTGAAATTTACAATGACATCAGTAAACAGAAAAAACGTGCGATTCGCGTATGTAAAATTGTAATTTCAGATAATAATAATTGGCGTCCAACGTGGGGCTATCTTAGTTGTTAATACGCTTGCACACAATGCAAGAACCGCTACTCGGCTACTGTCACATAGATGGCGCTTTATGTCGCTGGGGACATGTTGCAACTAACATTGCGTATAAATACTTTGAGATTCCGCCCAACCGGCAAGATCATACTTCACAGGATCATTTCTGTAGTATATCTTCACATACTCTACACTCAAATGTGGAGTCGTTGCAACCTCGATGACGAGATTGAGCGTTGCAGTCTGAGCGTGAGGAGGATTGAGTTTGGGACTTGTTCTCGAACGATATCATCGATGATCGTTCACTTGTAACTTTTGTTGCAAGCAATGGCTGTAACGCAATCCGAGCGGTTGCAAATTTTATATCAACGAAGATAACAACGCGTACAATCAAATAAATCTATGTCTGGTAATAATAGCCACTTTATTAGCTATGATTTCTTAGCCTATTTCTTAAATCACACCCACCCATAAATAAAAATCCATAAAAATTTCTGTTGGAATTTGATTGTAACCAAGTTATGTAGAACTTTCTGTCATAGGAGACAAAGTGTTAATGTCATCCTACCTTTGAGGAAGAAGGGTTGTAAAGAAGACACAATATAATAAGAAAAAACCGTATAATATGAATTATCATTACTTTAATAAATAAACATTACTAAATACAGTAGTATTATGTAGTAGTAAAGATACAAATTACGCCAGGTAATGAAACTCAGGCTCCTAGGACACGTGCACTGTTTAAGGTATATTATTTAATATTATGTAACCAAGTAGTAATCTATATCCTGTACTGTTGAACAGCGCCGACAGGAATTTTCCGATTACCGTTCCTCCAATATCACAGTTTCTTTTGGGCATAATTTCAAATCCTGTAGTGTACGTACATCATCCAAGCTCGTCAACTACAACAAAAAAACAAACCAATTAACACAATCCCAAAATAACTAACTAAAGAAATAATAACACTCACGTCTCTCCTAGGCCAGCTAGATATAACTTTATACTCGCTGCTCGGATAACCTTGCACTGTTAAATAATCCAATAAAATCTAAAAAAAAAAATCACAAAATATTAATTTTTTATACCGGTCATAAATAGAAAATAACAGACCCTTAACGGAGTGTTCGCTAAAAACCGTCTCTCCAAATTATCACCATTCGGCAAACGGAATCGAATCTGTGTGATCCCGTCTCCGTGATCGGGCAGTGGCTCTGGAGGTAAACTCGCTTCAACTTGCTTGCGGTACGCCTCCTTCGTCGCCATACGCTCCGATCTTTCCGTTTCTATGCGATTTCGTTCTCTTTCTTCCGCTTCGGCTAATTCACGTCTTGCCTGTTCTTTTGCTCTGAAAATTTACGTGTTTTATCAACAAATCTTGTCAAGTTTAACCTCAACAATACGTTTAATTGACAATCTATAATATTTTCCATGACACACTGTTTTTATTGAATTGAAATCGCCTGAACTAGAGAATGTAGATGGCGCTATTTATTCCGAAATGTTTAATTCAAATTTCCACCACCAGAACGGCGACTCTTTCGCTTGTTGAGGCAAATTAGTATAATTTTTGAATATTAGTATAAATTTCTTTACCTATCGGCTTCTAAACTTTCCCTGTACGCCATATCCTGCTCCCATTTGACCATTTCGCGTTCCGCCCTCTCCTGTTCTTCCTTGATCTCGACTTTCTGTTGCTCGCTGAACATATCGACCGCCTCTATTAAACTCGATAGTAATTCATTCACACCCACATTACCTGCAAGAATAATAACAAAATTGGGTAAAAACAATAACATGATTAATAATAAAAAAAAAAAAAATACGACATACCGTAGACGACGTTATAAATATCTGTTGATGATCTAATCTTGATTATGATGATGATGGCCGGTAATTTATCAACGGGGATGTCCCGAAGCGACATGCCCGCCGTCGAGCCCATGCAAAGGCTGACGGAGCGCTGCAGTCGGGCGCGGTTTGATTCGAACGTCAGATCCCAGCCCCAGAACACAAAGTTCCTCTCGATTATCTGCATGACGCTCTCCACCCCTAATAGCTGACTGCAGAAGACGTTCGTGAGGACGCTGGCGTCGTGGTGCAGGTATATGCCTAGTATTTTGCGCTGCGGACGCAAATTATTCATTAATTAATGAGATTAGAAATATTTTGCACTATTGATAGAAAATTGACATCTCAATTAAATATTTGACTAATTTTGATTTTTGATTAACAAATTCTGTAATGTTTAATGAATTTTGATGATTCTTTCAAGCAAATTATTTAGACATAATCTTTCTAACTAATTTAATATTTTTGTGAGCATAAAATTCATTAAAATTAATATATAAAAAACTTCAAACTTCCAATAACTCTGTAACATTAAATAATTATTTTATTTATTTGTAACGTACGTCTCTAGCAGGTTTCTGACATGCTTCCTTTAGGGCATCGTCCAGGGTGCCTTGGTAGAACTGTGGGTGTATTGGACCGTAGCGGGCTGTGAACCTTTCTACAAAACTTATGCTACCCACTATTTCGTCTTCTATCACTTCAGGAACTGCAAGAGAATCGATTTTTTGATAAATACTTTGCTTCGGTCTGAACTGTTACAAAATATTATGGTTTGTACAAAATAAAACTTAGAATTTCTTGTTGAAAAAAAGCTTTAAGTTTGAAGTCTACCCCCTGATATAATACACAAATATGTGGTACCGCTCATCCCATTGATATATATATATATTGATATATATATATATATATATATATATATATATATATATATATATATATATATATATATATATATTTAAAATCACTGCAGGATCAGATGGTGTCAGACTCTAGTCAGAAAGTAAAAATTGGCGTAACTTACTCAATGGTTCAACACGTTTAGTCGCGACGTTATCCACAAAGAAGTCATCGTCAACGGTAAACGATTCCGACGCGTCCTCGAACTCCTCATCGTCGCTGTCAATTTGAACTATATTTGAGCTGCTCGGTCTTTTCTCTCTCGTATGATTCACTGTGTTGTTTTGCCGCACCGTCAATTCATGTTCAGGATAACTGTAAATAAAAATATACTTAAAAATATCAATCATCGCTTTATTATAGCATATAATATGCTGTATATTATTACTATTATATCTATAAAAACTACTACTATTCTACTCTAACCTCAAACAAATAACACTTTAACAGTTGACAGTAGCGCCATCTATTTTGACAGTATTAATATTAGGAATGAATAGCGCCCTCTACATTAATTTGTTCAAATAAACTGTCAAACTTTTTTGTTTTATGAAAACTATTACCATTATATAAAAACCATCACAAAACCATCCACGTACGTCCGAAAAAATAAAAACCGCAAAAACAAAAAATAACTTAAGTCATCGCAAGGAAACATTTAGGTTAGAATAACGTATCGCGCGAGGGTAAATGAACGTTGCATTCTCACGGGTATCGGATAGCAGACGTTTACTTACTTTATGCCGGACAACGCTAACATGCTATGATCGTCTATATTCGGGGGCCAGCCGGTCCACACCTGATTGCGGACGTGTATGTTCGTGTACGAGTACACGTCCGTTTTCACCCATAGTATCGTGGTCGTGCCGGGATAGTTAATGCAATACTCTTTACTGTTGTCGGACAGATTTTTTATCTTGAGCGTGTACTTTCCCTTCAACCGTTCTGTTACATCGTTACTACAAAAACAACAACACTATACTTTAGTTTAACGAAAACTTTGTATTCCTTCAAATTTGATGTTATTATTTTACTCTAACCTCAAATAAATAACACTTTGACAGTAGTAATACGAGTAGCGCCATCTATTTTGACAGTATTAATATTAGGAATGAGTAACGCCCTCTACATTCATTTGTTCAAATAAACTGTCAAACTTGTTCGCTTTACGAAAACTATTACCATTATATAAAAACCATTACAAAACCATCCACGTACTATGTATTCCTTCAAATTTGATGTTATTATTTTACTCTAACCTCAAATAAATAACATTTTGACAGTACTAATACGAGTAGCGCCACCTATTTTGACAGTATTCATATTAGGAATGAGTAGCGCCCTCTACATTCATTTGTTCTAACAAACTGTCAAACTTTATTTTTATGAAATAATAGAAATATCTTACTCTTTATCTGCTGAGAGGCCTCCATTAGTTGGTTTAATCGTAAGGTTAAGTGCATTTTCTGCCGGTAACATAAGCACCTTGACGGGAGTGTTTTCGTACTGTGCTAATCGTGCCCAACCAGATAGTAACTGTTGACACGGAGGTATACTCAACTCTTGACATAATTTAACCTTTATATCAGCTAAAAAAAAATAGAAAACTAGAAATTATATCGATAAAAACACCAAAACGATTACTTACCCACTGTCCCTGTGTCGGGTATATCGATATTTATAATTCTTTCGCCGAATTGAACGTTAAATCTGACGGTTTTCGGCCGTGTGTTTGAAACTGAAGACGACGTTGACGGTTGGTGTAGCGTATTACTGAAATTATTATCCAGTAACGGCATACTGCGTGCTCGCGAGTGAACGCTATGGCCGGCGGCGGCACGATCGGTAATCGATTCGACGGGGCTACCTGGGACGTCGATAACTTCGGAAACCATCTCGACATCGGGCGCTGGATCGTGATGGAATGATTGAGATTCTGCCGGCATGACTTCGTTTACGGATCTCTGCAAGTGTCAAATTTTTTTAAAGTGCCATGCTGTACGGACAAGTATCGAAGAATACAAAGAATTGGTACTTACCACGAGGTCCCAATTGTTTGAATCCAGGATTTCAATAGCCTTTGTGACATCCTCCATGCCCGTGCATGCCTAGAACATAGAGAAAATTCCCTTTGTACTTTCTAGATGGTATTGTCATTCATCTAACCTATCGCACGAAGAATCACAACGCGCTCGTGGTCGTTATTTCGCGATTCACCTACCTGAAAGTCGGCCAGAATTTCGTCTCTATCCTTGGACATTATATAGAATTGTTTGGAACTTAATTATTTCAACAAAACAACGTTGTTTCGGAATAATCAGAGGACATACAAAACACACAATTTTGACGCAAGCGCGCTCTGTGTTTGCTTCTGATTGTCACCTTGTCACTGTCAGACCAACCAAATCAAGCGGTGTGAGCGAAATAGCCTATAGCAGATTGAGAGAGTGAAACTGATGCAGCGTGAGAGAAACCGATGCAAAGACACCTATCGGAGACAAAACTCAATAATCACAAAATTCAATTTATCACAATTTTCCACACTCCAAAATCGCGATAATTCCAAGCCTCTGTGAACAGAGGATGCAAGAATTCTCAGAAATAAAAATTCTATAACGATTTTCTATTAATTTGTGAATAGAAAAGTATGTTTTCCATCCTATTTCCAACACTTCCAGTTTTCAAATTTATACTGGTGTTAACTGTCAAACCGAATTACCGAACAGATGGCGCTGTGGCTGCAACTGTCAACACGGTGACACGGGTGACCGGACAGATGGCGCTGTTAGTTGAGGGTTGGGTTATTTGTTGACGTTCCTGAACTTGGAAATTTATTTTTATTGTAGCTTGGCTTAATTTTTTATTAATTAGATGATTACGAATGTGTTTAGCAAGTTTTTGCAACCAAAAATACTGTACAACGTGGTAAGTGTATCTGTTAAGCTAACTTGTAAACATAACCCTAAAATTTTAGTTTATAACAACATTGGTTGGCTTGTCTTGGTATCACGCAATCATTCTCGGACGGTATTTTAATAAAGATACTTGCTGAGGATGCCCTTAACAGCTGATACCATTGCTGCACAGCAAATCCAAGAACGATTAAAATCCTTGCACCAATTAGTGCAAGAAACCGAAAAGAAACGACAACAAAGTGAAAATGGCATCAACACTCTCATGTCAAAACTGCAAAGTTCTCCAGAGGAAAAGGCCACCCAACATTTCCAGGTACCGTTGCATTAATCATCTTCCAGTAAACAAAACTAACCCTAAAACTAATATGTTTGTCAATCGTCAGGTAAAATTGAAAGGTTTATACAAAAACGCGATAACGCACGCCGAACAGGAGGAAGACGTGTTACGGAAGGCGTTACAGAAAATCACCGAGATCCGAAATATCAAAAACGAGCGGAGAATTCAGACCCGCCACACCGTTAATAAGGAGACCATACGGTGCGGACCGTGGATGAAAATGCTTCACAGTTCCGCGCAGACTTTGCCTTTGTTTGTCAGTAAAATTGGAGAGAAACCGCCACCTCTGTGCGGGGCTATACCTGCTGATTCTAATTATGTTTCTAAAGTAAGAATAACACTATTAATTTAAAGTTTAAGTCTACAATTTTATGAGTCTTTGATGAAAAAATCATTGAACTTTGGCTGTATTGGATGTTTTTTTAAGGTAGGGGATATGGTAGCTGCCGTGGTTAAGTTACCGGATGGAGATGGTGACTGCATCTTAGCTGAAGTTGTAAGTTACAATCCAACGACCAACAAGTACGAGGTTGACGATATTCTCGAAGAACAGAATCAGAAGAAGAGACATACTTTGAGCAAACGTCGGGTAACTCCTTTGCCGTTGATGCGCGCAAATCCGGAAACCGACGCTGCAGCGTTGTTTCCCCAGGGAACAATGGGTGATTGTTATTTAATATTCAATAAATCATATAACTTTTTCTGGTTGAAACATAACTTTTTCTGGTTGAAACATAACTTTTTCTGGTTGAAACATAACTTTCTGGTTGAAATGTAACTTTTTCTGGTTGAAACATAACTTTTTCTGGTTGAAACATAACTTTCTGGTTGAAATGTAACTTTTTCTGGTTGAAACATAACTTTCTGGTTGAAACATAACTTTTTCTGGTTGAAACATAACTTTCTGGTTGAAATGTAACTTTTTCTGGTTGAAACATAACTTTCTGGTTGAAATGTAACTTTTTCTGGTTGAAACATAACTTTCTGGTTGAAACATAACTTTTTCTGGTTGAAACATAACTTTCTGGTTGAAATGTAACTTTTTCTGGTTGAAACATAACTTTTTCTGGTTGAAACATAACTTTCTGGTTGAAATGTAACTTTTTCTGGTTGAAACATAACTTTCTGGTTGAAACATAACTTTTTCTGGTTGAAACATAACTTTTTCTGGTTGAAACATAACTTTCTGGTTGAAATGTAACTTTTTCTGGTTGAAACATAACTTTTTCTGGTTGAAACATAACTTTTTCTGGTTGAAACATAACTTTCTGGTTGAAATATAACTTTTTCTGGTTGAAACATAACTTTTTCTGGTTGAAACATAACTTTCTGGTTGAAATATAACTTTTTCTGGTTGAAACATAACTTTCTGGTTGAAATATAACTTTTTCTGATTGAAACATAACTTTTTCTGGTTGAATCATAATTTTTTTTTTATTTTAGTTATGGCACTTTATCCTCAGACAACATGCTTTTACAAAGCAATCGTTAATAAGCTTCCCGCAACGCATGTGGACGAATATGAGGTGCTGTTTGAGGACCCCAGCTATCCGGAAGGGTACAGCCCACCTTTGGGAGCAGCTCAACGTTATGTCATTTCTTTGAAGCAGAAATCGAATAAGGCATGACCCTTGTCGTCTGACAAGCTTTTGTCAGACTCAGATGAATCGACTGCAGAATAAGATGATGGACCTATAATTTCAGACAACAAGTTGTGTATTTATGTATATTTGGAACATAAATATTTCGGATTATAGCCAACTCTATTACAAATACTTGACTAAGGGCTGGTTTATTCACCTACACGTAAAGTCCTGTATAGCTATGTGTCTGATATGTTAAATTTTGTTACTGTGTTACAAGTCATTTAAGAAATTTCTGTATTAATGAAAGAAATTAATACAAAAATATAGGCAGGTGAATAAACTAGCTCTAAATACATTTTGATTTAGTAAGATGTAAATGATATGGAATAATAAAAAAGTTGTTTTTCTTATAATCTTTTAACAGTCTAAGCGGCCAATGTCTATGTGGCCAATGTTTTGTGTGACATATTTGATTGGAAAAGAAAAGATTGTCGAGAAAAATTATGTTCAACAGTTCTAAAAAAAATTTTATTTCATACATTACAGGGATTAAGAGGTAATAGTTGTACCTTCTTTACATTTGTAACGTAATCATTCTTCAAACATGGATATTACTAAATATTTTTTGTTCGTTGACGGAATTTACTTTGTGTAAGCTGTTGAGTACCACGCAATTCTACATGAATATGTCTGGGACTGAAAGTCAAATATTGCCATTGTTGTATTTATGGCGATAAAACCAAACTGGTTTCTTAAAAACAATTTTCTGTTGTTCCCACACACCTAGTAAAGCATTAGCAAAAACACTAAGATGCAGTCAGCATGTCCTACTTATCTATACTTTCTCATGAACTAATAATAAAGTGCCATGTTTTGTACTCTACATGGTAGACCTCTACCTTGAAAATTCTATAAATAAAACACGCTGTATTGTAATATGGAGTGACTTTATTGCTAGTACTTGATTTGACTAATCAAATCAAAAACATTAGAAATGCCGAAAAGGTGGACACATACATAAAAAAGTTCAAAATTCTAGTTATGCTTTCGTATAATATTTCTCCATTTTGCCTATAGCCAACCATATATCCTCAGCTAGCAGTTTCGGTACTTCAAAAGCAGCAAAGTGACCACCATCATCGTAATCAGTAGTCTGAATTAGGTTCTTGTAGATGGGTTTTAACAAATAATCAGGAGCATAGAAGAGTTCATGTGCAAATCTAGCACAAGCATATGGTACTGTCACTGGTAAACTGAAAAAAAAAATGGTTTGATTAGCAATTGCCTAGGGACAATTTACGAAATATAGGCCTTATGTTGTACAGAAAAATACTTACTCTAGAATTCCTAGAGCCATCTGTTCTTTATTCATAGTTTCAGCGTAAAGCCTCATGGAAGTTGTTATGGAATTTGTGACCCAATAGATCATAATATTATCTAAGAGATCTACATAGGAATATTTATCCTTTAAACCACCAAAGTCTTGATTTTTTAATTTTGGATTCGTCCAGGTAATAAATTTTTCTAAGATATATGCTGCCAGACCTATTGGTGAGTCGGTTAGTCCAACACCTTCAGTGTCTGGCTTTGTTGCTTGTAAATGCGCATACCCAAGCTCCATCAATATAAAATTAAGAAACGAAGAAATAGAATACAATTTGTCGTGATGTTTTTGGTCAACAATCATTGTGGGATACAAACTACCCAAAAGCCATTTAACAGTCCCCAATTTCGATTGGAAAAGACATAAATTTGAGTGTCCACCCAAAATATTTTCTGGATACAAAGCGCTTAAATGATTCGTTAGAATAGCACCCCAATCTCCTCCCTGTACATAGAATTTCTTATGGTTTAACCTCTCCATAAAATTCTTGAAGACCACAGCCATTTGTGCAGCACCCAGCCCTTTCCTGACAGACCCATCACTAAACCCGTAACCGGGTAGTGATGGAATAATCAACTCAAACACAAAGTCTTGTCCGTTTTTTTCCTTGGTTAACATTGGAATTATCTCATAGAATTCTTTGACTGAGCCAGGCCAACCGTGCAACATTAGAAGAGGTAAAACCTTCAATTTCGAAGGATTGGCAGGTTTGACGTGTATGAAATGTATATCCAAGCCTTGAATATTGGTTTTAAATTGGGGATATCTGTTTAAGTATTTCTCACGTTCTCGCCAGTCGTATTTGGTTTGCCAGAATTGTAAAATCTCTTTTAGTAGGTTTGAATGCATGCCGTAATGTTGGTTTACCCCTTCGAGTGCTGGTGTTAGTTCTCTAGTGTTTTTCAGACGCATTTTCAAGTCTTGTATCACCTAAAATGATGTGTTATTTTGTGTTACGTTGTTGTTGGTTTTAATTGCTATTTTGTCACAAGTTTTCCAAGGGATAACACCCAAAATCAGTATAAAATAAACAGCCAGCTTTATGATTACAACTATGAATTAAGAGTTGTAAATCAAAAGGGTCAAAGTGCCATTTTTATGTTTTTTTGGGGTTTTTATGTCAATAGGTTCTACAGGCCACCCTCAGTAACAATAAAAAGGATCTATGTTAATATCAATTCGGGTTTAGAACGCACAGTATATATACAAAGAGATAAGCTAGAAGACCTAAAGAACATGAGTACTTGTCAGGCGATGCTAAATACTTTAATTCGGACCTTATCCGAAAGTTTGCTTAATACTGAATTAAGTGTCTTAATTAAGTTTTTATTTACATAATCAATAAACAAATACCTTGTATTCTTGTTAATATACCTTTCTTATTGAAATATAAGAGTAGGTGACGCTTAATTTGGTAAAATACCTGATTTATGATTTCTAAATTTCCGGGAGGAAATCATGTCAATGACGATAACGTTGTTAACGTTTCGCACTCTGTTGCAAGAGGCATCTTCAGGACGTAGCAGTACGGAGCTACGACAAGAAGAGAAGAGATTCCCTTCGTAGCTCTCTTATTGTTACGTCCTGAAAGTGCCTGTTGCAACATGTGTGCAAAACTTTGACAACTTTACGTCACTTACGCGGTTTTCTCCCGGAAATCTAGAACTTATTGATTCGGACCGCGGAAGTCTCCAATCTAAATATACCTGATTTATGTTTGAAATAATACGATGTGGCACATAGCCCGTGGGTAGGTTCTGATGTCAGTTGGACCGTTTTGATTATCTCGGCTGATGGTATTTAGACCCTTCTGCAAGGCTCCAAGTTTATAACGACACAATTAATTGAATAGGCTCATTAACCACATAACGTTTGTATCACAAATAAAGTATGTAAGGGAAGTTCTCATTTTGAAATTTTATATAAAAAGCTTCAATTAAAAATTATTAAATTCTGTCTGTAGGTTTTAATAAAAGATCGACATACCTTGTCTGGAATTTCGATCTTGAACGGTCTTATTGAGGTATCAACTTTTGAATGTTGTTTTCCAGAGCCCCACCATGTGTTTCCTAATTTTGGTGAAGGGGGAACCTCAAAAAGGGCGTTGAATTTTATGCTTATAAAAACAGTCATACCAGTCAGTAGCAAGAAGGTAATTTTATCGCACCAACCCATTGTTGTTTATGGAATTGGATTGTTGAGGAAGTTTTAAAATGTATATATATCTTGAATAATAATCGTTCTGCTGCATTTACTTGCTTATGTGCGTATCCCAATCAATAACTTTCGGTTACTATTATCTCATTTGGTAATTCTTTTGTGAAGTAATACAAGTTGAGGAGCAAAGTTCAAGTTTATATTTCAGAGCACATACTGCAAGTATAAACATTGTTGGAATGAAAATCATCTTTATGTAGCTGTCATTTACGGGTTAACTGGTGAATTAATCATGAAAATTTTATCATTCCGCCTTTTGTACCTATAGTTTAATCTCATTTCGCTTAAGTATAGATTTGAGAGCTATTTATTTAAGAGTTAAATGTCGCGATTTTGGATTATGTATTTATAGATGTTTCAAACTAAGAAGAGCACAGTTGTATATGCAACCAAATATACACAGGCAATTTATAAACCATACACTGGGTATGATTGGTTGCATATACAACTGTGCTCTTCTTAGTTTGAAACTACTCTACCACTGGTTTGCAGATAGATTGGTTAATAAATCCTGAAAATTATAACTGTTATGATTTTACCATCATTAGTTCAGTCATTATTGGTGCTCAAAAAACATGTTATCTGGAAAATTTTCAGGCGTTTTCAAAATTATTAATTTTATAGATGTGGTCTGTCCGAATTTCTACTTTGCAACCTAGTATCTTTGCCGTTCGCGCAGCCATATTGAAAAAATGACGCCTAAAAACAGTTTTTTTGACAATATTTCCTTTCCGACTCATTTTACGATAAAAACAGTTTATAATAAATTAAACTAGAGAAAATTCCCTATAATTTATGTAATAATCTTTTTTGTAAAATGAATAATTTCAGCGTAAGAGTGCCATAAAGTTGACTGCAACATGCGTTTGGCTAAAAAACTCATTTCCACACTATAATGAGGTACAATTGCTTCCTTCTATACTTCTAGTACTGGGAAGTGGAAATTGGAAAGTAAAAAGGGTACAGTAATAAGAGAAAGAAGACACCTTCTACATTTAGTACTTTTATTATCATCTCGTACACCACAGTAATTTAATAATATTTTTACAGTTTTTTTTTTTTAATGGGTTGAATGTACTGGTTCGTAAAGAACAGTAACGGGACCCATGACAGAAGAGACGTTGGGACCTGTAACCTTAACATTAAATATAAAGTAACAGAGAAATTAATAAAATGCACCCCAGATAGAAAAAAAAAATTAGAACATAATACAAAACTGAAAGTACCTTTGAAAGTTCACAAAAATTGCTAGTTGCGGGCGACGCACTATCATCCCATAAAACGAAAAATTCAAAATTATACCTCGCAACTATCAGCTTTTGTTCCGCACAGTCGGCGACTATTTTTTTATACACTTTTTTTTATCTTCGCTCCTAGCTAACTCTTTTTGTTTTTTTTTGTACAAATTAGGTTTGTTTAATGGTATAGAAACATGCAACATTCAAAAAAACCGACTAACAATTGTACCACGCATTCATACGATCCACGCAGGTCGCAAAATAAAAATGAACGGTTTGTGAGTGGGACCGAGTAGTGTTGTCTGAACTGATTTTTTCTGCTCTCGCTTTTTTATGACTTCTTTTTTCTTTTAGTCCTCTTATTCTCTTTTGTTCTCTTTTCCTTTGTGTGACGATTTCAAAATAATAACTGAATATGGGGGGAAGGGGTATGCATAAAACAAATGTGTGAAAGGTGTAAAACCTGTATACCCATTTAGTAAGGGGCGTAGTATCCTCCACGACGGTAACTTCTGAAACAAAACGGGCAATTAAACATCTGAATTCAAACCAGAATTCTGTCAGAATTCTAGCGAGAAGAAAAAATGTGTTCAAGGACATTGTCCAGGAACATACAAATTGAGCAAATTTTACAGTGCTCACAATCATACATCAAAATTCTTAAAAATAGTCATATGTACTAGAATTTTAAAACGATTTTTGATGCAATTTTTGTGCCAGAAAAGGGCCAAATGGAGAAACTATCTACTCATAGGATAAAATTGACAAGAAATTGTGGAAATTGTCTAATATTGTCAAGAAATGTATAAAATTAGAAAATAAATATGTTCAAAACGGCCCACAATTGACAATGATCTGCAACAAGGTCAAATATTGTTCTTGTCTTGTCCAAAATTGTCATAAAAAGTCTGAAATTGTTTCAAAACTGTGAAAAATTACCTAAAATAACAAAAAAATTGTGGAAAGTGTCTAAAATTGCAGCAAATATGGGACATTGCCTAAAATTGAACAAATTGCTGCTGGTAACGATAAAAGCAAAAATTTGTGAGGCACACCCATGCACCTCATGGCAGCTAACATGTTAAAAAATTACCAAAGGTGTTTGAAAAAAGAAAAAACAAAATTGTTTTAAAAAAATACCAAAATTGTGTAATATGGTCAAAAATTGTGGAAAAATCTCCAAAAAGGCCCACAATTAAGGATCCAAAATGAGTCAAAATGATGCAAAATTGTGTAAAAAGCAAACAAACCCAAAAAGGCTTACAATTTAAAATGATCTAAAATGTAAAAATGATGCAACACGCCTCAAGCTTGTCCAAAATTCTTCAAAGTAGTACAAAATGATCATAAAATATCTAAAATTGTGTAGAATTGTTCAAAATTACCAAAAAAATGTTCAAAATTGTCTTAAATTGTCCAAAATTGTCTTAAATTGCCCAAAATTGTCCAAATTTTTCAAACATTCTCCAAAATCCACCAAAATAGTCAAAAAACCAAAAAATTGGCTAGACTCTAGAAAATATACCCAACTACTAAAACCAGTTGCCGACCCCTGGCTTAGAATGTGTAGTTGTTGCTCAAAATCATTCAGTTTGTATGTTTTGTAGTAAAGTAGTGTACGTTTTGTTATAAAACGCGACGCACAAAAGCAATTGAGCATTTGAGTAAAAAAAATAATTACCTTGGTCTCCGCATGGGTCTATACCCTGGAAAGTATCCTCGAGCAGCACCTCGGCTGGTCCCCCGGAACACTCCTCGACCTCTGGGTGGCCTATTTGTCGTAGACAAGCCTGGACGATTTGTTCTCTTGGGCATCACCTAAAAAGAAGAAAAACAAATATATTTACAAAACTCTTCAAGTTAAAAAAACTCTTCAAGTCAACCCAATATCATACAAAAACCAACCTTAATTTGTCTTCCTCTAAATAACGATTCATCCATCGCCATCGCCGTCTGTACAGAGTCCCTGTCGCCGAATTCAATGTACGCAAAACCCTTCGGATGGCCGTCAAACTTGTTACATAATATGGTCACCCGGTTGATCGAACCGCACCCGTGGAAATGTTGCTCGAGTTCTTCCGCTGTCGCACCATAATCTACATTACCCACATATATACTCCTGTTATCCACCTCCATCTTTTCCTCCAGAGACATATTCAAAGGACTCGCTATAAAAATACAATTGGATAATTATTCGATTATATTCATTCAAAATATATTAAAAAGTCCACCCCAAAATAAAAACAAAAAAAACTTACTTAGCCCAGGAGGACTACCCATATTCATCTGTTTGTCTACTTCGTTCTGCAATTGCTTGAGTTTTTCTGCTTCTTCTTCCATTTCCCGGACACGAGCTTTTATCGCTTCAAGTTCGGGGTCGTCCCCTCCGCCTCCGTCACCGTCGGTGTCGTTCAAGAGTGCATCGTCGTTTATGCCATTGGTGTCGTCGAGTGAATCCAATTGATCTTCCGATCCCAAACCGAGATCTTCGTTGTCAGTCATATCTACAAAATTGTCTACAATATAATAATCAACAATGTCCAAAACAACGCAAAAAGGCCGGGATATTCGTGTGCCTACACGTGGCTCAGGTTATAAAAGGTATAAAAACATACACTGCAAGGCGATAGAAGAAATCGCTGTGATAATTTTCAAGAAGCATGTGTTTACAAACATCCGATCGGCGTACGCATAATGTTTCACATGGTTATGCCACGGACGCGGGCTAGTAAAATTAATTAAATGGGCAATAATTTAAGAACTACTTACCTGATAATATTATATACTACGTGTATTTATTAATAAATTATCAGTGAACCGGTGTTTAGAAGCGGCTTTGCATATGATGCGCTTACGGGAATACTTAACTCGATTGCTCTACCAACCGTCTGCCCAAATGTTCCTAATTTTGTCACTAACTATTACCAACCCTACCATAGTGTAACTATTTTTACATGGTGGGGGTGGGCCAAGAACGCAACGATCTCTTTCTAAAAAACTCAGTCCGTCTCTATCTACCTTGTTTAAGAAAGCCCAATTTTGCCAATTGTTGGAAAAACACCAGAAAGTTTTGTCAAGTATTGGAAATATCACCAGAACATTATTAATATATATTAATTAAAGGTCGGTGCTTTACAATTAGAACAATATTTACCATTTGAAATTTTCGCAATAAGAATTTCGAATTTTTCTACTTTGGTTCCACAGTAGACTCAGTTCTCAGTGTTTACTTCTGACTTTGGTAACAATGGAATCCACCAACCAATATGGCTGTCACATTTACTAAATTTATAAACGATAAATGTAGCACTCGTTTTGAAAGACGTATTGACCATAGTAGTACAGAAAGAAAATTTAAAGAATACAAATTATTACAGTTATTATAGAATACTGTAATGGTGTCACCTATGTAGCTTCGAGTAGCAGCCATAGATGGCCATAGTAGCAACGACAACTTTTGTAAACTACCATGCATTGCGGTTTGAACAAAGTTATTCAATGTAGAGTATTTGGAATAGTTGAAAGACAAGATTATGGTTTAATTTTTTAAATAGGAATCAAAATCTCGCATTCGCACGCACGCATCCAACTGAAGGGCAAAATATTACTGTCCTATGTTTGTTCCTTACAGAGTATGTTGGCAACACTTCCATTTCCTCTGCGAATTGCCGGAAAAGTGGGGAGTTCTTGGCCCACCATGTAAAAATAGTTACACTATGAACCCTACCCAACACAAACAATTTACAATACGTTAGATTTTTACAATCATTGCTTGAAATGAAAATAAATCAATTGAATCAAGTACTGAAGACATTTAAACCAAAAATACAAAATAATATTGAATACATTGTAATTTAAGGTTAGGACATAGGTTGGTTAGGATATCATGTAGGTGACGCATCAGTCAGTAGATGGCAGCACAACATCGCTTGTGCATTTCAAATTTATGTCTTCAAACAATAATATATTAAAAAACGTGCTAAATTCTTAAAGTATTGATAAAACCCACATTATATTACTACAGATTACTTAGATTCCAACACATTGTTTATTTAAAGAAAATCGCTACATTATTACTCATTATAACACGTGAAATAACAAAAATGTAACAGTACGTCGTATAGATGGGGCTGCTAAACCTCATGCATTTCAACTATACCATGCATTGCGACCATATTTCAAAATGTGACGGTACTTCACACGATAATTTGTTGTCAATAGTTGTATCATTTGATACATTCTCCGCGCGTTCCAAAGAATTGTAACATTTGAATCTGTGTAAATAAACATTGAAATGCTACTACTAATACAATAATAATATGGCATTCGGTACTTCCCTACGTTGTTATTACATATTTAAATTATCAATACCTTCTGTCGGCGCTAGAATCAAATTTTTTTGCAAGTGGATTTTTTTCAAGGGTCTACTTACGGTAGATGGCGCTACCAAAATCAGTACAATCAAATTTTCATATTTTACAACCATTTATTGCTCCTAGTTTACTTACGACAAAATAATGACCATAGTATTGTTAACCTGAGTGTCATATTAGTATTTTTCTACTTTGCATTCACAATGCACACATTGTAACACTGTTTTCGGTGTTACAATTAGCAAATTGTAACACCGTTTTTAGTAACTTTTTTCTAAGGTTGGTGACATTGATATCAAATGCATGTCAAACGAAAATACACATAACCACAAACGTAAGCACAAACTGATTTTTTAGAATCGCACAAACTGCGAACTATGTATATTTTTATACATATTTGAACATGTGTGTTGCATCCTAGGTTTCGTACTACTAGTATATGATGGTATATAATAATTATCAATAATTACTTTTTCACAGATATTTGAATTTAAGTGACAGATGACAGTGTTACCAACGGTTGCACCCATAAATACTCTAGATTGGAATTTTACCTAATATACTTCTAAATTTTTATAATATTAATGACGCAAAGTAGAAAAAATAGTATATTACACTCGTTTTATAAGACATATTGGCGCATTCGTTCATTTGGGGCACTCGTCGCTGGCGCTCCTCGTGCCCCAAACAACTCATGCGCCAATTTGACGTCTTATAAAACTTGTATAATAATATACTATTAACACATTAAAAGACAAAATAATGAATCATTTTCTTGTGCAATTAGGGAATTTTATCGTTATAGGTTGTCTTGTCATTTTTGACATCGGTTACAGAGTCGGTAACTCGCGGTGGCGTGATAGTTCTCCTAACCACCACAAGATGCCAGCGTGGTGCAATTATTTTAGACATTTTTTTCCCAAAACAAAGCATTTCTAAATTTCTTTTTGGGCATTTTTCTTTTTCAAAAAAGTTGGATAAATACATGGTAAAATACATAAATACATAATTTAATAGATGTCGCTGTTACCTTGGATGCAATGAAAACATAAGACGGTAATAGATCGGAATAATGTCCTTGTTCCACCTAATATAGTGCAGAAACGGATTGCGTAGAAAATTCATCCAAAGAAAACATGTTAATGACAAGGGCAGTCTTTCTTTGTCAACGCTTTTGACAAACCCTGTAATTAATAGGTGTAATTTATGCCCGGTCCGGCTGACGACCGTTGCCAAACAAAGGAGGTTAAAGTTTACGCGGGTTTTCACTTGTTTTTCTCGTCGGCCGGGCGTCGTTTTTTGTTTTTCGCGGTCGCATTCGCGCGCTCGCGACATTTGCCGTGTTTTATTTAATTGTCAGTGTGCGCGCACGTGTTCCACTATCATATTCTACTGAAGAATTTTCTTTGTGTTTATTTCCGTTGCAAAATACAGATTTATGTACAATGCTCTCTCACTGCGAAACGCTAAGAGCGCTCGGTGGTTTAAAATAAACAACTATTTAGCGGACGATTGACTTGTTGCGCCATTGTTCGGTTGCCTGGAACAATGAAAAATTGGCAATAAATTAATGGCAACCGCGGTTGCTGGTGAAAAGAGGTATTTGTTTTATAATCTTGTACAAACGAATGGATAATGGGTAGCGTAAATATTGGTATTATCTCTTTACGCTTTGTAACAGTACCTTTGAAATTGATGCAAATTGCAAAGTTACGTTAAAGAAATATGTGAGGTCACGATAGCGCCCAAACTGTACAACGGATCGGTCTGAAATTTGGTATACTTATTTAGAATTACCAGGGGGATGAACTGGGTTGTCTTTGGTGATAATCAAACAACCGGAAGTAGCAGATGTTACATACATTTTCTTTGGGAGTTAACCGATTTGGACCAAATTGACACCAGCTCATCCACCGGTGACATTAAATATGTATACCAATTTACAGATCAGTGGGATGAACGGTTTAAGCGCTATAAGAGTTTATAGAAGTAGTTTGACAGTTGGTTAAAGATAGGTTAAGGTTACCGTGACTAGACATCCCGATTTTTCAGATCGTGTCCCGCCTCTTGCCGGTGTTGAAAAATATCCCACTTTCTGATAAAACGTTCACTCAATGAATTATGTCAAGAATGTTGTATTTTATGACTAGAAAGACTTAATTCGCAAAAACCAGATGCAATAAAACAGCAGGTAGTCCCAAAACAACAAAACTGGCCACCTCAAACCTCTAAAACTTGGATTTTAAAGTTTAATTGTCAAATTTCAGAGCAGCCAACCCAAAATACATATTTTCCACTGCACTCTAGACAGTCTCGAGAACACCTCGCCAAAGTTTTTGCGCTGAGTAAGATTCATATTGTAAAAAAAAACTCGTGTAAAAAGATGACGAATAAATTCTCTACACTAAACCCAAAATCCAATACAACAAATCAATGCGGACAAACTAGCGGACAGCTTCACAATGAGTCACCAATCAGTTCGTAGTAAATAAACTAGCTCTGTGTATAAGTCAAAATTTTCGATTTTAGTTATTGGGCATTCTAGAAATATGTGGTTAAGGCTTTCCACCTGTCCACATTCGCAATATGGACATTTTAGGATACATTTTAGGTTATCTGCTATCTGTTACTGTTGTTACGAATGTCCGACAGGGGGCGTTTCGGGTTTGACGTTACTGTGGTCATAACAGCAAAACACGGGTCGACAAAAATCGATTTTTTGAATCGAAAATTGTTTTTAAGGCCGTTTTTTTGCTCAAAACTCTTTGCGAAGGGTATTTAGAGGGATCTTATCGTAAGACATGAGAGCGAGCGGCTTTTATAAGGTCGGCAGGAACGGATAAAAAATGTAAATTTTTGACGTTCATCGATTCGCTTGTCGGAATTTCTAGGCGTCACGTGACATTTTCTCGAGTTCGCCTTCACCCGAAGAGGTGCAAAAACGTGATTTTTTTTCAAAATTGACGCATTTAATTTACAAAATATCGCGCAGTCCACGCGGAATTGTGTCCTTTTTTCAATTCGAGCGTCAAAAGTAATATCGAAAAGCCCAATTTTGCAGCTACTCGATCGCAAATGTCGGCGAAAATGGGCGATTCCGATGAACGCGCCCCACACTTGAAAGTTCGTAATTAGTATAGATAGAGATTATTATCAAGTCGGTAACTGTTATTTTTTTCGTTTACTTCCGGCCCGCTAGCGTTCGCGCGGTTGCTGGCCGACCTACCAATCTTCGGCAGTAAAACCGCTCGACAGCTACCTACGCAATCCGGCGATGACTCACCGCGCGGCTTCCACGAATCGGTCAAACGGCGAGCGGCTCGCTTCGCGTAACTCCGTCGGTGGCCGCGCGCGCTCCCATAGCCATTGGCGCAAATCTCACCAGTCACTGGATATTTTTAGTCGTGACATCACAGGTAGTCGTTCTTGGAAAGGGTTTCCCTACGTGTGGTGACTCATTTTCGGGCGAGATTTCGTGTTTTCTGTTAGCAGGTTATGTTCCGAACAAGTGTTTGTTTACGCGTGCATTAAACGTTTGAATATATTTGAGATTTAGTTAGATTTTCGAGCAGCTGTTTTTGTAATAATTACGCGCAAGGTTACGTTGTAAACGATAAACGAAAGTGGTCTTGTTGCGGACGCGGTTCTTGTTTAACAAGATGAAATTGGAACTTAGCGACGGACTATCAAACCATTCAGATTTTTCGAACGATAGCCAGAATTCGCAGATCTCAACGGCCGACTTCATGGTTTCCATGGGAAATGGGATTTTATCCCAAACATCAAACGTAAGTACGATTTACCTAATTTAATTCAATATAATTGCTCATGACTTGAGAAACTGTGTTGTTATCTGTGTTTTGATAACAGTCTTGTGGGATGTTAAGGTTTTACAAAATTACAAGTTGTGTCGAAACTGACAGCTGAGCGTGTTAACCTCAATTTTCATTGCTGAACGGAGCTCACAAAGAAAGCATGCCTAACCTAAAACCTGTTTTGTTTTGTACTTGTAACTTTTCGCCCATGTAATGTCGTCATGCATATTTATGTTGATTTCGTATGAACGCGTGTAAAATGCCATGTGTTACGACTTTGTCAGGCGTGAATAAAAATGATAATAAATAAGATCAAAAGTGTTGCAGTTCGATTAATTATTGAGTAACTGTTTATTTTTTCTGCTTTGGGTCTGTTTATTTATCGAATGTATTGGTATCTACTGGCACGGCGGTGTAAAAAGACGTTCTCTCAAATTATTTTTCTACTTTGCATTCACAATGCACACATTGTAACACTGTTTTCGGTGTTACAATTAGCAAATTGTAACACCGTTTTTAGTAACTTTTTTCTAAGATTGGTCACATTGATATCAAATGCATGTCAAACGAAAATACACATAACCACAAAAGTAAGCACAAACTAATTTTTTAGAATCGCACAAACTGCGAAGTATGTATATTTTTATACATATTTAAACATGCGTGTTGCATCCTAGGTTTCGTACTACTAGTATATGATGGTATATAATAATTATCAATAATTACTTTTTCACAGATATTTGAATTTAAGTGACAGATGACAGTGTTACCAACGGTTGCACCCATAAATACTCTAGATTGGAATTTTACCTAATATACTTCTAAATTTTTATAAAATTAATGACGCAAAGTAGAAAAAATAGTATATTACACTCGTTTTATAAGACATATTGGCGCATTCGTTCATTTGGGGCACGAGGAGCGCCAGCGACGAGTCAACTCCTGCGCCAATTTGAAGTCTTATAAAACTTGTATAATAATATACTATTTTGTGAACAAGTTAGAGACATGTGTTGCATTTTTACTAAGTGTCTATTACAAGGTTAATTAGATAATTAATATCATATGTTCAGTAAAGAAAAGGTCTAGTGTGAAAAATATTGTAGGTTGGCTACTCTGAAGTTTGACAATTAAAGCCCCTTTTTACTGTATGTCATTATTCGAATTTTCTGACAGTTCTGTCTAACGTTTTATTGAACAGTTTGTAATGCATGTGTTTTAATTTGTTGTCTGATTTGGATTTTATTTGTCGATAACTAGAACTAAAGTCTACTGTTTTTATTGTTTTCTAAACATATTTTATTAATTCATATTTTTTATGATACATTTTTGCTATAAAAAAAATAGTTAGTATGTACTAGCTCTGTATATATGTCAAAATTTTCGATTTTAGTTATTGGGTATTCTAGAAATATGTGGTTAAGGCTTCCCACCTGTCCACATTCGCAATATGGACATTTTCGGATACATTTTAGGTTATCTGCTATCTGTTACTGTTGTTACGAATGTCCGGCAGGGGGCGTTTCGGGTTTGACGTTACTGTGGTAATAGCAGCAAAACACGGGTCGACAAAAATCGATTTTTTGGACCAAACATTGTTTTTAAGGCCGTTTTTTTGCTCAAAACTCTTTGCGAAGGGTATTTAGAGGGATCTTATCGTAAGACATGAGAGCGAGCGGCTTTTATAAGGTCGGCAGGAACGGATAAAAAGTGTAAATTTTTGACGTTCATCGATCCGCTTGTCGGAATTTCTAGACGTCACGTGACATTTTCTCGAGGTTCGCCTTCACCCGAAGAGGTGCAAAAACGTGATTTTTTTTCAAAATTGACGCATTTAATTTACAAAATATCGCGCAGTCCACGCGGAATTGTGTCCTTTTTTCAATTCGAGCGTCAAAAGTAATATCGAAAAGCCCAATTTTGCAGCTACTCGATCGCAAATGTCGGCGAAAATGGGCGATTCCGCTGAACGCGCCCTACACTTGAAAGTTCGTAATTAGTATAGGTAGACTAGGAATTTTCTCATCAATATTGTCTGAATTTTACCTAATTTATGTTTGCAATACTGTAGAATATCTTAGAAAAAAACAACAGTTTAGAATTTTGTAGAGATGCAAGAAATCACTCAAATATAAGATACTTATTTCGAATACACCCTGTATAGGTATACATGTGCCTATACAGTGTGTATGCGTAATAAGTACATTATCTTTAGTGTTTATAGATATTGACAATTTATAATAATATTTTAAACTAGAAATCTTGATGGATATTATTGTTTGGTGACTATGCAGTAAAAAAAGTTTTTATGAAATTATAATTCTACCATTTTTAATGATTTAGATTTTTAGTTTTTATAAAAAAATTAATAAAAAGTTAATTTCTATGTATAGGTATATTTTATATTAGAATTATGATATACATATAATTGTGACAAAATTATTCTCCCTATATAACAAAAAATTCACATAAATACACAGAAAGCCCGCATTGTCCAATATAAAATATTTTCCGTGTAGATATTATAAAACACCCCCATAATATAGCCTTATACTGGACGACGACTGTCCGTCTGGCATGTGCCATTTGCCTCGTCGAATTCCTCATTATGCACCCTTCTTTGGTTTTATCGATCAACCGGCTCGGGTGAAAACTATGCGTAGGGGAGAGAGACTAGACGTGGGGGTGGTCAGTCAGTGGAACCACCGGGTCTAGGGCGGCTGGCGCCTCGTTTCGTGCTTTGGCAAGGGCAACGTGAGGGCACGCTCCTAACCGAGTACATCCACCCCCTCCCCATTCACACCCCCCTCGTTTGCACTGCACTCGTACCGACGATAATTTGATAAAATTATTTGATACGCCGCTACTGGACTCAGGGGGCATTTTTTGCACGAACACCATTCGTTTTTATTCTACGGGACTAAAAATGTACCCTTATGAATTTTGGGGGGTTGGGGGTGGGTTCTAGACGTTTTGATGAATGTTATATGTGAGATATTTGATTAAGGAGACTTTCCCCAAAATTGTTTTTTTTATTGAATTTAGTTTTTTATGAGTTTATGGACGTTAAGCCCCAAGGTTTTCTGATTCTACACGGTTTGCACTCTATTCTTGGATATCAAGAAAAATTATTCTTGCGTATATGGTGTAGTATGTTCATGTCAAGTATATTTTTCTCTGATGAAGAAAAAGTTAATCTTCTATAAAAAAGTAGACGTTCGTCTTATAACAACAAAAATATTTCGTTGGACGAAAAATATATGTTTCAACGAAAAAAAAAAAAAAAAAAAAAAAAAAACAGTTTCTTGACTCAAGATTCTTACTCTGAGAGATACATAGAAAGTTGTGCTATTACTTTACAGATGGCGCTAATATATTCTCGCGTCTTTGGCTACATATTTCCACTATATAAGTTTGGTGATATTGATTGTTCGTATATTGTTTGTTTACATCTATGTTTTATTTCATGGGTGACTTACAACGATTATGAGGAAAACCAGGATTGTAGTGGAATAGCCTATACAGAAAGAACTCTATTCTTGGATATCAAGAAAAATTGTTGTTGGGTATATAGTGTAGCATGAAGAGGATATTTTTGCTATCCAAATAATATTTTATTGTGATAAGAATGTAAGTATATGTTATAGTTATTTCAACGGCTAGTTATTCTTCCGGTTTAAGAGTTTAGTATGTTTATGTGGAGTATAATTTGCTCCGATGAAGAAAATGTTATTCTTCTACATATAAAAAGAGTAAGACGTTCGTTTTACATCAACAACAATATTTTGTTGTGTGAAAAATATACATTCTTTGTCGAGCAAACAGTTTCTTGAGCCAAAGACGTACGTATCGCTTAAAACAGGCGTCATTCCTTTCAAGCAGTTCCTTCATACTTAAAACAAGAAAACGTAATACTTGGAACATCAAGAAATTCATATTCTTACTCTGAGAACTTGATATTTTACTTGAACCAACCAAATGATCTTTCTGCGGATATAGAAACAATTTTTTCCCTCTGTGTAGGTACTGATTTAATACTAGAAAATGTCTTTCATACCAGTGATAGGGAACAAAAGATTAGAAAAACAATCAAAGAATTCTGTCCATAAATGTTTTACAAGTCACATTTTCTTTTGTTTTGGTCGATTAACACATGACATTGGCTGTATGTAGATTATCACAAAATGTGTGCAGTTATATGGTAATATTGCGACATCTCTACCACTGTCTATAACAAAGGAAACGCACATTTTACACATCTCATTTTCAAATATACAAACCACACGGTTTGATAACGAAAATCACATGGTTTTGTACATCCTGTAAACAACAAAATAAAACCTTTTAATATTTTGATCTATAGTCAAGACTCAAGAGTAAGAAAAACATTTCCCAAAAAAATATTGCAGGTATATTATATTTCTTTGAACATATTTCTTTCAAGGAAAGAATATATGTTTGAAACAAATAAATATTTTTAAATTTAAGAAAGCGAGCTGCATGGGCTGACAAAAATATTTTATTTGAAGTAAAAAGAAATAGTTTTGACTGAAAAAAAAAACCATTTGGTTTTCCGTAATGTAGAAGTTGTTTGGGTTTAATTGCAGAAATACGATTGAATGAACAAAATCTGGTTTTATTTGAAATAAAGATCCACTTTGAGATAAGTAAATATTCTATTTGTAACAGAAAGATAATAGGTTTGAGTAAAAAGATTATGTGTTTGAATAGAAAAAGTGGTTTCATTAAAAATTATTGCTAAGTCTACTGGCGGGGAGATGGCGCTGCCAGTCTCTACGCACGCGTTGGTCTTTTTTGGGCTTTATATAAGCTGAGCTACAGAATGCGAGCGGTATTCTGGTTACTCTTCATTTGGGAATAAGTCTGTAGTCTTTACTAAAGATTACCGTGGAGTAAAATAATCTAATGAGTCTACCATGATCTTTTATTGTGGTTTTCGACTAAACTAAGTTTGGATTATATAATCAAGGTCCCATGATTATAATCCAAACATAATAAAATATTAATTAATGATTAATTCATACTATTTTATTATATCAAAATTTATAGTTTTTAAATCAACATTCGATTTTATTAAGTCAATTACTAAATTGTCAAACAGTAAAGAAAGTTCTTTTTACTTAAAAAGAGTTCTTGAAGCAAATTGTTCATTTCGTTTGAAAATATTATGTTATTGAATTTAAGTTAATAAATTAATAAATTTTACAAAAAATAAATCTCTAAAATCTTTGTCTGCCACTATTTAACATCGGTCTTTCGATGACTTGAAGCGAATTCGTTCCATTCAAACATTTTTCTCTCTGTGTGTGACATTTTGTTACTGCAACAAAAGTTTGTAGCTGCTGGTTTTTGTAGCCAAACTACCGATCGATTTTTTTTTTCGGGGTGTTCTTCAAGGTCAAAATAGAACCACTAGCTTACCATTGCAGGGGTGCAAAGCGCAATTATGGTTCACCCCTTGGGGGCCGGAATAGAATTTAATGCGCTACACCCTCTTCTCCCTGTTCGCAATTTCTTCCTCCCCTTGTCCCACTGCTCCTTTGCCCTAATGTTAAACGCAACTATTGATAGCAATTGAAGAATATATTGAGAAAGTCATGGAAGTATGACAATGGCTATAGCTCTAGATATATTGCCAAAGAAGGAGTGTCGTTTTGTAGTTCGGATTCAGTCAATCTACATGGAGTATCTTTATTTGTGTTTGATGGGCTGGATTAAGTTTTGTCTAGTGTGCAGGGGTTGAAATGTGGGGGTGAATATGTCTTTTCTACTTCAGTAGTTGAAGAAACACATTTTTTTTGGGACAATTCATCTGAATTGTGAATAAAATTTTATTATTATAGATCAACAGACGTATTTCCTGTAAGTTGAGTGCAAGGTCCTTTGTATCATTGTAGTTCATCGGCTGGTAAAGTTCAATGTCGATTTCAGTTGTAAAAATGTCCAATCAAGCGACCCATCCAATTTGGTGGGTCATTAGCATCATTTTACGAGGGGAGACAGAACAAGATGGAGGTAGTCTCCGATAATAACATAGAAATTTAATAAAGTGGAGTTAGTTACCATCCACATACAGACATACAGTCTAATATCAGTCTGGTAAACATTGTTCTTGCGTATATACTGTAGCATGAAGAGGATATTGTTAGTCTTCCGGTTTAAGAGTTTAGTATGTTTATGTTGAGTATATTTTGCTCTGACAAAGAAATTGTTATTCTTCTACATATAAAAAGAGTAAGACGTTCGTTTTACAACAACAACAATATTTTGTTGGGTGAAAAATAATAATAAACGGTTTCTTGACCCAAGAGTATCGCTTAAAACAGACGTGATTCTTTTCAAGCAGTTCCTTCAAACCTAATCCTTGGAACATCATATAATTATAATCATTATATCTAATTGATGAACCAGAGAAACTGAGATAGAGAGTTCTTACTTTTTGGAATGTTAAAATAGTGCGTACACATCAACAGTTCTGAGACATGATGCACTCACTAATCTAACAGGTATTCAGCTGTATCGTCAACAAATATTTACCGTGATGCACTTATCAGCGGATACACGTGCGTTCTCGCTGCACATCAACACAAAAAACGCACATAAAAGCCTTTAGTTTATAGTAATAACGTCCACTCGGTCCACTACTGGAACCACCATTATATAGATAACTGGCCACGCAACAGGATATAATTTCTGGTCTCCTCGATTGACTTCAAGCCGTCAACTTACAGTTTTTAAGCAAAGTACTTTGATTAGGAACGATTAAAACGAACGGCTGCATTGTCCTATATGTATAGAGAGTATGGTTCCATTCATTATCATCTGCTCCTGGGTGATGCACGGTGGAATTTAAAGTGGAGCCAATTGACTTGGATCGGGGCGGTTCAAATGGTTGCTGACCGTTGACCTCCCTCTGACGGCGAAGGGCAGAGGTGTTTTTGACGACGACGACCACGCGTGGGCGCTGCACAGCGTGTAGTGTCGTTCACGAAGAGGAACAATTGAACCCGGATTTGACTGGTTTCTTTCAGCCGCTCGTGAAACTTACAGTCCCGGTTAATGATGATGATAGACCGAGCGGTTAATAGGCGATTTTCAAGCTCACGAAATGGTTTCCTATTAGGGTTAATTGCATGAACTCGTTTCTGGATTGATACTGCAGTTGTAAATTAGTTAATTACTAGCTCTGTGTATAAGTCAAAATTTTCGATTTTAGTTATTGGGCATTCTAGAAATATGTGGTTAAGGCTTCCCACCTGTCCACATTCGCAATATGGACATTTTAGGATACATTTTAGGTTATCTGCTATCTGTTACTGTTGTTACGAATGTCCGGCAGGGGGCGTTTCGGGTTTGACGTTACTGTGGTAATAGCAGCAAAACACGGGTCGACAAAAATCGATTTTTTGGATCGAAAATTGTTTTTAAGGCCTTTTTTTTGCTCAAAACTCTTTGCGAAGGGTATTTAGAGGGATCTTATCGTAAGACATGAGAGCGAGCGGCTTTTATAAGGTCGGCAGGAACGGATAAAAAATGTAAATTTTTGACGTTCATCGATCCGCTTGTCGGAATTTCTAGACGTCACGTGACATTTTCTCGAGGTTCGCCTTCACCCGAAGAGGTGCAAAAACGTGATTTTTTTTTCAAAATTGACGCATTTAATTTACCGCGCAGTCCACGCGGAATTGTGTCATTTTTTCAATTCGAGCGTCAAAAGTAATATCGAAAAGCCCAATTTCGCAGTTACTCGATCGCAAATGTCGGCGAAAATGGGCGATTCCGCTGAACGCGCCCTACACTTGAAAGTTCGTAATTAGTATAGGTAGAAAGAAAGATAGACAACTCGTGTTTTGCACATCATTTAGAAATGGGACTTAGGAATCTCACATTACACACGGATCAAGTAATAATTCATCAGATGAAAGGTGTATCGTTACCGTGGCCTAAGCGTGTAGAAAAAGTGGTCCACTTAAATTTTGGGGGACGCGTTTGCTTGTAGGGTTCGCTCGATGGTTCAGTGACCAGGCCCAGGTGCAGACGTCGAGTCTGCCGGCTCGCTTCATATTGGACGACAGCAGGTTCAATAATCCCGATGTCCTTTGCTCACCAGGTATAGGAACCGAGCACATTATCAACAGAACCACGTGTAAACAACAAGAGATAGGTAAGCCCGAAAATTATGGACGTGTTTACAAGTAAACCGTATTTTTTTGGGCGTTTTCTGTTTCTTGGCTTTGATCGATCTTCCTGTCGTTAAGGATTGATGTGAATGTAGGAGGTCAAAATGGCGGGAACAACCGCGACTCCCTAACATGGTAGCATTTTGGCCAAGCGCGGTTTAAGGGCTTTAATTACTGGTCAAAATTCTAATTCATCAAATCTCTTCCAATTTATTCGAAGGCAAAACTAACTGGGTTCTTTTTCTTGAACCTTGTGAACACAGTTTCTGACTACTAACTGACGCGTTTAAGTATTTAACATTTAATAAGGGCTGATAAAGCAAGACTACTCAAATGAAACGAAACACTTATCAAAACAATAACATCTATTAACAATAATAATCAACAATCCCGTTTGATAGGTTACATAGAAAAATGAATGAAGCTTTGAACATATTGACGTTTAAATTAAACCTAGGAGTTGATTTAGACAGACACACTTTTAGCAGAAATATGAATAATTTAATTTACGATGAAATGCGAGACGAGTTGAAAAGACTTACCAGGGATAAACTTAAGCGCCTAAGAACGCTCCACAAAAACGTGTACTTTACATGACGGTGGTTGAAATGAGAAGAGCGAGATCTGTTCGTTTGCATCCCTCGACCCCAAAGGAAGCCGGAAGCATTTCTTCTTAGCCAATGACAACTCTTCTATTTTAAACTTATAACACGCGGTCAAATCCTAAACCAGATGTTCAACCCTAGCAAAAACCTTTGACATTCCCGAATGTTCTTACAAATATCTCGCTTAATTTGATCATATCTTCATAAATAAATAATGGGTTTCCGACCCATTACATGAAATATGAATGTTGTTTGTAACTTAAGTACTGCTAAGAAGGTTTATTAATATTTGTATGAAGAGAAGGTACAATTAACAAATACATACCAAGCTTAAAGAAATGTCACCCTGTATATGCAGGGGGGGGATTAATGTTGCCTCGATCATCATTTACAGTTAGCAGTAATGCTAACGATAATGCTTCCTACCCTTATTTGGCGTGTCAGAGTTGTTTGTGCAAGCGAAACGTTTTAAAAAACAATTAAAACCTCTCAGTGGGAATTTCATTGTTCCCGTGTTGGCAGCAGTGGTGGTTAAAACGGACGAAAACAAGCCCACGCCTGGTCGCGTTCCCATTTAAGGAGATAGGGTTATTCCTTAAAATTTACAGGCTTATCTGTTATGAATTCACGGTTGCTCGGTTTTTGGAGTGATTCTTATAATTGATATTCTTATAACACACAAAATATACAAAAGTACTGCTTTCAACCTGTATTTTGATGAATCGACAAGAAGCCATCATTCAGAAGGATCGTGGGGAATATCAAACTCGTTCATAAGACACTCAACATCGTGATATACACGTAAAGATCCTTCCATTTTAAATTATGCTTTAATCTTGCTGCCACAAGATTCCATTCCTGTAGCCCACAACCCAATAAGGTGAGGTGTTGCTAAAACTTCAAATGGTGAATCTTCAAATCAGGCTTTTCTTCAAACAGGCGAAATTTCGTCTGTGTCCCTGTTTTGGTTGTAGGGCCCTTGTTCCCTTGTGTAATTGACGTTCTTCGTTCGTTTTAAACAAATAAACGAAAGAAAGTGTTTGTTTTGAAGAAGTCGATAACAATGGTTGTTTGTTTATAAAACACGTATAATCTGCGACACAAGGCACGTGCGTGAACGAATGTTTTCTTGAAACATGATGTCCGCCTTGATATCGGCCATAATGCGTTGCGAGCAATTGTGTTTTATGTTGTGCCCGATCCCATTGTGTTTAACCCACGAAAATTTCGTATCGTATGTCGTCAACAACGGCATATGTACAACAAATTGTAGCCGAAGAGTACATATATACGTATCAGCAGAAATACATACGTACTATAATAGCTACTGCGTCAAAAAATGCAGACCAAATATCCATGATCAAATTTCGTATCCCAGGAATTGGATACGATTGTCTCACTGTTGTATGTACCTACCTGGTCACATACAAACTACACCGAAAATAGTTGACCTTGTAGTTTGAACTAGAGATGGGCTTATTAGTTCTTTTTAATGAACTAGTTCTTCCGGATTAGTTCACAAAAAGGACCTAGTTCAAAGAACTAGTTCTGAAGAACTACTTTGATCCTGAGACATACTACTTCGATAAACGTGTCTTTCTGTGTTCTAGCAGTTTATATCTCGTTCCAAACGAAACTAGGATCTAGTTTGGACAGAATCGATGTCTGCCTTCCCACTTTGTCTTTTTCTTGAAGAATCGTTATTTTGTTTTGAAAATAAATAATTATTTATAATTATATTGATCGAAGAATCGTTGTCTTATTTTATTTAGGTATATTTCTTAAATATTTATTTAATAAGGCATAAAAGACATATTGCTGCACGTATTTTAGCCTTATTATACTGCAATTTTAGGTGGAATTGGGGTATTATTTATAAATTATAGTATAACATATACTGGCGAAACTACTATTAACAGTGTAATCCATTATCCAATAGGAAAAAAAACTATACTCTAATTATATTTTTGACATCCGCCGTTAGGTAAAGAAACAACTGGCGGGCAGGGTGCTATGTCGCTCGTTTGATGTCACCACAACTCGTTCACTGAATGGGATATGTTTCACCAAAGCAGGACTTTCGAACTAGATTTCATGTCCCTACAAGTCGTTCACTGAATGAGATAAGCATAGAGATATGTTTTAGCAAAGCAGGTCTTTTGCGAACTAGTTCTTTTTATTTTAAAGAACTAGTTCTTTTGTTCTAAGCCGGGAGCCATTCTCTCGGACTAGTTCGTTCACGAACTACCTACCTCTAGTTTGAACAGAAGCTTGGTGGTAGTAGCCACCAGCGGCAGCAGTACTTTTGCTGGTAAACAGCGTAATGTGACCACAAAATAGCCGCTGGCTGCTGGTGCTGCTAGCAGCATGCTGCTGGGAGCAGCAGCGGCTAATAAAACAGCCTAGTGTCACCGTGGCATTATTGAGAACTCTATATTTTATACGTATGGACTAAATTCGTAGAAATTGCAGAGTATCACCGCTTTTCCTGTTTTCAATATAGAAGATTGTAATGATGAATGTAAAGATTATTATAAGGAAGCTTGTGGTTTTCTCTACTGAAGAGCGGCACCATTAAAGAACATCGTTACTGATGACTAAAATTTGAAGTGGCAATCTTTTCCTGAAAATTTAGAGAATTGTGGTATTGATAACAAAAGGCTTCCGCTGTGACTGGAGCAAAATACTGGCGCCAACAAACGAAGAATATTTACATATTAGACATTTATTTTTGTGGTTCGACGGTCATTCGCTGTCGCTATTTCTGGCGTCACGACTGTCGTACTACAAAAAGTCGCTCGTCTAGTCATACCCTTATGAAATACAAATCTCTGCAAACTAAACTCTTTCGTGAACAATAATGTAATAAAAAAACTTGCGACTTTAATCTGTTTGCTAGGTTATATATCAGTGTCACTCTTATAATGCAAAGTTGAAAATATTCTTGGGAAGTTTAAAATATTATCTCTATGCACTGACTAATGCGTATGCAATTTTACTCTACTACATACTAATTGCTTACGCAGTAATGCAGTGAAATGCTCTATTTTTAACTCTTGTAGTACAAACACATAATTTGATGACATTCTACGCAGCAGTTTATGTGGCTATTGTCTATTTGAAAGATAATACAAATTCTTACAATTCTATCAAAAACTTAGGAAGAAGAAACGAATTATTTGTATGGAAAGGAAAAAACTGTGATCGTTTTGCTAAATTGTTTAGTGATTTATGAGTAAATACTGTGATGGATTTTGATAGTTTTTTCAACAAATTGTAACATCAAGTATAATGTTGACTTGTTGGACAAGTAAGGACAAAATCAGTTGTTGAAAGGTTCCTTTTCAAAATTATAAAGCGAAGAAAAATCTCTAAGAATTTAGTTACAATTTGTTGAAAAAACTATCAAAATCCATCACAGTTTACAGAAGTTATAAACGACTGCAAAATTTGACAAATACCCATGTAATACCCTAATTAAGATGGGTCCGTTGGATAATGGCTTCATTTTTCAACTTAAATGTCACTATTGTGCAAGAATAGGAAATTTAATAACTAGAAACTGAAAGTGAATTTATTGTAACAGGTCTAGATTTATTATTATTATTTCTATATTTAGGATAATAATCTCTCTCAGTGTTTTTTGTAGAAATATTAGAAATATTAAATTGTTTAGTGATTTATGAGTAAATACGTTATTTTTTCTTCTGTTGAGAATCCTACGCAATCAATACAAAGATGTATACTTTTTTTTTTACAAATATTTTGATAGAATCAAAGATATTCGTGCTGTATCGAATAAAATGTTTCCCTGTGTGTACTAGAACACGTATATCTTAGTGAAAGCTCATCGGCTAAAATTGGAAACATACGTATGCAAAATGATCATTTCCATCAATTTTTATCGGCTATTGTCCTGTCTCCACGAACTTACTATAATAAAAAGTTGTATGTATATCTAAAGTGTTATTTTATCTGTTCTTATAAAGCATAAATTGGATAATAACTTAGATAACTTCAGAAATCAGTACTCATATGACATAAATATAACCATATTTTAGTCAGATATCCTACAATCAGATCAATTTAAAATGTAAAATAAAAACACAGATTATTATCTGTAGGTGTTTGTAAAATAGGTTCATTGTCATTACAAACAATCAATTTATTCAATTTAGTTGCTAGACTAACCCCAACAGACAGTAGGGAACAACAAGTTTAAGTTATAAATGAACACTGCAAATTTCAAGCCAGTGTTTTATGTACGATTGACGTCATTGCAACAATTAAGTAAAAATACGTTATCAGCAAATTTTGCCGAGTAGAGCCACTCTAATTCTAGCACACTGACAACGAAGTTCAACGTTTTATTTGAGATAACAAACAGTGTTTATTGCTTTCTGCTTTGTCACAATTACGATGACACATTGTTGTAGATTATATATTATGTACAAATATATATTGCGGATGGTCAGTCGGGTAGTCAAAAACTAACACAAAAGAACCAGTGTGAAAGATTTTATTTAAATTTTATATAAAAAAGGAAGATGTAATTCTTGTGGTGGATCCTGTGGCATTTTTATCAACTGCTTTTCATCAACAATAACCGTATTACTGAAGGCTGCTTTCTCTTCATTCCTTCGTAAAGATAAATGGTTTCTCTCGTTCGGAAATGACAGCAAATATTTCGCGAATTTGCATACAAACATTGTGAACGCACCTACGTTCCATGTCCCTACCGCAAATAATTTAAATACAATAATCACGATGCAATGTTTATCGGAAACAATAACGGCCCGTTCTACATACCATAACATTGTCCCTCAATAAACACGTTATAAAATTGAGTATATTATTTGAAAATTACGAGAAAATTTAGCAAAATACTGATTTCCGAATTGGAGAGTGTCTCAAATCGCTCTGTCAAATCAGGCAAGTCGAGAAGATTGACCATTTGGAGTTTTAGGAACACATCACCTTATAAACCAGTGCGAACTGAATGATTTGGTTAAAGATTTAGGTTTATCAAAAAAGGCGAGATATTGGGTTCTAGGCTATAGGAATGAAATCTTTTTGCACGAGGTGTAACAGTGTCTTCATTTACAAAGCGTAACGAGCCTTTTAAAGCATAGTTTAAAATGGAGGGATCTTTACGTGTACGTCACGATGTTGAGGGTCTTATGAAGGAGTTTGATATTCCCCACGATCCTTCTGAATGGTGGCTTTTTATCGATTCATCAAAATACAGCAGCACTTTGGCATATTCTTTGAATTTATATAATTTGTCAACTGATTTTGTTGCATTTTCTTAAATTTTTAAAGTATCGTTGTATCTGTAAATCTAGACCTGTTACAATAAATTCACTTTCAGGTTCCAGTTATTAAATTTGTTATTCTTGGACAATAGTGACATTTAAGTTGAAAAATGAAGCCATTATCCAACGGACCCATCTTAATTAGGGTATTACATAGGTAGGTATTTGTCAAATTTTGCAGTCGTTTATAACTTCTGTAAACTGTGATGGATTTTGATAGTTTTTTCAACAAATTGTAACTAAATTCTTAGAGATTTTTCTTCGCTTTATAATTTTGAAAAGGAACCTTTCAACAACTGATTTTGTCCTTACTTGTCCAACAAGTCAGTTCCTAGTTACTTTAGGATAATAATCTCTCTCAGTGTTTTTTGTAGAAATATTAGAGAATTTGTTTCAAACACTAAGTTACTAATAACATTGGTATTTCTAAAACGATTATAGGGAATGGCGGTGTGCGAAATCTTATCTCTGTAAGCGTTGAAATTCCACGGTCACGTAGGTACATACGTTCTGTACGGTGCGAAAATTCGTTTATCAGCTCCTATAGCGAACAATACTTTGTTCGTGTATTGTTATTAGTTAGTCACGGGACCCAGCTGTGCCTCTAGATTAGGAAATCAATTTAGCCTTTCCTTGTTTATACGCTTTTCCTGTATTTGCGATTTTCGATTACAATGTTTACCCAAAACTGTGCGATATAATGTTATTTAAGTTTTCAGCGTTCTACCAAACAGTATACCTCGACCATGTACACATTTGATTAATCAATTTTGCAACATTGTGTTTTGCGATATCGAATTAAAACGTTACGAAACATTTCACAAACTGTTTAATATCGCTTTCTTTCCGCAATTGTGTGCTTTCATTGCGAATTGCTTTGACGTTTTGTTGATAGAAGTGAACAATTTGTTTAAAGGATTCTCTAAAATGAATTTGATATTGTTAATCAAGTTATTATTGATAATTATTGATAACAGAATACTTGATAATTTTATTATTAATTGCTTCTTATCTTTAATCTACCTATACTAATTACGAACTTTCAAGTGTAGGGCGCGTTCAGCGGAATCGCCCATTTACGCCGAAATTTGCGATCGAGTAGCTGCAAAATTGGGCTTTTCGATATTACTTTTGACGCTCGAATTGAAAAAAGGACACAATTCCGCGTGGACTGTGCGATATATTGTAAATTAAATGCGTTAATTTTGAAAAAAATCACGTTTTTGCACCTCTTCGGGTGAAGGTGAACCTCGAGAAACTGTCACGTGACGTCTAGAAATTCCGACAAGCGGATTGATGAACGTCAAAAATTTACATTTTTTATCCGTTCCTGCCGACCTTATAAAAGCCGCTCGCTCTCATGTCTTACGATAAGATCCCTCTAAATACCCTTCGCAAAGAGTTTTGAGCAAAAAAACGGCCTTAAAAACAATTTTCGATCCAAAAAATCGATTTTTGTCGACCCGTGTTTTGCTGCTATTACCACAGTAACGTCAAACCCGAAACGCCCCCTGCCGGACATTCGTAACAACAGTAACAGATAGCAGATAACCTAAAATGTATCCCAAAATGTCGATATTGCGAATGTGGACAGGTGGGAAGCCTTAACCACATATTTCTAGAATGCCCAATAACTAAAATCGAAAATTTTGACATATACACAGAGCTAGTAAATTACTATATTACATCCTTGTGATTCGTTATAGGAATATATTTTGTTTGTATCAAGTCCCCTAAATCTATTGCAATGATTTCTGGAACATGTATGTGTGTATGTATGTCAGTGAACACGATAGCGTCCAAACCGTACAACGGATCGGGTTGAAATTTGGTATACATATCAAGAATTACCAGGGCACGAATTGGATTGTTTTTAGCCACAATCTGACAACCGGAAGTGGCAAATGTTACATTCATTTTCTTAGAAATTCAACCGATTTTGACCAAATCGATATCAGCTCATCCTCCAGAGGTTTTGATAAGCGTCAGTGGCCACTGACATGGCATGACATTGTATTATTCCATGGCTGACGTTAGTTTGGGGTCCAGAGTGGCTGTGGCTTCACGAAATTGAATAATAGTAAAATGTAGCCATAATATTTTATTGTTATCTTGGTATCTTAGCAATTTTAGACAAAATCACCTTCAGTTCTATCGCTTTTAAAAATCATTCATTATATGATTGATTAAGTATAATCAGACATCAGTTCTACATAATACGATACACACAAGTATCTAGTACTACAAAATACAAAACAATATTGCTATATCGGTATCGTGACTCACCGGTCTTATGTTTTGTCGCAAATTATCCGTTACGTACGTCACATCGTGCCATATTATTAGATAATAATATTGTTGTTATCCAATTTTCAGTAATTCGGCAAAATTATTGACCTATACTATGGCATACTTCAAGATTTTATCAAAAATGTACATATTCAAGCAATTTTTCATCGCAAGTTTCTATAATGCGTATTTCTGCTGATATCTCAGTCTTACAATAAAGACAACAAGAAAATGATTTTTTAAAACGTTTTTTGAGCAGAGAATAGTATATTATTATACAAGTTTTATAAGACGTCAAATTGGCGCATGAGTTGTTTGGAGCACTCGTTGCTGGCGCTCCTCGTGCCCCAAATGAACGAATGCGCCAATATGTCTTATAAAACGAGTGTAATATACTATTTTTTCTACTTTGCGTCATTAATTTTATAAAAATTTAGAAGTATATTAGGTAAAATTCCAATCTAGAGTATTTATGGGTGCAACCGTTGGTAACACTGTCATCTGTCACTTAAATTCAAATATCTGTGAAAAAGTAATTATTGATGATTATTATATACCATCATATACTAGTAGTACGAAACCTAGGATGCAACACGCATGTTTAAATATGTATAAAAATATACATACTTCGCAGTTTGTGCGATTCTAAAAAAATCAGTTTGTGCTTACTTTTGTGGTTATGTGTATTTTCGTTTGACATGCATTTGAAATCAATGTCACCAATCTTAGAAAAAAGTTACTAAAAACGGTGTTACAATTTGTTAATTGTAACACCGAAAACAGTGTTACAATGTGTGCATTATGAATGCAAAGTAGAAAAATACTATTTACCCGCTGTTTTAATCTAGTAAAACTAATAATCTGTTTTCTTTTGTATTTTAGGTAAGTACTGCTGTTTACTACAGTGTTACTACAATATAACATCAACTACAAAGTTGAAATGACACAAGTAAGTTTTCATGACGAATTATTGATGTTTTCCTGTTCATACACATTCAAAAGCTTAGTTATTTTCGTATTTTGAATCAATATTAGTAGTATTTATAACTTTTATTATTAAAAGTCGATCTACATGTCTTGAGGGAAGAAAAAGTGTAATGTATAATACTCAAAATATGTACTCAACTATGAGCAATTCATTATTTATTTTTCCAACATTCCGAATTCCGGGCATACATTTAACTGATAACAGTGAAAACTGAGCAAGGAAAAACGCGTGACTCGAACCTCATGTGAGCATATTTTGTTCTAGTTCAGACAATTACACGAAAAAAAACCCAAACAGTCTACTGACTAACAACCATGCAGAATGTTTGTGTATTATAAATCGAAATTAATTAAATATTAGATGAATATTATAGTATTTCTATCAATGTATAATAATTATATGGCAACAAAGAAGTAATAAGTGGAATAAGGGATAGAAATTAAACTAGCTCTGTGTATATGTCAAAATTTTCGACTTTAGTTATTGGGCATTCTAGAAATATGTGGTTAAGGCTTCCCACCTGTCCACATTCGCAATATGGACATTTTAGGATATATTTTAGGTTATCTACTATCTGTTACTGTTGTTACGAATGTCCTGCAGGGGGCGTTTCGGGTTTGACGTTACTGTGGTAATAGCAGCAAAACACGGGTCGACAAAAATCGATTTTTTTGGATCGAAAATTGTTTTTAAGGCCGTTTTTTTGCTCAAAACTCTTTGCGAAGGGTATTTAGAGGGATCTTATCGTAAGACATGAGAGCGAGCGACTTTTATAAGGTCGGCAGGAACGGATAAAAAATGTAAATTTTTGACGTTCATCGATCCGCTTGTCGGAATTTCTAGACGTCACGTGACATTTTCTCGAGGTTCGCCTTCACCCGAAGAGGTGCAAAAACGTGATTTTTTTTCAAAATTGACGCATTTAATTTACAAAATATCGCGCAGTCCACGCGGAATTGTGTCCTTTTTTCAATTCGAGCGTCAAAAGTAATATCGAAAAGCCCAATTTTGCAGCTACTCGATCGCAAATGTCGGCGAAAATGGGCGATTCCGCTGAACGCGCCCTACACTTGAAAGTTCGTAATTAGTATAGGTAGATTAAAAAAAAAAATGGGTTGTCCTGAGTAAGATTCGAACCGAGGACCACAAGATCGAACTATTCCCAAAAAAACATTTTTTATACAGAATACATCTGGATATTCAGCTGTATTGTCTTTGTTTGTGATACTTCAACGTATCGTTGGTTTTCCAGGCATCAAATACAAACGGACAGAGCACTTAAGTCTTAATTATATCTCCCATATACTACCGACGTACTTCCCAGCGCGATAAATCTATCACATCATCTTATTGTCTTTCACTTTGTCCCATAATAGCTCTAGCTCGAGCACGGTACGACCACAAAACGACCAAACTTCATTGTTTATTTACAGTACGGATCGAAGCTTGTAACAGTACATAACAGCCATACTATTTGTACACACATCTGTGAGTTGGATTATATTTCGCGCTTGTTAATTTTAGATGGCAAACGAGCAAGTGTCAGAAGTGCTTTGTCCGCGCGAATTTACTTGTGACGTCAAATTGACGACGGACGTTTATTATGAGCCGGCCACACGAGTCAATTAATTATGCGTGTTTGAGATGTGAAGATTCGTGTTTGCGGGTGTTGTAGTTGATGCTTGGTTTAAAAATATCGATTGTATAAAACGCGGAACGAGGCGCGTTTATTGTTCTGGGAAGAGGAAATAAACGGGCAGCCTAGTCTAGAATGTGTGGAGAAGTATACGCTACGGTGATTTGTATCATCGCTTTTGAAAATCATTTGCTTAATTATGTATGTGGACGGTCACGATTTCTAACGTTCAGGATACAAGTTTTAAGTTGCTGATTGTAATTTATTATAGATGAGTTGTTATAACAAGGTTTATGGACCTTGTTCTACCTTTCGGATTTTTTCGACTTTATTTTTTCGAGCAAAAATTAGTTAGAGATTCTACAGTCGGCTGTTCGAGCAGTACTTTAGACTGATTGTTTTTTTTTTGTTATCAGTGCCTTTATTATCGTATACATAAATTTCAAAAAAAGAACGTGTCTGTGTGTCTCTTTTAAATGTGTTTTCTTCGGTTTTTATTGCTCATGAGTTCTTATCATGTTATATAAATAGCGTCAAAATATCTTCTTGTCAATGATTCACCACAACAGATATGAAACAATATCATTATTACATATCGTTACTATAATATATAATCATAATACTTTAATTTATTTATAGTTACTTATTAATGCAACAACCAAAACTGTGTTCTAAAAACACTAAACTCACTGAAAAAAAAAAAACAGTGGTTTTATTAAAAATTATTGCTGTCTCTACTGGCGGGGAGATGGCGCTGACAGTCTCTACGCACGCGTTGTTTTTTCTTGGGCTCTGTATAATCTGAGCTACAGAATGCGAGCGGTATTCTAGTTACTCTTCATTTGGGAATAAGTCGGTAGTCTTTATTAAAGATTACCATGGAGTAAAATAATCTAATGAGTCTACCATAATCTTTTATTGTGGTTTTCGACTGAACTATGTTTGGATTATATAATCAAGGTCCCATAATTATAATCCAGACATAATAAAATATTAATTAATGATTAATTCACTGCCGCAATATTCAATTTGAAAGTACACTTTACTGAAACTAAAGTACTGTTTGATTATATCAAAATTTGTAGTTTTTAAATCAACATTCGATTTTATTAAGTCAAGTACTAAATTGTCAAACAGTAAAGGAAGGTTTTTTTTACTTAAAAATAACGTAGAATTCTTGAAACAAAATGTTCATTTCGTTTAGTAATATTATGTTATTGAATTTAAGTTAACTAACGTTCATAGAAATACGATAGCTTTGAATCTAATAAATTTTACCAAAGAAATAATTTCTTTGCGGCAATTAAAGCTTTATCTACCTATACTAATTACGAACTTTCAAGTGTAGGGCGCGTTCAGCGGAATCGCCCATTTTCGCCGACATTTGCGATCGAGTAGCTGCAAAATTGGGCTTTTCGATATTACTTTTGACGCTCGAATTGAAAAAAGGACACAATTCCGCGTGAACTGCGCGATATATTGTAAATTAAATGCGTCAATTTTGAAAAAATATCACGATTTTGCACCTCTTCGGGTGAAGGCGAACCTCGAGAAAATGTCACGTGACGTCTAGAAATTCCGACAAGCGGATCGATGAACGTCAAAAATTTACATTTTTTATTCGTTCCTGCCGACCTTATAAAAGCCGCTCGCTCTCATGTCTTACGATAAGATCCCTCTAAATACCCTTCGCAAAGAGTTTTGAGCAAAAAAACGGCCTTAAAAACAATTTTCGATCCAAAAAATCGATTTTTGTCGACCCGTGTTTTGCTGCTATTACCACAGTAACGTCAAACCCGAAACGCCCCCTGCCGGACATTCGTAACAACAGTAACAGATAGCAGATAACCTAAAATGTATCCTAAAATGTCCATATTGCGAATGTGGACAGGTGGGAAGCCTTAACCACATATTTCTAGAATGCCCAATAACTAAAGTCGAAAATTTTGACATATACACAGAGCTAGTTTAATTTCTATCCCTTATTCCATTTATTACTTCTTTGTTGCCATATAATTATTATACATTGATAGAAATACTATAATATTCATCTAATATTTAATTAATTTCGATTTATAATACACAAAAATTCTGCATGGTTGTTAGTCAGTAGACTGTTTGGGTTTTTTTCGTGTAATTGTCTAAACTAGAACAAAATATGCATTTTGACTTATACACAGAGCTATCTGCCACTATTTATCATCTATCTTTCTTTGACTTGAAGCAAATTCGTTTCATTCAACGTTGTTGTCATTCAACTATGTTTTCATATTGTGAGTCGTTAATATCTGTCCTTTTTTGCACCTTCTATGTTGCATTAGAAGAAAAACGTGTTATTTATTGAACCAATGATTGAAACTATTTGTCAAGGAGAGTGTAAAAAAACCTTAAATTGCTTTATAGTGGTCAATATTAGAGACATAGTTTAATTTGTTCTCTAAAAAAATTGCCATTTTCTGTGCTCATATGAAGTATTAGCGAAATGTGCACAAAAGAACATTAAAATATAAAAAATAAGCAAAAATATGCACTAAAAATTATTGCAGTATCACTAAAATGCTAAACCATGGTTTAAAATATTCTATGACATCTGAAACAGCTTTATATTTATCCAATTTCTTCGTCAGAAGCATGATAAATATATTCACATATTCCACAGTAAGCTGTTTTTATTTATTCTTAATAATTAAGACTTAATTCCTATTTTTTCTGACGTCATAAAAGAGACTAGAACATGACAATACATATAACTTTTTAATAAATGTTTTCTACATTCCCTACCTAACAACCTTACAATATTGTACTCATTATGTATAAATAATAATTTCTTAAAATCGACTGTTCATAGATTTTGTATTTCTTGAATATGACAATTGAAATTTTCTATAATACTATAATAACTTCTAATAATTTCAATAATAATTTTCTATATTCATAAAAAATTTTACTTTCCGACTAGTATCCTAGAAGTAAAGTATTGCTACCGACCGAAAAAATAGTCTTTCAGCAAAATTACGCGTTTGAGGGTACCCTGAATCCATTGCAATGATTTCTGGAAAATGTTTGTGATAACGCCCAAACGATACAACGGATCGGGCTGAAATTTGGTGTACGTATTTAGAATTAACAGGGGACGAACTGGATTGTGTTTGGCCACAATCTGTCAAACGGAAGTGGCAAATATTACATACGTTTTCTTAGGTAATGATCCGATTTCGACCAAATTAATACCAGCTCATCCTCCAGTGACTTTAAATAGTAAACTAATTTATAGATCAATGAACTGAGCGATTTAGGCGCTATATAAGAATTTTTAGGAGTTGGACAGAATCCAGAGCTTTCGTCATTGTTGGTTGCAAATTGATAGATTTTGATAAACGTCAGTGGCCACTGGCATGACATGACATTGTGTTATTCTATGACTGACGTTAGGTTGGGGTCCAGAGTGGCTGTGGCTTCGCGAAATTAAATAATAGTAAAAGTATTTAGACACTTGTAGGTATCAAAAACAACAAATCGTAGGATATTATATTAACTGGTTACACCTGCTTTAAGTAAGAACTCATGTGTCTACTTTCACTTTATTTTTTGTCGAATTTTATAGCTCTACTACCATTATTATTATTATTATTAATTTATTATTGTTTTAATAGTTATATAGTTAGTTTTGAGGTTTCACTTTAGATTTTTGCTAAATTTGTTGTTTAGATCTGTTTATAAAAACAGCTAGCAACATTTGTGTGCTATGATAAATAGTCAACAGATAACAAAATCATGAATCATATTATTTATAAATAATCCTTCGGCGAATTTAGTAAGCAGAATAGAGGAATTTTGTTTGGTTATTGAGCGAAATATGATGGTATATTGACGTCTTTGTTATACGCACTTCAATCCAAATCTAATCAAAAAAAAAGAACACATTTTATTTTGATCCCAAACATTTCCCTGTTCCAACATTATTCACTCTCACAAATTATTGTTTACAAATGTAATTATTATCTTCATGCATCCTTTTTTATACTTCATAATGTGGTCATAATCGCAAATAGGATATCTAAACTGAATTCACTAGCTAGACTCTTATTTAGTCGTGATCTTGTCGACCTCACCTTTCTGTTAGAAGCGCAGTACTAAATTTGTGACTTCACAAAACGTCCTTGGTTCACAGGAGATTACGTACCATACGGAACAGCAAAACATTCATTCTTCTTCGTTTTCTTTTTCTTTTAATTTTCTGGGACAATCTTTTGGTTTTATTTATCTTCTTATAACGGAATAATCAATGGTCTGATTTTAATACTTATCTTTCTTCTACCTATACTAATTGCGAACTTTCAAGTGTAGGGCGCGTTCAGCAGAATCGCCCATTTTCGCCGACATTTGCGATCGAGTAGCTGCAAAATTGGGCTTTTCGATATTACTTTTGACGCTCGAATTGAAAAAAGGACACAATTCCGCGTGGACTGCGCGATATATTGTAAATTAAATGCGTCAATTTTGAAAAAAAATCACGATTTTGCACCTATTCGGGTGAAGGCGAACCTCGAGAAAATGTCACGTGACGTCTAGAAATTCCGACAAGCGGATCGATGAACGTCAAAAATTTACATTTTTTATCCGTTCCTGCCGACCTTATAAAAGCCGCTCGCTCTCATGTCTTACGATAAGATCCCTCTAAATACCCTTCTCAAAGAGTTTTGAGCAAAAAAACGGCCTTAAAAACAATTTTCGATCCAAAAAATCGATTTTTGTCGACCCGTGTTTTGCTGCTATTACCACAGTAACGTCACACCCGAAACGCCCCCTGCCGGACATTCGTAACAACAGTAACAGATAGCAGATAACCTAAAATGTATCCTAAAATGTCCATATTGCGAATGTGGACAGGTGGGAAGCCTTAACCACATATTTCTAGAATGCCCAATAACTAAAATCGAAAATTTTGACATATACACAGAGCTAGTATTATACTAATTACGGACAGATAATCCAAAAAACGTCTACGATAACACATACGTCACTTCCTAGAAGTTATAAACAAAATCGATTCCTAAATCCAATTATCTTTTTACTCTTATCAGAATTTATTTGTCCATATCGGGGAAAAAATGACGTTTTTTCTTAAGGTTCGTGGGAAATTCCAAGCCGACCTAGAAACGTCGCGAAGATATCGATTTATCAGATACCATATTTGGTAGAAATGAGTCAATATTCGTGGAATACCAGTCTTTTTTACGTTCAAGGTAAACAATACACAGAAACTTGATGGAGCACTTGAATACGTCATGAATTTCCTTTATCAGCAGATATATCGTGAGATTAACAATCCTATCGTTGTTTGAGCAATATAATCGTCTGTTACTTTTTTATTTCTTATTTTTTTTATTGTAATGGGACTGTTGCATAATATTGAGACATTGGATCAGTTTGTGCCCTCCAGGGCGAAGTTTCTTAGTCGTAAAAACCTTTTTAGTCGCCCGAGAGTGTTTAACATCGATATAACCGTACTTATATCGACCATTCGTACTGTTTTTGGCAGTACAGTACTGTTTTTAAGACGTTGTACTGATTTTTTCCCTTTAAGCATAAATGTACTGGTTTTTATTTTTTTGTACTGTTTTTTAATGTGTACATTGAGTTTGAGAATATGTAAGTATAAAATACGACCTATAGCGCCATTAATTTTCCGTACCCCCACCAATTTTGAATAGTGTGATCGCCCATATTATACCACCAACTTGCTAAGCTGCCATTGGTTAAATGACCGAGTGACGTGATTTGTAAAGTTTCCTGATTTCTAATTTTTTGTTGTATTTATTTTAGCCATTTCAAAAAGCAGAAAAAGTGTATTTAATTCAGATCTACCATAAGAGTTTACAAAGAATTCATGTAAAAGTTTTAGAAACTAAGCAACTGCAAGGGGCATTTTCTGATATAATTTCAAACTACATTAAAGATACTATGAGCTGTTAATATAAAAGATAAAGTGGTTGCCCTTTGTGCTGATAATATAAACTGTAACATTGGTGGTGCAGCTAGACGTGGTAAGAATAATGTTTTCGTAAAAATGGAATGCAATAAAAACAAATTAATTTGTATAAATTGTGCCGCTCATATTTTAAATAATTGTATTCAAACAGCAGCAGAATGTCTTCCCATTGATATAGAAAATGTAGTCGTTAAAATTTATTCTTTTTTTTAGATATATACACTGTGCGTAGTGAAAATTTCAAGGAAATATGTGACAACGTTGATTTAGAGTACCATAAGTTGTTGGGATAAAGTAAGACCGATGGTTAACACTTAAGCCAGCATTAGAAAAGATCTTAAAGCTATTTAAACCTTTAAAGGAATATTTCTTAAACCAAGAGATATGCCCTATAATTTTGAAACAATTTTTTAATGATCAATGCTCAGAAGTTTGGCTTTTTTACAGTCAAGTTGCTACTTTTCATTATAATATTTCTCTTATTGAATCCCAAGAAATATCCATGCTAGAAGTATCTTTGATTATTAAAAATTTAAAATGTAAATTAATGACACGAAATGATGAGGTATTTTTACCTTTAAATGTAAAAAAATATGTATTAGTGAAATGGATACTGGGCAGGTTAATATGTCTGAATTTAAATCTGCAGTCGCTAATTTTTATAAGACATGCATTCGTTATATAAACCAGTGGAATACTGCATTTGAAGGAATTGCGATATAGGATTGATATTGATATAGAAAAACCGTGCCCTTTTGTCCTGTTTTTTGTCAGAAAATAATGGTCACCGAAGATATAAGCCCTGTGGTACATACACAATTTTATGTCTTATCCATGTATGACAGTTATAAAACTTCTTCGTCAGATTTAACGCATCGTTTGGTTTAATTATAAGGATCTATAATTAAACGATAAGTAAAAGCGCGCAATACCGCGTCAATTTATTGTAATGTTGAAACCCCAATCTATTTATAAGTGAAAGCGATTATCGTTCTACGAACTATTAATAAATACTATTTATTTTTAAAACCTTTATAATACACAGGGCAAGTACAATTTTAATTTCTTTCATTGCCTACCTGTTGTTGGACAGGTGAAATTTTTGGTAGGTAATGAATAGAAATCGCTTATGATATAATCTTTTCTGTTAATATGAACTTAAAGAGAATAAGAATAAAATTTGAGTGGTACTAGAACTAGTTTCTGGAATAATCTAGAATTTCTAGAAATCTAGAAAACTGATCTGATTCGTGTAGGCCATCATATGCTTGCAGCACAACCACCTAACCCATGTTGCCTTAAAATATGGGAAGTGATCAAAGAAGATGTTGTAAAAATCCACCAAATGCATTTTGTTACATGTGCTGTGGTTATGTAGTGTCACATCTGAAAAAAATTACGGAAGAGGTAAAACCAGCTCACTGCTGCTATTTTAGATTTAGAATTGGAGATCTGGAAAAGCCATAGACACCTAATATATGCTGTATTTCCTGTTAAATCTGACTTTTAAAATGGATGAAAGGTAAGCAAAAGAAAATGTCGTTTGCAGTTCCCATCTTGTGGCGAGAGCCTTCCAGCCATCATGTGGAGCCATCATGTAGATGATTGCTATTTTTGTACGATAAGCGTCTCCGGACATTCGAAGAAGGATCAGCATAAAATAAAATATCCAAATTTGCCATCAGAATCGCGACCTATCCCCCATGGAGAGAACCATCCTCTCCCAAGTGCACCATCCTGTAATGGGTCGGAAACCCATTATTTATTTATTAAGATATGATCAAATTAAGCGAGATATTTGTAAGAACATTCGGGAATGTCAAAGGTTTTTGCTAGGGTTGAACATCTGGTTTAGGATTTGACCGCGCGTTATAAGTTTAAAATTGAAGAGTTGTCATTGGCTAAGAAGAAATGCTTCCGGCTTCCTTTGGGGTCGAGGGATGCAAACGAACAGATCTCGCTCTTCTCATTTCAACCACCGTCATGTAAAGTACACGTTTTTGTGGAGCGTTCTTAGGCGCTTAAGTTTATCCCTGGTAAGTCTTTTCAACTCGTCTCGCATTTCATTGTAAATTAAATTATTCATATTTCTGCTAAAAGTGTGTCTGTCTAAATCAACTCCTAGGTTTAATTTAAACGTCAATATGTTCAAAGCTTCATTCATTTTTCTATGTAACGTATCAAACGGGATTGTTGATTATTATTGTTAATAGATGTTATTGTTTTGATAAGTGTTTCGTTTCATTTGAGTAGTCTTGCTTTATCAGCCCTTATTAAATGTTAAATACTTAAACGCGTCAGTTAGTAGTCAGAAAATGTGTTCACAAGGTCCAAGAAAAAGAACCCAGTTAGTTTTGCCTTCGAATAAATTGGAAGAGATTTGATGAATTAGAATTTGACCAGTAATTAAAGCCCTTAAACCGCGCTTGGCCAAAATGCTACCATGTTAGGGAGTCGCGGTTGTTCCCGCCATTTGGACCTCCTACAATCCACTTCATCATTTTGATTGACACAGAAGAAACTTCGCCTGTTTGAAGAAACTTGCCTGATTGTACAGAGTGTCTGAAATCACTCTGTCGAATCAGGCAAGTCGTGAAGATGCACCATTTGAAGTTTTAGGAACACCTCACCTTATAAACCAGTGCGAACTGAATGATTTGGTTAAAGACTTGGTTTATCAAAAGAAAAATCCGAGTTATTGGGTTCTAGACCACAGGAATGGAATCTTTTCGTACGAGGTGTGACAGTGTCTTCATTTACTAAGCGTAACGAGCCTTTTAAAGCATATTTTAAAATGGAAGGATCTTTACGTGTATATCACGATGTTGAGGGTCTTATGAACGAGTTTGATATTCCCCACGAGCCTTCTGAATGGTGGCTTTTTATCGATTCATCAAAATAAAGGTTGACAGCAGTACTTTTGCATATTTTTTGAATTTATATAATTTATTAACTGATTTTGTTGCAATTTTCGCAGTTTTTTAAAGTAACGCTGTATCTGTAAATTTAGACCTGTTACAATAAACTTATACAACATTACCAAGGCCTTTAATTACTCCACACTTCCACAGGTTATTTTTCTCAGCCTAATGTTGCAATATGTTAATACACACTGTAGACTTGATAGTTATATGATAATATATTCACAGTTTCCTGATCTTTATTTTTAGTAGTAAAATATCAAAGCTAATGGCACACAAAATAGGTAATTATTAGATTAGTAATGTAGCTGTGCAACTGTGCGTGTACCTAGGAGTGTAATAATATGCTCAACCATTTTATTTATCAGATACATGTAGCTTGGATGAATAGAGGTGTTATGCAAATATTTACATTGCAAATAAGTATTCTGAGGTTGGCTTGTATTCATGTTAATACAAATAAAATAAAACGGTGTAAAAAGATACTGTGATATTCACTGTAAACCATAAAAAGAAATATTTCTTCGAAAATTATCTACCTATACTAATTACGAACTTTCAAGTGTAGGGCGCGTTCAGCGGAATCGCCCATTTTCGCCGACATTTGCGATCGAGTAGCTGCAAAATTGGGCTTTTCGATATTACTTTTGACGCTCGAATTGAAAAAAAGGACACAATTCCGCGTGGACTGCGCGATATTTTGTAAATTAAATGCGTCAATTTTGAAAAAAAAATCACGTTTTTGCACCTCTTCGGGTGAAGGCGAACCTCGAGAAAATGTCACGTGACGTCTAGAAATTCCGACAAGCGGATCGATGAACGTCAAAAATTTACATTTTTTATCCGTTCCTGCCGACCTTATAAAAGCCGCTCGCTCTCATATCTTACGATAAGATCCCTCTAAATACCCTTCGCAAAGAGTTTTGAGCAAAAAAACGGCCTTAAAAACAATTTTTGATCCAAAAAATCGATTTTTGTCGACCCGTGTTTTGCTGCTATTACCACAGTAACGTCAAACCCGAAACGCCCCCTGCCGGACATTCGTAACAACAGTAACAGATAGCAGATAACCTAAAATGTATCCTAAAATGTCCATATTGCGAATGTGGACAGGTGGGAAGCCTTAACCACATATTTCTAGAATGCCCAATAACTAAAATCGAAAATTTTGACATATACACAGAGCTAGTATGTAGTACTAAATTGCTCATGTTACAATTCGCCCCAACTAGCGAAACAGTCTCCGCTCTGGTGGTGAAAGTATAAGCTAAGTTTCATCGGGATAACTTTGAAAATTTATATGGCGTGGTATAGAACCTTCACTGATAGAACGTTGAGTAGAATTTTGCTGGTATTTAAATTAAAAGATAAAAAACGACAGAGAAGAAGCAGCAGAAGTAAGATCTATTGTTGCGTTCCACAATGCAATTCATATCACAGCGAGGGCTTGTCATTTCATAAGTTTCCTAAAGGAAAAGGTTACACAGTGAGTGGCGACGTGTACTAAAAATTGCCAAAAATGTCTCAAGACACAAACTAGTGTGTTCAAAGGATTTTCTAAAAGAAGATTTGTACACGAATAAATCATGTTTAGTGTACAGTAAAGGAATCATATTGTTTTTACGTTCGACGTATTGCGGATCTAACCTCAAAACGAAACGATTTTATTAAGAAATCCACATATAGGCACATTTTCCTGCTGTCATATTCCGACTAATGCGCCGATGTTAGCGCCCTCTACATTGCTCGTTCAGGCGAATTAAAAAATAAAAAATCTACATAACGCCGTTTATTATTTGAATATAAGTCATAAAAGCGCCAAATTTCGACTGGGTTAGTTAAATTTGGGTCATTACCAAATCTTACATAAACGCTCGGAATTTACACCGCTCAGAAAATTGGCATCAACCAGTTCAGTTCACCAACAAAAAAAAAATCGAACTGTATGACTGTTTGAATAATAGCTATTTTGGTTATGACTTATGAATGGATGAATTCAAAATATTAGGTATTCAAAACAAAAAAAATGCACTAAAAATAGCGCTTACAAGATAATAATGACTGAAAAATACTTGGAACGCCCAACAAGATTCCTTCCCGTTTATATTTATAGGTTATGTTTTGTTGACAGGCTTAAAATTGCCAACTTAAACTCCGCACATCATAAAAACCCGTTATCACGTTTCGCAAATGTCTCATAATCGCGTTCGGATTAGCAAATTCTCACACCTAACGAAATTAAAAATGTGTCGTAAACTTCTAACACGACTTACATGACACATTGTTACGTATTTCCGATTACTTCCGAATGTTTCGATAGTTTTCCGTTCAGGTGGCGGGCGGCATTCGTAGAACGCGTACCCCACCTAGTGGTTTGACGTCATAACTAAGGCAACAAACCCGAGCGACAGAGACGAGTATACGCGAGCGTTGCGAGCGGGAGTGGGATCGAAGAACAGGGCCGGCCTTGCAAGTTTTATAAACTTATTCGCAATCGCTCTTGTAGTCAGTTGTTGGTTGAATTTTGTGACCGAAGCATTGTAGTGGAGAGAGATTTACACGCGCGTGACGTGCAGTTTTACAAAGTATTACTTTTTTGTTCGATCGAGTTGTCATAAAACTTTTACTAAGGACCTTCGGCTTACGGTATACCCAGCTTACTTATGTCTCAACTAGTGCCCTACCTTACCTTCGGTTTGGAAGAATCCCCTTACCTGGACACGTTTTACAATAATAATTACGAATCGGTGGAACAACAAAAAATGGTGAGTGATTATTTATGTGTGTATATAAAGTTAAGGAGTCGCGAGTTTAATAAACGGGAAATGACTAATTAAACGATTGACATTTCGAGACCCAAAACATCTGCGAAATTGACGTTTATTTCATTTAATTGGTTTTAATCGGGTTTAACAGAAAGTTAGTCTCTATTTAACGAATTATTATGTATTATCAGTTTATAATTTTAGATTTTTTTTCTGGAAAGTGTGCGGTTTTACGTTCCTTATCTTCAATTATGGATTATAAACCCCTTATCTACATACGTAGTGTTTTAACAATAGGAAATAATGACTTTATAATTTGGTGAATAATAATTGTGTGTCGTGGTTTTATTTATCTAGTAGGTGTGTATTGGAAGGAGTTCATTTAAAACAAACCGGGTTGAGTTTTTTTTTACCAGAAATTTGTTATTTTTTAATAAACTATTTAATTTAATAGACCACGAGAGAGACACAGATTTAATTGCAGAAAGATGTTTGAATGAACTAAAAATCGTTTTATTCGAAATAAATATTGCCCTGGAGGCAATCAAATATTTTATTTGAATTATTTGAAAGAAAAAGAAATATAGTAAAAAGATTGTGTGGTTAAATAAAAAACGTGCGGTTTTATTAAAAATTATCGGTATGTCTACTGGCGGGGAGATGGCGCTGGCAAGTCTCTAGTTACACTTCAGCTGGGGGTGTGGGTATATAAGCCAAGCTATGGAAAGCGAGCGGTACTCTGGATTTTCTTAATTTGCTCATAAATTTGATGCCTTTTGCTAAATAGGAACAACTCTAATGAGTCTATATACAATATTTTTGTATTGTTCTTGGGCTGGGACCTCAACAGCGTTGCCAACCTTTTTCCATCTGAGTTCACCAACTCTAAAATCCCTAAAAGTTCTAAACTGTAACAGGTATAACTCCATTATTACGTAACTACATTGTAGTTTATTACATCATAAATTTCATAAAAATATATGAACACATATTTTTGAACACGTATACTCTACATCACAACCAAATCTAATCACAACAAAAAACTAATTCCGTAATTAGTGCTGTTGTTATATTTTTCAAGTCTGTTGAATATAGAAAAATGGGTTTGAAATACATTTTTGTAGAAGAGTAACTAACAAATCTGGCAACTGTACACCAAATTAATCCTGTTTAGTAAAATTACTAGCTCTGTGTATATGTCAAAATTTTCGATTTTAGTTATTGGGCTTTCTAGAAATATGTGGTTAAGGCTTCCCACCTGTCCACATTCGCAATATGGACATTTTAGGATACATTTTAGGTTATCTGCTATCTGTTACTGTTGTTACGAATGTCCGGCAGGGGGCGTTTCGGGTTTGACGTAATAGCAGCAAAACACGGGTCGACAAAAATCGATTTTTTGGATCGAAAATTGTTTTTAAGGCCGTTTTTTTTGCTCAAAACTCTTTGCGAAGGGTATTTAGAGGGATCTTATCGTAAGACATGAGAGCGAGCGGCTTTTATAAGGTCGGCAGGAACGGATAAAAAATGTAAATTTTTGACGTTCATCGATCCGCTTGTCGGAATTTCTAGACGTCACGTGACATTTTCTCGAGGTTCGCCTTCACCCGAAGAGGTGCAAAACGTGATTTTTTTTCAAAATTGACGCATTTAATTTACAAAATATCGCGCAGTCCACGCGGAATTGTGTCCTTTTTTCAATTCGAGCGTCAAAAGTAATATCGAAAAACCTAATTTTGCAGCTACTCGATCGTAAATGTCGGCGAGAATGGACGATTCCGCTGAACGCGCCCTACACTTGAAAGTTCGTAATTAGTATAGATAGATTACATCACTTTAAAAGAAGACTAATTACCAATTGAAATTTGAGTTAGAATGCATCCTAATGCAGTCACAAAGAAATCAAATTATTATTTGCACTATTTTTACGCAGAAAAACGAACTCAAAACGACCATAACTTAGCATTACTACTCCTAACAGTAATAAAATTGTAAAATAGTCATACTTTTCCATGAATTTAAACTTTTTTGGTTTGGTCATAAATTCTTGTGCATACATTACATATCTAGCTGAATGTCATAAAAATAAATCGTGCACATTTAGATCTAAATCTTAAAAGTAACAATTTTATTCCTTTTTGTCTGTTCTTAAACCCAATCAGGCCTTTTTACGGCTTTTCTTTGTTCCTCTTCCTTTCTTACGAAATTTCTACTTAACAGCTACTTAAAACATTTTATCGTCATGATGGTTCTTTTGTTGAGATAATATTCTTTGTTCGGAAAGTGGTACACATAAAGATGTCACGTATTCCTGAAGCACTTCTAAAACAATTTACTTACAGAATCGATCTTGTGTGTGTGTGAGTGTGTCAGTGTGTGCAGTAGTTTGTTATACATACATGGATTAGTCATCGTTTTATTATATCGCGTTATAATGCTGCCAATACTGTGGCGAAATTTATTGCCGATTGCATAGGAATTCTGCTTATCAGAATGTATACGTGAGAAGTAGCCATTCTTGGATTTACCATAGAAGAATTTTAGATTTGGTGGAATTTACTCGAAATATCCAAATATTTGTTCGATTATTTGCTTTTTATATGTATTTTATTTAATTTACACAAATTCCAATACATACTCCAATTCCTCAAAATCATTTTTGTGGAAACATTTTTTGTGTAGCTAAAAAAGTCATTAATATAGCTGAGTATACAACTTTCCGACTAAATTGTTGCCACAAGTGTCTAAACACGTTTTCTATTATAAAATTTCGTGAAGCCACAGCCACTCTGGACATAAAATAACACAATGTCACGTCATGTCAGTGTTCACTGACGTTTATAACAATCTGTCAATTTGCAACATAGCGACGAAGGATATGGATTCTGCCAAACTGCTAAACCTAATTACAATACTTTCCTTCTAAGGTACTAGCGGAAAAGTAACAAAAAAAGCCTTGAAATTTAGCTACTGAGTATATTGTATAATCGGTTGCCTAAAATCCGGCTGACTGCACACGGTTTTGTTCATTTGGGAGCATTGCTGATAAGAGCATCGATAATGTATGTTTCTGCAATACCGATAATTTGGTAGGCGAAAATTTGACAATTTGACATCAAATTTGACATTTCTCGCGATATCTTGGCAACAAACGTGCACTTTGAAGTACCTATTTCAAATTTGACATTTCTGCTTTTATAACCTAAAAAATGAAGATTTTAATGGATACTGTCACTATCGTGATATGGTAGCGACATCTAGATTACAACCAAACAATCTAAGTTGCAAGACGTTTTGTATACATATATCTTTTTCTACTTTGCATTCACAATGCACACATTGTAACACTGTTCTCGGTGTTACAATTAGCAAATTGTAACACCGTTTTTAGTAACTTTTTTCTAAGATTGGTGACATTGATTTCAAATGCATGTCAAACGAAAATACACATAACCACAAAAGTAAGCACAAACTGATTTTTTAGAATCGCACAAACTGCGAAGTATTTATATTTTTATACATATTTAAACATGCGTGTTGCATCCTAGGTTTCGTACTACTAGTATATGATGGTATATAATAATTATCAATAATTACTTTTTCACAGATATTTGAATTTAAGTGACAGATGACAGTGTTACCAACGGTTGCACCCATAATTACTCTAGATTGGAATTTTACCTAATATACTTCTAAATTTTTATAAAATTAATGACGCAAAGTAGAAAAAATAGTATATTACACTCGTTTTATAAGACATATTGGCACATTCGTTCATTTGGGGCTTCTTTTTATTTCTTAGTTTGTGTTTGTAGGTATCTGTTGTATATTCCTTGCGGGTTTCTGGGTTTATTAGATTTGCAAAGCACGTGCTTGGAGCACGTTGATCGATAAACCGTTCTGTATACAAACACAAGCGTGATTCACCACTTTTCTGGGGTCGGTGTGTTTTATGTTCTATTTTAGATCTTCGCCACGTCGGATTTTCATACGTACCTTAAAGCAGATGCTCCCCACCTACCTACTTTTCTTAGAATTGCATTATTTTAATGTAATTATGTATCAAACTGACGTTTATCAACATAATCGTACATCACACGTTAGATATAGAAAAATAACCAATTAAATAAATATCTGATAGTATCTACTATCTTACCTAGCCAAACGGATGTTTGTTTTTAAAATTATAGCGAATGTAACTTGGATTAGGCTTATGTACTATCAGAAATGGCAAATAACGATTAATCATTGGGTTTTTTGTTGTTATTTTTCGTGAAGTAGTTTCTTTGATTCGAGCATTCCAGAAAGGTGTGAATTACCGAATTGATAAAGTGTCAGTATTTCGCACGTTTATCAGAAGAGATAAGAATCTGCACTTTACAGAAACACCTTTATTAAATTATTTCCAGGAATAGTTTATCTTATCTTTGGTGGGATTATCTATCTACATAAGTAAATACATCGTTTACTATTTAGAAAAAAAAAAAAAACGAAAACATTTTTGTATATACCGCCATAATTTGACGAAGTTAGCCACAATGCATGGCTGTCAGATCAGAAGGTAAACTCCTGTGTGTGTTTGAGGTGTTGCAGAGCGCTTTAATGCAGTTCCAGCGGTACTTAATAGATGGCAGCTGCGGTATTATTTATATCTGTCTTTGTTTCCGCGGATTACTACGTCGAAAGCTAGAAATCCTTTGTTTTTATGTTGCGTAGACTTTGAAACTACTTATTCGATTATATGCATCGCTTATATCCCTTCATCCTATTATTACCAAAGACTATTGTTATTATTATTGCTGTTAAAAGTCATCAATCTTTTTCTTTGACAATTCCGAACTAGCGTAGTATTTTATTCGACACGTCTAGACTATAACAAAAGAATAACAAAATACGGAAGGTGTAGGTGGATACCGCCCACATATAATGTACCACCGAAGAAGAAGAAAAAGGTCCTCTGTCGGTGAAATACAGAATGGGATGTTTTTGACAAGGTGAACGTGATTTCTAGAAACGACGTGTTTATTTTGTAACCGACAAAATAAGTTGTCTTCCTTAAGATGTGTGTAAGAAAGTGTATGTACTAAAAACGTGTTATTGACTCGCTTCAATCCAGGTAAATTTTGTGTTTTTGAGAGTTAAATATTGCAAACATTCAATTTGGTAAAGTTAAGTACATTTCCTAGCAAAATAACCATTGCTATCCATTATAATTATATTTTATAGTCGGTTATTATCATTTAAAAGTAACAACCACGGACTATAAACAATCCTCTTTACCAGGGAATTACCAAGCGTTGCAGATAAACACGCAGTTGCATTATTAAACCGCGAAACATTAATTATTCAAATCGAAACCACGTCCGGTACTTTGGAGAATTGCGTTTTGTAAATAGCAATAACCGGACCATGGAGAAAGTGTCTGCAATCGGGCAAGTTAAAGAACAAGGAGGAGGACAAGATATTTGGCGTATTGACGTCAGAAGTGGGCAATTACCTATAGCTATGACGTCAAAACGATCACCACACCTCCACGAAACGTGTCGAAACGCGCTTTCTACACTTTTCCCGAAAACGAAGAAAGGAAAAGAACGTTTCTTGGAAAAAGATCTTATTTATTATATGGGATAGGTACTTTACAGATTTTGTTTCTGTTGCATAAGTACCTACATATCTATGTATACAAAATTTGGCGAATTATTAATGATTGATTTGAAAGTTAATTTAAAGTAGTACTTAACACAATATTGTAGCTACTGTAGGTACTGTGGCATTTGATAGTGTGTATTATGTATGTTGTGACAAATGACGTAATATTTTTACAGATTTCGTCACTTATTATGATATATTTATAGCCTTACTATAGCCACGTAATGTTCAATAACAAATCGCAAAAATATTTTTTTAAAATATTTTCTGCTTAGTTTTATAATCTTACAATCCTTTCCTTATAGGATACTAGTCGAATTTATGCTATAATATAAACTATATATATACACAACAACAATAAAGCACAGTATCTTCACTATAGAGTGCTGATAGTATACATGGTTTAAACATAGTAACAAAAAATATATTTCGGTGGCTTCCTTATAGTTCTAGAATCATCACCACTTCAATAAAGCAAAGGGTTTTAGGCTCAAGGCCACACGACATTGTCACCCAGACGGCCATTCTTCAATAATTGAAATTCTTATCTCGTTATCCGGTCCTTCCGGGCAGACATACTTACACCGAACAATACCGTCTCAAATATTAGTTATCCTCACTTCCTCTAGCCTTTCTCTACCCATCCTCCATCCAGATCGTCGCACAAACAAGTTACTACGCGTTGAAACACGTCCCAGAAAAAAATAGTTCAAATTTGGCGCCATATTGCGCAATAGAAACACCGCTTCAAACATTTATTATCCGGTCTTCTTCTAGTCTTGCTTTACCACCCATCCGCCATTGAGATCGCCGCACAAACAAGTTACGACGAGTTGAAACACGTCCCAGAATAAAAATAGTTCAAATTTGGCGCCATATTGCGCAATAGAAACACCGCTTCAAACATTTATTATCCGGTCTTCTTCTAGTCTTGCTTTACCACCCATCCTCCATTGAGATCGCCGCACAAACAAGTTACGACGAGTTGAAACACGTCCCAGAAAAAAAAATAGTTCAAATTTGGCGCCATATTGCGCAATAAGAACACCGCTTCAAACATTTATTATCCGGTCTTCTTCTAGTCTTGCTTTACCACCCATCCTCCATTGAGATCGTCGCACAAACAAGTTACGACGAGTTGAAACACGTCCCAGAAAAAAAGTAGTTCAAATTTGGCGCCATATTGCGCAATAGAAACACCGCTTCAAACATTTATTATCCGGTCTTCTTCTAGTCTTGCTTTACCACCCATCCCCCATTGAGATCGCCGCACAAACAAGTTAAGACGAGTTGAAACACGTCCCAGAAAAAAAGTAGTTCAAATTTGGCGCCATATTGCGCAATAAAAACACCGCTTCAAACATTTATTATCCGGTCTTCTTCTAGTCTTGCTTTACCACCCATCCTCCATTGAGATCGCCGCACAAACAAGTTACGACGAGTTGAAACACGTCCCAGAAAAAAAATAGTTCAAATTTGGCGCCATATTGCGCAATAGAAACACCGCTTCAAACATTTATTATCCGGTCTTCTTCTAGTCTTGCTTTACCACCCATCCTCCATTGAGATCGCCGCACAAACAAGTTACGACGAGTTGAAACACGTCCCAGAAAAAAAGTAGTTCAAATTTGGCGCCATATTGCGCAATAAAACATCGCTTCAAACATTTATTATCCGGTCTTCTTCTAGTCTTACTTTACCACCCATCCTCCATTGAGATCGCCGCACAAACAAGTTACGACGAGTTGAAACACGTCCCAGAAAAAAAGTAGTTCAAATTTGGCGCCATATAGCGCAATAAAAACACCGCTTCAAACATTTATTATCCGATCTTCTTCTAGTCTTGCTTTACCACTGATCCTCCATCGAGATCGCCGCACAAACAAGTTAAGACGAGTTGAAACACGTCCCAGAAAAAAAAAATAGTTCAAATTTGGCGCCATATTGCGCAATAGAAACACCGCTTCAAACATTTATTATCCGGTCTTCTTCTAGTCTTGCTTTACCACCCATGCTCCATTGAGATCGCCGCACAAACAAGTTACGACGAGTTGAAACACGTCCCAGAAAAAAAAGTAGTTCAAATTTGGCGCCATATTGCGCAATAAAAACTCCGCTTCAAACATTTATTATCCGGTCTTCTTCTAGTCTTGCTTTACCACCCATCCTCCATTGAGATCGCCGCACAAACAAGTTACGACGAGTTGAAACACGTTCCAGAAAAAAACGTAGTTCAAATTTGGCGCCATATTGCGCAATAAAAACACCGCTTCAAACATTTATTATCCGGTCTTCTTCTAGTCTTGCTTTACCACCCATCCTCCATTGAGATCGCCGCACAAACAAGTTACGACGAGTTGAAACACGTTCCAGAAAAAAAAGTAGTTCAAATTTGGCGCCATATTGCGCAATAAAAACTCCGCTTCAAACATTTATTATCCGGTCTTCTTCTAGTCTTGCTTTACCACCCATGCTCCATTGAGATCGCCGCACAAACAAGTTACGACGAGTTGAAACACGTCCCAGAAAAAAAAGTAGTTCAAATTTGGCGCCATATTGCGCAATAAAAACACCGCTTCAAACATTTATTATCCGGTCTTCTTCTAGTCTTGTTTTACCACCCATCCTCCATTGAGATCGCCGCACAAACAAGTTACGACGAGTAGAAACACGTCCCAGAAAAAAAGTAGTTCAAATTTGGTGCCATATTGCGCAATAAAAACACCGCTTCAAACATTTATTATCCGGTCTTCTTCTAGTCTTGCTTTACCACCCATCCTCCATTGAGATCGCCGCACAAACAAGTTACGACGAGTAGAAACACGTCCCAGAAAAAAAGTAGTTCAAATTTGGTGCCATATTGCGCAATAAAAACACCGCTTCAAACATTTATTATCCGGTCTTCTTCTAGTCTTGCTTTACCACCCATCCTCCATTGAGATCGCCGCACAAACAAGTTACGACGAGTAGAAACACGTCCCAGAAAAAAAGTAGTTCAAATTTGGTGCCATATTGCGCAATAAAAACACCGCTTCAAACATTTATTATCCGGTCTTCTTCTAGTCTTGCTTTACCACCCATCCTCCATTGAGATCGCCGCACAAACAAGTTACGACGAGTTGAAACACGTTCCAGAAAAAAACGTAGTTCAAATTTGGCGCCATATTGCGCAATAAAAACACCGCTTCAAACATTTATTATCCGGTCTTCTTCTAGTCTTGCTTTACCACCCATCCTCCATTGAGATCGCCGCACAAACAAGTTACGACGAGTTGAAACACGTTCCAGAAAAAAAAGTAGTTCAAATTTGGCGCCATATTGCGCAATAAAAACTCCGCTTCAAACATTTATTATCCGGTCTTCTTCTAGTCTTGCTTTACCACCCATGCTCCATTGAGATCGCCGCACAAACAAGTTACGACGAGTTGAAACACGTCCCAGAAAAAAAAGTAGTTCAAATTTGGCGCCATATTGCGCAATAAAAACACCGCTTCAAACATTTATTATCCGGTCTTCTTCTAGTCTTGTTTTACCACCCATCCTCCATTGAGATCGCCGCACAAACAAGTTACGACGAGTAGAAACACGTCCCAGAAAAAAAGTAGTTCAAATTTGGTGCCATATTGCGCAATAAAAACACCGCTTCAAACATTTATTATCCGGTCTTCTTCTAGTCTTGCTTTACCACCCATCCTCCATTGAGATCGCCGCACAAACAAGTTACGACGAGTTGAAACACGTTCCAGAAAAAAAGTAGTTCAAATTTGGCGCCATATTGCGCAATAAAAACACCGCTTCAAACATTTATTATCCGGTCTTCTTCTAGTCTTGCTTTACCACTGATCCTCCATTGAGATCGCCGCACAAACAAGTTACGACGAGTTGAAACACGTTCCAGAAAAAAAGTAGTTCAAATTTGGCGCCATATTGCGCAATAAAAACACCGCTTCAAACATTTATTATCCGGTCTTCTTCTAGTCTTGCTTTACCACTGATCCTCCATTGAGATCGCCGCACAAACAAGTTACGACGAGTTGAAACACGTTCCAGAAAAAAAGTAGTTCAAATTTGGCGCCATATTGCGCAATAAAAACACCGCTTCAAACATTTATTATCCGGTCTTCTTCTAGTCTTGCTTTACCACTGATCCTCCATTGAGATCGCCGCACAAACAAGTTACGACGAGTTGAAACACGTTCCAGAAAAAAAGTAGTTCAAATTTGGCGCCATATTGCGCAATAAAAACACCGCTTCAAACATTTATTATCCGGTCTTCTTCTAGTCTTGTTTTACCACCCATCCTCCATTGAGATCGCCGCACAAACAAGTTAAGACGAGTTGGAACACGTTCCAGCAAAAAAAAAAACAGTTCGAATTTGGCGCAATATTGGGCAACAGGTGTCGATAGCCAATCGCCGAACAGGTAGGCGTTGCAAAAGAAGCAGGCAACCAGCAGGAGTAGCAGCATTGTACCGAGAAATCGACACTGGAAGCAGAGCTGACGTCACGGTCATGTGAAATACTGCGCTATCTGAAAACAATTCCAACAATTCCGGCCGATAAGTTAGTACTCCGGTGACTGGCTGAGCGCGCGCACGTTGTGCCGACTTTGACAACTACGTCGTCCGCGCCGTGTAGGATTTTGTTTTGTTTTGAATTCTGTTGTTTTCGCGCGCCACGAGGTGCCATTTCTTTGGATTAACTTGTATGTTGACTACTAGCGGTAAGAAGTTTATTGTTTGTTGTATGTAGTGGTGATATTTTATTGTTGCGTCGGTAGCGTCGATTGTAGTGCAGTTTTTAAATGCTAATTTTGAGGTTTTGGTACCGCACCTTTGGTAATAAACATGTTTATTAATTTCGGACACGTACCTCGGCGGGTTCGTTGTCCACGGCGCGATATTTTCAATTGTTTCGCGCGTTATCTCTTTCGTTATCTGGAAAGGAAGCGCAACGCTGGACTAGATGGGGAAAATGGGAAAAACCCTAGATTGTTTTTTAGTACATAATACCATTTTAGAACACAAAGTGTTTATTTTATTGTGTTGCAATCAACCTTGGATTTTCAATGGAAAACGAAGCGTTTATGGTCTAAATTTTTATACCGGCTCACGGTTAGATTCCTGCAGATCGAATAAGGAAATTGTTTCCATTGTTTCCGAGTTGCAGCTGCAATTATAAACGTCCAAGGTCGCGTGTTCTTGTACTGCTTTACAAGTGAACCAAAGACGTCATCGCAAAAACTATTTTGCACTTGATATTTTTCGTTATAATTAGCGCCAACCCAAAAAAAGATCTATATACGCCTAAAACAAATATTTTTCTGCGTTATGAACAAAACTCACTGTTTAATGAAAAATTACCAAAGCAAAAAAAGAGTATACTCAAGGCCGCCATCCGGTAAAAATACATAGGAATGTAATAATAAATAATTTTCGCATCAGTATTCACTTCTAGTACGCTGCGCCATAATGCGAGAGACACAGAGCACAATAAAATTGTTGTATAAAACAGATATCTGCAATCGTTTGCGGTTTTTTGACAGGAAGCGGTTTTGCTACAGAATCCGGATTTTCGTCACGCTTTTTCCCGCTTATCTTGTCCCCGTTTAAAAAAAAATTAACCCAAACGATGATTATGGTCACGAAATACAATCTAAAAGGTTGTATTCTTGAGCCCCACCTGAACGCGACGTGTCGCAAGGCCGGAAAGCAGATAACCGTAATCTTGGATAAACAATTTGTTCAAGTTTTTTTTCTTTTAAACGACACGCGTCAATATTTTTGTTCTCGGACGTTTTATATATCTTGCTACAAATAAATATGTACGTCGAAGCACAAAATAAAATTTAGTAATGCCAAGTTTTCCGAAAAAATGTGTGGAATAACTGCGCTACGATGTGCGGGCATCTTGCGGTGGTTAGGAGAACTATCACGTTACGGCGTGTTACCAACCCTGTACTAGATGTCAAAAATGACAAGACAACATCTAACAATAAAATTCCCTAAATGCACAAGAAAATAATTCTTTAAATGTTTTTAAATGTGTTAAACATTAATTTTAGTGATGTTTTATATATCTTGCTACAAATAAATATGTACGTCGAAGCACAAAATAAAATTTAGTAATGCCAAGTTTTCCGAAAAAATGTGTGGAATAACTGCGCTACGATGTGCTGGCATCTTGCGGTGTTTAGGAGAACTATCACGTTACCGCGTGTTACCAACCCTGTACTAGATGTCAAAAATGACAAGACAACATTTAACAATAAAATTCCCTAAATGCACAAGAAAATAATTCTTTAAATGTTTTTAAATGTGTTAAACATTAATCTTAGTGATGTTTTATATATCTTGCTACAAATAAATATGTACGTCGAAGCACAAAATAAAATTTAGTAATGGCAAGTTTTCCGAAAAAAATGTGTGGAATAACTGCGCTACGATGTGCTGGCATCTTGCGGTGGTTAGGAGAACTATCACGTTACGGCGTGTTACCAACCCTGTACTAGATGTCAAAAATGACAAGACAACATCTAACAATAAAATTCCCTAAATGCACAAGAAAATAATTCTTTAAATGTCTTTAAATGTGTTAAACATTAATCTTAGTGATAAATATGGACAATATAATTATTGTAAGTAAAATAAAATAAAATGTTGTAAAATCTAAAAATGTGACGTCTAGTGTGGCGCCATCTAGCGTTACATCTACCGTACGTAGATGATTAAAAAATACCACTCACAAAAATGTTTTGGTTCTAATCTTCTCTAGTGATATCAGCGCCTAACTAGCGGCACCAAATGGTATTAATTGAGGTTAGACTTCCACGTTAACCAAGAATAATTTACCTCAAGATTTGATTTAACATTGCAAGTAGAAACAATAAACATTCACTGATTGTTTGCACTGAAATAGACAACAGATCTTTTTATAGACAACAACTCGTTTGTTTATTGCTAAAGAGTGAAGTTATTTTGGTTCAAAATTCATGGAAATACGATATGTATAGACTGAATTTACGTTCAAACTGGCGCGAACATGCGAATGCGAACATTCATTATTCATAATTCATTTTTCATAATTCATTTTCCAGAAACCATTGCAATCGATTCAGGGGATCCAAACGACCAATAATAATAAAAAAAAAGAACTCCAACATTCATGGTTTTTTAGGTTACATATTCGTATTACACAATATTACGCAACACCCTTTAACATTACGTCATCCCATATTTCACCTGCATCAAAACGTTTTACACAAAAAAAGTCCGATAAATATCTGTGAATAGAATGACAGTTCCTTGAAAGTGAGGTTATTGAAATGAGTTATATCATTGTTGTCGTTACCATAGAAACACAAAAACTCGATCAAGTTTAGTCTTCGACTAGCTCTGTGTATATGTCAAAATTTTCGACTTTAGTTATTGGGCATTCTAGAAATATGTGGTTAAGGCTTCCCACCTGTCCACATTCGCAATATGGACATTTTAGGATACATTTTAGGTTATCTGCTATCTGGTACTGTTGTTACGAATGTCCGGCAGGGGGCGTTTCGGGTTTGACGTTGCTGTGGTAATAGCAGCAAAACACGGGTCGACAAAAATCGATTTTTTGGATGGAAAATTGTTTTTAAGGCCGTTTTTTTTGCTCAAAACTCTTTGCGAAGGGTATTTAGAGGGATCTTATCGTAAGACATGAGAGCGAGCGGCTTTTATAAGGTCCGCAGGGACGGATAAAAAATGTAAATTTTTGACGTTCATCGATTCGCTTGTCGGAATTTCTAGATGTCACGTGACATTTTCTCGAGGTTCGCCTTCACCCGAAAAGGTGCAAAAACGTGATTTTTTTTTCAAAATTGACGCATTTAATTTACAAAATATCGCGCAGTCCACGCGTAATTGTGTCCTTTTTTCAATTCGAGCGTCAAAAGTAATATCGAAAAGCCCAATTTTGCAGCTACTCGATCGCACTACACTTGAAAGTTCGTAATTAGTATAGGTAGATAGATAGATTATGTAGATCTTATGATATAGATATTGTACGCCCAGACTACAGAATGATCGGCATAATTTGTCCCGCCGGGCGGGCGGCTCCGGCTTCTTTGGGTCAAATGAGGGTCACTAAGCGGCGCGGTGACTCATCCTCGAATCGGAAATGCCCGGCATACCTGCCGCTGCCGCTCAGTCGCCACAACAGAAAAGATTGTCTGTAGTCGGCCAAACACATCGGATTTTCTCGGGGCTATGGATTATTATGACAGGTCTATCTATACCTGTATTACCGACCGTATACTTACAACGTCAAACATTTTATGACGTTTACAAATTTGATTTTGTATATCAAACCCTGTATTACCGACCGTTTACTGTCAATGTCAAGTTATTTGTTTTAGAGCCTAAAATTAATGCTTTGAAATAATTGTTTCTGTTCTTTTAAATTGTACCCTTATTCGGTCTTGTAAATATGTTAATGCGCGCTTTACCCCACTAATATATAAAATTAAAACAACCTCTTTTAATGTCCATATTTACGCGGAGTTAAAACATGCGGGTGCTGCCCCCTATTAAACGTGACTTTGAATGCGTTCAGGAATTTTTACGGTCGTTTAATTACATTGTGGCGCAGATGTAGAATAATATAGGATCCTTCTTGGTATACCGAAAGTTGTAATTTACATAATTTTGCCTTCTTAGAACGAATCTACGTTCTGGGCGTTTAACGACGTTGTAAAACGTTTCTGACGACGGTTTTTACAGTTAGCGCCGAAATGAAATTTTCTGTGTGTTAACAGTTTGCGAACTTATGATAATTGAGATTGGCTGTGATGAGTCATCTTGAGGAATGTCGCGGTGAAATTTGAAAGTTTATGTTATATAGTCAAAATTTTCAAGAAAGTTCAATAAAATAAGTCTAAAATTTGACAATTATTATTTTGCGAAGTGCGACTTCTAGAAATAATTATTTTAAACCTTGTGTTAGATTGGAAGTATTTCGAAAAAAGTGTCTATAATTTGCCCAAAGATTCATAAGAATCCAAAAGTTCTTTGATATCAAAATTTGTATCACATTTTTAGGTGAACTTAAAAATAGGAAATGCCATTTTCTTTGGAGCTGGTAAGAAGTAAATTGATAATTTAAATTTATAATTTTTTTTTTAAGAAAAACACCAGTAGCAACTTAGCAAGTCACAATACCACAGTCACACATGTTCCAGAAGTCGACCACATTAACTAACACTGAAATACTTCTACAGAAAATCATCACTGAGTGGTGACTCAGACGAAATTTCCACGAAATAAAAAAAAAAGTTATGAATGAACCCACGTGTAGGTACACCAGCACACTACCAATTATTAACTATTAGCTAATACCTATTATCCTAGCAAAATGCATCCACAATGTCAAATGACAACCGTAGTAAATAAAAATGACTAACTGACCACTAAGTGAGTCAACCCACACAAATCCATCTGAATTATATTATACAATTTTCATTTAAGAATGAAATAGTACTCTAGTATAGAAAGGACAGCTCATCGGTTCGCGATTTTTTACAACTCCGCTCTATAGAAAACGATGACGAGGTGCTTTCTGAAAAGAGGTTAGGTTAGCGAAAGATCGACCAAGGTGGGCATTCGGACGCTGAGCGACCTTCGCTTACCACACGACCTTCGCCTGACACCGGTGGGGATCCGAAATGGAAATGGTACCGAGAAATATCGGTACCAACGCGATCTACCATCCAATTCCTAGAATTTGATCGGTGCGACGACGTCATCACAGCATATCGCGCATACTGTTGTGCAACAAGCGTAACGGTTTTGTTAACGTTTTGATAAACAAATAATTGAGGCGAATTTGTCTATCTATCTACCTATACTAATTGCGAACTTTCAAGTGTAGGGCGCGTTCAGCGGAATCGCCCATTTTCGCCGACATTTGCGATCGAGTAGCTGCAAAATTGGGTTTTTCGATATTACTTTTGACGCTCGAATTGAAAAAAGGACACAATTCCGCGTGGACTGCGCGATATATTGTAAATTAAATGCGTCAATTTTGAAAAAAAATCACGTTTTTGCACCTCTTCGGGTGAAGGCGAACCTCGAGAAAATGTCACGTGACGTCTAGAAATTCCGACAAGCGGATCGATGAACGTCAAAAATTTACATTTTTTATCCGTTCCTGCCGACCTTATAAAAGCCGCTCGCTCTCATGTCTTACGATAAGATCCCTCTAAATACCCTTCGCAAAGAGTTTTGAGCAAAAAAACGGCCTTAAAAGCAATTTTCGATCCAAAAAATCGATTTTTGTCGACCCATGTTTTGCTGCTATTACCACAGCAACGTCAAACCCAAAACGCCCCCTGCCGGACATTCGTAACAACAGTAACAGATAGCAGATAACCTAAAATGTCCATATTGCGAATGTGGACAGGTGGGAAGCCTTAACCACATATTTCTAGAATGCCCAATAACTAAAATCGAAAATTTTGGCTTATACACAGAGCTAGTCTACCTATACTAATTGCGAACTTTCAAGTGTAGGGCGCGTTCAGCGGAATCGCCCATTTTCGCCGACATTTGCGATCGAGTAGCTGCAAAATTGGGCTTTTCGATATTACTTTTGACGCTCGAATTGAAAAAAGGACACAATTCCGCGTGGACTGCGCGATATTTTGTAAATTAAATGCGTCAATTTTGAAAAAAAAATCACGTTTTTGCACCTCTTCGGGTGAAGGCGAACCTCGAGAAAATGTCACGTGACGTCTAGAAATTCCGACAAGCGGATCGATGAACGTCAAAAATTTACATTTTTTATCCGTTCCTGCCGACCTTATAAAAGCCGCTCGCTCTCATGTCTTACGATAAGATCCCTCTAAATACCCTTCGCAAAGAGTTTTGAGCAAAAAAACGGCCTTAAAAGCAATTTTCGATCCAAAAAATCGATTTTTGTCGACCCATGTTTTGCTGCTATTACCACAGCAACGTCAAACCCGAAACGCCCCCTGCCGGACATTCGTAACAACAGTAACAGATAGCAGATAACCTAAAATGTATCCTAAAATGTCCATATTGCGAATGTGGACAGGTGGGAAGCCTTAACCACATATTTCTAGAATGCCCAATAACTAAAGTCAAAAACTTTGACATATACACAGAGCTAGTAATTTACTAAAAGAATCATCAAAATCCGTTATAAAACACAAATCTCTGACAGGTTGCTAGGTTATGTGCCCGTGCATGTTCTGAATTAATTTTGTGCGGTGTTGATCGGGATTTCCGATGCTTGGTAGACGTCACAGTTGGGTCTCTCCGAGAGCGGTACCTGTGCGGGCGTACTTCGACGCGTGCTCGCAATTTTGTTAGCGGCGACACAATCGCGAGAGATCACAGCGACTCGCGACTCAGACCGCCGGCGCCATATTAATTGCCCGGCACTTCCGTTTCGCATCGGTGTCAGCTTCTGTGTTTCTGGTCCGCAAAATCGACACATAGATGTCGACGCCGTCGCTCGCTGTTTCTGCGATTGTTTGCGGCCTGTTTGATGGTGTGCTGCCACCAGACAAGCGCCACCGGCTAGACTGTGGTGCCGTTTTTAACTTTTTAATGACTTTCCAGACTAATTAATCCGTTTTAAGGCCGTAAGATAATCATACGAGTCGACGCGCTAATGGCCCTCTGCTGTAATGAGTTTTTCAGATGTTTTATTTAGGATTTTATGAACCTAGGTTGATATTTATCCGTAATAGAGCCAAATGTTAATAATTCAAACAAATTTAACAACACATGTTGCACAACTGAACAAACTAAAATGTTATTTTAAGTATAGGTAAAACAACATGGCGAATAGCGAACAGCTGATCGAATTGTCAGTGGTAAAATAGCGAACTGTCAATTCGACATTTTAGGTTAAGTTGTTCCTATCAAGATATTGTGTTTTATTTTTCACACAATGGTGATGTAGCGGTTTTCATGTTTCCAAAACACAATTGTACTGCAAGGTATTGATTAATTTTTCTTCGGGAACGAACTTAAAACTTTGTGTTACAACACCATTGAAAACATACACTGGAAACCGATATTTGCGTGTACAGTTTCTATGTAATCAACCACGGTGTGTTATCAGCGTATACAGCAGGCGTTGATGTTATTTTTAATTCGCCTAAGATCGTTAGATGGCGCTGACAGTACTGATTCGCACGGTATGCGCGCTGTTAGATCGACCGATCGTGACAGTTGGTCTAACAGCGCGCGTGGAGTGTTGTCAAACTGTTGTCACATTCGTTGCAAACGTTTTGCGTTCTTCATGTTCTTTAAATTCTTCTTGAGCATTTATTGTTTTTGAACATGGTGTACGGGTGCTGTGTTCCTAATTAGCCATCCGTGAACAAAGACGGATGTGTAATGCATTCGTTTCCACAAGATTCAGAGGTATGTACCATATATATTCGTTTTAATTTCGTTATACTTGATACAAAGTTAATTATTTGCTATTATAAGATGAAACCATAAATAAATTTGTATAATATTCATTGATATAAGTTTTACTTATTTTTAGCATCAGGAAACTTTGCAGATACTGATCCAATGGGGACATCATCATTTCTGTATTAAATTTTATTTTATATTATATTCGTGTCTCTACATTAAATATTACACTTTATTACATTTTTATTTTGTCTTTTTTTATGCTTATACAAAAATCAAATTCAAAACATCGCGAGGAAATTGTGTGTCTTCATTTTTGTTGCCTTCTGGCGAGCGAACTAGACAGCAACTCTATCGTTGTTGTCCAGTCCGCTCACCAGAACGCGTCAAAAATGAAAACATACGCAATGGTTCTACGAAAATTTGAAAGTACGCGGGAATACTGCCGTCGGCATCGCCATCTATCGACGTAAGGCGAACTAATGTTAGAGGGAAACAAAATACGGTGGAGTGGGACATCTATATCAGTATGGTTAACATCTATGGTAATCAACCATCAATTCATTACCGGTGAGAAGTTAGCCACAACAGTTATCCACAACTTTTTTTTCTGAACCGATTTTAATGAGTTATACATCATTGGAAAGCGCATAACGCCCTGAATCTCCCCTAGTTTTGCCCGATCGAAAAAATCATAATTAGGGCCCAAAAAATTAAAATGAAAGTTGGATTTCTCGCAATTTTGCCGAAATTCCCGGGATCATATCTCAGTTATTACACAACCTATCTCAACGATCTTTGCACCACTGGAAAGGGCAGGTCTTCAACTACACCCCATAGTTTTGCCCGATCAAAATTGTGACAACTTCTGTCAAAAAAAATTATTGAAACATTAGTGTTCTGAATGATCACCATATGCCAGCCACAACAGTTATCCACAACTCTTATTTCTCAACCGATTTTAATGAGTTATACATCATTGGAAAGCGCATAACGCCCTGAATCTCCCCTAGTTTTGCCCGATCGAAAAAATCATAATTAGGGCCCAAAAAATTAAAATGAAAGTTGGATTTCTCGCAATTTTGCCGAAATTCCCGGGATCATATCTCAGTTATTACACAACCTATCTCAACGATCTTTGCACCACTGGAAAGGGCAGGTCTTCAACTACACCCCATAGTTTTGCCCGATCAAAATTGTGACAACTTCTGTCAAAAAAAATTATTGAAACATTAGTGTTCTGAATGATCACCATATGCCAGCCACAACAGTTATCCACAACTCTTATTTCTCAACCGATTTTAATGAGTTATACATCATTGGAAAGCGCATAACGCCCTGAATCTCCCCTAGTTTTGCCCGATCGAAAAAATCATAATTAGGGCCCAAAAAATTAAAATGAAAGTTGGATTTCTCGCAATTTTGCCGAAATTCCCGGGATCATATCTCAGTTATTACACAACCTATCTCAACGATCTTTGCACCACTGGAAAGGGCAGGTCTTCAACTACACCCCATAGTTTTGCCCGATCAAAATTGTGACAACTTCTGTCAAAAAAAAATTATTGAAACATTAGTGTTCTGAATGACCACCATATGCCAGCCACAACTGTTATCCACAACTCTTATTTCTCAACCGATTTTAATGAGTTATACATCATTGGAAAGCGCATGACGCCCTGAATCTCCCCTAGTTTTGCCCGATCGAAAGAATTAGGGTAAAAAAAATTAAATTGAAAGTTGAATTTCTCGCAATTTTGCCGAAATTTCAGAATTAGGGTCCCAAAATGAAAATAAATACATATTGATTTATTTTGTCGAAATTACCAGTGACGTATCTCAGTTATTAGACCACCTATCTCAACGATCCTTGCATTGGTAGAAAGACATGTCAAATACTCTATAAAAAATATGCATTAATAAAATATATCACCATACTCACTAGTATTAAGTATTAACCCTTTTTCCTAAAGCCAATATGCTCTTATACAATGTGTCAAGTATGTAATAAAGTGTTTTTAAGACTAAACCTTACGCTCTAAAAAATAATTAACTTTAAGGTAATTAAATTTAATAAATGATGTAATGAATTACTTTGTTGCGATTATATACTGTGTGTTGTTATTTGCACGAATAGTTTCTCCTACTTATCCTACACAACTCACAGTTATAAAACTGATTAGTAGGGACCTGTACGCACGTGATATGGAAAAATCTACTATTGCATCTTAGATCAAGATTGTCGCATTCTGCGCAAGATAAACACTTGTCTTCTAAACTTTCTTAATTCTGTAATAAAACGCCTATTATTGATTGTTCAAATGAGATTGGGTTTAGGTTATTCATTTTACAGTTTTGCATCAGGCACTTCGCATAATAGCACGTACAACCCCCACTATTTTATCCGTCCTTTATAAACTAAATCTTTTAGTTTATAATTAATGAAAGGTTGTGGTTTAGAAACTTGTTTTAAAATACCTTCAAATTTTCTTAAATAAAAAGCTGCATGAAATGCGTTATTTTCCAGTAGACCTAAATAGATAAATGTATGATTGTAAATATTTTCAATTGCAAGAGTCCATTGGCATGTATTGTGGTTAAATTGCATTAAAATCGATGATTTACTTAGTAACATTTTGCTATTAATATTTATCAATGCAGTGGTATTGGTAATGCCAACATATCCCTCTTATGTATTGCACAAAGAACAGATAAGTATTGGTCCAAATTCATACCAGCCCATACTCCAGGGACTTTAAACATGTATGACAATTTTTAAATCAATGACGTAAACGGTTTGGGCGCTATAAACTTCTCCAAAGCCTTCGTCGCTGTGGTTGCGAATTGTCACATTTTAGTAAACGTGAGCTTTTTCTCTTGTTCCACGTCTAGGACAGTAATTGCCATAATGTTGATCTGGCAAAAGGGGAAGCAGATGATAACTTATATTTTCTATTGAAGTAAGAATTAATGGCATTAGGATATATTCCCGAGAAATGGGGTAAATTAGCAAGAAAATTAACGTTCAATTTCATTTTGCTGGCTTTAATTAATATTTTGATCGGGCAAAGCTATGGGGTGTACTTGAAGAAAAGATCGTTGAGATAGGTTGTGAGATATTCAGGGCGTTATGCGCTTTGATGTATAACTCATTAAAATCCGTTGAGAAATAGTTGTGGATAAGTGTTGTGGCTGGCATATGGTGGTCATTCGGAACACTAATATTTCAATAATTTTTTTTGGACAGAAGTTGTCATAATTTTGATCGGGCAAAACTATGGGGTGTAGTTGAAGACCTGCCCTTTCCAGTGGTGCAAAGATCGTTGAGATAGGTTGTGTAATAACTGAGATATGATCCCGGGAATTTCGGAAAAATTGCGAGAAATCCAACTTTCATTTTAATTTTTTGGGCCATAATTATGATTTTTTCGATCGGGCAAAACTAGGGGAGATTCAGGGCGTTATGCGCTTTCCAATGATGTATAACTCATTAAAATCGGTTCAGAAAAAAAAGTTGTGGATAATTGTTGTGGCTGGCATATGGTGATCATTCAGAACACTAATGTTTCAATAATTTTTTTTTGACAGAAGTTGTCACAATTTTGATCGGGCAAAACTATGGGGTGTAGTTGAAGACCTGCCCTTTCCAGTGGCGCAAAGATCGTTGAGATAGGTTGTGTAATAACTGAGATATGATCCCGGGAATTTCGGCAAAATTGCGAGAAATCCAACTTTCATTTTAATTTTTTGGGCCCTAATTATGATTTTTTCGATCGGGCAAAACTAGGGGACATTCAGGGCGTTATGCGCTTTCCAATGATGTATAACTCATTAAAATCGGTTCAGAAAAAAAAGTTGTGGATAACTGTTGTGGCTGGCATATGGTGATCATTCAGAACACTAATGTTTCAATAATTTTTTTTTGACAGAAGTTGTCACAATTTTGATCGGGCAAAACTATGGGGTGTAGTTGAAGACCTGCCCTTTCCAGTGGTGCAAAGATCGTTGAGATAGGTTGTGTAATAACTGAGATATGATCCCGGGAATTTCGGCAAAATTGCGAGAAATCCAACTTTCATTTTAATTTTTTGGGCCATAATTATGATTTTTTCGATCGGGCAAAACTAGGGGAGATTCAGGGCGTTATGCGCTTTCCAATGATGTATAACTCATTAAAATCGGTTCAGAAAAAAAGTTGTGGATAACTGTTGTGGCTGGCATATGGTGATCATTCAGAACACTAATGTTTCAATAATTTTTTTTTGACAGAAGTTGTCACAATTTTGATCGGGCAAAACTATGGGGTGTAGTTGAAGACCTGCCCTTTCCAGTGGCGCAAAGATCGTTGAGATAGGTTGTGTAATAACTGAGATATGATCCCGGGAATTTCGGAAAAATTGCGAGAAATCCAACTTTCATTTTAATTTTTTGGGCCCTAATTATGATTTTTTCGATCGGGCAAAACTAGGGGACATTCAGGGCGTTATGCGCTTTCCAATGATGTATAACTCATTAAAATCGGTTCAGAAAAAAAAGTTGTGGATAACTGTTGTGGCTGGCATATGGTGATCATTCAGAACACTAATGTTTCAATAATTTTTTTTTGACAGAAGTTGTCACAATTTTGATCGGGCAAAACTATGGGGTGTAGTTGAAGACCTGCCCTTTCCAGTGGCGCAAAGATCGTTGAGATAGGTTGTGTAATAACTGAGATATGATCCCGGGAATTTCGGAAAAATTGCGAGAAATCCAACTTTCATTTTAATTTTTTGGGCCCTAATTATGATTTTTTCGATCGGGCAAAACTAGGGGACATTCAGGGCGTTATGCGCTTTCCAATGATGTATAACTCATTAAAATCGGTTCAGAAAAAAAAGTTGTGGATAACTGTTGTGGCTGGCATATGGTGATCATTCAGAACACTAATGTTTCAATAATTTTTTTTTGACAGAAGTTGTCACAATTTTGATCGGGCAAAACTATGGGGTGTAGTTGAAGACCTGCCCTTTCCAGTGGCGCAAAGATCGTTGAGATAGGTTGTGTAATAACTGAGATATGATCCCGGGAATTTCGGAAAAATTGCGAGAAATCCAACTTTCATTTTAATTTTTTGGGCCCTAATTATGATTTTTTCGATCGGGCAAAACTAGGGGACATTCAGGGCGTTATGCGCTTTCCAATGATGTATAACTCATTAAAATCGGTTCAGAAAAAAAAGTTGTGGATAACTGTTGTGGCTGGCATATGGTGATCATTCAGAACACTAATGTTTCAATAATTTTTTTTTGACAGAAGTTGTCACAATTTTGATCGGGCAAAACTATGGGGTGTAGTTGAAGACCTGCCCTTTCCAGTGGCGCAAAGATCGTTGAGATAGGTTGTGTAATAACTGAGATATGATCCCGGGAATTTCGGAAAAATTGCGAGAAATCCAACTTTCATTTTAATTTTTTGGGCCCTAATTATGATTTTTTCGATCGGGCAAAACTAGGGGACATTCAGGGCGTTATGCGCTTTCCAATGATGTATAACTCATTAAAATCGGTTCAGAAAAAAAAGTTGTGGATAACTGTTGTGGCTGGCATATGGTGATCATTCAGAACACTAATGTTTCAATAATTTTTTTTTGACAGAAGTTGTCACAATTTTGATCGGGCAAAACTATGGGGTGTAGTTGAAGACCTGCCCTTTCCAGTGGCGCAAAGATCGTTGAGATAGGTTGTGTAATAACTGAGATATGATCCCGGGAATTTCGGAAAAATTGCGAGAAATCCAACTTTCATTTTAATTTTTTGGGCCCTAATTATGATTTTTTCGATCGGGCAAAACTAGGGGACATTCAGGGCGTTATGCGCTTTCCAATGATGTATAACTCATTAAAATCGGTTCAGAAAAAAAAGTTGTGGATAACTGTTGTGGCTGGCATATGGTGATCATTCAGAACACTAATGTTTCAATAATTTTTTTTTGACAGAAGTTGTCACAATTTTGATCGGGCAAAACTATGGGGTGTAGTTGAAGACCTGCCCTTTCCAGTGGCGCAAAGATCGTTGAGATAGGTTGTGTAATAACTGAGATATGATCCCGGGAATTTCGGCAAAATTGCGAGAAATCCAACTTTCATTTTAATTTTTTGGGCCCTAATTATGATTTTTTCGATCGGGCAAAACTAGGGGACATTCAGGGCGTTATGCGCTTTCCAATGATGTATAACTCATTAAAATCGGTTCAGAAAAAAAAGTTGTGGATAACTGTTGTGGCTGGCATATGGTGATCATTCAGAACACTAATGTTTCAATAATTTTTTTTTGACAGAAGTTGTCACAATTTTGATCGGGCAAAACTATGGGGTGTAGTTGAAGACCTGCCCTTTCCAGTGGCGCAAAGATCGTTGAGATAGGTTGTGTAATAACTGAGATATGATCCCGGGAATTTCGGCAAAATTGCGAGAAATCCAACTTTCATTTTAATTTTTTGGGCCCTAATTATGATTTTTTCGATCGGGCAAAACTAGGGGACATTCAGGGCGTTATGCGCTTTCCAATGATGTATAACTCATTAAAATCGGTTCAGAAAAAAAAGTTGTGGATAACTGTTGTGGCTGGCATATGGTGATCATTCAGAACACTAATGTTTCAATAATTTTTTTTTTGACAGAAGTTGTCACAATTTTGATCGGGCAAAACTATGGGGTGTAGTTGAAGACCTGCCCTTTCCAGTGGTGCAAAGATCGTTGAGATAGGTTGTGTAATAACTGAGATATGATCCCGGGAATTTCGGCAAAATTGCGAGAAATCCAACTTTCATTTTTAATTTTTTGGGCCCTAATTATGATTTTTTCGATCGGGCAAAACTAGGGGAGATTCAGGGCGTTATGCGCTTTCCAATGATGTATAACTCATTAAAATCGGTTGAGAAATAAGAGTTGTGGATAACTGTTGTGGCTGGCATATGGTGATCATTCAGAACACTAATGTTTCAATAATTTTTTTTTGACAGAAGTTGTCACAATTTTGATCGGGCAAAACTATGGGGTGTAGTTGAAGACCTGCCCTTTCCAGTGGCGCAAAGATCGTTGAGATAGGTTGTGTAATAACTGAGATATGATCCCGGGAATTTCGGAAAAATTGCGAGAAATCCAACTTTCATTTTAATTTTTTGGGCCCTAATTATGATTTTTTCGATCGGGCAAAACTAGGGGACATTCAGGGCGTTATGCGCTTTCCAATGATGTATAACTCATTAAAATCGGTTCAGAAAAAAAAGTTGTGGATAACTGTTGTGGCTGGCATATGGTGATCATTCAGAACACTAATGTTTCAATAATTTTTTTTTGACAGAAGTTGTCACAATTTTGATCGGGCAAAACTATGGGGTGTAGTTGAAGACCTGCCCTTTCCAGTGGTGCAAAGATCGTTGAGATAGGTTGTGTAATAACTGAGATATGATCCCGGGAATTTCGGCAAAATTGCGAGAAATCCAACTTTCATTTTAATTTTTTGGGCCCTAATTATGATTTTTTCGATCGGGCAAAACTAGGGGAGATTCAGGGCGTTATGCGCTTTCCAATGATGTATAACTCATTAAAATCGGTTGAGAAATAAGAGTTGTGGATGACTGTTGTGGCTGGCATATGGTGATCATTCAGAACACTAATGTTTCAATAATTTTTTTTGACAGAAGTTGTCACAATTTTGATCGGGCAAAACTATGGGGTGTAGTTGAAGACCTACCCTTTCCAGTGGTGCAAAGATCGTTGAGATAGGTTGTGTAATAACTGAGATATGATCCCGGGAATTTCGGCAAAATTGCGAGAAATCCAACTTTCATTTTAATTTTTTGGGCCCTAATTATGATTTTTTCGGTCGGGCAAAACTAGGGGAGATTCAGGGCGTTATGCGCTTTCCAATGATGTATAACTCATTAAAATCGGTTCAGAAAAAAAAGTTGTGGATAACTGTTGTGGCTAACTTCTCACCGGTCAATTCATTTACTCGTGGTTTGAAAATTGCCAAACAGTTCGCCAAACAAACATGCTTAACATGTAGCTAAAATTCGTTTTGTCGTCGATTTGACATTTAAAAGAACTGTGCCTATTATTACATCAAATTTCCGGTAAATTTTACGTTTCCCGATTAGTAATACCTTGGCAGACCGCGTATAAAACAAAATAATGGGAATTATATAAATAAAAATAAACCATCTTGGCTCAAAACTCTAAAACACGGATATATACTAGGAAAATCTGTTGAGTAACTCCGCCTAAAGGATAGATGAAAACTCCTTGGTGGACAAACGTACTTCCCAACTATTAACCTGGAATAGTTCCAAGTGATGGTTAACCTTGAAAAAACGCGATGTTTCCGCCAATTTTTACTCCCGGTAAAAAATACACACACACTCGGTAACCGTCCTTATTATTTTCCTCAAATTATGCGAGCACCTGTGAGTGCGTGGAGGTGACGCAATAAACACCGTAAACACAGCGGAACATCATCTTGGAACAAACCTTAATACGCTTGATTCCATGCCAACTTTTTCGAAAAATCGAATTCAAACCGGTCCGCTACAGAAATCACGTTATTATTATTATTATTATAAACAAAACAAACAAAAATGGTGAAATCACGTTGAAATAAATTACAGCTGATCAAATTGAACTGTCATTTTGCCATTTTAGGTTAAGTTGCTACTGCGGAAATTTTGTTGTTTTATTTGGGGTTTTTATGAACTTAGGTTGAAATATAAACGTAATTAAGCTAATTGTTCATAATTCAAACAAACCAACATAAATATTGCGCAACTGAGCAGGATAAAATGTGAAGTAAAGTCATTTGAAGTTAGGTATAGACAGAACAACATGGCGGACAGCAAACAGATGATCGGAATGAACTGTCAATTCGCGATTTTTAGGTTAAGTTGCTCCTATCAAGATATTGCTGTGTTTTATTTGGAGTTCTTATGAAGCTAGGTTGAAATTTTAGCGTAATTAAGCTCATTGTTCATAATTCAAACAAACAACAAATATTGCGAACCTGAATTAAATAAAATGTGAATTAAAGTCATTTGAAGTTAAGTATGTATAGACAGATCAATATGGCGGACAGCAAACAGCTGATCGAATTGAACTGTCATTTTGCCATTTTAGATTAAGTTGCTACTGCGGAAATTTTGTTGTTTTATTTGGGGGTTTTATGAACTTAGGTTGAAATATAAACGTAATTAAGCTAATTGTTCATAATTCAAACAAACCAACATAAATATTGCGCAACTGAACAAGATAAAATAAAATGTGAACTAAAGTCATTTGACGTTAGGTGTAGACAGAACAACATGGCGGACAGCAAACAGATGATCGGAATGAACTGTCAATTCGCGATTTTTAGGTTAATTTGATCGTGTCAGGATATTGGCTGTGTTTTATTTGGTGTTTTTGCAATCTAGGTTCAAATTTAAGCGTAATTAAGCTAAATTTTCACAATTCAAACAAACTATCAACAAATATTGCACAACTGGACAAATAAAATGTGAATTAAAGTCATTCGAAGTAAGTATAGACAGAACAACATGGCGGATACCGAACAGCTGATCGAATTGAACTGTCAAATTGGCCCTTTTAGGTTAAGTTGTCATGATGAAATTTATTCATAATTACAGATAAATTTTAGTAATTAATAAGAACGTAGCAGCAAATCGTGTACAGAGAATATAATCGGACAAAGACGTCGTGGTCGGTGGACAAAAAACAATAAAAATCGTCTGCTTTATAATTTATAAATAAATTCGCGAGTGAGACAAAGGTGTCAGCGAGAGAGAGGAAAGTGGGGGGCGCGCGCACGGCCTACTAGTAGATTTTAGTGCGAACTTTAAAGTGTTACCTCGCGCTGCTAAATTAAGACCGCGGCCAGTGGGCGAGAAACGAAAATTCTCCCGCCCCGGTCTTGGCGGCGGCACTTCATTCCGCGTCTCGCAGTGCCCGGCCTCGGACAGAACCGCGCGCGCAACGAACGAACGAAAAAAACCGAACAAAACTAGACAAGTCCCCCCGAGAAGGATCCCCCCACAGAGGATTCGTACTAATTCAACCCCCTAAACCCCCAGAAAACTCTAAACTATAATAATAACAAACGCCCTTTACGAATTTTCCCGTTTATTCTTAACGCTATCCCTAAATATCTTACTTAAAACAAATGAAGAACGACATGGCCTTTATGGATCAGTTGGAAATCGCGAATTTCCTCGCCCAGGAGTTGCTCTATCAGCAGGTACTGAAAAAATCGCCCGCGACAAGTGTCAAAAATCGACTTCCTCGTTCAGTGTGTGTGTTCTTTTTTGTGTTGGTGGTTGGCTACTTTGCATCCCAGTTGTCTGTTACCAAAACGGACGAGTTGACTTAATTGTCGCCGCTAAAACTGGTAGTCGTGACGTAGTTTCTACACAAGATATATGACAACCAGCGGCGACTCGTGGAGAAGGGAATAAAATTCTTCACAAATTTTAGAATTTGGATAATCACAACCCAACCCAACTCTTTCACGAGCCGCTACTGACGACAAAACAACCAAATTTACAAACTAATAATAATATATGATAAACAGTGGCGACTCGTGCGGAAGGGGACCAAATTTGTATTTTTAATGATTGGAATAAAGTCACTCACGAGCCGCTACTGACGCCAAGCTTACGGAATAAGCGTTTTATAATTGCTGCTAACAATAGTGTGTAATTAAAGTACACTTCTAACTTTTAACAGATATTTAACACCACCGGCTTACCGATTGTTTTAATTATAACCGACCGTTTTCGGGTCAACTTGGGATTAGATATTAAATACTTTACTTTCTTGTTAAAATGCATACAATTGTGTCTAAACTAAAACCCAATCAGTCTAAAGTACTGCTCGAACAGCCTTCTGACAGTAGAATCCCTAACTTAACGAACACCAATTTTATACTGCGCATGAGCAGTAGAATACATGCCTTTTTGACTGCTGCTCGTACAAAGCTGTTGTTTATAACAGATTTGACGTTAATATTCCTGCTCTAACCTAAAATACTTTGACAGTTAACGCTGTCGGTATTGGAAGCGCTAGCGCCATCTATATTCACGCCTTGGAGAGACTAAATATCGTATGCTCATTAAAAAAATATCTAATATTCTATGGAAAATATTGTAGGTTGGCTACTCTGAAATTTGACAATTACGTTTTGCTGTATGTCATAAGATATACAAGTTTTAGAGGTTAGAGTTGACCAGTTTTGTTGTTATTTTTGTTAATTAAATTTTGTGACGTTTCTGTCTGACGTTTTCTACATATGTCAATTCCTAAAGTGTATAAAAATATACATTTTGTCCAAAATAGCACTTGTTTACTGGTTGGTAAGCAACCCGTTTAATATGATTTTGACGTTCATAATCTATAAATTTTTCTACTAACCATGTTCTTCCATTAGGCTTCTTCTGTTCTGTGAACAGTTATCAATTATGTTTATTACAAATAGCTCATATTAACTATTTGATAATCTAATAATATCGCAAAAGAGTAGAGAATACTGAGAAGTTGAAAAGCGATGCCATCGTAAAAATTTATTGCCCTCGATAAAAAGCGTTCAGTTTATACAAACGTCGTTTTTTCGGCAATTTGCACGTTTACGAAATATGCCGATTACGTCACTTTCAACGTTTACATAGGCGTCGCAGTAAAACTGTAAAAATTGTCTATTATATCATGGGCTAAAACCAGGTCTTATTCCATAAGGCTTACGGTGTATTTTGTGATAATTTTTGTGTCAATCTCCAAACAACAGGACCGTGTGTGTGCGTATTTTTAGATGTGACATAAATTGGCAGGGAAACACCTACAAAATCGCACTTTTTTCAACATTTTATAATACGTATGTAGTTGATACGAATATTCTTGTACATAGGTATGCTTGGTTTTTTTTTTTACAAAAATTTCATTATCTTTAATTAATATTTAATTTACGTATTTAGGCTTGCTTATCTTTGGGGTTTTCCGATGTATTTGTTACTATAAAGATAATGATATCTACCTCACCCAGTAATTATGTCGACAATATTCGATTAAAAACTATTTTTAATATACCAAGACTCTTTGTACAATTTTATCATTTCATTACCACAAAAGAATCGCGTAATTATAGCTCTTTTCCACGACGAAAACGAAAACAATAAACTTATTATTTTATCAAATTACGTACGCCGTAATTTTCAAACATTTGTTTCGTATATTTTTTTTTTTCATTATCGGTAAATGCCATTAATACCACCTCTATTTACTCCTTATCTTATCAAAACATAGTCTGTAGATTATGTTCCAGTGTTATTTTCGTCTCCCACCGTTATTAAAATGGCTCTTGTCTCCTTTTGCAGTTTATCAACTTCGAGGGTTATTCCGGTGTCCCTACAAGGACCACGCCAACCCTTACACCGACTACCCTAAGAAACATCGAGCAGACCTTCATCGAACTACAATCGGAAACGGAAGGACACGAACACGAAGCTGGATTTGTCCCACCACTTGTTCACTCAATAGGTAAGATTCAAACAGAAATTTATATTTACCAAACCAAAAAACATCAACATTTTTGTCACTAGATAAATAGCTTTTCCTTGAGTTGACAACATTGGATTTCATAAGTGTCAAACGCTGTTATTCTTATTACACAGTGGTATCAACGTAAAACGCATGTCAAACAAGCATAGTTACTAAATAACTTCGATGAGCAGTTACCAGCAGCCACAAATAATGTAAACAAATACACAAAAAGAAAACATGCTTACCAACTCATTAAGTTGCTTGTCAAGAAATAGTAAATATGTCAAATTATAAAGTGTCAAACATGACTTAACCTCTTCCTGTTAAAACTGACACATTGGCCAACAACTTCACACATATTCAGAAATGTCAAACCTATGTAGTTGTTTAATAATAATAATAATAATAATAACCTATCTCGTTATAAACTTGTTCAAATTATAACAGTGTCAAAGATAACCTAACATTCTCCTGTCAAACTGACACATTGATCAACAACTTCACACAATTACTCGGAAATGTCAAACTTAACCTATATGTATTGCCATGAGCTTGTTACGTCAACCTAACATAACCTAACCTTCTCCTGTCAAACTGACAAATTGACCCAATACTGCAGCACAAAAACATTCCTACGATGACCAAAGTTTGTACAAAACAATTAAATTTCATCGAAAAACACATTTAACTAACGGATATATCTAATTTTCAGGAAACAACCAGTATATTCCAGCTTCTGAAGCCGATATATACAACAAATCGAACCTGTGGCAGTCGTCGCTATCGCAGTGCAGCTCGGACTCCAGTTCGAGACCAACTCCACCGGTGACCCCTAAGAACGGCATAGTGACTAACGCAACGCCTCAGAGGCGCAACATGGGCGGCCGCAAACCCGCTAAGGACCTGCATCTATCTCCCGAGGAGGAAGAGCGCAGACGGGTCAGGAGAGAAAGGAACAAAGCGGCCGCAGCTCGATGTAGAAAACGCCGGGTCGATCATACTAACGCACTAATAGAGGTAATTATGTTGTTTGTTGTAATTTTACGTTCAAATTGTTCAAACTTTATGCAAAATGTAATAAATACAATGAAAATTTGCTTACCAACTCATTGCATGTCAAAGAAAAACATAACCTAATCTTCTCCTGTCAAACTGATACATTGACCAATAATTTCATACAAACACTTAGAAATGTCAAACAACTATAACCTATATTCTTCTATCAAACTGACACATTGATTACCAACTGTACTAAAAATCCCTGAAAATTACACCAAAATTGTAAAATTTTTATCTTTTTATGCTGTAAAATGTGTAACTAATAGCTAATTTTTTTGATTTTAGGAAACAGAAAAACTCGAAGAAAGAAAACGCGAGCTGCAATCGGAATTGCAAGAGATGCAGCAGCAGAGAGAACGTTTGGAGATGATCCTGGATAATCACATGAACACTAGCCATTGCAACCTGTCGAGGTCATCAAGTCCGCCCGATCTAAAACCATACATAATAAATTCGATGAACAAACCGTCAGAACAGCAAGAAAAGGTGAAAACGGAAATGATCGAACAGATACCGTTGGACGATGATTGCTTTCCCCCTCCGCCGAAGCGGCTAATGCTCAGTCAGGCAGTGGCGCATGTCTCAAGACCTCCGAGGCCGAGAACACTCGACGTGAATTGCGTGAAATCAGCGCACGACCTGCCTGGAATAGCGATCTCGACGCCATCTGCGGGTATTCAGTTTAACTTTGATTCGCTGATGGTGGGGGGTACAGGTTTGACGCCTGTCAGTGGACCCTTGGCGCCAACCTGCAGCACGCAAATACGTATGCCGCCTATATCTACGGCTGATATGACCTCACCGGATTCCTGCGGGCCCCCGAAATTAGTTAGTTTATAAGATTGAGCAATCGTAGTTCATGGTATTAAAATAAAAAAACAGAACTTTGATGACACTTTGAAGTCTGCAAATATATATTCTATCGAGAAAACTACCGTGCTGTTTTCTTTTAATCGTTGCCAACCTCTAAAAATATTAACCGTCGATTCTTGTATGTTACTGATCTCATGAACTACGATGTCATTAAGTTGGAGCTGTGTTGTTAGTTTTTGGATTTGTAAAGTCCCTAATTTCTAATTAAAATAATAAATATTTTAAATTATAAATTATACTATGACGGATCCTTTCACTGATTTTCACAGCTCTGGGGTTGGGCAAAATGGCTTGACAGTGCTCAGAGGAAAATTCTATATTTTGAACAATTTCTATCGCATACAACAAATAAATCGTGATGTTTTTATACGAGATATGTAAATATATTAAATATTGTAAAACTAATAATTACCTACCAACGAAACCATGTTTAGTAAGAGGTGACCTTTTATCTGTTGTGTTTACGCAGGTTTGAGGCACGATGTAAAAAAAAACCAGCCAGTCAACCAAATATATTTATTTTTATTGCTCTAGTGTCATATATTTATTGTTTATTGTACATACGCATATATTTGTTCGTACGTATACATATATATTTGTTCGTACATAATATATTACTAAACATGGACCAAAAAATGTGCTCAAAAATCCGCTATTTTGCTATGCTCTATGCAGATATATTTTTTTGCTACCACGAAAATGCCTTTGTGTAAAATAGCTAATATGTTTACTTAATATTCCCTCCATGTAATTTCTAAGTAGAGTAAGAATGATAATAACGATAACGGTTTAATATTCACGATATATTTTTGTAATGTAGGAGGACCATCTCCTATTGATGAAAGAAGCGATTTGTGTTATTATTCTTAAGTATATTAAAATAATATATTAGAGACATTTATAATATATAGAGTATATATAGTAATTTAAGCAATAATAGATTACATTATTTGTAATCAATTTTGTCAATTTTTATATAGTAGTTTGTCAGATTTTGTATTTATTTAATGCATTGCTAATAAGAGAATAAAATTTATCTTTAAACAACCTTATTCATTTTATTTACCTTCTTTTCCACGTCCCTTTTTATTTGTTGACAATACCAATTCTTCTAGCTTTCAGAATGGCATTTTATTATTTCAATTCATGTGTAAACCGGGTCATGTTTCAGCACGGTGTTTTCGTTAATACATTTCAGAGATGTGTGGAAACGACGAAAAGTTGTTTTCAAGTAACAAATTTTGGGGTTTTGCTATAAATAAATATGTTAAACAATATGTCGGACTTTGTACGTCTATATTTTTGTCTGACATAGGGGTGAGAGGACACAAATGACTTTTAGCCCTAGACACATTCATCTACAATCGCGTGGTAGGCAACATTTACCCGAAATAATTTCCGTCGAAGCACAAAATGAAATTTAGTCATACCATGTTTTGCCAAAACTGTCTTACTATGCTACGATGTGCTGGTATCTTGTGGTGGTTAGGAGAACTATCACGCTACTGCGGGTTACCGACTGTTACCGACTCTGTACTCGATGTCAAAAATGACAAGACAACATATACCTAACGATAAACTCCCTAAATGCTCGAAAAAAATATTTCTTATTTTGTCTTTAAATGTGTTAAATACTAACCTGAATTTCACTTTAAGAATACTATGGCCATCATTTTGTCGTAGTAAACTAGGAGCAATAAATGGTCGTAAAATATAAAATTTGGTTTGTACTGTGTTTAGTGGCGCCATCTAGCGTAAGTAGATGGTTGAAAAATTCCACTTTCGAAAAGTTTTGGTTCTAATCTTATCTACGAATAATTTAAATTATTGTCTGTGCTGTAGAAAACCCAGCAACACTTGTTCCATGAACAACACCACTAATATGAACTAATTATGTACGCAACAAAGAAAATACACTACTCAACAAAAACATAGCCTAGCGGTGAACTATCCAGCAGAATCCTGTACTGCCGACGCGATCAATTATTTCAAATAGCCTGTCAAAAATTAGCGTTGACATCTCGCCTCTGTAAACGTAAACTAATCTAAAAACCACCACAACAGCTGTGAGATGTAAATACGCAGTACAGTCGCGCAATGGCTTTTCCCCAGGTTTATTCCGGCGACATTCTCCATTTGAACGTCGGCGGAAAAAGGTATTACGCCTTATTTAACACAGTGTATGTATTGTCAACCAATATCAATTATTTGCAGATTCACCACGTCCAGACAAACTCTGACCTGCGTTCAGGACACCTTCTTCACCGCTCTATTGAATGGCAGGATTTCCAGTTTACGAGATGAGAAAGGCGCAATATTTATCGATAGGGATCCGGAAATATTCTCCGTCATTTTGAACTACCTTCGGACCAGGGAGATCAACTTGAAAAATGTCGACATCAGATCTTTACGGCATGAGGCCGAATATTACGGAATTGCACCCTTGGTTAGACGACTTATGCTTTGTGAAGAGATGACACAGTCCACTTGTGGAGATGTCCTGTTTTATGGATGTTTACCACCACCAAGTAAGTAACCATTATTTGTTATTTTTATTGGCAATTATACTTCATATTTTGTATTTTATTGATACAGTCAATGGTACAACCTTAGCCATAGTAAATTTATTACCTCTACTTATAATAATGTGTTATTGATTAATTTTTTAGGTTTTGATTTCTCATTTTGGATTTGCTTTTTTTTTGTTGCAGGTATTCCAATACAGGATCCGCCACCTTGTAGTTCTTCGACTCCGACAGAAACAACAGCAGTTCATGTGTCAAGACCAGGAATTAGCGTTCGGTTGGAGAATCAGTCGTCAGCGTCAGGCGTCCAGAATGATCCGAAGAGTGGGGGGGAGAATGCTCAGAATGCCTCGGCATCAAGTAACTGTGATAATGTGAATTATAATAATCATCAATATGTGCACGGCTCTCTAAATTCGTATGTACAGAACCGACAACCAGGTGAGATTATAGATAAGTTGAGTGTGTCTGTTGTTGTTTTATGTTAGTAATGTTATAAATACTATAACATTACTAGCTATAAATACTTATATTTATAATTATAAGATCTTAATTGCTTTTATATCTATCTGTGGATAAACATTGATGTTTATGTGTACAACTAGTGTACAACGACTAGTCCCTAGAAGGAATGTATTGTAATCAAAGGAAAAAAACAAAGTTTAAAAATGTCCATATATATATATATATACGTAAATAAATATTCTATAATTAGAAATATTCTATGGAGGTTAGAGATAAATAAACTTTATAATCAAATTTTGAAGGACATTCGAGAAACTCATCCTTAGAACTGAGACTGGCCGGCAACTGCAGTCGCAGCTCGCAGGATTTAAGAGGGTTGAACGGCAGAGCGGGGTCCGGAGGAAGTCACTCCAGGGCCGCGTCTTTGGACCTGAGGCACACGCGTAACTCCTCCGCAGATCTCAACAAAATGATACGGAACGACGTCGGTCTTGTCTTCAGCCCCAGCGGTAAGTTTCCGCAATGGTTGTTTCCATTATACTGACAAAACTGCAACTTTTTTTATATTATTGATGTTTCCATGGTGATGATGTCACTGGAAACTGTCAAATTTTAGAGGTTATTACAACAAATCATTTCTTGTGCAAGAAATTGGATAATTTTATAGATGATGTTAATCCAGATGGCGCTAGTTGTCAGATGGGCGGTGACGTTGGTATTGCAACATAACCTGACTATTTTGGGAGTGGAATTGTTATCGTAAACAAGCTTTCCTAGACTATTTTGGACTTTACTCTTTTTTTGACACTTTCTCTTTCACACTACTTAATTTCCTTGATCAATAAAATTATTAAACTTGTTGTACAAGAGAACTGTATAGTATAAAACAAGAAAACTTGAATTTTATTTGCCAAAAAAAAAGAAATAGGCAGTTGTAACAATTTTGTCAACATAATGGAAATACATCATTTATATAGAAATTCCCATAAAATAATAAAAAATTCTTTTAGCGTCTGGCTGGGCTGACCCTTTACGCGTGCAGATCATCAAGGCGCACCACAATTGGATAGTGGTCGCTTACGCCCATTTTGTGGTCTGTTATAGGTAACAAATCGATTGTCAAAAGTGAAAAGTTTGGTTACGTTTCTTTGATTTTTTTTTGTTTAGGTTAAAAGATTCCAGCGGTTGGCAACAGGTGTTCACGAGCCCCCACATCGATACTTGCATCGAACGTATCGCCATAAACGCCAAGATGGGAACGGGAGGTGAGGCCACGAAGATGGTTGCAATTTCGTACGGGAGTCAGGTGCGATTGTGGGGCATATCCGAAGATGGTATTAAAACCAATGTCGGTAAGTAGCTAGTATAAAAAGACTTAAGAAAACTTTCCTGTTGATAAAAATATAAAGTATAGGCAACTGTCAATAAATTTCTTCTTTTTGTAGTAACTTTTTTACAATGCTGATAATAGATTATGTCAATACAGGTGTCGCTAGTAGTCAAGTGGGCGGTGACATTGGTATTGCAACATAACCTCACTATTTTTAAAATGAAGTTATTGTAAACAAGATTTTGCGGTTTGCATTTTTTTATTATTTATTTTTATAATTAATGTCTAATTATAAATAAAAGTTACTAAACATCTACTACAAAATCTGACTAGGTTTTACAATCAACTGTTTACTCAAATGACTCAAATGACTTGAATATGAATACCAATTGGCCCTCTGGTGGTAGTTTGTCAAACTTATCTACATAAAAAAAAATCATCAAAAATTTGATGTAAAAACAAAACCACGACAATAATATTTAACCTAAAACAATCAATTGTACAACTATGTAATGTTTTTTCTTCGTCTTTTGTATTGTTAAAGGTACTTTCAATTTACACGTCCGTGTCGAATATCTATTCTTCATCGGTAGCCAGCTGGTAGCTCTGTCTCCGTCTGGGAAACTTGGAGTGTGGCATGCGATGACGCAACACTGGCAGACGCAAGACGTAATGCCGATTGCATCTTTCGACACTGCAGGCTCCTTCCTGCTGCTGGGTTCCAACAATGGATGCATTTACTACATAGGTGAGGCAATTTTAAAGTTATAAATTACTCAGCAAGCTGAGAATTACTCAAAATATGGGTAAGTGTCCGGTATTGGGAGAATATAAGTCCCATGCTATGCTGTGATCAAAACAGGCATCTCTTCTGTCAAAAATTAATGTAAAATTTGGCCAAACACGTGTACTCTAGTTTTAAACTAAAGACATCACCGTGACATATGCAACCAATTATACCCACTGTATGGGTTATAAATGACCCGCGTGTATTTGGTTGCATATACAACTGTGATGTTCTCAGTTTGAAACACATATACATGTAGTTTGCAAAAAATATTAGAGTTTCTGTACAAATATCTCACTAATGTGTATAAATGCAAAAAATTTTGAAATAAAATTTTTAAAGTTTATGTTGTGTCTAATTGCAGATATGCAGAAATTTCCGTTACGCATGAAGGACAACGATCTGCTGGTAACTGAACTGTACAGGGACCCGAATAACGATCCTGTCACCGCGATATCCGTCTACCTGACGCCCAAGACGAGTGAGTATGCCGTCGTTCGCGTGTAGCTTGCGGTTTGGTAAAGTTTATAATGGATTTTATTGCTTATCTGTGTTCTCACTACCTCTTGTGTTGTTTCTGTTTTTTTTTATGTGTTGATGTGTTGCTGTATTTCCTTCTCTCTTTATGGGCTAGAATATTCAGAAATACATACAAGTTTTTCGAGGAGTGTAATTTACCATTTCGGTAAAATGTCTTAAAATTGTGCTTTTTGTTGGTTAGTTTGAGTAAAATACAATTTTTACTTTATGGACTGTATGGGGGAAGGTATTTTAATTAATAATTTATTTTAAATTTATGTTTGGTTTAGGAAGTTGCTATCCCAAACCTTTTTTTTATACTTGATTTGGCTAATGAACTCTTATATTTATACCCTTGGAAATGCCTGTAGATAATCGTGTTGTGTATTTGTTAGAGATGAGTTAAACTTAGTTGAATACCATGAAGTTACATACTGTTAATGGTGTAACCTCGATTAATACCTTCTTACGACAAAATAATGACCATAGTATTGCTATCCTGAGTTTCAAAATTTCAGAATATATAAAATAAACGACATTGTTGTAATTTCAATCCATTTCAACTAAGTTTGAATCGTCTCTACATATTTTGTATTGGTATTTGTACCTTCTTAAGAATCAAGATGTAGAATGCCAAAATATTTCTTTCTGTTCAATAAACCATAGAAATTTTACCTAATTCTACATTGATTAAATTGTAAAATCTCTCAATCGATAATTTTTGTGTTGAAAGCAAAAGGACAATTTTTTGACATTCCTCTAACCAACTAATCGATCTTTTTTTATATTGTATTTTTTTATATTTCTGCGTATTTGGAGCCCCCGCTCTACCAATGTATTCTCCTCCATAAAATCGAAGGCCTTGTGTTTCATGCCAGCGTCGGAGAGAGGTCGCGAAGGTATGGCACTGTTTGAAGCTTACACACTTACGTTGTTGTTTACTTAGTTGTCGTTGGTGTGTTGCAACCACAGACTCACTCGATGTTGCGCGCCGGAAAGGCTTTGTCTGCCAAAGTTTCGCCCGCCATTATTTATTTTATTTTCCGTTCTTTATATTTTGGTACGGTATTGTATGTGCACACCATTCTTACTTTGGTTTTGCTGGTATGCCAACACAAGGACACCACCACTACCAATTTATAGCATATTATAGTCATATACAGTGAAACCTATACGACTTTAATCAGTTCTTGATGTCTATTATTTTGTGATTTGTCATATTATATAATTAGACTACACAATTTTAGAACCCACATCATTATTAATTCAAATATAGCACAACTAAAGAACTAATACTCACAAAATAATATTAATAAATAAGTAGAAGAACAATCAACAAATACATCCACCATTTGCCCATAGAAAAACGCTTTAATTAAACACAACATTTGCCCAAAACATCCGCACTAAATCCACAAATTCCGACAGATCTGTGCGGCAACTGGATCGAAATAGCGTACGGTACCAGATCCGGCTCGGTCAGGGTCATCGTGCAACATCCGGAGACCGTAGGCCACGGTCCTCAGCTGTTCCAGACATTCACCGTTCACCAGAGTCCTGTCACAAAGGTAATTTAGACACTATCATCTTTTTTTTGCAGGCATTTATCTATAAAATGCTTATCAGAATTGGGTGATTCTAACGTAATAGCTTTCTTTGTTTGAGCAGCATTATAGTTTTTATTGTCTATAAAACTTTGATAAATTTGTTTTTCACTTTTGATAAGATCAATCTAGTTCCAATTTCCAACGTTAGATGTCGCACAAACCTGTTATTTTACCTGTTACTCATGCGCCGATGTTAGCGCCCTCTACATTCGCCCGTTAAGGCGTATTGTTCTCCTTCCTTATGTAGGTTATGAATTATTAGCTTCGCCATAGTAACAATAGATGTCTCATTTCTATTAAACTGTCAAATATCCTAACCCAACCTATGTAAAAAGGTGTTTTTTTTTTAATCTACATATCTTATGTAATAATAGTAAAGTTTATCCATTTTGTTAAAATCACCTTTTTACTCTTGTACCAGAATATAATACGCCGTAATAAATGTTATTAGGTAACTCTGTCCGAGAAGTACCTGGTGTCGGTATGTTGCGAGTACAACCACGTCAGAAGCTGGCTGGTGACCAGATTCCGCGGTATGATCTCAACGCAACCGGGATCGACGCCGGAGGCTTCGTTTAAGATTGTCTCGCTTGAAGCCGTCGAGCCATGCATAAGCCAGGCGGCCGCAAACGATTGCGGGCCGTTTGGAGAACAGGACGATGAGCAGGTTTTCGTCCAGAAGGTTGTGCCTGACACTGATCAGTTGTTTGTCCGATTAGCCAGTAATGGGAAGAGGTTAGATCACATTTTTTTTTTTTTTTTTAATTTTTGTTTTATTTATTTGATATATTTGAAGATTATTTGAAGAATTAATTATTATTATTAATTCAATTTGAAATATTTGTGTAGGGTTTGTGTGATTAAGGCTGTAGATGGCAGCACGGTGAGTGCTTTTTGCGTGCACGAGTGCGAAGGGTCGAGTAGGATGGGTTCAAGACCTAGGAGGTTTATCTTTACCGGACATTCGAATGGGTCGATACAGATGTGGGATTTGACCACGGCGTTGGATCTGATGTATAAAAATGGCTCTCGTAAGTTTGTTTTACACTTATATTGTTTTTTTTTTATTAATTACTAATTATTTTATCAAATATCGTTTGTTCAATAAATAAAGGTCTAGTGTGTCACGATTTAATTTGTCTGAAATTTATGTTGGCTATATATTATATTATTTGAAAAATTAATATATTAAATGTCAGACAGAACCGTCGGAAAATTTAAGTAACATTAACAACACTGGTTAAACTGGTAAATTGTAAAGTAGGCAACCTACAATATTTTCCATGAAAAACTAGACCTTTTTTTATTGAAAATATTGTATTGTTTATTGTTTTGTGTCTATTTTTTTCCAATTTCTAAAAAAATACTTGACAATAACAAAATTTATGTTTAAATTTGATTTGCAAGTTTTAGCACTGTTCGGTCAATTTCAATGACCCTTTTGGCAGCTTCTAATAAATCAGCGTAAATTCTGTTTTAGCCGATAAAACAAACGGCGGTCCGACACCCGAAGAACTACTCCAGTTACTCGACCAGTGCGACTTAAGCAATAGCTTGTGCTCGACGCCGTGCATGTCTCCGTCACCGTCTCTTGCTGCAGCTGCCCGCCTGAAGTCCACGAATGTTGCATTTCTGAATCAGCTTCAGGACTCTAGCTCTTCTAGTTCCAACTGAATTCTCCACATTAGCTAGTATCACGTTCGATTGTTGAATAAGCGCAACGAGTTATTTTGCAACGTTACAAATCATTTTTTCTATGTACATTTTTTTGTACGCAAGTGATTGATTTTATTTTTATGAGATTAATTGATGTGTGGAAACCGGATGTTTTGTTTGATGTTTGTTTTGTCGTGAGATATTGCGACTCTATGCGGAAGGAATTGTCTTATTGTTACTACACGCTGCGTTATGGACCCGAAATCACTTGAGATTGGTTAAGTAATTGTAATTTTAAAATAAATATTTTATCTATTAAATTAGTGTGTTGTTTTCTTGTTGTACAAGGTGCAATTTCCAAGTTGCAATTTCTGTTCCTGTAAAATAGACTTTTAAAATACATCAAAGAATTAAATCAACCATTCTTTGTTTTAAATGATATTAATATTTGAATCGGTTGTTCTTGCCTTTGAAATTTTCTTAGAGAGACGCAAAAAGGGACACGAAGAGGTATCGAGTGACGCAAAAAGGTATCGACTTTCAAGTTTCGATCGCTATGTTAGAAGCTACTGTGTAAAAGAACAAATTGTAGACAAAACTGACAGTAAAAAGTATTTGAACATCATTTATTTTAAAATTCACAATGCACAACCATAACCAAAAAAAAATACTTCAACAATTGCTTACGAAATAATTCTATTATTTGAAACATAATGGCACAAGTTCGGATATGTTTGACTAAAATGATTTGAAATGAGTTGATTTAACAAAGGCATTATTATACACTATTGTGATAAAACTGCAACATGTAGAGTAGTTTTGAACTAAAAAGAGCACCGTGACATATGCAACCAATTACACCGAGTGTATGGTTTATAATTGACCGCGTATATTTGGTTGCATATACAACTGTGCTCGTTTTAGATTGAAACATCTATAATAGAACAAGTTCTACATAACAGATTTCCCCGTAATAAAAGTTAATTGTAATAATACGTTGACAGATATACATATATACAAAATACCAACATAAAATAATTCCACATATAATACACAATAATCAAATTTAAGCACACACTCTAAATCTTTTATTGTTATTAAACTGGATGGAAGTGAAATGTGAACATGAATAAATTTGTATGACAATGGTAATAGATAGATATATCAGTCTTAATTGTGACTAATAATTGTTTCATTAATTAATTCACTAACTACAACTTTTTTTTATGTAACTTTTATCAATAAATCTTCTGTAATAGTTCTATATTTTTTATCTATTTATATTTCTTAACTATGACAATCTGTTTTATACAATTGAACTATGTATATCATGCAACAACGATAATGTATATATTTTTAAAGATGAAATTGGACTAAAAGGACGACAGTAAACACAATCAACAATTTTTTTTTTTTACCTGAGATATGATTAATATATCAAATACTTCTTCTAGAACTTTTAATAAAAGATTTAAACACTTGTGCTAGTCAAGATTGAGCAGAGCCATTGGTCATTACGATAAATATATATCGTTGTGGTACCAACTTGGATTAGTAAGAGGGTTTAAAAGACAACACCACAATAGGAAACCAATGACAAAGATCGCGATCGCTATAGTGCGGTGCCTCTTCTCGTATGTTGCCAATTCGGTGACCTCTGGGAATCCCATGTGGTTGCAGAAGGCGTGGACGATAAAGGTGGACGCAAAATGGCCGGTTCTCGCAAACAGGTACGCCGAATATGTGCCGAATAAAGTCGTGTACAAGAATTGGAAGGCTGCAGAAAAAATATTTTGTTCAACAATAATGTTTACTTGATACTATTAAGTAAACATTATTGTTTTATTAAGATAATTGGAATCTGTTGACTTACAAGATATCAATAATGCTGTTTTAAATGCAACACCCTGTCGCACTTTTTCTATCATGTGGTGAAGATGCCCTGAAACAAGTTAATTTAATATACACTAGGCTGTTTTACCAGCGTGCTATTTGCTACTAGCTGTTAACAGCATAGTGTGACCACTCAGCAGGGCTGTTTTACCAAGGTTTTACCAGTTGGCGAGTAAGTTTAGCAGCCAGCCCACCAGCGCTTGTTTAACATTTACAGCAACCAGCATAAATGTTAACTCAGGAAATTATGTGTTTTATAAATATTATGGGAGGTAATATTCTCCCAATATATAAAGAGGAGGGCTTTAAGCGATACAGTTGTTAAAATACTGATCACATAATGAATAGTCGCCGGCTGAAAAGTTAGGCTGCAACGTTGATTAGAATGCAAAATGTGGGGTGGTCACACTACGCTGTTTTAGTATTTGTTGCTTGTTGTAGATTATTAGTTAACCAGCATAGTGTGACCACTCAGCAGCCGCTATTTCTGCATGCCGGCGAATGGTTTTGGCTGTTGCTTGTAAAGTTGAACATGTTGAACTTTCATTAGCCGCTATTTATAGCTTGCGTTGCTGGCTTAGGACAAATGTGGGTATTGTAGAAAATACCAACCGTCGATTATAATAAATAATTTAAAGCAACAATTCATTACTTTTGTTAAATGTAGATAAAACTAATAATATAAAATTGTAAATAATTTATAATTTTTTTTTAAATAATATATTTAAATATTTCTTACATTTTAAATTTTATTTTGCAATTAACTCGATTTAATTTGAGTACATTATCGGTTCAGTAACCATTTGCAGAACTAAATTTGCATCTGGTAAAAATAAACCGGAAAAGGGCAGTCTATTTTCAGTGTATCAATACAGTTGTTGGACTTTTTCTCACGACTACCTTAAGGCAGGTAGGGAGTAGAAAGTACAGGTGGTCTCCGACCACGGTATATGGAATATGGTACATTATAAGGATATGGTATGAAATGAGGTGAAATGAAAGAACGAACACTATACCTGCACCGAAGAATAGGGGGCATACGAAAACGGCGGTCATCGGTTCGAAACACTGCCACAGTATGGGAAGCATGCAGGACCTATAGGTAAACTCTTCAGCCAGGGGCGCCACGATGTGATTCCTCAACCATACTAAACTGTTCATTCCGTTCACCCAATACATTGGCTCTGAAAAAAAAATATTTACAATTACGAAACAGGATTCTTCCTACCCTCGAATTTATAAATTAAGTAAACAGTGTCAAAATAAGGTGTATTTATTAAGATTTATCGTATGTTCAATAAAAAATCTGATGTGGCCAGGCACATGACTTTATCATACGATACAGCCGTGTTCAGGGGGGCAATTTGGAAGTTCAAGGGGCATCCGCTTACTATGATTTAATTTTTTTTCCAAAAAATGGAATGGACATAAATTATAGAAAATTTTCTCTACTATAGTTTATTATTTAACTATTTTGACGAAATTACAGAAATGGCGGCTAATTTGCAAAATCGTTGAAAAATGATAAGAGTAAACCTCGAGTTCCTTTGGGCCCTTTTGGACAAAACTTCTTTCAGCTCTAAGTTTAGTCACGAAACTTCTAAATATGAAGTTTCGTCTCGATACCTTCAGTAGTTTCTCCGGAATCGTCGCCACAAAAAACGGACACACACACAGACATTTTTTTGTACCTTGGTGAAACATGTTCAGGTGACCTAAAACGACATATGATAAAGTAAAAAAATGAATAATGTGCCATGATTTAGACCGAAACGTAAGAAAATTTAAGTAACCAAAACGACAACAACAACTGGTCAATTCTAACCTGTAAATCTTGCATAATGACAGAAAGCAAAAAGGGGTTTTAAGTTAAGTTTCTTTTTAAGTTTCATTTTCAAATTTCATAGTAGCTAACCCACAATATTTGGCAAACTAAACCTTTTTACTTTCCGACTAGTACCCTAGAAGGAAAGTATTGTAATCGACGAAAAAAAATGTCGAGATTTCAACGGAAATACGCGTTTTGGGGTCCCCTGAACCGATTGCAATGATTTCTGGAAAATATATGTCTGTATCTGTATGTTACATGCTTCTTTCTTGGAATTTATCTGATTTTAACCAAATTGATACCAGTTCACCCTCCTGTGACCCTAAATATGTATACAAATTTGTAGACCAGTGGGATGAACGGTTTAGATCACAGCGTTCTTCAACCGGTGTGCCGCGGCACCCTAGTTTGCCGCGAGACATCATTAAATAACGTGGGTAGACCGCCTAGTGGGTAGACCGCCTAGTGGGTAGACCGCCTAATGGGTAGACCGCCTAGTGGGTAGACCGCCTAGTCGCACGAACCGCCTAGGTCCTATAGACTACCTAAGCCATGGCCTAAGCCCACAGATCGCCTAGGCACACGCACAGCCTAGCAGGTAGACCGCCCAGACCCACAGATATACATATGAGAATTGAACATCATGTCAAATCGATGCGAATACATTGCAGTTCCAAGTTCACACTTTTTGACAGTGACAGTGACATTAACCGAGATTGGAAGCGCCATCTATACTCGCTCGTTCCGGGGAATTACCTGCGATTTGAAATAGCGGCGATGTCAATTCTATTGCTTAAAAGATTCAAATCTTTGGATTTCAGTTAAGGTGTTCTGTTTTTAAAACGACAACAAAAACTAAAGAGAACCTACCTACTCATAAAGATCGACTTACCTGTGTACAATTTTAGCATGCCAGCACAGCTTTGCATATAAATCGGGCCCGAAAATAAAATCATAGTGAGAAATAAGGGCATTACAAAGGCTTGGAGTAACCCCTCCGTCCTCAATCCCAGCAATTCCCATAACGTCCACTAAAAAAAGAACAGAAAACCGTGATGTGAGTGTTAACAGTGTACAAGAGTCTTCTTCAAGTCAATTTTACCTTCTCCAAAGTCGTTTTATTAATGGCAAAGTAAACGAACGCGGGCGAAATGAGCATAACAATAAAAACGCTAAGGAATCGCCTCTTTATCGTCGACGAGTGGTCTCTGAAATAAAATCAACTTTTGCAGTTTTATTTTTAAATCGATATGCGGGCAGAGGCAGCGGCAACGAGGCCATCAAAATGCACCCAGAACGGTACCCGCTACGTGCCGGACAGTTTGCGACACGCCGATCCACGGAATTTCTCCGCATATCGATAATATAATTAATTGTATGCATTTTCCCACGGTACCCAACTTTTTTTTCAATAAGAGTGTACGCCGTACGGCACGACGGAAAAGTGAACCGAGCGAGCGGTACGGCGCGGGGCGAGAGGGGCAGCGACACCGCCACTATACGGCCTACTGCTTTTGTTTTGTTACCGATCCGTGCGCGGTTTTCACAATTTTCGGGTATGCGAATATAGATTTACCTGTCGTGCTGCGAGTTCCACACATACAAACTACCTACAAATACTATGGATAGGACAAAACATGTCCCGATTGAAATAAGGCAGTCAGGTATTACGAGAAATTTGTACTCCATTCTGACATTTTAACGGTCACGTGACTACGGACGAAGTACTGTTATTGGCCCGGGAGGATCTCCGACTGCCGAGAATTGTGAAAATGGCTGCCAGTGCTAGTGGAAGTGTCTCCTTTGTTTAGGACTGAATTTTTGGTGTTTGTGAGCGCTGTAAAGATGCCAAGTGCTTCCTTTACGGCCTCCAGGTCGTACGTGAGGAGGTCCAGGAGGAAAGGAGCTAATAGGATACCCACACCGTCTAGAACTACTTCTGGTATGCAGCCTGATATCTCGATTTTCATTAAACCTATCTAAACGTATATGTACCGATATACCCTCAATTTTTACCGCTACTGACCGTTACCAGAAAGTTGATTATCGGGGCCACGGGGCACCTCCGTCTACTATTTACCCAAATCGCCTATTTCTACACAGAAATGGACCTGCCTAGATACATAAATGTCATAGCTTATACATGTAAAAATAACGAGACAACCCACATAACCAGATAAACACTAAAGCCAGGCCCCAGTCAAATGGAAACAGCCAATATTTACAGCGATTATTAATATTTCCTTCCCCATACGTTACGTTTTATTAGCCTCTACATTATAAATTGGATAAAAAATTGACATATGTGTCTGATTCTATTTAAACATATGATTATCTGTCAAGAATTTGCTATTCATTAATTTATAAATTGATTTGGAAACTTATTGAACAATATTAACGATTACACATCGATTTTTTTCCTACTTAAAAACTTCCTCCCAAGGTTTAAGTGCTTATTGTTGAGTACCTCCAAAATTTTCCACTCTAAACGGATAATAAATCAAATAATTATATCCCTAAAATCGACTAAAACGTTTTAATTTCACAATTGCGCCCTACTCTATTTTCTAAGTTACCCAACCAAATAATTACCTAATTAATTTACTGTACGAGAGTAAGTCATTCTTAACCACTTTAATATTATAAATACAAGATAAAACCGATTCAAAAATTCATTTTCGGGGCATGCCTGTCAAAATCAATAGTGCTGACACTTCCTGTCAATATTTTGCAAGAAAACCTAACCTTAAATTCGAATATGATGTCACAGATTGATTGGTCATTTTATAATATTATAAGCAGTCATGCAAGAGATTGATTAATTCGAATTATTTACAACGATATTTATGACCATTTACAAGGTTTGAACTAACTATAGAGTTATTATTTTAGGTTATAACTTTGACTGATGCAGAGTGGAATTAGACATACATAAATACAGAGGCTCTATGGTAAAAATGTGCATGTTACGGCTGTTTAGTTAAAATTAAGAATAAACCAGCCTAGAGACTGTTAAAAACACAGAATTTCTCATAATTAAAAAAAAAGAGACAAGTTGTCAAAGGTTATCTACAAATTTAAACTAAAATACATTTATTATTGATACAGTTAACGTAATAATAAATAATAATATAATTTAGTTACGAAACCCGAAATTTCTGTGTTTTGATATATCTAATGGGTTAATTTTGTTTGATAGAACCATGTGAGCCTTCGTTCATTCTGAATCAGAACATTCCACCACCACCGGCGACAGCACCTGGTCCCGCAGGCCCCGCGACGGGCTCCGGGACGAGCGGGGGCGCAATTCCGACACACCACTCGCCCTACGACCTCCGACGGAAGTCTCCGTCGCACCACGAGACCGTACCAGGACCGAGCACGAGCGCTGCTACAGCGGGGTCTCCCACCTCGCCGGCCACGCCGACTGCTCCGGCCCAGGGGTACTCCTCTGCAATGTTACCTGCCCGTAAACGTCCAAGGAGAACTTGCTCTACATCATATGAAAGTGAGTAGAGTAGTTTTAAATTAAGTAGAGCACAGTGACATATGCAACCAATTATACCCAGTGTATGGTTTATAATTGACCCGCGTATATTTGGTTGCATGCACAACTGTGCTCTCCTTGGTTTGAAACATCTATAACCAGCTTTTTATCAAAACCGATTGTCAAAATTGTTATTATAATATAATTTTTTGTTTTGTTGCAGATTGTACTGCTACGGCGGCTCATTATTTACAGTACGAACTTCCCGACGAAGTTTTGCTCACGATATTTAGTTATCTACTAGAATTAGATTTATGTAGGGTTAGCCAGGTCTGCAAACGTTTTCAGACGATCGCCAATGACACTGAAATATGGTTAGTATTTTCTCTTATTAAATAATATCAATTATAATAATCAGAATTAGAGCACAAAAGTGGGCAGTGAATCATCTGTCAATTTATTTGGTTGGTATCTAATTCCAGTGTTCTAGTGTGCCATAATTTAATTTTTTCTTCAATTTATGTTGGCTATGTGCTTTAGGAATTGACATATAAAATGTCAAAATTTAGTAACCAAAACAACAAAACTGGTTTAATTGTCAAATTTCAGAGTAGCCAACCTGCAATATTTTTCATGGCACCAACCATGATGGCACCAACATAAACTCAATAACTTTTTTATAAATAAGTTAGTACAGTTTCACCATCAATTTTTCTTTAGAATCACACAAAAAACAATATAGATGATACATGTTCTATAACTTAAAGATTTTCAAAAGGTGACAAAGTATAAATCTGATTGGTTTATGTGGTCTGATTACAGGAAACGTTTATATCAGAACGTTTACGAATACGATCTGCCGTTATTCAATCCGGGCCCTTGCCGGTTTGAGTTTGTCAGTCCTGAGGAATCGGAGTTGGCGAATCCGTGGAAGGAGTCTTTCCGACAACTGTACAGGGGGATTCACGTGCGGCCCGGCTACAAGGATATGACGTTCAAAGGACGCGTCCTGAAGTATTGCAATACAATTCAGGTAAAACATCTACAATTTCTTGTCAGTAACAGTCTTTAATTAAATTTATAATTAGAATGGGTTGGGATTTTATTATAATGTTGCCTATACTGATTAGTCAGTCACATGTAATAATGGCAGTTCAACTGACAACACCAATCTAGATCATTTAACCTATAACAACCTACTTGACAGTTGTCAGTAAGCTTAATTCTTGGTTGAAAATGATGCTGCCAACAACAAATGAAAAATATATAATTCCCCTAATAAAATATATAGTGTCACTTGGTGTAAAATATATTTGAAATCAGGTTACATGTGCAAAATTACAATTTATACACAGTATTAATTTATAAAATCAATTTAACAGGGCAAGTTCTTTACCGAAAAGTTCTTTATTTCAGAGCGCCCTCGACGAAGCTGACGAGCGCATCGGTATAAACGTACCGACGGCTTCAACGCCAACTTCTTGCTCAAACAGCCACTCATCGGAGAGCTGCACTCAGGGTCCCTTGGTATTCGTACATTCGGGGACGTATAGGAGCGAGTTCCTTGTGATAGATTCCGACGTTGCCCTCATAGGTAACCCCTCTTTTCTGAATTATGTTATTATTTAATAATAATTATTTTTTTTAATTAACTTTTTATTTATTATTGATATTTAAAGATATGATTTTAAAAAAATGTTTTTTTTTGTAGGTGCTGCGCCTGGTAATGTTGCGGAATCCGTAATATTAGAGAGAGAATCCGAATCTACTATTATGTTTGTGGAGGGCGCAAAGCAGGCGTACGCCGGACACTTGACGCTCAAGTTTTCGCCCGACGTCACGTCCACGGTCCCTCATCACAAGCATTTCTGTTTAGAGGTTGGCGAGAATTGCAGCCCCACCGTGGACCATTGCATTATTCGTAGTACCTCTGTCGGTAAGTACCCAGTATTGAAAACAAAAAACAACTCAAAACTTTATTACTGCCCTTTGGCATTAACATAAAAAGCGTCACAAAAAATTAATTAACAAACACTCCAAAACTGTTTTTTGTTTTTGTTGTACATACTCTAGGAATTATACTGTTTATTTGGTTGTAGTGGGTGCGGCTGTTTGCGTAAACGGCGTCGGGGCAAATCCTGTGATCCGACATTGCGACATATCGGACTGCGAGAACGTCGGCCTTTACGTTACCGACTACGCCCAGGGCACGTACGAGGACAACGAGATCAGCAGAAACGCCCTGGCCGGCATTTGGGTGAAGAACTACGCTAATCCTATCATGCGAAGGAACCACATCCACCATGGTCGCGACGTTGGCATATTTACATTTGACAACGGAATGGTAAAGATTTAATTAATTAATTAAAGGTTAATTGATTAATTAAAATTAATTAATTAATTAAAATTGTGTATTAGTAATTAACTAATTAAAAATTCTCATTCAAGGGTTACTTTGAGGCGAACGATATCCACAATAATCGCATAGCGGGTTTCGAGGTGAAGGCGGGTGCGAATCCGACGGTGGTGCACTGCGAGATCCACCACGGGCAGACGGGGGGCATTTACGTGCACGAGAACGGGCTGGGGCAGTTCATCGACAATAAGATCCACTCGAACAATTTCGCGGGCGTCTGGATAACGTCGAACAGCAACCCGACGATACGGCGGAACGAGATCTACAACGGGCATCAGGGCGGCGTGTACATATTCGGCGAGGGCCGCGGCCTGATTGAGCACAACAACATCTACGGGAACGCCCTAGCCGGCATACAGATCAGGACGAACAGCGATCCGATCGTCCGGCACAATAAGATCCATCACGGGCAGCACGGAGGGATTTACGTTCATGAAAAGGGACAAGGTCAGTTAGGAGTAGACTATGATAAAATGTGGTATAATGTGGATTTACACTATTTTTTTAAGTTGTTTTGTTTTGCTCTAAACAAACATTGTAATTTTACAATTTTTGTGATGTTACCATTTTGTTGTAAATTTATATTATGATTATAGGATTATACAACAATTTGGTTGGAATATTACACTAATTTTAATGTAATTTTGAATGAAATATGGTGTAACATTCCTTGTAAACACAGGATACTGAAGCAAATAAGTTCCTCAATATTAAGATTACAAACTATGTTTGTATGTATTTATTTAGCAAAAAAAAGACTAGGTATTTGCAAAAAATATTTGTCATTTGACATCATTTTTAAATAATAATACGATTTTTTTGCAACATACTGAAGCAAATAAGTTCCTCAATATTAGGATTGCAAATTATATTCATGTGGTCAAATAAGGTGCAAAAATTGTTTGTTTCTTGTCCAAAACCAGTGAGGAGGACGACACATAAAATAACACCAAAATAAAATTTTCTTCATACCTTACCATTTTTTTGCTACCATTCCCAGGTTTGATCGAAGAGAACGAGGTCTACGCCAACACGTTAGCCGGCGTCTGGATAACGACAGGCAGCACGCCCGTCCTACGCAGGAATCGGATACACTCCGGCAAGCAAGTCGGCGTCTACTTCTACGACAACGGTCACGGCAAACTCGAGGACAACGACATCTTCAACCACCTGTACTCGGGCGTCCAGATCCGCACCGGAAGCAACCCGGTGATCCGCGGCAACAAGATCTGGGGCGGCCAGAACGGCGGCGTCCTCGTCTACAACGGAGGCCTGGGCCTCCTCGAGCAGAACGAGATCTTCGACAACGCCATGGCGGGCGTTTGGATCAAGACCGACTCGAACCCGACATTAAAACGGAATAAAATATTCGACGGACGTGACGGCGGAATCTGTATTTTTAATGGGGGAAAAGGTATCCTCGAGGAGAATGATATCTTCCGTAATGCCCAAGCGGGGGTTTTAATTTCGACGCAGAGTCATCCGATACTCCGTAGGAACCGAATTTTTGACGGGTTGGCCGCCGGGGTTGAGATTACAAATAACGCGACGGCGACGTTGGAGTTTAATCAGATCTTTAATAATCGTTTTGGAGGTTTGTGTTTGGCTAGCGGGGTTCAGCCGATCGTTCGAGGGAACAAGATATTCAATAATCAGGACGCGGTCGAGAAGGCGGTGTCCAACGGGCAGTGCTTGTACAAGATCTCGAGTTACACGTCGTTCCCGATGCACGATTTCTACCGGTGTCAGACTTGCAACACGACGGATCGGAATGCGATCTGCGTTAACTGTATCAAGACGTGTCACGCCGGACACGATGTTGAGTTTATTAGACATGATAGGTGAGTTTTTGTTTCGTTTCCGTTGAAATAATTTTGTTACGGTTGTTGGTTGAACATTTCTGCACTGTTTAGTAAATCTACTAGCCTATATGTATCAAACGTCTATTAGGTCCTATTTGGTTTACGTGGCTACTCGTCGGCAAGTTTTCGAATTTTTCAGATTACGTTTAGTATAATAATACATTTTTTCATGTTCATATTCATTTTGAAATAATAATAATACGTTCTTTTTGCAACATACTAAAGCAAATAAGTTCCTCAATATTAAGATTGCAAACTATGTTCATATTTATTTATTTAGCAAAAAAGGCTAGGTATTTGCAAAAAATATTTGTCATTTGACAGAATTTTTTAATAACGATAATACGTTTTTTTTTGCAACATACTGAAGCAAATAAGTTCCTCAAAATTAAAATTGCAAACTATGTTCATATTTATTTATTTATCAAAAAAGAAGACAAGGTATTTGCCAAAAATATTTGTCATTTGACAGCATTTTTAAATAATAATATGTAATCTACAAGCAAGTCATTTGCATATTATTCAATTTAATTCAATTTATTGGTTTTGCGCAAGAACACGTCAACAAAATACTAAGAAAATAAAAGAAGCCATCATAACAGTAACATAAATAACAATAACATATTAATTATAAATAATGAATAAGACTTTCACACAGAGAGTAAAGTAAACTCGCAACAAAATCTCACTAAAGCTTGTTTGTTGCAATACCAACGTCCCCGCCCATTTTACCTTATTTTAACCCTAAAACATGTTTTTTCTTGACGACTTTTCCTGTATTGACATCAACTGAATCTAACTATCTTTTTCTTGTTTCTTATGTAGGTTTTTCTGTGATTGCGGCGCGGGGACCCTAACGAACCAGTGCCAGTTGCAGGGGGAGCCGACGCAGGACACGGACACTCTGTACGATTCCGCGGCGCCCATGGAGTCGCACACGCTCATGGTGAACTAATCCGTGAACGGAACGAGACCCCGTTTGTGCGTTTTTTTGGTGCGCGAGTTCTCCGAACGCCACCTGCGTCCGACTGATCCCTCGGCAACCGGCGCACCCGTTTCTAGGGTTAGACAATCAAAGCGGCTTCCAGATCTTCCCCCACGGACCCCCCACGATTACTCACATCTTAACGCAGTTCTCCGAAGTGCCAGTTTTCCCACACGTCGCGAAAGGTGCAGTCTTTTCACGATTTTATACTCGCTTGGAGTGCGACAGGTTAATTCGATCAAGGTTTGAATTTGTTCTATTTTTTTATTTTTTCGATTAATAAGAATATTTAAATGTACAGGCGGTAAAATTGCTTATTCCTTACATAAGAATAGTAAAAATAATTCACAAAATTTTAAACTAAATTCAGAAGAAAACCTCAAACTAATACTTATTTTTTTTTTATAATTTCCTCATAGGCCTTGAGACAATTAACGTGTACGATGTAAAATTCGGGGAAGTTGCAGCTTTTCGTCGCACGTAATTAACTATATAAAGACACACTCGCATTTGATTATTTTATTTTTGGTTTAATTTATTTGTACATAGCGCTTAATTACGTCTACAATACGCAATATTTTGTTGAGCACGATGATTGGGACTATTTTATTTCGCTGTTGTTTCGGACGTACCGTTCTTTTGTTAGCTTCTAAGGCACCGAACCTCTACAATCTGGAATCTCCTGTGCGTGACTTCGTGTCGATATTGTAATACGGTTTTTGTGATTAGTAAAGAAGAAATTCAAAAAAATAAAAATGTGACAACGAACTACGATAACCGAAATTAGAAACGAAAAAAAAACAAGGAGCAGTGTTGGTTTTGTTTAAAAAATAACCGATTTATTTATGTACAAATGTTCTTGGTTCAAACTTTTTTAAACAAATCGAGGAGAGCGTTGTTATTAATTTGGAATTGCGATCTGACAAAGTATACTAATTATAACAAAAAAAAAAAAACTACAAAGCAACAAAACGTAGATATTACGAGACATATAATATAATACTAGGAGATGTTTGGTTATTATTTTTTCTTTAAGTTTGTACAGCCTTGAACTCTGTGGCACTATAGTTATTGTTAAATATAAATACGCATGTAAACGTAAACTTTATTTATTTACTATTGTAGGGGCAGTAAATGTGACGCTATTAGGGTTCCGTTGAGTGCTTTTTCCCCCCCGGCAAATTCTTGTGTTCTTTGGAGGGGAAAAATTGCCTTACGTTCGCGTTTACGTTCATAGAAACCCGTAGCGTTAAACAAAACGAAAAAATGACATTAGCTACTGTATATATAGGTGAGGAAGTGATAGAAAAATGAAAATAGCGTGTGATAGTACGATTGACTTTGTTTTTCTTGTGCGTTAGGCGTACAGGGTGTACCGTAATGTTGATTGTTTGATTAGTTTGTTTGCGATGTTATGGGTCACCTTGTATTAGATTAGGGAAGGAAAGTAAATAAGTGCCACTGGCTTGTGGTGCCTTCTAAAAAACAAAAATCAGTATTCTCTATATATATATATATATTTTGTAATAAATTCAAACAAGTTGCTCCCGAGGTTTTGCGTAGAGAATTATGCAACTGTTTTGATATTTTTTGTAAGTACGAGTATATATTACACTCAATTCCTTGATTGTTTCTGTTAATTTATTGTTCTTAAAACTTATATTTTTTTATTTATTTGAAAAATATTTTGGAAAAGGTACATTAGTTACAATATTTGTGTGACAATTGATCAAAATATTGAGTGCAATATATATGTTGAAAGAAGTGTAAAAAATTTGTACCCATTTTGTATATAGTTCACTGATCGTAATAGTAGTAATTCTAAATAAACAACCAAGAGCTTTCGTTATATGATTTCAAGTTATTTAGCAGGTTTTTAACCTGCAAAACATATAAATATGTACATAAACAATAGGACGGACAGAACATTCTTTTTACACCGGTGCCATATATAAACGCAGAACATTTTTTCTAATACCCGAAAGATTTCGCAGTTGTAAAGTGTGTACGTTATCGATATAGTAGATCGTGTATATGTGTCCGATAACGAGGCATATTGTATAGTTTTGTTTTATTTCTTCTATCACCGTCACAGTTGTAGCTGTAGTTAGTGAAATGTATCTAGTAAATAGTTATAATTATTATTTCTTTTGTAATGTTTGGAAGGATTAATAAATTTTAGTCGGAATTCGGAACAAAGTACCTTTTTCTTGCACTGGATATGGGTTGAGTGTGTGTTATGATATTGCCTAAATTTTTGCTTTTGGATATCGTCGCTGTATAATATTTTGGTAGTCGTTAGAAACAAAAAAAAGAGATTGTTGTATTATCGTTTGGAGTGTGATTATAGGTGTTAAAAATGGTGTGGCCCTTTATTATGAAAGACTAAAAAAATACGAAAGGAATTCACGTTTATAAATATTAGAGGGGATCGACTGACGTCTGTGTATATCGAAGGAAAAAAAAACTGTAACATAATGTCCTTTTCTATTATGTACTAATTCTAAACGTTTTAAGTTTAGGTTAAGATAAGTGTCAGGCTTGTTAGACCAGTACTGACGACATGTAATTCTTAGGTAGCCTATCTATTGTACTGTGTACATTATATATAAAAATATACGACTACATATTTAGTACAAGCATTATTTTTTGTATATAAGATACGAGAGAGGGTTCCCTCTCGTATACATATTTGAGAAAATTGTGTATTTATGTGTTGTTTTTTGGTAAATAAACCATTGTACCAATAGCGGCCATTGTCATTTCAATCATTCTCACTTTTTATTACATTAATTTCAAATCTTATGTCTTTATTTTTATGTACATAATTTATTTTTCTTTTTAAAATTATGTTTTTAGGGTTTTACATAAAACGTCAGACAGAATCTGACGTTTTATGTCAACTTTAAGTAACAAAATTGGTCCACTCTAACCTCTAAAACTTGACAATTGACAATAAGCAAAAAGGAACTAACAACTGTCAAATTTCAGAGTAGCCAACTTACAATATTTGAATAAATGGTAAGTAAATGACAAAATCTATATAAATTTTAAGGGTTTCAGCAGTGAAAACTAGTTTGAAATTAACGATAAGCCACATATTATGTTTTAATGGCAACTGCATTATAAATAGCAGTGACAGATTATTTGTGTCATCTAAAAAATTAATTCTGTCCTTGACTAAACTTAAACTACTTCTTGACAGCTGTGCAAACAAAGTTATTCTTAATACATTAGAATTCTCTTACCATTTCTCCGCATGTTACACCAGAATCGAAAAATAAATTACAGAACTTAACCTCTCGACGTTTTTAGGATGGTCGGTTGCAGTCTTGTGGTGTCTGTAGTAAACCACGCCCCCTGCAAGCTCCGGCTATGCTTGTCAGCTGATCAAGTGTTCAGTTCGTTCAGAACAGGGGTAGGTGGCGCGTGGTGTGCTTTCGCTCATCTTTTATGCGTGTTTGTGTGGTGAAACTAAATAATTTTTCAAGTGATAAGTGTGCAGACATGTTACTTTTTGCGACGTTGCCTTTTCGGGGCGGACGAAGCTGAAGTAATAATGTAAATGGTGAATTCGAAAGAAGAGACATTTTTCACAATGTTGACAGACTATGTTTTCATGGGATTGTTTGGTACACACTTTGTGCAGTAATAAAAATTGTCGGTGAGTGAGTATATATTAATTTATTTAACATATCGTTAGATATTACGGATTTCTTTAAATATATGTAAACACCTGTATGTAATGGAACTATGTTCACACCAGCTAAGGGCGGGAAATATCATCTTTGAAGTTGACTCTTCAAAAGGCAGTTGTTCGCGCCACTGCTTGAGTAGTCCTGACCTAAGACAAGTGTATATTGAGACTACCTGCTGTTTTATCGCCACTAGTTTTAGGAAATTGCATTCTTTCTAGTCTACAACATTCTTGATCGAAGTTTCAAAGATGATTGAGACTACTTGTGGTATTTTTGTCCAACATTTGTATTGACGCAATGCGAAATGTTCTGAAAATAGTCATTTTTCGGGATGTTATTCCCATGTAAAAGTGGCATAACTTAATCTGACTAGACACTGGACACTGAATTCAAAACGCACATAAAATAGTATATTATTATACAAGTTTTATAAGACGTCAAATTGGCGCATGAGTTGTTTGAACGAATGCGCCAATATGTCTTATAAAACGAGTGTAATATACTATTTTTTCTACTTTGCGTCATTAATTTTATAAAAATTTAGAAGTATATTAGGTAAAATTCCAATCTAGAGTATTTATGGGTGCAACCGTTGGCAACACTGTCATCTGTCACTTAAATTCAAATATCTGTGAAAAAGTAATTATTGATAATTATTATATACCATCATATACTAGTAGTACGAAACCTAGGATGCAACACGCATGTTTAAATATGTATAAAAATATACATACTTCGCAGTTTGTGCGATTCTAAAAAATCAGTTTGTGCTTACTTTTGTGGTTATGTGTATTTTCGTTTGACATGCATTTGATATCAATGTCGCCAATCTTAGAAAAAAGTTACTAAAAACGGTGTTACAATTTGCTAATTGTAACACCGAAAACAGTGTTACAATGTGTGCATTCTGAATGCAAAGTAGAAAAATAAATTTATTAAAACCGTAAAACATCATATAATATAAAAACGTGTAATATAAAATATCAATATGTACATACATAAAAATTGACGTTTATCAACAGGACACCATGATATTTTACAACATATTTTACCTCATACATTGTTGATAACATAATTGGACCATGATAAAGAGGAAATTTATAAAAATTTCAAAAAGTTGCAAATAAACAATTAATATTTGATCAGGAACGGTTTTACAGTAACATCAGCTACTTGCTGCTGATGCAATAAAGCCACACCAACAGCAGGGCACGCTAGAGTTGGCCTTCCACAATAGGTTATCTAAAATACCAATAAATAAATTACCACTTTTTAAAACAACAAATATGCAACAAATATAGACATACCGGATAACCTAAGAGGTTTTGGAACCTAGACTGCACAAAACTCCAAGCCCCCATGTTCTGGGGTTCTTCTTGACACCAAATAAAACCTTTAACATTCTTGTACTTCGACAATTCTTGCTGCAATTCGACCAATGGGAACGGACAGAACGATTCTAGCCTAATAATAGCGGTGTCCATCGCTTGTAAACTCTGTCTTTTTTCTAATAGGGTATAGTAATGTTTACCAGAAGTTAGAAGGACCTTCCTAACATTGTCTGGGTTGCACATTGTTTCACCTATAAACAAACAAAAAAACATTAAGTAAAGATTGCTCAATTTGCCTCAACGAGCGAAAGAGTCGCCGCTCTGGTGGTGAAAGTATTAACTAGTGTCTTCTGGATAATTTTCATAATTTATATGGTGTGGTATAGGACTTTGAGTATAATTTTGCCGGTATTTAAATCTAAAAGATGAAAAACAAGAAGCAGCAGAAGTAAGACCTATTGTTGCGTTCCACAATGCAATTCATATCACAGCGAGGGCTTGCCATTTCCTGAAGGGAAAAGGTTACACAGTGAGTGGCGACGTGTACTAAAAATTGGCAAAAATGTCTAAAGACACATGCTAGTGTGTTCAAAGCATTTTCTAAAAGAAGATTTGTACACAAATAAATCAAGTTGAGTGTACAGTAAAGGAATCATATTGTTTTTTAGTTTGACATATTGTGGATCTACCTCAAAATGAAATGTTTTTAATAACAAATACACATACAGTCACATTTTCCTGCTACAAATAACTTTTCTCCTTCTTCAAGGGGTTGTTCCTGATAATATGTACACATATTTTTTCAATAAGGGTTCCGAAAATACTTTAAATTTTATCCCGACTCATGCGCTGATGAGCGCCCTCTACATTAGCCCGTACAGGCGAATACTTTACCAAAGAACATAAATAATCATTTTCTACTTTGCATTCACAATGCACACATTGTAACACTGTTTTCGGTGTTACAATTAGCAAATTGTAACACCGTTTTTAGTAACTTTTTTCTAAGATTGGTGACATTGATATCAAATGCATGTCAAACGAAAATACACATAACCACAAAAGTAAGCACAAACTGATTTTTTAGAATCGCACAAACTGCGAAGTATGTATATTTTTATACATATTTAAACATGCGTGTTGCATCTTAGGTTTCGTACTACTAGTATATGATGGTATATAATAATTATCAATAATTACTTTTTCACTGATATTTGAATTTAAGTGACAGATGACAGTGTTACCAACGGTTGCACCCATAAATACTCTAGATTGGAATTTTACCTAATATACTTCTAAATTTTTATAAAATTAATGACGCAAAGTAGAAAAAATAGTATATCACACTCGTTTTATATGGGGGGGCACGAGGAGCGCCTCATGCGCCAATTTGACGTCTTATAAAACTTGTATAATAATACACTATTATGATTTACCTATAACTGGAAGGAATGATGTATTTGGTGACATATCATCCAAGCTAGATGTCGCTGCTGGAGACCTCAACAGCGTCTTCGGTGAGATTATAATCAACGGTTTCCTGTAATTTCGAATCATCTGCCTTCGCAATAAATGGAAATATTGGGCGGGCGTGCTTGGTTGGCACACCTGCATGTTTACGTTATCCCCATCCGGTTTGTTCTCTTTGGAATCGGTCATTTGAAGGAATCGTTCAATTCTCGAGGAACTATGTTCAGGGCCTGCTCCATCATAGCCATGTGGTAACATGACCACAAGCCCGGAACTCCATAACCATTTGGCTAAAGAAAATTTGACGTTTTTTTGCTATCCTCGACAATTTGAATACTCACTTTCTCCTGACGATATAAACGTGTCAAATACTATTTGGGCGCCGTTGAAGAAGTCGCCGAATTGCGCCTCCCAAATAACGAGATTGTTCGGATTTTCGATACTCATACCATACTCGAAACCCAGTACTGCTTCTTCTGACAAAATACTGTTGGCAATCTGTGGAAATAGGAATAGTGGTTTGTGAAATCTAGGTTGACATTATGTTAGGAGGAGTTTTTTGATGAGTTTGTTACCTCGAAGAAGCCTGTCTGTTGAGGATCCATGTCGTTGAGTGGAATGTATGTTTTGTTTGTGTTTTGATCGACTAACATTGCATGTCTTTGTGAGAATGTTCCTCTGCCGACATCTTGACCACTAATTCTTGCGTTATATCCTGAAAGTAGAATATTTCAGACAATACAGAGCACTATTTAGTTCTTCCTGAATAACAACCAGCAATTCTTATTGCTTTTAACAAAACTTTTTTTGATTTCATTACTAATACACCAATCAAAAGCACCTGGTCAACCAATAAGCCATAACAAACCAAATCATGTAAACACTCCACTTACCTTGGTATAATAAACTACCAATTGCCAAAGCTTCAGCAGTTGACCAATCGAGATCATGGCCATTATTGATCTTCTGCAGTCTATTGGTGACGTGGTATTTCAGTAGATTCGGATGGATAGACTAGAAAATACTAAAATCTTACAGTGTCCAATACAAAACTATGCAAATCGCCTACAAAATCTTTAGGATATGACACAGATTTTACTCCAACATGCCTCAACAACTCAAGATGGACACCAGTGTTCCATTTTGTGATGACACCTTGGGCTTGCTCGTAACCCTGCCATTGCCTCTTAAAATACACATCCTAGAAGTAAATTGTTGAAAGGAGATACAAAAATTGTCAACTTATTATGATTATTACACAAGGGAACAAGGGTCCTAGAACCAGAACAGTGATCACATATTTTTGTTAACCTAACATCACTTTTCATAGATCAAATCATCAAGGTGTTGTGACAGGTCTAAGATCCATTTTATTTGAAGTCACATATTTTGTTTGAATTAGCCTTCTGTGCATACGATCTCATAACAGATTGTACAAAATATTACGAATCAATCAGTTTTTTTCTGTTATTTTGTCAAGTTAAGTTATACAGACATTCTGTGCATTAAAATATGGGAAGTTATCAAAGAAGATGTTGTAAAAATTCGTGTTACACGTGCGGTTGTTATGTAGTGACCCATCTCAAAAAAAATATGGAAGAGGTAAAAACAGCTTACTGCTGCTGTTTTGGATTAAGAATTGGAGATCTGGAAAAGCCACGGACACCTAATATATGCTGTATTTCCTGTTAGATTGGACGATTAAAGTAAAAGGAAGCAAAAGAAAATGGCGTATGCAGTTCCCATGTAGAGTAGATGATTGCTATTTTTGTACGACAAGTTTCAGTTTCTAGTTATGTAAGGCAAATATAATCTGGAACAAATACATTTTTTTTTGTTGTATCAGAAATTTGTTCCCTTGTGTTATTATCTTAATATCATCAATAGCTCAACAATTCTCTTACCTCTGGAACATAAGTATCAACCTTTTTAAAGTCATCATTCAAATATTCCCTATGCTGTGCTAAAACTTGGTCCCATTCGTCTTTATTCCAAAGACCTTCGGCGACCAATTTTGCAGCGTATCTATCTGGAACAGTTCTACAAAGAGTTTGATAATAATCGAAGAAACAACGACCCCCAGAAACAAATTTACCCTGTGGAATGTATAATTTTATAAATGGCAGGATTTGTAAAGGTGGGATCATCCATTTCATTATGTCCCCATTGCCTATAGCAGTTCATATCAACAAAAACATCCTTCCTGAACTTTCTCTGATATTCAAACGCTATCTGGGTCGCTTTATGCACCATCTAAAATGTTAAATTCTTTGAATCTGGTGTCTCTTCTCTCACATTTCTGATGTTTACTTCTGGATCGTCACCATTGACATGCAGAACAGGTGCTGAAATAATCTTGGCTAAATCTGTGCAGTACATGGATGACCGTCCTCTGTCTCCAGGAGTTGTGTAACCAACTTGGTTATTTACAACCAAATGCACGCTACCACCGATTTCGAAATGTGGAACTGCACTTATCTCCAAACATTCTTGATTGACTCCTTGACCAGATAAAGCAGCATCACCGTGTACCTAGTAGAATATTAATGTAAAACCACACACACAGAAATGTTTAAGACATTTGTTGTCTTGCAAAAATTTACTCCCAACAAATCAATAAAGTTTTCAATTAAGAAGAGCTTTTTGATTCAAAACTCACAAATTTGTCCTTTGAAGCGACAAGATTTTATTCCCAAATAAAACTATGTTGGATAGCTTTAAATGTTCTTATGAGTTCGTTTAAGAAAATAGTGTTTTGCATTGAAAAGTTTTATATATTCTAATAAAAAGAAACAAAACAACAAAATTATTCACTTCAAATCAATATATTATGTTGAATGTAAATGAGCTTATTTTGAATAATTGATCCCATTTCATTTAAAATGACAGTTACTTACAGTGAGAATGAAATACTCTATTCAGAACACAGAAGGTGTTGAACCACACCTAAAAATATTTTTCTGAAACATTTCTTTTTCCAAGCAAAACAACCAATTACTTATTCTGATAATTATTATTCTCTTTAATCCATCCAATGGTTGAAATAAAACTATTAATTTGGTCGAAATGTTTAAATATTTGAAGTAATACTACAAAGTTTCATTCAAAACTACATATAGTCCTTTCTAGTTGATGACTGTTTGGTGTGAGGTAATAATTTACTCATTGCAACTAAATTTATCTTGAATCAAGCTTCTACTGAGAAAATTTTGTCTTGGCTGAAGTGGATAGTTGATAATTGTTATTTCGTGGATATGGAAATCAACCGTTGTTTTGATTCAAAGTAATTTGGCTTGAACTGAGCATTGTTTTCTCTGTGTGCCACGTGCCTATTCTACACGTTTATTCAATTCTTTGAAGTTTAAAAAAAATTAAAAATCGAGACGTGTGGTCAACTAGTCGTACCTGCAAATTTAACACTTTATCACTCCACCTCTTGTCATCAGCATAATCTCCATCCTTCTGGCTCAACTGCTTAGCTCTGGTTTTCCCCATAGACACAGGATTTATGATCTCCAAATGCGAAGGATTATACATCACAGATACGTGGAGCGGTTTATCATCAATATTAACATCCACAGATGATACTGTGAACATAAAATCATGCATTAACGAAAAAAACACAAGACACAACATAATCCAACTAACTGAAATGACTGAGGACATCTCCAGTTGCCTCGTAGGTGTTCGGAAAATCAGGTTTTCCTGTCAACTTAGCAAAGATCTTGATGGGAGGGAAATTTAATAGCCCCGTTAAGAAGTTTAACCTTCCCCTGTGTGGCATTCCGATTACTATTTGTTCTAGGCCATCTTGTGCTGATAATTTGAGGAATTCACTGAAGAAGGCCATCATGCTTTCGGCGCCTTCTCCACCGTATCGCTTCACGCTGACGAATTTGCTCGCCATGAAGTGGTCGAAACTTTGGGATTTTAGCAGATCGGTGGCGATCCTGATCCTTGTTTCGTTTGAAATGGGTTGGTGCATTGTTGACTCGTATTTTTGGGAGAACCATTCCACTTCTTCTTCAGTCTAAACCCAATTCAACTTTTATAAATATACAGTTTATAAATTCGTTCAAAAAAATGTTAATCTTTGTGGTTCAATTTATAATGCTTGTTTGATTTTGGTGTTTTTTGTTGCTCATTTGTAAAAATTAACTTTAAAATTTCATTTAAAGTTTTATTTTGACAAAATCTTCAAATATGGCTCCTAAATCAATAGAGAATGTGTTATTTTAAAATACGATGAACTGTTGTGATATTTTGACATTAAAAATCGACTTTTATAATCATCTGACGATTACAGATTGATATGGATTGCTGAAATGACCAAATTACACAATTCGTCGACTTCGTCGACTGTGTTAAGGTTAAGAGAAGTTAAGAGTTAAGAGAAGTTAAGAGTTAAGACTCATACCTCGAGATATGAAAATTCCGCCCCAATATTTCTGCAGTATGCATTATCCAAGAAATTAACCGCTTCTCCAACAGTTCCTTGTGATTTTTCACTATTGATAATACCATGAAAATTTACACTATCGTTTGTGTTAAGACCATATAAAGCGGGATTCAGTTGTGGAATGCTGAAAATCACATGTTACAATAATAATTTCTGATAATTATCTCGATATCTCTAGCATTGTCAACATGTTTACTCTATTTACCTGTTCAGTTTAGATAAAGCTATTGGGTTTACATTCGCTACCTTGTGAGCATGTGTTCTGTACGCAGAAACTAGCCTATAAAAGTTACTATCCGCGTTTCGAACATTCTGCACATCTTCAGGTACTAAAATAACAAATTACAGGAACCTGTAATAAATTGTTTTACTTGCATACTTTGATATTCCCCTTTGGTTTTCTTCCTAAATCCGAAAACACTATCACTTTGGTAGTTTCGTCTTGACACTTTTGATATTTCTTTAATGTACTTCAACACGGAATAGTTTCTTACTGTTTTCAGATACATTTTTATCACATAAGACTCTAGAGGAGTTAAATAAAGCAGAACTTAATCTATTCTGTGACTTAACCTCAATCGCACGCACAGTTGGATTAAATATTCTATGTATCGCGGTTGACCTCAGCTGCGACTAGATATTTTTAACAGCGGGTATATGAAATGTGACGTAGCCATTTTTATCAGTTTGAATTGCAGTAACATCGGAATATCTTGCGCTACGAGTTGTTTTGATGATCAGTGATGTCATGACTTTGTGAGGTCTATCTTTAGCTGAGAGGTGATATGATAAGGCGTGCTGAATGAAGGATTACTGGTGGAACAACTTATTTGAAGATCTAAAAAGTTAATATCATGAATTAACTGAAATGGCACAACAGAAAACTCTGGTTTTGTTTGCAATAAGCTGTATTTTAGTTTTGTAAACTGGTTTGTACTCTTTTTAATGTGACATTGTTGTAAGACAGCTACGAAGAGCATTTTCTTCGTAGCTGTCTTACTGTTAGGTCCTGAAGATGCCTCTTGCAACAGAGTGCGAAACGTTGACTACTTTATTATCGTCGTTGACGCGGTTTGCTCCCGGAAATCTAGAACTTAGTTTACATTGATTTTTGACACAAGAGATGCCTGTTTTGATCACACTTATATTCTCCCAATATTTACCCATGGGTAACATAAACAAAGTCAGCCAGAAAAAAACACTTCATAGTAATAAAAGTATTTATATTTTTACTTACAAATATCCAACACAGCACAAACTACAAAATACAATAATATCTCCAACAAGCACAGCCGAATCATCCTAAATTTCGGGGAAGGCGCTTCCTATCATGTTCTTTCCCCGATATCGAAACGTGTACGTCCTAATTATGAAATTCTTCCCTTCGTATCGCAGTGGACAAACTTTATCGGCCCTTAGGAGGAAACAAGTCGAATATAGCGCCAACTCCAACTCAGGGGAAGTACCAATAAACATTGAGCCCACTGGCTTATCAATCCCATTCAGCGTAAAGTGGTGTTTGATGATAGATCCTTTCTAAAAGAGAGAATATTAGACTATGCAAAATAATGATCGAGAACCTTATTCTGTAACCGGTACAGAATATGGCCATAAAATGAATTTTATTAGTACATTTCCTAAATCGAATTTATTCATGTATCCCAAGTAGTTCGCCTTTCCTTTCTCCTCTGCATCCTTGAAGTATATCCAGTTGTGAAGACCAGAAATGTCTTTACCTTTAATTTCGGCAAGGAAGACATGTTCGAAGCCACTAGAACCAATCTTTCCCTCGCCTCTTGAATACATATTGAACCAGATCTCTTTAATTTTGTCCCTAAAATCCTTTGGGTCCTTTGATATAATACCTAGTGAATCAATAATTGAGTAAGTAATTCAGTAATTCAGGTTTTGTTGCTAGAAAGCACCTTTTTGTACCAGGAAGTTTCTGGCATACTGCATTACGTTGGTTGCCAAAATAACGTCTAACAGTGCGTTTTCTTCTCCCCTTTCTTGGGCAGTCACGTGTTCATTGACATTTGTTTCAAGTATGTAGTTATTATGGAGGGCTAATAGTTTGGAAATGCTGGGTACTTGGTAAGCTGCTTGTTTAATGCTTAGTAATCTGCAAGTCAAATATACTCAACTATGTAAAACGTTAGTCTATAGTATAGGGGACTGTTTGATCTACAACTTTTTGTACCACTGTATTTCAAATTTCATTAATCATTTGTTCTTCGATTCTCGATCTTGTCAAAGCATCTTTACTAACAAATCTCCACAAACATCCCTATTAACTCAAACACTATTACCAAAACTAAAACCTTCTTACGGTTGTGGTGCTTCATCATTCTGCGATCTGGACGTCGTTTTTCCTTGGTAATTCACCATCACGTGCTGCATCACGTTGCTATTGTCCTTCTTGATCAATTGCTCGAAGAATTGCCTAAATTCTTCATCTTCATTCTTCGGCGTTGACGAACTCACAGAAGACGGATTTAAACTCGTCGGCCCTACAGTGGAAGCCGGCATTTGAACAGGTTTTGGCGTGAAAGCCTGCACAGATTTTGGTGTTGAGGGCTGATTAGGTTGTATAGGTTTTGCAATGGAAGGCTGAACAGGTTTGGTAATGAAAGGTTGAAGAGGTGACGCAATGGAAGGCTGGGCAGGTTTTGCAGCGCCAGGTTGTAAATTTTGAATGACCTGCTGAGTTTTGCCCTGGTTTGACCAAACACCTTGGTTTGTATTTACCGGTACAGCTTGTTTATTTGGAGTGACTGGGTTTATTGATTGTGCAGGTTTGGTTTGCTGATTAGTGTTTTGTACTGGTTTAGCCTGGTTTAAATTCCCTTGGCCATTTTGTGTCTTTTTCGGGATAATCTGCGCTTGGCCAGGGCCATAGGATAAATCCAATCCAACATTACTATAACCACCTCTATTTGGTTGGTTATTAGGTGCAATTGGTCGATTGCTTTGCTGATTTGAACCGTATGAGAGGTCATGACCGACGTTTCTATTTTGAGTTTGACTGTTTTGATTGGTGGTTGCGGAATTTTGCCTGTTCGGTTGTTTTCGCTGTCCTAACTCTGGCCAAGGTGTCGTGGAGGATGGTGGTATGCCTGCCCAGTTTGGGTTGCCAGCGGATTGTGTGTTTTGATTTGGTATTTTCCATGCGTTGTTCGTTGGTGCAGGTGTCGCCGGTTTTGCGTATGAAAGCGAACCATCGCCACCTTTTGAAAATGAGAATTTTGTGACTTTTTGTAAATAGTAATTTAATTGTCAGGTGGTGATGTTTGATGACCTGTGTATTCTGTATTCTAATATGTGCAGTAGTCAGGTTTTATTGAGTTGTATAGACTGTTTTGTTTGATTTACTTCTATCAGCCCTTGTGTAATATGTATTAGGATGTTAAAACTTCAGTAAATGTTTTCTACAAAGTCCGGAGTAAATAAATATCAATTAATTTGTGTAAAAATTTAATTATTACAATAATAGTATTCTTGTTAAAGAATTGCTTTTTAACTTTGTCATACTAAATTATCTAGACGACAGAATAAAAATATTCAAATTGTGCACGATTGTGCTCATATCAGTAGTACCAAAGCATATTTTTAGTAAGTAGAGTAGTTTCAAACTAAGAAGAGCACAGTTGTATATGCAACCAATCATACCCAGTGTATGGTTTATAAATTGCCTGTGTATATTTGGTTGCATATACAACGGTGCTCTTCTTAGTTTGAAACATCTATAGGTATTTAATTAATTAATAAGTGTATTGACATACACTTATCAAAACAAGGCTCTAAAACCCTATTAATATTTTTGTATCAGAAGACGTAAATGAACGTAAGATAACCAGTTAAAAATATCAATATATTTTTTTATTTTAATATTTTTTTGGCTAGCCTCTTGAACATGTTGACGGTTGATGGTTCATGCTGCATACAGCATAATACATTTTTACTTATTTTGTGTTTATTAATAATTTGCATTATTTAGTTATTAGAACTTGTTCAATTAATTTGTTTAATTAATTTTTTAAAACTCGACAAAGAAAGATTACTTAATACTAATTTGTTTTTCTTTGCTGTTGCACAAATTAGCATTTAATATACTCAACGGACTAACAATAGAAAGTTATTAAGTGTTATTTTATCACCAACTTATTCGCAGAAGTTGTGACCTCAAAATATTGGATTTTTTTTTAAATAAAAACAACATAGCCAGCGTTAAATAAATTACAATATGTCTAGAGAAAACGTGCAAAACACCACTATTGACATTTGACCTATTCTTAGAATTAGAGATTAAAATAATCATAAATGTGAAATAACTAACCACATTACATGTTGTTTGACCTTATTTTCTATTTTAAATGACAAAAAATGCACCAATTTACTTCCATTTAGTAGACAATAATTATTTTCTGCAGCATATGACCAAGATCTTTGCAAGTGCAAGCAACAAAACAATCTTTTATTTAGCCATAAGCAGAAGCATAATATTATTATTGTGAAACGCTTTTGTGGTTATGTTAATTTAATACTCACAGAACACGTCTACAAACGTAACTATCAAAACAATTGCAATCAGCCACAGCTGATTACCACTTGGGACACCATCGGCCATCGTCGAAGAAGTGAAAACTCGTTTTTGACTACATTATTTCCTTGGACGTTTCGGTCATCTGTTCAAATATGAGCCATAACCTTCTATTTAGTCCAAGCGGTCGCCGAGAGATGGCGCGACCAACCTATAAGCAGATTTCTGTTTTTCTTATTAATTTTATTAAATTTGGTGAACAGTAAACCCAAGACCAAGAAGGCACAATAGGTACTTGCATATATACATTTATTAAAACATTTTATGGGGGATTATACACACAGGACCTTACAATTAATAATCTCAACAATATTTGATATAATTTTTGTTTTTGACGTCAGGTGTCATGGCGTCTGGACATTGTTAGGCGGGTTACTCCATCAGGGGGAAGAAGACGCAAGCCCATACAATCAGGCAGATCAGAAGGCCGAAAAATGTGTATGTTTTCTGTTCATTCCATCCGACCAAGATCGTCTGGGGTGGTTTGTTCTTTGGGTTGTATTTCTGGGCCTCCGGCATCTGGACAGTTCAAATTTGTGTTAAATATTTTAAAATTAACGTTCTTGAAGCTAATTTTTCAGCAATACTTTTTACCGGGAATTAGGATTAAGTAGAAAATAACTTAACAAGTTTTATAGTACATTTGACTAATTTTTACCTATTTGCAAGATTTTTTGTGTGTATTTGTTGCTTTATTTTTATGGAAACATAACTTATGGATACATTCTTCACTAATAAGCCTTACAGTTTATAGTTTAGATTTGTCTACAATTGATAAGGAAGTAGACCATTGATAATACATGAGAACACAATCAGCGAGTCCAAACTCTAAACATGCTGCACTTTGTCTCAAATCACAGTAAGTTTTGGCTATTTGCCAGTACATTAGATTCTATACTGATTGCTTTCATATAAAATCTAAGCTAATCTATAAAATTCTAAAAATAGTTCCCACATATACAGAGAACGATTAGAATTACAAATTAGTGAAATCGTGCTTACCGAAGATGTGCTGGCGCTAATGGTCAAAATTTCGGTACTCCTGTTCATTTTGGTAGGCTTCCAAGTCTGGTCTGGTCTACAAATCAGGGAGCAATGTCTAGATTATCCATTTGTACTAAGTGCAAGATAAATATTATCACAAACCGATATCAAAATCACAAAGATGTCTCGACACGTTAGAAATCACTGTTTGCCTATCCTATATCGTCAAATAACTTTGTAAAAACCACTCTCACTTTCCAAACTTTCGTTAAGTCACTGTCATCACTTCTTACCAAGATGACAGCGTCAACTATGAACTTTATTCGCGGTAGTTGTGTATGTGTACCGTTGCGTTTTAGACAATGAAAGTAAATGCAGCTGCCTAGTAGGAAACTTGTACTGATATATTGTTTATTGTTAAATTTAACAAAAGGCAAATCGTGACAAATGCAAACAACTCGAACTAGTCAAACGCAATGATGCATGCGTATTTTGTTTATGCTTTGTGTGTGCATGTTTCCTATTGCTCTGGATGGTTTATGACGTTTATCTAATGGCCAAGGTCTACCAGTCAATTATATAACTTTTTTATTCGACGCTCCTTATTTGATGTAACTGTTATAAACATAGAACTATGATTTTGCAGATACGTAATTTGATATTTTGTATTTGATGGACCATTTGGACACTCACTGGTTATCATATTTTCTATTGTTGATGTGTGATTCACCTACGTAAACAATATTTAATGTAAATTTAAATAATAATTCACATTTTAATTACACGGTTAATTAGTGCTTTTTTCAAGTTAGAGCTGTAATAATAACGTAAAATTTGAAAGAACTAGAACAATTTTCCTTTTTTGACTCAGAATGGCATTGGGTGCATTCAGTCAGGCTAATTAGTTAGCGCAAGCGCGTCCGTTTGACGGACGGTAGCTCTTTATGGTAGCGGTTCTTGGAGACAAGTGTGGCAGTTAGCGCTCGCAGCGCTACCGTAGCATATAACCTGTCTGAATGCTCCCATTACCTCAGTGCTTATGTCACAGTAATGACGTTTCCGTGTATATTATAAGGAAATAACAAAAAAATACAAAATCACATCGCAAAACGTTTAATATCAGAAATAAATACACGGTCATACATCATACACAAAAAATCTCTATAAGACGGAAAAATAACCTCACACTTTTGGCACAGTCGACAAGATGGCGATCAACGTTTGTCCGCGTGACGTCATCCACTGTCAAACTAGCATATACATAACCACAATTCATTCTCGCGGTCAGTTTTCCCTGAAAGGAAGAAATGAAAGAGGCTCAAGAAAGTGCGCAACATGATGTATATAATTAGGAAATACGGTACACTTATTAGCTAGTTTCGCGAAATCACAGAATTTTCATTTGGCTGAGCGTCACGTATATGATCAGCCAGACACCGAGTGCCACGAGGAATGTGATCAAGTATATCGTCTTGTTCCTGTGCCATGGACCACCTTGCGCCAATTCTGGTGTTGCGAATCTCATCCGTGCCGCTTGGCATACCTCGGGCTTGCAGGATGTCGAAGGTTGGACGGGATCCTGTTGGGGCATGCCGTTCGTCGGTTTGTTTGACAGGGGGTACTTCTCTTTCAGTTCGACGCCTCGCTCAACGTCCCTCTGGTAGCCGGTGTTTTCCATCTGGAAGAAGTCACCGTATTTGATTACGCTTATCATCATCATCATCGGGCGAGAAGAAGAGAAATTCTCCGATTACTTCAGTAAGGCATGTTGTGATTAGTTTGGGAATGTATAGGGGACATTTTTATTTTTTTTATACGGGACTATTTTTTTTTCAGCGGAGAAAAAAGAGCTCGACAAAGAGCATTATTAAATAGGATGACAGGATTTGTCAAAACGTGTACATTGTAATTGATTATTGTTATTATTATTTATTATTGCTTAGAGTACACCCGCCATGGGGTTGAGAACACAAACGCCGATTGAAATTTGAACAAAAATCCACCCTGTGACGTCACAAGGAGGAAATATAATGCGAAGCATAGTTATTTTATGCTGCTGGGGGTGGGAGCATACTTCACGTTATTTACGGTAGTTGAATTGAGGTTAAGTGAGGCAAAAGACAACATCAATCATTAACAAAGCTAAACAACAATATAGAGTTTGTTGTTTGCCTGTTTGTAACAGCAAATCAGCAGAAACACATGAACTTGGAATGTCAAAGTAAATACTAGCGAAGATAGCATACAACACCATATAAACAAGCAGTGATGACAACACTATAAGAATAAAAATCCCTACATTTGTGAATAAACGTCAAAATGACAGAGAGAGCGCCATCTGATGGCGTTTGCAAACGTAAACAATATCCCCTGGCGACCGCGGCCATACTGTTTTAACTGTCAAAACTGACACCTGTCAAACTGACAACGTAAAGTTGGATACAAATTTGACAGGTTAGAGTTGACCGGCTTTGTTGTTTTCGCTACTTAAATTTACTGACGTTCCCGTCTGACGTTTTATACGTCATTACTAAAGCAATAAAGACAAAGTTGTAATAAAAATTTTACAAAGATTATTTGTTTTTGTTACACCCTGTATGATTAGATACATTACATGGTTCCGTTGTAAATAAATCAAATAGGATTCTCTAGCAATTTTCCAAATGCTGTTAGTACTATGTATTATGAATTAGTAAACATAATCGATAATATGGCTTAAGTGTGTCAGCGAATGACCTTTTGATGCTTTTAATTGCTGGAATTGTTTCAGATTTACTTGGCTGTTATACTCTTATCGAATGTTAGATGATAGTATCCATGCTTTACACAATTTGCGTTATACTTCTGTGAGAACATTTCTGTCTGCTTTTATAAGAGTTTAATAATAATCATATTATTATTAGATTATTATTCCTATAATTTATGTAATAATCTTTTTTTGGTAAACTGAATAGTTTCAGCGTAGGAGTGCCAAAAACCTTGTTATAGATGTTTCAAACTAAGAAGAGCACAGTTGTGTATGCAACCAAATATACACAGGCGATTTATAAACCATACACTGGGTATGATTGGTTGCATATACAACTGTGCTCTTCTTAGTTTGAAACTACTCTAAAACACATGAATTTGGAATGTCAAAGTAAATACTAGCGAAGACAGCATACAACACCATATAAACAAGCAGTGATGACAACACTATAAGAATAAAAATCCCTACATTTGTGAATAAACGTCAAAATGTCAGAAAGAGAGCGCCATCATCTTCTTGCAAATGCAAAAAGGGACGTGAGAGAGCCTGTGGATGCAGAAAAGCTGGATTAAAGTGCTCCATTAATATTATTATTATTACTATTAAACAACTAACAGATAGCAAACAAAACCTATATCTAGTAAATAAATATCTGTATCTAGTTACAGATATCACTTGATATATTGACATCCTGCTAAGTAAAGCAGCATCTGCAAAACTGGCCTTGATTGCGTTCTCTTCCAAATGAATGAATTGCTAAAAAAATCAACCAAAAAATACATTCCAAAATATAACCAAATCCGTATTTGAGGAATAGCCAACATTGTAACTTATTTCCCTGGAGAAAAACAAAAAATCTTACTTTTTTAAACATGCCTGCCCTTCTAAACGCCACCCCTAGCTTCAAAAAAAAGTTCGAATTAATGAAGCAATCACAAAGATGCACTAAAACAGTCTATCACTCATAAAATCACAGACATTTTTGCATGACTAGGTCCCACTTCGAGCCACGCTCAAGTACGAAAAACATGTGCTAGCGTCAAGCAGCCGATGAGGTTAGAGCAGACATTGGTTTTGAGGTTTCGTGTACATAATACGGAGAGATAATGGCGACGTTTATCTTGAGAGTTGGCGGTTTACAGTCGTTCTTATAAATTGTAAACAAAATACACACAATCGCTGTTTACTGATATCACTAAACCGATATTCTCGCAAAGGAAACCACGTTCTGAGAACGAATTCTTGCGATTACCACCACTGTTTTTTGATATCGCCATTCCAAAACAATAGGTGCGATATTGCGGAATTGTGAATTGGAATATTTTTCGAATTATCCGCCTTAGATTATAAGAACGGTCACTGGAGTTGAACTGAGAGATAAAGATTCAAATGGTGCGATAATTTCACAATGATTTATTACATAAAGTAGACACCTAATGTCTGATTTCACTTTCTTTTACTGAATCTAATTTATCGGCCTGGTTTGTATAACTGTCCATAAGTTTGAATATTTCTGATTTTCCCCGATTTTCCGACTACCTCGTGGACACTAAACCTCCCCAATCAAGATTTACTAATTAGCAACCATAACGACTAACGCTGTCAAGCTAACTTTGCTAAATTTTGTTAACCAATGGATCATCTCCTAAAGGTCTTAACTTTTGAACTACAAAGTGCGCCATCCACTTCATCATCTTCGATTTTTTACATAGAAGAAATTTCGCCTGTTTAACGATACTAGCCTGATTTGGCAGAGTGTTTGAAATCACTCAATCAAATCAGCCACTCAATCAAGTCAGGTAAATCGTGAAGATTCGCCATTCGAACACCTCACCTTATAAACCAGTGCGAACTGAATGATTTGGTTAAAGAAGAAAGAAGAAGAAAAAGGAAAGGTTTATCCAAAGAAAAAGCTGAGTTATTGGGTTCTAGGCTACAGGAATGGAATATTTTAGCACGAGGTGTGACAGTGTCTTCATTTACCTACAGAGCACAACGAGCCTTTTAAAGGATATTTAAAAATGGAAGGTTCTTTACGTGTATGTCACGATGTTGAGGGTATTATGAACGAATTTGATATTCCCCACGATCCTTCTGAATGGTGGCTTTTTATCGATTCATCAAAATACAGCTTGACAGCAGTATTTTTGCATATTCTTTGAATTTATATAAGTAATTTGTTAACTGATTTTGTTGCACTTTTGACTTAGTAGAAATGCACGACTTTATGGGGTTTTTAAAATTAGAATTGTGTATGAAAATTCCAAACAGTAATACTAAAAATATCAAACGGCATTATCAGAATTGGCCGAGCACAATAAACATCGCGAACAATCACCTAGGTCCTAGAAACTATTCACCTTTCACTTCCATTCACTTTCTAAGAAAATTTTACGAACCATTAACAAATAATTAACTATTAATTTTCTATCCAACAACAACATCATCTTTGTTTGTTCAAACAATAAACATGGTGAAATATAGAAGAAAGATCTTATAGAAAGTTACTTCTACTATGGGAGAGAGATTATTACTAATCTCTATTTAATATTAATACAAAAAAAAGAACGCAACTTACAGTTTACTATGTACTTGTACTTAAGTCCAAAACGTAAATCTTCAATGTACCAAATTATCATTCATAGTTATATCATCACTCAATAAATTTTGTAATAAAATACGACACACAACAACAATAATCTAATCAGTTTCCAAGAGAACTGAAATCGAATTAGCAATATGTACCACTATTCACTATCACCTTTGGTGATTTGATAGACGCGTTCTCTTGCATTTCAACCGCGAACAGACCACACTTTCACCAATAGAGTTTTCATTGTGGATTGCAAACTGGATACACTACAGCTGAATAGGCAGTTAGAATCGTCGCTGCTGCAAGGTAGATCGGAAATTGTTATTAAATCCGCAATTACCCCCACCACGAACGAGCATAATGCACGAATTCGCACTGGCAATTGTTATTCACCATTCGTGGAGTTTATTGTACGATATTAACGACATCTCAGTGGATATAGTTCGAAAATGAATAATTTTATTGTCCACACTGTCCACTGGGACATCATCTCACAAAAATGCTTCAACAAGTTTGACAAAGCCATTGTCGATTACACAATTTTGATAGACTATGATTATGAAGTACTCGTTGTATCATTAGTTTGTTTGAATTGACTCCAGTTCTCGTGATAAACCATGCAATCAAAAGTATAGCATAAGTTAAATTATTTTAATTTAAACCTCAATAAAAAAATAGTTTTGCTTTTCGTGCGGCTAGCAAGTCTTTATTTATCAAAACCATAATTTTTTAAAATATAACGTATTACTCTACAACTTGATGCTCCTTTTTTATTGAGCCAGCACAATGTATACACTAAATATCTCTATTTTCTTTGTCTGTTGGACAGTCGTGCATAAAATGAACATTGGGATAGGAAAAACTGGCCGTCGAGGATAAATATGACCGTAGGAAAAGCTAACATCGGTCATGAAGCATTGATAAGTCGAGAACAAATAATTCTTCCACCACTACATATTAAATTTGGGTTTATTAAATAGTTTGTGACAGCTTTATGTAAGAATGTTGTTTGTTCCAAATATATTTGTTACTCATTTCCTGGCCTCAATACAGGAAAATTAGAAGCCGGTATCTTCGATGGACCATAAATCACATGACTTAGGTTGAACTGGAAGCATGGACAAGCTTTGTAACGAATTTTTTTTGGGAAATCACCAAGCTGAACAATATTATCACTACAAATCGTTGACAAAATGCTTCATAATTTTGAAAAACTAATATGAGTACCAAGTTACATTATTTTCATAGTCATTTAGATAAATTTTCTGACAATCTGAGTGATTATAATGAAGAACAAGAGCAATGGTTTCAGCTGGGCACTTTTATTTAATGTTATTTAAAATACGAATAGATTGGGTTGAGTTGGGTTGAGTATTTAACAAATATTTTGTTATTTTCATATTTAGACCATATGTAGACCAGAATTACCTAAAATTGACTAATAAAACTCATGCCACAAAATCAATGTTCCCCTGTGTTATTTTTAAAATAATAAATCATAGAAAACGTACCTTTGATTTGGATATCTTTAAATATAACGATGATATCCATTTGAAAATGATGTAAAACATCTTTGAACAAAGAATACGTTCTTGTCTAATTAACCAGTAACTAACTAATACTTGCTTCCAAGCACTTTCTTCAAAGACTACCGCATATCAACGTTAGTCTTTTAGGTGAAATCATAATTATCAATATAATTGTTTATCAACTACCGGTATTAGATCATTAATTATTAATTTATAACATTTTACTTTTAGTATGCGTTGTTCGCATTCGCAATGGGAATTTACCATTAAATCGTTTAACCTACAATATTGATATATACAATATATAAATGCTCTTACCCGCGATTTCTTTAATTTCTAGCATTCAGTTGGACATATTTACCATTCGAGATGTCATTGGTCTGGAGCTAGAGCCAGAGTCATTTTGCACCAGATTGGTAAATATCTGCGTTTCCACGAAATATCTTCCAGATTTTGTTATCTCAGACTGAAGTTCATCATCTATAGTCGTCGTACTTCCGTTTTCCAGTTCGTAATTTGCTTTGCCTACAAAAAGAATTGACGGGTTTACACAAATATATCTATCTTATGATGGATTGCAGAAAGATTCAGAATGTATGATGAATTGTTGGCAACTATTAAAAGGCAAACTTGAAAAATGTGTTATATGTTCATTTTGTGCTGATTACATATTTCTTTCATTCTGTTCCTTCGATTATTTTGATGCATCCAAAGATAACATCTACAGACGCTGCTGTGTTGTGTTAAGAACATAAATACAGCCAAAAAGGATATAATTACGTAAGAAATACTGGCACGTCCGATACCTTTCCTCTTAACAAAATGCACCCATGAGTCTAACGAAACTTCTGTATCAGCATCAGAACTTACGGACACAAATGTAGAGGACGACGAACTGGGATCTTGAAATGCCTAAGGAATTGCTAATTTTGACCTGATCCGTTTTCTCAATGGGCAATTACTTACCTGTTTACGTATTTTCTGACGAAGAACCGCCCATATTGGGAACATACTGTACACATCGAGACAATGTGAGATTTCGTACGGAAATTTTCATTTTCAATTTCGGTTGACGTTAGCGGTCATTTTGACTAAGAATGGTTAGAATTGTGTTTACAAAGTCATTTGCTGTGACGTGACCTCGTGGAAACAGGCATGGATCACTATGGTTACTCATGGTTTTATTGTGAGGATGCAAACATTTGAGAAAATTGAAGAAACCCGTTTTCGCAACAAGTTATTACAAGTATTACTTACCTGATGTTGCTGTTTTGCTGAATGTGTTTTTGTTACGTTGTCCAACAGTAATGCACTCGTAATATTATGTGGTAACTGTATTATCTTTGCATAACTGTCGTGCATTCTAAATATGTATGCATTTAAAACATTTACATGCAAATGTTGAGGAGCGCATAAAAGTTATATCTAGAGATAGTAAAGAACCTTAAATGTCTCAAAACCGTTTGGAGTGTATTTGCGTGTACAGAATAACTCTGTTGGTTAAAATACCTTTTGGAAGATATGCTTTTACAATTGCAAAATTACCGAATTCATTTACCAGTAAAGGGTAAATATTTTAAACAAAAAACTGTTGAACATCTAGTGTTTTGTTGGTTTATAATACAAGGGAACAAGGGTCCTACAACCAGAACAGGAGTTTTCTTGTTACTTTTTGGGTTTTTTGTGTTATTTTATCAAGTTAAGTTAAACAGACATTCTTTGCATTAAAATATGGAAAGTGATCAAACAAAATTCACCAAATAAGTTTTGTTACATGTGCGGTTGTTGGTTATCTAGTGACACATCTGAAAAAAAGAATACGAAAGAGGTAACAACAGCATACTGCTGCTATTTTGGATTTAGAACTGGAGATCTGAAAACCCCATGGACAGCTAATATAAGCTGTATAAAAGAAAATGCCTCTTGCAGTTTCCATGTTGTGGCGAAAGCCTTTCAGTCATGTAGATAATTGCTATTTTTGCACGATAAGCTCTCCGGATATTCGAAGAAGGATCAGCATAAAACAAAATATGCAAATTTGCCCTCAGCATCGCGACCTATCCCTCATGGAGAGAACCATCCTCTCCCAATTGCTCCATACACTTCACCATCTTCGATTTTTGACACAGAAGAAATTTTGCCTGTTCGAAGAAACTTGCCTGGTTGGACAGAGTGTCAGAAATCACTCAGTCAAATCAGGTAAATCGTGAAGATTCACCATTCGAAGTTTTAGGAACACCTCACCTTATAAAGCAGTGCGAACTTAATGATCTGGTTAAAGACATAGGTTTATCAAAAGAAAAAACCGAGTTATTAGGTTCTAGGCTACAGGAATGGAATCTTTTCGCACGAGGTGTGACAGTGTCGTCATTTATAAGCGTAACGAGCCTTTTAAAGCATGTTTTAAAATGGAAGGATCTTTACGTGTATGTTGAGGGTCTTAAGAACGAATTTGATGTTCCCCACGATCCTTCTGAATGGTGGCTTTTTATCGATTCATCAAAATACAGTTTGAAAGCAGTACTTTTGCATATTCTTTGAATTTATATAATTTGTTTACTGATTTTGTTGCAGTTTTCTCTAGTATCGCTGTATCTGTAAATCTAGACCTGTTACAATAAATTGTTTGATAAAAATTCAATAATTAGACATCACATCACCCCCAACTGTCTAAAACTTAGGCACTTGTTGGTGATATATAGTGGTATATGGTGACATAGAATAACTAATGCAGTATAAATATCAAATTTTTATTGGTGTAAAAATAACAAGTATTAATACAATTTTAATGGATAAATTATCAAAAAAATAAATAAATTATTCTACATGGGTAACAAAATTACATTTTTATCGCCGAATTTGGAAATCGCTGTACTGACTATTCTTCACTTCTTTTTCACCAGTAAACACAGCTTTCTCAATCTTTGACTGTGGGCTACCAGTGCTCTCCAACCACTGCTTCCTAAAATATGAAACCCAACAGAAAATAAATCTTTATAAAATTTAAATAAATAAATCACATTTGCTGTATTTTATCTTCTTCCCCTTCCATACAACCCTGCACAGTTCCCCTTTCCGTGTTCATACACCAACCTTTCAAACCTAACTTTTTAGCTTCTTGCTGAGTGTACTAAAAAAAGTTAACCAAAATATCGTAATAGTTAGGCAACACATTATTCACAAATTGGCAACAGCACGTTTACCTTCCTAAAGAAAACACCTGAAAACATAGGTTATGTAACATATAAGAAACTCAGTTAAAAACTCATACCTTGCACACGCCCGAACACTTCAAAATTAATCGACAATTTCCTGCTCATATTGTTATAGTACGCGGTGTAAATATAAAAAGTCCCAAAAATCAACAACCAAGCTTGCAAGTGATACGAAATATACATCGAGCACGCGACCTGTTTGATCGATCCACGCCGTTTCGTAGCTCTGTCGCTAGATGCCGCTCATCACCTAGAAACACTAATTGACTAATTATTTATTCACTATTGTTAATTATTCACGCTTATTACGTTACGTTGTCACAAAATATGCAATTGAATATAAGCAGAGTTGGTCGGTCGGTGTTTTTGAGTAAAAATGTGCGTATTGAGTAAGGTAGGTCCGGTGTTATTTTATTATACAGCTGTCAAGTGACGTTTCGTGATTCGTGACGTAACGCGCCAAAATACGCGAACATACCTTGGTGCGGTGGTCGTGCTTTTATTGACAGTTCTCGGGATAGCGTTACGATGTGAATACGTGTGTTAAAATTTCGAGTGAAAGACCGACAATACTTCTGTAAAGATGACGATAACAGCAATGCTCCTGTCAATTCTCGAATTGACAAACATCTTTTGCGTTGTCTTGGTGTTCGTCGGATTTTGTGTCATGATTTTGTTCATCACAAGGTTGGTATTGTTTGATTTTTCTAGTGTGCATGCTTTTTTGGGTTGTCGCAGGTCATGGTTTTGAATTATTTTACTAATTTTTCGGTGATCTTAGTTACTGTCATCAAAGAAAACGTAATTTTCTCGATTGAGGTTATGTATAAAATCAGATGATTTTATCACCACGCCTGTATTGTCAATAATATTCTAATTGTTTTGGTTTTCTTTATACGCAATGTAGATTGTAGATAAAATATGTATAACATTTTTAATAAGGTAAAACGTGAAATTCAGAACAACTCCAGTGGTAAATATGTTTACATCAGATATTTTGGTTCAGGTAAAGAAAAAAATAGAATTTTGTTTTGCCTCACTGGTACTAAAGTTAAAAATAACCACAGAATGCAGCAATGTTTTGATTTGGTAGTTTATGAAAGAAATTACACGCCAAAACGGTTATTACTGTAAAATACAGACAAAAATGCGAGAAGAAATATTGATATTAATGTTTTTAATTTACGTTTTTTATCCATAACACTGTCTCTGTATACATATTTGTCTTTCCTTGAGTGCAAAGTATTCTATGAGTACAAAATATTGAATAAAAGTATTTTTCTACTTTGCATTCACAATGCACACATTGTAACACTGTTTTCGGTGTTACAATTAGCAAATTGTAACACCGTTTTTAGTAACTTTTTTCTAAGATTGGTGACATTGATATCAAATGCATGTCAAACGAAAATACACATAACCACAAAAGTAAGCACAAACTGATTTTTTAGAATCGCACAAACTGCGAAGTATGTATATTTTTATACATATTTAAACATGCGTGTTGCATCCTAGGTTTCGTATTACTAATATATGATGGTATATAATAATTATCAATAATTACTTTTTCACAGATATTTGAATTTAAGTGACAGATGACAGTGTTACCAACGGTTGCACCCATAAATACTCTAGATTGGAATTTTACCTAATATACTTCTAAATTTTTATAAAATTAATGACGCAAAGTAGAAAAAATAGTATATTACACTCGTTTTATAAGACATATTGGCGCATTCGTTCAAACAACTCATGCGCCAATTTGACGTCTTATAAGACATTTTTTATCAGGCAAACTTTTTACAAATAAGTTAATTTAATAAGATATAAGAACATCATATACAAGATATAATTTAAAGAGTTAGTATTGGTAAACATTTTTAATTGTTATCTTTTTTTTGTTAGAATTGTAAAAAATAATAAGGTACGATTTTTAGATAAATAATAATGCCTGCTGAACGTACAGACAAATTTTTTGCGTAGGATCAATTTGTGTTTTCAAGAAAATGGGGTCCACCGTCCACATAAAACAATTTATATAAATGAATTTGCGGTTAATAGTGTTATTGTTATCAGTTATCACTATTAAACTTTGCATTACAATGTCATATGAATTATTTGCGAATAAACTTTGTGTTGCAAGATTTTTATTTGATAAAACTTTCACCCAGATTTTTTTCATGACTTTTTTTATGTGTTCATCTAATATCTTTCTACGTATTTTGTTTTGAATCTGTTCACGTCAACGAACTGATAAACTATTGTGTTTATAAAACGTTTTATGAAGGTTGTAGTTTGTGATGTTGCCATAAAGATAATGCAGAAATTGTTTATGATAAAAGATTGTAGTAGTTAAGTAGTATTAATATTTTTCTTGGGAATTATTTCATGAATTAATCTGGTTAAAATGCAAATTGTAACTGTCACTATCAGAGTTTAGTGTTTATGTATGAATTATTGCAATAACATGTTTTTAAAAGGCGCAACTGTTGCAAATTTTTTTGAGAACTTATTGATAAATTGAAGAATATGAATGCCCATAATTTTATTTTGCTGCAGAAACCAGTAATGACCTATGTTAACTTACGCCAAAAATTCCTATTAAAGAAGATATTTGCATATTTTTTTATTTTATTATATTTTACATCATTGGGGTTTTTATGGATGTGGGTTCCTTGAAACTATATAACCTTTTGGGGGTCAATAATGTAACGTATGTTCGATAAAAAAAAAAAAACCTCTAATAGCCCCCTTTTGCTTTGGCCTTTTAATTTCTATACCGTTTTGGTTTAGTACCTATCGAATTATGTATATCGTGATTTTACATAACCGCAGTGAGACTTTTACTTTAGGTTAGCGTTGCGCCAAATCAAACAGCCAAATGCAAAGCATGACGTAATGATTGAATGGCTCGTGTAGCCGGTTTCGTTTTTTTTTTCTTTGTTCTTTCTATTACCTACATATTTCAACATTATATTGTCGAATAATTCGCATAAAATATGTAACATAATAAATTTTTTTTATGAAAATTACATTCAGCACGACTATATTTCTTTCAACATAGCCATTGTCGCTTACTTTATTAACATTAGAACGTGATATATATATAGGACAAAGTAAAATGACTAAATATGTATTTAACAGTCGTTTTACACTACGCAAGTAAAAAAGAAATAGTTTTGACAGAAAAAAAACGATTCTTTTAGACCAAATGGTTTTCTATAATTTCCATAAAGAAGAAAAGGAAGCCTTTCAGTTCTGGCGATTAAAAAAAAAAAACGACAAAAATTCGTTGATTTCTTTGTCAAATCAGAATTTTATTCTTTGCTAAGTGGCGACAAAGTGTGATCTTTCGCCGCCGTCGTTTCTGGCGTCACGACTGTCACGCTACAAAAAGTCGCTCGTCTGGTAGTATGGACCCTTATACTTTTGACGATTATGAATTATTAACAAGATAGCCTGTCATTTAAAAATGTGGCAGTGATCTTAGATGTTTTCCATATAAACTTGTTTTTACCAAAACATATAATTTGCAATTCGCTATTTTTTGCGATAACGTGCACAATTTGCGAAATATGTGAAAAAAAAAATCAAACTATTAAAATGAATGAAATTAACACATACTTGATAACTTTAATCTATCACGTCCGTGACATTAGACCTTGCCTTAGTGTGCCTGTACTAATTATGATAAATTTGTTTACATACAGTATCCAGCTAATTAAATTTACTGTTTAGAATTATGTATTACTCAATTGAAAGACGTAGGAGAATCTCAGAAAACTCTGTTACATAAAAGAAAGACGTTTGAGTAGCAACGGTACATAATGCATTTGGCAAAGATAAATAGGTACATTTACTGTGGTTACTATGCCCTAATGCCTGAAATGTTTCTAGATACCGTTTCTACTTTATAAAGAACAACAAATCGAAGGTAAACGCAATTATGCAAGACGTTTTACGATTTTTGTAAGTGAATTTATCGCATAGTGCATGTTTTTCCACTTTAGCCATTTCTCTTGTCGAACAAGTAAATCTTTATCGACTATTAATGGTATTATGAACACTGTTCTTCGTGCTGTGACACACTTCAGCCATATCGTTTTGAGGTAAACATTCTAAAATCATTTATGCAAATTACTCTTGATGTCCAACCTGTCAGGAAGTGAGTCACTATTGATTCAATAAACTACAAACATCCAATGTACAAGTCTATTTCTGTGAGTTTCCTGTCAATATTTGTATAAAACGCTGAAAATTGTCGTTGGTAAGGATTATAAAATAATTTAAGAACATAATTAGTACTTAATGGCATTGTTGTCCCTTTTGTAGAGGATATGCTTTATATCTGTAACACACGTACAAACGATAAACTTTACGAAAATTTTCCATGCCGGTTACCACTGTCATAACTATTTGTTGTTTTTGTTGTTCGCACTCTCACAATTGCCTTGCATTCTAGTTGTCCTAAGTGTCACATTAAGAATGTTTATTACTGTGAGTTTATGGCGCAGCAAGACCCACTTTTGAAGGTGTAACATTTGCCACTTCCGGTTGTCAGATTATCACGAAAAACAATCCAGTTTGTCCTCTAGTAATACCAAATAGGTATACCAAATGTCGATTTCTTTTCGCTTTTTATTACAATTTAAAACATAATGTGACTTGAGTGAATCTACGAAGGAAAATATAAATTAGGTACATTCAGTTTCTTAGAATAAGGATGAAGAGAGAAGTGCTAAAAGTAAAGTCAATAAAATGTCATAATAAGATTTTTCTGTCTTAAAATATTCCATGTGAATCTGCACGTGGTATTTAGCATTTAGGGTCATCGTCATCTTGCAATGTTTAATTTTGTGGTATTTTCCATTTAGCGTGAGCTAATAACTATTTCAACATGGATTAAATCATTGATGTTGTTATGTTTGTTCTTGTAATTTTTATGTTATAAGGAAAATGTGTTGTACATTTGTTATGTTAAAAATTGAAACGTTTTGTTATCACTTTATCAGATTTGGAATCTACGGAAAAATCCTATGAAACACTTGCTGTGTTTTTATCTTGACTTGGTCGAAAAACGTTGCTCAATGTTATCCATTTATTATAAAAAGATAATTTTGTAATTCAACTTTATCATCCAAAAAAAGTGGAAGTTTACTAAAAATAAATGTAAAAAAAAGCGTTCGTGCTGTTGTTACGTATACATTTGACTGTTGATTTGACATTGACGTTTTTTTATAATCATAGCAATTTATACAAACGCTGATATTTTTAATTTATCTTTAAACAAACAAAAAATCTGGAGCAGAATTTTTTGTTTAGTAGATGAGATATACACAAAAATATCTTATGGTATTAATTTCATTTATCTTATTTATCTTTAAAGTTTATATAAAAAACTAACCTCATTGTTTAAATATTATTTATTATATTCTTGGCAATAATTACCTACACAAGATAACAAATTTTCAACTTTCTGATACAACCAAAAAAAATTATTTGTTCCAGATTTATTGTAACAGGTCTAGATTTACAGATACAACGATACTTAAAAAAACTGCAACAAAACCAGTTAACAAATTATATCAAGTCAAAGAATATGCAAAAATACTACTTTCAAGCTGTATTCTGATGAATCGATAAAAAGCCATCATTCAGAAGGATCGTGGGGAATATCAAACTCGTTCATAAGACCCTCAACATCGTGACATACACGTAAAGATCCTTCCATTTTAAAATATACTTTAAAAGGCTCGTTACGCCTTGTAAATGAAGACACTGTCACACCTCGTGCGACAAGATTTCATTTCTGTAGCCTAGAACCCAATAACTCGGCTTTTTCTTTTGATAAACCTAAGTCTTTAACAAAATCATTCAGTTCGCACTGATTTATAACGTGAGGTGTTCCTTAAACTTCAAATGGTGCATCTTCACGACTTGCCTGATTTGACAGAGTGATTTCAGACACTCTGTACAATCAGGCAAGTTTCTTCAAACAGGCGAAGTTTCTTCTGTGTCAGTCAAAGATGATGAAGTGGATGGTGCACTTGGGAGAGGATGGTTCTCTCCATGGGGGATAGGTCGCGATGCTGATGGCAAATTTGGATATTTTCAAATGGTGAATCTTCACGACTTACCTGATTTGACAGAGTGATTTTAGACACTCTGTCAAATCAGTACCTAATATTTTGAATAATCTGTTATGAGAACGTATGCACAGAAAATTCAAGCAAAAGATTCAAACAAAATAGATCTTAGACCTGTCAAAACACTTTGATGATTTGATGATATGAAAAGTGATGTTAGGTCAACAAAAATATGTGATCTCTGGTCTGGTTGTAGGACTCTTGTTCCCCTATGTTATTGTTAATAAATTATGATAATTACCCAAAGTTAAACGAGTTTTACTAGTGCAAAAGTATATAGATCGTAACATTTATAGTTTTTCCATCAACACCCATATATTAGTCATAAATAACACTTGTGTATGTCAATGTACAAAAACCTAATCGACTAACGGAACGCACGTATCATACATAGCAGTATTTTTGTTTGCTAACTTCTACTAACACTTTGCAAACCGTACCCAGAAATGTACAGACGCTTCAATTTGTTTAAAGTCCGATCCCATTGCTTCTCGGCAGGAACATGCTGATCCTGCGGGTCCACGGCGAAGAGCTGGTCTTCCCGACGACGATGCATCACCACGTCCAGAACAGGATACCACAGATGAACATGATGAAGGTCCACATTCCGTTCACTTTCAAACTGCTAGAAACGGCCAATTCTTCATATGCAGGTAAGAAGACAATCTTTGATATTTGAACTTACAATTTCTTCAAACTTTCGAGCCAAGTTCTCTAAAGCTAAAATTATGTACATATTGTTTTGTCTAGTTATATATATATTGGTGTTTCTTTCAAATAATTATTGAGTTTAGAATCTATTAGCGTCTAACAGTATGGTGAGACTTGAATGTCAATCGGTATGCACCTTGAAACAGTTAGTTCAAGGTGGTCGCAAACCGTTCTTTGCCTTTTCTCTTTCTCATTTAAGAAAAGTGTGTATTTGCTAACATTACGATGCTGCCTTGTAGCGGGTTTTATTTTATTGCTAGTGTGTTCAAACGGGGTTTATATTATCGAATGCTTTCACAGTTATTTGCGGGATGAAGACTGTGATGTTGTTGATTAAATTTTTCAAAGAGGGGTTACGAGGTAATGTCAACTTCTAACGGGAAATTTGCCATATGGCGGCTAAAGATTGTTTGGAACATTGTGTGATCAGTATTTTAACAACTGTATCGCTTAAAGCCCTCTTTATATATTGGGAGAATACTACCTCGCATAATATTTATAAAACATTTCAAAAATACATAATTTCCTGAGTTAACATTCATGCTGGTTGCTGTAAACGTTAAACAAGCGCTGGTGGGCTGGCTGCTGCTAAACTCACTCGCCAACTGGTAAAAAGCGCTGCTGAGTGGTCACACTATGCTGTTAGCAACCAGTAGCGTGCTAGTAAAACAGCCTAGTGTGGCCAGGGCATTACCATTGACCTGAAGCAACCTTGATAAAAGATCGAGACGTCCATACTCTATACACCCGATTTTTTCCCCTCATCAATATTTATCGATTATGATTAGCATACATTCTCACTGTAATTATATTTTTTTGATCGTTTTAATTTAACATTCTTATAATTTTAATTTTATCGTGATCTCTACGTGACATCTGACTCGTACCTCTTCTGCTGGCCTTTGCTGAAGTCCTTGTGTTTACCGTTTATTGTTGTGCCTTCTTATGGACATTTTTTTTTAATTCTAATTATTCTGTTGTTCTTAATAACTGAGATGTTAAATGTCAAAGTTAAGTAGTTAAATATCTGCTAATATATATTGTTTCCTTTATCTTCATGATTTACCAGAAGTTTTGTTGAATTGAAAAATATTCCTTCGGTACAAAGAAGTGGGAAAACGAAATAGCACAACTATGTTGCCATCACACAGCATATTGCCATTTATTTTTTCCTTATACTCTTTGTTATTGACAGAATTCAAAAGCAGAAAATATTTTTATGAATATTTCAACGATATTATGTATGTAATTTAATACATCAATATAAAAATCTAAATAATAAATCTAACAATTTATTTGATTGATGAAGATAGTAATTATTTTTTATGGGCATTAATCTACCATGGCAATATGTTTGTCTTCTGCTACATAATTTTAGTATAGTTAAGATCTTGTATAATAATACATACTCGATCTCCTTGGGTCAGCCTGTTGAACCAGACTGAAAAATCCTGTTTTTCTACATTATGCAAATTATGGCTCGTAATTCATCTTTGTTTTTATCATTTTCTGTTATTATTAACCGTTGTTATCACCTTTATGGTTTGGAACATTGTAGTTCAAATATTCTATGTTTAATTTATGTCAAATGTTGTTCAGAAAATAATTCATAGCCACTCTATTTTGCTACCCTAAAATTTTATGGAAATCGGTTGTTTATTTTTGTTTAAATATTAAATATTAATATTTACCGGAACGTAAAACATTGTGAAAGAAATCGAAGGTATATTCGTGTTTATTTTAATATTCAAGTAGCTTAATGACATTCAGCAACAGCAATTCGATAAAATACTGTGCCTGATTTGAATAATTGATTGATTTTTGATTGGACAAGAAGTAGATATGTACTAGAGTGCGGTTTATTTAGAAAGAAGAATGGTACATTATATGTTAATTTTATATATCTGTTGAGGGCTGTTGTATCAACGACACTTGTTTTGAGGGTAATTATTTTGTTTTTTTACAGATAAGACTAACGTTTATCAAAATACAAGCAAACAATGATAGTAATTAACAAGACTTAGTTATTATGTTGACGTTCTTAGTAAAAAAAAGAACAACAGAAATAGTGCATGTTGTTTTGCGTTATGTATGTGTAGTATATTATAAAAAGTAGCATTATAAAATTGTTACTTCAAGGCGATATCGTTTACACCAAACTGGCAACATGGTTTTTAAGACAACACAAAAAGAACAAGAATGTTTTTATCTGGTGTCTGGATTTGAGGCCATTTTTTGTTGAGTTATTACTAACCAGGTATTTAATGATTGAATTTGAATTGATAATAAAAATGTTTCCTATTTGTGTCCAAGTTAGTACCGGACACTGTATTTTGTATGTACTCTATTTTGCAAGATAACAAATCTTTTTTGCTCCTGAAGTTTTAACAAATTGATGTAATTATTTAATTATTTAATCTCTAAAAGAGAGTTTAAGTCCGTTTATCCAATAATTCCGTCAATTTGTTAATAATACAGAAAACAGAGAGTAAAAATACTCTTCATTTTACTTAATAATAATATCAAAAAGAAAGAACAAGCAAACAATGATAGTAATTAACAAGACTTAGTTATTATGTTGACGTTCTTAGTAAAAAAAAAAGAACAACAGAAATAGTGCATGTTGTTTTGCGTTATGTATGTGTAGTATATTATAAAAAGTAGCATTATAAAATTGTTACTTCAAGGCGATATCGTTTACACCAAAATGGCAACATGGTTTTTAAGACAACACAAAAAGAACAACAATGTTTTTATCTGGTGTCTGGATTTGAGGCCATTTTTTGTTGAGTTATTACTAACCAGGTATTTAATGATTGAATTTGAATTGATAATAAAAATGTTTCCTATTTGTGTCCAAGTTAGTACCGGACACTGTATTTTGTATGTACTCTATTTTGCAAGATAACAAATCTTTTTTGCTCCTGAAGTTTTAACAAATTGATGTAATTATTTAATTATTTAATCTCTAAAAGAGAGTTTAAGTCCGTTTATCCAATAATTCCGTCAATTTGTTAATAATACAGAAAACAGAGAGTAAAAATACTCTTCATTTTACTTAATAATAATATCAAAAAGAAAGAACAAGCAAACAATGATAGTAATTAACAAGACTTAGTTATTATGTTGACGTTCTTAGTAAAAAAAAAAGAACAACAGAAATAGTGCATGTTGTTTTGCGTTATGTATGTGTAGTATATTATAAAAAGTAGCATTATAAAATTGTTACTTCAAGGCGATATCGTTTACACCAAAATGGCAACATGGTTTTTAAGACAACACAAAAAGAACAACAATGTTTTTATCTGGTGTCTGGATTTGAGGCCATTTTTTGTTGAGTTATTACTAACCAGGTATTTAATGATTAAATTTGAATTGATAATAAAAATGTTTCCTATTTGTGTCCAAGTTAGTATCGGACACTGTATGTTGTATGTATTTTGTATGTACTCTATTTTGCAAGATAACAAATCTTTTTTGCTCCTGAAGTTTTAACAAATTGATGTAATTATTTAATTATTTAATCTCTAAAAGAGAGTTTAAGTCCGTTTATCCAATAATTTGTTAATAATATAGAAAACAGAGAGTAAGAATACTCTTAATTTTACTTAATAATAATATCAAAAAGAAACAACATGCAGTGGCACAGCATATTAAAAATCAATCTGGTAGTAAAGAAATATTAATAATATTTGTAGTATAGCACCAAATAAAAAAAAATCTTAGTGAATAATCAGAATCAACAAAAGATTAAACACGTTACTGGAGATAAAGACGGTCTTATGGCATTTATTTTTTCCATTTATTTGTTTATGTTTGTTCCTCAAGTACGTAAATATAAACAAAGGCAAGCATTTCTTTATCTATAATTTTTGATATTTCGTACATTTTCTAGTAAACAAAATTTATCGTTAACTCTTCATATAAATTCGTACGATTACGTGGTAGTAATCTGCATTGAAATCGAAAATTGGGTCAGCAGTACGACCGATCGGCTGGCGAGAGCATTTTGGTACTCCATTCGGTTTTGTTGCCAATGCAAATCCCAACACATACCGCAGTAGCCAGCTGAGAGATCAACTTTCTCCGTTCGATCTGAACGAGCAACGTGCTACAAGTCTACACAACACACCGGGTCTACTTACCTGCTATTACGGCATTAGTTATGTAACCGAAAACGCGCGCCGGTGACCGCATTTCGAAGTCTGAAACGCGCCACTTGCTAGATCTGTCGGTTAAGAGTTAAGACACTTCAGATTAAGAACTCTGCGATTCAAATTACCATCCTGATGACTTGTTTTAAACATACGTTTAAAACTGTAACATATGTTATTATTATTATAATTTTTGTAGAGTTTTTAATATTCAATGTTTTATAATTAATAATTGCTTAATCACAGTGATTTGGACTTTATTTAATCAAATTATGTGAACGGTGGCAACTTTTTTTTCCAGGAAAAAAGCGTGTATCGAAAATAACGTCAAATGTCAAATGTTTTTACTGACACATTATTTTTTCATATGCTGTACCATTACATAGTGTTTCTATTTGAAGTTATGGCATATTGTTCTTGATTAAAAAAAAACTGAATTATTTTAGACTTTTTATGTCCCTTTTTATGTACTTATAATAATCACAGCAGCATCTTGTGTAGTAAAAACGGTTCATATAACATATCACATATTAAGAAAACTGAATTATGCAAGACAAGATGCCCTGCAACCTGTAGGTTTTTTTAATGCATTCTTTTCCTCTTTCGGTTTAAGGATAACATGGTTCTAAAATTTTACATATCAAATCAATTTATATACAATCAAATTACATATCAAAACTAAAATTTTCCTTAGTCCAACTGTCGCCGTTATTGTACTATTTTCTTACTTTCACTTTGTTTATTGTTTCTTTTCGCAGTGTTTGCTCAATGAAGTTGACAATCTTACAGCAATTGCACAACTTTATCTCAACAGATATACATACAGACATAAATTGTATTAAAATACAGCAACGTGCAGACTTTCCAGTTATTATTTGTTGACATATTTTTGTGACTCTTCTCTAACAAAAACCACAAAAAAATCGAATGACTATAATATGTAATTGTCGTGGATTAATTTCCATTAGCTACATACGTATATTATTATGTGGTTTGGGCTTCACAAATAACACTAATTAATTATTAATCAATTATTTTTAGACGACTGGTGTGATATATTGACGCACTAAGTACGTTTTTATTTCCAATTTTACTTGTTATTGTGTGTTATATTGTACTAAACAAAACCTCAACAAATTCTTTTAGCACTACTGTTTATGTTTTTATACATACAAATCTGCAATATCTGCATATCTTGCAGATTTGTTTAAAAACATAAACATCTTAGTTTCTAATATTGCTCAATAAGGCAGTTTTTTTGGTATAATAGGTCATAATAGTTCAAGAATTTAAACATCTAACGTTAGTGACATTAATTTTTCATATGCTGTACCATTACATAGTGTTTCTATTTGAAGTTATGGCATATTGTTCTTGATTAAAAAAAAACTGAATTATTTTAGACTTTTTATGTCCCTTTTTATGTACTTATAATAATCACAGCAGCATCTTGTGTAGTAAAAACGGTTCATATAACATATCACATATTAAGAAAACTGAATTATGCAAGACAAGATGGCCTGTAGGCAACCTGTAGGTTTTTTTAATGCATTCTTTTCCTCTTTCGGTTTAAGGATAACATGGTTCTAAAATTTTACATATCAAATCAATTTATATACAATCAAATTACATATCAAAACTAAAATTTTCCTTAGTCCAACTGTCGCCGTTATTGTACTATTTTCTTACGTTCACTTTGTTTATTGTTTCTTTTCGCAGTGTTTGCTCAATGAAGTTGACAATCTTACAGCAATTGCACAACTTTATCTCAACAGATATACATACAGACATAAATTGTATTAAAATACAGCAACGTGCAGACTTTCCAGTTATTATTTGTTGACATATTTTTGTGACTCTTCTCTAACAAAAACCACAAAAAAATCGAATGACTATAATATGTAATTGTCGTGGATTAATTTCCATTAGCTACATACGTATATTATTATGTGGTTTGGGCTTCACAAATAACACTAATTAATTATTAATCAATTATTTTTAGACGACTGATGTGATATATTGACGCACTAAGTACGTTTTTATTTCGAATTTTACTTGTTATTGTGTGTTATATTGTACTAAACAAAACCTCAACAAATTCTTTTAGCACTACTGTTTATGTTTTTATACATACAACTCTGCAATATCTGCATATCTTGCAGATTTGTTTAAAAACATAAACATTTCTAATATTGCTCAATAAGGCAGTTTTTTTGGTATAATAGTTCAAGAATTTAAACATCTTACGTTAGTGATAACGCCTGTTTTTAGTAACCTCGACTACATTTTCCCGACATCGATGAGATTATGAATTTCTTGATTTTCTAGTTGAGAAAGGTCGTAAGTGCAGATACATCAAAACAAAATCAAGAACAGTCAGCATTGTTGTTGAAATGTTTTTAACGATTGCAAATTTTAATCTGTAAATAAATATTATTCAGTAAAATAAAGAAAAATTAAAAGAATTTCAAATAATATGGTTTTATTTATTATAACGAACAAGAACTGTAGAACATTTCCTCTTCCGTCAATTTTTTAACGCCCATCAAAAATTTTCTAACGGTCAGTTTCAAAATGTCAGTCCATTGCAATATGTAGTTTCTTCCTTTTTCTGGTTCTGCCCACGGGTCAACCAATTGTAGATAGGAAATAAGAAATCACATGACGATCGACCTCGAAGGTAATGGTTCCGTGTTACGTCAAGTCTTCAACCGTATCGTATCTAAATTAGTCACCTAACTGGATTCTATTCATGTCTAACTACTGTACGATAATTATTTCATTATTCAAACTAATATTAACCGTATCTTACATTATTTTTAACTTCTGTTGTATCGCTTTATATCTAAATATATCAATATGTATAGCACAGTTTGTGTTCGTATGTCTGCTAGAGATTAGTGGAGTGTGGAGAACTTAATAAATATGTTTATTTAGCCGAATGTCACAGTGTTGCTTGTTTTTATTTACTGTTTTGTATTTTTTCGTGTTCAGTTGGCGATTAAAATTTGCATACGGGTGTGAGTAGGTAGAACAGGTAGTAGAACTTATTAGCAGTGTTAAAGCGGTAGTACTGTTAGATAAGGTGATAAGGTGAGAGTATGTACACTTCCTAAAGGCTGCCACACACCGGTGTAATTTAGAAATGTATTTTATGACTAGAAAGAATTTGCAAAAACCAGATGCAGTAAAATAGCAGGCACTCTTAATAGCAAGAAAAAATTAATAGGATTTTTTAAGATATTAATCCATTCAGCATTTTTCCGTGTTTAAAATTTTTTCACATTAATCATAGTTATATAACTTGTTAGAAAAACGATTGAAAATAAATTGCACAACACTGTGTTATGCAATATTTTGTATAAATGGTAACTTATATAATGTGATGTTTTAAATATACAAACTGTCAAACTATAAACTGCTATATAACTATATGTAACTATATAAATGTTTTTTATATAGTCTGGACCCACCTTTAGATATGGTATATGAAATCACTGCACAAGCTATACCAAGAAAATTACCAGCTACAGAAATATCACCTCCACGTGTGTGGGGGTCTTTATGCAGTAATATATTTGCCTCGGTAATGCAATGCGTCCATACCTGTTACAATCTGCATACACAAAGAATTACAAGTTCCATTTACATTTATGACAGTTACGATTAATTGTATCTACCTATTAATTTTATATAAAAATATTCTGTCTTACAATTTCATACGATTTTTTCAACAAAGTCAATAAAATATGATCCAAACAAAAACAGGATTCCATATCTATGTACAACGCTAGATACTTTGGCAAGTACATCAGACTGGTTAATTAGTTTGCTCGTCGAGTAAACGTGAATAAGTGTTTTTCTTGTGGTATGAAGACGGTCCTTGCCCCACATGCATGCGCCACTCATTACTATTGTCGCTACACGGTTACGTGTCACGAATGCATGATTTAATTGGGCAATAAGATTGTCCGAACGGAACTGCCGACATTGACATTAATACCCGTACTATTGCAATGTTCAATGTCAATTTAAATTTTGTCCAACGGCCGTGCGTCTAGTCGCTGATCACTTTATTTGTAAACAGTTCCTGCACCGATTAATCGTGTGTGTCTGTTCTATTTTTAACGTTATGACAGGTCGTAATCGACGCGATTATCTAGCTAATTATAGAATTTGTTTACCAGGTACACATCTATCGTATAATAATGCATTTTGTTTGTTGTGCAATACATATGTGTATGCTAAATATTAAACCAGAATAAGGAATAGTATTATGGTATTTTGGAGGTCATAAAATATTACAGAGAACACAAAAAAAGCCGGTATATCCCGTTATTAAATAACGAATGTGGACACAAGGCAATATTTCGCGATAACCTCTATCGAAACTATATTTACCAAGGTTTTAGATATTTTAATAATTGATTGTTGTTAATGTGGAATGCGACGGCGATATTTGCATAAATACGGATCGGAAACTTAGATATGCAAAATAGATATCGCGATATTGGGGAATAATTAATGATATTATTCATAATAATAAGAGATATTACTACACGAGTCAGTTTTTAGTCATTTTTATTGATATGATAATTGCGAGTTTTGCAGAAACTAGAAATATCTAGTTTTTTGGTTGTCTGGCATTTTGTCGCGGCGCCTCCGCCAAATATGTAAAACACTTTTAAAGGTCTCTACAAACTGGTGCGCACATGCGGACACGAACACGAAGGAATAATATTTTCGAAGGGATAAGATTAATAATTTTGGGGATATTTTTGCTTTTGGTTATATGCAAAAAATACTATTTTCTTACCGATTATCCTTAATTTTGTTGTATTTTATTACTTTTCGACTAGTATCCTAGAAGGAAAGTATTGTAATCGACGGAAAAATTTCGGCATTTCAGTGGAAATACGCGTTTTGGGGTTCCCTGACTTGTTTGCGATGATTTCTGGACAATGTATGTATGTATGTATGTATGTATGTATGTATGTATGTGTGTGTGTGTGTATGTATGGGCTGAAATTTTGCATACTTATTTGGAATTGCCGGGGGACGAACTGGATTGTTTTTGGCCACAATGTGACAACCGGAAGTGGAAAATGTTACATGCGTCTTCTTCGGGATTTATCCGATTTTGGCCAAACTAATATCAGGTCAACCTCCAGTGATTTTAAATAAGTATACTAATTTACAGATCAATGGGATGAACCGTGTAAGCGCTATTAGCTTTTTTAGAAGCGGCTTGACAGAATCCACGGCTTTCGTCAGTGTGTTGCAGATTGTCAAATGTTGAGTGCCACTGACATGATATCACATTAAATGTCAGTGTGACAATAGTATATTATTATACAAGTTTTATAAGACGTCAAATATGTCTTATAAGACGAGTGTAATATAATATTTTTTCTACTTTGCGTCATTAATTTTATAAAAATTTAGAAGTATATTAGGTAAAATTCCAATCTAGAGTATTTATGGGTACAACCGTTGGTAACACTGTCATCTGTCACTTAAATTCAAATATCTGTGAAAAAGTAATTATTGATAATTATTATATACCATCATATACTAGTAGTACGAAACCTAGGATGCAACACGCATGTTTAAATATGTATAAAAATATACATACTTCGCAGTTTGTGCGATTCTAAAAAATCAGTTTGTGCTTACTTTTGTGGTTATGTGTATTTTCGTTTGACATGCATTTGATATCAATGTCACCAATCTTAGAAAAAAGTTACTAAAAACGATGTTACAATTTGCTAATTGTAACACCGAAAACATTGTTACAATGTGTGCATTGTGAATGCAAAGTAGAAAATAGTATATTATTATACAACTTTTATAAGACGTCAAATTGGCGCATGAGTTGTTTGGGCCACGAGGAGCGCCAGCGACGAGTGCCCCAAATGAACGAATGCGCCAATATGTCTTATAAAACGAGTGTAATATACTATTTTTTCTACTTTGCGTCATTAATTTTATAAAAATTTAGAAGTATATTAGGTAAAATTCCAATCTAGAGTATTTATGGGTGCAACCGTTGGTAACACTGTCATCTGTCACTTAAATTCAAATATCTGTGAAAAAGTAATTATTGATAATTATTATATACCATCATATACTATTAGTACGAAACCTAGGATGCAACACGCATGTTTAAATATGTATAAAAATATACATACTTCGCAGTTTGTGCGATTCTAAAAAATCAGTTTGTGCTTACTTTTGTGGTTATGTGTATTTTCGTTTGACATGCATTTGATATCAATGTCACCAATCTTAGAAAAAAGTTACTAAAAACGATGTTACAATTTGCTAATTGTAACACCGAAAACATTGTTACAATGTGTGCATTGTGAATGCAAAGTAGAAAATAGTATATTATTATACAACTTTTATAAGACGTCAAATTGGCGCATGAGTTGTTTGGGCCACGAGGAGCGCCAGCGACGAGTGCCCCAAATGAACGAATGCGCCAATATGTCTTATAAAACGAGTGTAATATACTATTTTTTCTACTTTGCGTCATTAATTTTATAAAAATTTAGAAGTATATTAGGTAAAATTCCAATCTAGAGTATTTATGGGTGCAACCGTTGGTAACACTGTCATCTGTCACTTAAATTCAAATATCTGTGAAAAAGTAATTATTGATAATTATTATATACCATCATATACTAGTAGTACGAAACCTAGGATGCAACACGCATGTTTAAATATGTATAAAAATATACATACTTCGCAGTTTGTGCGATTCTAAAAAATCAGTTTGTGCATACTTTTGTGGTTATGTGTATTTTCGTTTGACATGCATTTGATATCAATGTCACCAATCTTAGAAAAAAGTTACTAAAAACGGTGTTACAATTTGCTAATTGTAACACCGAAAACAGTGTTACAATGTGTGCATTGTGAATGCAAAGTAGAAAAATGTTATTATGTCACAGAGGTTGATGTTAGGTAGGGTACAGAGTGGTTCTGGCTTCACAAAATTGAATAATTGCAAAAGTGTTCAGACACTTCATTGTACCAACGGTGTAGCCGGAAATTTGGGTGAGGGCCACCCCAGATAGTTGTATTTTATACTGAACGATTACTTTTATTCTTGGAATTATAATCGTATTATTATCGTATCGTTCCTTCCTTGGTGGAAAAATACTATACATGATTAATTAGCACCTTTTACCCGTGAGTCATTACATACTACCACCGTAACGTGTTATTTTTAAATTAAATTAATGATCGCTAGTGTAAACGATTATAAACATAATTACTAATTTTTAATGAATGGATCCATTAGATTGCTATCGTAGATAGAAAAGAAACGAAATACTATTTCCTTATAGAAACTATGTATGTATTTTTTTATCTTGTGGTTAGTTATTTCGGGGTTTTAAACCAAGATTAGTTCAGCTACGTGGTGCATTGAAACATGAACGTATTAAATTTACCTTTACGTGTGTTACCTTTTAAGTGTGATTGTACATAATTTACGTTTTAACGTTTTATTGGGCCAATCAATCTAGTTATAATTACGAACCTAAAAATTACTCAAATCCGATGAATTAAGTTTACATCGAAGGCGAAAGTTAGCGAGATACAGCCTTACATAATATCTTTCTTACCTCCTCACAATCGCATACAAGAAACACCGTGACGATAGACGTAACCTACTTCTCGTTTATTTAATCTATTATGTTGGCAAACCTGCCTCGACACACTTTATTACTATTAACTCTCATACGATATTACCCGTACGGGTAATAAAACGTTTGTTTTGTTTTGTCTTAATAATAATGGACAATAATTAAACAGAAGAAATTACACGGTACATCTGGCCTCCCATCTGTGGAAATGTCAACCAGTTCAATTTATCATCTCACGCAAAGAATTGCCACACGTTCGTTCTATGACGTAAACGTAAACACGCAACACTAATAAAATTATTAAGAATAATATAATAGTTAACATTTTGTAACTATACACCTTCTGGTTTGCCGTATACTTTTGGCCGATATTAATATTTAATGTTAAGGACAAAATTATCTAACACGTGTTTGGAAAAGATCTGTCAGAAATACCAATTTTATTTGTATAATAAAATAAAACTATATAATTTAGTTTGTATAATATTTTATTTTTTATAAACAATGGTTGTACTGTTGGAAAGAATATATTTTATTAACTAGTTCGTGGCGGCTACTCTAACAAAGCTATTAAATATTAATTTAAAAAAAAATAGCTAAAATGTTGCTGATGACTTGACGAGTTTTATTTTTAGTTAATGCTATAATTAACGAGCAGTAAAGCGTGATATACGAATTTATTAACAAGTCCGTTCGTGGTCAGTATTCCCGCCTGTCACGCGGGCGACCGGGGTTCGATTCCCCGCGCCAGAGTCTTTTTTTTATTTTTTTTTCTTTAAAATTTTATGTAACACGATAATAAACGATAGTAAGCAGTAGTCGTAATTTGTAAGCGATAACAATCTTGCTATTTTTAGTAAACAACGAAAATATGTGCTTTTATAGCTCTACGGTTACAAATTGAATCTAAATTTTGCTAAAATTAAAATATCAGCGTTCAGATTTTCAGAGAAAATCAATTAATATACATAATAAAAACTGACATCAAAATTAAATTTATTTTTTTTATAGATTTGACTAAAATATTTATTTTATTATTTTTTTTATATTTTTATTAATGGAAGATGTGTATAAATAGGTTCTTCTCTCGGAAATCTAGAACTTAGTGATTCGGACCGCGGAAGTCTCCAATCTAAATATATGAAAGCATTTATTAATATTAATAAATACTTAAAATACCCTCTACAAAATAAGATGGAATAAAATCAGCAAACATGCGAACAATCTGCTATTACAAGTTTTTTTTGCAATTTTTTCTTTGTCTAATTTAAGAATTTGAATGTAAAACATATTTCTCTACATTTCTTGTAATAGAAAAACCTGTATCCTTAACTTTTTGGCTTTGGATACAGTAGAAGCAGAACAAAAACTGTGAATCACAATTCTATTGTTTCAGATGTGAAATGCAGCGTTTCGAGTCAGGTGAAATATTGTATATACGCTTATTGGGGCGTGAGTATACAAGAACTGCACGTCTGCCTCTGGAAATCCTGGTCGATCCTGAAGCAGGGCTTCTGTAGTGGCGAGTTTCTCAAAGGACACTTCATCGAGTTCGGAGCAAAGATCAGGTAAATTAGGTATAATCTTTTTCTCATCGAATTATACAAAAATGATCATTTCTCTTCAATTTTCTGTTCTGCCATCATCAATCATCGTGCAAACGCATACACACGTGTTCAAAACGACGAAAACGAGTTTTGAGCAGAGACATCATCATCCACACTTTTCTATAATACGCAACATTCTAGCAAGAACCAGCATTCTGACGAAGTGGTTACTCTGAGTCTGCCTAATCGGCAGATAGACTTGGGCACACCGCCCAGACTATGCTATCCACTGGTTATCTTCTTGGTGAGGACAGATAAGGATGGTGATATACATCCTGATGAAACGGTATGTAATTTTATGGATTATTATATTGTATGCTATGTATTAGGGCTAATGAGTAAAGTGTGTTATTTTCTCTCTAGTCATGTGGTGGACGCGAGAAATAAACACACTTAAAAACACTATTTCATAAAGATGATCTGAGTAATAAAAGCAGAGTAACAACAATCTATTTTCAGAAACAACTAAATAAATACATCTCATATCAAAAGAAATATGTTATCTATGTTTTTGTCGTAAATTTTCTTATGCAACAACACTGTTCAATTGCGAAAGAAAAATCAGAATAGGTTCTTACTCTTGTAGTGTCTATTGCTAGAGGAAAATTATTACTTAAAATCTTCTTGGCCGATAAATTGCTCAAATATTCAACTGTAATACCCACATTGGAAATGGATATTACGATTATATTATTTTGTATTTTATTGCCTATGAAAATCTTTTCTTCTGTCTAAAGAAGCGTAAGCCTTAGAAATTTCTCCAAAATTTGATACATGATGAACTAACTCATGAACTGTTCTTTAGGTTGCCTTAATAAATGTGGTCCATATCAAGGATTCGGTGTGTCCGTTACCCACCAGTATTCTAGCCCAATATTTGAAGCAGGCCAACGGTCAGCTGTCGTGTCTTAAGGTAAATACTAACATTTCATTTTATTAATTTCACCACTTGGCTTTTTATGTGATCTAGAATATCTAGATTGTGTATACTATCAAGTGAGTGATTATCGGTTTGAAGGAATCCACTTACCAAAATCAGAAATTCACTTTCTGGGAAAACATCTGGAACGCAACATTATTTTTTGTCCTATATGTCTTAAACATGATAAATTTGCAATAAGCCAGCAACAAAATTCCTAAAATAAGTCTATTTTTGCAAGATTCCCATGTTATTATTGTTAAATAGAAAAAAGAAGCATTGGATTAGAATAGCTCTTTTGAAAACGATTCTCCACATAGCTAAACCTTGTCATCATGATTTTCAAACTTCTTAGCAATTATACTTGGCAACTGGAAATCCATGCGGCTTCGAGGAAAGCAACGAAATCCCGCTTGCAGTTGCAGAACCGGTCCACGGAAGTCCAGGCAAGACATTGGTTTGTCCAACCAATGGAGATGCCGCAGCTACGTGGAACACTTCCGGCGAACAACTCTGCGTCGTCTGTCAGTATTTTCCTCTATCCAGAGCCTTACTACCTTGCAGGTAACATCACAAAAAAAAAATGAGATTACGTCACATCTAGATGTCACTAGTAGTCAGATTGGCGGCGACGTTTATCTTACAACCTAATCTCACTATTTTTAAATATTTTTCAGGCACACCTGCATATGTGCGAGTTGTTTTGACAAGTTGGACCGTTGTCCGATGTGTAGAGGTCCAATCGTCAGTTACTTCTGCATCAGAGGTGAGGAATACATGCCGATGGAACCAAGTTCGAAGCCGACGGTGGTCCATCAAGCGCCTCCGTGCACTTGGTTACGGTGGTTCGATTCTCTGAACGACCGTATCGTCGATTTCTTAGGTTATCAACGGTAGCTCAATCCGACCGATCCTACTAATTTTATTACCGCTGTTTCATCACTGATTTATGTTTAGCGCAGCGTCGGTTGCGTGTGCAGACCTCGTGCAATATATTACCGTTACAAAATGTCCTTTTAATTTTAGTGTAATTGTTCTGTTTGACGTACTCATGGTATGCCGGTGTCAGAATGTTGCGGAGCTATGAGATTTCGACGACCCTTTGTTTTTTCTATATATGAATATATTTTTTTTTTATATAATAAGTAAGGTAGAGTTCTGTCAAAGTAACGTTTAATAACTTATCTGACTTACGTCTGTGATAATCTATAAGATGATGTAAATAAATATAATTTATATTTTCTTGAGTTTTCTTGAGTTAAAACCCAACTTATCTTGTACTGAGCAATGCTTCATTATTATAAAGAGGTGTCAGAAGAAAATCTGGAATTCCTACTTTGAAACACAACTGCAAGGTATGTTAATAATTATTTGATTTTTTTGTGTCACGCGTTCCTCTAAGAAAATTTTCAATGGCAAGAAGCTAGGACGCGTAACACGTTGTTCCTTCGTCTAACATCGCGATCAAAGCTTAGATGTCACTCAATGCCTTTACGTGTTACTCGACACCTCTTCGTGTCACGCGTCTCAAAGAAAATAGCCCGGTGGGTGCCAGTCCATCCCTGTTTCATACTTTTCTCCATCTCAAGAACGAAATAAATAAAAATATACTGTTGATTTTTTTAATAATTTATTATAAAACTGATTAACATAATTTATTACAAAATACATAGATACTTGCTGTACAATATACACATCAATACTATAAATATAATAATAATACAGGAATTACAAACAAGTTCAGCTATTTATTAGAGAACCAATCGGTCGCCATGGCTCCAAAAAGCGCTGCAGCTCCAGACCTGACACTATTAGCTGTATCTGACACTTTTTTCGTCGATTTCGTCTTTGGCGAATTCTGGAAACAAAAATAAAATAAAACATTTCACATAAATAATCAAAAAAACAAACTACACACTCATATTAAACACAACGAATTTTTAGTTTCATAAGAAAAATTCAGCAATATTATTATTATAATTATTAATCAAAGCAATCACTTCAACAGAATTACATACAACTTTATTCATTCATATGATGAAGAAGGTTTGCTGGAAAAGTCATAAGAATATTAAAATATCTGAGAAAAATTGTTTTATTATTACCTTTGAATCTTTAGGCTGTAATACAGCTGCAATAGTTGTTTTCTGGGATGGCGCGGTAACAGGTAGGAGTGGGAACCAAGACGTCGTCGATGGCTGACTCAGCGGCAAGATGGACGGTTCTTTCTCGTGTTCTTTATTCTTTTCTATGGCACCTAAATTCGTCAACTGGCTACTGGTTGGTAACAGACATCCCAGTATTACCTACAAAATTAACAAAATATAATAACATCGTCATCACAATGTTTAACAACAAACTTTATACATTTTATAAAATCATTTTTTCCAAAACAATATTGACCGAAAATACCACTAACCTGAGACTGTAAACAGCATTGCTTCACGTTACTCTGCAGATACGAATAAAACACGTCCAGATCGAAAGGATCGACATTTCCCCGCAGTTTATCACAGATCTCCTGTGACTTCTGTACCAGTTTCATGTTCTCCCTGGCCACGCAGAAGACGGTCAAGAATTTCACGTCAAAGAGGTACTGCAACGCCTGCTTCTGTGTCAACTCTTCTTCCAGCAATCTCTCGTACTGCGCCAAGATCGCCTGAATATTCTTCGCCAGGAACTGCACGTGGACTTTCTTCGGCAAAGTGTGCGGCAAGATACAACTCAGGGCGTTACTTAAATACGCCAGGGTCTCCTGTAGCGGAAAACTGAGCTGATAGGGCACCTTGATTTGCGATTTAAACGTGTTCTCGTCCGTCTGTTCTTGGATTTCTATTGTGTCCCATTTCTGAAATTTATTTATTATTAATTTTATTGATATGTAAGTACATTTATTATAAATTACATTACAGATGAAGGGTATGTCAATAATTTTGACAGCTGTCAAACGTTTGGCAGGTGTCAATATCTTACAGGTGTCAAAAATTTGACAGATGTCAAATTTACACAATTTTGACAGATGTCAAAAATTTTACAAATGTCAAATTTACACAAATTTGACAGATGTCAAAAGTTCGACAGGTATCCATTCCTTCTTCAATTTGTCCAAAATTTGACAGATGTCAAATTTTGACAGGTGTCAAAAGTTTGACAGGTATCAATGCCTTCTTCAATCTGTCAAAAATTCGACAGATGTTAAATTTTGACAGATGTCAAATGTTTGACAGGTATCAATTCCTTCTTCAATCTGTCAAAAATTTTACAAATGTCAAATTTACACTAATTTGACAGATGTCAAAAGTTCGACAGGTATCCATTCCTTCTTCAATTTGTCCAAAATTTGACAGATGTCAAATTTTGACAGGTGTCAAAAGTTTGACAGGTATCAATGCCTTCTTCAATCTGTCAAAAATTCGACAGATGTTAAATTTTGACAGATGTCAAATGTTTGACAGGTATCAATTCCTTCTTCAATCTGTCAAAAATTTTACAAATGTCAAATTTACACTAATTTGACAGATGTCAAAAGTTCGACAGGTATCCATTCCTTCTTCAATTTGTCCAAAATTTGACATCTGTCAAATTTTGACAGGTGTCAAAAGTTTAACAGGTATCAATTCCTTCTTCAATCTGTCAAAAATTCGACAGATGTCAAATTTTGCCAGGTGTCAAAAACTCGACAGTCATTGAAAAAATAGAGATTTTATGTCAATGTCAATAATGTTGACAGGTGTCAAAAGTTTGACAGGTGTTAAAAGTTTGACAGGTATCAATTTCTTCAAGGTGTCAAACATTTTACAGATATCAAATTTTTTTAAACGATTTTGACAGTTAGATTTGACCAGTATTGTTGTCATTTTCATTAAACTGTATATAACATATAAATTCAGTGAAAAAAATACTAACCTGAAATATATACAGCATTTTAACAATGTCGATGTTACTGAAAAGCTCTCTAGAATATTCCTCAGACTTCTTAGTAACATCGTCCACCCAATTCATCCAGAAATCCAGACTGGTCTTGTTGAAAACTTCGCATATTTTTTCCCATTCCTCGTTTCCGTTCAAGCAGACGCACTTTTTAAAATTCGGACACAGCACCGTCAATGCTTGAACAAACCTGGCGCACATAAGTGACTTCATAACAAAGTTCTGATCTTCGTTTACGTTTATGTACTTGAGCAAAAATTCTGAAAACCTAAACAAAAAAATTTGAAGAAATAATTACTATAAAACTATAAAAATATTAGATATAAAACTATGAATTCATACTTTTTTGAATATTTGCTGCACTCCACAGTAAGATGTTCTTCTAGCTTGTCTCTATCGGCGTATTTCCTATCGTGTTTCGCTGGTTTAATGGTAAAATTATAAGAAAGTTGCTGCGACTTGCTGTATTCTTTTCCGTAGAGGTACATTGAGGTATCGATGAGTATATTGAGGTATTTTGTGTCCATTTCTTCACAAAGGGTTATTATATTAGGGGAGTAGCCTCTTGTTTTCATTGCTAATCCTATAAATAAATAGAATAGAAAATAATTCAACAGTCAACACATTTAACAAAATTTTGAGAAACTTTCTTACCGACATGAAGATTCTCAACTTTACTAATATCCTCAGGGTCTTCATGCCAAGAGTACCATCTCAAATCACTCTCTGATTTTTCAGCCGTACTAATTTTATCCAAAACTTTGATGACATCCTCTTGCAATGTTTCGATATTGTCGGCAACCCTCCTGCTAAGCAAATTCTTCGCCCTGTTTGTGATTAACTCTTGGAAAAAGTAATACCAGACATTGAAATCCTTCGGGAGGTTCATTTGGGAGCAGATTGTATCCCAGTTTTCAGGAACAGCTAACAAAAAACAATCAAAAATGGATTAGATTGAGATTTCGGTTTTTGTTTTTATCAATTTACCGATTTTCAGTGCCTCTTCCCTGATGATGTACAGGCCTTTGACGCTGGTAACCACCTCAAGGGTCGATGTTAACCCCGTAGATATTGTATGCGATGTAAAGTGCAGCCAGTCTTTTAGCGTGCTGTCTAAATCGGTCTGCCATTGTTTGCTTATAACGTAGCAGCATTTTGGTCTGCAATTTAGAATTGAATGAAACTGATGATTGAACACAAAATTTATAAATCACAAGATCATTCCTAAGGTTCTTGAAAAAACTGCATGAAAAAAAGTTATTACTAAAACATGTTATTAACTTTAAATTTTACAAACCCACCAAAATTTTATTAAATGTGCATTACCTGAATTGCTTAATAATATCCGGAATGTAAACCACAAGCGGCGTATGGGGAAGTACCATTTTAGACAATGTTGGAGGTGCATGTTCGTTCACGATTTCCTCCAACTGTTGCCAAATCAACCCATTTTCGACACCATTGTATGCTATAAAAATAAAAAAAAAAAAACAGCAAAGTTAGGTTATGTATTCAATATTTATTTCCCACAAAAACAAATTGCTTGCACATACCAAAAGTGGACCTTTTATTTTTCCCTAACTATATTTCAACTAAGTGTTAGAAGAATACAAACCAAAAGCAACTTTTTATTGACAAACAAAAAAGTGAGGTTATGTTTTTTTAACTTCAAGATTTATTACCACAAAAACTAATGACTTCCAAGCATCAAAAGTATACATTTTAACCTAGCTAACACTATTCTAATAATTTTTAAGAAAACTCATGAGAAAAAACCAAATTTCAACTGACAAACAAGAAAGTGAGGTTATGTTTTTAACTTTAAAATTGATTCCCACAAATATAAATTACTCCCAAGCATCATAAGTAGATATTTTATCCTCCCTAACCCTATTCTAATGGTTTTTAATAAGACTCATGATTAACAAAGCAAATTTCAACTGACAAACAAGAAAGTGAGGTTATGTTTTTAACTTTAAAATTGATTCCCACAAATATAAATTACTCCCAAGCATCATAAGTAGATATTTTCTCCTCCCTAACCCTATTCTAATGGTTTTTAATAAGACTCATGAGTAACAAAGCAAATTTCAACTGACAAACAAGAAAGTGAGGTTATGTTTTTAACTTTAAAATTGATTCCCACAAATATAAATTACTCCCAAGCATCATAAGTAGATATTTTATCCTCCCTAACCCTATTCTAATGGTTTTTAATAAGACTCATGAGTAACAAAACAAATTTCAACTGACAAACAAGAAAGTGAGGTTATGTTTTTAACTTTAAAATTGATTCCCACAAATATAAATTACTCCCAAGCATCATAAGTAGATATTTTATCCTCCCTAACCCTATTCTAATGGTTTTTAATAAGACTCATGAGTAACAAAGCAAATTTCAACTGACAAACAAGAAAGTGAGGTTATGTTTTTAACTTTAAAATTGATTCCCACAAATATAAATTACTCCCAAGCATCATAAGTAGATATTTTCTACTCCCTAACCCTATTCTAATGGTTTTTAATAAGACTCATGAGTAACAAAGCAAATTTCAACTGACAAACAAGAAAGTGAGGTTATGTTTTTAACTTTAAAATTGATTCCCACAAATATAAATTATTCCCAAGCATCATAAGTAGATATTTTATCCTCCCTAACCCTATTCTAATGGTTCTTAATAAGACTCATGAGTAACAAAGCAAATTTCAACTGACAAACAAGAAAGTGAGGTTATGTTTTTAACTTTAAAATTGATTCCCACAAATATAAATTACTCCCAAGCATCATAAGTAGATATTTTATCCTCCCTAACCCTATTCTAATGGTTTTTAATAAGACTCATGATTAACAAAGCAAATTTCAACTGACAAACAAGAAAGTGAGGTTATGTTTTTAACTTTAAAATTGATTCCCACAAATATAAATTACTCCCAAGCATCATAAGTAGATATTTTCTCCTCCCTAACCCTATTCTAATGGTTTTTAATAAGACTCATGAGTAACAAAGCAAATTTCAACTGACAAACAAGAAAGTGAGGTTATGTTTTTAACTTTAAAATTGATTCCCACAAATATAAATTACTCCCAAGCATCATAAGTAGATATTTTATCCTCCCTAACCCTATTCTAATGGTTTTTAATAAGACTCATGAGTAACAAAACAAATTTCAACTGACAAACAAGAAAGTGAGGTTATGTTTTTAACTTTAAAATTGATTCCCACAAATATAAATTACTCCCAAGCATCATAAGTAGATATTTTATCCTCCCTAACCCTATTCTAATGGTTTTTAATAAGACTCATGAGTAACAAAGCAAATTTCAACTGACAAACAAGAAAGTGAGGTTATGTTTTTAACTTTAAAATTGATTCCCACAAATATAAATTACTCCCAAGCATCATAAGTAGATATTTTCTCCTCCCTAACCCTATTCTAATGGTTTTTAATAAGACTCATGAGTAACAAAGCAAATTTCAACTGACAAACAAGAAAGTGAGGTTATGTTTTTAACTTTAAAATTGATTCCCACAAATATAAATTATTCCCAAGCATCATAAGTAGATATTTTATCCTCCCTAACCCTATTCTAATGGTTCTTAATAAGACTCATGAGTAACAAAACAAATTTCAACTGACAAACAAGAAAGTGAGGTTATGTTTTTAACTTTAAGATTGATTCCCACAAATATAAATTACTCCCAAGCATCATTACTAAATATTTTATCCTTCCTAACCCTATTCTAATGGTTTTTAATAAAACTCAAGAATAACAAAGCAAATGTCAACTGACACACAAAAAAAGTGAGGTCATGTTTTTAACTATAAAATTGATTCCCACAAATATAAATTACTCCCAAGCATCATAAGTAGATATTTTATCCTCCCTAACCTTATTCTAATGGTTTTTAATAAGACTCATGAGTAACAAAGCAAATTTCAACTGACAAACAAGAAAGTGAGGTTATGTTTTTAACTTTAAGATTGATTCCCACAAATATAAATTACTCCCAAGCATCATTACTAAATATTTTATCCTTCCTAACCCTATTCTAATGGTTTTTAATAAAACTCAAGAATAACAAAGCAAATGTCAACTGACACACAAAAAAAGTGAGGTTATGTTTTTAACTTTAAAATTGATTCCCACAAATATAAATTACTCCCAAGCATCATAAGTAGATATTTTATCCTCCCTGACCCTATTCTAATGGTTTTTAATAAGACTGATGAGTAACAAAGCAAATTTCAACTGACAAACAAGAAAGTGAGGTTATGTTTTTAACTTAAAGATTGATTCCCACAAATATAAATTACTCCCAAGCATCATTACTAAATATTTTATCCTTCCTAACCCTATTCTAATGGTTTTTAATAAAACTCAAGAATAACAAAGCAAATGTCAACTGACACACAAAAAAAGTGAGGTTATGTTTTCAAGTTTTAAACTCACATATAAAACAATCGTGCAGTAAGTGAATCGTGGTGACGAGACACTTAACCATAGCCGACAGCTGACTCCGAACGCTCGAATGCGACTGTACTACCACATTCTTTAGCGCATTTTTTCGTAGGTCGATAAATGTGTTCAACAGTTCCGAACTAGATTGATTCTCAAGTAGCATTAAAGCGTTCAAATTGCTACTTGTTTCTTCAGTTGTCAACTCCAAAGTTTCCATCTTTTCCTTGACGCTGCTTAATATCCTCGAACGTAACATTTCTAGGTTAGCTTTGATTCGTCTTAAAAAGGGCACATTTTCTGTAATGTCTTTCTTTAATAGTCGTAGGCCGGTGTGAACGTGTTGGGCCAGGAGATAAAACTGCGCAGATCTCGAGAAATCTTGCTCGTCTAGGCCCAACCAAATCTGTTCATTTAAAGCCATCGTCAATCTGATTTGCATTACAATTGTACGCTCTTCCAGTTCTTCCCTGTAAAATTTGTGTTTTGTGCTTAAAGTTTGAGTTATAGACATTATAGTTACGGTTGTATTTCTTTTGTTGTTGGTGTATGTTCCTGTCTTGTTGTGTTGATTAATTTATTGCATTCGTTATGAATATCTTGGATTCCGACGAGTATTTTCTGGGACATATCCTTCATGGTGGCTATAGCATCAGAAGCTGTTAGAATATCTTTGTATTTCTCGCTGGAAATCATGGATTATTGTTTGTTTATTTAAATGATTTTTAAAAGGCATACCTAACCATAGTTCTTAATTCAATTCTCTTCCTTTCTATCTCTGCATCAAACATTTTCTTGATTACCATGATATCTTTGATGTGGTGCTCTTGGAAGAGTCGATCCACGTCGATTTCCAGCAAATTGTTGTTATACTTTTCCATTATTTTAACACAATCACTCTTTACACCAGTCAGCTGTGTATAGTTGATGTGTCTTGTAAATAATGGCGTAAACATTTCGCTAGGAAATTTTAAGTGAGCTGCAATAGTACCAATTTTTACTAAATTTAAATTATACTCCTTATTAATTTGATTAATCTACATCTTTGTAGCAAAATGACAGCTCGCGATTTTTTTTGTTTGCTATTCTGACTCAAGAACAACCCTGACTGTAGGAGGGTGCGTTTTCATATTAAAGTTTTCAACCCCAAAACTATAATCTAGCTTAATAAATAAAAGCCAAGTTTTTCCTACTAATTTTTTAACCCATCCGCACAAATTAACAGAGTAATAATTCAATTAAAACTTATTTGGAAAACAAATTGATGACGTGTAAATTTAAATTGTTGTCATGTTGGTGCGGTATACTGAACGTTAGATGGCTCTGAGTTATCTAGTCACAATATGTGCTTTGCCCGAGTTTAAATAGGCTGATTTGCGACGCAGTAAGCATACTTACCTGGCGTAGGGGTTACCGTGATCACAAAGGCGGTTCCCCCGAGGTGAGGCCCTTCCATTGCACTACGGTCGGGCTGACCCTTGCGATTGCCCCTAATGCGGGCAACTCGGGCGCGTAATTTTTGGTAGTCGGGACTGCGTACGCGCTATCCCGGATAATTATAATCAAAGCTAAAATTAATACTTATTTTGGTGGCATCCACAACCTGTATCTCTTCTGATCCTGATCACAAGCTATATTTTTCTTATAGGTTTCTGGGGTTTATGTGAGAAGTAAAATTTAATTGTGTCAAGTGAAATTTGTAAGATATTTATGTTGTCCGCTTAATAGGAACCTTATTCAAAAGACAGTGTCTGTATAGTAAAATATTGTTTTCTTTTCTCATGTTTAATTGAAATAAATTGCAGTAAAGGAGGTATAGATAGCTCTGAAATTTACAATGACATCAGTAAACAGAAAAAAACGTGCGATTCGCGTATGTAAAATTGTAATTTCAGATAATAATGATTAGCGTCCAACGTGGGGCTATCTTAGTTGTTAATACGCTTGCGCACAATGCAAGGATCGCTACTCGGCTACTGTCACATAGATGGCGCTTTATGTCGTTGGTGACATGTTGCAACTAACATTGCGTATAAATACTTTGAGATTCCGGCCAACCGGCAAGATCATACTTCACAGGATCATTTCTGTAGTATATCTTCACATACTCTACACTCAAATGTGGAGTCGTTGCAACCACGATGACGAGATTGAGCGTTGCAGTCTGAGCGTGAGGAGGATTGAGTTTGGGACTTGTTCTCGAACGAGATCATCGATGATCGTTCACTTGTAACTTTGTTGCAAGCAATGGCTGCAACGCAATCCGAGCGGTTGCAACATCTTTTTGATAATTTAAATTAAATATTGTTACATTATTTTTATTACCAATTCTTCATTTCGTGCCGCCGCCACTCTACAAAATTTCAAAGCGAAGTAGCACGTCGTCGTTAGTGTAGGTTTCGTAAGATGTTACCAGTGAAGATGTTACTTACCTTCTTCATTACTTGCCAGTCTAATTTGTATTGTTCCCACAGAACTACAACTTGTTATGGTTGGTAACGTGTAAAATTAAATACTTTTCTTAGTCACTCATTACGTTTTTTGTTTGTCACTTGACCACTTTTCCTACCATAGCGGAATTGCGATTTTAGCATTTTTTAAACTGGTTGAATATAATTTTATTTGCAAGTTGCTGTGATGTTGTCGTGTTGGAAGTCGATTAGAGAGAGAGAGAGAAAGAGAAACAAGTGTTTAAACTGTAATTCTATGATTCCATTTTTATTAAAACCCAAATTTTTACAGCTTCGTTATATACTAAAACATGAATGTGAAAAGAACACAAGCAGAAAAATAATAAATTGATACTTAAAATTATTTACAATAAGATAACAATACATACGGTGGTGTACTGGTCTCGGACCAGGGCGCGAGAGAGTATATGAAAATAGGGCTCTACGAAGCAGGATCCACTGCGACACAACTAACCAAACAGAACGGGCCGTGCAACTAACTAACTAACTAACTATTTTTTAACTTTTTATTTCGTACCACTCACAATTTGTATAATACTAAACTATATACAAAGAAATGTAATAATAAAATGTCAAAACGTTTATAATCGTGATTAGTAGGTGTAGTCATGTTTATTGAGCACGACTGATTACACGTAACACGATATAACAACACAGTTACAACTCTAGCTAAACCTAAGTGTTGAAAGCCTAATAATACTACATTGTTCATTCACATCGAAATTCTACGTAGAAGGTTGCAACCGCGAGCTCTGCGCGGCAAACAGCAACGACGCCGCGACCACTCACGCCCTCTACAAGTAACGGACTGAACAGACTGACAGCACTAAGGCAACTGTTTTCAACTGGAATGTATGAAAACACTATTGCGTCTAATTGGATACCTCCACAATTGTGTTGCTTCTTGAGATTCAGACTGTCGACAGACCGATTTTTTTGCTTTTCTGTATTTCTTTCTTTCTTTCTTTCTCTACCAAAGTTACTTTGTTTGCTCCTTCCGTCTCACAAATAACGTTTCTTTCCAGTTTTTTTTTTGTTTGTATAATTTTTAACTAAGGTGCGAATGTGATGCCCTGTCTGGCCAAACCGAGAAAACTATAAATTACTTGGATATATATATCCGATGATGGCGCTGCTGGTGGGGGCTGTGTAAAGACCGAGGCGGGGTGCGATGAGGTTGGAGAAACAGCCATCACGTTCGCACACCCTTAACATTATAAAACTGCATAAGCAGCAAATTTTCTAGATTAGCAACAGGATTTGTACAACATATCGATAGGGAACGATATCGTTTTATCCATTAATCATAATAATATAATTTTACTTTATTTATTATCGTTATCATTACAATTATCTTTATTATTATTATTATTAGTAGTAGTAGTAGTAATTACTTTTTTTCTCGACTATTTTTTATTTACTTATTGTGCATTCGATAGAACCCATTATAAATATGCAGACAATTGTTATTATTTGAAAGCGGCCAAAGGTTTTTTTTTTTATTTATCTTTGTGCACGGTGTGTCTGTGCACAAAAGGTACGTTGGAACGAAATCTTTCCTATCGAATATATATTTTTATAATAATCTATGTGTGTGTCCTGCGCGATGCCATACATGGCAACGCAGGTGTGGCAGTACACTGGGCTCGCTCGCGCTTAATAGTAGGTCTCCTGTTCTAACCAGCCGCCAGGATTGCGTCGCAAATAGAAACGTCTCGTCTCATCATAGATGAAGATGGACAACATGAACGGCAATGCTGGAAGCCACCATACAAACCTGCAATTAAAAACATTCCATTATATAGATGTTTCAAACTAAGAAGAGCACAGTTGTATATGCAACCAAATATACACAGGCAATTTATAAACCATACACTGGGTATGATTGGTTGCATATACAACTGTGCTCTTCTTAGTTTGAAACTACTCTAACACCGTCTAACAGAAACCTATCAAACAAACATTTACCAACACAAATTAACTAATTTATGTTTTACTTTCTTTGCCCATTAGTATGGGACTAGTGTGGGACTAAAAAAAAAAAAAAAACGTGACATTTTCTCGATGATCGTCTTCAGACGAAGAGGCAAAAAAACATGATTTTTTTCAAAATAGACGCATTTAATTTACAAAATATCGCCTAGTCCACGCGGAATTGTATCCTTTTTTAAATTCGAGCGTCAAAAGTAATATCGAAAAGGCCAATTTTGTAACTACTCGATCGCAAATGTTGGCAAAAAGGGTTGTTTTCACTGAAGGCGCCCAAAACAAAATGGAGTCTGGTGATAGAACAGGTTTTTTGTTTTAAGGTTTACCCCCTGACATGAGGCACAAAGTAACGCCAACTTTTCAAAAAAAAAAAATGTGGAGAATAACTGCACTACGTCGGCATCTTGTGGTGGTTAGGAGAACTATCACGCCACTGCGGGTTACCGACCCTGTACCCGATGTCAAAAATGACAAGACAACATATAACCATAAAATTCCCTAAATGCGCAACAAAGAATTCATTATTTTGTCTTTCAATGTGCAAAATCCTAATTATTTGAAGAGAAACTCATTTCAAATCACCAAATTTTGTACGGGTACTTACTTGAGTGGGAACATACGCAATCCCTTGTCCATTCCCGGCGTGTACGAAAGGAAAGCGGCCAGCGCAGTCTCGAAGAGCAGACCGAAGTTGAGCGCCCAATTGCGCATACCCTGATGGACGATAGAGTTACGTCTGGTCTTGCAAATGATCAAATCGGCCCATTGGACGACGACGATCGACACGAAGAAGGCCGTGTGACAGGTGTACTCGAGGGTCTTCCTGTCGCGATATGTCTACAAAAGAAATCAATTTCACAACAAAAACAAACATAAAAAGTAAGGTTAGAAATGTAACTGACAGATATACAAAAAAAAAAAAACTAGGAAACGTAAAAGTGAGGTTAGAAATTCTGACTAAACGTCAAACGATTACAGATTCCTGTAATCATCAAAAACGTCAAAATCGCTTACCCATTCTTGTCCGTAGGAATCGGTGAGATCGTTGACGGCTCTTGAGTCCCAATGTTTACGGATACCGAACAGTTGCGTAGGCAAGAAACCATTCTCGGCCATGATGACGAAGTAGACAAAGAATCCAGCAGCGGCTTGGATCATACCAATTTGGCCGTAAGCCATCGAGATCAATCTAAACGGGAATCACAAAACATTAAGTATACGAATCCGGCGGACTAGAATCTCTGAAAAACAATCCTGAACGCTTATTTCTTGAAATTTTAATTGTCTGAAATGAAAATGCGAAACGTTCAAGATGATTTATCAATACTTACGACAAACATCCACCATATATCATGCTGTTTTTTTTTTTTTTTTTTTTTTAATTAACAATATACACTTAGTCAACGGTTACATTAAATACATGCATTATGTACACGTGTCTTCCATATTCGGATGGGGGAGTCACGTCAGCAAAAATTTCGAACCACAAAAGCGGCCAAAAATGAGAAAAGAAAAATCTGTGCAACGACTCTGAATTGCCAGGAGAACTTGCGAGGCAATCCGACACTTCTGCTGGGTTGGAGCTTGCTGTTGTTTGGGTTGTCGGTTTTTAGGGGAACAAGAAAGAGAAAGTGGTTGTTTTGGTTTTTTCTTGGTAGAGCAGCATCGAGCACAGTGAGAAAGAACAAATTTGGCTTTTAATAAATTTTGTGCACATGGAAGAGAAGTAGTTCTATAGATCAAAAGAACTGATTTTCTAAATTAAAAACTCGAAAATATTAAGAGTCAAATAAAAAAATAGACAGAAAAAATTCAAACAAAAAACTAAATAAAGTTCGAAACTTTTGAGAAATAAAATAAGTAACTAGAAAAAAAGATCCCGTCATGCATGTATTAAATATAAACAATTGATAGACTTGAAACTAGAAACTAAAACTAAACTAAATCTAAAATAGCAAACTACTAGTGCTACTTCTAAGCAATTGTTAAGAAAGTTGTTAAGCGGAATGTGAGAAAGTGTTAATAAAAGCATTCGGTTAGAAAGTTAAACAAACAAAAAAGTGAAACGAAAAAATAACGTAACTACAGTTTGTGATCAATTTGTGGTTATGTTTCTGTTGAGCGGGGTGGTGTCTTAGAAGCAGACAGCAGGTTACTTCCTAAAATCTAGGGTGCACTACCGGCTTATCACACCAAACTACTTTCCTAGTTCGTGAAAGTGTCGATTAATAAATGACAGTTAACTAACTTGACATGAAATGAATAAAGAATTATTTTTTAAGCAATCAATTTTAAATTTAATGTAGATGGATGTGTTAGTACTATATTTATTTTATTTTGTTGAAAATATGTATTTTCTTTGGTTATTGGTGGTTACAACAGTGCAAAAAATAGTATTCAGCAAAAGCAATACATTAAATTTTGATTTTAAAGCAATTCAAAGTGTTATTTTTGCAACTAGTATTTTTTGGACATTCAACGACCTTTTTTTAGATGAGGATGAATGATTTACGCTAATTACAACATCAGAATTAAAAACACGACCCTGCAAATACATAATAAACGCAAAAAATACATCAGGGTGTCAAACATTTCAGTGCAGAACAAGTTTTACACGTGTAGTGAGAAAACAAAGAGAAATAGAGACACAGGAGAGATAGATACATCAACAACAAACAGTGTGTCATTGTCAAAAAAATAAAATACTTTTCAAAATATGCCATCATCAGCACACAATCCAAAATACAACATGAACCGATAAACTGACATATAAAGTATCAATAAGTAATAAATAAAGAGCAGTTAAGTTAAAACGAAAAGTTGCAAAACCAAACTAAACAACAAAAAAAAGTAGTGTGGTGCGATAGGTTGGTGAAAGACACCACAGCGGCGACCCACCTTCGATTGACCAAGTTGTCCCTATAAGGGTCGCGCGGTTGGCGCTTCATAATATCCGACTCCGGAGCCTCATAAGCCAGAGATATAGCAGGCACCTATACAGTGGCCGGCGCAATACACAGAGTTAGTAGTGAGAAACGACATGCAAGTTAGTAATCCTGATGACGAAATAAATTCGTGTGTATAGAGAGATAGGGGGAGGGTCTCGTGTACGAGGTGAGGGGGGGGGGGATTATGCGCTCGCATAAAACACGTTTTGTCTCATGTAAATGTGTAACAGTGGGCTTGGGTTTGGGATCTATAACGGTAGAGCATGACGGTAGCAGAGAGACAGCAGATTAGCCGAATAGCGTTGGGTTTTGCGGTTCGCTTTAGGAGGGGGTACAGACTCGCCTACTTACCGGTAGAGGGCACTAAACGCGCTACTCCGATCTGTTTGTATATAACTGTCAATTTATGCAATGTGTACTGAATATCTTCAAACTTTTTTCAGGCAAACAACAATTTAGTCTAATGTCAAGGCTTTCGAATTTTGCGTCATGCATGTCAGTTATGTACAAGCAGATGGCGCGCGTGTTCTCGGTAAGACAAAGCTATTTGATGGATAAGGTCCAGTCTTACAAAAACTTTATCCCATAGTTTATACCCAGTATAATACTGTTACTATAGTAACTAAGACGAGATAGGCAATTAAATACCCCAAAAATTTATTTATACTGGGTATAACTTATCCTAATGCACTTGTAAGACTCGCCCTTAATCAAGCAAAATGGCAGAAGTGACGGATGTTCCAAAAATAATTGACTTTTCACAGTTGTCACCTTATAACCACTTATAACAATAGTCTATTTTTAAACCATACGGACAAAACCAAGAATCCATGTTGACATTAGGAAAAAATTACTAGAAATAGTCACCAGATATTTTGACAGATAAATTTGAATTATTTTGAGGTTAAGTGTGTTTCCTTAGATTTCAAATGTTTTGTATTAAAATTAAAGGTAGTTTCTTCTCATTTTATAACATTGTTACAAAATATATTAAATGTTGCTTGTATTCAATTTATTGAAAGGGACACAAGGTGTTAAACATTACAATTTTTGACAGCGTTTCACATACAGGTGACAACTTCTGTTTTCTGTGTGTAAAACCGGCCAACTTCGAACCCGTTTTACACGTTCTTTGACTGACACATGTGACATAACCAAATAACTTTTACTGTCACTATGGTGATACTGAATCGTTGTATACAAACAATCCCGTTTCTGTCATTTTGACGTTTGTGAAACTGAACGTTTGTGAATGCGACCAATGATAAATTGGAAAATGTCCGCATAGTTTAAAAATAGAGTATAGGTTAAAAAATACGATAACTTGAAAAGTCAATTGCTTGTAAAACATCATCACTTCCGCTATTCTTGAACTGCCTAATGTTCTCCGTCGTGGATGCCATTGGAATTCGAGGTTAGGTTCGAGAGAGAGAGAGAAGCGTCAGCAAGTCGACAATATTCGAGTACACGGACGACAATCAAGAGAGTACAAAACAAAATAAAACAAAACAAAAATACGAGGGATGCAGGAATAATATATAAAAATAGGGGGAAAGCAGAAATCAATCGTTCGCATCGCTCGCATCAAATGGCATACGTATTCGACAGTGACAGAAACAAACAAAAAATACAAAAACAAAAAAGTCCGATCCACCAAAATATAGAGAAGAGACACTGGACACGTCATCGCTTCATTACCTTTCGTTGACCAGTTTATCTGTGAAAGGGTTTCTAGGCCTTCGCTTCATGATATCAGACTCTGCCTCCTCGTATGCCAGGGATATGGCGGGGACCTAAAGGGCGCGGTCAAACAAACAATCACGTCAAAACAAAACAAAAACGACATTCGGTGAGAGAGCTGACGGGCTGGGCTGGGGCCGTGACAGTACAACACAAACAAAAATAAAAACAAAGGAGGAGAAACAAACGTACGTACTTTTGGTGGGGAGTACGAAAAACAAAACAATCTCAGGGACGGATCTCAACACCCCCTGGCGTTAGGACTAACGCAAAACAAGAGAACAACGGAAGAACAAATATGGGCACCAAAACAAACGCATGCTATAGCACCGCCTCTTGACCGCCTGTCATCTATCGACTCTTAATTTAAGGTTACGTTAACTAAGATCTAGGCGCAATGATGTGCTTCCCAAACAAATCCAAACTAGTTAAGTTTAAATAATCAATTTGCAAGGTAATAAACCTTGCAGTGTTCCCAACCACAGAATTAAAACAACACCACAATTCTTAGCAATGTTCCCAATAACATATAAAGACGTTCACAGACAATTGAAGAACTGTGGTTGGTTTAATTCCGGGCTTTAAAAAAGAAAAATTAAATAAAAACCAAGCACATCGGTCTACGATCTCAAAAAATATTCTATATAGACTATGTCAGGCCAGCTGTGCTAAGCAAGGATGTCTAGATGTTTTCCTGCCATGTGAACAAGGATTGGGGGACTTTTGTGTGTAAACATTGTGTCATTGTGTTTCTACAGTTATACAACTACACAAAACACCCATCTATACGTATATATGTTTATGTATATGTAATACACCATTATTAATATCATTTGTGTATGTATGTATATATGTACCAGTTAGTATTATTATTATTATATATAACTAATAATTAGCTGTTATATCCCCGTGCAGTTATTAATTATTATTCCATAATAAGTTACTATACACCATTGTTAATATTTGTCAAATAAAACATGCTAAAAACCCACTGTAAGACATCAAAAACCAGTGTTATATATTAAATATCACATAAATCCTACGACATCCTGTTAGTTCTGTAAATTCGGTTAAGTTTTATGTTATAAAAAAACCATAATATTGTAAAAAATATGCACCTATCGTTTACTAATTTGTCTGTGTACGGATTTCTTGGGGGTCTCTTCATTATGTCGGCCTCGGCCTCCTCATACGCCAATGAAATGGCTGGTACCTATGTGCATCATCATTTGAAGGTTACGTATCCAGAAATGTCAACTGGTGTTAGTACGAGAATTTCTTATTTTCTTTTATAGGTTAGGTTTTATTGTGTGAGATTTGACAGTAGTTGTCAAACTGTCATAATTTGAGGTTATGGTTTGACATTGTATAGCTATAGCACATATTTCTTTTAATTCTAAATTCCAATTTAAAAGGAAGTATGATTGTTTTTTGTTTCTTTTTGTTAATTTTGGGTGAAGAAAATGCGTAAGTTGTATATTTTGTAAAACGTCAAAGACAAAAACTACAAAATCGATAGAGAAAATAGATAAGCAAAGAATCGAATGATTCGTAAATAAAAATTTGGCTAAAAGTTTTTTAAATCGAAAAATAGCATACTAGGCGCAATTTGGGGAAGATTGCTGATGTTCAAAATAGTACTAGCTATGATCTGATCAATAAATAACACTAGCCTACAGTCACTTAATACATTGCGTGCAAGTATATATTCTTATTGAACCTTAATTGACACTAATCAATAAGTTTAAGAAAAATATAATGGCACAAAATGTATTAATACTGTTTTTTTTTTTTTTGATTATGTAGACTAGCGTAATAGAAAGGAATGATAAAAGTTTTCTGTAGCCTACGTAAAAATGATAGTAGTAAAAGGAAATTTAGTTATAATTATTTAAGAATGGAATACTTATCTGTCGAACCGTTGGGGATTTTCGATCGAACGTACAATAAAATAAATAATCGTAAACTACCTATTGACAAGTTTTAAAAACTTATCGATTAGCCTACTGGTGCAATAATAAGAATCGAAGAGAAAAAAATCCAAAGGTACATGCTTACGTCAGAAGCACCTTTGCAACAAAAATCTAACCTTTCGTTTACTAATTTGTCCCCAAACGGATTTCTGGGCCGACGTTTCATAATATCAGACTCGGCTATTTCGTATGCGAGCGATATTGCCGGCACCTAGGCACACCAAAAATTACATTTTCCATCCTTAACTATCATATCATTAATCATGACAAATGATATTCTCTCATATACATCTTATATAAAATGAGGTTATGTTATACAAATTGGTACTGATGTCTTTGTGACGTATTTTGTGTGATCGATAAACGTGTTATTATCATTATCAACGTCATAAAAAAGTCTGAGAAAACTTACCATGTCAGTTCCAAGATCGATGCATAGGATAGTTACAGTTCCCAGCGGTAGAGGGATATCGCAGAGGATGAAGGCGAGGAAAGGTGAGATCTCGGGAATGTTTGAGGTTAGGGTGTAGGCGATGGATTTCTTCAAGTTGTCGAAGATCAGACGGCCCTCCTCCACGCCAGTGACAATCGAGGCAAAGTTATCGTCGAGCAAGATCATGTCGGCCGCTTGTTTTGACACATCCGAACCGGCAATACCCATAGCGACACCAATGTCGGCCTTCTTCAAGGCAGGGGAATCATTCACACCATCGCCTGGTGAAGAATTTAAAAAAAGTGAGGTTATGCCTTCAATTTTTATTATTTGACAGCACGAACTACAGGTAACCAAAATAGTGAGGTTATGTTACTCCAAAATAACTTCAAACGTCACAATCAAATATGTTTATACAAAAAAAGTGAGGTTATGCCTTCAATTTTTATTATTTGACAGCACGAACTACAGGTAACCAAAATAGTGAGGTTATGTTACTCCAAAATAACTTCAAACATCACAATCAAATATGTTTATACAAAAAAAGTGAGGTTATGCCTTCAATTTTTATTATTTGACAGCACGAACTACAGGTAACCAAAATAGTGAGGTTATGTTACTCCAAAATAACTTCAAACGTCACAATCAAATATGTTTATACAAAAAAAGTGAGGTTATGCCTTCAATTTTTATTATTTGACAGCACGAACAACAGGTAACCAAAATAGTGAGGTTATGTTACTCCAAAATAACTTCAAACGTCACAATCAAATATGTTTATACAAAAAAAGTGAGGTTATGCCTTCAATTTTTATTATTTGACAGCACGAACTACAGGTAACCAAAATAGTGAGGTTATGTTACTCCAAAATAACTTCAAACGTCACAATCAAATATGTTTATACAAAAAAAGTGAGGTTATGCCTTCAATTTTTATTATTTGACAGCACGAACTACAGGTAACCAAAATAGTGAGGTTATGGTACTCCAAAATAACTTCAAACGTCACAATCAAATATGTTTATACAAAAAAGTGAGGTTATGCCTTCAATTTTTATTATTTGACAGCACAAATTACCGATGAATAGTGAGGTTATGTTACTCCAAAATGACTCCAAACATCACAATTAGACATGTTTATACAAAAAAAGTGAGGTTATGACTTCAATTTTTATTATTTGACAGCACGAACTACCTATAAATAGTGAGGTTATGTTTAGCTTCATATCTATTTCTCCCAATTTTAAGCCAATTACCAGCAAAAAAAAGTAAGGTCATATTCTCCACTTTTGTATCGGGTAATGCCTCAAATAAAAATAAAATTACCTGTTACGGCTACGATGGCTCCCATCCTCTGGCAACCTTCTACGATGATGAGTTTCTGTTGTGGCGAGGTTCTGGCGAAGACGATTTCGGTGTGGTTCCTGAGAACGTCGTCGAGTTGGTCGGACGATAGTTCCCTGAGATCGGATCCGTGCACGACGGCTGCCTTGGCGTCGCTCTTGTTCACCTCGCCGATGGGAATGTTCAGTCGTTGGGCAATGTCCTCGACGGTCTCGTTTCCTTCGGAGATGATGCCGACGGACTTGGCGATGGCCTTGGCGGTAATTGGATGATCACCAGTGACCATGATGACCTGAAATTTGGAAGTAATTTATGCTGTAGAAGAAGTAAAGTCTATTGGGTGAAGTCTGGACAACAAGTAGCATTGGAAGAATGATTGACACATGATAATTGGAAGAGACGATGTGTGGAAGACAGAAGAAGCAATGAAAGAAATATTGCCACGCAAGAAGAAAGAAATCAAGGTACAGAAGAGACGAACATATGGATGGACAGAGCATACATTGGAAGATGGCAACAAGAAAACGGGCGATGTGTGGAAGAAAAAATGTTATTAGAGAAGAGAGAACATAAGATATAGGTTCGGATCAATAAAGTATATTTCGAAATAAGATATATAGACGGCAAGAAGCAATGGCAGAAAGATTGACATACCATAAATGGTGAAGAGATGATGTGTGGACTACAGAAGAAGCAATGGAAGAAATATAGTCCAGGAAGAAGAAAGAACGCAAGACAGATTTGGATCAAAGAAGCATATTTCGGAAGATGTCTGGATGACAACAAGAAGATGCGTGGAAGACAGAAGACGCAATGGAAGAAATATTGTTGAGGAAGAACAAAAGGTGAGGAGGAAGTAGGGTTATGGTTGCACCACCCATACATGGGAAAAAGACGGTGTACAAAAGACAAGAGGCAATGGAAAACAAGCTGTCAAGGAAGAGGAAATAACCAAAAGCGAGCAAATATGGATTTAGATGGACACGTGGTATTACGCAAGGGACAAATGTGAGACACAAAATTCAATGGAAGAAGGAAAGAACTCCCAAGTTCCCAATTTTATTCCACTGAAAATTTTCGATCAGCAGGATCGAAATAGATATCAGAAAGGAAGGTTATCTGCAAATGAACAAACAGATTCTTACCTTGATACCGGCACTTCTGCACTTGGCGACGGCATCCGGTACAGCAGCCCTAGGCGGATCAATCATGGACATGAGACCAACAAACCTCAAGCCCTCCAACGGGAAATTGGGGTCGTCAGAGTTGAATTTGAACCCAAGCGGGAATTTATCGGTGGGCAGCAAGAAATCGCAGAATCCAAGCACACGCTCTCCAAGACCTCCCAATTCCAAGTACGCGTTGTTGAACGCCTCCTTCATCTCGTCGTCGAGCACCTTCTCCTTGCCGCAGATGAAGATCGTGTTGCATCGTTCCAAAATCCTTTCGGGGGCACCCTTCATCACCAAGATATGCCTGGGGTCGTTGGGATCGTCGTTCTCGTGGACGGACACCTGGTACTTGTTGGTCGAGTTGAACGGAACCTCGCAGACCTTCTTGTTCTTGCGTCGGATATTCATCACGTTTCCTAAGGCGATCTCCATGCATTTGAGTAGGGCAGCTTCTGAGGCGTCTCCGTTAACTTCGCGTTTCAAGATTGGCACACCATCCTGACCAGATTTGAATTCGGCGCGGTTGCAGAGCGTTGCGATCCTGGAGAGGGCTTTGAATCCTGGACTGGTTCTGTCATATTGCACTCCAGATTGGTTCTCGGTGGTGTCCGCTTCGATGATCTGGTTATCGAACCACATGTGAGCGACGGTCATCCTGTTTTGCGTGAGGGTTCCTGTCTTATCAGAGCAAATCGTGCTGGTCGATCCCAGGGTCTCCACAGCTTCTAAATTCTTGACCAAGCAGTTCTTCGAGGCCATCCTCTTGGCTGTTAAGGTGAGACATACGGTGACCGTGGCTAAGAGACCTTCTGGTACGTTGGCGACGATGATACCAATGAGGAAAATAACAGCGTCCAACCAATGGTAACCCAAGATGAAAGCGATGATGAAGAAGGTAACACCAAGGAACACAGCGACGCCGGTAATCAACTGGATGAAATGATGGATTTCCTTGGCGATTGGGGTTTCTCCTGTATCCAAACCAGAAGCAAGACCGGCAATCCTACCCATGACCGTGTTGTCTCCGCAGCTGATGACCACTCCCTTGGCGGTACCTTCGACGGCGTTCGTCGAGAAGAAGGCGAGATTTTTCGTTTCCAATGGGTTCTCGTGGGTGAACTCGGGGCTACGGCTCTGGGGCTCGGACTCTCCCGTTAGGGAGCTGTTGTCCACCTTGAAGCCGCGCGACTCGATGATGCGAATGTCCGCGGGTATCCTGTCGCCGAATTTGACCTCGACCACGTCACCAAGGACCAGGTCCTCGGCGCGCAGGGTCAACTTCTCGCCCTCCCTAAGTACGGTCGCGAACTGCGGCACCATGTTCTTGAACGACTCCATGATCTTGGAACTTTTGCTTTCCTGGTAATACGAGAATATACCTGAAAGGGAAACAGCATGTTTTCGGTTATGGGGAAATAAAATATTACCAAACCATTTTAAAATCATTACTCGTACTCAATTTTAGTTTTTTATTGGTCGCGCTCGTACAGGTCGCAGTTATGCTATGGTCAAACTATAAAAAATATAGGCTGTTTTACTAGCGTGCTATTTACTACTGGCTGCTATTTTACCAGTTGGCGAGTGAGTTTATCAGCAGCCAGCCCACCAGCGCTTGTTGAACTTTTACAGCAACCAGCATAAATGTTAACTCAGGAAATTATGTATTTTTGAAACGTCTTTTAAGGCTGTTTTACATTACACTAGTTTTGTCTACAATACTTTCTATACTAGATTCAGTGGCTAGAAGTAGTTTCATATTCTATTCCTAGATGTCTACTGAAACAACGCCATTTGCGCATGTCGACGTTCAAATGAAGTAAATACTGCCAACTTAAACGCGGTTATAAACATATTTTCTAGGTTATGTCTCACCCGATGACAGCCGCAGCTACAGTTGGCACCACAGACTAGACAGACAGCGCAGTAAACGTTATTTTCCATGACCCCCGATTAGAGTCCGACCGAAGGTCAATTTTTGACCGAAGCCGAAGCCGTAGCCGAACTTCGGCTTTTCTCATTGGCTTCGGCCGAAGCCGAAGCCGAAGTCGGAAGTATTACGATTGTACGTATAAAAGAATTGAACAGAGTAGAGTAAAATAGTAAAATATTGTCAAATAATTACGTAAGGTAATAATAACTTATCATTTGTGTTTCCAACTCTACAAAGCGTACCTACTTTTTAAGTCCTACTGTAATTAAAACATGAGAAATCATAAGAGTTATACTTATATTTTCTAGCCATATAAAAACCACTGTTTTTCTCTTTGGGACTATCAAATATGGATAAGTTTTTAAGTCCTTTAGGTTTTAAACAAACCTAACGGACCAACATATGTACATGATGTAATGGCAAAAGCCACAATTAATAAAAGAAAGAACAATGAATGTCACCGTCAAAGTTCGCCGATTTTAACCGATAAGGGTAAGTGCGGTATATTCATTCATGGTTTTCAACCAATGGCTGCGCCCAGTATGACCTTCAAAAACATTTTGCTGTTTGATATGGCTGAGTATCCGACTTTATGCCTAGACTTACGTTCTTAATTTTGCTATTAAGTGACATATCTTATTATGTGAAATATTATCGTAAAATCGCGAAATTAACAACAGTGCGTCGTGGGTGTTGTGAGTTGTAATTTGTTTGTTATGTGCACTGTGACCGCGCAAGCGCTGTGCAAACCTTCGACTTCGGCAAAACCTTCGGTCTAATTTTAGCCGAAGCCGATTATTTAGCCGAAGGTGTATTTTTTGGCCGAAGGTGCCCGAAGCCGAAGCCGAAGCCGAATGTTCGGTCGGACTCTACCCCCGATATCTCGTTTCTCTCTTCAACCATCGTCTATTTCACTCTAAAAGCATGAAACCGTGACATAGGGGGCGCTTGGGGCACGTTGGCGCCATATTTGAAATAAATCTTTAGAATTAATAAGCTAGTTAAAATTTAGATTAAAAAATGTTTGTTATCGCAGTCTTAACTTCTTGCATATTATTATAAATAAAAAATATAAAGGAATTTACTACACATATTATATCAATTTAATATAACTGATTATAGCAAAACGACAATTTATATAACTGAATGCAATTGCGGGATACTACAAAACATATAAATAAATAATTTTAGGCCACATAAATAATAAACATATATAAAACAATATTTTATTAAGACAGTAAATTAAAATTTATTAGTCGAAAATAGAGGTTACACAAAAGTATTATTAATAATATAATATAATAATTTCTCTTTATCGGTTTTTCAACAAATTATATCAAAACATTTTACTAATACGCAAATATTGAAATTTGACGCTTGTCATAAGTAGTGAAATGACATACTGATGACATATAATTTATAGATTTCTATGGGAACTCTGTCTATCAACCGAGCGCCCCCTGGGCAACGGTTTAACAAAAAACGATAAAGATGTCAATATACCGATTTAATTGGATGGAAAAAAGACAGAGGGATGTGCACTTATTGCTATCTAGCTGCGGTGTCTGTCTAGTCTGTGGTTGGCACCAGTAAAATTCGTACCAGTGCACAAGTCTAGTATGAAATCTCGGATAGAAAATTGGATCGTTCCTACTTTGTAAATTGACTTGAAAACTTGGATGTAATTTGTCCGATTTACATTATGCTAGACCACCTAGCTTGAAATCTTGGGACAGAAACTTGGACGAAACTAGTGTAATGTAAAACAGCCTTTATAAATATTATGCAATATCAGCAAGAAAGATTATCACAAGAAATTATGGTATTCCCAAAGTCAGAAAACTCAGCCATATTAAATTCCAAAGTCGATTAGCAACAAATACCAACAAAACCCGTTATTTACATCGTCCATTATTATTACTCACGAGAAGGCAATTGCAATAGATTAAAGTACGATGAACATTGCAACAAACCTCGCACATAACAAGATTACATAAAAACTGCAACTCGCGTTATTGTTTTGTTTTTTTTTTATACCGCACGTGCGCCATTGTGCTCGACCAGGTAATGCATACGACTGCAAGATAAATTGGAAATTTAATACTCTATTTGCCGTTTGATCGGATACCGACTACATTCTTTAATTGAGATTTGTTCTGTCAACGAAACGCAACTTTTGTTGCAACTTTTTCGTCTGTTTCCTGTACGTACACATAGGGGGCGTGGTGAACGCTCTTCATAGTTTTTGATCGATTTTGGTAATTTTGCACGTTTTTAATGAAGAAATAATGGTAATCCAAAGGTAATAGTACTGTTTATTTATACAAGAGAACTCCAATATATTAGAATTGACATAAGTTCGACTGCTAGAGGTACATATTATGGCACCGTAACGACTTTAATCATCCAATTTCTGCATAAGGCACACATCTACCTTACTAAACTTCGATTTCAATTGCCTAATTCTTCGTTTGAACTTTAAAAATTTAGCTATCGCCCGTATCTGCAATTCGACCTTCAATATTTCCAATTTCACGTCGTCTAGCATCTGGAGAAAATCGTCAAAACTTGCACCGTTATTGGTCGGAAGCATGCTAGAGGAAGTCCTCCTGAATACAGCCGATATCTTTTCGAGCATTAGCAGATTGTCAAGTCCGTTATGTCTGAACGATCTGATTCTAATCTTGAAGCTCTTTTTAGTTTCTCGGTCATCGTCTACAGCGCTTATTCCGTAATTCGTGTATTGCAATGCTGTGTTCTCATAGCGTTCTCTGGTATTTTGGAATTTCGACATTTAAAAATGGGCTGTTCTATATCCGATGTGTTTTGACGCCTAACCTAAAGATATTTGTTTGTAACTGTCACAATGATGTAATGCAGCGTACACAATCCTGACGTTACCATGGCAACGTCGACACGGAGATAAATTATAAAGAAATGTGAGTGAATCGTAGATGAAAGATATATATACTGATATAGATGTCCCACTCCACCGTATTTTGTTTCCTTCTAACATTAGTTCGCCTTAAGTCGATAGATGGCGCTGCCGAGGGCAGTATTCCCGCGTACGTTCAAATTTTCGTAGAACCATTGCGTATGTTTTCATTTTTGACGCGTTCTGGTGAGTGGACTGGACAACAACGATAGAGTTGCTGTCTAGTTCGCTCGCCAGAAGGCAACAAAAATGAAGACACACAATTTCCTCGCGATGTTTTGAATTTGATTTTTGTATAAGGATAAAAAAAGACAAAATGAAAATGTAATAAAGTGTAATATTTAATGTACAGACACGAATATAATATAAAATAAAATTTAATACAGAAATGATGATGTCCCCATTGGATCAGTATCTGCAAAGTTTCCTGATACTGAAAATAAGTAAAACTTATATCAATGAATATTATACAAATTTATTTATGGTTTCATCTTAGAAGTGCATAATAGCAAATAATTAACTTTGTATCAAGTATAACGAAATTAAAACGAATATATATGGTACATACCTCTGCATCTTGTGGAAACGAATGCATTACACATCCGTCTTTGTTCACGGAAGGCTAATTAGGAACACAGCACCCGTACACCATGTTCAAAAACAATAAATGCTCAAGAAGAATTTAAAGACCATGAAGAACGCAAAACGTTTGCAACGAATGTGACAACAGTTTGACAACACTTCACGCGCGCTGTTAGACCAACTGTCAAAATCGGTCGATCTAACAGCGTGCATACCGTGCGAATCAGTACTGGTCAGCGCCATCTAACGATCTTAGGCGAATTAAAAATAACATCAACGCCTACTGTAGACGCTGATAACACACCGTGGAGTGAATAGAGAATGAATGTATTACTGACCTGTAACAATAACGACGGCAGCTAATACGATGCCAAGATAAAGGTTATCATCGACGGGTTCCTCCTCTGTGGACGCCTGGATACCATACGCTATGAAACAGAGGAAGGCGCCTATCCACAGTAGCAGCGCGAAGCCGCCAAAGAGATTCTTGCAGAATTTTACCCATTCGGGCGTCGTTTTCGGTGGCGTGAGAGCGTTGGGCCCGTCGCGTTCCAGGTTTTCTTTCGCTTTCGCGTGACTGAGGCCCTGCAAGAAAAAAAAAAACATTAACAAAAAAAATCACCGGTTAATAATTTTAATCATTTTCTTTGTGCTTATATTAATTATGTAGATATATATCTGTCAAAACTCAAAACATAAGATGAAGTGATCAACTGACTAGCATATAAACGTCAAACTGACATTTCTAGTGTCCGACATTTAGGTTATGTATGCTAAATGTCAAGTTATTTCAACACCATTTGCTAGACACTTGATAGAATGCAGCCCAGTGAGGTATTTCTCAGCTGATGATTGATGGTTATTCTTATCATAGTAAAAATTCTGCGCCTTGATATTGTCAAATATACAATTTATACATTTCTATTTGTCGCGCTGAACTATTTCCCAACTTCAAAGCAGAATTGCGCAATATTATTGATGTCAGATTTTTTGAGTTAAGGATTATCTCATTTTCTTTGTGCTTATATTAATTATGTAGATATATATCTGTCAAAACTCAAAACTTAAGATGAAGTGACCAACTGATTAGCATATAAACGTCAAACTGACATTTCTAGTGTCCGACATTTAGGTTATGTATGCTAAATGTCAAGTTATTTCAACACCATTTGCTAGACACTTGCTAGAATGCAGCCCAGTGAGGTATTTCTCAGCTGATGATTGATGGTTATTCTTATCATAGTAAAAATTCTGCGCCTTGATATTGTCAAATATACAATTTATACATTTCTATTTGTCGCGCTGAACTATTTCCCAACTTCAAAGCAGAATTGCGCAATATTATTGATGTCAGATTTTTTGAGTTAAGGATTATCTCATTTTCTTTGTGCTTATATTAATTATGTAGATATATATCTGTCAAAACTCAAAACTTAAGATGAAGTGACCAACTAACTAGCATATAAACGTCAAACTGACATTTCTAGTGTCCGACATTTAGGTTATGTATGCTAAATGTCAAGTTATTTCAACACCATTTGCTAGACACTTGATAGAATGCAGCCCAGTGAGGTATTTCTTAGCTGATGATTGATGGTTATTCTTATCATAGTAAAAATTCTGCGCCTTGATATTGTCAAATATACAATTTATACATTTCTATTTGTCGCGCTGAACTATTTCCCAACTTCAAAGCAGAATTGCGCAATATTATTGATGTCAGATTTTTTGAGTTAAGGATTATCTCATTTTCTTTGTGCTTATATTAATTATGTAGATATATATCTGTCAAAACTCAAAACTTAAGATGAAGTGACCAACTAACTAGCATATAAACGTCAAACTGACATTTCTAGTGTCCGACATTTAGGTTATGTATGCTAAATGTCAAGTTATTTCAACACCATTTGCTAGACACTTGATAGAATGCAGCCCAGTGAGGTATTTCTCAGCTGATGATTGATGGTTATTCTTATCATAGTAAAAATTCTGCGCCTTGATATTGTCAAATATACAATTTATACATTTCTATTTGTCGCGCTGAACTATTTCCCAACTTCAAAGCAGAATTGCGCAATATTATTGATGTCAGATTTTTTGAGTTAAGGATTATCTCATTTTCTTTGTGCTTATATTAATTATGTAGATATATATCTGTCAAAACTCAAAACTTAAGATGAAGTGACCAACTGATTAGCATATAAACGTCAAACTGACATTTCTAGTGTCCGACATTTAGGTTATGTATGCTAAATGTCAAGTTATTTCAACACCATTTGCTAGACACTTGCTAGAATGCAGCCCGGTGAGGTATTTCTCAGCTGATGATTGATGGTTATTCTTATCATAGTAAAAATTCTGCGCCTTGATATTGTCAAATATACAATTTATACATTTCTATTTGTCGCGCTGAACTATTTCCCAACTTCAAAGCAGAATTGCGCAATATTATTGATGTCAGATTTTTTGAGTTAAGGATTATCTCATTTTCTTTGTGCTGATATTAATTATGTAGATATATATCTGTCAAAACTCAAAACTTAAGATGAAGTGACCAACTGACTAGCATATAAACGTCAAACTGACATTTCTAGTGTCCGACATTTAGGTTATTTATGCTAAATGTCAAGTTATTTCAACACCATTTGCTAGACACTTGCTAGAATGCAGCCCAGTGACGTATTTCTTAGCTGATGATTGATGGTTATTCTTATCATAGTAAAAATTCTGTGCCTTGATATTGTCAAATATACAATTTATACATTTCTGTTTGTCGCGTTGAACTATTTCCCAACTTCAAAGCAGAATTGCGCAATATTATTGATGTCAGATTTTTTGAGTTAAGGATTATCTCATTTTCTTTGTGCTTATATTAATTATGTAGATATATATCTGTCAAAACTCAAAACTTAAGATGAAGTGACCAACTGACTAGCATATAAACGTCAAACTGACATTTCTAGTGTCCGACATTTAGGTTATGTATGCTAAATGTCAAGTTATTTCAACACCATTTGCTAGACACTTGCTAGAATGCAGCCCAGTGACGTATTTCTTAGCTGATGATTGATGGTTATTCTTATCATAGTAAAAATTCTGTGCCTTGATATTGTCAAATATACAATTTATACATTTCTGTTTGTCGCGTTGAACTATTTCCCAACTTCAAAGCAGAATTGCGCAATATTATTGATGTCAGATTTTTTGAGTTAAGGATTATCTCATTTTCTTTGTGCTTATATTAATTATGTAGATATATATCTGTCAAAACTCAAAACTTAAGATGAAGTGACCAACTGACTAGCATATAAACGTCAAACTGACATTTCTAGTGTCCGACATTTAGGTTATTTATGCTAAATGTCAAGTTATTTCAACACCATTTGCTAGACACTTGCTAGAATGCAGCCCAGTGACGTATTTCTTAGCTGATGATTGATGGTTATTCTTATCATAGTAAAAATTCTGTGCCTTGATATTGTCAAATATACAATTTATACATTTCTGTTTGTCGCGTTGAACTATTTCCCAACTTCAAAGCAGAATTGCGCAATATTATTGATGTCAGATTTTTTGAGTTAAGGATTATCTCATTTTCTTTGTGCTTATATTAATTATGTAGATATATATCTGTCAAAACTCAAAACTTAAGATGAAGTGACCAACTGACTAGCATATAAACGTCAAACTGACATTTCTAGTGTCCGACATTTAGGTTATTTATGCTAAATGTCAAGTTATTTCAACACCATTTGCTAGACACTTGCTAGAATGCAGCCCAGTGACGTATTTCTTAGCTGATGATTGATGGTTATTCTTATCATAGTAAAAATTCTGTGCCTTGATATTGTCAAATATACAATTTATACATTTCTGTTTGTCGCGTTGAACTATTTCCCAACTTCAAAGCAGAATTGCGCAATATTATTGATGTCAGATTTTTTGAGTTAAGGATTATCTCATTTTCTTTGTGCTTATATTAATTATGTAGATATATATCTGTCAAAACTCAAAACTTAAGATGAAGTGACCAACTGACTAGCATATAAACGTCAAACTGACATTTCTAGTGTCCGACATTTAGGTTATTTATGCTAAATGTCAAGTTATTTCAACACCATTTGCTAGACACTTGCTAGAATGCAGCCCAGTGACGTATTTCTTAGCTGATGATTGATGGTTATTCTTATCATAGTAAAAATTCTGTGCCTTGATATTGTCAAATATACAATTTATACATTTCTGTTTGTCGCGTTGAACTATTTCCCAACTTCAAAGCAGAATTGCGCAATATTATTGATGTCAGATTTTTTGAGTTAAGGATTATCTCATTTTCTTTGTGCTTATATTAATTATGTAGATATATATCTGTCAAAACTCAAAACTTAAGATGAAGTGACCAACTGACTAGCATATAAACGTCAAACTGACATTTCTAGTGTCCGACATTTAGGTTATGTATGCTAAATGTCAAGTTATTTCAACACCATTTGCTAGACACTTGCTAGCATGCAGCCCAGTGAGGTATTTCTCAGCTGATGATTGATGGTTATTCTTATCATAGTAAAAATTCTGCGCCTTGATATTGTCAAATATACAATTTATACATTTCTATTTGTCACGCTGAACTATTTCCCAACTTCAAAGCAGAATTGCGCAATATTATTGATGTCAGATTTTTTGAGTTAAGGATTATCTCATTTTCTTTGTGCTTATATTAATTATGTAGATATATATCTGTCAAAACTCAAAACTTAAGATGAAGTGACCAACTGACTAGCATATAAACGTCAAACTGACATTTCTAGTGTCCGACATTTAGGTTATGTATGCTAAATGTCAAGTTATTTCAACACCATTTGCTAGACACTTGCTAGCATGCAGCCCAGTGAGGTATTTCTCAGCTGATGATTGATGGTTATTCTTATCATAGTAAAAATTCTGCGCCTTGATATTGTCAAATATACAATTTATACATTTCTATTTGTCACGCTGAACTATTTCCCAACTTCAAAGCAGAATTGCGCAATATTATTGATGTCAGATTTTTTGAGTTAAGGATTATAAAGAAAGATGACATATTCGTCAATGTGAATAAAATATATGGGACAGCTGCTATTGAGCTATTAAATGATTATAGAATCGTCCTTATTAATTTAAAAAGAATAGAGATTTATAACTCATAAATACAACAATAACTCTGCAAAAAATATTTAACTAATAGTGGAATAATTTACTTAGTCAACGTGTAACAAATATTGACAAAAGTTAATCATCAACAGAACAATAAGGTCCCATAACTACCCAGTTCGCGTGACTTTTGTGCATTAATTTCCATTATTAATTTTGCAAAGTGCCCAAGAGGAATGTTATGCAAAATACATTATTCTCACTTAGTCGTTTCACATCAATTAGATAAAGTACACATATCGCACACACGATCGCCACAAAGTGTATTAAATTCGTGCATGCACGATATAATGTTTATTTGTATTCTTCTTGTTATAATTTGCATTATCAACGGCGGTAAAAAATGGTAATGTAATGTTTACAAAGTTATATTGTATACACGTTACACGGCTTATTATTTCGGATGTTAGGTCTATCGTAAATCATACTTGGAATGTATAACAAACAATAGAACAATGCTTGCCACTAACCATAAGGATTAAATAATAATATTTTATTGGTGTGTGTGATTTATGTGTACATAGCATACAGAGAGAACTCTTTTCTTGGATACCAAACAAAATTATTCTTGCGTATATAGTGTAGCATGAAGAGGATTATCTTCCTATCCAAACATTATTCTAATAAGAATTTCAAGTTAAGTATATTTTTCTCTGACAAAGAAAAAGTTATTCTTGAATAAAAAAGTAGACGTTCGTCGTATAACAACAAAAATATTTCGTTGGACGAAAAATATATATGCTTCAACGAAAAAACAGTTTCTTGACCCAAGATTTTTACTCTTAGAGATACATAGGAAGTTGTGCAATTACTTTACAGATGGCGCTAACATATTCTTGCGTCTTTTACCACATATCACCGCTGTATAAGTTCGACGATATTGAGTGTTCGTATATTGTTTGTTTACATCTATGCATAAGTGTTTTATTTCATGGGTGACTTACAAGGATTATGAGGAAAACCAGGATTGTAGTTGAATAGCCTACACAGAGAGAACTCTATTCTTGGATATCAAGAAAAAATGTTCTTGCGTATTATATAGTGTAGCATGAAGAGGATATATTTACTATCCAAATAGTATTTTATTGTAATAAGAATTTCAATATATGTAGTTATTTCAACGGCTAGTTATTCTTCCGGTTTAAGAGTTTAGTATGTTTATGTTGAGTATATTTTGCTCTGACGAAGAAAATGTTATTCTTCTACATACCAAAAAGAGTAAGGCGTTCGTTTTAGATCAACAACAATATTTTATTGAGTGAAAAATAGACAAACAGTTTCTTGACCCAAAAGTATACGTACGTGTCGCTTAAATCAGACGTAATTCCTTTCACGCAGTTCCTTCATACTTAAAACAAGAAAACGTAATACTTGGAACATCAAGAAAATCATATTCTTACTTTGAGAATTTTATATTTTACTTGAACCTACGAAATGATCTTTCTGCGGATACAGAAACAAGTGATATTCTTCACTCAAAGATATTTGTGTTGTGATTCTTTACAAATAATGAAAAAAAAAAAATACTTACATTTTCTGGATGCGTTTGGAATCTTTGGTATAGTTCTTCAGGTGATATCTTGTGGTAGTCGATGTCCAACTCCTGTTTCAGGTCATCTAGGTCGTCCGCTTTCCTCGGTTTCTTCACTTGTTTCCTCCGTGACTAAAGAACAAAAATAAACACGTCAGACACACTCTTCCACAAAAATACACAGACATTATTCAAGTTTATGTACAGACTATTTTATCAGACAGAACGAGACCATGACCTCGCATATTTCCAAATCATAATAACTCGCTGATATCGACATACATAATCGTTTTATCCCGAGGGATTATACACGAACGTTACGTAATTTTTTTTACTCGTATATATACATAACTTTATTTTTATGTTAGACACGCATGTATCGTTTCTTTATTAGAGGTGTTAAAGTTAAAATTTATTGTTTGAAGATTAGGTAACAGGTGATATGTTTGTGTAAAGAGCGTTGCAATACGTTTTGACATAATAATTAAAATTCATAGCGGGATTTGCGAGATTTGAAAACCGAATTTCGTTATCGTTCAAGGTTATTATACCGCAGCAATAATGTATGTACTGTTTTAACATTGGAAAATAGAAAAGTGTTACCTTCAACTTTGAAATTTTGAATCCATCGTCGATTATCGGCAGAATGGAACTTTGTGACATTTTGTCACATTTTGTGACAGGGTTGTCACATAACATGTCAACAATATTTTTTTGTCCTGATGATTTGTTAGGGAATTTTTAACAAATCACTATAATTTAAAAATAATTACACTTACTTCTCTTACATATATATTTATTATTATTTCTTGTGAACTAGCTTTCTTTAAAAAGTTTACCCTCAGTTAGGAGCTGAATCAAACGAATTTGCTACAAGTCAAAGAAAGATCGATGTTGGTAAAATTTATAAAAGCTATCGTATTTGTATGAACGTTAGTTAACTTAAATTCAATAAAATTTTCAAACGAAATGAACATTTTGTTTCAAGAACTCTACGTTCCTTTTAAGTACGGAAACCTTCCTTTACTGTTTGACAATTTAGTACTTGACTTAATAAAATCGAATGTTGATTTAAAACCTACAAATTTGGATAGTAACTCTGGAATTTATATATTAAATAATAACATAATAAATTACCAACTAACAACAAATATATGATGATGCTCTTTTGTGATATGATAAGCTAAGACAAATAATACAGGATGGCGACAATAGGAAATAAAGCAAAAATTACTCGAATTGTTCGTAATATTCCAGACTAACAAATCATGCCATATATACATATATATGAAAGCAGTTTTTACAATGCTTTGTCCACATAAAATGTGAAGCGTGTACAGAACAAATAACGATAACATGTATTATATTATAAGATACGTATTCAGAAAAAAGAGCTTTATTATGTTACAAATTCTGTATTCTTTGTTCTGAATACCATCCTACCAAATAAAACAACAAATTAACGATCAAATTCCGACAAAATTACAACGCAATTTTCTCGAAATGCATCGTTAAAGTGTTGAACAACCACCAAAGTAATGTTAGTAATTCTAAACATACAAAATACCACCACATCAACAAATTCTACCTATGTACAGTTGCCAGTGTTCACCATAGACCTCGGAGTGTGCCCGTTTAGTAAAAAGAGGAAGAAGAAGAAGGAAGAGAAAAGAAATAAAACAAAAATCCTCGGAAACAGAAGAAAAAATTGCTCTTTTCGTAAATACCTTTACTCTACCATCTGCAGTTTTGTTGTCATCATAGTTCGTTGGAATTGTGGCCACTCGGTAGGAGTCGGTACGTCCGTGCTGTAACAAGCCCAACTAAACGCTACACAACATGCTTAAACATTACAAAAAAAAACATTAAAACAAACAAACAAAAAAAAAACACAAAAAATACGGGACATGACAGTTTTAGCTAGTAATGAAGATGATGATTTGAAATGAACTTGAATGAAAAAAAAACTATTAATAAACAATAAATAAACGGTGTGCTGTGTGGTGTTCAGTGTGCGTTTTTAGTGACATCTAGTGGATAGACATAAATACCGTCCAAAATACGTACACATGTCTGGGGTATGCGATTCTCGGCCAAAATCGGTGGCCAGAGGTGCCAAAAATAAACGGGACGGTCGTGTGTGTCATTGAAATCTTGCGTCTATACAAAACTGATATTGGCGGTGCGGATGGATTATGTTTTGGTTTCTAAAAGACTAAATTCTAACACTGTCAAATCAAATTACAAGAACTGAGGTTTCTATATGACAGCGCGCATATTGGAGGGAGGAGTCGATGAAAAATAAAACCAAAATCAATAATACCACGGTATGGGGTAAAAATAGATGACCTGAAAGAATTACACGCAAACCCCCTTATGCTAATAGTGACCTACCACGCGAGTAAAGCACGAACGTCTCGTTACTTTCTCGTAACGATACTACCTTCCTCAGGTATTGATTTAACACATCCAGTACTGTATAGTTGAGAAAAATGAATATACCACCAATTTTGTTACGTTAACTTTACATAAGGTCCTCAAAAATTTAGAATTTCGTGCATAAAAAAGATAATGCAGCTAAAAAATGTAATTTTTATAAGGTAATATAGTCAGAACAACAAAATATATTTGAATTTTTTTGTCGACTGTACCAAAATTAGCGTTTTAACTTTTTTGACAGCGTATGCATGGGCGCTTTTTAAATCGTTTTTAGTTTTCAAATCGTTTCCAAAACGATATGTAAACGTAGTATATAATTCGGAAAATACGAGGTCATTAGTTTCAAATATTTGGCAGCACTAACTGATTTATCCGTGCATTATTCTTGCTTTTATTAATAAAGAGAATTTGTAAATAATGAACTTGGTTATAACAACTCGATAAGTTGCCAGTTAACAATCTCTAAAATACTATTAATAATAACAATATTAAATAATAAACATCTATAACACTAGTCAACAAAATAATAAAAAAAAATGTACATTAGATGCCACTATTTTTTTCTTAAATGCCATGGCCCGCTAAACTCAAAAATCGCATTAAAAATTTTTTGAATGGATACGTTTTCGAGTTATGAATTTTTCTTTTTTTTGTTAATTTTTTTGGAGGTAGTTCGACTATTTGGAGCATATCTCGAGTTCGGAAAATCAAATCTTGTCGTTCGGTACATCAAATTAAAGCCAATTGAATCACCAATAAATGTTATTAATATTGTTTTACAATCGCTTCAGTGGTTTCAGTGCAATTGACCATAATTTGAATTTTTTTTTAGTATAAATGAAAATCGAACATTCATTTAACCGCCAGGGAAAGGTAGAAATAGTAAAAATATGCTCAGTTTCTTATTTTTTACGTAGAGTTTGCCCTTTTACGAAGAGAACAAGGTATTTACGATGAAAATCTATGAAAAAATACCGAAGTTATGATCTTTTAGTCAACGTTTCGCACTCTGTTGCAAGAGACATCTTCAGGACGGAGAGAATGAACGAGTGTGGAAGCGTGAGGGTATTTATCGTTGCTCAAAACACGTAGTGGTATATCTCAAAAAATGATATTCAGATATGTCAGTACGTGTTTCGAGCGACGTTATGTGTACCTGGCGCAGGTGCCTCCGCAGGTAGTCAAACAACTATTGGTTGGGAGGGCGGTTTGGGGTAGCTGTGATTGGCTGTGGTGGTCGTAAAAGTGGTTTCCAGCTATGATGCAAATGCCAACCGTCATCTCGATTGAGATTGGAGGGATCTTTAAAGATTTCGATCGCTTCGCGGATTCTAAGAGGATAATAACGTGATTCCCGGGAGATGATTTTTGTTTGGTCGAGAAGAATTGTTGTGTCTGTGCTCAGCAAGCGCTGAACTGGTGATCTGGCGCAGCCTTGTACAACGTTCATGTTCTGAAACCCCAACGCTGACAGAGCGCTTTATCTTATCAACGTAGACACTGCCACAAGCACATGGGATACGGTATACACCTGGAGCTAGCAGTTGAGAAGATTTCATCCTGAGAATCTTGGTGACGTCAGTGACGAGCATGGTGAGAGGTTTCACTAGGAAATGAAGACTATTGAGCGGCGCTACCAGGGATTTTGGATTGAAAAAATTATGGGCAACTATATCTGGTTCCTCATAAGAAAAACAGATTTCGACAAGAATATAAGGCGAAGCAGCAATCAAACTCACTTCTAATCTCCTTTATATTGAAAACATCACATTAAAACTAAGCACAATGAATTAAACTTGTAAACAGAGAAAAAGTAGAATTTTGGTAGTTTGGTACCTATCAATCTTAAATGACCATAACTTCGCTATTTTTGCATAGATTTTAATCGTAAATACCTTGTTCTCTTCGTAAAAGTTCAAACTCTACGCAAAAAATATCAAAACTAACTATATTTCCACGATTTCTACTTTTCACAGGTGATAGAGTAAATGTTCCATTTTCATTTTGGCCAATTTTTTTTAATATCGTGGCCTATTGCGCTAAAACTACTGAAGCGATTGAAAAAGTATATGAGTGACAATTGTTGGTGATACAATTAGCTTCAATGTTACGTGCCGGGCGACCAGATTGGACGTTCCTAACTCGAGATATGCTCCAAATAGTCGAACTACCTCCGCAAAAAAAAGAAGAAAAAAAGAAAAAAAATTGTAACTCGAAAACGTATCCATTAAAAATTTTTTATGCGATTTTTGAGTTTAGAGGGCCTTAGTATATATAAAAAAAATAGTCGCATCCAATGTACATTTTGACTGTTGACTAGTGTAATTAAATACAGTTACTTACAGGAAACGAATTTATATTCTGTAAACCTATTACGTATTATCAAATTACCAGTAACATATTGTCCTGATCATAATTTGGTCAATTAAGAAGACTTAACAAGTAGGTGTTATTATTATATTTTCTGCGAACAAGCAAAATACTATACATACACGTTCTGAGAAGGGATTCTAATTTACTTCGGAACTAACTTTATTACAGAAATTATTATTGTTATGTTTACATAACACGTAAACGATTTAAAATTTTCCATGATGACTCAATTATGGAGTCTGCTAATATATAGATATTAAATCATTAGTATCATTCCATCAGAACAGATGCTTGATAAAAAAACAAATATTTGTATTCATGTGGCGTGTAAGTATTTATTTTTTAATTTTGTGTCATTTCTCATCAAACTAAGACAATAAAATGTGATAGTTTGAATTTTGTTGAGTCTTGAAATTTTTTTCTTTAAAATGTTAGATGATTTTTTTGCAATATAAATCCAATTCTGCAAAATATAATGTTGATGGGTGAAAAATAATTACTGTTGTTTCTGTAATATACATAAGAAAACAAGAGACCAACCTCATACCAACTCATCCTCCAGTGACTATTAAATACGTATACAAATTTGCAGATCAGTGGGATGAACGTTTTAGACGCTATATGCTTTTATAGAAGCGGTTTGACAGAATCCACAGTCTTCGTCGTTGTGTTGCGAATTGTTAGATTTTGACAAACGTCAGTATCAGCACATGACATGACATTAAATGTCAGGATGACAAATGTTATTATGTCATAGAAACTGACGTCAGTTAGGGTCCAGATATGCTAGTCAGATATGTTTCAATGGCAAATGCATTATAAATAGCACTGACAGATTATTTGTATAATATAAAAAACTAAATGAAATTATCATCAAATTTAAAAACACCAAAATATGCATACAAAATAAATAAACAAAATCATTAAAAGAAAGGAAATAAACATTACCACACTTTTCGTGAACAGAATTATTATTAAATTATTATGTATTGTTAATTTATAGTGAAAAAAACATCTAAAAATTTTCATAATTACATGTCATATTTCGATTATTTAAAAACATCGTACAATAAAATAAAAATTTACTGAAATATACCAAAATCATTGCCAATTTTATACACTATACAATTTGTGCCACATAAGAAACAGAAATAGTATAAACACACACACGCTTTAAGCATGGCATAAAACGAGCAATAACACTCATAAAAATCGGCCAACAGTAAAAACAGTTGCTCCATAAATAAAACCGCCAAACCTCAGCGTTTTTTCAATTCTAGACAAAACGTTTAAAGGTTAATTATTCGTTGTACGTACGTAAAATTAGCGGTCATTGCGAAAATTCAAAGTTGGTACATTTTGTTGGAATTTAACAAAAAAAAATGTTGTATAAGCTAGAATAATAATTTTAATTGATAACGCAAGGTCGAACGAAGAAATAGGTTATACCAATATTACGACTGAGCGTGTGTTCGTTAATTTGAAATAATCTATCATAATTTTCAAAGAAGGCTACAGATTATTTGACAGTTATTTGTATAGAGATACAAGACCAAATTTTAGGTTTTGTAGTAGGTCATTTTTTTATGTTCTGCCTCAATGCATATCATTTATTGCTGTTGTAATGTAAAATCAGTGCTGTGAATGAGTCGTTTCGATTGGCATGCACTTTCTAAGGTTGTTGTACTTGCTTGCATGCGTCAGTGTGTTGTGGACTTTGTCCTTCAGGCAAATCGCCTGGAATGGAATGTCTACTGCCGATCTGACCCTGACGTTTATCGCAAATAGGTTGAGACCTAAAGACGTTGGGACAGCTTACTGCACAACATTGTGTAATATGATAAAGTTACCTTTTAGCAAGAAGGTAGAGAAATAATTATAAATTGGGAATATTCATTTTTCTTTTATCGTGGCCACTAGCGTTGTGGTTTTTGCTACAGAGGAAGTCTTGATAAGTATAATAAAAATATAATCGCATTTTGTGGTGTTCATAACACACTGGTGTGTTTTCATTTTTTCATTTTTCATTTCTGTCATTTATTAATCATTTATATACCTATGAATTCCAGGAATTTCCATAGCAATATAATATAAGGAAATACTAATCTCTTCCAAGGTAAGTATAACACTACACGATTAAATTAACACCAAATTTGCGATGTATACTTTTTTCATTCGCGACTTCAAAGCATTTCGCACAAAAAAAATGCCAAAACCGATCAGAATAATGACCCAAATAGAATTTCTATAAACAGATAAATAAACACTCAGCAAATAAATTGTGTAAATCTGTCCCATTTAACACAGCATGGAAGGTGTAAAAACTCATGGTTCGACTCGGTGTAGGTCGGATTTTTCCAGTTGTTGGCAGTTGCAACCTGTAGAACTGGTGTTGTAGCAGATCCATTCAGAAAATAGGCCGGCTTACAGAGAAATAGCATCAAATCATAAGCTTTGCATACGTAAACGGTATGCAATTATATATCAACACATCAAAATACATGTTTGATATTGGACAATAAGTAAAATAATTTTGTATTATGTTTATGATGCATTAAATATTAATTTAGTGTTAAAATTGGGTGCTTATTTTCCAATAAATACGAAATGAAATATCAAAGTAATACAATTTAAATGGCATCTTACTTCGAAATGAGTTTAACGGCGTGTCTGGAAAATATGGGTTTACTGACATTTTTGGTTAAAAATAATTTTAAGGTTATGTTACTGTCACCGAAATACATATCAAAATCTGTTCTTCACACAGAGTACTATGTACTTTCAAATGTTAAAAACAAAAAAGTCTAAAAAACTTTAAACCAGACCAGTTTTGTTGTTGTTTGTGTTACTTAAATTTTCTGACGTTTGTGTTTGACGTTTAATATGTCAATTCCTAAAGTGTATAGCCAACATAAATTTCAGAAAAAAAAATAAATCATACCGTGATCATAGCACATTAGATGTTTTGTTGTTTGTGTTACTTAAATTTTCTGACGTTTGTGTTTGACGTAATATGTCAATTCCTAAAGTGTATAGCCAACATAAATTTCAGAAAAAAATTAAATTATACCGTGATCATAGCACATTAGATGTTTTGTTGTTTGTGTTACTTAAATTTTCTGACGTTTGTGTTTGACGTTTAATATGTCAATTCCTAAAGTGTATAGCCAACATAAATTTCAGAAAAAAAAATAAATCATACCGTGATCATAGCACATTAGATGTTTTGTTGTTTGTGTTACTTAAATTTTCTGACGTTTGTGTTTGACGTAATATGTCAATTCCTAAAGTGTATAGCCAACATAAATTTCAGAAAAAAATTAAATTATACCGTGATCATAGCACATTAGATGTTTTGTTGTTTGTGTTACTTAAATTTTCTGACGTTTGTGTTTGACGTTTAATATGTCAATTCCTAAAGTGTATAGCCAACATAAATTTCAGAAAAAAATTAAATTATACCGTGATCATAGCACATTAGATGTTTTGTTGTTTCTCTTACTTAAATTTTCTGACGTTTGTGTTTGACGTTTAATATGTCAATTCCTAAAGTGTATAGCCAACATAAATTTCAGAAAAAAATTAAATCATACCGTGATCATAGCACATTAGATGTTTTGTTGTTTGTCTTATTTAAATTTTCTGACGTTTGTGTTTGACGTTTAATATGTCAATTCCTAAAGTGTATAGCCAACATAAATTTCAGAAAAAAATTAAATCATACCGTGATCATAGCACATTAGATGTTTTGTTGTTTGTCTTATTTAAATTTTCTGACGTTTGTGTTTGACGTTTAATATGTCAATTCCTAAAGTGTATAGCCAACATAAATTTCAGAAAAAAATTAAATCATACCGTGATCATAGCACATTAGATGTTGTTGTTTGTCTTACTTAAATTTTCTGACGTTTGTGTTTGACGTTTAATATGTCAATTCCTAAAGTATATAGCCAACATAAATTTCAGAAAAAAATTAAATCATACCGTGATCATAGCACATTAGATGTTGTTGTTTGTCTTACTTAAATTTTCTGACGTTTGTGTTTGACGTCTAATATGTCAATTCCTAAAGTGTATAGCCAACATAAATTTCAGAAAAAAATTAAATCATACCGTGATCATAGCACATTAGATGTTTTGTTGTTTGTCTTATTTAAATTTTCTGACGTTTGTGTTTGACGTTTAATATGTCAATTCCTAAAGTGTATAGCCAACATAAATTTCAGAAAAAAATTAAATCATACCGTGATCATAGCACATTAGATGTTGTTGTTTGTCTTACTTAAATTTTCTGACGTTTGTGTTTGACGTCTAATATGTCAATTCCTAAAGTGTATAGCCAACATAAATTTCAGAAAAAAATTAAATCATACCGTGATCATAGCACATTAGATGTTTTGTTGTTTGTCTTATTTAAATTTTCTGACGTTTGTGTTTGACGTTTAATATGTCAATTCCTAAAGTGTATAGCCAACATAAATTTCAGAAAAAAATTAAATCATACCGTGATCATAGCACATTAGATGTTGTTGTTTGTCTTACTTAAATTTTCTGACGTTTGTGTTTGACGTTTAATATGTCAATTCCTAAAGTATATAGCCAACATAAATTTCAGAAAAAAATTAAATCATACCGTGATCATAGCACATTAGATGTTGTTGTTTGTCTTACTTAAATTTTCTGACGTTTGTGTTTGACGTTTAATATGTCAATTCCTAAAGTGTATAGCCAACATAAATTTCAGAAAAAAATTAAATCATACCGTGATCATAGCACATTAGATGTTTTGTTGTTTGTCTTATTTAAATTTTCTGACGTTTGTGTTTGACGTTTAATATGTCAATTCCTAAAGTGTATAGCCAACATAAATTTCAGAAAAAAATTAAATCATACCGTGATCATAGCACATTAGATGTTGTTGTTTGTCTTACTTAAATTTTCTGACGTTTGTGTTTGACGTTTAATATGTCAATTCCTAAAGTATATAGCCAACATAAATTTCAGAAAAAAATTAAATCATACCGTGATCATAGCACATTAGATGTTGTTGTTTGTCTTACTTAAATTTTCTGACGTTTGTGTTTGACGTCTAATATGTCAATTCCTAAAGTGTATAGCCAACATAAATTTCAGAAAAAAATTAAATCAGCGTGATCATAGCACATTAGATGTATTTTTATACCATAATATACTGTATTAGTTGTGTATTGTTGTTAATAGTTAATTATCCTGATCCAGTTGCAATTAAAAATTTCTGTTACAAGGTTTTTACTTGGGGTCAATGTCATGCTAGAATGTACTACATACTTATATAGTGAAATACCTAATTAGTTTATATAAAAATAATAAGTCCAGTTTGACAGTGACAGTAGACGTATAAAAAATATCTGGGGTGGCCCTCACCCAACTTTCCAACTACATTATTGGCACAATGAAGTGTCTGAACACTTTTGCAATTATTCAATTTCGTGAAGCCACAGCCACTCTGGACTTCAACCTAACGTCAGTCATAGAATAACACAATGTCATGTCAGTGACACTGACGTTTATCAAAATCTGTCAATTCGCAACACAGTGACAAAGCATTGTATCAAACTGCTTCTATAAATGCTTATAGCGCCTAAATACCAATGATTTGTGAACTAGTATACATATTCAAACTCACTAGAGGATGAGCTGGTATCAATTTGGTCAAAATCGGATGAATCCCTAAGAAGACGCATGCAACATTTGCCACTTTCGGTTGGCAGATTATGACCAAAAACAATCTAGTTCGTCCCTTGGTTAATTCTAAATAGATATACCAAATTTCAGTCCAATCCGTTGTACCGTTTGGGCACTAACATGTGTTAAAATTAATTGACAACACTGCCTGTATTCAAACAAATTGTTGTTGTCATATGCTTTTACCAAACAAATATTATCTTTCTTGTGCAAACATTTTCTGTGTACGTATTTTACATTTCCAATTTGCAATAATATTTCCCCAAAACTCCATAACAAACGCAACTGTTCACACATTGTGTAGTATATAGGTATAGTATGTTAACTAAAATTCGATGAAGCGAGTCCGAAAATAACCAATATCTACAAAATATTAATAATTATTAACTCCGCCCGTAAAATATTGAAAGTTTACGACGCGAGGCAATCCATTATTTAAAATACATACTTGCTGCAACCTTGGTCTCTCTAAAAATACCCCGCAACCTAATTCCCCAAGTCGCCGTCGTGACGTCGACGTCGTTTCGCGCACAATTTCATAACCCTTACATCATAATTTTCAAACATTCAAACATCCCGCCACAATCTTACTCAACTTACATAACCTAACATAACTAAGCATCAGACTCATACGCTATTCCGTTGGGATCGGTAATATCGTGCATTGATTCAACCGACCAAGCAACGCCCGCCGCCAACTTGATGGCAACTCTCCTCTTCTGTTATGCATGCGGTAATCATCAAAGTGACCTTGACACCGGGGGATTTAAATACAACCAAACCGGTTGTATAATGTTCTAGTACACAGAGCCTGTATACTATAATACACAATACAGACTAGGTACCTACGAGCCAAACGCTATATTTCACTGTGAATTGTATTCGAGTGAAAACAGATTGCGTGTTTTTCCACTGGAAATATATAGATCTTGAATTGTACCCATTGTTTCATTGTTGTTTATATTTGCGGAGTGCTATTCATGGAAGCAATAGAAAAGCAGTGAACCGATCTAATAAGGCAATCCAGTTAGTAATCCGGTTAGACAAGACAACCCAAAGAACTGAACTAAACCTAAATACATAACATACATTATATCTTAAGCAAAACATATTACAGTTTTTAGTAGAATAAACTAGCTCTGTGTATAAGTCAAAATTTTCGATTTTAGTTATTGGGCATTCTAGAAATATGTGGTTAAGGCTTCCCACCTGTCCACATTCGCAATATGGACATTTTAGGATACATTTTAGGTTATCTGCTATCTGTTACTGTTGTTACGAATGTCCGTCAGGGGGCGTTTCGGGTTTGACGTTACTGTGGTAATAGCAGCAAAACACGGGTCGACAAAAATCGATTTTTTGGATCGAAAATTGTTTTTAAGGCCGTTTTTTTGCTCAAAACTCTTTGCGAAGGGTATTTAGAGGGATCTTATCGTAAGACATGAGAGCGAGCGGCTTTTATAAGGCCGGCAGGAACGGATAAAAAATGTAAATTTTTGAAGTTCATCGATCCGCTTGTCGGAATTTCTAGACGTCACGTGACATTTTCTCGAGGTTCGCCTTCACCCGAAGAGGTGCAAAAACGTGATTTTTTTTCAAAATTGACGCATTTAATTTACAAAATATCGAGCAGTCCACGCGGAATTGTGTCCTTTTTTCAATTCGAGCGTCAAAAGTAATATCGAAAAGCCCAATTTTGCACCTACTCGATCGCAAATGTCGGCCAAAATGGGCGATTCCGCTGAACGCGCCCTACACTTGAAAGTTCGCAATTAGTATAGGTAGACTAGCTCTGTGTATAAGTCAAAATTTTCGATTTTAGTTATTGGGCATTCTAGAAATATGTGGTTAAGGCTTCCCACCTGTCCACATTCGCAATATGGACATTTTAGGATACATTTTAGGTTATCTGCTATCTGTTACTGTTGTTACGAATGTCCGGCAGGGGGCGTTTCGGGTTTGACGTTACCGTGGTAATAGCAGCAAAACACGGGTCGACAAAAATCGATTTTTTGGATCGAAAATTGTTTTTAAGGCCGTTTTTTGCTCAAAACTCTTTGCGAAGGGTATTTAGAGGGATCTTATCGTAAGACATGAGAGCGAGCGGCTTTTATAAGGTCGGCAGGAACGGATAAAAAATGTAAATTTTTGACGTTCATCGATCCGCTTGTCGGAATTTCTAGACGTCACGTGACATTTTCTCGAGGTTCGCCTTCACCCGAAGAGGTGCAAAAACGTGATTTTTTTTTCAAAATTGACGCATTTAATTTACAAAATATCGCGCAGTCCACGCGGAATTGTGCCCTTTTTTTCAATTCGAGCGTCAAAAGTAATATCGAAAAGCCCAATTTTGCAGCTACTCGATCGCAAATGTCGACGAAAATGGGCGATTCCGCTGAACGCGCCCTACACTTGAAAGTTCGTAATTAGTATAGGTAGATAGTCGATTAAATTAAAACGCTCCACCCAAGAAACAGCAAAGGAAAGGACTACAAAAATATTCCAAATAGAAGAAAACCAAACTAGCAGGTAGAAGATTGAACAGGATATCTAGACAAAATCCAATCAATTTAAAGAGTTTCAGGCAGATGCATTATAACATTTAACATAAACGTTGAAGTTAACGACCAGTTTTTAGATGTTTTTTTTTATCACGATTTTGACCAATACTCCAAATGCTTAAGATGATATTTTATTAATTCTTAGATAAGATTAGAATGTATAATAATAAATATTCTGTCTAATATTTTCATTAGAAGGTTCTATATCGCATTCAAGAATAAACATCTTAATTTTGTTGGTCAAAATGTGGCCAAGATTAAGCAATGTTAGGTCCATAAGTTATCAAAATATTGTATATATATGTGTATGTATTATGTGAACACGACAGCTTCCAAACGGAACAACGGATCGGGTTGAAATTTGGTATACCACTTTAGAATTACCAGGACACAAAATGGATTGTTTTAGGTGACAATCTGACAACCGGAAGTGGCAAATATTATACAAACAATACAATTACTTGCGTCTTCTGTGAGATTCATCCAATTCTGACAATAGTGATACCAGAACATCCTCCAGTGACTTTAAATATGTAAATATGTATCCTTTTTTAGGTTTTTACTTTATCATACGTAGTATGACAGTTACATAGTTCCATGAAGTATTTTTTTATGAACCAAAATGCACAAAAGTCAAGACACTTTTGGACTACATCTCCTAAATCCTAAATGTTATATAGTGCGTCTGCGCAAAAACCCCTACATTTTAATTTCTTCCTTAGAAGAAAAAATCCCACATCAACCCTGAGGTTTCTTTTTCTTTCAGTCTAAACCTCGAAGAACACAGAAATCAAATTAAAACACGACTTAAACATAATTTCTTTAGGTTGCACAAGAAGCGCTAATGGACTCTAATTAAATCGTTTAAACGTTGTGTCACCGCGTTCTGACGTCACTAAAAACGCTAACTAAAAACTCATCAAAGCGAAAGTTGGTGGCCACCACTCGGAAACAGAACTTTCGCGATAACAACAAAATAATCGCACAATTCAAAGAATAACACAATTCTAAGATAAAGCTAGAAACCGGTAAACAATTTATGCCTAACTTCAAGGCTATCGCATGAGTAATAGAAGATTCTTGGGAGTTGAGTTCTATAGATTTGTTACTGCGAATTATGTCAATACCTAATAATAAGACAGGTAGGCAAGTACATAATACACCTGCTAACCATTATAAGGCCAGGTAGGGTGAAAGAAAATATCCCCTAGGGATGTAAAATGGGGTCAGATGAGGGTAGGCGTGGCCCTTGCCGGAAGATTTGACAGGTAGAATGACTGGTACAAGACTTTTCCACTTTTACTTGGTCTTTTCTATTACATAACCTTAAAACAAGTAATGGATAATGGATAACGAGTAATTTCAACCGAAAAATACTTTGGTTAGGGTTAAAACACTTAAAACACAAAAAACGGCGAGTGACGCGCTGATTTGAAGAGGTTATGTTGAAAATAAGAGTGATAAAGAATCATACGGTGCTGATAAGATATAGGTTATGCGCGATTTGTTAAAATGACACGAAGTGACACACAGGGCGAGAGGCGGAGGGAGAAGAGCTCGGAATGCATAAATTATGAGAGTAGGAACGGAATAATCTATACGCGGTTGTTGCAAAATAGGTCGAATATCGATTTTGAGATTTCTTGGGGGATTTTCACGTTTCCCAACCGTGGAAATCGCCGTTTCGACGGAAGAATCGATTTACGTTGTGGAAAGTGTACGTTTAGGTGTGTCAGGTTGTAAGGTGGGGATACTATAGCGTGGTCCGTTATGCGTTTTGTTGTATCGTATCTAGTAGAAGCACACTTTGTAACTTTGCCAGGGGATCGATATTCTTATATAAATTCTGACATTTATGTTCGTAATAAAAAAAGGGGTTATCACTATTGGTAACACAGCACACCGGTGGGTTGGCACTACTAGTATTTTTTGCCGATGCATATTAAAAATTTCGTGAGTGTGTTTTGTTCGACATACCTCCCCCATTTCCGTGTGTTTAGCCTGGCGGTCGCTTTATAGGTCCAAGCTGGGCGTTGTGTCGCTGTTAAATATGCAGAAACTTCATATAACACTGATAAAACGTTCGTTATTCCTTGTGTAGTCTTTCTTAGTTTTATTGGTTACACACCGCCTGTCAGTCGGGAGACTTGCACGGCACGCTCTATCACGGGCGCGGACCTACTGGAGCGATCCGATGCGCGGTCGCGGATGGTATTGAGCTCTGACGTCATACTGCGGACCGGCGCTGAGGTAGCGGGGTGGGGGAAGGCTCTTTCTGACTACTTGCTGACTACAACCGTCCGTCAAGGGATGATCCCGTGTAGGTACCGGGTTGTGTGTCTACTTGCGGTAATTTCGAGTCTTATTACGTGGATTTGCTTTGATTTTGACGGGGTCGGCAAATAAACAAGGTGTTTCAGAGGGAAAATGGCGGCCGAACCGGTTAGAAGTGTTCGGCCTTCGACCGTTGTGGCGAAGGCTCGAAGAGGGGTGAAAACCGGACCGGTAGTCAGGAGTGACGTAATCGTTTAGATGCTTGGCGTTGCGATCAATCATCTCGTCGATTCTGTCTGTATTTCTAGCGGGGAGCAAACATTTCTAAATTTATATTACTTTTGATTATTTGTCTTACAATGCGTTTTATGGAATTAAATTCTTGCTAGTTATAACCATTCCTAACTGCTTTTAGGGAACAAAATTCTTTCCAATTATAAAATATTTGTCTGTTCTAAGACAGTTTATAAAATACAACAATTCTGTAGAGTTACCACTTAGGTCTTTAATTTAATCATTATTTTATTGTTTATTATTTGGATTATAATCAAGGTAGCATGTCGAAAAACACAATAAAAATTTATGGTGGACTCATTAGATTATTTTATCCACGGAAATCTTTAATAAAGACTACAAACTTATTCCCAAATGAAGAGAAACTCGCTTTTTATATCTCAGCTTATATAAGGCCAAACTAAGCCAACGTGTGCTAGAGACTGGCAGCGCCATCTCCCCGCCAGTATTAGACACAGCAATAACACTAGTCAACAAAATAATAAAAAAAATGTACATTAGATGCCACTATTTTTTTTTTAGATACCATGGCCCGCTAAACTCAAAAATCGCATTAAAAATTTTTTGAATGGATACGTTTTCGAGTTATGAATTTTTCTTTTTTTTGTTTCTTTTTTTTTTGGAGGTAGTTCGGCTATTTGGAGCATATCTCGAGTTCGGAACATCAAATCTGGTCGTTCTGTACATCAAATTAAAGCCAATTGAATCACCAATAAATGTTATTAATATTGTTTTATAATCGCTTCAGTGGTTTCAGTGTAATTGACCATAATTTGAATTTTTTTTTAGTATAAATGAAAATCGAACATTCATTTAACCGCCAGGGAAAGGTAGAAATAGTAAAAATATGCTCAGTTTCTTATTTTTTACGTAGAGTTTACGCTTTTACGAAGAGAACAAGGTATTTACGATGAAAATCTATGAAAAAATACCGAAGTTATGATCAATTATGACCAATGGGTACGAAACTACCAAAATTCGGCCTTTTCTCTCTTTTGTATTTTTCTTCATTTATAGCAGTTTAAATGCATGGTAGAGGTCGGATCCATTCGGAAGACGAGTACGTCACGTGATTCGCACCAAGATGCGCATCTTTTAGTCAACGTTTCGCACTCTGTTGCAAGAGGCATCTTCAGGACGGAGAGAATGAACGTGTGGAAGGGTGAGGGTATTTATCGTTGCTCAAGTAGTGGCATATCTCACCAAAAAATGATATTCAGATATGTCAGTACGTGTTTCGATCGACGTTATATGTACCTGGCGCAGGTGCCTGCGCAGGTAGTCAAACAACTATTGGTTGGGAGGGCGGTTTGGGGTAGCTGTGATTGGCTGTGGTGGTCGTAAAAGTGGTTTCCAGCTATGATGCAAATGCCAACCGTCATCTCGATTGAGATTGGAGGGATCTTTAAAGATTTCGATCGCTTCGCGGATTCTACGAGGATAATAACGTGATTCCCGGGAGATGATTTTTGTTTGGTCGAGAAGAATTGTTGTGTCTGTGCTCAGCAAGCGCTGAACTGGTGATCTGGCGCAGCCTTGTACAACGTTCATGTTCTGAAACCCCAACGCTGACAGAGCGCTTTATCTCATCAATGTAGACACTGCCACAAGCACATGGGATACGGTATACACCTGAAGCTAGCAGTTGAGAAGATTTCATCCTGAGAATCTTGGTGACGTCAGTGACGAGCATGGTGAGAGGTTTCACTAGGAAATGAAGACTATTGAGCGGCGCTACCAGGGCTTTTGGATTGAAAAAATGATGGGCAACTATATCTGGTTCCTCATAAGAAAAACAGATATCGACAAGAATATAAGGCGAAGCAGCAATCAAACTCACTTCTAATCTCATTTATATTGAAAACATCACATTAAAAATAAGCACAATGAATTAAACTTGTAAACAGAGAAAAAGTAGAATTTTGGTAGTTTGGTACCTATCAATCTTAAATGACCATAACTTCGCTATTTTTGCATAGATTTTTATCGTAAATACCTTGTTCTCTTCGTAAAAGTTCAAACTCTACGTAAAAAATGTTAAACTAACTATATTTCCACGATTTCTACTTTTCACAGGTGATAGAGTAAATGTTCCATTTTCATTTTGGCCAAATTTTTATAATATTGTGGCCTATTGCGCTAAAACTACTGAAGCGATTGAAAAACTATATGAGTGACAATTGTTGGTGATACAATTAGCTTCAATTTTATGTGCCGAGCGACCAGATTGGACGTTCCTAACTCGAGATATGCTCCAAATAGTCGAACTACCTCCGAAAAAAAACAAAAAAAAAGTTCTTGATTCAAACACATAATCTTTTCACTCAAATCTATATGTTTTTCTCTTCCAAATAATTTCAAATAGAAAACTTATTTACCTCAAGACCGATCTTTATTTCAAATAAATCCAGATTTATTTCATTCAAACGTCTTTCTGCAATTAAACCTTTGAACTGTGCAGTTGATGGCCTGTGCAGTAGAAACTGCACAGTTGCTGCACTTTTCTCAGTGTCTGAATGTATTTCAATAAATCAGTTATGGCAATACATAATTTACATCGACAATGGTTTATATGAATAAATGATATTATGTTATTCCAAATACAAATCATTTATAATAATTATTTCCAAATATTCCCCACTTAAGAATCTTAAAATATATACGTTATATCACAATGGATATAGAAAATAGAAACACTTATTAGAAATAACTTTACACCGTATCACCAGATAACCCAATAATTACAAATTGAATTGAAATTGAGATCTACGCATTCTGGTATCGAAATTGACGTCCTAGGTTGTTGCAAATGGCGAATGATGGCGACATTGTGCAATCTGTGACACTTCATTCTACACTCGACTTTTACAATATAAAGTATTTATTAACTCAAGTAGGATTTTATCACGAGCGTAGCAATTAGCAAGCGAGTTTACTACAAAATCATTGTCTCCACAAGTGAACACCTAGATTGCAAAACGACCTTATTCTTATCTTATTAATTGGAGTTTTATTCTAATATCTTCGAGTGATTCTTTTATTTACTTAAATGTTTATTTATAGAAGAATTTCAAGTACAACTTGTTGAATACAACAAGACCACCAACTCTCTGTATGAATTTTATATGTCATCAAAATATTCTTTTAAGAAATTCCTGTTTTTACCACCATTTATCCTTTGTCATAGTCAGTTATATTCAAACCAAACAAAAAAATGTTTATTATCCTATTTTTATCCTTTGTTTTTGTAGACAGTGTTAAATCGATTAGCAAACAAACTAAAGTAACCGAATTGAAGCAGTTAGAAGTTGGTTGTGCCAACATAACCATCTGAAATCTGGAAAATCCAGTACTCTCTAAAACGAGTGGGATAGGGGCCGCTAATATTAGAAAATCTACGATGGTAGTCTAGTTATTATTAAAAAGGTTCGCAGTCATAGTTTCGTCAGGACTCAGGAGTATACTCCTCTGACGTAGATGCTGTCTGGTTGTGGGAATTTTTATTTTTGTTAGGGACGTCACCGTACTTGTACGTGGCGGAGATTTGTGAAATTGTTTGCAATTATTTTTGTATTGACAGAACTTGTGGTATATTGCGTTTGAATATGTTTGTATGGTTATTAGCAAGTCTTTATTTATCAAAGACTTGCTAATAAACACCAATAACCAATCTTTGAACTAACTTTTTAAAATATAACATGTTACTCTACAACTTGCTGCTGCTTTTTTATCGGGTCAGCAAAATTGATATACTAAATATCCCTGTTTTCTTTGTCTGTGGGGCAGTCGTGCAAAAAATGAACATTGGGATAGGAAAAACTGGCCGTCGAGAATAAATATGACCGTAGGAAAAGCTAACATCGTTGATGAACCACTGATGAAGGCGAGAACAAATAATTCTTCCACCAATACATATTAAATTTGGGTTTATTAAACAGTTTGTGAAAGCTTTATATAAGAATGGTGTTTGTTCCAAATATATTTGTTAATCATTTCCTGGCCTTAATACAGGAACCTTAGTTATCTTAGATGGACCACAAATCACATGACTTAGGTTGAACTGGAAGCATGGACAAGCTTTGTATCAGTTATTGAAATTTTTTTGGGAAAGAACCAAGCTGAACAATATTAACAATATTGACAAAATGCTTCAACATTTTGAAAAACTAATATGAGTACCAAGTTACATTATTTTCATAGTCATTTAGATAAATTTTCTGACAATCTGGGTGATTGCAGTGAAGAACAACAGCAACGGTTTTACCAGTATATCAAGATAAGAGAGGAAAGATATGAAGGCCGATGGTAATACCATATGATGGCAGACTACTGCTGGGCCTTAGAAAGGGACTGTCTGAACAAAAATACAATAAAAAACCATACACAACACGTTTTCTTAATTTAAATTTGTACTTTCATAGTTCTTTTATTATTAACTTCAGAATTGTGTAATACGATCATGCTTTCGACTTAGCAGGTTAACACTTTATGCCGACGGTAATTTATAGCTTTAAAGATTAAAAAAGTTGTTTAAGATCAAAATTTGGAGATTTGTTTGGGTAGATTTATTGAGGTAAACAGATTTCTAAGATGCTGTTCACCAACATGGGCTACAGAATTCGGTCCACTGATTATAAACGTGTTTTTTTTTCAATTGCTTTCGTTTCAGGACATCATTTGTCAAGGTTGCTGACTTACCCCCTGACTTTTGAAATAACTGAGGGTAATTACATTTGACACCTAGCAAACTTTTTATTTAAAAAAATACAATATATAAAACCCTATGTATTAGCAATGAAGGGTTATTGTATAATTGTTCTTTGGCAAAAGTAATTCAGGTAGTTTTGTTGTGTAATATTGAAGAACTCTTCCTATTATAAGAATGTTTGCTTTTGCTTTGAAACAAGCAAACAAGCAGTACCTACCAATAGAACTATTTTACAACATTAATATATCAAACCTAACTATAACCACTCGTAAAAAGAACATAGAAGTTGTGGTGTCGATCACTATCATAGGTCATTACAGCAATTTGTCTCCGTCTCTTTTTTATTCATTGAAATATCGCACTCACGATGATTTTATCGATAAGGGCGTTACAAGAGTCTTACGTAAGTACCAAGTACATCATAGTCGTACACCATCATCGCACCATATCGCTCGAACTGATTGTCTCGGTTATTCTGAATCAGTTGCACGACCGATAAGATCTCACTCGTGTCTGTTCTGATAACAGTATACAGGTATTGGAGTGATTTGTTCGAAACGCGTCAACAATTACGCTATCGATCGAAGTTGCGTCAAATTGTATCCAACGAAATGGAAAAAATTGTCTAATAATAAAATACATGCGTCTTCGATTGATCTGATTATTAGGAATTCTGATATAAATAGGAATTCATTTGTTATCAAGGTTAATTTGTGGAGTATTAGACGTTAGACTCACTAAAAGTGGCTTCAAGTTACAAATTTCGTTTTTTAAGGGCGCCCTACACGAGCGGGGTTTCCTCAATGTTTGGCCCGAACAGTACAATCCTTGAGGAATTTCCCAACGTGTATGGGACTTCCTTCAGTTGAGATGAATAATATATGTACTTATTTCTTTAATAGAATTATGTACTTTAATGTAACACAGTCTGTAACATAGATGTCAAAAGCCTGATAGATATCAAAATTAAAGAAAAACAAAATGAATTGAGTAAATAACAAATTAAACACACCTAACAGGTGAGGTACTCTACCGTTAAAGAACGTATTGCGTTCAGGTCAGCTAAAAATATCAAAAAACATTTTTTGCAATTAATATCTAGCCATAAGTATCGAAGATACTTATAAATAGGGTCCAGATTTCACAAGACTCTTGGCACACTTGCGCCAATTCACCGTATTTTTGGCCAAAACATACGGCAGGCGACACGCACGTACGTCGCAGCTGTATCCATTGCGCATTTTTTCGCTTAAAAATTTGTCGCATCCGGTGAAAGATACTTTTTTAATTAATTAGGACAGAAATAATCACATGGCAGATTTTGCTTTTTTTATAAAAAACAAAATTTTTGATATTTGATGTTTGTTTCAGTAATATTTACGCAAATTATGCCTGCTTATGCAACTAAAAGTGCAATTGTTATTTCTGTTTGAACTACTGTTAGTTTGACATAATTTCTGACCAATTTTATGGATAGTTTTTCATTTAGAACTATTTCTATTCTGACTAAATGAGTAATGGATTGAGTCCCATAAGATAACACAGCTTTTGAAGGCAGTATAAATGATGCAATTCTTGGCAATAGGTATAGGGCTAAGGTCATGTAATAGAACATCCGCTATGGTACACTGGATGCGTAATAAACATCTAAAATTAGCGAAACGAAAGGCCTATAAATTAGGCACATGAATGGTGCACATCACCATGATTTTCTGTCTATTATACACAGCGAGAACTCTATTCTTGGATATCAAGAGAAATTATTCTTGCGTATATGGTGTAGCATGAAGAGATTTCTTTTTTCTATCCAAATAACAATTTATTCTAATAAGAATTTCAATATAGTTGTTTCAACGGTTAGTTAGTCTTACGATTTAAGAATTTAGTATGTTTATGTTAAGTATATTTTTCTCTGACGAAGAAAAAGTAAGTCTTCAATAAAATAGTAGACGTTCGTCTTACATCAACAAAAATATTTCGTTGGACGAAAAATACATATGCTTCAATGAAAAGACAGTTTCGTGACCCAAGATTCCTACTCTGAGAGATACATAGAAAGTTGTGCCAGTACTTTACAGATGGCGCTAACAGTTTCTCGTTAGTATGTTTATGTTAAGTATATTTTTCTCTGACGAAGAAAAAGTTATTCTTCTATAAAAAAGTAGACGTTCCTCTTACAACAACAAAAATATTTTGTTGGACGAAAAATATATATGCTTCAATGAAAAAACAGTTTCTTGACCCAACATTCTCACTTTGAGAGATACATAGAAAGTTGTGCTATTACTTTACAGATGGCGCTAACAGTTTCTCGCGTCTTTTGCCACATATCACCCCTATATAAGTTCAACGATATTGAGTATTCGTATATTGCTTGTTTACATCTATGCATAAGTGTTTTATTCATGGAAGATTTACAAAGAGGAAGACCAGGATTGTAGTGAGAACAGCTTACACAGAGACAACTATATTCTTGGATATAAAGAATATAGTGTATATAGTGTAGCATGAAGAGGATATTTTTGCTATCCAAATAATATTTTATTGTAATAAGAATTTCAGTATATGTTATAGTTATTTCAATGGTTAGTTTTTCTTTCGGTTTAAGAGTTTAGTATGTTTATGTTGAATATATTTTGCTCTGACGAAGAAAATGTTGTTCTTCTACATATAAAAAGAGTAAGACGTTCGTTTTACATCAACAACAATATTTTGTTGGGTGAAAAATATACATGCTTTAACGAATAAACAGTTTCTTGAACAAGTGATATTCTTCACTCAAGATATTCGTGTCGTGTTGTATCGAATAAATTTTTCCCTCTCTGTGTAGTTCACGCTAACAAACCTTCATCACAAGTGTTCACCACACGTCAGTTAAATTTGTGTCAATGTCAAATGTCTTATCTGAGTATTGTCGATAAAATCATTGAGAATATTTCTTGATAAAATAGATTAAAGTAACATTATACAATAATATAATGGTACTCGAAGTAGTTTGAAGGTTTTGTTCGACGTCTGTAACAGTGTATATTTCGATATCGGTGTTCCAGGGGCGGATGAAACTTTGAAAAAGTTAGAAAAAGTGGTGCGTCCACATGGAAAGGCTTTTAACTCGCGTTTTCTTTACGAGGGAAGTTTTATAGGGCGTATATCTCGCGGTATACGTAATATGGAAAGTTCTATCATACTTCGGTAATGGCTCATACATATTTTTATGTCGCACTAAACTGACTTTCAACTAGAAAAACTTCGTATGATAGAATTTTATACAAAGTATGTATGAAATGTTATTAGGGTTTTTATATTCTATATTCCAGATGATTTCTATAACCAAGATTTAGTTTTTTAATCAAAGTTTACTCCGAGAAACCTAAACACAGAGAAATAATTTTTTGAATAAAACGAATTCGCTTCAAGTCAAAGAAAGATCGATGTTCAATAGTGTTCAATAGTGACACACAAGGCTTTGGTTGCCCCAAAGAAATTATTTCTTTGGTAAAATTTATTAAATTCAAAGCTATCGTATTTATATGAACGTTAATTAACTTAAATCTAATAACAAAATATGTTCAAACAAAATGTACAAATTGTTTCAAGAACTCTACGTTCTTTTGACAAGTTTGACAATTTAGTAGGTACTTGTGCGTAGAGACTGTCAGTGCCATCTCCTCGCCAATAGACATAGCAATAATTTTTAATAAAACCACTTTTTTATTCCAACACATAATCTTTTTACTCAAATCTATTATCTTTCTCTTCCAAATAATTTCAAATAGAATATTTAGATCTTTATTTCAAATAAAACCAGATTTATTTCATTCAAACGTATTTCTGCAATTAAACCCAAACAATTTAAAAATATTTACTTGTTTCAAACATATATTCATACATTTCTTTTCTCTCAGTGTAGTCGGAAAGTAAAAAGGATGTAGCAGTCTTGGAAAGGAACGGAAATAAAATTTTTCTACTTTGCATTCACAATGCACACATTGTAACACTGTTTTCGGTGTTACAATTAGCAAATTGTAACACCGTTTTTAGTAACTTTTTTCTAAGATTGGTGACATTGATATCAAATGCATGTCAAACGAAAATACACATAACCACAAAAGTAAGCACAAACTGATTTTTTAGAATCGCACAAACTGCGAAGTATGTACCTAATATACTTCTAAATTTTTATAAAATTAATGACGCAAAGTAGAAAAAATAGTATATTACACTCGTTTTATAAGACATATTGGCGCATTCGTTCATTTGGGGCACTCGTCGCTGGCGCTCCTCGTGCCCTAAACAACTCATGCGCCAATTTGACGTCTTATAAAACTTGTATAATAATATACTATTATAGCATCATTTGATAACACTAAAGGTGACAATAACAATCCGTATCAATTTCTACAAATCACAAATCCTCCTATCATAAAACATGCAATATAAATTGCATTCTAGTGAGATAGTTTCGCTGTTCAGCACTTAATAAAAATTTATTACTTTACAGCATGCTTCTTTTAACAATCTTATCTTGCGAAAACAAATCAAACGAGCCAAAATAGCGGTATCCGTTTCATCTCCAATAAAACCCTCTACATTTAGGTGGATTTTCTCTTTGCTTCTCTCTCTTGGCAGCGAAAACCACAGGACTTTAGAGTTGGGAGCCGTAAAGCCGGTGACGCTTTCCTTATTAAAATATTGCTTTGGTCGTACTGCTTCCTTCCGTCAAAAGGGGACGAAGAACAGCGAATATTCAAATGTAATTTCAGCATCGCGCTGCACGGGGAAAATTGCATTTGCGGTGCTCGGTGGGAAAACTCGACTCGAAAGTCGATTTTATTTATGGTCGCAGCGAATTCATAAACCGAAATTGGGTTCCGATATAGGAATTACTGAACCTGATTTGCGGTCGGCCAAATGAGTTTATAACGAAAATAAATCACGTCCAATTTATTTTTGTTGCAATTTATTGGATTGGCCTCGTTAATTTTACGGTCAGAGCTTAATTTTCAAGTCCGATGGATGGGATTATTATGTATAATCATGGAGATATTGTCAATATGCAAAATATGTATCTGACTATTAAATACTATTAATTAATAATATGAAATAAAGAATATGCAAAAGTGCTGCTTTCAAGCTGTATTTTGATGAATCGATAAAAAGCCACCATTCAGAAGGATCGTGGGGAATACCAAACTCGTTCATAAGACCCTCAACATCGTGTCACACACGTAAAGATCCTTCCAATTTAAAATATGCTTTAAAACGCTTTGTAAATGAAGACACTGTCACACTTCGTGCGAATAGATTCCATTCCTGTGGCCTAGAACCCAATAACTCGGCTTTTTCTTTTGATAAACCTAAGTCTTTAACCAAATCATTCAGTTCACACTGGTTTATAAGGTGAGGTGTACCCAAAACTTCAAATGGTGAATCTTCACGACTTGCCTGATTTGCCAGAGTGATGTCAGACACTCTGTCCAATCAGGCAAATTTCTTCAAACAGGCGAAATTTCTGCTGTATCAAAAAACGAAGATGATGAAGTGGATGGCGCACTTGGGAGAGGATGGTTCTCTCCATGAGGGATAGGTCGCGATGCTGATGGCAAATTTGGATATTTTATTTTATGCTTATCCTTCTTCGAATATCCGGAGACGCTTATCGTACAAAAATAGCAACCATCTACATAATTTGCATTTTCTTTTGCTTCCCTTTGATCCACTTAAAAAGTCCGATCTAACAGGAAATACAGCATATATTATGTGTCCATGGCTTTTCCAGATCTCCAATTCTAAATCCAAAATAGCTGCAGTAAGCTGCTTTTACCTCTTCTTATTTTTCTTTTTCAGATATGTCACCACATAACAACCGCACATGTAACAAAACTTATGTGGTGAATTCTTACGACATCTTCTTTGATCACTTCCCATATTTTAATGCACAGAATGTCTGTATAACTTAACTTAATAAAATAACATACAAGAACTTGTTGATTCATAATATTTTGAACAATATGTGATGAGAACGTATGCGCAGAAGCCTAATTCAAGGAAAATATATGACTTCAAATAAAATGGATCTTAGACCTGTCACAACACTTTGATGATCGAATTTTAACTATTTTCAAATGACAAAAAGACTACTGAATCAATAATTTATATACAGCATCACACAAGCAGGTAACAATCACTGCAATATTAACCAAAGCTTTAGTTCAGTCGAGGTTATATAATCTAACGTAACACCATATTATGTAGATATGAATGCACATATGCACATAAATCCATATTAATGTAAACTAGCACACTGGCTGGGCAAACTAAGCAAACTTGATAGTAACTACAGAAGCCAAGCTTATCACATTATCAAGGACAACAATGGTTTGCTTTGAGCCGAATAATACGCGTTGCATTTCTGCCCAGGCAGACTCTTGCAGTTTAATGAAGAGCGACAATGTGTTTTGACCCTGATGGTGTGAATAGGTCCCGAAACAAAAGGACACTTGACGCAATAATTAGGTCACGTGCTTTCCCATGCAAGCACCTAACCATACAACGTCAACGGTGCGCGAAAATTCGCTGAATAGACAGACCATTACCTGAAATGCAATCGCGTCTGACAAGCGCTCGCTAATGATGCCATCGATGCAATTTGGGATCCCGGGAAAACGTTAGGTGTAGGAGGTCAAAATGGCGGGAACAACCGCGACTCCCTAACATGGTAGCATTTGGCCAAGCGCGGTGTAAGGGCTTTTATTACTGGTCAAATCTAATTCATCAAATCTAATCCAATCTATTCGAAGGCAAAAACTAACTGGGTTCTTTTTCTTGAACCTTGTGAACACATTTTCTGACTACTAACTGACGCGTTTAAGTATTTAACATTTAATAAGGGCTGATAAAGCAAGACTACTCAAATGAAACGAAACACTTATCAAAACAATAACATCTATTAACAATAATAATCAACAATCCCGTTTGATAGGTTACATAGAAAAATGAATGAAGCTTTGAACATGTTGACGTTTAAATTAAACCTAGGAGTTGATTTAGACAGACACACTTTTAGCAGAAATATGAATAATTTAATTTACAATGAAATGCGAGACGAGTTGAAAAGACTTACCAGGGATAAACTTAAGCGCCTAAGAACGCTCCACAAAAACGTGTACTTTACATGACGGTGGTTGAAATGAGAAGAGACAAAGATCTGTTCGTTTGCATCCCTTGACCTCAAAGGAAGCCGGAAGCATTTCTTCTTAGCCAATGGCAACACTTCAATTTTAAACTTATAACACGCGGTCAAATCCTAAACCAGATGTTCAACCCTAGCAAAAACCTTTGACATTCTCGAATGTTCTTACAAATATCTCGCTTAATTTGATCATATCTTAATAAATAAATAATGGGTTTCCGACCCATTACATAGGCGTTAGGCGAAATCGTTGCGCGGGAAATCTGAATGGAGATGATAATTATTTCTGAGTTTTTTTGCTTTCCGATTAGAGATTTTTGCTTTCTGCAGCTCAGTTTACTGAGTAAGTTACGAGTTACGAGCTAATAGTATTTTTAGATAGACTGACAGTATACGCATATTTGTTCTTACTAAACCGGATAAATTCTTTCACATTTGCCTAACACATTGACGATATTTACAGAAAGCTTTAGCATATTATAATGATGTCACTGATAATATAATTTGTAAAGGTGTAATGTTTGCGTTTAGTTTTAGTTAATACATTGTATACTCCACATGCCGAACTAGTAATATAATAGCAAGTTTTATAACTTTTTTTCGCTTATTCACACGTTATAAAATAACAGGTAAGAATTATACATTCACCGACAAAATTATTTGAATAATAAAGCAGGCAGCGTCTATTTTGTGGTCACATTACGCTGTTTACCAGCAAAAGTACTGCTGCCTCTGGTGGCTACTACCAGCAAGTCTCAGTTCAAACTACAAGGTTAACTATTTTTGGTGCATTTTATATGTCACCAGATAGGTACATACAACAGTGAGACAATATACTATCATTTGTCAGGTGAAGGCGTCGCAACCGTAAAATATTTCATATTTGATAGCAATTTGTGGGGTTTTATTGATTACCTGCCTTGAACCTGACTACATAAATTTTGAAAGCACTGTACACAAGTGTAAATAACATAAGCAAGGCCACGATGACAATAACACAGAATAACACAGAAATTCTATATTTCAGAAGTATTTAGTTGAAAAGTCAATTAGTTATTTACAAAATTATTTTAATGATTGATTAAATCATTATTTAAATTATTATTAATTAAATTATGTATATATTTTCATAAAAAATCTCTTTCAGGTCTGTTATTGTTTCCCAGTATATTTCTAAATAACAAATTGTTCAAAAGTTACTAACGAGCGCTGCTGAGTGATCACACTATGCTGTTAGCAGCCAGTAGCAAATAACACGCTATTAAAACAGCCTAGTGTGACCATAGCATTAATGTACTATAAACATTAATCATATGAAATAATATACTTGTAATGGGTCGGAAACCCATTATTTATTTATTAAGATATGATCAAATTAAGCGAGATATTTGTAAGAACATTCGGGAATGTCAAAGGTTTTTGCTAGGGTTGAACATCTGGTTTAGGATTTGACCGCGTGTTATAAGTTTAAAATTGAAGAGTTGTCATTGGCTAAGAAGAAATGCTTCCGGCTTCCTTTGGGGTCGAGGGATGCAAACGAACAGATCTCGCTCTTCTCATTTCAACCACCGTCATGTAAAGTACACGTTTTTGTGGAGCGTTCTTAGGCGCTTAAGTTTATCCCTGGTAAGTCTTTTCAACTCGTCTCGCATTTCATTGTAAATTAAATTATTCATATTTCTGCTAAAAGTGTGTCTGTCTAAATCAACTCCTAGGTTTAATTTAAACGTCAATATGTTTAAAGCTTCATTCATTTTTCTATGTAACCTATCAAACGGGATTGTCGATTATTATTGTTAATAGATGTTATTGTTTTGATAAGTGTTTCCTTTCATTTGAGTAGTCTTGCTTTATCAGCCCTTATTAAATGTTAAATACTTAAACGCGTCAGTTAGTAGTCAGAAAATGTGTTCACAAGGGTCAAGAAAAAGAACCCAGTTAGTTTTGCCTTCGAATAAATTGGAAGAGATTTGATGAATTAGAATTTTGACCAGTAATTAAAGCCCTTAAACTGCGCTTGGCCAAATGCTACCATGTTAGGGAGTCGCGGTTGTTCCCGCCATTTTGACCTCCTACATACTCATATAAAATACAAAACAAGAACACTCAAGCACTGTGGGGCCGAGATAAATCATTTTGTGCGAGAGAATCAGAGTTTTCATCGCTTAATAACGGTTGGGTTTTGGTCCCTGTTCCCTAGAGGGTATTTCGTTTAAACCACAAATATGTTTATGTGCGATAATGGCTGAAAGGTTTGAACGCCTCGTTTGTTGCCTTTCACCAAAGAAATCAATAGCATCCGACCGGCAAAGTTGAGATAACGGAACCGAATTCAATTGAACGCATTCGCGCCCATCCAGTGCGCATAAATTCCTTATTCCCAACCCGTCAATATAGTATACTTCAGTATTCGGCGAGCAACACTTTTCTGAAAAGAAATATACGACTACCCTTTGCAATATAAGTATTCAAGATTCATTTTTTCAGTACGTCAAAAAGAGATGCATCCTTTTCAAAAAAAAAATCATTTTTTTATTTATTTCTTTCCAACAGTTATGTGTAAAATAATTAAGCAAAAAAATAAGGCATCTCTTCTGTCAAAAATCAATGTAAAGTTTGGCCAAACACGTTTACTCTTGTGCATGAATGTAATGTTACATGTAGTTCGCACAAATATAAGAGTTTCTTTACAAATATCAAGATTAAATGACCATTATATATGATTTCGGTAATGTCCCAAACTCATCCCTTAAATGTTTTTACAGCAGCTTAAAGCTAAAAATGAAAAACGATAGAACTACGCACAAAAAGCTGATTTAGAGTAAAAACGGAGAAGAGACAGAGTACGATATCATAAGGAGTGTGATGTAACAGAAAAGCGTATTAGGTGGAAGAAGTGGAGAGTCGCAACAGCAGAAGAAAACATACAGAAGAAAACAGACCTTAGAGGTAGAGACAAGATTCTTATTGAATCGAAATATACCACCATCATCGGACGATGAAGAAAGTCAAAGTGTGGAACAATTAAAGGGTAGTTATAGAGGAATGCGTGGTAGAAATAAAGTGATCGAGGACGAGCATACAGACACTTGCGGACAGCTGAATTTTTTCTTATCTTTAATAAATTGTTTCAATGACGTTTTGCTAATTGCATTGTTGGTATTAACATAGGCTATTTAATAAAATAACGTACATTACCGCAATGGCAGTGTATTACAATTTATCGTACAAAAATCAAGAATTTACACTTTAGCAAAAATGTTAACCATAAGCAAACTTAAAGGCTACACATCACTACACATCACTTTGTAGCTACATAATTCCGCTATTAAGAATTCTTGGAAAAGTTACTTCAAAGGTAGTTTATTTACCAGGCAAAATTTATGAAGATATTATTAAAAGAAATATACGACTACCCTTTGCAATATAAGTATTCAAGATATATTTTTTTAGTACGTCAAAAAGAGATGCATCCTTTTCCAAAAAAATCATTTTTTTATTTATTTCTTTCCAACAGTTATGTGTAAAATAATTAAGCAAAAAAATAAGGCATCTCTTCTGGCAAAAATCAATGTAAAGTTTGGCCAAACACGTTTACACTTGTAAAACTTTGTAAAAATAAAACCTATGGTGTATATGGATTCGTACTAAAAAAAAATACATAAACTGTTTTTAAATCTAGATTCTTCCCTTTTTTTTCAAAATAATATAGTTCCTATTAAAATTATTATTATGATTCTAATTATCTCACTTACTTTGTGGGAGTAATGTAAATATTTAGTGATAAATTACTGATAGCGTCCAAAGTTTGTTGTTGAGATGTTATATAATATCCTGCCAAATACACTCGCAAGAACAAATAAACAGCTTTATGTCTATAATATCAGGACCAAAAGTGAATGAAGATTTGTTTTAATGCTACCATAAATCAGTAAAAACATAGGGGGCATGGAAAAAATTTAAGGAATTACTGCTGATGCCGCAAATCCTAGGATTAATTTTAAATTATGGTGATAATCTACTTTATCTGGCAAATATGATTTTCTCTCTCATTTAATTCCGTAAGCAAATTTATAAAAGCGCAAATCACACTAATCTGCATATTTAAAGACTGTCTTTATCTAAGCAAATAAAAAACAAATTATGTACCTACCTAATTAATTTCTGACGATAGTACAGTATATTACGTATGGTAGGAAGTATTATAATATAATCTTATATAGTATAATCTTATTGGCCAATTCACTATAAAACCGTGATCTGTAATTACTAATTATATGCAAAAATCATAAAATGAATCAATCGCTTCCAGATAGTATTATATTTACTATATCTACTACAGAGATTTCGTGTTGATAACGATAGTAAAGTACAGATTATTTTAACTTTTGATTTAACTTATGTAATTCATACAGTTTAAATTTGTAAATTATCCACGAATGTGTTAAAATAATAAATAAAATAGTATATTATTATACAAGTTTTATAAGACGTCAAATTGGCGCATGAGTTGTTTGGGGCACGAGGAGCGCCAGCGACGAGTGCCCCAAATGAACGAATGTGCCAATATGTCTTATAAAACGAGTGTAATATACTATTTTTTTACTTTGCGTCATTAATTTTATAAAAATTTAGAAGTATATTAGGTAAAATTCCAATCTAGAGTATTTATGGGTGCAACCGTTGGTGACACTGTCATCTGTCACTTAAATTTAAATATCTGTGAAAAAGTAATTATTGATAATTATTATATACTATCATATACTAGTAGTACGAAACCTAGGATGCAACACGCATGTTTAAATATGTATAAAAATATACATACTTCGCAGTTTGTGCGATTCTAAAAAATCAGTTTGTGCTTACTTTTGTGGTTATGTGTATTTTCGTTTGACATGCATTTGATATCAATGTCACCAATCTTAGAAAAAAGTTACTAAAAACGGTGTTACAATTTGCTAATTGTAACACCGAAAACAGTGTTACAATGTGTGCATTGTGAATGCAAAGTAGAAAAATATTTTTATTTCTTATTTCACTGTAATAATATCAATTCATTATGTGTTGATAAATTTGACACTTTTAAGCTCCATTTGTCACAGTTTAGGAATTATAGGAGTTTGTACTAGATGTGTACTGTTGATAAAATATTATTGATGATACATTATTGATTGTATTGCATTAAAATAGTAACATAGTTTAGTTTCAAGTACATTTCTAATAACCACACACTCCATATTGTATTAAGCACGCTTTGATAACATTGTTCATAAATAAGACAAAATACACTTTTGAACAAGGATTTAATGCCATACGTGAAAAATGTTCTAACTAAATTTTGGTTGTAAATCGAACAGTCACCAAAGCTGTAAAAATTCGCATATTTTAGTACAAAACTAGCTCTGTGTATATGTCAAAATTTTCGATTTTAGTTATTGGGCATTCTAGAAATATGTGGTTAAGGCTTCCCACCTGTCCACATTCGCAATATGGACATTTTAGGATACATTTTAGGTTATCTGCTATCTGTTACTGTTGTTACGAATGTCCGGCAGGGGGCGTTTCGGGTTTGACGTTACTGTGGTAATAGCAGCAAAACACGGGTCGACAAAAATCGATTTTTTGGATCGAAAATTGTTTTTAAGGCCGTTTTTTTGCTCAAAACTCTTTGCGAAGGGTATTTAGAGGGATCTTATCGTCATGAGAGCATGAGAGCGAGCGGCTTTTATAAGGTCGGCAGGAACGGATAAAAAATGTAAATTTTTGACGTTCATCGATCCGCTTGTCGGAATTTCTAGACGTCACGTGACATTTTCTCGAGGTTCGCCTTCACCCGAAGAGGTGCAAAAACGTGATTTTTTTTTTTTCAAAATTGACGCATTTAATTTACAAAATATCGCGCAGTCCACGCGGAATTGTGTCCTTTTTTCAATTCGAGCGTCAAAAGTAATATCGAAAAGCCCAATTTTGCAGCTAGTCGATCGCAAATGTCGGCGAAAATGGGCGATTCCGCTGAACGCGCCCTACACTTGAAAGTTCGTAATTAGTATAGGTAGATAGAAAGTCTCTTTCCATATGGGGAGAGCTTGCTATCAATCTATGCATTGGGACAGTTAGTTCTTCCTTGCAACGAGACGAATATTTATTTTAGAGAAAACTTAAAAAACGCGAAAATGATTTTTTTATATATGTAGGTACCAATAAAGGCTTCGAACAGTTCTCCGTATCAAAATTTCACAATAATGCGTACGTAGATTACACAAAACACAGGTGTGGGTATACAAAGAATTCACAAGCAAACATGTAAACATAGTGAGTCACCTACAGACACCGAGCAGCAGAACCAGTAAACAATCACGTATACCGCTGAGACGTTATGATAACCTGCTAAACAATAATATCATTTTCAGCATACACCGTCTTCTTAAAACAACACAAGAATAAAAAACATGGCCGGGCATACGATTCCATGAATAAAGTGACGTAATCAGATAACAGTACATATTTCGCAATTTTCAACCATCTGTTATTCAATATTCATTGATTGTTTCGTACGAAAAACGCGCTGTTATCGCGTCTGCAACAAAAGTGTTTAATAATGTATGTATGTACATAATATGTCGTACTGCAGACAAAATAATATGCAAATGGATGCGATAAAATTAATTGAATCACGTCCCTGACGTCTTTATTTACAACCAGATTTTATTAATCCGTGCAATATACTTTACGACATGGTAACAGATTTCCATTTCCACAGAAATAGAGGAGTTAAGCATTGTGTTAGTTGATCTGTACCTAATGGCGATAATTGTACTGTGCATTTAAAATTTTAATAAAGGTGTCGTAAAACCGACAAAGCTGTGTAAACATTGGGAGACGTCGGCAACTATTGTGTGGTAATTATTTTTTAATGCTTAAATAGAACTGCTTACCTAACTAAGTGGCTGCTGCTCTGGTAAGATAAAGTCGAGTGTCAATTTATTTTACTTGGATGTCGTGTCTATAATCGCACAAGTTTGATTACTGTGACCGTATAAAATGGATTGGTAAAAATACTAGTTCACCTTCCTTAATACCACGGTCACACTATGCTGTTTCATTAGCAGCTAGTTGCTGGTGGCTACTAACAGCAAGCTTCAGTTCAAACTACAAGGTCAACTATTTCTGGTGCATTTTATATGTCACCAGGTAGGTACATACAACAGTGAGACAATATACTATCATTTGTCAGGTGAATGCGTCGCAAGCATAAAATATTTTATATTTGATACCAATTGGTGGGGTTTTATTGACTACCTGCTTTGAACCTGACTACATAAATTTTGAAAGCACTGTACACGAGTGTAAATAACATAAGCTAGGCCACGATGATGATAAAATTAGCTTTTCAACCGACTTTTTTTCCAATACTCGTTTAGTTCCAATATTGAAAACTGGCAATAGTATTGGTAGAACCTAATATAGTATCGGATTCTGTGATGCTGGAAGTGACATGCTCAATAGGTTTACTCGTACATACGTGTATAGATGGGTAGATAGACGGAAGCTATCTTCTGCCAGCTGATGCGCATTCGACTGAAAACTTTCCGGAGGAAACGGAGCCTTTGTTCGCAGTCGGATAGAACCGGAAAAATCTCCACCGAAGAGCTCATCCTATAGAACGGAAGACGACGACTGTAAACTGTATCTCCGCTTATGTCTACCCGTTCTCGTGACTCATCTCGCATCTGGGGCTTATTGCCCTAATTTGGCACATCCTTCGTATCAAAGTATGTAGGTGGGATTTAATTTTGAGAGTGATTTTGGGGATGGATAACAAGGAATTTGTACAGAAAGCAAATATGTGGAGTATTTTTACCATTTTTCTAACAAGTTTATTTGAAAATGTTTCTTATTCATTACAAAATGGGAGGAAAATACTGATAATACAACATAATTGAATATTGTTTCTTGAATATTGTATTGATTCTATTCTGATTATTAGCAAATAGGTATGTGTCAGACAGTTTTTAATAGATGTATTTTGATCAGCGTCTCTTTCATCAATGGAACTGACATCTAATTTCGTCTTCAATTGGAGATGTAAATATTAACACTACCAAATAAAATTTAATATTTCAGAATAAAATTGTATAAATCAATATGGTCTTTTATTGGTTAGTATCAGAAAAATATCCAATTTGTAAGTAATACTTAATTTTTTTACAGTAGTTACAAAAGTTTGGGATTTTTAAACCATTTCGATTGCAGAAATATGATCATAACCATAAACGTTTTAAATGATGTTGAGTTTGGCTTTCGTCAATGGTTTCATTTGCTAAATTTAACTATATCCAAAATAAGTTTATATTTGGAAAGGGGAAATACCAATTAGATACACCATTTATTAAGGTGTAATTTGAAATTTACTTAAAGCAGAAATACAATTTCATAACTATTACCGTTAGTTTCTAACAAAAGAACGTATTTGTAATGGGTCGGAAACCCATTATTTATTTATTAAAATATGATCAAATTAAGCGAGATATTTGTAAGAACATTCGGGAATGTCAAAGGTTTTTGCTAGGGTTGAACATCTGGTTTAGGATTTGACCGCGTGTTATAAGTTTAAAATAAAAGAGTTGTCATTGGCTAAGAAGAAATGCTTCCGGCTTCCTTTGGGGTCGAGGGATGCAAACGAACAGATCTCGCTCTTCTCATTTCAACCACCGTCATGTAAAGTACACGTTTTTGTGGAGCGTTCTTAGGCGCTTAAGTTTATCCCTGGTAAGTCTTTTCAACTCGTCTCGCATTTCATTGTAAATTAAATTATTCATATTTCTGCTAAAAGTGTGTCTGTCTACATCAACTCCTAGGTTTAATTTAAACGTCAATATGTTCAAAGCTTCATTCATTTTTCTATGTAACCTATCAAACGGGATTGTTGATTATTATTGTTAATAGATGTTATTGTTTTGATAAGTGTTTCGTTTCATTTGAGTAGTCTTGCTTTATCAGCCCTTATTAAATGTTAAATACTTAAACGCGTCAGTTAGTAGTCAGAAAATGTGTTCACAAGGTTCAAGAAAAAGAACCCAGTTAGTTTTGCCTTCGAATAAATTGGAAGAGATTTGATGAATTAGAATTTTGACCAGTAATTAAAGCCCTTAAACCGCGCTTGGCCAAAATGCTACCATGTTAGGGAGTCGCGGTTGTTCCCGCCATTTTGACCTCCTACATATTTCTGCAATTAAACCCAGACAATTTTTTCTTTATGAAAATGACGAATAACCATTTGGTGTAAAAGAATCATTTTTTCAGTGAAAACTATTTCTTTCATTGAAGACATTCACGTGTTAGTCTATGACTGACATGTGTGGCTTCAGGAAATTGAAGGTTTCGACGTCAATGTGACAACGAGGTAGTCGGAAAGGTATATATATATATATAAGTAATGCATTTTTGTCAATTACTGAAAACATTATAATTATTATGGATGTCTCGATCTTTTCATAATCATTCCCCTATTAAGTCTCAAAATTAGAACAGATACTAATTCATATCATTTCACACCGGTAGTTAAGTCCATATGCAGTTCGTGTGGCCAGAAGTCACATGCTCGGCGTCCACAATTGATTGAGAAGGTCGTCGAATCATCTTGGTATGCGTGTCAGAGTATACGACCAGTGCAAAGTGCGTGTGCAAAGCAAAGCACCACTGGTTCGAGGTAGTTTCGTAATTAGATAATGGACCCACAGCATCATCCTCTCTTCCTGTCCGATTCCTTCGCAACGTCCAACACACCAAATTAATTCGAACAGTAACGTCTACAACATCTTTATCTCCGATCTTTCTTAATTACTCTTTGAATTACTCCACAGAGTTTCACGGATTTAAGGATTTATCGTGCGTTCACAACCAATCTGTGTCAACGACAGAGAAACGTTAAGCAGAGCTTTAACTTTGATGGCCAAATTCGTTTTTTTTTCTAATGTGACCTGAGCATATTAACATGTAATGACTTCAAGTTCAAACTAGCGTTTTCAAGACGTATTTTCCAGTTCAAATTTGCATAGAAGTTACCCGTTTTCCTCACCCTTCAAACAGCCGAATGGGAAACGTGCGGATATCGGATTTAGTGCGGTGAGAGGGTCGCACTGGTGCTTGAATGCCAAGTGAACTTGAGGTTGATCTATTGGCCGTAATTTACCCAGTGAACTGCGAGGTTGGATTAAAGTTCAATGCGAAGTGAGTTTGCAATTCAATTTTGCCTATAGATGGCGATCGGCCCCGTTTTAGCAAAATGTCAAAGGGTGAATTGACATAGTGGATTATCTAGTACTTATGACAGATAATACAAGGGAACAAATTTCCAACTTTCTGATACAACAACAAAAATTATTTGTTCCAGATTATATATATATATATATAAATTCAAAGAATATGCAAAGTACTGCTTTCAAGCTGTATTTTGATGACTCGATAAGAAGCCACCATTCAGAAGGATCGTGGGGAATATCAAACTCGTTCATAAGACCTTCAACATAGTGATATACACGTAAAGATCCTTCCATTTTAAAATGTGCTTTAAAAGGCTCATTTACTTTGTAAATGAAGATACTGTCATAGATTCAATTCCTGTAGCCTAGAACCCAATAACTAGGATTTCTCTTTTGAGAAACCTAAATCTTTAACCAAATCATTCAATTCGCACTGGTTTAAAGGTGAGATGATCTACGAAAAGTGACGTTACGTCAACACAAATAACTTAAAAGCTTGTAATCTATATAGATACTATTACTCAGTTTACTAACCAGAAAAATGTGTCTAAACATTTTTTTCCTAAAAAAATCACCTGTTTTTCTATTAAAAAGATTCCAATCTATTATTACAAATTCATAAAACTAGTGCCTGCCTAAAGGAAACTGGTAGTTTCTATAAAGACTGCTGGATATTTGCGACCTGAAACCTGTCTCCATTGTAATTCAAACGTGTCCCTGAAGTTATGGGACCACGCCTGGAAGCTTCAAGTTAATTATCTCTATAATTGGAAATCTATGAACGTCTCAGGGCTTTCCGTGTTCGCTTGCCATGTTATGCACGTTCCTTATTAACATCTCTTTCCCGAGGCGGCTCCAGTAATCTAGAACTTTGAGCGTCACCTCTGAAATGCGTGCCTCCAACGTCCTTGTTAGTCTGTCTTGTTACAAATATAGATAACGTAATATTTAGTTCACATTTCAAATGCAATATACAGAATATTGAAGATAAAAATTTGTCAAAGGTTTAGGTGGGTATTTACTTTAAAATACCCACAGTTCTTATTATTATTACAACAACACCACAGGCAAGCAAAAAAAAAACACTTTTATCAGAGTGAAAGTACCAGTCATTTGTTATACGAGGTCTGTATGCAAAATACCGCCATGAGAAATGATGGCCAGCTCATGTTTTCCCAGGATATATCCCGAGGGCTCGAGATTTCACTAGAGCTATAGTCCTTTGTCTCCCGCGCCCACATTGTTTCGCATTTTGTATTTCGCAACCAAAGTAGAGACTACAGACGCACAGAGGACGCATGGGTCGGGTTTCAGCAAGCAGAGGGACGTTTACAATTCAAGGAACGTTTTATGAGGCCGAAACGTTGTTGACTTAACGATTTAACATGCGTATAGTCATAACTCACATCGTGTATTTTTGCTTTTCCTTTTCGGTGCTTTATCATACGTATGTAGGTACGTTGGTTGTTTTTCTTCATGTGGTGTTATGTATTCGGTATTGTCGTTTTTGGTTTCGATTTCCTGGACACGCAATTAATTATTGCGTGTACAACTGTACAACGAGGGAAAAAACCTGTTTCCATAAATAAAATGGTCAATTCCCGTTAGTTAGCGTGCGGATACCCTCAATATTAATTAGTTCAATTTGCGGAGTTGGCTCTAAAATTTATGATGGAGATAATTATGTCAGGCAATATGAGACCACGGTCTGTATACTGAACTCGCCGATGGAAACTTTCCGTGATATTTCTACTTGCGAGCTTGTTTATTGTAACTTTACTGGATATGATTGGTTAGTACATTTTCTCCTATATGTGGAGGAGATTCTACTATTTAAATAGGGGTAAAATATTAAAACTTTTAATTGTGTATTTTCTATTCTGTATGTATGAAATATGATGATTTCTATATGAAATTTAATCATGTGTGTCGCCTCCACCAAAACTGAATACTTATTCACTTCAAGAATATTATTCAAGTCATATATTTTGCTATACATTAAAATAACACAAGTTTCTTTGTGTTATTTTATCAAGTTAAGTTATACTGACATTCTGTGCATTCAAATATGGGAAGTGATCAAACAAGATGTTGTAAAAATAAACCAAATACGTTTTATTACATGTGCGGTTGTTATGTAGTGACACATCTGAAAGAAAGGGGTAAAAGTAATTTACTGTTGCTATTTTGGATTTAAAATTGGAGGTCTGATGAAGAATTGGAGGTTATCTTCGATTTTTGACGCAGAAACCATTAGCATCGCGACCTATCCCCCATGGGGAGAACCATCCTCTACCAAGTATTTGGAACTGAAGATCTGGAAAAGCCATGGACACCTAATATATGCTGTATTTCCTGTTAGATCGGACTTAAAATGGACGAAAGGGAAGCAAAAGAAAATTCCGTTTGCAGTTCCCATGTTGTGGCGAGAGCCATCCAATCATGTAGATGATTGCTATTTTTGCACGATAAGCGTCTCCAGATATTCGAAGAAGGATAAACATAAAATATATCCAAATTTGCCATGGAGAGAACCATCCTCTCCCAAGTGCGCCATCCACTTCATCATCTTCGATTTTTGACACAGAAGAAATTTCACCTGTTTGAAGAAACTTGCCTGATTGGACAGATTGTCTGAAATCACTCTGTCCAATCAGGCAAGTCGTGAAGATTTACCATTTGAAGTTTTAGGCACACCTCACCTGATAAACCAGTGCGAACTGAATGATTTGGTTAAAGACTTAGATTTATCAAAAGAAAACGCCGTGTTATTGGGTTTTAGGCTACAGGAATGGAATCTTTTCGCACGAGGTGTGAAAGTGTCTACATTTACAAAGATCACGATGTTGAGACATGGTAGCTTTTCATCGATTCATCAAAATACAGCTTGAAAGCAGCACTTTTGCATATTCTTTATATAATTTGTTAACTGATTTTGTTGCCGTTTTCTCAGTTTATTAAAGTATCCAAAAGGGAAAAAAATGTTTGAAGATGGTGTTAAAACAGGAATAATAAGAAACACACTAATTGGAAAGCGAAAAGCAATATTTTGCCGGATTCTTCCTGTTTAATATCCTAAAAGCGTGGAAACCCAATTCGCCGTTATAATAGGAAAGTCCCCAGTTAGGGGAAACTGTATTCCCGGTTGACAATATTAACGGTTAGCCCTAGAAAGGCAAATATAATTAAGGAAAGGACGAAGGATGATACGGTTCGACCGCTATGTGTCCTTCCTTTATACAGAGAAAAGTCGCTCTTTTATTCGCACTGCCTTATTTACTTTTCCTTCGTCGGGGCGGATGGATGAGGATTTTTAGATTGAGCCCACGCGGCATTTCCACAAAATGGGGGGTAATTTGCTATCTTGGAACGGCTAAGATTGTCTCTAATATTGTCTGTTTGTACGCAGTGCGAAGACAAGTTGTCAGTTTGTTTTCTGGGACGGTCACAAAAAAAGAAACATTAAGGCGAACATTATGCACAGAGAGAACTCTATTCTTGGATATCAAGAAAAAATATTCTTGCGTATATAGTGTAGCATGAAGAGGATTCTTTTTCTATACAAATAATATTGTATTTTAATAAAAATTTCAATATAGTTGTTTCAACGGATAGTTAGTCTTACGATTTAAGAATTTAGTATGTTTATGTTAAGTATATTTTTCTCTGACGAAGAAAAAGTTATTCTTCTATAAAAAAGTAGACGTTCCTCTTACAACAACAAAAATATTTTGGTGGACGAAAAATATATATGCTTCAACGAAAAAACAGTTTGTTGACCCGAGATTCTCACTTTGAGAGATACATAGAAAGTTGTGCTATTACTTTACAGATGGCGCTAACAGTTTCTCGCGTCTTTTGCCACGTATTACCGCTATATAAGTTGGACGATGTTGAGTGTTCGTATATTGTTTGTTTACATCTATGCATAAGTATTTTATTTCATGGGTGACTTACAAGGATTATGAGGAAAGCCAGAATTGCAGTGGAACAGTCTACAGAGAGAGAGAACTCTATTCTTGGATATCAAGAAAAATATTGTTCTATAGTGTAACATGATGAGGATATTTTTGGTATCCAAATAATATTTTATTGTAATACGAATTTCAGTATATGTAGTTAGTTCAACGGCTAGTTATTCTTCCAGTTTAAGAGTTTAGTATGTTTATGTTGAGTATATTTTGCTCTGACGATGAAAATGTTATTCTTCTATATATAAAAAGAGTAGGACGTTCGTTTTACAACAACAACAATATTTTGTTGGGTGAAAAATAAACATGCTTCAACGAACAAACGGTTTCTTGACCCAAAACTATACGTACGTATCGCTTAAAACAGACGTAATTCCTTCACACTTAAAACAAGAAAACGTAATACTTGGAACATCAAGAAAATCATATTCTTACTCTGACAATTTTGTAGTTTACTTGAACCAACCAAATGATCTTTCTGCGTGTATCGAATAAAGTTTTCCCTCTGTGAAACAACAAAAAAATCTCCCCTCGATCGATCTATTTTCATTTCAATCGTACCAAAAATAACCTACTCTCCACCCAACCACACGTAATATCAAAGTTCAAAAATAGGCCTTGAATTTCCACTAGGACTAAACCATCAAATATCGACTACTCTATAGTAGAAAAAGCAAAAAAAAAACATATCTTGAAACCTTACAACCCCGAAGTTGCATATAAGGTTGTACAGAGCGGGATAAGAAATAGGAAATTTCGGTTCTGGCGGGTCCGTCGTTTTGGGGGGAGTGGGGGGAGACGGCGAGCGACGGCTGTGACGGGGAGAAGGGATTCAGGCGGCTATTGATCGTCGGCGTCGTTGGTTCGCGTTCTGTAAAGAGGTCAAATGTGGGGTAGCAACAGCGCTCGTCGCGACGCCTGCCTCCAGTTCGCATGGCACATTCCGTACAATGTATGAGCTATTGAGGAGTGGAGGCTGGATTAATATATACGGAGATATGTATGGCTTTTGTTTGGTTGATTCGGTGTTCTTAGGATGATATTAATTATGCGATGTGTTTGAATGAAGCCGTTGTGATGAGAAAGCTTGTGGTGGGCGTTTTTGTCGGTGATTATTTTGGGGTTGTTTTAACATAACGATTTTTGGAGATATTCCGTGATTTAATTTGATATCTACACCCATATTGTACCACGTATTCTTTACCATACCGGGAATTATTATACTCAGCAACGAAAAAGTTGCTAACCTGAAAATAAGATCTCCCATAACTTACGTAATCCTTAGTGGATTTTCATGATTCTTTCAGGAAATTGTGGACAAATTCTTCGATTTTCTTAATTTATAAACCAAACAGCACTGCGTTTAGAGTTGATAAGGGTTTATAGTAATATAAAGACATAGATAAATCACCGTGTTTCCCCTTTTTACTTTCCGACTAGTATCCTAGAAGGAAACGCGTTTAGAGGTCCCCTGAATCTATTGTGGTGATTTCTGGAAGATGTATCTATTACATATGTATGTCTGTGAACACGATAGCGCCCAACCGGACAAGCGGATCGGCCTGAAATTTGGTATACGTCTTTAGAATTACCCTGGACGAACTGGACGAGCTAAATTATAGCTATTTTTAAAACAAATATTGAATATTAATTATGGACAAATTATGCGAACTTATGACATTTTCGACACTTTATGGAGTACACACTCGTATGTATTCCAAAGTAAGCAACCGCGAATACCTCTAATTATAAAATTAATGGACTCTAAATGCATTTGTTACCTACTCTAGATGCAGTAAATTATTTCAGGATTCTTGTATGCACTACGACTGGTTTGTAGACTTTTGCACACACACTTCAATAATTTCCTACTGTCCAAACAAACTTAATTGCCACAGGGGACACGCCAAAGAAGCCAACTGCAGATCTTGAAGACATTTCGCGAATCAGAAAACAATATACAATATATTATCATTAGTATCAATTCTTTTCGTCGCGATTCAAGTAAGAAAAACAATGTTACATATGGTTCAATATTGGTTAACGTACAGAATACATTAGAGAGTAGAAATCCGCAAAGAAACAGCTATTAGGATTCCGTATACCGATTACCAAAAGAATTGCTCAATCAGTCGCGAAATCTTTTATCGTCGCAACAATCCTGTCACGATTTATCGACGAAACCATACAAATCCAAATCGTTTTTCGCACCATCAACCATTTAGTCGATTGATCTTTACAGGCACGTTATTTTTCACATGTCTTCTGAAATTTACTTTCTGTGACATTATGTTAACAATATTAATATTTTCAATACATTGATTAATGTACTAAAAAGTTATAATTGAAATATTTGCTACCTGCAATTTGGCGATTTAGAAGAACTTTTAATTAGGTACTATTTCACTTATTTATTCAGAATTTAATCGAATTTAGTAATTAGTTTTAAACTTTTAATTCTTCTAAAATATTCTATATGATTACTAGTAAAATACAGGTAAACATTCCAAGTTAATTTATTTGAAAATAAAATTGAATATTGAAAAAAAAAAAAGAATATATGTTTGAAACAAATAAGTATTTTTAAATTAAAAAAAGTAAGCTGTATGGATTGAAAGAAATATTTTATTTGGAGTAAAAAGAAGCAGTTTCCACTGCAAAAACGATTCTTTTATACCAAATGGTTTTCTGTGATTACCGTAATGTAGAAATTGTTTAGGTTTAATTGCAGAGATGCATTTCAATAAAATAAATCTTGTTTTATTTGAAATAAAGATCAGCCTTGAGGTAAGTAAATAGTCTATTTGGAAGAGAAAGATAATAGATTTGAGTAAAAAAATTGTGTTTGAATTAAAAAAAGTGGTTTCATTACAAATTATTGCTATGTCTACTGGCGGGGAGATGGCGCTGACAGTCTCTGCGCACGCATTGGCCGTTTTTGGCTTTATACAAGCTGAGCTACAGAATGCGAGCGGTATTCTGGTTACTCTTCATTTGGGAATAAGTCTGTATCTTTACTAAGGGTTACCGTGGAGTAAAATAATCTAATGAGTCTACCATAATCTTCTATTGTGGTTTTCGACTAAACTCTGTTTGGATTATATAATCAAGGTCCCATGATTATAATCCAAACATAATAAAATTAATGATTAATTCCCGTGTGTAATTTATGACTTTGGGATGACGTAATAAATTTTGTCGTTGAATTTTTATCGTTAGGAAACAGTTTGGCTTAAAAAGTAATATGGGAACGCTGTTTAATTTTATATAACATCTGAAATTTTTCTAAATATGCTAGATCTGTGTCTGTCTTCAAGCTGTGGTGCATTGTTATGCATTTTTATGTGGAATATAAAACACTTTGGACTCGATGGTTTCAATTGATGAATTGTGCGAATAAGAGCGCATATATCTGGATCTAATGTTGGAATTATTCATACCACAAGAACATTTACTTTACATAGGTATGTCTATGTGGATGATGCATTTATTGGTGTTATAAATCTACTCGAGCAGTGGTCTGTTTCCAGAAAAGATTGCTTCAGATTTCATATGAGCGTCTGATAAAAATATTACGAATGAGGTTGATTGTTAAAAGAAATATCTTGGAACATTTGAAACAGTCGGCAAATTTCAAGTATAAGTTATGTTCAAACTTTGTCAATCACGCATATAATTGTTATTTTGTGTTCAAAAGTAGACTTGGTATAAAAATATCAAGTTTGTTGCTTTAGTGTTTCAAATTTATCTTTCTTTTTGATGATGTTACACTAAATTTGCTTATGTTCATTCATCTATTCGATTAAAAATCAAATTATTTTGTACGTTGTACGTGTGTTGTGGAATATCAGAACGGTTGTGTGAAATCAAATATGTTGCCAATGAATATGATGTGTCTCGTCTCGCATTTTACACTTAAAAACAGTTTAATGTTTGATTAAACATTGTAGAGTAGAAAACAATGTGGCAATTTTGAACCATTATACCAACTTTTCAAATATTAATTCAAGGTCGCAATATTATCTAATTTGAAAGTAACTTTACTGAAACTAAACTATTTGATTATACCAAAATTTGTAGTTTTTAAATCAATAATCGATTTTATTAAGTCAAGTACTAAATTGTCAAACAGTAAAGGCAGGTTTTCTTACTTAAAACGAACGTAAAGTTCTTGAAACAAAATAGTCATTTCGTTTGAAAATATTATGTTATTGAATTAATTAATTAATTAACTAACGTTCATACAAATACGAATCATTTCATTCATATTTCTCTCTATGTGATGGAACAGCATTTTTTTTTTCATTACCATTTTCGACTAGAAATTTTACGAAAAACATTGCCCCATGTAACTGCTCCGTTACTTTATTATTATTATACACACCCTGTATGTTCTGCTATCCTTTTCTCGGCACGACTGAGGTCCTTGTCGAAAATGGAATTATCCTTGAGTTTGTCGATATCGTGGCCAGCCGATCTGGACTTTAGAAACTCGAGCAGCTAGCCCAGGAAAGCCACCTCGAGTGCAGAGTCAAATATTTTCGCGAGAGTTTATTATCAATAAGCCTTGGGGCTGTACCCACTCAACTTGATTAATTATCCTACTTATCTTAATTAGAAACGAAAACCAGTCGTTCTTATTTTAGACCAACAGCCAAATTAATTCAATGAATAACCACAGGAAAAATTTTGCACGACTTCATCTTCTAATAATTACTCTAGGAATGAATTAAGAAATAATTCTAGTCAAGCTTGAGTTTTATTTATGATTTTGTGAATAATGTGTCGGATAAATCACTAGGAGGACTTTTGAACTTTACAGGCTCATTTAGTAGAACAATCCCTAAAGCAGAATAAACCGAGAGGGTGTAGATAATATATGGCGACGCGTGTGCACAATTTACCCGCGTTCAGCCACACTTCCGGTCGCAAGTCACGTACGACATTAGCTTAACTCAAACAGAGTTAGGACTTGGGTTATATGCATTGTGCATTGTATCCAACAACGGTTACCAGTTTTCTACCCTTTCTACAGCGGTCGATATTACCAGACCACTGTTTTGATACTCGAAAATGAGACAAAAATGCACAGAATCACACTTTACAAAGCAACATGGTACAATGCGTTTACAAAATCACAAGTGTTGTTGCATTCCTTGTATTTAACAAGAAAAAAACGTATGTTAGCTTCCAACACACGTAATTAGAAACGTGTAGAACTGTTTCGAGTGAGTTTACTTTGGCAGCTTTTAGCCCTTCAGTAAACGGATAGTCCTCATGGCGCTGACGCAACATAAGGCGGGGTCAGAAAAAAAGAAGCCGTCAATTCGATTCACAAGAACATTGGGCTTTCAACCCTATCGGTTGCATGTGTTCCCAGGGAACACACACAGAGAGAATTCTGTTCTTGGATATCAAGAGAAATTATTCTTGGGTATACAGTCTAGCACGAAGAGGATTTTTTTTCTGTACAAATAATATTTTATTCTAATAAAAATTTCAATATAGTTGTTTCAACGGTTAGTTATTCTTACGATTTTATGTTAAGTATATTTTTCTTTGATGAACAAAAAAACAGTTTCTTGACCAAAGACTCTTACACTGAGAGGTACATAGAAAGTTGTGCAATTACTTTACAGATGGCGCTAACATATTCTCGCGTCTTTTGCCACATATTACCGCTATATAAGAGATATCTGTTAGATGGAATAAACTTATATTAAGAGAATTTAAAAACAACATTACTTTATTAATAATAATAATAATAATAATGTCATAAAATAGGTTTTGCGATAACCAAATTCTCAAGATTAAAATTTCTAAGCTTCTGGTACCAACATATAATAAATTTTTATTGTATCAACACAGTTTATACAACACCGATTAATAAATCTTTCATTTCATCATGAAAAATAAGCACGACGGGAACGGTGTATACCCTACTTGAAAAGTAAACACCCTCAAAGTACTACTAGAGTTAATTATGACCCAAGGCGGACCTTTCCGCCAAAGGGAAAAGAACAAATATTTGAGTGGAATTTAGCCGAAATACTGTCCGCGTAGGGACACGTAATTCGTTTGGGCGGAGGTGCCGGTTCGGGCAAAAGCAGCCCTGCTTTTCCGAGGGTCGCTTCTCTTGCGCCCGCCTCGCCGGTCGGCCTTTAATCCATAACTGGGGGCCTTTTAAGATACGACTTTCCTCGCGAAATTTAGGTCGCTTTAATATATACGGCCATAGCGAAGGACGTTCATTCCTCTCGTCAAAAAGAAATACGTGGCGCGGCTGATGCTGCTTCTTTACGTTTTTTTTTTTTTGGAGGCGACGGAGTGGAATTTTCACTTGAACGTTTATGGGGTAGATGATAGGATTCTTATAGATTTTCCCGTGTGTAATTTATGACTTTGGGATGATGTAATAAATTTTGTCGTTGAATTTTTATCGTTAGGAAACAGTTTGGGTTAAAAAGTAATATGGGAACGCTGTTTAATTTTATATAACATCTGAAATATGCTAGATCTGTGTCTGTCTTCAAGCTGTGGTGAATTTTTATGTGGAATATAAAACACTTTGGACTCGATGGTTTCAATTGATGAACTGTGCGAAAAAGAGCGCATATATCTGGATCTAATGTTGGAATTATTCATACCACAAGAACATTTACTTTACATAGGTATGTCTATGTGGATGATGTATTTATTGGTGTTATAAATCTACTCAAGCAGTGGTCTGTTTCCAGAAAAGATTGCTTCAGATTTCATATGAGCGTCTGATAAAAATATTACGAATGAGGTTGATTGTTAAAAGAAATATCTTGGAACATTTGAAACAGTCGGCAAATTTCAAGTATAAGTTATGTTCAAACTTTGTCAATCACGCATATAACTGTTATTTTGTGTTCAAAAGTAGACTTGGTATAAAAATATCAAGTTTGTTGCTTTAGTGTTTCAAATTTATCTTTCTTTTTGATGATGTTACATTAAATTTGCTTATGTTCATTTATCTATTCGATTAAAAATCAAATTATTTTGTACGTTGTTCGTGTGTTGTGGAATATCAGAACGGTTGTGTGAAATCAAATATGTTGCCAACGAATATGATGTGTCTCGTCTCGCATTTTATACTTAAAAACAGTTTAATGTTTGATTAAACATTGTAGAGTAGAAAACAAGCAATACAAGCTAATGTATATCAACTTATATCTCATTCCTATCAAATAACGCGCAATATTGTGGCAATTTTGAACCATTATATCAACTTTTCAAATATTTTAAATACATAATGAATAGACACCAGAGACATAATTACAGAGTATGCAGTAAAACAAATCTACAAGGACAAACCGTCAACTTATAACATCCCAAAGTCCCATTAGATTATCATACCACTCCACCAAATAAAGCACAAAGATTCCAAGCGACCGCCATCGCCATACAAATTCTAATGGTCCTCCTAAAATTTTCCGAACGATTTCAGCTCGAGCGCATTGTGTTCGCTTAAATGGCGAGTGACGTCAGGCGACAGGCACACTAACAGCCTCTAAAATCAAATTTCCTGTTTAATTAGACGGCCCAAATGAAAGTGGATGCACACACATACGTATATGTGTGCACACACACACATTTGACCATAATTCTGTGACATACACGCTTCATACGTATACGTACAAACACACTGACATGGACCCACACAAGTGGACAACCGGAACACGAGTATTACACACTCACCTATTTAATTCAATTTAATAGGGACATTGTTTAAGCACTTGTTTGTTAGTGGACATCCAACTAGCATCTAATTTTCTCTACATGGTAATTTTGTGGATGAGATCTACATATTACATACATACCACAATGACAGATAGAGAACGTACTAGTCTTAGTGACACCACAACAATTAAATTGTTGTATTATACACTACACAATTTACTTTTGGAACAAATTTAGCACTTTAATTGAACGAAAAATTTGTGAATTGTATACATAGTATCAAATTGTGACATGAAAACATCAAATTTTGACAATAAATACGTAATCACCCTCGAAAACTCATCAAAACCAACAAAAATACAGTACAAAAAAATTCTAACCTATCTGTCAACGAGACCGTTCGAGAAAACTGTATTACCGACCACGATTTAGCTGTCAAATGTCAACGCAAATTCACCAACTTAAAAATTGAATAAATCTGCCTTGCCGCAGGTCGATAGGTTCTAAAATTGGTACCTAATTGTTCCTGGCACTTTTATTGATACGAAACACGCACCTAACTGGTTGAAAACGGCGAAAATTTGCGATAAATCGGCGATTAAAGATTGAATGTTTGCAGAGACGCGTACAGCGTTGTAAATTTTAGTGCAGTGCCTAGTTTTTATGCGTTAATGTATAAATGTATTTAAAAGAGCACATTGATTTACATGATAATTAAACTGTCCGCTACCAACAGAAATACATTTTTTTTTCTCATCGTCACCGTAATTAAATTCCCTTCATAGAATTTACCCCACGCCCCAGAAGCCCTTTTCCCAATACCGTCCCGAAAATTAATTTATCGAAAATTTTATTACATTATTGGAAAAAGCGTGGGACGCGACGGTCCTACAGAGAGAAAAGCTGCCGCATCAATCTAGTTACGGCTTCATTTAAGTTAAAATTACCTGGAAGCAATTATTAAACTTTCAGGGTCGATATAAGAGGAACTCGCGGAAATGGACCGGACAAAATTATTAACGAAGCCAACCAGAAGTGCTCGCTATCTCTCTCTGTCCCTCTCTTTCACCGAGCTTCACTCAAATTAACGAAGTTTGAGAGCAACTCAAACGTATTTGCCGGAACCGGCACTCTCGTTAACCTCAGACAATTTACCGCATCTAGCCGAATTGGAATTTCAAATTATTGATTTGTTCCTTGTTTCCAATTTGTTAAAGCCGCTACCCAGAAACTAGTTCGCTTCTAGAATGGATTTGTTGAGTTTTATTCTTAGTCCTAACTCCTGAAGAATGGTCTACGTGCAGGATGTACTTTTCATGGAAAACGTAACCAACAAAACTGCAGGACAAAAATTCTAACCTCACCTGTCAAAACGCTCTAGACTGCTCAAAAATAAACTCTGTATTACCGACCACGGTCAAGCCGTCTTCTGTCAACGCAGATTCTCCCAAAATTCTTAGCTAAAAATTGAATAAATCTGACTTACCGCATGTCGATGGGTTCTCAAATTGGTACCGAATTGATCCTGGCACTTTTATTCATACGAACCACGTACCCAACTGGTTGAAATCGGCGAATATATGCGATTAATCGGCGATTAAAGATTGAATGTTTACAGAGACGCGTACACTACGTTGTAAAGCGGTCGCAACTGGCTGTTTGGCCAAAACACGCTTGTGTTTCTAGAAAAATAGTCCAGCGGTTCTCAAACTGTTTTTATATTAGGTTTGTTCGAGCTGTGACCAAAAGCTAGTTTGAAATGTGGCGGGATAAGCCGAATATGTTTAAATGGTAAAAACAGTTAGAATCATAGGTTAGAATCCTGTCATATTTTAATATGAAAACGTACAACACGTAAAACAATAAGGTTTTAATCAAATAAATTGTTGATGACATAGGGATAAAGTTCAAAGCATATTTATTTCGTTCAAACGACATTATTTATTTTAGTAAAAATTTTATATTTGCGAGTGGCGCTTGCGGGATTAAATTTATTTGCCACAAACAAAATGCTCTGCATAATATGAGTGCTTTTCCCAACATATAAAAATTTAATTTCCCTAAGGGCTTTTGAATATGACACAATTACCCAACCACAAAGTTAGGAGAAACGAGTCTAAATACACTAATTCTTTTTCATTTTCTGACTGATATGTTAATTTCAATTTGGATAACATTTTGGTACAGTTGCAAGAACAGAACAGGACATTCTAATCTTAATATACTAATACATATTACTTATGATTATGATTTGTTAAAAAAAAAATTTGTGACCGACGTGATATAATAACTTTATGTTTCAATTAGTTTGTAAAAAATAGTGTCACTTACCTTTTTATAAAATTACAGCCCTTGCAGTAAACTTTAAACGCACAAAATTATGACCTATGTGAAGTTAGCCCCAGTACCCCTTTTATGAGAATTTACGTGTATTGAAAAACACTAATTACTCCACTGTCTTGAGAGAGACGGTAATGAAACCAACACTGTTCGAAAGAACGTTCTTTGGCCAAATTAAAAATGGAAATGCCAGGTCCCAAATATGTCGATTAGTATATGTAACTAGCTCTGTGTATATGTCAAAATTTTCGACTTTAGTTATTGGGCATTCTAGAAATATGTGGTTAAGGCTTCCCACCTGTCCACATTCGCAATATGGACATTTTAGGATACATTTTAGGTTATCTGCTATCTGTTACTGTTGTTACGAATGTCCGGCAGGGGGCGTTTCGGATTTGACGTTACTGTGGTAATAGCAGCAAAACACGGGTCGACAAACATCGATTTTTTGGATCGAAAATTGTTTTTAAGGCCGTTTTTTGCTCAAAACTCTTTGCGAAGGGTATTTAGAGGGATCTTATCGTAAGACATGAGAGCGAGCGGCTTTTATAAGGTCGGCAGGAACGGATAAAAAATGTAAATTTTTGACGTTCATCGATCCGCTTGTCGGAATTTCTAGACGTCACGTGACATTTTCTGGAGGTTCGCCTTCACCCGAAGAGGTGCAAAAACGTGATTTTTTTTTCAAAATTGACGCATTTAATTTATAAAATATAGCGCAGTCCACGCGGAATTGTGTCCTTTTTTCAATTCGAGCGTCAAAAGTAATATCGAAAAGCCCAATTTTGCAGTTACTCGATCGCGAATGTCGGCGAAAATGGGCGATTCCGCTGAACGCGCCCCACACAATACCGCATCAGGTAACCTGCAAATTTGGTACAATTCGGGATTTTTGAGAGACTATATCTCGATGACCCATTACTCAATTTTAACAAAACAGGCACCATTTGATTTCCCATTCCCTGCACTGTCAACGCCCGGTCGCAAATTTAAAAGGCTCAAGTAACAATTCTATAAACCACTAGTTATGATGACGACAATACAAATTTAATAACAGCACAAATTTCTTCACCGTCCTATAATACTGTTTATGCGATAAACACCAACCCTTAAGTGTCCAGAACGTAACTCCGACCATGTCCGGCGATAAAACTAAGCAATAATAGTCCAGCATTCCGAAACGGAATTCCAAAAATAATTTCAACAAAACCGCAATAAAATTTACGAACGCCCGTAACATTACAGCGATTACCCAGCGCCATAAAGGCCGGTAATAGCCACGTTACATAAACCCATCACGACAATTGAATCAGCACAAGGTCAACACAGGAAAAATAACACCCATCCTTCTTATCTCTTCCCTAATTAGTCAAATTTTATGCACGTATATCGATATCAGCTTTTATTATGATTATTATCAAAAATTTTACGCTGTTAGGATGTTCAAAAACTCACGTCATCATCTCCGAAGGTTCCTGTTGAAGATTCATCAGGTTCCACCTTGATCCGTTCCATCTTCTTGCTTTAAAAAAGGTTCCACAGAACTAGCTCTTGAGAAAGCCTCCTTTTCTATCACTAAACCGGAGAAACCGTTTTCTCTTTTTCTACCACGACAAGATATGTCACCGTCAGCCGTCTGATGATAACTGGAGGGCCACACGACCCAGTCAGCAAGTGGAAGCAACCACACAAGCAATTATCCCAATTATTCTGTTGCCATTATGCGCTATTACCGCGTGATAGCAATGAGTGCCTCGCCTGGCGACATTTTTGCAATTGGACGACTTCTTATGCTCGTATGGTCTTTGGTGTTGCTTTTGTTAAGCACTGACGTGCTACTGGCTGTCGTAACAATCGATGACTGTTGTTTGTTTGGCGATTAATTGATCTGTATTAACAAGGAGAGTTCGGAATGTGGAGTTAAACAATTCAATTAGGTGTGCGTACGTGCTGAATGTACGCGTAGTAAGCGATTTGGTTGTTGGTGTGATTTACCATTGAAAATAAATGTCTGCATTAGAAATACAGTGAAATTAAGAACACAATATACCAATTTACAGATCAATGGAATTTTTATATATAAACTCATTTCACGAAAATCTTTCACGAAATTGAAGGTTTAGACGCTCCAATCTGTCATTTTCCCAATCACAGTCTCAATTTTTGTCTAAAACCATCCCAAAAATAGTGACCAACGTCCAATCTGGCAACACTGCGCCTTGCGATCGTATATCGTAAATATCCGGCTGTGTTCTTAATTTCACTTCATTAGAAATACAGTGAAATTAAGAACACAATATACCAATTTACAGATCAATGGAATTTTTATATATAACCTCATTTCACGAAAATCTTTCACGAAATTGAAGGTTTAGACGCTCCAATCTGTCATTTTCCCAATCACAGTCTCAATTTTTGTCTAAAACCATCCCAAAAATAGTGACCAACGTCCAATCTGGCAACACTGCGCCTTGCGATCGTATATCGTAAATATCCGGCTGTGTTCTTAATTTCACTGCATTAGAAATACAGTGAAATTAAGAACACAATATACCAATTTACAGATCAATGGAATTTTTATATATAAACTCATTTCACGAAAATCTTTCACGAAATTGAAGGTTTAGACGCTCCAATCTGTCATTTTCCCAATCACAGTCTCAATTTTTGTCTAAAACCATCCCAAAAATAGTGACCAACGTCCAATCTGGCAACACTGCGCCTTGCGATCGTATATCGTAAATATCCGGCTGTGTTCTTAATTTCACTTCATTAGAAATACAGTGAAATTAAGAACACAATATACCAATTTACAGATCAATGGAATTTTTATATATAACCTCATTTCACGAAAATCTTTCACGAAATTGAAGGTTTAGACGCTCCAATCTGTCATTTTCCCAATCACAGTCGCAATTTTTGTCTAAAACCATCCCAAAAATAGTGACCAACGTCCAATCTGGCAACACTGCGCTTTGCGATCGTATATCGTAAATATCCGGCTGTGTTCTTAATTTCACTTCATTAGAAATACAGTTTAAGAACACAATATACCAATTTACAGATCAATGGAATTTTTATATATAAACTCATTTCACGAAAATCTTTCACGAAATTGAAGGTTTAGACGCTCCAATCTGTCATTTTCCCAATCACAGTCTCAATTTTTGTCTAAAACCATCCCAAAAATAGTGACCAACGTCCAATCTGGCAACACTGCGCCTTGCGATCGTATATCGTAAATATCCGGCTGTGTTCTTAATTTCACTGCATTAGAAATACAGTGAAATTAAGAACACAATATACCAATTTACAGATCAATGGAATTTTTATATATAAACTCATTTCACAAAAATCTTTCACGAAATTGAAGGTTTAGACGCTCCAATCTGTCATTTTCCCAATCACAGTCGCAATTTTTGTCTAAAACCATCCCAAAAATAGTGACCAACGTCCAATCTGGCAACACTGCGCCTTGCGATCGTATATCGTAAATATCCGGCTGTGTTCTTAATTTCACTGCATTAGAAATACAGTGAAATTAAGAACACAATATACCAATTTACAGATCTATGGAATTTTTATATATAAACTCATTTCACGAAAATCTTTCACGAAATTGAAGGTTTAGACGCTCCAATCTGTCATTTTCCCAATCACAGTCGCAATTTTTGTCTAAAACCATCCCAAAAATAGTGACCAACGTCCAATCTGGCAACACTGCGCCTTGCGATCGTAGATCGTAAATATCCGGATGTCGGTCCGGTCGCGTTGCAAAGTTAGCTCTGTAGGGGGCGCATCTCGCTGTGCCGGCATAGTATCCGGTGAAAAACACATCCTTGTGACCCATTTTCGAGAACCGTGCATTGTTTTCGCCGAGTACATGGTGGATGGTATCGATTACATTCCACCACGGTCGTAATACGGAGTCGGTGCCGCGAATTGTCTAGTCGAGGGGTACACGAACTGTAGGGGGCGCTCGACGCCCGTCCGGAGGAGGGTGTGACCCGTTTCCATCCGCGGCTTGCGCATCTAACGTCTCGGTAATGTCATGTCGTTGACACGTTGGGTCGTTAGGGCGAAACAGATTTTGTGCTCTCTTTCTTGCTTCATCCATGTTAAGCGTGTGGTAAAAGAAGAAATAGGATGCTTTTTCTAGGAATCATTTATATATATTTGGAGGAAATGAGAAAAAGTCAACCCCTACTTGTTCTTAGTGGTTAATTTGTTCTTACTAGGCAGCCGAAATAACAGCAAAACGTCAACTCCTTTCTTCTTTTTTTTGACATAAGAGATATGGATTGGTTTAATATATATAATATATTTGGAAAATACTGCACAGAGAGAACTCTATTCTTGGATATCAAGAAAAATTATTCTTGCGTATATAGTGTAGTATGAAGAGGATTTTTTTCTATCCAAATTATATTTTATTCTAATAAGAATTTCAATATAGTTGTTTCAACGGTTAGTTATTCTTACGATTTAAGAATTTAGTATCTTTATGTTAAGTATATTTTTCTCTGACGAGGAATAAGTTATTCGTCAATAAAAGAGTAGACGTTAATCTTACAAAAACAAAAATATTTTGTTGGACGAAAAATATATATGCTTCAACGAAAAAAACAATTTCTTAACCCAAGATTCTTACTCTAAGAGAAACATAGAAAGTTTTACAATTACTTTACAGATGGCGTTAACAGTTTCTCGCGTCTTTTGCCACATATCACCGCTATATAAGTTCGACGACACATAAGTTCGATATTGTTTGTTTACATCTATGCATGTGTTTTATTTCATGGGTGACTTACAAGGATTATGAGGAAAACCAGGATTGTAGTGGAATAGCCTACACAGAGAAAACTCTATTCTTGGATATCAAGAAAAATATTGTTCTGTAGTGTAGCATCAAGAGCATATTTTTGCTATTAATATATTGATACATATTATTATGATTATGATTTGTTAAAGAAATTTAGTGATCATTTTTTTTGTGACGGACGTGATATAATAAGTTTATGTTTGAGTTAGTTTGTAAAAAATAGTGTCACTTACCTTTTTATAAAATTACAGCCTTTGCAGTAAACTTTAAACCCACAAAATTATGACCTATGTGAAGTTAGCCCCAGTACCCCTTTTATGAGAATTTACGTATATTGGAAAACACTAATTACTCCACTGTCTTGAGAGAGACGGTAATGAAACCAACACTGTTCGAAAGAACGTTCTTCATGGGTGACTTACAAGGATTATGAGGAAAACCAGGCTTGTAGTGGAATAGCCTACACAGAGAAAACTCTATTCTTGGATATCAAGAAAAATATTGTTCTGTAGTGTAGCATCAAGAGAATATTTTTGCAATCCAAATAATATTTTATTAAAATAAGAATTTCAATATATATAGTTATTTCAACGGCTAGTTATTCTTCCGGTTTAAGAATTTAGTATGTTTATGTTGAGTATATTTTGCTCTGACGAAGAAAATGTTAGTCTTCTACATATAAAAAGAGTAAGACGTTCGTTGTACATCAACAACAATATTTTGTTGGGTGAGAAATATACATGCTTCAACAAACAAACAGTTTCTTGACCCAAAAGTATCGCTTAAAACAGACGTAATTCCTTTCAAGCAGTTCCTGCGTACTTAAAACAAGAAAACGTAATAATTGGTACGTCAAGAAAATCATATTCTTGGTGTGAGAATTTTATATTTTACTTGAACCAACCAAATAATCTTTCAGCAGATATAGAAACAAGTGATATTCTTAACTCAAAGATATTCGTGTTGTATCGAACAAAATTTCCCCTCAGTGTGACTGTGTGGTTGACTACGACAATATAGACAGTGAAGTCAACACATAACACCCCGAAAACATACACTACCTAACAATGAAAACCACTTCAACCTCTACCACATACCTCACAAGTTTCTGCTTTCCAACACAACAACTATATACTTTGTAAACAATTGCAGAACTCTCTGGATATATTTCCTGCCAGTCAACATCCTACCTAAGTAAGTCGTTGAGTTCACAGCTCGGTTCTGACAAACGTATCCCTTGAGGGCACATGCGTCGCATTAAATCTCAATTGTTCGGAGCCATATGTAAAGCATTATTCCAAATTAAATTCGACGTATATAAAGTGAGGCTGGAATTGCAATTCTGAAGAGAGAAGGAAAATGTAAACGGGGAGACGGCTACTAATGGAAAATTACTGCCCGAATTTGTTCTCTGTACATCGAATGTAGGTCAGGAACATTCAAAGACGTAGAGCTACGAAGAGAATGATTATCTTCGTAGCTGCCTTAGATACTGTTACGTCCTGAAGATGCCTCTTGCAACAGAGCGCGAAACGTTGACAACTTTATCGTCCTTGACGCGGTTTTCTCCCGGAAATCTAGAACTTATATATTCTTTCCTTGTGGGGCGAGTGGCTCTAGCGGTAGAGTGCTGCTCTCCTGCTAGGAAGTCTTGGGTTCAAATCCAGGCATCAGCTGAAGATCCTCGTCCCACCGCCTTTCGCAAGAGGCGTAAAACCGTGGGTGCCGGCAACCAGTTGAACACCTCTGGTTGTCGTCATCAAACAGTATGTAAAAATGGGTAAGCACAAAGGGCCAAGAATTGGTCTAGGTGCAGCGGAATAAACCGCACCCAAAACAACTACATTCTTTCCTTGAAAGAAATATGTTCAAAGCAATACATTTATTTGATTTTACATTTCTTTTCTCTCAGTGCAAGCCAACCAATACTCTTTCAGTACAAAACAAATCTAGATTTTGAGCTTTTTTATTTGTGTATGTCATCAAATTAGGCATTCTTCTGGTGCTACACAATCTTTGCTGGTGCTAATGACACTGCACCAGCAACGATTGTGGTGTATCCGAATTGGATGTTGTCATGACAGAACCGCCAATTCGCCACTCGTTTCGTCGCTTATCTTTCCTCTGAAAACTGAAACTGTGGCCCACGTGCGTCCTTGCCACTTGGATCGATTCTGTGCCTGCTGCCATCGCTATACTTTACCGCCACCACTACCAAATGGCACGACAGCCGTCCAGGCTCCTGCATTCATATTTAATCTGACCGAACGGCCACCGCCTTTGGACTAAAGCACCGGTCATAGTGACGCAACAGTAAGACAGAACTTTTGACCGATTTTGACAATGTTTTCAACACGATGTAAAGCAGATTGCCAGCATCAAGAGACGCTGGCATCGTATAATTTCTTATACTGCAAGGAGAAAAATTACTTCAGTTATGTGAGTTAAAACATCCTGTAGATTAATTAGTGCTATCACAATACATGCTATTCGCTTTCGAAGAACATATAGCAAATTAGCAAAGCACACGCCATAGAAACAAAGGGATATATTGCAGAGTAGAAGTAGAAGCTTTATTCAGTGGAAAATTTACTCTGGAGTTTTCCGATGCGACCCGTTGGTGCCCGTTCTATCTGGCAATCCCATTTGCAGTGTCCTCAGCGGGATTGGAAAATTCACAAGTTTCAGCGACCCGCGCTGTCCTGACAGTAATTACTAAAGGGACAGTAGACCGCTCCCAAAGGACTCAACTTTTTTTCTTCCTTTAGTTTGACATTTTAGTTGAGTTCTAGAATAATATAAGACCCAATAATTAGATTAAAAGAAGTCTTGTCTTGCAAAAAAAATCCCATTTGCTTTTAGCTCATTTTATCCATAGCCAGCGGCTACTTTGTGGTCACATTACGCTGTATACCAGCAAAAGTACTTCTGCCGCTGGTGGCTCACTGGCCAACTGGTAAAACAGCGCTGCATAGCATAAGTGTTAGAGGTGGGTAGTTCGTGAACGAACTAGTCCGAGAGAATGGCTCCCGGCTTAGAACAAAAGAACTAGTTCTTTAAAATAAAAAGAACTAGTTCGCAAAAGACCTGCTTTGCTAAAACATATCTCTATGCATATCTCATTCAGTGAACGACTTGTAGGGACATGAAATCTAGTTCGAAAGTGCTGCTTTGGTGAAACATATCCCATTCAGTGAACGAGTTGTGGCGACATCAAACGAGCGACATAGCACCCTGCCCGCCAGTTGTTTATTTACCTAACGGCGGATGTCAAAAATATAATTAGAGTATAGTTTTTTTCCTATTGGATAATGGATTACACTATTAATAGTAGTTTCGCCAGTATATGTTATACTATAATTTATAAATAATACCCCAATTCCACCTAAAATTGCAGTATGAATAAGGCTAAAAATACGTGCAGCAATATGTCTTTTATGCCTTATTAAATAAATATTTAAGAAATATACCTAAATAAAATAAGACAACGATTCTTCGATCAATATAATTATAAATAATTATTTATTTTCGAAACAAAATAACGATTCTTCAAGAAAAAGACAAAGTGGGAAGGCAGACATCGATTCTGTCCAAACTAGATCCTAGTTTCGTTTGGAACGAGATATAAACGTGCTAGAACACACAAAGACACGTTTATCGAAGTAGTATGTCTCAGGATCAAAGTAGTTCTTCAGAACTAGTTCTTTGAACTAGTTCCTTTTTGTGAACTAATCCGGAAGAACTAGTTCATTAAAAAGAACTAATAAGCCCATCTCTAATAAGTGTAGTAGCATGTCATCATCCTCTCCTATCAAACAATACCTTTAATTAACTGTATCTCAAGTTGATCTCAAGCTTTGCTCCTGCGGAAACACTAAAGCAACATTTATAGAGCCCAAGGCCTTCCTTCCAATTAATCCTTTTACCCAGTGTTGTTCCTGGCCGTTACTTGGAGAGTACCAGGTTGGCAGTTGGAGAGGACCAAATTTGATCTTTCGGTACCAACCTCCGTCGAATAACTATGGTGGCGAGGAAAATTGTACGAAACGATCTGGTCAATTGAGGGATACAATCAAAGAAAATATACATTACAATGTAGAAATAATAGTTGCACTGTACACATTGTACTGTGTAAAGCACTGGAGCACAAAATTTAAAAATTATAATTGGATTTGCAAAGTAAAACGAGTGGGGACCAGTTTGACTTAAGGGGTACCGGGGTACCAACAGACATCAGAAAGGACCAAATTTGGTCCCAAAGTACCAACTTGAACAACACTGCTTTTACCTGTTCTCCCCCAACTTCTCTCCAAAGCAAACTATCAGCCAAATCCTGCATCCCCACCAATATTTTACGTCCGTGTGCTATTTTTAACCATCAGGCAGCCAGCCAGATAGCTAATTACGTCACTCATTATACGGGTGTCCGTGTACCCGTCGTTAAGGGTTGTTTATATCATGTTGCGTGAGCTTCCGAGCCTTGCAACAGTAGCCTGTGAAAGAGTTACTAAAATCAACATGAAAGTTGGTTAGGTTTAATTATTAATAATATTATCGGCAATTGACACAGCGTGCACAATATCGAATAAAGCAATTTGTAGCTTTTTGCATAATCCCATTATTCCCATCACTCACGCCCGCCTGTTGTAATTAATATAATTAAAACGATATTGTGAGCATCAGTAAACCTCGTTCAGGATTTAATATTCTGTTATGACAGTAATCGCAAATTTCCTGGATTGCCGTTTTGTTGAAAGCAAAACGAAGGTTTTGTACTCGTATGCCTGGAAATAGCAAACACTGGAACAAAATTGTAGTCCATAAGCTCGTTTTAATTACTGCACGTTTCACGAAGGTTATATCTGGTGCTAAAATTAGAATGTCGCTTGGTACGTTTATGGTTCGTTTTACTTTACGACTAGGTATGCTAGAATATTGCGGACATTTTCGAGAAATCATTACAATGGATTCAGGGACCCCAAAACGCATATTTCCTCTGAAATCTAATTTTTTCGTCGATTATAATACTCTCCTTCTAGTGTACTAATCGGAAAGAAAAAATAGTATTTTATATGGCTTCTTCTGTCATGTTAATTCCAAATTAGTTTTCCTCACTGCTCGAACAAACTTAATATAGAAATAGTTTGAGAACCGCTGGACTAAATTTTTGACAACACATGCGTGGTATGGTTTGGCCATGTCAAAAGTGCTTTGCAACATGGTGTACGCATCTCTCCCAGCATTCAATCTTTCATTGCTGATTTTTGCATAATTTCGCCGATTTCTATCAGTCAGGTGCGTGTTTCACATGAATAAAAGTGCCAGGAACAACTTTGGAACCCATCGACTCGAGGTAAGTCAGAATTAACCTCAATTTTACCGAAGAATATTTGCAACTATATCGGCTACAGCTGCACTTTCCCTGCCTTCAGTTCTGTTCAAAGCCGAAGTGATAACATGGAACCATTTATTGTTTAATGCCCATTAGAAAAACTCCTATTTTTTGGCTATTTTTATTACCAACAAATCAGAAATGCCAACCATCGCAACGTTCCAATTTCCTCATCGCAATGAAGTTAACGTATACAGGCCTCGTAAAAAGTTACGAGCTAGTTGGCTACGCGAAAAGGCTACGTTAAACTACGGTTAAACTCTCTAAAGAGTAGATTCTAGACTCTACTTATAAAGTTTGGGCTGTAGAGCCTAGAATGTCTAGATGGTGTCGCTGCTGCTGTCGCGAGCGATAACAGTGGGGCATCTAGATACATTCTCACGTAAGTTGCAATGGCTCGACTTCCGGTCGCCCCCTCGTTGCGTCACAAGGCTAAACACTCCATTCGGCACCATTATCATGTCGTTAATTCATTGAGAACGACCGCCATTTACTCGTTGTACGTGGACGACCAAGACGTCTTCAACGTCTCATCTAATTTGAATTTACAGCCTCTTTTTGTCATATATACAGCATCTATACGCGGTCTATAATAATAATTCTAGGTCTATAATAAAATAGTACAGTTTTACAATGAGAAAAAAATCACATATTGAAATAATATCATTGATCGTGCCAGGAACGATCAAATTCCAGTGGTCAGTTTTAATGAAATACTGATATAATATGCAGTTATCCAATATGAGTCATCGTATATTTCAGGGAATAGCTTCAGCAATCCGGGTGGAAACCGATTTCGGGGACTTCCTGTTAGCTGGTCGAACCGCCACTGAGTCGATAGCACTTTGTTATCGTGAAATTCGAAAAAGGGAACGACGAGAATGAGGTCGACTTGCCGGCGTCCAAATTGCCGTACTTCTGGGCAAGTTTCTCATTGAATATCCCGGGCTTTGGATAGTTGCGAAGGCAGGGCGACAACATAAACCCCTAAATCACGTACGACAGGCGACACAGATGCTTTTTTATTAGTTTGGATGGAGTTACGCGAATATATAGGCTATCTGACACGTTGAAAATTGCGACAAAGGACGATTTTATGCGGTGCTACTAGATACGAGACAAATGTCAGTCAAAGGGCTAAATATATTAATGTAGGAGGTCAAAATGGCGGGAACAACCGCGACTCCCTAACATGGTAGCATTTGGCCAAACGCGGTTTAAGGGCTTTAATTACTGGTCAAAATTCTAATTCATCAAATCTCTTCCAATTTATTCGAAGGCAAAACTAACTGGGTTCTTTTTCTTGAACCTTGTGAACACATTTTCTGACTACTAACTGACGCGTTTAAGTATTTAACATTTAATAAGGGCTGATAAAGCAAGACTACTCAAATGAAACGAAACACTTATCAAAACAATAACATCTATTAACAATAATAATCAACAATCCCGTTTGATAGGTTACATAGAAAAATGAATGAAGCTTTGAACATATTGACGTTTAAATTAAACCTAGGAGTTGATTTAGACTGACACACTTTTTAGCAGAAATATCAATAAACAATTCTAATTTAAATGAAATGCGAGACAAGTTGAAAAGACTTACCAGGAATAAACTTAAGCGCCTAAGAACGCTCCACAAAAACGTGTACTTTACATGACGGTGGTTGAAATGAGAAGGGCGAGATCTGTTCGTTTGCATCCCTCGACCCCAAAGAAAGCCGGAAGCATTTCTTCTTAGCCAATGACAACTCTTCAATTTTAAACTTATAACACGCGGTCAAATCCTAAACCAGATGTTCAACCCTAGCAAAAACCTTTGACATTCCCGAATGTTCTTACAAATATCTCGCTTAATTTGATCGTATCTTAATAAATAAATAATGGGTTTCCGACCCATTACATTAACAACAATCTTATTGACGAACGATAATAACATCAATTCTTAAAAAAACAGCCAAATAACTAACCAAACATCTCAACTGTTGGAGGCGAATCTAGATGGTATGCAATATTTAAACTAACACCTATTTTCAGAAACATTCTATAAGATTTGAAAATAATTTATTATTTGTGATGTGCAGTACAAAAAACTAAATCCTTCACTTTATGTAAGCTTTTGTCAAATAGTTAAAAAAGGCCCTCTGGGATTTGTACACCATGTTATAGCCTTATTATTTTTATTACTTGTGCACATAAATAATGTTTGCGGAAACGTGCAGATAGTAATGAAATTATTATTTTTAGAGTCACGTGTCAAAATCAGTCATGGTGATTTATTCGATACTTGGGCTTTCTTCTTTTGAGTTACCTATAGGAATTTTATTTGCAGAGGCTTTAGAAGCTGCCCACAAAGAAATTCGACGCATCGTTTAAGTCTTACAAGGAAAACACCAAGAAAACATTGTAATAGGGATCTAATTCAAATATTATTGTTACGGTCAGATCCATACATATCTAGTCTTAGGAAAAGTAATTCTCATGTAAAAGATATAGACAATGATATGGTCCACATACTGTGGTACGTGGAAAGCCAGATATTTTGGAAAGCGATATTCCTTTTACTTCACCCGATCAGTTCGATTTACTTAGTGGCGAAGATATATCATCCGATGATGAGGATTAAAAATACTTGTTTTTGAATGTGTTTTATAGTACTATTATTTAAAATTAAATATAAAATACGTGTTATAGTAAGAATTTTTGTTGTTATTCTATACCAAACAAGCAACAAGTATTTGTTTTATCTTTAAAATTTAGATTTAGATATTTTTATAATCCTTTACGCAATTGCATTTAAGTTTAACTAACAACATAAAATCTCTACTGGATACCTAACAACTAACAAACTTTATACACAACCTAGATACCAAAAAAAGATGTTTCAGGTCAGTGTAGTTTTATTGTATATCAATATTTGCTACAATTTTCCTCAAAATTGGCTTTTTCCACTTAAACAATCTTCAAGCTAGAAACATGTATATCATCGTTGAAAACAAAGATAATGTATACAGTAATTAGTCTCTATTTACTTCATAAATTCACTCCATGACATTAAAAATCCATCAAACTCATATAACGCGATCCAACGACGTTCATTAATATCCTTCACTTCAGGTTTCAGCTTAGTAAAAAGCTCTCGTCCAATTTTAATATGATTAATAGGCACCTTTTTAATAGGGACGTAATTATTCACTCAAGAGCAAACTTAAACATTTTCCGGTAGCACCCGACGAAATGTTAATAAGGAGCCACACTTCACACACGATGGCATTTGATATAAGCAGTGGAATAATACTTTTATTTCCTAGTCGACCAGACTTTGTCGCAATTTATCTTGTTTGGTGCGTGGTTGGACCAAATTTAACACTTCCTTTTTAAACTTTTTCACTAATTTGACCCACTTGACGACACACTGAAAAAAAAAATCAGCTTCGTTCTTGGAATAGGCAGATCAAACTGTACTTGCATTGTAAAGAGTTTTACTTTCCAAACCTAAAAATCATATCAAAACCAGTTACAATTTGATTTAAACTATAAGCAATGCTCTGTGCAACACAAAAGTGTAATAAAGCAGGTGATTTGTTAACATTTTCACGATTCTATAATCGGACAAAGTAACCTATAATAATCATAAATAATACGCTGAACTAACACGCGATGAAATGATTTAAATCATACAGGCTATCATCATCCACTTAAAGGTTATTAGCGTAGTTATGTTGAAGTTCGATGTTATTTTTGTCCTAGTTCTGTACACTAATGCCAACAGTCTAATTAAAAAGTTATTAAAACTGCAGCGTCGGTTCTAACTCGTAAGTCAACGCCTGTCGTTTCAGGTTTACGTAACACATCTATTTCGATTATTTGAAAAATCGACAAGTGCAGTTGTCGCGACATCTGTGGGGGATTAGACGAAGCTGTGAAGAAATTTCAGGCGATTATTCGATGCGTGGCGCCATCCATGCCGAGTACCGGTATTAGAGTAGTTTCAAACTAAGAAGAGCACAGTTGTATATGCAACCAATCATACCCAGTGTATGGTTTATAAATTGCCTGTGTATATTTGGTTGCATACACAACTGTGCTCTTCTTAGTTTGAAACATCTATACGTAATTGAAGGTTTCTTTTTTTCGTAATTGTGCACTGATTTATTTCGATTGGTGGTGTTTAGCTTGGTGTTTAGCCACTAGATAGCATCTCTCTAGATTGCCTTCACGCATGTCCACCATAAGTGTTACATAATTAAAAAAGAAACTGTAGGTAATTGAATTTTTGATTATTGATTTGTATTCCAAAAATTACATATATAAATTTTGTTGGTGTGTTACAACTAATTCAGGTAATAGATTGCTAATCATGGTATACAGAACTAGTTACTTGATTCTTTTATTCAAATTCTAACATCTACAGACTGCCACCAACATATTTCTGTGTTAATGGCAAAAATGGAGGCAACAAGAACAACTTATCTGACAGGACTTTACATGTACAGGCCTTTATGCGCAGGTGAATAAACCAGCCCTTAGCATCACAGATAATTTTCCTAACAGTGTGAAAATTTGTTCCTTTAGGAAGTGACCTGAAAGCGTTTTAGATCACTTTGAAGCTTGGTAGCAATTTTGTCATAAACAACGTCTAAACTCAGTGGCAGATGATAATATGATTCATAACAAGGCAGATATTAAAACTTTGCAGTGTGCAAGTGACATATTATAGAATCTCTCAAATTACTTGGTAACTGACTATTACAATATCATTGATCACATATTATAATTTACATTTTTGGCACTACTAAAATTACTAATTTTATTATAAATTATTACAGAAAGTAACCAGAAAAAGGATCTATGCAACAAGACACATTTAAAACCATATCATATTTTTGAGTCACTTCGCTACATTCGCCACTTGACATTTTCTCCTGACAAAACAGAGCCAAATCGTTATAGAGTTCCCTAAAATTATTTTATGTCGCTTTGAAACTTAGCAAGGTGGCAATTTGTGAACCTTGGTGACAATTTTGTATTATAAGCTATATGTGAAATCATGTCATACCTTTCTCAGTCACTTACTACTATTTTGTGTCACTTGTCACTTGACAAATTTTCCCAACAAATCTAAACTTTGTTCCTACAGGAAGTCATCTGAATTTGTCGCTTTGAAACTTTACAATGTGGCATGTTGTGAACCTTGGTAACAATTTTGTATTATAAGCTATATGTGAAATCATGTCATACCTTTCTCAGTCACTTACTACTATTTTGTGTCACTTGTCACTTGACAAATTTTCCCAACAAATCTAAACTTTGTTCCTACAGGAAGTCATCTGAATTTGTCGCTTTGAAACTTTACAATGTGGCATGTTGTGAACCTTGGTAACAATTTTGTATTATAAGCTATATGTGAAATCATGTCATACCTTTCTCAGTCACTTACTACTATTTTGTGTCACTTGTCACTTGACAAATTTTCCCAACAAATCTAAACTTTGTTCCTACAGGAAGTCATCTGAATTTGTCGCTTTGAAACTTTACAATGTGGCATGTTGTGAACCTTGGTAACAATTTTGTATTATAAGCCATATGTGAAATCATGTCATACCTTTCTCAGTCACTTACTACTATTTTGTGTCACTTGTCACTTGACAAATTTTCCCAACAAATCTAAACTTTGTTCCTACAGGAAGTCATCTGAATTTGTCGCTTTGAAACTTTACAATGTGGCATGTTGTGAACCTTGGTAACAATTTTGTATTATAAGCTATATGTGAAATCATGTCATACCTTTCTCAGTCACTTACTACTATTTTGTGTCACTTGTCACTTGACAAATTTTCCCAACAAATCTAAACTTTGTTCCTACAGGAAGTCATCTGAATTTGTCGCTTTGAAACTTTACAATGTGGCATGTTGTGAACCTTGGTAACAATTTTGTATTATAAGCCATATGTGAAATCATGTCATACCTTTCTCAGTCACTTACTACTATTTTGTGTCACTTGTCACTTGACAAATTTTCCCAACAAATCTAAACTTTGTTCCTACAGGAAGTCATCTGAATTTGTCGCTTTGAAACTTTACAATGTGGCATGTTGTGAACCTTGGTAACAATTTTGTATTATAAGCTATATGTGAAATCATGTCATACCTTTCTCAGTCACTTACTACTATTTTGTGTCACTTGTCACTTGACAAATTTTCCCAACAAATCTAAACTTTGTTCCTACAGGAAGTCATCTGAATTTGTCGCTTTGAAACTTTACAATGTGGCATGTTGTGAACCTTGGTAACAATTTTGTATTATAAGCTATATGTGAAATCATGTCATACCTTTCTCAGTCACTTACTACTATTTTGTGTCACTTGTCACTTGACAAATTTTCCCAACAAATCTAAACTTTGTTCCTACAGGAAGTCATCTGAATTTGTCGCTTTGAAACTTTACAATGTGGCATGTTGTGAACCTTGGTAACAATTTTGTATCATAAACAGCTTGGTAACAATTTGTTTCATAAGCAATGTGTGAAATTATGTCATACCTTTTTTAGCCACTTACCAATACCATTTTGTGTCACTTGCCAATTTTTACTAACAAACCGGAACTTTATTCCTTCCAAAATTCTTTCTTTTTGAATAACCATCCAAACAACAGCAAAACACTCACATTACAGAACATTTATTTATTAGAAATTCGTACAAATACGCTTATTAACTAGAAAATAAGACATAAGTTTCGTCGAAAATGACTTTAGAAGGCCAACTTCTTCATCAGCAGGTACATGGACTGGTCGATCTCAAATCCATGCAAGTTGTTCGCGTCACCTTGCAATCTCATCAGCAACCCACCAAACGATATATAAGCAGCCCTGCAACAAGAAAAGCATTGTAATCTACGAAGATCAACCCAGACAGACAAGAAATAAAAGAAAACATATTCATTCCAAAGATAAAGCATGTCACATTAAAATATTCAAAAAGTAAAAATCTCACATTATAGACGAATACTTTCCTTCCTCGAGATGGTCGTTCTTGCCCCCACATTTTGGGCGTATGGGTAGTGGCCGTGAAATATGTTTTCCACACAACCAGCTAACCACACTGCCAGAATGTAGAAAGCAGAATAGCGGGATTCGCTAACGTTTCACTTCCGGAACAATCACTTCCCTAAAACAACTGAAATGGAACTGAAAATATGAACAGAGAGAAAAAAAAAACATATTATTGTTACAATTAATCAACATCCAGACGATAACGTATCAGATTAGAAATCAAGACGTCATAAAGTTTTTTTTTTCTTTTGGGTGACGTGTTTTTATAACGTTAGGTACCTACTTTGTATAAATTAGTTGGCAGACGACTGGTTCAGGTTTTAGGGTATTTATACATTATCTAATCTCATCATTGGACGATAGAACAACCTTACATGTTGTTGTTTTAGATAATACCGATATCGGTGACTAATACATTAAATATCTCAACATGTCTGATGCAAAAATGCTTATTACACGTAATATTTCAATTATTGGTGTTTCTTATAAGGCCTAATGGACAGGAGAGTATAGAAGTGAAGCATTGCTCACTCCAGTCCATAAAAAAGTAAAGGTAGACACTTCTTAGAGTGGAGCAATTAAAGTAATAGATGGTACTAATGACCACGTGACCTATTTACCGGGGATAATACGGGACAAATGCATGGTTACGTGGGTTGAAAATTCTTCTAGAATTGGACCACTGCCAGTTTTGCACTTTTCAAATAGTGCAGTTGATTACTACTTCATAACTCCACCTTATTGTCAAAAGTGGTGTCAAAAGAATCCTCGGAAATTTGTTCGTTGCTTTACCAGGATTATAATTTTGATTGAAAACTGCTTTGTGTTTCAAATCCATACATTAGTTTGCGAGGTTTGGTCGAAAAAATTTTTTGTCTTTAGTCCCTTTTGGGACTATTGACTTTTGGGACTCTTGTCCATGAAAAAGGGTTGCAAGTGTTCTTCTTGGTGCTTTGGGACGCTTTTGATTGAATATACAGACGACAATAAAAATCCGTACGTTAGTTTGCAATCCGTACGTTTGTGTGGTCGAAAAAGCAACTCTTGTCCACGGAAAAGATTTGCAAGTAAGTGTGCTTATTTATACTGGTAAGAACTGCACTTTGCATGGATATTTTCAAATCTCATTTGCATGCCCCGGTAACTGAAATGAGCGAGAACAACATCGTCATGGGTGTGGTAAGTAAAATTGTTCATGACCATTTAAATTAAATCTCATATTAGCCAATTATAAGCATTTATATGCGTTATAGTTTTGTTTAATAACTGCATTGTTTACCAACTTCTAATAACTTAAAAATATAACACTCGAGTATCTGACCACGTTTCTTAATTACTCTAATTTACTTTAAGACTTTAACTTGTTATTTACGCTATATTATTATATGTGCCAAAGTAATTTTACTATGTGAGAAAACAGTTTGGCCTTGGAAGAAAATAAAAACACATCTTGCAGGAGAATATTGCTCAATAATCTTTCTATAAAGGCATAAATAAACTAACAGCAACAGAATGTTAACAACCAGGGCATAAGTACATAAAAGTACATAAAATTCAAATATGTATGTATTTTACACGTTTATTACTACTTGCAAGAGTTCTTTAAGATGCATCATGACCGCCCATAGGACCAGCAATTTTATTTCTTCTGAAAGGTTACTTTTGCACATTGTAATAGCTATTTTAGGTAGCGAAAAAAAGAAGTACATTTGCTCCGAATAAAAACGTGACATTCTTAATGCATTTGACAACCAATATAAACCTTTTTACTTTGACTAGTACCCTAGATTGCCCTAGAAGGAAAGTATTGTAATCGACGGAAAATGACATTTCGAGATTTCCTCGGAAATACGCGTTTTGAGGTCCTCTGAATCGATTGCGATGATTTCTGGAAAATGTATGTATGTATATGTTACGGTCATAATGATAAATAGGTTATTATTAATAATTACCGGTTATTATTAATAATAGCCAAGTGGCGAGGTTAAAGTGAAGAATTTATCACATGAACCGGATATTATTAATAATTTCCAGCATGCTGTGGTCAATGTGATATATTTCAGTTCGATATTGCATTAAGGTGATGCTACAATATAATAGAGCCTCAGATTTGAAATTCTGTTAGTATCTACATAATCGCCACACAACGAATCTATTCACTGGGTCTTCAGTGTTGGGCCTTTAGTGACGTTAGTCCTGACTAACCTATTTAGTTACTACTCATGACTAAAATAAGGAAGATTATCAAAACGAGACTAAAAAATGCCAATCCACACTAATTGCATGCACGAGTGTGTAACTCTTTGGGTCATGCTTATTTGCGCAATTCTTAAAAGCAAAGTAAGTAATTAATTAGAAACTCGGTTTGTATTATTTTACCAGTGCAAACGTACGTAGTGCTTCTGCATTTTGCAATTCGTGGCAAAAAAAATATTTTTATTTGTAACTTTATTATCTTTTTAATACAAAACTTTAAAAAATGTTTTATATTTAATTTTGAATACAAAAGTCCTTCTAGACCTTTATTTTTTTGTGGTAGTACAACAATAACACCATTTATATTGTAAAAATAAAGCGAAATAAAGTTTGTAACAATAGGACGTCATCTTCTTTTGTTTTTTTTTGTATTTTTTGTTGGTGATAAACACTTTTATAATAAATATATCTGTGACATATTAGATATACTTAGGGTAGGTATAGGTAATGGACAAGCTAATGTAGGGAAGATTGAGGCAAGTTGTTACCATGTTCAATCTTTTATTTATAAAATTATTGTCAAACACCAAAAAGAAAAATACCGTGTTAGGAACAGAACCATACAAAAATGTTTGCATCATTTGTGCGGTGCAATTTATGTAAAAACATCTACGTAAACTAGTCTAGTTCTTGCATGTACATATTTGCATGAAAATACAATATTGAAAAAATTATTATTAAATGCGCAACATTTCAAGATAATTAGGATTTGAGAATTTACTTAATAAATTGTAATTGTACATTTACAAAAAACTACCCACATGCATTAAATATAAAAATGGATACTTTATTGTGCTAACGATGTACTCGGAAAGTTGGGTGAGGGCCACCTCAGATATTTCAATTTAATTATTGCATTAGTTGTAATTATCCATTACAGAAGCCTAAATATGGATAAATAGATCCATCAATACTCAAAACCTGTGTTTCTTTCATAAGTACCAGGCTAGGCTACCATGCTTCAAAATTACCATAAATTGTTGAGCAATAATGAGCTGTATTTAATGTTCAAATTGATTTTCTTGAATGATAAGGTAAGTTATTTGTGTAAAGATTAGTTTAAGTTATTTAGGTACTAATACTTAATACTACCTGAAATTATGTATATTGTTAATACTTAATACTATTACCCACTTGAAGTTTATTTATTTTAAATAGAAAATAAACTATAAAATCTATCCAGTCGTTTTTTTATTCATAATAAAAGACATATGCAAATCACTATATCAAATATAGTACAGGGCATTTCAAAAAGATGAGATATAAATAAAACACAACAAAAAATTATACAAAACATAATATTTATTTACAAAATCATTACTGAACTAAACATTCTATAAAAAATCGAACAAACATAATACAACTTTGAAATAAAACCCACAAAAAAAGCCAGCTAATAAACGAATAATCCAATAAACTACATAAATAACTACATAAAATGCAACCGCTACAACGAAACCTAGCACACAAACATTCCATTTCAAGCCTGTTTATCGCATAACACAATAACGTCTATCGACGCCATAGCCCGTACGGTCATCTTACTTACAAAGCGCATTGAAATGAATCGTTTACAATTTGCAGCAGACAATACCGAAGCGAACATAAATAGCACCGAATGAAAGAGCCCGAGAACAATTGCTCCGACACACCGCGTACCTACAACAAAAGCCTGATACATGCTGTGACGCAAGGACGCGCGTTATCGTGCCGTGTAGACGACACGGCGTGCGTCCTGACGCATGTGTTTCAACAGGTGACAGAATGGGGTGTGCGTTTTCAAAACTTTCGACCGCCGAGCGTATACGTCACGAAGCGTTTACGCTCGGCGAGCGAATACTTTGATGATACAGGCCCATGTCTGGAAACATGCGTCAAGGTGCACGAGAAGTTTTTGAGGAGAGAGAAGAGATGTTTTTGATAGAAGAGAAGTTTTTGATTGAAGAGATGTTTTTCTAGAGAGTGTGGACGAAAGAGTTCCTGGAGTGTCGTACCAGATAGTGCATTTACAGGATTCAATAAAGTGCATTGTAAACGCGCATCTGGTACGCATCCCAGGACTTCGATGATAGAGATTTCCGGGTACGGGGGCGGCAATGGGACTCAACAGGCCAACACCATAGTGCAGACAACCATTCAACATCGAAGTTATAACGGCAACAGGCAGAGAGCAACGACATTTTGTTTTCAAGTGATTTTTTTTTTTTTTAATCGAGATTTTTCCATCGAAAGCACCTATAAAACAATGCATGTATCACTAACGGGTAAAATTGGTCAAATGGTGGTGAAGAAATTCATGCAGAGATTTGACGTAGAGGAGAATATTTTGCTTCAAAGATTTAAAGAGATTAAATATCCCCTCTATTTGTCAATAAACAAATAGGCATAGGCTATTACTGAAGGGTGTTTTGTAATAAGAAGAAAAAGAATAGTCAATAACTAACTATCTTTTCAGGGCTGTTCCTTTGGCTAAATAGAATATATATGTGGTAAAAAAGGACCACATATGAAGAAAATAATTCCTGATTTTTGCCAAGTTAAAACCAGTAAAATATGGAACTAATCCCACATGGTCTGTTCCAACAGAAGAAGAAAATACCGTTCCAGAACGGTGCATTGTATCGCCCAGTCATAATATACAGTGCTAAGTCTAAATTTCTACGCTGGTTTATCACAAAGTATGATACCAGTCCGGTTTTTGGACAATATTATTTATTTTAAATACTTGTAAATATGTACTTAGTGTGGTTTTTAATTTTTTATTTCATCTGTAAGTAGCGGGAATCAAAGTTCCTCATAAAATTCGTCCTCATGCAAGTCCATTTAGATCTCTATTATGTGGTTTACAAAATAATGACTTATTGGATGAACTAAACCACTCAAAGTGATCTTTTACAGGATTTCTTTTATCAGAAGTAGCCTTCTCAACGCATTTAACCGAATCAAAATTAGAATTTACTTGACTGATACTGGTTTTGACCAAAGTTTAAAATGAACTGTACTGTTTTGGGCTTTGCCTGTTTGTACACCATAAATAAATAAATGATGTTTTTTTTTTTTTTTTTTAGTCAAGATTACTTCTTTTATTTTTTATCAAGTCAGTAATAAAATAACCTTGTTATATGAGACGAACTTTTCCTGAATACAATATTGTTACTGCTTCTTTTATATAGTACAAACCAGCAGAGCTGTATAAATAACAAGATCTGTCGGGTAGGTACGTCAAAAATAACAGCAGAAATCGCTTAGTCATTTGCAGCTACTGTGGTTTTACCATAACAGCAGCATTTTTGCACTTTTACTTCCTGAAATCTGCTTCAACAATAAAACACAATATACCCTTTCAGCAATAGACAATTCGATTCTCTTTTTCCTAATCAAAACGTCAAATCTCTTAAATGTTTTTCAAACCAACTTGAACAACTCATAAACACTATCAAACACACAAACCCTAAGCCAACATTAGAGTAACATTGTTGCATTTAAACCAACTAATAAGCTCACATAAAACATGCCAGACAATTATGCACAATATAGCACAACAAGCAAGCAAAGCACTTTGACTTTCACTAAGAATTAGGTAGCTATCCCCATGCAAAAAGCAACGTATTTCAAGTCATTGACGAAAAAGACAGAAAACAATTACATAGTTTTACTCTTTTCTGTTTTTTTTTTTCATACAGATTTATAAATAAAAAGGTTAATTCTAGAATGGCATACTATTTTTATTTTATTTAATATATTTTATTATAGGTCGAATGTCATACATATATCGTGTGTTCAATTAAAAAAAAAGGTTGTTTCTTTTTATTAACTTTAAACTTCTTTTTGTTGTGTCATTACTCATTAACCATTATCCAAGATTTAGAGGTTAGACTTAACCAGTTTTGTTGTTGTTTTCGTTACTAATTCTGACGTTTTATAATATGTCAATTCCTAATGCGTATAGCCAACATAAATTTAAGAAAAAATAAAATAAATCACGACACACTAGAGACCTTTTTTATTGAACATATAAATTTAGGTGGACTGAATCAGAAATACTGAGCTTAGAATTTAGTTCAGGTGTAGCGAGGTATTTTTTATTTTATTTTAAGTTCAATGTCATATTTAGAGGCTATTTTAAATTATTCTAATTGTATCACAAGGCTATGTACAATTCCTAATATCAATGCTGAACATGGAAGCTCATAGAGTCAAACCTGTCAAACAATGAGTCGCCCAAAATTTGGTTGAAATTTTTTTGTTGGAATTGTCAGGAGACAATTTTTTAGTGCAAAATTAGACAAATTTTGTTAATAATAAAAAAAATTATTGCTTAGCAACATAGACTATGAAATTAAGTTTGATTAACAATGGTAGATTATTTTTGTCATTTAAAAAAATAATAACGAACTAGTTCGTGACAAACATTGGACAAAAAGAGCTATTGATAATCAAAGTTATTTAATTTTAATTTTACATATTTGCATTCAGTTTTTATTGTACTATGATTTACTTTATAATTATTATATATGTTTACGTATATGGTAATTTAAACCATACATTTGAACTCAATTGTTTATGGTACCAAACTAGCAGCGCATTTTACCACTGTCTTAGAAACATAATTACTTCGCTTAGGAAGATACACAAGACCTCTTTTTAATCCACAAGGTGCGAGTTGTCTTATATCATCGATGATTTAATGTTACGTCATTATATTTTGGACAAATCTTTCAATTTCCAAGGTTTCTGTTGTTTGTTAGAGGAGTAATATAAAAGTTTACTTTAGGAGTAGTTTGGTCTGTATAATAATTACGTAAATATAAAATGGTTCATAAATTCGTGGTCTCTGGAGAGAAAAAAGAAACGTAAACCAAAGATAGGCTTGAAGCAATGAATCAGGTAAGTTCTGTTTCTAAATTTTCCACGACTTAATCATTCTGGCCACCTTGTCAAAACCGAAAATTCCACGCTCGGTTTTCGTCAGCTTAGAATAGCTTTTTGGGTCAGCACAGTGTGCCGACTTTAAAAATAAACATACGGGCGTTAAATTTTTCTTGCTAGAGCATCAACCATTCCAACCAAACATAAAAAAAACCTACAATATAATTAGTACTCTCTTGGATCTAGAGGTGTATATAAAATCAACACACGTTCACAAAACACGAATCAAAAATTCACAGCAACACACACACACACAGAAACGACTGGACGCCGTCACACTTAACTTTTGTAACTTCCATAAGTCGGTCGATTAGAGAAGTCGTTTTAATAACAGATTCACTAAATAAAAACGATTGGCGTGGCCGGGTCGTGTCCAAAATAACTGCAGCTGGTCTCTGTGCAGTTATGCAAAAGCTGGATCGGTTATATAGAGATATCATTGTCCAAGAGGGCTCTCTCGACTCGTGGCGACGACTCTCAGCTTCTAAATTGAATGGCGATCTGTTGGATGGAGAGACTGTGGTGGAATGGAGTTGTAGGCGACGATTGTGCCAATTTGACGTGCAACGGTGGTAGTGGAGTAGCTCGCTGTGACATCTATACCAGCGATGCAGGTTGCAAGGCCGGAAATAGGCCACCATTTCCCGGTTTCAAATTTAGATTAGCGGGTGAGAGGAGCGCGCACGCGCGCGGCGCATCGTTCCACGTTTTCGTATTACATCACTGTATGTGACAAATTTTTGGATAACTAATTTTGTCGATCGTGTGTGTTATCACGAATTATGCGCGGTTTGCCTGTCTTCTTAGGGACATTTTCCAGAAATCATTGCAATGGGTTCAGGGGACCCCAAAACGCGTATTTCCACTAAAATCTCGATTTCTTTTTCCGTCGATTACAATACTTTCCTTCTAGAGTACCAGTCGGATAGTATAAAAATGGTTCTGAAAAAATTTTTAGTTTGGAATACAAACATCTACTTCTTCAAAGCATTCATGCATGAATTACAGTCAATAAAACGTATGTAGGATGTTTTTATGAGAAATTTTTATACTTGCTACTATAAAAAAAAACTTTCGTGAGCAATTAATTACCAAGTGGAAAAATACGTACACTTTTAGACAATGATACTGTCCTTGTATTTCTGTACATACTACATAATAAATAAATACATAATGATCTCTTAAAACTATTGATTGGAATTGTCGTTCATACTTTAATGATTTTATATAAAAAAAAACTACCGTTCCTTGTATTTATATAAATACATAATAGTTTGTTTGACAAACTTTGTAACCGACAAGAAAACTACGATCAAATCTGAAACTTACTGAGCGAAAAATAGAGAATTCCCCATCGCATATTTGGGGGGCACAAATTCCGGATGCTGAACACAACTGTTGCCTGAAGTGATCAGCTGACTACTGTGTTAGATTTTACCCCGAGACCAGCTGTGTACAACTACTCAATAAAACAGGTAATGCGGCATGCGCAAAACGCGACATTATTCATTATTAAAACGGATTTTTATTGCGTTCCTTCTATTCCAGGGCAGGTCTAAGTACATAATAATAAGTTACCGTATTGTATTGGGTAATAAGTTACCATACAATATAATACAGGTCAACTCATGTCAATTCACACGACATTAATAAATAATAATGATAATGAAACGAAATAGACAGTACACACCTGCATCTTACAGTTTATATAAGTGCACTTACGTTATAGTCAAAAAGTTTGGCACTAAGATGCGAACTATTGCGACATGATCGCATATTTATAGATGCAAGTATGTCTACCTATACTAATTACGAACTTTCAAGTGTAGGGCGCGTTCAGCGGAATCGCCCATTTTCGCCGACATTTGCGATCGAGTAGCTGCAAAATTGGGCTTTTCGATATTACTTTTGACGCTCGAATTGAAAAACGAACACAATTCCGCGTGGACTGCGCGATATTTTGTAAATTAAATGCGTCAATTTTGAAAAAAAATCACGTTTTTGCACCTCTTCGGGTGAAGGCGAACCTCGAGAAAATGTCACGTGACGTCTAGAAATTCCGACAAGCGGATCGATGAACGTCAAAAATTTACATTTTTTATCCGTTCCTGCCGACCTTATAAAAGCCGCTCGCTCTCGTGTCTTACGATAAGATCCCTCTAAATACCCTTCGCAAAGAGTTTTGAGCAAAAAAACGGCCTTAAAAACAATTTTCGATCCAAAAAATCGATTTTTGTCGACCCGTGTTTTGCTGCTATTACCACAGTAACGTCAAACCCGAAACGCCCCCTGCCGGACATTCGTAACAACAGTAACAGATAGCAGATAACCTAAAATGTATCCTAAAATGTCCATATTGCGAATGTGGACAGGTGGGAAGCCTTATCAACCACATATTTCTAGAATGCCCAATAACTAAAGTCGAAAATTTTGACATATACACAGAGCTAGTACTATGCTAATCGCAACCAAATAAATGTCAAAAATGTTACGCCCGGCCTAAGTTGCTTTATACAGGTGTTAATTTTAAACCAAACGAGCTATTATATCAGAATTATTTTAGGTGATTCAACAACGACAATGTTCTGTGGATGTAACAGGCATGATGTCTCTCTCTCTTTCATCATCTCGTTAAATTTTATTCTAATGCAGCGTCTCCTTAGTAACAAGCACGTTATGCAACAAACTCATTTCGAGTGCATAAACCAACCGTTCCAGGTGTACTTTGGCTGCGTTTATGATGCAGCTGGTAACGTATGATATTTAAATGATTCGCGTGTCAGAACAATTACTATTTTTAATAGACCCTGATTCATTGCACGAATTCAAGCGATGACCTGGTCGCGGCAGACACCTTGGAGCTCATGTACAAATAAAACACGATTGCATCCAAAGTGAGAGAGCTGAGCCAACACGAGCACTCCAAACGATGCAAAAAATGTCTGCTAATAATTTTTTTATTGTTTTAATTATTTTACGTTGATGAATCTTATGTTAAATTTCCAAATTGTTCCAAATGTATGCTTTTTGGTTTTCAGTATAATCCACTTTCAGTTTCTAGTTATGTAAGTTTATTTATTTATTAAATCTTACGTAAAATGTTGATTTTTTTGGGATTACGGAAACTATTCATTAAATTTTAATGAATAAAGAAAATTGACATTATGTTTAAACATCTTAATTTTGTAGCAATCGATTTTAGCTGTCAAAATATACCATAATAAAGTGTAATTTTATTCATGTTTCTATCGTTAGATACAACAATTTAGGGTCAAAATGGAGACATATAAAACAGCATAAACCATTAAAAAAAACTAGTCTTGCTGATCGATGAACCACACGTATTACGTCAAATAAAAACGTAAGAAAATATCGACAACGTGACTAACAAGTGACTGAATCATACATGAGCAAGCGAGCGTAAAAAATTGATTTTCTCCAGCAAGATTTAATCACAATTTTTGTTACAACAGCAAGCGATGACAAAGATCGTAAAATGTAGATTTTATCGGCCGCAGTCATTCTGGCGGCGGCGACGGCGCGTACTAACTTCGAACGTCACAAACACGGCGCGATCTGGTGCCAAGACGGCGAAACACTCTACCTACAACTCGTAGTTCTCAGTGCTATTCACAGATGTCGCATCCAGTCCACGTAAAATTGTAATTTATCAATTACACTAGTCAACAGTCAAAATGTACATTGGATGCGACTATTTTTTTTATATATACTAAGGCCCTCTAAACTCAAAAATCGCACAAAAAAATTTTTAATGGATACGTTTTCGAGTTACAATTTTTTTTCTTTTTTTTTGTTTTTTTTTGCGGAGATAGTTCGACTATTTGGAGCATATCTCGAGTTAGGAACGTCCAATCTGGTCGCCCGGCACATAAAATTGAAGCTAATTGTATCACCAACAATTGTCACTCACATACTTTTTCAATCGCTTCAGCAGTTTTAGCGCAATAGGCCGCGATATTATAAAAATTTGGCCAAAATGAAAATGGAACATTTACTCTATCACCTGTGAAAAGTAGAAATCGTGGAAATATAGTTAGTTTAATATTTTTTGCGTAGAGTTTGAACTTTTACGAAGAGAACAAGGTATTTACGATTAAAATCTATGCAAAAATAGCGAAGTTATGGTCATTTAAGATTGATAGGTACCAAACTACCAAAATTCTACTTTTTCTCTGCTTACAAGTTTAATTCATTGTGCTTAGTTTTAATGTGATGTTTTCAATATAAATGAGATTAGAAGTGAGTTTTATTGCTGCTTCGCCTTATATTCTTGTCGAAATCTGTTTTTCTTATGAGGAACCAGATATAGTTGCCCATCATTTTTTCAATCCAAAAGCCCTGGTGGCGCCGCTCAATAGTCTTCATTTCCTAGTGAAACCTCTCACCATGCTCGTCACTGACGTCACCAAGATTCTCAGGATGAAATCTTCTCAACTGCTAGCTTCAGGTGTATACCGTATCCCATGTGCTTGTGGCAGTGTCTACATTGATGAGATAAAGCGCTCTGTCAGCGTTGGGGTTTCAGAACATGAACGTTGTACAAGGCTGCGCCAGATCACCAGTTCAGCGCTTGCTGAGCACAGACACAACAATTCTTCTCGACCAAACAAAAATCATCTCCCGGGAATCACGTTATTATCCTCGTAGAATCCGCGAAGCGATCGAAATCTTTAAAGATCCCTCCAATCTCAATCGAGATGACGGTTGGAATTTTCATCATAGCTGGAAACCACTTTTACGACCACCACAGCCAATCACAGCTACCCCAAACCGCTCTCCCAACCAATAGTTGTTTGACTACCTGCGCAGGCACCTGCGCCAGGTACATATAACGTCGATCGAAACACGTACTGACATATCTGAATATCATTTTTTGGTGAGATATGCCACTACGTGTTTTGAGCGACGATAAATACCCTCACCCTTCCACACACGTTCATTCTCTACGTCCTGAAGATGCGTCTTGCAACAGAGTGCGAAACGTTGACTAAAAGATGCGCATCTTGGTGCAAATCACGTGACGTACTCGTCTTCCGAATGGATCCGACCTCTACCATGCATTTAAACTGCTATAAATGAAGAAAAATAGAAAATAAAAAAATGGCTGAATTTTGGTAGTTTCGTACCCATTGGTCATAATTGACCATAACTTCGGTATTTTTTCATAGATTTTCATCGTAAATACCTTGTTTGCTTCGTAAAAGCGTAAACTCTACGTAAAAAATAAGAAACTGAGCATATTTTTACTATTTCTACCTTTCCCTGGCGGTTAAATGAATGTTCGATTTTCATTTATACTAAAAAAATTTCAAATTATGGTCAATTGCACTGAAACCACTGAAGCGATTGTAAAACAATATTAATAACATTTATTGGTGTTTCAATTGGCTTTAATTTGATGTACCGAATGACAAGATTTGATGTTCCGAACTCGAGATATGCTCCAAATAGTCGAACTACCTCCAAAAAAATTAACAAAAAAAAGAAAAATTCATAACTCGAAAACGTATCCATCTCTTATGTACATTTTTTTTTTATTATTTTGTTGACTAGTGTTATTACATTAATTAATCATTGCTATCGTGTTTTGCGAATCACAATGATTGATTATTTCTAATGGAACACGAATTTCTTCAAGGTTATACGATAAGTTTTCTTTATGATCGGTTTTTCTTATTATTTCTTATTCTTATTATTTGTTTATTTATTGAAATGGAAATTGTCACTAAATAATAACTATATAAATAACAAGAACGGTTTATCTTGCTTTATACAAAATAAAATCCGCAATTTAATAATTACAATTATCTTAAGAACAGAATGCGGGTAAATAAATCCGGAGTTTATTTATATATAAATACATGTATAATAATATATCGGGCAATTGTTTTAGCCTTATCTTATCTGGTGTCATTTCGTAGACAGCTGGTGGCAAAGAAGTGGGCCTGACTCTAATAATTTTTTTAATAACCGTGAACAATATCGACGCGTGGGTTATGAGTATCACTAACTGTATTATTTCATACAGTGGGATGGAAATTTGTGAATGAAATGAGTTCTGTAGTCATTAATAATCCACACCCATTCAAACTTGAATCACATCACAAGTTTTCAGTCCCTCAATCTTCGATAATTCATCATTTTTCTTCTGTCGTTCGAATGTCCTGTTGCGACATGGTATGAAGGTACTGAGATACCACCAGCTGTGTTCACTAGTCTAAAGCACAGTCAACACAGAGTGGATCCCCGTTCCTCCACACCCATGTGGAATTCGATAGGGATGGATTATCATCATTTTAATGATGAGAGTGAAGAACACTTAATAAAGTTTTTGCTTGATGTATGGTACGCAGTTGTCGAAAGAGAACTGCTCTCGTTTGCTATCTGGTCAGGGAGTCTGTTATCTACCTTTTATCTCTCGCTTTTTGCAAGCTGCGAAGTGTTTATCAGCGACGTTGGAATCGCGATACTGTTTCTCTTTTACTTTTCGTTGTGTGTAATTTTTTATAGCCTCTAATACGCATACAACTGGAGGTAGATAAAAAAAGTATTGAAATATGTATACAGTGGTACAAAATAAGTATCCGTACCCACCCAGTATATGGTGCAATATTTTTAAAAGATTGTATGATGGTATTCTGGATTTCAGACCTACCGTCAACTTTCATTAACATTTTCTGAGAAATGGATAACAAAAGATTTTGCCATATGGCCCGGACTCTCCTGGGCACATATTATTGTCTAATTGTTGTTATTTATAGCTTTTCTTAAATCATACAGACTGTATCCCTTCAAATTATCACCCAGGACAAAAAAACCTATAACAGGTCATTTGCTCACATCTACAGAGCCGCCTACAACAACCCAGACGCTTCTCACAAACGACCGGAACAGGTCGACGGAAAAAGAGCGATATCCGGTTGAAATATACCTTTTCATCTCTCGTTATTTCGCACAGATTAAGTGCCTACATCCCGGAAGTACGATAGAGGGCGGCGCCGTCGAAAAAACGAACACGAAAAGAAGAGAACGCCGAAGAAGGAGAAAGATGAAAGAATTGGATTGGGAATGTCGGTACTTACAGTCTGCCTGATTGTTCCGCAGCAGCTTCGTCTCCTTCTATACGGTACACCTTTCCGGCCATCACGTACTCGAAACTGTCAGCGCGAGATCCTTCGGTCTCCAGTCCTTGCGGGTTCCAGTCCCCGGAGTCAGGGTAGCCATCCTCGCGGAGTGTCGTGGATAGGACCAGACGGAATTTGTCACCTGCAAATTAATTTTTTGATGTAGATAAATGGTGATATAGTTTTTTTTGTTCAGTTCCGATTTTTTGGGAGTTTTAATATAAATTACTACTGGTGAAATGCCCTAAAATGTATGTTTTCAATATAAAGACATGACATATTATGCAAACCAATATAATATCGATCACAATAACACAAAATGTTATTAATTCGAGATGAAAAAAAATAATGAGTAAACAGTAACACTACAACAAATACTGTAATTCTGTAATGGGTCGGAAACCCATTATTTATTTATTAAGATATGATCAAATTAAGCGAGATATTTGTAAGAACATTCGGGAATGTCAAAGGTTTTGCTAGGGTTGAACATCTGGTTTAGGATTTGACCGCGTGTTATAAGTTTAAATTTGAAGAGTTGTCATTGGCTAAGAAGAAATGCTTCCGGCTTCCTTTGGGGTCGAGGGATGCAAACGAACAGATCTCGCTCTTCTCATTTCAACCATCGTCATGTAAAGTACCCGTTTTTGTGGAGCGTTCTTAGGCGCTTAAGTTTATCCCTGGTAAGTCTTTTCAACTCGTCTCGCATTTCATTGTAAATTAAATTATTCATATTTCTGCTAAAAGTGTGTCTGTCTGAATCAACTCCTAGGTTTAATTTAAACGTCAATATGTTCAAAGCTTCATTCATTTTTCTATGTAACCTATCAAACGGGATTGTTGATTATTATTGTTAATAGATGTTATTCTTTTGATAAGTGTTTCGTTTCATTTGAGTAGTCTTGCTTTATCAGCCCTTATTAAATGTTAAATACTTAAACGCGTCAGTTAGTAGTCAGAAAATGTGTTCACAAGGTTCAAGAAAAAGAACCCAGTTAGTTTTGCCTTCGAATAAATTGGAAGAGATTTGATGAATTAGAATTTTGACCAGTAATTAAAGCCCTTAAGCCGCGCTTGGCCAAATGCTACCATGTTAGGGAGTCGCGGTTGTTCCCGCCATTTTGACCTCCTACAATTCTACATTTACAACTGAGAAAATTATGGAATCTCAAGATTTGTGCCATTTTCCAGTGTATTAAAACAAAAAGAAACTCAAAACTTGGCCAGAGAAACTTAGCCATGGCCAGCAGAAAATTGCGATGTTGTAAGAAATAACTGACTTGTTTTCCGCAGAATTTGCGATTTATTATAATTGGTTTGAAAACATTCTTACACCAAAGCTTCCGAGAAATCTCGCTCAAAACAAGGTATTAGGCATTTCATTAAGTAAATTCCACATAACACAGATTGCCATCTGTGGAAGAATGATAGTGTATAAATAGCGGAATAGTTGGTTATATGCATAAAAATAAAACGTTAGAAAAAAAGTAGAATCCGCGAAGCGATCGAAATCTTTAAAGATCCCTCCAATCTCAATCGAGATGACGGTTGGCATTTGCATCATAGCTGGAAACCACTTTTACGACCACCACAGCCAATCACAGCTACCCCAAACCGCCCTCCCAACCAATAGTTGTTCGACTACCTGCGCAGGCACCTGCGCCAGGTACATATAACGTCGATCGAAACACGTACAGACATATCTGAATATCATTTTTTGGTGAGATATGCCACTACGTGTTTTGAGCGACGATAAATACCCTCCCCCTTCCACACGTTCATTCTCTCCGTCCTGAAGATGCCTCTTGCAACAGAGTGCGAAACGTTGACTAAAAGATGCGCATCTTGGTGCGAATCACGTGACGTACTCGTCTTCCGAATGGATCCGACCTCTACCATGCATTTAAACTGCTATAAATGACGAAAAATACAAAATAGAGAAAAGGCCGAATTTTGGTAGTTTCGTACCCATTGGTCATAATTGATCATAACTTCGGTATTTTTTCATAGATTTTCATCGTAAATACCTTGTTTTCTTCGTAAAAGGACAAACTCTACGTAAAAAATAAGAAACTGAGCATATTTTTACTATTTCTACCTTTCCCTGGCGGTTAAATGAATGTTCGATTTTCATTTATACTAAAAAAATTTCAAATTATGGTCAATTGCACTGAAACCACTGAAGCGATTGTAAAACAATATTAATAACATTTATTGGTGATTCAATTGGCTTTAATTTGATGTACCGAACGACAAGATTTGATGTTCCGAACTCGAGATATGCTTCAAATAGTCGAACTACCTCCAAAAAAATTAACAAAAAAAAAAGAAAAATTCATAACTCGAAAACGTATCCATTCAAACAATTTTTAATGCGATTTTTGAGTTTAGCGGGCCATGGTATCTAAGAAAAAAATAGTGGCATCTAATGTACATTTCTTTTTTATTATTTTGTTGACTAGTGTAATCTACAGCGAGCAGCAAATACTAAAACAGCGTAGTGTGTAGCATAACTTTTCGGCCGGCGACTAGTCATTTTGTGATCAGTATTTTAACAACAGAAAAGAGATTCTTTTCGCCTCAACGCGTGTGCGCAAAATCGTGTCCCATAATCAGCGACATACGTAAGCAATGATGTAAATACAAAACGATGCGGGTATTCCACGTTGCGGTCAACCACAAATTCAAATTGTCGAACAATAAACAAGCGTGCACATTATGACGTCAAGCAATTATCACCTAACATTCTAACGAAATAAGTGTGTTCCAACCAAACCATCAACTTGTCACCAAGCAATCAAACGAATACTAAATAAACCATAAATAAATAATTCCCGCATAAATTCCTCGATAATCGACCAATAATTAAACCGCGTAAACGCGAATTACGCTCCGCGTTATCGGCGAATGAAAATTGGCATACATAACCACAAATTCCATCAGCGACCATCCCATTAAATAAGACACGCACAACGTCCTCAACCATTCATTAAAATTCTTCAATTGGACGCAGAAATCCACGTGTATTTCAAGTTTCTCTCACCTGTCACCAGAGTTTAATAAGGACTTCAGCACTACATGCAGACAACTTCTGGATCTCCTCAACCAGTATATGATTAGGTTATTATCCGCATAGTTCTGCAGTGTTGGGATGGTTGGAATAGAGTTGTTTGAGAAGATTCATAACGTGGATAAACACACATACTTTTCGCACTAATAACAGCATCAGAATAGGTACATAACACGTTTGTTGGTAGCAAACTAGCAAAAGCGGTAACTTTGTTGAACAACTGGCTTGCTGGTTACTGTGGCGGTCGCTGTACAATGTTTTTTTTTAGTTCCTGGAAGTGGCCAGTCAAGGTTACATGGCTAAAAAATCGAGTGCAAAAAACTCGCCTATTATCCGACAATATAGTGGGCATGTACTTCAAAACGCCGCGATTGTTGTACCTGGCTGTACATACAGTGGATAATATTCACATTCTTCCACTTAATTTTTGATAATGTTAAAGTTGAGTGGTGCCAATGAGACGCAACCATATATGGAAATGTTTTTTTTTGAGCCCCTTTACCTACTATCAAGTTTTGACAAAACACTCAATAAAAACTTAAAATTAACATGACAAATCACCAAAATAATGACTAATTATATCATTCATTAACACGTAGTAATTAGGAAAAGAACCACACCTACGGACAACAGTGTTTATCCGAACCAATAACAGCTTACACGTGCAGAAATTTAATTTGTTAATAACGCGGTCGATCGATGATGTCCTTGGCAGTTTTCGCGGTGAAAAAAAAAAAAACGACGACAGAGAATGTACAAATTACTCAAAATTTGGCGCGTATCGCCGGCTCTCGTATATCACGGTCGTTTGTTGACTTGTGTCGATTTATGCGCCCTCGGGCGCCATTGAACAAACAAAAAAGAAACCGCGAACGATTATCTGGTCGAGAAATTAGCGTAGAATAGGCGACAGAGGCGACAGACGTCCGTGACTTCCAATCAAAATCGAATTATAATGAGTAATGACAGTTTGAGTGCTAATGGTCAACTAGGTACGTAAAAAAGAGGTTCAAATTTAACTAAAGAATATGAAAAACTGTTGTAAGAGGAATCTTCAGGACGTAACAGTAAGTGAGCTACGAAGAGAATGACGTGTGTGCCTAAGGTTAAGGGTTTTTGTGGGTATCTTGGGGTCAGGTAGTTAAAGCCTATTGGTTGGGAGAGCGATTCGGTTAGCTGTGATTGACTGTGGTGGTCGTAGAAGTGCTTTCCAGTTGTAATGCAGTTGCTAACCATCGTCTCTATTGAGATTGGTGGAATATTTTAAGATGTGATTCTCGGAAGATGTTTTTTGTTTGGTCACAGGTGGGTCAGGCTGTTAATTGGGTTCTGTGGTTGTAGGATTGGAGGAAATGGAATAACTGTTTTGGGATAGGACTCTGGTAATGACGTGTGTGCCTAAGTTTAAGGGTTTTTGTGGGTATCTTGGGGTCAGGTAGTTAAAGCCTATTGGTTGGGAGAGCGATTCGGTTAGCTGTGATTGACTGTGGTGGTCGTAGAAGTGCTTTCCAGTTGTAATGCAGTTGCTAACCATCGTCTCTACTGAGATTGGTGGAATATTTTAAGATGTGATTCTCGGAAGATGTTTTTTGTTTGGTCACAGGTGGGTCAGGCTGTTAATTGGGTTCTGTGGTTGTAGGATTGGAGGAAATGGAATAACTGTTTTGGGATAGGACTCTGGTAATGACATGTGTGCCTATGGTGAAGGGTTTTTGTGGGTATCTTGGGGTCAGGTAGTTAAAGCCTATTGGTTGGGAGAGCGATTCGGTTAGCTGTGATTGACTGTGGTGGTCGTAGAAGTGCTTTCCAGTTGTAATGCAGTTGCTAACCATCGTCTCTATTGAGATTGGTGGAATATTTTAAGATGTGATTCTCGGAAGATGTTTTTTGTTTGGTCACAGGTGGGTCAGGCTGTTAATTGTGTTCTGTGGTTGTAGGATTGGAGGAAATGGAATAACTGTTTTGGGATAGGACTCTGGTAATGACATGTGTGCCTAAGGTGAAGGGTTTTTGTGGGTATCTTGGGGTCAGGTAGTTAAAGCCTATTGGTTGGGAGAGCGATTCGGTTAGCTGTGATTGACTGTGGTGGTCGTAGAAGTGCTTTCCAATTGTAATGCAGTTGCTAACCATCGTCTCTACTGAGATTGGTGGAATATTTTAAGATGTGATTCTCGGAAGATGATTTTTGTTTGGTCACAGGTGGGTCAGGCTGTTAATTAGGTTCTGTGGTTGTAGGATTGGAGGAAATGGAATAACTGTTTTGGGATAGGACTCTGGTAATGACGTGTGTGCCTAAGTTTAAGGGTTTTTGTGGGTATCTTGGGGTCAGGTAGTTAAAGCCTATTGGTTGGGAGAGCGATTCGGTTAGCTGTGATTGACTGTGGTGGTCGTAGAAGTGCTTTCCAGTTGTAATGCAGTTGCTAACCATCGTCTCTATTGAGATTGGTGGAATATTTTAAGATGTGATTCTCGAAAGATGATTTTTGTTTGGTCACAGGTGGGTCAGGCTGTTAATTGGGTTCTGTGGTTGTAGGATTGGAGGAAATGGAATAACTGTTTTGGGATAGGACTCTGGTAATGACGTGTGTGCCTAAGTTTAAGGGTTTTTGTGGGTATCTTGGGGTCAGGTAGTGAAAGTCTATTGGTTGGGAGAGCGATTCGGTTAGCTGTGATTGACTGTGGTGGTCGTAGAAGTGCTTTCCAGTTGTAATGCAGTTGCTAACCATCGTCTCTATTGAGATTGGTGGAATATTTTAAGATGTGATTCTCGGAAGATGATTTTTGTTTGGTCACAGGTGGGTCAGGCTGTTAATTGGGTTCTGTGGTTGTAGGATTGGAGGAAATGGAATAACTGTTTTGGGATAGGACTCTGGTAAAACTGTCAAGTTGGGGAGATTGTTGATGTGGGTTATTGAAATAGCTCGTCTTACAATGTACTGATCGGTTTGATCAGTACACTTGTAAGACGTGTAAAAGTCTAGTAAAAAATACGCTTTTAACAAGCAACCAACAAACACGGAAGTAGTGCATATTCAGACCACAGCAATGTAAACTAATTAATCCCACACTTAATATCGCGCCACAATCAAAACCTTTTTCGACTTGAACGCTAACAAAACAGACTAAACTGTACCAAAAGGTGTAAGCTGCTGGGAAGCCGTCTTTCACGCGTCCTTAACGTGTCTAACGAACTATGAATACAATATAATTGGATTAATAAGGCCGGCACAAAGCCAATTTTAGGCTTGGAGCTCGATCGTGTCGATTTTTCTAGCGCCAAAATTCCCCATCATTTAGCTCTGTTGCCGGCAAACGGCAACAGAGCTAAATTTTCACGAGAATCAGGAACGCTGAAATAATTGGTCAACAATTAGCGATGTTAGGCCTCTTTAATTTGTTTTAATGAATTCGTCCTTTCGATCACAGACGCACCTCAAGATACAAATTCACAAAGACTAAGTAAGGTTACGTAAAAATATTTTTGTTATGAATTAAAGTGAGTTTTAAATTAATATGTACGACCGGGAGTTCGTATCTTTGACACCATTAACTGAAGTAACAAATTATATAAATTCAAAGAATATGCAAAAATACTGCTTTCAAGCTGTATTTTGATGTATCGATAAAAAGCCACCAATCAGAACGATCGTGGGGAATATCAAACTCGTTCATAAGACCCTCAACATCGTATCATACACCTAAAGAATCTTCCATTTTAAAATGATTTAAAGGCTCGTTACGCTTTGTAAATAAAGATATTGTCACACCTCGTGCGAAAAGATTCCATTCCTGTAGCCTAGAACCCAATAACTCGGCTTTCTCTTTTGATAAACCTAAGTCTTTAACCAAATCATTCAGTTCGCACTGGTTTATAAGGTGAGGTGTTCCTAAAACTTCAAATGGTGAATCTTCACGACTTGCCTGATAGATAGAGTGATTTCAGACACTCTGTCAAATCAGGCAAGTTTCTTCAAACAGGCGAAATTTCTTCTGTGTCAAAAATCGAAGATGATGAAGTGGATGGTGCACTTGGAAGAGGATGGTTCTCCCCATGGGGGATAGGTCGCGATGCTAATGGCAAATGGGTTGACAAACATTTAATTCAAATAAATATAAAAGAAATACTTTCTGACCAATACCGTTCTTTGGGATTTTAGAGAAAACGCGCGTTTTGAGGTTCGAGCTTAGATGGATATTTATAAACGTTGTTTTCTAAGAAGTATGTATCGTAAAAGATATCAGACAACAACGGCAAAAAAACTGGGAATTTCCAAATCCTATCTTTCAAGTACCTCGTATAGCTCCGGAAAAGATTGCCAAATCTTTTACAAAAATATTTCTGATGATCTCATAACTAATTCATAAACTCCGCAAAATACCAGAGCCAGAGATCACCTCTACAACAGATACAAAAGTTAAAAAAAAGCGCCGCAACGTTCACAAACGAAAAGGAACCGCCGGTTTCTTCGCGGGAAAAAAACTCGGTAAATATTATTATAGCGTATTCAGAGAAATGTTTTATTTATAGTTATGCTCAGCTGCGTCCAAGGTCGATCTACTTTGCGTACTGTTGCATGAATAAAAGGATGATTTAAATGTTAATTTGATACGGGGAAATGCAACACATACTCGATTGTGTGCAATCTTCACACTGCCAACACATAATATCCACACATCATCTGGGACTTCACGTAATGACTCAATGTGTGACGGATGTCATAAGCGACAAACATAATATTTACTACTTCAAGCGATATGCGTAAACATCACTATTGTTCTCCGAAGTGGTACGGTGTATCATATGATTGCATAAACATTGGGTAATTTATATTAATCGTTTTGTATTAATAATCAATTCAAAGTCCAGTTCTCAAAACAAATAGTGGAATTATGTGAATGGTGATAGAAATACTTAGATAACCATCTTGTGCCAAATTGATCGGTGTTTTAAGAAATAATTAAATTTTAATAGCAAGGTTCTTACACTGAGATAAACATAGAAAGTTGTGCAATTACTTTACAGATGGCGCTAACAGTTTCTCGCGTCGTTTGCCACATATACACCGCTATATAAGTTCGACGATATTGAGTCGTTTATATTGTTTGTTTACATGTATGCATAAGTGTTTTATTTCATGGGTGAGTTACAAGGATTAACGGGAAAAGCAGGATTGTAGTGGAATCGCCTACACAGAGAGAACTCTATTCTTGGATATCAAGAAAAGACTTTAAAGACTTTTAAGATCTTAAATATATGTAGTTATTTCAACGGCTAGTTATTCTACCGATTAAAGAGTTTAGTATGTTTATGTTGAGTATATTTTGCTCTGACGAAGAAACTGTTATTCTTCTACATATAAAAAGAGTAAGACGTTCGTTCAAAAACAATAATTTTTTGGGTGAAAAATATACATGCTTAATAAATGGGTCTCGCTCTTTTGCTGGTACAGTCCTCGTGGTCGGTTAAGAATCGCGAAGGCGACGGAAAACGTACACGCGATGGCCACGACCTTCGCCAAGAGCGGTTACATAACCTTATCCAATGTCCGCCGCGCCGGCCGTCACGCCGCAGTTCAAGTTTCGGATCTGCGTCACGTGCTTCCATCGCAGACCGGCTCGACATGCTCGACAGGAAGAATGAGGGCGAACGCGACGGCATACGAGTTCATGTGGTCGCGCTGCTTGAAGAATATTGAGCAGCACAAGTAACTGAAGCTCACCATACAAGAATTCTGTGATTTCTTAAGATATCGGTGACAAGGTAGGTATCAAAACAATTAGGGCTGGTTTTTCAATACTGGTTTATGACCGAAGTTCTGTACTGGTTTTTACTGTCTAATAACCAATCAATCTTCACTAATCTGACAGTTACTGAGGAGTTTAGTACAACTTAGAAACTAGCTCTGTGTATAAGTCAAAATTTTCGATTTTAGTTATTGGGCATTCTAGAAATATGTGGTTAAGGCTTCCCACCTGTCCACATTCGCAATATGGACATTTTAGGATACATTTTAGGTTATCTGCTATCTGTTACTGTTGTTACGAATGTCCTGCAGGGGGCGTTTCGGGTTTGACGTTACTGTGGTAATAGCAGCAAAACACGGGTCGACAAAAATCGATTTTTTGGATCGAAAATTGTTTTTAAGGCCGTTTTTTTGCTCAAAACTCTTTGCGAAGGGTATTTAGAGGGATCTTATCGTAAGACATGAGAGCGAGCGGCTTTTATAAGGTCGGCAGGAACGGATAAAAAATGTAAATTTTTGACGTTCATCGATCCGCTTGTCGGAATTTCTAGACGTCACGTGACATTTTCTCGAGGTTCGCCTTCACCCGAAGAGGTGCAAAAACGTGATTTTTTTTCAAAATTGACGCATTTAATTTACAATATATCGCGCAGTCCACGCGGAATTGTGTCCTTTTTTCAATTCGAGCGTCAAAAGTAATATCGAAAAGCCCAATTTTGCAGCTACTCGATCGCAAACGTCGGCGAAAATGGGCGATTCCGCTGAACGCGCCCTACACTTGAAAGTTCGTAATTATATAGGTAGATAAACCAGTATTGAAAAACTAGCTCTTAGGCTCGTACCGATAGTAATGATTAATTGTTTAGTAAATCAATATGTACTTAAATATCGTTTTTACTATTTGATAATGTCCATGTCCAAAGCACTGTTTAAAATGTGAATCAAATCGATCATCACCTAAACAACAATAGACAATAGGACCGATAGTCACGTCAGATTGGCTGTTTAGATGTCTAATCATCCAATCGATTTTCTAGTTGTCCATAAACGCCAGTTATGTTGTGATTGATTTGTTCAAATAACTGTAGAATTATGCATTTAGGTGATGCTAGGTGATACGTGTTAGGTACCAATACATTGCTAATTAATTTGGAATTAATATCGAGTAGGCAAAAACTTGACAAAGGTCCTTAATTGCTCCACAAGGTGTTTTAAACCCAGACAAAAAAAAACATACGGATCAAATCAAATCAGAAGAACTGTCCGATCATTTCCTAAAAGAATCATCAAAATCCACAAAAAATAGCACAAGTTAATTAGATAATTTATTTATTTTATAGTTCAATAACAAAAAATAATCAAATTTTAGGTTAACAAGTCTTCTGTGCTTCTCTAAAGGCACAATTTCTTCAGAATGAACCATATTTTCATAAAACATCAGCAGTTTCTTACCTTCTGAATAACCAACAATCGATTAACTCAACTGTGCTTAAAAACCGCACCCCTAATGCCTAGACAATTAAAATTTCACACTTGAATTCCCTTAATAGTCATGTAAACAACTATTGCGTATTAAAATTCCCGGAAACGTCTGGAAACACGCAACCCGCCCGCGCCGATTCTTGCGCGCAAAAAAAACCACGACGTTCCAGAATGAGTCACTGCGGTAACGGTGGTGACACCATATGACGTCACCGACGCCCGGCATTATCGAATTAGCTCGATAACCGCGTCACGGATTCGTTGAGAAGGTTAGTGCTTACTTAAAGCCGTGTTTTCCTAGGAGCAGGTTAGCGCCTAGCGCAACACGCCGACCGTATTGGCGCTAAGCGCTAACCTGCTCCTAGGAAAACAGGGCTTAAGCCCTGTTTTCCTGGGAGCAGGTTAGCGCTTAGCGCAACACGCCGTCATATCGCCAGTACGGTCGGCGTGTTGCGCTAGGCGCTAACCTGCTCCTAGGAAAACACGGCTTTATTTGCAACTTTAGAGCAAGATTTACAACGTCCGCGGTGACACGCGACAACAGATAATAGAAAACAAAAATTAATACGTATTATCATATCAGAATGTTATATGGCATTATCGGTTGGAGTAAATACTGCGCTGCGGTTGATAACATAATATTATGTGGGGTATTGGGATTAGAATGGAAAATCACGCGATGGGCGGACAGTGTACGGATGAGTAGACCATTGAATAATTGTGGCGAATGTTCAATGGTCAAGGTAATGTGTGTTTTGCGAAAATATGTTGTCAACAGTCAACAAACAGGCTGAGTCTAAAATTGGCGATTTCTTGTGATGAATAACTGGGGAAAATAACACTACTGAAACACTATTGTTATGTTGTCATGATCAGTCTTAATGTAAACCAGTTTTCTTCAAGAAGACTCATAATGTACACCGGCCTTTAGGACGACTGATTAAAATATTATTATATAACCCAATACCTTTTATTATTAATCTTTGAAGTAAAGAATGTAAATGTTTTAAAATGATAATATAAATGTTTTGAAATGACAACTTCACGACCAACTGTAAACAAAACTACGTATGTTTAAAATTATGGGTGGTTTAGAGTAGTTTCAAACTAAGAAGAGCACAGTTGTATATGCAACCAATCATACCCAGTGGATGGTTTATAAATTGCCTGTGTATATTTGGTTGCATATACAACTGTGCTCTTCTTAGTTTGAAACATCTATACACGTTATAAATGTGTAAAAAATTTGCACAGCAAAACCCAGAAACTTGCAAGATGTCACGAACAAAGACATCATCAACACGTGAATGTTGTGGCTACATCCATCTCCTCGACAACACCGGTTCCATAAGAAGACTCAAGAGAAAGAAGCCTTTTGAGTTGGTGTAACTTTGTGTTAGTGACAAAAGCAGAGTCAGTCCTATCTGACTTAACTGTGAGTGCTAATTAACTTAAGTGCCAAAAAATAATCAAAAAGTCGCATGAAAATGTGTATCATCAGTACATCAGGACCAAGACCAACTAAGAGAATCAATGGATGTCTATTAGAATGAGTTCTAAGATAAGTCAGAGTAAAATTGCTTATTAGTCTTCGATAATTGCATAACATAATCATTACTTGACAATAAAAATATGTCCTATCATCACCACAATATCTAAGAACGCATGTTTCCCTCACCCAAAATAAATTGGCAGGAAGATGAGGTGTTCTATTAATACAGCTTTATTGCCATAAATAACTTATGTAGTCGTTAAGTTCAATAAAAAACTTCAAATCAAAACAATTTAATCATTTTCTTAAATTTATGTCGGCTATACGCTTTAGCCTTTAGGAATTGGCACGTTAGACAAAAGTGTCAGAACATTTAAGTAACGAAAACAACAACAAAACTGGTCAACTCTAACCTCAACACTTGGATAATGACAAAAGGCAAGGAGCTTATAGTTTAACCGAAGGTATAGATGTTTCAAACTAAGAAGAGCACAGTTGTATATGCAACCAAATATACACAGGCAATTTATAAACCATACACTGGGTATGATTGGTTGCATATACAACTGTGCTCTTCTTAGTTTGAAACTACTCTATCACATGTAATCATTAAAATAATGACTAAATATTTTAAACAAACGATTCAAGGTCACAATAATTGTTGTTATGTGGAAAATATAAGTATGTTTATATGGTTTATGTTTATTTACGCCACAGTCCAGAAGTATTACGTATTCTTAAGACACGCATTTCCAAAGTAACAAAACAAAGGACCATATTGCACGAATAACGATCAATTCGTAGTAGTTAAAAAAAAACTTACGTAAAGTTACATTTTCCAAACAGGAAACAGACCACCAAGAACAATAACATCAACAAAAGCGGCGCAATCACCTCCTCTCGTTTCGATAAAACTTACGCGGAATTTCGCGAACAATTTCACCCGCGCCCATCGCGACCGATCGCGCACGCAGGCCACTTCGGTAATGACCCCGTTTTTCGGGTGCGGGTTGTGCGAGGCGGCATCGGTGGCGGCGCGGCGGCCGACGACGTGAAACTTGGGTCGCTCGGGTTGCACTACTACGACGCACCGTGCGCGCGTACCGAGCAAACTTCGACTTTCGAGAACAGAATGGAAAAGCAGCGCCAGCCAGCCAGCGAACGGCGCTGCTGGTGGCGGCCGGCCGGCGGTACACGTTTTGGCTGGGCGACGCAGTAGATAGAGGTTGAGGAAGGTCGCGCGTACTGCCGTCCCTAGACCTTGCCCTTGCCCGTGTACGGTGTAGCCGTCCGTCGATGACTATACGAGAAGCTATTGGGGCCGTATTCTGGAATCGGTGGCTAAAAATCCGTGAACGGAGTCTAGCCGCTCATCTATTTTTAGTTTAGATCTTTAAGAAACACTTTAACTCATTGTTTATACACAAAGAGAACTCTATTCTTGAAGGAAGAGGATTTTTTTTTCAATTTTACAAATAATATTTTATTCTAATAAAAATTTCAATATAGTTGTTGCAACGGTTAGTTATTCTTCCGGTTTAAGAGTTTAGTATGTTTATGTTGAGTATATTTTGCTCTGATGGAGAAAATGTTATTCTTTTACATATAAAAAGAGTAAGACGTTCGTTTTACATCAATTGGGTGAAAAATATACATGCTTCAACGAACAAACAGTTTCTTGACCCAAAAGTATACGTACGTATCGCTTAAAACAGACGTAAATCCTTTCAAGCACTTCCTTCATACTTAAAACAAGAGAACTTAATACTTGGAACATCAAAATCATATTTTTACTTTGAAAATTTTATATTTTACTTGAGCCAACCCGATGATCTTTCAGCGGATATAGAAACAAGTGATATTCTTCACTCAAAGATATTCGTGTTGTATCGAATAAATTTTTTCCTCTGTGTACCCAGTATAAGGCCTGCCAGGCACTATCTATTTAGTTGCGTCGATATTTTGATAACAAATAGAATTATTCATACAAATAGCTAAAAACTAAAGACGTTGTTATATTAATTACGAAGATAAGGACAATTTTCTGTTATTATAGCCGGTATAATATAGCTTTGCAACCATTATAATGTGAAAATCTATGATTTCAAGTTTGATCCAGCAAAGGAAGAATGAATAAATGTACCATAATTACGAACATCTAAAAATAAACACATGTTTTAAGGTTTATTTGTGTATCAGTCTAGTTATTTAGTTCACTTAACAAAACTTCTTTATACAAACGTATTAAAAGTTAAAGTTAAATTTTATAATCTCGAGGAAAAAAAAACATGGGTAAGACATAAATTGTTGTATGTACCTTGACCATATATCGATGTTCAATCGACTAGAAAATTCTCGGACCTATCGGCTCTCGACTTTATTAAATACGTCGCCCTCCAGGGCATAAAATAAATTGCCCTTGGTACATGAATAACAACTATTAGAGCAGTCAATATGGCAGTTCCTATTGATAACTGTCATTGCCCCAATAGAATGTTAATATACATAATTCGTAACTAACAATATAGAAATATGTACCTATATTGCCTATTATAGAACAGTATCAACAAATATTATGAAACAATATTAACAAATATTACAACAGCTATTCTGCAAATTTCAGAAATGTTGCGTTACTGTGAACACACAATAATAATTATATCAATTACAATTTTGTTTATCGAGAAAAACCAGTTTGCTGTAAACAAACATAAAGAACGCAGTTCAGCCAACAGATCAATAAACCAACAGTCGACATCTATAGGCAACGGTATAATATAGCTTTATGACCATTATAATGTGAAAATCTATGATTTCAAGTTTGATCCAGCAAAGGAAGAATGAATAAATGTACCATAATTACGAACATCTAAAAATAAACACGTGTTTTAAGGTTTATTTGTGTGTCGGTCTAGTTATTTAGTTCACTTAACAAAACTTATACAAACGTATTAAAAGTTAAAGTTAAATTTTATAATCTCGAGGAAAAAAAACATGGGTAAGACATAAAATGTTGTATGTACCTTGACCATAAATCGATGTTCAATCGACTAGAAAATTCTCGGACCTATCGGCTCTCGACTTTATTAAATACGTCGCCCTCCAGGGCATAAAATAAATTGCCCTTGGTACATGAATAACAACTATTAGAGCAGTCAATATGGCAGTTCCTATTGATAACTGTCATTGCCCCCATAGAATGTTAATATACATAATTCGTAACTAACAATATAGAAATATGTACCTATACTGCCTATTATAGAACAGTATCAACAAATATTATGAAACAATATTAACAAATATTATAATAGCTATTCTGCAAATTTCAGAAATGTTGCGTTACTGTGAACACACCATAATAATTATATCAATTGCAATTTTGTTTATCGAGAAAAACCAATTTGCTGTAAACAAACAAAGAACGCAGTTCAGCCAACAGATCAATAAAGCAACAGTCGACATCTATAGGCAACGGTATAATATAGCATTATGACCATTATAATGTGAAAATCTATGATTTCAAGTTTTATCCAGCAAAGGAAGAATAAATAAATGCAGATACACTGTTGCTTAAATATTCCAGATTTATAGTTCATTTAATTCAACAAAAGAAGATGATCAACTGCCTCTACTGCTGCGGACTTCTTCGCCGCGTGGTTTTGGTGAGTCGTAGGCGATCAGCTGATTGCCAGCGCCCACATCGCGGATCAATATGCTCAGTGGCTAGTTGAACGTGGTACAACGCACTGGCGGCAGTGGATTATATTATCAACAGATTGTATGCAAGGCACACGCCCAAGTTGCACGAACTGCGCGCTTATGTTGTTGTAGCCGTGGATTGTCGGATATCGTGACGATTGTGGAGTTAGTTAATTTGGTAGTATTGTTGGCATGTAATGAGAAGTGGATAAAAATTAGAGGAGTAATTGTTTATTTACGAATTAAACCAGTATATTTATATTTTTTGAAACTCCTATTTTCATTCCAAACGGATGGTTATATTTGGGTCTAACGATTTAATTTGGACCTGGTTTCACATAAATCAGTTTCCGATTAAAGTAAACATCTTATGCGCTATTTGTGTGGACGTATTTATGCAAACTTTGCCAGAACTTGCCATTTTACCACACAACCTTACCAAAATTACCATTTAGTGCGAATTCATTGCATATATGTATAAATAATTTAGATTTTTTTCGCTATTTTAAGTTGCAATTTTCAGATGTTAGCAGAATATATGGGAATTATGTTGACTACAATGAAGTTATCCTTCAATCTTTACTGGATATTTGATAACGATTTTGAAACTGTTGAATGACAATTTTGTACTTATGTATTTGCAATTTATCCCAATGCTAAATTCAATTATCAATTATGTGATTTATTTATTTTTAATTATGTGAATATGTCTTGAATTATTAACTTTTCAAAGGAAAAAAGAGTTAATTTTAACAAACAATACAACTAACAAATTAAGACAATAATCTAAAACCCAGAGACTTAACTTAAGTCCATTTTCCAGCTTCAAAATTCATATTCAACATCATGGAACTCCAAAACGTTGGATTCTCAAACAAAAATACGGATTTTCCGCATGTTTACAATAATCTATGTAAATATGCAGAAAACCCGTCAATTTTTATATCAGTGACTATATCAGTCAACATAGAGGAACTAAAAAAGTAACCCAATCATGTTTACCAAAGGACCACAAAACCGATCTGAACCTTTGGCATAACAATATATTGTGCCGCAAGGGCAGAAAGTGAATGATTGCCGGATTGAGGGAAGATATGACCTGGCGAGACGCAGGCAAGCCTTCCTGAAACCGGGCAATTCACTTTCTCAGACAGCAGCATACATTATGCTTTATCAATATCATACACGCCTTAAAAAAAAACATTCGTACATCAAATCCACGAATGTTACATGTCAAATTGTAATTTCTAAATGTCAAACTGATATTTCACTTTGGTGATAATCTGCAGTTTTTGTTTTCGCTCCTAACAGAGAAAATTTGTGTAATGGGTCGAAAACCCATTATTTATTTATTAAGATATGATCAAATTAAGCGAGATATTTGTAAGAACATTCGGGAATGTCAAAGGTTTTTGCTAGGGTTGAACATCTGGTTTAGGATTTGATCGCGTGTTATAAGTTTAAAATTGAAGAGTTGTCATTGGCTAAGAAGAAATGCTTCCGGCTTCCTTTGGGGTCGAGGGATGCAAACGAACAGATCTCGCTCGTCTCATTTCAACCACCGTCATGTAAAGTACACGTTTTTGTGGAGCGTTCTTAGGCGCTTAAGTTTATCCCTGGTAAGTCCTTTCAACTCGTCTCGCATTTCATTGTAAATTAAATTATTCATATTTCTGCTAAAAGTGTGTCTGTCTAAATCAACTCCTAGGTTTAATTTAAACGTCAATATGTTCAAAGCTTCATTCATTTTTCTATGTAACCTATCAAACGGGATTGATGATTATTATTGTTAATAGATGTTATTCTTTTGATAAGCGTTTCGTTTCATTTGAGTAGTCTTGCTTTATCAGCCCTTATTAAATGTTAAATACTTAAACGCGTCAGTTAGTAGTCAGAAAATGTGTTCACAAGGTTCAAGAAAAAGAACCCAGTTAGTTTTGCCTTCGAATAAATTGGAAGAGATTTGATGAATTAGAATTTTGACCAGTAATTAAAGCCCTTAAGCCGCGCTTGGCCAAATGCTACCATGTTAGGGAGTCGCGGTTGTTCCCGCCATTTTGACCTCCTACATTTGTAGACAGGACCAGGAGCTTTCTAGAAAGTTGAATGAAACAAAACAAAGACAGAAGCAATCTAAGTGGAAATTTTATTTTAATCAAAGAATTAATTAACAAAGTGATAACGACGACAAGTAGTGTCAGCTGGGATACGTTCAGAAGAGCCTCTAAATAATTTTACACACCCTACAAATAGACGAGCGACCTTCGGTCCCAGATTTATTGAACAGGCTTGTCTGTCGATATGATCGACCTTATTTCAGAACACCGGAAAAAAACAAATTTTATCTCCGAAAAATATGTAATTTAGAAATGTTTACTTTAACGTACACAGTACATAGTTAGAAATAAACACTGTGAACACACACAACGTCCGATCAGGGAAATTAATAATAAAACTAAATAATATGCCAGTCATATTTTAATAGCTCGTTATATCCTAACGGAATTTAGAGTCTCTGATGCATTCCATCACGGTTCGTATTATCATAATCCAGAAATTTATAGCACTTGATCACTCGCTTGACGCGTTAAATTTAAATAACTAATAACTATGTACTTAAAATAGCATAAAATCGATATTAAACATGCAACGACACCGAATCGATGCAATCGCATTTAAAAATAACCGCAGGCACGTAATATTGGAGAACATCCAATTGACCAGTCCGACAAACTTTTGCAAATTATCGTAACATATCTTCCGTAATTACGAACATCTGAAAATAAACACGTGTTTCAAGGTTTATTTTGGAAAGGTTATTTTAACGCATAAAACTTACTTTAAATAACAATAAATTGTGTCGGTCTAGAAATTTAGTTCACTAAACAAAACTTCTTTATACAAACGTATTAAAAGTTAAAGTTAAATTTTATAATCTCGAGGAAAAAAAAACATGGGTAAGACATAAAATGTTGTATGTACCTTGACCATAAATCGATAAAGAACGCAGTTCAGCCAACAGATCAATAAACCAACAGTCGACATCTATAGGCAACGGTATAATATAGCTTTATGACCATTATAATGTGAAAATCTATGATTTCACAAAACAAAACTTCTTTATACAAACGTATTAAAAGTTAAAGTTGAGTTTTATAATCTTGAGGAACAAAAATCATGGGTAAGGCATAAAATGTTGTATGTACCTTGACCATAAATCGATGTTCAATCGACTAGAAAATTCTCGGACCTATCGGCTCTCGACTTTATTAAATACGTCGCCCTCCAGGGCATAAAATAAATTGCCCTTGGTACATGAATAACAACTATTAGAGCAGTCAATATGACAGTTCCTATTGATAACTGTCATTGTCCCAATAGAATGTTAATATACATAATTCATAACTAACCATATAGAAATATGTACCTATACTGCCTTTAATAGAACAGTATCAACAAATATTATGAAACAATATTAACAAATATTACAACAGCTATTCTGCAAATTTCAGAAATGTTGCGTTACTATGAACACACCATAATAATTATATCAATTACAATTTTGTTTACCGAGAAAAAACAGTTTGCTGTGAACAAACATAAAGAACGCAGTTCAGCCAACAGATCTATAAACCAACAGTCGACATCTATAGGCAACGGTATAATATAGCTTTATGACCATTAAATTGTGAAAATCTATGATTTCACAAAACAAAACTTCTTTATACAAACGTATTAAAAGTTAAAGTTGAGTTTTATAATCTTGAGGAACAAAAATCATGGGTAAGACATAAAATGTTGTATGTACCTTGACCATAAATCGATGTTCAATCGACTAGAAAATTCTCGGACCTATCGGCTCTCGACTTTATTAAATACGTCGCCCTCCAGGGCATAAAATAAATTGCCCTTGGTACATGAATAACAACTATTAGAGCAGTCAATATGACAGTTCCTATTGATAACTGTCATTGCCCCAATAGAATGTTAATATAGATAATTCATAACTAACAATATAGAAATATGTACCTATACTGCCTATTATAGAACAGTATCAACAAATATTATGAAACAATATTAACAAATATTACAACAGCTATTCTGCAAATTTCAGAAATGTTGCGTTACTATGAACACACCATAATAATTATATCAATTACAATTTTGTTTATCGAGAAAAACCAGTTTGCTGTGAACAAACATAAAGAACGCAGTTCAGCCAACAGATCAATAAACCAACAGTCGACATCTATAGTCTATAGGCAACGTTATAATATAGCTTTATGACCATTATAATGTGAAAATCTATGATTTCACAAAACAAAACTCCTTTATACAAACGTATTAAAAGTTAAAGTTGAGTTTTATAATCTTGAGGAACAAAAATCATGGGTAAGGCATAAAATGTTGTATGTACCTTGACCATAAATCGATGTTCAATCGACTAGAAAATTCTCGGACCTATCGGCTCTCGACTTTATTAAATACGTCGCCCTCCAGGGCATAAAATAAATTGCCCTTGGTACATGAATAACAACTATTAGAGCAGTCAATATGACAGTTCCTATTGATAACTGTCATTGCCCCAATAGAATGTTAATATACATAATTCATAACTAGCCATATAGAAATATGTACCTATACTGCCTATTATAGAACAGTATCAACAAATATTATGAAACAATATTAACAAATATTACAACAGCTATTCTGCAAATTTCAGAAATGTTGCGTTACTATGAACACACCATAATAATTATATCAATTACAATTTTGTTTATCGAGAAAAACCAGTTTGCTGTGAACAAACATAAAGAACGCAGTTCAGCCAACAGATCAATAAACCAACAGTCGACATCTATAGTCTATAGGCAACGTTATAATATAGCTTTATGACCATTATAATGTGAAAATCTATGATTTCACAAAACAAAACTTCTTTATACAAACGTATTAAAAGTTAAAGTTGAGTTTTATAATCTTGAGGAACAAAAATCATGGGTAAGGCATAAAATGTTGTATGTACCTTGACCATAAATCGATGGCTCTCGACTTTATTAAACACGTCGCCCTCCAGGGCAAAAAATAAATTGCCGTTGGTACATGAACTATTAAGAACGATCAATATGGCAGTTTCTATTGATAAATGTCATTACACCAATAGAATGTTAATATAGATAATTCATAACTAACCATATAGAAATATGTACCTATACTGACTATTCTAGAACAGTATCAACAAATATTATGAAACAATATTAACAAACATTATAATAGCCATTCTGCAAATTTAAGAAATGTTGCATTACTTTGAACACACCACAATAATAATATCGATTGCAATTTTGTTTACCGAGAAAAAACAGTTTGCTGTGAACAAACATAAAGAACGCAGTTCAGCCAACAGATCAATAAACCAACGGTCGACATCTACAGGCAACACCTACAACTATCCAAATTTGTTAATTAAACATTACAGCAGGAGCTGGATGAAAATCGCGCCGAGAACAAAAACATAACGACCGCGGCGAGAATTTAAAATTACACAAACAAACAACTGATAAGAGAGACTAAAATTAGCTTTAGTTAATCAAACGGCGGTAATAAACACGCACCTTAAAAAAAAAAACAATAAAATTAACGACTGGTGTTATGAGACTACGTCATGGCATTTCAAAATTTGTAGAAAACACGAACAAGCCGTTCGATTATTTTTTTCTGACACGTCGACGAAAATCGATTACAATAGGAATCGACGCAAAAACAAATTACATAAACACACAAAATCACCCATTGCGAAATTCCGCCAAACACGTCATCGCGGAACCTGGGGCTCATGCGCAGCAAATCCACACCACCGTGTTGTTGTTTTCGTTTTGTGTTCTTTTAATCCTCTTGTTTTGTTAGGAACCATTAATTAGGACTAAATTCGTTTGTATCAAAAAAAGTAAACAAAACGCGTTGGTATATCGCATGTTTATAAATAAAACACAAGTAGCAGATTGCACTGTTTGTAAATACACGTCGGAATCCGCTCTGGCAGGTGTATGCGTATGCACGCGCAAACCGCTGTTGCTAAGCGCAATTCTCTACAAGGATTGATTACTTACATTATGGATTTAGCCCGATTTCGATGCAACGTGCCGGCCTTGACGTCCCTCTAGGTCACCTTGCCACTAAAATCGCAAATTCCGTGGACACCATCCCCGTCGGTTCTCCACCTGGGGGACATCCTCCAGGTTATCCAGGTGGCGGAAACGACTCGTCGACACACCGTGAATCCGCCTGAGAACGATCGGTCGCCCTGCGACTTGATTTCGGGTTGGTTTCCTGGTGCGGGGTGCCGTGCAGATGTTGCGGTACACTGTCGGAGTTACGCAATATCCAGGAGGCCCGAGCTAGGCGCATTGCGACGCGCAGGCGCGCCGCTCTAGCCTTGGCATTGAACTTGGCAATGACGGGGATGCGTCACGGAGAGGAGAGGAAGCGAGCGAACGAGCGAGCGAAGAGTGAGAGAACCGCGAGGCGAGAGAGTTGTGGGTCGGTCGATAAGCTGTGGACCCGCTATGCTTCTACGTCGCCGAAATTCGCGCGTGTCGATTTGGCGAGCCTGTGTGCTTGGTTGGAAACGCTTTTGTTTGGCCCTTATGCGTGCTCCTTACGAAGGATTATGTACGCCGCCAAGAATTGCGGTTTTGCGACGCAGGTTGCCTCTGCGAGAGAGACGTAGGAAGTTTTTCATGTGGTGTGGGTTTATTGATAGATAAGGCAATAAAAGATTCTTGTGTACAAATTTGTATATTAATGCTACGAATTATTTTATTAATAATTTTTTAACTTCTGTAAAACTGTCTCATTTCAAAGTTTACAACGCAAAATAAAAGGAAAGACCAACAGACTTGGCAAAACTCTAGTTTGCATACTTTTTGTGACCTAATGTAAGTCAATCTATGACTAAAAGTGTAATTAAACATTTTAATCTTGAAAAACAAACATGATTTGTTTAAACTTAGATATGTACGTATTCCAAACTGTCATCCAAATTTAGCTATGTAAATTCACCCATGTTTATGAAAATAAGTGGTTCGATAAATATCCATCAGAACCGCTTTTTGTTTATTTTTCCAAACAAAAAATAGTTTTTGTAATATGTTTCCCAGAGCACTGTGGGTGAAAGTGGGTAAAATGTACATATCTGTTTTATATCATCACATAACATATTATAAAATTTAATTCCCTGGTAAATTGCAGATTGGTGGCAAATCTGTAAGCGATGCAGCGGTATAGATAAATTACCTTTTTTTCTTGTGTTATATTCATCCTTATTAGCTTGAGAATGAAAAAGCTGGAAGTTAGAGTGAATATAAAGTAAACAGTTCAAAATATAAATTAATGGTCTAGTCAACAGCTTCATCTGCCTGAAAAGATCTCTGCAGGAACTCATACTGCCAAGTTGCGCTAAGATCCTAACTATTTTTAAATTCATCACCAAGAAGATTCAAAACCAACAATCCCTTAGCAACATAGTTTCAACTTAAAACAATACACATAAGCCCTCAAAACTATCACATCCACCAATGAGACCACACACAGAGACAGCAAAGATAATCCACCAAGCGTAATAATACAATATGGAAAGCAAACACACAACACGTAGCAGCATCAGGCAAGCAGGGGGGTATTATCACAGGAGGGGAAAGGAAAATTACGGCGACATTGAACGTGGTGCTGGGAACGTTGGTTTGACCGAGTTATAGCAGGGCGCCACCTGGTGGTGGCCCTCCTGCTTCGATGGCTTTGTTTGATATATAGGTCAGAGCTTTCCGAACAACCCCTCCACTGGACTTCCTCGCATCCCACAAGGCACCACTTGACACAGTGGAGGACTCAACACTAATCAAAGCTGGAATGATGGAAATGGGATCGCGAGGTATGGGGAGGGCGCGGGGGTAAATTGAATTTTTATTTAGTGACGATGTATTTGCGCATTTGGAAGAGCTTGAGGGAGGAAATTTCCTAATTAAGTGTCAAACGGCGAAAAGAATACAATTGCGGATTGGATTGTGTCGATTAGTAGGCGTGAACGAGACCGTGGTTCACATCCGTCAATAATTGAGAATCTGTAGCGGCGGATGCCTCGCCCTACATGACCTACTTTTACCTCGGCCAACAGTTTAACCTTTGACATTCACCGTGACGTTAGCAAAACACCCCCCGCGCGCGGCAGTGCACTTAAAATTAACCCCCATGCGGAATATTCTATGCTTTGTACTTATTTATGAAAAGGCATCTCTTCTGTCAAAAATCAATGTAGAGGTTTGCCAAACAGGTTTACTCTTGTGCAAGAATGTAGTGTTACATGTAGCTGACACTTGTTGACAGCTGAATTTTTTCTTATCTGTAATAATTGGTATTAATAAGCTATTTAATAAAATAACTAGAAAGAATTTGTTGATAATTTGCTGAAGAAATCATCAAAATCAACGAAATTTCTTCTTATAAAACACAGCAAAACAAGAACAACGTTCAACAATACGCATTCTTCCCGACAAAGATGACCACTTTGAATAGCGGCATTAAAGAGCTTCAAAGTGCTACATGCCGTGCATATTTCCAGACCTCGTGATCACAAGCAGAAAATTCTAATCAAACGCCCGTGCCTGCAAAACATATGTTGCGTTGTATGACGAAAATCCGCTTTTAACCGAGACCGGCTGACATTGAAGGTTGCGAGGTGAAGTATGCGTGTGTTATAAAGTTTATAATAATACGCTCGCCAAACCAAACAGCTGGTCGCTATTTTCAAGTTCACAGAACGAATCAACCGCGGCATGGTCCGCTACCCGCTGCGGCTGTTGCGGCTTATTCAAAACGCATGCTTTATTTCGTGTTCCTGCGTTGAAGATATGTGAAGAAGTTGGGATGCTGTTATATAATGTAATTTATTATAAGCTTTATTCACTCGCTGGCCAAAACCTATTATCCTTCAAAGTTTTTAGGTAACTGTCATTCGAATTGAACATACTAAATTCTTAAATCGTAAGAATAAAAATCCTCTTCATGTTACACTATATACGCAAGAATATCTTTTCTTGATTTCCAAGAATAGAGTTCTCTCTGTGTATCACTACATAGTAACCACACATTAGGTACACACACAGAACAGAACATGAAGAGTTGATTGACATTCTGCAAGCATCGCATAAAGTAGAGTAATATCTACTTTCAGCCATGGTTATTAGTAACGACTGCACATTCCGCAACAGATGTTGTTTCAGTTATTATATGCCTTCTGCATCACTTGCAAATTTCACATTCAGGTACAAACTAAATAAAATTACGACCGCTAAAATATGCTCGTGAATACCATCAACATTTGCTACGTGCCAATTTTCATGATGCAAACTAACTAATTATTATGTATAAGGCGTCGTCTGTTGACTGTTCCATATGTTTAATGTCGCAGTTGTACAAGAATTTCAATAGAAAATACAACAAATATGTTTACGAAACAGTATTATGTATTAATGTGTTTATATGATATTGATATAATAAATAAATAATTAATTAACACAGATTATGTATTATTAATTCAGTCATCAAAAGAATCTCAGTCATAAAAAGAATCCCAACTTTAGAAAGAACGTGGAGAACCTGCCGCAATTCATATGCAATTAGTGCAATTAGTACTTTAGAGTTCTTCTTCATGGTGAATACTTAATTGGTTCTCAACGAATCTAATTACCAGGCTAATTTATAAGGATATAAAGCTCACCCTGTAGTAATATTTATGTATTATATTGCCGTAAAACTGCACATGAATCACCGGTGAATTGCAATTTAACAAGCGGCTTAAGAAGACATACCTAATTCCATGGGATAGAGCCACGAATTGATATCCAGGATTAAATCCATCTTGAAGGATTCGCTCTCGCAGTGCAGTCGACTCACTGAAACAGGAGATTGATTTAGAAGATTTACCAGCATAAATTGTTGAACTTAATTATTAAAAATTGTTCTACGACTTTCTACACTTCTCTCTACACTTCTACACCGACTGACTACATAAATTCTACAAGTTCTACAGAAAGAAGCATGAAAATCTATCAAACATTATAAAAGATTTCTTAAATTTTTTCTTAACAGTATGTAATGCACTAATCTGAATCTAATTGAAGTTCGTGTTTCTGCTGCCAGCAAAATAACTTCCAAAATTTACATATGTAATTTCCGTGCATCTCCGTATGGTAAGCTATACCGAATTGAAGCAATGAACGTGACCAGACGATGCATTTGTGCCGTTGCACGCTGGTTGCACGTGATAGGATCACTAGAAATTAGAATACAATCTCCAACTAAATTACCTGTATATTCCATTATGCATTTATAAAAAAAAACACTTTAGAAGTACATTGTAACAGTGGAATTATGGTATTGTATTCTACGAAGTGATGTGAGATAAATAAGACCTTATATTGTCAGTTGTTTCGGAAACTAAATCTTGGACAGCTTGGAGAGCAACTTTTTAGTTGAGCAACTTCTAAGTTGGTCAATAATAAAATTGCTAGTGTGCGGCGGGCTTGAAGAAGGATAGTAGCACGTAATGAAGGACGGACATTCTAAACAACCTGCTTTTTCACCGTGGATGCCCCATGACCATTATTTGTGCGCCGTAGATAAACATTAATCATAATAGCACACAGCATAAAAGTAAATATTTACATGATTACGCGTGTCTGTAAATATGACGATAGTGTTCAAGAGAAAATGCAATAAAATCAAATATCTAAGAATTCTGTCACCGGGTAATGTAAAATAAACCGAAATGTTAAATTTTTGTGCGTCATTTGTGCGTGCTGTGTCTCGCGTTTTAACATGCTCTAGCTAGGTTGTTTAGCCGTTCAAGGTGTTGGTCGCATGGGCAGCCAGCTGTATGAAATGTAACCTTAGCCTTACAATGCATCGTAAATTATTGCATTCCGTGAGCTCGCCTGTTTTATGGGTTCAATGTCAAGAGTAACGAGGCGATCGGAACCGAAGGAGCGAACTTGCAAGCTGGTGGTATACACTATAATAACTGACGTCAAAACTCTCGGAGGAATTCAATTTCGAACGGTGATGATGTACTGATGATTTCTGCTGACGTTTATGTAGATACATTGTATCAGGAAATAATATACGAAATGAAATTGTTTATCATTCTGGACATCAAGGTTTTGTGGTCACGTTACGCTATTTACCAGCAAAAGTACTGCTGCCGCTGGTGGCTATTAATAATAATAATAATAATAATAATTCAAGCCTTAACATCCCCCAACAGCTTTCGCCAATTACAGGGGGCATCGGCAGGCCAGAGTATTATTATTATCGCCCGCGCCTGTGGAACGTCTTAAGATGTTTGGCTCCCAGCATTCGCCAAGGAGTGAGGAAAACCACAGAAAACCTCACCCTGGAAGCAGGTCCCCGGGCTCGAACCGGAGACCCCCTGAGTGCAACGCCAACGTCTTACCGCTAGGCCACACTCAGGCTGCTATTACCAGCAAGCCTCAGTTCAAACTACAAGGTCAACTATTTCTGGTGCATTTAATATGTCACCAGGTAGGTACATACAACAGTGAGACAATGTATTGTCTTTTGTCAGGTGAAGGCGTCGCAACAATAACATATTTCATATTTGATACCAATTTGTGGAGTTTGATTGGCTACCTGCCTTGAACCTGACTACATAAATTTTGAAGGCACTGTACACGAGTGTAAATAACATAGGCAAGCAAGGCCAGATGACAATAAAATTAGAAATTCTATATTTTAGAAGTATTTAGTTGGAGAGTCAATGGATCTACTACAATCATTATTTCAATTATTATTAATTAAATTATACACTTTCATAAAAAAAATCTTTCAGGTCTTCAATCGTTTTCTAGTATATTTCTAAATAACAAATTGTTCATAAGTTACTGCTTTCATTGACCATAATTCGACCATAATTGTTGCTTTAAATTATTTATTTCAATCGACGGTTGGTATTTTCTACAATACCCTATTTGTCCTAAGCCAGCAACGCAAGCTATAAATAGCGGCTAATAAAAGTTCAACATGTTCAACTTTACAAGCAACAGCCAAAACCATTCGCCGGCATGCAGAAATAGCGGCTGCTGAGTGGTCACACTATGCTGGTTAACTAATAATCTACAACAAGCAACAAATACTAAAACAGCGTAAGTGTGACCATCCCACATTTTGCATACCATTCAACTTTGCAGCATAACTTTTCGGCCGGCGACTATTCATTATGTGATCAGTATTTTAACAACTTTATCGCTTAAAGCCCTCTTTATATATTGGGAGAATATTACCTCGCATAATATTTTTAAAACACATTTCAAAAATACATAATTTCCTGAGTTAACATTCATGCTGGTTGCTGTAAAAGTTAAACAAGCTCTGCTGGTGGGCTGGCTGCTGCTAAACTCACTCGCCAACTGGTAAAACAGCGCTGCTGGTTGGTCACACTAGCCTGAATAGCTGTGTGTATAGTATGCTAATCTGTAATGAACTAATCTGTTGGAATTTTTATTATGAGTAATGTTTACTCTGTCACATGTCCCTCGCTTACATTGTTGTTCAATAACAAGGAGATAAAATACGAACAATGTTTTGCGATTGTATCAATATGGCCAACAGCACATTTTTAAGGCAATCTCGATATCAATATGAAAGATATTAATTATTAAAAGTTCCATGCGAACTACTGTATAAAAGTAAAAAAACTGTCGAATAATGTTATGATTTTCACTGTTCTTATAATTTTTTTATATCAATAATACTTAAATTATCGTTTTTGTTCATGAAAATAATAAAAATAATTAAAATGACTACAACATCCAGACAAATATTTTCCTACATCACCTGAAAAATCATGATAAATGTGAAAAAAATCTGTCTGCAAATTAAAATTCGTAAATTGACTGTTTGGTCATTAAATAACCAACAGCAGTTGAACCAGCAGCATTGGCAAACATTGCCACACCGTTTCGGCCATTGAAGCCACGTGTTTTCAGTGTGACGTACGGCAATAACACAGCCAAGGTCGCCTATGTCAAAACATAGCAAATGGGCTCGTTGCCGCTCTTCTCGGTCGACCAGGAGGACAACTCTCTCATTGCCGCAAATTATCGCGAATTAACTGCATATATACACACACACACACACATGCTAACATGCGTTTGTGTATGTGGAGCGTACACGCGTGGCCTAACGTATTTCATCCGTGAATCGTTCAAAAACGTGCATTGCTTCGTGTATGTTTATGTTCTTTGCATAGGCGGTCTCTATAGAGACCATAGAGGTTGTATGTATGGAAATTAAACGAGGATTATGATTTTCCGGTGGATGGACGTTCTATTTTTGATTAGCGACGCGAGGATGTGGTTTTTGTGAATGTAATGATAATTATGGCTTTAAGCAATGTCGTGTTATGGGTGATACATGTCATAAATGAAATTGTAAATCACTAAGCCGCTGTTGTATCCTTTAAAAGGCAAATAAAAGATGTATTGTGGTCAAAATGTACAGACCATTTTTTTTAATCGTTTAGTTTTTAAGTTCTACGTGCTAAATTTCTGGTTTGTGGTTAACAACAAAATAATCAGGACTTCAAAATTTGACAAATTTGTAGGTATTATGTAGATTTTTTACAATGAGTATACTATGTAGTAGAGGTGGGTAGTTCGTGAACGAACTAGTCCGAGAGAATGGCTCCCGGCTTAGAACAAAAGAACTAGTTCTTTAAATTAAAAAGAACTAGTTCGCAAAAGACCTGCTTTGCCAAAACATATCTCTATGCATATCTCATTCAGTGAACGACTTGTAGGGACATGAAATCTAGTTCGAAAGTCCTGCTTTGGTGAAACATATCCCATTCAGTGAACGAGTTGTGGCGACATTGTTTCTTTACCTAACGGCGGATGTCAAAAATATAATTAGAGTATAGTTTTTTTTCCTATTGGATAATGGATTACACTGTTAATAGTTGTTTCGCCAGTATATGTTATACTATAATTTATAAATAATACCCCCATTCCACCTAAAATTGCAGTATGAATAAGGCTAAAATACGTGCAGCAATATGTCTTTTATGCTTTATTAAATAAATATTTAAAAAATATACCTAAATAAAATAAGACAACGATTCTTCGATCAATATAATTATAAATAATTATTTATTTTCAAAACAAAATAACGATTCTTCAAGAAAAAGACAAAGTGGGAAGGCAGACATCGATTCTGTCCAAACTAGATCCTAGTTTCGTTTGGAACGAGATATACACGTGCTAGAACACACGAAGACACGTTTATCGAAGTAGTATGTCTCAGGATCAAAGTAGTTCTTCAGAACTAGTTCTTTGAACTAGTTCCTTTTTGTGAACTAATCCGGAAGAACTAGTTCATTAAAAAGAACTAATAAGCCCATCTCTACTATGTAGTACCTATGTTCAATAAAAAAACATCCAGGGGTCGTGATTTTTAATTGTTTCTTAAATTTATGTTGGCTATACGCTTTAGGAATTAACATATAAAACATCACAAAGTTAAGTAATAAAAGCAACTAAACTGGTCCACCTTAACCTCTTAGCTTTGGATAATGACCCATTATGCTTCATAAGGGCTTTACAGTTTAATTGTCACGTTTCAGAGTAGCCAACCTACAATATTTTTCATGGCACGTTATATATTTCTTAACAAGTAATATAATACCTAATAATCTTTTTAAATTGACAAATTCACAATATTGCCTGCCTATTAATAAATCTCGTTTATTTCTTTTTCGAGCGGTTATATAATATAATCCTATGATGCATATGACAAGTAAGCAATTCATGTAATGCCATCGGCATCACAAGACGAGAGACGTTATAACTCAAGAATTGATTTTTGTTTCATCGTTTTGTAGTTTTTAAAAGTCATCGTTCTGAGTTTGCACCTCCCAAGACATTTGAATCAGTGAAAGCACCTTTTAAAGATAAATTAGCAACAATTGGGCAATAAAAACTGGGTGATTAAAACAGTTATTAGAGATCATAAAAGGCAGATGTATAAGAATTAAAATGCAGAAAATATCGAAATATATATTTTACGTTCGCAATGCAACTAGTGCATCTACTTACGTCAACTGGTTCAATAAATATAGACATTAGTTTGTAGTGCACAAAACCAAGTCAACTTTGACCATACATTATCCAAGGAATGACGCATTTGGACCACTCCCAGTAGCTAACTTTCTTGTCTGTTATTTTCACCGTAAGAAAGATTCCTAGAAATTTATTAATTAACATTGTTTACTATGCGCTGCCAGCATAAATTCAAACAACTGCCACCTTGCCAAATTTTTAACTTACATTTTAATCTCGCGTGGTCACAAAATTGCATGTGTGATTGTGATTTTCGGAATTTGAAATGAAATTGTCCAATCCAGTACCTACCAAACGTAATTTTAACTCTGGCATCGTAAATTACATGTTTACAAGCACATTGAGCGTGTATCCTTGAAATGACGAGCGGCAGTAAAGTCATCATAATAACCAAACTTAAAATTACACAATCACGATTTTTTTCTGCGCCTTGTGTGATTCAACTCGCCAAAAAATACCAAAATGTCTCGTAGCATCAATCATCCAGACACAAGGATAATTTGCGTTAATTTTTTATTATTTAGTCGTTAATTTTATTCATTACACACGAAATAATGAACGTGTGTGTATGTGGATAATGTTGATATTGTAATTGTGATGTGGTAATTAGTAGTTGGGCCGTATGATAAGGTGGACGTAATGATAATATCGAGCGGGGTAAGCGGAAAAAGTGGAAGTCGATTACCGTAATTATAAGGTTCAAGGTGAGTCTTTGTTGGCTAAAATAGACCACACACAATGGATTAATTTATAAGGTTTTAGCCATCGAGGCGGACAGATTATCGCCCTGTTCGTTTGCTGAGCCATCGCTGCCTGCTGTGGCGGGAAAATTATGTTACAAGGCCAGTCTAGAAGACGTTCTTTCAGAATTTAAGTTGTAAATTATAAATACCAGACAATCGTATGGCGTTTATGGCAGAATTAGAGTTTAAAAGAAATATCGTCAAAGCCATGGACACCTAATTTATGCTATATTTCCTGCTAGATCAGACTTTTAAAGTGGATGAAAGGGAAGCAAAAGAAAATGCCGTTTGCAGTTCCCATGTTATAACAAGAGCCTTCGAATCATGTAGATGATTGCAATTTTTGCACGATAAGCGTCTCCGGATATTCGAAAAAAGATAAGCATAAAATAAAATATCCAAATTTGCCATCAGCATCCCGACCTATCCACGTCATCCACTTCATCATCTTCGATTTTTGACACAGAAGAAATTTCGCCTGTTTGAAGAAACTTGCTTGCCTCGACAGAGTGTCTGAAATCATCAGAATCATCACTATTAAAATTCTCCACCAGACAATCATCCCTTAGGGCCTCCCGCGGCCCACGCAATTCTCACTAACAGCTTGCACATCGTTATCTCACACTCGGATTCCCCGACCATCGATCGCGAGGATGACGTCAATGGCACACGGAGAATTTTCCGAAACATCTGCCGCACGCTTTTCTGCAACCACCCACGCAAAACAATACGTTATACCACCACAGCCAATCACAGCTACACCAAACCGCCCTCCCAACCAATACGTTAAAAACTCCCCAAAATCAATTCAGAGAATTTTAAAGTCTCACTAGTTTATTATTATCAAACAAGAAGCTTCACAAACATCTTACACCAACCCCCTACCCAAAATAAATCACCAAGACATACCATGGAGTAATAAGAATTCAGAAGTTTTTTATTATTATTATTATTATTATTATTAAGGAAAGAAAAGAAGAACTTACAGCATGAAAATTTGAAATTGGTAGTTTCCCCCCCCAGGTTTTCTTCGTTTACTAGTCTTTTCATCGTAAGATTTTGGGGAACAGCTGTGTTTTCGGCACGCGATAAAAGATAACAGCGAATGGCGGACGCGTCGCGAAAAGTCTTATGCTGAAATTACGGTCCACCTGTTGGCGGGGAAAAGCGCTTGGCGGTCGACCATTCCCGGAGTAGTTCCCGGACTCCCGGAGCCTTTGTCCCGCGGCTGGCGGCGCCGGCAGCAACTGGGTGCGCGCGGGTGACGTAAACCTGACGTCAATGCGCCCACACCTGACTCACGGGGTGGCGTCGGACGCCGTCGCCACCGTCGCCGCCGCCAAATCGGTTACGACGTCCCCTTACGTCGTATCGGGAAGTTGTATCGGCATAAACATGTAACGCGATGTCCGCGTTGTAGAAATGTCACGTTGATAGCTGGATCGATAACTCACAGCCTTATGTGTTTACATAAATAATAATCAAAAGAATTAGGGAAGAAATTAGAATTAGAAATGGGGAATACTTTGTCGCTATGGTTGGAAATTATCAAATTTTAATAAACGTAATCTTGAGATATTTGTACAGAAACTCTAATATTTGTGTGAACTACATGTAACACTACATTCGCGCACAAGAATAACCGTGTTTGGCCAAACTTTATATTGATTTTTGACAGAAGAGATGCCTGTTTTGATCACAGCGTAACATTGAATTTATATTCTCCCAATACCTGGACACTTCTATCTATCACACCATTACTCAAAACAATTAAATATTATTTTGTCTAGAAATGTGCACTTTAATGAACATAAATTGACGTGGTAAAGGATTTTTGTGAATTAAATAATCGATTTTATCTCTGTTCAAGATGTTTCAAAACTTAATAAAACGTGGACTTGGTTGTGCTTTTACAAAAGATTATATAAGTATTATGATAATTTCCATGTTGAAAACTGTAACGTTTTCGTGCTTCGAGTTATGCTGGATAAGATACTGTGAGTTTAGGTATAGATAGTTGCAAAGTTCGAAGCGACAAAGGAACTGCGCAAAGTAGAAGATATTGACCGGTTTATTTCCAACTGCTCATCCATCCGAACTTTGCTGTCCACATTTTCAGGCTCCGTTTACACTCAACGCGACGGACGGAAATCACGGAAAGAAAACGGTTGGTTATAGTTTTTATCTTTTCGCATCGAGAGGAATGCGTGGACACTTGCGGACAGCTGATTTTTTTCTTATCTATAATAAATTGTTTCATTGATAATAACACTAGTCAACAGTCAAAATGTACATTGGATGCGACTATTTCTTTAATATAAACTAAGGCCCGCTAAACTCAAAAATCGCATTAAATTTTTTTTTAATGGATACGTTTAAGAGTTACAATTTTTTTTCTTTTTTTTTGTTTTTTTTTTTCGGAGGTAGTTCGACTATTTGGAGCATATCTCGAGTTAGGAACGTCCAATCTGGTCGCTCGGCACATAAAATTGAAGTTAATTGTATCACCAACAACTGTCACTAATATAGTTTTTCAATCGCTTCAGTAGTTTTAGCGCAATAGGCCACAATATTATAAAAATTTGCCCAAAATGAAAATGGAACATTTACTCTATTACCTGTGAAAAGTAGAAATCGTGGAAATATAGTTAGTTTAATATCTTTTACGTAGAGTTTGAACTTTTATGAAGAGAACAAGGTATTTACGATAAAAATCTATGCAAAAATAGCGAAGTTATGGTCATTTAAGATTGATAGGTACCAAACTACCAAAATTCTACTTTTTCAGTTTACAAGTTTAATTCATTGTGCTTATTTTTAATGTGATGTTTTCAATATAAATGAGATTAGAAGTGAGTTTAATTGCTGCTTCGCCTTATATTCTTGTCGATATCTGTTTTTCTTATGAGGAACCAGATATAGTTGCCCATCATTTTTTCAATCCAAAAGCCCTGGTAGCGCCGCTCAATAGTCTTCATTTGCTAATGAAACCTCTCACCATGCTCGTCACTGACGTCACCAAGATTCTCAGGAAAAAAATCTTCTCCACTGCTAGCTCCAGGTGTATACCGTATCCCATGTGCTTGTGGCAGTGTTTACATTGATGAGACAAAGTGCTCTGTCAGCGTTGGGATTTCAGAACATGAACGTTGTACAAGGCTGCGCCAGATCACCAGTTCAGCGCTTGCTGAGCACAGACACAACAATTCTTCTCGACCAAACAAAAATCATCTCCCGGGAATCACGTTATTATCCTCGTAGAATCCGTGAAGCGATCGAAATCTTTAAAGATCCCTCCAATCTCAATAGAGATGACGGTTGGCATTTGCATCATAGCTGGAAACCACTTTTACGACCACCACAGCCAATCACAGCTACACCAAACCGCCCTCCTAACCAATAGTTGTTTGACTACCTGCGCAGGCACCTGCGCCAGGTACGTATAACGTCGCTCGAAACACGTACTGACATATTTGAATAGCATTTTTTGGTGAGATACGCCACTACGTGTTTTGAGCGACGATAAATACCCTCACCCTTCCACACGTTCATTCTCTCCGTCCTGAAGATGCCTCTTGCAACACAGTGCGAAACGTTGACTAAAAGATGCGCATCTTGGTGCAAATCACGTGACGTACTCGTCTTCCGAATGGATCCGACCTCTACCATGCATTTAAACTGCTATAAATGACGAAAAATACAAAATAGAGAAAATGCTGAATTTTGGTAGTTTCGTACCCATCGGTCATAATTGATCATAACTTCGGTATTTTTTCATAAATTTTCATCGTAAATACCTTGTTCTCTTCGTAAAAGGGCAAACTCTACGTAAAAAATAAGAAACTGAGCATATTTTTACTATTTCTACCTTTCCCTGGCGGTTAAATGAATGTTCGATTTTCATTTATACTAAAAAAAATCAAATTATGGTCAATTACACTGAAACCACTGAAGCGATTATAAAACAATATTAATAACATTTATTGGTGATTCAATTGGCTTTAATTTGATGTACAGAACGACCAGATTTGATGTTCCGAACTCGAGATATGCTCCAAATAGTCGAACTACCTCCAAAAAAAGAAGCAAAAAAAAAGAAAAATTCATAACTCGAAAACGTATCCATTCAAAAAATATTTAATGCGATTTTTGAGTTCAGTGGGCCATGGTATCTAAGAAAAAATAGTGGCATCTAATGTACATTTTTTTTTTATTATTTTGTTGACTAGTGTAATCAAACCTGTGTCAAGTTTTGTACACTTCCTGTGATTTAATGAGTTTTAAATTTATTTATTATAATATTATTATAAAATTTGATGTGTAATTTACCAAAAAATGAAAAAAAAAAAATCAACGAAATACAAACAAAATCTTTCCCTAATTTGAATTCTTTCGCTATTAGACACCCCTGGTGTCATTCTAATTGGTTCTATCTTAGATGACCACGATACTAACAATTCAATCGGATTATTTGATTGCGGTTTTCGGTTGGGTGGGTATTCCGTGATATTAACGTGCCGTGGTAGGTATCCGATGTATAATTAATTGTTTGCTGACTCCCCGTCCGACCATAATTAACTCCTCCATGCTTACGCCGTGAACAACAATTAAATTTACAGTAAGTGGTAACTGGAAACCGTTCTTCGGTCAATAGGCGTGGACCGGGCTCATTCCGTTTCGCATTCTTCCCGGCTCGATACAATGCAAAAAAAAAAAACGTCTGGCTCTTCCGTCAATCAATACCTATACTAGCTTGAGCTAATTCTTTGCTTTTCTACATAGAAAGTTTGCAAGAATGTTCAAGGCGTTTTTATCGCTCAAAAATTATATTTTAAAATATTAAGTAGATAGATAGTTATTGGATAGTTGGATAGTTATTTCGTAGATATGGAAATCAACCGTTATTTGGATTCAATGTAATTTGACTTGAACTGAGCATTCTCTTCTCTATATTCTTCTCAATATTTTTTTAAATTTTTTATTAACCAAAAACCACTACAGAGATAATATATATATATATATATATCCACATCTCGATTTCTTTTCGGTAAAAAGACCGCTACCGCTTTATTGGTTACATAATTCCCGGCACGATGACAATAAGATACAAAACGTCCCATTATTACTCACCGGGAAAGCCCCCGGTCACCATGATAAATCCCCTTTTCGCTCCCGGTGGGACATCAATTTATATCCCGACGCGACGGCGAACGGCGCCAGCGCCTCGGTCCGACATTTGTTCTGGTGATTACTATTATCTCTTTAGGTTTACGGTGGCCATGATGTTTTCGGTACGGAGACGGAGCGTGTAGAGCCTGATAGGCCGATAATGCAGGCCACGCCTAGAGAGCTGAATCATTTTGGGTAGGGTAGGTCACGAATGTGGATTTCCCAGTGAACGCTTTGTGGTCTCCGCTCTGCTCTATGGCTAAACGTCCACGAGAAAGTCGCGAAACCATTTGGTGTAAAAGAATCGCTTTTTTTTCTTTTTTTTTTCAGTAAAAACCATTCCTTTTTACTTATGCAGCTAATATATTTGTTTTAATTTAAAAATACTTGTAGTTGTTTTGGGTGCGGCTTATTCCGCTGCACCTAGGCCAATTCTTGGCTCTTTGTGCTTACCCATTTTTACATACTGTTTGATAACGACAACCAGAGGTGTTCAACTGGTTGCCGGCACCCACGGTTTTACGCCTCTTGCGAAGGGCGGTGGGACAAGGATCTTCAGCTGATGCCTGGATTTGAACCCAAGACTTCCTAGAAGGAGAGCAGCACTCTACCGCTAGAGCCACTCGCCCCATATATAATACTTATTTGTACAAAGAAATACCTACATTTATTTGATTTTACATTTCTTTTCTATCAGTATAGTTAGGAGCCCATCCACATCTACTCCATAACCGCGAATCAATACAAACCCGCCATAACTTCACCAACAGAAAGGGTTCCCTCGCAAGACAAGACAAGACAAGACAAGATACACTGCGTGCAGTAGCATTAAGGAAATCATTAAATGAAATACAAATGCGCTCTGCCTCGGTACGACAGAATAATGGGCCGGCGTGCAATTGGATTTCACGTCCAATATGCTCGACGATCCAGACAAGATTCCCAGAACAAATCACCGGAGGAAATAAGTTTAAAAGACGGGTAGGTTGGTACTTTGGTAGGTAACTACGGAAGCAGAAACGGCAGCCAGCAACAAGCAAGCAAGCAAGCGTACGACTCCTCTTACCCGTTCACACGGTTATCATAAAAACTGGTCCAATTTCTTTGGAGAGAAGCAGACGACGATGACGACAACGACCAGTGTTTGCTATTCGAAATGCTTCGGCATAATGGAGATGCTGTTAATGATTACGCTTGACAATAGATTGGAGATCGTGCGGCGTAAAATGAATCGGACTTGATTATTTTAGTGTTGAATGAGCGCGAAATGTTGCTATTAGAAATAGGAATTTATAGTAGAAATCAGGCAAGAGTATGATTACGTCAAAGATTACGCTTCTTGGAATTACACTGTGGTAAAGAAGTAGGCTGTTTTACCAGTCTGTGAGTGAGTTTAGCAGCAGCCAGTCCACCAAAGCTTGCCGTACGTCACACTGAAAACACGTGGCTTCAATGGCCGAAACGGTATGGAAATGTTTGCCAATGCTGCTGGTTCAACCGCTGTTGGTTATTTAATGACCAAACAGTCAATTTACGAATTTTAATTTGCAGACGGATTTTTTTCGCATTTATCATGATTTTTCAGGTGATGTAGGAAAATATTTGTCTGGATGTTGTAGTCATTTTAATTATTTTTATTATTTTCATGATCAAAATACGATAATTTAAGTATAATTGATATAAAAAAATTATAAGAACAGTGAAAATCATAACATTATTCGACAGTTTTCTTACTTTTATACAGTAGTTCGCATGGAACTTTTAATAATTAATATCTTTCATATTGATATCGAGATTGCCTTAAAAAATGTGCTGTTGGCCATATTGATACAATCGCAAAACATTGTTCGTGTTTTATCTCCTTGTTATTGAACAACAATGTAAGCGAGGGACATGTGACAGAGTAAACATTACTCATAATAAAAATTCCAACAGATTAGTTCATTACAGATTAGCATACTATACACACAGCCATTCTGGCTAGTGTGACCAACCAGCAGCGCTGTTTTACCAGTTGGCGAGTGAGTTTAGCAGCAGCCAGCCCACCAGCAGAGCTTGTTTAACTTTTACAGCAACCAGCATGAATGTTAACTCAGGAAATTATGTATTTTTGAAATGTCTTTTATAAATATTATGCGAGGTAATATTCTCCCAATATATAAAGAGGGCTTTAAGCGATACAGTTGTTAAAATACTGATCACATAATGAATAGTCGCCGGTCGAAAAGTTATGCTGCAACGTTGATTGGAATCCAAAGTGTGGGGTAGTTACACTACGCTGTTGTAGTATTTGCTGCTTGCTGTAGATTATTAGCCGCTATTAACCAGCATAGTGTGACCACTCAGCAGCCGGAATTTGTTATTTAGAAATATACTGTGGAACAATTGATGACCTGAAAGAGATTTCTTTTATGAAAATATATAATTTAATTAATATAATTGAAATAATGATTTAATTAAAAATTAAAATAATTTTGTAAATAACCAGTTGTAGTAGAGCCATTGACTTTTTAACTAAATACTTCTAAAATATAGAATTTCTAATTTAATTGTCATCGTGGCCTTGCTTATGTTATTTACACTCATGTACACTGCTTTCAAAATGTATGTAGTCAGGTTCAAGGCAGGTAGTCAATAAAACCCCACAAATTGGTATCAAATATGAAATATTTTATGGTTACGATGTATTCACTTGACAAAAGACAATACATTGTATCTGTTGCATGTACCTACCTGGTGACATATAAAATGCACCAGAAATAGTTGACCTGAGGCTTGGTGGTAGTAGCCACCAGCGCCAGCAATACTTACGCTAGTAAACAGCGTAATATGACCACAAAATAGCCGTTGGTTGCTGTTAGCAGCACCAGCAACTAGCGGCTAATAAAACAGGCTAGTGTGACCGTGGCATAAGTCATTCTGAAGCAACAGTCGCATCATTACGCCATCATTAAAACCACAATACGTCTTCGCCCGCGTCCATCGTCACCTTGAATCTCCGGAGGAAGAATAACGACCGTCGTCGTCTTCGGTCGATATCGCGGATTTCTTCTTTAGCTATCCGCGCTGCCGGCCGGCCGTCCCGCTCATTATGTAATTAGCAACGCATTGTTGGTGTTGCCGTGTCGCTGGTTACCGTCTGCTGTATGCGCCATCCGGTTTGTGCGCGCCCGAGAGAGGCCGCGCGGATGGCAGACATTCAGCGATCACGAGTTCAAGGTTACGCAGCCGCCTCTCCTCCACCGAGTGCCCGAGGACGGCCGCGATTGAGTGAGGTTAGCGCGATCGATCATGCGGCAGATTATCCGCGCGGATGCCCGATCGTTGGCGCGTTCTTCGCGCGCGGAAACCGTGCGGGGAGATGCGTCGGTACGCGTACGAAGGATGGTTCGATTGATCGAGCATCTGAGCGACTGAGTTGACGATGGAATTCGCCGGTGCATGAATGGACTGTGGGACGGTGAGGGATTTGTTGGTTACTTCACTTCTGGTCTTCGAGGACAATATATAGTAGTATATTGACTAGCTCTGTGTATATGTCAAAATTTTCGATTTTAGTTATTGGGCATTCTAGAAATATGTGGTTAAGGCTTCCCACCTGTCCACATTCGCAATATGGACATTTTAGGATACATTTTAGGTTATCTGCTATCTGTTACTGTTGTTACGAATGTCCGGCAGGGGGCGTTTCGGGTTTGACGTTACTGTGGTAATAGCAGCAAAACACGGGTCGACAAAAATCGATTTTTTGGATCGAAAATTGTTTTTAAGGCCGTTTTTTTTGCTCAAAACTCTTTGCGAAGGGTATTTAGAGGGATCTTATCGTAAGACATGAGAGCGAGCGGCTTTTATAAGGTCGGCAGGAACGGATAAAAAATGTAAATTTTTGACGTTCATCGATCCGCTTGTCGGAATTTCTAGACGTCACGTGACATTTTCTCGAGGTTCGCCTTCACCCGAAGAGGTGCAAAAACATGATTTTTTTTTCAAAATTGACGCATTTAATTTACAAAATATCGCGCAGTCCACGCGGAATTGTGTCCTTTTTTCAATTCGAGCGTCAAAAGTAATATCGAAAAGCCCAATTTTGCAGCTACTCGATCGCAAATGACGGCGAAAATGGGCGATTCCGGTAGATATTTATTTATTTACTTGTTTGTTTGATGCTTATGATTTTGTTAACCAACCAACATTACCTTACATTCGAGTTTAGCCTTCATATTCAATCAATTCGTTCTTTCGACTAGCTTTTTAGAGATATCTTAATATACGAAACTAATTTTCTGGCATTGTCTTTTGACCATTTTCCTACAAACATCAATTCTTGCTTTTCGGGTGGAAACCGCGACGATGACGCACAATGTAACGGCTTATAGGGTAATGGTCAATAAAGGGTTGCATTTTGGACAACAGGCAGGCAGCCATTTCAAATGATGGCTGGTCCTGCCACCGTCACGTCGTTGGTGAGAGGACCGCCCCGATTATTGATTGTCGCGGGAATGCGATGCGCCGCTGCTATGTCAGGGTCGCGGTGAATTACATTTTAGCCAACTGTATGGGTGTATGTACATACACGGTATGCGAGGTGCCCACTGAATCGGATGAATGCGTACGAACTAGAGATGGGCTTATTAGTTCTTTTTAATGAACTAGTTCTTCCGGATTAGTTCACAAAAAGGAACTAGTTCAAAGAACTAGTTCTGAAGAACTACTTTGATCCTGAGACGTACTATTTCGATAAACGTGTCTTTGTGTGTTCTAGCACGTTTATATCTCGTTCCAAACGAAACTAGGATCTAGTTTGGACAGAATCGATGTCTGCCTTCCCACTTTGTCTTTTTCTTGAAGAATCGTTATTTTGTTTTGAAAATAAATAATTATTTATAATTATATTGATCGAAGAATCGTTGTCTTATTTTATTTAGGTATATTTCTTAAATATTTATTTAATAAGGCATAAAAGACATATTGCTGCACGTATTTTAGCCTTATTCATACTGCAATTTTAGGTGGAATTGGGGTATTATTTATAAATTATAGTATAACATATACTGGCAAAACTACTATTAACAGTGTAATTCATTATCCAATAGGAAAAAAAACTATACTCTAATTATATTTTTGACATCCGCCGTTAGGTAAAGAAACAACTGGCGGGCAGGGTGCTATGTCGCTCGTTTGATGTCGCCACAACTCGTTCACTGAATGGGATATGTTTCACCAAAGCAGGACTTTCGAACTAAATTTCATGTCCCTACAAGTCGTTCACTGAATGAGATATGCATAGAGATATGTTTTAGCAAAGCAGGTCTTTTGCGAACTAGTTCTTTTTATTTTAAAGAACTAGTTCTTTTGTTCTAAGCCGGGAGCCATTCTCTCGGACTAGTTCGTTCACGAACTACCCACCTCTAATATGAACGCAGGGATGCGCTTGCCACTGATACGGCTGTGGTCGGACCATAATGCCACGGTCACACAAGGCTGTTTTATTAGGCGCTAGTTGGTGGTGCTGCTAGCTTACCTCCGCCATAATATTTATAAAACACATTTCAAAAATACATAATTTCCTGAGTTAACATTCATGCTGGTTGCTGTAGAAGTTAAAGGGGGGCTGGCTGCTGCTAAACTCACTCGCCAACTGGTAAAACAGCGCTGTACATTTAACTTCCACTAACGTTGTAAGATTTCAGCATGAATTATGTATGTATGTAGTTAGGTTACACTCAAAAAAAAAAAAAAACCTAAAGAACGACTCGTACTGATAACATTTCGAAAGCAATCATCAGGAATGAACGCTTAATAAATCAATCACGACAGCTATCGACCAACCAGCGATGGCGCAATAAAACAGAATATCAGACAACGTGCCGGACGACTACGTTCAAAACAACCCAACCCAAAAATAAATAGGCCAAAACGTAGAAAACGTTTGCCGCATACGTTGCAATAACATACTTCAAAATAGACAGGTACGTGTTTCGTAAAACGCCTCAATTTTGCGAAATACGCTTTTTATGTTGTTGATGAGCGATGTTTATGTACACATTGTACACAATTGACTTATGAATTATATCCAAGGTCACCACGCGCGCGCTGATAATAATCAAAAAAGTACAAAACAATCCCTCGTGTAAAACAAACTGACACTACTATCTGTATTCTGTACTAATATGCTTCAATTAAAAACAAGACAGTTTATACCTATTTACAAAAAATATGTAACTAATAAGTAATAAAATATGTATGTAGGTACTTACGATGGAAGGTGCGAGAAAATTGCGTCGTAATAGGGGTTTTCCGTATCCATTTTCATCATGAAGTTATCAAGTAGCATCCGCTATAATGTCATACTTTATTATCCGACGTCTCAAAACGGATTTTCTTGCGTTCCGAATGATTGATGACGGTATATAGGTAACTGCGTTATTTTCATTGCGGAAAAACGATCGCGATTCGTGTTTGCGTTCGCGAGAGAGTTTAGAATTTGACCACGCGGCTGTTGGCTACGGTTGTCTTGCGCGCAGAAGGTCACGATCGCGCACCTAATTCGCTAATGGCAAATTGGTAAATACATTGAGGGCACAGGCAAACGTATGCCCCCCCTCCACTACCTACGTTGTGCTTCTCGGTGGAGAAAGAACATGAAAGAATGCTTTGGAAGGGAAGAATTTATGGAGGTTTCTGAATATTTCGTCACCTTGTTGGTTTGTAAAGATTTTTTTGTGATGGTTATTTGATATGAATGAGAGAATTTATTAATTAAAACTGGTTTACGCATGATTTATGAAGTAGACGTCAATTCTGTCAGTTGTTTGCATACCAAATTAACACAGTCTTCCTTCACTTGTAAAATAATCCCATTTTATAACATTTGTCATGATTTGCAACAAACCTCTTAAAATTAACGAACAAGCTGAATTAGGTACACGCATTTTAAATTGCCAGGGGACGAACTGTATTGTTTTTAGCCATAATCCATAGATAAAAGATATAGATGTCCCACTCCACCGTATTTTGTTTCCCTCTAACATTAGTTCGCCTTACGTCGATAGATGGCGCTGCCGACGGCAGTATTCCCGCGTACTTTCAAATTTTCGTAGAACCATTGCGTAAGTTTTCATTTTTGACGCGTTCTGGTGAACGGATTGGACAACAACGATAGAGTTGCTGTCTAGTTCGCTCGTCAGAAGGCAACAATTTCCTCGCGATGTTTTGAATCTGATTTTTGTATAAGGATAAAAAAAGACAGAATAAAAATGTAATAAAGTGTAATATTTAATGTACAGACACGAATATAATATAAAATAAAATTTAATACAGAAATGATGATGTCCCCATTGGATCAGTATCTGCAAAGTTTCCTGATGCTGAAAATAAGTAAAACTTATATCAATGAATATTAAACAAATTTATTTATGGTTTCATCTTAGAAGTGCATAATAGCAAATGATTACCTTTGTATCAAGTATAACGAAATTAAAACGAATATATATGGTACATACCTCTGAATCTTGTGGAAACGAATGCATTACACATCCGTCTTTGTTCACGGATGGCTAATTAGGAACACAGCACCCGTACACCATGTTTAAAAACAATAAATGCTCAAGAAGAATTTAAAGAACATGAAGAACGCAAAACGTTTGCAACGAATGTGACAACAGTTTGACAACACTCCACGCGCGCTGTTAGACCAACTGTCAAGATCGGTCGATCTAACAGCGCGCATACCGTGCGAATCAGTACTGTCAGCACCATCTAACGATCTTAGGCGAATTAAAAATACCATCAACGCCTGTATACGCTGATAACACACCGTGCTATAATCTGACAACCGAAAGTGGCAAATTTCACAAGCATTTTCTAAGAGATTCATCCGATTTTGACCAAACTGATACCCGCCCATCCTCCAACGACTTTAAATATGTTTACTAATTTACAGATCTTTGGGATGAGAAGTTTAGGCGCTATCATCGCACTTTGACAGAATCCACTATCTTCGTCGCTGAGTTACGAATTGTCAGATTTTGATAAACGTCAGTGCCATTGACACATGCCACAAAATTGAATAATAGCAAAAGTGTTTTGACAATTTTGACGAAATTTTGTCCGGATCTTCTTTTTTTGGGTACACATATCAACCTAAAATTTGGCATTATTCTTTGGAAGTATAGAGACAACAATTGTACCAAATTACATACATCTAAATCCAAGCGTATGCTGTCAGACGTTAAAGTTTCAAACAATCTAATGGATCACGAAAGTCACCGCACGACTGGGAGGAGACAATTGTATGTCACGAACATAAACGAAGCAATAACTCACATCAACATAATAAAGAAGAGATCTACGGTACAACAGTGTATCACATCACGATACAGTTCAGCTTCGTAATGTGATTGGAATTCCCGAATTCGACGATATTCTCGGCGCGGCAGGCATTCCAGATATATGACGCGAATTCGATTTTTGCAACGTGCGAAGGAGGGCACCAACGAACAAAACAGGATACGCAAAAATACGCGCGATCCGTCCCACGGTAAAGGAAATTTATCCTAGGAGTAACCAGCCTCCGAAATAATGCGAAACGTTTATGGATATGTTACGGTCATAGTGATAAATAGGTTATTATTAATAATTACCGGTTATTATTAATAATAGCCAAGTGGGGAGGTTAAAGTGAAGAATTTATCACATGAATCGGCTATTATTAATAATTTCCAGCATGTTGTGGTCAATGTGATATATTTCAGTTCGATATTGCATTAAGGTGATGCTACAATATAATAGAGCCTCAGATTTGAAATTCTGTTAGTATCTGCATAATCGCCACACAACGAATCTATTCACTGGGTTTTCAGTGTTGGGCCTTTAGTGACGTTAGGCCTGACTAACTTATTTAGTTACTACTCATGACTAAAATAAGGAAGATTATCAAAACGAGACTAAAAAATGCCAATCCACAGTAATTGCATGCACGAGTGTGTAACTCTTTGGGTCATGCTTATTTGCGCAATTCTTAAAAGCAAAGTAAGTCATAAATTAGAAACTCGGTTTGTATTATTTTACCAGTGCAAACGTACGTAGTGCTTCTGCATTTTGCAACTCGTGGCAAAAAAAATATTTTTATTTATAACTTTATTATCTTTTTAATACAAAACTTTAAAAAATGTTTTATATTTAATTTTGAATATAAAAGTCCTTCTAGACCTTTATTTTTTGTGGTAGTACAACAATGACACCATTTATATTGTAAAAATAAAACGAAATAATGTTTGTAACAATAGGACGTCATCTTCTTTTGTTTTTTGTATTTTCTGTTGGTGATAAACACTTTTATAATAAATATATCTGTGAGATATTAGATATACTTAGGGTAGGTATAGGTAATGGACATACTAATGCAGGGAAGATTGTGGCAAGTTGTTACCATGTTTAATCTTTTATTTATAAAATTATTGTCAAACACCAAAAGTAAAAATACCGTGTTAAGAACAGAACCATACAAAAATGTTTGCATCATTTGTGCGGTGCAATTTATGTAAAAACATCTATGTAAACTAGTCTAGTTCTTGCATGTACATATTTGCATGAAAATACAATATTGAAAAAATTATTATTAAATGCGCAACATTTCAAGATAATTAGGATTTGAGAATTTACTTAATAAATTGTAATTGTACATTTACAACAAACTACCCACATGCATTAAATATAAAAATGGGTGTTATTGATAATAAAATGGTTAACTTTTTTGAACACTCTGTATAAACTGTTCTTTTTTATGTTTTCGTCATTGAGCCGTCCTTGGGTGTATACCAAATATCATTACCAATTATATCCAGTAGTTTCTAAAGTACAAGGGAGACAAAAAAAGCATTCTGTATTATCAATGTTTTGTATTATTCGTAATTTTGGTCATTGGGGTAGCCGTACTGATTATTTGCGTCGAGTAAATAAATATAATAGCTTACATAGTAATCAAAATAACTGAGCTAACTTCTTTGAAGACTGTATACAAAAGATCTTTTGTAAAAAGTAACATTTTTATCACTTTTACCGTGCCCGTTGGGAAATTATTAATAATAGCCGGTCCATGTGATTATTTAAGTGTTTCTAATCACATTGACCAAATGATGCGGTTATTATTAATAATAGCCGGTAATTATTAATACAAACCATATTTATCACTTTAATCGTAACAGATATACGCCGTTTACCGTTGGTATGCACTTCTATTGTGGGAATATTAAATTTTATCCGATTTGGTATGAGAATAAGCTTGATGAAGTTATGAACTTTAGAGTACTAAAAAGAAAATAATTTTCAAAAACCACCCCCCCTCTCCACCAACGTCACCGAAAACCACCGCCGTTCGACTGCATCCCGATATTGCGGGGGCGGCAAAAAGCGAAGAGAGAGAGAAAATGGTTTGAGGGCCGCCACCGGGTGTTGGGGGCGGGTGTCGCGGAAGAAGGTGGGGGCGGCAACATCGCCTGTGACCTAGACTCGGCGACCTTGACCGTCATGAGGCGAGAGGACCGCCGAACGAGGAGCTGGATCGATCGTGGCCGGCCCTGCCCCACAAGAGAACGGTTGCGCATGGCCGGAACGAAACAACGTTCGAAAGTTCATACCCAAGGCGTAGAAATGCCTACTACCCCTTTCCATGGGTTCGCCGCCCAACCCTACCGTTCCCTACGCCACATGATACGCGGTGGTCTAAATTGCTCCAATGACTGGAAAAGTATTGCCGTGTATCACTGGGGGTGGACGTATGTGCGAAAAAAAAGGTTGCAATTAGTGATGGATTCTTTTATTCGTATTATTCGCTCATCACTAGTTGTAATGAATCATGTAGCGATGTTAGTGTTTATTGTACTGTTTCTTATCAAAAGAACAGAACATTGGACAGCCATCTGTCATAGGAAGACACACAGATGGCTTCTTTTGCTGGGTGGGGTAATTTATGATAGTATTGTCAATATATTTACAGTTTTAGGTTTGATAGTATCAATTCAATACGAATCAATTTGATAATATGTACAATAAACAACATTAAATTATATTCCTACCCCCAACAACATAAGACCATATGTTCCTTTGTGTTTAAAAATGTTCAAAATAAGCTTATTTGTATAGGCTGGATTGCAATGATGGTTATAATCAACTGTTCACTATAGTTAATTTCTTCATATAGTCCAAGAAAGCTACTATAAATATTTATGCAATTAAATTCTCTAACCATTAGTATTTGGTGGCACAGTAGGATCAATTTTTGTTTGTTTCTCCAATGACTAATTTCAATTTCTCTCAATTTTACAAGAACACTTTTTAACCAGAATAAATCAAATTCAGTATGGCAAAAATAATTGAACTTTGGCCATGTCTTGTCAAAATCTTGAAACAACGCACCTTTATATGGTAACGAATGCACAAACAAAAACATTAATAAGTAATATTACTAAAACTATATACATAATGACATCCTAGTAAGCCCATGGTATGTACAAATAAAAGTGAATAGGTAAGTCCAACATCGTTTTACGTAACTAGGAATTAGAGATGGGCTTATTAGTTCTTTTTAATGAATTAGTTCTTCCGGATCAGTTCACAAAAAGGAACTAGTTCAAAGAACTAGTTCTGAAGAACTACTTTTATCCTGAGACATACTACTTCGATAAACGTGTCTTTGTGTGTTCTAGCACGTTTATATCTCGTTCCAAACGAAACTAGGATCTAGTTTGGACAGAATCGATGACTGCCTTCCCACTTTGTCTTTTTCTTGAAGAATCGTTATTTTGTTTTGAAAATAAATAATTATTTATAATTACATTGATCGAAGAATTGTTGTCTTATTTTATTTAGGTATATTTCTTAAATATTTATTTAATAAGGCATAAAAGACATATTGCTGCACGTATTTTAGCCTTATTCATACTGCAATTTTAGGTGGAATTGGGGTATTATTTATAAATTATAGTATAACATATACTGGCGAAACTACTATTAACAGTGTAATCCATTATCCAATAGGAAAAAAAACTATACTCTAATTATATTTTTGACATCCGCCGTTAGGTAAAGAAACAACTGGCGGGCAGGGTACTATGTCGCTCGTTTGATGTCGCCACAACTCGTTCACTGAATGGGATATGTTTCACCAAAGCAGGACTTTCGAACTAGATTTCATGTCCCTACAAGTCGTTCACTGAATAAGATATGCATAGAGAGATGTTTTAGCAAATCAGGTCTTTTGCGAACTAGTTCTTTTTATTTTAAAGAAGTAGTTCTTTTGTTCTAAGCCGGGAGCCATTCTCTCGGACTAGTTCGTTCACGAACTACCCACCTCTACTAGGAATTAACCACTGCACTTAGGCAGCCACATTCACACAGAAATTGTGTTGCTACTTGTGCAGGCTACAGCCTCCTCGGTCGATAATATGAAAAGGCACTTTTTTTAAGTATTTGAGACTTTATATTTAGTTTCCATAAGAAAAAAATGTGAAAAGGGCATTTATTTAATGATAAATATTTGAGTCGAAAAAGTTATTAGCAGACGCTGGCACAAATTATTTCTTTATTTGACGTTAATCTTACTTTCAAGGTTTTAACATTCAAATTTAATTCTGTTATCTAATTTCAAAAATGTCATTTTTGGAAACAGATTGATTGAAATCCTTAATATGGTATAAATGTATACCTACATTAAAAATTTATACAACAAATATTATGCAAAATCTAAATCTAAGAATGATAAAACAGAGCACTGAAACAGAATACTAAAAATATGTACTGATGTATTGTGCATGAAAATAAATAACGAATGAAAATAAACTTGAAGATAGGACTTAAACTTTGTTATTTATTTTTCTTTTTGGGATCAAACACATGCCATACCCTATAATAAATAAACCATCATCTTTTATGGGTCATTTTAAATGGAATACTTTTTAAATTTAGACCATCTAATATTATGCATCCGGAAAATGATATAAAAACTATACGTTCACCCATTTTTCAGTGACATCGTCAAAAGAAATAAACATAATTCTTCACCCGGAGCTTGCGCTTCTATAGCATTGTGAATACTAAACACTCAACAAAATAACGGTAAAATTATACTATCTATCACAGCCTAGTAACCATATTTATAAAAAGTTTGAAATTTTAAAAGACTAACAACTAACAAATGAGATTTTAATCTGACGATCTTGCAAGGATACAAAATTATCAACGCAAAGCAGGTTTTAAGAAGAAATACCAGCGTGACAACTCAGAATTATTAGTCGTACTCATAAACAGTTGCAAATTCCGCATAATAATACAGTCGTATATAAAGAAACATCAATAATTTTCTTAAAAATCCTGTAAAATAAGACATAACCCCAAAGTAAACCTAACCTCAAAAACATGTTGTGCATCGTACAGTCACTTACCTCTGTCGAATTTCTTGCCCTCCGGATCGATATCTTTCACATTGAATATATCTTCAAAAAGGACACCGGCCATTTCGAACAAAACAAATAAATAAACACGGAACGATTAAAAACTCGCACGAAACGTTTTGAAAACTTATCGCGAAGTTAGCGACATCTATCAAATCAAAACAAAGCGATCAACGTCGCGCAGAGCTGCCGCTACTGCGAAAACCGAAATCCCTATTGATTGTTTGTGTTGTGTACATGTGACGTGACGTAACTGTTTAAATGTCAAAATTTCATTTTCAAATCTATTAAATATTTATTCATTATGGCAACGTTACCTCCTAGAAGGAACCCCACACCCACCAAAATCTCAAAACAGCATCTAACACCGTTACAAATTCTTTTACAGATGGGTTTTCCGAAACACAGGGCGTGAGTATTAAAACTAAATTAGTAAACATCAATATTTACATCTTAAATCGTTTCTAGAGAGAAGGCTTTGGCAGCAACTGGAAATAGAGGAGTACAAATAGCATCAGACTGGCTTTTGGCACACGTAAATGATCCATTATTAGACGACAATTCACCTAGGGAATACATTTTATACGCCTGTCCAACGGGTGAATTTTTAGAGCAATTACAAACGTTCTGGGAAAAGTCTTTTGAGATATGCGGCTGGAATGGGGCACACAATTTTACCCCACACATAACATTAGTCTCGTTTTTTAAAGTATGTTGTAATTTGGTTGTTTTTGGAAGGTCTAATTGATTATTTTAAGGCTCCTGATGAGGATTCTTTACATTTAGGTCAAATGCTTAAGTCCGTTATGGAAAGGCAGGGTGCCACTCTGAATGAACCGTTGAAATTAGAAACGTACACGTCACCGAATTTTATGGGTTTTTTCGTCGTTGAGGATCATGCGGATTATTTGAAAAGGATTGCAATGCAGTATGTAAAGGAGGTTTCGAATGCTAGTAAGAAATTTTTTTATTTGGTGTATATTTTTTAATATTAGGTGCTAGATATTGGTTGTAGAATTTTTAGCTCTTACCTTATTTCTAAATTAATCTTTCTCTTTATACGATAGCGTTTGGTTTTTACCAATAACCTTTACTAACAACATTAAGTATGATATAGTTATTATAAATTAATAAATACTCTACGGTAGTCTAGTTTTCCTTTTTTGAGCTTGTTTGTTTTTCTTAATAACTATTATAAAACAAAAATCCATCAAGCATTTACTGGCCCAGTTTTTAGAGAAAACCTCATTAAAAAATAAACTTTACCTTAATTGCTTTTATGGTCACTAGGTGACTTACAAATGACCCTCAAATGGTACAAAAAAGTCTCCGTACGATAGCAGTTCTAAACCTATCTTGTAAAATAAAAAAAATTAATTGGATTTAGAGGAATTTCCCCTAATCACATAGAAAAATGTCATTTTATTTAATAATCATTAAATTTATTACAAATAATAAGTATCTGTATGAATATGACAGCTTGACTGAATATTAAACAATTTTATTGGTTTGAGAAAAAAATTAAACTCTGAAACAGAATATTAATATTTAGTAGGGTTTCCCTTTGATGTAATTACTGCCCGCAATCTTTGTTCCGTAGAATTAACCAGGTCTGTCGTGACCAAAGGTTCAGTTTTATTCCACTCTTCTTGGAGTTTTTCTTTCAAGTCATCTTTGTTACTTATTTTATATGTGCGGATTTTTCTCTCCAATTCTTCCCACAAATGTTCTATGGGGTTGAGATCTGGTGATTGAGGAGGGTGATTCAGTGTTGCTTTGGTCCTATATAGAAGCCACTCCTTCACCATTCGAGATGTGTGTTTGGGATCGTTGTCGTGCATAAATATAAAGTCATCTTGTAGTCCCAAATTTTAAGCACTTTGTAATAAATTTTCTTCTAATATTTTGGGATAAGCTTTACTGTCTATTGTTTGTTCTATAAAACATAATTGACCAACTCCTGCTACTGACATACACCCCCAAACTATAATACTGCCACCTCCGCCACACTTTTTGTTTGCCATCTGATCCGTGAGTATTATATTTGGTCTCGTCACTGAAAATTACCTTGTTCCAGTAGTCTAGATTTTTATTTAGATGTTCTTTGGCTCTACAATAAATATTCGTCGCATTGCAAGGAAGAACTATAACTATCCCAATTCATAGAGTGATAGCAAGCTCCCCACACCATGTGTGGGGAAGATCCGCTATTTCTAGATATCGTACGGAGATTCTTTTGTACTAAAATATGCAAGTTTTCACAGCTTTGGGGTTTGTTTGAATTACAACCAAAATTTAGTTAGAACATTTGATAACACATTGATATTAAAGAGATAAAAATTCATACAAAATTAATTATTTTTAATTGACACAAGTACTGTATTTTTTTGTACCACTGTATTTAAGAGGCACGTTAGTAGTAATATCTTTCTGCGAAAAATCGACCCTGAATTTTGTCCTCAAAAGGGTACAAAATCTGACAAAAAAAAGGATTTATCAGAAAAATAACCAAAATAGAAATATGTAGCGCCAAACGATTTTATTGTTTTCTGTGATCGTTCATGCCTTTTAAACCATGTGTATAAACAAACATATCTAATCTTTGGAAAAAGTTTCCAGATATAAAATTTTATATACACAAAATACGTACAGTATAACTTCGCTAATCCGGACATATATCGTTCCTGACCGTGTCCGGACTATTGAGGTATCCGGATCACTGGAGGTTTTTTTCTTTTGTTGGAAAGGGTCATTTTTTATGATGAAGATGAAAACAACTGGGAATATTTGAATATATGTGAGCCCGGACGCAAAAAGGGACCTGTCGTTACGTTATCTTGCACAATATTTTCGCACGTAAGGTCTCTTCCGATATGTACCGTTATGCTGCACGTTATTTTCGCACGATAGGTCCCTTTTCACATTCGAGGTCACATATAACCAAAACATAAAATTAAAAACTAAATTCTGAACATAAATGGATAAAATAAGCAAAAGATTTCAGTTATTTTTTAAAAATATATCAATCTTTGTTTATATTCTTTTGGATACAGCTACATCAGTAAATTTTTCTCTGGGCCTTTTGAGAAGCAGGATTTCCATGGGAAAATTGTTTTCTGCAGACCACCTGATGCCCAAAGAAAACGCGTTGGCAGCATCGACATTAGAGCTTTTTGGGGCTTGTTAACCCCTGTTAAATAAAAATGTCTTAACCTCAGGCTTAAAATATTTTTCGAAACATTCAGTAAGCAATGTTCTACTCATCCGTCCTTTATCAGACGCCCTGTACACAACTGGTATTGAGCTCATTCTGCATTTAAAAGCATCTAGATTTGCCCCTATTGCTAATATTAAGTGGTAATTTATGTGATCCGGTTGCTTCACAGTAAGACATTAATGTTAAACAATACTTTGGTATTTTCTACCTGGTTTTAACTGCAAATTATATTTTGTGTCCGAACTAGGGAGGTAAAATTTCTAAAATGTCCGGTTGACAAGAGCGTTCGGATTACTGGAGTGTCCGTACTAGAGAGTGTCCGATCTATCGAAGTTGTACTGTACTAATGGCGAAATTGAACTTCACGCCAATTGCAAAATAATGCGAAACATTCACGACCAATAATCACAAACGAAATAACAAACGTATCCTGTAATCATGAGTGTAACTGATAAAAATCGGTCATACGATGCATCCAAAGGTGTGTCTCGGCACGTATTTACAATAAATAATGCGCCATTTGTTTCCTAGAAAACCATTGACCGGTTAAAACTGACCATAAAACATTATAATATACGTATTTTAATAATAATCTTTATTGCCCAGCAGGTAAACCCAAGGCAACATAATAATAATAGTAACAATAATAACAATCATAATATAACCAATACTAAAGATCTATAATAATAAAAAATATCGGCTCTTTTGTTTGTATTATCTTACTTAATTGGTAGTTTTAGCATAGAGATTGTACAGATAGTCAGTTTTTCGATCAGCACTATGGCACTGTTGAAAATGGGGAAAATATCATCAGCTCCTTACGTAAGAAACGTGCTGATCGAAGAATGTTCTTTTGAGTAGTTCGTACATTAACTTAGATGGGTTTTCCGGACGAGATGGTAACTTGGTGATGGTATCTTTCAGTTATTAGTGATACATACGAGCATTTCGATGCGCTGACAGCCTGCTTTCCTTGGTGTACTGCGACGACAGCTAGATGTATCCCCAGAGGTAGCCGGTGTAAGGAAACCATTCTATAGCTAACTAACTAGTTTGCTTGATCTGTACCACGCACACAGTAATCCTTTAGGCAATTCATACAGTAGGTAGTATGTATGTATATGCATTTTTTGTTTTACTTTTTGGTGTAGAGATAATTCAAACTTAGTTGAGTACTGTTCTACCACTACATGCGCGTAGAAAACAAAATATGACCTTGAATAGTTCTTCTATATGAGAGGTACCAAAAAAACGAAATTAAACAACAAAAATGTGGTCGATTTTATTTATTTGAAAGCTTAAACTATTCGAAAGTGCTGAATTTTATGCCCTGATGTGTCAACTAACATAGAATTGTAGTTGAAGCGAGTTTTAGACTTAAGTTTGGGGTTAGAATTACCTTTACAACGTATTAGAAGAACAAAAATCAACAATGGATACCAAATTTTCTTCCAGGATCTGTGTTGGTGTTAGATAATTATAACACGTTACAATATGTGCTAACTTCATTCATAATAAGATCATTATAACACATACCATCAAATCAGGCAAGTTTCTTCAAACAGACGAAATTTCTGTGTCAATGTGTCAAAAATCGAAGATGATGAAGTATGGATGAAGTGTATGGCACACTTGGGAGGGGATGGTTATCTCTATGGGGGATAGGCCGCGATGCTGATGGCAAATTTGGATATTTTATTTTATGCTTATCCTTCTTCGAATATCCGGAGGCGCTTATCGTCCAAAAATAGCAGTTATTTACATGATTGGAAGGCTCTTGCCACAACATGGGAACTGGACAGGCATTTTCTTTTGCTTTCCTTTCATCCACTTTAAAAGTCCGATATAACAGGAAATACAGCATATATTAGGTGTCCATGAATTTTCCAGATCTCCAATTCAAAATCCATTACATAGTAACCGCCCAAACAATTTACGCCACTGAATAAAAACTTGTCTGTTGAGCAGATAAATAGAATGCAACTTGACGGTATTCAACTAAGTTTGGATAACTCTACCATTCACGTCTTGATGAACAGGCTCTAAAGTTCAAAGTCTTAACATTTGCACAAATACACCGATTGTATTAGAAAAACATTTACTATTTCCATATGTATTTCTGTATTTGTGTTGATAATAATTCCCGATATCACTGTTTTTTGATACTTTTTTGATCCACATCTCACAACATTGCTATAACCAAATAAAACCACGCAATTTCTGTAGTTTGTAACTAGCAGATTGTTGCACGCTATAATCGCGTGTTGTAACATTGTTTTTTTTTTCTTGACATGTTGTCCTTTTATAGCAATTAGTTTGGAGCCGCATGTTAAATCTCTGCATTTGACGTTGGCGTATCAGTTTCCAAGCAATCATTACGCTGCCCTGAAAGGACTGGTCGATGCTCTGGACCCGAATGCCTCCTCCACTTGGGAATTGAGGTTGTACTCAAGAGATCCACGGGTCAACGGCAAACAAGTGCATAAGGTAGGTTCAGCAGATTGTGAAATGGTTTGATATCGACTTGTAAAGGGTGAGTAATGTTGATGTTTGTACAGATTTGTAATTTATTTTAAGGTGATTCAAGAATCGTGTTTGTTTGTTGTTCTAGATTCAGAAGTATTAGTTTTAGAAGTTTTTATGGTCTTCTATAAAAGTTTTAGTGGTCTTAAAATTTTTAATGGTATTGAATTCAAATGTAGACCAGAAAAATGGTATTTTTAAATAATTTTTTTTATTCTTGCTTCTGATTTAGCTATATACTGTTGTTACAAAAACCTTTTTAACTAACACTGATTATTGAAATATTATCTCTGGATGTCTCTGATGGCTGACAAGATTTGGTTTTATTACATATATAAAACCTTCATAGTAGGAAATGTACTTTTAGCTAGTTTTACTGTCAGCTTCTGGGCATATTTCTCTGGACATGTTTAAAAACTGATTTTTTGGTTATCTATATCTATATCTACAGACTTCCGCTATTTTTCTAGGGACAGGATGTAGCATAAGCGATTGATTGTACGATAAGAAACGATTTGTCATATTTCAATTGCTTATAATACTAAATTAATAAAAAAAAACACAGGAAATCGTTTATAAAAAGTGGTGATAAATTGTGTTGTCAAATTATCTGATTCGTATTTTAATCCGGATAAGTAATAGGTAATTGTAAATTTATCGTGAAATTAATTGGACCTAAACAATTCCTAAAATAGCTATTATTTAGAAACGTCCACCAAAATATTTGATAAGTTTTGATCTCCAATTATGTCTGTAATCTTTGGTGGATTTTGTTGATTCTGGCAGCAAATTATAGACAAAATCTTCGAGATTCTTCCTAGTTAATCGAATTATTAAAATAATTATTTCTCCAACTCATTTAATCTGTATAATCGGCATATAAAGATGTTTTTGTGGTCACTAAGTTTGGAACATCCTGTGGAATAATTAGTCAAGATTTTGCCAAATCAGGCTAAATTAATTATCAATGTATTAGTATTTGTTTCATTTTGATATGTTAATTTTCAAGAAAGATACAGTATTTTAACTGAAACATTTAATTTTTCATAACTCATGTAATTTTTGACCGATTGTTGCGGTTCTTTCAACACGATGTAAAGAAGATTGTCAGAATTAACACGCAACGTCGTAATTGTTAGAACAAATATCTTGCACCTTTTTAATACCGCAAGAAGACGTCTGTATCGACTTCCACCATGATCGAAATGAATAAGAAAAAAATCAAAAATGACATTATTAATTATCTATAAAGAATTCAATTTGTCGTAAACAAAAACAAATATGGCGTGACATTCATCGTAATCGGTAAAAGTTGTTTTACAATATTTACGATATTGGAAATATTTATATCACATCAGACATTACTCGGAAAAGATTGGCTGTTATGATTCACGAATATGTTATCACGGTATTGTCATGGACAGTATTATCAAGTGGACGTGAAATAAACATTCAGTCATTTTTTCATTTAGCCGTAAAAATATTATAATAATATGAGAGATGATTGAGCAGTAGTAGTAGATAAACGTGTAACTTGTGTGATAAAAATAAATTATTTTCTTTAAATTATGTAATAAGTGTAGAAAATAATTTTGCTGTCATCGTGTATATGTTTTGTAAGAAAATCGAACGTGTATACGACACAGAAATTATTGATAACTGGTGGATATTTTTTTCTTAGTTATATAGGCGCCACGCACTTATAGTTTTTGTCTATCCTAATACCCGTGTGATAAAGTACTGATAACTATGTTGCATGAGTATGAAAGCAAAAAGTTTTATAATATCTTATACTATATCTAGGGCTACCGTTTATTGTCTGGATAAGTGTTTACTCTGTATTCTGAGTACCTATTTATTGGATGTACTTATATTATTAAACTTTTTTTTATTTTGTCTTATTTTGACTGAATCTATCATGTTTGCAAGTAACTGAAAAGGATTGAAGTAGGTACATAGTTTTCGGAATAATTTTTAATTAAATATTAGATTTTCTGTTGAAGAAATCAGGAATTGTTACTTACGGAATGTTATGTTTATTGAACAATTCCTGGAAAGTAATATTATGACCATTATTGTCAACCATATTTTAATAAATGCTCCACAGAATAGAGATTTTCTACTATCATGCGAAACAAACATTTAGAAAACATTAAAATATCATTTTCTAAGTGTAGTTTAAATGTGCAAGATCTGTATTGGTAAAAATTTGGGCAAAATCCTTATTTGCAGAGCTTTGATCCATGCTATTTTCCTCCTCCCTGGTGAAATAATAAAGCTGTAATGTGGCATAAAAACCCAGAGGGCCTTAGTTTCAAAGCCAAATTAATTAGGAATCTAATGTCCTTTACTGTACATAGCCGCTTGCAGAAAGGCCCACTAACTTTTTTCCTACTTGCTATATAAGAAGTAAGATATCTTTTTGGTAGTTACCACAACTCTTGTCAATTCTGACAGTCTTTTTTACGTCGGTCGATCGTGTTGAGATTCTATGACGCATCCCCGGAAATCGCCTGACCCTGGCCTTGTTGATTGCTCATTGTTGTTTTGATATGAACATTTTCCTTTTTAATATAAGTACATCCCAAGTAATTAACATTCTTCTGCACTTGAATCTTTCTACTAACTAAAGACTAAAGGATATCAAAGCCTAAAATCTAACCTAAAATTCCAGGTAATCCACCAGTACAACCCATCCGAGAACGACGAACTCGAGTTGCACATCGGCGACTACGTCTACCTGGGAAGCGACGCGCTCGCCAACTCCCCCGACGGCTGGGTGGAGGGCATCTCCTGGCTCACGGGTCTCACCGGCCTCTTGCCCGGTAGCTACACCGAGAGGACCGCCGAATCCGACGCGTGGACGCTCCACAGGAAGGTTCCGCTGAATTGCCTCAGTGGCGCTGGTGGTGCCGGTGACGCTCCCAGTCGACAGGCTAGCCTGCAGAGGGCGCATCAGAGCCTGCCACAGATCAGCGTCGCCCAAAGGAAGCTGTCCGATAATCCGACACCGGAGGAGATCAACGAGGTCCTGAGGAAGTTGGATCTTGACGCGACCAAGGAGGATACGGTGGATGGTGGGCAGCAGCTGGAGGAGAGTAGCGGGGAAGCGACGGGTCAGGCGAAGGATAATACCTACGAAAATATATCGCAGTTGAGTGAAGCCGCAGCGCAGGTATTTTTACTGATTTCTTGTGTTTTTTTTTTTTTTTTGAGAAGGAATGAAAATATGTCTACTAAAATCTGTCTTTTTTTTATTTTTTTATTTGGGAAGAAAATTATCTCAACTAAGGGCCGGCCACACACGTTCAGTTTAAACTTTACATTTGAACTGAACAGTTCAAACTGTCAGTTTAAACTAAACGTGTGTGGCCGGTGTAAGAATTTTTGTTAGGATATGCTAACAGGAATTTGATAAAAATCAGTACCCACCGACATTAGGTTGGGATCCAGAGTGGGTGTGGCTTCACAGAATTGAAGAAACACGTTTCTTTTACTTGTGAATAGAATATTTCTGGAATGATTGCAAAATACGCAGTAATCAGCAAGACTTAATAAATCCAACACTGTAAGGGCTAATGAAATGATATTTAACATGCTCAAAACGATTACAGAAGAAAAAAAATTTAAAATTATTACTTCTAAACAAAATAATGTTAATATTTTAAAGCATTATAACAACTTACATGCTTACTAAAAAAAATTGTAGATATGTTACTCAGAACTACTTTACTCGTATTTTCCATATATTTGATAAAGAATAAATTTGCTGACTAACTGATACCAAAACAGTATTCTGCAGGTAACCCGCCAAAACAATTCTTTGCCAATGTTGCACCACAAAAATCTGTGCTACAGTTCTAATAATCGCTATCAATAAAATACCAGATCCGTGACTTTTTTAAGTGCAAAGTTTAATCAGCAATGTAAACAAATCAATCAAACCGAAGCCCAACATGGTTTTTAAGTACTTTGTTTCCAATGATCACATAATCCACTCAATAACTGGAAATCTACCTAATAATAGGCACGATAATAAAAATATAATGTTTTTAAACTGCTCTTGTGTCACTGTTGTTTTGGTAAAATGGTATGTATGGGTGAGTGTCAGGTATAATTTGTGAAATGTATTTCGAAAATAAAAATATTTAAAAAACGACGTTACATATTGTATGCATCTCTATTCTATCATATAATAATCTCTATTCTATTCTATAATAATAATTCTATCTATTTCTATAATTAAAGGAATCATTTCGGTAATGCATACTGCTATTTCGGTAATGTACGTTATTTTATTAAATAGCCTATGTTAATACCAACAATGAAATAAGCAAAACGTCAATAAACAATTTATTAAAGATATGTCTCTACCTCTAAGGTCTGTTTTCTTCTGCTGTTGCGACTCACCACTTCTTCCGCCTAATACGATCTTTTCTTGCATCACACTCCTTTATACTTTTTATCAGTCTCAGTTCTTTTTTCTTATGATATTGTTCTCGGGCCGTTTTTACTCTAAATCAGCTTCAGACATTTTCTTCTGAAATTTTCTTTAATCTTGCTATTTTGCAGTTTTTTTTGTGCGCAGTTCTATCTTTTCTCACTTTTTTTCATTTTTAGTTTTAAGCTGCTGGCAAAACATTTAAGGGAAAACCATAAAAACATAAAAAACTACATGTAACACTACATTCATGCACAAAACTAAACCTGTTCGGCCAAACTTTATTTTAATTTTTGACAGAAGAGATGTTTTGATCACAGCATAGCATGGGACTTATATTCTCCCAATACCTAACACTTACTCGTATATTGTTTTACAAGAGTCGTAAGTAGCACATTCAATTTGTACATAATTTCATCTACGTCTGAAAATTGTACATAATGGTCGCAATATTCGTAAACAGCATTTATAAATGCGATTGTACTTAAAATAATAGACAAATTAATAAAAATATAATGTTTAGATAGTATTCATTACTTAAACCACTATTGTTTTTGTCAAAAAATACTACGCATTTCAGTTTACTTAACTCGTATGAAAAATAAATAAAAACATACTTAGTGATTGATGGATCAAACTGATAATGTATCAAGTACACATATAAATACCTCCCAAGTTCTACCCATGATTCATTATAAGTCTACACTCTCACAGAATCACCTGTATAAAGTTCAAGATCTACAAATTCAAAATCATGATGATCTACAGTGCTGTTTTGTCATTCTTTGGCTACTTTGAAGTTTTCTTGTTCGATTTTTACGAATACATTTTTGTTGAATGGCCCACTGCATTAATAGGTAAATAATTTGGATTTTATATTTTTCCGGTTATTTTTTTTTTACTAAAATTTCAATTTAGTTTTTGAGGGAAAAATGTTGGTTTAATATGTTTAATTTTATTTAAAACAATTTTAGTTTATAGTTGTTTGGACAATATATACACACAGCGTTTCAAAATTGTCTACTGAGGCAAACATAACCTAAAAAAACTTTGACAGTTTCACGGGGAATCCCCCCAAAAAAAAATTTTTTTTGTTAATTAACAATCTCTCACAGTACGTTTCTGTTAATTATAACAGATGGACCCCCAAGACAGGCAGAAATTGTATATAATGCGACATGGTGAGCGGGTCGACTTCACGTTTGGCTCGTGGATCCCGTACTGCTTCGACGAGCAGGGTGAGTACCTACGAAAGGACCTCAACATGCCACCGAGCCTTCCGAAGCGAGCCCTGGGCCCTGCTTCCTACATAAAAGACTCCCCGCTCACCAACATCGGACTCCTGCAAGCGACCCTCGTGGGGGAAGCACTCCGAGATACCTCAACCGTAATTGAACACGTCTACTCGTCGCCTTCATTCCGATGCGTTCAGACCTGCGACGGCGTCCTAAAGGGCTTAGGTTTGCAAGAAACCGTTAAGATTAAGATCGAACCGGGGTTATTTGAGTGGCTAATTTGGTATCCCGATAGTTTACCGGCTTGGTTCTCCGTGGAGGAATTAATAGCGTCCGGTTATAATGTCGACGCTGATTATAAACCGATAATTTCGATGCAGGCTTTGGCCGAACGGCAAGAATCATGCGATTTGTTTTATAGTAGAAGCGCTTTTGTCACGAATACCGCTTTGGAGATGAATCCGAATGGGAATATTTTGTTTGTGGGACACGCGGCGACTCTGGATGTCTGTTCCCGGGAGTTGGTTGGTAGGAAACCGCGGAGCGCTACGGAATTTACGAAGATTTTGCAGAAGGTGCCTTACTGCAGTTTGATGTCGTTGGAGAAGACGGATGAGGGTTGGTGTATCGTAGAGCCTCCCTGTCCGCCGGTGACGCACTCGAATAATCAGCGGTTCGACTGGAAGGTTATCTGAACGCGTTACGTCGAATATTCCATTTTGTGATTTACCAAAGAGCTGCTGCAGTACCGCTGTCTTGCACGTTGTCATTGTATTTTTGTTTGTTGGCCCAATGTAGATGATGTCACGGAACAATAATTGTAATCGCGGAGATGTATATTTGTGCGAGTAACGGTGTAAATAAATTTTATTGATTCCAAACTTTGTTTATTTTTCTTTCTGTTATTTTTTATAAGTTTAATGATGAAGATTTCCAGCAATTTGCCTCAATGAGTAAAAGAGTCGCCGCTCTGGTGGTGATAGTATTAACTAGTGTCTTTGGGATAATTTTCATAATTTATATGGTGTGGTATAGGACTTTGAGTATAAGTTCGCCGGTATTTAAATCTAAAAGATGAAAAACGACAAAAAAGAAGCAGCAGTGGTGGTAGAAATTTGAATTAAACAATTCGGGATAAATAGCCTCAGCTCAAAGTACCACATCAAAATTTCTGTTGTTTTTACACTGCGCCACAATGTAAATAAATTAAAAAAAAATTACGTTTCATGTAAATAATAACCTTTTATTAAAAACTTTATATCCAATAAAATTTGACTAAAACAATGGATGACAGCTTGTATAACATATAAAAATATTTATTCTCCTATACATGATCAGTAGCATGATGGTGATATATATCTATCAAAAAAATAGACACTCCATGTAAAAACACGGTAAAAAAAACTCAAGCGAAACCACCTTCCTTCAGCTTGGTCACCAAAGTGTCAACATCGGGTAGGATGACACCGGCTTGACGGGTCGGTGGGTCTTCAACGCTTACAACCTTAATTCTTGGGGAGACGTCGACGCCAAGATCTTTGGGAGTCAGTTTGGCGATTGGCTTCTTCTTGGCTTTCATGATGTTGGGCAACGTGGCGTACCTGGGTTCATTCAGGCGTAAGTCGGCGCTGATCACAGCTGGTATTTTGCATTTGATTGTCTCTAGGCCACCATCGACTTCCCTGGTTACCGTGATGTCTTTGTCTCCTTTCTCAATCTGAAATTGACAAAAACAAATTGGAATATTAGGATAACATAGAAGATTTAAACATACTACAAAGGTATCACATTAAATCGTATTTTCAATAAAAAAAGGTCTAGTGTGTCATTTGCTTTGTCATTATACAAGTTTTAGGGGTTAAAGTTGACCAGTTTTGTACTTGTTTTGGTTACTTAAATTTCCTGACAATGTTAATTCCAAAATCGTATAGCCAATACAAATTCAAGAAAAAAATTAAATATTAGCAGACTAGACCTTTTTTTTTTACTTTCCGACTAGTACCCTAGAAGGAAAGTATTGTAATCGATGGAAAATGACATTGCGATGATTTCTGGAAAATATATGTATGTATTTGTGGCTCAGGCTTCACAAAATTGAATAATTGCAAAAGTGTTCAGACACTTTATTGTGCCAACGGTGTAGTCGGAAAGTTGGACCCCAGATATTTTTTTTTTAACCATCAACTTACCTTTGAAGCATATGTAGCCTGGGGCCAATCCAAAAGGGCGGCGGTCATCTGGGCTGTTTGATTAGAATCATCATCAATGGCCTAAAACAGACGAGCATAACCCACATTTAGCAAAAATACGAAGTTCTTCCTAATAAAAAAAAGACACTTTTTCAGGTATTCATTAATCTGATTCAATTTGAAAATAAGTCAAGGAGACCATGAACAGGAACCATAATAATAAACTTTCAAGTGACAAAAATCCAAAAAAAAAAATAGTCTGTTTATAAACTATGCGGACAAAACCAATAACCCAGGTTCACAGCAGAAAAATCACTAGATAATGTCACCAGATAAATTCAATTTATAAATAAATATAAATTTATAGATAAATTTGTATTTATTTTGAGTTAAACATGTTTGTTAACTCTCAGAAAATGTTGTGGTTAAAATTAATGTTGAAGTCTATCCTCGATTAATACCTTCTGGTGTCGCTAGTTAGGTGGTGATGTCACCGGACTCACCGGCATGTCCACAGACTAGACAGACACCGCAGCTAGATAGCAATAAGTGCACATCCCTCTGTCTTTTTTCCATCCAATTAAATCGGTATATTGACATCTTTATCGTTTTTTGTTAAACCGTTGCCCAGGGGGCGCTAGGTTGATAGACAGAGTTCCCATAGAAATCTATAAATTATATGTCATCAGTATGTCATTTCACTACTTATGACAAGCGTCAAATTTCAATATTTGCGTATTAGTAAAATGTTTTGGTATAATTTGTGGAAAAACCGATAAAGAGAAATTATTTTGTTTGCCGAAGAATCTGGATAGGTGCGTACTTATGTACTTTTGTATAACCTCTATTTTCGACTAATAAATCTTAATTTATTGTCTTAATAAAATATTGTTTTATATATGTTTATTATTTATGTGGCCTAAAATTATTTATTTATATGTTTTGTAGTATCCCGCAATTGCATTCAGTTATATAAATTGTCGTTTTGCTATAATCAGTTATATTACATTGATATAATATGTGTAATAAATTTCTTTATATTTTTTATTTATAATAATATGCAAGAAGTTAAGACTGCGATAACAAACATTTTTTAATCTAAATTTTAACTGGCTTATTAATTCTAAAGATTTATTTCAAATATGGCGCCAACGCGCCCCCTATGTCACGGTTTCATGCTTTTAGAGTGAAATAGACGATAGTTGAAGAGAGAAACGAGATATCGGGGGTCATGGAAAATAACGTTTACTGCGCTGTCTGTCTAGTCTGTGGGCATGTCACTAAATAAGACTAGAATCAAAATTTTTTTGCAAGTGATTTTTTTTCCAAGCATCTACTTATGCTAGATGGCGCCACCAAAGACCAATACAATCCAATTTTCAGGTTTTACAGCTATTTATTGCTCCTAGTTTACTTACGACAAAATAATGCCATAGTATTGTCAACTTTAGTTTCAAATTAGTATTTAACACATTCAAAGACAAATGTGCAATTAGGGAATTGACATTGGGGATTAATGTCAAACTTCAGTGTAGCCAACCTACAATATTTTTTATGGCGCACTAGACCTTTTCTTATTAAACATAGGATATATCAAACAATGCATATATATATAAATAATTAAAATAATCACTAGGTAATAAGCAACATCACTACTGTTTTTTTTTGTTTTCTTTGTTAAACTGCCAACTTCCAGCCAAGCACATACAAGGTCATCCTAGTGTTAAAACTGAAAGTGTTTGCATTCTGCATAGGTTAAAAACAGACCACTCTCAAATTATTTTTGTTATAGCCCATATTTTCATGACATACTATAAAATTATAAACTACCTGTTTGCCAACAATGACAAAATCTGCTTTTTCCTTCTCGGCAAGCTTGGCAAGAATCTTGGAAACATGAATTGGCTGCAAGGTCTCGTACTCAGCACCGGAAATCTCAACATGAATGCCCTTATCGACACCCATAGCAAGAGCTGTCCTCAACACCTCCTGCGATTGGGTCGGTCCACATGATACAGCAATAATTTCACTAGCAATTTTTTTCTCCTTCATTCGTACCGCCTCTTCAACGGCGATCTCATCGAAGGGGTTCATGGAGTGCTTGATGCCATCGGTGACAACACCGGACTTGTCAGGTTTAACGCGAATCTAGAATATTTTTCATATAGATCTAGGCTTATGAAAATCAAGTAGGCATGTTTTGAAAAAAATCATAGGTGACTGGATTACCTTAACAGCATAGTCGATAACTCTTTTGACTCCAACAAGAACTCGGGCCATTTTCGCTTAAATTACGTAAAACCTACGCTAAAGTCAGGTAGTGGAGAATAAATTAACTGTTTGTACTTAAATTGGACCTAAAGAGATATGAACATTGAACTTTGGAGTTTGGTTGGGGACGTGCGGTTTTGACAGACGTGGGGGATTTCTTCTTGCGAGGTTGGTGGTGTCATTGCCCGCCATGGCGCCATGTGTAGTGTTCAAATGTTCCATGCGTTATTTTTGTCTTATCATTTTTAGTTTTTGATCACTTTAATTAATACATTCTTATTTTAAAAGACTCTCAGGATATTTCTGTAATATTCTGAATACAAATTTATGTTATTATTTATACTTTAACAAACAGTTTGGGGAGTTTTTGTTTTTGGGCAGATTCAGATTCCGATTCCGATAGTTGAGGTTGGTAAGAATTATCAGAATCGGTCTGAGCGTAGTCTGAGGCATATAGTTTACCATAATTTGTTTGTTTTGTTGTTTGCTGTAATTGTTGTATCATGGATACGAACAAGTTTATACATGAAGTGTTCCAGAGACCACCTATTTGGGATAGAAGACAAAAACATTATTCGAACAGACCCGTTGTCGATAGGTGTTGGCGAGAAACTTCGGAAGCAATGGGTGTTGATGGTACGTGCTTTTTTTTGTCATCTTACAAATAAGTATGCGGAAAAATAGCCAACCCATTGATTAGGCACTTTGTGACTATGCTTGTAGAGAGCACAGTTTCAAACTAATTGAGGTTATGAATGGGATATTCGATTCGCCTGAACAAGCGAATGTAGATGGCGCTATTTATCCAGAATTGTTTAATACAAATTTCTACCACCTGAGCGGAGACTTTCGTTCGTCGACTTCTTTCGTTCGTTGAGGCGAATGACAACTGCATTTATAATTGCTCGAATAAAGTTAATAATAAGTCAATATATTATTCAGAACGCATTTAGCAGTAAAGAAAAAGAACAAATGCACCCTTCAATCAGCAACAATCATGGTATAAAACTGTAATAGCGCCATCTATTGGTAAACGGCGAAATGCGCGCGAAATTCAAAATTAGATGCAGACCTTATTATCGGTGATATTATTTTGATATTTAATAAAGTATTCTAATAATGTAATAAAGTATTTTATTCATTTTCAGATATAACACTACGAAAAAAATGGAAGTACTTGAGGGATCAGTTCAGCGTTGAATCTGGAAGGATAAAGGTTGCAGCTGATATGGGAAGCGAACCGTATGAGCCCACATGGATTTATTACAAGTCGTTGTCATTCTTAACCGACGTAATTAAACCTCGACAGTTAACTAATAAATCCGTTAAGAAAGCGTTTTCCGATTGGGACGACATCGTGTATGATAATAACGATGACCCCCTAGGAATGCCTGATGTGACTCAAGATGATAGCCAAGATAAGTCAACACTACCAGAACTCTCAAGGAAGAGAATGCGGAGTGTAGGCAACACAATTAACGATGATCAAGCTTCTAAATTTGAGCAACATAAACAAGCAGATGACAGTGAAGAAGATTTGTTTTTCTTTCGAAGCCTTTTATCCCATGTCAAGAAGATTCCTGATAGGAAGAAATTGGTGTTTAGGAGCCGCATGCTAGAACTTGTTCACCAGTTTGTTTATGCTTCATCTTCAAATACTGTACCAGTAGACACATTGCGGATGGTGGGTACAAATGTATCATATGAAGATGCATTGGTAAAAGTTGAAACGGAAGAACATTTTTCAGATTAATGGAATTTGAATGTTGCAACCATAATTAGGTACAACATATTTGCAACCTTCAGAGTAAAAGCTATGTGAGAGAAAATCGATTATCAATGAATGTTTTTGGAGTAGAGTTGTTCGAAATATATATAAATATATATAATATATATATATTTATATAGATTTCTTATATATATATTTTATAAAATATATATATGTATATAAGAAATCCACATACAGTTCCTGCTGCAAATAACTTTTCTCCTTCTTCACGGGGTTGTCCCTTATAATCTGTACACATATTTTTTTCAATAAGGGTTCCGAAAATATTTGTAAATACTCGTCAGATGCGCCGATGTTAGCGTCCTCTACTGTAGAGGCTCTACACTTGCTCGTTGAGGCGAATCACAGAGCAGAATTTTATGTCTACGTATCTTCTTCTAACAAATGAAAAACTAGTTACTTTTTGATAAATAAACACACACATAATACCATAAAATACAGCTTACTTTATTTATAGTCTTACATCTTAACAATGTATCTCTGAACACAATTTATACATTTAAGATTCGTTTACGTTAATAATAATAGTATATACATGAAAATTGCTGAGATTGCACATGCACAATAGCGGTTTTGTTTGTAAAACTTACACACTACCATATCTACATTTAAGAAGGCCTCCTTTCTTTCTTGCACAACGAAAGGACTCCATACAGATTTCCCTGTTTTTCTTTTTTAGTCGCACGTTAAATGGTCATAGCCGATGTCGTCTGTTAATTGAAATTAATTATACATACTGTAATAGGTAACGATCGGTATTATTTTAAGTGAAATTACGCCGTATTAGAACGAAATAGGTGATAGGGTTTGCTGAGCGGTTGGCTTGACAGAGCGCAAACCTCGAGTATTGGGACTAGTAAGATATCTCCACCATTCTTTACACTAGATTGCTGTCTATGGACGCTGGTTGGTCCTGCAGATGCGGACCGTACGGATCCAGTTGGCCTGCCTCTGTGCAGGAATGGCAGCAGAATCTCGCGTAGTAGTTGTGCTTGCAGAAGTTACCCTTTACGATCAATTTGCAATCGGCAAAGAACGGATTATCCGTACAGTTCGGATGAATGGCACGACCTGAAAATATAAATATAATAAAAATGATGATCTCATATTTTGCAGTAAGCCATAAATAGGGAAATTGATTGACCATGTTATAAGGAAACTATAATTGTACAATGCCTTACCTTCTATCAGTAGAGGAGTGATGCTATTTGCTGAAGAATATTGGTTCTTAGCCTCGCATTTATATTCTCCAGAATCGTCTTCTTTCGCGTTTCGAATGATCAACCTATTACTCTCTGCGAAAAGAACAATCAAAATTAATTTTTGGTTACGTAAAAAAAATATCTGGGGTGGCCTTCACCCTACTTTCCGACTACAATGACACATTGTTTACACATTTATAAACTCTCTAAACGTATAGACTATACAGGGTGTAACACCAAAAACGAATGTTCGTAAGATAATAATAATACTATATCGGGATTATAACAATACATACAAGACACCTCTGGATACAAATAACTGTCACGTATCTGTGTGTTTTCTTACGAGGTTTATTTCTCTACTTCTTGTTTATTTAATCTTCAATCGCGGGCCGGGCGATAATACTGAAACAATACCGTGTGGGCTAACGTGCTATGGCGCCAGTGCTGTCACTTCTACCGATTTTTCGGTAGATCTACCGATTTCAACCTTTATCTACCGATCTACCGAATCGTTATTATTTTCTACCGAATTTGTAGGATAATGGATTTTTAATGCAAATTATAATTTCTTATTTACTTAAGTTATACTTCACTGATGCAGTTGCACAAAATGATGTTTTAGCCACATTTAACACATTACAGAAATTAAATGATCCCGTTACAACATTATTTATGCAATTTTTAGATTGTACTGTACCTATTTTACAGAATTTAAATAAAGAAATGCAGTTAGAAAGTCCTAGAATTCATGTGATATAGGTACTGAAATATATCAAATGTTTTGAAAACATTCTATGATTGCTTTTTAAAACGAAATTATATACAAACAACTTCAACAGAAAATATTCATTTCAGAAACAGAAGACATTTCTTGGACATTACAGATGTGCATTTTGGTGCTAAAGTAGCTAAATCGATTTCTGAATTTCAAAATATTTCACACTTAAATACATATCTGTTTTTGTGGAATACTATTTTTATTTACAAATTATTTTCTCTTGTATTTGTTATTTTTGTAATAAAAAGCTTTAAAACGCTTCAAAATGCGTTTTGTTTTAATCTACCGAATTTTGGCGACATCTACCGATTTTTTAGGGTACCTTCTACCGAATTCAAGAGACCTCAGCGTGGCAGCACTGTATGGCGCCGTCAGTTCTCCATTACGTCACAAACCAATACATATAAACTCTTATAGCGCCTTAACCGCCCATACCATTGATTTACAAATTTGTATACATATTTAAAATGACTGCAGGATGAGATGGTATCAGTTTGGTCAAAATCGGATAAATCCCTAAGAAAACACATTTGCCACTGCCTGTTGTCAGATTGTCATAAAACACAATCCAGTTCGGTCCCCGGTAATTCTAATTATGTATACCAAATTTCAGCACGATCCGTTGTTCCGTTTGGGCGCAATCGTATTCACGGACTTACACACTTTCCTTCTAGGGACTAGTCGGAAGGTAAAAACAAAGAAAAGACAATTTCAATAAAAATTACCTGTAATCTGAATTCTGTCTGATGGCTGTACCAGTACGTCATCCTTGTACCATTTCACTTCCGGCACAGGATACCCATCGACGTCACATGGAATGGACACGTCACTCTTCGCAGGGAATTTGGTATCCTTGATAGTTATATTGGCACGTACAGGCACTACAATGGCGTTGAGATTTACATTATTGTGTGCTTTTTTTTTATATAATGCAAGCAAAGCCCATTATGTACCCTTGAGTTTGTACCAAATTAATACAATGTAATGATTTATAACTCTATCTGGATTGCTGCCTGGAGTACATCATTATGATATCCACAAAAAATCAATCCAGATGAAGGCACAACTATTACAACGTATCACCAATTAATGAGACGAAAGAAAAGTCAAAACAAAGGACACAAAACGTCTCAAAATGTCGAGCAAAAGCATTCTTCTATTTCTACAGCAAAGCAACAACCAACACAAATCAACAAATTCCAACAATACCTCTTCATACTCCAAAAAATCATTCACAAGCTAGAAGAAGCGTTAGTAACAAAAACCTAAATTACCAGTAAACACACGTGGAGGTGTAGTGGTGGGGTGAATGTACCTAGGGGTAGTGTGAGTGATAGCAGGGGGTGTGTCCCTAGTTGGTCTAAACGGATACTGAGGCTGTGGCGTGGTTTCAGGTCTTTCTGGCCTATTAATCACGTAATCCATGTACTTCTGGTCATTGGGATCGGTACTATGTACTGGGCCAAGAGCCCGAACGGTGACAGCCCAACTGGCAGGTTTGCCTTTACCATTGTACGCCTGACAAGTGTAGACGCCGAGATTTCGCAGTTTAACGGCGTTTATGACCAGGGATAGATCTTTGTTTATCGTGTATTCCTCGTCCTTGAAGGGAATCATCAAGGTGTCCTTCCACCAGGTGACCACTGGTTGTGGATAACCGTAGACGAAGCAATTTAAGGTTGCTGGTGATCCCAGAGACACGGTGACGGTCGATAAGTCGGTGTCGTTTAGTATTCGGGCAGGCTTCTCCACAGGTTCTGTTATTTTGTTAGTTTGAAGTGGTTAGGAAAGATTTAACACAGAAAATTAGTATACCATTAAGAAGTACCACAAATCAATCAAAAGAAGTACCACAAATCAATCAAAAGAAGTACCACAATACAACCAAAGAAGTACTACAAGTAAACACTTACCGAGGACCTCCAATCTGATTTCTTTGGTCAGTGGCTGGCCGATCTTGTTGTCAGCGCTGCATAGGTAGATTCCGGAGTCCGTTTTGTACAAGGAGATGATCTGCAGAGCTGATCCATCCAGGAGTATCCTGTACCTTGGTTCTTTGCCGTCGATTAGTAAGTTCTCCTTATGCCAGGTGAATGTTGGTTTGGGATTTCCGTGGATCGCGCATTTCAATGTGGCGATGTCTCCTTCGCCTGCCTGGACGACTGGTTCAAATGATTCCTCGATGACTTGTGGAGCGGAATCTGAAAGAAATCATCGAATATTGTGGTGTTCCAACATGTTCCAACATGCAACGTATGTTGCAGTAAACTTTGTGGCATTCTTATGCTGAAACTATTTATTTGACCAAAAAAGGTTATTACATAAATAATAGGAAATGTTCTCTAGTTTAATTTATTATATAACTGTTTTTATCGTAAAATGAGTCTGAAAGGAGATATTGTCAAAAAACCGCTTTTAGGCGCCATTTTTGCAATATGGCGGCGCGAGCGGCAAAGATACGAGGTGGTAAAGTAGAAATTCGGAAAGAGCACACCGAAATCTATAAAATCAGCAATTTTCAAAACTCCCGGAAAAATTTTCAAGCAAAACTACCAAATGACCGAACTATAGGTTATTTTATTACTTACACCAGTACGGCGCTTCAGTATACGGTACAACTGGAGCTGTAGTCCTCAATTCCGCTGGTGGCGACACCGTGGTCACAAACGGCAACACGCAGACTGTTCCGCAACCGTTCGAGCAACATTTCATCTCCGACGTGCAGTCGGCGTCAGTTCTGCACTCCTGGTCGCAAGTCGCGTTCCTAGATTGTAACGATGGACACTCTCCAGGTTTGTTTTCTGCAATTCGTAAAGTGATTCATTAGATCTCATTAGGACATGAAGTGATTCAACTTATTAGGTCATGAAGTGATTCATTAGGCCGAGTATACAAGACCAGAAACTTACCATCTCTGCACACGCCTATGAAGTTAGGATCATTGACATCTGTGCGCTCCAAGTTCACGTCCACGCCACATTGGGTACCTTCAGGACAGACAATGTCATCGCAAGGATTGAAGCACTTGCACCTGTTGCACTGCGTATCATCGACGTAAGCTTTGATGCCGTACGGGCACAGCATGGTCTTGCACTCGTCCATGTACCGTTGGCATGGGTGTTCAGCAACTGATGACTCTGATGTTGGAGTTTCAGCTGTAAGTCAAGATGGTTTTGTCAGTATTTTGAAGAATTTCGAACAAAGTTTGAACAATTTGTATTCAAGCATATGCGCGGAGCAAACGGTGTTGGGTTCATCAATTGGGGTTAAGCAGAAGCCTTCTCTTCAAGGAACTTACGAAGAATCGGGGCCATGTACTCCCGGCACGTGTCAATACACGACTGGAAGCTCTTAAATCTGTTAAAGTTGCCTCCACATCCGCTATATATAAAGACAATGCATTCGCCCTTCTGCTCGTCGAAGTACCAACGTTTGTGGTGCCCCTCGCGGCAGTTTCCGGTATCGGCGGGTAAAAGACATATCTCTGTTGATGTTAGTGAAAGTTATTTACAAGGATTATAATTTACAAGAATTATCTATTTATAAGGATTATTTCTATACAAAGTTTTAAGTTAACAGTAAACTTACGGCTGCTGGGTTGCTCTGGCTTTGTCTCCTCCCTCGTCACGCAAATCGATTGGCACTCCTCAACAGTGCTGAACCTATTTCCGTTACCCTCGCAGCCACCATAGTAAAACTGGTCGCATCTTCCGTTCGCGTTGTCATAGTAGTACTTCGAATGGTAAGTTGCGCATGGTCCAGCTTCCATAGGTAAACTGCAGACATCCTGTCCTCTGAATTTTCCGCATTGTCTCTCGCACTGCTCCTCGCTGCTGTATCTATTGGCGTTGCCACCGCAACCGCTGTAGGTGAACGGAATACATCTGCGCGTCTGGCCTTCATAGTAATACGAGGGAACGTTATCCGTGCAGTTGCCAGAATCGACCGGTTTGTAGCAAATGCTGGTGGCATCTTCCACAGGTGGTTGCACCTCTGGAGCTTGGGTAACAGTCGGAGGAGCACGTCGGCAACGTTGTTCGCAAGATTCCTGATCGTTGAATCTGTTGGCGTTGCCCAGGCAACCGCCAAATTTAAAGAGCTCGCAGGCATCTGTGCTACTGTTGTAGTACCACATGTCGTATTCCGCCGCGCATGGTCCCACCACTTTAGGTAAGGAGCAAATATCTGAAAGTGAATGATGTTGAATAAGAATACAATATGATAAAATCTCCACAAATCAGCTTTGTCGAAGTGGTGTTCCCCAGGGTTCTGTACTGGGTCCGATACTTTTCCTATTATTTGTAAATGACATTTCAAAGGCTAGTCTAGCAAAAGAGATACTCTTTGTAGATGATACAACCATGGTTCTGGGTAATGAAAACTATAATAAATTAATTGATGAATTGGATGAGTGTGATGGGAAAATAAAGGATTGGTTTCTCTCAAATAAATTACTCATAAATATAGACAAGTGTAAATCTTTGTTATTCACATTACGACATGATGCCTTGGTATCAGATGGTAATGACGAGAGCGTGCAGTTTTTAGGTGTAACATTGGATACAACGTTGAGATGGGAAAGACACGTAGACTATGTTGCTAATAAATTAGCCAAAGTTATTTTCTTCTTAAGAACGCTAAGTCAAACATTATCCATGGGGCATTTGAGAACGGCATATTTTGCTCTCTTCCATTCAATCATGTCGTATGCTTTATTTAACTGGGGACATTCAAGTCATAGTACAAAAATATTTGCATTGCAACGCCGTTGTCTTAGAGCGTTATGCGGTGCTGGCTACAGAGATGATTGCAGAAAACTCTTCCTAGACCTAAACGTGCCAACTCTACCGAGTATGTATATCCTACAGTGTATTATGTACGCAAAAGCCAACGTATTATCCTTTACTACACCAAATATGGTTCATCGCCATAATATTCGTTCAAATCAACTATATCGTCAACCTTTCTTGAGACTCCAAAAATCTCGAATCGGGTCAAATTACTGGGCCTTGAAATTTTTTAATGTCCTTCCGGCAGATATAAAATGCTGTCCTGCGAATCAACTTAAAAAGTGCATGAAGCAGTACATGATAACGAAATGCTTCTATAATTATGAAGAGTACTTAAATAACAATTTCGAAGATTTAATTGTAAATTGAAGTATGTAATATTTTTGTAATTTTCTTTGACTTGTGTAAGCATTTTTTTGTATTTAGCACCAATAAATATTATTATTATTTATTATTAATATGGGTAAGAAGACGATATGGATAAGAAGACAATATGGTTAAGAAGACAATATGGATAAGAAGACAAACCAAAAATTACCTTGAGAATTCTCACAGGACTGTTGGCATTCCTCAGCCGTTTCGAAGTTGTTCCTGTTGCCCTCACAACCGCCATACAAGAATTGCTTGCATGCGCCATCTCCACTGTCATAGAACCATTTAGCGTGGCTTGCACGGCAAGGTCCAGTCTCCGCTGGTAACGCGCAGAATTCTGAGTAGAAAAGCAAATAAATAAGTTGTTTCAATTCTTTTCACGCTTCAACTAACCATATCTGAAAGGTTCCGCAACGTCCGTTGGACGTTCAGTTTGCGTTGGTGGTTGTTGGTCAGGCTCAGCAGGTTGTGGAGGTTCTGTTGGAGCTGGGGTACCACACCTTTGAAGGCAAGCGTCTTCAGTTTGGAAATTGTTTTCGTTTCCTCCGCAGCTACCGTAGTAGAAGCGTTGACACGACTTCCTTGCGGTGTCGAAGTACCACCTTTCGGTGTAGTTACTGCATTCGCCGGTCTCGGCGGGCAAGTGGCACGTATCCTTAACTAATTTAAAACGATATTTTTATCAAACCGTCCGAAAGTTATAGTAATTATATTTCCACAACCAACTACATAGTTATTCGTTTGTTACTGGATGCGTGATACTTACCGATGTCTTTCGGACAGTCAGCCTCGCACTGTTCTAGGCTGATAAAGTTGTTATTGTTGCCGTGACAACCGGAATAGTAGAAAGGCATGCATCGTTTTTCCGTTGCGTCATAATACCAACGTGACTGGCGTTCAGTGCAATTACCTTGCGCTCTCGGTAGAGAGCAATGCTCTAATAACAATATTAATACATAAGCCATGACATAATTAGTATTACCAACAACCACTATATTAATAGTATTTAATCACTACACACCACGACCAGTACAAAAGATTAGCGGTTATTAGCTCAGTGGAGTCACAAGTGTGCAAGCGCCCTCTTCAGTCGGTGATCTCACTGAGCTGATAACCACTAATCTCTTCTACAACCACTCAACGGTCTTGCAATATTAAGTCAAACATTCTACTTGCACATGCCAATTCACAAGACTTACCCTTCTTCCTGCCCGCTTCAGCGCATTTTTGCTTGCAGGCCTCTTCGGTGTGGAAGTTGTTGTTGTTTCCTTGGCAACCGCCGTACCTGAACGGTTGGCAACTGCCTTCTTCCTTGCTGTAGAACCACCTGTAATAGTTTCCTCGGCAAGGTCCTTCCTCCTTAGGTTGCTCGCATGGATCTGTATGGATATAAGTATCCATATATAAGCATCATTTCTGGTTAACTTACGTGGAAGACTTCGACCTACCTATATTGCTATCCCTGACGCATAGGCTGTTACACTCCTCGGCCGTTTCGAACCTATTGTTGTTACCCAAACAACCGCCGTAGATAAATTGAGCGCAATGTCCACGACTCTGATCATAGTACCACTCCGGATAGTAGCCTTCGCATGGTCCTTTAACCATTGGTAGATTGCATCTGTCCTTGCCTGTGGGTTCAACGCAGGTGTCGTGGCATTCGGCCTTCTCCTTGAACCTGTTCTCATTGCCGTCGCATCCTCCGTACCAGAATCTCGAACAACCGCCATACGCCATGTCGTAGAACCACTTGACGGTGTAGTTTCTGCAAGGTCCTCTCTCTTTCTCCAGACTGCAACTCGCCTGCATATTTTCTGGTTTTTCTGTGCAGCCTTCGAAGTTATCGTCTTGCGCTTCTGTGACGCCATCCAAGCAACAACCGAATTTGGAGGAGGAGCAATCGCAGCCTTCAAAGTTCGCTCCCTTGGCTGGGGTTTCCTCGTCAGAGCAACATCCAAATTCGGTATTCCTGCAACCACATCCTTGCTGGTGTGGCCCTTTAGCGTGGGTGACACCATCAGGGCAACAGCCGAATTGGAAGGTATGGCACAAGCAACCAGCGTATTCAGGTCCAGCAGCTGGGGTGTAATTGTCAGGACAGCAGCCGTGTTCTGTGTATTCACAACCGCAGCCTTCGTTATGATATCCTCTGGCGTTTGTGGTGTTATCCGGGCAGCAACCGTAGGGGGAGTGTTGGCATCCACACCCTTCAAAGTCCGGACCTTTTGCTTCTTGGATATTATCTGGACAACATCCCCATTGTGAGGATAGACAACATCCTTCTCGGGTGTAACCATGAGCTGGTGTGATTCCATCTGGACAACAACCATAAGCGCTCTTGCTGCATTCAGTTTCACAGCCACCGTAATTTGGACTTTGCGCAGATGTTTTTCCATCAGGGCAGCAACCAAAGTATGATTCTCTACAGTTCTCCTTGAAGATATCGCAACCTTTGAAGTATTCACCTTGCGCGGAATATATTCCATCTGGGCAGCAACCGTACGTTGAAATGCTACAGTCTTCGTATTCAGTAGTAGTGGGAATAGTACTTCCAGTTTCCGTGGTGATTTCTTCCTCAACCTTGCATCCTTTACCATCTGGACCTTTAGCTTCAGTAACGTTATCACTACAGCAACCGTACTTCGATTTGAGACAAGCGGGTGGCGGTGGTGGACAACCCTCATTATCGTTCCCTTCAGCAGGCGTTTTGTTATCAGGACAGCAGCCAAAGAGAGTCTCCTTACATTGCGATGGCGGACATCCTTTGAAGTTCTTGCCTTGTGCCGGAGAGACTTCATCTTCGCAGCATCCGTACTTGGTTTCCTTGCATGTTTTAGGTGTTGGGCAGCCTTGGTCAAATGGACCTTGGGCTGGGGTGACCTTATCAGAGCAGCATCCGAATGTAGTGCTTTTGCATGGAGTCTTCTTCTTCCTCTTGCACATCTTGCTCTTACCCTTCGGGATGAAGACGTCCTCCCATTCTTGCGTGGTGGTTTCCATCGTTGACCATTCATCGCTTGTGCTGACTTCCGTTGTACCAGATTCTGTTGTACTTGCTTCGGAAATATCAGTAATTCCAGATTCAGTAGTTCCTGATTCGGTAGTCCCTGATTCAGTAGATCCTGATTCAGAAATTCCTGATTCAGTAGTTCCTGATTCTGTAGTTCCTGATTCTGTAGATCCTGATTCAGTAGATCCTGATTCAGTAGTTCCTGCTTCAGTGCTTCCTGAAACCTCAGTAACCTCTGATTCATCAGTAGCTCCTGAGAAGGTACTTCCTTCAGTGATTGTACTTCCCGATTCAGCGGTAACATCAGTACTGCCAACTGTACTGCTTTCATCAGTAGCTCCAGATATTTCTGTTGTTCCTTCGCTCGTTTGTTCGGTACCTTCAGTTGTGGTTTCCGATTCAACAGTGCTTCCCTCGGTGGTGACATCAGTTGACCCATCAGTAGTAGTTTCTGCTGATTTGCTCTCTTCTGTGCTGATTTCATCGTCACCGCCAAATTCACCAGGTAGTACTTCGGACACCGCTGATGACGGCGATGCCTCCTCACTTGCACCTATCGTTGTATCCGTAGAAGCGTCGGTGGTAGTTTCAGCTGTTGATGCATCAGTTGACGCCGTGTCGGAATCGGTCGTTGACTCTGTTGCTGATTCCGTTGTGATGTCTGTCGTGTCTAATTCTGTTGTCGAATCTGTTACATCCGTTGTTGTTTCTGCTTCGGTTGTTGTCTCTGTTTCTGTTGTTGACTCTGATTCTGTTGTTGTCTCTCCTTCTGTTGTTGTCTCTGCTTCTGTTGATGTCTCTGCTTCTGTAGTTGTGTAGACGTCAGTTGATGCTGTATCGGCCTCAGTACTTGCATCTGTGGTTGTTTCTGAAGAAGCGTCGGTAGTGTCCGTAGCTTCAGACCCTCCCTCAGTAGTTGGTTCAGAGCTTAAATGTGAAGGTGTGGATGAAACCTCATCATCATCATCAGTGGACAAAGTCTCCTTATCTGTGCTGATTTCGGACACACCGTCACTAGAACTATCCGTAACTGCAGATTCTGTCGTGAATTCTCCACTCAAAGAATACGCGCTGACCTTCGATATAATCTCTTCTGTGACCTCAATTGGCGTGCTACCACTGCCCTCTGTAGGATTAGTTAATAAGCTAATAGTATGGTATTTTTTTTTGGGACTAGTTTTTAAATACTGGTTTAAACCATAACCGAAGTTCAGTACTGCTTTTTACTATCTAATAACCAAGTTGCCACGGTTACTGAAGAGTTCAGTAGAACTTAGAAATAATCCAGTATTGAAAAAAGTAGCGCTTAAAATACTTACCAAAGTCTGTACCTGTGCTGTAACCCGATGTAGACTTAAAGTACGTTGATTCATCACCAGAACCTTCCGTTATTAGGCTAGAATCAAAGGCTGTTGATCCTATATCGATGGTACTAGCTTTGGAGAAGTCGTAATCACCAGAACCATAATCAGGGCTGAAGGACGAAGACGCATCGCTGACGTACGTCGAGTCGCTCATCATGAGTTCGTCTAACGCCAACGTGGTTTCTTTCTGTTCTTTTCCGAGCTCCGTGGAGGTACCAAGCGAAATCAGCTTATCCTTATCTGTTAGTTGAGGCTTGCCAGAAGTATCCACGACCACGAATTCTCCATCCTCGCACTCGTCATCATCGACCAATTCGTAATCTTCGACCAATTCAACTTCAGTATCGGGATGTTCTTTGATCGGTGCTGTAGCAGCTGATGATTCATCCGTTACTGCTGTGGTAGCCTTCGGTTCCTCTTTATCGCACGACTGCTTATTGCAGTCTTCATTGCTGAACGGCGTCAGGTTTTGGTCGCAATCTTTGATGGATACCGTGTCATTGCCTCTCATGCAGATCACGCGTCTTTCCCTGATGCCACCTCCGCATTCTTTAGAACACTATAAAGATGTAATGTTGATGATTGATTTCTGGTTAAGTCCTTCAGTACTTACCTTACTCCATGGGCCTGTGAACCATTCACCAGCACATTCCGTCTCCTTAGCCGTGCAGTTCTTAGACTCGTCGTACTTTTTCTCGGGGTCGCATTTGTCGTTCTCGACTTTCTTGAAGCCGTCGTCTGTGGGGGACGTACAGAAGACCCTCCTGGTTTGAACTCCGCTTCCGCACTTTGCTGAGCACTAGGTGTATGTTGGTCAGTCTCCAACCAAACCCTCTCCCACTCAGTCTGGGGTTGACTGTGTGGGAGAGGGTTTGGTTGGAGGCGTTGGTACTTACCTCGCTCCATTGGCTCGCGAACCACTCAAACTCGCAGTCCTTCGCTTGCGTCTCGCATTTTCTACTGGTTGGTGGACGTTCTTCGGCCTCCTCGCAGAGTTTGTCCTCGAATACCTTACCTGCGGCCGTAGCGCATTGAACTTTTCTGGTTTCTTCACTTAATCCGCATTTACCTTCACACTATAAGTTTGCAGATGAGATGGGATGATACAAAGATGCAGAGAGACTTACCCCTGACCATTCGGAAGCAACCCAATCAACACCTTCGCATGGTCTTATCATGCATTTCCTTTCAGTCTCTGGTCGTTCAACGTGTGCGCAATCTGCGTCTTCCAACGCAATGATCTTGCCCTTTTCTTTCCTGAAGCACGTGATTTTCCTAGTCTCCTTACCATCTCCGCATAAGACATCGCACTGTTGGAAGAACAAGTTTCAATTTGCAAGCATAAATTTTACAACTGTCATATTACTGGTTTCCAGGGTCCAGTGTGCCATTCAGCACAAACCACTCCTTGATTGCAAGGCTGTTGCGAAGCTGGTTTCTGGATGTTTGCGCACTGCTGGTCATCGACGATACTCGGAACCCCACCGGAGATAATCTGTTCACAGAGGACTTTCCTTGTCTGCGTCCCATTCTCACCGCATGGTGCAGAACAAGCCTCCCATTCCTTGGCGACCCATTCAGGGGCGCACGGATCTTCACCGCACCGTTGAGATTCAATCGGTTTATTGTTAGCATCGCAGAGGTTAGAGCTGGCTGGTTCTAACGTTTTTCTTCCAGCACAAGACACGTTCCTGTACTGGTAACCTCCGCCGCAACTGGCGGAGCATGGGCTGAACTGATCGAAGGTCCAAGCGTACGTTTCGGTTTCGGCTGGATGTGCGATGGATTTTGGTGTGCTGTATTCGTATTCGATGCCTACGTTGACGTCTTGGTATAGTAACTGGAAGATTGAGGGGTTAAGAGAAGGAGATGAACTGAAGAGGGATAACATTTGGAGATGACTTGGAGGGAAGATCACTTACCACTATGAAGACGGCTTCCTCGATGGGACCTTGGCAGCTGAGGCTATCAGGTGCTGAGAAGCCTTGAGGGTATCGGTCATAATGGAATTTGCATCCTGCAAAATCTAAGGTCCGGGGGAAGTCTATCCTCCAGTTTCCGTTGAGGTAATAGTCGCCGGCGGTGTTGCGGACAGCTGAAATTTTATTATGCCAGAACAGTTTATCAAAACAAGTTAGAATACCTACCTAAGTAGTTATTCGAAGGCTTGATTTCTCTGATCACAATATTAACAGCACCCGCAGGTATTAAGAGGATATCATTGTAACCTAAACAAAAAGACCAATTGATCAAGGTTTACCCAACATAAAACCAAACGCAAAACCTCACCAACTTGTAAATCTTGCATGTCTAATAACCCAGTAAGCGTGTTGCAAGTGCTTCCATCGCCACCACAAACCCTACAGTTGTCTTCTTTGGCTTGTGAGCCCAACATCATGTCGCAGCCTACATGTTGACATGTTCCTTCGACGCACACGTCCAGGGACTCGTCATTGCACCTGGTGCCGTCGATGACGGTCAGCTTATGTCTGTAGTAGAATCTCTCGCCTCGTGGCATGCAGTTCAGCTCGCACTCTTGCGGTGATTTTGTGTACGGTATCCACCTGAGGATGCGAATTTTGGATTGGTGTTTTGTGAATTTTGAATTGGTGTTTTGTAAATTTTTGAGTGGTGTTGTGTGAATTTTGGATTGATTGTTGGGGTTGAGATAGTTGTTGGATTACTTACTGGTAGTATACGTTCTCGAACGGTTTGCTGTCGAATTCTGAACATTGCTGCGACCTGAAGTCGGAGATATCCGGGCAGTCCTAAAATGTGGATACAATAATGAAATCAATTTAGGTTTGGCACATTTTTGTCCGATTGGATTTTAATTCATTTGGGTGCAATATAGGTTTCTAAAAATTACAGAACATCAAATTTTTTTAAATGCGATTGTAAATGAGCTATTGATTTAATAATAACACCATAAAACAACAAAGTGGGACATCAATGAGTCTATGTGGGGCATTAATGAGAAATAAGTACAAACTCATTTATTTTAAAACTTATTCATCATAGTCCAGTCATTTGGTGCTCAAAAAAGAGGTTACCTGGAATGTTTTCTGGGAGTTTTGGAAATTGGTGATTTTATAGATTTCGATGTGGTCTTTCTGAATTTCTACTTTGCCACGTCGTATCTTGTCGCTCGCGCCGCCATATTGGAAAAAATGGCGCTTAAAATCAGTTGTTTGACAGTATCTCCTTTCCAACTCATTTTACGATAAAAACAGTTGTATAATAAATTAAACTAGAGAAAATATCCTATTTTTCTAGGAAGGCAACAAAATCGATGAGATGAAGACCAATTTTAACCTTGTTGTTATAAATTGATACTGTTGAATTACATAAATGGTTATGGTAAATGTTTCTACGTTTAAGATAAAAATGCCACATCCTTAATAAATCAAACACCAACAATAAAATTACATTTTGCCAGCATAATTAGTAGCATCTCACTAACGATCGTGACGTGTATTACTTCTTTGTCTCAACATTAAACTTCGATTGTTTTACAACTGATTGATTTATGGATCCGCGACGGCCTTTATTGTAATAGTAGGCTAACGACCCTTCGTCCAACAACAAATAATCAAAGTGAAAATAATTGACAATGATAGATTTAAGCATACAACCCAGATAGGTACCTATATAGGTCGCCTAGTCGTCTAATCTCTCGCTTACCTTTAATTTAACCATACGCGGTACTTAAACCTTTAGGAATCATTGTTAATTGCTTCGTTAATCAATCGTCAACGGTGGAAAACAATAAAGATAATCCGATATCATACACACGTAAGCTAACAAAGCGTATCATCAGAATTGATCTTAATTGCCGTGAAATTCTTATTATTCTTTATTATTCTCGGGCAGGTGAGATCAAAATCGGTATCTCTAAACAAGGTAGATTTAATGATGACGTTAAACTGTGTTCTTTTGTCTCCGATTGTCGGTTATATGTTGTTATGTGCGCCCTTTCAGTCATCTGTTACATGACACCATCAGTTCGCTTTGTATTGTCCGGTATTCGGTGGTTTGGGAGCCGCAGGGTGCATCTATAATGAGAGACTCGGGGATGATTTAGCTAAAATACCGATGAGGAAGAATGCACCTTGATTGGACGGGAGTTCTATAGGTATTATATTATGGTCCTAACGAAAGAAGTCTGATTCTTGTCAATGTATTTGATGTCCTATTCGAGTCAAAGCGTTTGAAGACTAAAGAATTCTTCTATCACAGATGAGAAAGAAAAGTTGCTGTTTGGAATGGCAGAAATTTGTATTTGTTGTAACCGTACATATAATATTACACAAGGGAACAAAGGTCCTACAACCTGAACAGGGATCACATATTTTTGTTGACCTAACATCACTTTTCATAGATCAAGTCATCAAAACGTTGTGACAGGTCTAACATCCATTTTATTTGAAGTCATATATTTCCCTTGAATTATCCTTCTATCCATAAGTTCTCATAACAGATTGTTAAAAATATTACGAATCAACAAGTTTTTTTTTCGTTATGTACACCAAATAAGCTTTGCTATTTTGGATTTAGAATTGGAGATCTGGAAAAGCCATGGACACTTAATATATGCTGTATTTCCTGTTAGATCGGACCTTTAAAGTGGATGAAAGGGAAGCAAAAGAAAATGCCGTTTGCCATTCCTATGTTGTGGCGAGAGCCTTCCAATCATGTAGAATCTACACTGTAGATGATTGCTATTATTACACGATAAGTGTCTCCAGATATTCGAAGAAGGATAAGCATAAACTAAAATATCCAAATTTGCCATCAGTATCGCGACCTATCCCCCATGGAGAGAACCATCCTCTCCCAAGTGCGCCATCCACTTCATCATCTTCGATTTTTGACACAGAAGAAATTTTGCCTGTTTGAAGAAACTTGAAAAGTCGTGAAGATTCACCATTTGAAGTTTTACACAGTTTTACACCTCACCGTATAAACCAGTGCGAACTGAATGATTTGGTTAAAGACATAGGTTTATCGAAAGAAAAAGCCGAATTATTGGGTTCTAGGCTACAAGAATGGAATATTTTAGCACGAGGTGTGACAGTGTCTTCATTTACAAAGCGTAACGAACCTTTTAAAGCATATTTCAAAATGGAAGGATCTTTACGTGTATGTCACGATGTTGAGGGTCTTATGAACGAGTTTGATGTTCCCCACGATCCTTCTGAATGGTGGTTTTTTATCGATTCATCAAAATACAGCTTGAAAGCAGTATTTTTGCATATTCTTTGAATTTATATAATTTGTTAACAGATTTGGTTGCAGTTTTCTCAGTTTTTTCAAGTATCGTTGTATCTGTAAATCTAGACCTGTTACAATAAATCCACTTTCAGTTTCTAGTTATGTAAGACAAATATAATCTGGAACAAATAATTTTTTCTCTCTCATCGTCTCATCAACTTCTTTGACTTACTAAATATATGTTTTTGATATGTCGTAAAACTCACCTGTGTATTACAAGAGAAATGGCGTTTCGACGGCCCTTGGCAGTTATACCCGGGGGTGCACGCCCTATGTTGCGTGGACACACCCCCACCACACGTTCTGGTACAGGGACTCGGTGATGACCAATCCAACCATGGTCCAGCTTCCGGATCATAATTATCTTGCACAAAACTACCGGGCAAGTATAGATGAGCTCCTTGCTGCCGTTTGAATCGATCCCTGTGATGCCGTATGTGCTAAAAACAAAAAGAAATAACAAAAATTAAAAAAACGAATCTGACGGTCGTTTACATAAACGATCGTTAAAAAAAAAATTTAAGTTTTTTTAAATTTCTTTTGTGTTTTAAGAAATGAGATGTATTTCAAGGTGCAGTACTTCAAGGTACATACAACTGCCGCTTACTCACGATCTTCGTGAATCCGTTAAAATTCGCCCGGAAGAAGTAATGGCTAGTGGTACGAAGTCGTAACTCCGTACCTCTAATTTTCTCTCCATGGTGATGGATGTGTTTTAAAGTTTGCGAAAATGAGTAGTTGTAACAGCAAGTAGGTGCAGTGGGCATAAACAATTTTAATACCCATAAATTTTACCGGTTGGAACCGATCAGTCGCAGGAATCCTACCGATTATGATTTACTGCTCGTATATCCTCAACAAGGCAAGGAGCAACACGGTTCTGATGTTTATGGGGTAAAAGGAAAAGTCATTGAACTCATGCCTTGAAGTACAATCATTCAGGATTTTTGTGATGAAGGTTGAAGGATGAAGAACAAGGTTCCTGTCCTATGAGCTACGGTCTATCTAGTGCGTAATCCGCAACGCGTGCTCCGCATACGTAAGAAACATATTTACTGCGCAATACGCAGTATTACCAGGCTAACGCTGTTCATTAAAAGTTTCATTTAAATCTAGGTATGATAATAAAAAAAAAACAATATTCGCTTTTCAATAAAACGTCTATTTTTAGCTTCTAAAATTGTGTACCCTAAAAAGCAAGTTAAACTTAACGAAATTATAACTTAAAAAACCCCATTTAATAATCCGAACTACCCGGCCATCTTGAGTAACGCATTCTCCCGTCGATATCCAGCTCATTGTCCGCTCTTTTGAGCTTAGGCGTGTGTTTTGACCACTCAACAGTCGTTGACGTCGACGCAGCAGTCGGTGGACCGACGGTGCTGGACAAAGTACTTAAAATAGGCTGCTTTAACCTCGCTTGCAACTGGTAAACCTTCTCTTTAGAGCTTCTGTTACTACCTTTAACCACTTCGGCTTTTAACAACTTGTCTATGTCGAAATATTGAAGGAACCTGTTCTTCATGCTTTTTATAGTTTCCGTGTCAATGGATTTTGCAAAATCTTCGTACAGCTTCGTGCACTGGTTGGTGTAAATGTGTGGATTACCTTTGAATACCTTGAAAGGGGCTGGTCTATAGACCAGACGAAAAGGTTCTTCTAATCGTTGCTGTTGGTAGTATTTTCTTGGAGCTTTCTTCCAGAACTCATCACGGAAGATATCGGAATTCCTATCCATGTATTCGGGTGTGAATTTGTCTTTTTCTCCAAACTCTACAATACCGTTGATGACGACGCCTGATCTACAACAACCGGAGATGACTTTCGGGCTGTAGAATTGTATGAGGAGGATGTAGAGTTCCCTAAAAGGCACTATGACAGAGTCTCTGATCTTCCTTCGCTTGATCGTACTATTCGATTCCTCAATTCTCTTTTCTTTGTACAATTTTCTGATTATCTCTTGCTTTCTCTGGTGGACGTCCACCGTTATCATGGTCACTATTTTCAACTTGATAATCTTCCCTAATAGGTCATGGGGTAGGTCCTTTCCTTTCTGGAGATACCGCCTCGCTTGGCCACATGCTCCAGCTATGATCATCATCAGCACCTCGTCAACGTACAACTTCTTCGTCTCATAGCTGATGATAAAATCGTAGATATCGTTCATGGATATGAATTTTATGCCGTTCTGGCTATCGGACTCAGCGTGGTATCTGATCATCAGCAATTTCTCCAAGTCGTTTGTCGTATTCTCAACCACGATAAGCATGTGGCACTTCCTCCTATCATGGAGGTCACTCAGAGAGATGTTATCCAGCTTCCTCTCCCAATTGAAGGAGTCGCCGCTACATTTTGCCATTCTTTAAACGAAAATCTGCTGGGAGGGGACACGGGAAATTTTGTTTTCTGTTTTCATAACTCTGCCAACGAAATGGGCGTCTTGTACAGCAATTTTCCAATTCGCGATTTGTGAAACGGGACTAAGACGAAAACTAACACTACATATATATGATTTTGACAGGAAATTTGACAGTTGAAGTCTTAAAGTTCATTTCCGTGACATTGGGGATATTCAGTCAGGCTATATGCTACCGTAGCGCTGCGAGCGCTCACAAAGCGCTTACTGGCACACTTGTGCACAACTAGGCTGCTTTATTAGCCACTAGTTGCTGGCGCTGCTAACAATAACAGCAGCCAGCGACAATTTTGTGGTCACATTACGCTGTTCACCAGCAAAAATACTGCTGCCGCTGGTTGCTCCTACCAGCAAGCCTCAGTTCAAACTACAAAGTCAAATATTTCTGGTGCATTTTATATGTCACCAGGTAGCTACATACAACAGTGAGACAATGTATTGTCTTTTGTCAGGTGAAGTTTTATTGACTACCTGCCTTGAACCTGACTACATACATTTTGAAAGCACTGTACATGAGTGTAAATAACATAAGCAAGGCCACGATGACATTAAAATTAGAAAATTTATATTTTAGAAGTATTTAGTTGAAAAGTTGTTCTAAATTTACTGCTTTCATCCATAATTTAGTTTCTACTTTATATTTAATGTTTTATTTATATTAACTTCAAACACAAAAGTAATTCAGTCAGTTTTCCGTCCAATTATTAATTAAAATATAACATACAATTATATAATTATACAATTAATATACAATTGATATAATTAAAATCCGATACATTTTACAAATTAGTATATATGCATTTCTACTTCTATATTTGCAATGTATGCATAAAATGCATAAATAAGCATAATCCAAGTTATTGAATTTTCAAGAAATCCTCTTTAAATTATTTATTATAATCGATGGTTGCTATTTTCTATTGCTGAGTGGTCACACTATGTCAGTCAGTGAGATTGTCACTTCTACAGTTGGTCGCAGTCGTCCATCTGGTTAAGATAAATAATAGAGTTGCTACATTTATTTTACGACGTCAGTATTTAACGTTAATTGTCACAGTCTGCTAAGGGCTGCTGTGCAGAAAGATTTTTATGCACCACGCAGTCGTATCTCTTGGTAATAAATATTCATTGTGCTTTGCCGACAAATGCCAACATCTGATCTGCATATGAACACACAGGGCGTGCGGAACAATTATGCACTTTGTCGGTTTTGCATCTGCAGTGAAGATAAATGAGTTTGTTATGAGAGAAAACCATTAATTAAGTCTGTATAGTGAAATAAAGCGTTTCCACTAATTAAGCGTTTATGTTATTAGGTCTTTCTTCTTAGAATGTATTGGACCATTTTGCTATAACTGTTGCAAAAATTTAATTACTGGTGTTTAAAAACCAAATAAATTAAGAAAAATCCAAGAAATAAAGACATAAGTCATAACACAAGAATGAATAATGTTTCCGCTGTATGTATATGTATATTTTTACAAACAACATCCACTGCCTCTTGTAATACAACAATTCCGAATAATATCAATATTCCCAAGCTTTTCGCGTATAAATTTAATAATATACAAAAAGTTCGTTGGACCAGGAATTCAATCGGTGATTCACATAAACAAAACGAAATCATCTTTATTTTTAAGCGAATTATTTACATTTTCGGCAAAGCTATCAACAGATCTGCCCGCAAATCTGTTTGCGGTGTGGCCTTGACTGTTCACGGAACCAATAAACAGCCCACACAAACCGATTGGCGATTGAATAAGCGTCTATTTAAAAATGTGAAAAATTAGGTCAGTGTCCTGTGCGAGTTTTAAGAATAGACATCGTGAATGTAAACAGATATTTCGCTTCTTGGTTATAGCATAAATATCCCTGCTGTTACCAAAACCAAACAACCCGTATTATAGATTCATAAAGATATTATTAGGTAGGGAGAATGTTGGAATATATGGTAAGGAAAAGTGACTGCATGCAGGTCTAGTTTTTCAGTTTATGGGACTATTAATTTTGTAGGCAGTTTCGGTTCGTTTTAGATCATGGTCTTCTCATAAAGATTTGACAGTGTAGACGTACAAAACTCAAGCTATTTCTTGCGAATATTGGAAAATATATCAAAAGAAATTGAAGAATTATTACTGCTGGGACAAGCTCTATGACTTAGTTGACTTTAGTATATGTATTGACATTATAGGTTATTTATAACTGGCAAAATGTAGCGGCGACTCCATCAATTGGGAGAGGAAGCTGGATAACATCTCTCTGAGTGACCTCTATGATAGGAGGAAGTGCCACATACTGATCGTGGTTGAGAATACCACAAACGACTTGGAGAAATTGCTGATGATCAGATACCACGCTGAGTCGGATAGCCAGAACGGCATAAAGTTTATATCCATGAACGATATCTACGATTTTATCATCAGCTATGAGACGAAGAAATTGTACGTTGACGAGGTGCTGATGATGATCATAGCTGGAGCATGTGGCCAAGTGAGGTGGTATCTCCAGAAAGGAAAGGACCTACCCCATGACCTATTAGGAAAGATTATCAAGTTGAAAATAGTGACCATGATAACGGCGGACGTCCACCAGAGAAAGCAAGAGATTATCAGAAAATTGTACAAGGAAAAGAGAATTGAGGAATCGAATAGTACGATCAAGCGAAGGAAGATCAGAGACTCCGTCATAGTGCCCCTTAGGGAACTCTACATCCTCCTCATACAATTCTACAGCCCGAAAGTCATCTCGGGTTGTTGTAGATCAGGCGTCGTCATCAACGGTATTGTAGAGTTTGGAGAAAAAGACAAACTTACACCCGAATACATGGATAGGAATTCCGATATCTTCCGTGATGAGTTCTGGAAGAAAGCTCCAAGAAAATACTACCAACAGCAACGATTAGAAGAACCTTTTCGTCTGGTCTACAGACCAGCCCCTTTCAAAGTATTCAAAGGTAATCCACACATTTACAGCAACCAGTGTACGAAGCTGTACGAAGATTTTGCGAAATCCATCGATATGGAAACTATACAAAGCATGAAGAACAGGTTCCTTCAATATTTCGACATAGACAAATTGTTAAAAGCCGAAGTGGTTAAAGGTAGTAACAGAAGCTCTAAAGAGAAGGTTTACCAGTTGCAAGCGAGGTTAAAGCAGCCTATTTTAAGTACTTTGTCCAGCACCGTCGGTCCACCGACTGCTGCGTCGACGTCAACGACTGTTGAGTGGTCAAAGCACACGCCTAAGATCAAAAGAGTGGACAATGAGCTGGATATCCTTTGATATACTTTGACGTTTCGTTTCCGCAACCACGAAACTTCTAACAAACTAATCGATACCTATATTATTATTTTTTTATCAATGGGGGACAACGTAGTTTAAAAGCTGTCGTTTTATTTTTAGCAGACGATATCATGGGCACGCGGAAGTAAAATTGTAGGGACGTTTACTAATCGCAGCCAGACGGAAGCGGCTATCTGGAGAATTATATCTAATTAATTTTATATAACAATAAAAGTGCGATCCTAGAATATTGCTTCGCACTTCGTTGCACAAGCGCCATTCTAGAATGCGAACCACTGGTATGCCATATCATCTACGATGATCTTCAGGAAATCTTCAATAAAAAGAACCTGTTACTCACTTCCAACTGATTGTTGATTTCATATAATTTCGATTGGCCTGTGTATGAACAATACATACATAATTATATTAACAAAACAATAAATTTGATGTCCAAGAACTTGTATAATCTTTGGAGGATTATCTGTCTCAAAGTAACCGACATAACATGGCCAACAATCAATTAACGAACACCTGTATCAGTCAGACTTATCATCATTAACACTCTTTTTCATCGCATCATCCAGCAATTCGAGTAAATCTCCCGTCCTGAGTCACATAGCGACCACTTCTGCATCGTAGCAACATTACAAACCAGAAGACCAACTAAGACAAAAAAAAAGACAACAAAATGTTAATAGATCGCAATCAGTTTGTGCGTACGACTCGCCGTCTGGTCTGGCTTTGCGGTCGTGATGTAAGAGACAGTGCTGAGTAATGGCGTGCAGCAATCCTAGCAGGACAGCAGACCGATCAGCAGACTCGTAGGAATGCTCGTGCAATTTGAGGACACGTGTTGTCAGAACGGTGCACCAGTTTAATATTAATGGAGACGAGATCTACTTTCGTGATCTGAATACACAATGGGATTTGCGTGCACTCTGGTCCCTCTGCTCCATTAAATGTGAGTTATTGCCGGTTGAAAATATCAGGGAAGAACAGAGTTAGACACAGACAGTCATTAGATCAGGAATACCAACTGCCAAAATATCCCTAGTGTGTTGGAAACATGAAAACTCCCCAAATCTGACAGCTGGCAACAGTTAAACTTAACCTCTAATCTGTCGTTTGGTACAAATAATAACGTTGAACATTAGGAAACATTCCTACGTAATTTCTCGACAATCTGTTCCAACCGTAATGCATGTTGTAATCATTACATATGAAATAATTTACAGAATGCACCGGCAGCTTGACTTCGCACGTTTGAACGAGGAATTTTTAGCACCGCTAATGAGTTTAATCAGAGAAACCAGTCGCATTAGGGTTTACGTAATCCGTGGAATACAAAGAGCCACTGAGACGAGAGCGTCTTAAAAGCGTGAATGTACAACTAAATAATTAACCAATTAACTGGCAATTGAAGTCGGAGACTCAATAAATGTTATCATCAATCTATTGAAAGCGATTTGATTAGCACGCCTTCGTGCTTTGGGCATTTGTATTTATTTAATTAGAGATTTAACGGAATTCTTGAAACGGGACTGATTATTATCATTGCATTTCTTACACTTATTATTAATACATATCGTACTCAAAACGATTTGAGTTTTGAAACCGATTTTAAACCGATGGTTGCAACTCGGTGATGAAAAATAGTTGTCAAAAACGCTGCCGTGATGGCGTTGCGTGTGGCGTTGCGCATGACATTTTGATCACATTTTTATTGCGCATGGTCAAAGAGGCAAAAAGTTTGGTAATCACAACCACAAAACACAAGAAAAGTTATACACCAACACTAAAGTTAGGTTATGTGAAGCAATGTGAAATTAGCTTCTTAACTTTGACATTTCAAAACTTTTGACAGCGTGTGTCATTTCAAGTGTTAATTTTTGTAGAGAATTATTCTAGAGCGGAAAGAAGATCTAATGTGCTTTATTTAATAGTCAAAATCATTACTTCTTATAATAAATACTTAGCACTAAGATATGTGTTGTAGAGCGGTAACCATAGATGCGGTTAAGGGGTTAAGGTTAAGTCTTCCGATTGTAGGCACTATGTCTTCAGCTTGAGAATTCAAAGTGAAAGTATTACAACACATTACAACAATAAATCGATGTCTTCTCAGAATACTAAATTGGAATTCGTCACAGATAATCGCTGCGATCGTGTATGCGTCAAACCTAGTGAGAAGATCGCAAATCGATTATTGATTGCGTCGTCTATAAATAAATAATACCCAGGGCGATGGAAATCTATGTGATTAAATGTTTCCTGCTTCTGTCTACTGGTTGAAATAAATACAGGTAGGTGTCATAAGAAAACACTTGATGCATTTTAAATGGTACCCAATCGTCTTCTGTGGGAACGCGTATTGGTACTAGTAATTAAGTTTATACATGATGTTCTGCAACTTATGTGGATCGAAGAAGAATTAAGAAGAATTGCAATTGATTTTGCATTTCAAGAAAAGTACAAATAAGACAAGACAAAGACTAACTCTATCCTTACTCTAGTTATAAGCAATCTAGAATACCATAACATGGCGGATAATCGAGGTTTCGCTGTAGGTACTACAGTATCAATTATTCAACGCGCAGTTAAATTGAATTTCGCACAGACAGAAACGCATTTAGAATGCTCGGAGACTGCAATACTAACCTAAAGTAGGTTAGTTTACAATTAACACGAATAAAATTCTTGTTAACAATAGCAATTCATACTTTACCAACCGTCGCGTCGGCGGATGGATAAACATGAAATTTAACATTAGTTCGCCTTACGTCGATAGATGGCGCTGCCGACGGCAGTATTCCCGCGTACTTTCAAATTTTCGTAGAACCATTGCGTTTTCATGTTCATGTTTTCATTTTTGACGCGTTCTGGTGAGCGGACTGGACAACAACGATAGAGTTGCTGTCTAGTTCGCTCGCCAGAAGGCAACAAAAATGAAGACACACAATTTCCTCGCGATGTTTTGAATTTGATTTTTGTTTAAGGATAAAAAAAGACAAAATAAAAATGTAATAAAGTGTAATATTTAATGTACAGATACGAATATAATATAAAATAAAATTTAATACAGAAATGATGATGTCCCCATTGGATCAGTATCTGCAAAGTTTCCTGATGCTGAAAATAAGTAAAACTTATATCAATGAATATTATACAAATTTATTTATGGTTTCATCTTAGAAGTGCATAATAGCAAATAATTAACTTGGTATCAAGTATAACGAAATTAAAACGAATATATATGGTACATACCTCTGAATCTTGTGGAAACGAATGCATTACACATCCGTCTTTGTTCACGGATGGCTAATTAGGAACACAGCACCCGTACACCATGTTCAAAAACAATAAATGCTCAAGAAGAATTTAAAGAACATGAAGAACGCAAAACGTTTGCAACGAATCTGACAACAGTTTGACAACACTCCACGCGCGCTGTTAGACCAACTGTCAAGATCGGTCGATCTAACAGCGCGCATACCGTGCGAAACAGTACTGTCAGCGCCATCTAACGATCTTAGGCGAATTAAAAATAACATCAACACCGTGACAAGAATAGATAGAATGAAGTTTTCAAAACCGATTTGCTAATAAATTCCACGAAGGTTATATTGGTAAAAATTGTTTTTATCATTATAGTAATCATAAAATAAATTATTTATTAAGAATTTAATTATGTACTTACATGACTTCTTGCGCTCGTGAAAACTGTGAGGTAAACTAAGACTATCAATAGCGGTGACCTGAAACAAAAAGACACAAATAAGAACATTTAAATACTCAGCTAAAACACCAATTAACTAGAAAATTAATAGCAGATCTCCTATACATATTTCCTATACTATATAAAATGGGTATTTACCTAAATCAGGTATTAACACCATATCAATTTATGAGCTTACCATAAAGTAGGCGTACCCTATTAAAACTGAACCGATAATTTAATTAGATATACGTCCTGACTAATCAACATTTCTTTCAGTACTGAATAGTTCAATTACCAGTTTAACTAGTCGACGATTAATTAAATTCGAATCAATTACTAAGGGCAAGAGATTAAATGAAGTGAATATTATACCAACGGATGAGTACATCTGTATTTAAACTTTAAAGTGTGCGAAAGTTGGTGTGGTACGTGATTAAAACAATTTGTAGCTTGTTGAAACTCACTACGATAAATATTATGGTTTCTATACAGTGTGTAAATTTTTGGGAGATTTAGCAATTTTGGTGGTTAATTTGGTTGAATATGTTCTTGAATGGACTTGTATAAACTTGTGAACTCTTAAATATGCGCGAGCAATGAATTTATTACATTATAAATCGCAAGAATTTCATTAAACTTTTTTTGTTGACATATAAGTGTTTTGTTGTCATAGCAATCAACCGTCAGCGTTGGCTTTTCGTAAATAAAAGTTCATTGTGAACGCTCCTTATTATAGTACAAGATCCGGACCTAGATCGACCTTCCATCATCCTTTTTCCTAACCAAATCTATGTTTTATACAATATAATGTATAAATGAACACAATGTCCTAGGGTTGCCGCCCCATATCCTGTCAAGGCTATTTTTAATTAAATATTATTTAAGGTATTTTTTTTTAATAGTTCAGGTCATTCTTTTTCTTGAAAAATTTGGTACCAATCGCTAGCCAAAGACTTACAAAAAACGCCAAACTAAGATTGGTAACTGGTAACATGTGAACGTATCCTTTTACTCAAATATACATATTTAAAATCGCGACAACCCTAAGATATGCCAACTTTTGCAAAGGCAACCCTACACCACGATGTTTGCAACAAAGCAACCTACATTTTGGTATAAAATTGATTAGGAAAAACGATGAGGGTAAATTACTAGTACCAATGTACCTTAAATAATTTTTAATTAAAAATAGCCTTGCCAGGATATGGGGCGGCAACCCTAGGACGTTGTGTTCATTTATACCTTACATTGTATGAAATATAGATTTGATTAGGAAAAAGGATGAGGGAAGGTCGTGATCTTAGACTATTATTGTTTGATTTGCGTGCTGAGGATTATGTTGACAGATTGTGGACGAGTCTGGTCGTGACTTGTGTTGTTGTTGACATGGCTTGAACTTGGTGCAATGGCATGGGAAATGGTCCATTGAATGGCGATTTTACGCTTGTCGGATTTATAATCAATTATAATTAATTGCGTGTAGATAGGGCATTAGACTATTTCATAAGAGGATTATAACCTCAATGGGCGTGATCTGTTACTTGTCATAATAGTATGGTGTTAAATTTGTTGATCAATAACTTTTATAAATCTCTGAAACTGATTTGAATATTTTTTCCCCTATTACATTATTTTTACTTTATTATACGTAGTATGACAAAGTATTGTAATCGTGTCGAAAACAAAAATTGAGATTTTAGCGGAAATAGGTCTTTTTGGGCCCCCTGAACATTTTTGACCAAGGTACAAAAAACGGTCTGTGTGTGTGTGTATGTGTGTGTGTACCCGTTTTTTGTGGCGACGATTCCGGAGAAACTACTGAAGGTATCGAGACGAAACTTCATATTTAGAAGTTTCGTGACTAAACTTAGAGCTGAAAGAAGTTTTGTCCAAAAGGGCCCAAAGGAACTCGAGGTTTACTCTTATCATTTTTCAACGATTTTGCAATTTAGCCGCCATTTCTGTAATTTCGTCAAAATAGTTAAATAATAAACTATAGTAGAGAAAATTTTGTATAATTTATGTCCATTCCATTTTTTGGAAAAAAAAATTAAATCAAAGTAAGCGGATGCCCCTTGAACTTCCAAATTGCCCCCCTGAACACGGCTGTATCGTATGATAAAGTCATGTGCCTGGCCACATCAGATTTTTTCTTCAATTTTCTTAACATGTAGTTGGTAGAGCGTGTGCTACGGTTACATTAGGCTGTTTTATTAGCCGCTAGTTGCTGGTACTGCTAGCAGCAACAGCAGCTAGCGGTTATTTTGTGGTCACATTATGCTGTTTACCAGCAAAAGTACTGCTGCCGCTGGTGGCTACTACCAGCAAGCCTCAGTTCAAACTACAAGGTCAATTATTTCTGGTGCATTTTATATGTCACCAGGTAGGTACATACAACAGTGAGACAATATACTATCATTTGTCAGGTGAAGGCGTCGCAACCATAAAATATTTCATATTTGATACCAATTTGTGGGGTTTTATTGACTACCTGTCTTGAACCTACATAAATTTTGAATGCACTGTACACGACTGTAAATAACATAAGCAAGACCATGATGACAATAAAGTTAAAATTCTATATTTTAGAAGCTTTTCGGCCGACTGTATCGGTTAAAGCCCTCTTTATATATTGGGAGAATATTACCTCGCATAATATTTATAAAACACATTTCAAAAATACATAATTTCCTGAGTTAACATTCATGCTGGTTGCTGTAAAAGTTAAACAAGCGCTGGTGGGTTGGCTGCTGCTAAACTCACTCGTCAACTGGTAAAACAGCCTAGTGTGACCATAGCACTGCCGTGTGGGTTTGAAAAGATGCAGAGCGCCATCCGTTCCGACCAATCCGAAACAAAACCGCACACGTCCGTGACGATCAACTACTTAAGGCCCTTGTTATCCGCGTCGTAATAGGCAATTAAACGATTAGCCGTGCCTTCATTCGTTCCACATTTCACTTTAGCACTCCTCTATGCGTTATGTGATGATGTGGGAAAGTTTTAGTGTGACTGAACGATGCATTCATTGTCTCGTTTCTACTAGCATTACGGATAATTGTATAATCTATATCTGTATATAAGTTTGTTGATTTAATGATATAAACGAGTTTGGACATTCGTAGGTGTTAAATTTGTCGAAGAAGTTGATTGGTGTTTGTCCAAAAGATTGCTTCAGCCTCTTGAGGAAATTTCTTCCGGTGTATAACCCTTTGGACATTCATTGGTGAAGTACTTGCTTTAAAAAATTGAGTTTGCCCGATAAGTTTGATTCGTGTTTGTCCAAAAGCTTCCTTCAGCCTCGTGAAGAATGTTTTAATGACTTAAATGAGTTTGGACACTCGTAGGTGTTAAATTTGTCGAAGAAGTTGATTGGTGTTTGTCCAAAAGGTTGCTTCAACCTGTTGAGGAAATTTCTTCTGGTGTAAAACCCTTTGGACATTCATTGGTGCAATATTTCATTCAAGAAGTTGAGTTTGTCTGATAAGTTTGATTGGTGTTTGTCCAAAATCTTTTTTCAGCCTCTTGAAGAATTTTTTAATGACTTAGATGAGTTTGGACATTCGTAGGTACTAAATTTGTCCAAGTAGTTGGTGCAGTAGTTGGTGGAGTAGTATTGCTACTCCATAGGTCTATTATCTGTTGCGTTTTATCCGCGGACTCCCTGGGATAGACCCACGGACCACCAGGGCTCCGCGGACCACAGGTTGGGAAACACTGTTATAGACAATTATATGATATTGTGATATTGTCTGCTATCTCATATTTAATGTTGTTATTTGTCCACAACCTGCAACTGTTAATAAACAATCGCCATTCTTAGTTCTTGAACCTGAAACAGTTTGGTAATGTTGCGTAATAACTGTTTCTTCTCTGTTTTTGGTAGAAAGGTCAAGTGCGGGCTCTTCAGTGTCATTGAAAGTAAAAGTTCTCAGACTGTCTGGTGTGAGCAATGTTGGAATGATGGAGAGAGATAGAGAGAGAAAGAGAGTCATTGATCGTTTGTAGTTGACCTCAATGCGCCGTGGATGCCGAGACCATGGGTAAGGGGCCAATGGCGTTGCCGAATTCTGGGTCCGCCACCTCCGCCAATTATGCTAACCTGGTAGTGAGGAGTAATAATAAACCGAAAATTTGCCCCCCCGCAAGGTTATTCCAACGAAAATACTGAGTGATGTTAAAACGGTAAATCTTTTAGCATCATATCTTTTAGTAAAGTACAGTGTCTTTCGGTTGAAGGATTGAAAAAACTGTTACAAACTAAAATATCTGCAGATTAATGGTAATAAATGACTTTAATATATCCTATAGGTATTTGACAGCAGATCTTAAATCATATGCATACCAGACTTTCACTTTGACTGACTCATTAAGCTTCGAGCTTAGAAGCTCTATTTTAGGTTCGTTTGACGATAAATAAACAGGCCTTTTGAGGTCCAGACTCCGGATATTGTCTAATTATAGGTCCATAAATCGACGTTGGGTTATTGTGTGTGTACTCCATTAGCGTTTGATGCACATTCTTCGGCAAATATATTCAGAAGCACGTTTCAAACCAGACACAATCGTCTGTTTGCCATCAATATTACCGAATGACAGCCACACCATAACCGATTTGCAATGGTAATTTTGCGCGCGAGGAAGTCAAATTCTGCGTTGGTTAGACATTGGCAAATTTAATATTTATAACGCGTATTTATAATGCATTAACGATATATTGTCAAAGGGAAGTCGTGCTTGTGTTTATGTAATAAGTATTTAGGGAGAATTTTAATCGTTTATCGATGAATATTTATTGCATTTTATAATAAGAGTTTAATGTGGATTTAATTAGTTATTAAGTTATAAAGAAAAGTAAAATGAAAGTTATGTTTAAATAAATAGAAACTACATAATTTTGTATATTTAATGTATTGAAATTATTTTAGATAACCAAAATAAGTGTTTAATTGTAATTCCAAGATGTGTTTCTGAATGACAACATTATTTATTAATAGAAACATATGATCAGTTCCGTATTTGGTCGCCCGTCCCATTTTGGAGAAGCAAGCTGCTAAATATTTATATTATTTTATTTTAGATATCAACATGTGATTGAATAGTAAATTCAATGAATAATGATATAACGATGAACTAAAAGCAAATCTTACGTTAGCAAAACGTTACAAATTTTTATAAGTTCAGGGATTCGAATCCAAAGTGTAGAAATCTATCAAAAACAATACATTTCCCATAGAAGTATTATACGCATTGTCAATTAGAAAAAGCTTTTAATAAAAAACATTAATTAATAATAAAATATCTGGGGTGGCTCTCACCCAACTTTCGACTACATCGTGGGCACAATGAAGAGTCTGAACACTTTACCATTAGTCCATTTTGTGAAGCTAGAGCTATGGCTAGAGCCATCTCTGGACGCTACCGAACGTCAGTTTCAGTGACAGAATTACATTTGTCATATTGACATTTAATGTCATGTAATGTCAGTGGCACAGACGTTTGTCAAAATCTGACAATTTGCAGTACAACCACGAAAGCTGTGGATTCTGTGAAAAATAAGATAATCAACCTAAAAATGCTTGGAGATTACATATTTTATACATGATTGATTTTTAGCATATTTTTGACTGATTTTTATGACTGTTACGAAATATGTAACAGTAGTGGTCTCCTCCCAACTTTCCGGCAACATCGTTGACACAATGAAGCGTCTAACCGGCAACATATAAATATTTACCACTAAGTACTGTTAGTAAGTTCAATCTTACCATGTTCACCTTCCGGTGACACTGGAAACCACACGTATGTTCTGTTCTCCTGATACCAAACGACCGGATAGTGTTACCTTAAGCGACCCACTTCCATCGCAGGCTCGTAAAACCAGGTCAAGCGAACGGCCAAACACAGAAAATCCACGTTTCCCCCGAACTTACCTGAACTCCTGAACCCCGCGTAAGCCTACGTGGGGGCGTTTAATTTTAGCTATTATTGGCGTTTACCGCGGTAATTTCACCGATGTTATTTCACGTTTCCGCCGTGCTTGTGCGTGTCATGTTTCAGCGTATTACCGTGATTATTATTATTAATAATACATATTGCGTATTGGGTTCAACGCTCAAACGCGAAATTGACGGATCATCAACAAACATCCGAGGCGTGGTTCCCCAAATATTTTTTCACATGTGTTCAGTGTTGTCTGTCGAGAACGAATTGCTGGGAAATGTAAAAGAGAGACGGGAAATTGGGTGACTCATATTCGTGTATAACACCAGGGAACAAATTTTCAACTTTATGATATAACGCAAAAAATTGTTCCAGACCATATTTGCCTTACATAAAAAACTGAGAAAACAGCAACAAAATCAATTAACAAATTATATAAATTCAAAGAATATGTACTGCTTTTAAGGTGTATTTTGGTGAATCGATAAATAGTCACCATTCATAAGAATCGTGGGGAATATCAAACTCGTTTATAAGACCCTCAACATCGTGACATACAAGTAAAGATCCTTCCATTTTTAAATATGCTTTAAAAGGTTCCTTACGCTTTATACATGAAGACACTGTCACACCTCATGCGTAAAAGATTCTATTCCTGTAGCCTAGAACCCAATAACTCGACTTTTTCTTTTGATAAACCTAAGTCTTTAACAAAATCAATCAGTTCGCAGTTTATAAGTGAGGTGTTCCTAAAACTTCAAACGGCGAATCTTTACGACTTGCCTGATTTGACAAAGTGATTTCAGACACTCTGTCAAATCAGGCAAGTTTCTTCAAACAGGCGAAATTTCTTCTGTGTCAAAAATCGAAGATGATGAAGTGGATGGCGCACTTGGGAGAGGATGGTTCTCTCCATGGGGGATAGGTCGCGATGCTGATCGCAAATTTGGATATTTTATTTTATGCTTAGCTTTCTTCGAATATCCGGAGACGTTGATCGTGCAAAAATTGCAATCATCTGCATGATTGGAAGTCTCTCGCTACAACATGGGAACTGCAAACGACATTTTCTTTTGCCTCCCTTTCATCCACTTTAAAAGTTCGATCGAACAAGAAATACAGCATATATTAGATACCAACCGGTAGTTATTTATTTTTATCAATTACGGCTTTATACAAACCAACGTGATATATCTTCCAATTAATAGCCATGATTTAGGCAACCGATAAACTAAATTGATCGTCAATTTAGTTGCCACATACATAACCTATGAGACTTTACTCCTCCCAGACCAGACATCGCACAGTGTGTGTTTATGTTATCTTAATTCGCCTAATAAAAAACTCCAGACACATCCAATCTAAACAAGGATTACGCAATCCTGTTCATCTGAACTCGCACAGTGTTTCCTGTGCGTAATTTAGAACTCTCACGCGTTAAAATCGCGCCATAAAGTCCGAAAATAATGATTAACACAATAACCTGCTATTATCCTATCTTTATCTACTATCCTATCACCATTATCCTTACATTCCCGAAGACAGTTGCATGTCAGTTTTTCTTAGGGGGCCCTTAGGTTTCCAGAGTCAAAAAATAATTAATTACATGTCATGGGTATGTATGTTATTAACTCATCAGGATGTGAAAGATTTCTAAGGTTCTTGGAATGGTGTATGTAATTTACTGAATTCTTGGATGCCGACGGGCTTTAGATTGCAAAATAGGGAAATAATATGCATATTATGCATACGATGAATTAAAATGCGGATGGGAAATGGGCGGAGATTTTGTATTAATTGAATGTTTGCCTTCTACATTGCGAAATGGTTCAATTTTCAAACCACTTAGTGGTTAACGGTTATATGCAGATTAGAGATCCAAAAGAACTAATATGTAGGTAATATGCTTTTATGTGTGTGTAGAATGCATACTTTTTGCCTTTGGTCTCTCTGGTGAGATGCTAAAAATATTTAAAACGATCAAATACATTAAGCAAAAAGCAAAATTTCTCCGGAAATATGTAGCTTTGAACTGCTTTTTATAAGTTGTTTTGGAAAGGCAAAATTTCAGTAGTTGTTTTGTGTTCGCGGACGTACATACATACGCGTATTTCCGCGGAAATCTCGAAACGTCATTTTCCGTCGATTACAATACTTTCATTCTAGGGTACTAGTCGGAAAATAAAAAAGAATCATCAGATCGTTAGATGAGGTTCAAACTTTGCTTCGTTTTTTTTTGTTAAGAGCATACAAATATCTAAACATTTTTGTGAATATATTACCTGATTTTTCTTTAGATTTTTATGCTACTTTTACTCTTACCCCCCAGATTAGATTAGACGATGTTAAATTTGATTTTTTTTTTTGATTTAATGACACAACTTCTTTAATATTACTAGGAATATTGGATCCTTCTTTATACAAGGTAGTTTCTCTTTGGTCTCCGTCTCCATTTTATTGAATGTGGAAAGATTATTATTAATCCATTAATGATTTGATTTACATCCGTAATAAAGCACAAGCAACCGATATCTTCAGACAGAACAATAATAACTTGATAACACATCTTATTGTTTCTTACACGCGATTTACGGTGTCTAATTAATTTTCCTCACTTCTTCTATTATCAAACCATTAAAACCGTATAAATAGTATATTATTATACAAGTTTTATAAGACGTCAAATTGGCGCATGAGTTGTTTGGGGCACGAGGAGCGCCAGCGACGAGTGCCCCAAATGAACAAATGCGCCAATATGTCTTATAAAACGAGTGTAATATACTATTTTTTCTACTTTGCGTCATTAATTTTATAAAAATTTAGAAGTATATTAGGTAAAATTCCAATCTAGAGTATTTATGGGTGCAACCGTTGGTAACACTGTCATCTGTCACTTAAATTCAAATATCTGTGAAAAAGTAATTATTGATAATTATTATAAACCATCATATACTAGTAGTACGAAATCTAGGATGCAACACGCATGTTTAAATATGTATAGAAATATACATACTTCGCAGTTTGTGCGATTCTAAAAAATCAGTTTGTGCTTACTTTTGTGGTTATGTGTATTTTCGTTTGACATGCATTTGATATCAATGTCACCAATCTTAGAAAAAAGTTACTAAAAACGGTGTTACAATTTGCTAATTGTAACACCGAAAACAGTGTTACAATGTGTGCATTGTGAATGCAAAGTAGAAAATAGTATATTATTATACAAGTTTTATAAGACGTCAAATTGGCGCATGAGTTGTTTGGGGCACGAGGAACGCCAGCGACGAGTGCTCCAAATGAACGAATGCGCCAATATGTCTTATAAAACGAGTGTAATATTTTTATTTTGTAATATTTAGTATTTTTAGTACTATTTTTTCTACTTTGCGTCATTAATTTTATAAAAATTTAGAAGTATATTAGGTAAAATTCCAATCTAGAGTATTTATGGGTGCAACCGTTGGTAACACTGTCATCTGTCACTTAAATTCAAATATCTGTGAAAAAGTAATTATTGATAATTATTATAAACCACCATATACTAGTAGTACGAAACCTAAGATGCAACACGCATGTTTAAATATGTATAAAAATATACATACTTCGCAGTTTGTGCGATTCTAAAAAATCAGTTTGTGCTTACTTTTGTGGTTATGTGTATTTTCGTTTGACATGCATTTGATATCAATGTCACCAATCTTAGAAAAAAGTTACTAAAAACGATGTTACAATTTGCTAATTGTAACACCGAAAACAGTGTTACAATGTGTGCATTGTGAATGCAAAGTAGAAAAAATAACTTAATAGACTATTAAAATCTCCACGCATTCTACCATCTTCATAAATTTACCATAACAGCTCACATCAACAACCAAAATCAAACTCATTATACCTCAATACAATATTAATTAATTTTAATTAACGATTATACAGCTTGATAACCAAAACCTAATAAGAAAAGCACAAGCGTAGCTAATACGCATGCGGTAGGTAGTCTAGGTACGGCAACAGACGCACCAACCCAACAAAACGCAAAAAATAACCGGATTCACCTGTGGCGTTTGGCCGCTCCGTTATCAGGAGCGCAGAACACCGCACAGGTAAAACAGTTATCTACCTGTTGAAACCACCTTTGTCGAAGGAAAGGTGAGTGTAGCCGCGGTGAAACCGCACGTAATTCGATACATCTACTTCACCGTACCTGTCATGCACTCCTGATCGGTTTGAGTCAATGTTAAAAGCGAATTCAAGCAGGTGCTAATGACTGGACATTATGCAATTAGCGTCCTCTCCGTTTTTGGGGATCATCGTCCCGGCTGGTTCGGTGGAGGTGCGTGTGTAAGAGGTGTAATAAGTTTTGGTGAAATCACCGAAAGCGGTGATATAATGGTGTTATGAATGGATGGGTTGAAGTGTACGAGAGAGAGGGAGAATTCGGCGCGACAGGTGTGCCGGTGAATGGACGCTTGAGTATGGATCGATGGTTTGAAATTCGAGCGAAAACATGCGCGTTTCGCGACCGTTTTCCCCACTTTCCACGTTTAGCTGTGTGAGGCTATGTGGCCAATGATAGTGTTTATGTTACGGTTAAAGTGATAAATGTGGTTTGTATTAATAATTACCGGCTATTATTAATAATAACCGCATCATTTGGTGAATGTGATTAGAAACACTTAAATAATCACATGGACCGGCTATTATTAATAATTTCCTAACGGGCACGGTAAAAGTGATAAAAATGTTACTTTTTACAAAAGATCTTTTGTATACAGTCTTCAAAGAAGTTAGCTCAGTTATTTTGATTACTATGTAAGCTATTATATTTATTTACTCGACGCAAATCATCAGTATGGCTACCCCAATGACCAAAATTACGAATAATACAAAACATTGATAATACAGAATGCTTTTTTTGTCTCCCTTGTACTTTAGAAACTACTGGATATAATTGAACTGATATTTGGTATACACCCAAGGTCGACTCAATGACGAAAACATAAAAAAGAACAATTTATACAGAGTGTTCAAAAAAGTTAACCATTTTATTATCAATAACACCCATTTTAATATTTAATGCATGTGGGTAGTTTGTTGTAAATGTACAATTACAATTTATTAAGTAAATTCTCAAATCCTAATTATCTTGAAATTTTGCGCATTTAATAATAATTTTTTCAATATTGTATTTTCATGCAAATATGTACATGCAAGAACTAGACTAGTTTACATAGATGTTTTTACATAAATTGCACCGCACAAATGATGCAAACATTTTTGTATGGTTCTGTTCCTAACACGGTATTTTTACTTTTGGTGTTTGACAATAATTTTATAAATAAAAGATTAAACATGGTAACAACTTGCCTCAATCTTCCCTACATTAGTATGTCCATTACCTATACCTACCCTAAGTATATCTAATATCTCACAGATATATTTATTATAAAAGTGTTTATCACCAACAAAAAATATAAAAAAACAAAAGAAGATAACGTCCTATTGTTACAAACTTTATTTCGTTTTATTTTTACAATATAAATGGTGCCAGTGTTGTACTACCACAGAAAATAAAGGTCTACAAGGACTTTTGTATTCAAAATTAAATATAAAACATTTTTTAAAGTTTTGTATTAAAAAGATAATAAAGTTACAAATAAAAATTTTTTTTTGCCACGAGTTGCAAAATGCAGAAGCACTACGTACGTTTGCACTGGTAAAATAATACAAACCGAGTTTCTAATTTATTACTTACTTTGCTTTTAAGAATTGCGCAAATAAGCATGACCCAAAGAATTACACACTCGTGCATGCAATTAGTGTGGATTGGCATTTTTTAGTCTCGTTTTGATAATCTTCCTTATTTTGGTCATGAGTAGTAACTAAATAAGTTAGTCAGGACTAACGTCACTAAAGGCCCAACACTGAAAACCCAGTGAATAGATTCGTTGTGTGGCGATTATGTAGATACTAACAGAATTTCAAATCTGAGGCTCTATTATATTGTAGCATCACCTTAATGCAATATCGAACTGAAATATATCACACTGACCACGGCATGCTGGAAATTATTAATAATAGCCGGTTCATGTGATAAATTCTTCACTTTAACCTCGCCACTTGGCTATTATTAATAATAACCGGTAATTATTAATAATAACCTATTTATCACTGTGACCGTAACATTTATATTGCGGTGTGACTCCCACGCAAATGTTGATTGATGTATTATACAGGACTTGTATCATTAATAAATAACATTAAATTTATTTTGCAGTGCAGTTCTTCATAAGTAACTTATTCGACATTTATATTGCTGGACATGTTCATCCTCTGGCAACTTTCTCTTTCAATTGATAGAATTGATAGAATAAGTTAAAGAAAATATTTTTCAAATATTGAATCATATCACGTTTTTGCTTGAAGCATAATATGCGTGTATAGCAAACACATAGGTAATTTTTGTTTGGTATACTGAAAGTATATTGCATTGAATGATGTATTTCTCGTTTTGTATGTACTTTTTTCTTTCCATATCAACTTCGTACACCATGGTCAGTACGTATGTATGTATGTACAAAAATATGATAGAATAAAACAAATGAAATTTATGATGGTTATTCCTATTAAGGGATACTTTAGAACCTGCCCTGTCTGCATTTTGTCCTTGAGAAACGTTCTCAGCGTGCCACATACCATTTATAATCTCACCTCTCCTACATACCAGTAAGATTTATCTGGAATGATATACTTATGTAAATTTTTACGTCCACCCAGTAGACACTTTGAATATATATTTAATCCAATTTCGTATTCCCCACAAAGCAGCACCAGATAAATCAAATAAAGAATGGGATTAACACCAATAGTTTGACGTTATTCCGGATTGTGGCTATTTTAGTAAGTAATTTTCTATTCGGATTTTTTTACTAATCTCGCTAATCTATAGGAATATATTTTTATAGGTACTGTTTTGGTATTATAAAGGCTTATAACATCCGTTTTACTCGTGCATACAAAACGACTTAACATAGATAAGTAAGCTGGTTTTATTTAATAATATCTTCCCATAATAATTATAAAAAAACTCGAAAGGTTTCTTGAAGACAACTCTTTGTTTAACAACCTCACCAATTAGATAAATAAAACAAGTCTTTTCTATAGTAATTATTCTCATACAATGGTCATTATTTCCTCCATAAGCCACATGGTCCTGAAACATGAAGAATAATCAACTTTTTTTACTCTCTATCACAAAAAAGCTCTTTATACCAAACATTTTTAATGTGTATTTTATCCATCACGAGGGCTGTTCAATTACAGTACCTCATTATCTTGGGCAGCAGTGGAAGGAAGAGTTACGATACTCAAGGCAACACTTCATATTCCAGCACGTTCGATATAAGACAAAGTGGGCTGAACCCAAACCATGGGTAAACTTTGTGAGTGCCAATTAAAAGGGTACGTAATCTTAGAACGGACACACAAAGGATATAACGTACGATCTTCGTTAGTCTTTTATAGCAATACACCAGAGTTATAGCAGACGAAGATATTCGAATGCATTGTGACTTGTTAAACCGGTTGAAAAATAAAATTATCTAGTATTTTATTAGTCTCTAGACAATTTTTTATGTTATATACCTTATATTTGTACTTAAAAACGGTTTAGAAACCAAAATGGTTTTGAAAACGGTCGAGCAAACGCTTTTGAAACGGTTTTCGTTTGGGGACTCATAATGAAGAAGATTAATAAAAGTTGTCAATTTAACTTTTATCAATTTTCTTGTATTATGTCCACATTCATTCCAGGAAGTGACCTATCAAGAACAGGAATATTATATGTACTGTAACAAGCATTGTGGGCAAAAAGACAATCTATCAAGACGTTTAAGTACAGGTATTGGACGTCGGAACGCCCTAAACTTGTCGCAACGTGTAATTGCCGTCGATAAGATTTCAGTAAATTGCATAATGTGGTCTTCCCTTGTGGCAGCGGTAGGTAGGAGATGATCAAAGTGAGGCTGACTGATCGGGAAACTCGATAATGATTAGCGGATTTGTTATGAGGCCGGCGCGCCGTGTAATTTTGAAACTCAGCATTGCTATTACCTATTAATGGAGCAAAACCAGCTGGCGACATAAAGTTTTAGTTAACTGTACCGTAGAACACGGCATGCAGAATTTATAAATAACTATGGGGGAAAAGTAAAACGTTTCCGTTTGCAGGGTTCCTAACCTTTGTTGTAATAATAAACTAATAGACTTGCATGCATTTGACAACAAGCGAATTTGCCATCAGCATCGCGACCTATCCCCCATGGAGAGAACCATCCTCTCTCAAGTGCGCCATCCACTTCATCATCTTCGATTTTTGACACAGAAGAAATTTCGCCTGTTTGAAGAAACTTGCCTGGTTGGACAGAGTGTCTGAAATCACTTTGTCAAATCAGGCAAGTCGTGAAGATTCGCCATTTGAAGTTTTAGGAACACCTCACCTTATAAACCAGTGCGAACTGAATGATTTGGTTAAAGACTGGGGTTTATCAAACGAAAAAGGCGAGTTATTGGGTTCTAGGCTACAGGAATGGAATCTTATCGCACGATGTGTGGCAGTGGCTTCATTTACAAAGCGTACCGAGCTTTTAAAGCATATTTTAAAATGGTAGGATCTTTACGATGTTGAGGGTCTTATGAACGAGTTTTATATTCCCCACGATCCTTCTGATGGCTTTTTATCTCGCCTCCTTCTGGTGGCTTTTTATCGATTCACCAAAATACAGCTTGAAAGCAGTACTTTTACATATTCTTTGAATTTATATAATTTGTTAACTGAGTTTTCTCAAACAAAGAAAGTCTATTTTCTCCTAAAAGAGGACGATGTCCTACCTTCACCATCCTGCATTCGCACAAAATTAACACTTGTTGTTCCATAGCACAAGTTAATCAATCTTTGTCATCTTAACTAATTAACTTAATCCTCCGGTCATTTATCTTAAACCTCGCCTTAAGTACTTTAATATTTCCAACATTCGCGGTAACATTTTTTTGCCGGAATGACCTGCCGCATTCCTGAATTTTAGTAACAACGTACCTACAGCGTAATAATTCAGTTTTCGCGATTCGCTGACACGGTGCATCTCTTTTTCGAAAGGAATTTTACCCGAATTCGTTGTACGCTTTGTACAGCGACTTATACGGTTGTTAAATTTATTTAGCCCGGTTGAAGGAAGTGCCTTTTCGTGTTGTAATCGGCCACTTATTCATAACGAGGCTGTTAAGCTGGCGTCCGGCAAATATGAACCGACACAAGAAATGGGAAAACAGTTATACGCGTTTAAAGTGAAATGGGCAGGGAAGATGTTATTTCAAGGTTAAATAGTAGGGGCTTTTCCTATTTTTGAAAAAAAAGTCCCAGCTACTTGGGTAATGTGGTAATTATAGCACGCACGATGGATAATTACTTCTGCTGATGGATAATGACTTTAAGTTGTTACTGAATTCCAGCACCTCGTATCGAAAAAATACTTTTTTTCTTTTTATTTATTCCCTTTTACCATGACTTTATGTATCCACATCCTATGTGTAGATGTCTATCCTCTACATTACAAACTGTATTTTCTATTATACCTGACTACGTACCATTTGTCCGTCCCATAGAAATGAAGATGTAAATGCAAGACTCACCATATTGTAATCCTGAAACAATAGAAAACTCTTTAGTAGTCACACATTAAATTATGGTCGAGTGCATAGAGAGAACAGATACTGTGCTCAGGCAAGTACAACACACTGAAAACACGTATTTTGGATTGACTTCCAAATCAGGCAATCCTACGATTGAATGAAATACGTTTGTAGTGATCCGCCCACACTACTGGCTCTAGAACAGCCAGTTCATTCAACTGACAAAATAGACGATGAATGGACCACAAAATACACGATGAATGGACTACACATAGGTACCACAGGTTAGGAGAGATGTTATTAATGAATATCTAACTTCCTAAAGGTGTAGGTACCAGACTAAACAAAGAATAGAATTAATTCGACTTTGTATTGCATTTTGTAAAGTCACGCGAAGGGTTATTATGCCTAAATTAGTTTCTGTTAGACGTATTTTAAGCACGGTGTGTTAGGCGTTGATGTTATTTTTAATTCGCCTAAGATCGTTAGATGGCACTGACAGTACTGATTCGCACGGTATGCGCGCTGTTAGATCGACCGATCTTGACAGTTGGTCTAACAGCGCGCGTGGAGTGTTGTCAAACTGTTGTCACATTCGTTGCAAACGTTTTGCGTTCTTCATGTTCTTTAAATTCTTCTTGAGCATTTATTGTTTTTAAACATGGTGTACGGGTGCTGTGTTCCTAATTAGCCATCCGTGAACAAAGACGGATGTGTAATGCATTCGTTTCCACAAGATTCAGAGGTATGTACCATATATATTCGTTTTAATTTCGTTATACTTGATACAAAGTTAATTATTTGCTATTATGCACTTCTAAGATGAAACCATAAATAAATTTGTATAATATTCATTGATATAAGTTTTACTTATTTTCAGCATCAGGAAACTTTGCAGATACTGATCCAATGGGGACATCATCATTTCTGTATTAAATTTTATTTTATATTATATTCGTGTCTGTACATTAAATATTACACTTTATTACATTTTTATTTTGTCTTTTTTTATCCTTATACAAAAATCAAATTCAAAACATCGCGAGGAAATTGTGTGTCTTCATTTTTGTTGCCTTCTGGCGAGCGAACTAGACAGCAGCTCTATCGTTGTTGTACAGTCCGCTCCCAGAACGCGTCAAAAATGAAAACATACGCAATGGTTCTACGAAAATTTGAAAGTACGCGGGAATACTGCCATCGGCAGCGCCATCTATCGACGTAAGGCGAACTAATGTTAGAGGGAAACAAAATACGGTGGAGTGGGACATCTTTATCAGTATATATATATATATATCTTTTATCTATTGATTTTAAGTTTTGAAATCGATTGAAAACGATTTGAGTTGTCAAATCGATGTCAAAACGATAGCGTGTATTTGACAGTTCGAATCCGTTTATGAAATAGTTGGTAAAAACGCTGCCGTGATGGCGTTGCGCACGACATAAACAACTACCAGCTGAAGGATCATAACCTAAAAGTTTGACAGCATCTACGTGAGGTGACGTGATGGTATGCTGTGTAGGTATGTGTGTGTATGCATATTGACAAAAAAATATTCACTCATTGCAAAAATACTCGTTTCATTAAATAAATAAAACAGATGCATATAATTAGTGTATTTTTGTTTGAATTAATAAAATGTTTCATTTATTCACACGTACTATTGCGCTTGACATTCATCTGACGTTTACTTACCACACTACGTCATCAATATGGCGGCCGACCTGCGCAATATCGTATCTTCTAAAGTCAGTGAAGCAAAAATGGTCCATGGTCCTTATTCTATGGAGAATATAACCTCTTTCAGGAGCACAGACGCAAGTATAACATTCAAGGTTCACTAGCTTTGCGGCGGTCGATTACAAAGCCACCGGGGCCGGTCCAGAATCGAAAAAGAGCGGATAATTAATCGGTATGGTGGTTCTTAGGTGCTTCTGGGAAGTAGGAAGTGTTTCGTTCGCCGAATAACGAACCGTGCCCAAGAAACTCGTAACTCACCCGTGTATTTACATGCTTGGGCTAAGCAGCAAGCAACATCCAGTCGAGTTATTCGGCCATTATCTCTCCCTTTAGTCTTTTCGTTTGTACACTTTGTACCGCTCACGCGCTCTTCGCATGTAGTACCTCTTCTGCCCCTTTTAATTTATGCTGTCACGTTCAAGCTGCGAAAGGCAATTATATTCCATTTTAGTTTTCTCCATTAGTTGTTGTACGGCGGTATAAAAAGACGATCGGTCATTTTTTCGAAAAATATTGCTACGAATGTTGTTTATTAACCTGGGTTGGGTATTAATCATTACGTACCCGCTGCGGTTGGGTATTTGTAGATATGGAAGGTAATTCTTTTCTATTATTTAAGACAATATGGTATGTGGTCATAAATTTTGATTCTGTGTGGTGTAACAGTGTTGACACTTCTTCTAGTGTTTTTTTAGGTTAGCTGCATAATAAAATGTCTTTAGACGACACGATATTGCGCAGGTCGGTCGCCATATTGATGACGTCGTGTGGTAAGTAAACGTCAGATGAATGTCAAGCGCAAAAGTACAACGTAAATAAATGAAACATTTTATTAATTCAAACAAAAATAACTATATGCTTACACCTGTTTTAATTATTTAATGAAACGAGTATTTTTCCAATGAGTGAATATTTTTGTTGTAAATATAGGTATCATTTTCTAACAGGATATTTAATGGAAATTTCGGAGCAAGAAATGTCCTTCATATTGAATTTTACGGTAAGTGCTGCAGCTAGAGTGTCAACATTCAATCTCGATTTCTCCCTTGTTCAAAAATCATTACCAATTGAATAAGCTCTTCCAACTGCTGCATTAGTTCCAGGGCAGCACAACGTAAATTCAACAAGAATAATTAAATTTTCATATGGAAAGTGTTCATTTTTGAAATGATTAAATATTTCCACCTATCTTTTATCAATTTCAACATGTTGATTTTCCCATTATTCTAATTTATCAGAATTTAAATACACATTCAGTCTTCTAATTATTTCAAATACACAATAATTGTCATCGATTTGAATATCAGGCATTTCTTACGATAAAAACTCAACACGAAAAGCAAGACAGAAGTTACAAAAGAAGGACTGTCCTCCCTAAAGGAGGACGATTGGTCACTTTAAACATAGCAATTTCCAGTATAAATAAAATCGTTGCAAGTCTTCAGACGCAGTGTCCACAAATTTGACATATTAAGAATTTGTAGGTTATGACATGTCAAATTTTTCATAACCAAGAAAAGTACAATCCACAAACTCTAGTCGAAATAAACTGCAGTTTGTATCGGCAGATGTACAATTTACAGAAGAATAAGTTTTAATTCTTCCTTATTATTAAATAATACTTCCGAATTACGTGTTTCTATTGTGTTTGACAATTTGTTACCATCGTAAATCTACTAATACATTTTTTTTATTTTCACACTCATCACATAAATTTTGTATAAGATGTGCGTCATATCGTCAACTATATAGCTATCAGCATCATCTACGAGAAATTGGATATGCCAACGAGCTACAACCAACACAATTTGTTGTATCGGGGATCTTAATGTCCCTCAGAGTTAAGTTGTGTTAAGGCAAGAGACGGGCATTAACGTCACCTCGAAAAATTACTGTTGTAAGGCAAACAAATTGTACAAGGAACGGTCTAAGTGAGCGGCGACGTCCTAGAGAGTGCCTCGGGGACATGTAAAGTCGATTGAACCACGTACGCAAACATTGCGAAGAAAAATTCTCTATAGGTACCTACCCATACCTGCCTCTCGCTAAACAGTCGCTCTTCTGCGTGAAGCTCATCGTGGGTTAGAATAATAAGAATTAGTATGTATAACTAGCTCTGTGTATATGTCAAAATTTTCGATTTTAGTTATTGGGCATTCTAGAAATATGTGGTTAAGGCTTCCCACCTGTCCACATTCGCAATATGGACATTTTAGGATACATTTTAGGTTATGTGCTATCTGTTACTGTTGTTACGAATGTCCGGCAGGGGGCGTTTCGGGTTTGACGTTACTGTGGTAATAGCAGCAAAACACGGGTCGACAAAAATCGATTTTTTGGATCGAAAATTGTTTTTAAGGCCGTTTTTTTTGCTCAAAACTCTTTGCGAAGGGTATTTAGAGGGATCTTATCGTAAGACATGAGAGCGAGCGGCTTTTATAAGGTCGGCAGGAACGGATAAAAAATGTAAATTTTTGACGTTCATCAATCCGCTTGTCGGAATTTCTAGACGTCACGTGACATTTTCTCGAGGTTCGCCTTCACCCGAAGAGGTGCAAAAACGTGATTTTTTTTCAAAATTGACGCATTTAATTTACAATATATCGCGCAGTCCACGCGGAATTGTGTCCTTTTTTCAATTCGAGCGTCAAAAGTAATATCGAAAAGCCCAATTTTGCAGCTACTCGATCGCAAATGTCGGCGAAAATGGGCGATTCCGCTGAACGCGCCCTACACTTGAAAGTTCGTAATTAGTATAGGTAGAAGACTTATATTCTGAACATTAAAGGTGTTGCAATTAAATTGATGGTTCTCCTAGATTCTCCTAGATCTCCTAGATTAGGTTCATTATGTATAGTATTTTGTGGTTTCTAATAAAAAATATAAAACATGATTATATTCGAATCTGTATTTTGTCGTTCCTACGCAGTTCTTTGAGTGAAAAACATGACTTGTTTCTATATCCGCAGAAAGATCATTTGGTTGGGTCAAGTAAAATACAAAATTCTCAGAGTAAGGATATAATTTTCTTGATGTTCCAAGTATTACGTTTTCTTGTTTTAAGTATGAAGGAACTGCTTGAAAGGAATTACGGCTGTTTTAAGCGGTACGTACGTATACTTTTGGGTCAAAGAAACTGTTTGTTCGTTGAAGCATGTATATTTGCCACCCAACAAAATATTGTTGTTGATGTAAAACGAACGTCTTTTTATATGTAGAGCAATAATATTTTCTTCGTCAGAGCAGAATATACTCAACATAAACATATTAAACTCTTAAACCGGAAGAATAACTAGCCGTTGAAATAACTATAACATATACTGAAATTCTTATTACAATAAAGTATTATTTGGATAGCAAATATCCTTTTCATGCTACACTATATAAGCAGAACAATTTTTCTTGATATCCAAGAATAGAGTTCTCTCTGTGTAGGCTATTCCCCTACAATCCTGGTTTTCCTCATAATCCTTGTAAGTCACCCATGAAATAAAACACGTATGCATAGCTGTAAACAAACAATATACGAACACTCAATATCGTCAAACTTATATAGCGGTAATATGTGGCAAAAGACGAGAGAAATTGTTAGCGCCATCTGTAAAGTACTTGCACAACTTTCTATGTATCTCTCAGAGTAAGAATCTTGGGTCAAGAAACTGTTTTTTCGTTGAAGCATATATATTTTTCGTCCAATGAAATATTTTTGTTGTTGTGACAGAAAAATATACTTAACATTAACATACTAAATTCCTAAATCGTAAGAAGAACTAACCGTCGAAACAACTATATTGAAATTCTTCTTAGAATAAAATATTATTTGTATAGAAAAAAATCTTCTTCATGCTACACTTTATACGCAAGAATAATTTTTCTTGATATTCAAGAATAGAGTTCTCTCAGCTAAGACAGAGTGATGTGAGCTTAAGACGGTCGAACAAAAGGTCAAAGTCATACGTACAATTTCAGAGGGAAGAAACCGAAGAAAGTTTTCTCGGGCCGTCGGAAGGGAATTTCCCCTTGGGGGCCTTGTATTAATAATGATAATGCGCGGAGCGTGACCGTGGTCTCTCCAGCTAGCGCGAGCCTCCTCCTCGCGCTTTCGTTTGTACGTCCCGAGAAGAAGGAAAAGGCGGCCAAATCTGCCCGCAGAAATCCCCAGAGAGCATTGTGCGAGCTCAAAAGTTTTTAATATGCAGTAACGGGCATATAGCATTGTGTCCGCTATCAGATCGCGATGTTCGCGGTCGAATCAATTGATTGGGGCATAAGAAATTATTCGCGGCCGGTATAGTATTTTGTGGTTGGTGGCTAAAAAGTTGAGTCGAGCATTCACTTAACGGTAACCGATAATCGCGGATGATGGCCGAGCCATCACACGAACGGATGATGGTCTTTCCCATGATGTGGTCGGTGATAAGCTGCTTGAACGATGGGACGATGTGTAAACGATTTGAACGATGGATGACCCCTTGGAGATGATGAAAATATGTCGTAATAATGTACTAAATTTATTGGAAAAGTTTCGTATTTGTGTTCAGCATTGCGAAATACAGTACTTAGGTCATATTGTCGCCATTTCTTTGGCAAGGTCTACGTACTGTATTACTTTTTGTATACAATTTTAAAGTCACTGGAAGATGAGCTGGTATCAGATTGGTCAAAATCGGATAAATTCCTTACAAAATACATGTAACATTTCCCACATCCTATTGTCAAATATTCAGAAAATTGTCAGACAATATCAAAATTGTCAGATATCACCAAAAACAATCCAGTCTGACCCCTTCACTAAACAAGTATGTACAATATGTACTTCCTTCTAGGATACTAGTCGGAAAGTGTCGGAAAGTAAAACATATCAAAAACGCGGTCCATAAATGCTGACGCAAACGACCCACAGACCTTATACGCTTCCTATACATAAGCTAAATGTTCTACAAGATAAGTCGGGTAGTGTGCTAGTCATAAATCTGCCTTATAAAATTTACAGTAAGCTAGTCCATTGCTGGATGTATGGAAGCCGTTTTTGATACATTCTGGATAGGTCCATATACGGACGAATCTGTCTCTGGGATGGACGGCCAGTCGGCATTGTTAGGAACTGTCTGGACGAAGAATGGTGAACTGGTTTCTGTCTTGGTGCGTAGGAAGGACGTCTCTTGCATTCTTCACCGCGCCACCACAATGACCGGAGTAGTACTACACGCGAGATGTTACCAGAGATGATATATTCGTTTTTCGATTAACTCGCCGGCCATAAAACGGATGTTATGGGGTGTAATTTAAGCCGTAATGGGTCGAGGGATACGTTACTATATTTATACTCGCGCTCGAAGAACGAAGTTATTCGGTTTCACGCTGATTAGCATAACTATGGGGAAGGTTTACGCGTTCTCGGTAAGAACTGTGACTGTCGTGGGTCGTTCTTATGTCTGTGGTGATTAGGTTTGATCGTTCAATCTATAGATCTATAAAAGAGACCATTTTTTACTAGATAGTGCTAATTTTATTTATGAATCAGTATCCAAAGTTGAAATTAGAAGGTGGCACCAATTTCAAAAACTAATGGAACCCCATTTACTATAATATAACCCCATATACTATAATATATCATTATAAAACAAGAAACAAACCAACACACTACGCATTCATTCATTCATACTGATAAACAATTTAATATTGTAGAATTGAATGGAACTTAGTCATTACGATATCAATTATACGATATGCACTTCCTGGATCTGTATATTATCTACGAAAAAATAGACGCAACACTGTAAACACTATTGCCAACCAAGGTTACATTTGAGTAAATTTCTCTAGCTTCGGCAAATATCTTTCACCTGGTTAGCGAGGTCTGTCAAAATTGACAATGCAAATACGCTCGCATATTTACATTTTTTTTTCTAATATATAAACGCTCATGTGCGTATGTGATTAACACGTTCATTCCAGGCGGGCAAGATTCGCCAAATATTTGTCACGATGAATCTTAAAATATTAATATTATCTAACATTTATGGTTATAAGTATACACGTTGTGGTATTGTAACTAGTAATATCCTTGAAGATGTTGGTTCATTAAATCAATACTTCAAGAAATCGGTAAAGGCACATATTTAAAAATCGATGCAGGGGATGGTTGTCCTCTTTAAAAATGATAAAAAGTGGGTATTTAAAAATCAAACTGCAAGAATTAAATAAACTACAAAATTACAGTTACAATCAGTTATTTTTTTAGACAGTAGGAAGCAAAATATTGCAGAAATATACGAACAAATAATTTACGATGTAGTTCTTTCAGACTACATTGTTGGCACAATGAAGTTGACTAAACACTTTTGCAATTACTCAATTTTGTAAAACCACAGTCTCACTGGACCCTACCTAACGTCAGTTTCAATGACATAATAACATCTCTCATACTGACATTTAATGTGATGTCATGTTAGTGGCACTGACGTTCGTCAAAATCTGACAGCTTCTATAAACTCTTATAGCACCTAAATCATCCATCCCACTGATCTGCAAATTTGTACACGCATTTAAAGTCACTGGATGATGAGTTGTTATGAGTTTGGTCTCAATCGGTTGTCAGATTATCACCAAAAACCATCCAGTTCGTCCTCTGGTAATTTTAAATGTGTATATAAATGTTTCTTTGGGCGCTATCGTGTTCACAGACATACGTATGTACACACACAGATACATACATTTTCCAGAAATCATTGCAATGGATTCAGAGGACCTCAAAACGCGTATTTCCGCTGCAATCTCTATTATTTTCCGTGGATTACAATACTTTCCTCGTCTACCTATACTAATTACGAACTTTCAAGTGTAAGGCGCGTTCAGCGGAATCGCCCATTTTCGCCGACATTTGCGATCGAGTAGCTGCAAAATTGGGCTTTTGGATATTACTTTTGACGCTCGAATTGAAAAAAAGGACACAATTCCGCGTGGACTGCGCGATGTTTTGTACATTAAATGCGTCAATTTTGAAAAAAAATCACGTTTTTGCACCTCTTCGGGTGAAGGCGAACCTCGAGAAAATGTCACGTGACGTCTAGAAATTCCGACAAGCGGATCGATGAACGTCAAAAATTTACATTTTTTATCCGTTCCTGCCGACCTTATAAAAGCCGCTCGCTCTCATGTCTTACGATAAGATCCTTCTAAATACCCTTCGCAAAGAGTTTTGAGCAAAAAACGGCCTTAAAAACAATTTTCGATCCAAAAAATCGATTTTTGTCGACCCGTGTTTTGCTGCTATTACCACAGTAACGTCAAACCCGAAACGCCCCCTGCCGGACATTCGTAACAACAGTAACAGATAGCAGATAACCTAAAATGTATCCTAAAATGTCCATATTGCGAATGTGGACAGGTGGGAAGCCTTAACCACATATTTCTAGAATGCCCAATAACTAAAATCGAAAATTTTGACATATACACAGAGCTAGTAGGATACTAATCGGAAACTAAAAATTGTAAAGTGAAATAAAATTTACCATAATGCAACGTATACAGAGTGTAACAAGATTTCTAGTTTCTAGAACCTCACTAATTTGATTGTCAAAATCATTGTAACCCCGATTGAGCAATCATTCTAAAAATATTTTACATTTGTTTGAAATGTACCATTTTTTCAAGATTGAACATAAATATCATAAAAAAGGATACTTAATGTTTCCTGTAATATCAACCATTTTTTTCAGAACCGCCTCTTTATTGCCACATTCCACAAACAGTCACGTATTATGTACGACATTTTTAATGATCCTACTATCCACTGTGTAATTAAATAGTTCTTTCCTTTTATACGGATAGATTAGGCCCGCTTTAAAAGCAATAAACTTGCGGTTCATTACCACTTCTGTCAACACTAAATAACCTCCCGTTCATTTCAAGTCTTCAAGCACCAACCCGGCCTTCATTTGTTTACATTATGTCCTTACGGCTTTAGGCCTGCGACATTTTATTTATCGCGTGGGTGAATAGAACTTTGTTCTTGTAATAGAACCTTGTTCTTGTACAAGGTTGTAGTTAAAACACAAATTTATGTGTAACCAAAATTGACTTGGTAACTGTTTCACAGAATATCGTGACAGTACCAATAACTGCTGCCAAACCAAGATTGGTTGATTCTTTATGAGGGTTGCAAAATCCATATCGTCCAATATCATGCAATTTCGAAGATGTTATCAAGAAACATTCCCTTTGAGCGTGATAGCACACTTATACCCATTGCTTTTTACGACTTCGCGCAGCTTAAGCACCACTTCAGTCTGCTGCTATTACCGTTACAAGTATTTCGTGTGCCTTTAATTTGAGCGCCCGCCCGCTCGGCTCAGGTGGGAACACGCGAATAAACGAAGAAGCGAAGAGACTAAGAAGAACAAGGAGAAGGCGAGAAAGGGCAAGAGAGAGTGCATGCAAATGCATGCAAGACCCCTCAGGCATATTTTTTCTTGTTTCTGTTCTCTCTTCTTTTTGTTCTTTCTTCTCATACGTTGTTGTACGTCTTGTATGATCTTGTTGTGCAGGAGTGGAGATACCCGAAAATCTCCTCATCTGGTTTTGTGGAAAGTACCTCGAGGTGTCTTCTTGCGCCTTTGAAGTCGCCGTGCACGCGAAGAACAAATCCCTCCGTGATTTTTATCTGCAGTGACCACCATGAATACAGCCTGAAGTGCATAGGTTTGTATGCTAATATGTTTGGTAATGCGCTAAAAACTACCAGATAATGAACTATTTGAAGGTAGGATAAATCTGAGATGTTAGTAGATATTCGTGAATAAAGAAATGGATTTAGATTTAGAAGACTTTGAAACACTAACTCAAACCTATAGGGTCACGTACGAAGCCACATGGTTTCTGTAACAATTTAGATATCTCCACTCCACCCCCATTCCATTACAATATAATCCATCGCTTGTTCTTATTCCACTATCCAAATCTAATCGCGGCTTTAAAGGAATTCGAAACGCGTTCCATGGCATCAGCATTTTAACTACATATCTCCGGACCGTGGCACTTTGACACGTCATGCATCACCAGGAGATCTATGCGTGGAAAGACGTTGCCGGCGGGCGTCGGATGGCCTCTTTTTCAACGTCATCTGTCACGGAATCACAGCAAGAGATAACACCTTGGGATCGCCTTGTTAATTGGCACACGTTGGTGGTCGACCTAATGTCTCTTTTTCCCCTCTACTGCTGTATCTCCTTGTTAATCAACAACCCTTGAGTGTGTTATTTATTGGGTGTTAACGCATGGTGTAGTGATTGTACTGGTTTGTATCTCAAAGAGTGAATGAACAGGAAATGAGCACAGTGTGACATCGACCTTCCAGTGTTGATTGAGATGATTGTGTATCTTTTGGCGATTCTTAAGGCTCGATGATTTGCTACTGAGGAGGTATGGGAACAGGTGTGACCAGGAATTATATGGGTCAAGAAGGTACCGTTTCACATTTCTGAATGATGTGATGAGACGACATTTTGATTTGGTCTCTATAATGCCCTGGTCACAATAGGCTGTTTTACTAGCGTGTTATTTGCTACTGGCTGCTAACAGCATAGTGTGAACACTCAGCAGCGCTGTTTTACCAGTTGGCGAGTGAGTTTAGCAGCAGCCAGCCCACCAGCGCTTGTTTAACTTTTACAGCAACCAGCATGAATGTTAACTCAGCAAATTATGTATTTTTAAAATTTGTTTTATAAATATTATGTGAGGTGAATATTCCCAATATATAAAAAGGTCTTTAAGCGATACTTAAAGAAACTTTGCTGTAGATTATTAGCTGCTGTTAACCAGCATAGTGTGACCACTTACCAGCCGCTATTTTTGCATGCCGGCGCGGCGAAGGACAAATGTGGGTATTGTAGAAAATACCAACAATCGATTATAATAAACAATTTAAAGCAATAATTCATTACTTTTGCTGGTAAACAACGTAATATGACCACAATAGCCGCTGGCTGCTGTTGCTTCTAGCGGCTAATAAAACAACCTAGTGGTGATCGTTGCATAAGAGTTCTTTTTGACATTTCGACAGAAAGCATTCTTAAGCACTTAAACTACAGGAATTTTAAAACTTTTCAATTACAATTTCAATTACAGAAAAAAAAAAACGGGAATGATTTAAAACACAATAAAAACGCTCCAGTATTCAGTCCAATACTGTAATTACCGCGATAAAATCGTCACTAATTGTCGAAGAAATCCGGCCAATTATCAGAATTTCAACAGTGCATCATCTCTTACTCGGAATTCAATCTTAAAACGGTCGACAAAATCGCCATTGTTATTTGAAAACAATTACCACAATCGTCTGTGCCGGAGCTAATAGACAAAAATCAGCAACGGTCGCAACACGAGTTCACCTCTTGCACTCTGGAAGGTGACGGTCATTAATTTGAACCGTCCTGTGTTCGTTCATCGGCGTTCTTGCACTGAACGCGAGACAGAACGGTGACTAATGAATCGTTCTAACTAATAACTGAAGACAATTTGATACTTTTAAATGTACCTAAATGCTCCATATTTATTCTTATTTTGAACATTTGTGTTCATGGTCTTTTTGCTGCCATTTTTCCTGTCCAATGTCCTTTCTGTTCGTTTTATTTTAGACCAAAGAATCGTCGGAAAGTAGGGTGAGGGCCGTTGTTACCCCAGATAATGTTTATTGAAACTTCTGCTCATTTGATATATCAGTGTTCATTTGACAGATTACATAAAATTACGAAATATGTATGACAAAGATATCTGTGTGACAGTGGGATCGGTGATATAGATACGCATAACAAGCGGAAAACAGTGAGAGTTATTGCTTTTACGTGTTGTATGATGACAAATCACAAATGGGTTTACAAATAGGAAATCGCCGAAAGATAACAACGATTGTATTAGTTTGATTAACGCTTGAATGGGTTTATTAGCAATGAGGTGACGTGATTACATAATGATGGTTTTATAACACGATTTGATTATAAGAATTCCTTTGATAATGGAAAATTAACGCTTTTGCTCATCTCAGCAAAGTCAAAATTTAACACAAGTTCTTCAGAAATGATATTTTTGACGCTATCATTGTTTGTTGCTTGAAAACCTAACAATCTTTACAAATGTATACTAGAGCAAAGAGATTTGGCTTGTTCGCAAGCGAATACCATATCGGTATTGTATTTTTTTGACCAATCAGAAAAATACATAGAAAATAACTTATTTTCTATCGTCCGCTGGCTTGAGGAACAAAAACATGTCCTAGTCGTAGTGTGTAAGTGCTTTTTTCATCGGTGAAATACATTCCACTCGGTCTATACGTTGCACGAAAACAATTTTTTGTTTGCTGGTTCGACTTCGACCATATGCCAGATGTGGCTGTACCTGCGTACATTTTTGTAAACACATTTCGCATAATACAATATTCAATACCTTTCCTAAAATTGTTTCCTACAAATGTATAATATTATATTGTATGTTCTGAAATAACATTATTATTAGAGAGAACCGAGTATGTCAGTTATATATTTCATTTTCCGATATATGTCGCTGTTTTTCTATTTTTTAGTCTCCAATAACTTCTTTACGACTCAAGATGTTGATTTTTACACATATTATGCAGAAAACATTGTAGATCACATGTATAAAAGCAGCAGTTGTATATCTAAATTATTTCGGGAGACATTTCATTTTTTCGACATATGTCGCTGTTTTTACTGTTGTAATGGACGAAAAAAAGACGTGATTTCCGCGGAAATACGCGTTTTGAGGTCTCCTGAGTCCTTTGCAATGATTTCTGGAAAATGTCTGTTTTGCAACCCGTATTCAGTTTAGAAATTTCAGCGGAAATACGCGTTTTGAGGTCTCCTGAATCCATTGCAATGATTTCTGGAAAATGTCTGTTTCGCAACCCGTATGCAGTTTCGAAATTTCAGCGGAAATACGCGTTTTGAGGTCTCCTGAATCCATTGCAATGATTTTTGTAAAATGTCTGTTTTGCAACCCGTACCCAGTTTCGAAATTTCAGCGAAAATACGCGTTTTGAGGTCTCCTGAATCCATTGCAATGATTTCTGGAAAATGTCTGCTTCGCAACCCGTATTCAGTTTAGAAATTTCAGCGGAAATACGCGTTTTGAGGTCTCCTGAATCCATTGCAATGATTTCTGGAAAATGTCTGTTTCGCAACCCGTATTCAGTTTCGAAATTTCAGCGGAAATACGCGTTTTGAGGTCTCCTGAATCCATTGCAATGATTTCTGGAAAATGTCTGTTTCGCAACCCGTACCCAGTTTCGAAATTTCAGCGGAAATACGCGTTTTGAGGTCTCCTGAATCCATTGCAATAATTTTTGTAAAATGTCTGTTTCGCAACCCGTACCCAGTTTCGAAATTTCAGCGGAAATACGCGTTTTGAGGTCTCCTGAATCCATTGCAATGATTTTTGTAAAATGTCTGTTTCGCAATCCGTACCCAGTTTCGAAATTTCAGCGGAAATACGCGTTTTGAGGTCTACTGAGTCCTTTGCAATGATTTCTGGAAAATGTCTTTTTCGCAACCCGTACCCAGTTTCGAAATTTCAGCGGAAATACGCGTTTTGAGGTCTCCTGAATCCATTGCAATGATTTCTGGAAAATGTCTGTTTCGCAACCCGTATTCAGTTTCAAACGCGTATTTCAGCGAAAATACGCGTTTTGAAGTCTCCTGAATCCATTGCAATGATTTTTGTAAAAGGTCTGTTTCGCAATCCGTACCCAGTTTCGAAATTTCAGCGGAAATACGCGTTCTGAGGTCTCCTGAATCCATTGCAATGATTTCTGGAAAATGTCTGTTTCGCAACCCGTATTCAGTTTCAAACGCGTATTTCAGCGGAAATACGCGTTTTGAGGTCTCCTGAATCCATTGCAATGATTTCTGGAAAATGTCTGTTTCGCAACCCGTATTCAGTTTCAAACGCGTATTTCAGCGGAAATACGCGTTTTGAGGTCTCCTGAATCCATTGCAATGATTTTTGGAAAATGTCTGTTTCGCAACCCGTATTCAGTTTCGAAATTTCAGCGGAAATACGCGTTCTGAGGTCTCCTGAATCCATTGCAATGATTTCTGGAAAATGTCTGTTTCGCAACCCGTATTCAGTTTCGAAATTTCAGCGGAAATACGCGTTTTGAGGTCTCCTGAATCCATTGCAATGATTTGTGGAAAATGTCTGTTTCGCAACCCGTACCCAGTTTCAAAATTTCAGCGAAAATACGCGTTTGGAGGTCTCCTGAATCCATTGCAATGATTTCTGGAAAATGTCTGTTTCGCAACCCGTACCCAGTTTCGAAATTTCAGCGAAAATACGCGTTTTGAGGTCTCCTGAATCCATTGCAATGATTTTTGTAAAATGTCTGTTTCGCAACCCGTACCCAGTTTCGAAATTTCAGCGGAAATACGCGTTTTGGGGTCCCCTGAATCCATTGCAATGATTTCTGGAAAATGTCTGTTTTGCAACCCGTACCCAGTTTCGCAACCCGTATTCAGTTTCGGGATTTCAGCGGAAATACGCGTTTTGAGGCCTCCTGAATCCATTGCAATGATTTCTGGAAAATGTACATACGTATTTCTTTCTTTCTTTAGGAAAGCAGAACGTGAAATTACATTGTATCTTCCCGTTCGAGATGACGTTACAATTAAGCGTGAGCTCAACATTGTTGCGATGCAATCGCGTGCGAATGGGCAGTTGAAACCGAGAGTTATTGCAAGGGGAATCGACTGCCGAAACCGAAAGTGCCGCGCGTCGGTCGCGTACTGTATAAATTTCTTAAATTGCTTCTCCTCGACGAACCGACCAAGCACAACCTGCAACAGTTCATTGAGCCCACAAGCTACCATTAAACGAAATCGAATTATGCATACGAAATAAGACAACACAACGAAACCATACACTATTTTTGCCTATGACACTTGTGTTTCTTTGTGCTTTGAATCTTAAATACAAAATCTTTAAATTATCAGGTTGTTTCTTTATTAAACCGAAAACGAACCATTAATAAAAGTTTTTTATTGCTTCTTCTTTATTAAAACATTCTTATGACTATATAATATTATAACATCTATACAGCTTTGACATCGTGATGGCTTCTTTTGGTGTCATCACCAAAAGAATTCAACCATGTGTAATAAAAGAGCGCCGCATTCACATCATCAAGTATCATTCATTCGTCCCTAATCCTTTCTACATATCACCATAACCCACTATAATTACATTAGCATTTCAAATTCCCTTTTCATGCCGATAGAGGGGAACCACGGAATTGTGGCGAGTCCACAGGGCGATGAGTGTTCGTTGAAGACTCGAGTCTGGTTTTTCGGTGTATGTGTGGTCCGTGGACCGCAAATAAACGGTACGGCCAGCCAGCAAAGGTTGGCTTCTTCTCTCTCAGACTTCTAGCTGACCCCTCGAGAAGGCTAAAACAGTGGTAGGTGTTCCTCCTCAGACTTTTCTAATAACACCCACAAGAACATGTGGGGTGGTCACCACAAATTTATTATATATATTTATTATATATAAAAGAAAAAAAAACAAAAATACACGTACCGATTCGGAAATTTTCAAATTCTTTAAATGAATTACATGGAATAGCAAATTAAATGCTTGTTAGAACATATAAATAGAAAAAAGCCTATTTTCAATACAAAAAATTGACATTATGCCATTATGACCATCAATAAACCAACAACGAGCTTAGTACAATACTAGTGTCAAAATTTTCGATTTTAGTTATTGGGCATTCTAGAAATATATGGTTAAGGCTTCCCACCTGTACACATTCGCAATATGGACATTTTAGGGTACATTTTAGGTTATCTGCTATCTGTTACTGTTGTTACGAATGTCCGGCAGGGGGCGTTTCGGGTTTGACGTTACTGTGGTAATAGCAGCAAAGCACGGGTCGACAAAAATCGATTTTTTGGATCAAAAATTGCTTTTAAGGCCGTTTTTTTGCTCAAAACTCTTTGCGAAGGGTATTTAGAGGGATCTTATCGTAAGACATGAGAGCGAGCGGCTTTTATAAGGTCGGCAGGAACGGATAAAAAATGTAAATTTTTGACGTTCATCGATCCGCTTGTCGGAATTTCTAGACGTCACGTGACATTTTCTCGAGGTTCGCCTTCATCCGAAGAGGTGCAAAAACGTAATTTTTTTTCAAAATTGACGCATTTAATTTACAAAATATCGCGTAGTCCACGCAGAATTGTGTCCTTTTTTCAATTCGAGCGTCAAAAGTAATATCGAAAAGCCCAATTTTGCAGCTACTCGATCGCAAATGTCGGCGAAAATGGGCGATTCCGCTGAACGCGCCCCACACTTGAAAGTTCGTAATTAGTATAGGTAGATAGACAATACACCATGGTCCTTAACTTAACAAGCAGAATAAGAAAGACCAACAAAGACAGCGACATAACTCATACATAACAAAGTATGTCTTTATCACATCGTCACACAAATAAAAGCTCATCCACATCACATCAACAACAACTCATATTTTTACTTATTCCTCCACACCTAGATGAATTGTCAATAACTCCTTGATGACAATGAGCCCTTACCAAACTTTTTACCACGTCCAAAGCGTACAAACCGCAATACACGTCGCTCGTAATCTTAACTGGTTCCAGCCAAGTTTAATGATTTAAACACTTCCAACTTCAAAGCACAAATTAAACAAAAAGACGAAGAAAACTTCTCGGTAAATCATTTGCATATATACTATTGGGATGCGTCCTTTTCTTCTCTCCGCCAGAAAAGAAGAAAAAACGAAACGGCAAACTGCGTGTCGATGTGCGTGCATCTCTTGTGGGTCCTGTGACCTATGGACCGCGATGCGGAGACGCGACGGTCATAAAGCCGCATGAGTTTATTGCGTACGTTGATTTACAGTGCACGAGTTTGCTTATGGTCAGCTTGCCATGTTTCAGCGACCGGTGAAAAAGAAAATATTGCGAGAATGGAGGGGAGTGAGTGAGAGATATGTTTATGAATTGCTTATATTTATGGTCGATATTATTTGTTCGGTACTAATCGTAAAGAGATTCGTTGTTGCGCGAATAATGATATTGGTGGTTATTGGTCACGTGGTTACTATGGTCCTATAATAAATGTACGATTTATTGTAACAGGTCTAGATTTGCAGATATAGCGATACTTAAAAAAAACTGAGAAAGCTGCAACAAAATCAGATAACAAATTATATAAATTCAAAGAATATGCAAAACTACCGCTTTCAAGCTGTACTTTTATGAATCGACAAAAAGCCACCATTCAGAAGGATCGTGGGGAATATCAAACTCATTCATAAGACCCTCAACATCGTAAAGATCCTTCCATTTTAAAATATGATTTAAAATTTCTATAATCTTTGGTGGATTCTTTCAGAAAATTGCAGACAAATTCTTCGAAATTCTTAGTAATAGCTAATACAATCTTCAAAATAAATATTTCTACAACTACTCTAACTGTGAATGTTGTACAGGTTGTCTAAAACACATCCAAGAAATCAGCTATTCTGTTATCAATTCAACATACATAACACAAAGGAACAAATTTCCAACTTTCTGATACAACTAAAAATGAAGACACTGTCTCACCTCGTGCGAAAAGACTCCACTCCTGTAGCTTAGATCCCAATAACTCTGCTTTTTCTTTTGATAAACCTAAGTCTTTAACCAAATCATTCCTAATATTTTGAACAAATTGTTATGAAAACGTATGTACGGAAGCTCTTGTCGTCCTAGCTTTTGGGAACCATGGTTAAATCTATTTTGTCTTTAGAATATTAATCCTTTTTAAAACCAAAACCAATCTTCAATCACCACTTATTGTCTCAAACATTTCTCTATGTATCTCCCTATAATGCAAAATTTAAAACTAATGACTTCCATTAATTAAAAAAAGTACAACCCGCCTCAATAAAAGAAAATTAAATTACATTCCCGCCACTCTCGCAAGAAAAGAGTGTTGAGAGGACGTGACGGAATCTTCGCAATAAGTGTCGGCACAGAGAGCAGACCTGAAGCCATTACCGCTTATAAAGGTGTATTAATGTGTTTGTTTTTCCACCAGGCGAAGACAGTGCGTGCACAAGAAGAGGCACAGCGGCGAATTGAGCTGTCCAACGCGATTTATACGATTGGCATCGACGACCTGTAATTTACTACTGTTGTGTTCTTATAAGACAAAATGATCGCTCCTCAGTAGGTCAGTGTTGCTCGAAATGAGTGAATTTGTGTTTAGTTACGCCTACCTTCAAACTCTATAAAGTGATAAGTGAAAATGATTGATATTATTATATTCATTTAGCAATTTTTACTGCAGCAAAGAGACTAAAATAAGATACTTTTAGGCCAAACCAAAAAAAAATTAATAAAATTCAAGAAATATTCTCGAAAATCCATCCTTTCTATCCAGACCCATGACGTCTAAAAAAATCATCAATTACCTTACATCAGTTATGTCAATATCATTCAGTAAGCGGTAAATACATTTGCTCGTGACATTAATTGTGATGTAACTGCTGGACACGCGGTGTTTTGTTTTGCCACGTGTACAAGTGTACAGCTGGCCGTCCAGTGTTTATCCTGTACGATTCGTTCGTACAGGATTCTTTCTGTACCATTCTTTCGTGTACGAATACCGAATGCATTACGGCCTGAATATATTATGTTGCATCGAAGGTGCAACCCGCTGTGAATAATCTTTAAAAAAATGCACGCCGTCAAGTTTTATTTTTCGTCGAAGCCGTAACCCATCATTTCGTTATAGTTCTCATCAATATAACTGATTGCATCATTACTTAAAAAGAACATTTATCAACTAACAAACCTCAACGAATTTTTGAGCATTAAATAATAACGAGACTTATTTATCGATAGAATATACGTAATTGAAAATTAAAATTTAATTATTCAATATGACCTATTACGTACTGTAATAGTTACATTATTTATTATTGAAACATTGAACTAGATATGTAATAATATCTGATGCAGTTATAAAAACAAATTTCCATCCCACAATTTCCTGTTTTAGTTCTTTAAATATTAGCATGTAATGCATAATAATGTGTGGTAACCTTATTCTCATTATGAAAGAGGAAGTAACATGTTAGGTTGCCTGAAATGTTTGAAAGCTTTTGCGGAAATCATTCGCTGTAGTATTATAACCTATATGAACTGCCGAACAGCCAACTGACAAAACAAATTTAATACAATGTGTGTGGATATGTGGCCAATTCAGTGCTGATGCACATATTACATATTACATATCCGCTATTTTAAGTTACAGCATTATTACAGTAAACGATGAATGTTTTGTGGCTAGTTTCATAATTTTTCGAACTGTAGTAACATCTTCAAGTTTTATTATTATTTATTTAAGTTAACTAATATTTAGCTAAATGAAATTTAAATTTACAACGTTTCAGTTAAAACATTGTATCTTCTTTGAAATGTTACATATCCCAGAAAAAAAAAACAATACAAGTATTACGTAAAAACTTACGTTACTTAAACGATACGAAGAACGAAAGATTTTTGAACCAGAGAACTTTGACAGATTTTTAATACGTGGGTGTATTATTTTTTTGCCGATGAGTATGTATTACATTAATGTTTTTTTTTTACTTTCCGACTAATGCTCTAGAACAGTGTTTCCCAACCTTTTTTGAGCTATGCCCCACCGAAGCTGGTCTAAAAATCTCATGCCCCACTTCGAACGGTGTACGTTTCTCATTTCGTCATTGGTACACATTCTGCCCAACAAACTTTGACTAATTTCGTCTCTGTGACGTAATGAAAAACTTGCCCCATTGGGGGTATAAAAATAATTACATAAAACAATAATTTATTTGATTATTGAAATAAATACTAAACATTTTAGCAGAAACAAAATTTGCTACATATTCTATTATAACAAAATAGAAATAAACATTCACTTAAAAACTAATACAACACAAATCTGCCATATTTTATTATAACAACACAAAGTTAAACATTTACTCTAAAACTGAAATTGTCACTGCAAGTGTTAATCGTACCCTTGAGTCTAGTTATCAAATATTCGTGCTCATTGCTAAATCTGAAAAAAGCACAAAATAGGGGAACATTTAATTAAACTGTCAATATCAACATTTGTAAAAACGGTTTTAGAAAAAGATGACAAAGATGTGATAGCTGTGCCCCTTAGTAACAACACTGTCAGAAAAAGAATGGTTCAAATGAGCAAGAGTGAGAGGCACTGAGGCCTTGTTGATAACTTATGTAAGGTACATTAATAAGGAACATTTTTTTGGGGAAATGTTATTCTGCAAATTATAAGAAAGCACCACGACCTCCAGAGATATTTTTTCTAAGCTAAAAAACTATATTATTAATTATGTCGATAATATTCCAATACAGAACATAACATCTTGTGCTGCCAATCGTGCTCCTAACATGATGGGCAAGAAAAGTGGCTGTTTAAAGATGAAAATCCAGAAATGCTTCTTGTGCATTGTGTAATCAACGGGGAAAACTTGGTAGCCAAAAATATTTGTTCAATGAAGTATTAAATTTAGTTATAAAAAGTATGAATTATTTCACAAATTAACTTGAAATGTCACATTCGGCATTAGCTTTGATACAATTGACATATTTTATAACCGAATTTAATCTTTATTGAGAACTGGACAAACATTTTTGGTTACCAAGTTTTTCCTATGGAGCTATATTAGACAATGCACTTTCTATTACTATTAGACAAAGCATTTTTGGATTCTTATCTTTAAACAGCCGCTTTTCTTGTCCATCATGTTAGGAGCACAGTCTGCAGTGCAGGATGTTATGTTCTGTATTGGAATATTAAAGACATTGGAGTAATTTTTTTGCTTATGAAGAATATCTCCGGAGGTTGTGATGCTTTCTAATTTCAATGTTCCTCAACAATGTATCTTAAGTGGCATAGCTATCACATCTTTGACATATTTTTCTAAAAACGTTTTTACAAATATTCATGGCTTAATTAAATTTTTCCCTATTGTGTGTTTTTTTTTCAGATTTAGAATTGTGTAGGGATATTTAATAATTAGCCTCAAGGATATGATTAACGGTTGCAGTATGAACGGTACAAAGAGACTTTAAGGTAGGTTTTTTTTTTCAAATTTTTTCTATATTCCAATTGCCCCCCTCAACAATCATATTGCCCCCCAGTGGGGCGTACGCCCCACGTTGGGAAACACTGCTCTAGAAGGAAAGTATTGTAACCGAGAAAAAAAAACAGGTCGAGATTTCAGTGAAAATACGCGTTTTGGGGTCCCCTGGATCGAGTGCAATGATTTCTGGAAAATGTATGTGTGTGTGTCTTTGAACACGATAGCGTCCAAACGGTACAACGGATTGGGGGAAAATTTTGCATACATACTTAGAAATACCGGGGGGACGAACTGGATTGTTTTGGTGACAATCTGCCAACTGGAAGTGGCAAATGTGACGAATGTTTTGCAGACAAATTTGCAGATCAGTGGGATGAACGGTTTAGGCGCTGTAAGAGTTTATAGAAGCAGTTTGACAGAATCCACAGCATTTTTTTGCTGTGTTGCGAATTGTCAGATTTTAACAAACGTCAGTGCCACTGACATGACATTAAATGTCAGTATGACAAATGTAAATCGGAATGTTGGGTGAGGGCCACCCCAGATATTCATAAATGTTGGTTCAATTTTTGATAAAAGAATAGCTTTGGTAACATAAGAGTTAAGCGTAACTTTCTATAACTGAAATTAATAATAATACATTTCCTCAATTTTAAGTTTTTTATCAAAAACATTTTATTGACTAGGTACTTATCTTAGAATATTGAACTTTCCATCCATTGCTTGGTGACGATGTAAAATTAAAGGTTACTTGAAACTTACCTAAAACAAAAAGGGAACACATATTAGTATCTGTTTATTAATGGCAACAATAATAACAATAATTATGTAGTTACATATTTGGCAAAAAAAAATCACAAATAGCAGAACATGACATGAGAAATTGTCGACAATAACTATTGGAAATTTAATTCATAGTGGAGTATTAATAACATAACTTAAAAATAGTAAAGAAATTAGTAGTAAAGAAAATAGTAGTACAGAAAAAGGTAATATTTTTACATTTCTGTAAGCTTTATTCGTAGTCCAGAAAGATATATTATTATCTACAATTTACAACTCAATTATATTAATCCCAATGCAAAATTATTACAAAGACTGTTCTCTAATGAACATATTATAACAACAAATGCCACTAAAACCATAAACTATATCGACCAATTGTGGATATAGCGTTAGCAAGCAGCGTGTAAGTTTGAGGGATTTAACCGATTTTTACCAAACTGATAACAGCTCATCCTCCAGTGATCTTAACTATGTACACCAATTTACAGATCAGTGGCATGAACGGTTTAGGCACTATAACCGTTTATAGAAGTAGTTTGCCAGATGTCGTAGCATTGACAAGATATTATTTAATATTGTCCTATGACTGACATTAAGTTGCAATCCTGAGTGGACGTGGCTTCACGAAACACTTCAATGTATCAACAAGACATTCGGAAAGTTTCTTCATTCTCTGGGTTAAATTTAGTTGGAAGAAGAGATTTTCTAATGCATGTTTTCTTAGTAAATGTTAATTAACAAAACTTTTCTTTTTTAAATCTATTTTACTATTTTAAATATGTTGTTAGGTGCTGTAATTGCAATAAAATTCTTTCAATTTCCTTTGCAGTACCTTACAACTTACTCCAGCATTGTGAATTGTTCAAATTTATCATTAATGTTATACATTGTAATGCTTATAGAAACGCCAACCTTCCTACAACACAATGATTTATCATGCATCGCATCACAAAAAAACCAAATTGAGTAATCAACTATCAATTCCCATACAACTAACATCTCAAATGCAATTCCGTACGCAAATAGCAAACTTATTTTATGTACATATATACAGATACACGCATAGAAAACGAAACAAAAAGGATTCCGACTGTCAGCTAAAGAAACTCGACATGTAAACTATCCCTTGTGCGTGGGTGGTACAGCACCACAAAATGAAAACAAAAGAGAACAAGATGTGCCGCTTATCGGATGAGCACGAGAGACCCGAACACAGCTGTAATCGCACATGTTTTCCGCATTTTTACATTTTGCGTTTACCAGGAATCCCACGAATATTGGCTATACAGCTATTGTACAACGCAACTGACTGTAAACAATAACCCCGGAAGTTGTGAATATGCTTACAGATGTGTATCAAACGATACGTGTTGATGGTGGTATAGCATTTCAAGTAATAGCACCAAAAATAGTTGGTTGACCTTGTAGTTTGACCTGAGGCTTGCTGGCCACCAGCGGCAGCAGTACTTTTGTTGGCAAACAGCGTAATGTGACCACAAAATGGCCGCTGGCTGCTGTTGTTGCTAGCAGCACTAGCAACTACCGTGGCAAAACCGTGGCAAAACTTGTAAAACAGCGCTGCTGAGTGGTCACACTATGCAGTTAGCAGCCAGTAGCAAATAGCACGCTAGTAAAACAGCCTAGTGTGACCAAGGCATAACTGAGCCAGTAACAAACAGCATCCTGTTTGGAACCATGTAATTTGAGAACAAAATAGTTAACGGTCCAATAGAAGAAAGATTAGAACAAGAAGCAGAATCAGATGGTAAATACGATAATAACAAAGAATACGTACAACAATTAAACAGTAAGGTGAAACAGAATTGATTAAACTTTCATGTTTTGACAGAGTATTGAAAGTTCAAACAATTCAGGTCCATTAAATATTGATTTTTCAGCAAGCAACTTATAAGTAAGCAGACTATCCAAGCAGTGTTGTTCCTGGCCGTTACTTGGAGAGTACCAGGTTGGCAGTTGGAGAGGACCAAATTTGATCTTTCGGTACCAACCTCCGCCGAATAACTATGGTGGCGGGGAAAATTGTACGAAACGATCTGGTCAATTGAGGGATACAATCAAAGAAAATATACATTACAATGTAGAAATAATGGTTGCACTGTACACATTGTACTGTGTAAAACACTGGAGCACAAAATTTAAAAATTATAATTGGATTTGCAAAGTAAAACGAGTGGGGACCGAGTTTGACTGAAGGGGTACCAGGGTACCAACTGACATCAGAAAGGACCAAATTTGGTCCCAAAGTACCAACTTGAACAACACTGTATCCAAGTACGAAGTTGTGCAGTTTCTGTTGTACTGGCCATATAAACATTTCAACGAGCATGTTATAAAACATACAAAAGCTTTGTCGTCGCAGGTGCGCGATCCAAAATAAATCAGGCGTGCGAAAGGATGCTTTCTACACCAATACAAATAGAAAGCTTAAAATACGAATAATGTACATAAACGAGAACGATCGCGACATTCGTAAATGGCCATCGCAAGAGCCTGCAGACCTGCGATGATTTGTAAACTGGGATAACGCGAACTTTAATTTAATTATGCTACAGCGCTCTTCGACTTTGTCTGGCAACAGTCTACCGCTACCGTTGGCTGAAGAGATAAAGATGGTTTTCTTTAGTAGACTTCTGCAGTAGTTATTCTGTTATAGAAATAGAGTAGGTTTCTCTTTTGTAAACAGTGGTTTTAATGACAAGTTTTGGCTTTTGCAGATGATTGAAGGAGGCTGGTCTTGTAAATATGGCATGATGAGTGGATAAAGCTCTTGCAGACGCCTCAGGAGACTGGTATGAAATTGAATCCGCGCACCGCAGACAGCTCAAGGACTCTTATTATTCAATAAATGTGATGCATGAATACCTTTGGTCGACTGGCACTAACCTACACCAGACACGTCCAAGGAACATCGGACCTGCGCGAAAGGTTTATAATTGTGGACCTTGAGGGCACTCGTTGAATTTATGACGGCCTCTGCCGCGAAATTCTTCGCTCCTTCTTGAAAATCTCGACTTTATGCGGCTTCTTAATATGGCCGGTGTAATTATTCCAGAATGGCCATACAACATATTTAAAATATTTTCGACCTTCGGTTTTACGGCAATTTTTTAAAGTATTCCTGCTATGCTTACATTTATGCTGTGGTTAGCGAACGTATTTGCTTGTAATCGTATTATAGTTCAGTAAAACATACTGACGTCGAATATAAACAAATCGGAGTGCGTAAAAGTATAATATAAACTGGCTAAAAATAATATCGAATTCCGCTGGAATTGGTATATATGAGCTGCTTAGGTAGCCTTAATTTTAAAAAACGGAACTACTGAAAAACTGTTTATGTTAGTGGCTAAACTTAGAGATTTTATATCAATTGCTATGGGCAACTTACTGCAATAGATTTTGAAAACGTTATTGGATACTGTTACACTAACAATTCCACTTCATTCATTCACAAAAAAATCAGGATTTCAACGAAAATACGTGTTTTGAGGCCCTTGAATACATTGTAATGATCTGTCCGCAAGTGTCTGAATGCTCGTGCTCGATCACCTTATTTCTACCACGCGTTCCTCTAAAACTACCCGTTAATTGTTCCACACTTATATGACTTTCTTTATTGTCCGATGATGGTGATGTATTTTGATTGAATAAGACTCTTGTCTCTACCTCTAAGGTCTGTTTTCTTCTGTATGTGTTCTTCTGCTGTTGCGACTCTCCACTTCTTCCGCCTAATACGCTTTTCTCTTGCATCACACTCCTTTATACTTTTTATCAGTCTCAGTTCTTTTTTCTTATGATATTGTTCTCGGTCTTTTCTCCGTTTTTACTCCAAATCAGCTTCAGACATTTTCTTCCGAAATTTTCTTTAATCTTGTTATTTTGCAGTTTTTTTTGTGCGCAGCTCTATCTTTTTTTTGCAAAATCAGCAATTTCGGTAATGATTACGTTATGTGGGATGTAGAACCATTACCGAAATGACAATCTATATAAAAGTGAACGACACCATCTTCTCATATGATAATACTTGAGAATAAAAGTGAGGCTTTATTCAGGCTTATATGGCATGTTTTATCACTACGTTAGTCTATTCATTCAACAAACGTTAATCACATAGAGGCAGAGCATTACCGATATGACGCGTATTGAACATACGGTCTCAAAGTGTAACATTAACTACGTAATTGATGTCCAAATTCATACAAATACAAGAACTTACTAATCAAACATTGACACAAAAGGTTGTGGTGTATAAGTAACCACATACCAACCTCTTAATCACGGACATATATACCTATGTTCTGTTAGTAAGACTATTCTATTCTAGAAAATTCACAAAATTAAGGTAGTTAATGCTCAGGTGTAGAAGAAAATAAATAATATTATATAATAAATGAGGTTTGGGACATTACCGAAATCATATATTATAATGGTCATTTAATCTTGAGATATTTGAACAGAAACTCTAATATTTGTGTGAACTACATGTAACACTACATTCACGCACAAGAGTAAACGTGTTTGGCCAAACTTTACATTGATTTTTGACAGAAGAGATGTGCCTGTTTTGATTACAGCATAGCTTGAGACTTGACATGTTTTCTGCAAATATCTTTATTACATAATGAACATCTTGATGTTAATATTGTGGACGAGTGAGCTTTCGACATCTTAGATCGAATTACCAAAGGTTTAACCATGTAATTTATGAAACAATAAATATTGCACAAGTAACAAACTAAACAAAGTTTAGTTAAAAGCACACAAACTACCAACTTCCGTATTTAACAGTACACAAACAAACAAGCAGAGACACAAAACAAATATCCTGCAATAATCCCAGAACAAAAGCGAGCCACTTCTCACACCACCTTCGTGGAATCTCAAATATTTACTTTCAGATTAACACCGGCGGAACTCCGCGCTATATAAGTATCTGCCATTGATTTCCCAATACTTAATTTGGGGGTTGTATTTTTTGTCCCCGGTCAGCGTGATCCCGCCATCGGCCGACATCAAGGGGTGCCGCAGGGGGCTCAGTCTTGGGACCCGAGCACGATTCCAGTAAATAATTTGTTACTGTAATCTCGCACTGCTCGAGTTCCTTCTGTTCTTACCTGGGTCATTTGAACCCGTTTCGTTAAGACGCCGAAATCCAATGCTCGAGGAATGCAGTAAACCACTAGGCCCCGGTAATAGTAGGTAATGATAAGATCTCCATTGTTTGAATAGGATACTTTATCATAGTGAATTCTTAATACAAATAATACGAATTACAAAAAAGAAGGTATATTTACATATCAAATATCATTAAAATAATATTTATTAATGCATTTATTAACACCTCAGGGAATATATATGCCCCTTTCTAACAAGGTTTGCTTTCGGTAAACAAAACCAATATGTATAAGGATTTAGGTAATAAATTATACTTTTAAATACGATAACTTCTTTATACCACCTGTGTATGCACAGATTATTAACGTAAAAATCCAGAAGGACGTTGAGAATATTTTGCAGTGCATATACGAGTACCTATTACATATATTTTTTTTTTGCTTTAGATTCAAGGTTTCTTGTCTATTGCATCATCGAGTTCTCCACTGGAATTTCTTAAAATGTTGCTAATTAATGCTCTAATTTCCCGTCATAAGTCTTTCTTATGTATATTTACGGATGATGTAATGCATTTGGTTTATTATATAATTGTTAAATTTATAACAAGTTGAGAAGTATGTGCCTAAAATATTTCATTTTTTGTGTTGTCAAATTGTGTGAAAATGTATGATTACTTTAGTATACTTTGGTATACTTTTATGAGAAAATATATACTTCTTTAATATTGTTTCCTTTGTATTATTAATCCGTGTCTTTCCTGGAATTCTTGAAGAAAGGTACAATTAAAATAATCACATCCTCAAATATTTCTTAAATGCGTACCTGAATGGAATAGATAACTATAAAATATTACTTAGATTTTTATGTCTTACACGTGCTAGTTGGTTCTTGGAATTCTAGACAAAGAGATATCTTTAATATTAAGCATACACCCTCAGATAACTTCTTTTATTTTATTTCTACTAATGGGTATTTGACTTACCATAACTTTTTAGGTATTTTTACTGTCCATTTTTTAAACATGGGTATTTTAGGAATTTATCTTTCCTTACACACAGAGAGAAAAGGAATGTTAAATCAAATAAATGTATTTCTTTGCACATATTTCTTTCAAGGAAAGAATGTATGTTTGTAACAAATAAGTAATATTAAGCATACACCCTCAGATAACTTCTTTTATTTTATTTCTACTAATGGGTATTTGACTTACCATAACTTTTCAGGTATTTTTACTGTCCATTTTTTAAACATGGGTATTTTAGGAATTTATCTTTCCTTACACACAGAGAGAAAAGGAATGTTAAATCAAATAAATGTATTTCTTTGCACATATTTCTTTCAAGGAAAGAATGTATGTTTGTAACAAATAAGTAATATTAAGCATACACCCTCAGATAACTTCTTTTATTTTATTTCTACTAATGGGTATTTGACTTACCATAACTTTTTAGGTATTTTTACTGTCCATTTTCTAAACATGGGTATTTTAGGAATTTATCTTTCCTTACACACAGAGAGAAAAGGAATGTTAAATCAAATAAATGTATTTCTTTGCACATATTTCTTTCAAGGGAAGAATGTATGTTTGTAACAAATAAGTAATATTAAGCATACACCCTCAGATAACTTCTTTTATTTTATTTCTACTAATGGGTATTTGACTTACCATAACTTTTTAGGTATTTTTACTGTCCATTTTTTAAACATGGGTATTTTAGGAATTTATCTTTCCTTACACACAGAGAGAAAAGGAATGTTAAATCAAATAAATGTATTTCTTTGCACATATTTCTTTCAAGGAAAGAATGTATGTTTGTAACAAATAAGTAATATTAAGCATACACCCTCAGATAACTTCTTTTATTTTATTTCTACTAATGGGTATTTGCCTTACCATAACTTTTTAGGTATTTTTACTGTCCATTTTTTAAACATGGGAAAAAAATAACCGTTTTCCATAATTTTCGTAAAGTAGAAATTGTTATGTGTCTAAATAAAAAACGTGCGGTTTCATTAAAAATTATTGCTATGTCTACTGGCGGGTAGATGGCGCTGACAGTCTCTAGCACACGTTGGCTTAATTTGACCTTATATAAGCTGAGCTATGGAGCGAGCGGTATTCTGGTTTCTCTTCATTTGGGAATCAGTCTGTAGTCTTTACTAAAGATTTCCTTGGGGAAAATTAATCTAATGAGTGCAACATAATCTTGTATAGTGTTTTCCGACATGGATTATAACCCAAAATTTAATTCCTAAGAACTTAAACACCGAAAGTACCAAAAGGCACTGGATCCAAGGGAATCCAAGTAGTCGGCGACGTTGTGTCGGTCGGCTCGGTCAGCGAAAGAAATGAGTAAGAGGTCCGTGGCCAGCCAGGGATGACCGAAGAATTTTAATGACCGGCTAGGAAACAAAACGCGATTGACCGAGCGGAAAAAGGACGAATCGCCGCGCCGACAACGGACGCGTTGAAGCCGGGAACGCGCGCGCTTTATGTGCGTTGCGTGTCGACCTCTCGCGTCATAAGCGCAGACCATCGACCGACAATACAGCCGAAAAGGCGATGGTTTTCGTGTATTCGATAATTTCTTATGTACGGAGTTGTTAACACGAACGCGTTGAACGATATATACGGTTCGCGGTTTGCCATTCATCGTTCTTCGTATTGGTTTAAAGGTACAGTTACGGATGGTAAACGTGCGGTAGGTGTCATGAGCACGCGTATTGTAATGGGAGATAAGAATGTGTTGTCTAAATAATAATGTAGGTCCAGATGAAACTGTATTATAAACAGCAGTGTCAGATTACACTGAAAGAAAAGAAATGTAAAATCAAATAAATGTATTTCTTTGGACATATTTCTTTCAAGCAAAGAAAAAACTTCTTCTTTTACATTCAATGGTTTCAATTCTTTTACACCAAATGGTTTTCCGTGATTTCCGTAATGTAGAAATTGTTTGGGTTTAATTGCAGAAATTCGTTTGAATGAAATAAATCTGGTTTTATTGGAAATAATGATCGGCCTTGAGGTAAGTAAATATTCTATTATTTGGAAGAGAAATATAATAGATTTGACTAAAAAGATTATGTGTTTGAATAAAAAAAAGTGGTTTCATTAAAAATTATTGCTATGTCTACTGACATACGTTGAACATTTTCTTGTGCAAATTTCTTTCTAGAAGCAAATTTGTGTTATTTGTATCATCTAAAAAACCAATTCCGAACTATTTGTTGACAGCCATATAGAAAATCAATACCACCAATTCCTTAAATAACTTGGGTCTTGTAAATTTTATTCTTTGACATCGGTCAATGGCATGCAATCCGAATTTTTCGCGGTATTTGCTGGTTGACCAGCCACCGTCGCGTCATTGCAATAACCGCGAAATCTAACCGCAGACAAGGACGGTATTACCCCAAAAGTCTACGACTTTCGGTACCGTTAGGCACGTCGCCGTCGCCGACTCTAAAGACCGAGAACCGATCCAGGATCAGCACAATAGATGCGAACACAGAAGATGAAGAAAAAAACGTAATTCGAGAAGAAAGAGATTGATAGATGTAATTATAGAGCGGGTCCAGACGGCCCGCTTCGTTTTTCTGCCACCGAATTAATAAAAAGATACCTTCTCTGTGTAGATAGATGGTACCTGGATTCTCACTCACTGAACTAATTAATTTTTAATTCAGTATGTAATTTTTTCTTTGGAGCTACTTCGTATTATTACTGTAGGCTACTCATCGGAGTTCTTGAGAAGACAAAAAAGTGTTTTATACTTCTGAAGTCATGTGCCAAAAACATGTCATGATACACATAACATAATAAATCTCCATAATACGAACATTTCGTACCTACGTTTGTTGAAATGTACGTTACAACTCTCTTTTATTGTTTCTCGCTTTATTGATTCAACTAATGTTTATTTATTTATACCCAAATTGTTATAGGCCGTAAAAGTCAACTAGCAAAGCTTTATTATACTATTGGCTATTTCGAAATCTTTTTGATGTCCAACTTCACGTATTTGTGAATCAAAAAATGAACAAAACTATTTTTGAAAATGACAGAACTAAAAAATATTCGACAAATTTTAATTTCTGTCTTGTATGACAAGTATGTTCATGACTCATCTAGACAATACAAAATCTACTTATTGTATGTTCAAATTAAAAAATATCAAAAGAAAATGAAGAATGTGTGCTTGGGAAAAGCATTTCATGGTTCTGCAATGTCGGTTACTTTCATTTTACCCTCTTACTGATGTTAATCAGCTTAAGTTGGACAAACAAGCCTGTCGTATACTCTTTAAATTATGTCAGAAATTATAAATTATGCGTTTACAAGCAAGCGGTAACAAGAAAGCTTGTTAAAAAGTTTTATGTCGACCTTAACTGTGCATCGTAAACGGCTGGCATAATTTTACGAATACTGGTTACGTTCTTTTGCTGCTTGATTGTACATGTTGAGGTACACACTCTACCTCTACAGTCTACTGAATAGAGCATTCTTAAGAATGCTCCATTCTTATATAAGCAACATACCTACAACACAGAAAAGACAGTTTTAGCTTACATCGAATGTAATGTACTGCTAGAAAGTAACATCAGTTTTAGTTCTTCTGAGCCATTTCTTAAAAATAGACTTTAGAAGAAAAAATACTCAACAACTGCTCAATCCCCCATTCAACAATATCTGTTTTCATTGCAGTCACACCGAGAGAAAAGAAATGTAAAATGAAATAAACGTATTTTTCTAGTTTGCATTCACAGTGCACACATTGTAACACTGTTTTCGGTGATACAATTAGCAAATTGTAACACCGTTTTTAGTAACTTTTTTCTAAGATTGGTGACATTGAATACATGTCAAACGAAAATACACATAACCACAAAAGTAAGCACAAACTGATTTTTTAGAATCGCACAAACTGCGAAGTATGTATATTTTTATACATATTTAAACATGCGTGTTGCATCCTAGGTTTCGTACTACTAGTATATGATGGTATATAATAATTATCAATAATTACTTTTTCACAGATATTTGAATTTAAGTGACAGATGACAGTGTTACCAACGGTTGCACCCATAAATACTCTAGATTGGAATTTTACCTAATATACTTCTAAATTTTTATAAAATTAATGACGCAAAGTAGAAAAAATAGTATATTACACTCGTTTTATAAGACATATTGGCGCATTCGTTCATTTGGGGCACGAGGAGCGCCAGCGACGCCTACAACTCATGCGCCAATTTGTCGTCTTATAAAACTTGTATAATAATATACTATTATTTGAACAGATTTCTTTCAAAGGAAAGATATGCAGAGTGGTGATAAAGTTCGGAACAAAATTCATATATGAATAATTGAAAGTGTTCAGACACTACATTGTACCAATGGCGTAGTCGGAAAGTTGGGTGAGGGCCACCACAGATATTTTTTCTCTCTGTGGCACAATACACTTAAGTCTGTGACAAAAGAATAAACAAAGGCACACATGTATAAGCTACGGTTACCACTGAACAGCAATAGCCGAAGACTAAAACAAACATACGTCAGGAAGCGTGAGACGACATGATGATACCGTCTGGACGAATAATGCAAATAGTTTCGCGGCAATTCCGTTAATCCCGCTCGCGCGCTCGCATCTTGCATAAATAATGAATAGTCGCGCCGCCGGTGGCAATATGAAAATAATAGAGTCGATCGCCTGCGCCACAGCCTCTCACAGAACACCTGTTTTATTAGAAAAGGATTGCCGCCGGTAAACGCGGCAGCGCGCCCAGCTCAAAGATATCATTTGCAGTTTTGCGCGACCGCCAAGCGATATAATCACCGAGATGCAGCGAAAAGAAACGCTCTGTTCTGCGAGCCATTCATTATCCCTGCGTGAAATGACTGTCCCGATAAGTGGTTAATTTGGTGGTTGATTACAGAACGCGGATGCGTCGAATTCTTTTTTTGATCTTTGGGGTGGGTTTGCCTGATTGATCTGCATCTGAACAACCATGTTTCGGGTACGCAATTTCTCGGAAAGGCCGTACCAACGACCCTCAAAAATACCAAACTCAAGCGAAATATGATCCACGCTGTATATATAGACTAGCAGTCTGAGTCTCTTGTCAAATTATACGGTCTGTTGGTCAGGGAGAGGGCCTACTGTTTCGGTTTAGTTGTTCAACAGATCATTTAAGAGCCGATCCGTACTCCTTACTATCTTCGGTGACAATCGCTCTTTGGAGTGTCCAAGCGGTCCTCTTGGTACACGTCAATGACCAGGACAACAAAGGCGCCGGGCAAAAAGCGTGAAATCGTTATTTCTAGTGTCGAGACACGAAGAAATTGCAAGATGACATTGGTTGGTAGAAAATTACGGGTTTTATTATAGAAGAATATTGGATAGAGGTGTACTTTTTGATGAAATTGGCGATTTTGATGCTTTATTTGGTTCATTAGTCGTCAAACAATGAAAAAAACAAAATTGCAGCAAACAAAATAAATTAATCTATAAGAATAGTATTCCTCAACAAATTAACTGATCGTTCAAAGTGAACTAACTCATGACAAAACACTATTCAGACAAATATCTTAATAGGTTTTATCACCCCAATTATTCTGAGAAATTGTCTCAAATCTGCACCGAAATCATTAACTATTATAATATCTGTACATTTATTTATATTTTTGACCTACTGGTTTTCGTTTTGTTTCTGTTGAAACCGAATATATTCCGAATTAAAATATACACTGCTGATTGTCACAGTTCTTCCTTCTAACAGCTTCTAGGCGGAAGTCGAAGATAACCACCTACGGATATTATTTTAAATATGTCAACGAGATAAGACATTATCGTGTAAAAAAGTGTCATAGCTAATTTAGTATACGAGTATATTCATTTTGAGTGTTTTGATTATGGTTTTGATATTTACTTTCAGTATAGGTCCCATAGAAGGAAAGTATTTGTAAAATATCTGGGGTGGCCCTCACCCTACTTTCCAAGTAAATCGTTGGTTGGTACAATGAAGTGCCTAAACACTTTTGCAATTATTTAATTTAGTAAAGCCAGAATCATCTCTGGACGCTACTATACGCTATATTTACCATTAGAAAATACTCCAGCGCAAATCCTAGGATGGATCAAGCGACAGGATGAAACTGAATCGTTCCAGTTATAAATACACTTTGGAAACGTAAATAATTCACCCCAATCCAGCTAACGTGGTGCTCCCACTGCGTCAATCAACACGTTTTAAAATAAAACAAGTCTCTAAGGTGCTTATTGAAGAAAGGCGACTGTAACTTCGACTAAAACCTTTCTTCAATCGCATGTTTCTCATTTTGGTGTAAATGCTCGGCCACGGAATCGGACGCATGGGCGTTTTCGCTCATAGCGTCAAGATGGAGCGTCAAAATGGAGCGACAACAGGAAGGGGCAAATGTTACAGGCATGACAAATGACAAAACTGACAAACACAACACTACGATGACACTGACTGTCAAAATTCAAGTAATCATCGACCACTAGTCGTAACCATTCATTCATTAAATGTTCGAGTGCTGCAAGAAATGCAGATGTCCGAATTGGCCGTTGTTTGGCGAAAACTCTAAGAATTTCCCGGGTGTGGATGACGATGACGAAGTCGACGTCAAACCGGCTACTGGGAGACTGCTGCATTTTTCGTACAAGATCATCAACCGCGAGCGATCGATCTATTTCTTCAGAGAGATCCTCGGCATGAGGATACTCAGACATACAGAGTACGCCGACGGTCATGAGATAAAAAGAAGCGAAAATATTGTAGGAGAGGAACCACTCCTAAACCGCTACAGCATAACCTTCGTTGGTTATGGGCCAGAAGATACCCATTTCGCATTCGAGTTGATCTACAATTACGCAACCCACAATTACGGTCTTGTTGGGAAGAACCTCATTTCTGTGACCATCAGCGATGGAAACTGCTTGAAGAGAGCAGAGCAAGCAGGTTGGCCCATACAAGACGCCAACCTCCTAGAAGCACCGGATGGGAACAGATTCTACATATTAGAACGACCCACAACCGATACTGATCCCATAGCAAAAGTGACAATTCCTTGCAGCGACCTGGAGAGAAGCGTTCAGTTCTGGAAGGAAGTCTTAGGCTTTACGGAATTCCAAGTCAATTTATTCGAGGAAGCGGTCGTCCTGGGTTTAAGTCCCGAGCAAACAAAGGTGGAGCTTCGCGTTCCCAATGAAAAACCGAAAGTGGGAGACCCTTGTGCTAGAATAGCCTTCGGTCTACCCTACGAACAACAGATAAAACTTCAAGATCGCGCCGAGAAGGCAAACGGTGCCATAATTGTACCTTTGGTGGCCTTTGACAAACCTGGGAAACCAGAGATGCAGCTTATAATCCTACAGGACTTTGATGGTCATGAGATAAGCTGTTATGAGGACGAGCCATTCAAGAAAATCGCCCAATACTCACCGAAGGACGAGCAATTCTTGAACGCCATGCTCATGGAGGAGGAGGCCACTACCCAAAGGCAGCCATTCGAAAGATTGGTTGAACCTCAAGTCGTCGCGCAAACGACGGTAAAACTACAATGTCACTGTCACAAAAACGGTCGCTCCTGTCAAAATCATAAGTAATGATCACTCACTAGTCAATGCATTGAATGTTCAACATATGCGGTCGGAAAAAGTCACCGAACCGTGGCGAGAGCTCTAAGGCCGCCGGGAAAAGTAAGAAGGATAAGAAAGAGAAGAAGGAAAAGAAGAAAAAGAAGGAGAAAAAGGAGAAGAAAGAAAAGCGTAGCTCGTACGATGCTTCAGATAAAGACAGCACAACGCAGACCGTGAAACGCAAGGACCCCAAAACGGACAGCAAAGCGATCCAAACCGAATGCCCCAGGAATATTATTGTCATCATTGGTAAAATGAACAAAGAGGGAATCGTGTGTTCAGCAGTTAAATTGGTAGAATAATTCCTTTTGTTACGTTGTATCTCGAATTCCGCAATTCTGCAATGAAAATCAACGATTGTCCGCCAATCCTACGATGTATAGCGAAATTATTTTGTGTTGACGACGGCGCCCATGAATGTGAACCGTGCAGACCGCCGAAAAAGCCACCTTGCGAAAAGTGCAAGGACGAAAATACCGACACAAGCGAAGATAAAGATAAGCAGGTTTGCGACAATGAAGATCACAAGTGTCATAAAGCCAGATGTCACAAGCATCACGCAAAAAAGAAAAAGAAGAAACCGAAAGATAAAATGTTGGTGATCGTAATCAGCAAACTGGGAAATAAGGGTGTATATGCCTCAGCTATGAGGGTCGAAAAGGAGAGAGACGACGGTAACTCTGAAGTCAAAGAAGATGAGAAAGATGATGATCAGAAGAACAAACATGAAAAAGAAAACAAGAAAAAGGATGAAGGTCGAAAGAGCAAGGATGAAGGTAGAAGGAGCAAGGATGAAAGCAGTTACCAGGAAGGTAATTATCGTAAAGGTTCCAATGAATGGTGGGAATAAGAATGTCGATCCTTATAGGAATGCATACTAATGAATAAACTGTTATGTATGCAATGTTGTATATTTATTTGTGTTCTGGTTATTACGTATCCCAAAACTTGCATAAAATATAATCAATATAATCAACTATTTAAGAACATAATTTCACCCACAGGGAAAGTTCACCCGTCAGGATACGCCTCATCGCCGAAAAGTCAAGAAGTTGAGAAAAGGAGCGAAAGCCAGGAAACGTACTACAACCAGATGGTGCTGCAAGTGTGCCAACTTGACCCAACCATCAACTTTGGAACACCAAAACTTGCTAAAGTAATTCATTTCAGATAACATAAGTACTTTGACATTGTAATGCCGTTATGGTGCATGTCGCTTAGTCCATTTTCCCGTGTACAACAAGGCAATAAAACAAATTATTACAGAAAGCTTCTTTCTTTTTCGTCGCTTGCAGAAAGGTCCATACAAACCATCGATCAAGGGTAAATAGATTATTCAAACACACCCAGCCAAAAATTGACACTCGCTAAAACTTGTCACTCGGTAACCTGTCAACGTCTCTATTTCTACATCATCATCTCGACTATCAAAATTCTCAGTATTCTCAGACTAATTAACCCCAGTCTAAACAAAGATGTTCTTTGCAAACTGCTGCGCGAATAATAAAGACATGAGAAAGATGATCACGAAGAACGGTAACATCGAAAAAGAGTCCGACAAGGCCAAGAAGCCCAAGGAGAAGTCATGCAAAGGCACTCAGGATAAATCCTGTTACGCGAAGCCAATCATAGGAAGATTATTGCATTATTCATACAAGGTGACGAACCGTGCGCAAACCATTCACTTCTTCAGGGACATTCTCGGAATGAAGGTCCTCAGGCATACGGAATACGCTGACGGACGCGAGGTGAAACAAGGAACATCGGGAGACAACCGCTGGAGTCGAACGCTGGTTGGCTACGGCCCAGAAGATAGCTATTTTGCCTTCGAACTCATCTACAACTACCCCATACACCATTACAAATCCGGGAACGATTTAATCGCTGTAACAATTACCCACAAGGGTTGCCTCGAGCGAGCGGAGAAAGCTGGCTGGCCTATTTACGAATCCAACGTTCTAGAAGCACCAGGAGGTCTTAAGTTCCACATATTGGAACACCCATCTCCAACCTGCGACCCCATAGCCAAGGTAACTATAGCCACGAGCGATCTGAAGAGAAGCATCAGATTCTGGCGGGAAATCCTGGGCTTGACGCAATTCCAAAGCAACTTATTCGAAGAAGCAGTGGTGCTGGGCTTCAAACCGACCCATACAAAGGTTGAGCTTCGCGTGATACATCAGAAAATCCAAAAATCAGACTCCTGCGGGCGAATCGCCTTCTCTTTGACCAACGCACAACAGATACAACTCGAGGAACGGGCTAAAAAGGTACGAGGATGCGTCGTTGTTCCCCTGGTGCCGTTTGACATGCCTGGAAAACCGACCGTGATGCTGACGATACTCGAAGACCCGGATTGCCATGAGATATGCTGCTACGAGGATGGACCTTTTAGGAAGCTATCCCAGTACTCCCCAAGGGATGAGGAACTCTTAAATGGCATGATTCAAATTGAGGAAGAGGCTACAACGAGGGAAGAGCCTTCCAAGAGTATGGAGACGATGTTGATCGGTCAATCCTTGATCAAATCAAATACAGCTTTTGGTAAAACAGCCAAGGAATTAGACACGATATCCACTGATGAAGGAGAGGATCAAGAGGAAGATAAGCTCCAAGCTGATGAAGCGTCAACCCATACTGAAGGACAAGAATTAGATCAAGAATTAGATCAAGAGAAACGAGAACAGGATAAAGAAGGAGATGTAAATCCAAACGAAATCATTGATGAGGGTCGGAACTATTCTCCAGAAGAATATAAACCCGAAGAAGATAAACTAGATATACAACAGGATAGCCAACAAGAGGCTGTCGAAGATGTTCCCACTAAGAAAGAAGTAAAGCCAGAAGAAAACATGGAAGAACCCTATTACCATGAAAAGACTCAACCAGAACAGCAACACAAACACCATGAAGAGCAACATGAAGTTCAATACGAAAACAAAACCAATAATGGACAACAGGAAGAGAATTATGAACAACTAAACCTTGATTATAATAAGACCTCTCAGCTGGATGAAGCTCCTGCTGATCAAAACCATGACGACCCTAAGAATGAAGAAGGCTCTCCTCAGCAAAACGACGATCAGCATCTATCCCAGGAGATTATTGAGTCTACAAAACAATGGAATTTGATCAACTACCCCATTGGTAACCAGGATTACCAACTAGATCAACCCAGAAGAAAAGAAGAAGTAATCAAACCAGAAGAGACAAGATCGGAAGGTGAAGAAGTTAAGAAGATTGGCCATGATGACATCGACGTTAAGACGAAGAAATCTGGCGAGTTAGCTTTCGCCTCTAACACACAGTTTGAGCCTCCAGAGGATGCCACAATCACGCCATCAAATGTTACATCCTCCACTAAAACCAGGAAGTCAAAATCGAATTTGCTTACAACCAGTGACTCCATGCCAGCGTGTGCGAGCGCTAACGAATCAGTGACGTTGGTGGATGCTCCAAACTTTAAGATGAAGGTGACAAAGGTGAAAAGGATCAGCAACAATGACGATAATGAGGCGAGCATCTGAACGTATCTCCATCTGATCACCTGACAGATGTCATTTGACCGTCATCCGTCAACCAATCCTTCAACATTTCGGATATCACTGTAATGAAAATTAATTGTTACCTGTCGCTATTCCAGTACCTCAGACATCTATACTACGAGAAGACGGGCAGGTCGGACATACAAAATCCCGTCCATGATCACACGAGCACCGCAGATGACTATCAGTACTGCGACATATCGGACATTCGAATTCACGGCAGAAGCCTCCATTATGTCTTCAAGGTGGGTGATAGGAAGAGGACCATACGTTTCTACCGGGAGATCCTCGGCATGAAGATATTGAGACACGAAGAACAAAATTCGGGAGACAGTCACAGTAACAATGACCAGAAGTGGAGCAAGACCATGGTCGGTTATGGACCTGAGGAGGATCATTTTGCCTTTCAGTTAACATATAATTATCCAGTGCATCACTACCTGAAAGGGAACGACTTCATAGGGGTAACCATACGAAGCCACGAGACTCTAGTTAGGGCCAAATCGAACAATTGGCCTATCTTGGACGGCAACGTTTTGGAAGCACCCGGAGGCTACAAATTCTTCATAATAGACGAACCACAACCGGTGGACGAAGACCCCGTTGTCAAGATAACATTAGCATCATCGGACGTCAAAACTTCGCTGCACTACTGGCATGGATTGCTCGGGCTGGTTCTCTTCGAGAAAGACAGGGTAAGGAAGAGGATCATAGTCGGTTTTAAAACAAGAGATGTCAAACTCGAACTGAGGGAGATCGACCAGAAGGTCAACCGGGCAGAGGCCCACGGAAGAATAGTGTTTTCGTGTCCAAACTATCAACAACCTGAGATTGCCAAGAGAGTCGCCGACGCCAACCAAACTATCCTAGTGCCACTCGTATCCTTTGTCACACCCGGTAAACCATCTGTGAAGCTCCTCATACTCGCTGATCCTGACGGTCACGAGATTTGTTTTGTTGAAGATTTGGCCTTTAGACAGATATCCCACTATGCACCAGAAGACGAAACGTTGCTTAATAATTGTTTGTTGAAGGACATCGAGAGTCTTTATGCAATTGGTAACGTACAAATTGTGGTACTATCGATATTTTATTTGATGTTGTTTTTAGGTGAACCATCGAAAGAACATGAGTACAAACTGATTGAGCAGTCGGTGAAGAAGGCCGAGTACAAGGGTAACGTCATACGGAAGACGGTTTCGATTTCGCTACAGTCCGAACTGTCCTACGGTTTCCTAGATGACGGTTCCCAATATGAAGACAGCAGTATGTTGGATAAAACATCATCCACGTCGTTCACCGGGTCTACGCTCACCGAGTCAACAACATCCACGGACGTCAAATCGCCTAAGAAATCATCAATGTCCCCCAAGAAGTCAGCGGATAAGCTAACCTCAAAAAATTTAATTCCTGCAAATCCCGACGTTCAGATCTCTAGATCGAGCATGGCCACATTGGAAGAGTACCTTCTCTATGGGAAACAAGAAGGAAAAGATACGGAGAAACCGAAAGAGATTGTCAAGGAGCAGAAACGGAAACTCTCCAAGACCAAAATCCTAAGGTTCCAGACTTCCAAAACGGATAAACATCCAGATGAACTTTCGCGCGAAGGATGTACAAAAGACCTAAGCAGGAAACCCTCTATAAAAACCATAAAGAACGCCTCTCCGAATTCTTCTCCGGAGAAGATACTACATCAAGACCCGCCGGATGATTTAACATCAGTGAAAGATGTCGAAGCTGCTATCCAGAAGGTGGTGACGTCGAAACTCGAGGAAGCGCTGAATAAAGTCGTCTGTGATAAGCTTCAAGAGGCTGTGAGCAAAGCCGTATCGGATAAGATGATGGAATCGGTGGCGAAAGCTGTGGCGCAAATTGAGAGTTCCATGTTGAAGGTTGCGTCTGAGAAATCCCTACCGATGAGGGGAATTAGCGATATCAAATATTCACCGCAAATTGCCGCGCTCATGGAAGATGTCGAGAGCACTGAATATACGGACTTGTCGAGTGCGTACGATGAGAATGCTAAAGAGCTACCCTCGTTCTTGACTCTGGTCGACCTGAGTCCGGATATCAGGCCCGAAGAAGTCGTTCCTACCATGTTCAACAAGAAGAAGGCGTCGAAAGTAAAGCCGGATAGTACGAAGGTTTCGGTTGGTAGAAAGGTGCCAGTAAGGTCGGTCAGAGCCAACTCAAAGATCGTCAAAACGCAAGCGAAGAAACTTTGAGCGTTTTTGTGGACGCGGCGATATCGACCTTTTGTGTTGTCACATTAGCAAAGTTTAATAAATAAAACGTGATTTCCGATAGGTGTCTTTTATAGTTAATACGTAGTTAATAAAATAGTCACTTTACTTAAATAAATAATTAAATTTTTACTGTTACGTCGTCGTGAATATGCCTCTTGCAACAGAGTGTGAAACGTTGACTACTTTATCGTCGTTGACGCGGTTTTCTCCCGGAAATCAAGAACTTAAGGATTCGGACCGCGGAAGTCTCCAATCTAAATAAATAAATACAGGATTTGTAACATACAATTCTTATTCTACAGCAAAATTTGATTAAAAGACAAACTTTATAAACAATTGGTTGTTTATTATAGAGCAATAATAAAGGGTTTCTTCACAAAAACTAATTATTTAGGTGTGCTTTCTATTTTCTGAAAAAGTTCCACACGTTTGAAGTGTTATTATTGAATCATAAAGTAAATATTTCCGCGAAATTCTTTGATGATACATCTAAATCTTATTTGTCTCCGAACTTTTTAAGAATGAATAGTGCATTTTTGACTAAACTGAGTGTAGTAAACTCCCGAAATTAAAAATTAAAACGCAAAATTTGTACTCTGACAACAAAAGTTAATTAATTATTCCAGTTTTTATGTAAAAATTGGAAAAGATTTTCAAGTGACATTCAAATTAAGACATGTAACCATAGATACCACGTCTTTGATATTCCACTCCAAATTGATACGTACAAATCAAATTAAAATAGGACTTTAATAATTTAGCTATAAGCTATAATAATTTTACTTAAAAAATATTTTTTATAATAATAAATTTATTTATAAAGTTGCATTACTTTTCCCGTTGTCAAATGAGTTGCTATGGACATGTTTTGTTTGACAATTATATTTACCATATCATGTTAAAAATAGATATTTATGAGTCTCACCGAATATTTTTTCTGCAAACGTATATAAATATACATAGCTATAAAAATCCGAAACTACACATGCATCATTTGATTATATTAACGCCGAACTGACATTTGATTAGTACATTAGCATGCTGCTAAACGAGATTCTTTAACTAGTGCTAAAATGTGGCTACTACATATTCGTAAGTACTCCGTGAGGTGATTTCAGGAATAACGCTGATAGTTTCATATTGAATGTCACAAAGTGACGGTTTTAATATTTGTCAAATAGTTTTAGCCACAGCCAAAGCCTAATCTTGTTAAATTTGTAGAGAAAATCTCTTTTATTCCATTTACAAAGTTTATAATGTTTTACATGTTTTAGAACAGGGTCCTGTACCATAAAACTACTTAACAACTTTTAATTTTACAATTTGCATTCTTTTGCAAAGTGTTGTTGGTTTTGTCTTTCATAAAATGTTATTTATTTTCATCTTGATAATGTCTATACAATAACTCAACGTTAATTTTCTCCAGTGATACAAGAAAGATGCCCTATATTTTCAATTTTAAACATTGTCTAATAAAATTAAATAATCAGAATGAAACATCTAATATATTATTAACAATCTAATATATTATATTTTTTAAATTAAGGAATCAAACATTTATTTTCTTGTTAATCATAGTCTGATAGACAAATATCCACAAAACATCGACAGACGAAAGATTTACTCACAATTTATGCCAGCCTTTGAGTAATTCCATCCTAAGTAGCGAAAAGCACTGGGCAGACGAACAATTCAAAAAAAAATCAAAATAAAAAGCGTCCTAAAGCACTGGAGGGCGCGCACGCGTTCGTTTTGAACGCGGAGATCGCTCTACCACGGTACTCACAGCCGATTCCACGCGTTGCGACCGATCTTCAGCACGCACATACGAAGATTAACCACGGCCCGAAAGCACAACACCGTTTATACGGAGACCACTGTACTGAACCCACTGTTTCCCAACTGGATCTCAAGACCCTACGGTTAGCCACTGGATCTACTGGCTGCTGCTTCTTCTTATTCTTCCTTCTTTCTCCTCCTACTCCTACACAGTACGAAGGATTTCACCACTATCGAAGAATACCCACCACTATCGAAGGATGCCCACCACTATCGAAGGATGCCCACCACTTTCGAAGGGTTGGTCGAAATGTTGCACTTGTCGATGGACCACCAGATGTGGCGAGACTGCGCCGATTTGACCGTTATTTAAAGATTGCAGAGGAGTGGATGATTTGGTTTGAGATACAGTTTGCGAGCTGTAATCGAATTTGGTTGTGCTAATGTTGTTAATGGGTTCGGTAAAGTGTATTGCTGGATGGTGTATCAAGGAAATGGTTGATTGTGAAGGCCGTGTTGGTGTTAATTGTCGTTGATCTGGTTGATGTATCTTTCTGGAGTTTTTGATTTTGATATAAAGGCACTGACACCTAAATCAGCAGCAAGCCTTTTTTGGGCTTTATATAAGCTGAGCTACAGAATGCGAGCGTTATTCTGGTTACTCTTCATTTGGGAATAAGTCTGTAGTCTGTACTAAATATTACAGTGGAGTAAAATAATCTAATGAGTCTACCATAATCTTTTATTGTGGTTTTCGACTAAACTATGTCTGGATTATATAATCAAAGTCCCATGATTATAATCCAAACATAATAAAATATTATAATGATTCGCAAGATTATCTAATTTGAACGCACACTTTACTGAAACTAAGGTACTATTTGATTATATCAAACTTTGTAGTTTTTTTAAATCAACATTCGATTTTATTAAGTCAAGTACTAAATTGTCAAAGAGTAAAGGAAGATCTTTTTACTTAACAAGAACGTAGAGTTCTTGAAACAAAATGGCCATTTTTTTTGTAAATATTATGTTATCGAATTTAGGTTAACTAAAGTACATACAAATACGAGAGTTATGAATTTATTATTTTTTAATTTCAATGCAGGATGAGCTGATATCAGTTTGATCAAAATTTATTAAATCACCACAACGTATTCAGAGGAACTGACAACACATATTTCTGCTGAAATCTTTTTTTTTGTACTTTTCTTCCAGGGTACTAGTCGAAAATTAAAAATTACGTTTGTTTTAAAATGTGTAAAAGTTGTGTTTTGCTGTATAGGAAAGTTGGAAATTTGTTCCTTTGTGTTGTTAAGGTTTGATTGAGAATTTCGTACGAACGTTTTAATTGCCAAGCATCATACAACACGCGCCACAATTCAACTGTCCTAATGAGGATACATGCCCACCAGGAAAATGGACAAAGGAAACTCTTCCGCCAGATAAACGGTTAGAGCAAAATCTACCATACAAAATTTGATTCAAATGATACACACGGAGTTTAGCAAATTGTATGCTTCCTATTATAACATTATCATACCTTATAGTTTTTCTAAACTGTCATAGTTTATAATTTCTTCAATAAATACTCCCAATTAAAACAAATGACTATTTACGGTATAAACATAGATCAAAATACATCTATGCCTTTCTAATATCGGGTCATTGGCTTAATTTTATTCTTGTTTATGTCGGTCGTGCAAAATTCACGACCCGATCCAAATTTAGTTGCCATAAACCTCAGAGGCTGTGCTTACGCGAAAAACTACTGCAACTAACAGACGTGCATGCTGCTTCCTTAGTAGTAACTAGTAATATTCATCGTACGGAAAGATAAAAATAAGTTACGGATTCCAGGTAATTCCACGCGATAAATTGGTGCAGAATGCCAACTATCAAAGTCAAGGAAGTTTAAAACGTTTGCATAGGCAATAACTTTCGATTCTACACGTATTTCAAAACTAAAATTAAATTATGGAACAGTAAACTACAACTACACACACTGAAAAATTGAATTAAACGAATTTCTATGAGTTGTGTAAATGATATCCTATAAAATCGTCGATTTTTACCAAAACGATTGCTTAAGGAACCAATAGATGTTCTTTAACCTTAGTCGTATCTGTTTCTATTACATAACACCACCGGGCCAGTATCCATAAAAAACGGACATCAAAGAAAGCACAAATTTTCGGAATTCGGCCAACATAAAATAGAAAAAACATCTGCAAGTAAACGAAACGTTTCTTACATATCCAATGCCATTTCTGTTCCGAGTTCTGCTGTGGACTGTATCGTAAAAACCCAAAAATACGAACGCCTAAACAATATCGCCAGCGAGTCAGATTAATTGCTAATCTTTCGTTTTCCTGCTATGCGAACGTTAAAAATAGACGATGTAGTATGTAATATGTATGTATATGTATGTATACGCATAGTTTAGCCTCGCAATGTAATATTTACATACTTCACATCTTGTTACTTCATACCTGTCGTGAATGAGCTAAAAATACTTTCAGAATTTTGCCTAATATCTTTGTTTTGGTCGACTGATCTAATTCCTTTCAATCGCATTATTGTAGATCTGGTATTCATGTTGGTACTATTTTGACTATTTTATGTCACTTAGGCTCGGTATTGTAAAGGATTAATTTGATCTGATTTGTGTAAAAGTCATGACTTTTTTACTGTTGCTCGAACAAAGCTAATACCATAGTCTAATACATACCTTTTCGATGTCTTTCTTGACAGTATCATACAATAATTTGTTGTACACATCTTATCTATCCAGATGCAACATTTTTATTATGGTTTTCGATCACATCGTTCACACATTTTTATATGTTACTGTGTAAATTTAAGCACATTATTTTTTTTATTAACCGTGATAATTTTTACATGTTCTCTGTTCTTTTCTTCCATTTTCGCACAACGCAGTACAACTCGCACAAAATCAAGAATTCGACTAAAGATATGTTACAACCGAAGTCATGTATTTTCCATTGACTGAGAGATCAAAAAAACACCAGCACGATACAACTTATTTAGAAAAAACTCACCCATAATCTGCACTCAAATCCGACGATATATGTCGTAATATTGCTCAAAATCACTTAAAAAGTCGACCAGTCACATTTCAACAACACTACCGTTCAAATTGCACGCGATAATTAGTGGAATTTGTCTTTGGAAAAGTAAAGAAGATCACGAAAATATCTTCCGCTCACTACATGTGGACAACGAGCCAAGATGGCGCCGAACAACCAGTCGAGTTGTTGACGCGTTGCTAGGTTACCTCAAGCCAGTCACTTAACATGCGTATAATAAACTGCACATGTGTACCTAATACATTGAGATAAAGATGTGTTAAAATTTGATGGTAATCTTTACTTCCGACTAGTATCCTAGGGGTCAGGGTATTAGGGGGAAATTTCGGCAAAAATACTTGTTTTGAGTCCCCTGAATTCATTGCAATGATTTCCGGAAAATGTCTCGCATATTTCCCCTGAAATCTCGAAATCCTGAAGTCCTATAATATACTATTATGTATAAATTTGTCTGTTATATCTCTTATGACGAAATGTGAAAAACCCGACCTCTGTTAATTATTTAGTTGAAATCATTTGGCAAATTTGATAAGCCAGTAAATTGGTTCTGTGAATGAATTTTAACGGCCACACTTCCGTAATCCTGTAGTTTGTAAAAGCGGAAGCACAGACAGGATGGTGTTATCTGCTTCCCACTCCTACATGGATTCTGATAATCTGGTTATTACACATGTTCCTATTTTACAGGTCAAATAGAATCGCGACAAGCCTTTGCTCTACTTTTCTCTATATCACATTTTGTGAATATTTAGAGGTCACTCTAAAGACAGATTTATTTATAAAAATGTGCGCATTGTATCTACCATAATTATTTCTATTGTACAGAAGTTCTATTCACCTCAACGAACGTCTCCGCTCTGGTGGTGAAAGTATGAACTAAGTTTCATCGGGATAACTTGAAAATTGAAAATTTTTATGCCGTAGTATAGAACGTTGAGTATAATTTTGCTGGTATTTAAATCAAAAGATGAAAAACGACCAAAAAGACGCAGCAGAAGTTAAGATCTATTATTGCGTTTCACAATGCAATTCGTATCACAGCGAGGGCTTGTCATTTCAGAAGTTTCTTAGAGGGAAAGATTACACAGTGAATGGACATTGTAAACTATAACAAAAGATTTATTCTTCTTCATATGTAATAAGTATAAACTTATAAATAAAACAATGTCATATACGTGATGAAATAGTGTTTACAAAAATATGTATATCATATAGCTTATATTTACTTTAGTTGTAAAATTTATCTTATAAACTCGACACACAGGATTGAGCTTGAGTTCTACAAATAAGGTACAAATAACAACCCATCAAATCAAAAATAAGAGAAAAATAAGAACATGAAAATGTAAATACATATAAGTACATATAAAAAGAAATTTGAAGGTTGCACAGCAATTTCCTTCAAACATTTCTTAACACGACCTAAAAAAAGCCATATCAAATACATCAGATTACAATATATTTATTTCCAGCTACTGCGGGTTGTTTATAAAATCGGTTCTTGCGTCTTAGCACTGGTTTAGATGATCTTTGTTTTTTTTTGTGACTTTTCCACCTAAAGCTCGGAACAAATGATGAAAAACTAGTCATTAAACAAGACTATATAGATGTCAATCTCATTACATGCAGCAAAATGGTTTTGTACAAAAACATATACAGGGTCACATAAAAACAAGCCTCAAAAATGTAGGTATGTACATATGTATGGACGTGTGGGTCGGCCTGAAATTTGGTATACGTATTTAAAATTACCGGGGGACGAACTGGATTGTTTTTGGTGACAATCTGACAACCGTAAGTGGCAAATGTTACATGCGTTTTCTTTGGGATTCATCCAATTTTGACCAAACTGACATCATCTCATCCTGCAGTGATTTTAAATATGTATATAAATTTACAGATCAATGGGATGAGCGGTTCATGCGCTATAAGGGTTTTTATCGATTGTTTTGTGACGTATTGGAAAACTGACGGCATCATACCGCGTTAGCCCACACGTTATTGTTTGAATTATATCGCCCGGCCCGCGATTGAAGAATAAATAAACAAGAAGTAGAGAAATAAACCTGGTAGGCAAACACACGGATACGTTACAGTATATTATAGTTATTTGGGAGGCGACTTGTATTGTTATAATCCCGATATAGTATTATTTTTATCTTGCGGACATTCATTTTTGCTGTTTCACCCTCTATTGTCTATACGTTTAGCGAGTTTATAAATGTGTAAACGATGGGTCAATGTAGATATTTTCCTTTCCATAACACACTAGCGTAATTTTTGGTCAGTAGTTTATCTACGGTTTTGCTACCACATCTAGGCTTTTTGTTTAGGTGCAACTGAAAATTCAGCCAATCCATATTAATTGAGTTAACTTCAAATTCACTACAACACTACTTTGCAGGAAAAATACGATAAACACTGTGTCCTATGGACAAGCAAAGAAACTGATGGTGTTTTATGATGCTGTGATGGATGGAAGCGGTGCAAATTATGCCAAAATTTTAATAAATAGAATTAAATACAAGAGGTTTTAAAACTAAAATTTATAATTTATTTATATTCAAATACTTATACATACATACATACAAACTTATACATACTTACACACTATTTAATTTCTTCTATCTAGCAAAACAGAATTTCCTGTAAAAAATTATTATTTGCAATCGTAACAGAAAAGTATGTTACTTCCTTTGAATCATTTTTAAAAATTGTAAGCAATCCTAGGCACTGCTCAGTTGATTTCCAACAACTTTGTGATATTTTTCCTTTTTCTGTTTTGTTGTTACTCTTCTTTTTTTGGGTTCTTTCGAGCAGCATTCCTGTCTGTAATCATATAAGGAGCACAGGTTCAATTTGCTTTGGAAATATAAGCTTGTGCTGCAATTAGTTGCAAAAAATAAAGCCACTTACCCTTTTAAATGTTTAGAACCTTTGCAGAAAACTATAATAACCTCACACATCAGCACATAATTCTAACACTTCATTTACAGTACATGGCTGCCTACCACTATTAACAAATAAGCAAGCTAGCAGCATGTAAATATATGGTGTTATAGATGTTTCAAACCAAGGAGAGCACAGTTGTGTATGCAACCAAATATACGCGGGTCAATTGTAAACCATACACTAGGTATAATTGGTTGCATATGTCACTGTTCTACTTAGTTTAAGAAATTTCTATAAAATAAATAACAACCTCATTATATATTGCAAAATAGTATTAACAAAAAATATTTTTCTTATTTATCTTTTTTATCTAATTTATCTTATAAATTACGTATCATCTGTACTGCACATCTTTCTGGTTCCTGGAAAAAAAAAAACAAATCAAGTCGTAACAATTAAATTAAAAATGTATAATAAAAATTATATCTTCGCACCTTTAGAACTATTACCTGCTGGCGTCATGTATTCCACAATAAACGGCTTGGGTTCTGGAAATGATAAATAAAAAGTGAAATATGTAAGAAATACAAATGAATAATATTTTCACTTACTGAAGAAATCAACAGGATGCGACGATAAGCGGCTAGAACTTCTCACTGACCGAGTATCTGGCAATGATAGGCGTGATCTTTTCTTGGACACTTTCTTCGACGGACCTAAAGCAAGCCATATTATTATTATTATATCCAATACAGTTCGATTTAAGTCTACAGTAAAATTATATTTTACCTTCATCCTGTGTGGATAGTTCTTCATAAGATCGGTTCTTCCGTGCGAGTGCTGGTGTGGATTTATGTCTTTTAGGAAATGAGTCTTTTCTAGACAGCTTTTCCTTTTTTGAGATTATCTCATCTAAATCGGAATAAATAACAGACATTAATAATTGTCTTAATGAGAAAGAGTCAACAATAAATTTCATCTCAACGTTTGTCTACTAAAATCTGTAGAGATGTTTCTAACCAAGGAGAGCACAGTTATGTATGCAACCAAATATACGCGGGTCAATTATAAACCATACACTGGGTATAATTGTTTGCATACATCACTGTGCTCTACTTAGTTTAAAACTACTCTAACACTCCATATAACAATTCATGTTATATGGCAAAGTTATATAAAGTGGCTTGTTGGTTTTGTCCGCATAGTTTAAAAATAGACTATAGCATGTAAGTAGGAACAAAAATTATTTATTTATTAGTGTTCTAAGGAGTACAACACTAGAATATTATATACCTTCGGTAGACTTCCGGGCCTTATTTGATTCAGTAATATCGTCGTCCTCATCACTGGTAACTAAACTGACAGACTCAATTGGTTCTTTCTTGACTACTGTACAAAAACAAATAACGTCAATAACTACAACAATAAAAAATTAGCAAAAAAATGCATGTTGCAGACACACAACTTTTCCCAGCATATTGACAACAAACACACTATGTTCAAAAAAAAAAAAACCTTTAGCACGCCATGGGAACTATTGCAGATCGACAACACCGACATTCGACAGTTAAACTTTAAGGGCCTTTTTGCCTTATGTTATTCTGCAAGTTTTTGATATTGATATTTTTGTTGTTTTTTTTTGACTACTAAAAATAAACAAGTTAAACGTAAACAAAGCATTGGGATTAAGTAAATAGGATACTCATAAAAGCAATACAAAATCAGAAGTCACTCTGTTTTTTGGATAATTAAACATATTTCTTTGGTACAAGATACCAAAATCTACGGAATAAAACAAAATTTGCTTAATATCTAAAAATATGTTCTTGACAGTAATATGACAGTAAATATTTGCTATAACCACAAATACTGTTCTCTCCATCCGTACTGCAATAGTGCGAATTGCAACTGTAGAAAATGAGAGAGTTGTTTGTCTTTATTTCCGTCGCTCACTGCTAATAATACATTGTAAATTTATTGAGATTAATAAATGTGTATTGTATTGTACTGTGTTGTATGAACAACCTCAGAATTTTAAGAGTGTAAAATTTTAACACCTTGCTTAACAAAATTTGTTATCATACCTGTTTCATTATGTTCTACAGTGCGTTCCTCCACCTTTACTCGATGAACTGTTTCTTCCTGCACCATCAAGCTACGCCCTGAGTGTGACATTTTTAATTTATCTGAAAAATAAAGCAAAATATCTGGTATCAGTTATAATCATCCCCAGACAAGTTAAAAATTTAAAATAACTTGTGCAAAATATACCCATAAATCACACCCACAAATATCAATTCTATTACAACAACAAAATAATTATTAGTAGAAATAATTTGTAGAAAACGTTGTATAGGTGACAAGTTCCAAAGGGGTTTTAAAACGGAAATAAACAACAAAAAATGTGGATTATTTTATACATCTAAACCTTAAAATATTTGAACGTGCTAAATTTCACGTTATAACTAACAGAATTGCAAATGAAGTGAGTTTTGATTATAAGTTTGATATTAGAATATCTCCTCTAACACTTTTGAAGATCAATCAACACAAACAACACCCGATCCCACATTTTCCACCGGGATCTGTGTTGATATTCCATAACACAAGTTGTCATAACGTTATCACTACGTAATGCGTTAGTTACCCTCTTAATGGCTGTTTTTATAACTTTACATGCCTGTTAGCTCTATAACACAATTTTCTAACGCCTATTGTAGATGCAGTTTATAGAATAACACCTGACACAAAATGTAAACAACATATTATATAACAACACTCACACTGGGTTACGTTTGAGATTTCATTCATTTTACTATTTACTGGTAAAAGTTTGAAAACAGCAAAGAATTTCTTTTCGACTATTAAACACTATGCAGTATTCAAAACAAAAATTAGAAACAGGTCTTTTAACATAAAAAGTAAATAATAAGTTATTAAAACAAATCACAGAAATATGTTTTCAGATATGAATAAGATAACGGTATGGCTTACCTTGTCTTTTGTTCTTCTGAATGAGTGGATGTAAATCTTCCCCTTCCATGTCATCACTGAGACAATGAACATGGTCTACATGCTCTGCATCGTGTTCTGCACACAAATAATAACATTTAAACATACATTAAGGCACTAAAGACACTAAGACATAAAAAAAGCAACATTTACAAGCATAACAAAGAACAAAGCGTGTTGTAAAGCCATTAAACGTAACAAAACTCATACATTGCACACACAAGAAAAACATTACCAATCATAAAGTAGGAAATGCAAAACGTACCATTATTAAGGCTTTGATTAACAACTGCAGTTGTGTTCTTTTCCTTATTCGAGATGCTGTGACTTTTTCTCGACTTCTTTTTCAGCGTAGATTGTATTGGATTCACTAAAAATAAAGTACAAGATAACATAAGTATATTTCTATATATAATTAGATGCAAAGCGCTTCTTGATTGATACCAAAGTGCAATTTAAGGATTTCATGGTTAATTTTTTGCTTTAAAATAGAAATCGCTCTTTTGCTAGTCATCCATATTTTTACCCTCTGACATAGGACTATTGACACTTTCTAATAAAAGAAAAAATCAAAATTTACCTTTTCTTTGTTTTAATTTATATAACCTACCATTTCCTGCCTTGTTCTTTTTCCTCTTAGTGTCAGGGGTGACATTAGAAGAATGATGTTTACGTTTTCTTGCCTCTGCTTTTGTAGGTACGTCTTGATGTACATATATCCTATAAATTGGTTGTGTTTCTGAAAACAAAAAAAAAAAACAAATCTGTCTATAATAAATTTACATTTACGACCTAACTTTAATACTCACGGAAGTAACCGGCTGCATGGGAGCTAAGCCGTCCAGATCTTCTTCTGTTCTGACCTAAAGAGAAACTTAATAATTTTACAATAACAGTTTTAAAATCTGATGACTCACCATTATCATTGTCGCCATCAGGGGCAAGAGATCTTCGTTTTCCTAAAATGATTTCTTATTTAAATGATTTAGATGAAACTGAGTAGCACAAACGAAAAATAAATTTCCAAACAGTTATTTGTCGACGATATGCCTTCAACAAAGAACGCTTTTTCAGGTATCATGAAGCAACTACTGTATAACAAACTAATTTAGTGTTATGTGTTATAATTATAATCTCCTATATTAATACTATATCCAGTATATACTAACTTTCGTATTTAGTTTGACGGCTAGAAGCCTCATCAGAAGCAATGTCCATTCTATCGTTGCTCTTGTCTTGGTGTCTTTCAGGCATTATATTATTATTCTGGTGTGCATCTTCTGCAAAGATAATTTCATAACGTAATTAATTATCTGCAAATGTAACATTCAAATTAAAAATACAGTGTCTTCCACAAAACTAGTCTGTTTAGTTTAGTATTTTCTGAGGGCAAAAGGAAATAAAGTTTATGTATATTTATAATTGTCTGAAGGCAGTTAAATTCAAAACGCTTACAAGGCAAAGAGACATTCATAAGGACAATAGACGAAGAAAGGAGAACTTCCGGAAAGATCTCAAAAGGCTTAAGGTGGCTCAATCTGAAACCTGCTATATGGGCACAAAATATATGTACCTTCTACCTGTGGAAGTAACAACTTTACACTCAGGACATTTCAAGAGGAAAATAAGGAAAATTCTTTCTTCAAACCCTGTATATAAACTGGAATGTGGACATAGTGACTTGTCTATATTACATTGTAAATATATTGAGATCAATAAATGTGTATTACATTGTAGGTACTACATTGTATGAATAAGCTCTGAATTTTGACAATGTAAAATTCAGTAATATCGTCGTCCTCATCACTGGTAACTGAACTGACAGACTCAATTGGTTCTTTCTTGACTACTGTACAAAGTCAATAACTACAACAATAAAAAAATTAGCAAAAAAAATGCATTTTGCAGACACACAACTTTTCCCAGCATATTGACAACAAACACAGTATGTTCAATAAAAAAAACCTTTAGCAAGCCATGGGAACTATTGCAGGTTGACAACACCGACATTCGACAGTTAAACTTTAAGGGCCTTTTTGCCTTATGTTATTCTGCAAGTTTTAAAGGTTAGAGTTGACCAGTTTTTTGATATTTTTGTTGTTTTTTTTTACCCCTAAAAATAAACAAGCTAAATGTAAATAAAGCATTGGGATTAAGTAAACAGGATACTCATAAAAGCAATAGAAAATCAGAAGTCACTCTGTTTTTTGGATGATTAAACATATTTCTTTGGTACAAGATACCAAAATCTACGGAATAAAACAAAATTTGCTTAATATCTAAAAATATGTTCTTGACAGTAATATGACAGTAAATATTTGCTATAACCACAAATACTGTTCTTTCCATCCGTACTGCAATAGTGCGAATTGCAACTGTAGAAAATGAGAGAGTTGTTTGTCTTTATTTCCGCCGCTCACTGCTAATAATACATTGTAAATATATTAAGATTAATAAATGTGTATTGCATTGTACTGTGTTGTATGAACAACCTCAGAATTTTAACAGTGTAAAATTTTAACACCCTGCTTACAAAAATTGTTATCATACCGGTTTCATTATGTTCTGCAGCACGTTCCTCCACCTTTACTCGATGAACTGTTTCTTCCTGTATCATCAAGCTACGCCTTGAGTGAGACATTTTTAATTTATCTGAAAAATAAAGAAAAATATCTGCGATCAGTTACAATCATCTCCAGACAAGTTAAAAATTTCAAATAACTTATGCAAATGATATCCCCATAAATTACACCCACAAATATCAATTCTATTACAACAACAAAATAAACAACAATAAAATTATTAGTAGAAATGATTTGTAGAAAGCATTGCATAAGTGACTCGTTCCAAAGGGGTTTTAAAAACAGAAATAAACAACAAAAATGTGGATTATTTTATACATCTAAACCTTAAAATATTTGAAATTGCTAAATTTCACATTATAACTAACAGAATTGCAAATGAAGTGATTTTTGATAATAAGTTTGAGGTTAGAATTTCTCCTCTAACACTTTTGAAGAACAATCAACACAAACAACAACTGATTCCAAATTTTCCACTGGGATCTGTGTTGATATTCCATAACGCAAGTTGTCGTAATGTTATCACTACGAAATGTGTTAGTTACCCTCTTCAAGGCGGTTTTTATAACTTTACATGCCTGTTATGTCAAGACAACTTTCTAACACCTATTGTAGATGCAGTTAATACGATAACAGCTGACACAAAAAGTAAACAACATATTATATAACCACACCCATACTGGGATGCGTTTGAGATTTCATTCATTTTATTATTTACTAGTAAAAGTTTGAAAACTGCAAAGAATTTTTTTTTGTTTCGATTATTAATCACTATGGATATCGAATTCTGCAGTATACAATTTTGAATGCATGATACATTTTATGACTCTACCAAATACAGCGCACAATACTGGCAAAATAATAGAAAAGCAATGTTTAAAGACGAAATATAATGCTTTAATAATGTAAAGTTGTTACATTTAAAATAATATCTTTATAAGTAGCTCTTTTTAAGTTGACACAATGGTTATTATAACTTCTTGTACATGTTCTTTCTTCCACTATACCAGCTATACCACAATACCTGCTTTGAAATGTAATAATACAATCTTCCTAAGTTTGCGTCGTATTTTCGGCTGTATAATGCAATGAATGATCTTTAGAGCGTCCACAAGCGAAATCCGTCCCTTGTTTTGCCTGAGATACTTCAGAAAGTGGTCCTCTATGCCCGCCCAATCTCCGCAGATCAGACTGTCGTCGATAAATGTTTTCAGGTTGTCGTCGCATTCCGATTCCTCCGAGCAGTCCGACTCATCGGGAAATAGCTTTACACGGCATATCAATCTGTCAAGCAGTTCTTCATCAGAAGAAGAATCGTAGCCGTTATCGTTTACTCCGTTGTTGGTTGTAGTTTTGTCTTTTTTTTCGGAGGGGAATAGTCTTTGGAACAATTCCATAGCCAAGTCGACGTTTCCTGATTTTTGGGCGGTTGTCGTTTCTTTCGGTGATTTGATGGATTGGTTGGCCATGTGTAATTTATGGAGTTTGATGATTTCTAAAAAACAAACATTGTTTTTTTTTCTCAAATTATTAATTTTAATGTAAAAAAAACATTATTAAACCCAAAACAACACAAAAATTAGAGCAAATATTCATATTGTTCTCCTCCAGCCATTTGGCATTGACCGATACGAGTTAAAACACTTTGTATAGCTATACACTGCACTCCAAACTGTCAATTTGCTCCTCTTCTGCCCTAATTCTTTCCTGCAGAGAACAATTTGAACATTTGCGCTAATTTTTGTGTTTTTTTGGATTCAATAATAACAATACAATAATAAAATGTCAAAAATGTTTATTGATGTTATTGTAATAAATAAAGTTGTAAAAAAAAATAAAATCGTCATTTCTATGTATATAGGACACAGCAGACACAGAAATACTATGCAACGGAAATAACTCATCAATACCATCGCTATATGAGTGTTAAAGTGAATATTTATCTAACGGTTTTGGTGAAAACCGACAAAAATCTAAAATATTTATGAAAGTTTTCCAAAACGACTCACAAGTTAAAATAAAATTATGCTAGTACTTACATCTTGCAACCACATCTTAACAAATACCCAATTATCTCTAAAACAACACGGACTGCTTTTGAAAGTATTAGTAAAGTTAAGCAAAGCACCAGGGAACCAGTTAGACCTACGGTATTGAAATAATAGTCTACAATAAATACTTCATACTACACAATAAGGCATCTCCCGTTTCTGTTGATAAATCATATATCATAAATCATCATTCACTATTTATCACAAAACTATGTATGAAAAACTAGTATGAAAAACTAATATAAAAAGCGATGACCGTATTGTAATATTAACTGCTATAGATATGAAATGGTAAAATAAACCTACCTCTAATATGAAACCTTCCCACCAAATTTCACACACGGTTTTTTGGTAACCGTTTTTTTTTTTACATCACCAACTCTTCTACGCACAAAAATTTAAAAGTTGAATCGTAAACATAACCCCAAAAAGCCGACAACCTCTCAACCTCAATAAAAAGTCAGACGAGCACATGCATAAACTAACTAGACTTATTTGCTGTTCCACTTACGTTTAAAACTAATTTATAGCTATCATTAGCTAAAGTATTTCTGCAGATACTGGAAAACCGAAGACATCGCGCTTGCAAAATTTCAAACAAAACCGAGCAATCCAGAATTTTTTTACCCACCAAGCGTCAGTAACTAGTGACGCCACCTAGAATTCAACGGGTTTTCACAACCATAATAAAATCCGTTAGATGGCGCTACAACAAAAAGTTTTAAAAAGTTTGAGAACTTATCAAATATATAAATACGAATTCAATAATTAAACAGTTATTATGACGTTTATAATTGGGTAAAAACGCTAATATAAACTAAGTAATCACAACTCATAGAAATTAAATGATCTTTTAATTACACAAAAGACATGAAGCGCTCTAATGTGCTAATCTCTAACACATTAGAGGACAATAATAAGCATTATATTTATACAGTTTTTAAGTACATACGCATTTTAAGAATAATACCTTTGGTACCTGTTTTCTATTACCTGCTGAATCGTTAAAAAGAAATCACAAAAGACAAACATAACGGGAATGGGGACGTAACCTATAAAATGAGAAATATTGGCGGGAAAGGTGTCAGTGTGTAGGGTGCGTAGTCAGCTGTTTCGTCTGCGATTTCTTTTGTTTTATGTATTGTGCTTTTGTTTTATAACGTCACCACTCTTATTCAGCGAAATAATTATAAGTTTTATTCAGGATCTTCGACGTTTTAGTGATTTTAAAGTGTTTTTGTGAGTGTTTTTACGATGTCTTTGCAAAATCCTGATGTCCTCACCCCCTCAAGGTGTACAAGATCAAGAAGGAAAACAATCGACGTAGAAATCGTTGAAAATATTACGCCAAGGCAGTCGTCAACTAGGAAGAAACGAATTAAGGAAGTTTGTAGTGAGGTTAAGAGAGAAAAAGTTCAAGAGAAGACGCCTCGCAAGCAGAAATCTAGTACGACGGAACAAGATTTGCAGCTACAGAGCCCCGTTACTCCCCCGAAACAGGCTAGGACATACGAAAACTTTCTAAAATCACCCACAACTCCGTCAACTTTGCTAAATCGTTTAACTCTGAACTCACCGAATACAATTATCGAAAAGAAGGATGAAGAGAATTGTTTTACACCAAAATCTTTATTCGAAAACAAGACAATTTACCAAAGTGCACGTAAAGCTTTACACAGCACTGTTCCGACCACAATGCCGGGACGGGAGAAAGAATTGGGCGAATTAAGAGCTTTTATTACGGAGAATTTAGAAGAAGAGAAGTCGGGTACGATGTATATAAGCGGACCACCTGGGACTGGAAAAACAGCAGCTCTAACGACTATTCTTCACGATCCAAAGGTATTTTTAATTTGTTTTTTAATTTTGTATTTTGTTTAATGATTGTGGAATTTTTAGTTTTCCGGACGTTTCCAAAAAGTGTATGTTAACTGCACTAGTATTAAGTCGTCAGGGGCTATCTTTGCGAGGATTGTCGATGAACTCAATATAAGGGCTCATGGTAGATCGGAGAAGGATAATATGTTGGCCATCGAGAATTATTTGAAGAAAAGTCATAAGATGATGTAAGTATAACGTCTATAGATATAGATGTTTCAATCCAAGGAGAGCACAGTTGTGTATGCAACCAAATATACGCGGGTCAATTATAAACCATATACTGGGTATAATTGGTTGCATATGTCACTGTGCTCTACTTAGTTGTTGTAATAAGAAAGGTTAATTTTACTTAATAAAGAATTTATTAAGTTTCTTGTTTATTTTTTTTTTATTCCAATATTATATTTAACTCTATTCATTTCAGATTTCTCGTCTTAGACGAAATCGACCAACTCGAGAGCAAAAACCAGTCAATATTATACACGATTTTCGAATGGCCAGCAAAACCAAACTCCAGAACAATCCTAGTAGGTATAGCAAACGCTTTAGACCTGACAGACCGCACGTTACCGCGATTACAAGTACGCTGTGACCTAAAACCAAAACTAATGCATTTCGCCCCATACTCAAAGCAACAAATCATCCACATATTCACCGAACGCCTCAAAGAAGCCGGAGTCCTAGAAGTCTTCACCCCGGTAGCTCTTCAGATGCTAGCGGGAAAAGTTGCGTCTATTTCCGGAGATTTACGACGGGCTTTAGACATAGGCAGGCGAGTGATCGAATTAGTCGAACAGGATAAAAAAACCGATGTTTTGAAATCTTTAGAGAATTTTGAGGAAAAAAAATCGGCGGTTGAGTTAAAGCAGGTTGTTAACGTGTTGAATAACGTTTACGGGACTAGTAATAATTTGAAGGAGGATGATGCGGATGATACGTTTCCGTTACAACAGAAGATTATTCTTTGTACGTTGTTGTTGATCTTGCAGAAGGCGAGGAATAAAGATGTGACTATTGGAAGGTTGCATGAGATTTATAGGAAGGTTTGCGCGAAAAGGAATATTTCTGCGGTCGATCAGTCGGAGTTTGTGGGGTTGTGTTCGTTGATCGAGACGAGGGGGATTATCCGGGTCGCCGGTAAGAAAGAGGTGAGGATGCATAAGGTGAATTTGCAGTGGGACCGCGAAGAAGTTACGTCGGTACTGAACGATAAGCAGCTGCTGTCTGCGATCTTACAGGATGACCAGTGTTTAGGAAAATTGTGATCTTGGATAATTTGTAATGATGTGTTGATAAGCGAAATAAATTATTTATTTTGAATGGAATTTGTTGGTTATTTTTTTGTTTTGGTTTTGATGACGAATATGGAGGAATATTATTATATTGCCTTATGTCTACTGTTAATTTTTCTTATTGATGGTGGAAAAGGTCCACAGAACTTTCATAATACAAAATCCGCCTGAAAGGGGGGAATGTAGATGTCGCTTTTTACCTCGAATTGTTTAATTCAAATTTCTAGAGTAGTTTCAAACTAAGAAGAGCACAGTTGTATATGCAACCAATCATACCCAGTGTATGGTTTATAAACTGCCTGTGTATATTTGGTTGCATATACAACTGTGCTCTTCTTAGTTTGAAACATCTATACCACCAGAGCGGGACTCTTGCTCGTTGAGGCCAATAGCCAATGAAATGCGTCATTCGCCTAAACAAGCGAATGTAGATGGCGAGAACAGCCACAGGTCGTAACAGAAGAGTAAGTTGTATTACCGACCAATGCATGTCCAGCCGGTAAACCGTCACAGCGCCAACAGATGGCGCCAGGAACTCATAAACGATTATAGAGAAGGGGAAGATGCACTAACACACTAATGGACAGTATTTGTTAAATTCAATATATTTTTCAAATTATGGATACAAATTTTGATATTGATCAATTGATCATCAATTTGCTTTAGAGTATAGTTTGCGGTGTTTACAGTTTACAGCATATTTAAATTTTTAAATTATATTCGCGCTTAAAATGATTTTTTACAGCATTTTCTGGTTGTCCAGTTAATTATTGGTAGGGTTACCAGATCTCCGGCATTGGGCCGGAGTCTGCGGCATTTGAGGTCCATCTCAGGCCTCCGGCAGGCATTTGAACATCTCCGGCAAAACCAATTTTCGAGCGACAATAAAGAGAGCAGATGCAAAACAATACACTGATATCGACATTTATGTTTGGAACCTACCTCTGCCATATTTTGCACAACTGCGCTCACCATGCCAATACATTACTAAAATATGATTTAGAAGTATTAATATTGGTTTAAGGAGAGTTTTCAATTTCTTAAAAAAAGATTGCCCTATGAAAATCCTTTTTTGATGAATTTGTGGCATTTAAATAAATGCTACGCCTTGACCGAACTAGGTGGCTGTCTTTACACAGTTATTATGGCCGTGTAGTTCTTTGTTTAGCTCCAATTAAATATTTATTGCAAACCAAGCAGACGAGGCCAGTAATGTTGATTCCAACATCACTGCACAAGTTTTTTAATGTTATATTTTATATGATTGTAGTATGTATTTATGTATATGCTTTGTTGTTTTTATCCTTAAACGCTATTAAGAAGAAAATGTTTATTTGGAATTGTTTTATGAATGATAAAACCCAACCCAACTCAACCCCTGCCTCCGGCCAAATCTCCGGCATTTCAGTCGAAGGCATCTGGTAACCCTAATTATTGGGCATCTACAAAATATTTATGTGCCCGAGGTAATATCTGTATTACTTACGTTTTACTTATTATTACGTTTCTTTCGCAAATACACAATCCCAATTATGATTTTATGAGTTATATGGCTTCATATTCCCGACGGAGGAGCTCGATTAATTTTTGAAGGAAGACGTTGTGGCTAAGACCCCCCAACTGGATTACTGTCAAATTCGCAACGTTTTCCTTCGAGACGCTTATCTGGGATAAAGCTTAATTGATTTCACGGTTCATCTCCAAACTACCACACCGGCTAACTAAAGCATTATTTCACGTGGGGGGCAATAAAACTAATTTGTTTTTATGTTATTTTATACAGGATGTGCACCAGTTTACAACAGCAATTTTAAGGGGTAATGTCACTTGGGAAACAAAAATATCCGGGGTGATCCCCATCCAATTTTCCGATTGAATTTTTGACACAAGTGTCTAAACATTTTTACTATTATTCAATTTCGTGAAGCCACAGCCACTCTGGATCCCAACGTACGTGAATCATTGAATACCACATGTCATTCAGTGGTATTGAGGTTTGTCAAAATCTGACAATTCGCCACACAGCGACGAAGGATGTGGATTCTGTCAAACTGTAAAAAAGTTTGTATGAATTCCAGACCTTAATACTTGTTTATTTTATACTTCTTGTACAAGATCTTGCATATATTTTTTGTTTTATAAAGAAGTGATACAACTGCGGTTATCTACCTTGGTTATCCAGCGCGGGACGACAATTTACCATAGCATCGGAGAAGCGTTAAGAGCAGCAGTGTCCAATTACCGCTCGTCCGTGAATTTTGGGACTGTAGCCAGTGTGTAGCTGCATGGTGCATCGTTAGCGATGCTTCAGAAGTTGCAGAAAATGCCGCCCTCGAACACTTTGAAGTTTGGATAATTGCGATTCGCGGGAAACTGGACAAACTGTGTCGGGCGAAACGGGGGCAGGCCGCAGTTCATTTTTCACACCACTGTCCACGCTTTGTGTCCTCTCTGCTCGTTAGGTTCGATTGAAAGGATGCCGGACGACGTACTTGAACACCCTCACAATTGTTTGTGTTAGGACTGTTAAAGGGAAGAAGACAAACGTTTTTTAAGGTTTTTTTTAAGGTCTACAGATCCATTTTATTTGAAGTCATATATTTTGCTTGAAATGGCCTTCTATGCCGTTTGCAGTACCCACGTTGTGGCGAGAGCCTTCAAATCATCTAGAGTCTAGACGGATATTCGAAGAAGGATAAGCATAAAATAAAATATCCAAATTTGCCATCAGCATCGCGACCTATCCCCATGGAGAGAACCATCCCCTCCCAAGTGCGCCATCCACTTCATCATCTTCGATTTTTGACACAGAAAAAACTTTGCCTGTTTGAAGAAACTTTCCTGATTGGACAGAGTGTCTGGGATCACTCTGTCAAATCAGGCAAGTCGTGAAGATTCACCATTTGAAGTTTTAGGAACACCTCACCTTATAAACCAGTGCGAACTGAGTAATTTGGTTAAAGACTTAGGTTTATCAAAAGAAAAAGCCGAGTTATTGGGTTCTAAGCTACAGGAATGGTATCTTTTCGCATGAGGTGTGACAGTGTCTTCATTTACAAAGCGTAACGAGCGTTTTAAAGCATATTTTAAAATGTAAGGATCTTTACGTGTATATCACGATGTTGAGGGTCTTATGAACGAGTTTGATATTCCCCACGATCCTTCTGAATGGTGGCTTTTTATCGATTCATCAAAATACATAGTACTTTTGCATATTCTTTGAATTATATAATTTGTTAACTGATTTTGTTGCAGGTTTTTCATAATGTGCTGAAAGATTCACGAAAGTTAGAAGAACATTGCAAAAGTCTACTTCACAAAAAAAGTTAAATAAAAATATTTGTTCAAAATGCTTCCACCGTCATACCTACTTAACACCTAATAGGGATCAAGTCCCTTCGGACCCTTTGTGTGTCCTGCAGGACAAAATATCACCGCATACAGTAGAGACGTCTCTCTCCATTCGATCGACGACGCGGACGCTTTTATGTTCGATTATATAACCTGGCCGACACCCTCGACACGTCTCGAAGTGTTAAAATTGAGTTCTTATTCTAGCCTATTACGGGCTCTATTGTAGGGCAAAATTCGCAAAATTGGATCTGAATTGAATTTTTCTATAAGATGTGCGAAAAATCTTCTTAGTGTCGAGGGATGAGGTGGCGTCGCGACGACGTAGCGAGTTTCCAGGCCATCGCTACGCCGTCGTCGCCGTCATCGCTCGCCCCGGTAAGTAGTGAAGAATAAGATTTGCGGATGAAAAGGTTTTGGCGTTAGGGACGTCGACTATAATGCCACCTCCACGATTTCGCTTCCAGATCTTGAAACGGATACCGGAAACTTTTGTTATATCGAGTTAAGTATGAGAATATGTGGTGGTCTGAATGGGCTATTTCGCAATGTGTTCCTAAGAAGGTGCAAGATTACTTTTTCTAATGCTATGTAATCAACAAATTCACTCTATTTACCTTGCAAAGACATAATATTATTACGAAAATAATACTCATTTGATTTGAAGTCATCTCATAACAGATATTGTTCAAATAGGAAGTGATCAAAGAAGATGTTGTAAAAATTTACCAAATAAGTTTTGTTACATAAAGCAGCTTACTGCTGCTATTTTAGATTTAGAATTGAAGATCTGGAAAATCTATGAACAGCCAATACACGCTGTATTTCCTGTTAGATCGAACTTTTAAAGTGGATGAAAGGCAAGCAAAAGAAAATGCCGTTTGCAGTTCCCATGTTGTGGCGAGAGACTTCCAATCCAGTAGATGATTGCTATTTTTGCACGATAAGCGTCGCCGGATATTCGAAGGAGGATAAGCATCAAATAAAATATCCAAATTTTCCATCAGCATCGCGACCTATCCCCATGGAGAGAACCATCCTCTCCCAAGTGCGCGATCCACTTCATCATCTTTGATTTTTGACATAGAAGAAATTTCGCCTGTTTGAAGAAACTTGCCTGATTTGACAGAGTGTCTGAAATTACTCTGTCAAATCAGGTCGTGACGATTCACCATTTTAAGTTTTAGGAACACCTCACCTTATAAACCAGTGCGAACTGAATGATTTGGTTAAAGACTTAGGTTTATCAAAAGAAAAAGCCGAGTTATTGGGTTCTAAGCTACAGGATTGGTATCTTTTCGCACGAGGTGTGACAGTGTCAACATTTACAAAGCGCAACGAGCCTATTAAACCATATTTTCAAATGGAAGGATGCTTACGTCGATGTATCCTTAAATCTAGACCTTTTACAATAAATCCATTTTCAGTTTCTAGTTATGTAAGGCAAATATAATCTGGGACAAATTATTGGAACAAATTTTATCCCGATGAGAATTTTAGCGATGAATATATAATCCCATTTAATAGCATCAGATCGATAGAAGCAACAAGTTGCTCGTTCGTGAGCTCGTTAGCGTAACCGCGTTGGTTGATGGCCAATTACCTATTTCACGCCTTCACTTGTCACTTGCAACGGATTAAAATCACCGCTACCGCCACCCCTATCGTCGATTTCCATCCCTCTCATTTTATGGCATTGAGAACACTTAATCCTCCTCGTTGGAAATGCAGAAACTCCTCTGGTAAAAAAACGGCTTAATAGGAACCGCGCCCGCGTGGTGACAGGTTTCAATTTCTACAGCAGATGCTTAACGTAATGGTAAACAGCGGGATATAGACTGCCGTATGTAGTAGGTTTTAGGAATATGTACGTTAGATTGGGGGCTGATCAAATGGAAAACAATCTCCGCCAGTGGTCAAAGAATTTCCTGCTGGGGGACCGCACAGGACGCCAGATGATGTGACAGGACGAAGCTATATTTGCTCTGCGAATGTAAACACTAATGACGAATGAGTACGTTGTTTATAAATTACTTTATGCTTGTATCAGTTGACAAAAAGGATTGAAAAGAAATTGTAGATTAAAAAATGTGTGTTCTGGAAAGTTATCTGAAAATCTTTTCAATATTAAGAAAATATTATAATTTTCTAAAAATGTTATTCTTTATAAATGTTGACGATGGATTTGATATTCACTAGATTTCAAAGGTGTTTTGCATACAAGGCTCATGAAGTTTTTATTAAGCAGAGGGCTTTAATTTTATCATTACACGAACGTATTATTTCCAATTATTGATCAAACGTAAAAATTACAATTAATAATAAATTGTAATGGGTCGGAAACCCATTATTTATTTATTAAGATATGATCAAATTAAGCGAGATATTTGTAAGAACATTCGGGAATGTCAAGGGTTTTTGCTAGGGTTGAACATCTGGTTTAGGATTTGACCGCGTGTTATAAGTTTAAAATTGAAGAGTTGTCATTGGTTAAGAAGAAATGCTTCCGGCTTCCTTTGGGGTCGAGGGATGCAAACGAACAAATCTGGTTCTTCTCATTTCAACCACCGTCATGTAAAGTACACGTTTTTGTGGAGCGTTCTTAGGCGCTTAAGTTTATCCCTGGTAAGTCTTTTCAACTCGTCTCGCATTTCATTGTAAATTAAATTATTCATATTTCTGCTAAAAATGTGTCTGTCTAAATCAACTCCTAGGTTTAATTTAAACGTCAATATGTTTAAAGCTTCATTCATTTTTCTATGTAACCTATCAAACGGGATTGTTGATTATTATTGGTAATAGATGTTATTGTTTTGATAAGTGTTTCGTTTCATTTGAGTAGTCTTGCTTTATCAGCCCTTATTAAATGTTAAATACTTAAACGCGTCAGTTAGTAGTCAGAAAATGTGTTCACAAGGTTCAAGAAAAAGAACCCAGTTAGTTTTGCCTTCGAATAAATTGGAAGAGATTTGATCGGAGAGAATTTTGACCAGTAATTAAAGCCCTTAAACCGCGCTTGGCCAAATGCTACCATGTTAGGGAGTCGCGGTTGTTCCCGCCATTTTGACCTCCTACAACAGGATACTAGTCGGAAAGTAAAAATTGCATAACAATTTGTCGATAATTTGATGGATTCATCAAAACTTGAAAAAAGATGAAAAAACTTATTGGAGATTAAATTAGAGGTATAAATAATATGAAGTGACAATTGGAAAAGAAATGTGATCAGTGTGAACCAGCAATGCCTCAGGAAGAAAGCAACTCTTTTGCTAGCTGGGGCTGAGGTGCTCCATAATGGTAAAGCAAGTGGATATTATTATTATTAACAACAGTGAGCGCTTTTTTATTACCTAATTTTTATCAACAAGTTAATTACAATTTACAATAGAGTATATTTTAAATTTTAATTGCCCTATACTCGGCAATATCCTCAGACATCGAGAACAGCAATATCGTTTATAATTCCCTCCGAACTAAATCGTCCAAATCCCACCGCGGTTTGTTTGACTAATCGGCGTGGATTTGTCGCAAAATTCTCACGTCGTCAGCCTCTTCCCAAGAGGACATCCATCGGTTCGCATGGGAATTGCTAATTTCACTGCCGCACTCCATCCATCGACAACGGCAGTGGTGCAATTCGCCAACTTGGGGTGTTTATTCGACTGATTGAAAGGAGGCACACATTCAAATCGGTCGGGTCGCGTGGCGTTAGCTTCGTTGTCAATGGTCACGTGCTATACACTTAGCTTACCCTTTCCTTAGCTTATTTCTTAGCTTATTGGAAATATAAAGGTTTTTACAATGGATCTATACTCCCACATCATTTTAGAAATAATCTTCGTTGTTATAGTAATTTTTCTTTAAAGAAAGAAAGACATATTGTGAAACATACCATGTAACATAAAATGTGCACTTTGACAAGCTGTAATTTCTAAAGCAATTGAAGGCTGTACCTACAAATTGGTTTATTGGAAAGATCAGGGGTTTTCCGATCGATCTATGCCCATATCATGCTAGAAATAATACTATTCATTACAGTTTTTTTTTACTAGAAAAAATACATGTTGATCGTAGTGGCAAACAACGTGCGCGTTGACAAGCTGTAACTTCAAATGTAGTGGGCGTACCTAAATGCAAATTGGCTTGTTGGAAAAAGCAAGTTTTTCCAATGACAGATTTTTTTCTTTGAGGAAAAAATATATATTTTGACCGAAGTAGCAAACAATGTATAGTTCAAGTTTAGTTATTTCATCAAAGATTGCTTTAATTTATAATGTGCTGAAAAATCCACAAAAATTCCAAAAGTTACTAGAGATTATCAATTTTTCGTCTGGGCGGTTTTTCTGTGCTAGTATATAAATATATATATATATATATATATATATATATATATATATATATATATATATATATATATATATATATATATATATATATATATATATATATATATATATATATATAATGTATAATCTGCAATGCATGATCTGATATTTACCCAACGTATAATATCAAAAAATACCGCGTGTCCTCGCACAAAAACCTAATCTGTATACCATAAACCAACATCACATCAAACCCCTAATGGTATTTAAGCCCAACGTTCTCCCATAATAACGCAGAAAGAAGTTTCACGTGCGCTTTGCGTTTGATGCGATTTAATCAAGCCCTCCCTTTATCGATACGCATCTATACGCTAGGAATTCTACGAACTGTATCGGGAAAAATCCCAAAAGAACCAGTCCAGGCCTGTATTTTCAAACTATGCGCTCCTCGAGCGTATACGTGTACCCGTCTCTTTCGCTCGAGGCGTATACGCTCAGCGATCGTTTACTTTGCGAGTATAGACCCAGATAGGGAGAAATGTTCACCCTTCGATCCCATAACGCAATTCCTTATACGCTTCACTCCGGAAAGATAGATGCTTATTTCCCGGTAAACGAATCTAATAACGCGTGTCGCCCACCGCGCCGCACGGCGGATAAGAAGGCCTTTGTGCGGGACTTGTTGAATGCCTCGAATTCTTTGATACCTTTAAGAACGGTCGGATAGTTGAGATGTCTTTATTAGGGTGGACTTGGACGATGTGAGTCATTCGAACGGATGAGAATGTGGTTTTTCTAATTTCACAAGGGAACAAGGGTTCTACAACCAGAACAGTGATCACATATTTTTGTTGACCTAACATCACTTTTCATAGGTCAAGACATCAAAGTGTTGTGACAGGTCTAAGATTATTTTATTTGAAGTCATCATATAGTGTGTCTGAAATCACTCTGTCAAATCAGGCAAGTCGTGAAGATTCACCATTTGAAGTTTTAGGTACACCTCACCTTATAAACCAGTGCGAACTGAATGATTTGGTTAAAGACTTAGGTTTATCGAAAGAAAAAGCCGAGTTATTGGGTTCTAGGCTACAGGAATGGAATCTTTTCGCACGAGGTGTGACAGTGTCTTCATTTACAAGGCGTAACGAGTCTTTTAAAGCATATAGAGTTTGATATTTGACATTTGAAGTTTTAGGAACACCTCACCTTATAAACCAGTGCGAACTGAATGATTTGGTTAAAGACTTAGGTTTATCGAAAGAAAAAGCCGAGCTATTGGGTTCTAGGCTACAGGAATGGAATCTTTTCGCACGAGGTGTGACAGTTTCTTCATTTACAAGGCGTAAGGGGTCTTTTAAAGCATATAGAGTTTGATATTTGACATTTGAAGTTTTAGGAACACCTCACCTTATAAACCAGTGCGAACTGAATGATTTGGTTAAAGACTTAGGTTTATCGAAAGAAAAAGCCGAGTTATTGGGTTCTAGGCTACAGGAATGGAATCTTTTCGCACAAGGTGTGACAGTGTCTTCATTTACAAGGCGTAAGGAGTCTTTTAAAGCATATAGAGTTTGATATTTGACATTTGAAGTTTTAGGAACACCTCACCTTATAAACCAGTGCGAACTGAATGATTTGGTTAAAGACTTAGGTTTATCGAAAGAAAAAGCCGAGTTATTGGGTTCTAGGCTACAGGAATGGAATCTTTTCGCACAAGGTGTGACAGTGTCTTCATTTACAAGGCGTAAGGAGTCTTTTAAAGCATATAGAGTTTGATATTTGACATTTGAAGTTTTAGGAACACCTCACCTTATAAACCAGTGCGAACTGAATGATTTGGTTAAAGACTTAGGTTTATCGAAAGAAAAAGCCGAGCTATTGGGTTCTAGGCTACAGGAATGGAATCTTTTCGCACGAGGTGTGACAGTTTCTTCATTTACAAGGCGTAAGGGGTCTTTTAAAGCATATAGAGTTTGATATTTGACATTTGAAGTTTTAGGAACACCTCACCTTATAAACCAGTGCGAACTGAATGATTTGGTTAAAGACTTAGGTTTATCGAAAGAAAAAGCCGAGTTATTGGGTTCTAGGCTACAGGAATGGAATCTTTTCGCAATCGAAATTTGTTCCTTTGTGTTATGTATGTTGAATTGATAACGGAATAGCTGATTTCTACGATGTGTTCTAGACAACCTATACAACATTCAAAGTTAGAGTAGATGTAGAAATATTTATTTTGAAGATTGTATTATCTATTAGTAAGAATTTCGAAGAATTTGTCTGCAATTTTCTGAAAGAATCATCAAGTCCACCAAAAATTACAGAAATTATTGAGAGATCAAAACTTATCCTGCTAGAAACCTAAACTTATACTGCTAGAAAGATTATATTATATATCTGACACTATTATTGTACTAGCTATTTTCAAGGTAAGTAATTTTATTCGTGACATATACAACAATGAATTCTCATTTCACCAAGCTCAATATCAAAATCCTCTTTTTAGCAAAAACCCCGAAATGAATTAAAACAAACAGACAATTGGGCTTTGGTCTGACTCACAGCGGGATCACTCTACCTACCGTACAAACTAAAAGAGAGAGAGAGACAAGATACAAAGGACTCGGTACAGGCAACGAAATATCCTGGACTCGATTTTGATTAAATTTGTGAACGATGACAATGGCGTGGTCGTCCTGCGTCCTTAATACGGCGACTGGACGCCGCAGTGATCCATTCCCGGTGAAAAGACCTTATAGAAAACACACACACATACACCGGCACCACATCCTGTCCAGCGGTCTCAGCGGGATACCGAGGGATTTGTCAGCGTTGCCTTTGACATACGTGACGTCCGCGCGGCTTTTGCTGCAGTTGATTTTACAGCTTCAATTTGTGTACACGCGTGTGTGTTTTCATGTGGATAATCGTTTATTTTCTTACATTTATATGCGACATTAGGTATGACAAAGGCCAAAGAATGCAGTTTATAACAAATCATTTCTTAAATTAAATAAAACTACCGTTATAATTAGGACCAGTTTTGCTATCCACCCATTCCGAATATCGTGACATATATTTTCGATTTATTATTATACAGTTTTACCGCCCTCGAAGCAGAGACCCCTCATTTGGCCAAATGATCTCCACATCTGTTCCGGCATGAGTGCGTCGACTATATTCGGCGATTGGTACTAGACTCACCGCTATCGTACCGTGTCCGATTGTATCGTACCAAACGCGTACTGATTGCGTCGCATCGTCCCCAACAAAATAATTGTACCCACTCAGGCATAACCGAAACACCCTTGTAACAGAGCTTGGCAAGCACGCAACTTTGAGGAACGTTACACTCATACACTCATTTTATATCATTTCTTTTCAGTTCTAGACTATTCCAAACGATGTTCGGATTATTTCAATTTGTTTTTATGTGTTGAAGTTTAATAATTGGCTTTCCATTTGATTGAAGCAAAGGAGTTTTATTAAATTCTTTTTCTACTTTGCATTCACAATGCACACATTGTAACACTGTTTTCGGTGTTACAATTAGCAAATTGTAACACCGTTTTTAGTAACTTTTTTCTAAGATTGGTGACATTGATATCAAATGCATGTCAAACGAAAATACACATAACCACAAAAGTAAGCACAAACTGATTTTTTAGAATCGCACAAACTGCGAAGTATGTATATTTTTATACATATTTAAACATGCGTGTTGCATCCTAGGTTTCGTACTACTAGTATATGATGGTATATAATAATTATCAATAATTACTTTTTCACAGATATTTGAATTTAAGTGACAGATGACAGTGTTACCAACGGTTGCACCCATAAATACTCTAGATTGGAATTTTACCTAATATACTTCTAAATTTTTATAAAATTAATGACGCAAAGTAGAAAAAATAGTATATTACACTCGTTTTATAAGACATATTGGCGCATTCGTTCATTTGGGGCACTCGTCGCTGCCGCTTCTCGTGCCTCAAACAACTCATGCGCCAATTTGACAACTTATAAAACTTGTATAATAATATACTATTTTCTACTTTGCATTCACAATGCACACATTGCAACACTGTTTTCGGTGTTACAATTAGCAAATTGTAACACCGTTTTTAGTAACTTTTTTCTAAGATTGGTGACATTGATATCAAATGCATGTCAAACGAAAATACACATAACCACAAAAGTAAGCACAAACTGATTTTTTAGAATCGCACAAACTGCGAAGTATGTATATTTTTATACATATTTAAACATGCGTGTTGCATCCTAGGTTTCGTGCTACTAGTATATGATGGTATATAATAATTATCAATAATTACTTTTTCACAGATATTTGAATTTAAGTGACAGATGACAGTGTTACCAACGGTTGCACCCATAAATACTCTAGATTGGAATTTTACCTAATATACTTCTAAATTTTTATAAAATTAATGACGCAAAGTAGAAAAAATAGTATATTACACTCGTTTTATAAGACATATTGGCACATTCGTTCATTTGGGGCACTCGTCGCTGCCGCTTCTCGTGCCTCAAACAACTCATGCGCCAATTTGACGTCTTATAAAACTTGTATAATAATATACTATTTTCTACTTTGCATTCACAATGCACACATTGCAACACTGTTTTCGGTGTTACAATTAGCAAATTGTAACACCGTTTTTAGTAACTTTTTTCTAAGATTGGTGACATTGATATCAAATGCATGTCAAACGAAAATACACATAACCACAAAAGTAAGCACAAACTGATTTTTTAGAATCGCACAAACTGCGAAGTATGTATATTTTTATACATATTTAAACATGCGTGTTGCATCCTAGGTTTCGTAGTACTAGTATATGATGGTATATAATAATTATCAATAATTACTTTTTCACAGATATTTGAATTTAAGTGACAGATGACAGTGTTACCAACGGTTGCACCCATAAATACTCTAGATTGGAATTTTACTTAATATACTTCTAAATTTTTATAAAATTAATGAGGCAAAGTAGAAAAAATAGTATATTACACTCGTTTTATAAGACATATTGGCGCATTCGTTCATTTGGGTAACTTTTTTCTAAGATTGGTGACATTGATATCAAATGCATGTCAAACGAAAATACACATAACCACAAAAGTAAGCACAAACTGATTTTTTAGAATCGCACAAACTGCGAAGTATGTATATTTTTATACATATTTAAACATGCGTGTTGCATCCTAGGTTTCGTAGTACTAGTATATGATGGTATATAATAATTATCAATAATTACTTTTTCACAGATATTTGAATTTAAGTGACAGATGACAGTGTTACCAACGGTTGCACCCATAAATACTCTAAATTGGAATTTTACCTAATATACTTCTAAATTTTTATAAAATTAATGACGCAAAGTAGAAAAAATAGTATATTACACTCGTTTTATAAGATATATTGGCACATTCGTTCATTTGGGGCACTCGTCGCTGGCGCTCCTCGTGCCCCAAACAACTCATGCGCCAATTTGACGTCTTATAAAACTTGTATAATAATATACTATTATTGATGGGTGCTGTACCGAAAAAGGATCTCATAAAATACATATCTACTTTCTCCTAAACTTATTTGTTCCAGATGATATTTGCCTTACATAACTAGAAACTTAAAGTGGATTTATTGTAACAAAAAGATTTGTTATGAGAATGTATGCACAAAAGCCTAATCCAAGCGAAGTATACGACTTCAAATAGCATGGATCTTGTCACAACACTTTGATGACCGGATCTATGAAAAGTGATGTTAGGTCAACAAAATTCCCTTGTGTTATTACACAACCCATAAATACCAAAATATCTACTAATGCTCAAAACCGTGGAAAAGGAGCTAGCGAGTAGGTATATAACGGCATACCTGTCCGTAGATGTCGCCACAAAAAGCGGCGGAGCCGGAATAAGGGCAGAGCGGCCCTAGTATGCTCACATCAAAGGGCCAATCTGATCGGCTTTGCTCGTCCCACTGCCTGATAGATATTTGATATAATTTATTCATGGGCCAAATGCAGCAACGGCAATATGCCACATAAGAGGCTTACTGCTCGAGACACATTAAAATCGTATCAAATATGCATATCGCAGCCTGCATTTACCTTGGATTTGGCAGTGGAGTAGTCGCTTGGGAGCATTGCCAACTTGAGGACCGTTGACGATGGAATCGGAGCGTTGGACAGCTTGGCGAAGGTAGAAGACGGCTAGAATATGCGACTGTTTAATATTTCAAACGGGAGAAATGTTTTTAGCCTGTGGCAGTAGTGAAAAAAGGCTGGGGGATTTGGGTTTTACCTGTATTAGGTGGCGCCACTTTGCGCGTTTCTTGCGCTATGCTAGGATTAAGGACTTTGGTAAGTAATTATGGACGAGGGTTCACCAAATTTGAGAACTAATTTGTGATATTTGTGGAACTTATTCATACAATTCATATAATAACAAAGTTATGAATATAATAATAATATATAAGTAGATTTATTAAAGCCACCATTCAGAAGGATCGTGGAGAATATCAAACTCTATATGCTTTAAAAGACTCGTTACGCTTTGTAAATGAAGACACTGTCACACCTCGTGCGAAAAGATTCCATTCCTGTAGCCTAGAACCCAATAACTCGGCTTTTTCTTTCGATAAACCTAAGTCTTTAACCAAATCATTCAGTTCGCACTGGTTTATAAGGTGAGGTGTTCCTAAAACTTCAAATGTCAAATATCAAACTCTATATGCTTTAAAAGACTCCTTACGCCTTGTAAATGAAGACACTGTCACACCTCGTGCGAAAAGATTCCATTCCTGTAGCCTAGAACCCAATAACTCGGCTTTTTCTTTTGATAAACCTAAGTCTTTAACCAAATCATTCAGTTTGCACTGGTTTATAAGGTGAGGTGTTCCTAAAACTTCAAATGGTGAATCTTCACGACTTGCCTGATTTGACAGAGTGATTTCAGACACTCTGTCAAATCAGGCAAGTTTCTTCAAACAGGCGAAATTTCTTCTGTGTCAAAAGTCGAAGATGATGAAGTGGGTGGCGCACTTGGGAGAGGATGGTTCTATCCATAGGTCGCGATGCTTATGGCAAATTTGGACAGTTTATTTTATGCTTATTCTTCTTCGAATATACGGAAAGGCTTATCGTGCAAAAATAGCAATCATCTACATGATTGGAAGGCTCTCGCCACGACATGGAAACTGCAAACGGCATTTTCTTTTGCTTCCCTTTCATTCAATTTCAAAGTCCGATCTAACAGGAAATACAGCATGTATTAGGTGTCCTTGGGTTTTCCTGATCTCCAATTCATTACGTTATTTAAATAATAAATAAATAATAAATAATTACTAACCGAAATGGGAAATTGAATATACACCACGACTCATATAAGTCTAGCACATAAAAATGTTAATTTACCAAACACATAACAACTACCTATCAAATTTAATTCAATACATTTACCACGAATCTCATAAACCATCCCATATATATATTGAAAATGAATCCATATTATTATTCTGATCTCCCAACTCGTTCGATTGATATTATTAAAATGGTATTAATAACACTCCAACGCGTAATTAAAACACGCTATAGGCAACAGGAAGGTGCAGTACGACGAGTTAAATTGAACGATATTGCAAATAGCAGCCACATTAGCTCATAAACGGCACCCTAGACACGAACGCCTGTGGAATATTGGCATAGCTTGTGTTTAGTAACGCGTGAGGTGGTTTCGAGGATGATACCGTTAGCATTCACACTAGCACCTCTGAATTTTTGGTTAATTGACAAAAGCGGTAACATCGTGCTGGATACCAACAGTAATTAGTCAAACAGCATACTGTAACTTTCATATTTCGAAATATATTGCACAAGTATGATACACTTTAGATCAGTGTTTCCCAACGTGGGGCGTACGCCCCACTGGGGGGCAATATGATTGCTGAGGGGGGCAATTGGAATATAGAAAAATTTTGAATAAAAAAAACCTACCTTAAAGTCTCTTTGTACCGTTCATACTGCAACCGTTAATCATATCCTAGAGGCTAATTATTAAATATCCCTACACAATTCTAAATCTGAAAAAAAAAACACACAATAGGGAAAAATTTAATTAAGACATCAATATTTGTAAAAACGTTTTTAGAAAAATATGTCAAAGATGTGATAGCTATGCCACTTAAGATACATTGTTGAGGAACATTTTGTTGAAGGTATGTTATTCTGTAAATTATAAAGCACCACAACCTCCGGAGATATTCTTCATAAGCAAAAAAATTACTTCAATGTCTTTAATATTCCAATACAGAACATAACATCCTGTACTGCAGACTGTGCTCCTAACATGATGGACAAGAAAAGCGGCTGTTTAAAGATAAGAATCCAGAAATGCTTCTTGTGCATTGTCTAATATAGCTCCATAGGGAAAACTTGGTGACCAAAAATGTTTGTCCAGTTCTCAATGAAGATTAAATTCGGTTATAAAATATGTCAATTGTATCAAAGCTAATGCCGAATGTGACATTTCAAAAAAAAATAATTCTTAAAAATAATACTTTTTATAACTAAATTTAATACTTCATTGAACAAATATTTTTGGCTACCAAGTTTTCCCTGTGGATTACACAATGCACAAGAAGCATTTCTGGATTTTCATCTTTGAACCGCCACTTTTCTTGCCCATCATGTTAGGAGCACGATTGCCAGCACAAGATGTTATGTTCTGTATTGGAATATTATCGACATAATTAATAACATAGTTTTTTAGCTTAGAAAAAATATCTCTGGAGGTCGTGGTGCTTTCTTATATTTGCAGAATAACATTTCCTCAAAAAAATGTTCCTTATTAATGTACCTTACATAAGTTATCAAGAAGGCCTCAGTGCCTCTCACTCTTGCTCATTTTAACCATTCTTTTTCTGACAGTGTTGTTACTAAGGGGCACAGCTTTCACATCTTTGTCATCTTTTTCTAAAACCGTTTTTACAAATGTTGATATTGACAGTTTAATTAAATGTTCCCCTATTTTGTGCTTTTTCCAGATTTAGCAATGAGCACGAATATTTGATAACTAGACTCAAGGGTACGATTAACACTTGCAGTGACAATTTCAGTTTTAGAGTAAATGTTTAACTTTGTGTTGTTATAATAAAATATGGCAGATTTGTGTTGTATTAGTTTTTAAGTGAATGTTTATTTCTATTTTGTTATAATAGAATATGTAGCAAATTTTGTTTCTGCTAAAATGCTTAGTATTTATTTCAATAATCAAATAAATTATTGTTTTATGTTATTATTTTTATACCCCCAATGGCGCAAGTTTTTCATTACGTCACAGAGAGGAAATTAGTCAAAGTTTGTTGGGCAGAATGTGTACCAATGACGAAATGAGAAACGTACACCGTTCCGAGTAAGGTTCATTTCCAACTCTGTTATAGGTATAAAAAAAGACAATATAAAGTGGGGCATGAGATTTTTAGACCAGCTTCGGTGGGGCATAGCTCAAAAAAGGTTGGGAAACACTGCTTTAGATGCTACGACCGTCTATTTTAAATTTTACTGGTTGTATCGTTGCGTGTGCTGTGCTTCGTATAGAAAGGAAAGTATGATTCACCACCTAATCACCCCCTAATGTTCATACCCTCGGCTGGTACCTGAAAATCGTGCGAATACTTGCCCATCGCCGCTACTTCCGGTGTAATATTTTTTAGTAGCGGGTACCCACTAAGGGTGAGACAAAAATCACCAGGTGATTAATCACGGTCCTTTTGGTGTAGCCATTTGACACTTCGGTTAATTAGGTTTTTGGATTTTAAAGAACGTGAAAGCATTTCTAAAGGGGTTTATGAATATTCTGAGTGTGTAATGGGATACGAATAATAAGAAGTATGATGTTATCGAGAAATCAAGAGGGGGTTGGATTTTTTTTTTAAGGTCATTGTATATTTGATACGACTTTATAATTAGGAGATTGTGTTTGTAGGTCATTATTTTGAATTGTATTTTTGATCAAGAAATGAATTATAGTTTCTCTGTAATGGGTCGGAAACCCATTATTTATTTATTAAGATATGATCAAATTAAGCGAGATATTTGTAAGAACATTCGGGAATGTCAAAGGTTTTTGCTAGGGTTGAACATCTGGTTTAGGATTTGACCGCGTGTTTATAAGTTTAAATTTGAAGTGTTGCCATTGGCTAAGAAGAAATGCTTCCGGCTTCCTTTGGGGTCGAGGGATGCAAACGAGCAGATCTCGTTCTTCTCATTTCAACCACCGTCATGTAAAATACACGTTTTTGTGGAGCGTTCTTAGGCGCTTAAGTTTATCCTTGGTAAGTCTTTTCAACTCGTCTCGCATTTCATTGTAAATTAAATTATTCATATTTCTGCTAAAAGTGTGTCTGTCTAAATCAACTCCTAGGTTTAATTTAAACGTCAATATGTTCAAAGCTTCATCCATTTTTCTATGTAACCTATCAAACGGGATTGTTGATTATTATTGTTAATAGATGTTATTGTTTTGATAAGTGTTTCGTTTCATTTGAGTAGTCTTGCTTTATCAGCCCTTATTAAATGTTAAATACTTAAACGCGTCAGTTAGTAGTCAGAAAATGTGTTCACAAGGTTCAAGAAAAAGAACCCAGGTAGTTTTTGCCTTCGAATAAATTGGAAGAGATTTGATGAATTAGAATTTTGACCAGTAATCAAAGCCTTAGACCGCGCTCGGCCAAAATGCTACCATGTAGGGGGACGCGGTTGTTCCCGCCATTTTGACCTCCTACATCTCTGGTGGTTTTCTTTACAAAATTATTACAAAAACTTGTAATAGATTGTCAGGAAATTTATCTAAATGACTATGAAAATAATGTATTTTCAAGCATGGTGATTTCCCAAAAAATTTTCGATATGTCCATGCTTCCAGTTCAACCTAAGCCATGTGATTTGTGGTCCATCAAAGATACCGGCTTTTTTGTTGTTGCCCTGTGTTATATTTTGTAATAAATACAAAATGGTATATATTTAATTTAAAACACCGAATGTTTTATAAAATATATACCATTTTGTATATTAGAATTATATACTTGTGTACTGATTTTAAAATTAGCGTATAAATATAACAGATTCAAACTACAATTTCCTTGGACCGGTTACAACAAACAGCAGCGTCACCGTGTCTCGACGGAAAGTGAAATTGCAATCCCCTCGCAAACTACCCCAAGATAACGACATGCAAATCGCGATTCCACCGTCCGACCGACGACGGTGGCGGCGGCATTCTGCCCCGCCGTCGATTACTATTGCCGTGCTTCAAGGGCTGATGTAGTGGGAGATAGGACCGGTCGCCGTCACGACGCCGCAACCATGAATGACGCCACACGCGAACCGATCCCGATCGCATTCCCTTGACTCACGACGGAACGCGTTGTCCCTGCAGAAGGAGCGACGCGTCGGCGTCTGTGCCGTCGGTCTACAGTGCGTGATACGCAACTGTTTAGACGCACAAAACTATGGAAAAGGCGTTGCTATTGTGGTAATTGATGGTAAAAAAAAAAAATGGGGGAAGGGTTAGTTTTATTTTGTCGTTGGATGGGGTAAGGTTTCAATTTTGTACTTTCTTGAATATGAAGATTAACTTAACTTGCTCTAAAATAATTTACTATGTCCTTAAATTTTTAAGTTATAAAGAACATCCAATCTAAACAAAAGATTTAATTACAGATCATTTAACATAACTCATAATCCAATACGCAATTATCCGTTAAAAGCACTTGTAGTTGTTTTGGGTGCGGTTTATTCCGCTGCACCTAGGCCAATTCTTGGCCCTTTGTGCTTACCCATTTTTCTACCTATACTAATTACGATCTACCTATACTAATTACGAACTTTCAAGTGTAGGGCGCGTTCAGCGGAATCGCCCATTTTCGCCGACATTTGCGATCGAGTAGCTGCAAAATTGGGCTTTTCGATATTGCTTTTGACGCTCGAATTGAAAAAAGGACACAATTCCGCGTGGACTGCGCGATATTTTGTAAATTAAATGCGTCAATTTTGAAAAAAAATCACGTTTTTGCACCTCTTCGGGTGAAGGCGAACCTCGAGAAAATGTCACGTGACGTCTAGAAATTCCGACAAGCGGATCGATGAACGTCAAAAATTTACATTTTTTATCCGTTCCTGCCGACCTTATAAAAGCCGCTCGCTCTCATGTCTTACGATAAGATCCCTCTAAATACCCTTCGCAAAGAGTTTTAGGCAAAAAAACGGCCTTAAAAACAATTTTCGATCCAAAAAATCGATTTTTGTCGACCCGTGTTTTGCTGCTATTACCACAGTAACGTCAAACCCGAAACGCCCCCTGCCGGACATTCGTAACAACAGTAACAGATAGCAGATAACCTAAAATGTATCCTAAAATGTCCATATTGCGAATGTGGACAGGTGGGAAGCCTTAACCACATATTTCTAGAATGCCCAATAACTAAAATCGAAAATTTTGACATATACACAGAGCTAGTTTACATACTGTTTGATAACGACAACCACAGATGTTCAACTGGTTGCCGGCACCCACGGTTTTACGCCTCTTGCGAAAGGCGGTGGGACGAGGATCTTCAGCTGATGCCTGGATTTGAACCCAAGACTTCCTAGCAGGAGAGCAGCACTCTACCGCTAGAGTCACTCGCCCTTATTCAGCACTTATTATAACGCTTTATTTACCGAACACGTCATAAAGTAGTAATTACCTAAGCAGTGGCGCCGCGACGCTGGCGTCAAATAATCCGGCGGAGGCTACAATATGACTCAGACCTGTAATCGCCGTATACACACCGTTCACCCCAAGGTATGCATCACTACGTTTCAAATAAATTAGTTTGCCTACTCACGCGGAATGAATATTGGAATCATCGCTATGCAAGCGCGTGCATGACACCAACCAAAAATTACCGAATGAATCATAATTCGTAAAAATGGACCGGTTATTCATCCAAATCTAAAAAAAGCAAGTGTTCCAAGAATAGGTTTGTTTATATTATGGAGCTTTCCACGGAAAAGTGTGGGAGGTCAAAATGGCGGGAACAACCGCGACTCCCTAACATGGTAGCATTTGGCCAAGCGCGGTTTAAGGGCTTTAATTACTGGTCATAATTCTAATTCATCAAATCTCTTCCAATTTATTCGAAGGCAAAACTAACTGGGTTCTTTTTCTTGAACCTTGTGAACACATTTTCTGACTACTAACTGACGCGTTTAAGTATTTAACATTTAATAAGGGCTGATAAAGCAAGACTACTCAAATGAACCGAAACACTTATCAAAACAATAACATCTATTAACAATAATAATAAACAATCCCGTTTGATAGGTTACATAGAAAAATGAATGAAGCTTTGAACATATTGACGTTTAAATTAAACCTAGGAGTTGATTTAGACAGACACACTTTTAGCAGAAATATGAATAATTTAATTTACAATGAAATGCGAGACGAGTTGAAAAGACTTACCAGGGATAAACTTAAGCGCCTAAGAACGCTCCACAAAAACGTGTACTTTACATGACGGTGGTTGAAATGAGAAGAGCGAGATCTGTTCGTTTGCATCCCTCGACCCCAAAGGAAGCCGGAAGCATTTCTTCTTAGCCAATGGCAACACTTCAAATTTAAACTTATAAACACGCGGTCAAATCCTAAACCAGATGTTCAACCCTAGCAAAAACCTTTGACAGTCCCGAATGTTCTTACAAATATCTCGCTTAATTTGATCATATCTTATTAAATAAATAATGGGTTTCCGACCCATTACAAAAGCTTAACTTACAAAGAGCTATTTACAAGTTTTCTTCGAGTTCTGCTATTGTAAAAGGAATTAAACCAAACATTAGATAAATCGTCTTAAATACATTTCAAAATTATCCCAATACCTGACAAGTGTTTCGAAAAACTAATCTTTATTTTATTAGGCTACAGACAAGGCTACAGAACTACAGACGATACTGCAGTTCTGCCAAATGTAATGCAGCGTTGAGCCTTAGCTGGTGTGATAGAAAGGGATTGGAACATCCTAGGCAGGGAAGACAAACGTGGGGGGTTTGGTAAGGCAGGTGAGCTATATTGTACCTAATATACTGTGCAGTAAAAATCGATAAAACGAATCACCGGCCATGAATCATTTTCACCCCTTAATGCTACCTGGAGCAACGGTGGCAGACAGTCCGCAAATAACAGGAGTAACCTTATTTAAGACGTCGAATCCTTTTTATTTATTGTGCAGTGAAAGGCACGTAGATAGCGGAAGTTGAAACAGAAGGAGTTTCTTCCGCAAATAAATAATTTAACCAAGATAAAAAGTTACTAAAACGGCGGGCATATCTACTATTCAAAGACCCTCCTCAATTACTGTAGCTAGTGGAGTGTGACAACTAATTTGATATAATAGTTACTCTAACTAAATTAAATCTGCTGGTGGTAAATTGCAAATTGACCAAGTTACCATCTGTAAAAAATGTATGAATATTTTAGTACGGACGGATTTACACGACCCCTTTTGCCTAATGGCTCTATAAACTTATAAAATAGCTGTTGCTGCCTCCTAAACGGTGGTGCAGCCACTCCGCATTTCACGACTTACTGGGCCAATTTAAAATTTACATATTCAATTTGAGGGCCGACGCTTTTATAATATGACCGTGTTGCCCTCGGAGATTGTTTCATGGAGGAGATGGCGGCAAAGCGAATGTCAACACGAAAATGCCAATAATAAATAATGCAGCGGTGCGACCGTGCGACAGAATTGGATTTTATCAATTCAATAAGGCGACATCGTCCATAATAAATCCGCGATGGAATCGAGTATTGATGCTGATTGACTTCTAACTAATATATATCTACTGATACATTATGTAAGATGGGTCAATAATATCTCTAGCAAAAGCTAAGAAATGTAGTAGTTAATAATATGGTCACAAAGATGTAGTGACTTATTATACAAGGGAACCTACAAGGATCCTACAACCAGAACAGTGATCACATATTTTTGTTGACCTAACATCTAACTTTTCATAGATCAAATCATCAAAGTGTTGTGACAAGTCTAAGATCCATTTGAAGTCACATAAACTTTTAGTTTCTAGTTATGTAAGGCAAATATAATCTGGAACAAATAAAACATTTTTGGTTGCATCAGAATGTTGGAAATTTGTTCCCCGACAACGAATTAAAAAAAAAACTTCATTAATTTTAAAATATTTGATATACCGATTGTTTGCATTGTATTTAAGACCCATTAAACACAGAAACAATATCGTTGCCTTCATAAGGTATTAGCGCATTGAGAATACAGCTAATGAATTAACCTAACCTAATTGAGTCCTTACGAATAGCTGGCACGGATATCGAATCGAATTACAAGTGAGGCCCGCGTGGAAGTTGTAGCTCGTGAATAGCTCCGAATTATACTCCGGTGTCCCTCATTCTCCTAATTGGAAAATCCAATCACCGATGCATACGTTTCATAATCGCATTTTGCCCATGGAAATTCTATTACAGCTATGAATTCTCCGCCAACGTAGATATACTAATTGGTTTCTCTAATTTAGTATAGAATCAGGCATTATAAATTGGTATAATAAAAGATAAAGTAAAATATACCTTAGTTTGTTTCTTGGTGAATGAGAAGAACTTTGTAATAATTCGATTCTTCGAAAAGAGGATGTAGTATAGCTACCTGTGTTAGGATAAAGGGGTTGAATGCGTTTACGTGGGGGGTGGTGCACCCTCGTTGATTGTGTATCTCGTTTAATGATCAAGAAATGAACCACCCCTATATTTACTGCTTGCTTCTGGCTCCCTTCTTTCTGGCAGTAAGTATAGGTTTTTGACTTGTAAGTCGAGGGCTAGCTACTGGATTATTCTAATGAGTAAGCCAATATTACGTATGTAATAATTAATTAGCTTAATAGTTTGTATATTATAATATATATATATAAACAGTGTAATGGGTCGGAAACCCATTATTTATTTATTAAGATATGATCAAATTAAGCGTGATATTTGTAAGAACATTCGGGAATGTCAAAGGTTTTTGCTAGGGTTGAACATCTGGTTTAGGATTTGACCGCGTGTTATAAGTTTAAAATTGAAGAGTTGTCATTGGCTAAGAAGAAATGCTTCCTTCCGGCTTCCTTTGGGGTCGAGGGATGCAAACGAACAGATCTCGCTCTTCTCATTTCAACCACCATCATGTAAAGTACACGTTTTTGTGGAGCGTTCTTAGGCGCTTAAGTTTATCCCTGGTAAGTCTTTTCAACTCGTCTCGCATTTCATTGTAAATTAAATTATTCATATATCTGCTAAAAGTGTGTCTGTCTAAATCAACTCCTAGGTTTAATTTAAACGTCAATATGTTCAAAGCTTCATTCATTTTTCTATGTAACCTATCAAACGGGATTGTTGATTATTATTGTTAATAGATGTTATTGTTTTGATAAGTGTTTCGTTTCATTTGAGTAGTCTTGCTTTATCAGCCCTTATTAAATGTTAAATACTTAAACGCGTCAGTTAGTAGTCAGAAAATGTGTTCACAAGGTTCAAGAAAAAGAACCCAGTTAGTTTTGCCTTCGAATAAATTGGAAGAGATTTGATGAATTAGAATTTTGACCAGTAATTAAAGCCCTTAAACCGCGCTTGGCCAAAATGCTACCATGTTAGGGAGTCGCGGTTGTTCCCGCCATTTTGACCTCCTACAACAGGATACTAGTCGGAAAGTAAAAATTGCATAACAATTTGTCGATAATTTGATGGATTCATCAAAACTTGAAAAAAGATGAAAAAACTTATTGGAGATTAAATTAGAGGTATAAATAATATGAATTGACAATTGGAAAAGAAATGAAATCAGTGTGAACCAGCAATCCCTCAGGAAGAAAGCAACTCTTTTGCTAGCTGGGGCTGGGGTGCTCCATAATGGTAAAGCAAGTGGATATTATTATTATTAACAACAGTGAGCGCTTTTTTATTACCTAATTTTTATCAACAAGTTAATTACAATTTACAATACAGTATATTTTAAATTTTTATTGCCCTATACTCGGCAATATCCTCAGACATCGAGAACAGCAATATCTTTTATAATTCCCTCCAAACTAAATCGTCCAAACCCCACCGCGGTTTGTTTGACTAATCGGCGTGGATTTGTCGCCCAATTCTCACGTCGTTAGCCTCTTCCCAAGAGGACATCCATCGGTTCGCATGGGAATTGCTAATTTCATTGCCGCACTCCATCCATCGACAACGGCAGTGGTGCAATTCGCCAACTTGGGGTGTTTATTCGATTGATTGAAAGGCGGCACACATTCAGATCGGTCGGGTCGCGTGGCGTTAGCTTCGTTGTCAATGGTCACGTGCTATACACTGTGTCCCGTGAGCGTGGTAATCTTCGTGTGCGGGGGCTGACGACAGCTTTCCCACAGTTTTTCCGCCATGGACTCTCAATGGCAGCGTCGGTACTCCGGCCGACGCACCCTCAATTATACTTGTCGACGCTGGAAAAGTAATTGCGTCGATGTTTGCAGTTTAAAGTTGCCCTATGTGTGTGTAGCCATGTATAGAGGAGTAGGAAGGGTTGATATACACAATTTGATACAGTGTTCGTTACTAAGGTATTGCACCTTGTCTAACCAAATAAAATTAATTAAGTCAACGTGCAAGAAATTTAATTCAAAAACGATTGAAAAAAGAATCAAAGAAAATTTAATTATAATTAATTACTCGCATAGCTGTTAAATCATTTTCTCATTAGCTTCGGGGGTAATATTTTTCTGAAAAGTAGGGAGCTCGCCGTTCTTGTTCTCTATTACAGTCGGTACTCGACGTTTTAAAATTAATATAGGTACATTAAAAGAAGAATTTAATTATTGCTGAGTTAATTTCATTTCGGGACACTCGACGCGAACTTTTCAGAGCCGGTCACGACGTCTTCTAATTTTAATATAGCAACAATTTACGTCAGAAGAAGTGGCGACGCGGAAGATACAGCACACACCAGCCAATTCCTACTCCGCCTACTCTCAGCTCTACTCACAACTTCATTACACGACTGTGTTTATTAAAATAATATTTGTAATGGTACCTATGCGGCGAGTTAGTTATTACAAACCATAATGTAAGAATATAAAAACATCTCAAGATATCTCAAGATTAAATGACCTTTATATCTGACGGTAATACCCCAACCCTCATTTATTTTCTTCTACACCTATCTTAATTTTGTGCTTTTCTAGACTATACATATCCGTGATTAATTATATAGTTGTTTTCATTAATTGTTATTCTTTGTCCACCACTTTTGTGTCATTTCGGTAATGCCAAGCTGGACATGTGGTTACCTATACGCTAGAGATGGGCTTATTAGTTCTTTTTAATGAACTAGTTCTTCCGGATTAGTTCACAAAAAGGAACTAGTTCAAAGAACTAGTTCTGAAGAACTACTTTGATCTTGAGGCATACTACTTCGATAAACGTGTCTTTGTGTGTTCTAGCACGTTTATATCTCGTTCCAAACGAAACTAGGATCTAGTTTGGACAGAATCGATGTCTGCCTTCCCACTGTGTCTTTTTCTTGAAGAATCGTTATTTTGTTTTGAAAATAAATAATTATTTATAATTATATTGATCGAAGAATCGTTGTCTTATTTTATTTAGGTATATTTCTTAAATATTTATTTAATAAGGCATAAAAGACATATTGCTGCACGTATTTTAGCCTTATTCATACTGCAATTTTAGGTGGAATTGGGGTATTATTTATGAATTATAGTATAACATATACTGGCGAAACTACTATTAACAGTGTAATCCATTATCCAATAGGAAAAAAAACTATACTCTAATTATATTTTTGACATCCGCCGTTAGGTAAAGAAACAACTGGCGGGCAGGGTGCTATGTCGCTCGTTTGATGTCGCCACAACTCGTTCACTGAATGGGATATGTTTCACCAAAGCAGGACTTTCGAACTAGATTTCATGTCCCTACAAGTCGTTCACTGAATGAGATAAGCATAGAGATATGTTTTAGCAAAGCAGGTCTTTTGCGAACTAGTTCTTTTTATTTTAAAGAACTAGTTCTTTTGTTCTAAGCCGGGAGCCATTCTCTCGGACTAGTTCGTTCACGAACTACCCACCTCTACTATACACCACAACCTTTGATGCGTCAATGTAGGGTGTAGTAGTTAGCATCATCGACGGTACACCAATGTTTGATTAGTAAGTTCTTGAATTTGTATGTATTTGGACACCAGTTACGTAGTTAATGTTACACTGTGGTACCGTATGTTTAATACGCATCATATCGGTCATGATCTATGTGATTAGCGCTTGTTGAATGAAGAAAAACTAATGTAGTGATAAAACTTGCCATATAAGCCTGAATAAAGCCTCAGTTTTATTCTCAAGTATTATCATATGAGAAGGTGGTGTCGTTCACTTTTATATAGATTGTCATTTCGCTAATAGTTTTTCCCTTAAATGTTTTTAGAGCAGGTTAAAAATAAAAATGAAAACATTGAAAAAAGATAGAACTGCGCACAAAAAAACTGCAAATTAGCAAGATTAATAAAAATTTCGGAATAAAATGTTTGCAGCTGATTTAGAGTAAAAACGGAGAAAGAACCGAGAACGATATCATAAGAAAAAAGAACTGGGACTGATAAAAAGTCTAAAGGTGTGTGGTGCAAGAGAAAAGCGTATTAGGCGGAAGAAGTGGAGAGTCGCAACAGCAGAAGAAAATATACAGAAGAAAGCAAACCTTAGAGGTAGAGACAAGAGTCTTATTGAATCGAAATACACCACCATCATGGGACAATGAAGAAAATCGTTTTTCCCTTAAATGTTTTTAGAGCAGGTTAAAAATAAAAATGAAAACATTGAAACAGATAGAACTGCGCACAAAAAACTGCAAATTAGCAAGATTAAAGAAAATTTCGGAATAAAATGTTTGCAGCTGATTTAGAGTAAAAACGGAGAAAGAACCGAGAACGATATCATAAGAAAAAAGAACTAGGACTGATAAAAAGTCTAAAGGCGTGTGATGCAAGAGAAAAGCGTATTAGGCGGAAGAAGTGGAGAGTCGCAACAGCAGAAGAAAACATACAGAAGAAAGCAGACCTTAGAGGTAGAGACAAGTGTCTTATTTAATCGAAATACACCACCAGCATGGGACAATGAAGAAAGTCGTTTTTCCCTTAAATGTTTTTAGAGCAGGTTAAAAATAAAAATGAAAACATTGAAAAAAGATAGAACTGCGCACAAAAAACTGCAAATTAGCAAGATTAAAGAAAATTTCGGAATAAAATGTTTGCAGCTGATTTAGAGTAAAAACGGAGAAAGAACCGAGAACGATATCATAAGAAAAAAGAACTGGGACTGATAAAAAGTCTAAAGGAGTGTGATGCAAGAGAAAAGCGTATTAGGCGGAAGAAGTGGAGAGTCGCAACAGCAGAAGAAAATATACAGAAGAAAGCAGACCTTAGAGGTAGAGACAAGAGTCTTATTGAATCGAAATACACCACCATCATGGGACAATGAAGAAAGTCGTTTTTTCCCTTAAATGTTTTTAGAGCAGGTTAAAAATAAAAATGAAAACATTGAAAAAATATAGAACTGCGCACAAAAAACTGCAAATTAGCAAGATTAAAGAAAATTTCGGAATAAAATGTTTGCAGCTGATTTAGAGTAAAAACGGAGAAAGAACCGAGAACGATATCATAAGAAAAAAGAACTGGGACTGATAAAAAGTATAATGGAGTGTGATGCAAGAGAAAAGCGTATTAGGCGGAAGAAGTGGAGAGTCGCAACAACAGAAGAAAATATACAGAAGAAAGCAGACCTTAGAGGTAGAGACAAGAGTCTTATTGAATCGAAATACACCACCATCATGGGACAATGAAGAAAGTCGTTTTTCCCTTAAATGTTTTTAGAGCAGGTTAAAAATAAAAATGAAAACATTGAAAAAAGATAGAACTGCGCACAAAAAACTGCAAATTAGCAAGATTAAAGAAAATTTCGGAATAAAATGTTTGCAGCTGATTTAGAGTAAAGACGAAGAAAGAACCGAGAACGATATCATAAGAAAAAAGAACTGGGACTGATAAAAAGTATAAAGGAGTGTGATGCAAGAGAAAAGCGTATTAGGCGGAAGAAGTGGAGAGTCGCAACAGCAGAAGAAAATATACAGAAGAAAGCAGACCTTAGAGGTAGAGACAAGAGTCTTATTGAATCGAAATACACCACCATCATGGGACAATGAAGAAAGTCGTTTTTTCCCTTAAATGTTTTTAGAGCAGGTTAAAAATAAAAATGAAAACATTGAAAAAAGATAGAACTGCGCACAAAAAACTGCAAATTAGCAAGATTAAAGAAAATTTCGGAATAAAATGTTTGCAGCTGATTTAGAGTAAAAACGGAGAAAGAACCGAGAACGATATCATAAGAAAAAAGAACTGGGACTGATAAAAAGTATAATGGAGTGTGATGCAAGAGAAAAGCGTATTAGGCGGAAGAAGTGGAGAGTCGCAACAACAGAAGAAAATATACAGAAGAAAGCAGACCTTAGAGGTAGAGACAAGAGTCTTATTGAATCGAAATACACCACCATCATGGGACAATGAAGAAAGTCGTTTTTTCCCTTAAATGTTTTTAGAGCAGGTTAAAAATAAAAATGAAAACATTGAAAAAAGATAGAACTGCGCACAAAAAACTGCAAATTAGCAAGATTAAAGAAAATTTCGGAATAAAATGTTTGCAGCTGATTTAGAGTAAAAACGGAGAAAGAACCGAGAACGATATCATAAGAAAAAAGAACTGGGACTGATAAAAAGTATAATGGAGTGTGATGCAAGAGAAAAGCGTATTAGGCGGAAGAAGTGGAGAGTCGCAACAACAGAAGAAAATATACAGAAGAAAGCAGACCTTAGAGGTAGAGACAAGAGTCTTATTGAATCGAAATACACCACCATCATGGGACAATGAAGAAAGTCGTTTTTCCCTTAAATGTTTTTAGAGCAGGTTAAAAATAAAAATGAAAACATTGAAAAAAGATAGAACTGCGCACAAAAAACTGCAAATTAGCAAGATTAAAGAAAATTTCGGAATAAAATGTTTGCAGCTGATTTAGAGTAAAAACGGAGAAAGAACCGAGAACGATATCATAAGAAAAAAGAACTGGGACTGATAAAAAGTCTAAAGGAGTGTGATGCAAGAGAAAAGCGTATTAGGCGGAAGAAGTGGAGAGTCGCAACAGCAGAAGAAAATATACAGAAGAAAGCAGACCTTAGAGGTAGAGACAAGAGTCTTATTGAATCGAAATACACCACCATCATGGGACAATGAAGAAAGTCATATAAGTGTGGAACAATTAACGGGTAGTTCTAGAGGAATGCGTGGTAGAAATAAGGTGATCGAGCACGAGGATACAGACACTTGCGGACAGCTGAATTTGTTCTTATCTTTAATAAATTGTTTCGTTGTGACGTTTTGTTTATTTCATTGTTGGCATTAACATAGGCTATTTAATAAAATATAATAAAAACGTACTAATAACTCAACGGTTAGGTATTAATTTTACGTGTACATTTGATGTTTCACGTACAGCTGGATTTGCATATTGAAATCGTGTTTTTAAATTGCTTCGGACGCTTTTCCGCTATTTTCAGCTAAAATATTTACATTTAAAAACATGGACCGCAGCGAACTGCATTTTTCAGCAATTTAGTCACAGCAAAAAATGCATTTCTGGGTTTTATAAAACGCATTTTCCATCCCGATGGATCCGAAAACATTCCATAATCCATTAAAACCATACAAAAATGCTTTTAGACTTCCACAATAGCTTTCAGTTGTGATAATTATTTATTTATCTAACTAATGTCGAGTTTTGACAACATTTGTGGTTATTTATTCTTTTCTATTACAGTTTCTCATATAGATAGACTTGGAACATCAAGAAAATTATATCCTTACTCTGAGAATTTTGTATTTTACTTGACCCAACCAAATGATCTTTCTGCGGATATAGAAACAAGTCATGTTTTTCACTCAAAGAACTGCGTAGGAACGACAAAATACAGATTCGAATATAATCATGTTTTATATTTTTTATTAGAAACCACAAAATACTATACATAATGAACCTAATCTAGGAGATCTAGGAGAATCTAGGAGAACCATCAATTTAATTGCAACACCTTTAATGACAATGTTCAGAATATAAGTCTTCTACCTATACTAATTACGAACTTTCAAGTGTAGGGCGCGTTCAGCGGAATCGCCCATTTTGGCCGACATTTGCGATCGAGTAGCTGCAAAATTGGGCTTTTCAATATTACTTTTGACGCTCGAATTGAAAAAAGGACACAATTCTGCGTGGACTGCTCGATATTTTGTAAATTAAATGCGTCAATTTTGAAAAAAAACACGTTTTTGCACCTCTTCGGGTGAAGGCGAACCTCGAGAAAATGTCACGTGACGTCTAGAAATTCCGACAAGCGGATCGATGAACGTCAAAAATTTACATTTTTTATCCGTTCCTGCCGACCTTATAAAAGCCGCTCGCTCTCATGTCTTACGATAAGATCCCTCTAAATACCCTTCGCAAAGAGTTTTGAGCAAAAACACGGCCTTAAAAACAATTTTCGATCCAAAAAATCGATTTTTATCGACCCGTGTTTTGCTGCTATTACCACAGTAACGTCAAACCCGAAACGCCCCCTGCCGGACATTCGTAACAACAGTAACAGATAGCAGATAACCTAAAATGTATCCTAAAATGTCCATATTGCGAATGTGGACAGGTGGGAAGCCTTAACCACATATTTCTTGAATGCCCAATAACTAAAATCGAAAATTTTGACATATACACAGAGCTAGTTATAGGTACTAATAGTTGCAAGTGCAAGTTTGGAGTTACCTAAAAGCCTGTATAGAAAGAGCACTCGATGCGAATGAAAACTTTGACGGAATGTATCTGAAATCCAATACAGCGTAGGGCTGCCGGCGATGTACCAATTTGTACGCATTAAAATATCGTGTTTCACCCGAAGTCTTTAAATTAATGTTTATTCGAAATTGTGATAAACATATCGGGTAGTTACATCCACGTAATTAATCCACTAACGCACTACTCCCACGCTGCTGTTGTTTTCCTTTCTTTGGGGCGTCCATCCCTCTACCAGTTCAAGTATACTTAACTATAAATGAACCGGTTATTTCGAAAACTACACGTCCTAATACATCCTAATATATATTTTATAGTAATCAAAAAAATAAACATTGAACTTTGTCAGTGTTTACTTGCTCAATAATTTTCTTTGGGTTTTAACTTATTTACTGTTTAAGTTCATGCGATTTTGATCAAACTGATAACAGCTCATCCTCCAGTGACTTTAAATAAGTATACAAATTTACAGATCAATGAAATAAGCGGTTTAGGCGCTATAAGAGTTTATAGAAGCAGTCTGACAGAATCGACAACCTTCGTCGTTTGTGGTTGCAAATTGATAGATTTTGATAAACGTCAGTGGCCATTGACATGTCATTAAATGTTATCCTATGACTGACGTTTATCATTTTCTTTCGGATAGAGAAATATGTACTAAATAAATTTACAATGTTTTCTTTATTCTTTATAAATGTATTTATTATGATAAAATTAAAAAATCAAATAAATGTATTTCTTTGTATATATTTCTTTCAAGGAAAGAATATATGTTTGTAACAAATAAGTATTTTTAAATTTAAAAAAAATGAGCTGCATAGGGTGAAAGAAATATTTTATTTGAAATATTTCTTAAGTAAAAAGAAGACGATTATATTACAGAAAATGGTTTTCCATAATTTCCGTAAAGTAGAAATTGTTTGGGTAATAAAGACCCAAACAAAAGAGGTAAATAAATATTCTATTTGAAATTATTTAGAAGAAAAAGACATATAGATTTGAGTGAAATTGATTGATTTGAGTGATTATATGTGTGAATCAAGTTCTTGAAAGAAAGTGTTCATTTATTTTGAAAATATATTGAAATATCTCTCAATGTTTGTGCACTCAAACCTGTTACACCCTGTATAATTCTGCAGAACAACTTTAAATGTTCCTTAAGAACCCTAATAATTATAACCATAATAACAAGAGTATCGTTAAAGACCCTTATTCAATCAATTATTTGGTACATTATTGTACGTCGTGGAGTTCATGCGAACTGTTAATTTTAATAATTAATCGATCTGTACTAGGTGAGATAGCTATTAAATTCGACATATTGTTAATACCAGTTGGAATCTCATCAATAATTCTCCTCGTACGGCATCAGTTATAATACTTCTCCGTTTCCCCATTGATATATTAAATATCGTTTAGTTTGCAGTGTAATTTGCAAACGGTTTCCCCAATAGCGTTCCATTAATAATTACGGTCGTTAATTACACTTCACTATGCAGATTTCGAGAATTCCTATCACCGCACCACCGTGCAGTCTGACGGCCCTCTATCGGAAAAACATTTAATCAATTATTTACCCGGTGATGTTCAATTTCCAGGTGCGGACGTGGAATTTTGTATTTCACACATTCCTATTGTTTTAATTTATTAGTTATTTATTGTATTTGTTCTAGGTTTATTGGCAACTGTCGTTACGTTTACAATAAATCTATATTCGAATAATTTATAGATGATTACTTGGGTGAATGCACTGCTTGGTCAATTCTTGGTATGTATTGGCTAACAGTTTCCCTGAAAATGCAGATTTTCGGAAAGTGTTTATTATGTCGTTGTTGTAGTTGTTTTGGGTGCGGTTTATTCCGCTGCACCTAGGCCAATTCTTGGCCCTTTGTGCTTACCCATTTTTACATACTGTTTGATAACGACAACCAGAGGTGTTGAACTGGTTGCCGGCACCCACGGTTTTACGCCTCTTGCGAAAGGCGGTGGGACGAGGATCTTCAGCTGATGCTTGGATTTGAACCCAAGACTTCCCAGCAGGAGAGCAGCACTCTACCGCTAGAGCCACTCGCCCCGATGGCATAAGCCCTACCCTTATGCCATGGTCACACTAAGCTGTTAGCAGCCAGTAGCAAATAGCACGCTAGTAATAGAGTGCGTAACAAAATAACACGCCAACACAAAATTTTCATCTGCCACCTAAAATACTCCTAACTCATATCCATAATTAATACGCCCAATGACCATTATTCAGTCTACCGATTACTATACCAGGCTCGTGCCGCGATAGTTCTGGTATTGTACCGCATTCTTTATGCTTGGCGGCGTCGCATTTGCATATATTCCGGCACAAAGTGGCGGAACAAAGGACACCGGTTAGGTGACACACACACGCACTCACTACGCACACATACGTGCGCACGTAGCGAACGTCACGGCATGTGTGCCGCTTTTTGAGGGGTGCCACCCTCCCAGCTGTTCGCCACGTGGACCCTCCTCGACAAACCCCGACATATCAAAACACCTGGCCCATCATCCTATGATTACAAATACTATAGTTTTTTTTTTTCGGATTGGCAGCGTCCGCGCTTGTGTGTGCACTGTGTTCAATAGACGTCCACGCACGCTATCTATCTATCTCTATCTCTACCTATACTAATTACGAACTTTCAAGTGTAGGGCGCGTTCAGCGGAATCGCCCATTTTCGCCGACATTTGCGATCGAGTAGCTGCAAAATTGGGCTTTTCGATATTACTTTTGACGCTCGAATTGAAAAAAGGACACAATTCCGCGTGGACTGCGCGATATTTTGTAAATTAAATGCGTCAATTTTGAAAAAAAATCACGTTTTTGCACCTCTTCGGGTGAAGGCGAACCTCGAGAAAATGTCACGTGACGTCTAGAAATTCCGACAAGCGGATCGATGAACGTCAAAAATTTACATTTTTTATCCGTTCCTGCCGACCTTATAAAAGCCGCTCGCGCTCATGTCTTACGATAAGATCCCTCTAAATACCCTTCGCAAAGAGTTTTGAGCAAAAAAACGGCCTTAAAAACAATTTTCGATCCAAAAAATCGATTTTTGTCGACCCGTATTTTGCTGCTATTACCACAGTAACGTCAAACCCGAAACGCCCCCTGCCGGACATTCGTAACAACAGTAGCAGATAGCAGATAACCTAAAATGTATCCTAAAATGTCCATATTGCGAATGTGGACAGGTGGGAAGCCTTAACCACATATTTCTAGAATGCCCAATAACTAAAATCGTAAATTTTGACATATACACAGAGCTAGTCTACCTCATGTCTACCTATACTAATTACGAACTTTCAAGTCTAGGGCGCGTTCAGCGGAATCGCCCATTTTCGCCGACATTTGCGATCGAGTAGCTGCAAAATTGGGCTTTTCGATATTATTTTTGACGCTCGAATTGAAAAAAGGACACAATTCCGCGTGGACTGCGCGATATTTTGTAAATTAAATGCGTCAATTTTGAAAAAAATCACGTTTTTGCACCTCTTCGGGTGAAGGCGAACCTCGAGAAAATGTCACGTGACGTCTAGAAATTCCGACAAGCGGATCGATGAACGTCAAAAATTTACATTTTTTATCCGTTCCTGCCGACCTCATAAAAGCCGCTCGCTCTCATGTCTTACGATAAGATCCCTCTAAATACCCTTCGCAAAGAGTTTTGAGCAAAAAAACGGCCTTAAAAACAATTTTCGATCCAAAAAATCGATTTTTGTCGACCCGTGTTTTGCTGATATTACCACAGTAACGTCAAACTCGAAACGCCCCCTGCCGGACATTCGTAACAACAGTAACAGATAGCAGATAACCTAAAATGTATCCTAAAATGTCCATATTGCGAATGTGGACAGGTGGGAAGCCTTAACCACATATTTCTAGAATGCCCAATAACTAAAATCGAAAATTTTGACATATACACAGAGCTAGTCGGTAACAAAGTGTGGACCTGATGTCTAGGGCAGTTGGGAGATTGGAAAATCGATCGATTTTTTGGAGTTTTTGGTGATTTGGAAATGGGGGTTGGCGTATTTGTGTACTTTGTTTACTTTCGGGTTATGTACTTGTTACGTTGGACGGTGGGTGTTGCTTTTTTACGAATGTGTGCATCTGCTTTGCACTTTGACAGATGGCATCGTTATCTTCGGACGATTATCAGATCTGTTGACGTAATACTACTTTACAAACTTTTGATTTTGGTCCGAAAGTTGAAAGAAACCTCAACGCTACGCTTGTCACTATTAGTATCCGTAGTGGATTCTTAAGCATTTATTTTAAAAAAGTACCAAAAAAACATTACGATGAGTGCAGAAAAAAGAGAAAATTCACAAAAAGAACATGTTTTATACATTTAGTTACATACTTTCCATATATGGTCCAATATGATTTCGGGATTTCTATGTATGTGTGTATGGCCGTGAACACAATTGCGCCCAAACGGAACAACGGATCGGGCTGAAATTTGGTATAAATATTTAGAATTATCGGGGGACAAACTGGATTGTTTTTGGTGACAATCTGACCAACTGATATCAGCTCACCATGCAGTGACTTTAAATATGTATGTAATAATTGGGGATTTCAGCTGCGTCCATATTTTGTTCATTGTAATTTGAGATAAATTGTATGTGATGCCGGATATGTGAATGGTGATACTGTCTGACCTTTTCACACGCATGGGTATGATTTGTTATATTTTCAACTTAGAAGACTCGTAAATATTTCTTTTTTATGGCCCAAATCAGTAGGGCCCTTTCGTTAAGTGCTTTGTGTCTTGATATTTTGTGTGTGTGTTATTTGCTTAATTATAAATTATGGTATCGTGGACCGAGATAGTTTATACATGAGAGGTATAAGTTCAAGACAAAAAGATGAAGAGAAAAACATTCTGTAGAGAACAGTCGAGATTAACAGTCGACATTCGGCATTCTACTTAAGATGTAGTCTTTTTTCATTTATTTTTATAATGTAACTTAGTGTAGTGTTTTGTGGTTTGTAAATGGTAAGCTAATTATTATTTCCTCCTTTGTGTTTTCACTTCTTTGTATTTTTACGAGAATCTAACAGCTCCTCTAGATGGTAATTTTAAGGATGAAATAAGTGTCTCTTTTATATTTTTTATTCATTCATTTTTATGTTTTTTTAATTTAATAAATTTGTTATTTTGTTGAGAAGTGTTTTCCTTTGAGTTAAATATCAATATGAGTAGTTTAATTAGTTTTGCCTGCTAAAATGCTGCACTGGTCCCATTGCAAGAACTCACGTGCAGAGCGAGTGTAAGAGCAATAATAGTGGTGGCTTGTGTTTGGGGGGTCGTGGTGTTTGACTTTAAATGTTTTAGAACATTTTTTTGTCATGCACTAATCACATTCCAAGAACCCACCATCCTACTATTACATGTATACAAATTTGCAGATCAGTGGGATGAACGGTTTGGGTGGTATAAGAGTTTAAAGAAACAGATTAACAGAATCCACAGCTTTCGTCGCTGTGTTGCGAATTGTCAGATTTTGACAAACGTCAGTACCACTGACATGACATTAAATGTCAGTATGACAAATGTAATTCTGTCATAGGAGCTGACGTTAGGTAGCATCCAGATATGGCTCTGGCTTTAGTTAAATTGAATAATTGCAAAAGTGTACCTTAACCAACGTATATTTATGTTCTTCATATGAACAGTCAAACAATAACTTTACTTAACAACCCAAGTGACAAACAACCGATAATCCAATCAACACGATAAGATTATCCACAAAGTGGCAATTAAAATTCATACGGGTTTTCAAGAACCACGTAACAATACCACTTGCCAGCATAACTCCAGTTTACACATACATACATATACATCTGTCGTAGACCTGCCATTTCCGTCGCACCTGCTATTCAAACGTGTCCCGTTATAGCCTTTCTTGAAAGAAATTCCCCATTCCCCTATTTATAATCTCATATCTTATGGTAGTGTCGTAGTAGTACTACGACATGACGTCACTTCATTCAGAATTCCTTCGTCCTAAGGAGGTCGACGTCGTCATTCCTTTTCGAGCAAGGTTCAAGGTGAGTTCATAAACTGGTACGGCAGATGTTCACCCTATTCAAGGGGGTTCCCCTCGGTATATACGTGTGTTTGAGTGCATACAAAGGGTTTTTAAGTATAGGGGGCTCCTGCGTCCTGGATTCATGGTTTCTAATATGCAAATCGGGTCGTCTGTCTGATGGTTTGGTATATCGGATGAATATAAAGCGTCCAGTAACGAGCTTTGATGGCAAATGTTGTTTTTCAGATAAGAAACATTTAATAAGTAATGCTATTGAGCTCATATTTCTCTACTTGTCTTATTTGTGGATTAGTTGATGTGATTTATTCATTTATTTTTCATAAGGTGAGCTGTAGACCAAATAAATTTGGAAACCACTGTTTTATGCAGCCCAGGGGCCCCCACCAAAAAGGGGCCCCCACCAAAATATAAACTGTACTGGATATTTAATAACAAGGAAATTGTACTAATACTTACGTGTTTGCAATGCAAGTTCATGATCAAGTAATGTGCTTATGTCTTTAAGGCCCCCACAGCTTTTCTGCCCAGGGGCCCCCACAGCTTTTCTGCCCAGGGCCCCCCCACAGCTTTTCTGCCCAGGGGCCCCCACAGTCTTAAATCCGGCGCTGGTTTTATGGGTAAGTGTCAGGTATTGGAAGAATGTAAGTCCCATGCTATGCTATGATCAATACAGGCATGTTTTCTGTCAAAAATCAATGGAAAGTTTGGCCAAACACGTTTACTCTTGTGTACGCAGCAAAACTTAGAAACTTTCAGCATTACCCTCCTCCCTTGTACGATAATAACCCTGACCAAGCAAGCTACTCAATTAAATAATTAACCTGGGGTCCATGCATCGAACTATTGAAATAATTTATGATCGACACGGGCATGCCGTGACCTACGCCAATTACATATTGAAGATCTGAGGTAATTTTGTTGCAATTCACTTACCTAACCCCGGTCCATGAAAACCTTTAATATTGCCACACGGCAGACATAAATTCCTGTTATGCTGCCCTCGAGAGCCTGTCATTTTCCGCCCTTTTTACTGCCGACGATTTGCCCCCGCAAAGTGCCTGAGCTTTGCGACACACAATACCTCTGTCGGTTTGAAAACAATTGCCGCGATCTGTAATTTGAATGAAAGAAAAACAATCAAATTACAAGCGTTTGCTGCGCGGTACCTTCACGGCACTGTGCTGTAATGACTAAGGAGATTGCTTTGAACTGGAAAACATATGACAGAATATGTTGGTGTATACTTAAAGCATATTATAATAGGAGCTACTGATTAATTTATATAAATAGAGTAATATTAGTACAACTACTAGCTCTGTGTATAAGTCAAAATTTTCGATTTTAGTTATTGGGCATTCTAGAAATATGTGGTTAAGGCTTCCCACCTGTCCACATTCGCAATATGGACATTTTAGGATACATTTTAGGTTATCTGCTATCTGTTACTGTTGTTACGAATGTCCGGCAGGGGGCGTTTCGGGTTTGACGTTACTGTGGTAATAGCAGCAAAACACGGGTCGACAAAAATCGATTTTTTGGATCGAAAATTGTTTTTAAGGCCGTTTTTTTGCTCAAAACTCTTTGCGAAGGGTATTTAGAGGGATCTTATCGTAAGACATGAGAGCGAGCGGCTTTTATAAGGTCGGCAGGAACGGATAAAAAATGTAAATTTTTGACGTTCATCGATCCGCTTGTCGGAATTTCTAGACGTCACGTAACATTTTCTCGAGGTTCGCCTTCACCCGAAGAGGTGCAAAAACGTGATTTTTTTTTCAAAATTGACGCATTTAATTTACAAAATATCGCGCAGTCCACGCGGAATTGTGTCCTTTTTTCAATTCGAGCGTCAAAAGTAATATCGAAAAGCCCAATTTTGCAGCTACTCGATCGCGAATGTCGGCGAAAATGGGCGATTCCGCTGAACGCGCCCTACACTTGAAAGTTCGTAATTAGTATAGGTAGATAGATAGACATAAAACCATCACATTTCAAGAAAACTAAGACCATATTGATAAATATCTCAAGATTTACTCAACCGTACGATTTTAAAATCGTCCACGTGTCAAGTCTATTGTATGACACAAATGGCATATTACAAATTGGAAGTAACTCGTGCAGAACTTGAGTGGTGAGGATCCAACCTTTTTAACACTTAATGCATGGCCTATCAAGAGTGTAACGGTATAATTAATAGCGTTTAGGGGCGAAATAAGACCGGCTAATGGTACTCTTCTGCTGCTAAAGGGTTCGGATAGACGCGATGCGTTACCATAGAGCCAGCGATGTATACCATAGGGCCAGCTTACCCCAAATGTTTGCTGCAGTCTGTCGGTGAATGCCCCACAATCCAATGCGTCGCTCTGGCTCATTATGGCAATCTACCGAGTTCAGGGGGGCAGTGTTAGCTCCGTAAAATAATGTAATAGGTCACGCATTGCTGAACTCGGACGCGGTAGTGTTGTAGAAACGTGAAGTAGCGACATACGGTGGAAAGATTTCTGTAAAATTGATGGGTTTATACGGCCAATTTCTATTTTTCTAGGGGATGTTGTGGTGGGAATTTAGGGTGGACGAGGATGCGGATGCTATAATTATGACAAATGGATTTATGGACTGATGAAATTATGTTTTAATGCACTCTGCGTAAATTGTTGTCGATTGAGTGTTTTTATTGAGGGTTGTTGATGATGAATGTTGGTCATATGACTCTATAATTTTCTATTGTGGTTTATGGCAATTCAGTATTCAATTGCATTAAATTAGATAGAAAATGTCTACACGCTTGCTACCACCTACTCCTCGACAATTGACATATCAACAAACAATCCACATTCAATTAACGTCACCAACAAATACACTTTACGAGGAAGAGTAACATTAGCAAAGCCATGATAGCTCCATCTATCACCGTGATCAAAATTTACGACAGATATTCGCCGGCAGTACCGACTGGTCATGGATGACAGAATTCGTTAAGAATCAGTGCGTAATTGAGTGGTGGTGAAGAGGCCATATGGCCACACCATACCTCCTATGTATGCGAGCTTTGCAGAGCTTTCCCCTATAATATCTCCCGTCGATTGAACATTCCGAATCATGCTATACAATCCCCCATCTCCTATCATCATCAAAAGACACCGATTCCTGATAATAGAATGTTTGCTTTGTGCTTGTTTGTTGCTTGCTTACTAGCTGAATTTTTGCGCTACGCTCTACGGCCCTAATCGTAATTTACCGTGCATACACCGGCCTAATGAGAATCGATTTTTGTATGGTACGGGATTTTGTGTTACGAGCTTGAAGAAAAAAAAAACGTTTATCAGCCACATTGTGATACGTTACACGAGTGGTTAACATGCTTTGATTAATGTAAACATTGATAACGTGGCTATTTGTTAAGTAATATATTCTATTAGTATGCCGCATGTGTTTCGGAAAAAAAACCCGGATTAACTTCGTGTAGGTTTTATAATAAAATACTCGCTATGAGCTAAAAGAACGTTTCTATGTGTATGTCCATCCACCGTTAACTAAGCAACGTCAAATCGACGGGCAAAACAACTCTTGGAACCGTGTTTTTCGACGGATGGCACAATTCGACCTTCTCGAAGACAATGCAATCAAGAAATTAATCCGATATACAAAATTTACCGAAATCCGAGCACTTTTTTGTACCATTGTATAGCTCAAGCGTGAGCGCGCAGAGCGCAGAAATGCCTGCCTACAACGAAATTAAAACGTAAAATCCTACCTTATAAGTCTGGAAGCCTCTCCTCACTATTCACTTCTTTCACTAGCAAGATATAACACGCAATATTTTCACAGGTCTGGTAGGAATTTGAATGAATAAAGTGTGGTATTCGTTCGTTCTTGGGTAATCACATCAGGTGACATTTTCTGCATACATACAAGCTTGACGGTGGACAAAGCTTGATTTGTTGAATTTTACTGCAAATATGGTTGGCTTGGTCTTACTACCATGTCAGGAAGAACACTCAAATCCGTGCAGATAATGTCATCCATCCGTTTCATGCCGAACAACCGGTAAAACGCACTGACGATTACTTAACTGATCATTGCTGAATTTCAACTGCAAAATTTAAGAGGGTGGACTTTGAAAAGACTACGATTGTCTTGTCTTTTGTCTATAATAGTATATTATTATACAAGTTTTATAAGACGTCAAATTGGTGCATGAGTTAGCCTAGAACGAATGCGCCAATATGTCTTATAAAACGAGTGTAATATACTATTTTTTCTACTTTGCGTCATTAATTTTATAAAAATTTAGAAGTATATTAGGTAAAATTCCAATCTAGAGTATTTATGGGTGCAACCGTTGGTAACACTGTCATCTGTCACTTAAATTCAAATATCTGTGAAAAAATAATTATTGATAATTATTATATACCATCGTTTGTGCGATTCTAAAAAATCAGTTTGTGCTTACTTTTGTGGTTATGTGTATTTTCGATTGACATGCATTTGATATCAATGTGACCAATCTTAGAAAAAAGTTACTAAAAACGGTGTTACAATTTGCTAATTGTAACACCGAAAACAGTGTTACAATGTGTGCATTGTGAATGCAAAGTAAAAAAACATACGAAAAATATACACGTTTCGCGAACACAATGGTTTAAACACTACCGCAATTTAAAATATGTAACATCAGCACTGCAGCGAATGTTGGAAATCAACAGCTAGGTACGTGATTTTGGTAATGCAATGTGTTGGTTCGCAAACCGGTTTTGGGAGCTGGAGTCGCAATAAGCCACGTACACACGCGGAAAAGGCTGATTTACACTATAAAGAAAAGGTATTTTAACATTTTATTGATAATTTGACAAAATTAGAAAAAGTTAGGTAGAATTTGATGAAATTTTATTTCTAAGGGTGTAATGACTAGCTGACATCAAACATGAATATGGTTTTCGAGTACCAGTTACGGTGAAAAAAAGAAATCGTTTTTTTTTTTAGTAGATAAAAATAAATATTGTAGACACTTAAAAATTGGTTCGACGTTTATTGGATTTTGTGTTGTTACTTAAACTTAACTGCATTTGCGTAAAGGATTATAAAAAGATCTAAATCTAAATTTTAATAACAATAAAAATTCTTACTATTGCACGCATTTTATATTTAATTTTAAATAATAGTAGGTACTACTAGCTCTGTGTATATGTCAAAATTTTCGATTTTAGTTATTGGGCATTCTAGAAATATGTGGTTAAGGCTTCCCACCTGTCCACATTCGCAATATGGACATTTTAGGATACATTTTAGGTTATCTGCTATCTGTTACTGTTGTTACGAATGTCCGGCAGGGGGCGTTTCGGGTTTGACGTTACTGTGGTAATAGCAGCAAAACACGGGTCGACAAAAATCGATTTTTTGGATCGAAAATTGTTTTTAAGGCCGTTTTTTTGCTCAAAACTCTTTGCGAAGGGTATTTAGAGGGATCTTATCGTAAGACATGAGCGCGAGCGGCTTTTATAAGGTCGGCAGGAACGGATAAAAAATGTAAATTTTTGACGTTCATCGATCCGCTTGTCGGAATTTCTAGACGTCACGTGACATTTTCTCGAGGTTCGCCTTCACCCGAAGAGGTGCAAAAACGTGATTTTTTTTCAAAATTGACGCATTTAATTTACAATATATCGCGCAGTCCACGCGGAATTGTGTCCTTTTTTCAATTCGAGCGTCAAAAGTAATATCGAAAAGCCCAATTTTGCAGCTACTCGATCGCGAATGTCGGCGAAAATGGGCGATTCCGCTGAACGCGCCCTACACTTGAAAGTTCGTAATTAGTATAGGTAGATAAAACACAACACAACATGCTACGAGATGGTATCAAAATGCTAAAATTTACTGTTGAACCTGTATAATGGATACGGGTCATCATCAAAACCCCATATAAAATTTTCATTAAAAATTCTTCAAGTTGATTCACAAAGACCCTCAGATATCACAAAACCATCAGCGGCACATTGTCGAGCATCTTATTCACATGCTGTGCGAAACCCTTCAAGTGCTCATGCCCAGCACCAAGATAAGACAACAAAAGAAACGCAACGATCACACGGTCATTTACCCACCAATTTATCGGTTATACGCGGTGCTTCTCCAAAGAAAACAAAGGCTGTCGATGCACAACCCTTCGTCAGGACGCTGCCACGTAACTATCTCAGCGAGGGGCTACTCAAAAGCATACTCAAAAGCCATGATCCAATACCATGATCGCAAAGTACATCGGTGCGGGTACCTTTACAATTAGTACTAAGGCTTTCTGAAGGCACTCGATGTGCGGTTCTTCTTATAAGATACAGTCGTAGTGCTGGTAGTGTATGGAATTAACAAACGGTGGCTCTGCAGTTTGACACAGTGTTGGATTGTATGGGACATGTGGAAAAACGCAAAACCCTACCGCGCCAGACACTGGCTGATTGTTTGTAAGAGTGTGTAAGTGTGAGCTATGATGCGGGTAATAAGATATGGTCGATACGAAATGATTAGGGTTTATTGTACTGCGTTCTTTTGTCAGTTTGTCGTCGTATGAATAATGGTCTGAGATGACTGGCTGTGTTCTGTAACTCCGGCTATTCGTTTACGTGCATAGTTATAGTTGTACACGATACAATATTTTTTCTACTTTGCATTCACAATGCACACATTGTAACACTGTTTTCGGTGTTACAATTAGCAAATTGTAACACCGTTTTTAGTAACTTTTTTCTAAGATTGGTGACACTGATATCAAATGCATGTCAAACGAAAATACACATAACCACAAAAGTAAGCACAAACTGATTTTTTAGAATCGCACAAACTGCGAAGTATGTATATTTTTATACATATTTAAACATGCGTGTTGCATCCTAGGTTTCGTACTACTAGTATATGATGGTATATAATAATTATCAATAATTACTTTTTTACAGATATTTGAATTTAAGTGACAGATGACAGTGTTACCAACGGTTGCACCCATAAATACTCTAGATTGGAATTTTACCTATTATACTTCTAAATTTTTATAAAATTAATGACGCAAAGTAGAAAAAATAGTATATTACACTCGTTTTATAAGACATATTGGCGCATTCGTTCATTTGGGGCACTCGTCGCTGGCGCTCCTCGTGCCCCAAACAACTCATGCGCCAATTTGACGTCTTATAAAACTTGTATAATAATATACTATTGTAAATGTATGTACTTTATTGTAGCACTGGTAACATTCGATATTTCAATCATTTTAATACCATCTACTAAGAATATTTCAACAATTCCCTTCGATCCTTAATCCTTAATCCTGATACCAATGACATACGGTAGGTATCGAATCCAATACAAAAGTAACCAGACATAATAAAACACCAAAATTATTTGACATTGGGACAGCCCCCAGCAGACGAAACATATTTTTCAGCCGACCCGTATGAACAAACCAACCAAACACGTTATTGACACTTTCTTTCACCTTTTCCGCCACCAGGTATACGCACGAGTCATCTACGACCACGATTCCGTCAAGGGGAAAATTTATGCGCAGGTAGTAAGCGTATTCCCCCAGTCAGATAGGAGAGTGCGGTGCGGGATTTTTTGGCGTAGGGTGAAAGGGCACCCATTGGGGTGTAGACGACGGACAGAGTCGCGTGGCTTTACACCCTTTACCTATTCAACCCCCCATTTCACGCACAACAAAGACATTCGAAAGCCAGCTGCACGCAAAATTCTTCGTCTCATTGTATTGTTGCTGTTACCAACCGCGGTGAGCGCACAGAGTATGTGGAATTGTGAATAGTATGCGTTTGAATTGTCTATAATTGACACTTCATTACGTCTTCAAAAGATTTTTTGTGGTAGTTAGGTATATTGATAAAATGAAATTTAGAAAAACCAAGTACCTACCAACAATATGCTTTTTTCTACTTTACATTCACAATGCACACGCTGTAACACTGTTTTCGGTGTTACAATTAGCAAATTGTAACACCGTTTTTAGTAACTTTTTTCTAAGATTGGTGACATTGATATCAAATGCATGTCAAACGAAAATACACATAACCACAAAAGTAAGCACAAACTGATTTTTTAGAATCGCACAAACTGCGAAGTATGTATATTTTACTTATTTCTGTATCCTCCATTTGAATTTCAGGTTTCGTACTACTAGTATATGATGGTATATAATAATTATCAATAATTACTTTTTCACAGATAATTGAATTTAAGTGACAGATGACAGTGTTACCAACGGTTGCACCCATAAATACTCTAGATTGGAATTTAACCTAATATACTTCTAAATTTTTATAAAATTAATGACGCAAAGTAGAAAAAATAGTATATTACACTCGTTTTATAAGACATATTGGCGCATTCGTTCATTTGCAACTCATGCGCAACTCATGCGCCAATATGACGTCTTACAAAACTTGTATAATAATATACTATTGTCTAAAATTATATTGGTTTGTCGAGCATTCATAAACAAAATATTCTTGAGAATCGGATTTTCTGGTTTTCGGATTTCTTCGGTTTTGATTTCCTGGGATCCAAAAACGTGTAAATCCATCGAAAAAAATATATAGTAATGCATGAGCGGTCGGTAAAACAAGGTATATACTAAAATAATGGTTTACCAAAAATATACTATAAATCGAATGTTGAACTTAATAAATCGAAATTAATAATAAATTTCTTCTAATAATAAATCGTAAAACAAAGTCAATTCCTTCATCTTTAAATCGTGAGTGAAATTAAATTAAAAGTGAAATTGAATATAATACGTAGATAACCTAATTAACCTTCCTTGCGGTTCATATGTAATGGGTCGGAAACCCATTATTTATTTATTAAGATATGATCAAATTAAGCGAGATATTTGTAAGAACATTCGGGAATGTCAAAGGTTTTTGCTAGGGTTGAACATCTGGTTTAGGATTTGACCGCGTGTTATAAGTTTAAAATTGAAGAGTTGTCATTGGCTAAGAAGAAATGCTTCCGGCTTCCTTTGGGGTCGAGGGATGCAAACGAACAGATCTCGCTCTTCTCATTTCAACCACCATCATGTAAAGTACACGTTTTTGTGGAGCGTTCTTAGGCGCTTAAGTTTATCCCTGGTAAGTCTTTTCAACTCGTCTCGCATTTCATTGTAAATTAAATTATTCATATTTCTGCTAAAAGTGTGTCTGTCTAAATCAACTCCTAGGTTTAATTTAAACGTCAATATGTTCAAAGCTTCATTCATTTTTCTATGTAACCTATCAAACGGGATTGTTGATTATTATTGTTAATAGATGTTATTGTTTTGATAAGTGTTTCGTTTCATTTGAGTAGTCTTGCTTTATCAGCCATTATTAAATGTTAAATACTTAAACGCGTCAGTTAGTAGTCAGAAAATGTGTTCACAAGGTTCAAGAAAAAGAACCCAGTTAGTTTTGCCTTCGAATAAATTGGAAGAGATTTGATGAATTAGAATTTTGACCAGTAATTAAAGCCCTTAAACTACACATACAGGCATTCCAAATATCTCATCGCACGACTTAAAACATTAAACTCCCCACCTAAGCTGGAGTGGCAAAAGATTGCCCAAAGAAGATTGAGTTATCCACCAAGAAATTCCAATCCTTATTGGTACATTTTTACCCCCAGCAAATCGATAAGGGGCGTCTAGTAAAGACACACTTTACAAAATCGCACCGACATCTTACTCCAGCCCACATTTTACATTCAAAAACCTCATTCAAAGATTACACAAAGTCGACCTCCCTAATCTTATCCTAATCCCGGTTCCAAACACAAAACAGGTGCTTAGGACACACCTTCTAAATCAGCATCCACTCCTTGAGTTGTGGCACGTGCCAGTGAAAAAAGTGGCACGTTCCTCAACATCGTTACTTACATAAAGGCAAGATATTATGCGCAGATGACCTACCATATCTTTTCAAGAGCCAACCGATGACCTTTCCAGATATAATACAGTCTCGCACCCTCCTTTAGGGTGAGGAAATTGAATAGATCGTTTAATTTGCTCCGCAGGGTCTTCGATATATACAGCTAGCTCACCTGCACCGGTTCTTCCAGACGTAGTAAGCGGGGCTATACCTGGAGCAGCTGCTGCTGCTGAGGTGACGTCACCTCGCGTAGCAGCTGCCACAAGGGGTGGTTCCGATTAAATTCCTACTACTGTGGCACGCACGTGATAACTCGGGGCACGCGAACTTGTTTACACGGTTCGAGCAACACGTATATTAGCATCTGATTTGGACCACCAGTTCTCCTGCTCTGCAGATATATTGTAGTTTTTATGGGGATGCTGCGAATAGGGGTGTCTAACGGAATTTTCGGGGTCACCGTTACCTGTATAACTGGTATTAGATTTGTGTCCTGGTAGGACTTGTATTAGATTTGCGCAGATGTCGTGTTGGAAATTGTAAACCTTCTTCTGTGCGGAGAAAAATATGTCAATTGATTTGGTGGAAATTTGAACTCAACTCGTTCGATTGTATTAAATCGACAGATGGTGTGGTTTCATTGTTTAGTTAAAGGGTGCTTTACGAAGCATACGTTCGATTCTTTGTTGGTCTGTGTTTGATTTCGTTTATTTATTTCTTAAATTAAATTAACAAAGTCTCTATCTATATATCTTGGTTGTACTTTTGGGTTGTAAATTTTGATAAAAGTCAATGTCAAGTGACATGACATTAAATGTAATTCTACACAGAAAAATAGATTAGTAAAAATACTAGTTCACAAATATATGAAATGTATTGTTACTAAAACCAGTATTTTTAATAAGTGTACATCGTAAATTGTTGTTAGGATGAAAGTGTATAGACACTTCAATATGTCAACAATTTATTTGGAAAGTTGGGTGTAGGAGGTCAAAATGGCGGGAACTACCACGACTCCCTACATGGTAGCATTTTGGCCGAGTGCGGTCTAAGGCTTTAATTACTGGTCAAAATTCTAATTCATCAAATCTCTTCCAATTTATTCGAAGGCAAAACTAACTGGGTTCTTTTTCTTGAACCTTGTGAACACATTTTCTGACTACTAACTGACGCGTTTAAGTATTTAACATTTAATAAGGACTGATAAAGCAAGACCACTCAAATGAAACTAAACACTTATCAAAACAATAACATCTATTAACAATAATAATCAACAATCCCGTTTGATAGGTTACATAGAAAACTGAATGAAGCTTTGAACATATTGACGTTTAAATTAAACTTAGGAGTTGATTTAGACAGACACACTTTTAGCAGAAATACGAATAATTTAATTTACAATGAAATGCGAGACGAGTTGAAAAGACTTACCAGGGATAAACTTAAGCGCCTAAGAACGCTCCACAAAAACGTGTACTTTACATGACGGTGGTTGAAATGAGAAGAGACAAAGATCTGTTCGTTTGCATCCCTTGACCCCAAAGGAAGCCGGAAGCATTTCTTCTTAGCCAATGGCAACACTTCAAATTTAAACTTATAAACACGCGGTCAAATCCTAAACCAGATGTTCAACTCAACACCAAAATCTTCGATATTCTCGAACATTCTACCTCGTCTACATCGCGCTCAATTTGATCACATCCTAACAAATAAATAATGGGTTTCCGACCCATTACATGGGTGCGGGCCACCCCGGATATATCTTATAGAGAAATGTAGCAGTCAGCAAATACATAGATAATAAAGGTTTTGATAAATGTGGCATTGGTATAGAAGAAATATGTTAAAGAATAAGTACTCACGTGCGATGTTGTTTCTACCATGATTTGTAAGAGAAGAAAAACAGCAAAAAATGCTAATTTAAGACCTGTTTGGTCGAGAATAGTTATCTTAAATTAATATACCTTTTATATCTTGGGTTCAAATCCAGGCATCAGCCGAAGATCCTCGTCCCATCGCCTTTCGCAAGAGGCGTTAAACCGTGGGTGCCGGCAACCAGTTGAACACCTCTGGTTGTCGTTATCAAACAGTATGAAATGGGTAAGCACAAAGGGCCAAGACTGGCCTAGGTGCCCAACTATTACATACAATATACCTATGACTCGCCAGAATGTATCCAAAATTGTCTGACATCACCTCTTAATACATAATAGATAAACACCAACATCCGTAGCGCCCTTAACATCTCTTATACCGTGGGGAATTCCTCACAACAGGTGTCTCATTTGTGCAAGAAGCCCTTAAGCACCTAACGAGACGTCTTGCACCCCTCGCCCTATTCAAAATCCACAGTACACGGCTCATTATACAAGCGAGTTAAGATTTCTGTAAGACCTGCCAAGGAACCAAAGAAACCGGTGTTTTGTGCGCTCGGTGACAGATGATTAGGCCGTCAATGGACCACCTATATAGGAGGGGTTTGTTTGCAGGTCGATTTAACTAGCAGCCCCTCCTTGGTAAGGTGTAAGAAGCAAGAAGGCGTGTTAAGATGTGGTGAAGGTATGAATGGAGACGATAAGGATCTATTGAGGACGTTGTAAATAGGGGTTGTATGTTTAGTGGACGGAATATGTCGCACGTTTGTAGAAACCGGTTCATTTTTTTTTCAGTTACTCTAGATATTTGCAAAAAAGCTTCATCTGACGATGAAAATTTTCGTAGAAACAATATCACTTCATGCACATTTTATTCAGCACCCCTAAACAAAACTAAAAAAATCCGTTAGAGTGGCCACCCCACCGCGGAAGTGACAATACATTTAGAAAATTAAACAACGGAAAATCGTCGACACCAAAACTTATACTGGACATCAATAAAAAAACCCACACCCTACCCATTCGACCGTTACTCCATAAAACAACACAAAATCCAGTACGGTACGGATTCAAACAAAAATCCACCCCTCCGATAAAACGGGGGTGTCGTCCACACCGGACCATCTGCTCCGGAATCCAGTAGGCCGATTTCCTATTCCAATCGCAGTCCGTTAGGTCTTTTGTCTTGCGTCGCCGCTTCGTCGTCGTCACCTCCAAGCCTGCAAGCGAGTCTGCAGGGGCGCGTGCCAATGGGCAGATGGGGTGCAACAGGCGCGCCAATGGATAGTCCCGGATTTGCCCCACCTCACGCACGCTCAATACCGACAGAGGGCGTTCCTTCCCCTTACCATTGGAGCTTTATATGGCCCACGTTGTGGATAAACTCCTCAGCGCAGCAATGCCAGTGCTTAGTCGTACGGGGAATACCGAGGTGCTGGTATGCCTCGTGTACTTTACCAACATGAGATGGAATTCGCATACAGAACGTACCAGTATCCACAACCAACGGTCCTGCAGAGACTAGGCTTCGACCATCTCTCCGCTGCTTCGGTTCTTCAACACCATTTGCAGTACTTGAGGTACTCAGAACCATTGGAACTAACGACAACACCTCTAGATTTATCTCTAAAGTCTTCATCAACATCGTCAGTGCAAGCTCCTATAACACCACCATGCACGCCATCTCCGAAAAGCCATCAAACCAAAAGACCAGCAACTCCCATACCAGAACAACCCACCAAGAAACCAAAACCGAATTCACCGATCAAGAAACCTAAAGTCACCAGGAAGTTACATTTCGACGAAGACAACACCTCACCAGTCTCTGGAACCATCATCAGGGAGCTACGACCAGATGAGACTCTCGTGGTCAGAAAAGGCGACATAGATCCTGCCTTTAACGTCGTTGAAGTCACCGAAGAAGCCAAAGCTGAACTCGCGAAGATCGAAAATCACATTGGGGACTACGTTTGTAGACTATGTCGTGAACTGTACGAGGATGCTTTTGGTTTGGCGCAACATCGCTGCTCGAGGATTGTCCACGTTGAATATCGATGTCCAGAGTGTGAGAAGGTCTTCAATTGTCCTGCTAATTTGGCGTCTCATAGGAGATGGCATAAACCAAGACCACCGAAGGAGACTAAGGTTGAAGATGTGGCTTCTGATGGTGATGGAGCTGAGCAGTTCCCTTGTGATCAATGTGGAAAGCAGTTTAGGAGGCTTGCTTACCTTAGAAAGCATCAGGCGACCCACCAGTCCGACTGACAACGGCTAGTCCCCGTCAGGCCGATACCTAGGATGCCTCCAAGGCTGTGGAGACCGCCACCGTTGCCACCTCCAAGTAATGGAGGCATTCTGGGTTTGGAGAGGTATGTACCGAACATCTCTTGGATTTCTCCGTTCTAGATGTTGATTATGTGATATTTGTACATAGGTATGTTTATATTTAGATTTTTTAATTTTAGTTTTAGTCGATCTAGTCAGACATTCTTATTTCTAGTCTATTTGCTAGTCTTTCTAGTCATGTATGTTAGTCAACCACAAATTCTTGCGCCAAATATAGTTTAAGGTTTATCATGAATGATTCAAGAGTAGAATTTATATAAAAATTTCGCATAGTGTATGTTTATAGTCATTAGAAAACTGTTTACAGCAAAAGCGCTTTGGAAATTGTAGTTTATTTCGTTAAAATCATAAAATTGTAACTTATAATTCCAAATTTTATCAAGGTAAAAATGTATTTGTTCGAATTTACTAGTCAACTTGGCATTTCTAGTCATAATTTTTAGTCACGCATCACAGAAATTTAGTCATTTCGTCTAGTCACTTTATAATTTAGTTAAGAATGGGTCATGCAATTAATTATATATTTTATATTATTATTTAAAAATTATTTTTAGTGAAGTAAAAGAATAATTCTAGTCATATCAATGTATCTAGTCACAATTTAGTCACAACTTTTCTGTATACGCAATAGAATGGATTATGTATTTTTGTAAAAAATTTTAGTTTAAGCTAAAAGATTGTATACATCAGAATTGTTCTAGTCATATCAAAAAAAAATTCGTCTAGTCACAATTTAGTCATTTTATAGTTTCTATAATATTTATCAGTACATAGTTTTATAAGCGCTTATTTTATAAACAAAACATAATATATTTTCTAAATATTTAACCATTCATTGTGTCAAAAGTATTAAGAATCTTACAATTTAAGTTATCATTTTTGTAAATTATTTTATAAGTCATTTATAAATCAACCAAATTTAGTTCCTTTAGTTAAGTCCAGAGCTATCAGTTCATAGTCTCATTTAATTTTAATTCTTTCCGTATTGGGCGGGTTGGGATTTAGTTTGCAATAAGCATGTTGCGCAAATTATGTTCGTGAATGATAGGCCATCACCGTAGAATTGTAATAATCGTTTAATTGGATTGTAATAAAATTGTTTGATTGGGATTTTCGCCAGTACTTCTTAGAAATAGATATTTTGTAAACCGCTTTTAAAAAACTTTTTGCCTTTTTTTATCTTATTTGTCAATCGTATTTTATACTTATTATATAATTAAGAAATTTTGTGATATTAATTGTAATTCTCTAGTCGTAAAGTTTGTACAAAGAAAACCAAAAAACGAGTGTGCATCTAGTCAGAGCAACCACATTTTATGTAGGGTACGTTTTTTTTAATGTACCGCCATTTTATGATCTCAGTGTGGCATATAATTGTATAGTTTTAGAGTTCTAGTCTATTGTATGTATAGAAAAAAATATTAGGTGTACATATTTAATGTGTGTCGTAATAAGTTAATTTATAATTAATTTTGTAATAGATTTTAATGTGTATAAATAAAGTATAGATAAAACACGAAAATCAAAGTGTATTTTTTTATAACTACATACCTTCAATTAAATATATAAAATAATAAAAAAATATCCATATAGAGTAGTTTCAAACTAAGAAGAGCACAGTTGTATATGCAACCAATCATACCCAGTGTATGGTTTATAAATTGCCTGTGTATATTTGGTTGCATATACAACTGTGCTCTTCTTAGTTTGAAACATCTATACCAATTTACCCTCTGGCGACAGTCAGACAAACTGCATTGGTGTATATGCTCTAATTTTCATCCGAGTAGTGATGTTACTGATAGCGCCATCTAGTAGTCGATACCTCTACTACCACACAGACCAAAGTACTAGTACGGTAGAAATGGTGAAGTCGCCGGTGTGACGGAAAATAGAATTACTGTATAGTAAAATTAGTTCCCTATTGATAATTGTTTGTAATATTGTAAATAGTGTCACATATGTAGGATACCAGGACACTCAGGGATCAAAGGAAATGAGAAATCTGACAGCCTGGCTCGAGAAGGCTCCAAGACTACCTTTTCCGGAATTACTAAAGGCCATATTAGGGAGATGGTACAAAAATGGGAAGATAAAGCTAAAAAAAGCTTACTTGAAAAACCACTGGTATGAGACAAGGAAAGGCAACCCCATTACCTTAATGCATTTAAAACCAAAGAGTTTTGCCAGCTATAAAAGCCTGATTTCAGACTGATCATGTGACTCCTCACAGGACACTGTCCACTGGGATTTCATCTCAAAAAACTCTAGTGTAGCCCCCACCCTACTTTCCGACTACACTGTTGACACATTTATAGACTCTCTAAATGTGGGAAGATAATGATAATACTATATTGGGATTATAACAATACAAGCCACGTCTCAATACAAATAGCTATTGGAAAATGTATGTGGTGTAAATATAATTAAAATAAAACACTAGTTGTAAGTTCCACATTTTTTATTTAAGTAATAATTACATAAAAGAGGTTTTTGTATAGAATTATATACACCAGCAATATACAATGTACATTCCAACTTGTACTACTACACACATAAAACTTACAATTACAATAATGAAAAATAACTCTAAACTCTTGCCTTAATAACATATGCCAACTACCATAAAAGATGATGATATAATGAAGAGAAAATAATTAATAATACCAGGTATTACACTTAAACTAAACCATGCCTAACAGCGGTGTACCAGTACAATTCCTTAATATATACCTTCCGTATATATTTTTGAGTATTTATCTTATTTGTCAAAACATTCCCTACGCATGGTGAGCACAGTTTCCATGAAAAACGTAACATTACAATTCAACTTACAATGTAACTTGCAATTCAACAATTTGTTATTTGTACACGTGAGTTTGCGTTCTTAGGTTGACATTCGATTTTTCTACCGTTCCTTTTAGCTTAAACAAAATATTGGCACAAACAAAACAAATCACATAAGATATGAAAATAAATATGTTAAGATCCCTTCTTGAAGCAGTCCAAAATTTTCAGTCAAGAAACTACGATTAATTTAGTAATAACTTGAAGCATTATAAAAGTTTCCATTTACCTATAATATCAATGTTCTCAACGCCATACCTTGCTGGCTTTTCTACTTAAAATAACCAACAAAATATCGGATCGAGACCAATAATATCACTTGTAAATTTTTGCGTAACAAAAATAAATAACAATAAAATTGTAAAAAATAAATCAACTTTCATCGAAAAATAAAGGATAACATGTTTGTCTATAAATAAAAGATACTCTTTCCACGATAGATACTTTGAACTGCTATTAATTCATAACAAAAACAAAACGTTTATGGTTTTTGGATTCTAATATATTCCTACAAAGGGTGAGCCTCCGTAGAAGCAGCGATCACATGTACTTGTCGACCCTTACTACCGTTATATACCTGACCTGGACTAAATGGCTCTAGTCGCGGATGTGTCTCAGGTTTTAAAACTTTATCTGAAAAAAAAAAAAGTACAAAGTGTTCAATAAATATAGAAACTAAAATAGTAAATATATGGGTATGTGTCAGGTATTGGGAGAATATAAGTCCCATGCTATGCTGTGATCAAAACAGGCATCTTTTCTGTCAAAAATCAATGTAAAGTTTGGCCAAATGGCCAAAATTTCTGTAGAAATATCTTAAGATTAAATCGACAATTATATATGATTTCGGTAATGTCCAAAATCTCATTTATTATGTAATATTATTTATTTGCTTCTACACCTGAGCATTCACACCCTTAATTTTGTGATTTTCTAGAGTAGAATAGTCTTACTAACCGAAATGACAGTATGCATTACTGAAATGTTGTCATGCATTACCTTATTTAATTTTTTTTATTTTCGAAATACATTTCACAAATTATCCAAATATTTTTTCTGTAACATGACTTTTCTGTGGTCTAAATGACCCTGTAGATAACTTAAGAAAATGGGCGCGTTCAGCAAACTCAAAGGTTACTCAATAGTTGAGCGTGCTGAATGCGCCCAATGTATCCATTTTCTACCACAAATCACCATAATTATCATCATAACACTTCTTAATTCATCACACAGAAACAAATCCTTTCGCAATTTGTGGATTTTAACCAAGAAATACAACAAAATAAAAAATTAAAAGTTACCTGAGACCGTCAACTCCGCGGGAATGTACTTTGACAGTCGAATCAGCGGAAGTGGAAGGTAACCGCTGGTCAAAGGCATAACCTCCAAGGTGACCGTCTGCTGTTCCGAGTCGGCAATAAAGGAAACAACACCGGCTGTCCGACCGCACACCGCCCACACGCCGTGCTCCGCCAGAACCTCGTACATAAGAGAGCTGTTACTCGTCACCTGCAGATGGTGACCCGCCGGTTTGATGGACAAATGTAGGTTGCAGACCGCACCGACCCTGCAGAACTCGATACCTTTCGTCGGTTCAACGTTCGCCTCCACAACGTACAGAGTCTGTAAAATATAGATGTATATGATAACATGGAGCATAAATGTAGCTTAAAAATAATAAGGTTATCTGTATTTTTAAACTACGTGGACATATTCCATATACAAGGCTGTTTACAAGTTTTATACAAGACTGAAAATTAAGAACTACCTGTAATATTAACCACAAAATATTTACTGAGAACAACACTCGCTTAAGTTGAAAATAATTCAAATTTGTTTGCTTTTGTCCGCATAGTTTAAAAATAGACTATTTGCCTCAACAAACGAAAGAGTCTCCGCTTTGGTGGTAGAAATTGAATTAAACAATTTGGGATAAATAGCGCCATCTATAATCGCTTGTTTAGGCAAATAGTGAACTAAGTGAACTGTCACATATGTGAGGTTATGTCTACATCATAGAGCACAAAACCGTTTTGTTGGCAATACTTTAGTAAAAAAATCACTCTAGAGGGTTTATATCTTTCAAAAACTGGAATATTTTTCAATTTTATCAGAATAGTTGATGAATTATGTACTTACGTGGTAGTCGGTAATGTCAAAGTAATGTTGGTACGTGCGACTTTCAGAATCTTCAGCGTCTTCCGACTGTGATGTGTAGTTTAACCTAAATTCCCCCTTTAAGGGAGCCGACTCTTGTTTAGGGGCAATTTCCACTTCCCACATATACGAAATTGACATTGCGTTAGTAATAATCTACAAATAGAAAGTTTTCTGTGTAATAATTGACCAGAAAAATAAATTAAACATTTTTATCAATTTCTAATAACATAAAATCACTAAATGGTTATTTATTTTCAATAACAATACACTGTCAAACAACTAAATAAGTTTTAGAGGTTAGAGCTGATCAGTTTTGTTGTCATTTTGCTCTTTTTTGTTAGAGTAGAGCACAGTGACATATGCAACCAATTATACCCAGTGTATGATTTATAAATTGACCCCCGTATATTTGGTTGCATACACAACTGTGCTCTACTTGGTTGAAACATCTACACTACATTTTTTGGCGATTCAATCAATTCCTAAAGCGCATACCCAACATAATTAAAAAAAAAAAAATAAAAATTTAGTGAACAAACGATACAATTTACAACTAAAAAACGATAAAAAAAATTACCAAAATCAACACCTACTTGACTAGAAGGAATATTATGGTCGGTGACCTTGACGTCCTCGCCCAGGCTCAGGAACGGCGCGCAGACGCAGAGAGTCATGTCGCACTGCCCGACGACGGAGACCTGCACAAATTTCCGATGCGTCGCCGTGTGCAGCCGCACGAAGCAGCTCATCGGCGACACGAAACTGAGCGAGACCGGGATGGGTCTGGGGGCGAACGGCCAACTGATCGTGATCTGCTGGTCCTGCGAGAACTGATCGGCCAGAACTCGCACCGAGGTGACGCTCCGCGACCCGGGCTCCGTTTGTTCGATGGGGATTTCGACGCTCCCTTGGAGCGGCGCGTGCTCCCCGTGCTGAATCGAGAGACCTCTAGAGGCTATCAATCGAACTACACAGTTCTGTAATAGAATTTATAAAGTCAGACAGACTGTGGATTCTAAAGCATTTTGTTTGGACTGTTTTATTGTAAACTTTAATACTATGATTTACAGCCAGGTGTCGGTAGTAGTCAGGTGGGCGGGGACGTTGATATTACAACATAACCTCACTATTTTTAAAGTGGAGTTGTTATTGAAAAAAAAAAAAAGAAAAACTCTGACTTGCCGGCTCAATTTTGTAACTTCCGACGGTGACTGTCAGTTCCATCCGTTGTTCGAGGCCGAAGAGGAGTGGCGATGCCCCTTTGTCAAGTCGGACCGTCGGTTCTTCCCGGACCACGTCGATAACGACCTTCGGCGTGATCGGTGCGGAAATCAACTCTACTTTGCCGACGTGGACGGCGATTTGCCCCAAATGATACCGGCCGGTGTCTGTCGCGCGCCGTGTCAGTCTTATTACGTTCGCACCTGGGGTTATCATAGGAGGCTAGAACAGAAAAATGCAATTTGACGATTCAAAGTAAAATGGGCGGGGACTTTGGTATTGTAACGTAACCTCACTATTTTTTAAGTTGAGTTGTTACTGTAAATAAACTTTTGTTTTTTTGTTTTTTTTTTTACATTTTCTTTTCATTTTTGTGCTTTTGTGATATAACATTTTAAAATATCTGGTGTAAATCTACTATTCTGTAATTTTCTTTTGAATTGGTATCAAAATTTATTAATTCTTTTAGGATAACACTTTATAATGTTTATTTTGTCTCAACAAGTATTTTTTCCAAGAGTTTTTGAAAAGAATATGGAGCACAATAGTATTCTTTTTAAAATTCAGTTAAAATAATCACAGATTTCTGATGAATAGCAAAGAAATGTTGTGTCAATTATAATCAATAGCATTTTAAAACTATCTGACACATGAATTCACTGTTTAACACTATGAGAGTCATTTTGAAACATAACAAAGATCTTACCAGTTTAGTGCACTCCAAACTTAGACTAAAATCACTGTGATGCTGCGGAGTACAGCTATCCGTCCGCTTGAGGGCATTCTTACTACAGACGACGCTAGCGCTAGCAATTTGCTTATCCTGTTTATAATCAATATGCCTTTGGATCTTCAACCGTTGCATCGAAATATCGCTCAACCTACTATTCACAATCCTCGAGTTCTTCTCCTTGGTCTTCTTTTGTTCTTTCTCGGCCTCCAGCGACAGGATAAGCTTTGCGCACAACACCTCCCGAGGAAAATTCGAATCCAAAACAACCTCAACATCAAATAGGTGATCCTGCATAACGGGACTGGCGTTCTTAAGCGTGACGCTAACTATCTTTATTATGTCTTTGAAAGGCACTATTAGGGGTTTCTCGATGGCGTCGAGACACTTGAGCATCTCGTCGAAGAACGTCCAACGGATTAGGGTGTCGATGTCGGGGGACGACGAGATGATCACGCAAGAGCGGACGAATTTGCGAGTGTCGTTCGATTTTTTGTGGCACTCAGCTAGGTCGATCTGGGTCTGCGCCGCTAGCTCTTTCCAGTTGTCCTCTTCGAATGTTTTGAGGGCGTCGTTGAGGAATGCTGCTGCTTTTTGGGTCTCCCCTAGGAGTAGGTAGAAGAAGGCTAGTTCTCTGCCAATCAGTCGAGCAGATCTTAAGCGTCCGATGTGCTTGTAAGTTCCCATGGCTAGCTCAGCTAATTCCTATAGATTAGGAATTATTAAATTATTATAGATTAGGAATTAAAAAGTGATATGACTTAGTGTTTTTCTTGACTTTATGTTGGCTTTACCTCTAACACTTGGATCATGACAAAAACTGTTAAATTTCAGAGTAGCTTTTTTATGAAATTTGTGATAGATAATGAACTATGATATTCAACATTGAAATTATCATAAAACATAAATTATTACATCAAATCAATTTACTTGAAAAAAAAAAAAAAACCTGACTCACCAAATATGTTTTGTTAAAAGCGTCCTGTGAGCAGAGCGCCTGCTTGAGTTTGTCGGTCGGCGAGGGAACCCCCGGACTCCCGGGATTGTCGCCCATGCCGGCTGACAGACCCACGACGACGTGCAACTGCTCCGAGGTAGGTGTGCCACCAGGCATCAAACCACACAGAACACCCAAGTCTTTCAACTGAAATACAAAACAGAAATAAACATCAAATACAACTGTCAAATTTTGAGGTTTGACAAAGTAACGAGAAGATCAAACTACTATCAGAGATTGAGGTTCGGATATAAACATTGGAACACATCTGTCAGAGTCGAAAAAAAAAATACAACAGTCAAAGTGTGAGGTTAGGATATCAAAGTCGCAACACAAATGTCAAAGTTACAAATTTTGGTTAGGATATAACATCCCCTCAGAAGTGAAACAGAACTGTCAAATATTGAGGTTAGAATTTAAAAGTTGCAACCCATCTGTCTACGTCGAAAAAAAAAACAATATGTAGTCAGTTGTATTGGCAAAGTTTAGGTTCACACACACATCAGTCAAACTTGAGGTTAGGTTCAATTTAGGATATCAAAGTCGGAACACATCTGTCAAAGTCCAAAAATAAGTCAAATATAGCTGTCAAAGATTGAGGTTAGGATATACAAATCGCAACACATCTTATAAATTTAACCGGCAAAGTTTGAGGTTAGAATATTAAGGTCGTAATGTACGTCGACACAGAGAGGTTAAGATATATCAAAAACTTCTGTCAAAGTCAGTAAAACAAAGTCAAATACAACTGTCAAATATTGAAATTAGGAAGTCGCAACACAAATGTCAACTGTAAAAAAAAATAAAAATCAATGTAACTGTCAAAGTTTGAGGTTAGGATATCAAAGATATAACCTTCTGACTAGAGTAAGCCCACAAGGACGCCGTGTTCAACGAGTACGCCTCAACCTGGTCCGCCTGATTGAACTTCTCGCATTTGTGAAGCACCTCCATGCAAGCAAGGAACAGCCAACAGGATAGGGCCCCGGCAGGCGCAGTTACTTCTAGGAGTGAGATCTCTCGCAGGCAATTGTGCAGGAATGGCAAACATCGAGAAGCAACCTATTAAGTATAACATATTATTATTATTATTATCATAATCATCAGAAAATTAACATAATATAATAAACTAAATCGCCAGTAGTTTATATGGTAAAACTAGTTTCTTACCTCCCATATTTTATTAGTTAACAGAAGCATATTAGCCTGGTTTGCAAAAAGGTAAGCTCTAAGTTCAAGAACGGAAGGATCATCGGGTAACTTCATAGCACCTAACCGTAAGCCGTGCCACCTTTCCAATGGCCTCTGGAAGTCGGAGAGCCAACTAACAGCGTCCCCTGTATGACCGTTAATCACAAACTGTGAGAAGAGAGCGTCTAATTCGTCGTATTGCACCAATGCTTCATCGTGCAGACCCAACATTTCAAGGACTTGCGCCAATTCTTCCTGAAAGATCAAATAAAACAATAAACATACAACAAAAAGTTAGATATGCAACCAAAATAGCTTGCTCTTTTGGTTGCATAAAATCAGTTTGATTAAACTGTTGTCTTAAAAGCAATATTAAATAAATATAATTTAGAGTACAAAAATCATACTTGTAACTTTAAATACTGAGTAAAGCTCCATCCTGGCTCGTTACGTTTTTCCCTCTGATGTCTGACGTGATCCTCAAGTCTAGCGACTGCTCGGGCGTAGCCAACTAGCACCAAATGCCTTATCCTGCTTACCAAGCCTCTCCAGGAGTCGGCTGACCTCGATTCTACCTTACCAGGATTTATCACAGATATACAACGATCGCCTAAAGTAAAAAAAGAAACTTATTACAAACAAAACTTGCATTTGTTATATAATGTTTTTATTTTAGCAAAGGAATGCTGTTATTATTAATTCCAGTCACATTCTTCTGCACATTTATCACAAACTGAAATATTTGGAGATCTCCATGACATAGCAATACAATGAGTTGTTGTTGTAGTAACTAGAGTCATAATAGAATTGAAGAGTTAAAAAAAGTTTTTAATAAAAACATTTAACTTTCAAATAGTAAAAATACAATGCAAATTGAAATTTCCTAACAAAAATAATGATGCTATTTCAAATAAATTCATGAAAGAAACAATTGCTCAATTATTTATGACAATTGAATTCCATATAAGCTATTGACCAATGACACACACCCATATTAAAAACAAATGAATTCAATCTCAATTTGCATGCGAAATGCAAGAGGGATCACTAACCTTGTTTTGGCGCAAAATCCGCTCTAATTTTATCTAAAACAGTTGTTCGTGGCAATAATTTATTCGCTCGCTTTCCGTCATAATTCTCTACGACTACAATTAACCAATCTGGAATGTCCCTCGTCGACAATTCCTTCAACCAGGCCTCAATATCGTCCTTCAAACCCGACTTATATAAATCCACATCCTAAAAAATTGTATTTTTAGTTTAAACAAATTAAATATCAAAGAAACATACGGAGCATTCTGTCCAGTAAATATGGAATAGAGGCTGTCTTATTAAGTCCCACTGCGTAATTTTCGGTAAAGCGTTTGGACTAAACGGTGCAAAATTAGCACCGATGTGTACTGATCGTACGGGCCTCCCAAGGGACCTCCGCCATTCACAAGCGTCTTGAGGTAAAGCCTGCGACAGTGCATCTTCCAATAGAGAGAATACTTCCAATTCACCGGCACCTAAAATTGTAAATGTAAAGTACATAGGAAAAACTCAACATTGCTTTTTTGTATTATTACAAGTAATTATAGGGCGTCTATCAACAAACTGATCACTTTCCAAGGTACCATTCATGTTTAGAGTAGCCTTTTTAACCTGGATGCAGAACGCACATTGTGCACATCAATTATCACTTAAATTATGGATATTTTGCAGCCTGCATGTCTCCTCAATTCATACATTTGATTTTTTCGTGGGTGGTTATTTTAAAATAAGGAAACATCAATATATTAAGCAATACAACAGCTGATCATCGCTAGTTTACGGATTCCCTGTCAAAACGCTGTCAAAATTGACAGCCTGCGTCAAAATTAGCACTACCAATAGAAGAAAACAAAAATGACAAAGCAAAAAATCCTAAATAATTAATTATTTATTGAATAATACAGTGGATGTTTCAATGTTAGATGTTTAGATAGTTCATAATTGGTAAATTTATCATGGCTTAGTTTGATCATAATAGATCATCTCGTCAGTGATCATGCTATTGTTAATCTGATCATAGTTATCAAAATAACAATCAGTATGTGTATTTACAGTGCATGTTGCATCTCCAAAAATCTCTAGAAATATCTACGCGTTGTTTCAGAATATCAACCTCCAAATATGCCAGTCACATCTAGCCATATAATCAATGTAATTTCAGAACTTTCTGAAGTTCACCAGATGAAAGTTACAGTTACGGAATCACTGAAAGGTGGTCTTATCGCAGGGGGCTGTGCCTTTGCGGGTGGTCTGGTAGGAGGACCAGTAGGACTTGGAATTGGTACGATTTAGTTTAAATAAATTTATATAACTAGTTTTATTTTATTTTTAAGGTGGTGTTCTCGGTGCTTGTTACTCAGCGATGAGCAGCCAAGGAAAATTTAAACCTCTAGTTACCGTATTAAGAGAAATGAGTGACGAACAAAAGGAGAGACTTTCCCAATCGGTCCAAGAGGCAATAGAAAACGTCCACAAGGAAGATATTATGATTGTGTTATCGATGGTGATGACCAGTAGCTCATTACAGTCGTTAGTTATCAATGAAGTAAAGGGCTTTCTTGCACGAGAAATGAATATGAGACTCATGTGATATGTATGTTATAAGATTATTGTGCTGAATACGTAATATTTTTGTCATAATGTTTTTTACAATAAACTTTTTGTATAATTGTGTACTTATTGCATATAATGAAGCCTATGGTTAAACAGGTGTGCTGAGTAATTCAAAGTAATAACTATTGCTATTGAGTTAATTACTTGAGGAAGTAGGTAATTAATTTTATAAAAAATTAGCTTTTGTAGAATTGATTTACTGAATTTGCTATGGTCAGATATATTGACACAAAAAATAAAAATAACAAATTATTGTCAATTGTTAGTAAATATCCGCTAAAGTCAACTTTTTTCTCAGAGGGAAATCCCCTTTTTCGTTCACTGACTACGGGGGTTTATCCATCCTGTATCGCTATACAATAGAATGACAATAGGCAATTCTTATTGGCTGTTGAACACGTCATAAACTATTTCCTGGGATTATCCAGAGATGGCGCTTGTTCATATATGTCGAGTTTTGATATTTCGGTAAAATAAAACAAATAATACGCGTAGGATGTTGTCATTGGTTACTTTAAATCACCCGCGATTTTGTTCAGATCTAAAAACTTGTTATTTTTAAATCTGCTAGTTTCTTTGTAATAATTTTTAGTGATCAAAATTTGATTGAGATAAATCGGGACAAAATCCCAAGATTTGAAGTCAAAATAGAAAATGCTAATTTTTCATGATATTAAGAGTGTCTGCTATTTTACTGCAGTTGTCTTTTTGGCAATTACATTTTTTTAGTAATAAACCACAACATTCCTGACCTAAAATAAGTTTATATAATTGAGTCCACTTGATGTTTTATTGCTTGATGATTATTATGAGATTACCTGCTGTTTTATTGCATCTGTTTTTTGCAAATTAATTTTTTTCTGATCATAAAATACAACATTCCTGATCCAAGACAAGTTTATTGATTATTGGGACTACCTGCTGTTTTAATGTATCTGGTTTTTGCGAATTAAATCCTTTGTAAACATAAAATACAACATTTCTGGCCACATACAGGTTGTTCTGGTGTTGGTGCGATTGCGAATTGACAGATTTTGATAAATCTCAGTGGTCACTGACACGACTTTGTTATTCTATGACTGACGTTAGGTTGGGTTCTCGAGTGGCTGTGGCTTTGGGAAATTGAATAAGTAAAAATGGTTAGACACTTGTGTCAACAATTTAGCCCGAAGATTGAGGGTTTTTCACGAGTTAAATTTTGCATTTCTTGATAAAGGAATTTTAGTGTAATAGGTGTAGCAAACTCACATGTACTGGAGAAATATATTTAATTTTAAAATATAACATTGTTTATAGCACATACAGACTAGCCGTAACATGGAAATATAGATTGATACAACATTCAAAACAAAAGCACCAACATTCAAATTTAAACATTTTTCAAACTCTAAACAAGTTCATTCACCATCCGAAATCTGACTAGCAATCACCTTTACATAAATTCTATTTCTTTTAACAAACATACACAACAAACAAAAATCAATAAAAGAAAACCAGGATCACAAAGTATCAATCGACATTTACCAGTTGCACCACGCATCACATTCCAGACCATAAAAAAATAAAACCACTTGTAAATTTTTAATCTCGATACAGTGTACAAAACACAAGTTTTTGGGTACGCCACAGATCAAACACAGCACAGCGTATCGCAGCACAGATGACAACGGCGCGGCACCATTTACCACGCGCAAACGCATAGAACACTGCACTTTGCGCCTTGCATGATATTCCACCCGTCCGCGGGTGTTATCCAGGCCGGTTCGCTCACAAGTGGACTGCGATACGTCGTTCGCCATGCTCAATAGACAGCAAAGACTTAAGGTTGAGGTGAACTTAGTGGTCGAGGATTCGCATATTCCCGGATACAATTTTGTTCTCCAAATGAGCCCCGCTGGGGATGTCGATACGGTCTCCATGGTTTGCTATTATTATCACAGTACCCTGAAATACAAAAAAAAATGAATAAATTAAGATCCTAGATCGAGGGAACATCAGATTAGAGCACAATGGCGCCATCTGTGAAGTATAGTATGAGGTGTCATTAGTAGAAGTTGTCGCCATCTATGGTTTAAAATGTGATTTAAGTGCTTGTTGTTTCACATAAATTAGAATAAAAATGGGAAATGTGTACCATGATTTATTTTTTTTTTTAATTTAGGTTGGCAATACTCTTTAATAATTGACATATAAAACGTCAAACAAAAACGTCAAAAAATTGAAATAAAAACAACAAAATTAGTCAACTCTAACCTCTAAACCTTGCATGACACTTTAACTGTCAAATTTTAGAGTTGCCAACCTAGAATATTTTCCATGGCAAATAAAGAAAAGTTTGTGTCAAAGTAAAGATTGAGATTTTCCAAGTTATTTTTTGGGGTAAAACTTGTTTAAAAATGATCAAATAATGATGGAAATAAAACTATGTTGAGTGAGACGCCTCTCCCAAAAGTAACCCATCCCAACCCTAACCTCCAAAATTTGCATGTCAGTTTAACTGTCAAATATTAGAGTTGCCAACCTAGAATATTTTCCATGGCAAATAAAGAAAAGTTTGTGTCAAAGTAAAGATTGAGATTTTCCAAGTTATTTTTTGGGGTAAAACTTGTTTAAAAATGATCAAATAATGATGGAAATAAAACTATGTTGAGTGAGACGCCTCTCCCAAAAGTAACCCATCCCAACCCTAACCTCCAAAATTTGCATGTCAGTTTAACTGTCAAATATTAGAGTTGCCAACCTAGAATATTTTCCATGGCAAATAAAGAAAAGTTTGTGTCAAAGTAAAGATTGAGATTTTCCAAGTTATTTTTTGGGGTAAAACTTGTTTAAAAATGATCAAATAATGATGGAAATAAAACTATGTTGAGTGAGAGGCCTCTCCCAAAAGTAACCCAACCCAACCCTAACTTCTAAAACTTGCATGTCACTTTAACTGTCAAATTTTAGAGTTGCCAACCTAGAATATTTTCCATGGCAAATAAAGAAAAGTTTGTGTCAAAGTAAAGATTGAGATTTTCCAAGTTATTTTTTGGGGTAAAATTTGTTTAAAAATAATCAAATAATGCTGGAAATAAAACATACCTTGAGTGAGACGCCTCTCCCAAAAGTAACATCGCCCGAGACTGTAAGATGGTCGAGCTCGATGAGATCTGGTATGTTGGCAAACCTGGTGAGGAATTCGGCAACCTTCGAGAAGTGCTTGTCCCCCAGTTTGACGAGTGGCGTCGTGGGAAACATTCTCTGCGGAGACATGACCAGCGAACCATAGTTCAGACTGTACAGGTTGCTCATGACCAAGAGCAGGTCGGACGTCTTCTTGACAGGCAGAAAACGGCTCCTGGGCACATTGATGCCGATGCCCCCCTCAAACGACTTCATCGCCGCGCCAACAGCCGTCTCCAGCTGTATTATGTTGACGCCGTTCTTTAAGGTTTTGTTGTTCACGATAATTTCAAATGACATTCGATTTTGCTCTAGTATCCTATCGATCGCTGCAAAAGAATTATTATCGTTAAATTAAGGTAGGAAAATCTACTCTTCCTGATATGATATAGTTTTCCTGAATAACTCGTTTCAATCATGTGCTTTTTTTTCAGATTTAAACAAAAACAAGCAGCAACAGTTTGAAATTGTTATGACTTTCCTAGAGTAGTTTTAAACTAAGTAAAGCACAGTGACATATGCAACTAATTATACCCAGTGTATGGTTTATAATTGACCCGCGTATATTTGGTTGCATACAGAACTGTCCTCTCCTTGGCTTAAAACAACTATACTAGTCATAATTCATTTATTGTTAATTTCAAAATTGTGTGAATGCTTTCGAATGGTAAAAACGATAATTTATAGAGTTATTTTTTATTTAAAAATGTACTCACCGTCTAATTTTGCCCATAGATTATTCGTATTAAAGAATTTAAAAGATTTGACTGACTTGAAATCATCCACATGCTCCTTAGGAACTTGAGCAATTTCCAGCAATCGCAACTTATTCTCGTATTTTATTAGAGTACCACCCTAAAAACAAGCAACAAGACGAAAGAAAAATTTAGGTTGGCACTTCTCCTTGGCCTGAGTATATTTGAAAATGTTTACCTTTACATCAGCCCTAGTTTTGTCAGTAACCTCCATGACAAATTCGATATTCTCCTTCCGCTCAGGGTTCAGCAGCAAATTTAGAATATTTAGATCAACTGTAGCCCCCAAGTTATCAATATTCGAGACAAAGCAGTACTCTTTGCCCTTGCCGATAAACTCCTTGAGCAGACCGGAATTTTGAAAACTCTGGTAGAAATCACCGTGGCCCGGCGGATACCAGGCCTCCAAATTTTCCTCCACGTTACAGTCCTTCGCAATCGGCATCAACGTCTCACGGTCGATCCTCGGATAGCAAGACTGATTAAAGGTGTGAATGTCCACATTCAAATTCTGATACTTCCTAATAATTTTTTTCGTGTCTTCATCTGTATTGAACGAATCCATAAGCACTAGAGGAACCTTCACTTGAAACTTATTATAAAGATGCTGAAACAGAAGTACATGTTTTAAATTTGTGTTTTCTGTCATTGTATTGTAAGTATCATGTTTAGCAACAATAAATAAACAAAATATGCAATTTTATGGATTTTTGTCTATGTACATCCTCACCTCTATCTGTTGAACAGTGAGATCCAAAAATGTAAGATCATTCCTGACAGCGATGACGGATTTAGGCCCGTGGCAGCCCATAGATGTTCCCAATCCGCCATTCAATTTGATGACAACTAATTTTTCTAGCATGCATTTTATCAGTTCGTCCTGTTTCGGATTCTCGAGGGTGCCGTAGTCGCGTACCGCGTCATTGGGCAGCTTTTCGATCCGGTCCCAGTCGAGTGATGGACCTTCCTCTTCGAGGAACCTCTTGAAAAGCGACGAGAATCCATTGAGTTCCTGCTGAACGGCCGGCTTCCGCTCGGTCGGCGCTGTATCCAACAACTTCTTAAGCTCATTCTCCAAATGGTTCAAAGCGTCCCGCTTGGTCGCCTCCTTGAATTCCCTGGAGCCACTCGCTCCCCTGTTACGTATCTGTGGGAGAGAAAATTGTTAGGTTAAGAGTGGGAAATGAGTTACGAGACGTGTTTGTTGTTCTTACTAAGATCTCGCCATATTTGACCGCTTTCCCGTAACGGATCAGCGTCAAAAGCATAAATTATCGGAAAAATTTTAAAGGATGATGGAACCGAAATGACGCGAAATGTGTATGTGATCATATTGCGAATTTGTTACTGATGTTTCTATGGTGATTAATAATTGTTCTTCACCGCCAACTTACAAGCAACCCTTACGTGTTTTTTTTTTTTAATTCTATGAGATAATGGGTGCGTTCAGCTAGGCGTACGCTATTAGTTAGCGCATGGTTATCGCTGCCGCTTCAATCTAGAAGAAAAGATTACTTTCCTCTTGTGCTCATACATTATATAAAACCGTAAAATTCATTTCAAGGCTGTACCCAACCCAACTAAAAAACCTCAAAACCAACATAACCTCAAAACGTCACAAATGACAGATAATCTGAGAGATTTCGAAAAGATGCAAATAACCCTTTACCATCAGCCATTTTTCTCCTTCATCTTTCTCCGCTTCATCATCAAAATAGCGTATTTTACATTTGCTAAGGCACACCCTTCGGTCCATTTTAGTTCTCCAATACAAAAGAAGAGATGATAACGACAACCACCGCCTTGAACCCAGCTCTCCAGTTGCTATAGTCTTCTTGGTAAGTGCAATATCCTTATCATATTATAGAATTCATCGAGGTATTTCGATGTTTGTCAAGTCTTGTTCTTTATATTTTCTTTTGTATAAGTTTCCAGCACTGTTGTTTTGACGTTTTAACTTTGACAGCTGTCAGTGTGTATTAATTATTCTTGGTGGATCATATTTTTATTTAACTTTGTTTTTGTATAAAGTAACAACGAAAAATTACCTAGATATTTTAATTAGCAAGACTAATAAAGAAGGTGTGTGCCTTCAACCTTGTAGTTTTATATTTATCATGGTACTTGAACACATAAAAGGATAAGAGAGATATTTGTATCGATGTAATTTTATCAAATGAATTTACAATTACGTATGTATATTGTATAAGTACTCGTGACAATGAATGAAGATGCTGAATGCAGATCTTAGATAGTTTCGCCAATGTGTTATCATCAATTAGTCTGATCAGAGATAAATTACATGCGATTACGTTGATAGGCACGATTTGCAAAAGAGATAAATTAATGCTTGTAATGTTTTATCAGGATAGTGATGATTTTTTGCTACCAGAACAATACAAATAACCAACAATACCAATTGATCTTTGATACTCTGTTATGTGTATAAAGAAAAAAACGCTGAACATACTTTGACATCACAATCATACTTTGCGACTAGTAGAGTAGTTTCAAACTAAGAAGAGCACAGTTGTATATGCAACCAATCATACCCAGTGTATGGTTTATAAATTGCCTGTGTATGTTTGGTTGCATATACAACTGTGCTCTTCTTAGTTTGAAACATCTATAACCTAGAATTAAAGTATTCTAAAACATCAACATAATGCTACACATCCACTTTTTCTACACTAAATTTTTCTAAGAATCAACCAAGGTAATTTTGTTTGTTATTTAAAACATAGTTTAAATATGTGGAACCTTTTAAGAATAGTTAAATATATTACTGTATATTTGTTTCAGTATAAATATGCCACTAGATATATTTTATATACTCTACAAACAATAACAGTAATAATTTACCAGGAATTCTACGTATTCAACAGTAAAAAAATATGTTTTTATATAATAGCAGACATACCTTGCATTGAAATATTTTCTAGAAAAATATATAAAAAACATAACGAGTTACCTACATGATTTTTTTGTTATCCACTAATTTAAAATATAAAAGGTGTCCAACATGAGGACACAATAAACATTACTGGAGTATGTAATACAATTGACGATAAAATAACAACATAATTGTGACTTTGCGCAATAATTTAGTATTTGAAATAATAACTTTACATAAACTTACAAACACTTTCGTTATAAATTTTCAAATATCGACATGTTACGTTGCAAAATTGTGAGAAATCTAAATATTTTAAGGAAAAGTATCAAAGAGTTTCAATATTGCTCTATTTTTAAATTAAATTTTTGCAATGCGCAAATGTTGGGTTAAATTTTTGGTCGAGAAAAAAGTTTACACACCAGTCCTTTAGAACATTCCTTTGTCCATTCTTTTCAACGCAATATTTCTTTTAAATAAATTCCTAAGAATATCTAGAATGGAATCCTGGAGAATTTTCAATACGAAAAATCAATTTCTAAACAAACAACGTATAAAAATATTTCTACATAATGGTGGAAATTTGAAGAAAGTATTGATTATTATGTACGTCAAAATGGGGAGAAATCATATAAAAAGCGTTTATAATTGGGGAATCCTTTGGCGATTATGATGATGGAGACACTCATAAGAACAATGCATTAGTATTATAAATATAATATAAATAGTATAAATATACTAGCTCTGTGTATACGTCAAAATTTTCGATTTTAGTTATTGGGCATTCTAGAAATATGTGGTTAAGGCTTCCCACCTGTCCACATTCGCAATATGGACATTTTAGGATACATTTTAGGTTATCTGCTATGTGTTACTGTTGTTACGAATGTCCGGCAGGGGGCGTTTCGGGTTTGACGTTACTGTGGTAATAGCAGCAAAACACGGGTCGACAAAAATCGATTTTTTGGATCGAAAATTGTTTTTAAGTCCGTTTTTTGCTCAACACTCTTTGCGAAGGGTATTTAGAGGGATCTTATCGTAAGACACGAGTGCGAGCGGCTTTTATAAGGTCGGCAGGAACGGATAAAAAATGTAAATTTTTGACGTTCATCGATCCGCTTGTCGGAATTTCTAGACGTCACGTGACATTTTCTCGAGGTTCGCCTTCACCCGAAGAGGTGCAAAAACGTGATTTTTTTTCAAAATTGACGCATTTAATTTACAAAATATCGCGCAGTCCACGCGGAATTGTGTCCTTTTTTCAATTCGAGCGTCAAAAGTAATATCGAAAAGCCCAATTTTGCAGCTACTCGATCGCAAATGGCGGCGAAAATGGGCGATTCCGCTGAACGCGCCCTACACTTGAAAGTTCGTAATTAGTATAGGTAGAAGATAGATAATAAATATATAAATAGTATTATAATGCGGAAACAGAATTAGAACAAAAAACTTTGATATAATAGTACTGTACTAGACAAAAAAATAAATAAAAGACAATGAAGGAACTTATCGATTATATGTTATTATTAAAAACTCATGTTGTAAAAGGTTCTGCTTTATAATAATTATTGATTGATTATTTCTTATTATAAAAAACATCATTGATAATCAAACATTTACAATAATACTTGCAAGTTTAATTGAAACTGACTTTGAGGTAATTAAATCCCTTCAAAGAAGACAGAAAAGAATTGAGGAGTTCAAAAAAAATTTTTTTTTTAGCAAAATATTCAAAATATAAACGGGTCGATTTCATTTTTTATGGAATCCTATTTTAAATGTTTGTACATATATCCATTATACCGATCATTAGGAACCTTGTTTTAATAGAATTAGATTTGAATTACAGCTAAAAATCTAACCAATAATTAATATTATTCTTCTATAAGCGGTGGTCACGGGAAAAATATTAAAGACAATGCGAGGAAACATGAAATTTGGTCGGTATGTAATTTTTTCACATGATTTAATGATACGTAAAACATTTTTTAAATTAGGTGTTTAGAAATATGACAAACCCGTACACAAAACGTCCAAATTAAAAAGCAAAAGAAGTATTCTTATTTTTTTTTAAATTAATTACTGAAAATGTATGTGTACACACTTACAGGAACAAGAATGGGTCGAAATAATACTCTGCATGTATAGTAAATATTAGCACAGTTCATGTGATGTTAATGTGAGACACAGCAATATTTATTTGCATATTCGTAATGGTGATGTGTTGTTAATTATTTTAATTCATACAGTTCAGCTCAGAAAATTAGGAAGGAAAAGATAATAAAAGATTATCGTGCCACAATTTTGGATTAACAAACAAAAAGATTATATTTTACGCTCAAATTTAAATAGTAACGATAAAAAATTACCAACAAAATAAAAAGCATCATCGTTACACCATAAATTTGATACAGAGGTTATGAACGGAGTCGTTATCAGAAATTTATCAAAGTTAGATGTCAAGGCCCCCTGGTTCCTATGAAAAATACGAAATTTCTGCTCATCTATCTTTGTATACAAGCACAACTAATGTCAACATTTCTCAGGAATAAAATTATTATTTACACAAATAAAAAGCCTTGACATGTCATAATCTGCACTGCAAATAATTTCCGATACACAGAACAACAGAATACAATCGAAAAATTATTTATGCGACTTGCAATAAATCAACAATCAACGTACCAAATCGTCCATTTGTAGTCCCATGCTTACAATACGCAATAACGCACAACGAACGGTCACGGTAATTCGCCAGTACTGAATTCATTCATTGAAAACACTGATAGATATATAAACTAAGGAATTCTTATCAAAGCATGGCCATAACATTGTATGTACTTCACATTTTATAAACGACGTCAACGCTCGACAACTATAAAACGATAGCTCCCTCGATTTGTAGCTTGTATACTTAAGTGCAGTTCGATACACGTTGTAAAGAAGATAGGTACTTACTAGTATTGTGCAGTATAGTCATCACATCATTGTTAAAACTGTGTGTAAAAAAGATAAAGCGAATAATAGGTATTAGCTGATAGAAGAAGTATGCGAGATATTGTAAATCCTTGCGGTGTATATGCAAGGTTTAATGGGGACTATTGAGTAATAAGTACGTTCTACAAAAACGTCGGAGGTGAGACCTTAGTCATTATGCAATGTTTGTTTATTTGGTGATAGCTGTGCGCTATACTATGAAAAAAGTAAGGCTACAGTTACTAATAAATAAGAAATCTTAATTTGGCTTGCAAACTGAGTAGGTCTTTTAGATTGTAACAAAAAACCTGTATAAATTTATCAAGATAATCAGATGAATTAGCAATTTTAAAGAAAATATCGCAAAACATCATGTTAGCTCACCAAAATTTATTATTCATGATAATTAATTCATATGGTAATCTCCAAGAATATACATATTTATAAACATGATGCAAAAAGTCATAAAAATCGATGATTATAAAGTCAATGAATCTATCAAATTTTTCCTTTCCTATCAGTACCTAAGAAGGAAACAAAAAATCGGGATTTCAGCGGAAATACGCGTTTTGGGTCCCCTGAATCCATTGCAATAATTTCTAGAAAATGTATGTACATATGTATGTAATGTGTATATGTTACGGTCATAGTGATAAATAGGTTATTATTAATAATAGCCAAGTGGGGAGGTTAAAGTGAAGAATTTATCACATGAACCGGCTATTATTAATAATTTCCAGCATGCTGTGGTCAATGTGATATATTTCAGTTCGATATTGCATTAAGGTGATGCTACAATATAATAGAGCCTCAGATTTGAAATTCTGTTAGTATCTACATAATCGCCACACAACGAATCTATTCATTGGGTTTTCAGTGTTGGGCCTTTAGTGACGTTAGTCCTGACTAACTTATTTAGTTACTACTCATGACTAAAATAAGGAAGATTATCAAAACGAGACTAAAAAATGCCAATCCACACTAATTGCATGCACGAGTGTGTAACTCTTTGGGTCATGCTTATTTGCGCAATTCTTAAAAGCAAAGTAAGTAATAAATCAGAAACTCGGTTTGTATTATTTTATCAGTGCAAACGTACGTAGTGCTTCTGCATTTTGCAACTCGTGGCAAAAAAAATATTTTTATTTGTAACTTTATTATCTTTTTAATACAAAACTTTAAAAAATGTTTTATATTTAATTTTGAATACAAAAGTCCTTCTAGACCTTTATTTTTTGTGGTAGTACAACAATGACACCATTTATATTGTAAAAATAAAACGAAATAAAGTTTGTAACAATAGGACGTCATCTTCTTTTGTTTTTTTTTTTGTATTTTTTGTTGGTGATAAACACTTTTATAATAAATATATCTGTGAGATATTAGATATACTTAGGGTATGTATAGGTAATGGACATACTAATGTAGGGAAGATTGAGGCAAGTTGTTACCATGTTTAATCTTTTATTTATAAAATTATTGTCGAACACCAAAAATAAAAATACCGTGTTAGGAACAGAACCATACAAAAATGTTTGCATCATTTGTGCGGTACAATTTATGTAAAAACAACTGTGTAAACTAGTCTAGTTCTTGCATGTACATATTTGCATGAAAATACAATATTGAAAAAATTATTATTAAATGCGCAACATTTCAAGATAATTAGAATTTGAGAATTTACTTAATAAATTGTAATTGTACATTTACAACAAACTACCCACATGCATTAAATATAAAACTGGGTGTTATTGATAATAAAATGGTTAACTTTTTTGAACACTCTGTATAAACTGTTCTTTTTTAATGTTTTCGTCATTGAGTCGTCCTTGGGTGTATACCAAATATCAGTATCAATTATATCCAGTAGTTTCTAAAGTACAAGGGAGACAAAAAAACCATTCTGTATTATCAATGTTTTGTATTATTCGTAATTTTGGTCATTGTGGTAGCCGTACTGATGATTTGCGTCGAGTAAATAAATATAATAGCTTACATAGTAATCAAAATAACTGAGCTAACTTCTTTGAAGACTGTATACAAAAGATCTTTTGTAAAAAGTAACATTTTTATCACTTTTACCGTGCCCGTTAGGAAATTATTAATAATAGCCGGTCCATGTGATTATTTAAGTGTTTCTAATCACATTGACCAAATGATGCGGTTATTATTAATAATAGCCGGTAATTATTAATACAAACCACATTTATCACTTTAACCGTAACATATACACTCAGAGAAATTTGAATGAAACGAATTTGCTTCAAGTCAATGAAAGATTGATATTAAATACTGCCAGATAGGTAAAGCTCTGGTTTCCGCAAAGATGTTTGTATGAAATTTAATTAATTTAAATTTAATAACATAATATTTCCAAAAAGAAATGAACATTTTCTTTCAAGAACTCTACGTTCCTTTTAAATAAAAAAAATCTTCCTTTACTGTTTGACAATCAAAACTACAAATTTTCATATAATAAAATAGTAGTTTAGGTTCACTAAAGTGTACATTCGAATTAGATGAGTATTGCGACCGTAAATTATTCTTTTGTTTAATTAAAAATAAATAATATTTCTTTAATTTTATCATTATTTTTTCAAGACTACAAGACTGGTTCCCAAATCATACCTGCGTTAAAACATGTGTTTATTATAAATTATAGCTTTACAACAGAAATTGAATATTAATGTATATTTATAGAAAAATTATGCGAATTTTCCGCCAATTTCTGAACAATCTATATAAGCTCAAACTAGACTAACGTGTGCTGGTCTCCACCAAGAATGGAATAACATGCCCAACAAAGTTCTTGAAAAATTAATAAAAAGGCTACCGCGCTTGGTAAAAGCTGTAAAAGCTGTCCTCCGCACAAACGGTGGTTACTTCGACGAGCAGAAGGATCAACATAGTTTCAATCAAGACATACATCCTGATAGTGTTACGTACTTGTCTTAATTATTGTTTCAGTACAAAATAAACATTTTTTCTGCAAATAAACTCTAATTTATTATATTTTTAAAACAGTGAATAACTGTCACATACATACATACATACATACATACATACATACATACATACACACATACACACATACATACATTTTCCAGAAATCATTGCAATCGATTTAGGGGGCTCGAAAATAAGTATGTTATTTAATGTGCCTGACGAGCCGCTACTGGATTTAGGTGGTATTTTAGATTTAAGCGATACTCAAAAAAACAATACAGACAGCTTAAGCAGTAAAGCAATTAAACAACCGCGAACTGTCTATGCATATATAACAGATAAGCTATCATATGCAAAATTTAGTACATAGGTACCTAATTTGACATAGGTATTGGACATATATTCGACACATTTAAATACAAAACCAGGTCAGTTAACTGCACAGATTTCTAACTCAGTTTTCAGCTACTACTTCGCTTTTAAATACTATAATTAAATAAGTATTAGTGTTCTCTCTAATACTTATATAATAATTGCCCAATCTTGTATAATAAAACAATAATAACTAACAAACAAAATAATAATAACAGTAGTCAGCATTCTTGTGCTAGGTGCTTTGTGTACAACTGGTAAGTTTGCAACAAAATGTTGATCTATTTTCTATTTCTGCATAATATATGTATAAAGTTTCACCTAACTTCGAATTAAAAAAAAACCGAAATAACATTTCTTAGAATATACGACTATATATTTTTAGTAGCGCCATCCAAATCTATAAATAAATTCTATTCTGCACATAAATTAAATTTACATAACGACCCAATAAAAAAACTGGTCAAAATGCGTCAAAATTTGAATGGCTACAGTTTCCGGTTTCTAGATTTCGAATACAGCGACATCTGCAGGGCGTGACACTCAACAATATTTTTATTAATAACTATGGAAATACCAACTTCTACGATTGTCTGTCCATCATTACTGATCAGTTGATCACTAATTTTACGGCGATATCTGACAAAGGATAATAAAATCCTATTACTTCGGTGATAATGAAAGATTACATGCCTACACTACGACCCGTGATTAGTGACTTTACGGCAGCAATTTGATGCTAAAAACATTGAAATTTGTAGGTTTGTTAGCGAAAGGTACGTCAAACATAATTAATCGAATTTGACGGATGGATATTTGAGGTTAGAACTGTCAAGTATTGGTTAAATTAGTGCAGAATAAAGAAATACAAATTTTCTGGGTGTTTCTGGTGAATGTATGTTTGTAGAACGTACGTATGGTATTGTTAAAATTATTGATAGGTAATTTAGGTTGTTTATTGATTTATCTGGTTGAAAAACCCGGGAATTTTCAAAAAATTCCGAAGAGGACTATCGGTCACGGAAGGTCATTTAGAGAACGTTCAATAATTTTTGTTAATTAGTAAAAAATCAACACTTAAATTTAGTGGTATTTTAGGGTAGGTACTTACTTTTTTATCACCTTCACTGTTCACCACTTGCATTTTCCTTTCGACCGGTTCCCTAATGTTTGGTTTGTTTCCACAGGAAGGTCAAAATATCTGACTGCGTTGGATTGCGCATGCGCCGGCGTTATATACGGGGTTCGATCGAAAAATTCCATAATGGATAATAAGTGCACTGGTTTGCCGTTTTTCGCAAGCGGTGAAGTCATCAAGGGTTTTGGAAGAGGATCCAAGCAACTTGGTATACCGACTGCGAATTTCCCGCCAAGTGTCGTTGGCACATTACCTGATTTGATAAATCCCGGGATTTATTACGGTTGGGCTCAAGTTGTTAAGAAAGGTAACTTATTTACCATCTCGCCCGTTTATAAGATGGTCATGAGTATTGGATGGAACCCGTATTACCAGAATAAGGAGAAATCTATGGAAACATACATTATACACAAATTTAATGAAGATTTCTATGGAGATACGATGAGAGTGATTATGCTGGGTTATATTAGGCCGGAGAAGAATTTTAATAACGTCGATGCGCTGGTAGAAACCATCCAAGAGGATATCAAAGAAGCTGAGGCCCAGTTAGATAAACCAGAGTTTGCTGCTTTTGCGACCCATAGCTTCTTCAATACGCATTGAAGATTGGTTTAGGTAATTTGTTTGAACCTTGAGGTACAAGATGATGCGTAAATAAACTTTTAGGAATTTTATAACGAATTGTATACTTTTCTATTTATATGTATTTACTTTTATATTTGTGAATAAACATTAGATAATCTGGAAAGTTATTTTATTTGTTTTTACTGTCCCATTAGTACTCTAGAAGAAACCGATCGTACCCGATCGATTTTAAAATTAATCTCCCGCCAAATAGCTCGACGACGACAGGTAACAAACATAACCTCAAATCGTACTCCGTCTGTTCTTCTGTGTCGCAGTGTTGTTTATAAAGAAATTATGCCAATAGAAAACTTATTTTAGCGTGATACATTTCGATATGGATAGCACCCCGAACAGAAAACCAAAAGCAGCATCCAGATTCGCCCAGAATGGTAAACATCACCCCTTGTTTACCATCGTAATTTTTCACCCCCTTTGTTTTTTTAGGAGCAGGAAACTCGCCTGAGGATCTCTTTAGTTGTTACGATAACTCAACCACTCCAATACAATCCAGAAATTTGAACGTTTACGACGAATACAGCCCGATATTTATGCAATGCACGCAAGAAGCTTTAGACAATCAAGACGTCGTCTGGGATTGGAATTCACCGCAATCAAAACCCAAACAAAACAAACAGATCAAGCAGAAACGCCTACAGATCACACACTCACCAATATTACCCTCGAAAAAAACGATCTCCACAAATCATCTCAAAGTAAGCGATAAGATCAGAAGTAAACTCGAAACGTTAAAAAACCAGTTAGAATCGGACGTGAAAGAAGCAAAATCAGCCAAACGGCAGAATCAGCCCGACTCGAACGATCTAAAAGACCTCGAAGAGTTTTTTAACGACGATTCGATAGAAGAAGAACTTATAATGCAATCGCAACGTGTCGAGAGCCTTTTCAACGCCAAATTAAAACCGGGTGCCTGTGATACCAACACGAAAAACAGAAACGCGAATAAAACTGTAACCTCGGAGTTCCGTAAAGTGAAAAGTGACAATCGGTTGAATGAAAGTTGGGGTGCGACTAGTTTTAAAATGAAAAGTGTGTCGAGTAATGGGTTATATGAGTCGCCGAGACAGAGGCATGCGGCTGCTAGTTGTACGACTTCTAGGGTAACGAATGTTCAGTTTAACGAGTCCTTTGATGACTCGTTTGAGTTGGCGTTGCAGTCGATTACGGAGAACGAGTTTGAGGTTAGGAATCAGCAAGCGGAGTCGCCGAAGGATATGTTTGGGTCGTCGGATTCCGTGGAGAATATCGGGCTTAGTACGAAGGAAATAATCGAAAAGAAACGATTGGAGGCTTTGGCAAAATTGCAAGCCAAAAAACAACAGAAAGGTATTTATTTCTTTGAGTTTTTGACTCAAGTTTACTTTACGGGATGCAGTATGATTTGTAAGTTATGTTGATTTCGTTTGGATTGGTTATTTTTGGTGGATTTCCTGTTTGTGTGAGTTTTCAGGCACTCAACCCAACCCACCAAAAATAACCAAATCTACCAACAAAATTAACTGAACATAACCTATAAATTGAGAACTGTCAATACATTTTCCTATCCGCCTGAACGGGCGAATGTAGATGGCGCTTTTTACCCCAAATGGTTTAATTCAAATTTCTACCACCAGAGTGAGACAAGCGAATGTAGATGGCGCTTTTTACCCCGAATTGTTTAATTCAAATTTCTACCACCAGAGAAAAAATTTCCATACCATGAAGTAAACTTTACCCGAGTTTTTTTAAAGATAAATGTGTTTATCTTTTTCGTTATTTATAGTGATATTCCCTCGAACAACGACACCAACAAGAATAATTGAAAGTAGCAAACCACCCCCATTAGAAGAATCTCCGATAAAATGTTCACCGGAAGAAATAGAACAGAAGCGTTTACAAGCCCTGGCAAAATTGCAGGCGAAGAAGAAGCAGGACATCATCGAGAAGAACCGGAAGGAAGCCCTCAAACGCCTGGAGATGAATAAGAAGAAACGAGCCATGATGATGAAGAATATTACTTCGTAGAGACGTCGAAATCGATTGTTGTTATTGTACAGTGAAGAGACTTTAATTTTTCGTATTTTTGTTACCACTTTGATATGTCGGTTATTTTTTTCTTCTCTGATTTCAGAAGGTGTTAAGTATACGATGTAGTAATAAGTTGTATTATGTCTGCCACAAATTTCCCAAATTTTCTCTTTAACCATGTAAAAAAATGTATTGATAAATAAAGGAATAAATAACTGATATATGGAGAAGTTTATTTGATACATTAAAAAAATAGGTCTCTATACATAATGTTCCAGAAAATGGTGTCAAAATCCTTAGAAAAAGAAAGAAAGCGAAAATAATAAATGCATCGTTTATTTAAATAATTAAAAACGAGGACACGAACGTTTCAAATTCGTGTTATCGAAATTTCAATTAACAACAAAATGCATACAACTACGTGTAAAACGGAAAACGGGGTCGAGGAAAAGGAAAGAATTAATTAATTACTTTTATATACGCTATTTGTACTAAATTAGTCGTAATTTAGCATTATTGACTTGCAGTCGTGTAATTAATTTAAATAAAAAATTCTCTACGGTCCAGAGGTTAGGCACTAGGACATGAAATTAGCTAGGGAGTACGCGTAGGCCATTGGTTGTATCTTCGGATGAGGCTGAAATAAAAAAAAAATCATTAGACGAGTTCAAAAATATGCGACAGGATAATGGTTAGAGTACTTTTAAACTAAGTAGAGCATAGTGACATATGCAACCAATTATACCCAGTGTATGGTTTATAATTGACCCGCGTATATTCGGTTGCATACACAACTGTGCTCTCATTGGTTTGAATCATTTATACTCACAACTGCCTCGTACGTCGTAAACTTTGGTTTCATATCTTTTCCGATTAGGGTAATAAATGCTCCACTATTCCCCATTGTGTCACTAAAAAAAAAAAATCGAATAAAATAACAATCTCTAATAACTTTTGTTATCTTTGCTAGATTTTTATAATTCCTCCACCAAATTATAGATAAATTCTTCACAATTCACGGGAAATATTCTAGGTTGGCAATTCTCAAATTTGACAATTAAACTCTACGTTCCTTATGACATTATCCAAGTTTTAGAGGTTAGAGTGGAACAGTTTTGTCGTTATTTTTGTTAAATTTAAGAAATATAGGACACTAGATCTTTTTCTATTGAATATAGGATATTATTAGGTGTTGAATTTGAATATTTTGTTGATTGGCTTACATTGTGTCACTAAAAAAAGTCGAATAAAACAACAATCTCTAATAACTTTTGTTATCTTTGCTAGATTTTTATAATTCCTCCACCAAATTATAGATAAATTCTTCACAATTCACCCTCCCCCCCCTTAATTTAATAAAATTTCTCAACTCACCAATAGTTTGGAGCGGAGAACACAGTGATGCATTTCCCGTCATGCGCGACCTCGTATCCGTCCTTCTTGACCTCGTGACTGCGGATGATGTAGTCGAGCTTGTTCAGCTCGCAGAATTTCTTGGTGACGTCGGGGCCAAACTGGCAACCGGTGCCCCGTTTACTGGGGGCCCTGCCGTCTTGCGGCTGCGGATCCGACCAGAGCAGCTCGCACATTGGCCCATCCTCCGGGGGCTGCCTGTTGCGCTCGATCGCGCGGATCGTGTCTAACGTTACGTTGTCCTGCGAGAATAACCCACCGTGCATAACCTAAAAATTAAAAAGTTTTAAAATATCAAAGAATATCATAATAGTATATTATTATACAAGTTTTATAAGACGTCAAATTGGCGCATGAGTTGTTTGGGACACGAGGAGCCCCAGCGACAAGTGCCGCAAATGAACGAATGCGCCAATATGTCTTATAAAACGAGTGTAATATACTATTTTTTTTACTTTGCGTCATCAATTTTATAAAAATTTAGAAGTATATTAGGAAAAATTCCAATCTAGAGTATTTATGGGTGCAACCATTGGTAACACTGTCATCTGTCACTTAAATTCAAATATCTGTGAAAAAGTAATTATTGATAATTATTATATACCATCATATACTAGTAGTACGAAACCTAGGATGCAACACGCATGTTCAAATATGTATAAAAATATTCATACTTCGCAGTTTGTGCGATTCTAAAAAATCAGTTTGTGCTTACTTTTGTGGTTATGTGTATTTTTGTTTGACATGCATTTGATATCAATGTCACCAATCTTAGAAAAAAGTTACTAAAAACGGTGTTACAATTTGCTAATTGTAACACTGAAAACAGTGTTATAGTGTGTGCATTGTGAATGCAAAGTAGAAAAATTAAATTTTTAAAATAGAGAATGTTCAATAAAAAAAAGAGGTCTAGTTTGCCATGGGAAATATTCTAGGTTGGCAATTCTCAAATTTGACAATTAAACTCTACGCTCCTTATGACATTATCCAAGTTTTAGAGGTTAGAGTGGACCAGTTTTGTTGTTATTTTTGTTAAATTTAAGAAATATAGGACACTAGATCTTTTTTTATTGAATATAGGATATTATTAGGTGTTGAATTTGAATATTTTGTTAATTGGCTTACGAGAACTCTTCCATTTAGGCAGTGTGCTAAAGGTAGCCAGTTATAAACTTCAGTGAATAGATCGGCCATTTGTGCGGAATATTTAGCCTTAACTTCACCGTAGAAGCCGTAGATTTGGTTCATGGTAACACTTTCATGATTGCCTGAAAAATTAAGATAGCTATTAGTTAAAGTTAGTTAAAGGGAAAGAATATTTTAGAAGCAGATTTTACCCGCAAAATATGATGTTTATACAGCAAAACTCTTATAATTTTTACGGCAGAATTTATGGAGAATATAATTTTGGCAAAAACTGCAAATAAATACACACATGTTCTGTGGTTTTTATTTGTTTATTTTTAAGCTATAAGATATCTTTGTTACAAGACAACAAAACCTTGTTACCTTATTATCCTAGTTAAGGTACATAAAAAGTTGAAAAACTTGTGAAATCAGTGAAGTGGCATAACAGTGTCCAGTGTCAGGTATTGGGAGAATATAAATCTCATGCTATGCTGTGTTCAAAACAGGCATCTCTTCTGTCAAAAATCAATGTAAAGTTTGACCAAACACGTTTACTCTTTTGCGTGAATGTAGTGTAACATGTAGTTCACACAAATATAGAGTTTCTATACAAATATCTCAAGATTAAATGACCATTATATATGATTTTGGTAATGTCCCAAATCTCATTTATTATGTAATATTATTTATTTTCTTCTACACCTGAGCATTAACTACCTTAATTTTGTGATTTTTCTAGAGTAGAATAGTGGTACTGATAGAACATGGGTTACATGTCCGTGATTAATTATACAGGGTGAGGAAAAAGTACCGGGACACCTAAATAACTTCTGAATGGTTGGAGATTTCGGATTCAAATTCACAGGGATCTCCGACCCTTCAGAAGTTATTTAGGTGTCCCGGTACTTTTTCCTCACCCTGTATAGTTGTTTTCATTAAATGCTATTCTTTGTCCACAACTTTTGTGTCATTTCGGTAATGCCAAGCGTGGCTTGTGGTTACCTATACACCACAAATTGGATGCGTCAATATAGGGTGCAGTAGTTAGCGTCATCGACGGTACACCAATGTTTGATTAGTAAGTTCTTGAATTTGTATGTATTTGGACATCAATTACGTGGTTAATGTTACACTTTGAGACCATATGTTTAATACGCGCCATATCAGTAATGCTTTATGTGATTGTGTTTGTTAAATGAAGAAAAACTAACTAGTGATAAAAGATGCCATATAATTGGTAATCTTGTTCGCACATCTGTCAAGTTGAGGCAGTTATGCAAAAATGATTCAAGCAGAGCAATAAATGATTGCAAAATCTGAAAATTGGATTATACGGTCTTTCGTGGCGCCATCTAGCAGCACCAGGAGGTATTAACTGATAGTAGACTTCCACCTTAACAAACATTACTTGCATTTCAGGCCAAAATAAAAATTTAACAAACCAATTACATACTCAGAAGCAATTAAAATAAACAACTAATGCTTTTTTTAAACATATACCCAACAATATTAACAAAACTTACCTCTTGACATAAAGAAATGATCCGGGTAGAGCAACTTAAATCCAAACAATGTAAATATACATTCAACAGAAAAAGAGCCTCGATCAACAAAATCACCGTTAAATAGCTAAAAATGTATTAAGGAAAAAGTAATTTAATTACATTTTTATAACAAAATATTTAAAACTGTAAAAAGATAATAAAAGCTTACGTAAGGGTTTGTAGGAGATGGCAGCCCGTTCAACTCAAATATGTTCATCAAATCGTAGAACTGACCGTGGATATCACCGCAAACTGTGAATTTATCATCGTCACCTATTTTGATATCAACCATGGAAGGAAGCTCCATGAAATAATTCTTAATATCTAGTAAAATCTATAAAGGAAAAGCTTGAATTAGTAAAAATATTTTGAGCAAATTTCTTTAAAAGTTATAGATATTTCAAACCAAGGAGAGCAGAGTTGTGTATGCAACCAAATATACGGGTATAATTGGTTGCATAAGTCACTAGGCTCTACTTACTTTAAAACTACTCTACCTTGTAAGCATATTTCTTGTGCAATCTTCCTTGTTCCTTAAATAATTCCATGAGATCTTTCATGAATTGAAGAGTCACTTTACCATCTTCTAATTCAGGACCTTTGTACTCATTTTCAATTGCTAAAATTAATTAGTTTTATAAAAATATTAAGTAGTTTTAAAAATTCATTTTGTTCACTTACTCATTGCATCTAGATTAATAGTATCAGCAATAGTCTTTGTGACAGCCTCAACGGATATTGCTTTTTCGAAGGCGATCTTCTTAACTATCTTATTACATTCGGTGTACTTCAACCTTGCATCCTTATCATTCGGCCTTACTTTAGCAACCTAAAATCCAACCAATTAAATATTAATTATTTAGAATGCGAACAAAAAAACTTCTTACGTATTCGTAATCCTTCAAGGCCTGCTTGAATTTTCCTTGGGCCATATTAGAGGCAGCCCTCCTGTAGTAGCCTTTGATATAAGATTTGTCAAGTTCGATTGCTTTGGTGGCGTCAGAATACGCATATCCAAAGCATTCGATCTTAAGATAGGCGAAACTACGGTTCCCATAGTATATGGCGACACGGTCATTCAGTTCTATTGCTTTCGAGTATAATTCTATGGCAGCATTGTAATCTTGCTCTGAGGACAAGTAAAAAAAAATGTTGAGGTTATGTACAACTGTCATGCAATTAACTTGGTATTAAAAATTAGATTTGGTGATTGTGAGGGTGTTATTGGTGTTATATGAGGGGTTAATATGTGAATTTTTGGAGTAAAATGTGAATTGTTAGTAATGTATTGTCTTACTTTTAAAACACTCGTTTGCTTCAACTTTGTATTTCTCTGCTTTCTCAATGTTCTCTGGAGATATTGTGATGGTTCCCTCGGTTTCCGAGCTCATTTTTAATAGAAAACGAATAAAATTTGAATTAAAATACTATCTTATTATATTAAAAATGCTCATCGGCTCTTTCTGTAACATAAATTGAGGCAAACAGGGAATTATCTTTTTGCAGGACTGCCAACATTACATAATAACAGCATGACTCGGGATGACAGATGATAATTGATAACTAAACCTGAAAATCACCAATCCAATAATTAGGAGGTTTTTAGATTAGTTTATTATGACACCTAACAATTAAAAAAATAACATTTTTAATAATTAGATTTTGCAATGTATTTATTCAACTGTATGTTGTAAAATTGTTTCTTATCTTCAATATGACAAAGTTTACCGAGACCGATAAAAATTATCTTATATTATACTCCCGGCTAAATTTGAATTGAATCAGTGGCATTAAACCTTGGCTAGATGTCGCCAATGTCGCTCCTTACGCGCCATCTATGCACTATTTTCATTGTTCAAACTAATTTTGTGCGGGACTTTTCAAACAAACAAAATGTATTTGTTTATTTTTGGCTTATGATTGAAAGGGTACACAAAATGAATTAAACAATTTCATGTTCTGATAAATATATTAAATAAAGTTGCATCTATAGTTTACATGGTAATAATTGAGATTTCAGTCCCTTTGGTAAAATCGATATAAAATCACCTGAAACAAAAATAACGAATTACTCAACAAAAATCTTGCAAATTTATCATATTATAAATACTTACAAAGTTTTGTACTTATAACGTCAATTTCTTGAGGATTCACAACATAATAGTTCAGATCATTCCTAATAATAAACAACATATGAATTACAAAAACCAAATAAGAATTACATAAACAATAAAATTATAAATAAAAAAATAACACACCTTCTGATTTTCTGTAGTACCTTCATATCTGTTAAATTTTGAAGACAGTTTGAGATTGTATCCAGGCTTAAAGTATACGGATGAACAAAATTTCCATCTTCGTTTAAATAATCCTCTATTTGGCATTGAGTTTCGGAAAGAATGGTCTTTTCCGCACACTGCGTCTGATTCATCTACAAATAAATTAGTTTGTTGCAATTTTTAGTTTATTTGTTGTTTTGACTTTTTACTAACTTTCTTTAATACCAAGCAGACAACGTAGTACGTCAAGAAAAACGGCTCGAGCAAATTTGTCAACAAGAACCGTAATTTATCGTTGCTGCCAAGTTTTATTTCTTCCGTACCTTCAATGACTTTAAGCTGTTGAAGTAGTGTTAGAGATTCTTGAAATTCCTACAAGAAAATGGAATAATAAAATATTTAACCATAAATAATAATTGCAATGAAATAGAAACTAAAAGTTTGCTTTTTGACTCACAGAAGATGTATGAAAACAGATTGCAGAACTGCATGTGACAGAAATGGTCATTTAATTTGCGTACAATAGTCTCACAATTATTGCTGAATTGGAATCAATAAAGTTACTTTGGGTCAGTTCCAAATACATAATGATGAATAATTTATAATTTAAAATGACTGTCCATCATTCTTGTTTATATGAATATTTTTATGTTTACTTGACAACACTTTTCTTTGTTTATTTGTGGTCTAAACGACAGTTATTTTTCCTTCATTTAAACTCTATAATTAATGCTAAAACAAACCAATACTTACATGATAACAATAATTTGGTCGTCTGATATCAACAATGTTTTAAATGTTGATAAGTACTAATTTATGTAATTATATGTCATAAGTACTAAAATGTATTTATAAGTACTAATTTGAATATAAAAACATAAGTGGCTATTAAACTAAAAAAGTAAATTAAGAAATAATGGTCTCTAAATGACACTAAATGTCAAAATAAAAACAAAGTAATTGAAGGCCAAGCTTGTTATAAGACACAAGCAACATTAAAATTTGTAATTAGGACTTTAAGGCACAAAAACATGGCAATTTATTTTTTCAATTCATGAGATAACTAGGTCATGTTTTAGCACAGTATTTTTGCTAATGCATTTTGGAGATATTTGGGAAGGGCAGAAAGTTATTTTCAAGTAACGGATTTGGGGTTTTCGCTATAAATAAATACGTTAAACATTGGCAATATTTCGAACTTTTTGCACGTTTATATTTTCGTCTGATATCCCTCAATATGAGCTGTGATGATAAGATATAACTCCAAATTTGTCGTCATTTTGACCATTATTTGTTAATCTTGCAAAACATCCAACATTCCCAAACATTCAATATCTAACTAAAAAACCAGTCATGCTCGAACATGCAACCATTAAAAAAGAGAATCGATAAACTGCCAACGCACCCGTGCTCCGTTCTCCGGAAAGAGAACAAATTCTTTAGTAAAGAGAGACCGTAAAAAGCTATACTCCGTGAAAAGGCTGTCTACAAAAAAAGAGAGAATTATTCCGTTAGACGATCCAGAAAATTAGTACATCTAAAGCGTGAAAAATTAGTATAAACATCGCATAAAATCATACCTTCCGCCAATCCCAGCGAATAGCAACGCAGAATGGCAACAACCAACGCAGCACTCACGAAATAATGAAGCGTTGGATTAACATAAAGCTGAAGCATTACAAACGGAACCGCTTTCGTCATCGTTTTATCGCTTAACGGAAAACCTTTGAGCCTGTTTTTAGCGATATTCCCCAAAACGATCGCATCCTGAACGAGGTAAACATTCCCCGATTCGTTAATTCTTACTAAATTTTCGTGAACCTCAATGGATTTAAGAACGTGCTCAGGTTTTCCGTTAAAATCCACGACAGCTCCAAGAATTGTTAATATTTCTTTTAACCATCGCAATTCTAAGACCAAATGGTCCAAAGTCAACAGTTTTTCTCGAAGAATTAGGTTGTTGGTCAGAAGTATTGCGATCAAGTTAAAAGTCGTTAACACGCAGAGTTTCTGCTGGTTTTCGACAATGCTCTGCGCTAAGAGTGCGGAGGATTTTCGTTCCGCTTCCGTCGGAGTTTGGACGTGGATCGGATTCAAACTGTGGACCGATCGGTCGATTTTATCCGAGAAAAATTCGAATGCAGATATCGGCTTGCCAAAGTTGACAAACACATTTCCAAAGTTTTCTTTGAGGATGCTTAACGATTTAAAGAAACCCTGAAAATATTGATACAAATTATGACAATAAATTATTTAAAATCCACAAAATTATAGAATTCTTTTATATCTGCATCTCATTTGTTTTTTTTTAAATTTACAAAAAAATTAAATCACGGCACACTAAACCTTTTTTTTTTATTAAACATACTATACAAAATACCTACCGATGTGCTTTCTCTAGGTTTTGGAACGCCGAGTAACTCAAAACCGAAGAGTCGTTCTTCCATGACCCTGTCGTAGCTGATGTTGATGGGGACGAATAGTATGTCGGGAACTTCGCCGTTAAAGAACGCTTTGAGGATCATATTAAGCAAGCCGATTTTGGGGTATAGAGATTTTCCGCTGCGGCTTCTCGTGCCCTCGATGAAGAACTCTATACCCTTCTCGCCTTTCACTACTAACTGGTGGACGTACTCTCTGAACGTATCCCAATAGAGGTTGTCGCTGTTGTACGACCGGCGCATGAAGAAGGCGCCAGTGTTGCGTAACATCGTACCCATTCCTTTCATTCCATGGAAGTCTGATTGTTGAACAAAATTTTATTTTTTTTTATTGAAAAATAAACAAATAAAATAGAAACAAGTATAAATGGTGTTAGTGCTGTTGTGGCCACAGGAGATAAATAATAATATTAAAACTAGACAAACTGTACTCATTGTACTATTATAAAAAAATATTGAAAATAATTTCAGTTCAAATGGTACTTAATTTCCTAAATTTTATTGCATCTGGTTTTTGCAAATTCCGTTCATTCAAGTCATAAAAAACAACATTCCTGACCTAAGACAAGTTTACTTATTATTGAGACTACCTGCTGTTTTATTGCATCTGGTTTTTGTAAATAAAATTCTTTCAAGTCATAAAATACAACATTCCTGACCTAAGACAAGTTTATTTATTATTGGGACTAACTGGTGTCTTATTGCATCTGGTTTTTGTAAATTCAATTCTTTCCAGTCATAAAATACAACATTCCTGACCTAAGACAAGTTAATTTATTATTGTCAGTACCTGCTGTTTTATTGCATCTGGTTTTTGCAAATTTAGTTCTTTCATGTCATAAAATACAACATTCCTGACCTAAGACAAGTTAATTTATTATTGTCAGTACCTGCTGTTTTATTGCATCTGGTTTTTGCAAATTTAGTTCTTTCATGTCATAAAATACAACATTCCTGACCTAAGACAAGTTAATTTATCATTATCAGTACCTGCTGTTTTATTGCATCTGGTTTTTGCAAATTTAGTTCTTTCAAGTCATAAAACTCATAAAATACAACATTCCTGACCTAAGATAAGTTAATTTATTATTGTCAGTACCTGCTGTTTTATTGCATCTGGTTTTTGCAAATTTAGTTCTTTCAAGTCATAAAACTCATAAAATACAACATTCCTGACCTAAGACAAGTTAATTTATTATTGTCAGTACCTGCTGTTTTATTGCATCTGGTTTTTGCAAATTTAGTTCTTTCAAGTCATAAAACTCATAAAATACAACATTCCTGACCTAAGACAAGTTAATTTATTATTGTCAGTACCTGCTGTTTTATTGCATCTGGTTTTTTCAAATTTAGTTCTTTCAAGTCATAAAACTCATAAAATACAACATTCCTGAACTAAGACAAGTTAATTTATTATTGTCAGTACCTGCTGTTTTATTGCATCTGGTTTTTGCAAATTTAGTTCTTTCAAGTCATAAAACTCATAAAATACAACATTCCTGACCTAAGACAAGTTTATTTATTATTGAGACTACCTGCTGTTTTATTGCATCTGGTTTTTGCAAATTTAGTTCTTTCATGTCATAAAATACAACATTCCTGACCTAAGACAAGTTAATTTATCATTGTCAGTACCTGCTGTTTTATTGCATCTGGTTTTTGCAAATTTAGTTCTTTCAAGTCATAAAACTCATAAAATACAACATTCCTGACCTAAGACAAGTTAATTTATTATTGTCAGTACCTGCTGTTTTATTGCATCTGGTTTTTGCAAATTTAGTTCTTTCAAGTCATAAAACTCATAAAATACAACATTCCTGACCTAAGACAAGTTTATTTATTATTGAGACTACCTGCTGTTTTATTGCATCTGGTTTTTGTAAATAAAATTCTTGATAGTCATAAAATACAACATTCCTGACCAAAGACTAGTTAATTTATTATTGTCAGTAACTGCTGTTTTATTGCATCTGGGTTTTGCAAATTTAGTTCTTTCATGTCATAAAATACAACATTTCTGACCTAAGACAAGTTTACTTATTATTGAGACTACCTGCTGTTTTATTGCATCTGGTTTTTTCAAATTTAGTTCTTTCAAGTCATAAAAGTCATAAAATACAACATTCCTGACCTAAGACAAGTTAATTTATTATTGTCAGTACCTGCTGTTTTATTGCATCTGGTTTTTGCAAATTTAGTTCTTTCAAGTCATAAAACTCATAAAATACAACATTCCTGACCTAAGACAAGTTTATTTATTATTGAGACTACCTGCTGTTTTATTGCATCTGGTTTTTGCAAATTCCCTTCATTCATGTCATAAAATACAACATTCCTGACCTAAGACAAGTTTACTTATTATTGAGACTACCTGCTGTTTTATTGCATCTGGTTTTTGTAAATAAAATTCTTTCAAGTCATAAAATACAACATTCCTGACCTAAGATAAGTTAATTTATTATTGTCAGTACCTGCTGTTTTATTGCATCTGGTTTTTGCAAATTTAGTTCTTTCATGTCATAAACTACAACATTCCTGACCTAAGACAAGTTAATTTATTATTGTCAGTACCTGCTGTTTTATTGCATCTGGTTTTTGCAAATTTAGTTCTTTCAAGTCATAAAATACAACATTCCTGACCTAAGACAAGTTTATTTATTATTGAGACTACCTGCTGTTTTATTGCATCTGGTTTTTGCAAATTTAGTTCTTTCAAGTCATAAAATACAACATTCCTGACCTAAGACAAGTTTATTTATTATTGAGACTACCTGCTGTTTTATTGCATCTGGGTTTTGCAAATTTAGTTCTTTCATGTCATAAAATACAACATTTCTGACCTAAGACAAGTTTACTTATTATTGAGACTACCTGCTGTTTTATTGCATCTGGTTTTTTCAAATTTAGTTCTTTCAAGTCATAAAAGTCATAAAATACAACATTCCTGACCTAAGACAAGTTAATTTATTATTGTCAGTACCTGCTGTTTTATTGCATCTGGTTTTTGCAAATTTAGTTCTTTCAAGTCATAAAACTCATAAAATACAACATTCCTGACCTAAGACAAGTTTATTTATTATTGAGACTACCTGCTGTTTTATTGCATCTGGTTTTTGCAAATTCCCTTCATTCATGTCATAAAATACAACATTCCTGACCTAAGTCAAGTTTACTTATTATTGAGACTACCTGCTGTTTTATTGCATCTGGTTTTTGTAAATAAAATTCTTTCAAGTCATAAAATACAACATTCCTGACCTAAGATAAGTTAATTTATTATTGTCAGTACCTGCTGTTTTATTGCATCTGGTTTTTGCAAATTTAGTTCTTTCATGTCATAAACTACAACATTCCTGACCTAAGACAAGTTAATTTATTATTGTCAGTACCTGCTGTTTTATTGCATCTGGTTTTTGCAAATTTAGTTCTTTCAAGTCATAAAATACAACATTCCTGACCTAAGACAAGTTTATTTATTATTGTCAGTACCTGCTGTTTTATTGCATCTGGTTTTTGCAATTTAGTTCTTTCAAGTCATAAAACTCATAAAATACAACATTCCTGACCTAAGACAAGTTAATTTATTATTGTCAGTACCTGCTGTTTTATTGCATCTGGTTTTTGCAATTTAGTTCTTTCAAGTCATAAAATACAACATTCCTTACCTAAGACAAGTTAATTTATTATTGTCAGTACCTTCTGTTTTATTGCATCTGGTTTTTGCAAATTCCATTCATTCAAGTCATAAAATACAACATTCCTGACTTAAGACAAGTTAATTTATTATTGTCAGTACCTGCTGTTTCATTGCATCTGGTTTTTGCAAATTTAGTTCTTTCAAGTCATAAAATACAACATTCCTGACCTAAGACAAGTTTATTTATTATTGAGACTATCTGCTGTTTTATTGCATCTGGTTTTCGTAAATGAAATTCTTTCTAGTCACAAAATACAACATTCCTGACCTAAGACAAGTTTATTTATTATTGGGACTAACTGGTGTTTTATTGCATCTGGTTTTTGTAAATTTAATTCTTTCCAGTCATAAAATACAACTTTCCTGACTTAAGACCAGTTTGATTTATTATTGGGACTACCTGCTGTTTTATTGAATATGATTTTTGCAAATTCAATTCTTTCCAGTCACAAAATACAACATTCCTGACCTAAGACAAGTTTATTATTTGAACTACTTGCTGTTTTATTGTATGTGGCATTTGATTATTAAATTCTTTCTACTAATAAAATACAGCATTCCTATCCCAAATAATAGATTTTTAATGTGTATCTAATCAAATAATGACTAATTAACACTATAACTTTCTTTCAAATATAGATGTCTCCAAAGCTAATTTCTTTGTTTGTGAATTATTTTTCTGTGTTTATGTGTAGTTTGTATGCTTCTTACCCATTCCAGCAGCAATAGAAGGTATTTCGATATCATAATAGAACAGCAGATACGACATGAGTATAAAATCAGCGTAACTTCTGTGACTAGGTAGGTACATCACAGGTACATTTCCCATTTGGCATTTTAACTACAAAACACAATTTAATAATCATTTGGCCGACTAAATACCAAAAATTATACTTACGTCTCTTATACTGTCCCTATTAACAAATATACTCCGGCATACCCTAGTGGTGATTTTTGTTAAGACGTACCCCAACACCCTGATAACCCATAATTTCCGGTTATACCCGATCTCATCGAGTATTTCCTGAATTTTACTCACAATTATTTCTCTTTGGATCTGTTCATTCTCAGCTATCTAAAAGTGAATAATTAATAATAAATGAATTGAGTCGAATAAATGACTTGGGTCCAATGACTCAAAAAAAAAAAAAAAAAAACTAACCTGATCTATAATCCTTAAGATTATTGGACTATTCAAGACCTCAACTTTAATTTGTTCCGGTGTGTATTTCTGATTGTGTTTATATGGCGAAATCGTGTTTAATTTTCGTAAAGCCCACGAATAATTGGTTATTTCTTGACGTCTAGGCTGTAAAATGTCTTCGAATTCGTTCAACGTCGGAGCCATATTTGGTATATTTCACAAATCCTTTGGATTTTCATAAATTGAACCTGGAACGCGCCTTTTTTTTTCTAGATAATTTTTAAATTGGCAACTTAGCGCGAATATAAATAAATAACTTCGGACAGAACACGTACTGCGAGAGAGGCGTATCCAATTCGTGGAAGAGAATATTGAGCGTTTCCTGTCACAAATCTATAAAATTTATTTTGTGTTTGGTTTACGATAAGAAGACAATGGATTTAACATGTTAATATTTGAGTTAAGGAGTACATAATTAGCTATTTGTCCTTCGATGCGACAGTAAACCACACTAAACAGTTGTAGGTAGAAATAATGATACAGAAAGCTGTTTTGATAAAAGTGCTGACTTACTGGGTTATTCTTGTTTTTACTTTAATCGTGCTTGTAAAGTGTAATTTAACTCCAAAGTAAACATATTGTAGAGTTGTGTATTGCTTTTATGAGCAAACATTGCATTTTCTGGTAGAGAATTTTAAATTTACAGAATTATACAGAAATCTGTATTACCTATAACGACGAGCGTGTCAGTGTAATGTTGGCTGCCTAACTCAACGGTTACCCGCATAACCATTTTATGTAGATGGCGCTTTTTACCCCGAATTGTTTAATTCAAATTTCTACCACCAGCGGGGACTCTTTCGCTCGTTGAGGTGGATTACATTATGTAAATTGTAAAGAAAATAAGGTTCAAATTTATATTTTAAAAGGCAAAAGCTGTAAAAATCTGTAATAAACTAATAATTTAAGTAAAATTTAATTCCAAACTTACACATCATGCTGTTTTATAATGCACAACTCGTAGAAATAGAACATCAAAATCCATCAACTATTACAAAAGTTATTGGAGATCAAAATACAGAATAAATTAGAATTGCCAATTGCAATCACGAACAACAAGCCAAATTAATAGTAGTTACACTATAATTTACAATCCATTATTTGCGCTTTTCTAGCAATAACGGAAAGGTTTAATTTCTCGGTAAAACAAGAAACCATAACGCTATTTTAACATTTCATTAGCGGATAATTAAAAATCTCGTACACCTCGGAGTCTGTCATAATTTGCATTTCGCTCGGTCCTAAGGAGAAACTACCGGAAATTTCTTGCCGAAGCCGGCGCGGCGGGCTGTTTTCCCCCAATTTGCGTAAGCAAAAAAAAAACAGTACGACAAATCAAATTCACCAAGGATCAGAGAAACAAACCATAAAACAAAACGATACACTTTCGTTTGCGATTGCCAAATTCGATATTGGTGATTTTTATTTTTGTGAGGTTACGTAACCTGAAAATTTGAACAAAACAGTCCATGCGATGTTTACCTTATTACACGGCCGATAAGGTAGACACCTCGGACTTACATTTCGGATTTTTTTTTTCTTGACAATTCGCCACATTTGTGTTCGAGCAGTAAAAAAAAGACAAATTTGGATATTATAATGACTAAAAAACAGTTCATTTTGGTTATTTAGTCAAAGAAAATATCCTGATACACGTTTCTCGATTTTCGTAAAATGAATTATTGCTTAACTCTGCTATTCTTTTGCGACCGTTACGCCATCTACAAATTTGCATTCACCTTTTGCGGTTTGTTCCTAAGATTATTCGCGTTTTTAATCATGGTGTTTATACGAGGAGTTGATTTACTGGTCATTTTTCTCATGAATGAGTTTTATTGCAACACATTTTCGGTATTGCGTTAACAATTTCTTTTGAATAGTAGTGTAAGGTTAAGTTTAGATTTTTTGCTTAGGTGTGCAATGCAATTTATTGACACATTAATGAGTATGTTCACGTTGCAATGCCATTAAAGAAAAGTATGTCATTTTTGTGAACATTAACGTTAATAAGGAAAATGCGTGTAATTATGTTTGTAATATTTGACAACATTTCAGCAGTTGCTTAAGTTAGTTAACAAGGCTAATTTGTAATGCTGTGGATAATAAGTTTTTTGTTTTTCTAAAATGTGTCAGATTTACTTTCCGACTAGTACCCTAGTCGTAGACTTTCCCTTCTAGGAACTTCTTTTTGCTCGACTTTCTTAATGAAACATACGTCAATCGATAGAGCTATTCAAGTAGTATACCCCAGAGTTTTGCCCACTAAAAATATCGAACGGTTTAGCAAAAAAATTGATTTAATTATCAGCGCGTCATCTAAAACAGCTCATGCTGTCCTCAAATAGAATTGCAAATAACGCCATCCGCCGATACCGTAGAACATCGGGAATAAAAAATTCGGAATCTACATAAAATTCTGCATCTAGTAATGGTACCAATACGACACTGCCCTTATGGTTACAACGCCTCTTACAGAAGTAAAACGGTAAATTGCTGTGCGGCTTAAAAAGTAGGTTATATAAATGTTTATAACTATTGCGAAAGTTGATGCATAACTTTGATTAGTACGTCAAATTGTAGGTAATTTATAGGGGTAACTACCCTGAAAAGGTCGGAGTTTTGCCCACTTAATAACACCCCTTAAATGACAATAATGTTGACCTACCCCATAACAAAGAATACGACGGCAGACAGATAAAATAATTAATAACTTTTGTAAATATTCTTGCATAATTTTGATTCATACGTCAAATTGTAGGTAATTAATAGGGGTAACTACCCTGAAAAGGTCGAAGTTTTGCCCACTCAATAACACCACTTAAATGATAATAATGTTGACCTACCCCATAACAAAGAATACGACGGCAGACAGATAAAATAATTAATAACTTTTGTAAATATTCTTGCATAATTTTGATTCATACGTCAAATTGTAGGTAATTAATAGGGGTAACTACCCTGAAAAGGTCGGAGTTTTGCCCACTTAATAACACCCCTTAAATGACAATAATGTTGACCTACCCCATAACAAAGAATACGACGGCAGACAGATAAAATAATTAATAACTTTTGTAAATATTCTTGCATAATTTTGATTCATACGTCAAATTGTAGGTCATTAATAGGGGTAACTACCCTGAAAAGGTCGGAGTTTTGCCCACTCAATAACACCACTTAAATGATAATAATGTTGACCTACCCCATAACAAGGAATACGACGGCAGACAGATAAAATAATTAATAACTTTTGTAAATATTCTTGCATAACTTTGATTAGTACGTCAAATTGTAGGTAATTAATAGGGGTAGCTACCCTGAAAAGGTCGGAGTTTTGCCCACTCAATAACACCACTTAAATGATAATAATGTTGACCTACCCCATAACAAGGAATACGACGGCAGACAGATAAAATAATTAATAACTTTTGTAAATATTCTTGCATAACTTTGATTAGTACGTCAAATTGTAGGTAATTAATAGGGGTAACTACCCTGAAAAGGTCAGAGTTTTGCCCACTCAATAACACCCCTTAAATGATAATAATGTTGACCTACCACACAACAAGGAATACGACGGCAGACAGATAAAATAATTAATAGCTTTTGTAAATATTCTTGCATAACTTTGATTCGTACGTCAAATTGTAGGTAATTAATAGGGGTAATTGCCCTTAAATGACAATAATGTTGACCTGCCCCATAACAAAGAATACGACGGCAGACAGATAAAATAATTAATAACTTTTGTAAATATTCTTGCATAATTTTGATTCATACGTCAAATTGTAGGTAATTAATATGGGTAACTACCCTGAAAAGGTCGGAGTTTTGCCCACCCAATAACACCTCTTAAATGATAATAATGTTGATCTACCCCATAACAAGGAATACGACGGCAGACAGATAAAATAATTAATAACTTTTGTAAATATTCTTGCATAACTTTGATTAGTACGTCAAATTGTAGGTAATTAATAGGGGTAACTACCCTGAAAAGGTCGGAGTTTTGCCCACTCAATAACACCTCTTAAATGATAATAATGTTGATCTACCCCATAACAAGGAATACGACGGCAGACAGATAAAATAATTAATAACTTTTGTAAATATTCTTGCATAACTTTGATTAGTACGTCAAATTGTAGGTAATTAATAGGGGTAACTACCCTGAAAAGGTCGGAGTTTTGCCCACTCAATAACACCTCTTAAATGATAATAATGTTGACCTACCCCACAACAAGGAAACGACGGCAGACAGATAAAATAATTAATAACTTTTGTAAATATTCTTTCATAACTTTGATTAGTACGTCAAATTGTAGATAATTATAGGGGTAACTACCCTGAAAAGGTCGGAGTTTTGCCCACTCAATAACACCTCTTAAATTATAATAATGTTGACATACCCCATAACAAGGAATACGACGGCAGACAGATAAAATAATTAATAACTTTTGTAAATATTCTTGCATAACTTTGTGAACACAATAGCGCCCAAATGCGAACAAAACAAGTATTTATATCATATTACTCCTTTTGATATTTCTTAATATTTAGCTCGTAATGCCATAGAGTGTTATTCCACTATTACATTCTCGTCAATATAATTGTGATTATTAATCTAATGCAAATTTGCAATATCCAATACCAGTTCTAATGTAATTTGAAACTTCGATAAACCATTATACTCTATTACAATGTTATAAAACTGTTCAGGTACCAAAAGCCACATACATAATCTGTATCAATTACAATAAATATACAAGATTTAAAAATGTAAATAAACTTTTATTGTCACATATGAATACAAAGAAAGACAAAAATTGAAATAGGTGTGGTTCAGCAAATCTTCTAAACTTGTTCCACCATACCTATGCATAAACTTTTGAAGATTTAAAAGCTATTTTGCATTCAAGTCATACGTTCTATTAAGCTAATAGACCGTCATTACACACATCTTGTCATTTAAATAACAGATGAGTGAATAGTGAATGGGCGCGTCATTTTCGTTTCGTTTAGTGAGAGTGTCTATCTAATAATGTAACAAAGGGCAATTAAGACGCAATGTTTTCTTTATTGGAATATCGTATATTATTATTATGGTTTTAACATATATTGATGGGATTATATTTTAGCATTTATACCTAAAATAGGCGTGGCCTATAATTTATATATCTCACATGGACAGCCTTTAGTTATTCTGGGTGGATCTGGCTGGATCTAGCCAATTCGACATAACTTATTTATTTTTTGATAAAAATAAAAATAAACATAGCCCTACGAAATTCACATCGAAGAAGTCTCTATGCTAATAGTTTCCGAGTTATGTCAAAATTTAATAACCTAAAAAACATATTTTGACATTCGCCTCAACGAGCGAAAGAGTCTCCGCTCTGGTGGTGAAAGTATGAACTAAGTTTCAGCGGAATAACTTCGAAAATTTATGTGGTATAGAACGTTGAGCATAATTTTGCTGGTATTTAAATCAAAAGATGAAAAACGACAAAAAGAAGCAGCAGAAGTAAGAAGTATTGTTGCGTTCCACAATGCAATTCATGTCACAGCGACGGCTTGTCATTTCACAAGTTTCCCAAAGGGGAAGGTTACACTGTGAGTGGCGACGTGTACTAAAAATTGGCAAAAAAGCCACAAGACGCATGCTAGTGTGTTCAAAGCATTTTCTAATAGTATATTATTATACAAGTTTTATAAGACGTCAAATTGGCGCATGAGTTGTTTGGGACACGAGGAGCGCCAGCAACGAGTGCCCCAAATGAACGAATGCGCCAATATGTCTTATAAAACGAGTGTAATATACTATTTTTTCTACTTTGCGTCATTAATTTTATAAAAATTTTGAAGTATATTAGGTAAAATTCCAATCTAGAGTATTTATGGGTGCAACCGTTGGTAACACTGTCATCAGTCACTTAAATTCAAATATCTGTGAAAAAGTAATTATTGATAATTATTGTATACCATCATATACTAGTAGTACGAAATATAGGATGCAACACGTATGTTTAAATATGTATAAAAATATACATACTTCGCAGTTTGTGCGATTTTAAAAAATCAGTTTGTGCTTACTTTTGTGGTTATGTGTATTTTCGTTTGACATGCATTTGATATCAATGTCACCAATCTTAGAAAAAAGTTACTAAAAACGGTGTTACAATTTGCTAATTGTAACACCGAAAACAGTGTTACAATGTGTGCATTGTGAATGCAAAGTAGAAAAAAGAAAATTTGTATACGAATAAATCATGTTGAGTGTACAGTAAAGGAATCATATAGTTTTTAAGTTTGACATATTGCGGATCTAACCTCAAAACGAAACGTTTTTATTAAAAAAATCGACATTTTCCTACTGCAAATAACATTTCTCTTTTTTTTAAATCCCTTATAATCTGTATACATATTTTTTCAATAAGGGTTCCGAAAATACTTTTTTTATCCCGACTAATTTTAGCGATTTTAGCGCCTTCTATATTTGCTCGTTCGGGCGAATTATTTCTTCGTGATTGTAAGCACCATCACGCCATCTATTAATAGGTCGTTCAGGCAAATACCGATTCATATTACAGCATGATACGTAATCTGACAATACGAATGGACGACTTTCGGAGTCAGAAAGTGTGAAGAGCTCCTGGAATCGTGTTCATACTTCAATTACTCGCACACGTTCAACTTGACGGACTCATTTCCGTATCCGTAATTGCTCCACTGACGATTTCAGTTCTCGTCGTGGAAAAACGAACGCGAAAGATAGAAACTCGCCCAGAAAAGACACTCGAACTCATAAAAACAGATTCTATAATTATATAAACCTGCCTCTGAGTTAATTATATTAATTAAATATAGCGTTGATTTGCATAGACGATCGATTATTGGCTTGATACTCGGAACTAATCCAAGTTATCCTTTTTTTTTTCGTTCGTGGTTAACAGAAACCTCACTCCCATTAGCTGTGTTTTACATGAAAAGGACATTATTTTAAATTACGGTTTTGATTAGGTAACATCTGTTCGCCATCTGCGATTCGAGGTTGTTTTTGATGTATTACATCGATTTCGCCGAGATCATCGATCATTGCAATAATTGGATTGGCCAGATCGTGCGATTAGGTTTGCATTTCCAGTTTTTGTGCTGTGGTTTTCTGTTGGTTTTTGTTCTTTATAGGTGTTTTCAGCAAAAATTCGCGTTTTAAGGTCTCCTGGATACAATCAAATGACATTTCTTTAACACATACGTTATGTTGTTTATTTGATACAATTCGCATGAACGAGCGAATATAGAGGGCGCTAACATCGGCGCATTTAGTTATTATACTAGCTCTGTGTATATGTCAAAATTTTCGACTTTAGTTATTGGGCATTCTAGAAATATGTGGTTAAGGCTTCCCACCTGTCCACATTCGCAATATGGACATTTTAGGATACATTTTAGGTTATCTGCTATCTGTTACTGTTGTTACGAATGTCCGGCAGGGGGCGTTTCGGGTTTGACGTTACTGTGGTAATAGCAGCAAAACACGGGTCGACAAAAATCGATTTTTTGGATCGAAAATTATTTTTAAGGCCGCTTTTTTGCTCAAAACTCTTTGCGAAGGGTATTTAGAGGGATCTTATCGTAAGACATGAGAGCGAGCGGCTTTTATAAGGTCGGCAGGAACGGATAAGAAATGTAAATTTTTGACGTTCATCGATCCGCTTGTCGGAATTTCTAGACGTCACGTGACATTTTCTCGAGGTTCGCCTTCACCCGAAGAGGTGCAAAAACGTGATTTTTTTTCAAAATTGACGCATTTAATTTACAAAATATCGCGCAGTCCACGCGGAATTGTGTCCTTTTTTCAATTCGAGCGTCAAAAGTAATATCGAAAAGCCCAATTTTGCAGCTACTCGATCGCAAATGTCGGCCAAAATGGGCGATTCCGCTGAACGCGCCCTACACTTGAAAGTTCGTGATTAGTATAGGTAGACAATATGATCCCTTTACTGTACACTCAACATGATTTATTCGTGTACAAATCTTCTTTTAGAAAATCCTTTGAACACACTAGTATGTGTCTTGAGACATTTTTGCCAATTTTTAGTACACGTCGCCACTCACTGTGTAACCTTTCCCTTTAGGAAACTTCTGAAATGACAAGCCCTCGCTGTGATATGAATTGCATTGTGGAACGCAACAATACGTCTTACTTCTACCTATTGCTTCTTTTTTGTCGTTTTTCATCTTTTGATTTAAATACCAGCAAAATTATACTCAAGTTATCCCGATGAAACTTAGTTCATCCTTTTACCACCAGAGCGGAGACTCTTTCTAGACATTTTTATGAGAAAGTAAATTGCATTTGTTACTCTATCGTTTCATAACACTGCATATATGGTTTTCCATGCACCATATGCACAACTTTGTGTTTATTTCTTACGAATTTGGGCAGAACCTGCACGATCTCCACATGCAGACATCCAACCTCCATAACTTAATATGTACCTCGAAGAATAAGACGTCACTGTTCGACGATGTATGACATATAGGTCAATTCTCTGGTGGTGTCAGTCAATCAAAGTGGCAATTTCTGACTGTGTCTGTGTCTGGGTGTCACCTAAAACCGTATGTATAGTTTGTTGCCCCCATGACATCCATTTCGCAACACCCTTGTCTGAGCCCCATTGTTTCTTAGATGTCGACCCGTTCCTTTGGGTGAAAAACGTCCATTATACGCTTATGTAAGCGTTACCATACGAGTAATATATAACGCGACTGGCAATTTATGCCACGAAGAATATATATTGCGCCATTAAAAATTTTGAATAATTCTTGCAAATTTATTCGCCGAGATGTGGCCATTAATGGAGATAAGGTTTAGTTCGGCTCTCTCGATGTATATTCCGACTTTGTACCGTTATAGTGGTTGACAAATTTCGGCTACAAGCCCGGCACATATTCAACAGCATCGAAATTGAAACTGAAGTGTAAAATGGATTCTAAAACATGTTTTTTTTTCGGATATAACATTGGTATTGTTCTTTTTTTGGGGGCATAGAACTCCCCAAAACAATTTTAGGTATCTTTTAAAAAGAGAAAGTATCTTTTTGGTCACATTTTACACCAATAAACACAGATATTTGAGCTCCGAAGTTAGACACAAAATGTTGTGGTCTCAGTGCAAAACAATTTGAAAACCACTGTTGTAACTTTTCAACATTGCTAGAAACGCGGCTGTCCCACATGACTAACCTCGGCCTATCGCAGGGAGTTGGAAGTCGTCGACAGGCATCTGGCTGTTGAAAAACTTGCTGTGATAAGTGTGATAACAGTGTGCTTGGCGTGGGTCAAAATGATGATTGATTATTCTTGGTTTTTGACGAATTTTGACCGATTTCCGTCGACCTAGTGCCGGGAACGATCCAGAAACAATTTTGGGATGCTGTGGCCTCCGGAAAGTCAGATTTTCTTGAGTTTTACTAATTTTTTTTCGTTTCATTGTATTTTGGGTAATTTTTTTTTGGTATAGTGTGCTGTAATTGAAAGTTGTTGTTGTAAAAATGTGAAAACAGAGAAAGAGGTCAAGGAAAGATTTCTGGAAAATGTATGAATGTATGTATGTGTGTAGGTATGTATTTCATGAACACGATTGCGCCCAAACGCAACAACGGATCGGGTTGAAATTTGGTATACGTATTTAGAATTACCGGGGGACGAACTGGATTGTTTTTGGTGACAATCTGACAACCGGAAGTGGTAGATGTTATATACATCTTCTGAGGAATTTATCCGATTGAGACCAAACTCATAGCAACTCATCCTCCAGTGACTTTAAATACGTATACAAATTTGCAGATCAGTGGGATGAACGGTTTAGACGTTATATGCTTTTATAGAAGCGGTTTGACAGAATCCACAGCTTTCGTCGCTGTGTTGCGGATTGTTAGGTTTTGACAAACGCACGGTGTGTTATCAGCGTATACAGCAGGCGTTGATGTTATTTTTCATTCGCCTAAGCTCGTTAGATGGCGCTGACAGTACTGATTCGCACGGTATGCGCGCTGTTAGATCGACCGATCGTGACAGTTGGTCTAACAGCGCGCGTGCAGTGTTGTCAAACTGTTGTCACATTCGTTGCAAACGTTTTGCGTTCTTCATGTTCTTTAAATTCTTCTTGAGCATTTATTGTTTTTGAACATGGTGTACGGGTGCTGTGTTCCTAATTAGCCATCCGTGAACAAAGACGGATGTGTAATGCATTCGTTTCCACAAGATTCAGAGGTATGTACCATATATATTCGTTTTAATTTCGTTATACTTGATACAAAGTTAATTATTTGCTATTATGCACTTCTAAGATGAAACCATAAATAAATTTGTATAATATTGATTGATATAAGTTTTACTTATTTTCAGCATCAGGAAACTTTGCAGATACTGATCCAATGGGGACATCATCATTTCTGTATTAAATTTTATTTTATATTATATTCGTGTCTGTACATTAAATATTACACTTTATTACATTTTTATTTTGTCTTTTTTTATCCTTATACAAAAATCAAATTCAAAACATCGCGAGGAAATTGTTGCCTTCTGGCGAGCGAACTAGACAGCAACTCTATCGTTGTTGTCCAGTCCGCTCACCAGAACGCGTCCAAAATGAAAACATACGCAATGGTTCTACGAAAATTTGAAAGTACGCGGGAATACTGTCGTCGGCAGCGCCATCTATCGACGTAAGGCGAACTAATGTTAGAGGGAAACAAAATACGGTGGAGTGGGACATCTGTATCAGTATATATATATCTTTTATCTATGGACAAACGTCAGTGCCATCACATGACAAGACATTAAATGTCAGGATGAAAAATGTCATAGGATTGGGTTGGGTTGGGCTCAAGTTGGGCCTCCTGAATGCTCACAGAAACATAAAATCCACCAAAAATAACCAAACCTAGCAATCTAAGTGAAATCAACATAACCTATAATTCGTGCTCTATCCTATAAAGTAAACAACTACAATACCGTTGTAGGTACATAAATTATTATGAACAATACATCATATGAAACATCTTAACAGTTTAATAACTGCCATAACAAACCATACTTAAATAAAGCAATCTAATCCAATTATGGAATACATTCTTTCATCATTATTTCCACCATTACAACATATTACGCAATCATTCGTTTCGTCTATATGCGCATCCTTACTGCTCAGTCACGACGAGCATGAATGAAAGGGCATCCTTAGTCAATGAGAATGGTCTGGGTACCACCAACCGTGTTCCGACCACAAAAACACTTCATTTATGAAAATTATGCGGTCTCTAGGCTGAAATTTTTCCATTCTCAGCAAGTTTTGATTGAATTATGGCCGTCGTTTTGCGACAGTGGACGCAGCTGTCTAGCGACTGCGATAAAAAGATTCGATGAACCTTGAACTTGAACACCTGGGACCGACGGTGGCTATGACGAGAATCCGCCAATTATCACCTGCGTGATTGAAGATTCGATGTAACGTTGCAAAAAAAGACAAACCGCTGGAGATTGGTAATTTTTGAGTTGGTGGTTCTAATAGATAGTATTGATTTTGGTTGGTTTTTTTGTTTGTCCATTGGCGATTTATTGTTGTGTGTTAATGAAAAAAGTAGCGGTAGCGTTTTCTGATGGGGACTAATGGGGAATTAAGTCCATTTTGTTGGATATCCTGTGGAGAAACATGGAAACATGAATAGATTTTATTGTGAAATATGGTTTGGTATTAACTTTGTTATGTGGATGGGCATTATAGTTTATCAGTTTATTGGTTAGCAACTGAGTATTTTAAATAGTACCAATACTAGCTCTGTGTATATGTCAAAATTTTCGATTTTAGTTATTGGGCATTCTAGAAATATGTGGTTAAGGCTTCCCACCTGTCCACATTCGCAATATGGACATTTTAGGATACATTTTAGGTTATCTGCTATCTGTTACTGTTGTTACGAATGTCCGGCAGGGGGCGTTTCGGGTTTGACGTTACTGTGGTGATAGCAGCAAAACACGGGTCGACAAAAATCGATTTTTTGGATCGAAAATTGTTTTTAAGGCCGTTTTTTTGCTCAAAACTCTTTGCGAAGGGTATTTAGAGGGATCTTATCGTAAGACATGAGAGCGAGCGGCTTTTATAAGGTCGGCAGGAACGGATAAAAAATGTAAATTTTTGACGTTCATCGATCCGCTTGTCGGAATTTCTAGACGTCACGTGACATTTTCTCGAGGTTCGCCTTCACCCGAAGAGGTGCAAAATCGTGATTTTTTTTTCAAAATTGACGCATTTAATTTACAATATATCGCGCAGTCCACGCGGAATTGTCTCCTTTTTTCAATTCGAGCGTCAAAAGTAATATCGAAAAGCCCAATTTTGCAGCTAATCGATCGCAAATGGCGGCGAAAATGGGCGATTCCGCTGAACGCGCCCTACACTTGAAAGTTCGTAATTAGTATAGGTAGATATTGTTGCTTTGAGCTTATTAATTCATCTAATAATAAACCAAGATAATATGTAGGTTCATTTGAGAAACTCCCAAATAATTTGTACCCAAATGTCACGATTTTTCTATAATTTTCGTTGATTTCGGGGTGAATATTAGACTACTACTTTCACATTTGCTAGGCGGACACCCTACCATATGCCATTCCATACCATTACCAAGTACCATTAGAAATTTAGAATTTTTACGTTATATCGTTTACGGTATGTTCAAAATGTAATAGTCAAATGGAACATCCTGTATATGATTACACCATTAGAAAGAGAGTTCTTTTCTCTATTAATTAATATTAAGGTTCCCTATACCTATCGTTTGTAGTTCTTAAGGTATTACTGACTTTGCAAAAATGCATTCACAATTTGTTGATTATTTTGTCAGATAGATTAATATTTTGGACCAGGTTGTGTTTATTATTATTTATTATATGTTATAAGGCTAAGAAGGAGAAAAAAGTATTCTCTATGGCGCAAAGTATGTGTTTAGAGATAAGTGGCACACTGAGAAAGAAGAAATGTAGGTAAAATCAAATAAATGTATTTCTTTGAACATATTTCTTTCAAGGAAGAATATATGTTTGAAATCATTAAGTATTTTTAAATTTAAAAAAGTGAGGGATACGTATAAGGAACTCTAATATTGATTGATAGCTAAAACAAATATCTCTTAATTTGTATGTTGTGTAAATTTGATTAAAATCTCTGTGTCAACAGATAATAATTTTAAATGCCAGACGTGGGTTTGTCGTCCAACGCACTGTTGAAGTCTTCACAAAAAAAAAACTAAACTTCTTGCCGATTTTATTGTACCATACTGTTAATTTTATATTATTCGAAAAAGTTAGCTCTAGAAATATTATTAAGTTCCTTAATTGGAAAATTGTTTTTATTGCTGTGGCACATAACAAACTCGAATACAGAATAAATTTTGATCCTTCTTATTTTTGTGGTAAGTTTTTTTTTAATCGTATTTTTAACATGGATGTTGTTTATTCTATATTTATAAAGGAATTTGTTTCTTTAGTATTCTCATCCATATAAAACAAAACAAAGTATACCTACTCTGTAAACATTTTATATTTTTATCTACATTTCCATATAAAAATATTCCTCAACGATGTGGGCGTTGGTTTCCCAAAAAAAAAAAACAAATCGAAAGTACAATTGCCTGAGCATACTATTTTCATAATAAACAATTTTAGGTATATATTGTGTGTTAAATTTGTTGATTTAGCAACGGTCAGCTAAAAATATCACGCATAAATCGTCATTCTGCCGAGTTTTCTGACTCTTAGCTTCAAGATAATTGCATGCAAACCACAAAGGTCCATTGAAATAAATTATATTATTTATCTGCGGTAAAGATTTAATGGTGGCTGTTGGGTGGGTTAATAAATTTATATGACGTTTACGTTTTCAAGGAAAATGCATGAGCACCTTTTTAATATTTTTTACATTAAATTACCATTGCATGTAGTAATAAATTGCATGTAGCATTTATTGCTTTGTAAAATTTTAAGTAAAGCACAAATGTTTTTACATTTTTCTCTATACAAGTCATTTAAACTATGCTTGCTAACGTTTTATTAGCATTTTTAAGGGCCTCACCCAGAAACACTCTGTCACCAAACACCTAGCAGCATGCAAACAGATATATTTATTGCCCATTTAGCCAATAGATGTGATTTAAAACTTTGGTATCGCTGTTGCATTTCCTCAAAGTTGTTAAAAAGTAGCATTGAATATAGTTACGACCGCGCATTAATGGCTTAGTTTTCCTCGTGTATAACTGAGGTGGAAACCTTCAACGCAATTTCCTGCCAACTAACAACCAATGCAAATATTTAAATATATTTATATAAAATTCTATATCACATGCTCAATTGTGGTTTTTATTGTTTTTAAATTGAGCTGCCAAGGTAGAACATAACGTAAAGATGGAAAGATACATATCGTTAATTACAAAAAAATCGTGGTGGAAAAAGATTAACAGGTCAAAATATCGCAAAAAAATTGTGTCAAATAGGTACTTGTCAGTTTTGGAACAAAATAGGTATTATGGGTGGGCTTTTTGCTGTCGCATTTATGATTATGAAGTGTACCTACTTATTATAATTATTACTTCTCATGAAATGTTGTGAAACCTTGTTATTGTTTTACTTCATGATGATTGTTTATTTACGATGTCGTGACGTCACATAAAAACCGAGGGAATCCTGTATTTTTTCTTAGTAGATTTTGCGGTTGGTGTTTAACTTTGATGTTTTTTTTTGACGTAAATCGCACTTATTGTTAAACAAATAGAGATTTGTGACAATGTCGTGTATTGATTCTTTGGAAGAAGATTATTGTTTTGTTATTTACCTTTACAGAAACGTTATTGTTGTTATATACGCCGTATTTTTATTTTAATTTGTTGTTTACAAGTAATATGCATTTGTATGTAAGATAAAATCTAGCATCAACAAATTGTGTGGTTATTTACTAGTCAAAACAAATCCAAAGTGCAATACATAATTAATCAATAGTCTTTTTTGTAAACAATATTGCATGTAATGTGTTTTTGACTTTCATTATAAATTAAGTTTAGTTATATTATAAACATAATAAATCTTATAATACACTGAGAGAAAAGAAATGTAAAATAAATAAATATATGTATTTCTTTGAACATATTTCTTTCAAGGAAAGAATATATGTTTGAAATAAATAAGTATTTCTGAATTTAAAAAAGTGAGCTGCATGGGCTGAAAGAAATATTTTATTTGAAGTAAAAAGAAATAGTTTTCACTGAAAAAAAAACAATTCTTTTACACCAAATGGTTTTCCGTCATTTCCGTAATGTAGAAATTGTTTGAGTTTAATTGCAGAAATACGTTTGAATGAAATAAATCTGGTTTTATTAAAAAAAAAAAGATCGGCCTTGAGGTAAGTAAATTTGAAATTATTTGGAAGAGAAAGATAATAGATTTGAGTAAAAAGATTATGTGTTTGAATCAAAAAAAGTGGTTTCATTAAAAATTATTGCTATGTCTACTGGCCGGGAGATGGCGCTGACAGTCTCCACGCACGCATTGGCATTTTTTTGGTTTTATATAAGCTGACCTACATAACGCCAGCGGTATTCTGATTACTCTTCATTTGGGAAGTCCCATTGGGAAGTCCCATGCTTATAATCAAAACATAATAAAATATTAATTAATGATTAATTTACTGTCGCAATATTTATCTAATTTGAAAATCCACTTTACTGAAACTAAAATACTACTTGATTATATCAAAATTTGTAGTTCTTAAATCAACATTCGATTTTATTAAGTCAAGTACTAAATTGTCAAACAGTAAAGAAAGGTTTTTTTTTATTTAAAAAGAACGTAGAGTTCTTGAAACAAAATATTCATTTCGTTTGAAAATGTTATGTTATTGAATTTATGTTAACTATTTTTATTTCATGTTGATTTTAATAAATTTTACCAAAGAAATAATTTCTTTGCGGCAACTAAAGCTATGACTACCACTCTTTAACATCGATCTTTCTTTGACTTGAAGCAAATTCGTCTCATTCAATTTTGTTTCTCTGTGTGTATAAAATCATGTAGATATTGGACAACTCAAACACAACATATTTGTCACTTCGTTGAAGTGTTTATCAGCCAGTTTCTTAACCTAGACAAATATTTACACCCAATTTGGCACAAAAAATACATGGTACGTGATTTTCTAAGAACTTGCATCGTTCTTGGGTAAAACTCAAGATACTTCGCCACAAAATAGGTTAATTATTCGCTACTATTCGGATTGAATATTTATCTAAACGCCGTTCTTATGTAACGCACTTTATCGCTTAATCGACGTGGCAGATATATTGCATTGTTTCTGACTACATTAGGCATGTTTTATGGTACAATAGTTACTGTATGTCATGTGCAGCGTCACCACGGTAGAGTTTTTCATAACTAACGTTTTGAGAAGGATGTAATACCTGGTAACCATGGATTCTATGAACCATGGACCATATGTCTTCCGTAATGTAGATATTGTATAAACATACAAACAAACAAGGAAGAAGAATGAACTAAGTAAGCGTGTTTTACTCAAGATGTGTAGAAAATAAATCGTCTATAGAATAAACCATCCGAGTTTGTCTGTCGGTTAGTGGATTGTAGTTTCTAAAATTTCATAATGCGAAATCGTTTCCTTATTAGAGCACGTGAATCACCAAAGTGAGCGATTGTTGTGATTTTTGAATTTAGTATTACGATATTTTACGGTTGTATCGATGAATCGTGACAAATCGATTCGATTCCGTTTTGCGAAGTTTTACGAACCGCGGAAATTTACTTTTGCCTCTCCGACGACGCGGACAGTTTGTTTATAAACTGCTTTCGTAATCATCGTAACAATTATAACGTAACAAACAACCTAATCGATTTTTACCATTTCTTAAGCGTCGATGCAATAATGCATGCAGTTTTCGTGGATTGTTCTTAAATGGGAAAAATGGAAAGTTGATGCGTTTTCTATACTTCAAAATTTTGCTTTTGTTACTCAATGAATAATATTTTAGAATTAGTTATTTGGTAAATTGTTGGGCTGTTGGCTGTATCTAAAATATGCGCAATCCTCAATTATTATTTAGTAATCTTTCTTTCGTTGTTTAGTAATTTAAGCTTTCGAAGTTGAGTGCTTAGTAATAATTGGACTGAACATTTTGAAATCTATTTTGTGTTGTTCTCGGTGTACAATAGAACACAATAGTCTGTTGGTAACACTATTTATTTGTTACCAAAAATAGTTATGTTGATATTATAGAAAACCAAAATCACTACATACAAAGAACTCTATTCTTAGATATCAAGAAAAGTCAATATATGTAGTTATTTCAACAGCTGAGTTGAGCATATTTTGCTCTGACGAAGAAAATGTTATTCTTCTACATATAAAATGAGTAAGAGTTCGTTTTATAATAAAAACAATATTTTGTTGCGTGAAAAATATATATGCTTCAACGAACAAGCAGTTTCTTGACCCAAAAGTATACGTACGTATCGCTTAAAACAGACGTAATTCCTTTCAAGCAGTTCCTTCATACTTAAAACAAGAAAACGTAATACATACTTCGAACATTAAGAAAATCATCGAATAAATTTTTCCCTCTGTATTAGAGATGGGCTTATTAGTTCTTTTTAATGAACTAGTTCTTCCGGATTAGTTCACAAAAAGGAACTAGTTCAAAAAACTAGTTCTGAAGAACTACTTTGATCCTGAGACATACTACTTCGATAAACGTGTCTTTGTGTGTTCTAGCACGTTTATATCTCGTTCCAAACGAAACTAGGATCTAGTTTGGACAGAATCCCACAGTTTGCCTTCCCACTTTGTCTTTTTCTTGAAGAATTGTTATTTTGTTTTGAAAATAAATAATTATTTATAATTATATTGATCGAAGAATCGTTGTCTTATTTTAGTTAGGTATATTTCTTAAATATTTGTTTAATAAGGCATAAAAGACATATTGCTGCACGTATTTTAGCCTTATTATACTGCAATTTTAGGTGGAATTGGGGTATTATTTATAAATTATAGTATAACATATACTGGCGAAACTACTATTAACAGTGTAATCCATTATCCAATAGGAAAAAAACTATACTCTAATTATATTTTTGACATCCGCCGTTAGGTAAAGAAACAACTGGCGGGCAGGGTGCTATGTCGCTCGTTTGATGTCGCCACAACTCGTTCACTGAATGGGATATGTTTCACCAAAGCAGGACTTTCGAACTAAATTTCATGTCCCTACAAGTCGTTCACTGAATAAGATATGCATAGAGATATGTTTTAGCAAATCAGGTCTTTTGCGAACTAGTTCTTTTTATTTTAAAGAACTAGTTCTTTTGTTCTAAGCCGGGAGCCATTCTCTCGGACTAGTTCGTTTACGAACTACCCACCTCTACTCTGTATAGAAAATGTGTGACCTCTAAAGTTTTCTTGAAATAACTATACGATATTAAAAATAACTTTAACTGTACTACACAAACCTGTCCTCACGTAAAAACTCAATTAGCAAAATATTAAAAAATATTCATAACAAATTATTTCTCTTGACGAATATTCATAATTTGTTTATTACGATTATTAGTTTATTATTTACACTGTTACTTATCGCTTTATCTTGATCTGTAGGTGCCTTTGTGTCTAGTCAGTTATATTTAAACCAAAATAAACACCGAACTCATTTAAAAAACTGGTAGAGTAATATCTCTTGCGCGCTAATATTTTCGTATAGATTTTTGTTAATATTAATTTAGCGTAATGGCAACCGCAAACGAATTCCAGTAAATCAACAATGATGTATGCTTATGTATGCTAATGAAACCAGGTGGTCACTTCTTACTGGAAGATGTGTGTTTATGACTTAATTATTTAATTGCCTTAAAGGTGATAAAATTGATTCTTTTCCTGGAAATGCTCTCATTCCGCAGCAAAAAGATAGTCGTTCGCAAAATACTAGATGAACCGCTAAAAAGTAGTAATTATAAGTCCATAAAGTTTATTTGTAACAAAGCAGAGGATTTTATATATGACATTTACTACCGAGTTTTTTTTTTGTTTTGGAAAACAACATACCTCGATAATATATTTTTACGAAATTGAATAAATACTTCATGACATCATTTAATGCCTTTGGGCAATTTTATTAGTTTTTTTTTAGTTTATTTATATTTATATATATGTTTGTGAAGAATTATAGTCAATATTGGAAAAATGGCACCTAAAAAGAGTTTTTTGAGAATATCTTCTTTCCGACTCATTTTACAATAAAAACAGTTATATAATAAATTAAACTAGAGAAAATTTCCTATCATTTATGTAATAACCTTTTTTTGCTAAAACGAATAGTTTCAGCGTACGAGTCCCACAAAGTTTACTGCAACATGCGCTTTGGCTAAAAAAGAAAACTCATTTCCACACGTGGTGATGTTCTTCGTAATAGTCAAAAATGATACTAAAATATTGCTTTATGATTCGTGTGTCCTCAGGAACCATAAAAAAACTTGTTTAAAACTTGTAACAAAACGTAACTGTCACTATTATTCACCAGCCTACAATAACCACACATCTAATAAAAGATATCATTTGGACAGTTAATTTATAGCTTTCATTTTTTACACTAACAAAATCTGTTCCAATCACCGAAAAACCGCAATAGTAAATTGTCGGTACGTCCGCCCAACATAAATTATCCTTTGAGGTTTCAGGATAATAACTCAGAGTACCTGAAGTTGCCATAAATATTTATTGCGCGATAAGATAAAATAATAATAATAAAAAAACTTATCTGAGACCGTTAAACTCGTTACTGTTTGTCGGACAACTTTTACAAAACATAAATCACAATTTAACAATAACGTTAAATATGTCCACACTTCCTGCAACCTACTATGTGACCGGTAATCGTAAAAATTTTATGTCAGAAAGAAAAGTTTGAAAGTATAGAGAGATATTGATTGATAGGCGATAATATTTCTGACCGGCGACGTTAATTATGGTATTTAGTAATTTGTTTATATAATATCGGTTAAAATTTTCGCAATGTCAATATTGGTATTGTTATATAATAGCAAATTTGAAAGGTTCGACGTTCCAAACTGTGTATGTATGTACATGTGTGTGTACTTGTGTGTGTGCATGTTTTATGAGAATTGTTCCACACGACTGGAAGTTTATTGTGTTATGTGTGCATTTCAAAAATTCGATTTGGAAAGATAAAATTCGACGGTGCATATAATGTTAATTCGTTAAGTAACAATAGATAAAGAGTTACTTTTTTACCTATGGACAAAAGAAACAATGCTTTACAGTATAGCAACTTTAAATTACTACAAGCTTATATAAAACAAATAAGTACCTACTGACTAGCATTGGCCTTTCATCAAACCAGATACGATCACAGTTACATACCACAGTACAAAATCAAATCAAACAAAGCGAACAATTTCAGGATTATCTTAAAATAAACTATAGCTTTCTTCGAGTGTAATGGGTCGGAAACCCATTATTTATTTATTAAGATAAGTTCAAATTAAGCGAGATATTTGTAAGAACATTCGGGAATGTCAAAGGTTTTTGCTAGGGTTGAACATCTGGTTTAGGATTTGACCGCATGTTATAAGTTTAAAATTGAAGAGTTGTCATTGGCTAAGAAGAAATGCTTCCGGCTTCCTTTGGGGTCGAGGGATGCAGACGAACAGATCTCGCTCTTCTCATTTCAACCACCGTCATGTAAAGTACACGTTTTTGTGGAGGGTTCTTAGGCGCTTAAGTTTATCCCTGGTAAGTCTTTTCAACTCGTCTCGCATTTCATTGTAAATTAAATTATTCATATTTCTGCTAAAAGTGTGTCTGTCTAAATCAACTCCTAGGTTTAATTTAAACGTCAATATGTTCAAAGCTTCATTAATTTTTCTATGTAACCTATCAAACGGGATTGTTGATTATTACTGTTAACAGATGTTATTGTTTTGATAAGTGTTTCGTTTCATTTGAGTAGTCTTGCTTTATCAGCCCTTATTAAATGTTAAATATTTAAACGCGTCAGTTAGTAGTCAGAAAATGTGTTCACAAGGTTCAAGAAAAAGAACCCAGTTAGTTTTGCCTTCGAATAAATTGGAAGAGATTTGATGAATTAGAATTTTGACCAGTAATTAAAGCCCTTAAACCGCGCTTGGCCAAAATGCTACCATGTTAGGGAGTCGCGGTTGTTCCCGCCATTTTGACCTCCTACACGAGTATACAAGTTAGTGATAACAATTTTTCTTTTTTTCACATGTTTTAATGAAAATCCTCGCTTCCGGAGGCCTTAGAATCGGCCAATCCATGCTGTGTTCATACCAGTGCATCTTCATCCACATAAAACACAATAAAAGATTATGATGGACTCATTAGATTATTTTTCTCCATGGAAATCCTTAGTAAAGACCACAGATTTATTACCAAATGAAAATAAACCAAAATACTGCTTGCTTTCTGTAGTTCAGCTTATATAAGATGAAACTAAGCCAACGTGTGCTGGAGACTGTCAGCGCCATCTCCCCGTCAGTAAACATAGTAATAATTTTTAATGAACCGCACGTTTTTGATTCAAACACAATTATTTCACTCAAAATTTCAAATAGAATAATTATTTATCTCAAGGCAATTTATTTCATTCAAACGTCTTTCTGCAATTAAATCCAAACCTTGCAGTCAATAAAACTGTTTGATGCTTTTAACAGCCGTAATTAACAAAATTAATAACATTTGTAAACATCGATAATTTTTAATTGCTTTCAATGAATTCACAGTCGAAACAGCCTACAGAAACGATTTATATTTGTCAATTTGGCAAAAACAGAAAAGAGACAGTATCGGTCAGGGTAAATTTAACATCGCGCCGAAAGAAAAAACAAAGTGTTGAAATGTGAACGATTAATGGTCGTTCTTGCACGGCACGCGCAATTAATAACATAGACAAATAAATAATTAACCTGAGGATTATGTAAATCTTTGTTTACCGGTATTGGACCGTACTTTTTATAGTGACTAGATTTTGAACGCTTTGCAACAATTTACACGAGTAATTAGGCAAGTAAAGTGTATAGTTTTGCAAGGCTCGGGTTCTTTATAAATCGGAGATTAATTTTTTGACTGTCTTTATTATGAAAATCGTTTCCGGCCGCTAGAAAATGGCTCAAGAGATGAAGAAAGTGAAATGTGGTATGCAGTGCTGGCGTATGAGTTCTCGTGTTATATTTTGCGGTCCAATGTATTTTATTAGTTCTATGCCAGTGGATTTTATTGCAGTACGTGTTACAACACCCATTATTATACAAGATTTTCAGTTATACGGTTTCTTTAATGTGTTTTATGTGTAATTGAAATTGCCAAATTTATTTTTGGCACGAACAATACTCAAAAATTCAAATTTAATCGATTTTTTTGTAGTTTTAAGTAATTGATTTCATTTTTGTGAGATTTTGAAACGTTAAATTATTATTATTTTATTATTTTTGTTAATTTTATTGCACAAGTGAGTAGAACTCTGTGCATCCCAGAGTAAAAATTGTAGATAATTAATGGAGGTAGCATTAATTACCTACAATTTTTAGGTATGAGTCAATATACTTTTGATTTAAGAAAAGTAATGAATTGTTACTTTAAATTTTTATTATAATCGATGGTTGGTATTTTCTACAAATCCAACATTTGTCTTGAGCCAGCAGCGCAACCTCTAAATAGCGGGTAAGTTCAACTTTACAAGCAGCAGCCAAAACCAATCGTCGGCATGCAAAAATAGCGGCTGCTGAGTGGTCACACTATGCTGGTTAACAGCGGATAATAATCTATTAGCAGCAAATGATATTAAAACAGCATAACTTTACTCTGGGGTATACTTGAACAGCTAGCGATTGACATACGTTTCATTAGGAAATTCGAAGAAGAAAAGCTATGGTTATCTTCTCCCGTGTTGTTCTATAGTCTGTCTTCAAAAACCTTTTAGTTATGATTTTTTTTTCATTGCCGTAGTTCTTGACAAAACACCGCAGGACTTTATTGCACCTTGCAGAAATTAATCACACATACCGACAAAATAAATTAAAACTAACGTTCTAATTCGAAATAATTAAGCCATAACAACCATAATTCCCGTTCATTCAGCATTGACTTCAAGACCAATGAAAATCACGTCAGGACAATCTAATCCAACAAATGCCAAATTATACCACCACGCTATCTATCAGATCTATTTTAATTAACCATTAAAAAAACGCTTTATCAATCATAACAATCGATTATGAACCACAGAAAACCCTGATTAAAATCAAATTTTGACGTCATGGCAAAAGACAATACGGATTACCTACGTCATCGTTTGTCAAAGCTACGAAATGTATAAAGGGGACCCTGTGGATATTTGACAGTCAGAACTGGTCGAGATACGGCAGTCAGTACTGGTCGAGGTATCTACTATTGATATCAAGACATATAGTAGACGCGTGTCCTTACGTCGCCGCGTACGGTGCAGACTTCCTTTCACCTGGCGAACAAAGTTGTCATGCACTTTCCCTCTCTTTGCGCGTTTTTTCAATTTAAGAGTTAGTTGCGCGCGCATACAACACTTCGCTGGTTAATCCGTTGACAGACCGCTGATTTTCTTAGTTTACCTCACGGTGCTATAATCGTCAGGACGACCATAGACGAACACAACTTAGTCTTAACTGAAAATAATGATCCTGAAGGCAGAACGTCACAGGTGACAGACTCTAACACGCGTTTCTCCGCAATGTGTTTTGTGTTTGATCTTTGAATAGTGCTTGTGTTAAAAGAAAAAAAAAACAGATTTTGTATTATTAGACACCTTCAGGAAGGCGCAAGGATTAAAGAAACCAAGAACATAAGGTAAGGATTTCTTTATTAAATTCCGTAAAAAGTCAGCGTAACTTTGAAAGTGAGTCTTGTATACGATTTAGTGAAAGGGAAACCGAAATCTGGTCCACGCGCCCAAAATTAAAATAAATTTCGCCCGAACGCGTATTATGTATAACAGTGGGCCCAGTATCGGACCCGTTGGTTCTAGAGATAGCTGCCGACGTACCCATTGGTATCTAGATACTATTAAATCTCACTTTCTACTTTACAAACATGTTTTACAGTGGTTACTGCTTGTGGTAGATACTCGCGTATTGTTGCGAGTCGGTGAAAATTCTGTATCAATGAGCGCCGACCAGTTTATTGTCAATGCTAAGGTTCGTATAATTGATAGAGTCTTCGCGATTGCTATGCGGTTAATGGCTTAGAGAAATTATCAATATGTTGATGATGATGATCGGATGATACTTTTCTCCACGTGAAAATGTTCTTATTTGTGTTAGAAAGAGTTGTAGAAGAAATGAATTGAGGAAAATTATTAGAAACTGGATGAAGATTTTATGATATTTATGCTGATTATTAACGTAATATGCTGCCTGCGGGGAAAATTCAAGGTTTTTATTGAATGTATATGACGTTATTTTCCATTGTGTACCTACCTACTAACCAAATTAAAACCGTTCTAGTCAAAAAATAGTTCTATAGATTTCAGAGGAGACTTTTTTAGCCAAAATAACGAATTCTTAATTTATTTAATATCACTTTGATCCATGATCAAAATGTGTCATACAACAACAGTATAGTTAATAACAAATAGTACAATTCAATATACAAGCAAAGTATTGACACTAAAAGTTGTTTTAATTGATTTTCTTATTTCTTATAATATTTCGTAATTTAAATAACAACTTTCTCTGAATTTGGACTGAAATAAGCATAATAAATGACTTATTTTACTTAAGTTACAACATGTACTTATCTTTTATAAATTACCTATTTTATATTTTTATTTTTTATTTCCTCTATTCTGAATATTAGAAATGTTCTGCTTACATGCATATTTAACCACATTTCTACAAAGAAGTTGTGAAACTTTAAGAATTAATTCTCTAAAGTAATTAATATTTATTCCACTAAAAAAAGATCTTTTAACAAGTTATCTCTCAACAAATTTCTATTAATATAGATTATTATAAATAAATAGTAAAATATCTAAAAATTATACATTTAAGTTTCACTATTACTTTGTTGGTAAATTCCTTTGTAGACCAAGAAATTGAGCTCTTTAGAATTTCTTTTTGTAATTTATTTAACATTAACTGGAACACCTAGCTAAAGAAAAGTTCCAATATCTGCACACTGATAGAACATTGTCATAGTCATTTCAATAGACAATGAACAAAATTAAACTGCACCTTGATAATTTTAATAATTTAAACTTGTAGTTGTGTTATAATCATAAGATAAACACAATAATGCACACTTGTTGATAAATATGCCACCATAAATTTACTAATCAAAATAATAAAATGTTTTTTTTTTTAGAGATAACTGAACTATTGCAGGAATGACTTATAATATATTTATTATGGTTAATGCACAACTTATTTTTTGATAAATTGGTGATATTTCCTGTCCTAATAAATATTATTTAATTCAAGAACATTAAACCTTTTGTAATACTTAATTGATTGTAGTAATTAATTAAACCGATTGTTCGTGATGAAAATTTTGAACGAGAATAGATGACCATATATTAACTAAGTTGCCAAATTTGTCCAGTTTAGGTGTGCTGATACGTGCCAACCTTGGTCCAATTAACACGTACAATTTGACTAGAGGAAGAAAGTTCATCTGCTTGTTAAATATGAGATAATAATGCAAATAATTTATTATATCAAAAAGTTCTTGGATATAGAACAAGAGAATCGATTATATTATTTATTATAATATGTATATTATTAGATTTATTATATTATATATTATTATAATTATTACATCTAAATAATGTTGGTCATGGTAGTTCAGACTTCAGACTATCAGTTTCAGATCTTCTCCTACCTATGAATATTTTATCTCGCTTATATATCAAGTTCTTCGTGTTTTTTTTTTAATATTATTTATAGAGACTGTATGTTGAGTTGAGTATATTTGGCGGCTACTTCACCTTGAATGAATGAATGATTTGCTTCATATGCTTGATGGATGTGACGACATATCCTCACATACTGTCTGGAAGCAGGTTGAATGGTGTAACTGTCCGACATAACAAAATAGGTTTTGTTTTTTACGAAATCTAATAATAACTCAATACATTTTGTTGGTTGTTATGGACATGAAGCTACATATGTCATAAAGAAGCCAAATATTTTATCAAGAAGCTAAATATGTCATCAAGAAGCTAAATATGTCATCAAGAAACTAAATATGTCATATCATTGTTAAAGATGTCATATTATTATTATATAACTCACAATAACACTGGCGATTCTAGGTTTAATAAGAGACTTGGTTTGATAAATAATATTGTGAAATGAGAATGTTGGCATGCTAGAAACGTGACTTAAGAAAATATCAACATAGACTTATAGACTAAAGGCTTCATGAGGTGCAACAACCTCAATAATTGTCATATTCTAATGTACAGTTAGTGCAAAATGACGCCAACCTTGAAGTTTGACAAATCTCCAATAACTTTTATAATATTTGGTGGATTTTTATGACTCTTTTAGCAAATTATAGACCAATTCTTCCAGTAGCTACAATTTTAGAAAAAAAATTAATGAGACGAATTTGCTTCAACTCAAAGAAAGATCGATGTTAAATAGTGACAGACAAAGCTTTAGTTGCCGCAAAGAAATTATTTCTTTACAATAACATAATATTTTCAAACAAAATGAACATTTTGTTTCAGGAAGTCACGTTCTTTTTTAAGTAAAAAAACCTTCTTTACTGTTTTACAATTTAGTACTTAATAAAATCAAATGTTGATTTAAAAACTACAAATTTTGATATAATCAAATAGTACTTTAGTTTCAGTAAAGTGTACAATTCAAATTAGGTAAATATTGCGACAGTGAATTAATCATTAATTAATATTTTATTATGTTTGGATTATAATCATGGGACCTTGATTATATAATCCAAACATAGTTTAGACGAAAATCACAATAAAAGATTATGGTAGACTCATTAGATTATTTTACTCCACGGTAATCTTTAGTAAAGGCTAAAGACTTATTCCCAAATGAAGAGTAACCAGAATACCTCTCGCATTCTACAGCTCAGCGTATATAAAGCCCAAGAAAAGGCCAACGCGTACGTATAGACTGTCAGCGCCATCTCCCCGCCAGTAGACATAGCAATAATTTTTAATGACACCACTTTTTTTATTAAAACACAATCTTTTTACTCAAATCTATTATCTTTCTCTTCCAAATAGAATATTTACTTACCACAAGCCCGATCTTTATTTCAATTCTGACGGATTATAGCAATGTTTGCTCTAAATCATTACTGAACTAAAATACACATCAACAGGAAGAAAAAAAGAACAGTAATTGAGATATTAATCTTTCTGTAAAGCTTTTAAATTAAATGTCAAAAGATAAGTGTTTACATTTAAGTGAATTCTTTAAATTAAAAATTATAAATGTTCATGTTATTTCTCTGTAATTAAATATATGCTATTGCAATCATGATTTATTAAAAAACTTGAATTACGCAATAAACTAGTTATGAGTTATTTAATCTACTTTTTCCAACCAGAGAAAGTCATATCACGCTCCTCACACATACAGTGGCCCAAAATATATTTAATAACCCGGAGAAATTTCACCACATACGCACATTTTCAGTTACCAACATAAATCTTATCGCCACTAATTACAACAGTAAACAATAACCCCTACCATATGTACACTCATACCAAGGTAATTATCCACTTTTTCCCATTTCTAATCATCAACTCAGGTCAGCTGACCGCGTTCTGCTGACACTGAACTATTCTCGTTGCGTCACAAGAACAATTGAACACGACGTTACGTTAAATTATGCGATTTGTGATCAACTCTGTAGAGTCATCGACAATATACAGTGTGTCCCATGAACAACTTTACTTTTATCACTACAATAGACCCGTATTTTATTTTTTTTAAAGGACATTATTTAAAGGACACTATATTAAAGACAATATTGATTTAACTTATCAGGTGGTTAAAAATGCAAAACTGTGTATTGAGGTATAAGTAAACTGTAAATTTGTTCATTGTCTATTGAAATGACTATGACAATGTTCTATCAGTGTGCAGATATTGGAACTTTTCTTTAGCTAGGTGTTCCAGTTAATGTTAAATAAATTACAAAAAGAAATTCTAAAGAGATCAATTTCTTGGTCTACAAAGAAATTTACCAACAAAGTAATAGTGAAACTTAAATGTATAATTTTTAGATATTTCACTATTTATTTATAATAATCTATATTATTAGAAATTTGTTGAGAGATAACTTGTTAAAAGGTCTTTTTTTAGTGGAATAAATTAATTTCATCTGGCAAACAAAGTATAACAAAATTTTATATTATTTTATATTATAAGATAATTTTTGTCTGTTATATGGCGATATTTGCTTACACAGGGGTCACACTGTATATTCTCTATCCCTCCTTCATCTGTTGTTTTATTCATGGCTGACAACGAATTTCGAACGCAGCACCTTCTTATTTGAATTACTAATGTCTTAGTAGAGCTTAGTGAATCGTATTTAGTCTGTACCTGTTTCGTATACCGGGGTATTGTGATGGGTTCTTGTTGTTGTTGCTGCTTGATGTATTTGAAAGGAGCAATATGTATGTGATTATGTGGTGACTATGGTTCGTTGATTAGGTGGAGATAAAGGTTTTGTAAGGCAGGAAGAGATATGAAATCGAAAAGAAGACTATGAATAAATTTGTCTTCGAACTGTGCCTTAGTTGGATTGTATATCACTAATAAATTTGGTGTTTGGTAAGATTGGAAGTATATATGTGGTGTAATTAAATGTGGAATTGGAGCATGAAAGGCTTAGAAGTAATTCATGTAAAATCTAAATTATACGTTTGGTGTAAATGTGTAAAATATTGAATGATTTGAAGTAAACACAGTAAACACAAAAGCACAGAAAAACATTATGAAATATGGACAAAATATTGACAATTCGTAATGTTAAGTCTCTTTTTCATCTTTACATCCTGTTGAATCAACACGTAACACAATAACATAATAAGAGAAGAGTCACCATTCGGTATGCAACATACAGAAAGTAAAATTCGAACACTTTCACTGAAGCGAACAGATTCCGAGGCGCCAGCCCACGAACAACAATAACCTTTCAACTTTTACTAATTTAGTCAGCAGTGTAGTCGGTGGTATGTGAGAATTTTCGGCTCCTCGCACCATATAATAACCACTAATTCGATTCACTTATCTCTCCCACGAAATTGTATTAGGAAGTTGGATAGTTTCGTCGGGTTTGAAATCGCACGTTGATTATATTATGTACGTTATGGGTAAAAGTTTGAAGTTTGCTATGTGAAAGTTTACAGTTTGTCGGATACTGGTTTTGTAGGAAATCGCATATGCACGAGGAAGCTAACAGACGTGCTTAACAAACTAATAACCGTATGTGGGGAGCAGTCTACAACCATATACCGACTTTAAAGTGGCGTTTTTTGGGCTCTTTTGAGCTTAGAATATTCTTATTAAATAGAATTTTTATTAACTTTAAAAATCAAAAAGTTTACAATGTATTCAACATCCTTCTATCATCAGTCGTTCTTTAATTGTACAGTTTTTTGGCGGGAGAAAACAAGAATGTTTCGTAACTTTACTGCTGTTGAACTTGAAGTGCTAATTTCGTCGACCTTCGACTTTTTGGCGGATTGGTCATTGATTTGTACTAATTCACACATTCGTTTTAGTCTTGTGAATTTCTTTTCAGACCCATACTCATCTTATTCTGTTTTTAATAATATATAACTTTGACTAGTTTACTATTTACTATGCATTATGAGCACTGGAGATGATAAAACAACAAAATTAGTTAACAAATTACATAAATTCAAACAATATGCAAGCTGTATTTTGATAAATCAATCAAAAGCCACCATTAAATTCCTTAGAAGGAAATCGATTACTTATAATTTAGAAAATGTTTTGGGTAGGAATAATTTCGAAGAATTTCTTTATAACACAAGGGATACAACAAAAAATTATTTGTTGCAGACTATATTTTGCCTTACATAACTAAAATTGAAAGTGGATATGTTGTAACAGGTCTAGATTTGCAGATACAGCAATTCTTTTAAAAAAACTGAGAAAACTGCAACAAGATCAGTTAACAAATTATAAAAATTCAAAGAATTTGCAAAAGTACTGCTTTCAAGGTGTATTTTGATGAATCGATAAAATTCCACCATTTAGAAAGATCGTGGGGAACATCAAACTCGTTCATAAGACCCTCAACATTGTGACATACACATAAAGATCCTTCCATTTTAAAATATGCTTTAAAAGGCTTGTTGTGCTTTGTAAATGACGACACTGTCACACCTCGTGATTCCATTCCTGTAGTCTAGAACTCAATAACTCTGCTTTTTCTTTTAATAAACCTAAGTCTTTACCCAAATCATTCAGTTCGCACTGGTTTATAAGGTGAGGTGTTCCTGAAACGTCAAATGGTGAATTTTCACGACTTGCCTGATTCGACAAAGTGATTTCACGCACTCTGTCAAATCAGGCAAGTTTCTTCAAACAGGCGAAATTTCTTCTGTGTAAAAAATCGAAGATGATGAAGTGGATGTCGCACTTGGGAGAGGATGGTTATCTCTATGGGGAATAGGTCGCGATGCTGATGGTAAATTTGGGTAGTTTATTTTATGCTTATCCTCCTTCGAATATTCGGAGACGTTTATCGTGCAAAAATAGCAATCATCTACATGATTGGAAGGTTCTCGCCACAACATGGGAACTGCAAACAGCATTTTCTTTTGATTCCCTTTCATTTACTTTAAAAGTCCGATGGAATGCAGCATATATTAGATATCCATGACTTTTCTAGATCTCCAGTTCTAAATCCAAAATAAAATGTGTATTTGGTGAATTTGTACAACATCTTCTTTGATCACTTCCCATATTTTAATGCACAGAATGTCTTAATTTGATAAAATGACACAAAAAAAACATTCGTAATATTTTGAATAATTTGTTATAAGAACGTATGCACACAAGGCTAATTCAAGCGAAATATATGACTTCAAATAAAATGGATCTTGTTTTACCTTTCATAAAAGATACTTAACCTCGTTATGCAATACAAATTTCTGTTATAACAACAATCAACCTCGATAAAAATGGTTTCTATTGAAGTAACACCCTATAGAATTCCACACAAAAAAACATGTGCATTACACGGCTAATTACACAATTGAGAAAAGGTCATAAAGAGCATCATCTCCATAAGAAGCTACCATCTTTATTAAGAAACCGCCAATTCAAAAAAAGGCCTAGGGCTCAGGTAATTACACCTGTTGATTGATGTTAATTATTACCTAACAGGCGTCCAATTAAAAAAAAAATGCGAAATTTCATTGACCCCGATGTCATTATGCAATCGAAATTGTTCGGCTATGTGACACAGAACAAATGGATAATGATAAAAGTTTCCTGATTTATGACGTTCTGGGTGCAATAAAATCGTTAGTGTAATGATATAAATCATAGTTAATTGTTTGTTTAGTTACGATATATGAATTGTGTATAAATCTTTAAAATTTTATGAAAAAATTGTCACGCTCAAGAGCGAACGAAAGTAAACTTTGACGCACAGGAAGGTTGCAGGTTGCTTAGTTTCGAAATTTGCCGCAGGTGTGTCAAACGATCCCAAATAACATCGAGATTAACCGACCATAATTTAATAATCTTCATTGGGACTATAATAAATATAAATTAAAGTTCAAAAATAAATTAACGTTCAAATGCTTGTGCAATTCTGGTTTACAAGCGTTCTTTATTCGCTAATGTTAAAAAATAACGGTTTAAAATAATCTTGACATATTTTTTTAAAAGACTGGCGTTGTTTAATTAATTATGAGGATCAGGGTTACAGTTCTTTTGAAGGTCAGAAATGCAATTTTAACCCAATTTCCTTAAAATATTAAAAAGTTCAAAACAAACTTCGTTTTGTTTTCTACATCTAAGAATAGAGTTCTCTCTACTCTATTCTTAGATATCAAGAAAAATTATTCTGGTGTATTGTTTGTTTATATCTATGCATAAGTGTTTTATTTCATGGGTGACTTACAAGGATTATGAGGAAAACCAGGATTGTAGTGGAATAGCCTACACAGAAAGAACTCTATTCGTGGATATCAAGAAAAAGTGTTCTTGCATATATAGTGTAGCATGAAAAGGATATATTTGCTATCCAAATAATATTTTATTGTAATAAGAATTTCAATATATGTAGTTATGCTAGTTATTCTTCCGGTTTAAGAGTTTAGTATGTTTCTGTTGAGTATATTTTGCTCTGACGAAGAAAATGTTATTCTTCTACATATAAAAAGAGTAAGACGTTAGTTTTACATCAACAACAATATTTTGTTTGGTGAAAAATATACTTTATTCAACAAACAAACAGTTTCTTGACCCAAAAGTATACGTACGTATAGCTTAAAACAGACGTAATTCCTGTCAAGCAGTTCCTTCATACAACAAGAAAATGTAATACTTGGAACATCAAGAAAATCATATTCTTACTCTGAGAATTTTATATTTTACTTGAACCAACCAAATGATCTTTCTGTGGATATAGAAACAAGTGATATTCTTTATTCAACGATATTCGTGTTGTATCGAATAAATTTTTCCCTCTGTGTATGTCTACCTACACTACCTATCAAATAAAAAATACAGAATGACTTGACCGTTTCTATACAGATTTAACCAACCGAAAACCGTTCCAAATCTAACTTATTCAGCCTCCCCCCATTTCACCCAAAATCCATAAATCCTATCGCAACAAAAAGTTACCCAACTAAAACAGAAACGGATTTATTATCCTTTTGTCCACACGGCTACTTCCGTATCTGAGCCAATGAACCGCAAATTTCAGTACTGTCGTGACACAGCAACATTAAAACTATGGTCTGTAAGCGCAACCTAATACCACCTATAAAACGCGATCTCGTATCTTGCGTCCAAACGAAAGGCAGCCTCAAATTCAAAGAAAGTGTTGCGAGGCGAACGCTTTTGGAATGGTTTAACTGTCACCGTGTGTTGTGGCTCTTATCAGATCGTATATAATCTGAGAGACACTCGTTTAGATATCTAAGCTACTGAATACATGGCTAACAAGCGGCGTTTTTATTTTTTTGTTTGAGGCAGTTTTGTTTTATTGTGCCGAAGTTACGTTAGCGTAGCGGAATTACTGGTTTTGTGTCGAAATTCTGTTGTACGATTCTGTACCTATCTATACATGTTTGCGTTATATCGTTTGTTTTATTTTCAATCATTTTTAAGCTGATTGTCACAAATGTATGTGTTACCTCTTCCCTAATTATTTTTTTCTACTTTGCATTCACAATGCACACATTGTAACACTGTGTTCGGTGTTACAATTAGCAAATTGTAACACTGTTTTTAGTAACTTTTTTCTAAGATTGGTGACATTGATATCAAATGTATGTCAAACGAAAATACACATACCCACAAAAGTAAGCACAAACTGATTTTTTAGAATCGCACAAACTGCGAAGTATGTATATTTTTATACATATTTAAACATGCGTGTTGCATCCTAGGTTTCGTACTACTAGTATATGATGGTATATAATAATTATCAATAATTACTTTTTCACAGATATTTGAATTTAAGTGACAGATGACAGTGTTACCAACGGTTGCACCCATAAATACTCTAGATTGGAATTTTACCTAATATACTTCTAAATTTTTATAAAATTAATGACGCAAAGTAGAAAAAATAGTATATTACACTCGTTTTATAAGACATATTGGCGCATTCGTTCAAACAACTCATGCGCCAATTTGACGTCTTATAAAACATGTATAATAATATACTATTTCAGATGTGTCCCCATATTTTAATGCACAGAAAGTCTGCATAACTTGACTTAATAAAATAACACACAAAAAACTTCAAATAAAATGTACCTTAGTCCTGTCACAACACTTTGATGACTTGATCTATGAAAAGTGATCAAAGAGGTCAAGAAAAATATGTGATCCCTGTTCTGGTTGAAGGACCCTTGTTCCCTTGTGATATTTTTTGGCTTTTGTAAAATTGTGTGAACAGTATTTATAACTACCAAATAAGTAAAACAATCCTGATAAGCAAATGAAAACTTTTGGCTAAAATATTACTTAGTTAACGTCTTTTCGGCATTTTTTTTTCAACATTTCAACAATTTTAAATTGCGGGATTGTAATAAATGCAAAATCGCAATATATTTTATGATTCGTCTCGCGAAAACACTCCTTTATTCTGACATTACCTATTCCCAAAAATTTATCAAATTGACAAGTGATGCTTTGATATTTCAACCGAACAAAAAGTATTAGTTTTTGTTGTACCTACAACAACAATATAATTACGTTCTCAACATTTCAATAAAAAAAAACTGACTAGTTAGTGCTATTGAAATATTCTACGAACTTGACAAAACAATAGAACAAGCAAGGATATTTCTTTTATCGTTGAAGTCAAATTTCATTATCATAACTAATAGCGAATGCCAAGGACTTTACTGCATTGTGTTTGTACAAACCACTAAAAAATAACACATGTAACATAAATCGATATTCCATGTAGCCATTATTTATTTTTGATATTGACAAATGCATTTTATCCGCAGTTTTAGCGGAGACATCCACGTCCTGTTTTGTTAATAAGCATTTCTGAACATTTTATAAAAAAATCTGATGTGGCCAGGCACATGACTTTATCATACGATACAGCCGTGTTCAGGGGGGCAATTTGGAAGTTCAAGGGGCATCCACTTACTATGATTTAATTTTTTTTCCAAAAAATGGAATGGACATAAATTATACAAAATTTTCTCTACTATAGTTTATTATTTAACTATTTTGACGAAATTACAGAAATGGCGGCTAATTTGCAAAATCGTTGAAAAATGATAAGAGTAAACCTCGAGTTCCTTTGGGCCCTTTTGGACAAAACTTCTTTCAGCTCTAAGTTTAGTCACGAAACTTCTAAATATGAAGTTTCGGCTCGATACCTTCAGTAGTTTCTCCGGAATCGTCACCACAAAAAACGGGTACACACACACACACACACAGACATTTTTTGTACCTTGGTTAAAAATGTTCAGGGGGCCCAAAAAGACCTATTTCCGCTAAAATCTCAATTTTTTTTCGACACGATTACAATACTTTGTCATACTACGTATGATAAAGTAAAAAGGATCACAAAATTAGCATAATAGATTATAATTAACGTTATAGAATTGAAACGGGGAGATATCGATGGTAAGTTAAGAAGCGAACTCGTCACAAAATGCAAAAAATCGTATTTTCACAGCCCAGAAAAAAATTGATGGTTGTATTAGATAACACCTGTTTGGATAATGAATTATCACAGAGGTGAATAAATATTTGAGGTTTGGGATTGATGGTCTCCTCGTTCTTAGGCACAAGGATTGCCGAATGATATTTAATACCGTTCGTATCAAGTACGCGCGTGGGCGAATCTTATAAATAGAATCTCTGTCTATCCGCATTAGAACCGTAAATATTTGCGGTCAGGTTCGGCGATAAAACTTGCGAATTACTAATTAATTGTGATTGCAGTGGCCTTACATGGAACGGCCGTAAAGCGGAATGAATTAATTGATTTTTCTAACCGTGTTTGTAGAAATTATAATCAAATTTATTGTGTGCCATTGCTGTTCAATGATGACAAGTTGTTTACGCAGTTTATAAAAAGATTTATGGTTTATAAAATGTTGTTCGTTGATAACTCGACTATCTTATAAGTATTGGTAAACATTTTTTTTTTCATAGTTCACCATTTACATTTTCTTGTATTAATTGATTTAAACTTTGATGTCCAAAAACACAGAGAAAAAAATTGAGTTATCATTTGAGAATATCATTTGTTCTGCAACTGACATTGCAGTTTATAAAAAGGAAATTATTTTGTACCTACAACTTAAATGTGACCATGATATCATTAATCTCAAAGTGCGGAAGGAAAAGTTTTGTACATCGGTTCGAAGTTGATAGAGTATGCTATACTTTCCAAGTACTGAATCAGATTAAAGTAAGAGATTGTAACCATTTTCTTCCAGTTAAAACATTTCAGACTACCTCAAGAACAAAGAACTAATTATTACCAATAAATAAAATAATTTCGTGCAATTAAAATGATTCCTAGGAAAAATTCAAAGTATTCTACTCAAACAAGAAAACATCTAAAAGGTATGTCTGTTGTTCGTTGATAACTCGACTATCTTATAAGTATTGGTAAACATTTTTTTTTTCATAGTTCACCATTTACATTTTCTTGTATTAATTGATTTAAACTTTGATGTCCAAAAACACAGAGAAAAAAAATTGAGTTATCATTTGAGAATATCATTTGTTCTGCAACTGACATTGCAGTTTATAAAAAGGAAATTATTTTGTACCTACAACTTAAATGTGACCATGATATCATTAATCTCAAAGTGCGGAAGGAAAAGTTTTGTACATCGGTTCGAAGTTGATAGAGTATGCTATACTTTCGAAGTACTGAATCAGATTAAAGTAAGAGATTGTAACCATTTTCTTCCAGTTAAAACATTTCAGACTACCTCAAGAACAAAGAACTAATTATTACCAATAAATAAACTAATTTCGTGCAATTAAAATGATTCCTAGGAAAAATTCAAAGTATTCTACTCAAACAAGAAAACATCTAAAAGGTATGTCTGTTGTTCGTTGATAACTCGACTATCTTATAAGTATTGGTAAACATTTTTTTTTTCATAGTTCACCATTTACATTTTCTTGTATTAATTGATTTAAACTTTGATGTCCAAAAACACAGAGAAAAAAAATTGAGTTATCATTTGAGAATATCATTTGTTCTGCAACTGACATTGCAGTTTATAAAAAGGAAATTATTTTGTACCTACAACTTAAATGTGACCATGATATCATTAATCTCAAAGTGCGGAAGGAAAAGTTTTGTACATCGGTTCGAAGTTGATAGAGTATGCTATACTTTCGAAGTACTGAATCAGATTAAAGTAAGAGATTGTAACCATTTTCTTCCAGTTAAAACATTTCAGACTACCTCAAGAACAAAGAACTAATTATTACCAATAAATAAACTAATTTCGTGCAATTAAAATGATTCCTAGGAAAAATTCAAAGTATTCTACTCAAACAAGAAAACATCTAAAAGGTATGTCTGTTGTTCGTTGATAACTCGACTATCTTATAAGTATTGGTAAACATTTTTTTTTTCATAGTTCACCATTTACATTTTCTTGTATTAATTGATTTAAACTTTGATGTCCAAAAACATAGAGAAAAAAATTGAGTTTTCATTTGAGAATATCATTTGTTCTGCAACTGACATTGCAGTTTATAAAAAGGAAATTATTTTGTACCTACAACTTAAATGTGACCATGATATCATTAATCTCAAAGCGCGGAAGGAAAAGTTTTGTACATCGGTTCGAAGTTGATAGAGTATGCTATACTTTCCAAGTACTGAATCAGATTAAAGTAAGAGATTGTAACCATTTTCTTCCAGTTAAAACATTTCAGACTACCTCAAGAACAAAGAACTAATTATTACCAATAAATAAACTAATTTCGTGCAATTAAAATGATTCCTAGGAAAAATTCAAAGTATTCTACTCAAACAAGAAAACATCTAAAAGGTATGTCTGTTGTTCGTTGATAACTCGACTATCTTATAAGTATTGGTAAACATTTTTTTTTCATAGTTCACCATTTACATTTTCTTGTATTAATTTATTTAAACTTTGATGTCCAAAAACACAGAGAAAAAAAATTGAGTTATCATTTGAGAATATCATTTGTTCTGCAACTGACATTGCAGTTTATAAAAAGGAAATTATTTTGTACCTACAACTTAAATGTGACCATGATATCATTAATCTCAAAGTGCGGAAGGAAAAGTTTTGTACATCGATTTGAAGTTGATAGAGTATGCTATACTTTCTAAGTACTGAATCAGATTAAAGTAAGAGATTGTAACCATTTTCTTCCAGTTAAAACATTTCAGACTACCTCAAGAACAAAGAACTAATTATTACCAATAAATAAACTAATTTCGTGCAATTAAAATGATTCCTAGGAAAAATTCAAAGTATTCTACTCAAACAAGAAAACGCTCAGCTACGAACTAGAATTCTTGGGAAGAAAATCGACCCAGTGTTGCCAACCTTGGTGATAATCAAACGGTCAAAGTTATTTAATACCTAAGATGCGATATATTGCATATGGTCAAAAGCGATCGGAAGAGATTGTGAAATTTATACATGCAGGAAGTCGACCTGCAGTCGCAGAAGGTATCGATATTACCGGCTAAGGCCTAGAAACCGGCGGCCGTGCAAAAGTATTATAAACAGCGAACCACTCTCTCTTTCGTTCGGAGAGGAAGTGAGCTGACCTTTGGCTAATTGGTCTTTCGTTACGAAATGAGATCTTTGTTTTCTAATTTTGCGCTTACAGTTTTCTACATTTAAATATTTAAAATAAGAGGAAGATAAATCAAGATAAAACAGTTATAATAGATATAATCCTTTAATCTTCTGTTTAATTTTATTTAAGCGTCGATAGGTAAATTATGAGCTGCTTTGTTTCGATTCTGAATGTATTGTGCGATCAAGGTTGAAATGAAAAGGGCAATACTCTCTTCTCTGCTTCGTTGTTTTGTGTTTTTTTTTGTATGGAAATATTTTACGTTCACTTTATTGAAATTAGTTTACTTACCACTTGACAAAATTTATGGTCTCATGAAATATGAGCTCGCAGTGCTTGTTTAGGTAGGTATGTATTTTATGAGCGGGTATAAGACCTGCAAACATGAAGAAAACCTATTCATATTTCAATATACATATTGAGAAAAAAAACTGTATTCTTCGATATTGGTAACCTTCAAAAGAAAGTAAAATTAGAAAGCAATAACCAATGAATAAAATAGTAATAATCTCCTATATTGTCCAGGCCTTGCTACTAAACTCAGCTTTGTTCAATTTAAAGTAAAAACTATAACTAACAGTAACCAATTGCACATAGAAATTAAAAGATTTCTGGGTCAACTTTCTCGTTTTGTACAGCATGACAACTTAGACAGAACATACATATACGTAGAGATTGTTTTCATCTTGTGGTATAGTGTGATTTATTTTGAGGCAAGTATATAACAATAAAAATATACGATAAACATCATCATCTACTTTTTGACCATTTTTCTGTACAGAATTTTGAATAAGGTATGTGCATTTAGCAAGATAGCAAGTTCTGTAGGTCTAATTTTTAATTTAAAGTCACTGGAGGATTAGCTGGTATCAGTTTGGAGAAAATCGGTTCAATCCCTCTACTTTGTCCCATGATAATTAAATATACCTATATATATATATATATATATATATATATATATATATATAAATCATGTGCAAATTGTTCTGTCTCAAACTTCACTTGCTGAGCAATATGTACTTGTTAATTCCACTTTTGGTCGAAACTGAGTTAACAAATAACTTAACGTAACAAGTTTTGAAAGTCTTGAGTTCTATAGAATCGGTCAAAACTGAAAATATGCAATGTACCGTTTTAATGGTAATTTTAAGTAATTTGATTTGGGGAAAAATTATGGAAATATCAACTAGAATGTAAAATTTCATTCTAATCATTTGTTTTGGAGTAATGGTCTTGTCGACAATATTTTTAAATATCCACTCCATATTGTTTGACTTATGTGGATGACCACTTAAACTGTACAATATCTTAATCAGATATTCATCGCACTAAAACATCTTTAATAGTATCAAATCAAAATTGAAATCACAGAAACGGGCTCACAACAAGAAAGTTTAATCAAACAAATCGAATACTTGTAACGTGTGTAATAACAATACATTTTCAACGTTTTATATAACATCAAGTAGAACTGCATAATCCACATCACGTTTTCATAATTTGTTTAATTGTAGAAAGTATAACGATGTTCCACGGTTCAACGATCAAGAAATATTATTTTATTCTAAGCTCTAGCATAGATAATATCACTTCCTATGCAGTAAAATTCGCTTTCCATTTCATTCGTGCACTTCCTATCAAAACCTAACCTCAATCACATAGAATTATTACCAACACCACCTACAATTCAACCATACCAAATTTAACAACAACAAAAACCTAGCAGTTTCTTTCTTGGTAACATCTTACGATCAACGATCAACGATCAAGAAATATTATTTTATTCTAGCTCTAGCATAGATAATATAACTTCCTATGCAGTAAAATTCGCTTTCCATTTCAATCGTGCACTTCCTATCAAAATCTAACCTCAATCACATAGAATTATTACCAACACTACCTACAATTCAACCATACCAAATTTAACAACAAAAAAACCTAGCAGTTTCTTTCTTGGTAACATTTTACGATCAACGATCAAGAAATATTATTTTATTCTAGCTCTAGCATAGATAATATCACTTCCTATGCAGTAAAATTCGCTTTCCATTTCAATCGTGCACTTCCTATCAAAACCTAACCTCAATCACATAGAATTATTACCAACACCACCTACAATTCAACCATACCAAATTTAACAACAAAAAAACTAGCAGTTTCTTTCTTGGTAACATTTTACGATCAACGATCAAGAAATATTATTTTACTCTAGCTCTAGCATAGATAATATCACTTCCTATGCTGTAAAATTCGCTTTCCATTTCATTCGTGCACTTCCTATCAAAACCTAACCTCAATCACATTATTACCAACACCACCTACAATTCAACCATACCAAATTTAACAACAAAAAAACCTATCAGTTTCTTTCTTTATTAACATTTTACGATCAACGATCAACGATCAAGAAATATTATTTTATTCTAGCTCTAGCATAGATAATATCACTTCCTATGCAGTAAAATTCGCTTTCCATTTCAATCGTGCACTTCCTATCAAAACCTAACCTCAATCACATAGAATTATTACCAACACCACCTACAATTCAACCATACCAAATTTAACAACAAAAAAAACCTAGCAGTTTCTTTCTTTATTAACATTTTACGATCAACGATCAACGATCAAGAAATATTATTTTATTCTAGCTCTAGCATAGATAATATCACTTCCTATGCAGTAAAATTCGCTTTCCATTTCATTCGTGCACTTCCTATCAAAACCTAACCTCAATCACATAGAATTATTACCAACACCACCTACAATTCAACCATACCAAATTTAACAACAAAAAAACCTAGCAGTTTCTTTCTTGGTAACATTTTACGATCAACGATCAAGAAATATTATTTATTCTAGCTCTAGCATAGATAATATCACTTCCTATGCAGTAAAATTCGCTTTCCATTTCATTCGTGCACTTCCTATCAAAACCTAACCTCAATCACATAGAATTATTACCAACACCACTTACAATTCAACCATACCAAATTTAACAACAAAAAAACCTAGCAGTTTCTCTCTTGGTAACATTTTAAATTTGACGTGTGGTAAAACTTGTGTCCAGAGAACCAATTAAAACGTCAAGTTTGCCATATAAGTCACTAGTGTCAAACAATGTATTCTACGGTGTATTTTTCCGCAATAAATTTTAAGTTCGACAATGCAATTCTACCAGAGCAGATATATGCTATGCGCACTGGCCAGCATGGGCATGCTCCTGATGCAGTTGTTGAAGCACAATATAAACGCCACCATGCATAATATGCAATACCGCACCTATGTCGAAGTGAGGAACAACAGTGGCTTCTGCAAGAACTACCTAAACGATACCGGTCGACATGAAATCGATGTATTCCGTTGGCCAATACACATTCAAGAGACTATACTCAACAGCTATGTCTGGGGATCTTTGGTAAAATATAGAATAGAGGAGTAGACTTTTTGTCCTCAAAGGTTAAGGTTAATCTCTTCTTTAGTTTGGTACGCTTCCTGGTGGTCTGCTAGCTGATCGTTGGAGCCCAAAATGGGTTTGGTTCATAGCCATGCTTGTAAACGTGATAGGATGCTTTCTAACGCCTTTAGTCGGAGGATTCCATTGGATAACCTTACTCGTAACTAGGATAGTCCAAGGGATGGCATCGGGGATGACGATTCCTGCCACGTCAGCAATACTAGCTACGTGGATGCCCGAGCATGAGAAGAACCGAGGTTGTGCTGTAGTTTTCTCCAGTAATGTACTGGGTGTTGTATTCGCGCGTCTCTCAGCCATTCATTTGACCGGTCTGATGGAATGGTGGGAGTTATTCTACCTTATGGGAAGTGTCGGTGCTTGCTGGTGTATTTTATGGGGCGTATTCGTCTACGATACACCGTTATCGGCTCGGTTTATCAGTGAGAAAGAAATCGAAAAGATCCTGGCTAATAATGAGCACGTTCATGACAAATCTGTGAAGGTGAATGTCAAATGGAGGAATATCTTTATGTCGCAGCCCTTCTGGGCTCTACTGGTCGGTCACTGCAGCTGTAGTACTGTGATGTTCTCGATTCTCCAACAACTTCCCGTGTATCTGTGGGTGGTCTTGCAGTTTTCTATGAGGGAAGTTGTGATGTTCATTACCATCATATACTGCACTCACTGGAGCTTTGCTGTTCTCTTTGGTAAATATATTGTCCAGACAGTTGCGTTTTTTGTCTTAGAATTTTGAAAAATTTGTCTATAACACAAGGGAACAAATTTCCAACTTTGTTAAACTGAAAGTGGATTTATTGTAACAGGTCTAGATTTACAGATACAGCGATAAATTAAAAAACTGAGAAAACTGCAATAAAATCAGTTAACAAATTATATAAATTGAAAGAATATGTAAAAGTACTGCTTTCAAGCTATATTTTGATGAATCGATGAAAAGCCACCATTCAGAAGGATCGTGGGGAATATCAAACTCGTTCATAAGACCCTCAACATCGTGACATACACGTAAAAATCCTTCCATTTTAAAATATGCTTTAAAAGGCTTGTTACGCTTTGTAAATGAAGACACAATCACACCTCGTGCGTAAAGATTCCATTCCTGTAGATTAGAACCCAATAACTCGGCTTTTTCTTTGATGAACCTAAGTCTTTAACCAAATTATGTGATGTTAGGTCAACAAAAATATGTGATCACTGTTCTGGTTGTAGGACCCTTGTTCCCTTGTGTAATTTGCTCTACGAATCATCGAAATTCACCAAACAATTCAAGCTTTATTAAAGATCAAAATTTGTCAAAATTCTATGTTTAAATGCTATTTTAGGTACAATGCTGGATTTACTGAAAGGCATGAAGCAAATAGATCAAACATGGGCGTTGAAAATATCAACGATCGTGAGTACAATGCCACCATTGGTTTGCCTGATGGTCGTTGGTTATGTAGGTTGCAACAGAATGGTTGCCATAACCTTAATCATCATTGCCCTCATGTGCCAAGGTTCCATGTACAGTGGTATCATGTCGAACCACACTTATATTGGACCGAAAGTTGCCGGCACACTTATGGGTCTAACAAACAGCATGGCGATTGTTGGTGGAATCTGTTTTCCTCTATTTATGAGCAAGATAACTGACGAAAACCCCGATATCGGTTCATGGATTGTGATTTTCTGGATATGTATGGGATTTTTCACTACTGCTTTGATAGTTTACACAGTTTGGGGTACAGCTGAACATCAAGATTACTACGAAGACGTTAATAAAGAAGTATAGGTGTGAAATGAATTGGTTCATAAAGAATTGTAAAGGTTTCTGCGCAAATAGGAATAAAGAATTTCATAGAAAGAAATTATATTTACTTACCCATAACAACACTTTTACAGTTATTTCTCTATTTCTTATAAACAGCTAACATAACCTCTGGAATGTCAAAGCAAATACTAGCGAAGATGACGGGCAGTGATGACAACCCTGTAAGAACAAAAATCACTACATTTGTAAATAATTTCTAGGTTACGTTATAACTCTGAATATAATTATTAAGTTAAGAGAATCTCATATTATATGCTGTATAATTGTTTTTCTACTTTGCATTCACAATGCACACATTGTAACACTGTTTTCGGTGTTACAATTAGCAAATTGTAACACCGTTTTCAGTAATTTTTTTTCTAAGATTAGTGATATTGATATCAAATGCATGTCAAACGAAAATACACATAACCACAAAAGTAAGCACAAACTGATTTTTTAGAATCGCACAAACTGCGAAGTACATATGTATATTTTTATACATATTTAAACATGCGTGTTGCATCCTAGGTTTCGTACTACTAGTACATGATGGTATATAATAATTATCAATAATTACTTTTTCACAGATATTTGAATTTAAGTGACAGATGACAGTGTTACCAACGGTTGCACCCATAAATACTCTAGATTGGAATTTTACCAAATATACTTCTAAATTTTTATAAAATTAATGACGCAAAGTAGAAAAAATAGTATATTACACTCGTTTTATAAGACATATTGGCGCATTCGTTCATTTCATGCGCAACTCATGCGCCAATTTGACGTCTTATAAAACTTGTATAATAATATACTATTAATACTGCTGAATTGAGTCAGAAGAACCCGTTGATAACCTTGAAAAACCATAGTTTTGACATTGACATTTCGGCTTAAAACTTGACGGCTACGCGATACCAAATTCGTAGCGTACGCGAATTTGAAAGTGAACACTTGGAAGAGAAGACGACAGATGTCGTATGTATTGGTTGACCTCCGGTGTTTCATTTACACGCGTTATAATGGGTCGAATCATCATCATCAGCATCAACATAATATTGGTCGACGGAGATACGTCAGAGTGCTGGCGACGCGTAATGACTCTTGCTTTCACTTTCCTCACAACCAGCTGATGCCTCTCTTCTTTTATTTTCCAGGATAAGATGGCTGCTCCGACGAGGCACGTTTTACTTTTGTTTACTACATGGCTGCTCGGCGCATACGCCTATGACGTAAGTAATCAACCGCTCCAAGCACTTTCTTTCAGATTTATATCTTATATTTAGTATTCCAGTTACGTTCCATGACATGAAACTGTTTCATTTTATCCTAACTGTACCTATTTTGTAGAGCATGTACTGCAGACGAAAGAATTTAACCAGTACCAAAAAATCTACCAAACACTGTTATTTTTTTAGAATTCTTATTCCTGGTAAAGGAGATACCAGTTTCCGACAAAAAATAAGTTGAAACGTTGAGAGTCTGAGTCGTTTTATTGCTTGGGAAATTTGAATTTACAAGTGGATGTGTCGGTTTTTAGTAGATTTATGATGGACTTAATGTTGTGGATTGGCATGTTGTGAGCAATATGCGAAGTAACAGTTCGATTGGAAACTGTTAAATGGCGATTTTTATTTTGCCTCTAAATCTGATAAATTCTGTAATTTATTATACGCGTTTATTGACGGTATTTGGTCGGTTGACTCATAGTGGTTAAAAAAGATTGGTGGAAGACGTAATATTGGTACATACCTACATAATAAAGATATGTTAATCATTACTTTTCTTGGAGTGCTTTAATTACTGGTCATCAAAATTCTAATTCATCAAATCTCTTCCAATTTATTCGAAGGCAAAACTAACTGGGTTCTTTTTCTTGAACCTTGTGAACACATTTTCTGACTACTAACTGACGCGTTTAAGTATTTAACATTTAATAAGGGCTGATAAAGCAAGACTACTCAAATGAAACGAAACACTTATCAAAACAATAACATCTATTAACAATAATAATCAACAATCCCGTTTGATAGGTTATATAGAAAAATGAATGAAGCTTTGAACATATTGACGTTTAAATTAAACCTAGGAGTTGATTTAGACAGACACACTTTTAGCAGAAATATGAATAATTTAATTTACAATGAAATGCGAGACGTGTTGAAAAGACTTACCCGGGATAATCTTAAGCGCCTAAGAACGCTCCACAAAAACGTGTACTTTACATGACGGTGGTTGAAATGAGAAGAGCGAGATCTGTTCGTTTGCATCCCTCGACCCCAAAGGAAGCCGGAAGCATTTCTTCTTAGCCAATGACAACTCTTCAATTTTAAACTTATAACACGCGGTCAAATCCTAAACCGGATGTTCAACCCTAGCAAAAACCTTTGACATTCCCGAATGTTCTTACAAATATCTCGCTTAATTTGATCATATCTTAATAAATAAATAATGGGTTTCCGACCCATTACAAAGGTTCTTAATTATTACACAGGGTGTTCCAAACTTGGACCAAAAACATCATATCTTACATCATAGCTTATGCAGATCAAATAAGTTAGATCAAATGTTAGAAATAATTATTTTAGAAATTGTATTAGCTAGGTAGAATTTCTAACAGTGTTTCAACCATAAGATGTCATCAGTCCAAGGCGTGTGTAGAGACTGATTTCCTCGCCAATAGACATAGCAATAATTTTTAATAAAACCACTTCTTTTTGATTCAAACAATTAATATTTTTACTCAAATCTATTATCTTTCTCTTCCTAATAGAATATTTACTTACCTCAAGACCAATCTTTATTAAAAAGAAAAACAGATTTATTTCATTCAAACATATTTCTGCAGTTAAACCCAAACAATTTCGACATTACTGAAATCACGGAAAACCTTTTGGTGTAGAAGTAGCTAATTAATTTGTCTTTAAAAGGGAGTAGGCAAAAACTTGACCAAGGTTCTTAATTATTACACAGGGTGTTCCAAACTTGAACCAAAAAGATCATATCTTACATCATAGCTTATGCAGATCAAATAAGTTAGATCAAATGTTAGAAATAATTATTTTAGAAATTGTATTAGCTAGGTAGAATTTCTAACAGTGTTTCAAGCATCAGTCCAAGATGTCATCAGTCCAAGGCGTGTGTAGAGACTGTCAGCGCCATTTCCTCGCCAATAGACATAGCAATAATTTTTAACAAAACCACTTGTTTTTGATTCAAACACTTAATATTTTTACACAAATCTATTATCTTTCTCTTCCTAATAGAATATTTACTTACCTCAAGACCGATCTTTATTAAAAAGAAAAACAGATTTATTTCATTCAAACATATTTCTGCAGTTAAACCCAAACAATTTCGACGTTACTGAAATCACGGAAAACCTTTTGGTGTAGAAGTAGAATCGTCTTTTCAGTGAAAACTATTTCTTTTTACTTCAAATAAAATATTTCTTTCAGCTCATATAGTTCACTTTTTACTTTATCATACGTAGTATGACAAAGTATTGTAATCGTGTCGAAAAAAAAATTTCAGATTTTATCGGAAATAGGTCCTTTTGAGCCCCCTGAACATTTTTGACCAAGGTACAAAAAATGTCTGTGTGTGTGTATGTGTGTGTGTACCCGTTTTTTGTGGCGACGATTCCGGAGAAACTACTGAAGGTATTGAGACGAAACTTCATATTTAGAAGTTTCGTGACTAAACTTAGAGCTGAAAGAAGTTTTGTCCAAAAGGGCCCAAAGGAACTCGAGGTTTACTCTTATCATTTTTCAACGATTTTGCAAATTAGCCGCCATTTCTGTAATTTCGTCAAAATAGTTAAATAATAAACTATAGTAGAGAAAATTTTGTATAATTTATGTCCATTCCATTTTTTGGAAAAAAAAAATTAAATCATAGTAAGCGGATGCCCCTTGAACTTCCAAATTGCCCCCCTGAACACGGCTGTATCGTATGATAAAGTCATGTGCCTGGTCACATCAGATTTTTTAAATTTAAAAATACCTATTTGTTTCAAACATATATTCTTTTCTTGGAAGAAATATGTGCAAAGAAATACATTTATTTGATTTTACATTTTTTTTCTCTCTGTGTAAACTAAAAGCACTACACTTCACTCACTGTGCTTTTTTTCTCTTTAGATATAGTAATATATAATTAGAATATACCAGTTATATTTTATCATATAACTTAATAGGTTTTAGTTTTAGTGATTTTGTGCAGTATAACATGTTGATTTTATTCAAGAATATAATATATTATTTCTTGATAAAAAATACAATTTACGTCCACCAAAATGTTTATTCATATCACTTGAGGAACAACTTAATATTCATTCAGGAAATTACCAACACAAAATCGATAAAATGGACAAAATTTATAGCCCTCGTTAGCAATTTTTACTCAATATATAACCATCTATTATCAATCAATAAATATGAGGGTATTTCTAAAATTATAGACTAATAATTCAACCTTTTTTATGAGATATAACTTTCATTGCACACTTTAAGGTATCAAGTAATAAAAACCATCAAAGGAAATCCATACTACGGTTTGGATTACGGATTAATTGCACAACTTGGCCATAACAATGCGTTATAATTATTAGAAAGCAGAAACTCACCTAAATAGACGTATAATTAACAATAACACCACCCAGGAAGAACAACATTGTTTTTTTTTTTTCGTAATTCAAATTACATTCAGCTCTGCTTACACGAAAGAAAGTACCTAAAAACAAACCATACAGTTCTAAATTATTTACGCGGAGTTACGTTTCCACGAATAAAACCATAATTAGTGTCGGTTAAAAGTGAAATTAATCTTTTCACGACATTGATTTAATTGATAAAGGTCACTTGTCCGGGTTTATTTACCGATAAAGTTGTCATTGTAGCATTTAATAAGGTAATGAGACAAGTTTTTTTTTGCGTATGACGACATTATTATAAGGACATATATAGTACAGTAATTAATAAATTTAGAAAAAAATCGATCTGTATCTAAACAGGATTTTCGATCTAGGCTCACTTGCGTCAATGGATTTTTTTCATGGTTGGATAGAGCTGTCGAAATATGCGGTCTCATGCATTTTTTTGTCGATAATTTTGCATTTCTCGCTGCGTTATGTACGCTTCTCAATTACAGAATTGACAATGCATATTGTTGCTATTTGTTTAACGCTTTAACTTGGCGAAAAAAACTAGTTTTGTTAGAATTGGCGATGGTATATTATTTCTAAACGTTTGAGTTTAATGCATGATAGAAAGTTTAAGGGTAAACGTTTTGTTATTACGTTGGTATTATGTGGATACTAAATGAATGGAAATATCGGATATATTTCTTAAGCGATTGACGCATAATAATGTCTAAAAATGGTCGAAGAAAATGTTATTCTTCTAAATTTTATAAAAAGAGTTGTAATAATTGGGGATTTCAGCTGCATCCATATTTTGTTCATTGTAATTTGAAATAAATTGTATGTGATGCCGGATATGTGAATGGTGATAATGTCTGATCTTGTCACACGCATGGGTATGATTTGTTATATTTTCAACTTAGAAGACTCGTAAATCTTTCTTTTTTATGGCCCAAATCAGTAGGGCCCTTTCGTTAAGTGTTTTGTGTCTTGATATTTTGTGTGTGTGTTATTTGCTTAATTATAAATTATGGTATCGTGGACCGAGATAGTTTATACATGAGAGGTATAAGTTCAAGACAAAAAGATGAAGAGAAAAACATTCTGTAGAGAAGAGTCGAGATTAACAGCCGACATTCGGCATTCTACTTAAGATGTAGTCTTTTTTCATTTATTTTTATAATGTAACTTAGTGTAGTGTTTTGTGTTTTCTAAATGGTAAGCTGATTATTATTTCCTCCTTTGTGTTTTCACTTCTTTGTATTTTTACGAGAATCTAACAGCTCCTCTAGATGGTAATTTTAAGGATGAATTAAGTGTCTCTTTTATATTTTTTATTCATTCATTTTTATGTTTTTTTAATTTAATAAATTTGTTATTTTGTTGAGAAGTGTTTTCCTTTGAGTTAAATATCAATATGAGTAGTTTAATTAGTTTTGCCTGCTAAAATGCTGCACTGGTCCCATTGCAAGAACTCACGTGCAGAGCGAGTGTAAGAGCAATAATGGTGGTGACTTGTGTTTGGGGGGTTGTGGTGTTTGACTTTAAATGTTTTAGAACATTTTTTTGTCATGCACTAATCACATTCCAAGAATTACAGAGTAAGACGTTCGTTTTACATCAATAACAATATATTGTTGGGTGACAAATATACATGCTTCAACGAACAAACAGCTTCTTGACCCAAAAGTATACGTACGTATCGCTTAAAACAGACGTAATTCTTTTAAAGCAGTTCCTTCATACTTAAAACAAGAAAACGTAATACTTGGAACATAATATTCTTACTCTGAGAATTTAATATTTTATTTGAACCAACCAAATGATCTTTCTGCGGATATAGGAACAAGTGATATTCATCACTCAAAGATATTCGTGTTGTATCGAATAAACTTTATTATTTTATTGTAATAAGAGTTTTACTATATGATATAGATATTTCAACGGCTAGTTATTCTTCCGGTTTAAGAGTTTAGTATGTTTATGTTGAGTATATTTTGCTCTGACGAAGAAAATGTTATTCTTCTACATATAAAAAGAGTAAGAGGTTCGTTTTAGAACAACACCAATATTTTGTTGGGTGAAAAATATACATTCTTCAATGACCAAATAGTTTCTTTACCCAGAAGTATACGTACGTATTGCTTAAAACAGACGTAATTCTTTTAAAGCAGTTCCTTCGTACTTAAAACAAGAAAACGTAATACTTGAAACATCAAGAAAATCATATTCTTACTCTGAGAATTTAATATTTTACTTGAACCAACCAAATGATCTTTCTGCGGATATAGGAACAAGTGATATTCATCACTCAAAGATATTCGTGTTGTATCGAATAAACTTTTCCCTCTGTGTACAGAAACAAGAAGTATATTTTACCAAGTTATAACGAACTTAAAAATTAATCAACTCAAACCTTCAAGTAAAGGTTTCTTTTTGCCAGAAATACTCTGTATATGATGGATCTTTACTTGTCAATTTTCTTTATATTGATAGTTGAAACTGGTACTTAATTAAATTAAATAGAAAATTAAAAATAATATTATAGCATGGTAATGTCAGATCTAGCAGAAAAAGTATATCACACCCGAATGGCTACACACTACTTAACTTTTTCCTTCATACATAATCTATTATCCAGATAATTAAAATTAGTATTTTGTTCAATTTCTTATTACCTACTACCAAGTATACTACGATACTTAACATAACAAGACTCAAACAGAAAAGAAGTCCGTGACAAATTTAAATACGTTTTTTAATTTATTTAATAATTTTTTTAAATTTAATCTAACATAACCTTTTATTTTACTCTGTGGTGCATTGGCGGATTGAATAATGCGTTGTATAATACCGATTTACACGAAATTAATTTATGATACTTTCTGTTTTAGTAAGAAATCACAAAACGTTACATAAACGGTTTGTTTGTGCAGATTTGCCTTCGGGACCGTCACGTTTCAAAATGACGAATTGCCAATAATAATTGAATGTAATGGGAGTGAACAGTGGTCTCTTAACTCGAAATGCCAAGTAGATTTTTACGACTGCTGATACAGAAATGCGGGAAATGGATTTTGCAACACTTACTTGAATAGTATGTGGTTTTATCGATGGATACAGGTGTGCTTCTTTTTTTTACCCAAAAGGAGAATATTTTATTGTGCTGTTATCTAATAGTTGATGCCGTATTATTGTTTACGCGTTACAACATTGTTTCTTATATCATACCGATCGGTTAGAAATTTCCCATGACATTTCAATGTGTAACTCATCAGCGGCATTAGATTACATATTTTCAAGTCATGATATTTGATATTGTAGAATGTCGTGTGTCGAGTATTTTTAGGTGGCATCAATATTCATAAGTAATAAGTCATAATCGTTTTTTTTTCTCCTTCTGCTTTGTGGGTAAATGAAAATAACTTTACGAGCGTAGTAATTTATTACGCCCAACCTGGAATCGAATGTAGCAGGAATAATTTTGTGTGGTGACGTAAAATACTCGTATTTATTTGTATAAAAATTATATGAAAACCATATTCATTTTAAGCACACCGCTGCATTAGAATTTTCGACTAATATACAGATAAATAAAGACAATTATTATTATTATTAATATTATTATATAACATTAGCTCCACATCACCTCTATTTCAAGCCAAGAATGGATATTAATATCATTACCATCGAAAAAATACCGTTTATTAAAATGCTTATGCTTTCGTGATCTATTGTCTCATTACATCTCGGTCGGTCACTCGTCAATAATGCGTGTTGCAACCTTCCAACGAGCTAATCTATCAATTAATCATATAGCGGTAATTAAGTTATTCGTTGTTTATTAACATTCACCATCTTGTAATTCAATTTGCCATTGCACGCATATTCCACGCAGATAATGGCTATTATACCACATATTCAGATTCATTAATTGTGAATAATATTATTAGAAAATTGCGAGATGCTCATAAACACATCTTCACCGTCCTTCACCTTATTTTAACATGCTAGAAGAAATATAGTTAGTTGACGAAGTAAGAATTGTTGTAATAATTGGGGATTTCAGCTGCATCCATATTTTGTTCATTGTAATTTGAGATAAATTGTATGTGATGCCGGATATGTGAATGGTGATACTGTCTAACCTTTTCACACGCATGGGTATGATTTGTTATATTTTCAACTTAGATGACTCGTAAATCTTTCTTTTTTATGGCCCAAATCAGTAGGGCCCTTTCGTTAAGTGTTTTGTGTCTTGATATTTTGTGTGTGTGTTATTTGCTTAATTATAAATTATGGTATCGTGGACCGAGATAGTTTATACATGAGAGGTATAAGTTCAAGACAAAAAGATGAAGAGAAAAACATTTCTGTAGAGAACAGTCGAGATTAACAGCCGACATTCGGCATTCTACTTAAGATGTAGTCTTTTTTCATTTATTTTTATAATGTAACTTAGTGTAGTGTTTTGTGTTTTGTAAATGGTAAGCTAATTATTATTTCCTCCTTTGTGTTTTCACTTCTTTGTATTTTTACGAGAATCTAACAGGTCCTCTAGATGGTAATTTTAAGGATGAATTAAGTGTCTCTTTTATATTTTTTATTCATTCATTTTTATGTTTTTTTAATTTAATAAATTTGTTATTTTGTTGAGAAGTGTTTTCCTTTGAGTTAAATATCAATATGAGTAGTTTAATTGGTTTTGCCTGCTAAAATGCTGCACTGGTCCCATTGCAAGAACTCACGTGCAGAGCGAGTGTAAGAGCAATAATAGTGGTGGCTTGTGTTTGGGGGGTTGTGGTGTTTGACTTTAAATGTTTTAGAACATTTTTTTGTCATGCACTAATCACATTCCAAGAACCCACCATCCTACCATTACATTGTGACCAAAATTTTAATTAGATGAATATTGGAATAGACATGAATTCGTACTGTCCCATGGATTACGATAATTAAAATTTAAGGTGTACAAAATCATAAATACCAAGGAAGGTTATATTTTCAATTAATTGGTTGCACGACCTCGACACAAGTTAAATATACAAGTCAAATATTATTGAAAATCCTATGACTAGTAAACAATGTGATTTTTAATTTTTACGACAGCTTGTTTATTGTTTTGGTATGCAATACATTATTATAATTAGGCGTGGACAAAGCTATGCGTCTTGCATATTGCCATAAATATTTCAGTCTTTTTTTCTTCGTTATTTGCTTATTTGTGTTACGTATTACCTATAGCTCTGTGCCCATTGTTCCAAATCTGGTTATCTGAGCTCATGCCATGAAAGAAATGTGCCACTTTTACTTTCGTATTGTGTGGTATTATTTATTGGAAGTTTTCGTGTTTTCGTTTGATACGTGCAATTTTGTAATGTTTCTGGTGTATGTAACCTATTTTGTGTCAATTTGAATGTTGTTTGTTACATAAAGGTACTTGCATATGACGTATGGATAATGAATATGACATTATATGCTATAATGAATTATATATGGAAGAAATTATACAAGAAATAAGACGAGAAAGAATATGGTCATTATATTTCAAAAAATAAGAGAATGAGGTGAATGATTCTAACTTGAATATACCATGAATATAATAAAAACTGGGTACATTTACCTTCATAAATATGCAATTAGATCTCAACATTTTCTTTCTTGATTTCATTAGCAAAGTTTTGATATTTAGAAAGAATCAAGTCTAATTCTCAGTAAAAAGGGCGATATTGACGATCTGTTTGCTTCTTCAGTTCACTAAAAAGTAACACGTCGGCTACTAAAAGTACTGCTTTCAAGCTGTATTTTGATGAATCGATAAAAAGCCACCATTCAGAAGGATCGTGGGGAATATCAAACTCGTGCATAAGACCCTCAACATCGTGACATACATGTAAAAATCCTTCCTTTTTAAAATATGTTTTAAAAGGCTCGTTACGCTTTGTAAATGACATCACTGTCACACCTCGTGCGAAAAGATTCCATTCCTGTAGCCTAGAATCCAATAACTCGCCTTTTTCTTTTGATAAACCTAGGTCTTTAACCAAATTATTTATTTTGCACTGGTTTTTAAGGTGAGGTGTTCCTAAAACTTCAAATGGTGAATCTTCACTACTTACCTGATTTGACAAAGTGATTTCAAACACTCTGTCAAACAAGGCAAGTTTCTTCAAACAGGCGAAATTTCTTCGGTGTCAAAAATCGAAGATGATGAAGTGGATGGCGCACTTGGGAGAGGATGGTTCTCCCCATGGGGGATAGGTAGCCAAATTTGGATATTTGGTTGATGCTTATCCTTCTTCGAATATCCGGAGACGCTTATCGTGTAAAAAGTGTAATTATCTGCATGATTGGAAAGCTCTCGCCACAACATGGGAACTGCGAACAGCATTTTCTTTTGCTCCCCTTTCATCCACTTAAAAAGTCCGATTTAACAGGAAATACAGCATATATTAGGTGTCCATAGCTTTTCCAGATCTCCAATTCTAAATCGTGTATTTTTGCAAGGACGTTTTACATAGAAATAAAGGACGCATTACATAGAAATAAAGTGGTATCTCTGTAAAATATATCTTCTGATCTTTGCATCAATACCTTGTATGTCATTAGATTGCACAATTACATAATAATCTTTATCAGGTACTTACTTAGCACGTTAACCATGGCTGCATCTTCTCAGATGTATTTAGAATACCTTTTACTTCAGCCGACGTAAATATTTTTTAAATTAATGAAAAAAAAATCTTACATAACCCAAGATACGCATGGTGAAGCGTCGATGAACATATTTTGCAATGAATTGCAAATTATTCGCGTTCCTCTAAATGTCATAAAAATGTTTTAGTGCCAGTATTGCAGAAGTTCTTAAAACAAATTATGTCCAGGTTATTTATCTAATTTTATTCACCGGTATTATAATGGACAAATCTGAGTAATAAGTACTTATCTCTTATTATTAATTAATTTTTATGAACGTAATTTATAAAGTTTAGAGTTCTTAAGAAAAGAACAAAACAACGATTTGTATTAGTCACAGATACAGTTAAGTAAATGTTTTGGTTGTGGCTGTTGAAGAAATTGAGCTTCATAATCGATTTAATCGATTAGGCACGACATCTAGCGTTTGTGCGTTGCACTATTGCTTAACAGTACAAAAACACAACCTCCCATTGGTCAATTATACCAGATTTCCACGAGTTCTCCGTGAAATACCAAGAATTTGAATTTCGATAAGCGGATTTATATAAAAAAAAAATATCGTTAAAAATCCCAATCGAACGATTCCGATCACTTTACCAGCTGATTTATCTGTTATTCATCCATGGCACTTGTATTATTGTATAATACATACTAAGCTATTTATAGATTGAAATAATATATTCACTCGTTGACATACGATGATGTCGGCGCCGGTAAGACATCAATTGATTACTGTACGAGATAAAATACAAGAGGAAAAGTTGCTTACCATAGAATGCATTGTCTGACCAGATGACGTCAAGGAATACAAAATAACAACAAAGTCTGTTTTTGCTCGGTAGAGTTCAAAGCCAATTATGGTAGTAAAAGTTGTGTTGGACATATCCGCGTTGTTTACCGTCTTATAATAAGCTGGTAAGCTGTCATCCGGCTCCGGGCCGGTTCCGGTATTGTCGTTTTTTGTCGCGTTGACATTGTTACGAATTTTTGTAACCTGACGACGGATATGTTTTTACAAATTGTTATATAACAGATTTATAACCTTAACCCACCACCAGCGCATATACGGGCATGCCCTTCGGTGGTTTATTCTTTCGAACTTTCTTAGATTGATATCGCGATAAAAGAGGGGAATGCTGCTTAATGCAGTTGACCAACAATGACACAAGTCATGCATAACCGTTGAACCGTTATATCCTACCGATATTGTGACATAACATCATAACTGTAATCCGCGCGATTTGAAATTTCAAACATGTTTTAATTGCAATATCCGAAGGTCTTTGAATAGGTGTACACCGTGTATATTATTCATGATTGCATTTGTACTCGTGCAATATTTAATAATAATTACTACCAAGGTTTGTAACCTATTTGGATAGGATAATCACTTAATATATAGGTACCAGCATAACTCAGTAATGGTCTACATCCAATCGATGTAAGTTTGTTTCCTGAGCAACGAATTGCTTTTTATTTGGATACATTTTTGAAATGTTCCAAACTTAGATCACTAATACATCATGTCGATTACGTACAAAGAGAGAAAACAAATTTGAATGAAACTAATTTTCTTCAAGTCATAGAAAGATCGATGTTAAATAGTGACAGACAAAGTTTTGGTTGCCGCAAAGAAATTATTTATTTGGTAAGATTTATTAAATTGAAAGCTATTATATTTGTATGAACGTTGACTAATTTAAATTTAATAACATTATATTTTCAAAAGAAACAAATATTTTCTTTCAAGAACTCTACGTTCCTTTTAACTAAAAAAAGCCTTCCTTTACTGTTTGACAATTTAGTACTTGACTTAATAAAATCGAATGTTGATTCAAAAACTACAAATTTAGTAACAAAACATAGTGTAGTCGAAAAACACAATAATAGATTATAGTGGACCCATTAGATTATCAATTTCCACTTTACAGAAATTATGGAAAACCATTTGGTATAAAAGAATCGTTTTTTTTTTTAGCGAAAACTATTTCTTTTTAATTCAAACAAAATATTTCTTTCAGCCCATGCAGCTCACTTTTTTTAATTTAAAAATACTTATTTGTTCCAGTCATATATTTTTTCCTTGAAAGAGTCTATTTTTGTCTTTAAAACATAGACTATTCAAATATTTTTTCTGGTTGCTGTAGTTATAGGTAAGTAGTTTGTAAAATATCTTTTTCCACAGCACGTTTTAATTCTGACAATCTTCTTTTCATCGTGTTAAAAAACTGGTCACAACTGATCAAAAGATACAGTTCATCTTTCATCATATCAAAGATATTGTGAAAGATGGAAGATTAATCTATAAGTTTTAGTTAAAACATATAAAACACAAAATCTTTTTTTGCACTGAGTATATTATCAAGTAAATTAACCTGACAGATCTATCACAAAGTAACGCGGTATCAAATTACTCCTAAGATTATCCCATAGTAATAAAGAATTACCATATTATCCAAGCAACAATTCATCTAGGATGTAAACAATTGCACAGCGACTGGTGCAAGTGATGTAACGAATCCTAATGGCTGGTTTACACGTTGCCAGTACGCCTGCCAGTAGAGTTTGCCAGTGACTGGCGAGTTCTACTGGCAGCGACTTGCAAGGTGTAGACACCATCTTACCAGTGGCTAGCAAGCCAGTTGTGCCAGTTACTGGCGATGCCAGCGAAACAAAACTATTTGATTCACTGGCAGACTGGCATAGTTCCCCACCACTTTTTTGAACTGGTGCAAATGCTTGCACTTTGTAAACAGTTCTAAGCCAGTTGGTGGTCCAAGCCAGTCCAGGCTTATGATGACAAAGCGCAGTGTTCAGTTTGTATTGAAAATTGAATAATCATAAATTATCAGTTTGTTGTCATACTGACATTTAATGTCATGTCATGCCAGTGGCACTGACGTTTGTCAAAATCTGATGGCTGGTTTACACGTTGCCAGTATGCCTGCCAGTAGAGTTTGCCAGTGACTGGCGAGTTCTACTGGCAAGCGACTTGCAAGGTGTAGACACCATCTTACCAGTGGCTAGCAAGCCAGTTGTGCCAGTTACTGGCGATGCCAGCAAAACAAAACTATTTGATTCACTGGCAGACTGGCATAGTTCCCCACCACTTTTTTGAACTGGTGCAAATGCTTGCACTTTGTAAACAGTTCCAAGCCAGTTGGTGGTCCAAGCCAGTCCAGGCTTATGATGACAAAGGGCAGTGTTCAGTTTGTATTGAAAATTGAATAATCATAAATTATCAGTTTGTTGTCATACTGACATTTAATGTCATGTCATGCCAGTGGCACTGACGTTTGTCAAAATCTGATGGCTGGTTTACACGTTGCCAGTATGCCTGCCAGTAAAGTTTGCCAGTGACTGGGGAGTTCTACTGGCAAGCGACTTGCAAGGTGTAGACACCATCTTACTAGTGGCTAGCAAGCCAGTTGTGCCAGTTACTGGCGATGCCAGCGAAACAAAACTATTTGATTCACTGGCAGACTGGCATAGTTCCCCACCACTTTTTTGAACTGGTGCAAATGCTTGCACTTTGTAAACAGTTCCAAGCCAGTTGGTAGTCCAAGCCAGTCCAGGCTTATGATGACAAAGCGCAGTGTTCAGTTTGTATTGAAAATTGAATAATCATAAATTATGGCCAAAACGATAAAAAGGGCCCTAAAATGGATCGCCAAAATTCTTATTCATCCTGCTGGCACGACATTGTCCGTTAACTGGCATTGTATAGAAAAACCGCCACTTGCATGACAGTTATCAGCGACGTGTAAATAGCTACTGGACTTTCCCAATCCTTTGCCAATGGTGGCATGCTAGTGCCGTAGCAACTGGCATGCTAGTCGCTGGCAACGTGTAAACCAGCCATAAATCAGGAAGTGTGTCTTATCGCCGTTGTTATTTTTATAAAGATATTTTACGTTATTTCGCATTGTTGTTTAACTTGTGTGCATACAAAGATATATGGAAATCGTTAACTGAGTTTATGTGCTTTGTTGGAATAAATGTCATCGTTAGTATCAGTAGGTATTAATTATTTTTTATTGGTACGTAATTTCTTTTTTATTATGTAAGGAGAATATATGTATGCAGTAACCTCTTTGATTATTCGTCGTATGCAAAGATAATGGGCATTATTTTCAAGAAGCTCTTGTAACTTAATTGCTATTCCTAATATAGCCGTAATTATTATTCACGGTCTCGTCGTGTGTATAATAATTTCGTTATGTAAGTTGGTACTTTCAAAATCGAGTGATGCGCCTCGATAGGTACTCTTATTAAAACACGAAACCTTATTAACCACAAATATCATCGCGATTTTGGTAATGCTCCGTTTCCCGTTCAAATTGCAAATTACCAAATACCCGATCATTTATAGCAGGTCTTACGAAACGTTGCGAAACTTCTTTGTTCGTCGATGCATCTAGTAAAAAATCAATTACTGTTCCACTATTAACAATTAAATCTAATTAGAAATGGAAATTTTGAAACACCACTCTGTTTTTATCGCTTTTAGACCGTTAGACCTAGTTTTTGATTTTGTCCACTTACGAAATACACTTTTATTAATTTCCTTGCTGAACGGTTTTATTATTTCTCGTTCAGTTGGTAGTGTAATAGGCATTAGGCTGTAAGTGGAGGTGTCCATCAACGCAGCAGAGAGAAAGTTTTATCAACTCACATGGTTGTTGGTTATCATTAATCAATAATTGTGTGTACGTTTACATTAAATTTCAACGTGTCTGACTGCCTGAGAATCAGTCTACCTATAACACAAAGGAACAAGGGTCCTACAACCAGAACAAGGATCACATATTTTTGTTGACCTAACATCACTTTTCATGGAGTTGAGTCATATATTTCGCTTCTGTGCATACGTTCTCATAACAGATTGTTCAAAATATTGCGAATCAACAAGTTTTTTTTGTGTTATTTTATCAAGTTAAGTTATACAGATATTTTGTGCATTAAAATATGGGAAGTGATCAAATAAGATGTTGTAAAAATTCACCTAATAAGTTTTGTTACATGTGCGGTTGTTATGTAGTGACACATCTGAAAATAATTACGAAAGAGGTAAAAGCAGTTTACTGCTGCTATTTTGGATTTAGAATTGGAGATCTGGAAAAGCCATGGACACCTAATATATGCTGTATTTCCTGTTAGATCTGAATTTTAAAGAGGATGAAAGGGAAGCAAAAGAAACTGCCGTTTGCAGTTTCCATGTTGTGGCGAGAGCCTTCCAATCATGCGGGTGACTGCTATTTTTGCACGATAAGCGTCTCCGCGTATTCAAAGAAGGATAAGCATAAAATAAAATATCCAAATTTGCCATCAGCATCGCGACCTATCCCCCATGGAGAGAACCATCCTCTCCCAAGTGCGCCATCCACTTCATCATCTTCGATTTTTGACACAGAAGAAATCTCGTCTGTTTGAAGAAAGTGATGAAAGTGCAAGCCTTTAAAGCATATTTTCAAATGGTAGGATCTTTACGTGTATGTCACGATGTTGAGGGTCTCATGAACGAGTTTGATATTCCCCACGATCCTTCTGAATGGAATTCCACAGGCGGCTTTTTATCGATTCATCAAAATACAGCTTGAGAGTAGGAGTACTTTTGCATATTCTTTGAATTTATATGATTTGTTAACTGATTTTATTGCTGTTTTCTCAGTTTTTTAAACATTCAGTTTCGAGTTATGTAAGGCGAATATAATCTGGAACAAAAACTGGTCTATAATGACGACGACATGATTGACATTGAACATATAACTCTAATATCCACATAAGAACACAACTGAAAAAAAAAAAACGAAAGTCACCGAAGTAATTTACGACACACGTCAACAAAAACGATCAATTTAAATTCAACAATTATCGACTATTTTCCAAAACGTTCAATAGCCATGATAATTATGTTCCGGTACGTTAACTAACCACCACAAAAACCACATCCTAAAATCTAGCACAGGATACACGCTAAAAATCTGCATAACACGCAAAAAACAAACAGGTGTAACATACAGACAGCATTTAAGAAGAACATTTTTTCACTAGACAATTTACACGATTTCGAAAGATTCACTAGAACAGAACATGTTGGATTCTCCTATGGAAGGACGTTGCATCAACAAAAAAAAAACAACAAAAAACAAAAGAAGAAACCGTCATGTGGTGTAACGACTTCATACCTGTAGCTGTGAATTGCTCTTTAAATACTCAATGTGGACAGTAATTACTTGTAGTAAGAGTATTGTTAACGAAATAAATCTATTAGGTTAGATTTCCGATCAGATAAGAATCGAACGATTCTATTCAATCGATTTTATCTAGTATAAAAAGTCGTGAGTGATTAGTACGTATGTGTGGGAAAAATTGCCACAAGAACGATATGTCTTAATACGTTTTTTATTGGTTAATCGACAAAGGTGTTAATTGTTGTGCAGTAATTGATTTTTTAACTCGATTTGATTGTGTCTAATGCATCGATTAAGGTTGAATTGGTCATTATGCTTTGTTATTTGGTGTAGCAGTTTGGGCTGGGCTTTTTTTACTGATTTATGTAATAGTTACGGTGACCATTCGTACTGTTTTTGGCAGTACAGTACTGTTTTTAAGACGCTGTACTGCTTTTTTCCCTTTAAGCATAAATGTACTGGTTTTTATTTTTTTGTACTGTTTTGTACTGTTTTTTAATGTGTACATTGAGTTTGAGAATATGTAAGTATAAAATACGACCTATAGCGCCATTAATTTTCCCTACCCCCACCAATTTTGAATAGTGTGATCACCCATATTATACCACCAACTTGCTAAGCTGCCATTGGTTAAATGACCGAGTGACGTGATTTGTAAAGTTTCCTGATTTCTGATTTTTTATTATATTTATTTTAGCCACTTCAAAAAAGCAAAAAAAGTGTATTTAATTCAGATCTACCTTAAGAGTTTACATAGTATTCATGTAAAAGTTTTAGAAACTGCAAGGGTAAATTTTCTGATATAATTTCAAACTACATTAAAGATACTATGAGCTGTTAATATAAAAGATAAAGTGGTTGCTCTTTGTGCTGATAATACAAACTGTAACATTGGTGGTGCAGCTAGACGTGGTAAGAATAATGTTTTCGTAAAAATGGAATGCAATAAAAACAAATTAATTTGTATAAATTGTGCCGCTCATATTTTAAATAATTGTATTCAAACAGCAGCAGAATGTCTTCCCATTGATATAGAAAATGTAGTCGTTAAAATTTATTCTTTTTTTTTTAGATATATACACTGTGCGTAGTGAAAATTTCAAGGAAATATGTGACAATGTTGATTTAGAGTACCATAAGTTGTTGGGATAAAGTAAGACCAGATGGTTAACACTTAAGCCAGCATTAGAAAAGATCTTAAAGCTATTTAAACCTTTAAAGGAATATTTCTTAAACCAAGAGAAATGCCCTATAATTTTGAAACAATTTTTTAATGATCAATGCTCAGAAGTTTGGCTTTTTTACAGTCAAGTTGCTACTTTTCATTATAATATTTCTCTTATTGAATCCCAAGAAATATCCATGCTAGAAGTATCTTTGATTATTAAAAATCTAAAATGTAAATTAATAACACGAAATGATGAGGTATTTTTACCTTTAAATGTAAAAAAATATGTATTAGTGAAATTGATATTGGGCAGATTAATATGTCTGAATTTAAATCTACAGTCGCTAATTTTTATAAGACATGCATTGGTTATATAAACCAGTGGAATACTGCATTTGAAGAAATTGCGATATAGGATTGATATTGATATAGAAAAACCGTGCCCTTTTGTCCTGTTTTTTTGTCAGAAAATAATGGTCACCGTAGTAATAGTATACATAGATTTCAAGTAGTTAGCAATCGTAATTTTGTAATTAACACGGTAGTATTGTTCTTCTTTTCTCTCCTCTTGTCTTTGTATTGTATTGCCCAAATTTCCGTCTTAAATATTAAGGTAATCATCATCCAGATGCTATATTTGGAGTTTGCTTGTTTACGTGATTTACAGCTATTAGAGGTTGATCAAAATTTATCTGTATTATAGTGACATTTGAGAATCGTTCTGACTAATAAGGTTTCAATAGACAATAATGGAACAGATACAAAGGGAATTTTTCCATATTTGAGTACTGTATTGTGTCTATTAAACGTTTACCCACTTAAAGTAAGCAGATCTTATTAGCAAAAGAATGTAGGTAAATCATGAAATACCACTTTCTGTAAAGTTGACTTTATTTAACTTGCAGTTTCTTTCCTTTTTTGATAATCTTAATTCTAGTTTGTCTGAGTATTAGTGTCCCCCTGTTAGAATCTATGTTTTAAAATTAAACTAACATAACCAAATACTGCAATATTTATATTTTAGTCAGTCAAATATTAGTTTGGTCGTTAGACAATGTTCACATTGTCTGAAGGTCTACATGTCGTTTATTGTTATGTGTGTATGAATTAATATTGAGCATTTCCAAATCATATGTTGCTTATGTACTATCTTTAAAGTTTATCTTTAATATTATAATTAATAATTAATCATTAAAATTGAAGGAAAACAACTGTTAATATTGCTGATATCATCATTCTTGTAACAAATCATTCTGTTCTCATTATATTAACTGACATATCGAACTAAGGAAAATATAAAGGAAAATATTACAAAAAAAGAAGTCTTAATAAATATTGGAAACAATACTAACACAAAATCTTTCAAACTCATTTTTTTTCTATTCATAAAACAAAACAATCCGGAACAAAGATATTATGCAACAGTTCACACCAATGTCACGTTTACACTGTCCTACCGTTATTTTACACTGACATTATCCAATAACAACCATTATTAAACAACAAATGAAAGGCTTATGTACCTACTACAACATATATATTCGCAACATCATAACACGTTGTATTATTATTAGTTTATTACCGTTTGCTGTTTTAATTCGCAAAAAGCGTGTCTGCACACAATACGGAAGTAAATACCTGATCCTTTATGTAATAGATGGTAGTGGCACAGTTTAAGATTAATCTAATCTTTAAGGTTAAATTCGAGATAGGTTTTTCATGCTGCTGTACGTCATAAACAATGATTTAGAACCGTTTGACGTCAACGGTTTGCCCTTTGATTAGTTTTGGTGAAATGTCAGACAGTGAGTCTTGCCTTGTGTGTAGGAGAATGTAATCGTGTTTTGTTTTTAAATAGATTAATGACATATTATGCAGTCCCACTCCTAATATCTGCATTTGATCAACTTGCTCTTTTAAAGAGCTTAAAAAAAGTTTAAAACTTGGAGTTATATTCATCCTGTACAACTATATGTTAATAACAAATACGGTATAAATAACACATAAAACCGAAATTAGCATAATCTTATAATAATAGCTATTATACGCGAATGCGTGTATTTTATTGATTATGGACCTTGGAAATCGTAACTGTTTATTTCCTATACGCAGACAATGCGAAGACGTTTCCTTCTTTGAACATTATAATAATCCTTATCCTCTTATATGCGAGGATAACATAATTACACTATGCCATAATGCCATCATAAGTACACAAACAATCAACTAGTCAAAGCTGACAAGTCAAAACAAGCGTCAACATCGATGAGACGACACTCGAATAAGGTTCTTGAAGAGACAACAACACAAAAGTGTATTGTTTCAGAAATAATTATTTGTTGGTTGGTATTTGTATGTATGGAAAGGTCGTGTATAGTGATTTTTTGTTACTTCACATGATGGCGGTTCATAATTGTGGTAATTTGTATGAAAAAGCTGCCTAATTCGAACGTGTGCATTGCGTAAATAATTTAGGAAGCGTGCATTAGAAAACGAATGTTTACAATTTCTTTTTTAGTGTGTTCGTTCGTACTTTTTGTATATAATTGGAAAGTATTTAGGTTGAACCATATGAACGTTATTGTGCGATTTGTGAAGGTGTGTAATGTTAATTTTTAAGCAATTTCCTTTCTAAACAATCTGGAGTATCCGTTTTTGCCTAACGAAGAATTTTGCGAAAGCCTATAAACTGTATAGTGCTGACAGAGTCATCCATATTCACCAAGCTTACAAAAGTAATTGACATTTTGTGCTGAGAATGGATGTTTTTATCAATAAAATGTTAGAAACAATACTATAGAACTTGTTGAATTGATTATCTGAAAATATCCGTTTACTAAAAAGGATTAGAAACTTTTAGTTAACGTTTATTTTAACTCAATTTTTAAATATTCGAGTAAACAAGTTTATAGGTACTATATATATTATAGGTAATATAGGTACACATTTATAGTGATCCTTGTTCGAGTATTACGTTAAGTTATCTTCATTATCAAAAATATACTACTAGTTAGATATAACTAGCTCTGTGTATATGTCAAAATTTTCAATTTTAGTTATTGGGCATTCTAGAAATATGTGGTTAAGGCTTCCCACCTGTCCACATTCGCAATATGGACATTTTAGGATACATTTTAGGTTATCTGCTATCTGTTACTGTTGTTACGAATGTCCGGCAGGGGGCGTTTCGGGTTTGACGTTACTGTGGTAATAGCAGCAAAACACGGGTCGACAAAAATCGATTTTTTGGATCCAAAATTGTTTTTAAGGCCGTTTTTTTGCTCAAAACTCTTTGCGAAGGGTATTTAGAGGGATCTTATCGTAAGACATGAGAGCGAGTGGCTTTTATAAGGTCGGCAGGAACGGATAAAAAATGTAAATTTTTGACGTTCATCAATCCGCTTGTCGGAATTTCTAGACGTCACGTGACATTTTCTCGAGGTTCGCCTTCACCCGAAGAGGTGCAAAAACGTGATTTTTTTTCAAAATTGACGCATTTAATTTACAAAATATCGCGCAGTCCACGCGGAATCGTGTCCTTTTTTCAATTCGAGCGTCAAAAGTAATATCGAAAAGCCCAATTTTGCAGCTACTCGATCGCAAATGTCGGCCAAAATGGGCGATTCCGTTGAACGCGCCCTACACTTGAAAGTTCGTAATTAGTATAGGTAGACTAGCTCTGTGTATAAGTCAAAATTTTCGATTTTAGTTATTGGGCATTCTAGAAATATGTGGTTAAGGCTTCCCACCTGTCCACATTCGCAATATGGACATTTTAGGATACATTTTAGGTTATCTGCTATCTGTTACTGTTGTTACGAATGTCCGGCAGTGGGCGTTTCGGGTTTGACGTTACTGTGGTAATAGCAGCAAAACACGGGTCGACAAAAATCGATTTTTTGGATCGAAAATTGTTTTTAAGGCCGCTTTTTTGCTCAAAACTCTTTGCGAAGGGTATTTAGAGGGATCTTATCGTAAGACATGAGAGCGAGCGGCTTTTATAAGGTCGGCAGGAACGGATAAAAAATGTAAATTTTTGACGTTCATCAATCCGCTTGTCGGAATTTCTAGACGTCACGTGACATTTTCTCGAGGTTCGCCTTCACCCGAAGAGGTGCAAAAACGTGATTTTTTTTTCAAAATTGACGCATTTAATTTACAAAATATCGCGCAGTCCACGCGGAATCGTGTCCTTTTTTCAATTCGAGCGTCAAAAGTAATATCGAAAAGCCCAATTTTGCAGTTACTCGATCGCAAATGTCGGCCAAAATGGGCGATTCCGTTGAACGCGCCCTACACTTGAAAGTTCGTAATTAGTATAGGTAGATAACGCTCTTCTCAATATATGAAAAGGTTCCTCTGTAAAATTGTATCAAAAACTTGAATACGTAAATAAATATTGTATAATATATATGTATAATAAAAAACCCTAACTAAGAAGTATTGAAATCTCTTGAAGAGTACTTGAGTTCTTTCTTCCTTTTTTGTCGCAAGTGACGCAACCTACTCATGTAGATGCTGTAATAACATCAATAGCAATTACAATCATTAATAAAAGGAGCGGTAATGATAATTAATTACTGCATTATCTAATTATTAACACTCATGTACGAAAAATCATTCTACATACCATATTTAATCGTAAGTATCAAACATTTGATGCAACACTATAATTACCGGCTTATTACACGAAACCGTGCATCGCAAAATATTTATTACGAGGATCATTGTCAAGAAATAGGTAAACCGGCGACCTTTAGCCCAAATTAGTCAGTCATGACCGCCTCGAAAAAGAAAAAAAAATAACCGTACCCCAAAATCCTTTACCGTTTACAAGTAGACCATGGGCTTTTTTCCCGATCAATATTAAGAAGCCATTAGCGAGTTACATCGATTGTGATGCTAATCACGATTTTACATGTTCGTATACACTCGAGTTATTTATGTTTCACGCTGACCTTTGACGGACCAAGCGCAAACTTTGTATTACTTATTAATAATAGGTACCCTTGCGTATCGAGTAATTGGCATCATTTTTCAATACATGCAATATTGTTAGTAAGGTTCATCTTTACGCATATTATAGGAGAAATCTTACGAGTCAAGTGGCCTTGTTAAATATTTGTGCTAATTTATGTTTGGAAGTTTATTGTCTATGTTTGAAACTGGTTACACCCTGTATATATGTCATTTTTTTTCTGGTGTGGTTATGGATATTGTGGCAACGTTCGGTCCCTGTTAATAAGATCTGTAAATATTTATGGTAATATTACAACAGCGCAGCGGCTGCAAGTCCGCAAATTTGCATAACACCTCGTTTATAGTTTTATTGCGAGTGACAAGAAATAAAACAGTTATTCCTCGCTACAGGTCCACCTAATAAACTTAATCAAATGGTTAATTAAAAATTACGTGGATGTCTGTGTCGATAATTTAAACAGTTAAGTCGCCATCTTTATGATGTTGCATCGGTCGCTGTGAGAATATGTTACTAGTGACTGTCAAGATGTGCATATATATGTTACGGTTAAAGTGATAAATGTGGTTTGTATTAATAATTACCGGCTATTATTAATAATAACCGCATCATTTGGTCAATGTGATTAGAAACACTTAAATAATCACATGGACCGGCTATTATTAAAAATTTCCTAACGAGCACGGTAAAAGTGATAAAAATGTTACTTTTTACAAAAGATCTTTTGTATACAGTCTTCAAAGAAGTTAGCTAAGTTATTTTGATTACTATGTAAGCTATTATATTTATTTACTCGACGAAAATCGTCAGTACGGCTACCCCAATGACCAAAATTACGAATAATACAAAACATTGATAATACAGAATGCTTTTTTTGTCTTCCTTGTACTTTAGAAACTACTGGATATAATTGATACTGATATTTGGTATACACCCAAGGACGACTCAATGACGAAAACATAAAAAAGAACAGTTTATACAGAGTGTTCAAAAAAGTTAACCATTTTATTATCAATAACACCCATTTTTATATTTAATGCATGTGGGTAGTTTGTTGTAAATGTACAATTACAATTTATTAAGTAAATTCTCAAATCCTAATTATCTTGAAATGTTGCGCAATTAATAATAATTTTATCAATATTGTATTTTCATGCAAATATGTACATGCAAGAACTAGACTAGTTTACATAGATGTTTTTACATAAATTGCTCCGCACAAATGATGCAAACATTTTTGTATGGTTCTGTTCCTAACACGGTATTTCTACTTTAGGTGTTTGACAATAATTTTATAAATAAAAGATTAAACATGGTAACAACTTGCCTCAATCTTCCCTACATTAGTATGTCCATTACCTATACCTACCCTAAGTATATCTAATATCTCACAGATATATTTATTATAAAAGTGTTTATCACCAACAAAAAATACAAAAAAAAAACAAAAGAAAATGACGTCCTATTGTTACAAACTTTATTTCGTTTTATTTTGACAATATAAATGGTGTCATTGTTGTACTACCACAAAAAATAAAGGTCTAGAAGGACTTTTGTATTCAAATTTAAATATAAAACATTTTTTAAAGTTTTGTATTAAAAAGATAATAAAGTTATAAATAAAAATATTTTTTTGCCACGAATTACAAAATGCAGAAGCACTACGTACGTTTGCACTGGTAAAATAATACAAACTGAGTTTTTAATTAATTACTTACATTGCTTTTAAGAATTGCGCAAATAAGCATGACCCAAAGAGTTACACACTCGTGCATGCAATTAGTGTGGATTGGCATTTTGTAGTCTCGTTTTGATAATCTTCCTTATTTTAGTCATGAGTAGTAACTAAATAAGTTAGTCAGGCCTAACGTCACTAAAGGCCCAACACTGAAAACCCAGTGAATAGATTCGTTGTGTGGCGATTATGCAGATACTAACAGAATTTCAAATCTGAGGCTCTATTATATTGTAGCATCACCTTAATGCAATATCGAACTGAAATATATCACATTGACCACAGCATGCTGGAAATTATTAATAATAGCCAGTTCATGTGATAAATTCTTCACTTTAACCTCCCCACTTGGCTATTATTAATAATAACCGGTAATTATTAATAATAACCTATTTATCACTATGACCGTAACATATATAAAAATAGAGATTCACAGAAAACAGAAAAAGTGTTGTATTTAAATGACTGTTTAACGTGTATTATATTATGTTATAGTTATTTTTATGAATGCACGCAAAACTAAGAGATTTTTATACAGTGAAAAAAATATGGAAGAGTAAAAGCAGCTTGCTGCTGCTATTTTGGATTTAGAATTGGAGATCTGGAAAAGCCATGGACACCCAATATATGCTGTATTTCCTGTTAGATCTTTAATAAAGAATAAATTTTTCTGAGAAATGGATAATAAAAGATTTTTCCATATGGTGCGGACTTTCCTGGACACACTGTATAAATAAGTGATCCTAGAATCAGAAAATTGATCGATTCTGGTCAAAACTTTTACTGGAAATATAATAACACCAAACATAATTATTATAATCCCATTATACACCAATCAAATCGACCCATTGCGGTTATTACTGCAATACTCAACATTTTTGTATATCGCCGATATAACTGAGCAATTTTCCTGCAGAACAGAAAGGATTCCCACGATTTAAGGCAACATCATCCTTAGCGCGCTCTGTGGCCATAAATTAATATTTGATAGTGTTATACATGGCCGTTCCGTTAAATTCGCGGATTACACGGACTTTCTATAAAACATTTACAAGTTTTTCTCTCCATCGGATAATTGCGCGACCATATAACGTTGTAATGTTCTCCCATATCATTCCTAATCGCGTCTTAAATGTTAAAGGCTGGTCCTTCGATGAACCGATTATGTAAGATGGTAGGTAAAACGCCTATAATAGAGAACGTCTCTCTATCTGTGTGTAACGGATGAGCAAGAGTGTGTTTTTATCGTTCGAAAATTGAAAGTTTATTACGCTGTTTGCACATCGCACAAAATGTTAAGCAGACGTGTGTGTGTGTGTATGTTGTGTCTAAATCTATTTGGTAAATAACATCTTACATGTAATGTTAGGCTTAACCTTTAGTTTTGATTATAATAACTTTTGTTTATGTAGGATTATATGTTATATAATATTAATTAATCAGTACCCAATTAAATAATTGTATGTATGGTATAATGCAATCGACCATAAGAATTTTAATCAAATTTCGTAAGAAATTGCAGAACTCTCTTCTTTTAGAATTTCTGTACATTTTAAAAACTTAACCTAACTTTCGATAAAAAATGGTCATTCGATAAGATGACAAATTCGCATGGTTATGATATTTTAATGAAGACTGTGTGGTGTAACAATTTAAGAACTCTAGACGACACTTTAATTGCGTGAAATCGTTACAGTTTCATCACTGTAACAAGGAGTGGATGCGTTTTTTTTTTGTCGAAGAGAGCATTCTTTTCGGTTGTGTCGTTGACAGAAGAAGCCTGCGATGGACACTTCTTAAGGCAAGACCGGTTGGTAATTTTCCTTTCGAAAGCTCTCATAATAATTCGTCGCAGATTACACGGTATTTAGGTTAAATTCTGAATGTAATACCGATATCGTGCCATAATTCTACAGTAACATGATGGAATATGTAATTCTCTCGTTTTGTCGTTTGACTCTTCTTATGACATATGGTTTTTTGTTTATATCGGGTTGCATAAATGTCGTTGCAAATGTGATTTTCGTGGGTGTGGATCTATTGTTCTTTTTAGAATCATTCTGGCTCATCCTCTAGAGTCTAGACACTCTAGACCGTCCTTCTAAGCAAAATGCAAATTTTGGTAATTCTTCAAACAGCACTTTCACCATTGAAAGGCGCTGATTTGAATTGAAAGGTGATTTGTCATTAGTTGTGCTCTTTCCGTTTCGTTAGATAATTCATTATGTATGGAATGTGCAGCAAGAATTTTTGCAGATTTTTTTCTACGGGAAGAAATTATGACTAAAATAAACTTAGACTTCTGAATTGTCAGATTGTCACCAAAATCAATCCTCTTGTAATGGGTCGGAAACCCATTATTTATTTATTAAGATATGATCAAATTAAGCGAGATATTTGTAAGAACATTCGGGAATGTCAAAGGTTTTTGCTAGGGTTGAACATCTGGTTTAGGATTTGACCGCGTGTTATAAGTTTAAAATTGAAGAGTTGTCATTGGCTAAGAAGAAATGCTTCCGGCTTCCTTTGGGGTCGAGGGATGCAAACGAACAGATATCGCTCTTCTCATTTCAACCACCGTCATGTAAAGTAAACGTTTTTGTGGAGCGTTCTTAGGCGCTTAAGTTTATCCCTGGTAAGTCTTTTCAACTCGTCTCGAATTTCATTGTAAATTAAATTATTCATATTTCTGCTAAAAGTGTGTCTGCCTAAATCAACTCCTAGGTTTAATTTAAACGTCAATATGTTCAAAGCTTCATTCATTTTTTTATGTAACCTATCAAACGAGATTGTTGATTATTATTGTTAATAGATGTTATTGTTTTGATAAGTGTTTCGTTTCATTTGAGTAGTCTTGCTTTGTCAGCCCTTATTAAATGTTAAATACTTAAACGCGTCAGTTAGTAGTCAGAAAATGTGTTCACAAGGTTCAAGAAAAAGAACCCAGTTAGTTTTGCCTTCGAATAAATTGGAAGAGATTTGATGAATTAGAATTTTGACCAGTAATTAAAGCCCTTAAACCGCGCTTGGCTAAAATGCTACCATGTTAGGGAGTCGCGGTTGTATATATACAGTGGTACAACAAAGTCTTCGTACGATAGCAGTTCTAAACATATTTTGTAAAATTAAAAAAGAAATTCTAATTGGATTTAGGGTAATTGCTCTTAATCACACAGAAGGATGTCATTTTTTATAAATGAACTATTAAGGATAATTCTAAAATAATCTGGAGTACAAAAAATTATTTTATTAAATAAGCATTAAATTTATTACAAATAAGTATCCGTAACTAAGTATCGTACGGAGACTTTTTTTGTACTAAAATATTCGAGTTTTCACAGCTTTGTGGGCTGTTTAATTATTATTATTGACTATTACAAACATACGTACGCACCATGCAGATATTTTCCTAAAATAATATATAATATAATTAAATAAAAATCTGGGACAAGGTCGGATATCTTAAATCAATAAAGATCAACTAGATAATAGACTCGATAATAAGAAAAGCATTTAAAAATTAAATATTAAAAAACGAAATGTGTTCGTGTGTGACAATTTATTGTGTTATAACTTATAACTTTAAAACTAGCACAAGGTTCGTGGATTCACGTTTAAGCTATTTGTTGCAGTGTATTTTGGCAGTCAAGGAAACTGACAAAAAGAACAATAACCCATAATTTTTCACCATAACCGTATACCATCTGTATCATATGGTAAAAAATCTGCTATAATTATATACTCAAAGCATGAATGGAACGATTAATCACGTGAATAAAAAGGTGAACTATGAGTAATGATATCGATACTTGTAGTCCAGTTAATAATAATTCGATTTTGTAGGTTTGAAGGCGAATGATTTTATTTGAGATTATTGAATGTGTTCGAAACTTTGGCATAACATATTAGTCAATTATTTAATTTCACAGTTATATACGTAAACGTTACATACGTAAAGTGTAAAATGTGCTATTGATCAAAATAACACTCGCTGTGCTAAGCTGTCTTCGTATTACTAAGTAACATTTGTTAACAAGGACTTATTATAGGAAGTGAAATCAATTATGAATATTTATTGACTAATTAATTTTGCGTTTTCTTTCAAACGTATTTTTTACAAATTCCCTATCGAATGGATGTCAAATGTCACAAGTCTTTATAAACTTCTAAAAACAATATAAACCTTTAGTTTATTTCATATAATAATACCAAATACATCATAGTCTTTAAAACATTTTGAGGCAATTATTATCTGTTTCAATCAACATTAATTTCGGTCACGAAATTTAAACAATTGCGGCTTTCTTTAGAACTTGTACATCTTAGTCGTGACTGTTCAATTTTCTTTGCAAATTTAGATCGATTAAACGGATCGACTTTTACTGAACTTTCAAATTTGTAAACAATGCACTGTATACGGTAGCAATGGCAATATTTGAAGTAAAATCGTGATATGAATTAATCATATACGCCATCAGTGTACCATCAGTGTTATATGCAGGTCTGCTGAGTATGGAATCATTTTATCGTTTGTTCCATCAGTTTCAATCTTGCTTTCAGTAGACAAGATGGTTTTTGATAGTACGTACATTTTGTTAAACACATACACAGCTGGAATTTTTATTTTACAAGAATTTTATTGGCATGCAGAACAGTATTTTATTAACTGGTCATTTTCTCTTTTTATTAATTCCTGGAATATCAGCTTAACTTTCCGACTACCTAGTTTACACATTAAAACATCCAAACTTTCTAAAATACTCTCGTGAAGCCACAGCCACTCTGGATGCCAACCCAATGTCACTAACAGAAGTATATTAAATCAAAATTGGCTATTTTCGTCCCATAAGAGATATATCCTCTTGGATATAACCTTCAAATATGACATTTCAGAGCAGAAGGTTTGACCAACTTTTCATAAATGTAGATTATTACTATTAACTAGCTAATACATAAATTAAAGACCGTAGACTAGCAATTCTTGTCAGGGGACGACAAAAATTATGCAATTGCGAAATTGCGAAAATTATGCAACAAAAAGTTAAGTGTGGCTATAATTTACTATATATTTCTATAGAATACAGAAGAAATAAGTTTCGAACGTGATTTGCTTTGTTAATTATACCATATTGTCCAGAAACTCAATTTGCATACATTAAGAATTTGTCAGGTATAACTCAATATATAAATTAGTCTCGTAGAACTATCAACTCGACCAATAATTAACACAAATTACATAACCAATTTAATTAACTCACTAATCAAATTATACACAAATCTACAAACCGAACGTCGACGTCTCAAACAACTAAACAAATCAAACCAATTTTAAGCTAATTTTCCGGGACTATTTCAATTCAATTTATATCAATTAAATACGGTAGTGAACGACAGAAGTCTTTACATCAGTTTGCATCACCACCAATCCACTTTCACAAGGATGACTCTTCATTATTCACCGCTCGGCGTTTCCTTGTTTAAGGAAAACTGCATGAAAAACGAAAGGTGGCGCGCTCAAGTGGCCACAAAGTTAATTAAAATATTTTGCAATCAGCATCGACAACGCCAAGTCAACGTGCCGCATGATTGAAGCCGCGAAATAAATGGACGAGGCTACGCCTGCGGTTTCGTTTGTTGGCACCACTGCAATTGTTGATTTAGGTCAGTTACACATTAACAGTCGTATGGGCAAGGAAAATACGGCGTCCGTGTATATTTATTTGGATGCTTTGTCGTATATTTCGACGTGTTTATACTAAAGAGAACGTGTGTTGTTGCCAATCGAGGTAATAATTCTACCTCTTGTACGTTATTGGTATTTCTTCGGGGAAACAAGGTGAAATTAACGAGTAATAAAGTTTTCTGAATTGGTTATTATGCAAAATAAGAGGAAGGTAAATGTATAAAAGAGATTTTTGTCATCAGTTTGGTCAAAATCGATGCAATATTAGCCACTTCCGGTTGTCAGATTTTCACAAAAAATGTATCTATATGTACCTATATGTATACAAAAGAACATAATGTATGCATAAAACTCTATAATATTTGATAACAGATAATATCACGAATATTTCGACAATCCTTCACTTCTACCTTACATAACGCCATAATCGTTTAGGTAAATCAAAATGTGAAAGTTCCTCACAACAACGAGAACAATTTATTCTAAATTGGGCCAAAAAGTAGACATCTATACTCACATCATAGATCACGATTCAGGAAACCATTCCTCATCAACTATAATGCCGTGTGACAGTAACTGTTTGTTTTCCCTAAAAGATACAAAAGATCACGGTCTCATGTGAGATCAACGGGTAACCGAGCCAAGTAAGAGTGAATTTCACTTTTAATTAACTCGGTCGCTTCCTTCAATTGTCAAAGAAACGCGTCTTACACCGATCAATTGACGTAACATTTAAATAAGTTCGCTTATGTCTGCGTATGATGGGAATTTCTCAACTAGTAGGATATTATATGTTTTTTTTTATTCTTTTTCAGGTACACAAACACATGACAATAGAGGAATTAAAGAGTACATTTCACGTGGACAGCCATGACTTAGGTAATTATGCTTTGGTGTTATTAATATTGTTGTAATTAGGAGCTGTATTGTTACGAATCGTTAGTGTGTTTTGTTTTGTCTTGGCGAAAGCGTGAATATTATTAATGAGATATAATATAAGCATGCTCATCTTGTTTATAGTTCTAGCCTGATATCATACAAACATAATGCCGGTTTTTACTTTCCGTCTAATAGCTAATGTTAGAATTATTGCAATTTATAACACAAGGGGACAAGGGGTTGTTATGTAGTGATACAACTGAAAAAAAAAATACGAAAGAGGTAAATGTAGCTTACTGCTGCTATTGTGGATTTAGAATTGGAGATCTGGAAAAGCCATGGACACCTAATATATACTGTACTTCCCGTTAGATAGGATTTTAAAGTGGATGAAAGGGAAGCAAAAGAAAATGCTGTTTGCAGTTCCCATGTTGTGGCGAAAGCCTTCCAATCATGTAGATGATTGCTATTTTTGCACGATAAGCGTCTCCGCATATTCGAAGAAGGATAAGCATAAAATAAAATATCCAAAGTTCCCATCAGCATCGCGACCTATCCCCCATGGAGAGAACCATCCTCTCCCAAGAGTGCGGCATCCACTTCATCATCTTCGATTTTTGACACAGAAGAAATTTCGCCTGTTTGAAGAAACTTTCCTGATTTGATAGAGTGTCTGAAATCACTCTGTCAAATAAGGTCGTGAAGTCGTGAAGTTTCACCATTTGAAATTTTAGGAACCCCTCACATTATAAACCAGTGCGAACTGAATGATTTGGTTAAAGACTTACTAACGAACCTTTTAAAGCATATTTTAAAATGGAAGAATCTTTACGTGTATGTCACGATGTTGAGGGTCTTATGAACGAGTTTGATATTCCCCACGATCCTTCTGAATGATGGCTTTTTATCCATTCATCAAAATATAGCTTGAAAGCACTACTTTTGCCTATTCTTTGAATTTATATAATTTGTTAACTGATTTTGTTGCAATTTTCTCATTTTACTCGATTATCTTTCCTTCCTGATCATCCTAAATGTCATGTTAAATTATTTTTGATTGTTATTAATGACAACCAAAACATTTCAATCACTATATCACGATCTACAGACGAAAACATTCTTACTTTCTTTTCCCAACACAACAAAGGCTGAAGTATGCGATCAACATCGACACGCAATAATTGTTGCCTATAGATTCTGTTTTCCTCGTAATCAATTATGGACCGTTATTTCTAAGGCAAGATATACAAGTAATTTATCAAAGTGACTTTACCAACGCATACTTACATAACGTTGCGTGCTTTCTTGGCTCTCGTCGTCTCAATTTTGAGACTACCTATACCGAATTAAAAGGTGTATATAACCTATTCTCTCTCTGTTTATATACGCCTTGACATGGCTTGCTTATGTGTATATGTATGTGTCTATTTTGTGCCTATAGACAAACTTGTGTAATACGAAGATTATATAATGTCGCTAAACATGCTAGATGAAGTGCGCTAAAAGGTGTCAGTGAATTGCATTGTACACGACTGGAAGAGGTCGGTAATATTTACTCAAAACGTACTTGCAGATGTACATAGGTACTATAATTTGTAGTGTAAATAAATTAGTCGAAGACAACAAGTTGTACATCACCATGTTCAGATTGTGTGCGTATCGATAATTTTCTTGAGGCGATGTTTTATTGCAAATTCCCAAGAATGTTATTTAACGTCCCGGTTGAGTTTAGTAATTACGTGCGGGTTATCTGTAAAAATGATCTTTTAGAAAGTTTTATTATGGTTGTTATTTCATCAAAGTTAGTGTTGATAGTAATCGATAAATTTAAAATTTCGTATCCTGTTTGAAAGAAACTCAATAATCATAAGACCCTCAACATCGTGAAGATCCTTCCATTTTAAAATATGCTTTAAAAGGCTCGTTACGCTTTGTAAGTGAAGACACTGTCACACCTCGTGCGAAAAGATTCCATTCCTGTAACCTAGAACCCAATAACTCGGCTTTTTCTTTTGATGAACCTAAGTCTTTAACCAAATCATTCAGTGCACTGGTTTATAAGGTGAGGTGTTCCTAAAACTTCAAATGGTACATCTGCACGACTTGCCTGATTTGACAGAGTGATTTCAGACACTTTGTCAAATCAGGCAAGTTTAGTCAAACAGGCGAAATTTCTTCTGTGTCAAAAATCGAAGATGATGAAGTGGATGGCGCACTTGGGGGAGGATGGTTCTCTCCATGGGGGATAGGTCGCTATACTGATAGCAAATTTAGATATTCTCTCTCGCTACAACATGGGAACTGCAAACGCCGATATCTTTTGCTTCCCTTTCATCCACTTTAAAAGTCCGATCTAACAGGAATCTCTAGATCTCCAATTCTAAATCGAAAATGGCAGCAGTAAGCTGCTTTTACCTCGCCAGTATTTTTTTTTACTTTATCATACGTAGTATGACAAAGTATTGTAATCGTGTCGAAAAAAAAATTGAGATTTTAGCGGAAATAGGTCTTTTTGGCCCCCTGAACATTTTTGACCAAGGTACAAAAAATGTCTGTGTGTGTGTGTATGTGTGTGTGTGTACCCGTTTTTTGTGGCGACGATTCCGGAGAAACTACTGAAGGTATCGAGACGAAACTTCATATTTAGAAGTTTCGTGACTAAACTTAGAGCTGAAAGAAGTTTTGTCCAAAAGGGCCCAAAGGAACTCGAGGTTTACTCTTATCATTTTTCAACGATTTTGCAAATTAGCCGCCATTTCTGTAATTTTGTCAAAATAGTTAAATAATAAACTATAGTGGAGAAAATTTTGTATAATTTATGTCCATTCTATTCTTTGGAAAAAAAATTAAATCATAGTAAGCGGATGCCCCTTGAACTTCCAAATTGCCCCCCTGAACACGGCTGTATCGTATGATAAAGTCATGTGCCTGGCCACATCAGATTTTTTTCAGATGTGTTACTACATAACAACTGCATACGTAACAAAACTTATTTGGTGAATTTTTACACATCTTTTTTGATCACTTCCTATGTTTTAATGCATAGAATGTCTGTATAACTTAACTTCACTTCCACCTCACTTCCATAATTAAGTAATACAAGAAAAAAATTATTTGGAACATGAAAAAATCTAGGAGAATAAAAGTCTGGAGGACACATTAAGCATACTTAAATTAATCAGAAATAAATGTAATATAAAGCGGTTTGTTATACACAATAGACTCATCAAAAGTACAAGATTGAATTGAAAGATTTATTGCTGGTTTTCACATCCACTGGACACAAATAACCATAATTATCCTTCATAATCACTCAGGATAACACACCCGTGGATAAGGTCAATGATAATTTCGATGAATTATTCATCAATTCGGAATTGATCCTATCAAAATCAGAGCGAGGATTATTACACACTTTCAATATTATATTAATTACCAACTGCATAACAAATTACTTACTACATCCCAATTAACGACTATCAAATTACTAATCAAGTCATTAATTATTATATTACCATATATATAATACGAAAATCCTTTTCTACTGATTTGAGGTCGGTTGTGATTAAGAACATTAAAGGATAACGAACTCTATCCTTAACATTATAAAATAAAAACGATTTCTTTTTGGTTGCAGTTCCTGAATACGAAGTGGTGCATATAGACCACGTGAAAAGGAGCAAGAGGAGCATAGATAACGCGCAGGATAACGTGATAGGTCGCGAAAAGGTACCGAAACCGGAAAAGGACAATCGCGAGTTCGTGAAGTCGAACGGTAGTGATAGGACTAATTTGAAAGTGAGTGCGTTCGGAAATGACTTTCATCTGAAGTTAGTGCCAAATCAGGGATTGTTCCAGAGAGGCTTGAAGGTGTGGACCGTCCAACCCAATACTACCTCACAGCATGGCGTGGAATATATAGAACTACCACAGGTAGGTTCCAGTTTTTAAGATTTTTATGTTGATTGTTCATCATTGTCGATCGTTTCCTCATAGGAATACGGAATATCTGCTGTTAACTCAGCAACAGATCACTGTCAACATAACCTCTCAAACACTAGTCTACCTATACTAATTACGAACTTTCAAGTGTAGGGCGCGTTCAACGGAATCGTCTATTTTGGCCGACATTTGCGATCGAGTAGCTGCAAAATTGGGCTTTTCGATATTACTTTTGACGCTCGAATTGAAAAAAGGACACGATTCCGCGTGGACTGCGCGATATTTTGTAAATTAAATGTGTCAATTTTGAAAAAAAGTCACGTTTTTGCACCTCTTCGGGTGAAGGCGAACCTCGAGAAAATGTCACGTGACGTCTAGAAATTCCGACAAGCGGATCGATGAACGTCAAAAATTTACATTTTTTATCCGTTCCTGCCGACCTTATAAAAGCCGCTCGCTCTCATGTCTTACGATAAGATCCCTCTAAATACCCTTCGCAAAGAGTTTTGAGCAAAAAAACGGCCTTAAAAACAATTTTCGATCCAAAAAATCGATTTTTGTCGACCCGTGTTTTGCTGCTATTACCACAGTAATGTCAAACCCGAAACGCCCCCTGCCGGACATTCGTAACAACAGTAACAGATAGCAGATAACCTAAAATGTATCCTAAAATGTCCATATTGCGAATGTGGACAGGGTGGGAAGCCTTAACCACATATTTCTAGAATGTCCAATAACTAAAATCGAAAATTTTGACATGTACACAGAGCTAGTGCAATACTAAAGAACCATTACAATATCATACTTTACAACGCACCGGAACGAATAAGCCGTTTAAGCACCGTTTATGTCGCCATTTACCATTGCTAAGAACAAGATTATTATTTATTGTATCGGCCGGACGTAAAATCGGCCGATAATTGAATCGTATTTTTTAATTTACGGTCACACCACACGGCGGCGCTGCGTTCCGATAGGTCTCGATATCGCGGGCGATTTGTAATTTATTGCGCAATTTTGCGAGGATAACGGTCCCGTATGCGATACAGGTTTTAATAAATACGGTATTTATGCATTTACTGCTCTATTAATGCATACATATATCGAGGCTGAATTGAGTTCTAGTGCGAGTAAATTGCATGTTTCTTGTTTGATGTATTGTAGAATAGACAAGCTGTTGGAATTCGTTATGTAATGTTTGACCGATTTTGCCTTTTGTATGTTCTTTTTGTGTTGTTGTTGTTCTGTTGGCCGTTTGAGAATTTGCATAATTGCAGTGAATTGCTTTCTAATGAGAGCTTATTTATTCGCTATCAAAAGTAATAAACCTGTGATATTTCGAAATATGAAAAAAAACTCTTTCTTGACTTGTCAACTTTATGTAATTAGTTACCAACCTGTGTAATGCTCTCCATCACATTTCAACGAAAGTTCTTATTCTTGACAAATTTATCATTCATCGGTGGAATAAGTCAGCATCGGTAAAGACGTGTCTCCAAAAGAGGTATCCAAAATTCCAACGTTTCTTTCAAATGCCCCATAATATGCTGTATGAATTAATGTTAAAAGTTTGTAAAAAAAGTGTGACGATCATTAAGAATTTACATGCGCTGAAAAAACAAACTTTATCAACTAGCAGGACCACCTAGAGGTTCCTTTCTCGACGAAGCAATGACTCTCACTTTTCATGGTATAATTGAAGAAACAATTTGCAAGTAATTGGCGAAAAAATCTCACTAAAAACCTACACAACCAAAAAAAAATAATTAAAATCTAAAAAAAACTCAAACGAATTCAAACAACCTTGACCGTGGATGTTCTGTAAAATCCAGGCCGTGCTCCAAGCTAATACAGTCTGCGGCTCCGAAATTATTTACTAGTCGTTACGATCCACGATTCAAACGAGTTAGTCCACAAAAATGCAAATAATTTCATAACATGTCGCGTCAGAAAGTTGTTAAATATAAGACGCGTGTGGGGCGAGTGGCTCTAGCTGTAGAGTGCTGCTCTCCTGCTAGGAAGTCTTGGGTTCAAATTCAGGCGTCATCTGAAGATCCTCGTCCCATCGCCTTTCGCAAGAGGCGTAAAACCGTGGGTGCCGGCAACCAGTTGAACACCTCTGGTTGTCGTTATCAAACAGTGTGGATTAATGGGTAAGCGCAAAGGGCCAAGACTGGCCTAGGTGCAGCGGAATAAACCGCACCCATAACTATTACATACAAGACGCGTGTCAGTAAGAAAGACATCAGGCACGGGGGGTCCTCCTTACAGATTCTGTTGGGGCCCGCGTGCCACAAAGAAGTAGGTCTTCGCGTTATGCTAATCGAGTACGACACGCCATTGTCTGTCTTATTGTTTTGGATTTTGCAATAGTCGCGGGCAGGCCGCAGCCACTGCAAACTAATATTCGTAGAAATGGCTGACTGTATGCTAATCTCGCTAAATGGATTACACGGTCCGATTTTTGATGCATTAAGGCGTAACGTTGTGGGGCGAGTGGCTCTAGCGGTAGAGTGCTGCTCTCCTGCTAGGAAGTCTTGGGTTCAAATCCAGGCATCAGCTGAAGATCCTCGTCCCACCGCCTTTCGCAAGAGGCGTAAACCCGTAGGTGCCGGCAACCAGTTGAACACCTCTGGTTGTCGTTATCAAACAGTATGTAAAAATGGGTAAGCACAAAGGGCCAAGAATTGGCCTAGGTGCAGCGGAATAAACCGCACCCAAAACAACTACAAGGCGTAACGTTGTTTATAAGATTTACTAGACTTAAGACTCTTCAGTTGGCATTGTTAGAATTCACCAGTTAAATTAATGTTATGGGCAGTGTCTTAGACCCTACGTTTTCACAAGTAATCCTTCATTTTGGTTCATACTTTTGCTAATTTAAGTTAAACTTCAAACATTATTGTTTTGGTTTATGCTACAACGTTGTTCAGATTGTACAAAATTGCCTAAAACTGTCCATATTTACCTACAACTCTCCAAAATCGTCCAAAATTGTCCAAACTTACCAACCGTTCACGCAAGAAAAAAATATTCTTGTCCCATAAAACGACATGTCCCAATAATGCTAATACAGCTTATTTAGCATTATGATCAATAAAGTGATGTAATCTAAACAGTTAACAGTCTCTAGTAAACGACCATCTTCCACTTTTAGCGACGGTGGAACATTCAACGAGCTGAATTGCCCCTGCGAGCCAAGATTAGCAAGTTTAATAGCGCTGAAAGTACACACAAGTATGTACAATTCATGTGACATAATACGGTTGTAGGAGATGCTCTGAAAACGCGACAGTTTAACGTGGTTTGAGTTGTGTTTTAACGGTATTCAAGTCGTTCTTTGCGAACGTTTGAATTGCTTTGGGGCACTAACGTTGAAATTGCGCTGTGTGTGGCAGCTTGGGATTCGAACTTTCACCGTCCGTTGCAAACGCTAGCTGCTGCGACTGCATTTCTTCGATTAACATAATTATATAAATTAGAAAGAGTTAGGTAACCTGCGCGGGAGAAATTCTCTGTGGCCGTTTACCTATCTTTGGATTGCTCCAGGCAGGGTTTATACGGTTGGATTTGTGATGATTTATAGTGTGTAATCAGTGGTCTCACGGATAAATGCTGAATGTGAATGTGATTGAAAAAAAGGGAGATTTTTTGTTCAAAATTAACCAAAGTTGTCTAAATGGTCCAAAATGGTCCATAACTGTTCAAAATTTTCTAGTATTATGGATTTTTTTTTCAATATCTAACAGTAATAGAGATATAAACTCAAAACCGTTGTTGTACAGTGCCAATTACTGTCCAAAGAATCAACATGTAATTTTAAGTTTTATAAGACGTCAAATTGGCGCATGAGTTGGTTGGGCCACGAGGAGCGCCAGCGACGAGTGCCCCAAATGAACGAATGCGCCAATATGTCTTATAAAACGAGTGTAATATACTATTTTTCTACTTTGCGTCATTAATTTTATAAAAATTTAGAAGTATATTAGGTAAAATTCCAATCTAGAGTATTTATGGGTGCAACCGTTGGTAACACTGTCATCTGTCACTTAAATTCAAATATCTGTGAAAAAGTAATTATTGATAATTATTATATACCATCATATACTAGTAGTACGAAAACTAGGATGCAACACACATGTTTAAATATGTATAAAAATATACATACTTCGCAGTTTGTGCGATTCTAAAAAATCAGTTTGTGCTTACTTTTGTGGTTATGTGTATTTTCGTTTGACATGCATTTGATATCAATATCACCAATCTTAGAAAAAAGTTACTAAAAACGGTGTTACAATTTGCTAATTGTAACACCGAAAACAGTGCTACAATGTGTGCATTGTGAATGCAAAGTAGAAAAAAATATTTATGAATTACGATTTTCTAATAAATGGGCATTAGATCAAAAAATCTATACAACCGACACTGTAATCAAGACGAGTTCCGCATATGTAGGTAGGTGTTGAAGCTTTGCGTATATGCGCTCTACAGTCCAAAAATATAACTTATAAAAGAGACGTTGAGACATTACTTGCCAGATTAGAGACAGTGACAATGTCATTAAATGGGATACATACCTTTGATTGTGGTCATTTCAGAGGGATATTACGAGATTATTTACATTTAGATTCGACCTCCCATGCAGTTTTCGTATATATTTCATGATGATACTACCAGCCAGCTTAACTTTACCCACAAAAAATGTCCAGAAATATCCAACATTGTCAAAATTATCCAGAATTGTCCAAAATTATCCAAATTTTTCTGTTAAACTGTATTAAATGTAATCAAATGGAATGTTATTTATATCGCATCAAATTCATCAATGGCATTTGAAATTATCGAACGGAAATTACCCAATTGTACAACTACACGGTAGTAGCCAGATAATTGATCGAAATAATTAACTACATTTCCTACATATCCATTCATTCATGATTCTCATCTCATCTAAATATATAATTACGGCTAATGATCAAGCCATTCACTGGATACTGAGCAAATACAATCAACCAAATTTGCTGACGTATAATTTTTCAACGTCTTCGCTATAGAAAGAAATACAGTCTTCAATTACACGGTAAACGATTACAATTTATCAAGTAACACAAGTGAAGAAACGAGCGAACCGTCGCGGATCGCTTTGTACAAGTGACAAGTGCGGTGTCATTCGATATTGCAATTGCGAATGGGCGTAATTGAAAATGATGTTTTTCTACTTTGCATTCACAATCCACACATTGTAACACTGTTTTCGGTGTTACAATTAGCAAATTGTAACACCGTTTTTAGTAACTTTTTTCTAAGATTGGTGACACTGATATCAAATGCATGTCAAACGAAAATACACATAACCACAAAAGTAAGCACAAACTGATTTTTTAGAATCGCACAAACTGCGAAGTATGTATATTTTTATACATATTTAAACATGCGTGTTGCATCCTAGGTTTCGTACTACTAGTATATGATGGTATATAATAATTATCAATAATTACTTTTTCACAGATATTTGAATTTAAGTGACAGATGACAGTGTTACCAACGGTTGCACCCATAAATACTCTACATTGGAATTTTACCTAATATACTTCTAAATTTTTATAAAATTAATGACGCAAAGTAGAAAAAATTGTATATTACACTCGTTTTATAAGACATATTGGCGCATTCGTTCAATTTGACGTCTTATAAAACTTGTATAATAATATACTATTTTCTACTTTGCATTCACAATGCACACATTGTAACACTGTTTTCGGTGTTACAATTAGCAAATTGTAACACCGTTTTTAGTAACTTTTTTCTAAGATTGGTGACATTGATATCAAATGCATGTCAAACGAAAATACACATAACCACAAAAGTAAGCACAAACTGATTTTTTAGAATCGCACAAACTGCGAAGTATGTATATTTTTATACATATTTAAACATGCGTGTTGCATCCTAGGTTTCGTACTACTAGTATATGATGGTATATAATAATTATCAATAATTACTTTTTCACAGATATTTGAATTTAAGTGACAGATGACAGTGTTACCAACGGTGGCACCCATAAATACTCTAGATTGGAATTTTACCTAATATACTTCTAAATTTTTATAAAATTAATGACGCAAAGTAGAAAAAATAGTATATTACACTCGTCGCTGGCGCTCCTCGTGTCCCAAACAACTCATGCGCCAATTTGACGTCTTATAAAACTTGTATAATAATATACTATTACGTCGTGTCACAGGGAATGCATTTTTTTTGATTAGTGGTAATTTGTATATCTTAGAGACGTGTTTCCTAACAATTCGTCGTTAAGTTAAGTCCTTAGTTTGTTGGTAAATAACTAATATCTAATCAAAAAGTAAAAGAATATTTCTGGAAAATTATTTCAAGTCACTAGTCACAGTGTTTAGATTTTACAACGCCTGCAAGGGTTGAGCCCATTAGAAGCAGTTTAATGGCGTTTAAATCGGTATTCCGAACACGTTTTTGCGTTACTGGTTACGATTTGTTTGTATCGTTCTACATCAAAAGCATTCCCGTCAAATAATAGTGAGACGTGTACATGAATGAATGAATGAATGGACGAGTGCTCCTTAATACATTACATATATTTTTTTTCTAATTGATCGGAACAATACTGTCCTTTCATTCTTGGTTGCGTAACAATTGTTTTAACGTAACGGTTTGTATGTATGCACAAATTTAATTTACGGAAATATAAACTTTCTGATTAAGGTAGGTAATTATCGTCGTGAGTGATCGTAATGAATAAATCGGGTAACAGTGGGAAAGATATTGGAAGAGGATGTGTTGAAATGCTGCTCTGTGTTATATATAAATCGTGAATTGAAATTGAGGTTTACGGGATATTGTCTAGCGAAAAGTAAAAGTTAAAACAGCAGTCTGCTCGTTTAGTAGACCGTTGAATTTATTTGAGTTCTAGTTCTTGGTTAGCTGTTGCATCAAAATCGAAAGTTAAAACAATGTTTCGGATCCAATTACTACACAGAGGGAAAAATTTATTCGATACAACACGAATATCTTTGAGTGAAGAATATCACTTGTTTCTATACTCGCAGAAGGATCATTTGGTTGGCAAAAGTAAAATATAAAATTCTCAGAGTAAGAATATGATTTTCTTGATGTTCCAAGTATTACGTTTTCTTGTTTTAAGTATGAAGGAACTGCTTGAAAGGAATTACGTCTGTTTTAAGTGATACGTACGTATACTTCTGGGTAAAGAAACTATTTGGTCATTGAAGAATGTATATTTTTCACCCAACAAAATATTGGTGTTGTTCTAAAACGAACCTCTTACTCTTTTTATATGTAGAAGAATAACATTTTCTTCGTCAGAGCAAAATATACTACACATAAACATACTAAACTGTTAAACCGGAAGAATAACTAGCCGTTGAAATAACTATATCATATAGTAAAATTCTTATTACAATAAAATATTATTTGAATAGCAAAAATATCCTCTTCGTGCAACACTATATACGCAAGAACAATTTTTCTTGATGTCCAAGAATAGAGTTCTCTCTGTGTAGGCATTTCACTACAATCCTGGTTTTCCTCATAATCGTTGTAAGTCACCCATGAAATAAAACACTTATGCATAGATGTAAACAAACAATATACGAACACTCAATATCATCAAACCTATATAGCGGAAATATGCGGCAAAAGACGCGAGAAACTGTTAGCGCCATCTGTAAAGTAATTGCACAACTTTCTATGTACCTCTCAGAGTAAGAATCTTGGGTCAAGAAACTGTTTTTTCGTTGAAGCATATATATTTTTCGCTGAACGAAATGTTTTTGCTGTTGCAAGACGAACGTCTACTTTTTTATACAAGAATAACTTTTTCTTCGTCAGAAAAAAATATACTTGACATAAATATACTAAATTCTTAAATCGTAAGAATAACTTATGATATCCAAGAATAGAGTTCACTCTGTGTACCTATCAAAAACTGTATATCTTTGATACATTGGGCAAGGATGATAAAATTCTTAGACAATTTTGTTATCTAACATGCACCTTGTCAGTATTAATATCAGTACTAATAATTCACTTAATCACTCATTTTAATTAGTAAACCTGCTAATGGGCTACATCCAAATTTGTCGTGACCACGTAGGCACACAAAAACACGGTAAATTGCTGAAAGGTAGAGAACTAATTAAAAGAAATGACTTCAGTATTGGCTGAGTTATTTTTTTTTGTATGAACAAACTTCTATATATATATGGATAATTCTTCGGCGAATACACTTCTTCACCGACGACCAATGGTCACGACAAGCAACAAAGCGATGTTTGATAATATTTCAAGTATTTTATGTGGAAATTATATGCATGTTAAAGAGAAACTTTGACCTTTCATGTCGTAAAGAATTGCAGGTGGTACTTTTATGGCGTACCAGCTTATACAATGATGGATTTTGTTTTATTTCTTTGCTTGGTCCCCAATTCAACTTGCTGATTGCCTCGTTGACACATTTAAGGGTCTAATCCTTCTACAATTTTCCTGAAATCTATTTTATTAGCTAAGATAAAAAAATATTTAAATATTCATCATCTAAAGTATTGTAATACATTGTAAAGCCTTTTAACAGCCTGCACTTAACAAACTGCTAATTAAAATTTTACTTAACACTATCTTATATCTGGGAGGGATTTAGTATTATGTTTACCGGACTGTAGGACACGTGATTGATTTATTTATCCGATTTGCAAATTACCACGGCGTTCGGATTGTTAAATTGTCGTAATTGGTTACAAGATAAAGATAATTTTATTCGTAATTGTGGAGATTTGTCTTGTCCCGCGTCATGATGACTATTAGCAGCGTAAGATTAATTAATTGCAAATTGTATTTTAAGGTTATGATGATCTCAGCTATGGCGAAGACATTGAACTAGAAATTAAGTACAATTAAATATACATGATGACATGAGATTTAGAGATACATCGATACTTAAAAAAAAAACTGAGAAAACTGCAAAAAAATCAGTTGACACATTATAGAAATTCAAAGAATATACGAAACTGCATATTGCAGCTATCCCGTGACATTCCTTACAGATCGCGTGCTTTCGTCTGGTTTCCTGTGCTGACAAGGAAGTTACGTGCTCATTGTGGTTCATTTAACCACTTAATTATTTGTTACCTTTTTGTGAAGATAACTTCCACAACACGGGTCATTTTCATGCATTGTGTACAGCACTACTTTTACTTTTACAGCACTACTATTTCCTTCCTAACATAAAAAGAAGTTGCATTATGGTACTTTTATGCATATGCCTTAATATGGTATGTACATTACAAAAATTTTAAAAAATAATTAATTAATAATTTCTCGTTTTGGTACAACCTTGGGACATGTAGCAATCGACTGCAGTTGTGTCATAAAACAAGCTTATTTCTTCCTTTGGTAAATCATCGATGAATGACAAAATATTATAAGTATCCATGTCTAATTCGATAATGGCACATCAAAAGTCTGTAATTATTTAATTGTGAAACAACATCTCTGTGTAGGCAATTTACAGTTGAATGAGAATAGCTTAATTATGCAATCGGGTGCAGTTGAGCGAAGAGCATACTAAGGAAAACTGGGCAAAGTGAAGAAATCCATTAATTACAGTTATCTGTATTACTTACTTGGAATAATAAGCCAGTATAACCAATAAGCAGCTCGGGGCTAGAATATGAGATGAGCTGAAAACTCACTTATATGTGAGAAATTGGAACTTAATAATAATATGGAGTTATGAAATTTTCTGTGAACTGAAGATTATTACTTTGGCTCCGTTTAAAAAGTAAAAGTTTGGTATATCGGACAATTTTGGTTAAGTGGTCCGTTAAGTGTGGCATCGAGGTTGTATAATCGACAATTTAGTTTGGTCTAGTTTTTACGATTTTTGCGAATTTCTTAGTTTCATAACGAAATATATGAGTACTTACATTTAACTATTGTAGTAGTAGGATGGTGGGTTCTTGGAATGTGATTAGTGCATGACAAAATAATGTTCTAAAACATTTAAAGTCAAACACCACGACCCCCCAAACACAAGCCACCACTATTATTGCTCTTACACTCGCTCTGCACGTGAGTTCTTGCAATGGGACCAGTGCAGCATTTTAGCAGGCAAAACTAATTAAACTACTCATATTGATATTTAACTCAAAGGAAAACACTTCTCAACAAAATAACAAATTTATTAAATTAAAAAAACATAAAAATGAATGAATAAAAAATATAAAAGAGACACTTAATTCATCCTTAAAATTACCATCTAGAGGAGCTGTTAGATTGTCGTAAAAATACAAAGAAGTGAAAACACAAAGGAGGAAATAATAATTAGCTTACCATTTACAAAACACAAAACACTACACTAAGTTACATTATAAAAATAAATGAAAAAAGACTACATCTTAAGTAGAATGCCGAATGTCGGCTGTTAATCTCGACTGTTCTCTACAGAATGTTTTTCTCTTCATCTTTGTGTCTTGAACTTATACCTCTCATGTATAAACTATCTCGGTCCACGATACCATAATTTATAATTAAGCAAATAACACACACACACACAATATCAAGACACAAAGCACTTAACGAAAGGGCCCTACTGATTTGGTCCATAAAAAAGAAAGATTTACGAGTCTTCTAAGTTGAAAATATAACAAATCATACCCATGCGTGTGAAAAGGTCAGACAGTATCACCATTCACATATCCGGCATCACATACAATTTATCTCAAATTACAATGAACAAAATATGGATGCAGCTGAAATCCCCAATTATTACACTATCTTCATGATTTAATAATTAATATTATAAATCAAATATTTAAGAAAATATCAAAGAAATATTATGTATAATATTCACAAAACTATGTCCAGGAAAGTCTGCACATTTCTCAGAAAATTTTATTGTTTATAAAAGTTGGTGGTAGGTCTGAAATCAAGAATACTATCATAAGATCTTAAAAATATCGCACCATGCACCGGGTGTTTAAAAAAATGTGATAAAATAAATTTTTCTGAGAAATGGGTAATAAAAAATTTTTCTATATGGTGCGGACTTTCCTGGACTCACTGCATAGGTACAAAAATTGATCAAAATATGCGTTTGCAACAATTTTTGGGTTGGGTTGGGTTGCCCTATTAATAACCAAATCAGCAAAACAGATTTCCGTTTTGTATTAGTAGAAATAACGCATTATTATTTTTTATTTATATCATATATTAGCACTAAAATCATTTCCTAATTAATGAAATTACCGGGTCATATATTTTCATCGTATTTTGTTAGTTTTTGAGATTTGTGCACAGTTTTGATTTGAACCCATTTATTTTATCCGTTCTATCAACGGTATAAATAAATATTTACAGCAACATAAATACGCACAGGTACTAACGAAAAAGTCCATTAGCGTTTTATAGTTATTCGTATAAAATTAATTATCGTTAAAACCGCACTACAACTAACATTCTAGCGCAAGAACGTACACTTTTTTTTATAAGTAAATGTCGCGTTTATCTCGCTTAACGGTTCTCTCTGTTTACGTAATCGTGTTAATTTCCAGAAATACCAATCAATTTTACGATATTGCCCAGTTGGATATATATACTGAATGGTCAGACAGAAGGTTCATTGTTATTCTTCGAGTGTATTGCCACCCTTTCGCTTTCTAGACCATACGACAACGTTGACTTGTTAAAAATGTTAAACAGAAGGAGAAAATATGCGACAAAATAGACAATGAAGCGGATGAATTAAGTAATAGACCGTTCTTATTATGGTAAAACATAAATTTGTCACTCGGCTGTAAGAAAGATTGTGTGTACAGATTGCAGATATTACGTCGGTTGTAAAAATTCAATAACACTTTCTAATTGAGTAGGAAGAACGGTGTACGTTGATGTTATTGCAGCTAGGAAGTTTGTTTTTTGAGCTATAAATTTTGTTCTATATCTGTACGACAGTGTGATACATATAGTTTTACTGTTTTATGATTAGGTGAGATGATGTGGAAAGGCATGTATGAACTGTTTTCTTGCTGATTGTGATCTGTTGGTCGTATTAGTATAGAAAATGGAAATCTACGTCAACGTATTAAACATAAACTGCAAGTTTTTCGAATAAAGTATGTATTATACCACTGGATTTTAATATTGGCCTTACTATAGTGTAATTGTAATAATTGGGGATTTCAGCTGCATCCATATTTTGTTCATTGTAATTTGAGATAAATTGTATGTGATGCCGGATATGTGAATGGTGATACTGTCTGACCTTTTCACACGCATGGGTATGATTTGTTATATTTTCAACTTAGAAGACTCGTAAATCTTTCTTTTTTATGGCCCAAATCAGTAGGGCCCTTTCGTTAAGTGCTTTGTGTCTTGATATTTTGTGTCTGTGTGTTATTTGCTTAATTATAAATTATGGTATCGTGGACCGAGATAGTTTATACATGAGAGGTATAAGTTCAAGACACAAAGATGAAGAGAAAAACATTCTGTAGGGAACAGTCGAGATTAACAGCCGACATTCGGCATTCTACTTAAGATGTAGTCTTTTTTCATTTATTTTTATAATGTAACTTAGTGTAGTGTTTTGTGTTCTGTAAATGGTAAGCTAATTATTATTTCCTCCTTTGTGTTTTCACTTCTTTGTATTTTTACGAGAATCTAACAGCTCCTCTAGATGGTAATTTTAAGGATGAATTAAGTGTCTCTTTTATATTTTTTATTCATTCATTTTTATGTTTTTTTAATTTAATAAATTTGTTATTTTGTTGAGAAGTGTTTTCCTTTGAGTTAAACATCAATATGAGTAGTTTAATTAGTTTTGCCTGCTAAAATGCTGCACTGGTCCCATTGCAAGAACTCACGTGCAGAGCGAGTGTAAGAGCAATAATAGTGGTGGCTTGTGTTTGGGGGGTCGTGGTGTTTGACTTTAAATGTTTTAGAACATTTTTTTGTCATGCACTAATCACATTCCAAGAACCCACCATCCTACTATTACATAATCGTTTGGTTACGTAGACATCGAGCCTCTATAGTCTATATTATACAGTGTGGTCAAGAAAGTCTGCACCATATGGGTAAATCTTTTATTATCCATTTCTCAGAAAATTTTGTTCTTTATGAAAGTTGGCGGTAGGTCTGAAATCAAGACTACCATCATAAGATCGTAGAAATATCGCACCATATATCGGCTGTTTAAAAAAATGTGATTCGCGCGTGGAATATTAATATTATCGAAATTTTTTATTTGGAAATGTTGCCTAAAATTAATAATTAGGCTCAGATTTTAAGTTATAGCCACCTATGACAGAAAAAAATCGCTTTTTTTGTAAATTTTTACTATTTGAGAACAGCTTTGTAGCTGCTAGTGATTTAAAAGGATTTTCTTTAAACGGTTTCTTAGATATTTGTATAGTGCGTACTTTTTTCTTTTCTCATTAGTAATATTGATTTTGATAATTTTATGCTCCAACGATTTTATTTCTTACATATATTTACACTCTCTATATAATTAATATTAATAAAGGCCGTCCAACCAAATGTACACTATTTAATAGATATATTACTTTCTTTTCCTTGAATTAATTATTCCAAATTAATACAAAAAAAAACTCAAATAAAGATTACGCGTGGGAATATTTAAGCACCGACATTACATTACATAAGAGATCACTTCCAAACCCTAAGTAGGTGTATATCAATAAAAAACCAAACATTTTTGTTAACAAACGACATCCGCCTACGCTTTCAAATTTCACACGATACAATACAAATTACAGAAGCAGTCTCATCCATTCTCCTAAACAATTTTACAATACCACCTTTTACTATACATTTTATAGCCATATCACGTACGAAACTCATCCAAAACACATCTTTACGACATAGAAACAATTATAAAGATGGGCTGCAGCATGCTTATTTAGCAATACCGCTCTCTAACATAAGTGCATCATGAAAATTAAAACGGTTATTTATCTCCACTCGTGTTTATAGCGTTATGTAACAGATGAGTTGTTTTAGATTATGTAACGCATCACATATATGAGCTTTATATGTCACGCAAGTTCAACATTTTTCTATATACGGACGAACCTAGGTTGGTCGAAATATCATCACGATTTTCCCAGGTAATTGCATTTTTTCTATTTTGTTGTTTTTCTTGTGGATGTTGATTGCATAATATGATGAATGAATGAATGTGGTGTGGTGGTCTTTAATAAAATTACCTAGTTTATTGAGTGTTTATTGACTGCAGAAGATATGCTTAAGGTCAAGGGTATGATGCCGGTCGAAAAAAACGCTTTCGATTGTAGAAGATCATGGGATTTTCTTCTTTTATAATATGATTCTTATTGCGTACTTGTAAGATTATTTATTTAATGTGAATGCCCGTTTATTCTTGGACTAACATATGAACCACACTTTACAGGTTCTTTTGTATTGGTTCTTGGGATATTCCAATGTCAAGTTATTGGTTTCGTGATAGTTTCTGTTAACTGTTAACATAACATTCTATTTGGTGTTCCTCCTTATTCTGTGCGTACGTTCTTATTATACAGCCATTTCCAGGAAGATTAGAAAACTAACATATCTCTCCGATCGATGCTGTGATCAAAACAGGCATCTCTTCTGTCAAAAATCAAAGTAAAGTTTGGCCAAACACGTTTACTCTTGTGCATGAATGTAGTGTTACATATAGTTCACACAAATATTAGAGTTTCTGTACAAATATCTCAAGATTAAATGACCATTTTGTATGATTTCGATAATGACCCAAACCTCATTTATTATGTAATATTATTTATTTTCTTCTACACTTGAACATTAACTACCTTGATTTTGTGATTTGTCTAGGGTAGAATAGTTCTACTAATAAAACATGGGTATAACATGTCCGTGATTAATTATATAGTTGTTTTCATCAAATGCTATTCTTTGTCCACCACTTCTGTGTCATTTCGGTAATGCTAAGCTTGGCATTTGGTTACCTATGCATACGGTGACCATTTGGAATGGTTTTTGGCAGTACAGTACTGTTTTTAAGACGCTGTACTGCTTTTTTCCCTTTAAGCATAAATGTACTGGTTTTTATTTTTTTGTACTGTTTTGTACTGTTTTTTAATGTGTACATTGAGTTTGAGAATATGTAAGTATAAAATACGACCTATAGCGCCATTAATTTTCCCTACCCCCACCAATTTTGAATAGTGTGATCGCCTATATTATACCACCAACTTGCTAAGCTGCCATTGGTTAAATGACCGAGTGACGTGATTTGTAAAGTTTTCTGATTTCTGATTTTTTATTATATTTATTTTAGCCATTTCAAAAAAGCAAAAAAGTGTATTTAATTCAGATCTACCATAAGAGTTTACAAAGTATTCATGTAAAAGTTTTAGAAACTAAGCAACTGCAAGGGGAATTTTTTGATATAATTTCAAACTACATTAAAGATACTATGAGCTGTTAATATAAAAGATAAAGTGGTTGCCCTTTGTACTGATAATACAAACTGTAACATTGGTGGTGCAGCTAAACGTGGTAAGAATAATGTTTTCGTAAAAATGGAATGCAATAAAAACAAATTAATTTGTATAAATTGTGCCGCCCATATTTTAAATAATTGTATTCAAACAGCAGCAGAATGTCTTCCCATTGATGTAGAAAATTTAGTCGTTAAAATTTATTCTTTTTTTTAGATATATACACTGTGCGTAGTGAAAATTTCAAGGAAATATGTGACAACGTTGATTTAGAGTACCATAAGTTGTTGGGATAAAGTAAGACCAGATGGTTAACACTTAAGCCAGCATTAGAAAAGATCTTAAAGCTATTTAAACCTTTAAAGGAATATTTCTTAAACCAAAAGAAATGCTGTATAATTTTGAAACAATTTTTTAATGATCAATGCTCAGAAGTTTGGCTTTTTTGTACAGTCAAGTTGCTACTTTTCATTATAATATTTCTCTTATTGAATCCCAAGAAATATCCATGCTAGAAGTATCTTTGGTTATTAAAAATCTAAAATGTAAATTAATGACACGAAATGATGAGGTATTTTTACCTTTAAATGTAAAAAAATATGTATTAGTGAAATGGATATTGGGCAGATTAACATGTCTGAATTTAAATCTGCAGTCGCTAATTTTTATAAGACATGCATTGGTTATATAAACCAGTGGAATACTGCATTTGAAGAAATTGCGATATAGGATTGATATTGATATAGAAAAACCGTGCCCTTTTGTCCTGTTTTTTTTTTGTCAGAAAATAATGGTCATCGTACCTATACACCACAATCTTTGATGCGTCAATGTAGGGTGCAGTAGTTAGCATCATCGACGGTACACCAATGTTTGCTTAGTAAATTCTTGAATTTGTATGTATTTGGACATCAGTTTCGTAGTTAATATTACACTTTGAGACCTATGTTTAATACGCATCATATCGGTAATGCCATATTTGATTAGCGCTTGTTGAATGAAGAAAAACATATGTAGTGATAAAACATGCCATATAAACTTGAATACAGCCTCACTTTTATTCTCAAGTATTATCATATGAGAAGGTGACTTTTATATAGATTGTCATTTCGCTATTGGTCATTTCGGTAACGCTTCCACATTCGACACATGACGTTGTCATAACCAAAATTACTGATTTTAATTTTTTTATGCCTTTCCCTTAACTGTTTTTACAGTAGCTTAAAACTAGAAATGAAAAAAGTGAACAAAAATAGAACTGCGTACAGACAACTGTAAAATAGCTAGATTAAAGAAAATTTTGGAAGAAAATGTCTAAAGCTCATTTAGAGTAAAAACGGAGAAAATACCGAGAACGATATCATAAGAAAAAAGAACTGGGACTGATAAATAGTATAAAGGAGTGTGATGCAAGAGAAAAGCGTATTAGGAGGAAGAAGTGGAGAGTCGCAACAGCAGAAGAAAACATACAGAAGAAAGCAGACCTTAGAGGTAGAGACAAGAATCTTATTGGATCAAAATACACCACCATCATCAGACAATGAAGAAAGTCATATAAGTGTGGAACAATTAACGGGTAGTTCTAGAGGAATGCGTGGTAGCAATAAGGTGATCGAGCATGAGCATAACACTTGCGGGCAGCTGAATTTTTTTCTTATCATTAATAAATTGTTTCATTGACATTTTGTTTATTTCATTGTTGATATTAACATAGGCTATTTAATAAAACAAAAATTAAGTAGAATAATAAAATTTAATTGAAATTGGACGATACAAAAACTATCTTATAATTAATAAAAAGATATACGATCAATAAAATGTTAAATATGATAATTAAAATACAAATCGCACCAAAATTGTGTCCGGATTTAGGAGATAAAAATTTTCCACATTGTGCTTTTTTGAATGCGTATGTTGCAGTCTAGTAACTCTTGTATATGTTCACACCGTATACTTATGCCCTGATTATAGAGCATTAAAAATTACCCATAGCAAATAGAGGTTACGTTAGAATACTGTGTGTAATCGAAAACATTACAAAGGCGCTTATTAATATAATTGAAATGTTACGATTTTTGCAACCGTCCACACCATATAACTTTCTAGAACGTTGAGAAACACAAAATAACAGTTTCCGACTAAAATAATAAATAATTTATATGCCCATATATCACGAACAAATCGAACCACTTTTGTCTCATGTTTATTAATTGTGATTATGATACTGGACTTAAAAATTATGATATTAGACCAAAAGAACATAATTAATTAATTAATTAATATAAATTGGATATTTATTTGATCAAATATATCACAAGTTTTATACTAAATCGATGGACATTTGCCGGAGAACACACAATTATTGCCACCTTGAACTTTAGAATTTTGCTCTTAGCTTTCACTTAACAGATGTCCGTGGTTTTCCTTTATTATAAAAAAACATCCTTAATCTCTGGTAACAACCCAAATTTAATTTTCACAATCTTAATCGATCTTACTCGCCACAACAATGCATTAAAATTGCGTTTTTTTCTTTTCTCATAGACCGAGTAATTTGGTTACTTACAATTGCTATTCAACTTCGTCACTCGTTATCTTTTCAATCTAGATTCAGTGGCAATAGGAGCTGTCGACAGCACCATTTACATCTTACAAGCGCTACTGTCACTTTATGACTGCCAGATTACATGCCAAGTTGCACAGTTACGCCTGTTTCTAGCTTGATGTAATGTTGATGTCTTACAGGCAAAACGCGATTTTGCCACGACGACGACGATGGAAAGTGATCTCTACTGTTTTGTTGGAAGACATTTTTTAAAGACCCCAGAACTTAAGGTACCCTTCTTTTTAATATTTTATCATTCTTGGCTTATCTTTCAAATTTTGTGTCGTACATTTTCCACCATTATCAATTAAGGAGTTGAATTAAGTGTCTTAAGTTTTTATTTACATAACCAATAAACAAGGACGTTGTATTCTTGTTAATATACCTTACTTATTGAAGTATAAGAGTAGCTGACGCTTAATGTGGTAAAATACGTACTCATTTTGAAATTTTATATAAAAAAAAGAAAAGAAAATATTTGGTAATTAGTCAATAAACAAAACAAGGCTTATAACATTGACACATTATGTCCTGAATACCTCACACATCAATATCTATATATTCCCCTTCGACAACCATAATTGCATATGAAATTGCACCGGAGACAGTTACACAAGAACCGGCACCCGATCGGAATTTAAAATGAGCCGTTTATAATACCAACTAACACAATAATCATTCGCGAACTTCTGAAATGGCCGGGCTAGCCTACGGGTCGCATTTTTCACGGTACTCGCGGCAGCTAGCGGTGCAGCAATTGTTGTCAAACGTTTTCATAATACCTGCAATACAATGGAATTTCACATTGCGCAGGAGTGGCTGTTTCAGTTCGCTGATACAGAGGGCAGAGCTCCTCTGAAATCCATACCTAAGACTTATGCTTCACTCGACAACCAAGAATTCGTATACGAAACAAAGCTAGAGACACTAGGGAGTAGAGATGGGCTTATTAGTTCTTTTTAATGAACTAGTTCTTCCGGATTAGTTCACAAAAAGGAACTAGTTCAAAGAACTAGTTCTGAAGAACTACTTTGATCCTGAGACATACTACTTCGATAAACGTGTCTTTGTGTGTTATAGCACGTTTATATCTCGTTCCAAACGAAACTAGGATCTAGTTTGGACAGAATCGATGTCTGCCTTCCCACTTTGTCTTTTTCTTGAAGAATCGTTATTTTGTTTTGAAAATAAATAATTATTTATAATTATATTAATCGAAGAATCGTTGTCTTATTTTATTTAGGTATATTTCTTAAATATTTATTTAATAAGGCATAAAAGACATATTGCTGCACGTATTTTAGCCTTATTCATACTGCAATTTTAGGTGGAATTGGGGTATTATTTATAAATTATAGTATAACATATACTGGCAAAACTACTATTAACAGTGTAATCCATTATCCAATAGGAAAAAAACTATACTCTAATTATATTTTTGACATCCGCCGTTAAGTAAAGAAACAACTGGCGGTCAGGGTGCTATGTCGCTCGTTTGATGTCGCCACAACTCGTTCACTGAATGGGATATGTTTCACCAAAGCAGGACTTTCGAACTAGATTTCATGTCCCTACAAGTCGTTCACTGAATGAGATATGCATAGAGATATGTTTTAGCAAAGCAGGTCTTTTGCGAACTAGTTCTTTTTATTTTAAAGAACTAGTTCTTTTGTTCTAAGCCGGGAGCCATTCTCTCGGACTAGTTCGTTCACGAACTACCCACCTCTACTAGGGAGGTAGCTTGTTCCGTATACAAAAAATCTTCCACTGGTTGGAGCATGCTATCTATGGTTGCTTTTGAAATTGCCGATGCAATTTGCGGTGTATAATATAATATAATTCATTGGGTGCAATTGATCTGGTTTCAGACTTTGCAGCCCACGGTAGACTGAACGTTTACGGTTTGGTTTATTGTGCCACTGGTGCATTGCGAGCCTACGTATTCCACAGGTACAAAGCAACCTGAATTGTTATTTATTGCTGCACGGGTTATGCTGGACTTGTCTGTTATGGAGAGCTCATTGTATGGGATAATTATAAGAATTGTATGTGTGGAGGTTATTTTTATTTGGAAACAGGAACTGGATTTGATTTGTAATCTCATAAAGAACAGAATGTTGCTCTCCTGCTAGAAAGTCTGTGGTTCAAATCCGGACATCAGCTGAAGATCCTCGTCTCACCGCCTTTCGGAAGAGGCGTAAAGCCGGAGGTCCTGGCTTTGGGATGTTCAACTGGTTATCTTAGGTTGTCGTTAACAAACACAGAGAGAGAGAAAAAAAAATAATGAAACAAATTTGCTTCAAGTCAAAGAAAGATTGATGTTAAATAGTGGCAGACAAAGCTTTAGTTGCCGCAAAGAAATTATTTCTTTGGTAAAATTTATTAACTTTGAATCTATCGTATTTGCATGAACGTTAGTTAACTTAAATTCATTAACATAATATGTTCAAATGAAGTGACCATTTTGTTTCAAGAACTCTACTTTCTTTTTAAGTAAAAAAAAACTTCCTTTACTGTTTGACAATTTATTAGTTGACTTAATAAAACCCAATATTGATTTAAAAACTACCAAATTTTGATATACTATACTTTGTACTTTTAACTAAACCACAATATTTCTCAAAACGGTAAATCAAACTTTTTGGTCAGATTCCTGGGAAAGCTTCCTTCTGGTAGCAATAAACTAATACAGTAACTAATAATACAAAATATATCTCATTTATTGGTATAGGTCAATAAACTGAAACAGTAAGTATGGTATGATTTAATCGAGACATACCAAAGCACATTGCATCATAAAAACAAAACTTCCTCTTCGAAAACTATATAAGCAAATTGTAATTAAACAAAACTCATCGAACCATTAATTTCACGCATTACAACATCTCTAATTACCAGTAAACACAACTTCGATATACTAATTTTTAATTCTTTTCGTTTCAGAGCAACGAACACATCGGCGATATTTACCAAGATGAAGATAATCAAGCTGCAATTCTGTTGCGAAACGACGACAAAACTGGTGCTCTCATAGTGGTAAGTGCACACAAACAGACCACTTACATGTGTATTAACTCGATGTGTATTAACATACCTGCGTGCCTTATTCTAGTTCAAGTCACGAACTACAATTTTTCACTACACTTTAGAATCTCGTGCATTCTACTTTCCGGTAATTAATGTGTCTTATGATCTACGCTGGTTGGTAGGTTGATGGATGATGTTTCATGTGAATGTTTGATGGAATGTTTAGAATTGGTATATTGGAAATTGTTATATATACAAAATATTATAAAGTGTATGTACTAAGCGCCTTGAAAACCCAAAATTCATTTGATTTGTGTAACTCTCATCTGTTCTAATAAGTTTGGAACGCCCAGTGGAACAATTGACACTTCTTGTAATGATCAACAATGTCGTAAACGAAAAGGTGTATAATGAAGTAGATCACATATTTTTGTTGACCTAACATCACTTTTTAAACATCAAGTCATCAAAGTGTTATGAAAGGTCTAAGATCCATTTTATTTGAAGTCAAATATTTTTTTGAATTAGCCTTCTATGCATACGTTCTCATAACAGATTGTTCAAAAAATTACGAAGTTTTTTACGAAGGATCTGTACGTGTATGTCACTATGTTGAGGGTCTTATGAACGAGTTTGATATTCCCCCCACGATCCTTCTGAATGGAGGCTTTTTATCAGTTCATCAAAATACAGCTTGAAAGCAGTACGTGTATATTCTTTGAATTTATCTAATTTATTAACTGATTTTGTTGCAGTTTTTTAAAGTATCGCTAATAAATAAGCAGACAATAAATTGTTTGTATTGAACTTGATGTTAATTGCCACTAGACAAGAGGTAAATTTGAGATTCAGTCATCGCTGAAGCGTCAACAGATTTATTACTGTCAGTATTCAGGTATCCAACCCAAGGCTGCAAATTTCCATTTAGCACGAATGCGCCAAAGCAAAAATTTATATTTATTACTCCGTCGGCCTTCCAATGAGGGGTTAATCAAATCAAACAGTTTTTTCCGACAAAATACTCAATTATATTACCGATATTAACCTTCTTTCAACTTACGAAACGTTATAGTTCAGATCTTCAACATTTATTAATCCAATCCGTGCAAAATACATCAAATTCTACACCGACAGATTTCGTTATTATTTATTTTACGATAGTTTCAAGGTTTTGAACAATCCGTAGATCGATTTGCTATCGAAACTGGGCATTTAAGGTATTTATCTGGATCGTAAATCTGTTCAAATTAGAATTGAATCTGCGTCGGCGACTTCGTAAGGAATTAGGGTCAATAGTCTATTGTGTTGTGCGGATTAGAGAGACTAAACTGGGAAATAATAATAATTGGAGTGTAAGATTCAAGGATAGAGAGAAATTTCTCGCGGACTTGGTTAAGGTTTGATGTTTGTTTGTTGAGACAATACCTTTCAGATTTTTTGAGATGATAGATTGAGATGATCGTAATTTTGTAGGGTTATGCTTAGAAGTGGCTAGGAAAATGGTAAATAGATGCAGACTTTCTATGGTATACTTTCAGGGAATACACTGTATATTCAATACACAGTACCTCAGATCCCTATATTTTCTACCCTTCATCGGCCATCATAATTTTAACAAACGGTTAGCAAAAATCTTAAACTTCATTCCTTCAAATCTGACACAGAGAGAACTGTATTCTTGGATATCAAGCACAAATAGTATTTTATTCTAATAAGAATTTCAACAGTTTCTTGACCCAAGATTCTTGCACTGAGAGATACATAGAAAGTTGTGCAATTACAGATGGCGCTAACAGGTTCTCGTGTCTTTTACCACATATTTCCGCTATGTAAGTTTGACGATATGGAGTGTTCGTATATTGTTTGTTTACATCTTAGAAAACAAACTGTGTAGAAAACAAACTTCGTTTTGTTTTCTACACAGAGAGAACTCCATTCTTAGATATCAAGAAAAATTATTCTGGTGTATTGTTTGTTTACATCTATGCAAAAGTGTTTTATTTCATGAGTGACTTACAACGATTATGAAGAAAACCAGGATTCTAGTGGAATAGCCTACACAGAGAGAACTCTATTCTTGGATATCAAGAAAAATTGTTCTTGCGTATATTGTGTAGCATGAAGAGGATATTTTTGCTATCCAAATCATATTTTATTGTAATAAGAATTTCAGTATATGTTATAGTTATTTCAACGGTTAGTTGTTCTTCCGGTTTAAGAGTTTAGTATGTTTATGTGTAGTATATTTTGCTCTAACGAAGAAAATGTTATTCTTCTACATATAAAAAGAGTAAGACGTTCATTTTACAACAACAACAATAATTTGTTGAGTGAAAAATATACGTTCTTCAACGATCAAACAGTTTCTTCACCCGAAAGTATACGTACCTATCGCTTAAAATAGACGTAATTCCTTTCAAGCAGTTCCTTCATACTTAAAACAAGAAAACGTAATACTTGGAACATCAAGAAAATCATATTCTTACTCTGAGTATTTTGTATTTTACTTGAACCAACCAAATGATCTTTCTGCGGATATAGAAACAAGTGATATTCTTCACTCAAAGATATTCGTGTACCATCGTTTATACGACATTTTCAACATCCTAATCAACATTCCAGTGGCGTACACAGCTCTCCTCTTACGCTAATTAACACAGCAATCAACGCAACGAATCTGTATCGTCCAACGTTTATAATTACCGAGGAGGTTTGTATTGCAGCGCCGCGCCGCTTGGTACTTTTACACCATGTTTCACAACGAAAGAACGTGCTCCATTTCCACAGGTTACCACAATCAACAATTAACCGCACAACCAAACAACGAAGAGTGCAGATCTAACGTAAGGTCGACGCATTGCGTTACGTTTTGTGAACTGTCATGCATAGTAAAGCCGGAGGAACGCCAAAACACGCGTCGAATCTCGGTCAAGGTGACTGACTGCTGCCGAAGAACGATTACGATAAAGAGGGATTACAGGTGGATCGAGGTATTTCTTTATCGGGTGTTTTGGTTCTGGTGGGGATTATATAATGTAAATATTGCGAGAGATTGACGAAAATCGGTTGTTACGGATGTCGGATTGAGTTGGAAGTTTATTATTGCGCAAGTATTAGCATATTTAGCGTATCATCGCGTATTATGGTGGAATACCCAGGAACTGTTGAATGTATTACACTTGTGTTGGTGCTCGTTGTGTCTGTTCGCTTGAGGGCATACATTCAAGATGATCGATGGCTATGGTGGTATTATTATCATTGGGAATGTTTGCGTATGTGTGCAGTTTATTAGGTACTATTCATATTTACCTCATATCTGGTGTTGAGTACAGTTAACTAACTGTGTTCCCTATTGATTCTCTATTGATTAATTTGATTAATTTATCCTTCAGATACTGGTGTAGTTACATTCTAGACAAGAGGTTATTACTTATAAAGAAGAAGAAATCACATTCCAAAAGTATCATCGACTACATCGTTGGGACATTGAAGTGTTCAAACAATTCTGCAATTATTCAATTTCGTGAAGCCTCAGCCACTCTGGACTCCAACCTAACTTCAGTCATAGAATAACAGTCAGTCTGCAACCACAGCGATGAAGGCTATGGATTCTGTCACACTGCTTGTATAAACTCTTATAGCACCTAAACCACTCATCTCATTGAATTTCTATACATGTTTAGAGTCTGGAGGATGAGCTGGTATCAGATTGGTCAAAGTAATCCAGTTCGTTCCCTGGTAATTCTAAATAGGTATACCAAATTTCAGCTGATAATATCACGGCTTTCCCAACATTATACGCAAGAACAAATCAGAAATAAACCATAAATCGCACGTCATCGGACTTAACAAAACCAATCACGTCAGATCTAAATACAAACGAACAATGGATCACGCGCAATTAGGCAATTACGATACATCAATTAGCACATATTTTGCACATGTTGGACTGTCAGACAAAGACACATCATTGTTCCATCGAACGGTCAATGTTTTCCAAGTCACGCCCGACCCGCGTACGGTTTTTCACAAAAGTCAGGGCTGTGCAAATAATAAACGACGAAGGCCAGATTTAATTCTTGCACGCATAATAAGTACGAAACTGGGCGACGCGACGCGTGCTGTTGCAAAAGCGGCTAAACTGCGATGAAAGAGGACCATCATTGTTTTGCTCTGAATGCATACTTGTCAACGGTAATGGGGTATTTGATGGCTATAACCCAGATCGTTGATTGGCGGTATGACAAGCTTATTGAAAATATGTAAATGTGGTTGAAGATTTGATTGTGTTATAATGGTTGTGAAGTCGACGTGATCAGAAATACAATGGTACGGAATTCGACCATATCTAAGTTGATCAATAATGTTGACAAGCTTTATCTACCAGATCTACCAGAAAAGACTTCCATCCATGGATAGCACTGGATAATCTGTTTGTTAGTATATACCTTACTAATTGAAGAGTTGTAAATCAAAAGGGTCTAAGTATCAAATATTTAGTTCCGAGGAAACTGACAAACTGTATATAAGATTAAACTCGAATTGATATTGACATAAATCCTTTTGATTGTTACTGAGGGTGGTGTGTAAAACCTATTGACACAAAAACCTCAAAAAAACATAAAAATGGTACTTAGACCCTCTGATTTACCACTCTTCAATGTACCTACAACAAAGATATATGTACTAGTACTTTTGTTTGATGTTAAGCTCAAATGCAACAACTATGTTATGAGAGGACAATGTAAGAAGAATGATTAAAATATTAATTACAATATTTTCCTTACACAAATATTACTAAGAATGATTCACAAGACAGACAAAACGTTCTGTGTGATACAGCTAACCTCTTTCAAGTACAAAAATTGGGCTCTCATTTCAAACAATGCATAATACAAAACGAGTCATCAATGGCACCAATCTTGTATCTAATAATGTATCTTTATCCTCACTTCAATTCTAGGTTCTTGTTTACGATGTTATTGACCGAAGGAATTGCTGCTCTCGTTAATAGCAATGATGTAATAACAACCGCTCTATTGAGAGAAAATGTGCATTCACGAAAAACCGTGATATACATTTAATAACTATAACCTGTGCAGCGTTCGCGCTATTTCGGCACTCCATAGTTGCAGGGCGTTTCAGGGTGCAAAACAGCTTTCGAATGCTTGCACGAAATCGTGACTCAGTCGGTAATTGTAGATGTTATACAATACCTACAGACGTTGTCCAGGAAACCATTCCACAAACACAAGAGGTAATCATAATAATAAATAATAATAATAATAATAATAATAATAATAATAATAATAAATAATAATAATAATAATCAGATATTTATCCCAAAAAATCGAAACGAAAGAAACGACAAAGTACCTAGTTCTCTTGACCGAACAGGTGTCCCAAGGTCAGTATTATAGGTATATTTAAATAAACATAAATTAAAACTGGTGACTTATTAAGCTGAGACGACAAGGTCAAGCAACGCTGAAAAGAGCGTTTATTTTTCGAACGGGCATTCGCCCGGACTGACGCGCGACATGACCGGTACAATAGAAAACCGTATTAGTTACCCACTTATCGTAACTTTGACCCGAATTGGAGAAAAATGACTGTATGCGTCTCTTTGTTGCTTGCGGTTGAAAGCGAAGCCGATGTCAATGTCAAAATCGGTAGGCATTGAACTGAGTATGTACAAATTGACAGAATAACGGGAGGAAACGAAATTGTCCTTGCTGTCGTGCTGGGTAACCTCTGGTGATAATAATAAGTGATGATGATGATGAGGATGACAAGGATTTGTTCCTGGAAGACTGCGCGAATAGTGCATAAACATCGACATTGTCGGTTTATTTGGTGTTGTTGTCAATCAAATGTTACTTCATTGGAGTATAATAAAATTATCTTAACACTATTGAACTTTAGAGGTTAGCATACCCCATAGAAATTGCTACATCAAAGTTATTCAATATCTCTAAACAATATAGAAGTTTATTGTTAAATCTTAACACAAATACTTACATACCCTTGAAGGAAGTTATATAAAATATATGTCCATAATAACGCGTGTCAAAAAGTTGTACAAATATCTCAAGATTAAATGTCCATTATATATGATTTCCGTAATGTCCCACACCCCATTTATTAACTACCTTAATTTTGTGATTATTCTAGAGTAGAATAGTCCTACTAACAGAACATGGGTATACATGTCCGTGATTAATTATATAGTTCTTTTCATTAAATGCTATTCTTTGTCCACCACTTTTGTGTCATTTCGGTAATGCCAAGCTTAGCATGTGGTTACCTATATACCACAACCTTTGATGCGTCATGTACCGTACAGTGGTTAGCATCATCGACGGTACACCAATGTTTGATTAGCAAGTTCTTGAATTTATATGTATTTGGACATCAATTACTTAGTTAATGTTACACTTTGAGATTGTATGTTTAATACGCGTCATATCGGTGATGCTCTATGTGATTAGCGCTTGTTGAACGAAGAAAAACTAATGTAGTAATAAAACATGCCATATCAGCCTGAATGAAGCCCTCACTTTAATCTCAAGTATTATCATAATATGAAAATGTGGTGTCGTTCACTTTTATATAGATTGTCATTTCGGTAATGCTTCAACATTCCACATGACGTAATCATTATCGAAATGACTGATTTTCCTTTTTTTATGGTTTTCCCTTAAATGTTTTTACAGCAGCTTAAAACTAAAAATGAAAAAAATGAAAAAAGATAGAACTGCGCACAAAAAGCTGCAAAATAGCAAGATTAAAGAAAATTTCGGAAGAAAATGTCTGATTTAGAGTAAAAACGGAGAAAAGACCGAGAACGATATCATAAAAAAAAGAACTGGGACTGATAAAAAGTATAAACGAGTGTGATGCAAGAGAAAAGCGTATTAGGCGGAAGAAGTGGAGAGTCGCAACAGCAGAAGAAAATATACAGCAGAAAACAGACCTTAGAGGTAGAGACAAGAGTCTTATTGAATCGAAATACACCACCATCATCAGACAATGAAGAAAGTCATATAAGTGTGGAACAATTAATGGGTAGTTCTAAAGGAACGCGTGGTAGAAATAAGGTGATCGAGCACGAGCATACAGAACATTTGCGGACAGCTGAAATTTTTCTTATCTTTAATAAATTGTGTCATTGACGTTTTGTTTATTTCATTATTGGTATTAACATAGGCTATATAATAAAATAAAGTACATTACCGAAAGGGCAGTATGCATTACCGAAATGTCTTGAAAGAGTTTTATGGTCTACAAATCATTTACCTATATGCGACAGTGTAATAAAACTGATGATACCTTATTTATTATATCTGATTTTCTTTGACAAATAACTACAATAGGTTAATTAATTTCCATCATTGCGGTAGCCTTTAATCGACAATTACGACCTTCCACTTCACGCGATTTAGCAATTTTTATTCGCTAACCACGTGCACAATAAATAAATCTAACCATGTTGAACTTGCCAATGATAATTACTCAAGAATATTATGTCACGCACGATACGCATTTTTCTCGCATAACGCGATAAACTTTTATAATATTCAGGGATACATACCGACGCATACCGACACGGTTATATCACGCATTGCACGAACGAGGGTGGTATTTTTATCATTATTAGCTCGGATATGAAAAGGGACCTAATATGGGAAACAAAGTTAGTGGGAATTTTAGTTTCATTTCAAAGAAAAAACGTTTCTTAAACGGAATTAGTGTAATAGTAGGACGGTGGGTTCTTGGAATGTGATTAGTGCATGACAAAAAAATGTTCTAAAACATTTAAAGTCAAACACCACGACCCCCCAAACACAAGCCACCACTATTAGTGCTCTTACACTCGCTCTGCACGTGAGTTCTTGCAATGGGACCAGTGCAGGATTTTAGCAGGTAAAACTAATTAAACTACTCATATTGATATTTAACTCAAAGGAAAACACTTCTCAACAAAATAACAAATTTATTAAATTAAAAAAACATAAAAATGAATGAATAAAAAATATAAAAGAGACACTTAATTCATCCTTAAAATTACCATCTAGAGGAGCTGTTAGATTCTCGTAAAAATACAAAGAAGTGAAAACACAAAGGAGGAAATAATAATTAGCTTACCATTTACAAAACACAAAACACTACACTAAGTTACATTATAAAAATAAATGAAAAAAGACTACATCTTAAGTAGAATGCCGAATGTCGGCTGTTAATCTCGACTGTTCTCTACAGAATGTTTTTCTCTTCATCTTTTTGTCTTGAACTTATACCTCTCATGTATAAACTATCTCGGTCCACGATACCATAAGCAAATAACACACACACAAAATATCAAGACACAAAGCACTTAACGAAAGGGCCCTACTGATTTGGGCCATAAAAAAGAAAGATTTACGAGTCTTCTAAGTTGAAAATATAACAAATCATACCCATGCGTGTGAAAAGGTCAGACAGTATCACCATTCACATATCCGGCATCACATACAATTTATCTCAAATTACAATGAACAAAATATGGATGCAGCTGAAATCCCCAATTATTACATTAGCACGAAAGGTGAAAATCGGGATTTTGACGCATTAGCTCCCTTTTCATTCTACAGGTTACCTGTTATACTTTTTTTGTACTTGTATGATAAATGTGACCCGGAAATAATAGTATAGTTCATTGAGACACAATCTCCTGTGGATTAGAGACCTTAACAGATTAAAATATATGATGGAGGTTGTGCTTTACCGCTAATAGAAGGGTTTACGTAACTTAGACATAACTGTAAACGGGGTAATTGTTGAAAAGAAATATTGATAATGACGTTTTCCGTTATCGATTCTTGTGCTTATTTTTTTTTCTGGCGTGCAGGTTTAAATTATTCAATAGTAATTGGTAGGCTTAGTACGTGAGATCGTTAAGTTAATTAGGAACCGATTAATTGAAATGGGATTACTTAAACTATGTGTTACGTGCAGCTGTTAGTAAACTGGGTCGTTTACCTACATGAGTTGAAGTTTAATTTAACCATCTTTGCGAAAAGTCTAGTTTATGTTAAATTTTGCGACTAGTACTCTTGAAGAAAAGTATATGTGACCTCGGATGCGAAAAGGAACCTATCGTGACGTTATCTTGCACGTTATTTTCGGATTCTTACACCCACGTGTACAAATAGATTATCAAGTGCATCATAGAGACACTGACAATAATAATAATCTCTGAACAGTCCTGACTTAAATATTATAATTTATGTGCATCCTGAAAATGACACGAGACATCCCATAAATTCACCCAACACGCGTCGAAACTAATATTCAATTAATCATACCGCTGCGCCATTATATAAATAGAATTGTACACATGTAATTTAAAAGCACGCTGACCTGTAGGCTTAAGTCATCCATCCATCCGTCGAGATCCATTCCGTTATTCATCTAATTCGCACGACTTTTGCACGTGTCATAAAAAAAGATTAAAAGGAACCGAATTAAAATTCACGAGTCGACGTTTCCCGTGTGTCTTTCGCTAGCATCAGCTCTGATACGCCGTTGGAATATTTTTATTACACGCATTCCGCACGTCTGCGTCAATTTACATTAATCAGTTGAATTTATTAAGTGGTCGGGTCATCAACAAAATTAACACTTAAAAGCAGAGATGACCTCAAATATTACAGTTTATGTGTAGGTATAACGAATCATAAGAAAAGATTTTTTTCTTCAGATATTAGAAAACCCTATTTATTATTCTAATAAATCTTGTTATATTGGTCAAGAAAATCTGTAGTTAATTATGTAATACTTATGTAATGCTTCAATAGGTCGTCGAAAGTAACAAAGAAAATAATAATTAAGTATCTACTTACAATTGTAGACAAGAAACAATACAATGATTATTATTTCTGCAGTATATCTACCACTAATATTGCACAAGTCATATGTAATAACAGTACATTATTCTCACAATCCGAAGTGTATAATACATACTGAACTGAATCATTTGATCAATTAAATAAACACTCGGTCGAGTATTGCCTCGAACACTTTATAATTATTTCAGTTATTAAGCCTTATCTTCGCAGATATCGGCAATAATGAGAAAAACAGCAACAATGCTCGTAGTGTCCGTCTAGATTTTTAACTGGAGCACAATTAACGACACATGCTGAACGATTAAGCTTGTTTAGCCTTGGGGGGGAATAAACGTATTGTCTTTTTCATGTGTTTGTGTCGTTGTTATATAATGTAGAATGGAGAAAATTCACTTTCGATATACGTATTTTAGTAATAAAGTTTCGTCATACTGTTGGATTATGAGATTAGATGTGACTATTGGTTTTCTATGCAGTTTTATAAAGGCGTCAGCACCTCCACCATTCTTGTACTGAATTACAGACCGACAAAAAATGTGATAGACATTGCAAAAAACGCCTCCAGTAGGTAGTACAACACACTTGCACTTTTGTTGGCAATTTGTGTCGTGATAAATATGCACGCCTTTCCAATTTTGCTCTGGTTATTTTCACCAACGTAATGAGTCGTTCCGGACCAATAATTTCGACGGTCTAGTCTTAGTTAAGGACGCAAAACCGATAAAATTGGCGGTTTTAACGGTTGATTATGTTGTTAGGTTTGTGGGCGGACAATGCATCATAACGTAGCTTGCGTAACACTAATAATATTAGGACTGCATGTAATTTTTTTAATCTTTCATAATGTTCGGTGTAAAAAAACGCCCACCTAAAAATTATTCAAGATTTTATCTACAATAATATTGATTTCCTTCCAAATTTAAAGTTTGACGTTATAATTTGAATCACCCTAAAATTATTACACCTCAGATATTGTTTATTGAAACTTCTGCTCAAGATTTTCAAGATTTTATCTACAATAATATTGATTTCCTTCCAAATTTAAAGTTTGACGTTTTAATTTGCATCACCCTAAAATGATTACACCTCAGATATTGTTTATTGAAACTTCTGCTCAAGATTTTCAAGATTTTATCTACAATAATATTGATTTCCTTCCAAATTTAAAGTTTGACGTTTTAATTTGAATCACCCTAAAATTATTACACCTCAGATATTGTTTATTGAAACTTCTGCTCAAGATTTTCAAGATTTTATCTACAATAATATTGATTTCCTTCCAAATTTAAAGTTTGACGTTTTAATTTGAATCACCCTAAAATTATTACACCTCAGATATTGTTTATTGAAACTTCTGCTCAAGATTTTCAAGATTTTATCTACAATAATATTGATTTCCTTCCAAATTTAAAGTTTGACGTTTTAATTTGAATCACCCTAAAATTATTACACCTCAGATTTTGTTTATTGAAACTTCTGCTCAAGATTTTCAAGATTTTATCTACAATAATATTGATTTCCTTCCAAATTTAAAGTTTGATGTTTTAATTTGAATCACCCTAAAATTATTACACCTCAGATATTGTTTATTGAAACTTCTGCTCAAGATTTTCAAGATTTTATCTACAATAATATTGATTTCCTTCCAAATTTAAAGTTTGACGTTTTAATTTGAATCACCCTAAAATTATTACACCTCAGATATTGTTTATTGAAACTTCTGCTCAAGATTTTCAAGATTTTATCTACAATAATATTGATTTCCTTCCAAATTTAAAGTTTGACGTTTTAATTTGAATCACCCTAAAATTATTACACCTCAGATTTTGTTTATTGAAACTTCTGCTCAAGATTTTCAAGATTTTATCTACAATAATATTGATTTCCTTCCAAATTTAAAGTTTGATGTTTTAATTTGAATCACCCTAAAATTATTACACCTCAGATATTGTTTATTGAAACTTCTGCTCAAGATTTTCAAGATTTTATCTACAATAATATTGATTTCCTTCCAAATTTAAAGTTTGACGTTTTAATTTGAATCACCCTAAAATTATTACACCTCAGATATTGTTTATTGAAACTTCTGCTCAAGATTTTCAAGATTTTATCTACAATAATATTGATTTCCTTCCAAATTTAAAGTTTGACGTTTTAATTTGAATCACCCTAAAATTATTACACCTCAGATATTGTTTATTGAAACTTCTGCTCAAGATTTTATCTACAATAATATTGATTTCCTTCCAAATTTAAAGTTTGACGTTTTAATTTGAATCACCCTAAAATTATTACACCTCAGATATTGTTTATTGAAACTTCTGCTCAAGATTTTCAAGATTTTATCTACAATAATATTGATTTCCTTCCAAATTTAAAGTTTGACGTTTTAATTTGAATCACCCTAAAATTATTACACCTCAGATATTGTTTATTGAAACTTCTGCTCAAGATTTTCAAGATTTTATCTACAATAATATTGATTTCCTTCCAAATTTAAAGTTTGACGTTTTAATTTGAACCACCCTAAAATTATTACACCTCAGATATTGTTTATTGAAACTTCTGCTCAAGATTTTCAAGATTTTATCTACAATAATATTGATTTCCTTCCAAATTTAAAGTTTGACGTTTTAATTTGCATCACCCTAAAATTATTACACCTCAGATATTGTTTATTGAAACTTCTGCTCAAGATTTTCAAGATTTTATCTACAATAATATTGATTTCCTTCCAAATTTAAAGTTTGACGTTTTAATTTGCATCACCCTAAAATTATTACACCTCAGATATTGTTTATTGAAACTTCTGCTCAAGATTTTCAAGATTTTATCTACAATAATATTGATTTCCTTCCAAATTTAAAGTTTGACGTTTTAATTTGAATCACCCTAAAATTATTACACCTCAGATATTGTTTATTGAAACTTCTGCTCAAGATTTTCAAGATTTTATCTACAATAATATTGATTTCCTTCCAAATTTAAAGTTTGACGTTTTAATTTGAACCACCCTAAAATTATTACACCTCAGATATTGTTTATTGAAACTTCTGCTCAAGATTTTCAAGATTTTATCTACAATAATATTGATTTCCTTCCAAATTTAAAGTTTGACGTTTTAATTTGAATCACCCTAAAATTATTACACCTCAGACATTGTTTATTGAAACTTCTGCTCATTTGATATATCAGTTATTATAAAGAATTGAATAATTTTTGACCCATTGAAGGGGATAGGTATTGTCAGAAATAACCATACATAGTATATAAATTATCAAGATTATTAATATCATCAGAGACAGCTGCACATGACTCTGTAATATATTACGTTATAAAACATTTAAATATATTCGGGAGTACATGCAATAAATGTAAATACACTGCCCACCGTCTCAGCATGATTTATCTAAGGAAGCTATAAAGTTTTATATAATTGAATTGTTTAAAATGCAAATCCGCAGTCGCGTTGAAATGATTTGTTTAATATCCAGGTTTCACGATGTATGATCCTGACTGCAATCCTGTCGCAAGTACAGAGGACGCCTCCCACGTAAAGTACACCAAGAAGGTCGTTTCAATTCTTTTCTTACGTAATTCCATCAATCCATAAATAACAATAGGCCAACAATGAGTTCTACATACATTTTATTCCACTTATTAATTAATATCTCTGACAATATGACTTAATAAGATCAACACCGATCTATTGGAGAACATGACCACGATTACCGTACGAATTTAAATACCGTAATTGAGAGTGAAGAAGTGGGTCAATGCTAACTTTAAAGTTAAATAGGAAAAGGGGTTTTAGAAAAATTAGAAAAAGTAAACAATGGATTTAACCTTACCCCAAATATTCCTACGTTCCACTTAATTTATCAGTGCTGGTTGAAAATTTGCCGGCTTTTCTGTCATATTATTAGCGTGGGAGGGCTAGAATTGTGTAATTGAGTTTATGAATCATTTCAGCGACGCTCTGGTTGTTGTAAACTAGGCGTAGGTGGGAATTTCTCGCGAATACTTGAGTATTGCTTGCAGTAGTTGCAAAAGGAGTTGTTAACACCTAAAAGTTAAGTACTTTTTGATAGCTTTTTTATGTTCGTTTATGTAAGCTAAGATTGTTATTGTCATGCGACAGTTTAAACTATGTGGAGTTGTTGATTATTTGATGTAGGTGTGCGTTTTCTATGACTGTTAGCAAAGCATACATACACACATACATAAAACTGGTTGAAAGAAAAAAGATTACAAAGGTTATTTATTGAATGTGGCTGTTTTACTAGAGTGCTATTTGCTACTGGCTGCTAACAGCTTTTAAAGCAACCAACATAAATGCTATCTCAGGAAATGAAGTATTTTTGAAATGCGTTTTATAAATATTATGAGAGGTAATATTCTCCCAATATATAAAGAGGACTTTAAGCTGTTAAAATACTGATCACATAATGAATAGTCGCCGGCTGAAAAGTTATGCTGCAACGTTGATTGGAATGCAAATAGCCCTTAAAGAGATATCTTTCAGTGAAATTAAAATTCCAATTTTTTTCTAGAAAAGAGCCTCTTATACATTAAATAGAAACGTTTATATTTATAATCATATCAAATCGACATTGCTATATTATTACCGTTCACCGCAAAACGCAAGCAATTACCTTAATGGACTATTAATTCGATTGTTCTGCTTATATACACGATTTCCACTGTACACCGAAACATTTGCATTCAACACCATTCTATTTATTTTTACTGCAACGTAACATACCTACTCCACACATATCCCTATCGATATAATGGCTCATAAGTTTGAATTTGTGTTCACAACCTTTGCTTTATTCCACTGAAACGCTTGACCTTTGTTATTGTTCTTGCATAACACCGTCAGCAATTCTTTTCAAGTGCTTTCAAACAAACAAATTGATGCTTTTACTTTCAATTTTGATGCGGAATTAACAGTACCACGGATGCGCTGGATGGATGATAGATAATATACTACTTTCACTCTTCTAGAGATTGAATGAATAATAAATAGTTTTGAGAGAGGTAGATCGTTTTGATATAATGTTGTACCGTAATTGATTGTTCCGCTTTGCTCAAATGCCAAGCTAATATTACTATATTTAGTTTCTCTTTGTTTTATTTTTTTGTGATTTTCAACATTGTTTTAATATTTGTGTGGAATTTTCTCATGGCTGTATAATAATCATTATGACTGATGTCTAGTGTGCCAATTTTTAATGTTTATAACACATGCAGGAGCTTTCACAACAAAAAGAAACGGTAATTTTTTGCGTGAGTTATTGACATCCGTCTTAATTTACATAATATAAATATGTAAACACGAGACAACACAATGTGCATACTTGTGAAAGAATTTCTCAAGAAATAAGAAATGAATGTGAATCAGATGCAATTGAAGTGAGATAACTGTTTATCGGGTGATTGTAATTATTTGCAGTACTGGTTGTTTAGTAATTTAAGTTCATTATCTTTAGTTGACAACCAATGGTACATCTCCGCAAAAAAAACGTCTTTACAATATTGCATTGTGAAAGGATTAACGACTGCAGCAATTGCACACAGTGATGTGTACCAGAAAAAAAAAGGAACAGTAAAAACATTGAGCGGTGCGATACATATGGGAAATAATTATTGTAAAACTGGTTGACTTATGTAAGAGCACTTATATGAGCAAGATACGTCGTTATGCCGCAGCACGCTTTTTCTTTTGCCGTTACAACGTCCTTGCCCACGAACGTACTCGATCTAAGTACATACATTGAAATTAATCCATTATTATTACGCTTTATTATTAATTGCCGATCGGAATCTGTGAGATACAAAAGTTGGATAAAGTTGCCCCTTTTTGGTTACAAAATTAATTTAATATCAAGATGAAAAGAAATGATTTTAAAACATGTTCTACACAGAGAGAAAAGAAATGTAAATCACATAATAGTATATTATTATACAAGTTTTATAAGACGTCAAATTAGCGCATGAGTTGTTGTCCAAATGAACGAATGCGCCAATATGTCTTATAAAACGAGTGTAATATACTATTTTTTCTACTTTGCGTCATTAATTTTATAAAAATTTAGAAGTGTATTAGGTAAAATTCCAATCTAGAGTATTTATGGGTGCAACCGTTGGTAATACTGTCATCTGTCACTTAAATTCAAACATCTGTGAAAAAGTAATTATTGATAATTATTATATACCATCATATACTAGTAGTACGAAACCTAGGATGCAACACGCATGTTTAAATATGTATAAAAATATACATACTTCGCAGTTTGTGCGATTCTAAAAAATCAGTTTGTGCTTACTTTTGTGGTTATGTGTATTTTCGTTTGACATGCATTTGATATCAATGTCACCAATCTTAGAAAAAAGTTACTAAAAACGGTGTTACAATTTGCTAATTGTAACACCGAAAACAGTGTTACAATGTGTGCATTGTGAATGCAAAGTAGAAAAATGTATTTCTTTGCACTTATTTCTTTCCAGAGAAGTTTTATTTGAAATAAAGATTAGCCTTGAGGTAAATAAATATTCTATTTGAAGTTATTTGCCATTATATAGATTTGAGTGAAATCATGTGTTTGCATCAAAAACGTGCGGTTTCATGAAACATTATCACTATATCTACTGGTGGGGAGATGGCGCTGACAGTCTCTAGCACACGTTGGCTTAGTTTAAGCTTATATAAGGTGAGCTATGGAGCGAGCGGTATTCTGGTTTCTCTTCATTTGGGAATAAGTCTGTAGTCTTCACTAAAGATTTCCGTGGAGAAAAATAATCTAATGAGTCCAATGAGTTCGACATGAGACCTTGATTATAATCCAAACATAATAAAATAATGATTAAATTAAAGAAAAATTATTTATTTTAATTTAACAAAAAAATAATTTCCGGTCGCAATATTTAGGTATCTAATTTGAAAGTATAGGTACTTTACTGAAATTTGAGAAATGTGTACTTTCTTCAAAGTTTTTTTTCACATTTTACGTAACTTCCAAAAGAAAAACAAATTAAAACCGACACCAATATTAAATTTGATTTTATTTACTTCGTTCTGCTATCGTTGACAGTGAACATTACCATCGGCATAGCGGAAGTACCTTGGGCACATTAACGCCATTAAATCAGTAGCGATATGTAAATCAGCCACTCGACAGCTTATACATACATGAGCTTCAAGATTGAAGTTCAAATCGCGTTACAACACCCGTGTTTACAACTATTGGAATTAGGTGTAAAAATCGCCATTATTTATCGCCACTATAAAATGTAGGAAGCGAAAGAAATGCCTATGAGCAGTGGACACCTGATCCAGTGCATACCTGCACGCTTATGGCAAATAGTTCCCTCAACTATCAACCTTGCTTATATAATCATTAAGACTGATTAGAACCAATCAATTCTAAAAATATCCTATAGAAATATCATCTCTAATAGCAGATTACACCAGTAGTTCTTTCATCTAACCTGTTGATGACAGCTGTCAAGTTGTGTGGTTATGTTTTATTTTCTAATTTCTCGATTTTTTCATTTCAGGAAGGTAGTATAGGACCTGACCTAGTGATAAGGCCCATACCAGAAAGACTGAAGCAATTATTCGCATCAAAACAAGCTGTTAATGAGAAAATTGCCAAGAGGAAGAATGTAACGACACCACTGCCAACTGTCGCTGATGACGAGATGTTCTTGGACGAGGAGGACCTTAAAGATGAGGTTGCCATTGATACTGGATTTCCGATCAGGACTAAGGATCAGGAGAAGCAGGCTGGACACCAGCACATCATCTACAGGAGAAAACCGAACGTTGAGGAAGATGCTTTTAGTGATTATGGTGAGTGCTTTTGTTTACAGTCGCCGCTCTGGTGGTGAAAGTATTGTATTGTAGTGTCTTCAGGATAATTTTCATAATTTATATGGTGTGGTATAGGACTTGAGTATAATTTCGCTGGTATTTAAATCTAAACGATGAAAAACCCAGCAGACGAAAGACCTATTGTTGCGTTCCATAATGCAATTCATATCACAGCGAGGGCTTGCCATTTCACATGTTTCCTAAAGGGAAAAGGTTACACAGTGAGTGGCGACGTGTACCAAAAATTGGCAAAAATGTCTCAAGACACATGCTAGTGTGTTCAAAGCATTTTCTAAAAGAAGATTTGTACACGAATAAATCAATAACTTTTCTCCTTCTTCAAGGGGTTGTCCCTGATAATATGTATACATATTTTTTCAATAACGGTTCCGAAAATACTCGTCAGAGTATTCGACTCATGCGCCGATGTTAGCGCCCTCTACATTCGCCCATTCAGGCGAATTTGTGAAGCAAAATCAAAACTGAATACATGAATATTTTGTTGCGATGTGAATAAAAATACAGACTTTGTTGTCCAATGGCGTTTGAATAACAGTTTTGTGTCTATTTTTAACATAAAACATTTCTTCGAATGGATTTTATTACTGTTAAAATATATATTAAATATGTTAAATTACAACTTGAGCATAAGAGCCAAATACCTTAAGGATAAATAATGGTATTAATGGCTGACGTCAAAGCTAAATGGGTGACGTCAATCAAATGCTCAAAAAAATCAGGTTGACATTAATAAATGAACTCCTCAAATGTAAATAAATCCTTGACTTTCGTTATTGACCACGAGGGCCATGACACGAGTGCCAAACAGAAATTCGACCAGAAAATCGCCTTGATAGAACCGCCAATACATTAATATTGCAATCTTGGCTTTCTAGCATTTCTTTTCGGCAGCCTTGGAAGCATATATCTCCGCATAATGGGTTCCATTATGTAAGTTTTTTTTGTTGTTCCCAGTTCACGGTTGTTCCCACGAGATTTGCCCAATTTTAATTTAAACCTGTGTCAACAGTGACGATGAATGGCGAAAAAAGTGTCTTTTGCCTCAAACAATAAACGATCGCGACGTGCCGCGCGAATGCAAAAAAAACACACCATTAATGTGGTTCCTATTTTTAGAACGGAAATTAAAACGGAAAGCGGACTACCTTGATAGAACGATTGGTATTTATTGACTGACTACAGGCGGACAGTACCTACATTAATTTGATATTTCGATTGCTATTATACTCAATATCGCGCTCAAATTTGTTGTCGTATATAAATTATTGTGGAACAATAGTGGGCCTAATTGGCTCCCCTGGGGAACTCATTGATTATCGCATGTGGACTTTTGATTCAGCGTTTCCCCCACTTTGGTTTCCACGCCGTTATGGAACTGGAACTGTCTTGTTCACTGTCAATGTCTTCCCACTTTTTTAAATTTGTGTTGGTGTTGTTTTTATTGTTTTTTTTTCTAATGTCTCTTTTCTGTGTCTACTGTCAAGACTTAAGTCGTTATTTCCTACAGTTCACCATTCACCTACAGTGCTACGTTACATTAAATTTTAATGCAAATTAACATAATTTTCATAAAAATAAAGAAAATTCTTGAAAAATCTTGAATTGTAAGGCTACCCATAAAGTCCTGAATAACTATCTGACAAGCTGATTGTGTTGCCCCATTTTTAGGATTAATGGATAAGACGTAGTGATGGCAGTGTACAATATCTGAAACAAAGAGTAAGAGATGCATTTTGTAGACTTTTGTCGGAAATATATTGCTTGTAAGAGTTGTAATAGGGCAACAAAGTTTGTCGTATTTTACAGATCACAATACAGACCTTTATGGGTAGGTGAATAAACCCGCCTTAAAGCAGTGAGATGTTAAATAAAATAATTCGCAAGTTGTTTATTTACCGGTGAACAGCAGTGACTAATGGCACCGTTTCGGCATAATTTTGCAGGTTTGATGTCAATGAATCCATCAGCTCAACGCCTTTGAAATTTGATGGATATGATGGATTGGAGAGGGGGTAAACCTGCTGATTGATCGTCTTTGTCAGAAGTTATCATAAGTGTTTGCTGTCTGAATTTTGACATGACTCTAATAAATACAATTGTCGACATTACAGGCTACTAATTACACAAGGAAAAACATTTTCAACTTTCTGATACTTACAACCAAAAAAAAAAAAAATTTGTGCCAGATTATATTTGCCTTACATAACTAGAAACTGAAAGTGGATTTATTGTAACAGGTCTAGATTTTCAGATACAGCGATACTTAAAAAAATGACAAAACTGCAACAAAATCAGTTAACAAATTATATAATTCAAAGAATATGCAAAAGTACTGCTTTCAAACTGTATTTTGATGAATCGATAAATATCCACCATTCAGAAGGATCGTGGGGAATATCAAACTCGTTCATAAGACCCTCAACATCGTGGCATACACGTAAAGATCCTTCCATTTTAAAATATACTTTAAAAGGCTCGTTACGCTTTGTAAATAAAGACACTGTCACAGCTCGTGCGAAAAGATTCCATTCCTCTAGCCTAGAACCCAATAACTCTTTTGATAAACCCCAGTCTTTAACCAAATCATTCAGTTCGCACTGGTTCATAAGGTGAGGTGTTCCTAAAACTTGGCGAATCTTTACGACTCGCCTGATTTGACAGAGTGATTTCAGACACTTCAGGCAAGTTTCTTCAAACAGGCGAAATTTCTTCTGTGTCAAAAATCGAAAATGATGAAGTGAATGGCGCACTTGGGAGACGATGGTTCTCTTCATGGGGGATATGTCGCGATGCTGATGGCAAATTTGCATATTTTATTTTATGCTTATTGTAATTTTATGCTGTTGTAAAACAAAGACTATTTACAAATATTGAAACTACGACTGATGCATTATCTTTTTATATCATATCCAGTAGAGATGGGCTTATTAGTTCTTTTTAATGAACTAGTTCTTCCGGATTAGTTCACAAAAAGGAACTAGTTCAAAGAACTAGTTCTGAAGAACTACTTTGATCCTGAGACATACTACTTCGATAAACGTGTCTTCGTGTGTTCTAGCACGTGTATATCTCGTTCCAAACGAAACTAGGATCTAGTTTGGACAGAATCGATGTCTGCCTTCCCACTTTGTCTTTTTCTTGAAGAATCGTTATTTTGTTTTGAAAATAAATAATTATTTATAATTATATTGATCGAAGAATCGTTGTCTTATTTTATTTAGGTATATTTTTTAAATATTTATTTAATAAGGCATAAAAGACATATTGCTGCACGTATTTTAGCCTTATTCATACTGCAATTTTAGGTGGAATTGGGGTATTATTTATAAATTATAGTATAACATATACTGGCGAAACTACTATTAACAGTGTAATCCATTATCCAATAGGAAAAAAACTATACTCTAATTATATTTTTGACATCCGCCGTTAGGTAAAGAAACAACTGGCGGGCAGGGTGCTATGTCGCTCGTTTGATGTCGCCACAACTCGTTCACTGAATGGGATATGTTTCACCAAAGCAGGACTTTCGAACTAGATTTCATGTCCCTACAAGTCGTTCACTGAATGAGATATGCATAGAGATATGTTTTGGTAAAGCAGGTCTTTTGCGAACGAGTTCTTTTTATTTTAAAGAACTAGTTCTTTTGTTCTAAGCCGGGAGCCATTCTCTCAGACTAGTTCGTTCACGAACTACCCACCTCTAATATCCAGTAATACAGCAACACAAACCACAAGAAACCTTGCAACATATTTAGACAATTAGTGACTTATTTACTATTTTCGATGACGCTAAATAAGAATCAGAACGAATACGAACAGCAACTAGACGTTGCTAAAAACGTTGACTAGAATTCAGTAATGAGAGAATTCATCTAAAGAAATCTCTTTTCCTAAAATTCCAGCATTCATGGAACCGGACCACCTCGCAAAACGCTACAGACGAAGCACCGACCAAAGCAACCAAAGCAAATCGAGAACGAAACGCGAGGCACCATACACCATTTACCCAGAAATCCTAGTTATCGTGGACTACGACGGCTACAGACTCCACGGCGGCGACAATCTCCAGATCAAGAGATACTTCGTCTCCTTCTGGAACGGCGTCGACCTCAGATATAAACTCCTAAAAGGCCCAAAAATTAGGATATCCATCGCTGGAATCATCGTCAGCAGGGTCAGTTATGAAGTTTATTACAAAAGCTTATTATACAAGTTTATTACAAAAGTATAAAAAAACCTAATCCTAGCCTAGTCTAAGGATGATTACAGTTTAAATTCTTGGTAATGAAAGTTAACGTCTTCGTCTGTTTCTATGCCTGTTTCCTCCAAGAGGTGCTTCTTGCTTTTGGGGTAACCATCCAAGATGGCGTCAAGCATATCCATGCATAAGCGTTTTCTCTTCCGGTATTCTTTCTGGTACTTCTCGTACTCCTTGCAAACTTTTTCCTTATCTTTTTCTGAAATCGGTTTTGCGTTCTCTTTCAATCCTTCAAATTTCTCCTTTAGAGACTTCACCTCTTCCTCCAAAGCTTCCGCTGATGACTTGGCTTCCTCCAGAGACATCTTATTCTCAACAGACTTAAGCTCCATTAAATTCCTGCTTAATTTATCCTCGTTTTCTTTGAGATTTAGTGCCAACTCGTTTATCTCCCTATCTAATGCCTTAGCATCTTCCACTAAATTCTCACCATCATCTTCTTGGGTCACACAGTAAACCTTTTGCTTGCCGTAGACCTTCTCAAACAGTTTTCCTTTTTCCACCAACTTATCCAAAGCTTTCTGCACTGCTGCTTTACCATGGTCCTTGCCAATGCTTTGCAAAACATCATTGACAGAGAATGGTCGGTTATGGTCTTTCATGAACTTGTAAACGTCATCAGTCGCCATGTTGTAATCTGGAATAGAGAAGGAGCAGTTAACAACTGTACTGTTTTTTTTTTTTTGTTTAGGGTAGAGATGCGACGCCATATCTGGAGAGGAACAGGGTTGGAAGGGATGCCATTGATTCGGCTGCTGCTTTGACGGATATGGGAAAATATCTGTTTAGGGAGAGGCGACTTCCGGTGTACGATATCGCAGTCGCCATCACAAAGTCAGTAAATTTTTTATGGTATTTTCTGTGTGTTTTTTGTTTTGTTTGTTCGTGCGTGAGTCAGTTTTTCCCCTGTACAGGTAAGCTCTTGAATTGGTGCCGAATTTGTGGTATATGATTTTATAGAGCGAATGTCTGTTGTTTGAACAAAACGCTACTGATGGATCATTGTACTAAAAGATCAAAGAGTTGATTGTGATTGTGATTAAGAAGAAATTTGGAACTTTGAAAAGTGTAAAAAATGATTAATGACACTCTTTGAAACTTCAAGATCCTCCCAGCTTCAGAAACTACATAACGAATAAAGTGAAAGGTCTGATGTGGAAGAAATGGAGAACAATAATGTGGAGTTACATGCAATAGCTATTTTGACACTATTTTCAAACTTCGGAACGTCATGAGCGAACCATTTAAGAGAACGCTGTAATAACACCGTTGAAATCAGCGGGAAAACAGCATAAGGGACCATAACCTTAATTAGATGGAAGATTGAGTTGACTTTTCATCCACTAGCCATGATTTCGTTAAAAATCCCAATTTTGAAAAGATAATTTTGAATTGGCATACCTATCTCGAGAACCAGGCCTCAAATCGATATGAAGCCTTCTCCATCTTACTAAAACGGGTGCGCTGATTACAAATTCGCATAGAACAAGTGTCCATCTCTCCTAGTTTCCGAGATATGTCGAAATTTGGACTTCTTTCGAAGTCGATTTCGATTTATAACAAATGAGCAAATTCAGAGCTGTAACGTCATAATAGTACAACACAGACATATGAAACCCTATATATGTTTGAAAACACAGGATAGAAAACGTAGAACAGATCAAACTGGAAGAACATGGTTGATACATCATAACTATGATGGGAAGAAAGAAGTCAAAGAAAAAATCTTTTCACAAACATAAAACATTCAAAATATGTAAAAATTGAGAACAGAATAACATTACCAATTCATATATTTTAGTTTTATAAAGACCGGAAACCCCAAAACACCTATCTCCATCTTACTAAAACGAGTGCGCTGATTATAAATTTGCATAGAACAAGTGTTTATTTCTCCTAGTTTCCGAGATATGTCGATGTTTCGACTTCTTTCGAAGTCGATTTCGATTTATAACAAATGAGCAAATTCAGAGCTGTAACGTCATAATAGTACAACACAGACATATAAAACCCTATATATGTTTGAAAACACAGGATAGAAAACGCAGAACAGATCAAACTGGAAGAACATGGTTGATACATCATAACTATGATGGGAAGAAAGAAGTCAAAGAAAAAATCTTTTCACAAACATAAAACATTCAAAATATGTAAAAATTGAGAACAGAATAACATTACCAATTCATATATTTTAGTTTTATAAAGACCGGAAACCCCAAAACACCTATCTCCATCTTACTAAAACGAGTGCGCTGATTATAAATTTGCATAGAACAAGTGTTTATTTCTCCTAATTTCCGAGATATGTCGCAGTTTCGACTTCTTTCGAAGTCGATTTCGATTTATAACAAATGAGCAAATTCAGAGCTGTAACGTCATAATAGTACAACACAGACATATGAAACCCTATATATGTTTGAAAACACAGGATAGAAAACGTAGAACAGATCAAACTGGAAGAACATGGTTGATACATCATAACTATGATGGGAAGAAAGAAGTCAAAGAAAAAATCTTTTCACAAACATAAAACATTCAAAATATGTAAAAATTGAGAACGGAATAACATTACCAATTCATATATTTTTGTTTTATAAAGACCGGAAACCCCAAAACTCAAAAAAAAAGAAACAAGACAACCTGTAGTTCCTGCAATTAATTTCCGAACATGTTACACCGAAGGATACATTTTTTCAACACCTATTGTCTAGCGAAATTTTTGTCATACCGTTTCACGTCATGCGTAAAATCGACGTGGCCCATCAGTTTTTTTTTTGCATAGCCCGCCGCAATAAATGATATATAGGAATAAATTGCGGGCCGACAAGCGTCAAGGCTCATTAAACGTCGCATTTTTTCCGCACCGCCGACATCCAGAAGCGGAAAACACTGCATTAATGACACATTAAAATCCCTATCTAGCTTGATCTCAGCCATTCGATAATTTGTTAGTATAATTGAGGCCTCCGGTCATCTAATTATGTACGCAAAAATAAAATTTTGTTTAATTGGCATATCTGTTACCCATTGTAGTAGTGCCTGCGATTGTTTTTTAATGGAAATTACTTAATTTTATTGCTTATTTCCGCGTTACTTTAATACGATGTTTTAATTTAATTTTATGACGTTTTATTTCAGTTTTAATTATTTGTTCTCTATGTTGCATGTTATCTAGGTATGATATGTGCCGTCGGAGGAAAGGAGGGCGCTGCACCAAAGGAACAGCCGGTAATTTAGCGACCTGTAGTAGTTCGGTGTAAATAGTTTTTCAGCAGCACTAACCAACAGCAAAAAAAAGATATGGCTCTAGTTGAGTCACCTCTATAGCTGATCGCTACAAATTTAATAATACAATGTTTTTTTTTTACTAATTAAACACACCGACCAAAAACGAACACCCTCCATAGGACCACATACACAGACGAGCGCAGGGAATTCCCCCGTTGTCGTCGTCGTTGTTATTTTGTTGGTTATTTTTTTAGTCCTGTCCCTGGTATGAGAAAGTCCCGATTGACCGGGTTATTGTTTATTTACAGACTAGACATGTGCAGGCGAACACACCCCTCTGATACGTGCAATCGCGGCACAGCAGGTACGCAGATTTATCGAAAAGAGATTCGCAAAGAGCACTAAAATATTGCACGTTGTATTATTTCTCTTCTCCTTTTTTTTCTCTCGATTATTTTTTTTTTATAATTTTCGATCGTTTTTTCTCTTCGTTTATTATTTATTTATGCACGTTTAGTATAGATGTGTAGTGCAATTGAACACAGAACACCTTGCAGCTAGTAGAATATTGTCCTTTCACGCTGATTGTAGTGTAGTCTAAATTATGCTATTTAAATACCTATTTCTCTTTAGAAATGTTCATCCTTTTGTTGTATTTTGTTAAATAGGGTATTAAACGATTTTACAGCATATATGACGTTCTGTTAACCTAATAAATATGAATTGGCCGTGATTGGCGCAGTATAAACTTGTCAACGTAGCCTAGGAATTATTCGCAAATGTAGGGATTTTTGTTCGTATAGGGTTGTCATCACTGCTTGTTTATATGGTATTGCATGCCATCTTCACTAGTATTCACTTTGACATACCGGAGGTTATGTTAGCTGTATATTAAAGTATAACTGTAATAAGTGTTATAAGTACAGACATTTCTGCTGATTTGCTGTTGCAATCAGGCACACAACAAACTCTATATTGTCGTTTAGATTTGTTCATGATTGATATTGTCTTTTGCCTCACTTAACCTCCAGACAACTATCGTAAATAACGTGAAGTAAGCTTCGCATGTGCTTCGCATTATATTTTCACCTTGTGACGTCACAGGGAGGAGTTTTATTCAAATTTCAGTTGACGTTTTTTCTTAAATTAAAGCGTTTCGGATTTGATTTGTAAAAAGGTGATCAGGAAAACCTCCTTTGTATTAGAAAAGAATTTGAAAAGCGCCATAATACCCTATTGATTGACAAACTAACAGGTTGACAGAACTGACAGATTGGCGGAGGCGCATACGTAACATGGTTTTCAACGAAAAGCAAAATATTCTTTAGAAAGTTCTAGAAATAGATAACCGGATTTTAACAGATTTGTCAATTTTAAACTTATAAAATTAAGGGATATTTTATTTAAAACTCACTTTTAATTACTTTTAAGTCCGGTTGACAAAGTTCAAGTTTTTGTTCAATTGTATTACACATCTTAAATCTTAATACAAATTTAATGATCTCCAAAATGTACATCTCTATATACCTACTATCTCTCTTTTGTTATGTTATATTCTAGCACGTATCCCACTCGAAAACAAAAAAAAACTTATATCCTGCACGCAATTCTATCAACAAAAAAAAAATTGGAAGGCAAACTTTTGGTCACTCCTGCCGATGTGAGTTTATCCTGGAATGTTTATCCCGCCTACATTCTTGTTATACATAGTATCTCCTATTGGAATGCATCATCGTATCCGCTACTTCTTTGACCAACTTCTCTCTCTCTTCGCAAGCCAAAGACATTACGACTTACAGCACGTACTCTGCACTTTTTAACCAACCACGCACCTATCACGATTCGTTCCGACGCAACACCCTGTATATATTACTAAAATCGTGACCGTTGGAAATGAATCTACCGTATATACTACACATTTTACTAATATCTTCTAATCTTTATTTTTATGTTTATTTTATACTAACACTAACTAATACTAATATCTGTTAGTTAACAATAGCAGTAATAATTCGTATGATTGAAAGTATTACATAAGATTAGTTTAGTAATCATGTTTTAATTGATAAAGTCGTACGAATTATTACCTCAATATGGTGTCTAACATAACACGTACCATAGATAGATAGCACTATAATGTCATCATTAGGTACTTTATCATAAGTGCACTTGACGCCAGTTTGCGATGGTGTTTACTAGATTACTTTGATAAAAATGTATTTGGAGTACTGAGCTATGTATTGGCATTACCGACGTATAAAATAAATATCAAAGAATGAATCAGTTTCAACACAAGAATGCATATGGGTAAGTGTCAGGTATTGGGATAAATTGTGAAATGTTTTTCGAAAATAAAAATATTAATAGCCTATGTTAATACCAACAATGAAATAAACAAAACGTCAATGAAACAATTTATTAAAGATAAGAAAACATTCAGCTGTCTGCAAGTGTTCTTATGCTCGTGTTGATCACCTTATTTCTACCACGCACTCCTCTAGAACTACCCCCTGCCAAGCTTGGCATTACCGAAATGACACACAAGTGGTGGACAAAGAATAATTTGTTTTTTGTTTGAGTTTAATGAAAACAACTATATAACTAATCACGTACATGTATACCCATGTTCTATTAGTAGGACCTACATTCATGCACAAGAGTAAAAGTGTTTGGCCAAACTTTACATTGATTTCTGACAGAAGAGGTGAAGAGCCTGTTTTGATCACAGCATAGCATGGGACTTATATTCTCCCAATACCTGACACTTTACCCTTATAACAGTGTTAAGTCAACACCATAGCAACAGCAAAAGTCACAACCATAACACTACAACACGTAATGAAATACCATCTCATAAGGGAGCGTCCATAAACATAACCATAATAAACATAATTCATCCGTACCTTCAACGAAACTAACGATATTCCCAAAATCTAGGATTCGCCTATGTAGGAGGTGCTTGCGTCATCAACAAACGTCTTGAGAAGGTCAATTCCGTTGCTATCATCGAAGACACCGGCGGTTTCAGTGGAATTATCGTTGCCGCTCACGAAGTCGGCCACCTGTAAGTAAAACAAACATTGATTTGATTTTGGTGTAAAATGCAAAGGTCGCAGGTTCGAATCCAAGCTCAACCTAATTTTTTATTATTTTTTTTTTTTAATTAAAATTATAAACGAATCGGTGATAAATATAATTATTAATATAGGTTAGGAGCTGTTCATGATGGTAGTCCCCCACCATCGTACCTGGGAGGTCCCGGTGCTGAGAAGTGTCAATGGGCTGATGGATACATAATGTCCGATTTGAGACACACCGAAAGAGGGTTCAGGTGGTCTTCTTGCAGTATCTCAAGTTTTCACCATTTCCTAAAGTAAGACCTATCATTTTTATGCATCTTTATGCAAAAATTTTTAAAATTCACGATTTATTTTTAGTGGAGAAACGGCGAGTTGCTTGTACAATCCTCCTCATGAAGATGACAGTCTGCCTAGGGTACTTCCTGGTAAACTGTTGACGTTGGACGCGCAGTGTAGAAGGGATAGGGGAACCAGTGCGTGCTTTGTAAGTGTTCTTTGTTGTTTCTGGAGCGTGTTTTATACTAAAAGTGTGTATTTTTTTTGGTAAAAATTGTAGAAAGATGAGAGGGTATGCGCACAGCTGTTCTGCTTCGATGCTGGTAGTGGATACTGTGTTGCGTATAGGCCAGCAGCAGAAGGTTCATCTTGTGGCGATGGACAGGTAAGGATAATTCACTAAAACGAACTAAAACGAAAAGTAAATATCTGGGTTCCAAGCCAACTTTCAGATTAAACTGTTGACACAAGTGTCTAAACACTACTATGTATAATTATTCAATTTAGTGAAACCACAGCGATTCTGGACCCCAACCTAACGTCAGTCATGATCTTGATCACGCTTTAGTCTCATCAGTCCTAAAGCCAACTTAATTAGGACTGTAATGTGCATTGGAAGTTCAACTTACATGGTTTCAGTTAAAACATTATATCTTCTTTGAAAATAAACACATCGAAATGAAAGAAATGCCAGTATATTGCTAATTAACTTGGCTTTAACTCTGAGGTGGCGAACTTGACCAAGGTGCTTAATTATTTCTCAGGAAGGTCCAAACTTAGGCCACAAAAGCATCATATCGGTTACGCAAACCAAGATGATTTAGTCATTAAAGCTTTCGCCATTACACAAGGGAACACATATTTTTGTTGACCTAACATCACTTTTCATAGATCAATTTATCAGTGTTGTGACAGGTCTAAGATCCATTTTATTTCAAGTCGTATATTTCGCTTGAATTAGCCTTCTGTGCATACGTTCTCATAACAGACTGTTCAAAATATCAACCTAAGTTATACAGACATTCTGTGCATTAAAATATAGAAAGTGATTTCCTATTAGATCGGACTTTTGAAGTGGATGAAAGGGAAGCAAAAGAAAGTTTGCAGTTCCCATGTTGTGGCGAGAGCCTTCCAATCATGTAGATGATTGCTATTTTTGCCCGATAAGCGTCTCCGGATATTCGAAGAAGGATAAGAATAAAATAAAATAGCCAAATTTGCCATCAGCATCGCGACCTATCCCCCACGAAGAGAACCATCCTCTCCCAAGTACGCCATACACTTCATCATCATACGTATATTTTTGACACAGAAGAAATTTAGCCTGTTGAAGAAACTTACCTGGTTGGTCAGAGTGTCTGAAATTACTCTGTCAAATCAGGCAAGTCGTGAAGATTCACCATTTGAAGTTGTAGGAACACCTCACCTTATAAACCAGTGCGAACTGAATGATTTGGTTAAAGACTTAGGTTTATCAAAAGAAAAAGCCGAGTTATTGGGTTCTAGGTTAGAGGAATGGAATCTTTTCGCACGAGGTGTGACAGTGTCTTCATTTACAAAGCGCAACGAGCCTTTTAAAGCATATTTTAAAATGGAAGGATCTTTACGTGTATGTCACGATGTTGAGAGTCTTATAAACGAGGTTGATATTCCCACGATCCTTCTGAATGGTGGCTTTTTATCGATTCATCAAAATACAGCTTAAAAGCAGTATTTTTGCACATTCTTTGAATTTATATAATTTGTTAACTGATTTTGTTGCAGCAACAGATTATCAACCATATTCAAACGTTTTGTCTTTTCAGTACTGTCTGAATGGTAGATGCGTGGCCGAACACGAAAACATCATCCCTGACTTCTCGCAGAACACCCCATCGTATGTAAGGCAAGACGGCTCTCCGACACCAGGCAGACCATTGTAAGTTTCAACCAAAGAACACAAGTTTATTCGCAGAAAATCGCACTGTATTATATACACATTTAACCAAAACTTTAAAATTTAAACAGGTCCGAGGAGGAAGTGGTCAATATAAATTACAATACTGATCAGTTCGCCCAACAGCAACCCCAACAACCATCACCCCCAAACTATCAATTCCAAAACCAAAACCCAATACAATCGACACCATCAACTCCAGTTCCCACCACTACAAAATACAGACCGTTCAGTTACTTTACGATTTCCACTACCAGATCGCCGTACGATTTTCAAAGGTTTTCGCAAAAGACCGCTCAAACTCTGACCGCTCAAACTTTGAGCAGTTATTTTGCTAGTTCTACCCCCTCCCCGAGTACGTCGCTCTCGATCTCCTCTACGCTAAATCCTTACATAGGTAATTATTACTTCTTGAGGCAGAGGACGACGAAAAGTCCATACGACTTTGCAAATTTCGGTAAAAACTATCAAACGACGGATAGTTCTTATAACGATAACTTAAATAAGAATTACCTGAAGAGGTCGTACGACGAAACCGTCTATCTGGACGGTGGCACCGGGATTAGTAATCAGTAGTATGAGGAGAGAAACTGATGATTTGGAATGGGTAAGGAACGGAAATCAGAACTTTTTGTATCTTTTGCGTCTTTGTCGATCTTCTTTATGTCAGTGCACGTCGGCATGTCTTATTTTGTTCTTCCTCTATCCTGCATGAACTTTCGTCTACGTCCTCTATGTTGTCATTGCCATGTTTCATCATCAACAGGTGTTGTTATTCTGCATGATCGTTGTTTTTTTTGTGATGTGTACTAACATTTTTTTCTACATGTTTTTATTATTGTTTCCAGTTTGTTGTTTCATCGTCCATGTTTCATACTCTACAGATGTTACTTTGCATGATCATTCGTAAATGTTATACTCTTGATTAACGTATTCTTATGTTATTTATTTACAGTGTTCTTTTTCTGTTTTTTTTTATACAGGTGCCTCCAAAAGGTTGAGACATAGCCTAACTATAAGCTCCTGGGATAAAAATGATTTAACCCAAAAGTTTCAAAAAAGTAAAAGTTATATTATTTTTTTTTGCATAAAAACAATAGGCTGTGATCTGATGACTTATGCATCTTTGATAGCCGAATAAACTTTGCATCGCAAGATTTTTATTTAATAAAACATTCATGCCTTAACCGCCTTAACCAGACGATTTTGGATAACCGGTAAGTTGGGTTAAATCATCTTATTTTTATCCCAGGAGCCTATAGTTGTCGGTCTCAACGTTTTGGAGACACCCTGTATATGTGTTGACCGAATAAAACTCAATAAGCACAAGATAACGTTGGGAAAATTGACAATTTGTTTTAAAACAGTGAATGACAACTCTTAGAAAAGCATTAGTTCCAAATTTTACCACCGAGGATATGCAGGTGGCGTTGTAAGTACCGAGCGCGAATCGTTTTCTTTCAATAATTTTCTTGTTTGAATCTGAATTCAAAACTTGTGCTTATTGAGTCGATGCTAACGGTTTTCCCCTATATGAGTTGCAAGTATCAGTCTGGCCTACAAATACTGATTTTTATGACAGTTTATTATTATTATTCTCATTATTAGGCCATGCTTTCACTATACTTCTCATCTGTTTTATGTTGTTTACACTAATATGTGGTTAAATAGACGTCTTATGAGAATATATTTAACACAATTTATTATTTTTTTTGCAGTCCACGTCAATAAGGTGCTTGTTTCGAAGCTACATTATTGATAAATACATAACGGGGATTTCAAGTACTATGTACTTTGTTCACCAGAAGAGGAACGCGAGGACTTGTAAAGTTACAAATAAGCTAAGTGCCTTTAGAATGTAGGTAAATATGGAAACTGCAATCTTTTGAGTGAAGTGAAGTTAGCGATTTTGAGGGACGCTACAAAGTGTGAGACGGCCGAGCGTCAAGAAAAGGTGTATGAAGAGACGAGTGTATAATTGTATGTACGCGAGGTTATGTAATTGTAAAGGATAAAGAAATAAAATTAAGAAGTATTTAATGTTGTAAAATGTTGCAATAGCATGCCGGAACGAAGCAAAAAAAGAAATCAAATACTGCCAAGCGATTGAAGTTATGTACTTTGATCGAACGTAATTTCTGTGTACCTATATCCCATGCATCAGTAGGAGTATAAAATTTGTCGAAATGTGATTTATTTCAATTAGAATGTACATAATTATTGTATAACTCACCCTGTCAACAAGCAACAATACTATATAAGAGCCCCCCACCTTGTCAAACAGACATAAGACATCACATCTTGTAAAGATCAATGTAAAAAGAAACATCGAAAAAATTTGTAATATCTGTGATATTAGCTTCTCTTTGACAAGGACACCCAATGTATAGGTTTAATTAAATTGTTACATAGGCGTTTTGCTTTATCTCGATTTGGATAATGTCACCTAGCGGATAAAATAAAACGCTCCAATATGTCGCTACTTAAGCTACTTTGTGTTATACGAACTGCCAACATCACGACTACCCAGTTCTAAAATATTTCTTGTTAGTTAAGTTCCTTTGTGTATCAGAACAAAAACTGAACCTCTAAAACTATTATGTTGCTGTATATTTTATTGTGCAAGATAAATAAGAATTATATGAAACCGAATTGATTACTTTATTTATCTCGGATGCTTCCATCACAATTTTCAACAAAACTGCATAGATACATCGTATCGGTAAGTAGGAGTGTGGTCTAAACTCTAAACTATATCCAAACTTATACTGCCGCTACGACTACACATCTCTTCTGTCAAAAATCAATGTAAAGTTTGGCCAAACACATTTTTTACTCTTGTGCGTGAATGTATAGTGTTACATGTAGTTCACACAAATATTAGAGTTTCTGTACAAATATCTCAAGATTAAATGACAATAAAATTGTGACATTGATAAAAATAAGGTAGTTTGTTTGAGTTGTGGTTTGAAAAATTTTTGTTACTTTGACTCTTTATTACAGAAAAAGTATACTGTACTACCTTCGGCAAGTTATTTTAAAAAATGGGCTATTTAGTTAGGATTTCAAAAAGATACAATTGCTACTTTTTTCCCAAAAAAAATGAAATGAGGATATAAATTGAAAAACAAAACGAAAAATATGAGACTAAAAAGGTTGCTTTTATTTTACAAATTCAAATGCTCGAATTGTTTGCCTTCAGCACGAATACAGGCTCGTCTGCATCTTTTTAATGCCTCAGCACGAAATCAGACGCATGGGCGTTTACGCTCATAGCATCAAGGTCGAACAGACATAAATTGTTTCACTGATGTTTTGTTTATTTCATTGTTGGTATTAACATAGACTATTTAATAAAATAGTTTTCGAATTTTGATCGCTGCTAACAACAGAGATGCATAAAATGTGTAGGCACATAAGTACAATATGTAACATCGTTTTTACTTTATCATACGTAGTATGACAAAGTATTGTAATCGTGTCGAAAAAAAAATTGAGAATTTAGCGGAAATATGTCGTTTTGGGTCACCTGAACATGTTTCACCAAGGTACAAAAAAATGTCTGTGTGTGTGTGTGTACCCGTTTTTTGTGGCGACGATTCCGGAGAAACTACTGAAGGTATCGAGACGAAACTTCATATTTAGAAGTTTCGTGACTAAACTTAGAGCTGAAAGAAGTTTTGTCCAAAAGGGCCCAAAGGAACTCGAGGTTTACTCTTATCATTTTTCAACGATTTTGCAAATTAGCCGCCATTTCTGTAATTTCGTCAAAATAGTTAAATAATAAACTATAGTAGAGAAAATTTTGTATAATTTATGTCCATTCCATTTTTTGGAAAAAAAAATTAAATCATAGTAAGCGGATGCCCCTTGAACTTCCAAATTGCCCCCCTGAACACGGCTGTATCGTATGATAAAGTCATGTGCCAGGCCACATCAGATTTTTTTTAATTTTTTCTATATTTTTATTTTCGAAATACATTTCACAAATTATCCTAATACGTGACTTACTTACCCACATATGCTGATAAATTAATAATAATCAATTCAATTCAAAAATTCCACATGCCACACAGTGACCTGCATAATAAATAGAGTTATGACCAATTTCCGCTGTTTTATCGAACGGTAAATACCACGAATTGGTATAATAAATTAGATTATGCAAAAATGTACATAACTTCTTATCAAAAAGTCGAAAATAGAATTTCATAAACTCTAACTTGAAAACATGGCAATTTAACAAGAAAAACAAATAAAAACCAGTTTTAATGCTAATACAGCTATGTAATACCTTTTTCTGCTTTGTCATAAATATAAATGTAGGTATTTAACTAATATACTAATCACCAAATTTATTTATGTACAGATCAGTAGATATAAGCTACAACATCCTGCATGTTGATTACTTATACTTATGATGCCAAACAAAGATAATAATAATACAAATATAACCCAGGATGTCACAAACCACGATATTAATGTTATCACCCGACCTAACACAAATGATAAACTTAACATCAAAAAAAAAACTTTTATTTTTCTGTAAACAACATAACAAAAACCCTTACAAACAAATCATAAAAAATAGATCGTACAAAACTTTACGAATAACTTTGTCATGGGATAGAATTACGTTAAGTAACAGGAAGACTACACAGCGGAGTATATTTATCCTTAAGTATCTACAATTATCGCCAACGATAAAACTATACGATCTTCCTCGTGCCAATACCAGCAGCGTTGTAAGCGGTCCTCGCAATCATAAGCAAGGATGCAGCGCAGACAACACCGGCAGGCATAATTTTTCCGGAGTTGTAAAAACGATACCCCATCACACCAGCAAGTATGGAACTTGTAGCAAGTTGAACTGAGTAATTGTTAGGGTTTTGGCTTACTTGGTAAGCACCGTAAGCCAAAACGCTTCCGAAAAGTAAGCCAGCAGCCAGAGAAGGCGCAGAACCTAAAAATTTTAGGTTAAATATAAATATAACCTTAAAATTATCAAGATTAACTTACCCGCTTTAACATAGCCGATTATTCCACCAGCAGCTACTAAAGCAGCGAAGGAAAAACCTGGGATATCGTAACCCATTTTTGTATTTTTTCGGAAAACAGAGCACAAAAACTTTTGCTGGCTAGAGCTCAAATGAATCGATTTATCAAGCTAGCCTTTTGTATACAGCATGGGCCGCAAAATGTCAAAAAGCGTATGCGCACAACTTTTAAAGATTAAAATAAATTCCTAATTAGCTTACCTTTTTATTTATCGCTGATTAGGAACGAACTGCTATCAAAACTTCACACCTGTATGCAAAAAAAATATGCGAAATTTTTTATACTGAGCAATAAAGTCCTTGAGTTTGGTGCACAATTATAAATAAAACGAAAACGTAATCACGATTATCTATGACGAAATAACACGAAATTATAGAATACGTATTAAATATGTCGTATACGGGCTTCTCAATACAATCGACAGTGTTGTGTTGTCAGGCAAAGTGTGGTTATGTAAGAACGATTTTCTCGTAACATTTCAGCAGGTTTCTAACACATTCTTAAAACGATACAATGGAAAAGGCGTTGGAGACATCGAATACTATCATTATAAACACTGGTAATATATTGACACTAAATGATTTGACAAAAAAACCAGGTCAAAATCCAACAGAAGAGGTAAGTTTTTCTTTTGTTACCACAACAGTCATCATCAATCATTGTTTTTAGCTAACTGATGCTATTAATATAACAATCAAAGATTTCGAGAACAACACGGAGAACGGTGTGGAAGCGGAACCGTTCGTAATTTATCGACAACACGATGACCTAACCGCAAAGATTTCCGATAATGAGATATCGGACTTGAAGATTGGATTGAAGCTATTCTTGAATAGTGACGATAAAGCTTATATCATTGATGCATTGGAATATTGTATGTTTATTATTATTTTTCTTAGTTAAATTTATAGATGTTTCAAATCAAGGAGAGCCACAACCAAATATACGGGTATAATTGGTTGCATATGTCACTGTGCTTTACTTAGTTTAAAACTACTCTACAAATATCTCTTTTTACAGCGTTATCTGTACTTAAAGTTGACACTGTTCAGAATGTGATAATTTCTTATAATCAAAACTCCAAGGACGATAATGTGGAGAAGTTAAAAAATATTTGGAGAACCCTCGAAGAATTTTCCTCGGAAAAAGGTATTTGTCAAATTGGTATAGCTGATGTTGAAGAAAATCTGTTTCGTGCGATTTACGAATGGTCGAAAATTAAGCCAAAGATAATACAGATAAATTTGGCAACGTGTTGTGTTGTTCCACCTACTCTGCAAGCTTTTTGCAAGGAGAGAGATGTGTTATTGTTAACACACAGTGACCCAACAGGTATTTTATTATAATAGGATGTAATTCATGATATAATTATTTATTTTTTTTTTTTTATTTATTTTGTAGAAATCTTGCCTCAAGAGAAAGTGACGCATGTATTTGGAAGGCCCTTACATTTGAACTGGGTGTTACGATTTTTGGTGCATATAAAATGTCGTGGTGTGTTAGCTACGAAGGGGTACTTGATTAGCCTAAGGAAAAATTAGAGATGACCGCATTTTAAACTAATTCTGCTTGCTTTGGACCAGTATTGTTTGTATAGATTTTTATAAGGTTACTTAAGTTTGAAATTTGTGTACATGTATGTGGATTAGAGGTTATATTGTTTGTATGCACATTCCCCAAGTTTATTAATAAATAATGTTTACCTGTTGCATTGATTTTTATAAATTTAATTTAAGAAAATATGTTGTAATTTTGAAACTCGTGGTCTCACGTCATATCTGTCGTGAAGTGCGCAACTGTTGTTATATGGATGTTATGTTGCTATTGTATAGTAGATGTCGGTAGTGTTGGAGGTGTTTCATCGGTTGCCTAACGCTTGGCGCAAAATTATCTACTCTCTGACTCGTTTCAAAACAATAATATTGTTTTTCTACTTTGCATTCACAATGCACACATTGTAACACTGTTTTCGGTGTTACAATTAGCAAATTGTAACACCGTTTTTAGTAACTTTTTTCTAAGATTGGTGACATTGATATCAAATGCATGTCAAACGAAAATACACATAACCACAAAAGTAAGCACAAACCGATTTTTTAGAATCGCACAAACTGCGAAGTATGTATATTTTTATACATATTTAAACATGCGTGTTGCATCCTAGATTTCGTACTACTAGTATATGATGGTATATAATAATTATCAATAATTACTTTTTCACAGATATTTGAATTTAAGTGACAGATGACAGTGTTACCAACGGTTGCACCCATAAATACTCTAGATTGGAATTTTACCTAATATACTTCTAAATTTTTATAAAATTAATGACGCAAAGTAGAAAAAATAGTATATTACACTCGTTTTATAAGACATATTGGCGCATTCGTTCATTTGGGGCCCCAAACAACTCATGCGCCAATTTGACGTCTTATAAAACTTGTGTAATAATATACTATTGTGCTCCTCGCTTATTTCTTGCTCGAAATTGTTTAAATCATATCGTAAGATTTGTGTAGATTATATCATTACAAAAATTGTCAATTTAGTGAATTCTCGGTCCATTTTATAAAGATTTTGTTTTTCATATACATATTAAATTATGTATATAATAATTTGATTCCAACGATTGCGTTAAATCTATTGATATATACATAGTTCTTTATTTATATACAGGCATACAGCAAAAATACTAATAGCTACTGTTACTGGCGTCAGATTATCTCTTAAGAGGATTCTCTCTTAAAGATGTACAAACTTTCTCCTATGTCCTAGAAAAGTATTTTTACCTAAATGAAGAACATTTTGTGACATAAACATATATTATTATACCTGGTTGAGAACTATAAAAACTCAAAACATCTTTCAATTAGAGTAGTTTTAAACTAAGTAGAGCACAGTGACATATGCAACCAATTATGCCCAGTGTATGGTTTATAATTGACCCCGCGGGGCACCCCAGATATATTTTTTTTTTCTATGATCATTGGGAACTTTCTAGAACAATAAATAGTCACTGTAAAATGAGCAGGGCTGCGACATACAACAATAATTCTTCCTTTGGGTTCGAAATAGAAAAAGTCCTTTTCTTATTCATAACTAAGCAAAATTAGAGAAAAAAACTTACCGAGTGATAGCAATTCAAATTTTTACCACCAGTTTAGGACTATTTCGCTTGATGTTAAGTGCTTAATGGTATTGTATAAAAACCGTCCTGTGGTGGTCACAGCAGATTTTCTTTAAATATCTCCAAAAACAAAAACATTTTTATTTCTTTGTTCGGTATTGGTCGATACCCCAACACACGTACAGTAAAGCAACGACAAAGAGATCCATTCGCGATTAAAATTCCGCGCGCGTCGAAATTTCAGTTGGTCACCGAAGGTCCCGAAGGCCTAAAGAGCGAAGAGCGGCCGGGCGAGGGCGCGTCGGTCGCCTGATTGATGTGTGATCGGCCGTCGGCGACGTCACCCGGACCACTTTTTACCGGGCGCCGCGGCCCCATTAGCCCACGGCGCATCGCGCCCGTAATGGGGACCCGTTTTTCTTCGCAAATCCTTGTAAATTTTTAATAGATTATCCCCGACACTGCGCACCGTCGCGGTTATTTCGGAAATGCCTACGGAATTTAAACGCCCGCCTTAACATAAATTCGACCCGTTCACGACATTGTACCGCATGTCAACGTGGCCAAACGTACCCAAAAATTCACGACCTCTCGCTACGGGCTTTCGGTAGGCATCTGTGTGCAGATGCCGCCGCAAAATTTGCAATTAAAATGTTTTTTTTTGACTGACTTTTTTTCAGACTTTAATTTAATAATAAGTTAATTTTACTTAACAAACAGTGAAACAATCAAAGAAAATTCCACGTATCACTTACAAGATTTATGTAAGGCAACCAACAGTTAAAAAAAAGATACTAGGTAAGAACCTTGACACTGCGTCTTTTTCTATAACAATAGAGCAGAAAGAAATATTTTCAATCTCACTAAGAAGTTCTTTCTGTGGTTTTCGGTAAAGTAATCCTTCTACATAAATATATTAGCGAAATAGCGGAAGAAATGGTAGACAAACGTGGTGCCGCGTGCATCAAGTTCGCGATGAGTATGCGATATGATGTCCGCTCTTGAGTTGAGTTCAAACCGGGACCATAATCCATTCAGAGCGGGTCGTGGGTCGGTATTTTTATATCCGATGACGGTGCGCGATAGCATAAATCTCCATCCTCCCTAATTCAATTAATTGCTAACTAAATTGTCTACAAATCGTACGGCCTTATTTTACTCCCTTTTTGCTCCTGCTCCGCTCCGAACTGAGAGAAGCACTCGTTGCTCCGCTCTGCGCCCAATCGCTTATCGTCATCCGCAATCTGCTACGTGCGCCAACCTTTAATCAAAACCAAACAATCTTTTTTCCTCTTTTTAGCCGGCGCGCGACTCATTGGAAAAACGGATCCGGTCCGCTCCGCGACCGGGCAAATATTTATTGTTCCACGTAGTTTATTATATTATATCGGCTCTTCGGGAGGTTTTTTTTGCGCGGCCAATATGTGCGTTTTGGATTCTGAGAAGTATGACGATGTTGCTGAAATCTGGACGGATGTTTTATGGGATGGGAAGTCCTTCTTAAGAAGATTATTGCAGGTTATTGTTTTTATACGGATTGTCAATAGTATAAATCTGTTTTAAGCTGTTTGTTTAAAATATATTTTCCGTAATAGGTACACAGAGAGAACTCTATTCTTGGATATCAAGAAAAATTATTCTTGCATATATAGTGTAGCATGAGGAGGATTTTTTTTCTTTCCGAATAATATTTTATTTCGTTGGGAGAAAAATAAGTTTCTTGACCCAAGATTCTTACTCTGAGAGATACATAGAAAGTTGTTCTATTACTGTACAGATGGCGCTAACAGTTTCTCGCGTCTATTGCCACATAACACCGCTATATAAGTTCGACGATATTGAGTGTTCGTATATTGTTTGTTTACATCTATGCATAACTGTTTTATTTCGTGGGTGACTTACAAGGATTATGAGGAAAACCAGGATTGTAGCGGAATAGCCTACACAGAAAGAACTGTATTCTTGGATGTCAAGAAAAAATGTTCTTGCGTATATAGTGTAGCATGAAGAGGATTTTTTTGCTATCCAAATATTATATATATTGTAATAAGAATTTCAATACAATATGTAGTTATTTCAACTGTTAGTTATTCTTCCGGTTTAAGAGTTTAGTATGTTTATGTTGAGTATATTTTGCTCTGACGAAGAAAATTTATTCTTCTACATATAAATAGAGTAAGACGTTCGTTTTACATCAACAACAATATTTTGGTGGTTGAAAAATATACATGCTTCAACGAACAAACAGTTTCTTGACCCAAAACTATACGTACGTATTGCTATACGTACGTATTGCTTAAAACAGACGTAATTCCTTTCAAGCAGTTCCTTCATACTTAAAACAAGTAAACGTAATACTTGGACCATCAAGAAAATCATATTCCTACTCTGAGAATTTTATATTTTACTTGAACCAACCAAATGATCTTTCTGCTGATATAGAAACAAGTGATATTCTTCATTCAAAGATATTCGTGTTGTATCAAATAAATTTTTCCCTCTGTGTATATTACACCAAATACCGATACGAACACACAACGGGGGCACACACCTATCGCAGTGCCTTGAACGGAGCCGGCAAAGCACCGCAAAAGAAGAGCGAAAGCACGAAGAATCCGGCTAAAGAGTTCGCAGCACTCCTCGGCCCGACCGCTCGGCCGTCCGCTTAATTAATTGCCGTTGATTGGATTGCACTATTGGGCTTTTAAGTATCTGGTTAACAGCGGCGTATACGTGGACGCGGTACACAGGCCTCCTTCTCGGGCCGTGTCCCGCTCCGTGTTCTTTATGCTGCCCACGGTCTACCGGTGCCTCTGTTACGCCGACCGCCGCCGCACCGCGGCATCCTCGACATCCGCTCCGATTGTCGCACGGCTCTCTCCTTTATACTTTTTTCACTTTAGTCTGCGTGATTCTTAATAGTAGGTATGGATTGATTCTACTTGCCGATCTATGAGGTTCACAGTGGAGGTACATACATACCATAGAGCAAAGAAAAAAGTAAACATTTCAGAGACAACAAAATATTACTATATTTAACATACTTAATATTTTTGCCGCTGTAATGTTTCTTCGGATCCACTATCCGACCTACTACTACCATAATAACAACAACAACAACAATAACACACACAGACAGAGAGAACAACGAGAGTGTTTCTTTGGTTCTTTGTGTTGCGCGTTCGGGCTAATTGGCTTTTATGATTTCGGTGTCGGATGTCGGAAACGGCGCTCGGTTGGGCCGCCTTGTCACGCCGACCCGTGACGATGACGCTGCTGCTCGCCGAGCACGTGATCCGACATGATCTTCCATTGACGGCGACCGGATCGCAATAACGAACGCCAACGGCGCGACTTGTATATTGCATGATTGTTTCTGGGTAGATTAGCCACAGTGAGCGCACGGATTGATGTTTTTGATATCGCATTGTGTTAACGAGGGCTATATTTTGCAAATATGTCATGGTTCGTATTCTTCGACTGAGGGCCACGATGGCATATTACGGGGTCAACGTATACAGGCTGGGCCACGAAATTGGACGCTCTAACTAAAGTCTAAACGTTGAGATGACACATTGACTGCGAAAAAAATAAATAAATAAGAACTGTCTATTTCAGAATCTCCCATCTGGTCTTTCCAACTGGATTTCCGCTTAACAACCAATTGAACAAGATCTAAGATCTTCATTTCGATTTGTTAAGACCGAGCCATCAAGACAGACATCAAAACTTTCTGCGACCATTCAGCAACAGACCATTATTAGACATTCACTTAGCTTTACTACACTCAGATCCCATAATGGTACACCTGGTGACCGCTGGATGGTTCTGGTCGTACTCTTCCTTCACTATCGCGGAGAGAGAAGCTAGTGGTGGCCGAGCACGTGACAGGCATAAGTTAGACGGCTCGCCGCGGCATTCCTCCACTGCTGCCTGTCACGGCAAGGCTTTGTCGCCGCTTTGTTGCCGCTGCAGGACCTACGCCGGCTACAGGCAGGACAACATGCACACGGCGGATGCTGATCTTAACGAGCGCATGTACCCGAAAGGACAGTACAGCTCTGATGCTGTAGGAATCGCAGACGGGAAGTGTCACCGCGAACAGAGTGTATGCAGCAATATACCGCAAGAATGTATTGAAGTCGAAGTAGTTTCTGAGGAATTGGTTGAAATTAGTAGGCTTGAGATTAAACATGATTTAGATTCTGATAACACACGGTAACAAGGGTCTTACAAATATTACGAATTAAGTTTTTTTGTGTTATTTTATCAAGTTAAGTTATACAGACATTCTGTGATCAAAGAAGATGTTGTAAAAATTCACCAAATCAGTTTTGTTACATGTGCGGTTGTATGTAGTGACACATCTGAAAAAAATTACGGAAGAGGTAAAAGCAGCTTACTGCTGCTATTTTGGATTTAGAATTGGAGATCTGGAAAACCCATGGACTCTGTCCATGGGTTTGCAAAAGAAAAATGCCGTTTGCAGTTTCAATGTTGTAGCGAGAACCTTCCAATCATGCAGATGTTGCAATTTTTGCACGATAAGCGTCTCCGGATATTCAAAAAAGGATAGGCATAAAATAAAATATCCAAATTTGCCATCAGCATCGCGACCTACCCCCCATGGAGAGAACCATCCTCTCCCAAGTGCGCCATCCACTTCATCATCTTCGATTTTTGACACAGAAGAAATTTCGCCTGTTTGAAGAAACTTGTCTGATTTGACAGTGTCTGAAATCACTTTGTCAAATCAGGCATGTCGTGAAGATTCACCATTTGAAGTTTTAGGAATACCTCACCTTATAAACCAGTGCGAACTGAATGATTTGGTTAAAGACTTAGGTTTATCAAAAGAAAAAGGGTTTTAGGTCACAGAAATGGAATCTTTTCGCACGAGATGTACCAGTGTCTTTATTTACAAAGCGTAACGAGCCTTTTAAAGCATATTTTACAATGGAAGGATCTTTACGTGTATGTCACGATGTTGAGGATCTTATGAACGAGTTTGATATTCCCCACGATCCTTCTGAATGGTAGCTTTTATCTATTCATCAAAATACAAAGTGAAAGCAGTACTTTTGCATATTCTTTGAATTTATACAATTTGTTAACTGATTTTGTTGCAGTTTTCTCAGTTTTTTTTATAGTAGCGCCATATCTGTTAATGTAGACGACCTGTTACAATAAATCCACTTTCAGTTTCTAGTTATGTAAGGCAAATATTTTAACTGGAACAAATAATTTTTGTTTCGTTGTATCAGAAAGTTAAAAATTTGTTCCCTTGTGTAAGTAACAGTTACTAACATAATAAGTTATAATAATTGTGTCCCAAATTCGAACATCAAAACATGTAAAAATAACATCTATTAATAAAAAAAAATAGCTACTTATGATATCGATGCGAAAAGAGTGATTTTATTTTGTGAAAAGGAAGCAACGTTTCCAGAAAAAAATGTTTTTTATCTTTCCATTCATCGATACCCCTTATGTCTTCTTTTTCGTTTGATTCTCTTTTTGTCTGTATTTATTACATCATCTGCTATGTGGTAATCCAGTGGGGTCGAGCCTAAGATCGTCAGTTAAGACAAACTGGCCGCATAATTGATTTGGGCTTATCAAATATTTAATCGGGTCAGTGATTAATTTCCAAAGCGATGCTGGCCATCGTCCCGTCTATGCGGTGCCACTCATTTGGAAGTTATTTCAAACGTCCGAATTATTCCAAGTGCCTCCGAATGACTTACATATTAATAACTGTGCCGGATATATTATTGAAATGAATAATTATGATTTCTACAGGTAGGTGCAGGGTTTTAAAAACACAAAGTATGTTTCAAGGTTAGAATAAAGAAATGTTTCAAAGTGGCATAATTTTTTTTTTAATTAATTACATCAAGCAGCAACTAATTACACAAAACATGTTGTTTGGAATTTATTATACGTAAGGTTGTAAAGGTTGTAAAGTGTAATTAGAATTTCAAACAACAAATAAGCTAAAATTTCTTTGTATGTGATACTCCTGTCCACTTTTTGGCAATATGCGGTGCCACTCATTTGGAAGTTATTTCATACGTCCGAATTATTCCAAGTGCCTCCGAATGACTTACATATTAATAACTGTGCCGGATATATTATTGAAATGAATAAGTATGATTTCTACAGGTAGGTGTAGGGTTTTAAAAACACAAAGCATGTTTCAAGGTTAGAATAAAGAAATGTTTCAAGGTGGCATTATTTTTTTTTTAATTAATTACATCAAGCAACATCTAATTACACAAAACATGTTGTTTGGAATTTATTATACGTAAGGTTGTAAAGGTTGTAAAGTGTAATTAGAACTTGAAACAACAAATAAGCTAAAATTTCTTTGTATGTGATGCTCCTGTCCACTTTTTGGCAATATACTTACGAAAAGATATAGAATTCTACTTGCAACGGCGAACACTTATAAAATAGGAACAACAAAACTTTCTATTTTGACATTGCTTAGATATGATAAACAACATATTATTGTTTGTCCCATAAAGAAAAAAATTCAGATAGAAGAGGAACATTCTTTGCCAGACACAAGATTAGAAACGTAAATTACTTAACATGACTTTTCATAGATCAAGTCATCAAAGTGTTGTGTTATTAGGCTTGAATTAGCCTTCTGTGCATACGTTCTCATAACAGATTGTTTAAAATATTAAACCAATAAGTTTTTTGTGCTATTTTATCAAATTAAGTTATACAGACATTCTGTGCATTAAAATATATGTATTAAAATAAGTGTTGTTATGCAGTGACACATCTGAGAAAAGAGAAGAGGTAAAAGCAGCTCACTGTTGCTATTTTGTATTTAGAATTGGAGATCTGAAAAAGCCATGGACACCTAATCTATCTACCTATACTAATTACGAACTTTCAAGTGTAGGGCGCGTTCAGCGGAATCGCCCATTTTTGCCGACATTTGCGATCGAGTAGCTGCAAAATTGGGCTTTTCGACATTACTTTTGACGCTCGAATTGAAAAAAGGACACAATTCCGCGTGGACTGCGCGATATATTGTAAATTAAATGCGTCAATTTTGAAAAAAAAAATCACGTTTTTGCACCTCTTCGGGTGAAGGCGAACCTCGAGAAAATGTCACGTGACGTCTAGAAATTCCGACAAGCGGATCGATGAACGTCAAAAATTTACATTTTTTATCCGTTCCTGCCGACCTTATAAAAGCCGCTCGCTCTCATGTCTTACGATAAGATCCCTCTAAATACCCTTCGCAAAGAGTTTTGAGCAAAAGAACGGCCTTAAAAACAATTTTCGATCCAAAAAATCGATTTTTGTCGACCCGTGTTTTGCTGCTATTACCACAGTAACGTCAAACCCGAAACGCCCCCTGCCGGACATTCGTAACAACAGTAACAGATAGCAGATAACCTAAAATGTATCCTAAAATGTCCATATTGCGAATGTGGACAGGTGGGAAGCCTTAACCACATATTTCTAGAATGCCCAATAACTAAAGTCGAAAATTTTGACATATACACAGAGCTAGTATACCTATGCTATATTTCCTGTTAGATCAAACTTGTGGATGAAAGCGAACCAAAAGAAAATGCCGTTTGCAGTTCCCATGTTGTGGCGAGAGCCTTTCAATGATGTAGATGATTGCTATTTTTGCACGATAAGCATCTCCGGATATTCGAAGATAAGCATAAAATAAAATACCCAAATTTGCCAGCATCGCGATGTATCCCTCACTTGGGGGAGGATGGTTTTCTACATAACCATCCTCCCCCAAGTGCGTCATCCACTTCATCCTCTTCGATTTTTAACACAGAAGAAATGTCGCCTGTTTGAAGAAACTTTCCTGATTTGACAGAGTGTCTGAAATCAGGTCGTGAAGATTCACCATTTGAACTTTTAAGAACACCTCACATTATAAACCAGTGCGAACTGAATGATTTAACATTTGTTCCATCAAAAGAAAAAGCCGAGTTATTGGGTTCTAGGCTACAGGAATGGAATATTTTCGCACCACGTGTGACAGTGTCTTCATGTAAGATAATCAGGAACAAATAATTTTTTGTTGTTGTATCAGAAAGTTGGCACTTCTTGGCAATATAAGTTACTTACGAAAAAATATAGAATCATCAAAAACGACAAAAACCTCTTGTGTGGCGACTTTCCACCACAGATCTTCATTGGGTCCATATATGCCCTTCTGATCGGTAACGATGTCCTGCGCGATAGTGTGACATCGTCGTTCAGTAGTAGGAGGAAGAGGGGTAGAGGAGGAGGCAGCGAAAGAAAGAACGAATATATAGATAGGTAGGTAGCTTCTCCGCAACAAACGAGGGATATAAACAATTGTCGGGGTAAGCATGGGCGCAGGCCGGCAGCTTTGATTCTGGATTTGCATAGCAGACCTCTGATATGGTAATGTTGCGGTGTTCTTGGGCCGACTGTACCGCTCGCTCCCTCTGGCGGGCGAAGAGCGAGCGCTCGGCCACTGGACACCGCGCGGTAGCCGACGCAAGTCGCTTTTCGGCATACACTAAGTTATGTCAACTGATTTTTGCAATTCTATACCACCGGCCGCTATCCGGATAGAGCGGCACCCGCATCAACTGACCATAGTTTAGTGGCCTCACCTTGCATAACTTATCCTTGTTTTCCTTGAGTCGTGTTTCTCTACTGCCAAATACGCAAAGATTCTTAACATCTACTGAACTCTTGGTTGTACTCTTTTTGTTTTTCGTTTCTGTCACTCATCTTTAAATAAAAGAAATTGTGAGCCTCAAGATAATTCAAAATAACTTTGAAACACGTAAGCAGCCACCTTATGCATCACATTACCTCATCCTCAAGACGCACGCTCCTTCGCGCAACTTATTACAACGACGTCTCAATCCATACTCATTACCGTCATATTAACGTCGTCATAAATTCCCAACGGATAAAACGTGTTAATCCGCTTACTTTAATTGATCAAGGATGCGGCCGGTACCGGTGGTGCAGTAAGGACAAACAGGAAGAGTGAATCACGCGATTGCAAACCGATACATCACACTTTGACTTTCAACTTTCAACATGCATTCATACATACGTATACGTCCGCACGACCAACCACGAACCGTTACCGTGGAAATTCCAACTTTTCTGCATACGAGGATCGTTATCAACCAACGAAACAATCGCATATCGATCAGAAATCCAGTTCCCGTCTCACTGCGGTTTACCGTTTTCGGTCTTGCGTCCGTTCGTAATGTTTTTTTTTTTATTTAGTTCCGCTTATGATGACAATTGGCAACGAAAATGTAAATAATGTAATAAGAAGGTCTTTAACCAAACATTCAGTTTGCACTGGTTTATAAGGTGAGGTGTTCCTAAAACTTCAAATCTTCAGGACTTGATTTGACAGAGTGATTTCAGACATTCTGTTAAATCAGGCAAGTTTCTTCAAACAGCCAAAATTTCTTCTGTCAGAAATCGAACATGATGAAGTGGATGGCGCACTTGGGAGAGGATGGTTCTCTCCGTGGGGGATAGGTCGCGATGCTGATAGCAAATTTAGATATTTTATTTTATGCTTATCCTTCTTCGAATATCACTAGTCAACAAAATAATAAAAAAAAAATGTACATTAGATGCCACTATTTTTTTCTTAGATACCATGGCCCGCTAAACTCAAAAATCGCATTAAAAATTTTTTGAATGGATACGTTTTCGAGTTATGAATTTTTCTTTTTTTTGTTAATTTTTTTGGAGGTAGTTCGACTATTCGGAGCATATCTCGAGTTCGGAACATCAAATCTTGTCGTTCGGGACTTCAAATTAAAGCCAATTGAATCACCAATAAATGTTATTAATATTGTTTTACAATCGCTTCAGTGGTTTCAGTGCAATTGACCATAATTTGAAATTTTTTTAGTATAAATGAAAATCGAACATTCATTTAACCGCCAGGGAAAGGTAGAAATAGTAAAAATATGCTCAGTTTCTTATTTTTTACGTAGAGTTTGCCCTTTTACGAAGAGAACAAGGTATTTACGATGAAAATCTATGAAAAAATACCGAAGTTATGATCAATTATGACCAATGGGTACGAAACTACCAAAATTCGGCCTTTTTTCTATTTTGTATTTTTCGTCATTTATAGCAGTTTAAATGCATGGTAGAGGTCAGATCCATTCGGAAGACGAGTACGTCACGTGATTCGCACCAAGATGCGCATCTTTTAGTCAACGCTTCGCACCCTGTTGCAAGAGGCATCTTCAGGACGGAGAGAATGAACGTGTGTGGAAGGGTGAGGGTATTTATCGTCGCTCAAAACACGTAGTGGCATATCTTACCAAAAACTGATATTCAGATATGTCAGTACGTGTTTCGATCGACGTTATATGTACCTGGCGCAGGTGCCTGCGCAGGTAGTCAAACAACTATTGGTTGGAAGGGCGGTTTGGGGTAGCTGTGATTGGCTGTGGTGGTCGTAAAAGTGGTTTCCAGCTATGATGCAAATGCCAACCGTCATCTCGATTGAGATTGGAGGGATCTTTAAAGATTTCGATCGCTTCGCGGATTCTACGAGGATAATAACGTGATTTCCGGGAGATGATTTTTGTTTGGTCGAGAAGAATTGTTGTGTCTGTGCTCAGCAAGCGCTGAACTTGTGATCTGGCGCAGCCTTGCACAACGTTCATGTTCTGAAACCCCAACGCTGACAGAGCGCTTTATCTTATCAATGTAGATACTGCCACAAGCACATGGGATACGGTATACACCTGGAGCTAGCAGTTGAGCAGATTTTGATCCTGAGAATCTTGGTGACGTCAGTGACGAGCATGGTGAGAGGTTTCACTAGGAAATGAAGACTATTGAGCGGCGCTACCAGGGATTTTGGATTGAAAAAATGATGGGCAACTATATCTGGTTCCTCATAAGAAAAACAGATTTCGACAAGAATATAAGGCAAAGCAGCAATCAAACTCACTTCTAATCTCCTTTATATTGAAAACATCACATTAAAACTAAGCACAATGAATTAAACTTGTAAACAGAGAAAAAGTAGAATTTTGGTAGTTTGGTACCTATCAATCTTAAATGACCATAACTTCGCTATTTTTGCATAGATTTTAATCGTAAATACCTTGTTCTCTTCGTAAAAGTTCAAACTCTACGCAAAAAATATTAAACTAACTATATTTCCACGATTTCTACTTTTCACAGGTGATGGAGTAAATGTTCCATTTTCATTTTGGCCAAATTTTTATAATATCGTGGCCTATTGCGCTAAAACTACTGAAGCGACTGAAAAACTATATGAGTGACAACTGTTGGTGATACAATTAGCTTCAATTTTATGTACCGGGCGACCAGATTGGACGTTCATAACTCGAGATATGCTCCAAATAGTGGAACTAGTTGTTGACTAGTGTATCCGGAGACGCTTAGCGTGCAAAAATAGCAATCATCTATAATATCTATATGATTGGAATGCTCTTGCCATGGCATATTCTTTTGGTTTCGTTTCATCCACTTTAAAAGTCCGATCTAACAGGAAATATAGCATATATTGGGTGTCCATGGCTCTTCCAGATCTCCAATTCTAATTCCAAAATAGCAGCATTATGGTAGGTCAACAAAGATATGTGATCACTGTTCTAGTTGTAGAATCCTCGTCCCCTTGTGTGATCAAAGAACAATATTGCAACAGTGAAAGATCAATTAAAATGCATCAAAGTTTATCTACCAGACTTACTGGAGATCAAAACCGTAAATTTGTAACAGTGAACTCATGCATATTCAATCAATCGGAAAATAAAGAATAATATTTTTCTAAGAATAGAATTTATCAGCATTAGACGACGTCCGACCCACTAATTGTTTATGTTGGTCTCGTGCATATCTTTACCATTGAATCGTCGGCAAAGGTAGACCAACCTGGTCGGTCGGCGCGCGATGTTGAACACCAGACAATAAAGTACAATAATATGGCACGTGTTCGTGTATTTAATAAATCGATTGTTTTATTCATTCGTCCGTGCCTACGTCAGGTACATGCTAAGTGTGCTCTTCTGCACCTGGTCGTGCGTATATACAAAGCCAATTACAATAATCCTAATAATGTGTATTTCAGTTGCGTACCTCGGCGTCTGTGTTTTTGTTTTTTTCGACTACTTTTTTCATTGTTGACCGCACGAGTCGTCGACGGACGATGTTGCAGGTTCATGTCTTTGCGGTCGTTAAGGGTAGTGAGTCATACCCATAACCAATAACCGTAAGGTGTGGATGAGAATTCGTAAGCGGAGATCAATGGATATTGTATTAGATACGAGTAAAATAGCTGTTTTGCCGAAGGACAGGTTCTGATTAAACAGTAAAAAGGATTTTTTGGGCAATAACCGCTATCTTAAATGCAACCGTAGACACGTGTTTCGGACTTATTAGTCCTCGTCAGTACGGTATAGCCAAAGAGAAAGGATGGAAACTCAATGGAGAACTCAACAAAAAGGACCTTCATCAGGGAGACCAACGTCGCCAATTGGAGCTTCAGTGACGACATCCTCGGATTGAGGATTGACGCAACGTCGCGCCGAGGTAACAAGTACCTACACCCCGAGGTACAACCTTAGCCCAGGTACTATGAAGGAAAAGGATTATTTGCGGTGAAATCTAAACAGTAAAAAGGATTTTTTTGGGCAATAACCGCTATCTTAAATGCAACCGTAGACACGTGTTTCGGACTTATTAGTCCTCGTCAGTACGGTATAGCCAAAGAGAAAGGATGGAAACTCAATGGAGAACTCAACAAAAGGGACCTTCATCAGGGAGACCAACGTCGCCAATTGGAGCTTCAGTGACGACATCCTCGGATTGAGGATTGACGCAACGTCGCGCCGAGGTAACAAGTACACCCCGAGGTACAACCTTAGCCCAGGTACTATGAAGGAAAAGGATTACTTGCGGTGAAATCTAAACAGTAAAAAGGATTTTTTTGGGCAATAACCGCTATCTTAAATGCAACCGTAGACACGTGTTTCGGACTTATTAGTCCTCGTCAGTACGGTATAGCCAAAGAGAAAGGATGGAAACTCAATGGAGAACTCAACAAAAGGTACCTTCATCAGGGAGACCAACGTCGCCAATTGGAGCTTCAGTGACGACATCCTCGGATTGAGGATTGACGCAACGTCGCGCCGAGGTAACAAGTACACCCCGAGGTACAACCTTAGCCCAGGTACTATGAAGGAAAAGGATTACTTGCGGTGAAATCTAAACAGTAAAAAGGATTTTTTTGGGCAATAACCGCTATCTTAAATGCAACCGTAGACACGTGTTTCGGACTTATTAGTCCTCGTCAGTACGGTATAGCCAAAGAGAAAGGATGGAAACTCAATGGAGAACTCAACAAAAGGTACCTTCATCAGGGAGACCAACGTCGCCAATTGGAGCTTCAGTGACGATATCCTCGGATTGAGGATTGACGCAACGTCGCGCCGAGGTAACAAGTACACCCCGAGGTACAACCTTAGCCCAGGTACTATGAAGGAAAAGGATTACTTGCGGTGAAATCTAAACAGTAAAAAGGATTTTTTTGGGCAATAACCGCTATCTTAAATGCAACCGTAGACACGTGTTTCGGACTTATTAGTCCTCGTCAGTACGGTATAGCCAAAGAGAAAGGATGGAAACTCAATGGAGAACTCAACAAAAGGTACCTTCATCAGGGAGACCAACGTCGCCAATTGGAGCTTCAGTGACGACATCCTCGGATTGAGGATTGACGCAACATCGCGCCGAGGTAACAAGTACACCCCGAGGTACAACCTTAGCCCAGGTACTATGAAGGAAAAGGATTATTTGCGGTGAAATCTAAACAGTAAAAAGGATTTTTTTGGGCAATAACCGCTATCTTAAATGCAACCGTAACCACGTGTTTCGGACTTATTAGTCCTCGTTAGTACGGTATAGCCAAAGAGAAAGGATGGAAACTCAATGAAGAACTCAACAAAAAGGACCTTCATCAGGGAGACCAACGTCGCCAATTGGAGCTTCAGTGACGACATCCTCGGATTGAGGATTGACGCAACGTCGCGCCGAGGTAACAAGTACACCCCGAGGTACAACCTTAGCCCAGGTACTATGAAGAAAAAGGATTATTTGCGGTGAAATCTAAACAGTAAAAAGGATTTTTTTGGGCAATAACCGCTATCTTAAATGCAACCGTAGACACGTGTTTCGGGCTTATTAGTCCTCGTCAGTACGGTATAGCCAAAGAGAAAGGATGGAAACTCAATGGAGAACTCAACAAAAGGGACCTTCATCAGGGAGACCAACGTCGCCAATTGGAGCTTCAGTGACGACATCCTCGGATTGAGGATTGACGCAACGTCGCGCCGAGGTAACAAGTACACCCCGAGGTACAACCTTAGCCCAGGTACTATGAAGGAAAAGGATTATTTGCGGTGAAATCTAAACAGTAAAAAGGATTTTTTTGGGCAATAACCGCTATCTTAAATGCAACCGTAACCACGTGTTTCGGACTTATTAGTCCTCGTTAGTACGGTATAGCCAAAGAGAAAGGATGGAAACTCAATGAAGAACTCAACAAAAAGGACCTTCATCAGGGAGACCAACGTCGCCAATTGGAGCTTCAGTGACGACATCCTCGGATTGAGGATTGACGCAACGTCGCGCCGAGGTAACAAGTACACCCCGAGGTACAACCTTAGCCCAGGTACTATGAAGAAAAAGGATTATTTGCGGTGAAATCTAAACAGTAAAAAGGATTTTTTTGGGCAATAACCGCTATCTTAAATGCAACCGTAGACACGTGTTTCGGGCTTATTAGTCCTCGTCAGTACGGTATAGCCAAAGAGAAAGGATGGAAACTCAATGGAGAACTCAACAAAAAGGACCTTCATCAGGGAGACCAACGTCGCCAATTGGAGCTTCAGTGACGACATCCTCGGATTGAGGATTGACGCAACGTCGCGCCGAGGTAACAAGTACACCCCGAGGTACAACCTTAGCCCAGGTACTATGAAGGAAAAGGATTATTTGCGGTGAAATCTAAACAGTAAAAAGGATTTTTTTGGGCAATAACCGCTATCTTAAATGCAACCGTAGACACGTGTTTCGGGCTTATTAGTCCTCGTCAGTACGGTATAGCCAGAGAGAAAGGATGGAAACTCAATGGAGAACTCAACAAAAGGGACCTTCATCAGGGAGACCAACGTCGCCAATTGGAGCTTCAGTGACGACATCCTCGGATTGAGGATTGACGCAACGTCGCGCCGAGGTAACAAGTACACCCCGAGGTACAACCTTAGCCCAGGTACTATGAAGGAAAAGGATTATTTGCGGTGAAATCTAAACAGTAAAAAGGATTTTTTTGGGCAATAACCGCTATCTTAAATGCAACCGTAGACACGTGTTTCGGACTTATTAGTCCTCGTCAGTATGGTATAGCCAAAGAGAAAGGATGGAAACTCAATGGAGAACTCAACAAAAAGGACCTTCATCAGGGAGACCAACGTCGCCAATTGGAGCTTCAGTGACGACATCCTCGGATTGAGGATTGACGCAACGTCGCGCCGAGGTAACAAGTACACCCCGAGGTACAACCTTAGCCCAGGTACTATGAAGGAAAAGGATTATTTGCGGTGAAATCTAAACAGTAAAAAGGATTTTTTTGGGCAATAACCGCTATCTCGTTCTGATTAAAGTTGTGAACCATTTAATTACCTTCTTAACGTTCTAAAGCACGAGTACTGTCAATTGATGATAATCTAAGAATGCTCAGTTCAAGTTAAATTACTATGAATCAAAATTTTCTAACATACATTTATTTGGAAATAAAATCTTGTCGCTTCAAAGGAGAAATTTGCGAGTTTTGAATCAAAAAGCTCTTCCTAATTGAATTAAACTATTGGTTTGTTCGGAATAAATTTTCGCAAGACAACGTATATCTTAAACATTTCTCTGCATGTAGAAGTAAGCATTTCATAATTCTTATAGAATTTAGAGTAACTTCAAGACAAATAAGTTAATCAATTCTTTACAAAACCACATCCTTATAATTCCCTTCTCTTAAACCGCTTTATATAACACCAATAATTACATATCGTATTAAATTTCCCTGCAGATCAGATGTAAAATTAATATTTTATTGGCACGCTTAATCCAAATCGACTTATCTATTGGTAAAGATCGCGAAACGAAATTAGAATATCGCCGTTCACCGCCGTCTACAGTCGACGCATGGTCAATTTGATTGATTGATTGATAGCCAGTGTCAATTATTTGCTCGATACAAATGTTATGATCTGATTCTCGGTGTCTACGTGCCCTCGGGGGCATCGTACAGTTTGCCTCATATACTCACGCGGTGGTATAAAAATGCCGAAATGATACCATCTCGTTACTGTTTTGATTTCTTTTTGTACCTTCCACATATCCTAGATAATTCGATATGATATAGTTTGAGATTGTTACGGTCGATTTTCGAACTTTCTCACTTGGACAGGTGTTGGCCTATGCGTTCTCTGTTCTCGGTGTATGAGGTGGGATAACAAATCGATTTTGTGATATCAACAGTCGCATACTTTTCACGCATTTCAATTGGCCGAAGTGGTACACGTTCCGACGTTGAGATGTTATCGAGATTCTAGTTGTTGGTTTCGTTGTGCCACTGTTTGTTTTCTGTGCTTTTAACAATTGGTAAATTGCTACTTATACCAACTAATCGTTACTTATAGGAAGGATGATAGGATCCAATTAATACATTTTTCCTTGTTTTAGTTTTCAGAGGAGAATTCTTAATAATACCGAAATCATATATAATGGTCATTAGATCTTGAGATATTTGTACAGAAACTCTTATATTTGTGTGAACTACATGTAACACTACATTCACGCACAAGAGTAAATGTGTTTGGCCAAACTTTACATAGATTTTTAACAGAAGAGATGCTTGTTTTGATCACAGGAACTTATATTCTCCCAATACCTGACACTTACCTGGTTAATAAAAAGACCAAGACGGTTTTGACCTCTTCAAAAGTTTTTGCCAGAAATAAGACTACTCTTATATTATTTAAAAGAATCCTCGCTACTCAACCTGAACTCGTATCCACAAACTCGTTAGCTTGTTGTTTTTTTCTACCGAAGCGATTTTTTTGCCTGCGAGACAGTATTTGTGTACGGCCCGTCTTCGGTTCGTAGAGTTATGTGCGTCTACCCGTTTCGAGGAAGTGATTTAGGTTACATTTAAGCGGACAGAGGCCCTCCACTTCCATATTTACAACGAGCGCGGCGCGCCTTTGCTTTTCGCTTTCCGCCACTCTTGTAATTTTTGCCCGGGAGAGGGCGCGGGCGCACTCGTTACCGGAAGGCATGAATGAGAGTGGCGAACCCAATGGCGATCCTTCAGGACGATACAAGGAGTATATAGGCTCGTGAGTATGAGTTGGGAAGCCAATTAAATAGTGCCTTTTTGGTGAGGTAAACGGTGTTGTTATTAGCCTTATAGGAAGGTGATAGCGTTTTTCTTTATGGACGCGACGATTTTTATAACCTTTAGCGCACGGATGCGGTAAATGTGAATTATATTCATAGAGGTATAGCGCGTGGTTTCTTTGTACCGTTGGTTAGTGCTTGTTGTGCATCAGGTACTTTCATTCGGCGACATAAAAGTACAACATCAGGAAGGTAATTCAAATGTGATGTGTGGTTTGTGGATATTATTCAACGTTTTGTGGTTATTTACTTTTGCAGTGATCGGTTATGTGTTGAGTAACACTCGATCTTTATTGCCCATCAACGGGACAACCATAAATATGTACTAAAAAACAACAGATATTCTAAAAAAATATACAAGAATAATTCACCGGGGAGAATATAGCCATAAGATATTCATAACTTTTTTCTTCGAATTTCTTAATGAAACAAACATGTCAATCGATAGAGCTATTCAAGTAGTGTACCCCAGAGTTTTGCCCACAAAAAATATCGAACGGTTTAGCAAAACAAGTCATTTAATTACCAGCACGTCATCTAAAACAGCTCATGGTGTCCTCAAATAATAAGCCGCATGCCAATTTACCGCTTTACTTATGTTAGAGGGGTTGTAACCATAAGGGTAGTGTCGTATTGATACCATTACTAGATGCAAAATTTCATGTAGATTCCGAACCACTTTTTCTACAATTGCATGTACCTACAGAAGTCAACGACAAAGAGTCCCAATAAAAAAAAACACAGATAGAGAAAAAGGTTGCGCATGTCGCTGTTCGCTCTTCATAAATACAAGAACGTCGGTCGATCGGTCGTCCTCAACGGTTTCCATCGCTAATTCGACGCGCAGTCAGTCTGCCTAACGTTGAAAAAAGCTGGGCACCCGTCTTCATTTGTCAATTCTCCTGTATACCATTAACTATCCGGTGAACTGTAATGGTATCATTAGACTTCTATAGCGCATACTGAGTCGGTCTGTGAGCTCATGCTCTCCGGCACGAACTGAAAGAATCACTCGGAGATGCGCATCAATCTCACTCCAAACATGACGTACGCGCCGCAAAATCATTCAGTCCGGCAATTTAAAAACAATGGCGTCGGAAGAAGCAGCTGAAGACGACCAATTTAAGAGATTTTTTGATGGGGTTTCTGATACTTAAGCATTATCTAAACTACACACGTGACTTACCACAGTCAAGTTTGACATAAAATTGCAAATCTAGCCGAAGTAACCATCATGATGGTTACTGGATGATGGAAATATAGTATGAATCGTTCCATGCAGGGAACGATTCATACTATTTACTATTATTAATTTTTTGTTGTTGTATGTAGTATTAGAAGTATCAGAAAGTTGAAAATTTGTTCCCTTGTGTAATAAATCTTAATTTTATTTACAGTTTTCAGTAAACTACCTGTGCAATTGCTTTAATAATGTAGGAAGTCAAAATGGCGGGTAACTACCGCGACTCCCTAACATGGTAGCATTTGGCCAAGCGCGGTGTAAGGGCTTTAATTACTGGTCAAATCTAATTCATCAAATCTAATCCAATCTATTCGAAGGCAAAAACTAACTGGGTTCTTTTTCTTGAACCTTGTGAACACATTTTCTGACTACTAACTGACGCGTTTAAGTATTTAACATTTAATAAGGGCTGATAAAGCAAGACTACTCAAATGAAACGAAACACTTATCAAAACAATAACATCTATTAACAATAATAATCAACAATCCCTTTTGATAGATTACATAGAAAAATGAATAAAGCTTTGAACATATTGACGTTTAAATTAAACCTAGGAGTTGATTTAGACAGACACACTTTTAGCAGAAATATGAATAATTTAATTTACAATGAAATGCGAGACCAGTTGAAAAGACTTACCAGGGATAAACTTAAGCGCCTAAGAACGCTCCACAAAAACGTGTACTTTACATGACGGTGGTTGAAATGAGAAGAGACAAAGATCTGTTCGTTTGCATCCCTCGACCCCAAAGGAAGCCGGCATTTCTTCTTAGCCAATGACAACTCTTCAATTTTAAACTTATAACACGCGGTCAAATCCTAAACCAGATGTTCAACCCTAGCAAAAACCTTTGACATTCCCGAATGTTCTTACAAATATCTCGCTTAATTTAATCATATCTTAATAAATAAATAATGGGTTTCCGACCCATTACAATAACAGGATGCCTTTCTTAACCAAATTATGCTAAATATAGAATATAGAACAACCTCACGCTTTATGTCAAAAAATCATTCACAAGAAAACAAAGATAATCTTCAACGATCATCATCCTACATCTCCGCAACTAAAGTAATTCAACTCTCCGAACCGAAGTAATTTGCGCGCGCGGCATGCGCTGGATTAAACGATCAACTCGGCGGTCGGACGTCAGCGTTGACGCGTCGGACGCGTTTACCGGTGAAAGCCGTCAATCGTCGCGTCTGCAAACTCGCTTCCAGAGCGTCCTCGAATCGCGGAATAATTGCGCGAAAGTGTCGCTCGCCATCGTCGGACCTCCGCGGGCAGATTTAAGCGATCGACGTTATCTCGGAGCGAGCAGCTTATAGCCTGTGTCGACCAGAAAGGGACACCGCTGCTGCTGCTGCAGAAGCCGGTCTTTGTTCGGAGACGTCGTCAGTTTTTCACCGGGGATCGCGTCCGTCGTCGTTGTCTCTGCGCCTCTTGGTCAGAAGAAGAGTGGACAGAGTTTGGCGAGGCCGAGCCGTGCTGCGGTGGTCGTACTTTTCGTCGCGTTATTATCTGAGGCGCTGCCCATATATACTCGGTGGGCACGGTCGTATATTGAGCACTTGTGGTCCATGCATGGACGTACTGGCCTTCCTTGTCTCGTGAGTGCTCCTCAAGACGCCGTTCGCGGTTTAAAGTATACAAGAACCACATGTGAGACGCAGATAATGGTCATTGCTATATTTGGAGGAGATGTTTTAGCAATGGTTTCGTATGATTGAAATCCTGGATTACTAGGACAATACAAATTGTTGATTTATGTTATTGTACTATGTTGCTAGGAACTTAACTTGATGACTTATCATGAAAATGATTTATATAACATAAATTTTATCATATATTTACGGTGACCATTATTTTCTGACAAAAAAAAAACAGGACAAAAGGGCACGGTTTTTCTATATCAATATCAATCCTATATCGCAATTTCTTCAAATGCAGTATTCCACTGGTTTATATAACCAATGCATGTCTTATAAAAATTAGCGACTGCAGATTTAAATTCAGACATATTAACCTGCCCAGTATCCATTCCACTAATACATATTTTTTTACATTTAAAGGTAAAAATACCTCATCATTTCGTGTCATTAATTTACATTTTAGATTTTTAATAATCAAAGATACTTCTAGCATGGATATTTCTTGGGATTCAATCAGAGAAATATTATAATGAAAAGTAGCAACTTGACTGTACAAAAAAGCCAAACTTCTGAGCATTGATCATTAAAAAATTGTTTCAAAATTATAGGGCATTTCTCTTGGTTTAAGAAATATTCCTTTAAAGGTTTAAATAGCTTTAAGATCTTTTCTAATGCTGGCTTAAGTGTTAACCATCGGTCTTACTTTATCCCAACAACTTATGGTACTCTAAATCAACGTTGTCACATATTTCCTTGAAATTTTCACTACGCACAGTGTATATATCTAAAAAAAAGAATAAATTTTAACGACTACATTTTCTATATCAATGGGAAGACATTCTGCTGCTGTTTGAATACAATTATTTAAAATATGAGCGGCACAATTTATACAAATTAATTTGTTTTTATTGCATTCCATTTTTACGAAAACATTATTCTTACCACGTCTAGCTGCACCACCAATGTTACAGTTTGTATTATCAGCACAAAGGGCAACCACTTTATCTTTTATATTAACAGCTCATAGTATCTTTAATGTAGTTTGAAATTATATCAGAAAATTCCCCTTGCAGTTGCTTAGTTTCTAAAACTTTTACATGAATACTTTGTAAACTCTTATGGTAGATCTGAATTAAATACACTTTTTCTGCTTTTTTGAAATGGCTAAAATAAATATAATAAAAAATCAGCAATGAGGAAACTTTACAAAAGAAGTAAAAAATTCGAAAATCTAGACAAGGTCGAGCAGAATAACGTCACTCGGTCATTTAACCAATGGCAGCTTAGCAAGTTGGTGGTATAATATAGGCGATCACACTATTCAAAATTGGTGGGGGTAGGGAAAATTAATGGCGCTATAGGTCGTATTTTATACTTACATATTCTCAAACTCAATGTACACATTAAAAAACAGTACAAAATAGTACAAAAAAAATAAAAACCAGTACATTTATGCTTAAAGGGAAAAAAGCAGTACAGCGTCTTAAAAACAGTACTGTACTGCCAAAAACAGTACAAATGGTCACCGTACATATATTCCAACTCATTCTCCAGTGACTTTAAATCTGTATACCAACTTACAGATCAGTAGGATGAACGGTTTAGGAGCTATAAGACTTTATATTTATTAAAGCAGTTTGACAGAATCCACAGCCTTTGTAGCTGTGCAGTTTTCAATTTACAAAATCTCTAAAAATACCTCAAGATGTATTTTTAAGGCATCTAAACTCATTCTAAGGTAAATCATAACCCTAATCCGTAGAACATTACAGTTACAACTTATTTAGACAAAAAAACTCACCCATAATCTACACTCATATCCGATGATATACATCGTAACATTGAACAAGATCACTTAAAAGTCGACAAGTCACAGTTAAACAACACTACCGTATAAATTTCACGCGATAATTAGTCGAATTTGTCTTTGGAAAAGTGATGAAGATCACGAAAATATCGCCCGCTCACTACATGTGGACAACGAGCCAAGATGGCGCCGAGCAACGCGACGAGTTGTTGACGTTGCTAGGATACCGCAAGCCAGTCACTGAACATGCGTATAATAAGCTGCATATGTATTGTGTACTTAATATACTGAGGTAAAATTATGTGTAAAAATGTGATGATAATTTTTACTTCCGGCTAGTACCCTAGGGATTTCAGGATATTTCGGGAAAGTTTCAGCAAAAATACGTGTTTTGAGGTCCGTTGAATCCATTCAAATGATTTCTAGACAATTTTATACAATTTCGAAAGAAATTGTATAAAATTGTCCAGAAAAATTGTTATAAAAAAAAACAAGACAATTTCGTGAAGCCACAGTCACTCTAGATTCCAACCTTATGTCAGTCATAGAATAACATTATAAATGAATTGACATGTGCAAGTTATTATACGCATGTTAAGTGACCCGATTGTTAGCGTATCCTAGCAGCGGAATCCTAGCAACGTCAACAACTCGACCCGTTGTTCGGCGCCATCTTGGCTCGTTGTCAACATATATAGAGCGGGCACTCGTAAATGAAATCCTCCAGGAAGCGATAAAATCTATCAATTGATATAATCCAGCTAGGCCAGCCCTGTACCCTTCAATAAACCAGCGCTACACCAAAGCGAGCGCAGCAACATCAGCCGAAGAAAAGAGGTGGACTGTCCAGCTTGCTGGTGGAACCCGCGTGCTTGCGTTGTGTTGTGCTTGCGTTGAGCGCGGCTTGCGGTCGTTCTTCGTCCTCTCTATCGCGGGCAAGCAGTAGATATGAACGGCGGAAAAATGCCGCCAGTGATACCGGCGGCCAAGGGACTGCGGACAACTCGCATATGGTAATTAGATTAGCAGATTTATCGATGCGATTCACCGGCAGTGGCCGGCAGGCCGCCATGGAAAGCGTATTCGCGTCGCACTGGTTGGACGGTCGGTTGCGGTGGTTACCCGCAATGTTACTGCTACCGTTCGGTACCGCAAATGAAAGGAAAAATTTCAGTCGCCGCGCAATTACCGCGCACTGAAAATTATTATGGTATCTCTCCGGTAATGCAGCGCTTTCGGACCGCGTGTTTATCTGTTGCGGCCTTTGGTGCGTGGCTTCGGAAATGAATGTTTGTTTGTGTATATTATGTATATGCGTCAGATAAATTTATCCGTTGAAAGTGGTTGGTTGATGTGGATTTGCGCACAACAAATTTAATTCGGCCGAAAACCCAATTTTTTTACGTTGGTTACAATACATTCCTTCTAGGGTATCGGAAAGCAAATATGGCAAAATCTCACAAAAGAAATAAAATAAATTTATTTAGTTAACAACTTATATAAATTCAAAGAATATGCAAAAGTACTGTTTTCAAGCTGTATTTTGATGAATCGATAAAAAGTCACCATTCAGAAGGATAGTGGGGAATATCAAACTCGTTCATAAGACCCTCAACATCGCGACATACACGTAAAGATCCTTCCCTTTTTAAAATATGTTTTAAAAGGCTCGTTACGCTTTGTAAATGAAGACACTGTCACACCTCGTGCGAAAAGATTCCATTCCTGTAGCCTAGAACCCAATAACTCGGCTTTTTCTTTCGATAAACCTAACTAAGTCTTTAACCAAATCATTCAGTTCGCACTGGTTTATAAGGTGAGGTGTTCCTAAAACTTCAAATGGTGAATCTTCACGACTTGCCTGATTTCACAGCGTGATTTCAGACACTCTGTTCAACCAGGCAAGTTTCTTCAAACAGGCGAAATTTCTTCTGTGTCAACAATCGAAGATGATGAAGTGGAGGGCGCACTTGGGAGAGGTTGGTTCTCTCCGTGGGGCATAGGTCGCGATGCTGATGGCAAATTTGGATATTTTATTTATGCTTATCCTTCTTCGAATATCCGGAGACGTTTGTCGTACAAAATAGCAATCATCTACAATCTACACGATTGGAAGGCTCTCGCCACAACATGGGAACTGCAAACGGCATTTTCTTTTGCTTCCCTTTCATCCAATTTCCAATCTAACAGGAAATACAGCATATATTAGGTGTCCATGACTTATCCAGATCTCCAATTCTAAATACAAAATAGCAGCAGTAAGCTGCTTTTACCTCTTCCGTATTTTTGTTCTGGTGTGTCACTACAGAACAACCGCACATGTAACAAAATTTATTTCGTAAATTTTTGCAACATCTTCTTTGATCACTTTCCATATTTTAATGCACAGAATGTTTGTATAAATTAACTTCATACATTTAAATTGGTTTGCAGTACCCTCGAGAAATACTATTTAATTTTTTTAGTGGGTACTTGCACTCACAGTCTGCCCTATAAAATAACTTTGATAGCCTCTCAACCTATGTGGTACGGACCCGCCAATAATCATTAATTTTTATTTGTCCATTAGGCGGAAAAATACGTCCGCATTATACATAGGGGCGTCCAGTATTTGCGGTAGACCGCATCGCGTAAAACGTTAGAGAATTTATTCGGCACATCAAAAAAAGCGATTAGAAAACGCCATTTTTTAGTACCTTAAATTTTAACTGTAAATTAATTAGTTGTCGAACGACTCTTATGTCGTAATGTATGTGTGAATTTTTCTACTGCGAGTTGCCCATTGGCACGTTGATTGATCAATGATCACTTTCATCAGCAGCGTGCGTTTTGTTCTTTTAACGCGTTAGCGTGATTCGTATGTGTAGTCACAGAGTACCATTTTCTATGTCGAATCACGGATTGATATATCATCGTGCTGTGATGTGTGTGCGTACAGTACTATGTTCCAGTGGGCGATTTTATTTCAACAACCGGAAAGAAAGAATAAATTGATCTGCTTTTCTCACCTTCGAATACGTTTTAGATGACTTAAAATCAAATAAACCACATAAAATTGTCAGATTTTGACAAACGTCAGTGCCACTGACATTAAATGTCAGTATAAAATAAAGATTAATTTTGCAAACTTATTAGTTCAAAATCGGCCACTGCGCGGCGCTCTGTGCACGAATAAATAAAGTAAAATAAAAGACGTCGGGGCTCATAATGCGGTTGGTAATGCGGTTATAAAATAATTGCGCGCGTTTATGACAGCGCGCGATCAGATGACGGAAAAATACAATATAAATTGAACACGATTACGATTTACAGTACATTAAAGTCGAGTATTGTCGCTCGCTAATTGCCCGTTTAGTTTTTATTAATTTTTATGCGATCGTGGCCGGACCGGAGGCATAAAATTAAACGCTCTATGTGTGACGTTTTTCACTCCTTTATAATCATTGAACTCGATTATCGCAAGAGGGCGACACCGTTATACTATTTCTCTTGATCCCAATCATAGCACAAAATAATCACAATTATTATTCTGTTAGATTTCATCAAACAAACTGTAGCTTAAAAATGTGTGAATTTCATTGTTTAATTTGTTTGTTTACTATCAAAAAAATTTCAAGAATATTAGCTGCTTCTTAACATTTCTACTTTTGGACTAGTTCTCGTGTATCCATTGCAATGATTTTTTTTAAAATCTAAAAACTAAAAATCTAGAGTTGCAGTTGAAGTGAGATTTGGAATTAAGTCTGAGGTTACAATTTCTGAAAAGACACAAACAACGACGCCGGATTCCAAATTTTCCTCCGGGATTGTTGTCATATGACATGCGTTATCATCTTCATGACTGTTTTTAATAATGTTTCTATTTAATTATGTTTTTATAATTGTACACGCCTGTTATAGACCCATTGCAACGTTATAACAGTTATTGCTATACAATATTCCTCCAGGATGCTCAAGGTAAACATTTTATCTTGATATATGGTCTACTTCTTGCCACAATGAGAATTTTGTGTCATGGTCTCAAGTCCAAATATGCTCAAACTATACGAATTTCCTCCAGGATGCTCGAGGTAAACTTTTTACCTGATATTCGAACTCCTTCATGTCACCATGAGAATTTTGTGTCATGGTGTAAAGTCCAAATATGCTCAAACTATACGAAATTTCTCCAGGATTCTCAAGGTAAACTTTTTATCCTAATATTCGAACTCCTTGATGACACCATGAGAATTTTGTATCATGGTGTAAAGTTTAAACATGCTCAAACGATTCGAAATTCCTCGAGGATGCACAAGGTAAACTTTTTATCCGGATATTCGAATTCCTTCATGTCACCCTGAGAATTTTGTGTCATGGTGTAAAGTCCAAATATGCTCAAACGATTTGAAATTCCTTGAGGATGCTCAACACAAACTTTTTATCCTGACATTCGTACTTCTTCATGTCACCATGAGAATTTTGTGTTATGGTGCACAGTCCAAATATGCTCAAACAATTCTAAATTCGTTGAGGATGCTCCACACATACTTTTTATCCTGATATTCAAACTCCTTCATGACACCATGAGAATTTTATGTCATGGTATCACGTCGAAATATACTCAAATTATAAGAAATTCCTCCAGGATGCTCAAGGTAATCTTTTTATCCTGATATTCGAACGCCTTCATGTCACCATGAGAATTTTGTGTCATGGTGTGAAGTCCAAATATGCTCAAACTATACGAAATTTTCTCCAGGATTCTCAAGGTTAACTTTTTATCCTAATATTCGAACTCCTTCATGACACCATGAGAATTTTGTATCATGGTGTAAAGTTTAAACATGCTCAAACGATTCGAAATTCCTCGAGGATGCACACGGTAAACTTTTTATCCGGATATTCGAATTTCTTCATGTCACCATGAGAATTTTGTGTCATGGTGTAAAGTCCAAATATGCTCAAACGATTTGAAATTCCTCGAGAATGCTCAACACAAACTTTTTATCCTGACATTCGTACTTCTTCATGTCACCATGAGAATTTTGTGTCATGGTGCAAAATCCAAATATGCTCAAACAATTCGAAATTCCTTGAGGATGCTCCACACATACTTTTTATCCTGATATTCAAACTCCATCATGACACCATGAGAATTGTATGTCATGGTATCAAGTCGAAATATACTCAAATTATACGAAATTCCTCCAGGATGCTCAAGGTAATCTTTTTATCCTGATATTCGAACTCCTTCATATCACCATGAGAATTTTGTGTCATGGTGTAAAGTGTATTGTTAATCAACAGTACACGTTATTATATTGCCAGTGATGGTCAAAGTGGTAAAAGTTATACTCCAAAATCATGGTGGCAACAATACAGGAAATAAGACCCCACATACTTTTTATGTTCTTGTGTGTCGTTCGGTATTACTGCAACATTTATATGGAAATATCTGTTCAGTGTATTACCTCTTGGTAGGTAAAAACGTGAGTCTGCTAATGAGTACTTAATTCTTGACGGTCTCTGTTCCAAACAAATCTCAATATAAATTTGAATCAGGTGCTGGCGACAACTCTACCGAAATATCACACACTGAATCCGTAATCGGATCGTGACAAAGAAGTGTGAACCACCTTTTTACAAGCACAACAACACAGACCAAGACGCCAGATAGCGCGACGATCACATTATACATTCATCGGAAAACCCTTTATTGTTCACTGAAACATTTTTTCTACCAACGTCAGTACAGATACACGTGCGCAATTTGAAAATATTACACACTCGTGTTCATAACTTTACAAGCATTGCATATCAAAACCCACTGTAAAATTAGAACAGGTGTTCCACGAAGAAAAGGCATAATCATGGATATCCTGTAGAAGAGTATTAAAATAGAAATATTAAATGGTTTTTTTTTCGGTAATTGCTGTTTATAACTTTGAAGATAATATCGGTGTGTCGTCGTGAATGATAGATTGGTGCTGGGTTGCGACATGTTAATTTTTGCGGTGCTTGAAATGGAATTAGTTATGTCTTAAGGTGTGTGTAGGTGTCAACATCACTCGTGCTTGATGTGAAAATTACAGGTGTTAGAATTAGGCCCCCTACGGTGTTTCGGTAAAGAGATTACAGATGAGTCACTGCTCACTATTTAAGTTGGTTGTAGTCGATTATACAATGTCTGAAAAATGGATAATTTTTTCGTTTTATTAGTAGGTAGAGAAAATAAACGAATTTTTCCTACACAGAGAAATGTAAAATCAAAACATCAAAATTTGTCATATTTTACAGGAAATGAACATCAAGCCTAATTTCTTTTCAGACATTTTTTAAGTGTACTACATAACAGTAATAAGAAAGTAATTGCCTTTATTTCTTAGGTAGGTGCGAGCTTTAATGAATGAGGAAGAAAAGATGTTCCCATAGTTATACTATATTAGATTAGACTACATTCTAATGGCGATAGAAACTTTAGATTTCGTATGTAAATGTCCCGTTAGAGATTGTACTTATCCTACATACAATTAAGTGAGCGTATGATTAAATTTGTGCTAATTACTCACGGTAATTTAATTAAATTACCGTCCCAGTTATAACTCAAGTGACGCAACCGGAAAATGTATATCGATAATTACAATTTTCAATCCGATATCCTTGATTTTGTCGAACGCGCTGAATAAATTAAAAAATATATGACCCGACAATTTCAGGAATGTTAATTTATGCCCGTCATTACAATAGTCGTGCGTCGATTGTTAAAAAGTTGCGTTCCTATTTCGCATCGCATCACCGTCCAAGAAGAAGAAGAAGAAGCAGCAATAATAATCGAACACGATGCAGTATTAATTAAAGGTTAAGAGCGTTTTAATAAATATTGATAAAATTTCAATTTCATGAAGTAACAATAACTCTAATGACTCAATCGCACCTCGCAACGACCATGGACGAACCATTGCTACACGGTGGTCGATATAGCTTCAACAACCAGACAAAATAAAAAAATTAAATATCGTTTTTTTTTTACTTCAAAGGTTCACATTTGATCTCAAATAATTTTTATTAGGTTTGTAATGCATTACTGCTACTATTTTGGATTTAGAATTGGAGATCTGGAAAAGCCATGGATAACTAATGTATGCTGTATTTCCTGTTAGATCGGACTTTTAAAGTGGATGAAAGGAAAGCAAAAGAAAGTTTGCAGTTCCCATGTTGTGGCGAGAGCCTTCCAATCATGTAGATGATTGCTATTTTGTACGACAAAACGTCTCCGGATATTCGAAGAAGGATAAGCAAAAAATAAAATATCCAAATTTGCCATCAGCATCGCGACCTATCCCCCACGAAGAGAACCATCCTCTCCCAAGTGCACCATCCACTTCATCATCTTCGATTTTTGACACAGAAGGAATTTCGCCTGTTTGAAGAAAGTTGCATGATTTTACAGAGTGTCTGAAATCACTCTGTCAAATCAGGCAAGTCGTGAAGATTCACCATTTGAAGTTTTAGGAACACCTCACCTTATAAACCAGTGCGAACTGAATGATTTGGTTAAAGACTTAGGTTTATCAAAAGAAAAAGCCGAGTTATTGGATTCTAGGCTACAGGAATGGAATATTTTCGCACTAGTGTGCCGGTGTTTTCATTTATAAAGCGTAACGAGCCTTTTAAAGCATATTTTAAAATGGAAGGATCTTTACGTGTATGTCACGATGTTGAGGGTCTTATGAACGAGTCTAATATTCCCCACGATCCTTCTGAATGGTTGCATTTTACCAATTCATCAAAATACAGCTTGTAAGCAGTACTTTTGCATATTCTTTGAATTTATATAATTTGTTAGCTGATTTTGTGACAGTTTTTTCAGTTTTTTTTAAGTATCGATATATCTGTAATTTTAGACCTGGTTACAATAAATCCACTTTCAGTTCCTAGTTATGTAAGGCAAATATAATCTAGAACAAATTCACATTCACCAAAATTTACAATATATTGGAGATTTTGTCCGCCTAAAAGTAGAAAATCGACCACTGTGCGCTGACAAAAAATTACAGCATTCATTACGGGAACAATAACCGCTCGCGAAATAATAACGATTATGACCCGATTTGCGAATATAGGTCGTTAATGAAGTGCTTACTCACCTACGCTGAGCCTAAGTAGAAAAATTAATATCGAATACTTACATAAATTATGAAAATTACAGTGATCGGAGTGAGCCGATTGCTGAGCGCACCGTAGCATTAAGTATTATAGATTATCATGTGGGTAATAATAAGGTTCGAACCTATTAAATTTCATAAGTAAATAAATGCGGAGGATCTTGATGCACGACATTGTAAATTACCTTGATTCGATGAAGATCTCTCTCTCCCACTCTCTGCTTTACTCTCTCAGCATCCCATTCAACTCCTCCTGCTCGTGGTGCACTCCTTTTCGTCCTTCCTCTATAACCACTCCTTCAAAATAAAGTAAACAATGTGCTATCTGCGCTTAGTATATATGAATTGGTTCTTGATTTTATTTAGTTATACAAATTACCTCTTATGTTGTCAGTTACTGGCGCCTGACATATATTATGCCTCAAAGAGAAACAAACATCAACAAGTAGATAAGTAGGTATGAATTAAAATAAAGGTATTATAAGTAGGTAGTCTTATATGCAATGTAAATTGAGTTGTGACAATTTATGTCAAAGAGTTCGTCCGGTCAAATTTGCAAGAAGACAACGACGCCGCGTCGCGAGCCACATATAAAATTATTAATAAACACGACATGTCCGTTGACGCATGCCCCACTCATACCTCCACGTTCTTGTTTTCAGAGCCAACAATACCCCGCCGTTTGTTTGCTTAACAGACACGCTCTTAAGTGATTATACACACCAGGATGTCCAATATTTGCCCGCGATCAAGATGGTCAAATATTAAATAAAAATACATAAAACTGAAAGAAAACTAATGTACATTCGTTATCGATAGTGTGTCTTTTTTGATGCTCTGACTTCCTCAGACACAAGACGGAATATATATATCTATAGTTAGGTACAGTTATAACTGTAATTACCTTTACAAATTTACTTTAGATAACTTTTAGAACAATAAGGAATTAAATAATGTGAAATCCTATGTTACAAATACCCAAAATTGTTTGGTATGCCTGGGGGATTTAGGCGCTAAATGAAGCAGGAACACTACAGCTTTCAAGCTGTATTTTGATGAATCGATAAAAAGCCACCATTCAGAAGGATCGTGGGGAATATCAAACTCGTTCATAAGACCCTCAACCATTTTAAAATGTGCTTTAATGTAATGGGTCGGAAACCCATTATTTATTTATTAAGATATGATCAAATTAAGCGAGATATTTGTAAGAACATTCGGGAATGTCAAAGGTTTTTGCTAGAGCTGAACATCTGGTTTAGGATTTGACCGCGTGTTATAAGTTTAAAATTGAAGAGTTGTCATTGGCTAAGAAGAAATGCTTCCGGCTTCCTTTGGGGTCGAGGGATGCAAACGAACAGATCTCGCTCTTCTCATTTTCAACCACCGTCATGTAAAGTACACGTTTTTGTGGAGCGTTCTTAGGCGCTTAAGTTTATCCCTGGTAAGTCTTTTCAACTCGTCTCGCATTTCATTGTAAATTAAATTATTCATATTTCTGCTAAAAGTGTGTCTGTCTAAATCAACTCCTAGGTTTAATTTAAACGTCAATATGTTCAAAGCTTCATTCATTTTTCTATGTAACCTATCAAACGGGATTGTTGATTATTATTGTTAATAGATATTATTGTTTTGATAAGTGTTTCGTTTCATTTGAGTAGTCTTGCTTTATCAGCCCTTATTAAATGTTAAATACTTAAACGCGTCAGTTAGTAGTCAGAAAATGTGTTCACAAGGTTCAAGAAAAAGAACCCAGTTAGTTTTGCCTTCGAATAAATTGGAAGAGATTTGATGAATTAGAATTTTGACCAGTAATTAAAGCTCTTAAACCGCGCTTGGCCAAATGCTACCATGTTAGGGAGTCGCGGTTGTTCCCGCCATTTTGACCTCCTACATTAAAAGGCTCGTAACGCTTTGTAAATGAAGACACCTCGTGTGACAAGATTCCTAGAACCCAATAACTCGGCTTTTTCTTTTGATATACCTAAGTCATTAACCAAATCATTCACTTCGCACTAGTTTATAAGGTGAGGTGTTCCTAAAACTTCAAATGGTGAATCTTCAAATCAGGCAAGTTTTTTCAAACAGACGAAGTTTCTTCTGTGTCAATAATCGAAGATGATGAAGTGGTTGGCGCACTTGGGAGAGGATGGTTCTCTCCATGGAGGATGGGTCGCGATGCTGATGGCAAATTTGTATATTTTATTTTATGCTTATCCTTCTTCGAATATCCGGAGACGCTTATCGTGCAAAAATAGCAATCATCTACATGATTGGAAGGCTCTCGCCACAAGATGGGAACTGCAAAAGGCATTTTCGTTTGCTTCCCTTTCATCCACTTTAAAAGTCTGATTTTTACAACATCTTCTTTGATCACTTCCCATATTTTAATGCACAGAATGTCTTTATAACTTAACTTGATAAAATAACACAAAAAAAACTTGTCTTCAAATAAAATTGATCTTAGACCTGTCACAACACTTTGATGACTTGATCTATGAAAAGTGATGTTAGGTCAACAAAAATGTGTGATCTCTGGTCTGGTTGTAGGACCCTTGTTCCCTTGTGTTATATTTTACCCAATATATGTCTATGCTGCGTCAACGACATGAAAAAAAGTCTTTATCATCGATGTAACTGTAAATCCGATAACGCAGCGGCATACCTTACAAAAGATTCACACCGCACACAAACACACATGCAGGTCCTACCTATTCAATTGTTCCTCCCCATTCTTGTTTTCTTTGTTTTCCACTTGGTCGCGATGGATGATACTAAAATTACAAATCGCGCGCCAACAGAAGAGGGCAAGGCTCACTTAAATGCTTAATGCTAGCACGCGCCAGACATGGGACACTGCCTGAATATGTTTATCAGGCGACTGACATTACCCAGCGCGAATGACAATTAAGTGCATGATGCACTCGAACCCATTCTCAAGGTTAAGATTCCAATGGAAGAACGATGGGCGCGAGTCACTTTAGAGGGAACGGAACGGTGGTCGAAAATTTTCGGGGGTTTGTTATGGGTTCGTTATTGATCGGTTGTCATTTGTCAGACAGCGGGTGGCCGGTGACAGTCACTTATCTGTCAATCTGGGCCGGCTTCCTTGATTTGTCAATTTCCGAATGTGTCAACCGGACAAATGCGGGCATCCGTCTTTTGGACAACGGCTGCTGATTGCGTAATAGGCGTCTTATGTATGAATTAAACAATGTCATTTTCAGGACAGGTGATTATTTGTTTTATTTCAACATAATGCAGTTATCACCTGTTAGTTTGCAAGTAATTATTTGGTATGGAATGATTATATTATGTTGATAATGTGATTTAAAATGGCTGTGTTTAGGACGAACACAAAAAAGACATATATCTAAATCATTGCGATTCAATATTAATTTGAATCTGTTTTCTATTAACATTCGTATTTACCTATAATCAGTATATGTATATGTTACGGTTAAAGTGATAAATGTGGTTTGTATTAATAATTACCGGCTATTATTAATAATTTCCTAACGGGCACGGTAAAAGTGATAAAAATGTTACTTTTTACAAAAGATCTTTTGTATACAGTCTTCAAAGAAGTTAGCTCAGTTATTTTGATTACTATTTGATTACAATGACCAAAATTACGAATAATACAAAACATTGATAATACAGAATGCTTTACTTGTCTCCCTTGTACTTTAGAAACTACTGGATATAATTGGTAATGATATTTGGTATACACCCAAGGACGACTCAATGACGAAAACATAAAAAAGAACAGTTTATACAGAGTGTTCAAAAAAGTTAACCATTTTATTATCAATAACACCCATTTTTATATTTAATGCATGTGGGTAGTTTGTTGTAAATGTACAATTACAATTTATTAAGTAAATTCTCAAATCCTAATTATCTTGAAATGTTGCGCATTTAATAATAATTTTATCAATATTGTATTTTCATGCAAATATGTACATGCAAGAACTAGACTAGTTTACATAGTTGTTTTTACATAAATTGCACCGCACAAATGATGCAAACATTTTTGTATGGTTCTGTTCCTAACACGGTATTTTTACTTTTGGTGTTTGACAATAATTTTATAAATAAAAGATTAAACATGGTAACAACTTGCCTCAATCTTCCCTACATTAGTATGTCCATTACCTATACCTACCCTAAGTATATCTAATATCTCACAGATATATTTATTATAAAAGTGGTTATCACCAACAAAAAATACAAAAAAAAGACAAAAGAAGATGACGTCCTATTGTTACAAACTTTATTTCGTTTTATTTTTACAATATAAATGGTGTCATTGTTGTACTACCACAAAAAATAAAGGTCTAGAAGGACTTTTGTATTCAAAATTAAATATAAAACATTTTTTAAAGTTTTGTATTAAAAAGACAATAAAGTTACAAATAAAAATATTGTTTTTGCCAAGAGTTGCAAAATGCAGAAGCACTACGTACGTTTGTACTGGTAAAATAATACAAACCGAGATTCTAATTTATTACTTACTTTGTTTTTAAGAATTGCGCAAATAAGCATGACCCAAAGAGTTACACACTCGTGCATGCAATTAGTGTGGATTGGCATTTTTTAGTCTCGTTTTGATAATCTTCCTTATTTTAGTCATGAGTAGTAACTAAATAAGTTAGTCAGGCCTAACGTCACTAAAGGCCCAACACTGAAAACCCAGTGAATAGATTCGTTGTGTGGCGATTATGTAGATACTAACAGAATTTCAAATCTGAGGCTCTGTTATATTGTAGCATCACCTTAATGCAATATCGAATTGAAATATATCACATTGACCACAGCATGCTGGAAATTATTAATAATAGCCGGTTCATGTGATAAATTCTTCACTTTAACCTCGCCACTTGGCTATTATTAATAATAACCGGTAATTATTAATAATAACCTATTTATCACTATGACCGTAACATATATATTACGAGTAAGAAAAAGTGTGAAGTAATAGTACCGCACCTAGCTCACACACAATGATCGTTATTATGGGAAAATAAATTTTTAACTGTCATCGTACCGTACAATCTTCATTCATGCGGTACACACTGTTAAGTAAAATACCATAAATTCTGGTATACAATGGTATCAGATATTCGTTGCGATTTTGCATGTGTTAAATATATAATTAATTACACGAAACTACAAACAGAACAAGAATCACATATTTTTGTTGACCTAACATCACTTTTCATAGATCAAGTCATCAAAGTGTATAATGTATAATATATTATTAAGCAATGTTAACAATGAATATCCATCCATATTTAATCCAATCATTATGTATTACCCAAATTAAATCATCAATCAAATGTTAAAATAACTTACCTCTCGTGTAAATCACTCTTTCAAAAATTAAAAATATCCGGGTGTGTACGTGGCTTGTGTACGACTCCAGCCCAAAAAACCGGTTTGCGAACCAGCACATGCCCCGAAACATGCCCAGAAACATCGCGTACCTAGCTGCAAATTCCAACATTCCCTGCAGTGCTGTTGTTGGATATTATAGGTTTTAAATTGCGCGAGTGTTTAAACTATCGTGTCGCAAAACGTGTTTATTGTGTTTATAGACAAAAGACAAGATGATCGTAGTATTTTCACTGGTTACCCTGTTAAATTTTGCAGTTGAAATTCAGCAATGATCAGTTAAGTAATGGTCAATGCGTTTTACCAGTTCTTCGGCATGAAACGGATGGATGACACTATCTGCACGAATTTGTGTGTTCTCCTTGTCATGGTGGTAAGACCAAACCAACCATCTTGACAGTAAAATTCAAGAAGTTGAGCATTGTCCACCATGAAGCTTGTATGTATGCAAAAATGTCACTTGATGTGATTACCAAAGAACGGCTGATTACCACACTTTATTCATTCAAATTCCTACCAGACCCGTGAAAATATTGCGTGTTATATCTTGCTAGTGAAAGAAGTGAATAGTGAGGAGAGGCTTCCAGACTAATAAGGTAGGATTTTACGTTTTAATTTCGTTGGACGCAGGTATTTCTGCGCTGTTTGTAGCTATGCAGAATACATACACAGAAGATCTAAAGTCATTGTATCATGGGTACATGTAAACTTTATTGATTGTGCTCACGATAACAAAGATGTATGTATGTATGATATTTTCAAATTTGCCATAATCAACCGGTTTCCTTGTCGAGGCCCCACAATAAAACCCCTTAGTAGATTTTAACAGTGTAGCCGAAGAGCATCGCCTCTCTCGTAGTACGCGTGGGTGTCCAACCAGCCCTGGCATCAAATTGATTATATATTTACTCTTCGATGATTATAGTTATTAGAGAAAACATTATCTGCTAGGGGGCGTGACGGGGCATGGTTTTTTAATAAAAACACACTTTTAAATATGCCATAATTCACTTTTTGTCAAGCCCATACCTCTCGTATAGTTTATTACATCCGATCTGTACGATGAGAAAGGAAGGATCGCTTATCTCCTCATTACTACACTGTAATGGTATCCGTTTTGTATGTTCTGTTCGTTGGATAATATGCAATACATACTGCGAAAAGTTAGTCTACTGATAACTAGTATAGTTAGACTAGCTCTGTGTATATGTCAAAATTTTCGACTTTAGTTATTGGGCATTCTAGAAATATGTGGTTAAGGCTTCCCACCTGTCCACATTCGCAATATGGACATTTTAGGATACATTTTAGGTTATCTGCTATCTGTTACTGTTGTTACGAATGTCCGGCAGGGGGCGTTTCGGGTTTGACGTTACTGTGGTAATAGCAGCAAAACACGGGTCGACAAAAATCGATTTTTTGGATCGAAAATTGTTTTTAAGGCCGTTTTTTTTGCTCAAAACTCTTTGCGAAGGGTATTTAGAGGGATCTTATCGTAAGACATGAGAGCGAGCGGCTTTTATAAGGTCGGCAGGAACGGATAAAAAATGTAAATTTTTGACATTCATCGATCCGCTTGTCGGAATTTCTAGACGTCACGTGACATTTTCTCGAGGTTCGCCTTCACCCGAAGAGGTGCAAAAACGTGATTTTTTTCAAAATTGACGCATTTAATTTACAAAATATCGCGCAGTCCACGCGGAATTGTGTCCTTTTTTCAATTCGAGCGTCAAAAGTAATATCGAAAAGCCCAATTTTGCAGCTACTCGATCGCAAATGTCGGCGAAAATGAGCGATTCCGCTGAACGCGCCCTACACTTGAAAGTTCGTAATTAGTATAGGTAGAATAGATAGACATATGATGAATTTGCTATATGAGGAATGAGAAAATGAAACGCGAGTTATGGCGTTTAAACATGCGAAAAATGAGGAAATTATACGTTGGGTGCATGCATAAGCGAGAAGTCTGAGTGCCTGTAAGTCGTTAATTATCATATTTATATCGCAATATTTCATGACACTGATTACGGCGTCTTGATTTATTAATGTATTTGCGTTTTTGTATCAACTTAATTCAACTTAATTAACGTTCTCTAAATGTGGTTTTACAAAGTTTACACAGAGGGAACACGAATATCTTTGAGTGAAGAATATCACTTGTCTCTATATCCGCAGAAAGATCATTTGGTTGGTTCAAGTATAATATAAAATTCTCAGAGAAGAATATGATTTTCTTGATGTTCCAAGTATTACGTTTTCTTGTTTTAAGTATGAAGGAACTGCTTGAAAAGAATTACGTCTGTTTTAAGCGATACGTACGTATACTTTTGGGTCAAGAAACTGTTTGTTCGTTGAAGAATGTATATTTTTCACCCAACCAAATATTGTTGTTGTAAAACAAGCATCTTACTCTTTTTATATGTAGAAGAATAACATTTTCTTCGTCAAAGCAAAATATACTCAACATAGACGTATTAAACTCTTAAACCGGAAGAATAACTAGCCGTTGAAATAACTACATAATATATTGAAATTATTATTACAATTAAATATTATTTGGATAGCAAGAATATCCTCTTCATGCTACACTATATATACGCAAGAACAATTTTTCTTGATATCCAAGAATAGAGTTCTCTCTGTGTAGACTAATCCACTACAATCCTGGTTTTCCTCATAATCCTTGTAAGTCACCCATGAAATAAAACACTTATGCATAGATGTAAACAAACAATATATGAATACTGAATATCGTCAAACTTATATAGTGGTTATATGTGGCAAAAGACGCGAGAAACTGTTAGCGCCATCTGTAAAGTAATTGCACAACTTTCTATGTATCTTTCAGAGTAAGAATCTTGGGTCAAAAAACTCTTTTTTTTCCTTGAAGCATATATATTTTTCGTCCAAAGAAAAATAGTTCTTGTTGCAAGGCGAACGTCTACCTTTTTATAGAAAAATAAGTTTTTCTTGGTCAGAGAAAAATATACTTAACATAAACATACTAAATTCTTAAATCGTAAGAATAACTAACCGTTGAAACAACTATATTGAAATCCTTCTTTTACAGTGTTTTTTTTTTTCAGGAAATTATAGGAAACTTTCATAACTGTTATATTTTTGATTAATTCTGACAAGTAAAGACTTTGTTTTTTTCGACGTTTTGAACAGGATTTTAACCACTTCTGCGTCTATACAAATTGTGTACGTGCACAATATGTATGTGTGTGTAGACGCAACGTGTTTGAATGGCTGTGAATGATACTTTATGGGTTCAATTATTGTTCCTATGTAATTTCAGTACACATATCGCACCGTGGCGGTACGGGCCAGCCTGGCTGCACTCTATTATTTGATCCTGAGGACGCGTGGGCCGAAGGAAGTACGCTCGATCGTTCGCGGTATGCAAATAGCACGGCCATAACTCAACGTTCGGCCGAACGATCGTTTTATTGTTATTATTGACGACATTATTTTGACCGATGAATAAATTTCTTGAGAAAGATCCACGGGTATATCTAATCTGAAAAAAGTGGATAGAATTGGTTAGAAATTAGCTAGAATCACCAATAATTAAAAACTTTATTTTGGTATGACATATAAAACATAATGAAAATAGAGAACTGAATAGAAAAGCGATACTCAAACAAAATACACGGTTGTCTCATACAACAATTTCACACCAATACGTTATTCGAATATGTCAACGCTCAGTACGGAATTTAAATCACACACTACATAAATTTCGCAAACAGACGTAAACTTAAATTAAATCGTGTGTAATGATATTTATTCCCTTTCCTAGTATGTATCTAAGTTACATAGGTATACGCGGCATGCCTTGATAAGGAAATTTGGGCCACGTGTCGACATATATTAGCAAAAGGGAACGGGAAATTTGCTAATTGTGCCAGTGTACAAATTCACCAATACAATGGTTGTCAATAAATCGTAAGCCTGAATAGATAGTGCATAATATAATTCGGAATTTAAGGTTGCACTTTGTGTTTATTTTGTTCAGTTGGGCTTGAAATGTTGCAACACAATCCAAGAGTGGTGAATGAGTAAGTCTACTAGTTAGAATAGCTACACCTGAACACATAAAAGTTGCATTTGAACAAATTATTAATTGTGTTTTTTAATTGTGACACAATGTAGACATATCACAATCGTTTTTGTAATTTATGTACATAAGAAAACCAACACAATGCCCCAAAAATTTTGACATAAAAAGCAAATATCTAGAGAACGTTTTGTTATGATGTTAGGCAGTAATAAAGATACTCGTGTCAAATACCAACTGATTTTATTGCTACGTCTCAATTCCTAGCTGTGTAACATTTTTCAAAGACAACTAACATGAATATCTACAAAATGACTTGCTTTGTTACCTTGTTAGGCAGTAAATATTCGTGTCAGATTCCTACAAATTTTGTTACTAGGTCTCTTTTCGTGACGATTAACTTGAACATTTCTAAAATGACTTGCTTTTTTATGTTATTAGGCACTAAATGTTCATGTCATATTCCTACGAATTTTGTTACTAGGTCTCTTTTCTTAGCTTTGTGACATCTTTCAAAGACTGGTAACTTGAACTCCTCAGACTAACATGGTAACAAATAAAGTCATGTTGGAAGTATTCAATTTACTCATCTTTGAAAGATGTTACACAGCTAAGAAAGTTACGCACGCAGTAGATACTCGTGTCAAATACCAACTGATTTTATTGCTACGTCTCAAATCCTAGCTGTGTAACATCTTTTAAAGACAACTAACATGAATATCTACAAAATGACTTGCTTTGTTACCTTGTTAGGCAGTAAATATTCGTGTCAGATTCCTACAAATTTTGTTACTAGATCTCTTTTCGTGACGATTAACTTGAACATTTCTAAAATGACTTGCTTTGTTATGTTATTAGGCACTAAATGTTCATGTCATATTCCTACGAATTTTGTTACTAGGTCTCTTTTCTTAGCTGTGTGACATCTTTCAAAGATTGGTAACTTGAACTCCTCAGACTAACATGGTAACAAATAAAGTCATGTTGGAAGTATTCAATTTACTCATCTTTGAAAGATGTTACACAGCTAAGAAAGTTACGCACGCAGTAGATACTCGTGTCAAATACCAATCGATTTTGTTGTTACGTCTCAATTCCTAGCTGTGTAAGATCTTTCAAAGACAACTAACATGAATATCTACGAAATGACTTGTTTTGATACCTTGTTAGGCAGTAAATATTCGTGTCAGATTTCTACAAATTTTGTTACTAGGTCTCTTTTCGTGACGATTAACTTGAACATTTCTAAAATGACTTGCTTTGTTATGTTATTAGGCACTAAATGTTCATGTCATATTCCTACGAATTTTGTTACTAGGTCTCTTTTCTTAGCTGTGTGATATCTTTCAAAGACTGGTAACTTGAACTCCTCAGACTAACATGGTAACAAATAAAGTCATGTTGGAAGTATTCAATTTACTCATCTTTGAAAGATGTTACACAGCTAAGAAAGTTACGCACGCAGTAGATACTCGTGTCAAATACCAATCGATTTTGTTGTTACGTCTCAATTCCTAGCTGTGTAACATCTTTCAATGACAACTACCATGAATACTTACAAAATGACTTCCTTTGTTACCGTGTTAGGCAGTAAATATTCGTGTCAGATTCCTACAAATTTTGTTACTAGGTCTCTTTTCGTGACGATTAACTTGAACATTTCTAAAATGACTTGCTTTGTTATGTTATTAGTCACTAAATGTTCATGTCAGATTCCTACGAATTTTGTTACTAGGTCTCTTTTCTTAGCTGTGTGACATCTTTCAAAGACTGGTAACTTGAACTCCTCAGACTAACATGGTAACAAATAAAGTCATGTTGGAAGTATTCAATTTACTCATCTTTGAAAGATGTTACACAGCTAAGAAAGTTACGTACGCAGTAGATACTCGTGTCAAATACCAATCGATTTTGTTGTTACATCTCAATTCCTAGCTGTGTAACATCTTTCAAAGACAACTAACATGAATATCTATAAAATGACTTGCTTTGTTACCTTGTTAGGCAGTAAATATTCGTGTCAGATTCCTACAAATTTTGTTACTAGGTCTCTTTTCGTAACGATTAACTTGAACATTTCTAAAATGACTTGCTTTGTTATGTTATTAGGCACTAAATGTTCATGTCATATTCCTACGAATTTTGTTACTAGGTCTCTTTTCTTAGCTGTGTGACATCTTTCAAAGACTGGTAACTTGAAGTCCTCAGACTAACATGGTAACAAAGCAAGTCACGTTGGAAGTATTCAATTAGCTCGTCTTTGACAGATGTTACACAGCTAAGAAAGTTAGGCAGTAGATACTCGTGTCAAATACCAACTGATTTTATTGCTACGTCTCAATACCTAGCTGTGTAAAATTTTTCAAAGACAACTAACATGAATATCTACAAAATGAGTTGCTTTGTTACCTTGTTAGGCAGTAAATATTCGTGTCAGATTCCTACAAATTTTGTTACTAGGTCTCTTTTCGTGACGATTAACTTGAACATTTCTAAAATGACTTGCTTTGTTATGTTATTAGACAGTAAATGTTCATGTCATATTCCTACGAATTTAGTTACTAGGTCTCTTTTCTTAGCTGTGTGACATCTTTCAAAGACTGGTAACTTGAACTCCTCAGACTAACATGGTAACAAATAAAGTCATGTTGGAAGTATTCAATTTACTCATCTTTGAAAGATGTTACACAGCTAAGAAAGTTACGTACGCAGTAGATACTCGTGTCAAATACCAATCGATTTTGTTGTTACATCTCAATTCCTAGCTGTGTAACATCTTTCAAAGACAACTAACATGAATATCTATAAAATGACTTGCTTTGTTACCTTGTTAGGCAGTAAATATTCGTGTCAGATTCCTACAAATTTTGTTACTAGGTCTCTTTTCGTAACGATTAACTTGAACATTTCTAAAATGACTTGCTTTGTTATGTTATTAGGCACTAAATGTTCATGTCAGATTCCTACGAATTTTGTTACTAGGTCTCTTTTCTTAGCTGTGTGACATCTTTCAAAGACTGGTAACTTGAAGTCCTCAGACTAACATGGTAACAAAGCAAGTCACGTTGGAAGTATTCAATTAGCTCGTCTTTGACAGATGTTACACAGCTAAGAAAGTTAGGCAGTAGATACTCGTGTCAAATACCAACTGATTTTATTGCTACGTCTCAATACCTAGCTGTGTAACATTTTTCAAAGACAACTAACATGAATATCTACAAAATGACTTGCTTTGTTACCTTGTTAGGCAGTAAATATTCGTGTCAGATTCCTACAAATTTTGTTACTAGGTCTCTTTTCGTGACGATTAACTTGAACATTTCTAAAATGACTTGCTTTGTTATGTTATTAGACAGTAAATGTTCATGTCATATTCCTACGAATTTTGTTACTAGGTCTCTTTTCTTAGCTGTGTGACATCTTTCAAAGATTGGTAACTTGAACTCCTCAGACTAACATGGTAACAAATAAAGTCATGTTGGAAGTATTCAATTTACTCATCTTTGAAAGATGTTACACAGCTAAGAAAGTTACGCACGCAGTAGATACTCGTGTCAAATACCAATCGATTTTGTTGTTACGTCTCAATTCCTAGCTGTGTAACATCTTTCAATGACAACTACCATGAATACTTACAAAATGGCTTCCTTTGTTACCGTGTTAGGCAGTAAATATTCGTGTCAGATACCAACGAATTTTGTTACTAAAAAGAACCGAAGTAAAACAATTACTAATTTGAAATTATGTAATTAAATTATATCTATCCATAAAGCAAACACACAACGGTAGGCATCATTTCCTGTCTACTTCTCACCTATCAAGCAACACAAAACTCCCATAAATTTATAATTTTCTCTGACAGGTTCCTTCAAGTAGGTTAATTAAATAACACATTAATTCCGTCGGTAATTAGTAATTAAACGCGACGCTCTCCTACATTCGAAAAATTTATAACCTCCGCAAATCCACCTACCTATCTACCTTCATACAGATATAACCGCATATACAGACTCTAGCAAAAGTACGGGAACAGGTAAGCATTTCATAGGAACATTTCAAGGAACATACATGCATTTCATGTTAAAGACATAAGACTTTTTTTGTCTTGATACATTTGCTCGGTCCTGTATGTACCTACACACAGTTGAACTGTGAACTCATTAACTTCGTAGTACAAGAAGTAGAATAAGTAAAAAGCAAAGAACCGTAAGGCCGATGTTGATATCGCGTTCATAACGCGGTTGGTACGTTCGCACGCCCAGAACAAAAGAATCGAGAGATTAGAGAGATCGTCTAGGAAGCGACCGACGTTTCGGTAACAGTTGTCTTAATTGAATCCGTCAAAACGGGGGCGCGACGCAACGCGAAGAAAATATACCTGTATGCAAATCCGTTCCGTGTTCCGTTATGTCAGTTTTCACCGCGTCCTTCGGTCGACCGGTGGCGTCCCCTCGCGGCAAAACGCCGTATTAATAAATCATTAATTTTCCGCTTTTTAAATTTGATAGAATGTTTCGTTTCGTCCGACGGAACCCTTACTTACCGAGCGAACAAGAAGTAGGAACTGGCCGCCGCGCCGCCTGCCAAGTTAGCCGTATTACCATAACTAAGTAACAGTGAAATATCTGCATTGTTCTGTCGATTGTGATCTCGACTATCTGGTTAATTAAATGCGTAATTGTTATTTATACGTGTTCCTCTAATATACCGCGGCTACGGCGGACACACAGACCTCGTTCTTTTTTTGTGTTGTTGTGTTCGACCGCCTAGTGCTGTGTTCTCTCGTTGGTTTCGTGCAAAACGCGAAAAATGAACCTTGCGCAAGTCGAGGGCGAATCTGAATTGCATGCCTTGTCGTCGGTCTGTTGCAAAATGATGTGTGTGTATCGTGTATGCGATTATGCATTTATTACATGGAATTTTATTGTTTTCGTGATGAGCGTTATTGTGTTAAAAATGGGCTGGTCCGAGTGACGTTTAAATACTGCGCGACTGTCAGTTCAAATTACGAAATTTTCATTTGTAAGGAGTTGCATTTGCAAGTTGTGATATCGTTTATAGTCATTTTATACATGGATGATTCTATGTGAAATCAACATAGCGATTGGACTTCAGAGGGAGACAGCAACTTCTTAGCAATTCCTCCACATCCCGTGTCCATTCTCCAATTATTATTTTGCAAAACGCCCCTACAATATCAGATAACAACCGACATTACCGATATACATTGCCGATTCCTAAGAAAAAAACGCAAACTGCAAGAACATAAAAACGACGCCTAACAGATCGTGGGAGGGTATCGCTGTTGCAGCTCTCTCCTTTGAGGTGTGTCGGCTCCGGTGGAGACAGCAACAGAGAGAAAGAGAGTTGGGCCAGCGAATGTTAATTAGATGTGCAGTGACCCGGGTGCCGGAGGAGCTCTATCGGCGCATCAACGAACCTACCGGAACCGGAAACCGCGCAACCACACAAGCGTTAAACCGGCCGCCGACGACGAACAAACGCTTAAAATGATTTTGCCGCGCTAGACTATCTATAGGCGAAGGAGACACACCCCGATTTCGAAATTGACCACCGCGGGTGCGTCACCTCGTCATGTGTGGAGTTTTATTTCCACGTTGGATGTGCGGACGTCATGAGGAGGGTGATTGATGTGGCAGTCGAAACGTTTGTGGCTGACCGACGTCTATTTTTTGGCCACGCGCCTATCGGTTGTTGGATGCGTCAATATAACATATTTCTATATGAATGTTACGGTTAAAGTGATAAATGTGGTTTGTATTAATAATTACCGGCTATTATTAATAATAACCGCATCATTTGGTCAATGTGATTAGAAACACTTAAATAATCACATGGACCGGCTATTATTAATAATTTCCTAACGGGCACGGTAAAAGTGATAAAAATGTTACTTTTTACAAAAGATCTTTTGTATACAGTCTTCAAAGAAGTTAGCTCAGTTATTTTGATTACTATGTAAGCTATTATCTTTATTTACTCGACGCAAATCATCAGTACGGCTACCCCAATGACCAAAATTACGAATAATACAAAACATTGATAATACAGAATGCGTTTTTTGTCTCCCTTGTACTTTAGAAACTACTGGATTTAATTGGTTATGATATTTGGTATACACCCAAGGACGACTCAATGACGAAAACATAAAAAAGCACAGTTTATACAGAGTGTTCAAAAAAGTTAACCATTTTATTATCAATAACACCCATTTTTATATTTAATGCATGTGGGTAGTTTGTTGTAAATGTACAATTACAATTTATTAAGTAAATTCTCAAATCCTAATTATCTTGAAATGTTGCGCATTTAATAATAATTTTATCAATATTGTATTTTCATGCAAATATGTACATGCAAGAACTAGACTAGTTTACATAGATGTTTTTACATAAATTGCACCGCACAAATGATGCAAACATTTTTGTATGGTTCTGTTCCTAACACGGTATTTTTACTTTTGGTGTTTGACAATAATTTTATAAATAAAAGATTAAACATGGTAACAACTTGCCTCAATCTTCCCTACATTAGTATGTCCATTACCTATACATACCCTAAGTATATCTAATATCTCACAGATATATTTATTATAAAAGTGTTTATCACCAACAAAAAATACAAAAAAAAAACAAAAGAAGATGACGACCTATTGTTACAAACTTTATTTCGTTTTATTTTTACAATATAAATGGTGTCATTGTTGTACTACCACAAAAAATAAAGGTCTAGAAGGACTTTTGTATTCAAAATTAAATATAAAACATTTTTTAAAGTTTTGTATTAAAAAGATAATAAAGTTACAAATAAAAATATTTTTTTGCCAAGAGTTGCAAAATGCTGAAGCACTACGTACGTTTGCACTGGTAAAATAATACAAACCGAGTGTCTAATTTATTACTTACTTTGCTTTTAAGAATTGCGCAAATAAGCATGACCCAAAGAGTTACACACTCGTGCATGCAATTACTATGGATTGGCATTTTTTTAGTCTCGTTTTGATAATCTTCCTTATTTTAGTCATGAGTAGTAACTAAATAAGTTAGTCAGGACTAACGTCACTAAAGGCCCAACACTGAAAACCCAGTGAATAGATTCGTTGTGTGGCGATTATGTAGATACTAACAGAATTTCAAATCTGAGGCTCTATTATATTGTAGCATCACCTCAATGCAATATCGAACTGAAATATATCACATTGACCACAGCATGCTGGAAATTATTAATAATAGCCGGTTCATGTGATAACTTCTTCACTTTAACCTCGCCACCTGGCTATTATTAATAATAACCTATTTATCACTATATATATATATATATATATATATATATATATATATATATATATATATATATATATATATATATATATATATATATATATATATATAAAACGAAAAATTAATTATTTGCGGTGTAATTTAAACAGTAAAAGTATTTTTTCGGGCATAACCGCTAACTAAATGCAACCGTAGACACGTGTTTCGGACTTGTTAGTCCTCATCAGTACGGTATAGCCAAAGAGTAAGATGGAAGCTCTATGGAGAAGTAAAACAAAAGGGACCTTAATCAGGGAGACCATCAATTGGTGACGTTGGTCTCCCTGATTAAGGTCCCTTTTGTTTTACTTCTCCATAGAGCTTCCATCTTACTCTTTGGCTATACCGTACTGATGAGGACTAACAAGTCCGAAACACGTGTCTACGGTTGCATTTAGTTAGCGGTTATGCCCGAAAAAATACTTTTACTGTATATATATATATATATATATATATATATATATATATATATATATATATATATATATATATATATATATATATATATATATATATATATATATATATATATATATATATATAGCCACGTTTTCAAAATTGTCAGACTGCTTCTATAAACGCTTATAGCTCCGAATAGTCACTGGAGGGATGAGCTGATATTGTTGGTTTATTGGCCATTTCCGGTTTTCAGATTACAACTAGAAACAATTCAGTTATTCCCCTGGTAATTCCAAATATGTATAAAGAACTGAATAGTAAGGAGAGGCATAAAGACAATATTGCAATTAAACTTTTGTTTATATTCTATGGTTTTTCAACTCACGTTTAAATATTTCAATCTTTTTCAAGTCTTTGTCGGTGTATTTCTTCACTGATATTTTCTCGGTATCCGTCATATTCAGTAATCTGACAATACCTTCAGTATTCCACATAAATTTGCATATTTCTTCAGAAAATAAATCTAGCTATCCGTCGCTTTTTATCTGATCCAGTCGGGCCCCGACTTGCGAAATCGAGATTGGCATAACTGACGCAGCGGAACGAACCGACAAACTTTCTTCGGCGGACAGCGATGTTCCCGCAGAGGAAACGGGGATTATTGAGAAGAAAGTCGGCCAATGAATTGAGATGTTCTCGCGGAATGCCAGCATAAAATATTTCTACGTTTTGCACGTCGACATTGGCAATGCTAAAAATCCTGCGCGGGTTTATTTTAATGGGTCATTTGCTGAGTTTATTTTTTGCTGGTAATATGATAAATATGATTTATGTTATTTATAAGGTATGGCTGTAATTTGTATGAAAGTTTACGCCAATATTGATGAATGGTGGACGTAGCAGATGTTATGTTTAAACATAACTCCAGAAAGTTTGCTTTTTGGAGAAAAAGCCGCCTTTTACTAGAAAAATCGATAACAAAATGTGTCACTTTTGCTGTTTTTTTTTCTGGTTATACTTTGGTAAGATTTATTCAATTCATAGCTGTCATATTGAAATGAACATTTTCTTTCAAGTTCTTTTAAATAAAAAATCTTCTGTTTGACACTTTAGTACTACTTACTTAATAAAAACTTAATAAAATCGAACAGTGATTTAAAAACAACAAACTTTGATATAATCAAATAATAGTTTAGTTTCAGTAAAGTGTACTTTAAATTAGATAAATATTGCCACCGTAAATTATCTTTTTGTTAAATTAAAATAAATAATCTTTATTTAACTTAATCATTATTCTATTATGTTTGATTATAATCAAGGTCCCATGTCAAAAAAAACACAATAAAAGATTATTATGTCCACGGAAATCTTCAGTAAAGACTACCGACTTATTCCCAAATGAAGAGAAACCAGAATACTCCTCGCTTTCTATAGATCAGCTGATATAAGCTCAAACTAACCCAACGTGTGCTAGAAACTGTCAGCGCCATCTCCCCGCCAGTAGACATAGCGATAATTTTTAATGAAACCGCACGTTTTTATTCAAACACATAATCTTTTCACTTAAATCTAATATGTCTTTCTCTTACAAATAATTTCAAACAGAACATTTATTTACCACAAGGCCGATCTTTATTTCAAATAAAACCAGATGTATTTCATTCAAACGTCTTTTTGCAATGAAACCTAAACAATTTTTACTTTAGGGAGATTATGGAAAACCATTTGGTGTAAAAGTATCGTTGAAAACTATTTCTGTTTACGTAAGAAATATTTCAAATAAAATATTTCTTTCAACCTATGCACCTCTTTTTTTTAAATACCTACTTATGTGTTTTAAACACATATTCATTCCTTGAACGAAATACATATGTGCAAAATATGAAATATGTTTCATGAAATACATTTCTTTTTTTGTGCAATGTATGAAAGGGCCTATTCGGCTATGTACAATAGTAAATAATGTATTTAACCTCTTGGCATTAGGATACATAGTTTGGGGGCATTGTTTACTAATTTAGTAGTTTTTGGACGTGATTAGTGCACTATGTCCCGTACTGCGTAGCTGTATAACCGGTAACGGGTCAAAATTGCATTGTTCAACAACGTATAAGGTTAAGTATTACATTCATAATTTATTGCAGTACTTTGGTATCGATCTGACTACCAAAGTACTGATCTAAATACAACTCAACCAAAATTACGACATTGCTCCGTTAAAATTAAGCATCACTGCTTAAAAAAACCTTGTATTTAAGATCACTTTTAAACTACATACAAAATTGATAAAATCTCCAATAACTTTAAATTTACATGGTTTCAGTCAAAATACTGTATATTCTTTAAAAGGTTAATAGTTATTGGCGCTGTAAAAAAAAAATATTGTCACCAAATCAACATCTAAATCCGCCATTTAGAATAATTACTAGCTCTGTGTATATGTCAAAATTTTCGATTTTAGTTATTGGGCATTCTAGAAATAAGTGGTTAAGGCTTCCCACCTGTCCACATTCGCAATATGGACATTTTAGGATACATTTTAGGTTATCTGCTATCTGTTACTGTTGTTACGAATGTCCGGCAGGGGGCGTTTCGGGTTTGACATTACTGTGGTAATAGCAGCAAAACACGGGTCGACAAAAATCGATTTTTTGGATCAAAAATTGTTTTTAAGGCCGTTTTTTTGCTCAAAACTCTTTGCGAAGGGTATTTAGAGGGATCTTATCGTAAGACATGAGAGCGAGCGGCTTTTATAAGGTCGGCAGGAACGGATAAAAAATGTAAATTTTTGACGTTCATCGATCCGCTTGTCGGAATTTCTAGACGTCACGTGACATTTTCTCGAGGTTCGCCTTCACCCGAAGAGGTGCAAAAACGTGATTTTTTTTTCAAAATTGACGCATTTAATTTACAATATATCGCGCAGTTCACGCGGAATTGTGTCCTTTTTTCAATTCGAGCGTCAAAAGTAATATCGAAAAGCCCAATTTTGCAGCTACTCGATCGCAAATGTCGGCGAAAATGAGCGATTCCGCTGAACGCGCCCTACACTTGAAAGTTCGTAATTAGTATAGGTAGACTATTCCATAATGGTGGGGACGTTGTTTAATAGTTACGGACCACAGTGTGTATACCTTGATATTCAATGGTGTGGTAAAATGGTTACATCAGTCGGCTGGAAACTCATGGAACGAACCGTTCGCTAGAAAGTCATGGGGAGGGTGGGGGATTACAAGACTTCCTCCCGTTGTAAAATGGAAGTAATTTAAAAGTAACTCAACCGTGCAGAAATCATTTCATTATGCGCCCGGCATGGTGGCCTACAGCCCGTGAAGTTCTATCTCTTCGAATTATGTAGGCACCTACTACATAAGTGAAGAAATGCAGAAGTCAGAACAATTAGAGACACCCCTTCATTGTAATATAAATTAATCACACGGGAACAAATTTCCAACTTTTTGATACAACCAAAAGAAAATTATTTATTCCAGATTATCTTTATCTTACACAACTAGAAACTGAAAGTGGATTTTATTATAACAGGTCTAGATTTACAGATACAGCGATACTTAAAAAAAACTGAGAAAACTGCAATAAAATCAGTTAACAAATTATATAAATTCAAAAAATATGCAAAAGCACTGCTTTCAAGCTGTATTTTGATGAATCGATAAAAAGCTACCATTCAGAAGGATCGTGGGGGATATAAAACTCGCTGATAAGACCCTCAATATCGTGACATACACGTAAAGATCATTCCATTTTAAAATATGCTTTAAAAGGCTCGTTACGCTTTGTAAATAAAAACACTGTCACACTTCACCATGATGCATTTGAAGCTGGTTTAAAGAAACAATTATTTCAACACTTTCAGCTTGTATAACAAAAATAAAATGCTTTTAAACGTTCATCTTTTAAGCACTTTAGGTGTCTTATATTTGTTCCAAGAATGTGAAGAAAAACACTTCCATTTCGGATATTTATGAGAAAATCAATATTAATATTGCTTATGTACGTATGTATACTGTGAACCGTATTAAAGACATTGTTTTGGCGACTTTATTATTTGTTTTGGTATCGTTCTGTGGTATTATTGCGATTACGTCTTTATCCACGACAAACAAACTTATATGGAATTTATAATTTCTTTCTAAATATATCACACCTATAAATATGTTTAAAAAACACGTTGGAACTTTTCGAATGTGTTTTTTTCCAACCTTATTAAAATTACATTGGCTTCAGTCTTTTCCACGTTTGCAAGGCTAACGTACAAATGAAAATATTTTTTATGAAAATATTTTATACATTTTATACCATTTTTAAATTATCGTACGTTTCTTTCCACTTGCCTGTAGGTAGATATAAATAACGACTTCCTATGCACTTAGCATTACTTAATTAAAAATCATATCACAAAATTTGCATATTGTTTTTCTCACCGCTGACCTTAAGTTCAAATCATTAGAACTGCCGGCAAGGTCAAAAGAATCGTCCGCTCGCGTATCCACCAAAAATTTACCGAGAAAATGACCCGCATTTTATGCATTATTCATTACGTTAAAATGACTATACTGCTGCACCAAGTATTTCCCCTCTTTATAATGGCGAAATCTACTGTTAAACTACTAGAGATAACGTCGGCAGTAATCTGTAAATAATTATAAAGGAGAACAGCAATAATTTTAGTGGGCTAATTGTACAGAAAAAAGAACTTCCTTTCTGTACAGAAGAGTTCTCACCGTGTTAAGTAATAACGCACAGGGAAACACGGTACGAGAATGATTTACTGTATTTCTCCTCCAGTTTTCTTTGGTTATGTTTGTTACTTAAGTGCTTAACAATTTAGAAGATACACACAGAGAAATATTTAAGACATTCGCTGTCTTGTGAAAATTTACTCCAAAAAAATCAATAAAGTTTTCAATTAAGAAGAGCTTTTTGATTCAAATCTCACAAATTTCTCCTTTTTGATTTTGTTTCTAAATAAAACGAATGTATCGAATGTATTTTTTATTTTTATAATAAATGACTGTATTGGTATATATGAATTCTTTTTACCCCTTTGCAGCACTGGTAGATAGTTTGAACAAAACAACAAAATTATTCACTTCATATCAGTATATTATGTTGAATGTAAATTACTATTGCTTACTTTGAATAATTGATCGCATTTCATTTAAAATGACAGTTACTTGCAGTGAGAATGAAATACTCTATTCAGAACACAGAAGGTGTTGAACCAAACCTAAAAATCTTTTTCTGAAACATTTGTTTTTCGAAGCAGAACAACCAATTACGTATTCTGATGATTACACTAGTCAACAGTCAAAATGTACATTGGATGCGACTATTTTTTTATATATACTAAGGCCCTCTAAACTCAAAAATCGCATAAAAAAATTTTTTAATGGATACGTTTTCGAGTTTTTTTTGTTTTTTTTTGTTTTTTTTTACGGAGGTAGTTCGACTATTTGGAGCATATCTCGAGTTAGGAACGTCCAATCTGGTCGCCCGGCACATAAAATTGAAGCTAATTGTATCACCAACAACTGTCACTAATATAGTTTTTCAATCGCTTCAGTAGTTTTAGCGCAATAGGCCACGATATTATAAAAATTTGGCCAAAATTAAAATGGAACATTTACTCTATCACCTGTGAAAAGTAGAAATCGTGGAAATATAGTTAGTTTAATATTTTTTGCGTAGAGTTTGAACTTTTACGAAGAGAACAAGGTATTTACGATTAAAATCTATGCAAAAATAGCGAAGTTATGGTCATTTAAGATTGATAGGTACCAAACTACCAAAATCCTACTTTTTCTCTGTTTACAAGTTTAATTCATTGTGCTTAGTTTTAATGTGATGTTTTCAATATAAAGGAGATTAGAAGTGAGTTTGATTGCTGCTTCGCCTTATATTCTTGTCGAAATCTGTTTTTCTTATGAGGAACCAGATATAGCCCATCATTTTTTTAATCCAAAATCCCTGGTAGCGCCGCTCAATAGTCTTCATTTCCTAGTGAAACCTCTCACCATGCTCGTCACTGACGTCACCAAGATTCTCAGGATGAAATCTTCTCAACTGCTAGCTCCAGGTGTATACCGTATCCCATGTGCTTGTGACAGTGTCTACATTGATGAGATAAAGCGCTCTGTCAGCGTTGGGGTTTCAGAACATGAACGTTGTACAAGGCTGCGCCAGATCACCAGTTCAGCGCTTGCTGAGCACAGACACAACAATTCTTCTCGACCAAACAAAAATCATCTCCCGGGAATCACGTTATTATCCTCGTAGAATCCGCGAAGCGATCGAAATCTTTAAAGATCCCTCCAATCTCAATCGAGATGACGGTTGGCATTTGCATCATAGCTGGAAACCACTTTTACGACCACCACAGCCAATCACAGCTACCCCAAACCGCCCTCCCAACCAATAGTTGTTTGACTACCTGCGCAGGCACCTGCGTCAGGTACATATAACGTTGATCGAAACACGTACTGACATATCTGAATATCATTTTTTGGTGAGATATGCCACTACTACGTGTTTTGAGCGACGATAAATACCCTCACCCTTCATTCTCTCCGTCCTGAAGATGCCTCTTGCAACAGAGTGCGAAACGTTGATTAAAAGATGCGCATCTTGGTGCGAATCACGTGACGTACTCGTCTTCCGAATGGATCTGACCTCTACCATGCATTTAAACTGCTATAAATGACGAAAAATACAAAATAGAGAAAAGGCCGAATTTTGGTAGTTTCGTACCCATTGGTCATAATTGATCATAACTTCGGTATTTTTTCATAGATTTTCATCGTAAATACCTTGTTCTCTTCGTAAGAGGGCAAACTCTACGTAAAAAATCAGAAACTGAGCATATTTTTACTATTTCTACCTTTCCCTGGCGGTTAAATGAATGTTCGATTTTCATTTATACTAAAAAAATTTCAAATTATGGTCAATTGCACTGAAACCACTGAAGCGATTGTAAAACAATATTAATAACATTTATTGGTGATTCAATACATTGATCCCTTCCTTTTGGATTTCTATTTAAATTTTCAAATTTTCTCCCCGCCTCACCCACAGGGGGTGTGTGGGTAGACGTAGTTTTATACTAGCGAGTGCACCCCGCAAAAAAATGTACATTAGATACATTTTTTTTATTATTTTGTTGACTAGTGTTATTATTCTCTTTAATCCATCCAATGGTTGAAATAAAACAATTAAATTAAATATTGACACACCTGTATAAGTGGTAAATAGTCACCCTTATCTCAAAACAAACCATTTAAGCCACCTGAGGAAGACATACATCAAAATTTCTTAGACAGCTAACACAAAACAGCGCGCATTTCAAAATGTAAATTCCGCGATCTTATCTGAAATTGAGAGCGCCCGTTTTCGGACACCAAACAGCGACCTCGTCTTTATTCCTCCTCCACCTCTAGGGAGGAAAACGGTTACAATTATCCATGTTAATCATAGGTGGGTGATCGCTACTCAAGCAAGCCCTTGGTCTACCTACCACTGCATAAGTCTACCATTGCATAGGTCTACCACTGGCAGGTTAAGAGCCCCATCCATGCACCTGTGTGTCTTGGCGTGACGTCACCCCACTTCCTGTTCTCACGAGATCCCATCGCTCCGAAATAATTACATCCGAAACGGACATCGCACTCTTACGCGAGACTTAAACTACAACATAAACACTGCTGGACGAGGCGTTCTTCAAGTTCTTCTTCTTTACCTTGGTCGCTCTGTGTGCTTGAGAGTTATTTTTGCGTTTGGATTTATGTGTGGTTTGAACGGTGGTTTTCTGCCCATAACTGCCCACGCTGATTGCCTAGCATCTAAACGGGACAACACCCAGATTAATCAAGGTACATGGTCGCCTGATGCCGATTATCCCTTGGGTACGGGAGGTGAGAATGATGCTGTGTCTATGGTAGTGTTTGTAATATGTGTTTCTGTATAAGCCTTCGGCGCACAAAGCTTTTGTTTACATGGACACGCATTAGACGCTGAAGATCCTACTGTAGAGATAAATGTGGACGTAGACTATGTAGAGAGAGGTTGTTGTGGTTGAGTGATATCTGTTTTGATGGAAGGGTGTTCGTGAAAGGATTATTTACAAGAAAGGTGTACAAGATTTGGTGATGACTTCACGAATTTCTTTTTATATAATATTATGGTCACAACAAAATCTCAATCGAGATGACGGTTGGCATTTGCATCATAGCTGGAAACCACTTTTACGACCACCACAGCCAATCACAGCTACCCCAAACCGCCCTCCCAACCAATAGTTGTTTGACTACCTGCGCAGGCACCTGCGCCAGGTACATATAACGTCGATCGAAACACGTACTGACATATGACGTGTTCGTGAAAGGATTATTTACAAGAAAGGTGTACAAGATTTGGTGATGACTTCACGAATTTCTTTTTATATAATATTATGGTCACAACCTGGTCTCACTAGGTTGTTTTACTAGCGTGCTATTTGCTACTGGCTGCTAACAACATAGTGCGACCACTCAGCAGCGCTGTTTTACCAGTTGGCGAGTGAGTTTAGCAGCAGCAGCCCACCAGCTTGTTTAACTTTTACAGCAACCAGCGTGAATGTTAACTCAGGAAATTATGTATTTTTAAAATGTCTTTTATAAATCTTATGCGAGGTAATACTCTCCAAATATATAAAGAGGGCTTTAAGCGATTCAGTAGTTAATGCTGCAACAATTTTTTTTCTGCGGCATGAGTTTGTGTAATCAATTTTGATAGACTATGATTATGAAGTACTCGTTGTATAATTAGTTTGTTTGAATAGACTCCAGTTTATCCTGATAAATGAAACGATTCGTGCGGCTAGCAAGCTTTATTTATCAAAACCAATCTTTGAACTAACCTTTTGATATATAACATGTTACTCTACAACTTGCTGCTACTTTTTTATAGGGTCAGCTAAATGGATGCATTGAATCTCCCTGTTTTCTTTGTCTGTGGGACAGTCAGTCCTGCAAAAAAATGAACATTATGGATAGGAAAAACTGGCCGTTGAGCAAATTATTAACGTACATCTCCCATAATTACATCATTAATAGGAAAAGAGAAAAAATAGCGAGAAATACAGCCTCGACGAGCTTTCTAAACCTCTACGACCTGCGCGTATAGAAATTAGATCTTCCTCGTGTTATGCGGACTCGATCCGACATCCGCGCGCAACTCCGGGGTTATCAGCGTCATCTTAATTAGTACCTGATGTAAAAATACGGCGACTTAACAAGTAATAAACCGTGGTCGAAGGTAGCAAGGTGCAGTTATATATTTAATATGTGTGAACCGTGCTTAATTGCGAATTAAAATGAAGTTCCTCTCGGCTCCTAACGAAAGATAACTGTTTGCGCTGTTTAGTTGGTAACCTTGCGTTCATCAGAACAATGGGGCTCCCACAAAACGCATAGAAATATCTCCCATGGCATATTATATAGGTGTACGTGTTGTAGATCTTCCTTCTACCCGTTTCCACTACGGAAATCCTATAATCTGACTTTAATACGAACCATCTTTCTCTCTATCTCGTTTCTTCTTGTTCTTGTCTTTGGTTCAAGAGTGCTGACATGAGAGTAGGAAAGTTTAGTAAATTAGTGGGGTAGGAAAAACGGTATATATGATCTTTTTAGCATAAAGTTAGCGTGGCGTCGTTACTATTATTCACTCGGGTTGTCTTGTCTGTTGGTATTGTGCAAGTTTTTTAACATCGTTCCCAGGCTTTGGTTGCTTTTGCGGGCAAGTGTACAATTACCGACTGGCATGACGGTGATGACGGTGGGATTTGAGATTGGAGGTGGGCAGGATGTGTCGCAATGTGGGGGATGCCAAATAAAATATAAGTACCGTTCCGACAGTGAATAAATAACTGTGAAATTGCAGCGAATAAAAGAGAACGAGGACGTACAATGGTGGAAGATGTACGAAATTCTTTATTTACTGCATTCTAATGACGTTTCAAGTCTGTTAAGTTTACTCTTATGGAACAATATTGTAAATAGTAAATACAAGAAACAGTTTTTCACATTCAGAAATATATTTTGTGATCAAAAAGATTTTAAATTGGAATAAGAAAGGATGAAATCATGGCGTCCAAAACTGTGGACGACATCAACAGAGAATTGTATAAATAATACCAACAACACCAAAGTAATTCTTTGAAAAGTTTAAAACTACAAAGTGATGAACAAGGGACTCCATTTCATCTACAAGTAATGTTCTTTCAGTAAATTTCAGGAAATGTTTTCTTATTAAGTTTATCTAGCGATATTTTTCTCTTCAGTGGCGTAGCAATAGGGTGTGCAAGATGTGCGGCGCACACGGGCCCATGGCCAAAGGGGGCCCATAGAGGGGAGTCATGGGGGCCCCTCGGACATAGCGGCAATGTACATCGCGCCTATGTAGGAATATCGTCGATGATAGACGATCTTTTTCGTTGAGTACAACATAAGAGCACCTTGAAACTGTTTGCACTATAACCAAAACTTATTCTTTAGTTAATTCTTACGAGTAAGTTGGGTGGTATTCCAGCAATGTTTGCAGTTGTTAATTTTTATTGTAACAGTTTATGTTTGCTGTATTAACGGACTGTGAGTGATACTAAAATGTTTGTATTTAGGGGCCTCTTGAGCTATCGCAGCCAAAAGTATTAAAACTAATCAATTATTATTAGAAACTATATAAACACAATCGTTTTAAATAAACCAAAAACAAGATACGTTTACGTTCCTCACTTCTAAGGTCAACTTTGTTAATTAACTCTTCTAAATTTAATTTATAAACTCTTTCCGAGAAGGTCTTAGATACATAATATGGAATATTTAATAAATAATAACTGTGCTAAATCGTATCGATTGCTTAACTATTCATGTCGATCTTGAATGTTTTTCTAAAAGAAAGTAATTGTGTGTGGAAATATATATAAAATAAATCTTCAGGACATGGGTTCACAAAATAATAATAACCGTTGATGTTTATTTTAAGTTTTCTGAAAAAAAAATTAATTTGGCGGTTAGTTTATCAAAACTGCTGAATGTTTATATCAGACGCCGTTTGAGAATTGTAAAAACCTTAAAGCTAGCAAAGCGTCATTTCTACAGGACCAACGATTGGAGTTTAAACGTTTGGTTTGTGTATTTTGTCGCTTCAGAGGAGAACTATCCTATCTCCAAATATGTCAAAAATTGGGTTTATACATTAATATCATTAAGAAATAAAACAAATTTAAAAACACCATTTCCTGTACTAAAGTTCAATTTTTAAAGTTAAGTTATTTCTGCTCTGAAGTGACGATTGGTTTTCAGAAACAGATAGTATGAAATCCTCCCTGTGTACTATTGGCAAAATAAGCATAAAATGTTCTATAAAATTATCTTTTTTTTCATTGTTGTAACGGCGTCATTAATCATTAATAATTAGATTTAAATTGTGCGTTTGAAGCTATTGATAAAATTTTTGTTTGCAAACAATGTTCCTTCTTCATATTTCAATACAAGTGTATCGCAGTTTTTTATTATTAGTTATTTTTATTTAAAAGAATCTGTGTGACAATATTTTTTAGCGTTTCTGATTTTGGGTTATCTATATCTCTATGTAATAGGATTGTTAATAAGGATTGTTAATTGATCGATTTTGGCAATATCTTGGGTGCTGTTCAGAATGATTGGAAAACGAACGGCACTTTATAGAAAATAATTTTCTAACTTCATTTCCTAGTAATCCTGTTTTTTTTTTAATTTGGTGCTAGTATTTTACTTTTCGCGCATACGCCTGATGTTGATATGCTAGTGGAGTTTGTCATGTTTCTCCTTTGCCTCATTATATTATTAACTGTATACAATGATTTTTTTAATTTGCTCTTATTTGCGGTGTTTTTTTTTTTTGGTATGGCATTTGGGTCCGGGGGCCATTCTCACTGCCGGCACACGGGCCCATTCACTCCTTGCTACGCCATTGCATTTGACATTATATTATCCTTAGTTTGCTATTCTTGCATAATATATAAATGATTAGCAGTTAGTTTTCGACTAGTGCCATAGAAGGAAACTATTGTAAACGACACGAAAAAATATTCAGGATTTTAGCGGAAAGTATGTACATATGTGAAGACGATTGCGCCCAAACGGAACAACAGATCGGGTTGAAATTTGGTATACATATTTAGAATTACCGGGGGACGAACTGGATTGTTTTTGGTGACAATCTGATAATCGGACGTGGCAGATGTTACATCCGTTTTCTTATGGATTAATCCCTTTTTAACTAAAGTGACATCTTATCTTGCAATCATTTTAAATATGTATACAAATTTATAGATCAATGGGATGAGCGGTTTACGCGCTAATAACATTTATAGAAGCAGTTTGGCAGCATCCACAGCCTTCGTCGTTGTGGTTGCCAATTGACAGCTTTTGACAAACGTCAGCGACCAGTAGTAACATGACATGACGTGTCATTCTATAACTGTCGTTAGGTAGAATAATATTAAGTGCATTGTTGACGTATGACAGTCTGACGCACAGACTAGACAGACACCGCAATTAGATAGCAATAAGTGCACATCCCTCTGTCTTTTTTCCATCCAATTAAATCGGTATATTGACATCTTTATCGTTTTTTGTTAAACCGTTGCCCAGGGGGCGCTCGGTTGATGGACTGAGTTCCCATAGAAATCTATAAATTATATGTCATTTCACTACTTATGACAAGCGTCAAATTTCAATATTTGCGTATTAGTAAAATGTTTTGGTATAATTTGTAGAAAAACCGATAAAGAGAAATTATTTTGTTTGCCGAAGAATCTGGATAGGTGCGTACTTATGTATATTTATGTACTTTTGTGTAACCTCTATTTTCGACTAATAAATTTTAATTTATTGTCTTAATAAAATATTGTTTTATATATGTTTATTATTTATGTGGCCTAAAATTATTTATTTATATGTTTTGTAGTATCCCGCAATTGCATTCAGTTATATAAATTGTCGTTTTGCTATAATCAGTTATATTACATTGATATAATATGTATAATAAATTTCTTTATATTTTTTATTTATAATAATATGCAAGAAGTCAAGACTGCGATAACAAACATTTTTTAGTCTAAATTTTAACTAGCTTATTAATTCGATAGATTTATTTCAAATATGGCGCCAACGTGCCCCAAGCGCCCCCTATGTCACGGTTTCATGCTTTTAGAGTGAAATAGACGATAGTTGAAGAGAGAAACGAGATATCGGGGGTCATGGAAAATAACGTTTACTGCGTTGTCTGTCTAGTCTGTGGTCTGACGCGAGTTTTGTTTAATCAATTCATTAATGAATTGATATTCATAATCCTGATGCATGACGTTCATTTTACGTATAAGGATAATACCTATGTGATCGTACAATTTCATAATATTAGTTGCTTATGCTCTTCCCATGGGGTTTTCTCATCAAAATACTTCTTCCGCATAGACAAACATATATAAAAAGGTCATTAAGACGATCAGCAAATTATGCAGAACATTCAAAGTACATGCAACCCTGGTTCGAAACCAGATTAAGCAGATACCTGAATATTCATAAGTCGGTACGCTTGGCGTCGCCACCGCCGCATCGGATAGCCCATTTCGGCCGGACATGACGACAAAAGGTTAAAGGAAATAAGGTCAGAAGTCAATTATATGCCGGAGTGACTCGGGTTTATTAACATCGACAAAATTACCAACTAAGCTATACAAGTATGGTTTATCTTTTTCTTAATTATTGTTTTTTTTGTCCGGGCCAGGTTATATTTGTGGTTTTCGTAAACAGAAATAGTTTCTTTTCTTCGACTTTTGTCTCTACTGGACTCTATTATGTACCGGATGATAATTGTACATGTATATGTTGGGAGTGTGGGAAAAATCTTAAAATTTGTCGTAAAATCGTGAACCGACACGAGTTTTATTGTCTGCGGTCTGCTGCTGGTAGATCCTCTTTTCGCGGTTTGATAGGCGCTCATCGGATTATAAACCGCAGGACGTAAACACATGAATAATGGCCTGATTTTATAATTATGTGTTAATCATACTAATATGGATGGTGAGTGAAGCGTGAATTCAAACTGGATAAAGTATTCATATAGAAAGAACTACTAGCTCTGTGTATATGTCAAAATTTTCGATTTTAGTTATTGGGCATTCTAGAAATATGTGGTTAAGGCTTCCCACCTGTCCACATTCGCAATATGGACATTTTAGGATACATTTTAGGTTATCTGCTATCTGTTACTGTTGTTACGAATGTCCGGCAGGGGGCGTTTCGGGTTTGACGTTACTGTGGTAATAGCAGCAAAACACGGGTCGACAAAAATCGATTTTTTGGATCAAAAATTGTTTTTAAGGCCGTTTTTTCGCTCAACACTCTTTCCGAAGGGTATTTAGAGAGATCTTATCGTAAGACATGAGAGCGAGCGGCTTTTATAAGGTCGGCAGGAACGGATAAAAAATGTAAATTTTTGACGTTCATCGATCCGCTTGTCAGAATTTCTAGACGTCACGTGACATTTTCTCGAGGTTCGCCTTCACCCGAAGAGGTGCAAAAACGTGATTTTTTTCAAAATTGACGCATTTAATTTACAAAATATCCCGCAGTCCACGCGGAATCGTGTCCTTTTTTCAATTCGAGCGTCAAAAGTAATATCGAAAAGCCCAATTTTGCAGCTACTCGATCGCAAATGTCGGCGAAAATGGGCGATTCCGCTGAACGCGCCCTACACTTGAAAGTTCGTAATTAGTATAGGTAGATATTTGTTATTGTTAAGTATTTCCCTAATATAAATTCCTTACAACCAGTGTCTATATGCCTGCATTATTATAATATTATAGAATACATAATAAAATCAAACGCTGCTACGCTACTGCCGGAGAACTGATAAATAACGGTAGTGTATGCAACCGAAATTACCAGGTCGGGGTGGCAATCGAGATTCTGCCTACCAGCGGTGACGGTTTTCTATTGCAAGCGCGTAAACTGTCCCAACTACTTCTTAAAAACATGTCGGTTCAAATTTGTAGTGTTTACTTAATAAAATAGAGTAACACTTCATTAAATAAGTCCTTAAATCTGCATTGATATTTTGCCCACCCAATTAAACCTATCACGAGCCGCCTCTGTGCCACTGTATACGAAAAAGAAAAACAAACGTAATCATTACAGTACATAATAGTTTATTTTAATAATAACCGTACACAATAGCAACAAAATTGGCGAAAGTGAAAAAGTTAAATCTCTTAAATCTCCTTGTAGTGCAGATCGAAAACGAAACCGTCAGAGGTTTGCGATGCAAAACGTCAACATCGCCAACAACGGTGACAAAGAAGCGCGTCGGAATTTTCACTTTTTCCTCTGCGCCCAAGCAATCGAAGCGTGCCAGCAGGGCAGGCTGATGTCTGTTAAATTTTGCGAGACGACACACACACAGGTAAGTGTGTGACGTGCTTACTTGCACTGAGACCTCGGTACTGCACGACAAGTACGTACGACGCGACGCGTGAGAGTGAACGACATTTCTCGCGCCCTGATTGCCAAAGTAATCACCTCCTAATCAACGAGACTGTGAAAGTTTAACGCCTCCTTAACTTCGCAGATGAGAGCTGAAGATTTCCACATCTCGCGAGCCATCGAGAGAAGATGGCACTTTACTTTCCTTTGGGTACTTGACTTGTAAGAGAGCGAGATAGATAACGTTTATAATGCTTCGTGAATTTAGCTCATTCTGTCAGTAAATTTTAGAGTATAGACAAAGTTGGTAGAAATGTCCAATATTAAAATACATAATTCGCCTCAACGAGCGTAAGAGTCGCCGCTCTGGTGGTGAAAGTATGAACTAATGTCTTCGGGATAATTTTCATAATTTATATGGTGTGGTATAGGACTTTGAGTATAATTTCGCCGGTATTTAAATCTAAAAGATGAGAAACGACAAAAAGAAGCAGCTGAAGTAAGACGTATTGTTGCGTTCCACAATGCAATTCATATCACAGCGAGGATCCTAAAGGGAAACGGTTACACAGTGAGTGGCGACGTGTACTAAAAATTGGCAAAAATGTCTAAAGACATATCCTAGTGTTCAAAGCATTTTCTAAAAGAAGAATTGTACACGAATAAATCAAGTTGAGTGTACAGTAAAGGAATCATATTGTTTTTAAGTTTGAAATATTGCGGAGTCACATGTTCCTGCTGCAAATAACTTTTCTCCTTCTTCAAGGGGTTGTCCCTGATATATGTATATGTTACGGTCATAGTGATAAATAGGTTATTATTAATAATTTCCAGCATGCTATGGTCAATGTGATATATTTCAGTTCGATATTGCATTAAGGTGATGCTACAATATAATAGAGCCTCAGATTTGAAATTCTGTTAGTATCTACATAATCGCCACACAACGAATCTATTCACTGGGTTTTCAGTGTTGGGCCTTTAGTGACGTTAGTCCTGACTAACTTATTTAGTTACTACTCATGACTAAAATAAGGAAGATTATCAAAACGAGACTAAAAAATGCCAATCCACACTAATTGCATGCACGAGTATGTAACTCTTTGGGTCATGCTTATTTGCGCGATTCTTAAAAGCTAAGTAAGTAATAAATTAGAAACTCGGTTTGTATTATTTTACCAGTGCAAACGTACGCAGTGCTTCTGCATTTTGCAATTCGTGGCAAAAAAAATATTTTTATTTGTAACTTTATTATCTTTTTAATACAAAACTTTAAAAAATGTTTTATATTTAATTTTGAATACAAAAGTCCTTCTAGACCTTAATTTTTTATGGTAGTACAACAATGACACCATTTATATTGTAAAAATAAAACGAAATAAAGTTTGTAACAATAGGACGTCATCTTCTTTTGTTTTTTTGTATTTTTTGTTGGTGATAAACACTTTTATAATAAATATATCTGTGAGATATTAGGTATACTTAGGGTAGGTATAGGTAATGGACATACTAATGTAGGGAAGATTGAGGCAAGTTGTTACCATGTTTAATCTTTTATTTATAAAATTATTGTCAAACACCTAAAGTAGAAATACCGTGTTAGGAACAGAACCATACAAAAATGTTTGCATCATTTGTGCGGTGCAATTTATGTAAAAACATCTATGTAAACTAGTCTAGTTCTTGCATGTACATATTTGCATGAAAATACAATATTGAAAAAATTATTATTAAATGCGCAACATTTCAAGATAATTAGGATTTGAGAATTTACTTAATAAATTGTAATTGTACATTTACAACAAACTACCCACATGCATTAAATATAAAAATGGGTGTTATTGATAATAAAATGGTTAACTTTTTTGAACACTCTGTATAAACTGTTCTTTTTTATGTTTTTGTCATTGAGTCGTCCTTGGGTGTATACCAAATATCAGTATCAATTATATCCAGTAGTTTCTAAAGTACAAGGAAGACAAAAAAAGCATTCTGTATTATCAATGTTTTGTATTATTCGTAATTTTGGTCATTGGGGTAGTCGTACTGATGATTTGCGTCGAGTAAATAAATATAATAGCTTACATAGTAATCAAAATAACTGAGCTAACTTCTTTGAAGACTGTATACAAAAGATCTTTCGTAAAAAGTAACATTTTTATCACTTTTACCGTGCCCGTTAGGAAATTATTAATAATAGCCGGTCCATGTGATTATTTAAGTGTTTCTAATCACATTGACCAAATGATGCGGTTATTATTAATAATAGCCGGTAATTATTAATACAAACCACATTTATCACTTTAACCGTAACATATACATATTTTTTTCAATAAGGGTTCCGAAAATACTTATAACTATACCTCAGAGTAATTAAAGTAATATAGCTGACCATAAGTAATTTAAATTTTATCCCGAGTCATGCGCTGATGTTAACGCCCTCTACATTCGCCTGTTGATGCGAATTAAAATACATACATAATAGCAAACGTAATTACATACCAACCTTATAAATTAAACAACACCATGATATAACCTTACAAATTCAATGATCTAAGTGTTTACCAATGAAATAATAAAAAAACAATTTAGGAGTTCGTAAATCACTAAGCCACTCTATAATTACAATCAACGTTATTATTATTATTATAGGATATAATCGGCCGATTATATTATGGCCATAATCCAATTGTGAAAGACGGAGTTGGACGGTACTTGGTCCGATAGAATTCCAGCAGATGGCATTGGGAGCAAATCGACAGATAAATAAGTTCGTGAGCGGGCAGCGGCGGTGAGAGGGCACGTCACCGGATTCTAGTTTATTATTGGTCCGGATCGGAGCACGTGGTACCGAGCAGCGGCGTATAGATAGCGATCTGTGGAAATAGCAAAAAGGAAAAGAGGACAGGGGCAATTAAATGTAATGGGAGAGCCAGCGGCTGTAAAAACCGTCCGAATGAAACTCACTCTATAACATTTATTTATTTAGAAAAAGGGTCGTGCGAAATTTATAACCACGGTATATGTAACTATGGTTAAAAGTCCGCGTTCTCCGGTGTCCGGATTTTTGTTGCTCTCGTGATTTACCCAGAGGGCGCCACTGAGGAGCGTGTATGAAACCTCTCTGGAATTATGGTAAACTGTAATAACGCTTCAAGCTTTGATTGGTATTGTAATTATGAGACAATGTATAAAATGGACGTCCAAGTAGATAAGTACATAATGGTGGAGGTAGGGGTACCATTTCGAAAACTGTCAGATTGGAGAAAATATGCATCGTACAGAAAATTTGCCGAATAGAAACTTTAATATCTTCAAGGGGTGCACTCGCTAGTATAAAACTACGTCTACCCCCACACCCCCTGTGAGTGAAGCGGGGAGAAAATTTGAAAATTTAAATAGAAATCCAAAAGAAAGAGATCAATGTATCTTCAAAACAAACATTTTTTTATTGTAGACTATAATAAATTGTTTATATATGCTAAACTCCTTCCCATAAATTACACTAGTCAACAAAATAATAAAAAAAATGTACATTAGATGCCACTATTTTTTTCTTAGATACCATGGCCCGCTAAACTCAAAAATTGCATTAAAATTTTTTTGAATGGATACGTTTTCGAGTTAAGAATTTTTCTTTTTTTGTTAATTTTTTTGGAGGTAGTTTGTGGAGGTACTATTTGGAGCATATCTCGAGTTCGGAACATCAAATCTTGTCGTTCGGTACATCAAATTAAAGCCAATTGAATCACCAATAAATGTTATTAATATTGTTTTACAATCGCTTCAGTGGTTTCAGTGCAATTGACCATAATTTGAATTTTTTTTAGTATAAATGAAAATCGAACATTCATTTATTTTTTTATTTTTTACGTAGAGTTTGCCCTTTTACGAAGAGAACAAGGTATTTACGATGAAAATCTATGAAAAAATACCGAAGTTATGATCAATTATGACCAATGGGTACGAAACTACCAAAATTCGGCCTTTTCTCTATTTTGTATTTTTCGTCATTTATAGCAGTTTAAATGCATGGTAGGTCGGATTCATCCGGAAGACGAGTACGTCACGTGATTCGCACCAAGATGCGCATCTTTTAGTCAACGTTTCGCACTCTGTTGCAAGAGGCATCTTCAGGACGGAGAGAATGAACGTGTGTGGAAGGGTGAGGGTATTTGTCGTCGCTCAAAACACGTAGTGGCATATCTCACCAAAAAATGATATACAGATATGTCAGTACGTGTTTCGATCGACGTTATATGTACCTGGCGCAGGTGCCTGCGCAGGTATTCAAACAACTATTGGTTGGGAGGGCGGTTTGGTGTAGCTGTGATTGGCTGTGGTGGTCGTAAAAGTGGTTTCCAGCTATGATGCAAATGCCAACCGTCATCTCGATTGAGATTGGAGGGATCTTTAAAGATTTCGATCGCTTCGCGGATTCTACGAGGGTAATAACGTGATTCCCGGGAGATGATTTTTGTTTGGTCGAGAAGAATTGTTGTGTCTGTGCTCAGCAAGCGCTGAACTGGTGATCTGGCGCAGCCTTGTACAACGTTCATGTTCTGAAACCCCAACGCTGACAGAGCGCTTTATCTCATCAATGTAGACACTGCAACAAGCACATGGGATACGGTATACACCTGGAGCTAGCAGTTGAGAAGATTTCATCCTGAGAATCGTGGTGACGTCAGTGACGAGCATGGTGAGAGGTTTCACTAGGAAATGAAGACTATTGAGCGGCGCTACCAGGGATTTTGGATTGAAAAAATGTTGGGCAACTATATCTGGTTCCTCATAAGAAAAACAGATTTCGACAAGAATATAAGGCGAAGCAGCAATCAAACTCACTTCTAATCTCCTTTATATTGAAAACATCACATTAAAACTAAGCACAATGAATTAAACTTGTAAACAGAGAAAAAGTAGAATTCTGGTAGTTTGGTACCTATCAATCTTAAATGACCATAACTTCGCTATTTTTGCATAGATTTTAATCGTAAATACCTTGTTCTCTTCGTAAAAGTTCAAACTCTACGCAAAAAATATTAAACTAACTATATTTCCACGATTTCTACTTTTCACAGGTGATAGAGTAAATGTTCCATTTTCATTTTGGCCAAATTTTTATAATATCGTGGCCTATTGCGCTAAAACTACTGAAGCGATTGAAAAACTATATGAGTGACAATTGTTGGTGATACAATTAGCTTCAATTTTATGTGCCGGGCGACCAGATTGGACGTTCCTAACTCGAGATATGCTCCAAATAGTCGAACTACCTCCGCAAAAAAAAAAACAAAAAAAAAGAAAAAAAATTGTAACTCGTAAACGTATCCATTAAAAAAAATTTTATGCGATTTTTGAGTTTAGAGAGCCTTAGTATATATAAAAAAATAGTCGCATCCAATATACATTTTGACTGTTGACTAGTGTTATCAAAGATATATTCTGACATACGTCTGACCAATTGTCGACCTCGTGGCGCTCATTATATGTCAAGTACGAACTCCATGCAATATGAATATCAAGGTGGCACTATATCGTCCCACTATTTAATAACATTATGTAAGCCAATGCATATTTGTGCTAAGTACAGTAACTTATAACGCGACAGTGACACCTATCTCACGAGCGCCAGATTACGCTAGATTTTAACCTTTAAAAATCCGAAATAGATAAGATACTCTACCTACAATATATTATCACATAATTATGCACTAGAAAACAACCAAAAACGATCTAGAAAATTGCGTCCTGACAGAATTTAAAGCACGTGCCTTAACCGCACGCTTATTTACCAAATTTAAAATTATCAAACTGTAAACGATAAATTATAACTAACACGCAATCCCACCGTTGAATTCTTCGAAATCTTTAAATAATGCGCGATTCAGATCATGTAAATTGAGTAATGACGTTTTAAATGGACGGAAAATTTGACGTAAAAGATTGCGCGGCGACAGTTTTGTCCGCGCTCGGTCGGTAATATCCGCTGTGATTGGGGGAAAGTCGTCGATGACGGTTATGGAGTGCGCCGTTGTCGTACGCTCTACATGTCACGGTAACCAACGTTCGAAGATAACGTTAAAGGACGGAGGTTCTCTCATTTGGCACGCTTTCGGAACTCGTCAAATGAATCTAATAACGTAAAGGCAAGAAACTGTGACAGTATGTCGACAAAAAGTGAGCTGAAAGGCTTTTTTTTTCTCTACGAGGAAATTGAACCTACCTTATACGTTTGTCGCAATATTTTTGATGATGCGCTTTACGTTTTTATGTAATTTCAATTATTTTAGCTTGAGGTAGTTTTGATTTAAATTTATTTATGTTTAGTATAAACACGTGGACTTCTTCTTGAATTATAATGTAAAAGTACTATTGATTTAGTCGCCTGAAAGCGTTAAATATAGATTATGCCCGGGTTACATACAACATTTTTTATCTTAGCCATGATTCTGTTACTCAAAAATTATAAAATGTCTGTTGTTATGTTCTGTTGAGCCTGAGTGTGGCCTAGCGGTAAGACGTTGCACTCAGGGGGTCTCCGGTTCGAGCCCGGGGACCTGCTTCCAGGGTGAGGTTTTCTGTGGTTTTCCTCACTCCTTGGCGAATGCTGGGAGCCAAACATCTTAAGACGTTCCACAGGCGCGGGCGATAATAATAATACTCTGGCCTGCCGATGCCCCCTGTAATTGGCGAAAGCTGTTGGGGGATGTTAAGGCTTGGATTATTATTATTATCCACAAATTTGTTCATCCTCACGTGAAACAATTTTCTAATGTCGTAAATATTTCTTCATTTTGGCACAAGCCATCGTCGCAAGGTTGTTAACGCAGTCATTGGCAGTATTTATGCCCCATCCTGTTTATATAGATTGCTCGCGTATTTTTGTGAAAACAAAATAGTGCTAGCGATAATATTATATTATCTCGCGATAACAATTTTATTTTTTTCGATAGCAACTATTTTGATTACGTAACCTACAGTTACAGCTTTGGCCTAATGTGAGTCCAAGGATACAATGGTGTTGCAAATATGAAGAGGGTATATAGTGATTTGCGAATAAAAATTTTATCAATAATTATCACAATCTAATTATTAATTATGCCGTGCTAAAGAGTGTTCAAGTATAAAAACGATGATCTTATAGAGACAATTTATGCGTATTTTGCCAATAGTATACAGGAATGGGATTTGACACTACATACCTGGTTCTGAAAACACTTGTCGCTATAAAACGATTAAACGTCACTCGTTGGTCCTCTTTAAAATTTCATTATAGAGACATACGTAAAACAACAACTGTCAAACTGCTTCTACAAAAGCTTATAGCGCCTAAAACGTGCATCCTATTGATCTGTAAATTTGTATACCTATTTAAAGTCACTGGAGGATGAGATGGTATCAGTTTGGTCAAAATCCGTTGATTCCCTAAGAAAATACAGGTAACATTATCCATTTCCGGTTCTTAGATTGACACCAAAAACAACCCAGTTCGTCTATTGGTAATTCTAAGAATATATGGACCAAATATCAGCTCGATCCATTGTACTAGAGATGGGCTTATTAGTTCTTTTTAATGAACTAGTTCTTCCGGATTAGTTCACAAAAAGGAACTAGTTCTTTGAACTAGTTCCTTTTTGTGAACTACTAGTTCAAAGAACTAGTTCTGAAGAACTACTTTGATCCTGAGACATACTACTTCGATAAACGTGTCTTTGTGTGTTCTAGCACGTTTATATCTCGTTCCAAACGAAACTAGGATCTAGTTTGGACAGAATCGATGTCTGCCTTCCCACTTTGTCTTTTTCTTGAAGAATCGTTATTTCGTTTTGAAAATAAATAATTATTTATAATTATATTGATCGAAGAATCGTTGTCTTATTTTATTTAGGTATATTTCTTAAATATTTATTTAATAAGGCATAAAAGACATATTGCTGCACGTATTTTAGCCTTATTCATACTGTAATTTTAGGTGGAATTGGGGTATTATTTATAAATTATAGTATAACATATACTGGCGAAACTACTATTAACAGTGTAATCCATTATCCAATAGGAAAAAAAACTATACTCTAATTATATTTTTGACATCCGCCGTTAGGTAAAGAAACAACTGGCGGGCAGGGTGCTATGTCGCTCATTTGATGTCGCCACAACTCGTTCACTGAATGGGATATGTTTCACCAAAGCAGGACTTTCGAACTAGATTTCATGTCCCTACAAAGTCGTTCACTGAATGAGATATGCATAGAGATATGTTTTAGCAAAGCAGGTCTTTTGCGAACTAGTTCTTTTTATTTTAAAGAACTAGTTCTTTTGTTCTAAGCCGGGAGCCATTCTCTCGGACTAGTTCGTTCACGAACTACCCACCTCTACATTGTACTGTTCGGGCGATATCTTGTTCACAGGCAATTTAAATACATACACAAATATCTACAAATAGACATTTTCCAGAAATCATCACAATGGGTTCAAGAGACCATAATACTATTTTTTTACTATAATACTTTGCTTGAAGGGTAATAGCCGAAAAGTAAAAACAATCAAAAGGTGTATTGGCATACTGGACTAAGTACCTACCTAAATAAAACAAATTGATTGGATTCTGACCACTAGTTTAATAAATTGCTTTAAAGTGTTCATTGCCAAGCCAAAGGTTTCTGAAAATCTCGACAAATGTTTGCATGATTTGCTGAAATGTTATGGAATTCGGAAAAATACGATCTTTCACACAGAGAGAACTCTACTCTTGGATATGAAGACAAATTGTTCTTGCGTATACAGTGTAGCATGAAGAGGATATTTTTCTATAGAAATAATATTTTATTCTAATAAGAATTTCAATATAGTTGTTTCAACGGTTAGTTATCTTACGATTTAAGAATTTAGTATGTTTATGTTAAGTATATTTTTCTCTGACGAAGAAAAAGTTGTTTTTCAAGAAAAAAGTAGACGTTCGTCTTACAACAACAAAAATATTTCGTTGGACGAAAAATATATATGCTTCAACGAAAAAACAGTTTCTTGACCCAAGATTCTTACTCTGAGAGATACATAGAAAGTTGTGCAATTACTTTACAGATGGCGCTAACAGTTTCTCGCGTCTTTTGCCACATATTACCGCTATATAAGTTCGATGATATTGCGTGTTCGTATATTGTTTGTTTACATCTATGCATAAGTGTTTTATTTCATGGGTGACTTACAAGGATTATGAGGAAAACCAGGATTGTAGTGGAATAGCCTACACAGAAAGAACCTTCAAAATTGTTCAAAATTTGACATTAGTTCTTTTAAATCGACAAAATGCAACAATTGACATTAAATTTGCTCAAAAATAAGCCTATAACGGCAATCCTTCGAAGCCGTCTCGCTATATACACAGTATTTTTCACATTCACGGAAAACATCAAGCAGAAAGTGAACGAAAACCCGCCTTGTCGGTACTCCCTCCGTTCTTCGTTGGAGTCTAGTACGCCTGCTCGCCGCACGCGTTGGGCAGCACCGTCGGTCGGTTCCACCGCCGCGCCTAGCCCAGGTAAACCGGGCAGGTATCGTAACAATCCAGCCCACTTTATGTATCAGTACATCAGTATACGCAAACCCGAGCTGCTGTACACGTCGCGCACCTGAGCAGTACTCCCGCATACACACAAAACGGACGACGTCTCTCCAACCGTCCACCCGTCGGGAACGCAACAAGTGTCCTAGCATCCACCATAACCTCCAAACTACGGATTTGACGTTGACAGGTGACAGCTGTCAAAATCGATTTTTGTGTTTTTTTGAGTGTTTTTTTGGTTGTTTGAGAACTTTCTGCACGGACTAGTTGAGACTATTGTTGTTTGGTGTGTTTTTTATTTGGGACTTTGGTCTAGCATGTAGCGACGACGCACAGGATTTCGTATTTTTGTGATTATTGATATTTTAAAAGTAAAATACGTGCGTGCGTGTTCGGTCTTGTACAATATGGCCGCTTCAGATGAGGATTGTAATACTACTTTTGCGTATGGGTAAGTGCCTCTAATAATGTATAAATTAGTCGAATTTCAAAGTCTACGAATAAATATCGTGGTGTCATTGTTATTGAGATGTTTAATTTCTTCGTTGAAAAGTGTGATTTCGTAGAAATTGTGTTGATTTCCGTTTAGTGTGGAGGTTAATCTTATCGAAATGCCATTGGCAGCGTCGAATTTCAAAATTTTTCGAAGTAAGCGCGTGAATTTGTATTATCGGGCCTCGTGTTGCTTCGCAAGGATCTTTGATAAGGATTTTGTAAGAATCGGTGCAATCCTATCGAAGTACACAATCGAGCGAAGTACACAATTGAAGCACATCAAGGTGAAAAAATTCATATCCAACTAAGGTGATGATGTCAGATCGCTTTTGTGGGAGATAATCTTTTTTTCGTTCGGGGGATAAAGTTGATGTTAGTTTTCTGATTTTGAAGAGTTTAAAAGTACAAGATTTTTGTAAAGATTGAAATACAATTAAATTACACTGGTGATAAATTTTAATCTAGAATGTGAAGAATATTTCATTCTCTTCGATAAGACTAAGTAGACAAGAGTATAAGAAATATAGGATTTCATACTCAATATATATGAAAATATATGAGCTAGTTTTTGTTACTTAAGAAAACATTTAATATTACACTAGTCAACAAAATAATAAAAAAATGTACATTAGATGCCACTATTTTTTTCTTAAATACCATGGCCCGCTAAACTCAAAAATCGCATTAAAATTTTTTTGAATGGATACGTTTTCGAGTTATAAATTTTTCATCTTTTTGTTTCTTTTTTTGGAGGTAGTTCGACTATTTGGAGCATATCTCGAGTTCGGAACATCAAATCTGGTCGTTCTGTACATCAAATTAAAGCCAATTGAATCACCAATAAATGTTATTAATATTGTTTTATAATCGCTTCAGTGATTTCAATGTAATTGACCATAATTTGAATTTTTTTTAGTATAAATGAGAATCGAACATTCATTTAACCGCCAGGGAAAGGTAGAAATAGTAACAATATGCTCTGTTTCTTATTTTTTACGTAGAGTTTGCCCTTTTACGAAGAGAACAAGGTATTTACGATGAAAATCTATGAAAAAATACCGAAGTTATGATCAATTATGACCGATGGGTACGAAACTACCAAAATTCAGCATTTTCTCTATTTTGTATTTTTCGTCATTTATAGCAGTTTAAATGCATGGTAGAGGTCGGATCCATTCGGAAGACGAGTACGTCACGTGATTTGCACCAAGATGCGCATCTTTTAGTCAACGTTTCGCACTCTGTTGCAAGAGACATCTTCAGGACGGAGAGAATGAACGTGTGGAAGGGTGAGGGTATTTATCGTCGCTCTAAACACGTAGTGGCGTATCTCACCAAAAAATGCCGTATCTCTTAAACGTATCCATTAAAAATTTTTTTAATGCGATTTTTGAGTTTAGCGGGCCTTAGTTTATATTAAAAAAATAGTCGCATCCAATGTACATTTTGACTGTTGACTAGTGTTATGTTATTTGAGGTATCAAACTGAATTTTTTTGGTCTGTTCTTGTGGAATTTTTGAACTTTCTGGACGAGAGAAGATTTTTTTGAACAGTCTTGTCTGTTTTTTTAGCAAATTTGTCTATCAAGAAGGCAAACTATTTACCACAGTATAACTGTAGCTTCTTCTATTTTACCTGCATACGCCAATTAAATTATTATTATGTATTATAAATTATAAAAGTCCATCTACAAATTAAAAGTCTGTTATTTCTCTACTGTGGATGATGGTATTTGATATATATGTAATTCTTGAGTGTACATATCTCTGTCATCAGTGCTGCACTCTACTGCAACTTCTACTTTAAAATATTTTATCTCTTTATATTTATAACAAAACGTTTTTGAGAATCACAGCTGTCAAACTTTAAAAATTAATATTAAAAACACTCTTTAATATACATTAACAGTATCACTCTGTTATTCAGTTCACCCAACTTTCCGACTATCTCGTTGTCATATTGAAACGTCAAAACCTTCTACCTGCATATTTCTAAAATTGTGTGATGCCACTGCCATTCTTCATCCCAACATACACCGAGGGCAAAATTTATTCGATATAACACGAATATCTTTGAGTGAAGAATATCACTTGTTTCTATATTTGCAGAAAGATCATTTGGTTGGTTCAAATAAAATATAAAATTCTCAGAGTAAGGATTTTCTTGATGTTCCAAGTATTACGTTTTCTTGTTTTGAGTATGAAGGACCTGCTTGAAGAGAATTACGTCTGTTTTAAACGATACGTACGTATACTTCTGGGCCAAGAAACTGTTTGTTCGTTGAAGAATGTATATTTTTCACCCAACAAAATATTGTTGTTGTTGTAAAACGAACGTTTTACTCTTTTTATATGTAGAAGAATAACATTTTCTTCCCCAGAGCAAAATATAGGTACTCAACATAAACATACCAAACTCTTAAATGTATAAGTCACCAATGAAATAAAATACTTTTGCATAGATGTAAACAAACAATATACGGGCACTCAATATCGTCAAACGTATACAGCGGTAATATGCGGCAAAAGACGCGAGAAACTGTTAGCGCCATCTGTAAAGTAATTGTACATCTTTCTATGTATCTCCCAAAGGTAGAGTGTAGAGTGTAGCGACTAAAGTCGTGAATTCTGTCAGACATCTTCTCTAAATGTTTTTTTCTATTTTGCATTCACAATGCACACATTGTAACACTGTTTTCGGTGTTACAATTAGCAAATTGTAACACCGTTTTTAATAACTTTTTTCTAAGATTGGTGACATTGATATCAAATGCACGTCAAACGAAAATACACATAACCACAAAAGTAAGCACAAACTGATTTTTTAGAATCGCACAAACTGCGAAGTATGTATATTTTTATACATATTTAAACATGCGTGTTGCATCCGAGGTTTCGTACTACTAGTATATGATGGTATATAATAATTATCAATAATTAATATTTCACAGATATTTGAATTTAAGTGACAGATGACAGTGTTACCAACGGTTGCACCCATAAATACTCTAGATTGGAATTTTACTTAATATACTTCTAAATTTTTATAAAATTAATGACGCAAAGTAGAAAAAATAGTATATTACACTCGTTTTATAAGACATTTTGGCGCATTCGTTCATTTCAAACAACTCATGCGCTAATTTGACGTCTTATAAAACTTGTATAATAATATACTATTTTCTACTTTGCATTCACAATGCACACATTGTAACACTGTTTTCGGTGTTACAATTAGCAAATTGTAACACCGTTTTTAGTAACTTTTTTCTAAGATTGGTGACATTGATATCAAATGCATGTCAAACGAAAATACACATAACCACAAAAGTAAGCACAAACTGATTTTTTAGAATCGCACAAACTGCGAAGTATGTATATTTTTATACATATTCAAACATGCGTGTTGCATCCTAGGTTTCGTACTACTAGTATATGATGGTATATAATAATTATCAATAATTACTTTTTCACAGATATTTTAATTTAAGTGACAGATGACAGTGTTACCAACGGTTGCACCCATAAATACTCTAGATTGGAATTTTACCTAATATACTTCTAAATTTTTATAAAATTAATGACGTAAAGTAGAAAAAATAGTATATTACACTCGTTTTATAAGACATATTGGCGCATTCGTTCATTCGTTCAAACAACTCATGCGCCAATTTGACGTCTTATAAAACTTGTATAATAATATACTAATATCGTCAAAACAGTTCCTTCCACTGATCTGAAAATTAGCACACATGTTTAGAGCCAATGGAAGATGGGCTGTTAAATCCCATGCAATTTGGAACTAGCTTTTCTTAAATTAAATTAAAATTAAATTATTAAACTTCTGTACTGGAATGTTCTAGACATAATACACTAAATTTACGATACAATATTTCGTCGTCACGTCAAGTCCCTCAAAAAAAAAGAAACTAATTCTTCTATCAACAAAAAATTGCGAGATACAACACCCTGTATCACAAGACTGAAATTATACGACACGCTGTATATCAGAAGGGATTAGTATCCTAAATTTGTGGCGGGCACACATGCTAGAACAAACAAGGCGAACGCAAATAATTACACTACAAACAACACTTGTTTGACTTACATTATATTTCGTCAAGTTTTTCGTCAAGTTAGAGCGGAGAAATTAACGCGTGAATTCCAGTTTTTTCTCGTTTTGCGCGTCCAAGGCGTTAAAACGTTTGGTAAATTACAATTTTTATTATAATAAATAAATGCTGAATGGAAGCATGGAGAAAACAATTAGTTAGGGCGTTTTTCTTTGTTGTTTATGGACTTTGTAGATAGGTACACTGAATTTGATTAGAGATGCTTGAAGAAGCAACATTTGTTTCGCTTGGAAAATTTCACGTGTTAAAATTTGATTTAGGACAGCTTATATACGAGAAAAGTCAGTAGTCAGTACATATTATATATCGAGCAGGTAACAATTTAAAATAAAGAAAACTTAAGGTACAAAAAGTAATATAACTGCGGACTAATTGTTAATTCTGATCCTTGTTTGGTTTCTCGAGCAGTAAGTAGCGTTTATAAAGCTGATAAATTTATTTAAATATAGAGTTATTATCTGCTTTATGTTATCTGATCTATGGATTGGCAGTGCCCTTTGATTTTCCATTTTTTTACAAGTATTTTTTTTATTAATGTATAATTCTTTTGTTCCGTTTGGGCGCTATCGTATTCCCAGACATACATACATACATAGATACACACAAATCATTGCAATCGATTCAGGAGACCTCAATTTTTTTCTTTTCGTCGATTACCATACTTCTAGGGTACTAGTTGGAAAGTAAAAAAATCATTAATAGCATCAAGTCCAACTTTAAACTGTTTGTTATGAATAATATACAAAATAAACGGAGACAATAACTGCGCTAGGTCAAGGTAAGATTTATAAACAATTGAATTCTAAAACAATGGATTTGGAAGAATAGAGTTCGTGTATCTGTTCGTGTTATCAAATTTGGTATGCTATGATTGGGATGCTACAGAATGTTTATAGTAAAGGTCCATTCATTCATTCATTCAGTTTTTTTTTTCGCTACTCGTATACAATCCCGCATTAATGATAAAAAACTATCATTAATAGTCAATAATAAACAATTATCGATAAGAATAATTTTTGCCTATCGCTGATTTATCGAGCTGATCCGGGTTTTTTAATTACAGCCTTGCTAGTAATCATGTGGGTTTATATTTAGAACAATATCTAAGCGTGTATTTTCTATAGACATTAGATGAAGGTTTGATATCGAATTAGAGCGATAATTTGATATAAAGGTATAAATGAACTCACTAAGTGCAAATATAACAAAGTATTGTTTGTGTTTTTTCCTAAAGACATTTTTTTTTCGTATAGGTAATGTTAGTAGGTATATTTTGAGAACCCTATCATAAATAATGCGCATTTTTTTGTTAAAAGTGTTGTTATGGCCGTGACATTGGATGTGGTTTTATCTGGAATGTTTGGAAAGAAATTTATTATCTAAGAATTATTTTTTAACAAAATGTACGACGTATCTAACTGCGTATTTTGCCTGGAATCTTGGAGTATTATTACGTCTATTATTTGCGATAAATTTGATAAAAACTGTTGTGTGCCTAGGGATTTTAAACAGTGGCGTTGAACTTTATTATTTGCTTTATTATTTTCGAGAAAAATTACATAGAAATCCGAATAAATCTATTATCTTTCTCTTCCAAATAATTTCAAATAGAATATTTACTTACCTCAAGATAAATCTTTATTTCAAATAAAATCAGATTTGTTTCATTCAATCGTATTTCTGCAATTATAGACCCAAACAATTTCTACATTACGGAAATCACGGAAAACCATCTGGTGTAAAAGAATCGTTTTTTTTTTTTTTTTCAGTAAAAACTATTTCTTTTTACTTCAAATAAAATATTTCCCATGCAGCTCACTTTTTACTTTATCATAGGTACGTAGTATGACAAAGTATTGTAATCGTGTCGAAAAAAAAATTGAGATTTTAGCGGAAATAGGTCTTTTTGGGCCCCCTGAACATTTTTGACCAAGGTACAAAAAAATGTCTGTGTGTGTGTACCCGTTTTTTGTGGCGACGATTCCGGAGAAACTACTGAAGGTATCGAGACGAAACTTCATATTTAGAAGTTTCGTGACTAAACTTAGAGCTGAAAGAAGTTTTGTCCAAAAGGGCCCAAAGGAACTCGAGGTTTACTCTTATCATTTTTCAACGGTTTTGCAAATTAGCCGCCATTTCTGTAATTTCGTCAAAATAGTTAAATAATAAACTATAGTAGAGAAAATTTTGTATAATTTATGTCCATTCCATTTTTTGGAAAAAAAATTAAATCATAGTAAGCGGATGCCCCTTGAACTTCCAAATTGCCCCCCTGAACACGGCTGTATCTTATGATAAAGTCATGTGCCTGGCCACATCAGATTTTTTACTTTATCATACGTAGTATGACAAAGTATTGTAATCGTGTCGAAAAAAAAATTGAGATTTTAGCGGAAATAGGTCTTTTTGGGCCCCCTGAACATTTTTGACCAAGGTACAAAAAAATGTCTGTGTGTGTGTACCCGTTTTTTGTGGCGACGATTCCGGAGAAACTACTGAAGGTATCGAGACGAAACTTCATATTTAGAAGTTTCGTGACTAAACTTAGAGCTGAAAGAAGTTTTGTCCAAAAGGGCCCAAAGGAACTCGAGGTTTACTCTTATCATTTTTCAACGATTTTGCAAATTAGCCGCCATTTCTCTAATTTCGTCAAAATAGTTAAATAATAAACTATAGTAGAGAAAATTTTGTATAATTTATGTCCATTCCATTTTTTTTGGAAAAAAAAATTAAATCATAGTAAGCGGATGCCCCTTGAACTTCCAAATTGCTCCCCTGAACACGGCTGTATCGTATGATAAAGTCATGTGCCTGGCCACATCAGATTTTTGTGATTGATGTGATTTGCCTGAATGAAATATGTTCAAAGAAATACATATTTTGCGTTTAATACATACGGGCTCAGTAAAAAATGGCTCAATCTGGCAACACTGTTCGGTAGAGTACCGCTTGCAAAATTCCAAAAGTTGCGACCCGATCAGATAATGAGGGCCCGGCGATCGACACGTCCGTTGGACGCGTCCGCGATTTTGCCCGGTTCTCGAAAGAGTAGTAAAGTAGTACGCAGGATGCAGTGGACGGGCCAAGAAGAAGAAACTGGAAATAATAAAACGGCGGCGGCGGGCGATAAATTACGAGGGCGGCGATAAATTTCCGAGCGCGATGTCCAAGCGGACACATCTGCGGTCTCCGAGACGCGGTCGCATAAATTTGGGTAGTTTTAACATAATATCCGCAGAATTTGGATCGCCGGCAGACAAAACACTGTCGCATTCCGGACCATACTATGCGATAGACGCAGTCAGCAGCGAACCACGGGTGCATCACATAATTTCCCGCACAGATAAACATTTCCGATGTCGAAAAAGAAACTGAATCCGACTACTGACTACCGAAAAATAAAATAGCTCGATTTTGGTTGTTGTTTTTTGGTGGAATTTTTGGAGACCGATGTCTTTAGGTTAGATTTCTTGGATGTTTCTTATGCCGAAATTGTTTTAGATCGATTTTTAAACACATATTTGATTCTGACCTCTTCAAGCATGCACAGAGAACTCTTCTTCTTGGATATCAACAGAAATTATCCTTGCGTATATAGTGTAGCACGAAGAGGACTTTTTTTCTATACAAATAATATTTTATTCTAATAAGAATTTCGTATGTTATGTTAAGTATATTTTACTCTGGCGAAGAAAAAGTTATTCTTCTGTAAAAAAGTAGACGTTCGTCTTATAGCAACAAAAATATTTCGTTGGACGAAAAATATATATGCTTCAACGAAAAAACAGTTTCTTGACCCAAGATTCTTACTCTGAGAGATACATAGAAAGTTGTGCAATTACTTTACAGATGGCGCTAACAGTTTCTCGCGTCTTTTGCCACATATCACCGCTATATAAGTTTGACGATATTGAGTGTTCATATATTGTTAGTTTACATCTATGTAAAAGTTCATTCCGTCAACTATTAGGGTTTTAATCGTGTTTGCACCTACCGTCACTTATACACTTCAAATACCGATTGACGCGCGCAAATTGATAGCTAAATGGGGAGACATGGTTTGTTATACGACACCTTCAGCCTTTGCGGCGGCATATGGGTGCTGTAGTCGAACAACGATACAACACGGCGCGTCTAATTCCGGGAAGTCGACGATAGAATTCGTTGTAATGCATTTGTAATTAACATGCACGAGCCAATTAAGACATAGATGAGAGAGTCGCAATGTTATGTGCTTGTGTGTACAGTACCTACTGTCAACGTAGTACCTACAAGTCAAGTCTTCAGGTGAGTGTCGCACCATGACATTCCGCGTTGTCATGCGCGACGACGGTCATGTTTTGCCAAGTTGGTTACGAACAGCCAGAGTGTAGAAGTGAAACATATCATGACATAATTGGTCTTGGATAAATTACTCTAGAAGATTAACTATCCAGAAAAGTTATGTGCTTCGGAAAATTTGACTGATTTTGCTCTCAGCGTTCAGCGAACTTAACGATTTTGTAATTAGTAGAGGTGGGTAGTTCGTGAACGAACTAGTCCGAGAGAATGGCTCCCGGCTTAGAACAAAAGACCTAGTTCTTTAAAATAAAAAGAACTAGTTCGCAAAAGACCTGCTTTGCTAAAACATATCTCTATGCATATCTCATTCAGTGAACGACTTGTAGGGACATGAAATCTAGTTCGAAAGTCCTGCTTTGGTGAAACATATCCCATTCAGTGAACGAGTTGTGGCGACATCAAACGAGCGACAAAGCACCCTGCCCGCCAGTTGTTTCTTTACCTAACGGCGGATGTCAAAAATATAATTAGAGTATAGTTTTTTTTCCTATTGGATAATGGATTACACTGTTAATAGTAGTTTCGCCAGTATATGTTATACTATAATTTATAAATAATACCCCAATTCCACCTAAAATTGCAGTATAATAAGGCTAAAATACGTGCAGCAATATGTCTTTTATGCCTTATTAAATAAATATTTAAGAAATATACCTAAATAAAATAAGACAACGATTCTTCGATCAATATAATTATAAATAATTATTTATTTTCAAAACAAAATAACGATTCTTCAAGAAAAAGACAAAGTGGGAAGGCAGACATCGATTCTGTCCAAACTAGATCCTAGTTTCGTTTGGAACGAGATATAAACGTGCTAGAACACACAAAGACACGTTTATCGAAGTAGTATGTCTCAGGATCAAAGTAGTTCTTCAGACGTCCTTTTTCCTTCTTCAGACGTTCCTTTTTGTGAACTAATCCGGAAGAACTAATTCATTAAAAAGAACTAATAAGCCCATCTCTAGTAGTTAGCAATAAGTGTTGTGGTGTGGAGACACACTGTATAGTAAGTGAGTGCGAAACGTTGACTACTTTATCGTCGTTGTCGCGGTTTTCTCCCGGAAATCTAGAACTTAGTGATTCGGGCCGTGGAAGTCTCCAATCTAAAAATACTTATTTGTTTCAAACATATATTCTTTCCTTGAAAGAAACATGTTCAGAGAAATACATTTATTTGGGTTTACACTTCTTTTCTCTCCGTATAATAAAGCAGAAATTACTGCAATATGTATATCAAATAAAATATACCGTTTGTTATTCATTCCAATGGCATACACTGAACTCATATTGCATAACCTCTTTCGCACCGATCACATTATAGCTCATATACATGCAATTTATCCAATACATCATAAATACTTTGCTCGTGTACTGATCGCCCGAAGGCATGCAGTCCAAGTAATTTGACGCCATTATACACGCAAATTTCCCATTTCGTACGGTGTCTCTTTAGTAGTGGCGCGAGCACACGTCCACAAAACCAATTAATTTTAATACTTTACCGTGGTTCTACCAATTAAAAAATACTCCAACTTAATAAGCAGTAATAATAACATTTATTAATAATAATCATAATATTTAATAATAATAATCATAATATTTAATAATAATAAATCTTAACAGCCTATAAATTCCGTTCAATGAGTTGCTTAATAAGTGGCTTCATGCATATTCAATGTGCGAGATCTCATTTACATCGATTTCGATTGCGTTGTTTTTATTTTTGCTGTTTCATTTTCTGTCTATTAATGTTTGTTGTTTTGCCGGTGCTATGATGGTGATTTTACCCGGATTTTGTGAGTATTTTATGGATAAGTACGTTTCGTTTATCTCATGCCCGAAAAATCTCTATTTTATTATCATGAAAACAAGATTTATTATAGATAAGTACTTCCCGGTTACACACCATTATAACTCTTATGTAATACTTGTTCTTCTGTTCTTTGCAAATACATACTTTATTTGTTAGGATTCCTAGGAAACTAACTTTCTATTGAATCGTGCTCGTCCATTTTAAAATAGAGCATTACAGAACATGGACCTTAGTGATTAAATGGTGTCATAATATAATTTATCGTAAAGTAATAAAATAATCGTAAAAAGAATTATCGACCAACGTGGGCATTACTAAAAACAATTAATACTGCACTTAAAAACCTACACTTTGCACACGTTATTCTAAAATAAAGCATTTTCAATACAACAAAAACAACATTTGTTCCAGATTATATTTACCTTACATAACTAGAAACTGAAAGGGAATTTATTGTAACAGGTCTAGATTTACAGAAACAGCGAATATGCAAAAGTACTGCTTTTGATGAATCGATAAAAAGCCACCATCCAGAGGGATCGTGGGTAATATCAAACTCGTACATAAGACCCTCAACATCGTGACATACACGTAAAGATCCTTCCATTTTAAAATATGTTTTAAAAGGCTGTTTACGCTTTGTAAATGAAGACACCTTCACACCTCGTGCGAAAAGATTCCATTCCTGTAGCCTAGAACCCAATAACTCGGCTTTTTCTTTTGATAAACCTAAGTCTTTAACCAAATCATTCAGTTCGCTCTGGTTTATAAGGTGAGGTGTTCCTAAAACTTCAAATGGTGAATCTTTACGACTTGCATGATTTGACAGAGTGATTTCAGACACTCTGTCAAATCAGTCACTTTTCTTCAAACAGGCGAAATTTCTTTTGTATCAAAAATCGAAGATGATGAAGTGGATGGCGCACTTGGGAGAGGATGGTTCTCTCCATAGAGAATAGGTCGCGATGCTGATGGCAAATTCGAATATTTTATTTTATGCTTATCCTTCTTCTAATATCCGGAGACGCTTATCGTGCAACAATAGCAAGCATCTACATGATTGGATGGCTCTCCCCACAACATGGAAACTGCAAACTGCATTTTCTTTTGCTTCCCTTTCATCCACTTTAAAAGTCCGATCTAACAGGAAATACAGCATATATTAGGTGTCCATGGCTTTTCCAGATCTCCAATTCTCAATCCAAAACAGCAGCAGTAAGCTGCTTTTACCTCTTCCGTAATTCTTTTCAGATGTGTCACTACATAACAACTAAACTTAACATTACCCACTGCAAGCATGGTGCTGTTTACGTCTAAGGAAAAGCAGGATAAAATATAATGAATATTAATGCGACAAAATTTAAGCGCAGTTATTTTAAAGTATCCATACTTGAGAGAGCATGTACATAGACATGAGAGAGAAAGATAGTATTTATTGGTCATTAGAATTTAATTTAAAGAAACTGTAAAATGTAAATGATTATAAAGTACCTTTCTGGGTTGTTATTGGTTGTTATGACTAGTATGGTCGTATAAGTTACTGTAATGGCAAATAAATTTTATGGTCAAAAGCACCTAAAATAATTTTTGCTAGCAAGGATAATAATAAATAATTAAGTGAAAAGTTTTGTTAATATTTTCAATTATTTAAATCAGTTTAACAGGTATTGTTAAATTACGTTGATTACTCACATAATGCACTGTATTTTTTTTATTTTGTTTGTTTGTGTTTTTTTTGTTAGATTCCGTTACCTAATCAGATTAGAGTATGAGATTGCAAATATCTCAATGAACACGACGCGATATGAGAATATACTAGATAAAAAAATAAATTAGTATGTAACTTAATGTCTGACCGTCTCACTTATCTGACTTGCCCTTGGAGAAAATAGCCCGAATAAAGTCTGGTTGTTATTTTTAGGACAAGTGTGAGATTTTTTTTCGTTACATTACACTGAGAGAAGAGAAATGTAAAATAAAATAAATGTATTTCTTTGAACATACCTATTTCTTTCAAGGAAAGGATATATGTTTGAAACAAGTATTTTTAAATTTTAAAAAGTGAGCTGCATGGGCTGAAAGAAATATTTTATTTGAAGTAAAAAGAAATAGTTTTTACTGAAGAAATGATTCTTTTACACCAAATGGTTTTCCGTGATTTCCGTAATGTAAAAATTGTCTGGGTTTAATTGCAGAAATACGTTTGAATAAAATAGATTTGGTTTTATTTGAAATAAAGATCGGCCTTGAGGTAAGTAAATATTCTCTTAGAAAGAGAAAGATAATAGATTTGAGTAAAAAGATTATGTGTTTGAATCAAAAAGAGTGGTTTTATTAAAAATTATTGCTATGTCTACTGGCCGGGAGATGGCGCTGACAGTCTCTATGCACGCGTTGACCTTTTTTGGGCTTTATATAAGCTGTGCTACAGAATGCGAGCTGTATTCTGGTTACTCTTCGTTTGGGAATAAGTCTGTAGTCTTTAGTAAAGATTACCGTGGAGTAAAATAATCTAATGAGTCTACCATAATCTTTTATTGTGGTTTTCGACTAAACTATATTTGGATCAGATAATCAAGGTCCCATCATTATAATCCAAACATAATAAAATATTAATTAATGATTAATTCACGGTCGCAATATTTATATAATTTGAAAGTACACTTTACTGAAACTAAAGTACTATTTGATTATATCAAAATTTATAGTTTTTAAATCAACATTCAATTTTATTAAGTCAAGTATTAAATTGTCAAACAGTAATTTTTTTTTTAGTTCAAAAGAAGGTAGAGTTCTTGAAACAAAATGTTCATTTCGTTTGAAAATATTATGTTATTGAATGAAGGTAACTAACGTTCATACAAATAGGATAGCTTTGAATTTAATAAATTTTACCAAAGAAATAATTTCTTTGCGCCAACTAAAGCTTTGTCTGACACTATTTAACATCGATCTTTCTTTGACTTGAAGCAAATTCGTCGTTTCATTCAATTTTTTCTCTCTGTATAGTCAAACTGAGCCGTAGTAAAATTTTACTTTCTTTCTGAGAAAATACCGCTTTCGCAAAAAGAAATGCGAAAAATTTCAAAGTAAGAGAAGAAGTCTTTGATGTGACATTACGAGTGCTCACAAATCGTTACATATGCTCTTAAACAACAACAACAGCAACAAAAAACGTTCATATAACATCATCTATGGGTCGACATAGGTACGGTAAGAAATAATAATTTGACGGTGAACCGACGATGACGGTAATGTCTTTAGTAGTACGCGTAACGGCCGTACGGAATCCGAAGCGGCCGCTGTTGAGACGCTCAGCGAGAAAGAGAAATATAGACGTATTGAACTTTTATGTCGCAAGATTTATAGCGAACCGGTGCCATTATGAGTTGAGGCACTCTCTGCGTATGGGAAATCTATATGTCCTTCTTAATATGAGATCGAATCGACACGTACTCATCTCTCGTGTAGAATTTTTTTTCATTCGATCGGCGTATCTCTCCACTTCCAACGGCTGGTATTGACCATATAAGATGTAATAGCGATCGGTTATTTCATATAGTATGGTTGTTGGTTTGTCCCCACTGAATTCTAGACTTCTTTTGCCGACCAATCAAGATGACTTTTGAGTTGATCCCCACGGATTTAATTACTGATATTAAAACGTCATTAATTTTATATTTTCGCTTCGCGTGCGGATGTTGCAGTCGTTAGTCGTTGTTGTGCCAATTTTTGCGTAATCTAAATCTTATTTAGTTTCTAGTTGTGCACCGGTAACTAATAAAAGAAAATTGTCATTACCGTTGTTATTGTGGATATTTTCTATTGGCATATCAACGATTTAATATCCTGCTTAAAATTTATATTTATACTAGCTCTGTGTATAAGTCAAAATTTTCGATTTTAGTTATTGGGGATTCTAGAAATATGTGGTTAAGGCTTCCCACCTGTCCACATTCGCAATATGGACATTTTAGGATACATTTTAGGTTATCTGCTATCTGTTACTGTTGTTACGAATGTCCGGCAGGGGGCGTTTCGGGTTTGACGTTACTGTGGTAATTACAGCAAAACACGGGTCGACAAAAATCGATTTTTTGGATCGAAAATTGTTTTTAAGGCCGTTTTTTTGCTCAAAACTCTTTGCGAAAGGTATTTAGAGGGATCTTATCGTAAGACATGAGAGCGAGCGGCTTTTATAAGGTCGGCAGGAACGGATAAAAAATGTAAATTTTTGACGTTCATCGATCCGCTTGTCGGAATTTCTAGACGTCACGTGACATTTTCTCGAGGTTCGCCTTCACCCGAAGAGGTGCAAAAACGTGATTTTTTTTCAAAATTGACGCATTTAATTTACAAAATATCGCGCAGTCCACGCGGAATTGTGTCCTTTTTTCAATTCGAGCGTCAAAAGTAATATCGAAAAGCCCAATTTTGCAGCTACTCAATTGCAAATGTCAAAGTGAAAGTTCGTAATTAGTATAGGTATATTAATTCACAATCATATTAAATAGATACGAACTGAAGAGTGTGGTGGTAACAAAATACAAGTATAGTCGAACATCGTAGGCAAAACTTTGGTGATTTTTTTTACAATTTGACTGTCATTTCCCTTTCCGTCGTTCTCAATCGTGTGAAAGCTCTTTTACACGCATGTACTATTGTATAAGTCCATTAGAGTTGGTCTATGCCCGGTTTACGATTGGTACGAAAGCTACTGTAACTTTTTTCTCACAGTCGTCCATTGGCGGAGATATCGATTGGCGAAACAAGCCGTTCTTCGTCCCTAACCGCGCGCAACAACATCCCAACGATTGCCACAACAGCATAGCGGATCTCGTTTGTCGTACATCAAAGTTTTTTGAATTACCCAGACGGACGCGAGCACACACTTTAAAAGTAACCTGAAGAGACACAGGAGAGCAAGAGAGAAAAGTTACCGGGACATTTATAAAATAATAGGAATAATTGCGTGGAACGGTCCACCTTAAGCACTGCCCATTAACATAGTTGCTACTTGATTTAAACGTGATACCGTGTAGCAAATGTCTTAATTATTGGCCAATGTCGCGGTGCGAATTTAAACTGTCTACTAAATCCTTTTGAGGCAAGCCCCAGCCTCCAGACAAAAACGGGAGGTGCACTTCTTGAATACAGCACGTGAGGCGAATACGCGCTATACCACTCGCCACTCGACATTTCGAGACGTGAATTATTTCCAGTTGGCGGCAAAAAACGCGGCCCGATCTTACTGCCCGATCCTGCTGCCCGAACCATCCGCTCGAATGCGGCCTTTTTGCCCGCTCGGAATTTTGGTGTCGACGAATTTTCGGCGCTTTTTGGATTTTCCGCTTTTTGCCCGCGCGGTCGAAGAGACATCTAGTCTCGCGGGTGTGCCTTGCTGTTGCCCTCTGTTGCTGCTGCTACATGATGCTCGGTTTGGTTTGGACTCAAAGTGCAACTGGAGGAATTTTAAAGCTACCCTTTTTCAGCGCGTCTAAATCATTCCGAGTAAATTAACGAACTCTACTCCAACAACGCTTCTGCTCCTTTGGTGTGTGTTCGTTTTCGTTTTTCTTTTTGCCTACTTTGTCTGGCAGGTGATCTCCAAACAAAACACTGGTTCTTCAACATGGTTAGGGCTATTTTCATATCCAACGTTTAACGCACGACTGCATTTTAAAATATTATTTAAAAGTATTTGTTAGAACATATTTCTTGCAAGGAAAGAATATTATGTTATTGAATTTAAGTTAACTAACGTTCATACAAATACGATAGCTTTGAATTTAATAAATTTTACTAAAGAAACAATTTCTTTGCGGCAACTAAAGTTTGGCTGCCACTGTAATGGGTCGGAAACCCATTATTTATTTATTAAGATATGATCAAATTAATCGAGATATTTGTAAGAACATTCGGGAATGTCAAAGGTTTTGCTAGAGCTGAACATCTGGTTTAGGATTTGACCGCGTGTTATAAGTTTAAAATTGAAGAGTTGTCATTGGCTAAGAAGAAATGCTTCCGGCTTCCTTTGGGGTCGAGGGATGCAAACGAACAGATCTCGCTCTTCTCATTTCAACCACCGTCATGTAAAGTATACGTTTTTGTGGAGCGTTCTTAGGCGCTTAAGTTTATCCCTGGTAAGTCTTTTCAACTCGTCTCGCATTTCATTGTAAATTAAATTATTCATATTTCTGCTAAAAGTGTGTCTGTCTAAATCAACTCCTAGGTTTAATTTAAACGTCAATATGTTCAAAGCTTCATTCATTTTTCTATGTAACCTATCAAACGGGATTGTTGATTATTATTGTTAATAGATGTTATTGTTTTGATAAGTGTTTCGTTTCATTTGAGTAGTCTTGCTTTATCAGCCCTTATTAAATGTTAAATACTTAAACGCGTCAGTTAGTAGTCAGAAAATGTGTTCACAAGGTTCAAGAAAAAGAACCCAGTTAGTTTTGCCTTCGAATAAATTGGAAGAGATTTGATGAATTAGAATTTTGACCAGTAATTAAAGCCCTTAAACCGCGCTTGGCCAAAATGCTACCATGTTAGGGAGTCGCGGTTGTTCCCGCCATTTTGACCTCCTACACCACTATTTAACATCAATCTTTCTTTGACTGGAAGCAAATTCGTTCCATTCAATTTTTTTCTCTCTCTCTGTGTTCTCTCTGCAAAATTCATTGTGACAAATCGAACAAAGTTCATAAATTCTGCAATTAATAAAGTATCACGAAACTGTAGTCACTTAATCAGTACGATAAAGAATCACGATAGTTATGGTAATGCATATAACTCATGTTCACCTACATATTTCTGGGAACTACAGATTAAAACAACGACTGCGCTGAATGTACTGCAGAGAATTAAGTGCAATAAATTTGCCGAATTTAAAAAAATACTCTTGTTGGGGAAAAACTAAAACAGCCATTTAACGCCAATAAAATTTTGTACATGGCAACAATAAACGTCTTCTATCAAACCAAGTCATCAGTTTTGCAATACTAGCGCAATATTTCATATCCAGCGATAGACCGAAAATCTGAACAGGAAAAAAAGCGTGATGACAAAGGTAGTTCGGATATCGCGATGTTACGAAATCCGACGTGCGAATAAACGGTGAATTAAAAGAGATTTATCGAAAATACGGCGCTCTCACATGATCACGGGAGCGCAGATAACAGTTGACATTGAGCGCCTCTCGTGAAAAAAAAAATAACAAACTTACAGCGCAGAGATAACCTATTGCTGACGAATCACATTTTCCAAAACAAAATGTACCTGTGTACGTTCACCTATTTATTTATTTTGTGTATTTGTCGTAACACGTTTCTAAGGACGAAAGCAAGGCCTGAGATGACAAGTTGTTTTTTTCGAGCTTGTGCAATTTCCTGAAACGAAAAACAAACTTCAAGGGTAATATTTCCCAAGAAGTGCAGGATTTGTTGTATTTCAGCGCTTCTTTATTGTTCCTGGTAAAAAGTGACTTGACGTGTTACTTTTTGACTATTACCCTAGAAGGAAAGTATAGTAATCGACCGAAAAAAAATGGGATTTCAGCATTCTGGAAAATGTGAACACGATAGCACCCAAAAGGTGCAACAAATCGATTTGAAATTTGGTATGCTTATTTAAAATTATCAGGAGATGAACTAGTTTTTTTATGATAATCAGACAAGGGGAAGTGGCAGATGTCACTTGCATTTTCTTCAGGATTTAACCGATTTTGACCAAACTGACACCAGCTCATCATCCAATGCCTTTAAATATGTATACCAATGTACAGATCAATGGTATGAATGGTTTATGCGTTATAAGCGTTGCGAATTGGCAAATTTTCAACGTCAATGGTTGAAGTTGAATTATTGTAGAAGGTATTGACGAGGTAGTCGGAATGTCTGGATGGAAACCACCCCAGGTATTTGCCTAATGTAAATTTGATGATTTGTGACATTGACCACAGGTACTATTCTTTTTAAGAAAGCAACTTTAGAGAAGTTATATTTTATATCCAAAATCTAGATTTGAGTCATTACATTCATTACAGTATCATAAAAAAGTAAACAAATTTTTATTGTAAAAAATTATGTGAATATTCCTTTATTGTTGAGTACTTCATCTCTTTGAATACTCTCTTTATATAATGTTGAGAATGATACAATTAATTACATTAGCTATTTTTTTACAGTCATAACATAATATCATTATGCACATAAATACGTATGACAAAAACAAGCAAGTGCAACAAATACTTCAACACTTTAGATAACGGATACAAAAATACAAAATAAACAAATGTAATTTAAAAGTAAAAAGCAGATAAGCAGACTTATAAATAAGAATATTCAACCAAGTCATTAGAGTGTTCAAGGAAATTTGACAAGTTTAAAATAACAAACAATTAATGATTGGCACTCTATGAGTTAACATTTTTACTTGAAATTTATTTTTTCTTACAATCAAACATTGCCTAGCATCAAGAACACAAAACAACAAACAATTTTCCACATTAATCTAATACATAGTTTCAACAAAAATGACAGCCACCACATTTTAGCAATGTGTATTTCAAGGAAGCGCTACAAAACGATACAAATCTTCGTGTTCTCCAACAACTGCATGTCAGACATACCTCAGGATGGTGTGTTGGTACCTTGCCTTTAGATAGATAACCTTGAAAAAAAAACGCCACTATAAGTGCCGCTAGCAATTATTAAATCTAAGAGCACATGCAACTATAATTGCTATCAGTTTATTGCAAGCGCAATTAGGTAAATCATCGCCGTCCCACGCAACAATCTAATAAAATACCTAGTCTTACTAAAGATATACAGTATATAATACTAGCTCTGTGTATATGTCAAGATTTTCGATTTTAGTTATTGGGCATTCTAGAAATATGTGGTTAAAGCTTCCCACCTGTCCACATTCGCAATATGGACATTTTAGGATACATTTTAGGTTATCTGCTATCTGTTACTGTTGTTACGAATGTCCGGCAGGGGGCGTTTCGGGTTTGACGTTACTGTGGTAATAGCAGCAAAACACGGGTCGACAAAAATCGATTTTTTGAATCGAAAATTGTTTTTAAGGCCGTTTTTTTGCTCAAAACTCTTTGCGAAGGGTATTTAGAGGGATCTTATCGTAAGACATGAGAGCGAGCGGCTTTTATAAGGTCGGCAGGAACGGATAAAAAATGCAAATTTTTGACGTTCATCGATCCGCTTGTCGGAATTTCTAGACGTCACGTGACATTTTCTCGAGGTTCGCCTTCACCCGAAGAGGTGCAAAAACGTGATTTTTTTTCAAAATTGACGCTTTTAATTTACAAAATATCGCGCAGTCCACGCGGAATTGTGTCCTTTTTTCAATTCGAGCGTCAAAAGTAATATCGAAAAGCCCAATTTTGCAGCTACTCGATCGCAAATGTCGGCGAAAATGAGCGATTCCGCTGAACGCACCCTACACTTGAAAGTTCGTAATTAGTATAGGTAGACACTGATTACTGTACATCTTGAACGTGTATTGAAAGGGTGTCCGTTTAGTCACGTAAATCCTTGCTAAAGCCATACCGGTCAGATAAATAAAGCCTTAATTGATGTTGGTAAACGACAGCGCGGAAGATTTATCATCAACTTAGGGAAGAAATAACATATATATCCGAGAGTTCTTTTAATTTGTTTTCCTTGCAGAGAGTCTCTAAGTTCGATTGCAAAATCTCTCTCGATCTGATAAATATCTCCGCCGATTAGCTGAACTCATTTGAATACTAGATGTGCATATAATTGCAGACGTCGGGATAAAATTGCAGGTATAGCTTTATAATTATAAAAAATTTACATTTCAACGTTCGCCGTAGTTCGTAATGTTGTTTATAAATAGAAATCCGCTTCAGTTTATCATACGGTTCCCACCGGATCCCATATATTTTCTAATCGAACATTTATAATTAAAGAAAAGATAACCTATAAAACGGTTTTGTGACAGATGTCATGTAGATGGCGCAACTAGTGACAGGTTAGTGATTTTTTTTTACGTGCGACTCCCTTAGTTGCCATAGATACCTCTTGATTGTTTTGTTAAATGTCAAATTTTCTAACCTAACCTATGCACAAGTTAAATCCTCGCTGGAAATAACGCGTATAATAAATTCGAGGATAAACGTTTTATCAGAGGATTGTGCAAACCGCAATTAGTGAAAACTTAGGCGCACGTGTAGAAAAATTACGTCAAAGTTTGGGGATCTTGCGACATAAGCTCGTTGATAACGTCAAGTAAGACAGCATGCTATTATTTAGTTGCTTTATATTTATCGTTTTTGCTTATACCTTATTATATTTTACCTTGTTTTTGAGTTTAATTTCCGTGTAGTATCCTAGATTTTAGAAAGTATTGTAATCAACAAATAGATAATTCGAGATTTCAGTGGAAATACGCGATTCAGGGGACCCCAAAACGGGTATTTCCGCTCAAATCCAGATTTTTTTTTCCGTCGATTACATTACTTTCCTTCTAGATTTAATCTTAAAATTATAGTAAAACTATACGTTGAGATAAAAGATAAGAAATTGACCGTCAATTTAAATACATAAGAAAACTGTTGTTGTTATTGTTATTACTGCATTCGCAACGCAGCTATTACATTACTTAACCGCTAAGAAGAATTATCGATACGCTACCAGACCCTGACAAATTTATGCGGGAGGCGCAATCATTAATTACGATCTACTCGCCGGCACAATAAAAACAAAACAAAAAAAAAACAGATAAAAAAAGCATCACCGACACGTCCGACTGCTATTATCACGTGCACTCGTGTCACGATATGTGTTTTCTGATCGCATTTACAACAACACTGATTTCTTCGACACACTGATGAGGATATACGAACACGGACGCGAACACGATAATGAAAGTATTCCTTCGCACTTATAGGAGAGGTAGGACCCAATGTACGGTTTCCTTTCTAAGGTCGTAATTACACTACAGTTTATTTCGTGCGAATCAAACACTCGATGTGGTCGCAAATCGCTTCAATGACTCCAATACTGTATCTATAGGTTTACGTACGTAGGTCGGTGTAAATATTTCGTGATTAATGACATTTGGACTCACGCCAAGGAACTCGAAGTGTATTAGGTGGAAAATGACACGTTCCATGGCAAATAAATTGATATCGGCCGGCAAATGGTTTACGACACACTCTGTAGATACTTGTTTAGTATTTTTTTTTTCAATTTCAGAACTCAAAGTACGCGTTTATTTTGTGTTACCGTAATTATAGTCCTGTAGTTTTGTAATTAATGTCCTAAGCTTTGTTGGTACGTTATCATATCGTTTTCTGTTGGGTAAAATGTGTCATGAAAGCATTGTTTATCTTTAATTTCCATCCAAAAAGCCGATTAATACTTATAGTAGTTATTTTTCTGGCGTTGTGTATATTTCATAGGGGCTTTATATGCATGTACATAAATATGTGTAGGTACAAAACATATTTTTCTACTTTGCATTCACAATGCACACATTGTAACACTGTTTTCGGTGTTACAATTAGCAAATTGTAACACCGTTTTTAGTAACTTTTTTCTAAGATTGGTCACATTGATATCAAATGCATGTCAAACGAAAATACACATAACCACAAAAGTAAGCACAAACTGATTTTTTAGAATCGCACAAACTGCGAAGTATGTATATTTTTATACATATTTAAACATGCGTGTTGCATTCTAGGTTTCCTACTACTAGTATATGATGGTATATAATAATTATCAATAATTACTTTTTCACAGATATTTGAATTTAAGTGACAGATGACAGTGTTACCAACGGTTGTACCCATAAATACTCTAGATTGGAATTTTACCTAATATACTTCTAAATTTTTATAAAATTAATGACGCAAAGTAGAAAAAATAGTATATTACACTCGTTTTATAAGACATATTGGCGCATTCGTTCATTTGGACCAATTTGACGTCTTATAAAACTTGTATAATCTTCTACCTATACTAATTACGAACTTTCAAGTGTAGGGCGCGTTCAGCGGAATCGCCAATTTTCGCCGACATTTGCGATCGAGTAGCTGCAAAATTGGGCTTTTCGATATTACTTTTGACGCTCGAATTGAAAAAAGGACACAATTCCGCGTGGACTGCGCGATATTTTGTAAATTAAATGCGTCAATTTTGAAAAAAAATCACGTTTTTGCACCTCTTCGGGTGAAGGCGAACCTCGAGAAAATGTCACGTGACGTCTAGAAATTCCGACAAGCGGATCGATGAACGTCAAAAATTTACATTTTTTATCCGTTCCTGCCGACCTTATAAAAGCCGCTCGCTGTCATGTCTTACGATAAGATCCCTCTAAATACCCTTCGCAAAGAGTTTTGAGCAAAAAAACGGCCTTAAAAACAATTTTCGATCCAAAAAATCGATTTTTGTCGACCCGTGTTTTGCTGCTATTACCACAGTAACGTCAAACCCGAAACGCCCCCTGCCGGACATTCGTAACAACAGTAACAGATAGCAGATAACCTAAAATGTATCCTAAAATGTCCATATTGTGAATGTGGACAGGTGGGAAGCCTTAACCACATATTTCTAGAATGCCCAATAACTAAAATCGAAAATTTTGACATATACACAGAGCTAGTAATTTACTATTTGCTCGAGATAAGGCGACTCCCAAGTGCACCGGGCGGCCGAGCAGAGTACGGCTCCGGGTTAATCTTAAACAAAAGTAAAACATCAGACGTGACGTCACGATTCTCCCAGATAGCGTATTTATTATCTGGTCATGTCCCATCTGATGGGCCGATTACGAGATAACTCACTTGTGACATTAGCGTAGCTATACACATATATAGGTAGGAGATAACGTGTTCCACAGTAAATACTACCGCTGTATTATGTCCGTCATGTCATGCTGTTGATAGTTTTTATACATCGCGCGATATTGTATATCATAAAAGCAAACACGGACTATTCACTAGTTTACAGTAATAAGAATCACTGTTTTCAGGCGCCTTTACATTACTTGTGTATGACATTTCAGCAGTAATCGGTGTAATTTATCTCTTTCTAGTACCAGTCCTGTCAAAAAGGTGCTGTCACGTACGTCGTATATAACAGCAGATGTTGATGAGTCGTACCCTTTACGGATGAAATGCCCAATAGATTTTATACAAAAGTTTGCAGAAATTAAATTGATCATTAACAAAATTGTGCTCATTTTCTAATAATTTGCATGATGTTTAGATTGATGGTTAGATTGCATGATGAGACATAAATGTTTTGGCCAAATCTTTGGCACTGTTTGTTACTTTCCTAGGAAAAGCTCTTTCTGTACTACAAATCTGCTAAAATTTAGTATACATATTTTATATTTTACAAATCTGCTAATATTTAGTATACATTAGATCGAAGCCAAATAAGACTATGGCTTTAGAATCTTTGATGTGTTCGCGAGGTAGTCGGAAGGTTGTTTGAGAGTCAACCTAGATTTTTACGTAAGCATACGCATTGATTGGGAACAAACAAATTATATTTTGCTGACAAAATAATCTTCTACAACTAAGGGCTAGTTTTTCAATACTAGTTTAAACCACGAGTGAGGTTCAGCACTGCTGATAATGACGTTTTGATGACCAGTATCCAATCAGCTTTGGCGAATCTGACAGAAATCAAGAATAGAACGAAGTTCAGTAGAACTTAGAAATAAACCAGTATTGAAAAACTAGCCCTGAATCACACATTAAAAATATATCTAGGTGGCCCTCACCCCACATTGCGACTACATCGTTGGCACAATGAAGTCTCTGGACACTTTTGCAATTATATAATTCACATTGACAAACTTTGATAAACGTCAGTAGTGGTCAGTAGCCACTGACATGACAGGACATTTAGATGTTAGATTTTATGACAGAATATTGAAATGATCGATTGAAAAGTAAAAAAAAATTACTGAAAAGATTCTATGACTGAAATTAGATGGGTATCTAGAGTAGCTTTTTTTTCTTTCTAATGTATTTCAACTTTTGCAGCAGCCTATTTTTTCTATTTAAATAGACCACGAACTCATAAGTAGCGCGATAAGTGACACCGTTGCGCAGTTAAAAGTAAATAAAAATACGCAGTCATAAAACCACAAAGTAAATAAACTTCCAGTAATGAGGCAACTGTTTTAGTATTATTATTTTTTTTTTTTTTGAAATACACAATATTGAATCAACTTTAAACACTTCAACCTGAAATGTTATATACATATACATAATATCTAAAGAGAGAAGGTGACTTTAAGTATCTTCCGAAGCACGGTGGCAATGGTTCGAAAAATCGAAAAATTTAGAGAAATTCCCAATTATACCTAAAGTTATAGATAAACACAGGCTAGATAAGAATTAAATAGATAAGCAATTTGCCATTGCCATCAATGAGCCAAGTATTTATCAATAAAAACTTTGTAAGCACACGCTATAGATATATACAGGCGGAAAAAATCAAAATAAATACATTTATAGACGCGTGTTAGTGTAGGTACTTAATTTTCGGCATTTACTGAAGGCCGTCCCTTATCATCTTCAAATAAATAATTACTGATAACTTGAGGTTCTTACAACATAACCAATTAACAAACCAAACTAGCATCAGTATCTTATTGTGATTATCCTAGAAGTTAAGTTAGTCCTTTTAGTATAATCTATTGCCATTCTGCCAAATTTCATTGAACGAGCAAATCACTGCTTAATCTGATCGGAACTTTATCTTATATCGAGTTTAAGTAGCCACTTTGTGTAATGTTGCGCATAAACATTCCACCATAGACTTTAATTTGTTCTCGGGCAGTTAGAAAGCGGTCTTTAAACTGTCGATTAAATAACAAAAGTTCATGCGCAGACTATTTCACAGTCCGACTTTGTACGCAGTAAACCTCATTCTACACAAGTCTGCACGTGGTTTATGCAAAACTCCCTTATAAGTCATTAGAATCAACAGCCATTAGACATGGTTTTGACATTTATTTGCTGGTTGTTTACCGCATTATTGGCTCGTGACAGATTACAAACACCTACAATCTTATCGTGAGTTATCATGAGGAGACAGCTGATTTCAACGCGCCAGGTTTGCTAGATAGTGAAAACACTTGAAGTAGTTTCTCAGGGCGAGCGAAACGGGTCAAATTGCGATAACAAGGAGCGAAATGTGTTTATTTCGCAACAGACACTTGTGTTTATTGCTAATACCGGTGATTTATTAATGCTACGACGTGATGTGTAAATTTATTGGTGGTGCTGACTGCTGACATTGCCTGTCATGTCTATCAAAACCAGTAAAGAGATATGTGAGGTCATTAGGTATACATAATATGTAGCATACCATGAAAATTAATCATAGTGAAGTGTAGAGTATAAAGAGGTATGATTGTTTTTAGCATATCTGGCTTATAACACAAGGGAACAAATTACTGTTTTCAAGTACTGCTTTCAAGCTGTATTTTGATGGAATCGATAAAAAGCCACCATTCAGAAGGATCGTGGGGAATATCAAACTCGTTCATAAGACCCTCAACATCGTGACATACACGTAAAGATCTTTCTATTTTGAAATATGCTTTAAAAGGCTCGTTTTGTTTCGAAGACACTATCACCCCTCGTGCGAAAAGATTCCATTCCTGTAGTCTAGAACCCAATAACTCGGCTTTCTCTTTTGATAAACCTAAGTCTTTAACCAAATCATACAGTTCGCAATGGTTTATAAGTTGAGGTGTTCCTAAAACTTCAAATGGTAAATCGTTACGACTTGCCTGATTTGACAGAGTGATTTCAGACTAAAAAAAATCAGGCAATTTTCTTCAAACGGGCAAAATTTCTTCTGTGTCAAAAATCGAAGATGATGAAGTGGATGACGCACTTGGGAGAGGATGGTTCTCTCCATGGAGAATAGGTCGCGATGCTGATGGCAAATTTGAATATTTTATTTTATGCTTATCCTTCTTCTAATATCCGGTGACGCTTATCGTGCAAAAATAGCAATCATCTTTTCTTTTGCTTCCCTTTCATCCACTTTAAAAGTCCGATCTAGGCGGAAATACAGCATATATTAGGTGTCCATGGCTTTTCCAGATCTCCACTTCTAAATCCAAAATAGCAGCAGTAAGTCTGTATAATAAGAACAGAACATATTCTGGTATAAGTTCAGATATAGAACTAATTTATAATAACCCTATCACTGTAGGTTAATTAAAATACATAATTAATCAGTTTATTAATTACCAACACAACGTTAATTAAATTTTATTCATTTAGTACCAATCCATTGAATAAATCAATTAAATAAATGTTTCAAATGCTTTTCTTGCAATTATATCAAGAAATTATATATGTAGCCTGCACATTAATATTTTACAGACATTTATTTCACATTGAGTGGTTGTAGACACCGTACAGTTCATGTACCGATGTGGTAATAAGAGAACAAGAGAGAGACCGATAATAAATATATCACTTGGTCGAGATATATGTACGCCCCACACATAAGAAATCAATCGGGTTTTCGTATCGGGTCTCAACGTTCGCCTAACTGTGCAACGGCCATAATTTAATAAACAAGTGACATTTTTATAAATTATACATCATGTCGAACAAGTCTGACTCAGCTGCTCGCTGTGGTCGAAAGGAAACACTCAAGAGCAAATTTTCGAAGAACGAACAACTTTTTATTACTGTCTCCTCATGTACCCAATTTTGTATAAAGATCTTCCTTCATCTTTTCTCAAAGTACCTATATACCTTTTGGAATTTTATTACTGGAAAAAAGAAGGATTTCGTTTTAATAAATAAGTCAACATCAAAATACTGAGACAGAAATATTGAGTTATCGTTTTATTTACTGTTTTAAAACTCCTTATTTAGAATAAACACTCCAATCTAACGGTAGATAAATCGTATATTGATGATTGATGAGCATATTATATATAGGCAAATTTCTAGATAATACAATTTTTGCTTTCCGACTAAAATCCTAGAACAGTGTTTCCCACCCCTGGGGTCCGTGGGTCTATCCCAGGGGATCCGCGGATACTGCAACAGATAATAGACCTATGGAGTAGCAATACTACTCCAGCAACTACTTGGACATATTTAGCACCTACAAATGTGTAAACTCATCTACGACATTAAAAATTTCCTCAAGAGGCTGAAGAAAGATTTTGGACAAACACCAATCAAACTTATCAGGCAAACTCAACTTCTTGAATGAAATATTGCACCAATGAATGTCCAAATGGTTGTAAACCAGAATAAATTTCCTCAACAGGCTGAAGCAACCTTTTGGACAAACACCAATCAAACTTATCAGGCAAACTCAACTTCTTGAATGAAATATTGCACCAATGAATGTCCAAATGGTTGTAAACCAGAATAAATTTCCTCAACAGGCTGAAGCAACCTTTTGGACAAACACCAATCAACTTCCTCGGCAAATTTAGCATCTACGAGTGTTCAAACTCATCTAAGTCATTAAAAAATTCCTGAAGAGGCTGAAGGAAGCTTTTGGACAAACACCAATCAAACTTATCTGGCAAACTCAATTTTTTAAAGTAAATACTGCACCAATGAATGTCCAAAGGGTTATACACCGGAAGAAATTTCCTCAAGAGGCTGAAGCAATCTTTTGGACAAACACCAATCAACTTCTTCGACAAATTTTAGCACCTACAAATGTCCAAACTCATCTAAGTCATTAAAAAATTCCTGAAGAGGCTGAAGGAAGCTTTTGGACAAACACCAATCAAACGTATCTGGCAAACTCAATTTTTTAAAGCAAATACTGCACCAATGAATGTCCAAAGGGTTATACACCGGAAGAAATTTCCTCAAGAGGCTGAAGCAATCTTTTGGACAAACACCAATCAACTTCTTCGACAAATTTAACACCTACGATGTCCAAACTCGTTTATATCATTAAATCAGCCTTTTCAAACTCCTTTAGGGGTCCGCGGACCATGGTAAGGTGGCGCTCGGGGTCCGCCCTTGAAAAAGGTTGGGAAACACTGTCCTAGAAGAATATAATCATAGAAATGGAACAGACGTCAAAATAAGTTAGGTTAGCAACAGTAACGTAGCGGCTCGGTCGGCAAAGTGGAGATTTATAATCGTAATTTGCTGCATCAATTACATCCGTTGATAATGTTTTTGCCACACCCCGCGCGGCCGGCCGGCTCATGTGTTCATTTTCGTTACGGTAGGCTGGCTTGGGAACCACTGCATTAATGCCAGGGCCTTCCGTGTGTAGAGTTGGGGTCAAAGGGGGTTCTTGCGGACCGACCTTGGCGGTGACTTGTGACATGGTCTAATGACCACTCATTAGGTAAGGGAATTTGCTTTGCCACGGATGGAGGAATGACAGTTACGCAATATTTTGATCCGAAATGGACAAATATCTTTTCTGAAAATACCTAACATCCAAATTTTTGGACAATGGAAGGTTTGGTTGGTATTTAACGATAGAATTGTTGTTTTTTATTAATTGTGGTTTGCTCCGGGAACCTGTGTATATACTGTATAATTTGATAATGTTTGCTAAATTAAGTGTTCTGCACAGAGGGAACTCTATACTTGGATATCAAGAAAAATTATTCTTGCTTGTATAGTGTACTATGAAGAGGATTTTTTTATATACAAATAATATTTTATTCTAAATAATTTCAATATAGTTGTTTCAACGGTTAGTTCAACAACAAAAATATTTCATTGGAAGAAAAATATATATGCTTCAACGAAAAAACAGTTTCTTGGCCCAAGATTCTTACTCTGAGTGATACATAGAAAGTTGTGCAATTACTTTACAGATGGCTCTAACAGTTTCTCGCGTCTTTTGCCACATATCATCGCTATATAAGTTCGACGATATTGAGTGTTCGTATATTGTTTGTTTACATCTATACATAAGTGTTTTATTCATGGGTGACTTACAAGGATTATGAGGAAAACCAGGATTGTAGTTGAATAGCCTACACTGAGAGAACTGTATTCTTGGATATCATGAAAAAATGTTCTTGCGGATATAGTGTAGCACGAAGAGGATATTTTTGCTATCCAAATACTATTTTATTGTAATAAGAAATTCAATATATGTAGTTATTTAAACGGCTAGTTATTCTTCCGGTTTAAGAGTTTAGTATGTTTATGTTGAGTATATTTTGCTCTGACGAAGAAAATGTTATTCTTCTACATATAAAAAGAGTAAGACGTTCGTTTTACACCAACAACAATATTTTGTTGGGTGAAAAATATACATGCTTCAACGAACAAACAGTTTCTTGACCCAAAAGTATACGTACGTATCGCTTAAAACAGACGTAATTCTCTTCAAGCAGGTCCTTCATACTTAAAACAAGAAAACGTAATACTTGGAACAACAAGAAAATCATATTTTTACTCTGAGAATTTTATATTTTACTTAAACTAGCCAAATGATCTTTCTGCGGATAATAGAAAGAAGTGATATTCTTTACTCAAAAATATTCGTGTTGTATGGAATAATTTTTTTCGTCTGTGTGCACAATTTTAAATTTCTGGCATCTGTCTTCAAGTTTGTCAGAACCGAGAAGAATTTAACTATTGTTATTATTGTTAAGTAAGTTTCTGCCAACTTTTTTCTTGGTTTTTTTTTACTACAAAATGTAAAAGAAAATTTCTTAAAGAGCTAAAACAATAACAAATTCTATTAATACATCCACTTAGGATATTTATATACCTCTAATGATGGAGATAACATCCAAATAGAAAAATAACATGATTGCATTAAAATGCACAGATATGCAACTGATAACTCAACGAAAAGATAAATTTACCCACATAATAAATACCTAAGCTCAAAATTCACTCACACGTTTCCATTTTTAAAAGGCACTATCAATTAATATCACTAATTAAATCATTCGCAAAACAAAAATAACCGATAAGATTAGAACTGTCATCTTGACAACAAATATTAAACTACGGTCGAATTTTTCGCAGTCCCGCGTGCACCTCTCGACAAATCCACGCGGGACTGCGATCATGATGTATGTATTAGTTGGTCGATATGTTATTAGGGCTAATTTGCGAAGAGTTTATCGCTGGATGGAATTAATCAACGGTATTACGCATCAACGAGCTGTTATTACCTCGCGGTCTCGGTCCGTTGTGGTGGTACGCCTGGTTTATGCAACGTATTCCGTCGCGACCCACAACTAGCCCATTGAGGCGCGTGGGTCGGAAAACCGAAGCAAAAAAAAACGACCATATTTCAATTATTTAGTCACACCTTTCTGCCGACAATGCATGTAATCTGTTTGAAGTTGACTCTGGTTGTTATTTTCGTCTAGACGTATAAGTAATAATGATTGTTTGAATAGCTGAATGCAGTATCTCTTGAGCTCCGTGCTGTAAATAATGTAGGAGGTCAGAATGACGGGAACAACCGCGACTCCCTAACATGGTAGCATTTGGCCAAGCGCTGTTTAAGGGCTTTAATTACTGGTCAAAATTCTAATTCATCAAATCTCTTCCAATTTATTCGAAGGCAAAACTAACTGGGTTCTTTTTCTTGAACCTTGTGAACACATTTTCTGACTACTAACTGACGCGTTTAAGTATTTAACATTTAATAAGGGCTGATAAAGTAAGACTACTCAAATGAAACGAAACACTTATCAAAACAATAACATCTATTAACAATAATAATCAACAATCCCGTTTGATAGGTTACATAGAAAAATGAATGAAGCTTTGAACATATTGGCGTTTAAATTAAACCTAGGAGTTGATTTAGACAGACACACTTTTAGCAGAAATATGAATAATTTAATTTACAATGAAATGCGAGACGAGTTGAAAAGACTTACCAGGGATAAACTTAAGGGCCTAAGAACGCTCCACAAAAACGTGTACTTTACATGACGGTGGTTGAAATGAGAAGAGCGAGATCTGTTCGTTTGCATCCCTCGACCCCAAAGGAAGCCGGAAGCATTTCTTCTTAGCCAATGACAACTCTTCAATTTTAAACTTATAACACGCGGTCAAATCCTAAACCAGATGTTCAACTGAACACCAAAACTTCGATATTCTCGAACATTGTACCCTGTGTACATCGCGCTTAATTTGATCATATCTTAATAAATAAATAATGGGTTTCCGACCCATTACAATAATATATGATTCCACAAGGCAACAAATTTCCAACTTTCTGATACAACAAAAAAAAAAAATTATTTGTTCCAGATTATATTTGCCTTACATAACTTCATTTTGTTCTGTTAGTTTTTTTTTTGTTATGCAAAATCCTCTTTATGTCATAATTGTCACATATTCTTTCTTTCAGGATAATAGAAGATGCAACACCATCACCGACGACGACAAACCCCTACTCAAATTGCCTCTCCCCATCCAATTCACCATCTCCCTTACTCCCACAGCAGTACACGATGCACTTGACCCCCAGGTATGAATACTCAGACCAAGAGCTCATCCCAGCGTCCCAAGTCTTACCTCAGGCCCTGCCCAAGTCCCAGGAAATGTGGGACATCGGCCAGAACATGACCTACAACGACTACAGGATGTACGATAACGCCCGGTTTCAAAATGAGTACATCAGGCAGAATTTTGCCGAAACGATCCCAGTTTATCCACCGAATAGAAATAATTTCGTTCCTAAGATCGCCGGTCAGGGTCAGAAAGTTCCTAAGGAGGCCAGGATACGCAGGCCCATGAATGCCTTCATGGTGTGGGCGAAGAACGAGAGGAAGAAGTTGGCTGACGAGAATCCTGATCTCCATAACGCAGATTTGAGTAAAATGCTAGGTGAGTTTTTTGGAATTTTGTCTATTCTTAGATGATGTCGTATGGAAACAGTGCGGTTTTGTGTTAAACAGTGCTCGTGTTAAGTTAAGATAAAAGAAATTTTATTTCTGGTAGTTGTGTTTGTTAAATGGCAATATTTGGTTTTAAGTGTTTACGCAGTGTTTTATTAGGTGCATATTATGCAAGGTTGATAAGGAGATGATAATTAACGAAAACCTTGCACTGTGGTTTGCTAGAGTTTTGTTCTAAAGGTCGTTTCAGCATGACCAAGCATGCATTTGAAAAAAACCATATTGAAAATTTAATTTATGTCATAATTGTAGTATAATTCTATCTATAATTAATTTTTTCTACTACAGCAAGACCTAAGAATAATCGTAATCTGATTGATATCTATTGATTAATGATGAGTGTTCTTGTAGGAGGTCAAAATGGCGGGAACCACCACGACTCCCCAACATGGTAGCATTTTGGCCGAGCGCGGTCTAAGCCTTTAATTACTGGTCAAAATTCTAATTCATCAAATCTCTTCCAATTTATTCGAAGGCAAAACTAACTGGGTTCTTTTTCTTGAACCTTGTGAACACATTTTCTGACTACTAACTGACGCGTTTAAGTATTTAACATTTAATAAGGGCTGATAAAGCAGGACTACTCAAATGAAACGAAACACTTATCAAAACAATAACATCTATTAACAATAATAATCAACAATCCCGTTTGATAGGTTACATAGAAAAATGAATGAAGCTTTGAACATATTGACGTTTAAATTAAACCTAGGAGTTGATTTAGACAGACACACTTTTAGCAGAAATATGAATAATTTAATTTACAATGAAATGCGAGACGAGTTGAAACGACTTACCAGGGATAAACTTAAGCGCCTAAGAAAGCTCCACAAAAACATGTACTTTACATGACGGTGGTTGAAATGAGAAGAGCGAGATCTGTTCGCTTGCATCCCTCGACCCCAAAGGAAGCCGGAAGCATTTCTTCTTAGCCAATGACAACTCTTCAATTTTAAACTTATAACACGCGGTCAAATCCTAAACCAGATGTTCAACCCTAGCAAAAACCTTTGACATTCCCGAATGTTCTTACAAATATCTCGCTTAATTTGATCATATCTTAATAAGTAAATAATGGGTTTCCGACCCATTACATTCTAAAAAAAGACATTTCATCCAAACTTCGAACATCGAAAAGTACTAAATAGTGATTTAGCTATGTATCAACTTAAGCAAGAGTTTCTAAAAACGAACCCAAAAAAACATGGTATATTTATAACAGGTGTACATATACGTATAAATAGTTTAAGTAGCATAGTGTATACAAAACTTTGGTTGCAGCTAAGAAATAATTTCTTTGGTAAGATTTATTAAATTCAAAGTTATCTTATTTGTATCTGCGTTAATTAATTTAAATTTAATAACATAATATTTTCAAAAGAAATGAACATTTTGTTTATTACGTTTATCCTCGGTTATAAATCGGCACCTTCGTCGTTGTTATTTTTTTTTTCTACTCTAATCCGCTATCGAAACGGTCGATTTTAATATTCAGAAACAATGGCGGTTGTGGGCAAAAATTATGCCCGTCGTAAAACGGGTCGGCGGCGGCGACATACAGCGATATTGCCCCCTCAATGGCAATTTCCAATTAGGCCGAGCGGATAATCAAAAGACCGCGTGAGCCACGCTTGTATACGAGAGAGAGCGCTTTTCATTGCCCGATTGCCAATTGCCCGCAACCATGCCACATTAAACCCGCTACCCACTAAATCGCCGTTAAAACGAAATTTACCAACAAACCTAAACGCTTGCTTATATGATTCGTCTGAGTGTATACCCGCCCTGATAGCATTTAGAAACTAGGTACACAGAGAGAATTCTATTTTTGGATATCAAGAAAAATTATTCTTGCGTATAAGGATTTTTTTTCTATACAAATAATATTTTATTTTAATAAGAATTTCAGTATAGTTGTTTCAACGGTTAGTTCAACAACAGAAACATTTCGTTGGACGAAAAATGTGTATGCTTCAACGAAAAAACAGTTTCTTGATCCAAGATTCTTACTCTGAGAGATACATAGATATTTGTGCAATTACTTTACAGATGGCGCTAATAGTTTCTCGCGTCTTTTGCCACATATCACCGCTATATCAGTTCGATGATATTGAGTGTTCGTGTATTGTTTCTTTACATCTATGCATAAGTGTTTAATTTCATGGGTGACTTACAAGGATTATGAGGAAAACCAGGATTGTAGTGAAATAGCCTACACTGAGAGAACTATATTCTTGGATATCAAGAAAAAATATTCTTGCGTATATAGTGTAGCATGAAGAGGTTATTTTTGCTATCCAAATAATATTTTATTGTAATAAGAATTTCACAAAATATGTAGTTATTTCAACGGCTAGTTATTCTTCCGGTTTAAGAGTTTAGTATGTTTATGTTGAGTATATTTTGCTCTGACGAAGAAAATGTTATTCTTCTACATATAAAAAGAGTAAGACGTTCGTTTTGCAACAACAGCAATACTTTGTTGGGTGAACAATATACATTCTTCAACGAATAAACAGTTTCTTGACCCAAGATTCTTACTCTGAGAGATACATAGATAGTTGTGCAATTACTTTACAGATGGCGCTAACAGTTTCTCGCGTCTTTTGCCACATATCACCGCTATATAAGTTCGATGATATTGAGTGTTCGTATATTGTTTGTTTACATCTATGCATAAGTGTTTTATTTCATGGGTGACTTACAAGGATTATGAGGAAAACCAGGATTGTAGAGAAATAGCCTACACTGAGAGAACTGTATTCTTGGATATCAAGAAAAAATATTCTTGCGTATATAGTGTAGCATGAAGAGGTTATTTTTGCTATCCAAATAATATTTTATTGTAATAAGAATTTCACAAAATATGTAGTTATTTCAACGGCTAGTTATTCTTCCGGTTTAAGAGTTTAGTATGTTTATGTTGAGTATATTTTGCTCTGACGAAGAAAGTGTTATTCTTCTACATATAAAAAGAGTAAGACGTTCGTTTTGCAACAACAGCAATACTTTGTTGGGTGAAAAATATACATTCTTCAACGAATAAACAGTTTCTTGGCCCAAAAGTATACGTACGTATCGCTTAAAACAGACGTAATTCCTTTCAAGCAGTTCCTTCATACTTAACACAAGAAAACGTAATACTTGGAACATCAAGAAAATCATATTCTTACTATGAGAATTTTATGTTTTACTTGAACCAACCAAATGATCTCTCAAAGATATTCGTGTTGTATGGAATAAAGTTTTCCCTCTCTGTAAAAAGTATCTGCATCTGCAGAATTTGTTGAATAAATAATACATAATATATCTTAATAATTTACGTTTACTGCAGAGTGGCTTACGTAATTAAATTAAATGATTTCATACGTAGAAGCTTAATTGGCATTACGAAAATAAAAGTGTTATTAGATCCGTGATGATCTAACAAAATGCAAATTATCAGGCAGCGCAACTGTCAGTATCACCTATGCACATGGATAGTATGTAATTTTGGCGTATACCTAGACATATTTAAGCATGTAAATATATTCTGTTTCCTGTCATTTCTCTGCTGGTTTATTCCAGATCTTTAGCATTGAGATTAAATACCTATTTGATTGAGGTTCTTGTACTACTCATCTAACACATGCTTAAATTGTTAAGATTGAGTGTTTTAGGTATATTGTATTCGTTACAAATATGATAAAACTGGTAGCGTTATATAACCTCAACAATTCATTTAAACAACAAGATACAATTATAACTGGAATCGACTACAAAAAAGCCCATACGTTATTATGCAATATTATCAGGTCGGTTTATAATTAAACTAAACTAAATTACCAGACGTCGTAAGGCGCACGTGTTTATTTACATTGAGTGCAGCGCAATTTTCCATTAAATTTTAAACGTTATGCAAATCGCCAACATCCTGATTTTAATAATAGGCCTGGTCGGGTTGAGCGATGGTCCGGTGCCTGATAGGTTCGGCCACAGATTTTTAGGTGTGCCCGAAGGTGTGCCTTGTCAATCAGCGAGGTCAATAGGTCGTTATTGTCAACGTTCTATACTCGGTGCACTGTATGGTACTGATGTTATAAGCATGTGTTAAAGTAATACTGTATTATAAATTGTAAGTAGTAGGTAAATGTATTTATAATTAAAAAAATCTGGGGTGGGCCTCACCCCAGAACTATAGAAACTGAAAGTGGATTTATTGTAACGGATCTAGATTTACAGATACAGCGATACTTAAAAAAACTGAGAAAACTGCAACCAAATCTGTTAACAAATTATATAAATTCAAAGAATATGCAAAAGTGCTGCTTTAAAGCTGTATTTTGATGAATCGATAAAAAGCCACCATTCAGAAGGATCGTGGAGAATATCAAAATCGTTCATAAGACCCTCAACATCGTGAAGATCCTTCCATTTTAAATTATGCTTTAAAAGGCTCGTTACGTTTTGTAACTGAAGACACTGTCACACCACGTGCGAAAAGATTCCATTCCTGTAGCCTAGAACCCAATAACTCGGCTATTTCTTTTTATAAACCTAAGTCTTTAACCAAATTATTCAGTCTGCACTGGTTTATAAGGTGAGGTGTACCTAAAACTTCAAATGGTGAATCTTCACGACTTGCCTGATTTGACAGAGTGATTTCAGACACTCTGTCAAATCAGTCACTTTTCTTCAAACAGGCGAAATTTCTTTTGTATCAAAAATCGAAGATGATGAAGTGGATAGCGCACTTGGGGGAGGATGGTTCTCTCCATGGGGGATAGCTCGCGATGCTGATTGCAAATTTGAATATTTAATTTTATGCTTATCCTTCTTCGAATATCCGGTGACACTTATCGTGCAAAAATAGCAATCATCTACATGATTGGAAGGCTCTCGCCACAACATGGGAACTGCAAACGGTATTTTCTTTTGCTTTCGTTTCATCCACTTTAAAAGTCTGATCTAATAGGAAAGACAGCATATATTATGTTCAAAATAGTAGCAGTAAGCTGCTTTTACCTCTTCCATATTTATTTTTTTTTTCAGATGTGTCACTACATAACAACCGCACATGTGACAAAACTTATTTGGTGAATTTTTACAACATCTTCTTTGATCACTTCTCATATTTTAATGCACAGAATGTCTGTATAACTTAACTTACACTTATAAAGAAGTGATCGAGTGTGTTGAGTAGGAAGATTATGTTCTGATGGGTGTTCCCATAATTAAAGATTATTTTTGATGTGCACACAATAGCGATTTCTCTACTTTCTTTGCCGGCTTTCGAAAATTTTTCTAATTAATAGTACATACTTCTAAGTCACCATATTTTTAATTAATTTGTGTGGGAATTAGGTAGTACCGTCTTCTTCTGGTTATTATCTAGTGATGTCTTTAAGAGACATTATTCATATTAATAATACATTATTCGATAATAAAATCCGCTAGGGGGCGCTAGACGAAGCTAGACAAGCATCAGTCAAGCATCAACCAAGAATATTGGCACCATTATCTTGAAAAGCTCAAATCCGTGCCAAAGAAATGACGAAACGATAAAAAATTTATGCAATTGCATCTCCAATTATACCGAATAATAATGTGGCCATGTCGTAACGTTCGCCAGCCCAAGTCATAGCGTTAAGTAATAAATACGTAATAATTTTTAAAGGTGTTAATTTTTACGTCTCGCTGAAGAGATGTGGGTCACGAAGAGTCACGCAATTGAAAAACGGCACGTGATAGGTAACCACTGCGAAGGCAGTGATTTTCGATACTGAGACATACAGGTACGGTCCACAGGACCGTATCCTCTCCGTTGGGAGAGAAAAGGTAGGTGTAAAATTAATATTTATGCGAAAAATCGTTTGCAGCTTGTATACGTACATCACCATAATCACGATTCGAGAAGAAATTCACCTCTCACTCTATAATTACGGGATAAAAAGCTCGATCGTCAATCGTTGAATAAAAGAAGTTCAATTTAAATAAATTACGTCTTGTCAATAATGGTGTTTCTTTTTTTTTTTCTTCTCTCCTGGTGGATGTACGGAGTGGAGTTAGTAAGGAATTTTAGAATGTACGAAGAGTAACATCAACGCCTCCACGCGGCTGAAAAGATCAACTTTTGACACGTAAATTTGCGTTTGAATTAATAATTAGACATGTTTTGTTTGTTGGAAATCTTGCCGGGTCTTGTTTGAACATTGTCGAGGATGTTTCTGTAACCAATGACGTAATTCAAAAGTATTTTGCTGTTTAGTGTCTCTAAATATAACGTTATTTTTGGGTCTATCTTCTACCTATACTAATTGCGAACTTTCAAGTGTAGGGCGCGTTCAGCGGAATCGCCCATTTTGGCCGACATTTGCGATCGAGTAGCTGCAAAATTGGGCTTTTCGATATTACTTTTGACGCTCAAATTGAAAAAAGGGCACAATTCCGTGTGGACTGCGCGATATTTTGTAAATTAAATGCGTCTATTTTGAAAAAAAAATCACGTTTTTGCACCTCTTCGGGTGAAGGCGAAACCTCGAGAAAATGTCACGTGACGTCTAGAAATTCCGACAAGCGGATCGATGAACGTCAAAAATTTACATTTTTTATCCGTTCCTGCCGACCTTATAAAAGCCGCTCGCTCTCATGTCTTACGATAAGATCCCTCTAAATACCCTTCGCAAAGAGTTTTGAGCAAAAAAACGGCCTTAAAAACAATTTTCGATCAAAAAAAATCGATTTTTGTCGACCCGTGTTTTGCTGCTATTACCACAGTAACGTCAAACCCGAAACGCCCCCTGCCGGACATTCGTAACAACAGTAACAGATAGCAGATAACCTAAAATGTATCCTAAAATGTCCATATTGCGAATGTGGACAGGTGGGAAGCCTTAACCACATATTTCTAGAATGCCCAATAACTAAATTCGAAAATTTTGACTTAGCTCTGTGTGCTAGTATACCTCTGTCTAAAATGATTTTTGATATGGTAATTTGACTATTTTGTTCCCTGGTAATTCTAAATATGTATGTATACCAAATTTCAGACCGAAAAATGGGGTATTTCTGCATCTGTTTCACATCTGTGCATGATTGATTGTGACAGTAAAAAGAAACATGAATTCCATTTACATTTTGTGATTTACTTTATGGATAAACTGGTAATTAGTTAAAAGTAAGAATGTCATAAATCACATTTAAAAACTAGTTTTGGTTGCTTCTGAAAAACATTGATTATAATTTTGATATTATTATTATTATAATTTATTTTAAGCATTTTCAAAAAAGGATATATTATGGAAATGTTGCGTTAATATGCAACATTTCCAAACAAAATATACCTATAAAATTACACACAACTCGTTTTTGTTTATAAATACACTACCAACTGTACGAAATACATGTGTATCACTATAGTTATACAAAATATTACGAATAACTACCTACGTAATAAAACTCAAAGAAACCTTATTGTTACATAACAACAGAGACATCATTCTGTTTATCAAACATCATTTCTTCAAGACCAGCAAATCTATTTGCTTATTTCATTGCGATCTTATCTCTATTGTAACAATTTCTACACTGCAACCTCCTATCACAATTATATTTGTTTACTTTATACGCAGTTGACACATATTTTTCAAGACTTTCAAATCGGTAGTAAACCTAAAACACGGTATACTTACCGTTAACAGTAACGAATAGAAAGGCTGTATCATTATCATCGGCGTATGGGCAAAATAATAAATCTATTTGTTAAAAACCGTGTGACCAGCGTCAACTAAGACTGAAAACTAATAATTCTCCCGCCTATTTATATCCTTTTTTCAGCATTGCAGAGTTTCCTCGAACTATACAGCCAGCACCATGAGAAAACCTACCGGCAGAACCTGTAACTAATCCTTCGACGTTTAATCTCAACGTTATAAATTAATTATCGAGAGGTTAAGAAACGACAAATCTGTCGTCTTTTTTTCAAGAAACGAGTTGATCGGTTCTCTATATATAAGTTTTGCCATTTAAAAATTTATAAATTCAGCCATGCTGCTCTCCTGTAATATTTATAAAGCGGTTCATAGCGGACTGGATGGAGATGTAACTTCGACCGTTGATAAAAATTTCGGCCCTGCACTCGAGACGAAAAAAAAAATGATCGGACATTAATTCAACAGCGGCCACGTTATTCCGTCGCCTTTTATAGCTAATTACGTCGGAAATAATTTAATGTGTATGGCGGGAATCGGACTTTTTTGTATTTTATTACTGTATAAAAAAATTTGAATGAAACGAATTTGCTTCAAGTCAAAGAAAGATCGATGTTAAATAGTGTCAGACAAAGCTTTAGTTGGCGCAAAGAAATTATTTCTTTGGTAAAATTTATTAAATTCAAAGCTATCCTATTTGTATGAACGTTAGTTACCTTCATTAAATAACATAATATTTTCAAACGAAATTAACATTTTCTTTCAAGAACTCTACCTTCTTTTGAACTAAAAAAAAAACATTACTGTTTGACAATTTAATACTTGACTTAATAAAATTGAATGTTGATTTAAAAACTATAAATTTTGATATAATTAAATAGTACTTTAGTTTCAGTAAAGTGTACTTTCAAATTAGATAAATATTGCGACCGTGAATTGATCATTAATTAATATTTTATTATGTTTGGATTATAATGATGGGACCTTGATTATATAATCCAAACATAGTAGAGTCGAAAACCACAATAAACGATTATGGTAGACTCATTAGATTATTTTACTCCACGGTAATCTTTAGTAAAGACAATAGACTTATTCCCAAATGAAAAGTAAGCAGAATACCGCTCGCATTCTGTAACACAGCTTATATAAAGCCCAAAACAGGGCCAACGCGTGCATAGAGACTGTCAGCGCCATCTCCCTGCCAGTAGACATAACAATAATCTTTAATGAAACCACTTTTTTATTCAACCACATCTTTTTACTCAAATCTACTATCTTTCTCTTCCAAATAGAATATTTACTTACCTCAAGGTCGATCTTAATTTCAAATAAAACCAGATTTATTTCATTCAAACGTATTTCTGCAATTAAACCCAAACAATGTCTACATTACGGAAATCACGGAAAACATTTGGTGTAAAAGAATCGTTTTCTTCAGTAAAAACTATTTCTTTTTACTTCAAATAAAATATTTCTTTCAGCCCATGCAGCTCACTTTTTTAAATTTAAAAAAGCTGTGTGAAGTTAGCAACAAAAGCCAGCAACAATTTTTTTTTCATCCGATTGCAATGAACTATACACCGTTGGAAAGCCCATGACGAGCTGAGTCTACCATAGTTATTGCAACGGGATCAATTAATAACTACTGCCTAAAAAATTAAAAAGAAAGTCAAAATTTCAATGAATTTCCATATCTTTAGAACCGCATATCTTCGCCAATACTTCATTATACTTATTAAGTGTAACACTAATCGAAAGCGCAACCTTCGGTTATACTACCGTAGTTATTGCAACCCAAAATTTTGCTGATTAGTGCCTCAAATAAATTAATCAAATATGAGTATTTTTAACATCCGGGTACCATATGTAGTCCCACCTAAATTAAGTTAAACAAACGTATTCGTTTTGTGTGATCATATCGATAAATACATCAAAAGACAGCTGAGACCTGCCTTTACCCATCATAGTTAGTGCAGAACAAAATTATAACAATTAGCGAGTGAAATAAATTAGTGAATTCCAGACACTTTTTCCATCGGCTATTGATCGACGGCGAACAGTGCTATCTAAATCCTTTAGTGCAAACTTTTTGCAAAATCAAATCTTATCGATATATACATCAAAAGATAGCTGAAACTTCCACCTACCTACCATAGTTATTGCAACGCAAATTTTTAATAATTAGTGGGTGAAATAAATTAATGAATTCCAGACACTTTTTCCATCGGCTATTGGTCGACGGCGAACAGCGCAATGTAAATCCTTTTGTGCAAACTTTTTGCAAGATTAAATCTTATCGATATATACATCAAAAGATAGCTGAGACTTCCACCTACCTACCATAGTTATTGCAACGCAAATTTTTAACAATTAGCGGGTGAAATAAATTAGTGAATTCTAGATACTTTTTCCATCGGCTATTGGTCGACGGCGAACAGCGCTATGTAAATCCTTTTGTGCAAACTTTTTGCAAGATTAAATCTTATCGATATATACATCAAAAGATAGCTGAGACTTCCACCTACCTACCATAGTTATTGCAACGCAAATTTTTAACAATTAGCGGGTGAAATAAATTAGTGAATTCCAGACACTTTTTCCATCGGCTATTGGTCGACGGCGAACAGCGCAATGTAAATCCTTTTGTGCAAACTTTTTGCAAGATTAAATCTTATCGATATATACATCAAAAGATAGCTGAGACTTCCACCTACCTACCATAGTTATTGCAACGCAAATTTTTAACAATTAGCGGGTGAAATAAATTAGTGAATTCTAGATACTTTTTCCATCGGCTATTGGTCGACGGCGAACAGCGCTATGTAAATCCTTTTGTGCAAACTTTTTGCAAGATTAAATCTTATCGATATATACATCAAAAGATAGCTGAGACTTCCACCTACCTACCATAGTTATTGCAACGCAAATTTTTAACAATTAGCGGGTGAAATAAATTAGTGAATTCCAGACACTTTTTCCATCGGCTATTGGTCGACGGCGAACAGCGCAATGTAAATCCTTTTGTGCAAACTTTTTGCAAGATTAAATCTTATCGATATATACATCAAAAGATAGCTGAGACTTCCACCTACCTACCATAGTTATTGCAACGCAAATTTTTAACAATTAGCGGGTGAAATAAATTAGTGAATTCTAGATACTTTTTCCATCGGCTATTGGTCGACGGCGAACAGCGCTATGTAAATCCTTTTGTGCAAACTTTTTGCAAGATTAAATCTTATCGATATATACATCAAAAGATAGCTGAGACTTCCACCTACCTACCATAGTTATTGCAACGCAAATTTTTAACAATTAGCGGGTGAAATAAATTAGTGAATTCCAGACACTTTTTCCATCGGCTATTGGTCGACGGCGAACAGCGCAATGTAAATCCTTTTGTGCAAACTTTTTGCAAGATTAAATCTTATCGATATATACATCAAAAGATAGCTGAGACTTCCACCTACCTACCATAGTTATTGCAACGCAAATTTTTAACAATTAGCGGGTGAAATAAATTAATGAATTCCAGACACTTTTTCCATCGGCTATTGATCGATGGCGAACAGCGCTATGTTTGTTTCAAACAAATATATATTCTCAGTTCTATATATATAGTCTCAGTGTATAATAAGTACTTACTTTTTGTCATTGTTATTATCTTTTTTTCATCGACTCTTAACTGACACACTCATTTGCATACCACGACAACCATCTAATTATCATAGAGTAGATAAAATCCATCCGATATCTTGTCGTTGATTAGGTCAAGTTACATAATCCGTGAGCGTATGCGAAACCATTTAATCCCATTTCAAGTATGTACAATCGACCTCCACAGTATCGTTCAAACAAAACATAAAATACACTCGTCTCAAATGGCAAAGAGACGATTTGCAAAATACACGCTTCATTTCGTATTCTGGCACGGGAGATAGGATTGCTTCATTTTTTTTTTGTCTTCAGCGCTCCTGGTAGGTAGATGTAGACGATAGACGATGACTAGGCCGAATTTGAGGATATTTAAAGTAGGTACACGGAATTTATTCAGGAACCCACGCGAGAATTAAGTTTGGACCGAATGGTAACCTAATCCCTTGGTTATAATTGTTGGTTGTCACAGAGACCATGAAAAAAAGTAGGAACGGTATTCTGCGGTCATATGGGATCAATGTCAAAGCTGTTTTTTTTTGTGGGTGATTAAGTTCATTATGTTGTTTCGTTTAGAAGCGGGTTTGCAACGTCTTTTGTTTCTTTTTGCGAATTAAATACTCTTCAAACAATGATTGCAATGATTTCGGAAGTGGCAAATGTTACATGCGTTTTCTTCGTGATTCTTCCGATTTTGTATACAAATATGTATGCACATTATAAGGGACAACCCTTTGAAGAAGGAAAAAATTTATTTGCAGCAGGAAAATGTGGATTTCTTAATAATCTGATTTGTCGAATACAACACGTCCACCAACGTTCCAAAAGGGAAAGTTGCGCACCATATAGAACCCAAACCCTTCGCAAGAAAACACAAAGCCCTGCCGTCGTGCGTGGCTGCGTCTTCTCCTCAAGAAAAAAAGAGAAACATTACCGCTAAAAATCCGTAACCGGACCCAATCTGTAGTCGGGCGCGCGCTGATCGATCCGTAGTACCGCGTGTCCAATCAATGAGAAAGCGATAAAGCAAGAAAGTCAATTCGGCCATTTTATATGCCAGTTGGCCTTAAAACAAAATAAACTGGTATAATTGGAAGGCAGCGACTATTGGCCGGTCGGCCAGCCTCTCTCCAATGAGAGAGGCGAGGGCAGTCCTTGAGTTAGACCCCCGCTCCGGTCTTCTCCGCTCCGGAGCAACCGGAGAGCAACCAGCAAGACCATTAATCCGTGTCTAATGAGATGCACGAAATCTCGTTTGTCCACATTATCATGCGTTACAGACACTGCTCCTCTCATCTTCTCTCTCCTCTTTGTCCACGAGAAGAAAACTTGGCCGCCGATGGCCATGGTAAGCCTCGGATGGATGTACATACTTGGAGAGTCCAGTAAGAAATGTCTGCTTAAGTTATACCGACGACACTGGTTGGTACTCCTGAGTATGGACTCTTCTATGGTCTCTTGTCGGCTTTTGTCTAACAAATTCGCAGTTCGTTTATCATGCGGTGGTCGGTTTGTTGTCACGTGGTCGACTTGTCAACAACGTTGACTGTCTTTTGTGCGTACATTCTCGAAATTCTTAAAGGGTTGCATAGATGCCATACGCAGTACATACGCTATAATGGTTACCTTATAAACACTATTTATACTCATGATCCTTCCATTTTAAAATATGCTTTAAAAGGCTCGTTACGCTTTGTAAATGAAGACACTGTCGCACCTCGTACGAAAAGATTCCATTCCTGTAGCCTAGAACCCAATAACTCGGCTTTTTCTTTTGATAAACCTAAGTCTTTAACCAAATCATCGCACTGGTTTATAAGGTGAGGTGTTCCTAAAACTTCAAATGATGAATCTTCACGACTTGCCTGATTTGATAGAGTGATTTCGGACACTCTGTCAAATCAGACAAGTTTCTTCAAACAGCCAAAATTTCTTCTGTGTCAAAAATCGAAGATGATGAAGTGGATGGCGCACTTGAGAGAGGATGGTTCTCTCCATGGGGGATAGGTCGCGATGCTGATGGCAAATTTGGATATTTTATTTTATGCCTATCCTTTTTTGAATATCCGGAGAGGCTTATCGTGCAAAAATTGCAACATCTGCATGATTGGAAGGCTCTCGCTACAACATTGAAACTGCAAACGGCATTTTCTTTTGCTTCCCTTTCATGCACTTTAAAAGTCCGATCTAACAGGAAATACAGTGTCCATGACGTTTCCAGATCTCTAATTCTAAATCTGAAATAGTAGCAGTAAGCCGCTTTTACCTCTTCCGGATTTTTTTTCAGATGTGTCACTACATAACAACTGCTCATGTAACAAAACTTCTTAGGTGAATTTTTACATCTTTGATCACTTTCCATGCACGGAATGGATGTATAACTTAACACAAAAAAAAATATTTCAACAAATATTTTGAACAATCTGTTATGAGAACGTATGCACAGAAGGCAAATTCAAGCGAAATTAAACGATGTTAGGTCAAAAAAAATATGTGATTCCATAACTCGGGTATTTTTGCCCAATTTGCCCTCTGACGGCAGTCGGACAAACTAAACTTGTGCAAAATTTCTATCTTTTCCCTCTATTTGTTTTGCCACGTATCAAATATTTCATTAGTAAGATTATTTATCATTCAAAACATAGGTACCATCAGTATGCTATTTTCTGCCACATGAATGTCGAACAGTAGGTAGGTATTTCAAACGCTATCTATAATACAGGAATCCACAGGAATCTGTTTTATCTTTTTGTCACTTTGACAGATGTCTTCTGTATTATAATAAATCACCTGACATTTCTGACTGGTCGTGCCAATTTAATTCTGTCGATATTTTTTTTTTCGTAACAAATTTGCGGTTCTTTTATCATGTGGTGGTTGGTAAATTGTCAAGTGGTCGAGTTGTCAACAGTACTGGCTGTCTATTGTACGTATATTTTTGATCTAAAAGATCAAAACTTCGACCATGCCTGTGTATTGCGGTATAAAGACGTTTCTTTTGGCATTGTAGGTCTCTGGAAGATGATGTGGTCGTGGTGTTCGAAACGGTTTGTTATTGGCAATGGTGGAAAGAGGAAACATACTTGTAAATATTGATAAATCTTCATATTCTTCATATTTCGGAGTCTCTGGCTCCTTGTTGATAGAAAATCGATACAAAATTTTAAAAATAAAAGTGTAATGGAATTGTGTTAACGTTTTTACTTTCTTTTGGTCGAAATTAGGATCTACATCTGTATCTGTGTCGAATGAAACATGTTTTAAGCTTATAATAAACAAATTACTTTTGTAGCGTCTAGTACCTAGAATTTCTTAAGTAATTTCGTTATTTCACTGGTGGAAACCTATGACCCATGACACGACTACCAACAACGAGGTCCCTGTGTACCACTCGAGATCAAGAACCGGGGCAAACAATATCGTCGTCGTGTGTATGGACCGCGCGCACTATTTTACATAATTTGAAACGTGTGGACACGTCTGAAGACAATGCCGCTATTGTGAACAAATTTATTACTAAGTACGGCTCTCGTCGGCCGTAACTCACCCCGGGTCTGCATACGGCGCACATATACAGGGTGTCGCAGAATTTTTCGCGGCAACCTCAAAAGCCAATTTGTCACGCTCGGATAGTGATAAAGAACACCGCACACCGTCTTTTGATTTAGAATAGGCGGTAGAGTGTGACGCAAACGACAGAGAAAAACGCCAATTAGCTTCGTGAAATGCGGATGGTTAACGGTATATGTCAAGCTATGTGAATGGGAAGACTTTCTTTAGGTACTCTTTAGTCTAAGTAATTAAAATTTTAATCTAAAATTGTGAATCTCGACGTTGACGCCTACGCGTCCTTTCATCTCGTAAAGATTTTTAGAAGGAAAATTGTTCTTTGATGAGGCTTTACTTAGAAAAATACGGGGTGCGTCTTGTGTGAGGCTCTTAGGTTGTTGTATAATGTATATAATATGGATTCATAGGTTATTGTGCGAAGTGTAATGAAAAGTGAGCTGGTTGTAATTTATGGTTAAGTGTAACACGCTCGCCATTGTTGTCTAGGATAGCTGCTGTCAGTGTCACGCTGACAATTGGAGTATTAGTAATCACTTCTATTATAACCAAGGCTGGTCTATTTTCAATGGCAGGTTGCTGCACCATGGTTCTCTATCGCAAAACAGGCTCAGATGAACCAAAATGTTAAAAAAAACGTTTCCCCCTGTTTTATATAGTAAAAAATGTAACCTATTATTTCCACATTTGACAGAAGAGGGAAACACTCAATATTTTGAAAATGAAATATTTACAAAGGATTTCAGGCAAACCATAAGTTCAAAATATGTGGACTTGACTTTGTCTCATGATGCAATGCTTAAATTTGGCAGCAACCAAATTTGGCAGTTTCTAGCAGCAGTTTGACAGAATCCACAGCCTTTCAAATTGTCAGATTTTGACAAACATCAGTGCCACTAATATGACATGAAATTAAATGCCAGTATGACAAATATCATTATGTCATCGACGTTAAGTAGAGTCTAAAGTGGTTCTGTCTTAACAAAATTGAATAATTGCAAAGAAAGCGCAAACCTTCCTTCCTCACATGTTCTAGCTAAAACTAAAATAATATCCCAAAAGACTAAGAACTGTGACCTGTTCGAAGACCGCAAGTGCACTTCTGCTTTGTGCTTCAAGTGCTAAAAGTATTTAAAGCACAACAAATTTAACGAACAGAACATATCACAGAAAATATTAATTACATTTTGAATATTAAATGAGATATATCGAATTAACTATTCGCTATATATCATTTAAAATAAACAATACGGGAAATTTTACTCTTTTATATAGTAAAAAATGTAACCTATTATTTCCACATTTGGCAGAAGAGGGAAACACTCAATATTTTGAAAATGAAATATTTACAAAGGATTTCAGGCAAACCATAAGTTCAAAATATGTGGACTTGACTTTGTCTCATGATGCAATACTTAAATTTGGCAGCAACCAAATTTTGGCAGTTTCTAGCAGCAGTTTTACAGAATCCACAGCCTTTCAAATTGTCAGATTTTGACAAACATCAGTGCCACTAATATGACATGAAATTAAATGCCAGTATGACAAATATCATTATGTCATCGACGTTAAGTAGAGTCTAAAATGGTTCTGTCTTAACAAAATTGAATAATTGCAAAGAAAGCCCAAACCTTCCTTCCTCACATGTTCTAGCTAAAACTAAAATAATATCCCAAAAGACTAAGAACTGTGACCTGTTCGAAGACCGCAAGTGCACTTTTGCTTTGTGCTTCAAGTGCTAAAAGTATTTAAAGCACAACAAATTTAACGAACAGAACATATCACAGAAAATATTAATTACATTTTGAATATTAAATGAGATATATCGAATTAACTATTCGCTATATATCATTTAAAATAAACAATACGGGAAATTTTACTCTTTTGTATAGTAAAAAATGTAACCTATTATTTCCACATTTGACAGAAGAGGGAAACACTCAATATTTTGAAAATGAAATATTTACAAAGGATTTCAGGCAAACCATAAGTTCAAAATATGTGGACTTGACTTTGTCTCATGATGCAATGCTTAAATTTGGCAGCAGCCAAATTTGGCAGTTTCTAGCAGCAGTTTGACAGAATCCACAGCCTTTCAAATTGTCAGATTTTGACAAACATCAGTGCCACTAATATGACATGAAATTAAATGCCAGTATGACAAATATCATTATGTCATCGACGTTAAGTAGAGTCCAAAGTGGTTCTGTCTTAACAAAATTGAATAATTGCAAAGAAAGCCCAAACCTTCCTTCCTCACATGTTCTAGCTAAAACTAAAATAATATCCCAAAAGACTAAGAACTGTGACCTGTTCGAAGACCGCAAGTGCACTTCTGCTTTGTGCTTCAACTGTTAAAAGTATTTAAAACACAGCAAACCTAACGAACAGAACATATCACAGAAAATATTAATTACATTTTGAATATTAAATGAGATATATGGAATTAACTGTTCGCTATATATCATTTAAAATAAACAATACGGGAAATTTTACTCTTTTATATAGTAAAAAATGTAACCTATTATTTCCACATTTGGCAGAAGAGGGAAACACTCAATATTTTGAAAATGAAATATTTACAAAGGATTTCAGGCAAACCATAAGTTCAAAATATGTGGACTTGACTTTGTCTCATGATGCAATACTTAAATTTGGCAGCAACCAAATTTTGGCAGTTTCTAGCAGCAGTTTTACAGAATCCACAGCCTTTCAAATTGTCAGATTTTGACAAACATCAGTGCCACTAATATGACATGAAATTAAATGCCAGTATGACAAATATCATTATGTCATCGACGTTAAGTAGAGTCTAAAATGGTTCTGTCTTAACAAAATTGAATAATTGCAAAGAAAGCCCAAACCTTCCTTCCTCACATGTTCTAGCTAAAACTAAAATAATATCCCAAAAGACTAAGAACTGTGACCTGTTCGAAGACCGCAAGTGCACTTTTGCTTTGTGCTTCAAGTGCTAAAAGTATTTAAAGCACAACAAATTTAACGAACAGAACATATCACAGAAAATATTAATTACATTTTGAATATTAAATGAGATATATCGAATTAACTATTCGCTATATATCATTTAAAATAAACAATACGGGAAATTTTACTCTTTTGTATAGTAAAAAATGTAACCTATTATTTCCACATTTGACAGAAGAGGGAAACACTCAATATTTTGAAAATGAAATATTTACAAAGGATTTCAGGCAAACCATAAGTTCAAAATATGTGGACTTGACTTTGTCTCATGATGCAATGCTTAAATTTGGCAGCAGCCAAATTTGGCAGTTTCTAGCAGCAGTTTGACAGAATCCACAGCCTTTCAAATTGTCAGATTTTGACAAACATCAGTGCCACTAATATGACATGAAATTAAATGCCAGTATGACAAATATCATTATGTCATCGACGTTAAGTAGAGTCCAAAGTGGTTCTGTCTTAACAAAATTGAATAATTGCAAAGAAAGCCCAAACCTTCCTGCCTCACATGTTCTAGCTAAAACTAAAATAATATCCCAAAAGACTAAGAACTGTGACCTGTTCGAAGACCGCAAATGCACTTCTGCTTTGTGCTTCAACTGTTAAAAGTATTTAAAGCACAACAAATTTAACGAACAGAACATATCACAGAAAATATTAATTACATTTTGAATATTAAATGAGATATATCGAATTAACTATTCGCTATATATCATTTAAAATAAACAATACGGGAAATTTTACTCTTTTATATAGTAAAAAATGTAACCTATTATTTCCACATTTGGCAGAAGAGGGAAACACTCAATATTTTGAAAATGAAATATTTACAAAGGATTTCAGGCAAACCATAAGTTCAAAATATGTGGACTCGACTTTGTCTCATGATGCAATGCTTAAATTTGGCAGCAGCCAAATTTGGCAGTTTCTAGCAGCAGTTTGACAGAATCCACAGCCTTTCAAATGGTCAGATTTTGACAAACATCAGTGCCACTAATATAACATGAAATTAAATGCCAGTATGACAAATATCATTATGTCATCGACGTTAAGTAGAGTCTAAAGTGGTTCTGTCTTAACAAAATTGAATAATTGCAAAGAAAGCCCAAACCTTCCTTCCTCACGTGTTCTAGCTAAAACTAAAATAATATCCCAAAAGACTAAGAACTGTGACCTGTTCGAAGACCGCAAGTGCACTTCTGCTTTGTGCTTCAAGTGCTAAAAGTATTTAAAGCACAACAAATTTAACGAACAGAACATATCACAGAAAATATTAATTACATTTTGAATATTAAATGAGATATAGCGAATTAACTATTCGCTATATCTCATTTAAAATAAACAATACGGGAAATTTTACTCTTTTATATAGTAAAAAATGTAACCTATTATTTCCACATTTGGCAGAAGAGGGAAACACTCAATATTTTGAAAATGAAATATTTACAAAGGATTTCAGGCAAACCATAAGTTCAAAATATGTGGACTTGACTTTGTCTCATGATGCAATGCTTAAATTTGGCAGCAGCCAAATTTGGCAGTTTCTAGCAGCAGTTTGACAGAATCCACAGCCTTTCAAATGGTCAGATTTTGACAAACATCAGTGCCACTAATATAACATGAAATTAAATGCCAGTATGACAAATATCATTATGTCATCGACGTTAAGTAGAGTCTAAAGTGGTTCTGTCTTAACAAAATTGAATAATTGCAAAGAAAGCCCAAACCTTCCTTCCTCACGTGTTCTAGCTAAAACTAAAATAATATCCCAAAAGACTAAGAACTGTGACCTGTTCGAAGACCGCAAGTGCACTTCTGCTTTGTGCTTCAAGTGCTAAAAGTATTTAAAGCACAACAAATTTAACGAACAGAACATATCACAGAAAATATTAATTACATTTTGAATATTAAATGAGATATAGCGAATTAACTATTCGCTATATCTCATTTAAAATAAACAATACGGGAAATTTTACTCTTTTATATAGTAAAAAATGTAACCTATTATTTCCACATTTGGCAGAAGAGGGAAACACTCAATATTTTGAAAATGAAATATTTACAAAGGATTTCAGGCAAACCATAAGTTCAAAATATGTGGACTTGACTTTGTCTCATGATGCAATGCTTAAATTTGGCAGCAGCCAAATTTGGCAGTTTCTAGCAGCAGTTTGACAGAATCCACAGCCTTTCAAATGGTCAGATTTTGACAAACATCAGTGCCACTAATATAACATGAAATTAAATGCCAGTATGACAAATATCATTATGTCATCGACGTTAAGTAGAGTCTAAAGTGGTTCTGTCTTAACAAAATTGAATAATTGCAAAGAAAGCCCAAACCTTCCTTCCTCACGTGTTCTAGCTAAAACTAAAATAATATCCCAAAAGACTAAGAACTGTGACCTGTTCGAAGACCGCAAGTGCACTTCTGCTTTGTGCTTCAAGTGCTAAAAGTATTTAAAGCACAACAAATTTAACGAACAGAACATATCACAGAAAATATTAATTACATTTTGAATATTAAATGAGATATAGCGAATTAACTATTCGCTATATCTCATTTAAAATAAACAATACGGGAAATTTTACTCTTTTATATAGTAAAAAATGTAACCTATTATTTCCACATTTGGCAGAAGAGGGAAACACTCAATATTTTGAAAATGAAATATTTACAAAGGATTTCAGGCAAACCATAAGTTCAAAATATGTGGACTTGACTTTGTCTCATGATGCAATGCTTAAATTTGGCAGCAGCCAAATTTGGCAGTTTCTAGCAGCAGTTTGACAGAATCCACAGCCTTTCAAATTGTCAGATTTTGACAAACATCAGTGCCACTAATATGACATGAAATTAAATGCCAGTATGACAAATATCATTATGTCATCGACGTTAAGTAGAGTCTAAAGTGGTTCTGTCTTAACAAAATTGAATAATTGCAAAGAAAGCCCAAACTTTCCTTCCTCACATGTTCTAGCTAAAAATAAAATAATATCCCAAAAGACTAAGAACTGTGACCTGTTCGAAGACCGCAAGTGCACTTCTGTTTTGTGCTTCAACTGTTAAAAGTATTTAAAACACAGCAAACCTAACGAATAGAACATATCACAGAAAATATTAATTACATTTTGAATATTAAATGAGATATAGCGAATTAACTATTCGCTATACATCATTTAAAATAAACAATACGGGAAATTTTACTCTTTTATATAGTAAAAAATGTAACCTATTATTTCCACATTTGGCAGAAGAGGGAAACACTCAATATTTTGAAAACGATATATTTACAAAGGATTTCAGGCAAACCATAAGGTCAAAATATGTGGACTTGACTGTCTCATGATGCAATGCTTAAATTTTGCAGCAGCCAAATTTGGCAGTTTCTAGCAGCAGTTTGACAGAATCCACAGCCTTTCAAATTGTCAGATTTTGACAAACATCAGTGCCACTAATATGACATGAAATTAAATGCCAGTATGACAAATATCATTATGTCATCGACGTTAAGTAGAGTCCAAAGTGGTTCTGTCTTAACAAAATTGAATAATTGCAAAGAAAGCCCAAACCTTCCTTCCTCACATGTTCTAGCTAAAACTAAAATAATATCCCAAAAGACTAAGAACTGTGACCTGTTCGAAGACCGCAAGTGCACTTCTGCTTTGTGCTTCAACTGTTAAAAGTATTTAAAACATAGCAAACCTAACGAACAGAACATATCACAGAAAATATTAATTACATTTTGAATATTAAATGAGATATAGCGAATTAACTATTCGCTATATCTCATTTAAAATAAACAATACGGGAAATTTTACTCTTCATCGACTTTACGGTGCTACGGTCTAACGTACCCATAATCACTGGTCGTTTTCCATAAATTTCTGCAACAATATGACGCAAACAAAAAAAAAGAGCGAGGGCGAAATGGCTCCTGAACGCCCATAAACTACATACGGAGCAGTTAACGGGAAAATTAATCACCCGCAGTACCACAAAAGTCGCACTTATCAGCGAACACGTGCACTGTTTTGGTTCCCAGATTAATGTGTTATGTAAATTTCTAATTAAGTACGATTAGTTTTACCTCAGATAAGGTAACTTGCGAAATGGCGTGACATTTTTTTCCCAACTCACTACTCAGACCCACAACTCAACTCAACATAACTTTTCTCACCGTTCTCCCATTATATTGGTCCTTGCGACCCGGATGGTTGAATCCGATTGGTCGCACAAAATTCGGCGAATATCCTCTTGTGCAAAAATCACTTTCTTGACGTCATTAGACAGAGAACGGGACGTTATAAATAAAAGTCGTTTCGCAACGTCGCGTCGGTCGCGTCGTCCTCAGATAAGAATGTTTATTATTTTTTTCGCTTGAGTTATGGTGAGAATGAACGCGCGCTACACAGATAGGGCAGAGCAAACAGAAACAACGGTTTCCATGCCATTCAGGAATAGGTTGCCAAGGTTACCGTCTATTACCACAGGCCATGAATGGCGGCGAATTTGAATTTATGCATTTCGTGACATTTTTAATTGGACGTCAGTATGCAACTATGCGGCGAAACGCGCGCTATTTGTCCGCACGTTTTGTCTATGCGTGCATACTTCGCGTCTAATTTAGCTTAATAATGTACAACCTTTAAGTAATTCTATATTGTGAATACTGAATTTATTACTTAACAGATTTGCTACCTCGGTAATTGTATCTCATTATTTGTATGTTTGGTTACCTTATAATATACAGTATATATTCATTAATTTGTATTCTAGAGGTGTAAACTTGAATTTTGAGAGTATTTTATACCGAATTATTGGCGGTTGAAAATTTACGATGGCGTTAAAATATCGATTGAAGTATGTCTCTAGAATTCGAATTAATCGTCGAAAGTACGTGACGTCTTGCGGTTTTCACAAACACATTCCAACGGTTCTCACTTTACGACCGCACTTTCCAAAACAAACGACGGAAAAATTATCGCAAACATTTCATTAATGTAAGGTAAGCTATACACATATACACACAGACCGATCTGGTGAAGAAGATCTCGGTGCTTTTAACACAGGAGAAATAGAAACTAGTCGCAAATTAAAAGATGTTTACCAGCCTAGAATGGAATGAAGATGGTTTGCTAATTAAAGATGCTAAAGATGCCACTTAGGGACATGACAAGTATGGACGTGGCTTGAAAACGTCAATAAAGATTTAGTTCTTTTCACAAAATAAACTTGTCAAAATGTATACCCACAGAGAACAGAATGCTCAGTTCAAGTCAAATTACTTTGAATCAAAACAACAGTTGATTTCCATATCCACGAAATAACTATCCACTTCAGCCAAGACAAAATTTTCTCAATAGGAACGGGTCTAGTGCTTGATTCAATAAATCAGATCAATAAATGTAGTTGCAATGAGTAAATTATTAAAACACCAAACAGTCATCAACTATAAAGGACTATATGTAGTTTTGCATGAAACTTTGTAGTATTACTTCAAATATTTAAACATTTCGACCAGATTAATTGCTTTATTTCAACCATGGGATGGATTAAAGAGAATAATAATTTTATCAGAATAAGTGAGATTGGGTTGTTTTGCTTGAAAAAACAAATGTTTCAGAAAAAGATTTTTAGGTTTGGTTCAACACCTTCTGTTGTAGGAGGTCAAAATGGCGGGAACAACCGCGACTCCCTAACATGGTAGCATTTGGCCAAGTGCGGTTTAAGGGCTTTAATTACTGGTCAAATATCTAATTCATCAAATCTCTTCCAATTTATTCGAAGGCAAAACTAACTGGGTTCTTTTTCTTGAACCTTGTGAACACATTTTCTGACTACTAACTGACGCGTTTAAGAATTTAACATTTAATAAGGGCTGATAAAGCAAGACTACTCAAATGAAACGAAACACTTATCAAAACAATAACATCTATTAACAATAATAATCAACAATCCCGTTTGATAGGTTACATAGAAAAATGAATGAAGCTTTGAACATATTGACGTTTAAATTAAACCTAGGAGTTGATTTAGACAGACACACTTTTAGCAGAAATATGAATAATTTAATTTACAATGAAATGCGAGACGAGTTGAAAGGACTTACCAGGGATAAACTTAAGCGCCTAAGAACGCTCCACAAAAACGTGTACTTTACATGACGGTGGTTGAAAATGAGAAGGGCGAGATCTGTTCGTTTGCATCCCTCGACCCCAAAGGAAGCCGGAAGCATGTCTTCTTAGCCAATGACAACTCTTCAATTTTAAACTTATAATACGCGGTCAAATCCTAAACCAGATGTTCAACCCTAGCAAAAACCTTTGACATTCCCGAATGTTCTTACAAATATCTCGCTTAATTTGATCATATCTTAATAAATAAATAATGGGTTTCCAACCCATTACACTGTATTCTGAATAGAGTATTTAATTCTCACTGTAAGTAACTGTCATTTTAAAAGAAATGCAATCAATTATTCAAAGTAAGCAATAGTACTTTACATTCAACATAATATATTGAGTTGAAGTGAATAATTTTGATGTTTTGTTAAAACTATCTACCGCTGCTGCAAAGAGGTAAAAAAAAGTTTATATATACCAATACAGTAATTTATTATATTTATTATGTTATCTGATACATTTCAAAGTATTAAATACATATAATAATTAAAGAATACCTCTGGTGAATTTGTTGTCATTGATTTGCATCTCTTACTTCAGACTATGCTATAGAAACACCTTGGTCCATTGTATGCAGTACTGTAGGAACTTTAGTAATGCATCATTTGCACCTGTGGTGAAATATAATACATAAATAATGCAATGCAATAGGTAGCTCTTTTTATTAGAATATATAGAATTTTTCAATGAAACACTATATTCTTAAAAGAACTCATAAGAACATATAAAGCTATCCAACATAGTTTTATTTGGAAACAAAATCTTGTCGCTTCAAAGGAGAAATTTGTAAATTTTGAATCAAAAAAGCTCTTCTATTGATTTGTTCGGAGTAAATTTTCACAACGCAACAAAATGTACAGAAAGACTCTAAAACAATACAATTTCACCACTAACTCTATCATCAAACTCACCACGAAATTATCAGGCGGAAGAATAGGGAACGCCGCGCAGAATTTAAAGGCGTTGATGCGGATAACGTTAATTCTCGTTGTTTATTTTTTTTTTCGTGTCTATGTGTGTGTGCGTGTATCCTAGGTTAGGTTCATAATTCAGGATTAACTGTCGTGCGCGTTTTATTATTTCAAGAAGGTTTCCGTTATTATAAGTCAGTGTGTCGCGCTGAACGGATGCGACGACGCGTGACTCGGCTATGGGGTTCGTGTTCTGACTGCCCGATTCACTCTCCAGGGTCCCCATAACCATAGCCCACAAAATTTTCACACCCAAGAGTGTGTATAAAACTTCGACTTTTCATTTAAGTATACAGATATCATTATGATAGGTAGATAATAATAATAATAATAATAATCCAAGCCTTAACATCCCCCAACAGCTTTCGCCAATTACAGGGGGCATCGGCAGGCCAGAGTATTATTATTATCGCCCGCGCCTGTGGAACGTCTTAAGATGTTTGGCTCCCAGCATTCGCCAAGGAGTGAGGAAAACCACAGAAAACCTCACCCTGGAAGCAGGTCCCCGGGCTCGAACCGGAGACCCCCTGAGTGCAACGTCAACGTCTTACCGCTAGGCCACACTCAGGCATAAGAGTTCACGTTTGAAAGACGTTGGAAATTGTATGAAATACCTAATTTATGTTTTCTTACCGAAATGGCGTGAGTTACAAGTCAATTTACACATCCCCGTTCGAGATAAGCGTTTTATTGCCGGTGAATAAAAAACCGCGCTCAACTCATGACCGACTGTTTCGCAAAGCGGTTTTTAGTGGTCGTAAATTCGTTCATGTTTTGCCCACCGATAGAGATTAGGATCGAGCTCAATTACAAGCGCGTAACGAGCGAAATATCGCAAACGCATTTTTCCCCATATTTCTTATCGCCCGTGCCACCGTTCCTTCAATCCCATGTTTGCTAACATCCGACCAGTGTTACCAGATTTACCGATTTATCACTATTGAAGCTTTATTATTCCACAGAATGTTTTACAGACCGCGTTTGGAAAATAATCTGTAAAATATTTCAGCCGAGATACGCCTGAACACGTTTGTGTGTTCTTAAACACGATATCACCCAAACGATACAACTGATTTGGCTGAAATTTGGTACAAATATTTAGAAATACCAGCGAACGAACTGGATTATTTTTGGTGACAATCTGACAACCGGAAGTGGTAAATGTTACATGCATTTTCTTAGGGCTTCATCCGATTTTGACCACACTGATACCAGATCATCCTCCAGTGTCTTTAAATGAGTCTACTAACTTACAGATCAACGGAATGAATGATTTAGGCATTTCAGGCGTTCAAATCGGTCACTAGCCACTGAAATATAGGTTAGTTTGGGACAAATATCTCAAGTAATTGAGAAATCTGGCAACACTGCTCTCTGGTACTGATTGAGTACGATTTGCAAATCGGGACCGTTCTGTTTTCGACGGAATCGCACGTATTACAGCCTTAATGTCAATTACATAACGATAAATGCGCCGTAAATAGCCATTTTATATACCTACTCCCGCCGCCTCTCATATCTGATATCGTTACTCAGTCGGTAATTATATGCGTGCGCTGAAGTCAACTGAAACGATACGCTGTGCACTCGGCAATTGAAAAAGTCGCTAATAACAAGCATTGCCGAGGTGATATGATATAATCGCGTTAAATTTGATAATTGTATACCTTTGTGGTAATTATGAACTTTTCTTAGATGTCACAGATTTCTTTGTAGCTAATAAAATTTTTAAAATAATTGTTGTTACAGGTCATTTATTCTCTGTAACGGACATGATGTTTTGTGGTCTTAGTTTGACAAACCCTGCGGAACAATTAAGGATCTTTGTTGGATTTGGCTCCTATACACTTTTAAAGACATTTAATTAGCAATCTATTGGCATTTGTTTTACCTCGTTATGATATTTTTTAAAGAAGATACGGCGTTTTAACTGCAACCTTGCACAATAGAGATCAATTTTTCAATATTACACTTTAAAAATTGCCTTTCTTTTCTTACTATGGTGTACGACTCCAAGTGCAGCATAAAGTTTGCACACCATCCTAAAAATAAAACAAAGGAACGACGACGCGACGTGGACGCGTGCCCGTACAATTGACAATAGTCGTCAGCGCGCGCGAAGCGTTTTGTATAAATCCGCTCGTGTTGTTCGTCCATCTGCGCGCATCTCTTGTATACCTACGTTCTACAACGACGGGAACAGAGTCTCGGAAGAACAGAGGACGGGCACCGTTAGGCCAAATGAATGAACATTATGAATGGGCTCTCAAAACGGACGACGACAATCGGGCGACCACTGACGTCGTCGTATTCTCACACGTCTCCGCAAGACAATGGACCGCTCAATTGACTTATTTCTGTTCAATTGTTCGTCAGAATGTATGAGCTTACTGCACGGCGGCGGCAATTTGCCGGATTACTTAGTTTTGGTGGCGCCCGGTGATTTGTTACCGTGTACGCGATGCTTTAAAGGCTGATTCACACGATACGAAAACTTCTTTGAGTTTGGGTTCGTTTATTTGGCAAAATATGGTCAAAGTTGCGTAGTATTGATAGTATCTGTTATTGTGCAATGTGAGAATATCGTTTACATGAAATTTCCAACTCCATCACGTTCGAACGTGCACCGCTACAAATCTCATCGAATGGCAATAAATCAATATACATTTCAACGCGCCTATATGGAAAACGGTACCCGGATTTGGTATTGCCAAGGCTGCCCACGGATTTATTAACACCGTAAACCTTGACGTTCTACCGTCAACGTCTATCCGCTGCCATCAGTTTGAAGATAGCTGAGAATGCGAGGGAAGACGTCTTCGGGTCTTTGCACAGTCATCCTCTGTTAGGCAATCACACAATTTTTCGAATGTAAAAATATTCGAAAACGATTATGCACCAAATTTTAACGGCCCACATGCTTTGGCGCTACACACAATAAAATTATAACGAGTTTATAGAAGGAGGAAATGCACGTAGGCAGATCGTGTTACCGCACCGAAGAGGCCGGATTGATGTTGGTGAAGTGCATTTAGAAGCAGTGGCGTCCGTCCCTTCCAGGAAGACTCTATGAATTTTTATATCGGATCTGTGGTCGTTGATTATTTCCATAATTTATCCGACTGTTTGCAGTAGGCTTCATTCAAGAAGTGTGTAGACATTTCGTCATTTCTAATTTAAAATGTATGATAATTATATGAGACTATGTATGTAAATTGGTATGACACTCCGGGGTCAATCATAAGGTTTTGACTGTTGATGTTTTATAATGCCATCTTATAATTCACCTTATAATTCACTCTAGACTTTGAGTTGCCAATAATCTGGCAGGTAGGTCATTTTGGATTATGGATTATTCTGGATATGAATAAAAGTTCAGCTATTGACGTCTACTACTATCTAGCACTAGCATTTGACAAGTAGTAATCACATAATGTCAATTTTTCAATTTGTTGATTTTAAAGAACTTTGCAGAACATTTTTGCATAATATCGCCAAGTTTACCTCATCTCAAGCATGGGATATGAATAAAAGTCCAACTATTGACGTCTACTACTATCTAGCACTAGCATTTGACAAGTAGTAATCACATAATGTCAATTTTTCAATTTGTTGATTTTAAAGAACTTTGCAGAACATTTTTGCATAATATCGCCAAGTTTACCTCATCTCAAGTATGGGACATGAATAAAAGTCCAACTATTGACGTCTACTACTATCTAGCACTAGCATTTGACAAGTTGTAATCACATAATGTAAATTTTTCAATTTGTTGATTTTAAAGAACTTTGCAGAACATTTTTGCATAATATGGCGAAGTTTACCTCATCTCAAGCATGTGATATGAATAAAAGTCCAACTATTGATGTCTACTACTATCTAGCACTAGCATTTGACAAGTAGTAATCACATAATGTCAATTTTTCAATTTGTTGATTTTAAAGAACTTTGCAGAACATTTTTGCATAATATCGCCAAATTTACCTCATCTCAAGCATGGGATATGAATAAAAGTCCAACTATTGACGTCTACTACTATCTAGCACTAGCATTTGACAAGTAGTAATCACATAATGTCAATTTTTCAATTTGTTGATTTTAAAGAACTCTGCAGAACATTTTTGCATAATATCGCCAAATTTACCTCATCTCAAGCATGGGATATGAATAGAAGTCCAACTATTGACGTCTACTAGTATCTAGCACTAGCATTTGAAAAGTAGTAACCACATAATGTCAATTTTTCAACTTGTTGATTTTAAAGAACATTGCAGAACATTTTTGCATAATATGGCCAAGTTTATCTCATTTCAAGCATGGGATATGGATACAAGTCCCAATATTGATGTCTACTACCATCTAGCACTAGCATTTGACAAGTAGTAATCACAGCATACCAAAAAACAAATTAGAAACATGCGAAGGAATGCAAATCCAGTTACGTCCGAGTAATTACAAAATTTACCACCTACCACACAGGACAAGTTTCTCATTTGGTCCTATCAGTTGTCCATCTCGTCTAAGTGGCCTGTTGCTATCTAGAAGAGCTTACTGTGTGTGTGTGCGTGTGTTTGTGAGTGTGTATTATGTCCTTCTTCCTACATGACGCGTCGGCCATTAGTAGCCAGGCCGGTCAGCCGCGAACCGTGCGTAGAAAGCGGTTCGGCAGAAATGATTAATATACATGAACTTAATAGCTCAAATTAATATTCCCGAACATGCTCTCGCCGAGGATGTGGTGCGGTACGGCCACGGCAACGACGTCCACATAGACCTACCTGATGTAAATGAGTCGTAACGATAGGGCGGACATTTTAGGCACTGGGTTACGCAAAATATCACCTTTCCATACCACGCGTTAGCCTCGTCTTCTTGTGAGTGAAGTGTTGCAATCAACGCCGAAATTTATAGCATCAACTTACGTGGTGATTCATGATTACTGGCCAAACATCCTGTTTTTCTTTTTGTTGAGAAGAAAACATGCTTCTGTAGTTTGCCTCATTTCAGACATGCGATATGACGAAATGTTTTGACGGCTGACACCACTTCTGTATTGGCAAAAAGTCTTCCACACGAGGCGAGTTCAACTAGTTTGTCTCGATATATACGTTCTCGGTATATGGCGAGGAATCTATATAAGTCTAGGTGCGTTTACAAATCGTCGATTTTGAGGTTAAAAGAACGGAACGGTTCGAAAAGTTACAACCAGTGTTAGCATATGTCACCGGCCATGTTCCCACACTAATTTACCGGCCGAGTCGGGCTGTTACTTTCCAAACGGGCGAACGTCACGCGGATGCTTTATTGACAACGGCGTTCGTTGCCATCCCGATTTGTAGTCCGCCAGTATCTGTGGAGTATCGTCAATTCGTGACAGAGGCGAGGGTCTCTTTCATAAAGGAGACGTGCGGACGTCTTTTAAAATGCGACTTCGGTTAGGTCGGTTTGCCGCTAATGTCCTAATGAGCGTTTACAGTTGTATACAAAGTGAACTCGGAGTGACACCGAGCTAATATATCACGGGCGTCAAACGTGCCTACGCACCCACGTGACCCACCAGTGGCGTGCACACGCCTTCGTAATACAACTCTGGTTTACAATACTTTACTCTGGACTCTTGACGATTCGATGCCTCCTATTATTCAATTAGCAATGGTCTAGGTATGAGTTTTTGATATTTCATCATTTGATGATAAACTGAACAACAAAACGCGACCTTTAATAAGATTCGTCGAATAGAGCCGTTCGTGTGTCGTTCGTTGTTTGTTTAAGAACGGACGTAGTGGAGTAACAAATTAATCTTCGTGGCGTACGGCAATTTATGCGCTCGTAGTGCATTGATTTTACGAGCACACATTGATAATGAAATTGCGAACGTAATAACGTTTTAATTTAACTCCTTCACATGTAATTTATCGTCGAGCAATCGCGCGCGCGCGCTCGTAGGCAGTGCACGGTTATTAAACTTAATATTAAGCGAATGCATATGGATGGATGTTTTGTACGTGTACGTGTCGTATGATTGTGCTGTTACTGTTGGTAATCAGTAATCACTGGTTGGTTAGTGACGTCTGGGTCTAGATTTTCAAACCATTCGATCTGAATTTACACAGGGGAACATTAATTTTGCAGCATGAGATTTATTAGTCAATCTTAGGTAATTCTGGTCAACTAAATATGAAAATAACAAAATATTTGTTAAATTGCCTCCACTTTTTGAGATCCATTCATATTTTAAATAACAGTAAGTAAAAATGCCCTAAATATAAAGGCTTTTGTTCAAAGATTTCAAATTAAAATAGCGCTATAAATTATCATCGGCGTAAACTGGTAACCTGCTAAGTCCAAGAAATCTCTACATACTTTTCATCTCGACCATATACCAACAAACCATTATCCACAACCTCAAGCTTAAACCTCGCATTTTTCAGCTCAACTACATCGCGTCCACCGGATCGCCTCCGCTCGTAAATCGACCTCGTGGCAGCTTAAAGTGGTAGCACACGTTCGCGGTCAGGTAATCAAATTGATAAGCGCCCCTATCGGCGCGCGCGCTTATCACCCGTGACATGCGGCAACAAATCAGCTGATAAAACAAAAGCCCGTGAGGCTGGTACACGGTCGCAGCCGTGTACCGACACCTACACATCAAAAGGAAACTGGCTTCTGCTTACCAACTTGCTCGCGGTGTATATGTGTGTGTGTGTGCCTCCGTTCCCTGTAGTAATGTTTCCACCAAGTTGCTGAGGCGTGTAGCTCAAGTGGCTACCTCTTTTTTTTTTCAGCTCGTCGTGTTTGTTACCGGTATTGCCGCGTGTCAGGTTACCGGCCGGTCAATAAATGTAATGCGGTAGTCAAAATATGCGGATACCGTAAAAGTTTAAGGATGGAGATAAGGATTGGTTTAATGGCCTTTGGGTCACTGAATTCAGTATTTGTTTGATATATTAGGAGGTAAAACTTCAGCATTTATTACAATTCTGTTGTCCTGTGATTGAAACTGGGTATCTATCTACCTATACTAATTACGAACTTTCAAGTGTAGGGCGCGTTCGGCGGAATCGCCCATTTTCGCCGACATTTGCGATCGAGTAGCTGCAAAATTGGGCTTTTCGATATTACTTTTGACGCTCGAATTGAACAAAGGACTCAATTCCACGTGGACTGCGCGATATTTTGTAAATTAAATGCGTCAATTTTGAAAAAAAAATCACGTTTTTGCACCTCTTCGCGTGAAGGCGAACCTCGAGAAAATGTCACGTGACGTCTAGAAATTCCGACAAGCGGATCGATGAACGTCAAAAATTTACATTTTTATCCGTTCCTGCCGACCTTATAAAAGCCGCTCGCTCTCATGTCTTACGATAAGATCCCTCTAAATACTCTTCGCAAAGAGTTTTGAGCAAAAAAACGGCCTTAAAAACAATTTTCGATCCAAGAAATCGATTTTTGTCGACCCGTGTTTTGCTGCTATTACCACAGTAACGTCAAACCCGAAACGCCGACTGCCGGACATTCGTAACAACAGTAACAGATAGCAGATAACCTAAAATGTATCCTATAATGTCCATATTGCGAATGTGGACAGGTGGGAAGCCTTAACCTCATATTTCTAGAATGCCCAATAACTAAAATCGAAAATTTTGACTTATACACAGAGCTAGTATTAGATACTACGTATACCAACGTAATGATCTAAAAAATATTCTTATGTGTCAATCATAACGTGTATTAATAATTATTTTTCTTTGTTTTAGGTGAGTTTACATTCTAATTATTACCTCAAACACCTGAGTTACTGGTAAGTATCGAATATTGAAATTCTGGCCAGATTGTGGTCATCAAACACTTGACCTTTGGTGGATTGAAGTTTTATGTCTGTTGTTTCTGGAAATCTTGCTTTTTGGCATTTTATGCGGCGATTTGTAAAAGAAGGATATTATATATAGGCAGATATTTCCATTAAATTTAGATATTTTTACTTTATTGTTGATTAGTACTTAAAATTTTAACAGAACAAACTTCTTATATCCAATTATTCTTCTTGATAACTGAAATATCGTTATTCAACCGGAAGTGGCAAATGTTTTGGCATTTTCTTAGGGATTCAACCAATTTTTGACCAAACTAGTTGAAAGATTCGTGACAAATTTTTTACTCTTCATTGTGTCAACGAGCTAGTAGGAAAGTTGGGTTGGGGTATCCCTGATATCTCCACTGGTTGTTGCAAACTTTAGACCACCAAAACACTATGTTGATTACATAGATACATTATTGATTACAGAACTGAAGAAATAATTATATTCAATACAGCAATAGTAAAATAAAATTTCTAACAAATTGTTGAAAGATTTGCCCGTCAAACTTTGACAAATTTGTAGGAGGATTATTTTCTGTAAATGGTAAATAGTAGTAGCACTAGCTCTGTGTATATGTCAAAATTTTCGATTTTAGTCATTGGGCATTCTAGAAATATGTGGTTAAGGCTTCCCACCTGTCCACATTCGCAATATGGACATTTTAGGATACATTTTAGGTTATCTGCTATCTGTTACTGTTGTTACGAATGTCCGGCAGGGGGCGTTTCGGGTTTGACGTTACTGTGGTAATAGCAGCAAAACACGGGTCGACAAAAATCGATTTTTTGGATCGAAAATTGTTTTTAAGGCCGTTTTTTTTGCTCAAAACTCTTTGCGAAGGGTATTTAGAGGGATCTTATCGTAAGACATGAGAGCGAGCGGCTTTTATAAGGTCGGCAGGAACGGATAAAAAATGTAAATTTTTGACGTTCATCGATCCGCTTGTCGGAATTTCTAGACGTCACGTGACATTTTCTCGAGGTTCGCCTTCACCCGAAGGGGTGCAAAAACGTGATTTTTTTTTTTCAAAATTGACGCATTTAATTTACAAAATATCGCGCAGTCCACGCGGAATTGTGTCCTTTTTTCAATTCGAGCGTCAAAAGTAATATCGAAAAGCCCAATTTTACAGCTACTCGATCGCGAATGTCGGCGAAAATGGGCGATTCCGCTGAACGCGCCCTACACTTGAAAGTTCGTAATTAGTATAGGTAGATAACCAGTACTTGTGTAAATACACTCAACACATTTGCAACAATGTTAACACGCTCCTTTCCAGAAGACCCATAAGCCATACTAAACTTTTACGCAAACCGACTCCAACACCGCTTATCTCAAACCAGGCATTACGGTTGCATTACAAGACTGTACTGTAGCCTGCTGCATGAAGCGCACCGCGTTCAGCATACACGTCATTATGCTAAATACAAATTGCGGTAACGCACTTACGTTAACATAACAACATGACGTGCGTGCATCTCTTTGGCGCACGCATACGCCACCTATTGACAAACCCCCGTAACTAGACATCAACCAGCATATTCTAGCAGTATATTGTAGCAGTATGTTGCGTATACTTTGCGGTATTACTCCACATACACTAATATAGAGTGTGGGAGTATTCTTATGGGAATTTGACCCGCGACCTCTTACCTGGGCGTTCCCATCATTGTGCTACCGTTGGCGAGCGGGGTGACGAGGGGAACGGGGAACGATTCGCTAATTACCCGGTAATTGAGGCAGGAAGTTGGGAAATCACAGCGTGTCTACTGCTGCCGCTACCTGCTGCTTTTGCTCCTGCCAGTTGCCCGCTACAGGTCTAGCATGTTCTTTCTTCAATACTTATTTTGATCTCCGATATTTTTTGTAATCTTTGGTGGATTTCGATGATTTTTTTTAGCTAATTAAACAACAGAACAAAGGTCCTACAACCAGAACAAGAATCACATATTTTTGTTGACCTAACATCACTTTTCATAGATCAAGACATCAAAGTGTTGTGACAGGTCTAAGATCAATGTTATTTGAAGTCGCTTGAATTAGCCTTCTGTGCATACGTTCTCATAACAGATTGTTCAAAATATTACGATTCAACAAGTTTTTTTGTGTGTTATTTTATCAAGTTAAGTTATACAGACATTCAGTGCATTAAAATATTGGAAGTGATCAAAGAAGATGTTGTAAAAATTCACCAAGTTTTATTGTCATGTAGTGACACATCCACTTTCAGTTTCTAGTTATATAAGGCAAATATACCTTGGAACAAATAATTTTTTTTTGTATCAGAAAGTTGGAAATTTATTCTCTTGTGTTATTATTTTTACGCTTTCTTTACAGGCATATACGTACACGAAATTCATCTCTCTTCGAAGCAAATAAATTGATAGGTTTGGATGGGTTGTGAGGTACGTACCTCAGTCCACCTATGACCGGGCCAATTGACACATATTAGCGTTTTATTACTTTTCGGGACCGGAGGGCGAGGCGCGTTCTCTTTGACGCGACTGCGGCTGTTGTTCTTCGCCGTTCGGGCCGTTGCAATACCAACACCGCGCGCGAGACGTATTATTAAGCCGCTCTGTTATTAAAGGCCCCGCCATGCCTGCCCATTGCCCATATATCACCGGCCGGAGCCACACTCGCGCTCACAGATTGCAGGGTGTAAACTTTGTCATTTGATTTCTCTCAATTTCACGTGGATACGTACGTACAGGCGGTCCGAGAAGAAGAAATAACGTTCGTATAAACCTACGCGTTTTTTTTTTCGAGCTAACGGTATCGTTTTTATTTCTTGATTGTTTTTTCTTTGTTTGGTGTGAGAGTGTGGCGTGGAATTGAATTAAAAGAAAGCCACCCGCATAAGTGTTGGCACGCATGGCTTCGCCTGCAGACGATTTTCTCGGAAACTGACCGTAAACTGTGGTAAATGCAAATTGGGAGAAGTTATTGCCCGTTCTTCGTTACTGCGCGTTCTTCGATGCAACTGCGAAAAAATACAGATAAGCTATGTCTATACTTTGTATGGATGTCGATGTTGCTAGTTTTGACGGTTTAAGTATAGGTTGGATACTTCTTGAAGTCGGTAATGCAATTTTTATTAGTCCTAAATTCCTTAGAAGGAAATCGATTACTTATAATTTAGAAAATGTTTTGGGTAGGAATAATTTCGAAGAATTTCTTTATAACACAAGGGATACAACAAAAAATTATTTGTTGCAGACTATATTTTGCCTTACATAACTAAAATTGAAAGTGGATATGTTGTAACAGGTCTAGATTTGCAGATACAGCAATTCTTTTCAAAAAACTGAGAAAACTGCAACAAAATCAGTTAACAAATTATATAAATTCAAAGAATATGCAAAAGTACTGCTTTCAAGCTGTATTTTAATGAATCGATAAAATTCCACCATTTAGAAAGATTGTGGAGAATATCAAATTCGTTCATAAGACCCTCAACATCGTGACATACACATCCATACTTTGTATGGATGTCGATGTTGCTAGTTTTGACGGTTCAAGTATAGGTTGGATACGTCTTGAAGTCGGTAATGCAATTTTTATTAGTCCTAAATTCCTTAGAAGGAAATCGATTACTTATAATTTAGAAAATGTTTTGGGTAGGAATAATTTCGAAGAATTTCTTTATAACACAAGGGATACAACCAAAAATTATTTGTTGCAGACTATATTTTGCCTTACATAACTAAAATTGAAAGTGGATATGTTGTAACAGGTCTAGATTTGCAGATACAGCAATTCTTTTCAAAAAACTGAGAAAACTGCAACAAGATCAGTTAACAAATTATAAAAATTCAAAGAATTTGCAAAAGTACTGCTTTCAAGCTGTATTTTGATGAATCGATAAAATTCCACCATTTAGAAAGATTGTGGGGAATATCAAACTCGTTCATAAGACCCTCAACATCGTGACATACACATCCATACTTTGTATGGATGTCGATGTTGCTAGTTTTGACGGTTTAAGTATAGGTTGGATACTTCTTGAAGTCGGTAATGCAATTTTTATTAGTCCTAAATTCCTTAGAAGGAAATCGATTACTTATAATTTAGAAAATGTTTTGGGTAGGAATAATTTCGAAGAATTTCTTTATAACACAAGGGATACAACCAAAAATTATTTGTTGCAGACTATATTTTGCCTTACATAACTAAAATTGAAAGTGGATATGTTGTAACAGGTCTAGATTTGCAGATACAGCAATTCTTTTGAAAAAACTGAGAAAACTGCAACAAGATCAGTTAACAAATTATAAAAATTCAAAGAATTTGCAAAAGTACTGCTTTCAAGCTGTATTTTGATGAATCGATAAAATTCCACCATTTAGAAAGATCGTGGGGAACATTAAACTCGTTCATAAGACCCTCAACATCGTGACATACACGTAAAGATCCTTCCTTTTTAAAATATGCTTTAAATGGCTCGTTACGCTTTGTAAATGAAGAAACTGTCACACCTCGTGCGAAAAGATTCCATTCCGTTTCCAGATCTCTAATTCTAAGTCCAAAACAGCAGCAGTAAGCTGCTTTTACCTCTTCCGTAAGTTTTTTCAAATGTGTCACTACATAACAATCGCACAAACCGTATTTGGTGAATTTTTACAACATCTTCTTTGATCACTTCCCATATTTTAATGCACAGTACAGACATTCTGTACCTTGACTTGTAATATTTTGAACAATTGTTCTGGTTGTAGAAACCTTGTTCCCTTGTGTAATCTTTTTTTAAAATATTGATATACTGGATTGCGATTATGTAGAGATTACGTTTTGAAAGATTTTGGAAGTAAAAATCTATCGTTTTGGGTCACAACATGTAATCCGCTGTTATTGGTTGATATTGATTTGGTCAAAATATGTGTCTCGGGTAATTTTGATTCGTATTACATATTTGGAATATAGGTACGTACCTTTTTACACAATAAAATGCTACGGCACTTTGAAATTTGTCAAACTTCTCAGTAAATTTAAACTTTTCTTCAGAGACCGGAAATAGAAACAAACTGCTTACCCCAGAATATTTCTGATATTTGCACTGAAGCCATACGGTTCATCCTCTATTACTATACGCTTATTATTATTATTTATTATTATTATTCTTTCCATAATCGAGAATGCATTGTTCCTCATACCCAAGCCTACCAACGCTAAGCACAAACCAAAAACAACATCATAATACACGTGTTTAGTGTTATAAATTAAACGTTGAGGAGATTTGGAGAGGCAGTGCCGCACCTTGAACGTTTCGGTGGTCGAGTGCGCCGTTGAGTACCGCGGGGTCAAGCGGAACTCCCATCCTGTCTGGGGTGCGGCAAGCACTTCACAGCTCAATACACCTAACAACAAACGCACCATCCAAGTCGGAAATCGTTAAACGAATTAGAGCGTCCTATATGATGAGCTCTATTGATACATACCTACCCAGTTCCCTACTGCGCAAATTGCCGATCATGATTAAATCGTTAATTATTAACTAATGACTCGTTTGATTGTTGGTGAAGGGTGTATTGTTATGTTATTTTCGTTCTATGAATAAGGTTTAATAGGTTTGAGATAGAGGTGGGTAGTTCGTGAACGAACTAGTCCGAAAGAATGGCTCCCAGCTTAGAACAAAAGAACTAGTTCTTTAAAATAAAAAGAACTAGTTCTCAAAAGACCTGCTTTGCTAAAACATATCTCTATGCATATCTCATTCAGTGAACGACTTGTAGGGACATGAAATCTAGTTCGACAGTCCTGCTTTGGTGAAACATATCCCATTCAGTGAACGAGTTGTGGCGACATCAAACGAGCGACATAGCACCCTGCCCGCCAGTTGTTTCTTTACCTAACGGCGGATGTCAAAAATATAATTAGAGTATAGTTTTTTTTCCTATTGGATAATGGATTACACTGTTAATAGTAGTTTCGCCAGTATATGTTATACTATAATTTATAAATAATACCCCAATTCCACCTAAAATTGCAGTATGAATAAGGCTAAAATACGTGCAGCAATATGTCTTTTATGCCTTATTAAATAAATATTTAAGAAATATACCTAAATAAAATAAGACAACGATTCTTCGATCAATATAATTATAAATAATTGTTTATTTTCAAAACAAAATAACGATTCTTCAAGAAAAAGACAATGTGGGAAGGCAGACATCGATTCTGTCCAAACTAGATCCTAGTTTCGTTTGGAACGAGATATAAACGTGCTAGAACACACAAAGACACGTTTATCGAAGTAGTATGTCTCAGGATCAAAGTAGTTCTTCAGAACTAATTCTTTGAACTAGTTCCTTTTTGTGAACTAATCCGGAAGAACTAGTTCATTAAAAAGAACTAATAAGCCCATCTCTAGTTTGAGAGCACAAACATAAAAATCCTTAAAAATCAAAGTCCTTTTTTAAATGTGTTTATGGCTAAATGTTAATAATAATAAATGATTATTAATGATAAACGTGAACTATAAAGTAATACATCACAGGCACACACGATTTTTGCAAATTAGAAAGATCAACTTTCACTTAGGTACCTACTTTTTTACGAGGGTACGTAGTCATTATGTAAGTTAAGAAAGTAAGTGAATAAAGGTCAAACTCAACGAGCTACATATTTATCTATCTCAAAATATTTAATACTTAGTACCTACTGAAATTTCAGTACTTTTAAAACTGGGTTACAACACAAATGTCAATTGCAAAATCGCACAACTATTTCTACTAATCGGAATCGAATCTTGTACATGTTAACAGTTTATTAGTTTCTCCTGGAACGTTACACGTTTCTTCTGAACAAATACATATGTGGCAAGCTGCCGATCGACCTAGCAAGACCACGTGTTGTTCTTTATATCCACTAATAGAAACATTCGTCATAATTCAATCTACAGTCCGCGACAGGCGGCACGTAAAAAAGTTTTGTAATTAATCGCTTATCGCTAAAAACGATCTATATAGCGCTTAGCTAAGACTTAAGAACTGTAAGAACTGTACCTACATAACGAGTGTCTAAGTGACAGCGGAACTATGTCTTATTCTACCTTTGATCTGCTGCATATTTGAAGTATTACATCAGATCAAATAAGTTGTAGCGTTTTTTTTCCTGCGAATGTTTGTCTTCTGTTCTTATTTGAGTCTCCTCCTCTTTAAACGTCTCCACAACATCCCATATGCATTTAATTGGCATCTGACTCAAGAATTACCGAATAATAAAGGCCGCGTTGTAAAAATTATCCACAGAGATTAAGTTTGACTGGGACTTTGACGTGACCCATGTGCTATAAAAGGGTCGTGTTTACGCGACTCCTCGGAATATGTGCAGAACAAATTTCTTGATTAAAATTTTGCGCCGAGACGGCAATAAACCTGCCCACGGGCCGCGTCCGCCGTTTCAGATCCATAAAATCGACAGATCCATACTCTGAAGAGGCGTTAGAATATCATTTTCGTATGCAATATATGCAACGTTCCCAACCTTGAGTACATCACATCTTAACACACTATCATTAGCATTTTAAACGATAATATCGTTAATAACCGATAGTTTAATTATACGTGGATGTGCGTACTGCACATCAGAGAGAAAAAATCTAATGAAAAGAATTTGCTTCAAGTCAAAGAAAGCTCTATGTTAAATAGTGGCAGACAAAGCTTTATATTTTCAAACGAAATGAACAATTTGTTTCAAGAACTCTACGTTCTTTTTAAGCAAACAAAACTTTCTTTAGTATTTGACAATTTAGTACTTGACTTAGTAAAATGTTGATTTTTATATTTGGGTAGTTCAGTCGAAAACCACAATAAAAGATTATGGTAGACTCATTAAATTATTTTACTCTACGGTAATCTTTAGTAAAGACTACAGACTTATTCCCAAATGAAGAGTAACCAGAATATCGTTCGCATTCTGTAGCTCAGCTTATATCAAGCCCAAAAAGGCCAACGCGTGCGTAGAGACTGTCAGCGCCATCTCCCCGCTAGTAGACATAGCAATAATTTTTAATGAAACCACCTTTTTTATTCAAACACATAATCTTTTTACTCAAACTATTATCTTTCTCCTCCAAATAGAATATTTACTTACCTCAAGGCCGATCTTTATTTCAGATAAAACCAGATTTATTTCATTCAAACGTATTTCTCCAATTAAACCCAAACAATTTCTACATTACGAAAATGACGGAAAACCATTTGGTATAAAAGAATCGTTTTTTTCAGTGAAAACGATTTCTTTTTACTTCAAATAAAATATTTCTTTCAGCCCATCCAGCTCACTTTTTTAAATTTAAAAATACTTATTTGTTTCATCATATATTCTTTCCTTGAGAGAAATTTGTGTAAAAAAATACATTTATTTGATTTTACATTTCTTCTCTCTCTGTTAAGTACCTCTCGCACACTACAAATCGTTTTGATTTCAATATCTTCTAAGAATTTCACAGTAAACAAAGTATTTTATGGGATATCACATAAACGGTTTACGATGGCATTTGAGGTAAGCACAAGAAGTACATCAATGGTTAGATGGCATTGACTTGAGAGTGGCCGTAGCCAGTACGGCCCAATTCCCATAAATTAGGTATTAAAAGCGGCTTTAATTACCAACTTGGCACTTGACAATGTAACGTTTCTCGCCATTCCACGAAAACCATAATTTACAAGTCAAATGAGTAGTTGGCAAGTGCACTTTTTCCTTGAGTTTTATTAATACGGTACTGTTCTAATAATATTGTCTTCTTTTTCAAAACTTTTTCGCTTTGGTCAAAGAATTTTTCCAGATCGGTTTTCCAGATCGTGTTTGAAACATAAACACAACCACTTTCCTACGCTAGGTGGCGCGCTATCGCATTTCAAGGAAGCCGTGCAATCCGATCTGCCTTCAGCTAAAGCTAAAGCCTAATATCATTTTCCGAACCGATAGCGAGAAGGGAAAAGAAACAAACAGCGCAATCTCGCGGACCACCGAGGTGTTAAAACAGATCGAGGTGGGACGTCTACGAAATCGTAATTGAAATATTACGGGCCGATAAGGCAACCGAACGACGTCAAATCGCAAAACTACAACGGAACAAAATATTACTAATAACCGGTACGCCGTATACGGACGACTATTAGCAAAACCCACCGTCGTTGCATTGAACTAATGATTGATGGGTACCGAGACGTCACGTGACACACAACAAATAACGAATAAGGTGTACCGCAAGGTCGGGATTTACGACCGCTGTGTTTTATATATATTACAAATTACAAATTTTCATACGATGTAGCACAGACTAGACAGACAGCGCAGTAAACGTCATTTTCCATGACCCCCAATATCTCGTTTCTCTCTTCAACTGTCGTCTATTTCACTCTAAAAGCATGAAACCGTGACATAGGGGGCGCTTGGGGCACGTTGGCGCCATATTTGAAATAAATCTTTCGAATTAATAAGCTAGATAAAATTAGATTAAAAAATGTTTGTTATCGCAGTCTTAACTTCTTGCATATTATTATAAATAAAAAATATAAAGGAATTTATTACACATATTATATCAACGTAATATAACTGATTATAGCAAAACGAAAATTTATATAACTGAATGCAGTTGCGGGATACTACAAAACATCTAAATAAATAATTTTAGGCCACATAAATAATAAACATATATAAAACAATATTTTATTAAGACAATAAATTAAAAATTATTAGTCGAAAATAGAGGTTACACATAAGTACATAAGTATACAAAAGTACGCACCTATCCAATTTCTTCGGCAAACAGAATAATTTCTCTCTATCGGTTTTTCCACAAATTATACCAAAACATTTTACTAATACGCAAATATTGAAATTTGACGCTTGTCATAAGTAGTGAAATGATATACTGATGACATAATTTATAGATTTCTATGGGAACTCTGTCCATCAACCGAGCGCCCCCTGGGCAACGGTTTCACAAAAAAGATAAAGATGTCAATATACCGATTTAATTGGATGGAAGAAAGACAGAGGGATGTGCACTTATTGCTATCTAGCTGCGGTGTCTGTCTAGTCTGTGCGATGTAGTCTTTATTGAATTACTCTAACCTCACTTTTATATTTGACATTTGTTGTCATTTCTGCAGGAATCTGTAATATCGATAACGTCGTTCGTATTTCTAACCTCACTCTTCAAGTTGACGTTTGTTTTTATGTATATTTTATAATGGTTTGGTTGTGTATGTGATTGATCCCAATTCGCCAAATTGAGATTGGCGTATACGTAATAAATTGACGTCGAGAGAGGTAGGTACCATAAACGTATCCGTTGGCTCACGACTCAGAACACATGCTGATTGCGACCGCAGAGCGTGACGGGCATGCTTCGAAATGGGTTAGTGTAACGTGTTTTAAAATTAATAACCGTTTAGTAACAATATGGCGCCAGATAATGCGCGCATACCGACGCGTGGAAGAAACTCTTACTTTCGTGAATATTGGCCTAACATCAACTTTTGATGATTTTATTGTCGTTTTTGAAGTTTAAAAATGTTTTTTTTTTTTAATCTTATTTGTCCATCAGTGTTCTCCAGTAGCTGGATGAACTTAGTATTCATTAGCATCCTATTTTAGTTCATGAAAAATTGATAAATTCACTTATAGATTTTCATTGTTATAATGACTGAAAATGTCTGAAAATATCAATAATAAACATTAATGGAGCAATGACTTCATAAACTTACTGTCCCTGCTCAATAATAAACTGCATATCACGCTTCAACAGGAATGCATTCATTAAATAAATTTATTATTGAGTAGGTACGTGCATACAGGAAATGGGGTGTTATTTAAATATTTATTGTTTATAATATTTATTGTTCTCGAAAGGCTGGCGCGCTGGATGGACGCCAAATATATCGATTGTGCAAATTTAATTCGCTGTCATCTTCGCATACAAATGATAAAACACCTCGTACACCGAAAATCAAATCATCTCTTCATAGCAAATAACAACATACTATACATAAAATTTAGTTATATCTAAATAGCTTACGCCTGCGCAGGATCCTATTTACGCATGCGCACTTCCGAAATGAATTGCGGTATTTTTAAATACTTCTATAGGTTATGGTAAAAAACACACCAAAAAAATCAATTGTGGTTATAATTTTCTCGCGCATCTAATATCACACTTCACAGCAAATAACACGTAATTACGTCTAATATCACACGAGCAGCGTGGGCGTGAAATTATAAAAGTCCCTAAATTAAAATAATAGATGTCGCCCCGTAATTTTTACCGACAGATCCACGGATCGAAAAGATCCCTGTAATTTGACCGTTATCGGTCCCGTATAATTATCGGCGCGCAACTCTTTCTTCGGACTTTGATTGCGGGCGGGCGGGCCTGCGAGCGCGTGACTCATGTAATGAAATCGAACTGTTTATATTTCAGCGGTGCCAACCTACGCGAGAGCCGACCGCGCGACAATAAATAAAAGCGCGCCGGCGACAGACCGCAGCTGGCGACCCGCGAAGAAATCTACTTTATCGGCGGAGCTTAGCGAAATTGGTTTTTGCCATAAATTGCATCCCTACAACGACACCGTAAATACCTTAAATAGGTAATTATGGGTCGTTTCGGACCCAGATTTCTATACTATTAATAAAAATTGGATTATGGTCGATTAATCATTAAGAAAATGATCTTATTAAAGTTTTGCAAGCTGGTATAGGCTGTGTGCAAAAAAAAAAACACGAAGCCCGGTTTACACTAGGAAAAAACGCAACTGTCATCAAATATTTTGGCGGGTAAATTTGAATTATTGTGAGGTTAAACATGTTTGTTATCATCAGTAAATGTTTTGTGGTTAAAAATGACTGTTATGCATTAGTATGAGACTAAATAAATGAAACCAAACAAAATTCAATCAAACAATTTATTAAAACTGTCAAAAAATCACTTGTAATCAGCCAATTTTCTATGTTTAAAGTATTGGTTTCCTACTCTAAACATTCATCTACCAATTAACGAACTTTGGCTACTGGAATTGTATGTTTTTGTTGTTTATCTGCAGTGAGTATAAAATATATATACTGGCTACCTACCAATTGTGTCGGTCTTCTACCGCTAATTAACTCAGACAAATTGTTTCCTTCTTAAACCGTGACCTGAGGCATTATTAGTCTGTACAAAATGCACCTTGTTATTTTGTTTGCGTAACAGCATGCAATTAGTACACCCAATGTGACCTTTCGGCTCCTATTTTGTGCATTCACCATTGTAGGGCTGAAGGAGCTGTCAAAAATGGAGACGATGTGAATCTAGGTCAATCATGCCCTAATAAAATTTATAATAATACAATTCAAAACCATTTAAGAATATCATTTTAGATTTTTTCTCATTTTAATCCATTCTTATTTCTATTTGAAATCTTTTTGGCACAGACAATATTTCTGACTTTGATATTTCAATTTTTACTTTCTGTGAAACTTTTGTTAAACTTTTTTTATATCAGAAAGTTGAAAATTTGGTTTGAGTTCGCTGAACGCGGCCATTGTCAGATCTGAATCAAGGCGCGTTCGTACTGAAGCGGTTGCGGAACACCGAATTTGACGTGCGCCGAAAAATGAACATCATAATTATGTCTCGTTAGTTAGACGTGCGGATAGGGCGCGCGCATTATGCAGATCCGTATCATTTAATTGGTGGATGAGAGATCGGGTCTCGGTTCGTCATTTGGGCCTTAACGTGCGTCGTAACTCACGGCGGACAAACAATAAAAACAAATAGCTACATTAGGTACGGCCTCGTCTCCGTTCGGTTATTAATATTGCCGATGACCGACCGAACTCGATCGCGCTCTTGACTTTTATAAATCGGACCTGATGCGGCTGTGTACCGGCTGAGCCGGGTCCGGGGTTTTGTGGAACTGCTCAGTCATGCCGATCAGGTACTGGCAACCTTTAAAAATGTCACCAGGCATTTAACACTGCCGCACATGAAATTATTGAACAGTTATTTGAACTACAATCCGCGCGGATTGATCGAAACCCTATAACCATAAAACTGCACAAAGAGAACTCTATTCTTGGATATCAAGAAAAATTATTCTTGCGTATATAGTGTAGCACGAAGAGGATTTTTTTTTCTATACAAATAATATTTTATTCTAATAAGAATTTCAATATGGTTGCTTCAACTAATAATTTTTCCCTCTGTGTGCGGTTGCTGTTGTGTACTTGACTTTTGGGTTATGTTGCTTTGCTTTGTGGTAGAGTAGTTTTAAACTAATCAGAGCACAGTAACATATGCAACCAATTATACCCAGTGTATGGTTTATAATTGACCCGCGTATATTTGATTGCATACACAACTGTGCTCTCCTTGGCTTGAAACATCTATACATCCACATTTTCAGCAAAAATCGATAGGATTTTTGTTTTTTTTTTTCTCTGCTTGGAAATTATCAGTAGTATTTTGAATTTGAATCAATTTTTTTTTATTTTCGTACCCTGAAGATTGTTGTTAGCTACATAATGCGGACTGGTAAGCATCGAAACGTTGTATATGTAGAGTAAGCGTGAAACTGCCTGGAGGTGGTGGTAACAGACCGGTAACTTTTTAATGCAGTTGCGTAGTTGGGGATTTGACACGGCTATTGTTACATAAGTGCCATTGACACTATTCCACATTATTTATTAAGCACTTTCGTCTACAACAGCCACCGATATGAAGACGTAACGCGACTAACCGATTTCGTTAACATATATTATATACTTTAACTGCGCCCGCGCAAAAAAAAACACCCTGGTGTCGCCACTGTTAGTTAACTCCATAAACTTAATGAATTAATAATTTACTACAAATTCAACCGGAATAAGTTGAGAAACTAAACATCATAACATAAACTAAATATCTAGGTTGGCCCCCACCGGCCCCACCCAACGTTGAAACGTGTAAGGGCTAGTTTTTCAATACTGGTTTATTTCTAAGTTCTGCTGAACTCCGTTCTATTTTGATTTCTGTCAGATTCGCCAAAACTGATTGGCTACTGGTCTTCAAAACGTCATTGTCAGCAGTGCTGAACTTCGTGGTTTAAACTAGTATTGAAAAACTAGCCCTAAAACTAACATGTGGTGTACACATGAAAACATGTGGTGAACATTATTATTAATAATTACCGGTTATTATTAATAATAGCCAAGGGTCAAGGTTAAAGTGAAGAATTTATCACATGAACCGGCTATTATTAATAATTTCCAGCATGCTGTCGTCAATGTGATATATTTCAGTTCGATATTGCATTAAGGTGATGCTACAATATAATAGAGCCTCAGATTTGAAATTCTGTTAGTATCTACATAATCGCCACACAACGAATCTATTCACTGGGTTTTCGGTGTTGGGCCTTTAGTGACGTTAGTCCTGACTAACTTATTTAGTTACTACTCATGACTAAAATAAGGAAGATTATCAAAACGAGACTAAAAAATGCCAATCCACACTAATTGCATGCACGAGTGTGTAACTCTTTGGGTCATGCTTATTTGTGCAATTCTTAAAAGCAAAGTAAGTAATAAATTAGAAACTCGGTTTGTATTATTTTACCAGTGCAAACGTACGTAGTGCTTCTGCATTTTGCAACTCGTGGCAAAAAATATTTTTATTTGTAACTTTATTATCTTTTTAATACAAAACTTTAAAAAATGTTTTATATTTAATTTTGAATACAAAAGTCCTTCTATACCTTTATTTTTTGTGGTAGTACAACAATGACACCATTTATATTGTAAAAATAAAATGAAATAAAGTTTGTAACAATAGGACGTCATCTTCTTTTGTTTTTTGTATTTTTTGTTGGTGATAAACACTTTTATAATAAATATATCTGTGAGATATTAGATACACTTAGGGTAGGTATAGGTAATGGACATACTAATGTAGGGAAGATTGAGGCAAGTTGTTACCATGTTTAATCTTTTATTTATAAAATTATTGTCAAACACCAAAAGTAAAAATACCGTGTTAGGAACAGAACCATACAAAAATGTTTGCATCATTTGTGCGGTGCAATTTATGTAAAAACATCTATGTAAACTAGTCTAGTTCTTGCATGTTCATATTTGCATGAAAATACAATATTGATAAAATTATTATTAAATGCGCAACATTTCAAGATAATTAGGATTTGAGAATTTACTTAATAAATTGTAATTGTACATTTACAACAAACTACCCACATGCATTAAATATAAAAATGGGTGTTATTGATAATAAAATGGTTAACTTTTTTGAACACTCTGTATAAACTGTTCTTTTTTATGTTTTCGTCATTGAGTCGTCCTTGGGTGTATACCAAATATCAGTATCAATTATATCCAGTAGTTTCTAAAGTACAAGGGAGACAAAAAAAGCATTCTGTATTATCAATGTTTTGTATTATTCGTAATTTTGGTCATTGGGGTAGCCGTACTGATGATTTGCGTCGAGTAAATAATAGCTTACATAGTAATCAAAATAAGTGAGCTAACTTCTTTGAAGACGGTACCTATACAAAAGATCTTTTGTAAAAAGTAACATTTTTATCACTTTTACCGTGCCCGTTAGGAAATTATTAATAATAGCTGGTCCATGTGATTATTTAAGTGTTTCTAATCACATTGACCAAATGATGCGGTTATTATTAATAATAGCCGGTAATTATTAATACAAACCACATTTATCACTTTAACCGTAACATATACACAAACATTTTCCAAAAATTATTGCAGTAGATTCAGCTCTCCAAAATCAAATTTTCACTCATTGGTTGTTCTTTAAGTACATTTATACGCATATGTGACGCAGATAGCAATCTTGAAGATGGTATCACGCTGGTCCCAATTAATTACCTGCTTAATTATAAGTAACCTCTTTCTCGCGTTGACTAATTAAGAACAAGCCTGATTCATAATTGTTTTTTATCGTCGGCGGGTGGATTTCTTCTTTTATAGTACACCCGATTATATCTTTATTTCTTACATTCCGGTTCACTTAAAAACAATACCTGAACTCAATACGCGGAAGATACACGTCGAATTTGCATATTATACACATTCTTTAACCTATAATTCTCATTTTCAACCGAATAGAATGTTCTGATCTTTGAACTGACAAAAAATGCAAAACATAAGCAGCGTTTACACGGGGCGAGTCTATTGTCCCCTCTAAACTTGCCGCGTGTAAACGAGCCTTAAAAATTTTCTCTTGAAAAACAAACTGTTTTTAATAGCAATGATTAAGCAACCGACCCGCATACTGGGAAATATTAATTTAAATCAATGTTTAGAGCAACATTAGCTGGCCGCAATATGAGATCACGTGGCTATCAAGAGCGAGGCAATAACATTGAAAAATGATTGTTATTATCGTCGCTTCGTAATAAATGGGTTACACAAACAACGTTAGCGGTGTACCATTATTGCCGGTAATGCAGGGAACGTATACCGTACGCCCGCGATTCCTGGAATCTTTCTCTCGGATCGTACGCGTGACGTGTGCCGAAAATCAAATCGAATCGAATTAATATTCGACACAATTGATTGGAATTAGTTCCACATCGCATGTCTTTAAAAGGAGGCCAACTACTGCGAGCTGTGTATCTATAAGTAGAATAAATATGAACGTTATTGCTTCGGTGCAACAAAAAAACGTCTCCAGTAATGGCATATCAATATACGATACGTGTGTGATAATTGAGAAACTACTTAAAATAATGCGAAATTCCGAGAATCGTCAAACCAATTTTGGAGTGAAGCAGTGGTGGAGGTCAGTTTTCTTCAAGGTATGACACGTTGGAATGTTTAAACGCGTTCTTGAGCTGCTCGTACCACGAATGGAAATTAATTAATCATCACAAAGATCCCAAATGAATATATGTAGAAATATCGAAGGTATTTTGTATTGTATGAGATTAGCAAAGTTCACTTATTGTTAGACTGGAAACCAGACAACATCTAAGAGAGATAAGAGAGAAAAGTTTACTTACTGTCTAAAAAGTGAGACGCAGGAAGAATATTTAACAGCAGATTATGATGTGTGGTTCATATCTGGTTAATATTCGAAAAAACCTGAACCAATGGAATTTTGCATTGCCATAAATCTTGTGGAAAAAGGTGTTCTAGTCGGTATGCTATCCTGGACGCGCATCTTGAAGAAGTTTTTAAGATTTGTCGTTATTTAATATGTTAATATCTTGTTTTACGTTTTTCATTTTAATGTCAAGATTATTTTGTATGAGCAGGTATAAATATAACTTCACATGTAAAAAAACTTTTATAAAATAGATTGAAACATGTTCCATATTTATTATATCTTCAATCTTTTACACAGAGAGAAAAGAAATGTAAAATTAAATCAATGTGTTTCTTTGCACATATTTCTTTCAAGGAAAGAATATATGTTTCAAAAAAAAAATAAGTATTTTTAAATTAAAAAGAAATGAGCTGCATAAGCTGAAAGAAATACTTTATTTGGAATATTTCTCAAGTAAAAAGATTATGTGATTGAATAAAAAAAGTGGTTTCATTAAAAATTATTGCTATGTCTACTGACGAAGAGATGGCGATGACCGTCTCTACGCACGCGTTGGCCTTTTTTGGGCTTTATATAACGCTGAGCTACAGAATGTGAGTGGTATTCTGGTTAATCATTTTGCTTTGATTTTAATTAACGTTCATACAAATACGATAGCTTTGAATTTAATAAATCTTACCAAAGAAATAATTTCTTTGACTTGAAGAACATTCGTTTCATTCTATTTTTGTTCCTGTTTGCGTAAATAAGACCTAATATGTACCTATACACTTACTTAAATGGGTTTGTTGATAGTAACTGACGTATAATATGCTCCGAGTTTCTTGGAAAAGAGTTTTTTCTTGTCTAATTTCTGATATAACTCCCATTTTCAGTACTAGTATTAAAAATCTGATGTGGCCAGGCACATGACTTTATCATACGATACAACCGTGTTCAGGGGGGCAATTTGGAAGTTCAAGGGGCATCCGCTTACTATGATTTAATTTTTTTTTCCAAAAAATGGAATGGACATAAATTATACAAAATTTTCTCTACTATAGTTTATTATTTAACTATTTTGACGAAATTACAGAAATGGCGGCTAATTTGCAAAATCGTTGAAAAATGATAAGAGTAAACCTCGAGTTCCTTTGGGCCCTTTTGGACAAAACTTCTTTCAGCTCTAAGTTTAGTCACGAAACTTCTAAATATGAAGTTTCGTCTCGATACCTTCAGGAGTTTCTCCGGAATCGTCGCCACAAAAAAACGGGTACACACACACATACATACACACAGACATTTTTTTGTACCTTGGTCAAAAATGTTCAGGGGGCCCAAAAAGACCTATTTCCGCTAAAATCTCAATTTTTTTTTCGACACGATTACAATACTTTGTCATACTACGTATGATAAAGTAAAAATTAAAAATTTGATGGTTAAGTACTATATTAGTTGAAAAGAATATGGAAAACTTTTTGAAAACACAAGTGATCCATGTTTTTGTAACCAACAGGAACATATACTCGGATTATTAATTTCCTAAACCCATACAAGACACACTCAACCAACAATGCTAATCAGTTTAAGTGACCATAACGCGACGGTAGCGCTACAACGCGCGCACTAACCGGTGATTTTACCTCAGTTCTTTAATGTCTCCGGTGCGCGTTGTTATTGCTTTCGACGGACCAAAGGTAACGCTCCCGCGGCCAACTACATAGACGAAAGCCAGCCAGGTTCACTGTTCGGCAAGATATGCCGAACGGAATCGAATGTCGTCCACATTTCATAGTCATTATTTAACGATGTCTTTGTTTGTCGTTCTGTGGCCAAGACCGGATGATTTGTTAGATGACCAGATTGGTTAATTGTGCTCGTGAACAGTTGCTCAGGGCTAGTACACACAGAGCACCTGCCCGGCAAGCAGAAGGTCGTGGGTTCGGATCCTACCATAACAGGTCATTTTTTCCTTTGGTATACGTAGTGAAAAACGATATTAATCTTTATCTATACTTAATTCCTATTTTTCTGATTCCAAAATTTCATATTTAATCAAATTATTATTGTTATATATACCAAAAATGGCTTCAAAGGAGAAATTTGTGAGTTTTGAATAAAAAAGCTCTTCATAATTGAAAACTGTATTGATTTGTTCGGAGTAAATTTACGCAAGACAACGAATGTCATAAACATTTCTCTGTGTGTATAACATATCTTCATACAAGTTATTTATTTTATCCCATTATCGAACTTCGTTAAATTAACACACGAACATTTAGCGCGCTATATCCGTGACCAAAACCGCAAACATCTTAATTATAAGTTACGGCAACGCATCCGGCAGCGAAATTTATCAGGGAAACAAGCTAAAATTTACACGCTCAGCCACACACTCATGTTTATATTCATACAAAACACGCATCTAGCCGTCAACGAATAATTCTCTCGGCGAGTCGCCGCCTTTAAAGTCCGAGGTTTCGCGCTTGTCGGGCCGCCGAAATCGCCTCGCCGGATTTTCGTGGCGGCCGGATGCGCGTGACGTCACCGGAAGTGCCCCACTTAGGCGGGACACTCCTTTTCACGGTCCCGTAAATAGGTCTGTGTCTCTCATTCTCTGTGAAGCAAGATTTTTTTATTTTCGGTAATCGCGCTGAACACGTTCTAATTGGCGATGCTAGGTGTCGCCGCTGTCGCGTTATCTCGACAACGGCGACCTGATGGCCTGCGACACGAAGAAGGTGTGAACTGTCGATGGTACATAACATTGCTTTCCGCGTGGTGTTGTAAAATTTGATGTTTTTTTGTTCTAGGTGTACCTATTTACCTAAAGATAAAGGAAACATGATATTTCGACTTTCTTTTTTGTGGAGATTCAGTAGGTAGCAGATTTTGTGGTAATTGAACTTGATTCCTTAACTATAGTAATTTTTGATGATTATTTTGATGATTCTGTACACAGAGAGAAATGTAAAATCAAATAAATGTATTATTTTGTACATATTTCTTTCAAGCAAAGAATATATGTTAGAAACAAATAAGTATTTTTAAATTTAAGGAAAAAAATGAGTTTGAAATATTTCTTAAGTAAAAAGAAATAGTTTTCACTGAAAAAAAAAAAACGATTCTTTTACACCAAATGGTTTTCAATAATTTCCGTAAAGTAGAAATTGTTTCACACAGAGAGAAGAATGCTCAGTTCAAGTCAAATTACTTTGAATCAAAACAACGGTTGATTTTCATATCCACTTCAGCCAACACCAAATTACAATATTTCGTACACTTTTTGTTGGGCGATTTAATGATTGATCGTTTGATTGATCTTCTGAAAAAAAACTGGATGAAATAAGTCGTGTTTTATTAGATGACAAGTTATACAATAAAGTTTAGCATTTCCTCTTTCAACGCATTTCTCGATATCCACACATTACAATGGGACACAATTCACAAAACCAATCAAATATATTAACACATAAACGAGAGAGACCCAACCCATATAACTCGACTCTTTGTCGCTGAAGACAAACCTATCACCCAGATAAATGCATCTCCCTCAGAGAAACAGTAGACGCCGCCTATGTGCCTCAATTATATCACAGTACAGAAGTTGCATTTAAATATCAAATCAAGGAGGTTCGAACAGGTGCTCGCGAAGAAGAAGGCTTCCTTCGTACATACATGATGGACTAGACTGATTGCCACCGCCACTAGATCTATATTGAAATCTAGAAGCATATGCATTTAGAACGAAACTTTAAGGGTGCAAGGCCTCTCCGAAGATTGGTTTTTAAATTCACTCCTCTCGACTAATAATAATAATAATACATAAACGATTATATCGCGCGGCGTTAGCGAGCGAGGAACGATTTTAGTGCCTTTTTGACGACCGTATACGCTTAACATTGTATGTTTCTTCGTAAACTTCAGTAAAAATATTCTCTGAAATGATGGATGCTTACTATTCTGCTCCTCTACTCCTCTACTCCTCTACTCCTCTACTCCTCTACTCCTCTACTCCTCTACTCCTCTACTCCTCTACTCCTCTACTCCTCTACTCCTCTACTCCTCTACTCCTCTACTCCTCTACTCCTCTACTCCTCTACTCCTCTACTCCTCTACTCCTCTACTCCTCTACTCCTCTACTCCTCTACTCCTCTACTCCTCTACTCCTCTACTCCTCTACTCCTCTACTCCTCTACTCCTCTACTCCTCTACTCCTCTACTCCTCTACTCCTCTACTCCTCTACTCCTCTACTCCTCTACTCCTCTACTCCTCTACTCCTCTACTCCTCTACTCCTCTACTCCTCTACTCCTCTACTCCTCTACTCCTCTACTCCTCTACTCCTCTACTCCTCTACTCCTCTACTCCTCTACTCCTCTACTCCTCTACTCCTCTACTCCTCTACTCCTCTACTCCTCTACTCCTCTACTCCTCTACTCCTCTACTCCTCTACTCCTCTACTCCTCTACTCCTCTACTCCTCTACTCCTCTACTCCTCTACTCCTCTACTCCTCTACTCCTCTACTCCTCTACTCCTCTACTCCTCTACTCCTCTACTCCTCTACTCCTCTACTCCTCTACTCCTCTACTCCTCTACTCCTCTACTCCTCTACTCCTCTACTCCTCTACTCCTCTACTCCTCTACTCCTCTACTCCTCTACTCCTCTGCTCCTCTCGACTCCTCTGCTCCTCTGCTCCTCTGCTCTTCCTGCTCCTCTGATGCAGAAACCGTGATTTTATACTACTTGCATGGTTATGCGCCCGTGTATACATGTCTTTAACCTCAACAGTCAGTCAGCATGGGTTGCTTCTTATATAGGTATCAATATTTTTAAACCAGACGAAATAAATTTAGTGATTTCAGTGTGTGTGTGTAAGTGTAAGTGTGTCGGTTTATTTATTTATTAAGACTTAAGTAGACTATTTTCATGATCAAGATATGGTGACATTACACCCATAACTGTTGCAATTTGGTACAATGCCAAAACTGCTATCCGGTGCCATTTATGGACCAAGGTTGAACCGCCAAATGATTGATATTTTTTGGTTGACATAGTATTACGTGACTTATACACGTACCTCTATGTTATATGTTATTATAACACACACAACTATGGCTGTTTCTAACCAATAAAGTAGAGATGGGCTTATTAGTTCTTTTTAATGAACTAGTTCTTCCGGATTAGTTCACAAAAAGGAACTAGTTCAAAGAGCTAGTTCTGAAGAACTACTTTGATCCTGAGACATACTACTTCGATAAACGTGTCTTTGGGTGTTCTAGCACGTTTATATCTCGTTCCAAACGAAACTAGGATCTAGTTTGGACAGAATCGATGTCTGCCTTCCCACTTTGTCTTTTTCTTGAAGAATCGTTATTTTGTTTTGAAAATAAATAATTATTTATAATTATATTGATCAAAGAATCGTTGTCTTATTTTATTTAGGTATATTTCTTAAATATTTATTTAATAAGGCATAAAAGACATATTGCTGCACGTATTTTAGCCTTATTCATACTGCAATTTTAGGTGGAATTGGGGTATTATTTATAAATTATAGTATAACATATACTGGCGAAACTACTATTAACAGTGTAATCCATTATCCAATAGGAAAAAAAAACTATACTCTAATTATATTTTTGACATCCGCCGTTAGGTAAAGAAACAACTGGCGGGCAGAGTACTATGTCGCTCGTTTGATGTCGCCACAACTCGTTCACTGAATGGGATATGTTTCACCAAAGCAGGACTTTCGAACTAGATTTCATGTCCCTACAAGTCGTTCACTGAATGAGATATGCATAGAGATATGTTTTAGCAAAGCAGGTCTTTTGCGAACTAGTTCTTTTTATTTTAAAGAACTAGTTCTTTTGTTCTAAGCCGGGAGCCATTCTCTCGGACTAGTTCGTTCACGAACTACCCACCTCTACAATAAAGTCTTTACATCGTGTAGAAAAACTCAACAACAACAAAAACACTTTTTAATTAATTAAAAGATTATCGGCCAGATATAAGAATAAGAAAACATTTGGCTGGTTCGGAGATACACATACATTCCTCCTCCTGAAAATTTAACCATAGTCATCATTCCTGTCATTACGGTGTCTCTATGAGAATCCAGAGAAGCCGATAGCACCCGAGATAGTGTAAATAAATGTTACCCGATATCAGATAGTAAGAGACGATGTATAGCCAGATATAAGCAGTATAGATATATAGGCAGCTAGCCTCGACGTATATTAATAATGATATCGTGGTTGGGACACCGACACGATCCGCACGGACAGCTGATGAATGCCATGTCAAGCGCCGCAGACAGGTACACATAACCTCTACATGACCACCCCAAGCACCCCACCAGTCCGGAGACATCACCCTCGCTCCAAGCTAATGATGTTCGAGGATGTATGTCGATGTTCGACTTTGACGATTTGTTTTATTAATTCTTGTACGAACCCATGTCGACATCCTGTGCCCCGAGCTCTATATTTGACATGACCAAATGCGTTTTCGTAGAGCATGCTGTCCGTGTCTAGAATCAATCGTTCATATACCAACTGCGACCTCGGAACTTGTTTCTTCAATTCTTCTCGACCGTTAAGAGTTTAAGTTAACAATATCGAATAGTATTTTATGGTTTATATGTTCATTCAGATAAATTTGTGAATATCTCTTGAGAAAAAGGTGAATAGACTGCCATTTGTGTTAAATATTGTCAAGAATTTTTCATTCTAAACAATTTCTTCCTTCTTATCAAAAATTTATTCAAAAATATACTACAGTGTCTTATGTAGTATGTTTCTCAAGCAAGAAGACGGTTGTTGGGTACGAGATGAAGACGCGTGACGTCACGGCGCTGGCCGACGAGGCCGCCCGCAATCCTGATTGTAATTCAGAGTGGGTCTGCGAGCGCGTGTCGGCCCGCCCCGGCTGGGTGCGGCCGCCTTAAGTACTGCTAATGCTTTACATCACTCGTTTAGCTAGCTTTACGGATTTATATCCACCTCCGCCCCCTAAACCGGCCGCCCCGGTTCATTTTAAAATATCGCCCAGGATGATGTTTCAGAACGCTTCAAAATACTCGACGACAACACCACGTTTCGTTGGAATTATTCGGTTTGTTGAGCGGAACTCTGTCAGTGTGTACAGAGCTTTATCAAGGTTCGTTCATACTCGACACAAGTAATAGTTATAATAGTTATATTATTTTTGAAGCTGTAAATTACCGATACTTCTCCTCCGCTAATTTTACCATTAAACGTGTAATGGTGATAATACACGGTCTAGAGGTCAAAGTGTGCGAGAAATAAGTGGGCCAAGCCATTGGTACGTGCCGGAATCCTCGGTAAACTTTCTTCTTCTCGAGCCGGCCGGCGCTCGCTTTTCGTTTACATTTGGCATGAGAGCGAGTAGGTGAATCGCTCGATTTGCTCTCCGCATCGCGTCGTGCGTGATTGCTTCGAAATGCTCGAAAATGGGTTCGACGAATTCGCGGAACAACGACTCTGTCGGCACTCAGTCACTCTTTATTATTATTATTGTTATTATTGGTTATCGGTGTTGCCAGTTGACGACACTCCACGTTGCCTCAGACGGTATTCTCAAATCGGTGACTGGATATCCGTGGACGGAATCTAGCAATCAACTACAGTGAAACCTCGATGTACGACTTTAATCAGATCCGTTTGGATCATTTTGTCCTTTCGTCTTTTACCGTCCGTTCGTCCCTTCGCCTTTTTTCGTTCTTTCGTCCTTTTTTGTCCGTTCGTCCTTTTTTGACCTTTCGTCCTTTTTCGTTATTTTGTCCTTTTTTGCCCTTTTTCGTCCTTTCATCCGTTTTTGCTCTTTCGTCTTCATTCATTTTTGCCTTTTCGTCCTTTTACGTCCTTTTTTTTGCCCTTTCGTCGTTTTTCCTTCTTTTTCGTCTCATGAACCTTTCATCCCTTTCGTCCCTTTTCGTCCTTTTTTGTCCTTTTTCGTCCTTTTGTTCTTTTTCGCCCTTTTGTCCTTTCATTCTTTCGTCCTTTTTCGTCCTATCGTCCTTTAGTGCTTTCCTCTTTTCGCCCTTTTTTGTCCTTTTTCGTCATTTCGTCCTTTTTCGTCGTTTCATCCTTTTTCATCATTTCATCCTTTTTCGATCTTTCGCCTTTTTTGTCCTTTCGTCGTTTCATCCTTTTTCGTCCTTTCGCCCTTTTTGCCCTTTTGTCCTTTTGCATCCTTTTTCGTCTTTTTTTGACCTTTCGTCCTTTTTCGTTATTTTGCCCTTTTTCGCCCTTTTTCGTCCTTTTTTGCCTTTTCGCCCTTTTTTGCCTTTTCACCCTTTTTGCCTTTCCGTCATTTTTCGTCCTTTTCCATCTTTTTTTGTCCTTTCGTCCTTCCATCCTTTCGTCTTTTTTCATCCTATCGTCCTTTAGTGCTTTCCTCTTTTCGTCCTTTTTTGTCCCTTTTCGTCATTTCGTTCTTTTTCGTCATTTCATCCTTTTTCGTCGTTTCATCCTTATTCGTCATTTCATCCTTTTTCGTCGTTTCATCCTTTTTCGTCGTTTCATCCTTTTTCGTCCTTTCGCCCTCTTTCGTCTTTTCGTACTTTTTTGTCCTATTTTTGACCTTTCGTTCTTTTTCGTTATTTTGTCCTTTTTCGCCCTTTTTCGTTTTTTGTCCTTTTTTGCCTTTTCGCCCCTTTTTGTCTTTTCATTCTTTTTGCCTTTCCGTCATTTTTCGCCCTTTTCCGTCTTTTTTGTCCTTTCGTCCTTTTTTGCCCCTTTTCGTCCTTTTTCGCCCTTTTGTTCTTTTTCGCCCTTTTGTCATTTTGCCCTTTTGTCCTTTCATTCTTACGTCCTTTTTCGTCCTATCGTCCTTTAGTGCTTTCCTCGTTTCGCCCTTTTTGTCCCTTTTCGTCATTTCGTCCTTTTTCGTCGTTTCATCCTTTTTCGTCATTTCATCCTTTTTCGACCTTTCGTCCTTTTTCGTCTTTTTTTGTCCTTTCGTCGTTTCATCTTTTTTCGTCCATTTGGCCTTTAGTGCTTTCCTCTTTTCGTCCTTTTTTGTCCCTTTTCGGCATTTCGTCCTTTTTCTTCGTTTAATCCTTTTTCGTCGTTTCATCCTTTTTCGTCGTTTCATCCTTATTCGTCATTTCATCCTTTTTCGTCGTTTTATCCTTTTTCGTCCTTTCGCCCTTTTTCGTCTTTTCGTACTTTTTTGTCCTATTTTTGACCTTTTGTTCTTTTTCGTTATTTTGTCCTTTTTCGCCCTTTTTCGTTTTTTTTTGTCCTTTTTTGCCTTTTCGCCCCTTTTTGTCTTTTCATTCTTTTTGCCTTTCCGTCATTTTTCGCTTTTTTCCGTCTTTTTTCGACCTTTCGTCCTTTTTTGTCCTTTCGTCTTTTTTCGTCCTTTTTCGTCCTTTCGCCCTTTTTCGACTTTTCGTCCTTTTTCGTCCTTTTTCGTCTTTTCGCACTTTTTCCTTCTTTCGCCCTGTTTGTCCTTTTGTTCGTCCCTTTTCGTATATTTTCATCCTTTCATTTTTGTCCTTGCGTCCGTTTTCATTCTTTTTTGTCCTTGCGTCCTCTTTCATCCTTTTTTGTCCTTGCGTCCTTTTTCATCCTTTTGTCATTTGGTCCTTATTCGAACTTTTGTCGCAAACAAAAGTCTTATACCAAGCAAAATGTGTGTCGTCCAGACAGTACATATTCTTTCTGTCTAAGTGCCCTTAGGGCAAGAGAGATAGATTGTTCCGTATGCGTATTAATCCGGATGGTTTCTGGAATAGGGACCCTACCTTTCCGTTTATTTGGCCCGCACGGAAATATATCGGCGACGCGACGGTTTGTACTGCACCGGCTTACTCGCGTCGTAAAGTTTATGTCTTGTAACCACAAAGTTTATAAAGCGTTTCGCGCGAAAAAGGCTTTAAACGCCCGTTTTACAACTAAGTAATGGGGTTAAGAGTCTACCCGGTAATAACGCTTTACGCACGTTCTCCAGCTTGCCATGGGAAACGGTACAGTCCACCGCACAGTTGTCGAATCTGAACTTCTTACTGAACAAAAGTTATTTATTTATTGGGTATTTTCGCTCGTATTGTTTTAATTTTTTAACAAACTTGTTTAAAAGGTAACAAGTAAATTGATAGTTAGTGGTAATATGTAAACCAAAACTACAGCAAACCGAGTCCTCTACCGTTATGTTACTTCATACAGATCGTACTGAGTTAATGGTTATTCCAGGATTATTTAAACCGGTCATTAGCATAAATAACACGTCTCACTACTGTCTCTTTTCGAAACGAATCGCGAGAAACATAAAGTAAACAACAATTAAGGCTCGCGTCTATTATTTATACCTTTGCAGCGTGATTTATAGTTAATTTTATTGACAGCCAATTGATTGCTGCATTCGCGTTATATACCTACCTACCCATGCCAATTGACGGCAAACTTATTTTCTTGGTATTACTGTGAAACTGCGACCATGAATAAGTAACAATCTCCATTAACAACTTATTAAAATAAATAAGTAATCTTTGTTGATTTCTTCAGTCAGTCTACATTTCCGGTCTGCTTAGAGACAAGGGAAGACAATTTATCATAGTCGAAGTGGTGGAGAGTGAAGAGCCATTGGAGGCAGAAAAATCGTTATGACAGAAACAAGTGCCGCGCCCAAAAACAAAACACTGTCATCCGGACAGGGCAATGACGAGCTGCATGATGGGTATTAATAATTCATGCGCGCTCAAACCGAGTGTTGGTGGGACACACTTTTTGGTCCTTATTCTTGTACTGTTATTGCACTGTTATATGTGACTGTTCTGTCTGCTGTTCGCTATGGTATTACCTATAAGGCTATAAGTATAGTCTATGCGAGAGGAATGGGTGGAGGGCATATAGATGTTAATTCAGATGACAAGATATAAGCGGCGCAATGATTATAAAACGTTCTATGAGGGCTACATACAAGATTGACGAAAGACAAAGTGGACCGTTTGATAGGCTGTGTTCTTAATCTTGCTGCGCTGGTCATATTGGGTTCGCCTCTTGTAGTTACTTGAGACAGCGGATGGGTGTGCATTCTTTATGTGAAACACACGAAGAAAAAAGGAAGATTATTATACGGACATGTTTGTAAAAACTATTTGAATAATTTATAACACTGGTATAGTTTAGACGTCTGTTAGTCTTTATTAATTACGAGTAACATTACATTAGGAAGAATAATTTTCGATTGAATAAACTGACATTTGTCACTGTTTATATACTTGCTTATAACACGTAGACACACCGCATATTTTTCAATTTTCCTTCGCATATCATCCGCATAATAATTTATAGCTGTCGCGGCAATTTATCGTCCATTTGCAGCGTCCGAGAAATTATTAATGACAGCGTGCAGGAGACATTTCGTATATGCGCATGCACGAGACTCCTCTACGTCTTCTATAATTCATCGAAGAAAGTTGTCATTACGGCATTAACATATGTTCGACTTGACTAATAACTTTATTATTAGTGGCAAAGCACGCGTCCTATTCCTTCTCCCATATAATATAACGGTAAGGAGATTTTTAAACACAGACCGCGAGCGCTCTCGATATGTATATAGACGAAAATCAGATCGATTTTAAAAGGCACTCCGCCACTCACAGAACTAGGTTATTTAGATCAATAAATAGATTATGGATTCAATAAATATTAATGGGTCTACTACTGATATGGACTCGAGTACAGAACCAGAAAAACTATCGAACGCTTTCGGTCATAAGGAGTTGTTATTTCTAATGAGATTTTTTGATGAATAACATTATCCTTACTTAACCTTAAGTATGCTACTACCCATTTTTCTTATTTATGGGTCATCTGACATTTGACAAGTTTTGTTTCGACATATTATTTGTAAATTTCGGAAACTTTAAAGTCAAATTCATAATTAGCAATGACAATGCTCCTTTCTCATATGGTAAAGGATATGTACACGCGTGCTACAACATAAAAAAATAATCAAGGAATTTAATTAGTGATTCAACAGGAGGTTACTAGAGGTCACCTGTACAACTACGTACAACAATGACAATAGAGTCTTCGTGTCGCATACCGTATACCGATCTACAAGTTATTATTTAATCGTAATACATTTGTAATACATCCTCTGAGACCGGGCGTTTACAAATGGCAAACCGCAGAACTATTCCTTATTCTATTTTCCGTTCTGCTAATAAGGTACTGAGTCTTTTTGTCATGTGAACCGATCTAACTTGCCAAAATGAAAGCTGACAATTGTTATTATAGGTGAATGAACTTGAAGGAACATGAAACATTTTAAGTCACAGTTTTAAGTCCAATCAAAATTTGTCTAATTGACAGTTTCAGAGTGTACCTAGTTATTTTATAGTATAAAAACCAAAAAGTGTCAAAAAAATTGCGTTGGTGGCATCATGATACGCCCGTTAAATTAGGATTAGTAATTAGTCTCGAAAAAATGAGTGGGTGTCATTCTTATGAAACGTTTTCGTCCCGTTCTGATTACAATGGCTGCCTTATTGTGCTGAATGTTTGTTTTCAGTTCAGATCCCACTTGACTTCAAATCCATTGAAGAACTTCTCTATAATCAAGAGACCACGCATTCACAACTAAGAATGTAAGGTATTATTTGGTGCTATTTTATTGATGATAGAGTTAATTTTTGTTCTAAGGGAGCGGTGGATTTAAATTCCTGGAACTGCCGCACCCTTGCAGGGTGGACAAAATTAATGGTTTCGAGTATTTCAAATACCACCCCCTGTGAATCGATCAAGACGATGATAAGCACAATCGTCGTATTATGTGGATTATGGGGAATATTATGTGCGGTTGATTATAAATTGTCTTCCCTTGTGGGTATATGTTAGTACACAAGTACACAAATACATATTGTTTATTATTTTTTTTATAACACTAGTCAACAAAATAATAAAAAAAATTGTACATTAGATGCCACTATTTTTTTCTTAGATACCATGGCCCGCTAAACTCAAAAATCGCATTAAAAATTTTTTGAATGGACATAACGTTTTCGAGTTATGAATTTTTCTTTTTTTGTTAATTTTTTTGGAGGTAGTTCGACTATTTGGAGCATATCTCGAGTTCGGAACATCAAATCTTGTCGTTCGGTACATCAAATTGAAGCCAATTGAATCACCAATAAATGTTATTAATATTGTTTTACAATCGCTTCAGTGGTTTCAGTGCAATTGGCCATAATTTGAATTTTTTTAGTAGAAATGAAAATAGAACATTCATTTAACCGCCAGGGAAAGGTAGAAATAGTAAAAATATGCTCAGTTTCTTATGTTTTACGTAGAGTTTGCCCTTTTACGAAGAGAACAAGGTATTTACGATGAAAATCTATGAAAAAATACCGAAGTTATGATCAATTATGACCAATGGGTACGAAAATACCAAAATTCGGCCTTTTCTCTATTTTGTATTTTTCGTCATTTATAGTAGTTTAAATGCATGGTAGAGGTCGGATCCATTCGGAAGACGAGTACGTCACGTGATTCGCACCAAGATGCGCATCTTTTAATCAACGTCTCGCACTCTGTTGCAAGAGGCATCTTCAGGACGGAGAGAATGAACGTGTGTGGAAGGGTGAGGGTATTTATCGTCGCTCAAAACACGTAGTGGCATATCTCGCCAAAAAATGATATTCAGATATGTCAGTTCGTGTTTCGATCAACGTTATATGTACCTGGCGCAGGTGCCTGCGCAGGTAGTCAAACAACTATTGGTTGGGAAGGCGGTTTGGGATAGCTGTGATTGGCTGTGGTGGTCGTAAAAGTGGTTTCCAGCTATGATGCAAATGCCAACCGTCATCTCGATTGAGATTGGAGGGATCTTTAAAGATTTCGATCGCTTCGCGGATTCTACGAGGATAATAACGTGATTCCCGGGAGATGATTTTTGTTTGATCGAGAAGAATTGTTGTGTCTGTGCTCAGCAAGCGCTGAACTGGTGATCTGGCGCAGCCTTGTACAACGTTCATGTTCTGAAACCCCAACGCTGACAGAGCGCTTTATCTCATCAATGTAGATCAATGTAGACACTGCCACAAGCACATGGGATACGGTATACACCTGGAGCTAGCAGTTGAGAAGATTTCATCCTGAGAATCTTGGTGACGTCAGTGACGAGCATGGTGAGAGGTTTCACTAGGAAATGAAGACTATTGAGCGGCGCTACCAGGTATTTTGGATTGAAAAAATGATGGGCAACTATATCTGGTTCCTCATAAGAAAAACAGATTTCGACAAGAATATAAGGCGAAGCAGCAATCAAACTCTCTTCTAATCTCCTTTATATTGAAAACATCACATTAAAACTAAGCACAATGAATTAAACTTGTAAACAGAGAAAAAGTAGAATTTTGGTAGTTTGGTACCTATCAATCTTAAATGACCATGCTATTTTTGCATAGATTTTAATCGTAAATACCTTGTTCTCTTCGTAAAAGTTCAAACTCTACGCAAAAAATATTAAACTAACTATATTTCCACGATTTCTACTTTTCACAGGTGATAGAGTAAATGTTCCATTTTCATTTTGGCCAAATTTTTATAATATCGTGGCCTATTGCGCTAAAACTACTGAAGCGATTGAAAAACTATATGAGTGACAATTGTTGGTGATACAATTAGCTTCAATTTTATGTGCCGGGCGACCAGATTGGACGTTCCTAACTCGAGATATGCTCCAAATAGTCGAACTACCTCCGCAAAAAAAACAAAAAAAAAAGAAAAAAAATTGTAACTCGAAAACGTATCCATTAAAAATTTTTTTATGCGATTTTTGAGTTTAGAGGGCCTTAGTATATATAAAAAAATAGTCGCATCCAATGTACATTTTGACTGTTGACTAGTGTAATTTGTATATTTGATTACATAAGGGAACAAATTTCCAACTTTCTGATACAACCAAAACAAAATTATTTGTTCCACATTATATTTGCCTCACATAACTAGAAGCTGAAAGTGAATCGATAAAAAGCCACCAATCAGAAGGATCGTGGGGAATATCAAACTCGTTCATAAGACCCTCAACATCGCGACATACACGTAAAGATCCTTCCATTTTAAAATATGCTTTAAAAGGTTCGCTATACGCTTTATAAATGTAGACACTGTCACACCTCGTGCGAAAAGATTCCATTTTTTTACTGGTACGTTTACTGGTAAACCTACGTCTTTAACCAAATCATTCAGTTCGTACTACATAGTTTATAAGGGGGGTTGTTCCTAAAACTACACTTCATGATTTGCCTGATTTGACAGAGTGATTTCAAATACTCTGTCAAATCAGGCAAATTTCTTCAAACAGGCGAAAAGATGATGAAGTGGATGGCGCACTTGGGAGACGATGGTTCTCTCCATAGGGGATAGGTCGCGATGCTGATGGCAAAAGGTAATATATTAAAATATCGCAAAAGATAACACCCAATTAATTTTCTTTTCACTGCTAACTTCAATGTAATGGAATTATGACATGTATACATATACACAATTAGGATTTATTACACCGAAATAAGGGGCATTAGACACATACATCATTTCTATACTGGCGTAACAAATTTTACAACACCAACCGAATCTAGCGTCATATTATTCCATTAAATTTCCCATAAAGCGAGTCCATAAAGCGCGCAATTACACGTGCATTATTGCGTGGGTGCGCTATCCATTCCCGAAAATAATTTTTCATTCCGTTCGCATTGATCAAAAAATAAATGTGACTCGGTGGCATTGTATCGGGCACCATTTGGTGTGATTTACTGACGCCCGAGAAAACTCGTATGCACAGAGATCACCTTAATGCGACGAGCGCCAGTCCCTCATCCAAATCGTAAACGAAACGGTGATAAGCGAACGCTCGCATTGCAACATAAACATTCATTTAGGCAACAACACCGGGCCGAAGGACCAATATTTTTCGGGGATGACCCGGCGGCGCGCCGGTCGGCACACCTCGGAATGTCAAGTTACCTGCGGTCACAATAGTGCCCCTCTTTAAAAATCCATTCGTCATCCGCGTTTTCGTAATATTTTCTCATTAACAAGATTCACCTGTTATTTATCGCTGCCAGTGTTTTGTTTCGTTTTTCAACTCTTCACGCGGCAACTGTTGTGACTCGTGCGCTCCTGATTGGCGCACCCTCCTTCACACACACACACTCACGTCACATTTAATTTGAATATATTATGACATTGAATGTAAATAAATCCGTTTTTATTGGTCCCGGGTCTCGAGGGGAGCGTTTTATTTAACTGTTGTCGGCACATTGTGGTGCGATTATGATTTATATAGGACCAGTTATCGGGGTTATTGTCGCCCTGACCGTGCCTCAACTGTACAGCTGTTGTTGCCGCTCATTCATGTTTTCTTTGCTGCTCAATCGTTTTGGAGAAACATGCCTCTTAACGAAATTACAAGCGGACTCTTGTTAGCGCTGGCAGATTTATGGACCCGAGACCGCTACAGACCTTCTTCAGTGTTAAATGGTCTCGTTCATTATATAATCTGACATGAATTCAGCTCCGGATTGTCCAGAAGTAATCTATTGATGTTATGTGAGCAAAAGTAATGTCATTGTAAAGCTAACTGCAGACAAACAATTTTCAAAACCGATTTGATTGTCCTAAAATTAAGTATTTCTCACGAATCTACCGATCAGTCAACATCTTCCATACATGAGAAAAGAATCCTCACGACATAAAATTATCCCATTCATATACCACCCACAATATAAATTTATTAGTTTCAATAAAACCGCACGTGAAGAAGAATGCGTCCGACATTTAAGGGGGTACGGATCGTCGCAAGCTGTGGTGCCGGTCTCGGCCACCCGCGGAGCTGCAATCGCTCTGTCAATCACCGATCACGCCCCTCAATAATTAATCATGCTCTTTCACTGGGCCGTTGATGCCATACGACGAACCCATACCCATATATACCCGTACAAGAGAAAGAGACGGCCGCTCAATGGCTCGTTTATCCGACTTTTCCTTACGTTTTGTGTGTTCTACACAAAAAAGTTTATAGATAGAATACCGTGGCGGGCGTACCGGCGACGCTATCGCCCTCTGCATCGACCAAATTGAGGGTTTCACTTTCACGCAAATTGACGTTTAGAGGTTATGCGGGAACCGACTCGTTTTTTGTTCGTTAACGTTTAAATTAGGGATACTCGACCTTATAATTAGTGAATAATACTTCAGTATAATGTAATTAATTGATTCTTCTTTGAAAATTATAAATCTCTACCAAAATACCAAATATTGTTATGACAGATTTCTGTACGGTACACTCGGTCGGTAATTGCCGTGTCATTGGCAACTGTCAAATTGACGTTTAGAGTTTGTGCGGGAGAAATATATTTTTAACAATTCTATTAGGTGTTTTCAACCTAATAATACACTAATGTAATGTAATCAATTATTTCTTCTTAGGAAATTGGGCAATCTATATCTAACTACGTACTATATTTCGGAGATTTCTAATGGCGATGAAAGTTTTGTCATTACAGATTTCTGTAATTGCTTTGCGCCGTTCTCAGTCGGTAATTGCTTTACAATTTGCGAGTTGCTCAACGTACCTTTTTTATTATAGTGATTCTTAATGTGTCACCATGTGTCACCTGTTGGCATACCGCTAATAAAATCACGTACTATGACTAATTACTTCTTTTTTTATACGTTAGTGCTAATTCACTTTTACTTTCGATAGTTACTGTCGGTTACGTTTTACGTCTCTCGAAAGAATGTTAAAATACATAGTTTTTAGTCCCCTTTTTCCATATTTCAAGGTCGAGTGGTGGGGGTAGTACAAAAGATATTTTCTGACAAGTTTATTTGTGCCTTGTCAACTTTAAAAAAAGACTCTTAAGATAGTTTAAACCATCAGATTATTATTTCACCTGTGAGCATCCTGCAAGTAATAACATTCATTCTAAAAATATATATCCCAACTATGAGTGTAAGATCGTGGTGTGGCCTGATATTAGCCGTAGACGATTGATGAATGCCGTGCAGCGGGGCGTCTAGTTAATACCGCGCTCGCCGCACGGCGCCACCATAGTTAGGTAGCCTAGCGGCAGGAGATCACACTAACGCGCCGCGAGGCGTCCCGTCTAAAAACCGGGCTTTATTGGGACCCCGTACCACCGTTTTATTGGCGTGGATACCCAATACACCGAACGTCTACCATATTCTCCATAAACTATACGACTATCATAATGATATTCGGAAGTAAATACCGAAATACTATAATGGTTACCGGTTTTATTTATATAATATTCAATTTTGGTCTTGAGATCGACGAATAAATACTAACGTACACTCAGGTAGAAACGGTTTTTAGATTTTCATGAAAGAAGACGTAGCAGAATTTGCAGATTAGTTTTACCGACATCTTTGAAGTCAAAAACTTTAATCCACAATGTTAATTTCTAAACGAAATGTGTTAATCTTTTCATATCTTAACCTCATTTTTTTGACATTTCTACGACTGGTCAGTCGGTAATCTAGTCTGCTGTAATTTCCGTGCTTACAAGCTATTTCTAATGTAACTAAGCAGATAAGTGTTACATTTCTCTTGTAAGTTATTGACCGTTAATTCTCTGTTTGCAGGCAAGAAGTGGCGCTCACTGACACCTCAAGATAGGAGGCCTTACGTGGAGGAGGCAGAACGGCTGCGGGTGATCCACATGACCGAGCACCCTAACTACAAGTACCGACCTAGACGCAGGAAGCACAACAAACAAAGAACGGCTTCCGGTGTGGCGGGTCCGCGGGTAGGAACGAGTCTTCCCAGTCCTACGGTGCCGAATATGTCACCGCGATATTCCGGGTACATCCCGAACTCGAGTTTATCGCCAACGCTGCAACAGAACACCTACAACGGTATGGATTTCCAAAACGCTTCGAACGAGTACGCTCAGAGTCCTGAGAAACGGTACACGCCACCTACCAGCTACCAGAATAAGTATCCGTACAATTACAATGTGGGTTACCAGCAGAATTTCGGCCAGAAGAGTCCGTACTCTTTACAGACGCCTGACCAATCGCCAGCGCATAGTCCTGAACCAAAAACCGCGCTGAAGCAACCCAAGAGTCCGAATGATAAAGAGAATTCGAATGAGGGTGATCCTGTATTGCCTACTCCCGATTTATCTCCATTGGAGCAAGAGTACGAGAAAGATAGGGCTTCGAACATCCAACATACGAGCAATGTTAACAATATGAGTCCCACACAACAGAATTATTCGAACAGGGTGCAGAATTATCGTCCTCCCAACTCAATGAGTTACACCAACACCCAAGCCATTACATCAGTACCGATGGCGAATGGGATGTACGTCATGTGTGCCAGTAAGAGTCCCGTGGAGCAAGGGCATATAGTAACAGGAACTTTTTATCCACCGGTCGCAACATCGCAAGATCAACAACTCTTAGGAACGTCGAATAATCTAAACACCGTAGTTTCAAACGCGAATACTGTCCACTATTACACGAACAACGCGATGTACTACCCTAAAGACTATTACAAAGAAGAAATGATGATGAACCAGCACATGAAGAACGATTATATAGCCTATAACATCAAGAACGATATGATGATGGAAAAACAGGATTACGGCGTCGCGGATCAAAGTTATCCGGGCTATAGTAATAGCCCGAATATGGTGCAATCTTTCATGACGCAACAGGGTGACGAGCGCAGTGACGTGGATAGTGAGGTTGACACACGCGAGTTTGACAAGTACCTGAAGTACAACAACGCCGAACCTAACCTGATCGACTCGAACCATAACTATCATAGGAACGACGCTTTAAATTCGAATGTGACGTACAATTTTCAAGCTCAGCACACATCTGTGATCTTACCGAATACGAACGTGAAACCCGAACCGATGCTCGGGCAGTATCCCGATGTGTACCACGAGATCGCGCAGAACGGCGGCGTACAGAAGACCGACGACGACTTTAGTGAGATTCTGGCTGATGTTAGGAAGACTTGCTATAGTAATTGATGATCGACGGATTCGTTTATTTATTCGGTGGAATATGTTGTGCAATATGTTGTAATTAGTGCCTTTTGTGTCAACTGGATTTTTATTGTAATTTTGCAAAAGAATTATGATTGAAACTCGAAATGCTACAGAACTGCTTTTTCGTTGAACTAGTTGCATCGTTTCGTATGGTTTCGTACCTTAACCTCACTTTTTTGACGTTTATCGGATCGGTCGGTAATACGGCTCGCTGTCATTACCAGCAACGCCGCAAAGCAGCTGTGATTTTTGCATAGTTTCGAGTCTGTTGCCTTAATTATCTATGGAATGAATTCTTACTTCCATAATATATATATAATCAATGAGGCAGTGAGAAAAAACTTGTACATATTTATTTCTCTATTCGTTTAATCAAGATTTCCGGATTACGTTTTAATTAAAATGGGTGGTTCCTCTATCTTATCACCGAAAAATACTTATTCCTGTTTTTGAGATCTCATCACGATTCAAGATCAATACATCCTAGGTAATCCAATCGCAAAAGACGATATTAGTTGGCCAGTAGTGTAATAATATTTTTTAAATAAAACAATCAAAACGTTTGAGACTGTACCATGATTGGACCAAACTTTTTATTAAATATTTGGTCAATTTATTTCAAACTATAAGAAATAGTGTTGGTACTAGTTTTTTAAACGTCCTGTACATAATGGTAATTTAATAATTGTCACAAGAACAAAATATACTGTTTTCTATAAATGAAATACTCCAGAAAGATCTATGCGTTGTAAATTATTATTCAATTGTTACTTGTACATAATAACCAAGTATATTTTGTTACGTTTATATTATAATATAGAGTTGTACAGTCCTTGTATATTTAATTATTTTTAGTGTATTTCAGCGCTGGCGAGCGTTCTTCCTAAATGATTCGCGAGACATACTTTTTATATACAAATAAATAAATACAGTGCCTTGTTCCACATAATCAGACTGATAGCTGATAATTATACAAAAGCAGATGCTATATTTTACGATAATCTTGAATACAATAAAATATCAAGACTGCCCTTATAAATAAATTTAAAAAAGAGAATATTTTTATGGCTCCTTACACACAGAAACTATTTTCAGATTTGTATTCTAATAGCAAATAAGGCGTTATGTATTTTGTCATATCTCGAGAGTGCTGTAGATAATTGTTTCTAATTTAATTTGTAAATTTGTCGAAACGGCGCGTAATGTTATAAACTAGCAGTTTGTTTGTTTTTTTATTATTATTATTACGATTATAATTATTATCATTATTATATAGTTGGTAGAGACGTTCTTAAGATATATGTGAATTGTTATATAAAGAACCAAAGTTTGTACATCTTGTATTATATTATATGTTTACACACACATCAGAGCATGGTTAAGTAAGATTGTTTATTATTATTTTTCTTAGTTGAATATATATATATTGTAAGTAATATGGGATAAATACAATTTTCAAATTTATGTTTCGTTTTATTTATTTTACGTCGTTGTATGGAAAGCTTTCGAAAAATAAGTGAATTTAAAGTCTCTAGTAGTTGTGAAAGAAACATTAAATTGTAAGGTAAGTAAAGATTTTATTTATTAGTAACTTTTCCAGTCGCGACATATCATTAGTATCACTTGATGATTTTTCTCAACAAAGAGGAACTTTGTGTCTACAGAATGTCACCTGAAAAGGTTTGGTGCCAATTTTATATCATAAGCGATGTGCGAAATCTCTTCGTACTGTTGTCAGTCACTTACTACCATTTTGTGTCACTTGCTAACTTTTCTCGACAGATCGGAACTTCGTTCCTACAGAAAGTCTACTAAAATTATTTAAGGGCGCTCTGAAACATTGCAATGTGACATTTTGTGAATCTTGGTAACAATTTGGAATCATAGGCGATGTGAGAAATCATGTCCTGTTCTCTGTCACTTACTACCATTTTGTGTCACTTGCTAACTTTTCTTGACAGATCGGAACTTTGTTCCTACAGAAAGTCTACTAAAATTATTTAAGAGCGCTCTGAAACATTGCAATGTGACATTTTGTGAATCTTGGTAACAATTTGGAATCATAAGCGATGTGAGAAATCATGTCCTGTTCTCTGTCACTTACTACCATTTTGTGTCACTTGCTAACTTTTCTTGACAGATCGGAACTTTGTTCCTACAGAAAGTCTACTAAAATTATTTAAGAGCGCTCTGAAACATTGCAATGTGACATTTTGTGAATCTTGGTAACAATTTGGAATCATAGGCGATGTGAGAAACCATGTCCTGTTCTCTGTCACTTACTACCATTTTGTGTCACTTGCTAACTTTTCTTGACAGATCGGAACTTTGTTCCTACAGAAAGTCTACTAAAATTATTTAAGGGCGCTTTGAAACATTGCAATGTGACATTTTGTGAATCTTAGTAACAATTTGGAATCATAAGCGATGTGAGAAACCATGTCCTGTTCTCTGTCACTTACTACCATTTTGTGTCACTTGCTAACTTTTCTTGACAGATCGGAACTTTGTACCTACAGAAAGTCTACTAAAATTATTTAAGAGCGCTCTGAAACATTGCAATGTGACATTTTGTGAACCTTGGTAACAATTTGGAATCATAAGCGATGTGAGAAACCATGTCCTGTTCTCTGTCACTTACTACCATTTTGTGTCACTTGCTAACTTTTCTTGACAGATCGGAACTTTGTTCCTACAGAAAGTCTACTAAAATTATTTAAGAGCGCTCTGAAACATTGCAATGTGACATTTTGTGAATCTTGGTAACAATTTGGAATCATAGGCGAAGTGAGAAACCATGTCCTGTTCTCTGTCACTTACTACCATTTTGTGTCACTTGCTAACTTTTCTTGACAGATCGGAACTTTGTTCCTACAGAAAGTCTACTAAAATTATTTAAGAGCGCTTTGAAACATTGCAATGTGACATTTTGTGAATCTTAGTAACAATTTGGAATCATAAGCGATGTGAGAAATCATGTCCTGTTCTCTGTCACTTACTACCATTTTGTGTCACTTGCTAACTTTTCTTGACAGATCGGAACTTTGTTCCTACAGAAAGTCTACTAAAATTATTTAAGAGCGCTCTGAAACATTGCAATGTGACATTTTGTGAATCTTGGTAACAATTTGGAATCATAAGCGATGTGAGAAATCATGTCCTGTTCTCTGTCACTTACTACCATTTTGTGTCACTTGCTAACTTTTCTTGACAGATCGGAACTTTGTTCCTACAGAAAGTCTACTAAAATTATTTAAGAGCGCTCTGAAACATTGCAATGTGACATTTTGTGAATCTTGGTAACAATTTGGAATCATAGGCGATGTGAGAAACCATGTCCTGTTCTCTGTCACTTACTACCATTTTGTGTCACTTGCTAACTTTTCTTGACAGATCGGAACTTTGTTCCTACAGAAAGTCTACTAAAATTATTTAAGGGCGCTTTGAAACATTGCAATGTGACATTTTGTGAATCTTAGTAACAATTTGGAATCATAAGCGATGTGAGAAACCATGTCCTGTTCTCTGTCACTTACTACCATTTTGTGTCACTTGCTAACTTTTCTTGACAGATCGGAACTTTGTACCTACAGAAAGTCTACTAAAATTATTTAAGAGCGCTCTGAAACATTGCAATGTGACATTTTGTGAACCTTGGTAACAATTTGGAATCATAAGCGATGTGAGAAACCATGTCCTGTTCTCTGTCACTTACTACCATTTTGTGTCACTTGCTAACTTTTCTTGACAGATCGGAACTTTGTTCCTACAGAAAGTCTACTAAAATTATTTAAGAGCGCTCTGAAACATTGCAATGTGACATTTTGTGAATCTTGGTAACAATTTGGAATCATAGGCGAAGTGAGAAACCATGTCCTGTTCTCTGTCACTTACTACCATTTTGTGTCACTTGCTAACTTTTCTTGACAGATCGGAACTTTGTTCCTACAGAAAGTCTACTAAAATTATTTAAGAGCGCTTTGAAACATTGCAATGTGACATTTTGTGAATCTTAGTAACAATTTGGAATCATAAGCGATGTGAGAAATCATGTCCTGTTCTCTGTCACTTACTACCATTTTGTGTCACTTGCTAACTTTTCTTGACAGATCGGAACTTTGTTCCTACAGAAAGTCTACTAAAATTATTTAAGAGCGCTTTGAAACATTGCAATGTGACATTTTGTGAATCTTAGTAACAATTTGGAATCATAAGCGATGTGAGAAATCATGTCCTGTTCTCTGTCACTTACTACCATTTTGTGTCACTTGCTAACTTTTCTTGACAGATCGGAACTTTGTTCCTACAGAAAGTCTACTAAAATTATTTAAGAGCGCTCTGAAACATTGCAATGTGACATTTTGTGAATCTTGGTAACAATTTGGAATCATAGGCGATGTGAGAAACCATGTCCTGTTCTCTGTCACTTACTACCATTTTGTGTCACTTGCTAACTTTTCTTGACAGATCGGAACTTTGTTCCTACAGAAAGTCTACTAAAATTATTTAAGGGCGCTTTGAAACATTGCAATGTGACATTTTGTGAATCTTAGTAACAATTTGGAATCATAAGCGATGTGAGAAACCATGTCCTGTTCTCTGTCACTTACTACCATTTTGTGTCACTTGCTAACTTTTCTTGACAGATCGGAACTTTGTTCCTACAGAAAGTCTACTAAAATTATTTAAGGGCGCTTTGAAACATTGCAATGTGACATTTTGTGAATCTTAGTAACAATTTGGAATCATAAGCGATGTGAGAAACCATGTCCTGTTCTCTGTCACTTACTACCATTTTGTGTCAGTTGCTAACTTTTCTTGACAGATCGGAACTTTGTTCCTACAGAAAGTCTACTAAAATTATTTAAGGGCGCTCTGAAACATTGCAATGTGACATTTTGTGAATCTTGGTAACAATTTGGAATCATAAGCGATGTGAGAAACCATGTCCTGTTCTCTGTCACTTACTACCATTTTGTGTCACTTGCTAACTTTTCTTGACAGATCGGAACTTTGTTCCTACAGAAAGTCTACTAAAATTATTTAAGGGCGCTCTGAAACATTGCAATGTGACATTTTGTGAACCTTGGTAACAATTTGGAATCATAAGCGACGTGAGAAACCATGTCCTGTTCTCTGTCACTTACTACCATTTTGTGTCACTTGCTAACTTTTCTTGACAGATCGGAACTTTGTTCCTACAGAAAGTCTACTAAAATTATTTAAGGGCGCTCTGAAACATGGCAATGTGACATTTTGTGAATCTTGGTAACAATTTGGAATCATAAGCGAGGTGAGAAACCATGTCCTGTTCTCAGTCACTTACTACCATTTTGTGTCACTTGCTAACTTTTCTTGACAGATCGGAACTTTGTTCCTACAGAAAGTCTACTAAAATTATTTAAGGGCGCTCTGAAACATTGCAATGTGACATTTTGTGAACCTTGGTAACAATTTGGAATCATAAGCGACGTGAGAAACCATGTCCTGTTCTCTGTCACTTACTACCATTTTGTGTCACTTGCTAACTTTTCTTGACAGATCGGAACTTTGTTCCTACAGAAAGTCTACTAAAATTATTTAAGGGCGCTCTGAAACATTGCAATGTGACATTTTGTGAATCTTGGTAACAATTTGGAATCATAAGCGATGTGAGAAACCATGTCCTGTTCTCTGTCACTTACTACCATTTTGTGTCACTTGCTAACTTTTCTTGACAGATCGGAACTTTGTTCCTACAGAAAGTCTACTAAAATTATTTAAGGGCGCTCTGAAACATTGCAATGTGACATTTTGTGAACCTTGGTAACAATTTGGAATCATAAGCGACGTGAGAAACCATGTCCTGTTCTCTGTCACTTACTACCATTTTGTGTCACTTGCTAACTTTTCTTGACAGATCGGAACTTTGTTCCTACAGAAAGTCTACTAAAATTATTTAAGGGCGCTCTGAAACATTGCAATGTGACATTTTGTGAACCTTGGTAACAATTTGGAATCATAAGCGACGTGAGAAACCATGTCCTGTTCTCTGTCACTTACTACCATTTTGTGTCACTTGCTAACTTTTCTTGACAGATCGGAACTTTGATCCTACAGAAAGTCTACTAAAATTATTTAAGGGCGCTCTGAAACATTGCAATGTGACATTTTGTGAATCTTGGTAACAATTTGGAATCATAAGCGAGGTGAGAAACCATGTCCTGTTCTCAGTCACTTACTACCATTTTGTGTCACTTGCTAACTTTTCTTGACAGATCGGAACTTTGTTCCTACAGAAAGTCTACTAAAATTATTTAAGGGCGCTCTGAAACATTGCAATGTGACATTTTGTGAACCTTGGTAACAATTTGGAATCATAAGCGACGTGAGAAACCATGTCCTGTTCTCTGTCACTTACTACCATTTTGTGTCACTTGCTAACTTTTCTTGACAGATCGGAACTTTGTTCCTACAGAAAGTCTACTAAAATTATTTAAGGGCGCTCTGAAACATGGCAATGTGACATTTTGTGAATCTTGGTAACAATTTGGAATCATAAGCGAGGTGAGAAACCATGTCCTGTTCTCAGTCACTTACTACCATTTTGTGTCACTTGCTAACTTTTCTTGACAGATCGGAACTTTGTTCCTACAGAAAGTCTACTAAAATTATTTAAGGGCGCTCTGAAACATTGCAATGTGACATTTTGTGAACCTTGGTAACAATTTGGAATCATAAGCGACGTGAGAAACCATGTCCTGTTCTCTGTCACTTACTACCATTTTGTGTCACTTGCTAACTTTTCTTGACAGATCGGAACTTTGTTCCTACAGAAAGTCTACTAAAATTATTTAAGGGCGCTCTGAAACATTGCAATGTGACATTTTGTGAACCTTGGTAACAATTTGGAATCATAAGCGACGTGAGAAACCATGTCCTGTTCTCTGTCACTTACTACCATTTTGTGTCACTTGCTAACTTTTCTTGACAGATCGGAACTTTGTTCCTACAGAAAGTCTACTAAAATTATTTAAGGGCGCTCTGAAACATTGCAATGTGACATTTTGTGAACCTTGGTAACAATTTGGAATCATAAGCGATGTGAGAAACCATGTCCTGTTCTCTGTCACTTACTACCATTTTGTGTCACTTGCTAACTTTTCTTGACAGATCGGAACTTTGTTCCTACAGAAAGTCTACTAAAATTATTTAAGGGCGCTCTGAAACATTGCAATGTGACATTTTGTGAACCTTGGTAACAATTTGGAATCATAAGCGATGTGAGAAACCATGTCCTGTTCTCTGTCACTTACTACCATTTTGTGTCACTTGCTAACTTTTCTTGACAGATCGGAACTTTGTTCCTACAGAAAGTCTACTAAAATTATTTAAGGGCGCTCTGAAACATTGCAATGTGACATTTTGTGAACCTTGGTAACAATTTGGAATCATAAGCGACGTGAGAAACCATGTCCTGTTCTCTGTCACTTACTACCATTTTGTGTCACTTGCTAACTTTTCTTGACAGATCGGAACTTTGTTCCTACAGAAAGTCTACTAAAATTATTTAAGGGCGCTCTGAAACATTGCAATGTGACATTTTGTGAACCTTGGTAACAATTTGGAATCATAAGCGATGTGAGAAACCATGTCCTGTTCTCTGTCACTTACTACCATTTTGTGTCACTTGCTAACTTTTCTTGACAGATCGGAACTTTGTTCCTACAGAAAGTCTACTAAAATTATTTAAGGGCGCTCTGAAACATTGCAATGTGACATTTTGTGAATCTTGGTAACAATTTGGAATCATAAGCGATGTGAGAAATCATGTCCTGTTCTCTGTCACTTACTACCATTTTGTGTCACTTGCTAACTTTTCTTGACAGATCGGAACTTTGTTCCTACAGAAAGTCTACTAAAATTATTTAAGGGCGCTCTGAAACATTGCAATGTAACATTTTGTGAACCTTGGTAACAATTTGGAATCATAAGCGATGTGAGAAACCATGTCCTGTTCTCTGTCACTTACTACCATTTTGTGTCACTTGCTAACTTTTCTTGACAGATCGGAACTTTGTTCCTACAGAAAGTCTACTAAAATTATTTAAGGGCGCTCTGAAACATTGCAATGTGACATTTTGTGAACCTTGGTAACAATTTGGAATCATAAGCGATGTGAGAAACCATGTCCTGTTCTCTGTCACTTACTACCATTTTGTGTCACTTGCTAACTTTTCTTGACAGATCGGAACTTTGTTCCTACAGAAAGTCTACTAAAATTATTTAAGGGCGCTCTGAAACATTGCAATGTGACATTTTGTGAATCTTGGTAACAATTTGGAATCATAAGCGATGTGAGAAATCATGTCCTGTTCTCTGTCACTTACTACCATTTTGTGTCACTTGCTAACTTTTCTTGACAGATCGGAACTTTGTTCCTACAGAAAGTCTACTAAAATTATTTAAGGGCGCTCTGAAACATTGCAATGTAACATTTTGTGAACCTTGGTAACAATTTGGAATCATAAGCGATGTGAGAAACCATGTCCTGTTCTCTGTCACTTACTACCATTTTGTGTCACTTGCTAACTTTTCTTGACAGATCGGAACTTTGTTCCTACAGAAAGTCTACTAAAATTATTTAAGGGCGCTCTGAAACATTGCAATGTGACATTTTGTGAATCTTGGTAACAATTTGGAATCATAAGCGATGTGAGAAATCATGTCCTGTTCTCTGTCACTTACTACCATTTTGTGTCACTTGCTATTTTTTTCCAACAAAGAGAAACTTTGTGTCTAGGTACACAAAATCAACCGAAATTTTTATTACAAATTTCAAAGCGACGTTAGCTTTGAAATTTGGCAAGGTGACATGTTCAGAAGCTTTTCCATAAACTCTATTTATTGTTTACCAATGTAGATCATAGTAGATGGTAGATTTACTAAGTAGTGCATGACAACCCCCCAGTGTATTTCGTAACGGCAATGAGCATAACAGGTTATTCAACGATCAAACGGTCCATGTTGCTGTTGGTGGACCAAGGCAAACCGACCGTCCGACGCGTCCAGAAGCGAACAAAAAATACGGGAGATGTCGACGTACGCCTGAATATCGAAATGGAAATGTAGTGACATATTGACGTGTACTGATTAATATTAATATACTTTACACAGGTCTGGTATAGCGCTCGACCACGGACGTCGACGGTTTGCTTTGCCTCGGTGTTGCTTGAACAGACCTCGCACTGTGGATTGTTGGCATGTTCTTCTATTGGAAAAACACTGAAAAAATGTTGTACGATGGACTTCGTCACTAAACACTTCTATGAGTGTAGAATGATATTGATTTTTATAAGTCGTGTTGTTATTATGAAGAGCTATTTGCTTTTGATCATTTTTACTTTCCGACTAGTACAGTACACCGAGGGAAAAATTTATTTGATATAACACGAATATCTTTGAGTGAAGAATATCACTTGCTTCTATATCCGCAGAAAGATCATTTGGTTGGTTCAAGTAAAATATAAAATTCTCAGAGTAAGAATATGATTTTCTTGATGTTCCAAGTTTTACGTTTTCTTGTTTTAATTATGAAGGAACTGCTTGAAAGGAATTACGTCTGTTTTAAGCGATACGTACGTATTACTTTTGGGTCAAGAAACTGTTTGTTCATTGAAGAATGTATATTTTTCACCCAACCAAATATTGTTGTTGTAAAACGAACGTCTTACTCTTTTTATATGTAGAAGAATAACATTTTCTTCGTCAGAGCATAATATACTCAACATAAACATACTAAACTCTTAAACCGGAAGAATAACTAGCCGTTGAAATAACTACATTATATTGTAATTCTTATTACAATAAAATACTATTTAGATAGCAAAAATATCCTCTTCATGCTACACTATATACGCAAGAACATTTTTTTCTTGATATCCAAGAATGGAGTTCTCTCTGTGTAGGCCATTTCCACTACAATTCTGGTTTTCCTCATAATCGTCGTAAGTCACCCATGAAATAAAATACTTATGCATAGATGTAAACAAACAATATACGAACACTCAATATCGTCGAACTTATATAGCGGTGATATGTGGCAAAAGACGCCAGAAACTGTTAGCGCCATCTGTAAAGTAATTGCACAACTTTCTATGTATCTCTCAGAGTAATAATCTTGGGTCAAGAAACTGTTTTTCGTTGAAGCATAAATATTTTCGTCCAACGAAATATTTTTGTTGTAAGACGAACGTCTACTATTTTATTGAAGAATACACACACCAGATATTTACTTTTACGAAACACTGATTCTCACAAACTTTCATTGCGAACGAAACCATATCCAGTATATATGTTACGGTTAAAGTGATAAATGTGGTTTGTATTAATAATTACCGGCTATTATTAATAATAACCGCATCATTTGGTCAATGTGATTAGAAACTCTTAAATAATCACATGCACCGGCTATTATTAATAATTTCCTAACGGGCACGGTAAAAGTGATAAAAATGTTACTTTTTACAAAAGATCTTTTGTATATAGTCTTCAAAGAAGTTAGCTCAGTTATTTTGATTACTATGTAAGCTATTATATTTATTTACTCGACGCAAATCATCAGTACGGCTACCACAATGACCAAAATTACGAATAATACAAAACATTGATAATACAGAATGCTTTTTTTTTGTCTCCCTTGTACTTTAGAAACTACTGGATATAATTGATACCGATATTTGGTATACACCCAAGGACGGCTCAATGACGAAAACATAAAAAAGAACAGTTTATACAGAGTGTTCAAAAAAGTTAACCATTTTATTATCAATAACACCCATTTTTATATTTAATGCATGTGGGTAGTTTTTTGTAAATGTACAATTACAATTTATTAAGTAAATTCTCAAATCCTAATTATCTTGAAATGTTGCGCATTTAATAATAATTTTTTCAATATTGTATTTTCATGCAAATATGTACATGCAAGAACTAGACTAGTTTACATAGATGTTTTTACATAAATTGCACCGCACAAATGATGCAAACATTTTTGTATGGTTCTGTTCCTAACACGGTATTTCTACTTTAGGTGTTTGACAATAATTTTATAAATAAAAGATTAAACATGGTAACAACTTGCCTCAATCTTCCCTACATTAGTATGTCCATTACCTATACCTACCCTAAGTATATCTAATATCTCACAGATAAATTTATTATAAAAGTGTTTATCACCAACAAAAAATACAAAAAAACAAAAGAAGATGACGTCCTATTGTTACAAACTTTATTTCGTTTTATTTTTACAATATAAATGGTGTCATTGTTGTACTACCACAAAAAATAAAGGTCTAGAAGGACTTTTGTATTCAAAATTAAATATAAAACAATTTTTGAAAGTTTTGTATTAAAAAGATAATAAAGTTACAAATAAAAATATTTTTTTTGCCACGAGTTGCAAAATGCAGAAGCACTACGTACGTATGCACTTGTAAAATAATACAAACCGAGTTTCTAATTTATTACTTACTTTGCTTTTAAGAATTGCACAAATAAGCATGACCCAAAGAGTTACACACTCGTGCATGCAATTAGTGTGGATTGGCATTTTTTAGTCTCGTTTTGATAATCTTCCTTATTTTAGTCATGAGTAGTAACTAAATAAATTAGTCAGGACTAACGTCACTAAAGGCCCAACACTGAAAACCCAGTGAATAGATTCGTTGTGTGGCGATTATGTAGATACTAACAGAATTTCAAATCTGAGGCTCTATTATATTGTAGCATCACCTTAATGCAATATCGAACTGAAATATATCACATTGACCACAGCATGCTGGAAATTATTAATAATAACCGGTTCATGTGATAAATTCTTCACTTTAACCTCGCCACTTGGCTATTATTAATAATAACCTATTTATCACTATGACCGTAACATATATATATCCACTACTTAACGTTCGTTACTTAAAACGCAGTGCATAAATAAACGGAGCGTACACATTGACGGGTACAATTTATATTAGCCAATAAAACGTTGATTTACATTGGAAAATTTCCGTAGTACTGGTAGTAATAATAACATACATATACAATATACATATTATAACTGTAAGCGTTTGCTTACAACTAAAGGAACGGACAATACACACCGGACTTTAGTACCACTTCGAGCCACCGGACGTTTACAACTTCATCTCGGGTGTATTTCACGCGCTTCTTCTTAAAATTACACTCAAACAAAAGAATTTACGCCGTAAGAGGCCATAAATTCAATCTAGCGCCCGCCACGCCGCTACATCTTCATTTTTTCTACGTGTTTCTCGTTTTTTTTTTTTGTTCTTAAGGTGGATGAAGTACTGCATGGAGGCCGGAGTAGACGGGAAGGCGTCACTGAAATTTAGAGGCGGCGATCGTCTTTAGAGATATTCGAGAATACCACCGGCGAAATAAGTTATTTATTATCGTCCGGTCGGGTTTATTTAATATTTGTACAGGCGCAAGTCATTTGCCGAGGCAATGGGCGAAGATCTCGGCTCCAAAGAAGTTCGACCTGGTATCGGAGTTGAGCATTCCGGATCGTGATTGGATTTATTCAGATGTAATAATTCAAGAGACAAGGCCGGACGGCATTACTCGGTGGTTACAGATAAGATAAAGGCAAGGTTGCCACCTGCGCGCATTTTGACGTTTGTTCGTATGCACACACACTTGCATTAAACGCTGTATTTGCAGATGAAATCAGCAAGTTATAGCAGTTATAGCCACTTGTCAGGATGTGTGTATGAAATTAAATTGATATCTTTTTCGTGGAAGCTCGTATCTTGTGGTTTGCTTTTCGATAAATTAAAGAATTTCGCTCAAGTCCCGCTCAGGTGGTAAAAAAATGAATTAGTCAGTTTTCAGAACAACTTCGTTCGTTGCATAGCAACCGCCGTTTGTACTTTTTTGGTTATGAAAAATTTGACATTTCATAACCTACAAATTCTTAATTGGTTAGAATTTGTGGACAGACACTGCGTCTGAAAATTTGCAACGATTTTATTTATACTGGAAATTGCTATGTCATTAAGGTGACCAATCGCCCTCCTTTAGGGAGGACTGTCCTTCCTTTGTAGGTTCTCTCCTCGTTTTCGTATTGAGGTTTTATCGAAAGATATGCCTGATATTAAAATCGATGACAGTTATGGTGTGTTTGAAGAAATTAGAAGACTGAATGTATATTTACATGCTGATAAATTAGAACAATAGGAAAATTATCATGTTGAAATTGATAAAAGATAGAAGGAAATCTACCTATACTAATTACGAACTTTCAAGTGTAGGGCGCGTTCAGCGGAATCGCCCATTTTCGCCGACATTTGCGATCGACTAGCTGCAAAATTGAGCTTTTCGATATTACTTTTGACGCTCGAATTGAAAAAAGGACACAATTCCGCGAGGACTGCTCGATATTTTGTAAATTAAAAGCGTCAATTTTGAAAAAAAATCACGTTTTTGCACCTCTTCGGGTGAAGGCGAACCTCGAGAAAATGTCACGTGACGTCTAGAAATTCCGACAAGCGGATCGATGAACGTCAAAAATTTACATTTTTTATCCGTTCCTGCCGACCTTATAAAAGCCGCTCGCTCTCATGTCTTACGATAAGATCCCTCTAAATACCCTTCGCAAAGAGTTTTGAGCAAAAAAACGGCCTTAAAAACAATTTTCGATCCAAAAAATCGATTTTTGTCGACCCGTGTTTTGCTGCTATTACCACAGTAACGTCAAACCCGAAACACCCCCTGCCGGACATTCGTAACAACAGTAACAGATAGCAGATAACCTAAAATGTATCCTAAAATGTCCATATTGCGAATGTGGACAGGTGGGAAGCCTTAACCACATATTTCTAGAATGCCCAATAACTAAAATCGAAAATTTTGACACAGAGCTAGTATTTTACTATTTCAAAAATGCGCACATTCAATATGAAAATTTAATTATTCTTGCTGAATTTACGTTGTGCTGCCCTGGAACTAATGCAGCAGTTGAAAGAGTTTTTTCAATTGCTAATAATTTTTTGACAAGTGAGAAATCAAGATTGAATATTGATACTCTAGCTGCAGCACTTACCGTAAAATTCAATATGAAGGATATTTTCTTGCTCCGAAATTTCCAATACATATCCTATTAGAAAATGATATATCGACAAACAAATATTCACTCATTGAAAAAAATACTCGTTTCATTAAATAATTAAAACAGATGTAAGCATATAATTAGTGTATTTTTGTTTGAATTAATAAAATGTTTCATTTATTCACGTTGTACTTTTGCGCTTGACATTCATCTGACGTTTACTTACCACACTACGTCATCAATATGGCGGCCGACCTGCGCAATACCTATCTTCTAAAGGCATTGTATCATGTGGTAAAACCGGGTCATGACTATGACATGTATGTACCAGATTTGATAACTCTCATAGAAGTGCATGTTCATTTGGTAAAATATATAAAAAAAGTTATTAATCAAAAAGAATATTAAGTAATATTTATTAATACATTTAACGAAAAAGAAGCCCAGAAAGGTAAGTTGCTGCGTAACGACTTCAAACTTAAATATTGTATAGTAACATTTTATAGGCGATTTAACATCCAGATAATCATCAGAAAAAAAACAAAAAGATTAAAATACGGTTTGCCATCGTCCGTATGTTGCCATAAGCAGTGTAAGAATTGTTGACGGTTCAAATGTTCCGTACATGTAATTCCCCTTAATTATACATATTCCCGTTCCGTGAGGGCGCTCAAGTATAGAAGAAGTTACCACCGGAGCCGGACAGGTACTCCAGAGTGTCCAGAACGATTCGATAAATTATATGTGATTCATTCTGTATATAATTACTTACGCGTCGAAATGTGGCATAAATTGTTTGAGTTTACGATAATCCTACGCAAAATTTACACGGAGCAGCAGCGTTACGTGTGCTGGATGACATTAACTAAACACGTATGTATCGAAAAATGAACGAACTCTATACATATACATATACAATATACATAAAGACGAAGCGTTTAGTAAAACATGCATATGGAAAACGCGCGCGCATTTGAAATTTAAATGCCGTAACCGCGGCGGAGGAATGTTCATTTAGTTAGTGTATTATTAATGAGGCTTTTGTTGGTGATACTTTTGACGTTTTATTCGACGAAGGTATATTTAAATAACAGACCGAAGACGATGATATTTATTAGATGTATACGGTTAATTATTAATTATTATACCGTTTGTTTTGCTTGATGCTCTCAAGAGCCGCATTTAAATATAATGAAGTGATAATTAACAATTTATTAATAAACCCTTCCCGTTTAGTTGGTGATTAAATATTTTATCTGACACGAATGCTTTATATGTACATACATGTGTAGATAACACAGGGGAACATTGATTTTGCGGCATGAGATTTATTAGTCAATTTTAGGTCATTCTGGTCTACTAAATACGAAAAAAAGCGTTGAATAAAGCAAAGATTTCAAATTAAAATAACGCTGGCATAAAGTGTTAACCTGCTAAGCCATATTCAACGTAATTTGAAATTGTTTACCATTCGAAAGCATGAGGCATATTACACAATTCTGAAATTAACAATAAAAGAACTAAAAAAACACAAATTTAAATTAAGAAAACGTTTTGTGTGTGGTTTTCTATTGTATTTTTGTTCAGGACAGTCCCTTTCTAAGGTCCAACAGTAGTCTGCCATTATATGGCAATACCATCGGCCTTCATATCTTTCCTTCGTTATTTTGATATACTGCTGAAACCGTTGCTCTTGTTCTTCATTGTAATCACTCAGATTGTGAGAAAATTTATCTAAATGACTATGAAAATAATGTAACTTGGTACTCATATTAATTTTTCAAAATTGTGATGATTTGTATCGTTAATATTGTTCAGCTTGGTGATTTCCCAAACATTTTTCGATAACTGGTGCAATGCTTGTCCATGCTACCGGTTCAAGTCATGTGATCTGTGGTCCATCAAAGATACAGGCTTCTAATTTTCCTATATTGAGGCCAGGATATGATTAACAAATATAATTCGAACAAACATCATTCTTATATAAAGCTTTCACAAACTGTTTAATAAGCCCAAGTTTAATAAGTAGTGGTGGAAGAATTATTTGTTCTCGACTTATCAATGTTTCATGAACGATGTTAGCTTTTCCTACGGTCATATTTATTCTCGACGGTCAGTTTTTCCTATCCCAACGTTCATTTTTTGCACGACTGTCCCACAGACAAAGAATACAGGGATACTTAGTGTATCCATTTTGCTGACCCAATAAAACAAGCAGCAGCAAGTTGTAGAGGAACATGTTATATTTCAAAAAGTTAGTTTAAAGATTGGTTTTGATAAATAAAGACTTGCTAGCCGCACGAAAAGCACAATTTTTTTTCTATTGAGGTTTAAATTAAAATAATTTAACTTATATTATACTTTTGATTGCATCGTTTATCACGAGAACTGGAGTCAATTCAAACTAACTAATTATACAAGGAGTACTTCATAATCATAGTCTATCAAAAGTTTCTCTTTGGCGCTGCATCAAATTTTGAACCAATGTAAAAGTTTACTTCTAATTTGTATTAACGAGCGAATGTAGATGGCGCTAACAGTGGCGTAAAGTCAGTCGGGGTACAGTCAGTATCAATAATATGATTATAATAGTAATAATTAACATAATTTTTGACATTACTCCCTTGAAATGCATCAACGCTCACTTCCCAAAACTTTCTTGCCAACATTGTGTTATTTCTCGTTTTGTCGTGTCCATCAATCACAATCAGAGTTTTATATTCAAACGGCCGCTCGAGAGATTGGAGAAGAATTTATTCACTGTGCCATAAAAGTGCTATTAGCATGCCATACTCCTAAAACGAACCAAGCATGAAGTGACATCGCCATTTCGGCTTTGCCAACCGGAAGTATCGAGATCTCTATCAACGTGCTGTGCGTATACTGAGCAACCTCAAGAGAACCATAAATATAACGGCGTAAAAGTTGATGTACACAACATACAACCTGTTCCGATTCACATAAAGGTGTGTAGTGTTAAGTACACAGGTGAGGATGTGTCAAAATATCCACCCACACTTTCTCATCTAACTGTATCACTAAAGACTTTCTTAAGGTCTAATTCTCTGATATAATATTTTTCTGAAATGTATGTTAGTTATACGCCTTAGGTATTCACTGTAACCTATAAAACTTGGATAATGACATAAAGCAAAAAATGAAATCCAAACACATATACCGTATTGGTACGGTTTCAGCGTAACGTACGTATGTAAAGTCCGAACAAGAAATGGATTAAAAAAGAAACAGCAGAGAAAGAACCGAACCGGAGGCCGACTGTGTTGTGGTGCTCGGACCACGGAGGACCAGATTTAGGAGGATGGTAATGAAACGTCCGGTGACAGCAAAGATGCGGTTAGTTAGAGCAGCAACTATTGGCCGCCAGACGTCAGTACGGTAGCGGGTGACAGCGAGGGCTAATATATGTCCACCGATAGTCGACATCGACAGAACCGTACTTATGGTTATTTCCAGGCCCAACGTAATGATTTTTGTCACGTTTTACAAAAATTCACGATAAATTCTTGATTTTTATTGTCCAACTAGGTCTCCTAGAAGGAAAGTATTGTAACCGACGGAAAATCAGATAGACACGATAGAAAAGACAGAGAAAAGACAGAGAAAAGACCGAGAAAAGACAGAGAAAAGACAGAGAAAAGACAGAGAAAAGACAGAGAAAAGACAGAGAAAAGACAGAGAAAAGACAGAGAAAAGACAGAGAAAAGACAGAGAAAAGACAGAGAAAAGACCGAGAAAAGACAGAGAAAAGACAGAGAAAAGACAGAGAAAAGACCGAGAAAAGACAGAGAAAAGACAGAGAAAAGACAGAGAAAAGACAGAGAAAAGACAGAGAAAAGACAGAGAAAAGACAGAGAAAAGACCGAGAAAAGACCGAGAAAAGACAGCGAAAAAACAGAGAAAAGACAGAGAAAAGACAGAGAAAAGACAGAGAAAAGACAAAGAAAAGACCGAGAAAAGACCGAGAAAAGACCGAGAAAAGACCGAGAAAAGACCGAGAAAAGACCGAGAAAAGACCGAGAAAAGACCGAGAAAAGACCGAGAAAAGACCGAGAAAAGACCGAGAAAAGACAGAGAAAAGACAGAGAAAAGACAGAGAAAAGACAGAGAAAAGACAGAGAAAAGACAGAGAAAAGACAGAGAAAAGACAGAAAAAGGCAGAGAAAAGACAGAGAAAAGACAGAGAAAAGACAGAGAAAAGACAGAGAAAAGACAGAGAAAAGACAGAGAAAAGACAGAGAAAAGACAGAGAAAAGACAGAGAAAAGACAGAGAAAAGACAGAGAAAAGACAGAGAAAAGACAGAGAAAAGACAGAGAAAAGACAGAGAAAAGACAGAGAAAAGACAGAGAAAAGACAGAGAAAAGACAGAGAAAAGACAGAGAAAAGACAGAGAAAAGACAGAGAAAAGACAGAGAAAAGACAGAGAAAAGACAGAGAAAAGACAGAGAAAAGACAGAGAAAAGACAGAGAAAAGACAGAGAAAAGACAGAGAAAAGACAGAGAAAAGACAGAGAAAAGACAGAGAAAAGACAGAGAAAAGACAGAGAAAAGACAGAGAAAAGACAGAGAAAAGACAGAGAAAAGACAGAGAAAAGACAGAGAAAAGGCAGAGAAAAGACAGAGAAAAGACAGAGAAAAGACAGAGAAAAGACAGAGAAAAGACAGAGAAAAGACAGAGAAAAGACAGAGAAAAGACAGAGAAAAGACAGAGAAAAGGCACAGAAAAGATAGGAAAGAATCACTGATATAAGTCTCTTGTGGTGTCAAGAAGTCCTGAAGATGCCTCTTGCAAGTGCAAGTGCGAAACGTCGATAATAGTAACGTCAACAACGCGGATTTCTCCCGGAAATCAAGAATTAATTGATATAAGTTATAATAATGTTTGTTTCGTGAAAATGGTAAAAGTTGGTTTTGAATTGAGTTCGGCCCTGTGGTCGGCATCTGAGTTAGCTTCGTCTAGAGCGGTATGCGATCTTTTGCGACCATAACTTGCGAACTGCCATCTGACCACGCACTATCTACATATACATACGCCGGGCCAGCGGGCACCGGCAACCGCAGCAGTGGCCGCCGTCCACCGCGTACCGCCAGTCTTGGCGAGGGCTACAAATCCATACACAACCTTTGAAGCGCACAGCCCCGATTCGAAAAGAAAAGATGTTTTTAAATCTTTAAAGTTCTTTTTATTTTAACAGCCTATGCAAATATTCTCGAGTATCGGAAACGCGGAACATTTGCGTTATATATATATATTAATCAAATAATTGCAGAAAAGTAGAATATTTGTTGCTTAAGTAGATAGGTTTAAGTAAAGATGGTGTAAAGATGCTTAACGTAAAGAGGATATTAGGTTAAAAGTAATGCCAGATGCAAAGTAACGCAGTCATTTCACTTTTGTCAAAATCGCCTCCCCACAACCTTTTGCAATACTACAATTTCGTCTCAGCCCCCTACTCTGGATTCAAACCTAATGTTAATCATAAAATATATCAATGTCAGTGGCTACTGACGTTGCGTTTATCAAAATTAGTCAATTCGCAACCATAGTGACACTAAGGCTGAAGATTCAGTCAGACAATCCAATTAATATGAAAATTGACACACATTTGACAGTGAAAATCGGTTCAATTCCGAAGAGAATATCTTGAACATTTGCCACTTCAGATCGTCAGATTGTCACCAACAACAAACCAGTTTGTCCCCTGGTAATTCTACATACGTATAGCAAATTTTAGCCCGATCCGTTGCATCGTTTGGACTCTATTGTGTTCACACACACACATCCATAGATACACTCATACGCATGGACATTTCCCAGCAATCATTTCTTTTTCAACACATTATAAAGAACTTTGTCAAGATTATCTCAAGTAATCAAGTAATTTCGAAAAAATATATTCAGAACTTACCCAATAAAAGAGTCTGTCGTGGTTTGTGAAGAGCATCCTAGAATTTGGGATAAAAAATGTCTAATTTTACCAAGAATTAATCTTTACATACACCACAATTGCACTGCAACACTTATCCATTACTCCGGTCACACTAAGAAACTAAAAATTAAGAAATAATACCTAAACGGCGCATTATTACATTTTTTCATTAACGTCAGTACAGCAAGTACCGAAGAAGTACCCGACAGCGCCATCTAACGGAAAATAGCCAATCTACGGCATGTACTGTGTACAGCGCCAGCAACAAAACTTCCTGCGTGATACAACGAACGGTCGGTAAAACAAACACCCAACATTATTGACCTCACCTTCATGACAGCTGCTCACGATTGTAAATATTTGTGCCATTTAACCTGTCAAAATTTCTGTTCTGGATTAAGTGCAACAACAAATAATTATCGTCATCGTGCGAAAGGACACGGTTACAATCCCATCGGGCAATGGCGGAAAGGTAAGTCTCCAATAACCAAACCCTAAGGCCAAATCTAGACGTTAAAATATTCCTGCCCAATCGGCATTCTCCATATGCACGCAATAATAATAAACAATAAGACAATAATAATGACCACTTTTACGATTTTTGTAGCAATGAAGGCTGGTTTGGGTCTTGGTTGAGTGCAGCTAAGAATAAGGTGAGTAGGATGACATTTACGGTGTACAAAACACGATGACTTAATAATGTTAATAATATAATTACATGGTTACAGAGTACTGAGGTACTAGAATTTGTTAAGAAAGATTTAGGTGAATTTGGGCAAGCGGTTAAAGCCGAAGCTACAAATGTCGTCTCTTCCACTGGATCCGTTCTCGAAAAGACCTTAGGGGTAATATTTAATATTAGCTGACGGTTATCGTTTTATTTACCATTGGGTTTCAGCTTGACGAACCGGCATCTACAGCCAATACAGTGAAACGGAGCATAAGCTCATTTTTAGGTATGAAATTCGTTTTATTACGACATTGTTTTGTAATATTTTCTTTGTTCTGTTAAGGTCAAGTAAATGAGGCGTTAAATCCAAGTCCGGATGATGACGACGCTGAAGCAATACTTATTTCCGATGGTGAAATGGTCCCCTTGACAAAATTACAGGTACGTCACCTGCTTGTTTATTTTGCGGATATCAGAGTTAATGCTGATTCAATTATGTTTGTTTACTAACAGAATCACTGATTAGATAACAATATTGTTGATGGAATATTGATATTATATTATTTTTATTAGGTGTGACTTTACTTCGCTTGTAAAAGTTATAATTTATGAAAACAATTACTTTTTTAATAAATATACTATATGTAGTTCCTAACATGAGTAAAGTATAGTATAGATGTTTCAAACCAAGGAGAGCAGTTGTGTATGCAACCAAATATACGGTTATAATTGGTTGCATATGTCACTGTGCTCTACTCAGTTTAAAACTACTCTATACTAACACTGTATGATGTAGTACAATAGTCACACTATGTTCATAATTTAATTTAGTAAGTATAAAGTACCGTACTAAGTTCAATCACGTCTACATTAAACTATTCCAGCGTGCTATCTACGATCTCCAAAGTAGCGCGTCTACATTCCTCACCGATCCAGACTCGTCACTGCAAAAGCGTTACGAATGCTGGCTTGAGATCATCGAGGATCAATTCTCCGAGCCAAAGATCCACAAGCACCTCTCCAGTTCGAACGTGCTGAACGAACAGTACACCAAATTAGTACCCGAACATGTAACGCACGAATTATTCTGGACTCGGTAACGCCCGACAAAACAATGTAAAAATTTTTACCGTAATTCTCGCTTTTCAGGTATCTGTTTAAGAAGGCTTTACTCGAAGATGACATTGCTATGCAGGAGGCCATGGAGAAGAGGGAAATTAAGGAGAAGGAACAGAGCAAAGAGGAATTAAAATGGGAGCAGGGTATTAAAATTTTTTTTGTTTGTGAGACTTTTAAACATGTATTTTTTTTTCTATTAGAAGATTTTGCGCATGATGTGGAATTAACAGAAGAGGAACAAATTCGATTGTTGGAACAATACGAACAGGAGACGAAAGAGAAACAGAAGAAGGTTGAAGAAATTGGGGATGAAATTGTTTATGAAAAATCCCCGGAAAAAGTAAAATTGGAAAGTAGTAAGGAGAGCTTGACAAAGGTTAACAAACAGGATAAAAAGAAATTGAAAAGTGAAGTGGGTAAGAATGAGGAGACGGGTGCTTCTGGGTCGAATAATTATAGTAATAGTAGTACCGATGACGATTGGGAAAAAATAAACGATGTTGAAAAGTAATAATTTTTTAATGTTAATGTTGGGAGTCAATCATTACGTTTCGATTTTTACCAGTTTGTGTATTTATTCTAGGCCTTTTGTCGAAGCGAATTCACGGTTGTAGGCTACTTAACCTTTCGATGAGGTTAATTTTGTTTGAAAATCTTTACGGTAGTATTTAAGTTTTATGTCAGTGTAGGATTTATTTTAATCTGCCAAATTGTTTTTTTTTTTATTGTTTGTTTGAAATATATTAACGAATTCGATATCAGACTGTTCGTAAGATAAAAAAAATTAGATATAACGATAAGCAAAAAAAGCATTTTACGAGAATTTCTCAAGCAATGTTCTTGAATACATTATATTCGTGTATGTACTGTCCTTCTTCTAGGAGCGTCTTGTCCACTATAAATTTATAATATAATTTACCTTTGTTGAACTATGAACTTTTTTATACTTAGTCATCATGGAGTTACTGTGCATTTTTTAAATATACATATTTTATAGTTACAAATAAATATTTTAAAAGTATTTCAACTGTCTTTCAATACAAACCCTCAAATTAAAATCTTACACATTAAAAAGAATCGACCTCTAATGTTAAAAACTACCAGATTTTTAAACTATGCGGACAAAACCAAAAATGCCAGGTTTACATTAGGAAAAAAATCACTAAACAATGTCCCAAACGTCAATTCAACCTATTTTGAGGTTAAGTTTGTTTGTTCTCAGTAATAGTTTTGTGGTTAAAATTGAAGATAATTCTTCTCAATAAGACTGTTGTTTGTAACAAGCATATACAAGAAATTAAAACAAACAAACACCATTTTGACAAGTGTCTAAGCTGCTAGTGACATCTGTTTCTCATGTATGAAATCAGCAGACTTCCAACCAATCACCCGCAAAATAAACAAAACATTGAGAATTATTTTATTTTTAAATCACAAGCATTATATTAGAAACGCAATCAAACAATAAATTATAAACCAAATTCACTTCCTTCCAGCAGTCAAATGTCTATCAATATACAAAATTTGAGCTTTGCTCTCTAATCTGGCCAGTTCTTGGACAACAGGGGCCATCTGGGCAGTGTGCGTAACGTAACCTGTGCCGGCACTCTTCCTTTTCTGACCGTAGACTACTTTACCGTCAAAATCATCGCAGGGAACCTTCATATCTGGTTCTATCTGCTGAATTGTCACGTTAAGATGCTCCTCAATATCAGCTAACAGCTAAGAATTTAATTATTGGTAGATGAAAATATGAATTAATTAAATTAATAAAATAGAAACACAATATATTTTTCCTACCTGAGGTTCATTGTACCAAATACAGCAACCCTTCTCGCTGGTCAGGTTGGTATTCCAACAATTTCGACCACGAGACTTACACCATTCGCCGTGATACCAAACCTGAAATAAAAATCTCAACATCAGCCAATCACAGCTCGCGTGCGTTCAAATCGTGCAACTCAATTTTTTGTGCACGCATTGTGAACGCTGCATTATCTGCTGAAATATACTTGAAAGGATTATTTACCTTTTCGGGTACTGTGCTAACCAAACTCAGGGCTAAACCCATACGTTCAGCTCTACCAACACGACCAATTCTATGCACGTAGTTAGCTTTCTCATCTGGCAGAGTATAATTGATCACTGAAAATGATAATTTAATCTTTATCTTACATTTATATTGGCAACACAATATATTTAGGATCTGATATATAATAATATAATAATAACGTCAGTATAATTCTAACCTCTAAAACTTGAGGAATGACATAAAAAAGGTTACTACAAAAACAAAATTTTTGATTAAAATTTAACTTACTGAACGGTAATCCTGTAATATCCAAACCACGTGCCGCCACGTCGGTACAGATCAGGTACTTGACTTTGTTCTCTTTGAACGCCTCCAAGTTGGCTTTGCGCTCGGCGGGCTTACGGTCGCCATGGAGACACACGCACGTGTAAAAGTTTCGGTCGATCTGCTTCATATACTTCTCCAAGTTGTCGCAGTCGATTTTTGTGCGACAGAAAATGATTGCCCTGTCCATCTTGTGCTCGTTTATTGCCCTGACGCAGTATTCGCCTTTTAGCATCTTGACAGCTTCGCTCAACGTTTCCGGTGTGTTGTTTCCCGGCCGGACGTTATCTTGCGCATGAACCTACATTAATTATATTAGATTACTTGTATTGCCATTTTTATATAGAGTGTGTACAATTTGATGGGCAGTTTTTGCCTCAACAAACAAAGGATATTTGGTAAAAAATTAAATATTTATGCTTAAATTATTGAATTAATCATCATTCTTCAAATTTAAAGATCTTGGAATTCTAACCTCAAAAAAATTAACACTACCAATGATCAGTGAAAGCGCCATCTATATTTGTTCGTTGAATTGCTGAATTAATTAAATTATTCATGTTTGTTAAAATTTAAAGATTATGGAACCCTAACCTAAAAAAAAAATTGACAGTATCAATGTCTATTGGAAGCGCCATCTATATTTGCTCGTTGAATTACCGAACTAATTAAATTATTCATGTTTCATCAAATTTAAAAATTTTGGAACTCTAACCTTAAAAAAATATTACATCAATGCTGATTGGAAGAGCGCCATCTATATTTCTTTGCTGAATAGCTGAATTATTCATTCTGTTGAAAATAAAACCTACACTATTTTATTTTAATAATTCTTTTTAAAAGCATGTAATGGTTTTTATAAGTATGTAACAGTTTTTATAAATATGTAATATTTTTTATTAAATAAAATTTACCCCGTCAGTGATGACATGCCTACGCAGGTTACACCAACTCTTGTCGTTCTGCGGGTCAACGTTGACGACGACGTGGTGTACAGTTTCGGGGACAGCGTCCTCCCCCTTCAGGTCCACCCAAGTGGGGAAATGCATCAGTTTCTCCGCCATCTTCTTAACCTCAAACGCGTGCAGTGTCGCACTGCAGACGATCATTTGCAATCGACGCCCATCGGCAGTTATCTTCGGCATTTGACGGTGCAGTCTGTCGATGAGCTCAGTGTAGCCCTGTTTCAGAAGGCCGTCTGCCTCATCAAGAACGAAGAATCGGCAATGAGAAAGCAAGAGGTAACCTAAATTAAAGTCAAGATTTTTTGTACTGGATTTTAGCAAAATCAGAGTTCAAACTTAAATAAAAATATGGTGATTACGGAATCAAAATTATGCATAATTAAAAACAATATAATACACTAGGTTACTATAAACATCTTATAGCACTGTAGAGTAGTTTTAAACTAAGTAGAGCACAGTGACATATGCAACCAATTATACCCAGTGTATCGTTTATAATTGACCCGCGTATATTCGGTTGCATACATAACTGTGCTCTCCTTGGTTTGAAACATCTATAACAATAATCTTTTACTGAATTTTATTCACAGTAAGAAAATTGTATAGTTTTATCTTACCTCCTTGAATTAAATCTTCCAATCGACCAGGTGTGCCAACAATAATATCTACTCCAGATTGCAAAGCGGCAATTTGGTCTTTAATGCTCACACCACCAATGACAAGAAGTTCTCGAACTTTTGGAGTATCCAGAAACTTCTTAAACTTCACTATCTGATTGCAGGTTTGCTCAGCTAATTCACGAGACGGCTATAAAAACAATAATAAAACTCACAACAAATAAAATCATAAACTGAGAGTAAATTTATAAAATATTGTCAAATATAAGAACCAATTATAGATGTTTCAACCCAAGGAGAGCACAGTTGTGTATGCAACCAAATATACGCTGGTCAATTATAAACCACACACTGGGTATAATTGGTTGCATATGTCACTGTGCTCTACTTAGTTTAAAACTACTCTATACTTCTATTATGAGTATATTTGGTTGCATATATTTTTGTACATATTTTAAACATACTAAGAAAAAAGAAATGCGACAAACCTCTATAATTATAGCCTGTGGGGCGTTATTCAAAGGCTTGAAAGTCTCCGTCGAGGAACCTCCGTTAGTATTAACGACAATTTTCTCCGCAGTGCAAGTGTTTATCGGTTGGTAGCCATCCGGCAGAGCAAATTTAAAGGGTTTATCACCAAAGTTAAATTGCATCTCCGCATTCTAAAATTTGTTAGAAAAGATTTTTAAAAGATGTATAAATATTGTTTTATAAAATTTAAACCTTTAGGACAACTGCGGGGAAAAATGCAGCACTTGCATTTTGCTTGTTCAGCTGGAACGCGTTTCCGAGGTCGACGCCGTTCTTTAGGAATTTGATGTTCCCATTGTCGAGATCCAGGAGGCAGGTGACAACGTCGCTCTTGCCAAACGACTCTCCGTAGTCGTCAAATTGACGGTTGTTTGATTTCTTGCCCGTGCCCCCAAATCCATAACCAAATCTATCAAGATTAATAAGATATATTAATTATTCAAAAATCAATCATTAATGAGTGAATTTAAATAAAAAAAAATTCGATACAAATATATGATATAATTATATGACAATCATTAATAATGACTGAAATGTAAGGAGAGAAAAACGTCAGTGAAGGTATAGGTATAGGTTATGTGTAAAAATTTTGATACAAACATATGACAGACAATCATCAATGATTAAAATGTAATGTGACATTATAGGTTATGTACAAAAATTTAGATACAAATATACGACAATCAATAGCTTTGTTCGTTGGGTGTATCCGACCAGCTTGGAACTGCTTGGGGTAGGTTAACTCTGTTCGTTGGGCGTTTGTTTTCTGTTCGTTGGGTTTTGGGCAAGTTAGAGCAGTATGACCTAAGCAACTTGGAGTAGCCTAACTTGACCCTGCTCGATAGTAGGAGTAAGATTTTCTGCTCTGAGCAGGTAACCAAAAAATGTCAGATTTGAAAGATTGAATGATCAATAGTGAGGTGTATTCTGGCAAATGGAGTTTTGAACGCAAGTCTTGTATTGGACAAGGTTGGTCAGGTGTTAATACACGACGCGTCTTAATAAATATATAGCGTATAATAAATATGTATAAATATGTAGTGCATAATAATGATGTGGTGTATTGCTTATAACATGATGATTGTCTTTCGTAATTAGCATCGTCCTTTCTATCCCCTCGTTCCGTTTTACTGTTTGTTCTTTACTAAATTTAATTCTCGCCTGTGATTGCGTATGATCATCCTATGATGACACATGTTGTCAGCATCATACACCAAGTACATAAATAGAGGAACATGCGTTTGTTGGGTTCTGATATTACTGCTCTGAGCAGCCTGCTCTGACTTTACTCCAGGCTGTTCGTGACGTCATCCTGCTCTAACCCAAGCAGACTTCAGACAACCCAACGAACAAAGCTATTAATAATAATGACACAAAGGTAATGGGTGAAAAACGTCAAAATGACAGTATAGGTTATGTCTAAAAATATGGACACAAATATATGACAGTTCATCAATGACAGAAATGTAATGAGAGAAAAACGTCAAAGTAACAGTATAGGTTATGTGTAAAAATTTCAATACAAAGATATAAATATATAATACAAATTGACAATATAAGTTATCAACAAATTTTAACTTTTACCTATCAGTTCCCAAATCCAAATTAGCTTGCAAAGGTGACCAGCCAACTCTGCATAAACCTTCATCAGTTACCAGTGCCTCAAAGGCCCATTTACCACTCTGAACACCTCGAGTACAACGAGTTCCATGCCATTCCCTCTGTTCTCGTGACTGAACCCTCAACCCATCGGGTGACACCGCTATAGCATTCCCCCTATCCACCATAGACATGGTCCATGGTGGAGCTACAAATACAAATTTATTCATTAAGGAATTACAAAACCCATAACATGAATTATTTCTATAAATTGAATTATTATAAATTATATATAACATACAATTTTTAAAAGAGTAACAAAAATATAAACCTGAACCAAAATTACAAAAGAAATTTTTAATTAAAGTTAACTTAGTGGACGGCAATCCGGCAAAAAACAAAATAAAGGCACATAAACTTACATATACTTGTAGATGCTTTTGCGGCTTTTCCAGATTCTATATCCTTCAAAGTTTCCCATACAATTTGAATGATTGGTAAACAGAAGGCAGCAGTCTTGCCGCTGCCTGTTTCCGCAGCCATGAGTACATCGCCTCCGCCCAAAACTAAGGGAATGCCTTCGGCTTGTATATCTGTCGGTAACCTATAAATTTAAGACAGATTTTCTTGATTAATATTTACACTATACTTTATAATTAATATTTAGGTATAATTAATACTTATAATGCTTACATCCAGTCCAATTCATCGATTGCTTTTGCAATCTCTGGTAAAACGCCGAATTCTGAAAAAGGGAATATCGGAAATATAACCTCAAAATCTGTGGTGAAATATTAGAAATTGCCGTAAATACCTTCAAATGCGGTCATGTTTGGAGAATTGTTGGCTGTTCTTATTATTTCCTAAATGCAGCTGAAACACCGCACCACACACCTCACCGGCCGCTTATTTTGACAGATGTAACGCAAACATAACCTATCTTTATTCGACCAACTTGATGAGTGTAGAAAAGAAAAGGAAGGAGCAAACGTATTTTACGATTATTTTCTAGTAATTTTTAAAATTACTTATAAATGGTGATAAATAACAGACATAAAGAAAAAGACATGGAATACACTCAAGTACAAATGACCTACGCATTTCATTTGAATAAAATCTGTAATATCAGTAGTTCCAACTGACGGCAAGGGCAAAGATGTCGCTGTCAAGTGGTGCGCCATCTGTGCAGTACTCTCGACGTAACAATTAAAATTTCGGAGGAAATTTTAAATACACATCAATGGAATTTTGAACACAAGTTTCAAACTAAGTAGAGCACAGTGACATATGCAACCAATTATACCCGTATATTTAGTTGCATACACAACTGTGCTCTCCTTGGTTTAAAACATCTATGCTATAAATAAAATAGCATGAATTGTACTAAAATACGATTTATTACAAAAATAAGTAACAAAAATATTGATTTATCTTAAGAAATAAAATATAACCATTAGTTATAGAAACTTCACAGAACAATAACAATATTTCTAATCCTAAGAACAAGTAAAAAAATAAACTTTTCTCCAAGACGGCAGTCTATAAATACGGTTGCCAACCGACGTACAAACGGCTTAAATTAGTCGGATCGCGCGCTTGTTGGATGAGTTTCTCCACTTGGCCCTCGACACTAGATGAGCCCCCGTCTTCGGTTCCGTGTAACTTCTGGTGCAATCGCAAGATTGCCCGCTCCGCTGTGACATTCACATTCACTTCACCGCTGAATTCTAACGATGGATCCGAGGAACTACCATCGGCGTCAATCTGACGACTATAGGCTTGAGCTGGTGTTATTGTCCATGCATATAACGGATCATACAGCAGAACCTCCAGGATACTTATAATTGTCTGCCAATTCTGGCGTAATACTTCCATAGTTTTCTCACAGGAGCTGTTAAGAAAAAAAAGTATATAATATAAGATAAACCTTTCTTTTCTACTTAAAATAAATTTTAAAGTTAGTCTTTTATGTATAAAATTGTCCGACATATTTTTGTCTGGCAATTATTATTTAGAATTAGTGGGTATAGATGTTTCAAACCGAGGAGAGCACAGTTGTGTTTGCAACCGAATATACGCGGGTCAATTATAAACCATACACTGGGTATAATTGGTTGCATGTGTCACTGTGCTCTACTTAGTTTAAAATTACTCTATCTTTATTTTCAAGGTTTACAAAAAAAGGTATACTGTAAATTTTAAGTCTTAAAAAGCTCTTTACCGTTTGAAAACTCCATCTAGGCCCGAAACACCCATACCATCCTCAATGTCCCTGCTTAACCTAAAGGGAACGGTTTCAGGTGTTGGTAGCACTTTGCCTTGATCAAAAGCAATACCAAAATCGATATGTATGACTTCCGCGGTGGTCATATCGAGCAAGATGTTAGACCCATGCCGATCCCCGAGTCCCAGGATATATCCGCACATGCTAGTTGTTGCAACGCTATGCATGTAGACACGGCGCCTCTCGTAGCAGACACTCGGGTGTGGAAATGTCTCTTCGAAGAATTTGTGGAGCACAGGGGAGAAATGCATGCAGATGTCCTTAAATGTGGCCAATTTCCGCTCATTGTCTGCTTTACAGACAGACTGCAAAAAATTAACAGTTAGAAAAATGAGAAACGGTGTTCTCACAATGATGAACAACTGACATTTGTAAGTAGTAATGGGTTGTCATAGATGAATTTTTTACGTCATACGTTTGCTTTTTAAAAGTTAAAATTAACTTGTGACAAAATGACAAAAATAAATGACAGAAAAACGTCAGTGACAGCATACGTTATGTCTAAAAATATGGATACAAATATAAAGATCACCATTGACAGAAATGTAATGCAAGAAAATTGTCAAAGTGACAGTATAGATTATGTGTAAAAATTTCAATAAAAATATATAATACAAATTGACAATATAGATTATGTGTTAAAATTTAACCCATTTACACATCTGTGACAATAAGCACATGTAGAAAACAGAAAGTAGGCAGAAGTCTACTTTTTACAGAAGACAGAAGGCAGAAGACTTCTTCTAAGGAGTAAAAAAAAACTTACATGCAATTTTTGTTTGCACTTCTCGACCGACCATTCCTGGGAGTGGTATTTTTTGTGTATCTTTGGGAGGTAGACCCCTATTTCTTCGGAGTTTTCCACCCATTCTATCACACCGCTGCGTTTCGATAAAGGTGTTACCTTTAATAATAATAAAAAAATTAAATCAATTCCATATTATGCTTTATGCAGCTGTATAATGAGTGTGAACACAATGTGCATAAACAAAAAAAGTTCTTTGGGCAAGAAAGAACCAGAAAAATACTATAAACATACAAATTCTAAGACAATATCTAAAGAAAAGTAATTATATTATAAATAACAATAAAAATTAAAAAAACTTGGCGTTTTTCTAACCTTGTAAGTCCTGATTAGTAATTTAGATGTATTCTTATTATTTCGAAACAAGTCATTCATGATTGCGAAGACTTGTTGCATGACAGCATCTTGTCTGAGATCATCTTTACCCTTGACCAGAATTCTTCTTTCCAACCCATCCGAACAACGGCATGTAATTTTTTTTGGGGCAGAAATACCGCCAACAAATGAAAACTTATTATTACAGGATATAATACCTGAAAAAAACAAATATAAAATTTTCACGACAGTATATTAGGACCATTGAATAACTTACTAACGACATCCGGGTATTTTTCATCACGTCTTACATCGAGAGCATACGACGGTATATAACAAGCAGACAAATTTTTAAGTTTATTAATCTTCGCCTTATCAGGTATAATATAAATTTCCACCTTTGGATTAGGCTGCTTGCAAATTTTACCGTCTATGTATGCAAGTTGGATGAATGCCTCGGACATCACTTCCATTTCCATCACAATTTGCTGTAATGTCGGATCGCATTTGAATTTTTTTAGAAGATTCTGAGCGGCTACCATTCTCGCTTCGTTTGTTTCCGTTGTCGACGTCGTGTTGTACTTTTCGTCTAATTCGGTTGCCAAGGCTAGTAGAATAGGCAAAGTGTGGTGCGGATGTGATTTTGCACACCTTTCTATGTGAAATAATAATAAGAAAAAAATACAGAACAAATATATGACAATCATTTATGTAATGCGAGAAAAACGTTAAAGTACTGTATAGGTTATGTGTAAAAATTTTGATTCAAATATAAGACAATGACTGAAATGTAATATGACATTATAGGTTATGTACGAAAATTTAGATACAAATATATGACAATCATTAATAATAATAACAGAAATGTAATGCGAGAAAAACGTCAAAATGACAGTATAGGTTATGTCTAAAAATATGGATACAAATGTATGACAGATCATCAATGACAGAAATGTAATGAGAGAAAAACGTCAAAGTGACAGTATAGGTTATGTGTAAAAATTTCAATATAAATATATAATACAAATTGACAATATAGGTTATGTGTTCATCATTTATAATGTAATGGGAGAAAAACGTCAAAGTGACTGTATAGGTTATATGACAATCATCAATAATGACTGAAATTAATTTGACAGCATAGCCAGTTATGTTTCAAGGGCAACTGTACAATATAGAGCAATGAAATGACAGATTATTTGCATCAACTAAAAAACTAATTCAAAACTAGTTCTTGACAGCTGCTCCGAAAAGCTATTAAATAAAATAACAGAAAAAGCTGCAACAAATTAATTTTTATAGACTGCCTAGATAGAATGTACTGAAAATGTATAAAAAAAAATGCTTACCAATAATTGCTGATATGTGGTTCCCAAATACATCGTTAGTATTGTTTGTAAGATGGGGCACCAACTGCGGTATAATAGAAACAAATTTGTACGTCGGAATTTTTGGAACGTACTCATTTAGGAGTTTCTCTAGCGTCTTGTGGTTTCTGTTCTCCAACCAGAGCGATAGTATTCGGAACACACGTACATTATTGGTAGCGCTGTACTGCAAATTCAACATATAATACCTAAAAAAAAATATGTATTTTTAAATTTAGTTTTTGACTGGCTTTGGTTCGTCTGTCAATAATTTATAAAAACAAGCGGTGTAGATTGGACTGCTGGCCAATTACCCACAAGAAAAATGATAAAAGTTTTATCAAAGAATGTGTTTAAATGTGCGCATTATAGTTACATATGAACAAAATATAAAAAAAATTAAAATTACTTAATTAATTATTAACTTCAGTTTGCCATAGAAAATATTGTAGGTTGACTACTATGAAATTTGACAAACTTGTTTAGAAACATGTTTTAGAGGTTAGAGTCGATCAGTTCTGTACTTTGTTACTTAAATTTGGTGTCATTTCCGTGCGACATTTTATATGTCAATTCCTAAAGCGTATAGCCAACATAAATTTACGAAAAAAATAAATAATGGCACACTAGACTTTCTTTTTAATTGAACATATGAAACATACTTTACAGCCAAGAAGAAATAACTGTCCGTTTCTTTAAGGGTATTTTCTATTTCGGTTTGATCGACAGCTCCCTGTCGTCTATAAATAACAACGGCCCTCTTTTGATCCTCGTCTAAACCCAAATTCTCAGTACTCTTTATTTTCATCGCAGCCTCTAGAGATTTCTCCTTGTTTTTCACCTTCTGCTCGAACTCAGCTGACTTGATATAACTTTTTAGCTAAAATAATTTCATATTTGTAATGTCTACATTACAAAAATGTTACATTATAGATATTACATTCTACAAGCCAAAAAAAAAAAAAACGACTCACCCGTTGGTATTGGAGATCGGAGAATCTGGCAACGTCGTAATACGTGTCAAATATTGTTTCGTGGTCTTTTGGACCTTTTGCTACGCCCTCTATACTGGCTAGTGGATCCAAGAAGTAACGGTGTACTATCTGGTGCGAGTTTTCTAGTTCACATTCGGCTATCCACTGACCATACAGTTTCATTGCGATGAAATTCAACCTAAAACACATAATTATAATAATATAATAAATATATAGTAATAATATGTGGAACAGATTAGCGTCTCTAAGTAAATAAGTCAAAACTAGTTCTTGACAGCTGCTCAAACAAAGCTATTAAAGTATAGTATATTACCATTTGTCCTTATCGTTCTTTTTGCAGAGATGATGGATTAAGAATCTAGCAGTAGGCCTGTCATTCATGTCCCAGCAAATTTGTGCCTCCTCGAAAACTTTGTAATAAGAGTCTTTAGTACTCAACTCGTCCATGCAGTTCAACTTAGCGATGGCTCGTTTCGCAATGTTGAAGTGACCATCCTTTCTTGCGTCAGCTAAAAAAAAAAAAATTACCGAAGTCGAAAATATTACGAGAAGAATGGTAAAATTTACCAGCCAAATTCAAGCACAACTCAACCAATGGTTTTCTAAAAACTTCCTGACCGCTCTTAAAGAATTCATTCATAACTGCAATTCTTTGCGTCTTTATAGGTTCAATCAGTTTGAAATCAATCTTTGGAATGGAGTCTTGCATCTTCCATTTCTTAATCAATTCTGTCGTAATGTTATCATCGTCTTGAGCAGCTCTGAAATCTTCCAACTCCTGGAGCATCCTCAGATCAGTCAAGATCTTATAAACGGATTTTGTGGTTTCAACGTTAACATTCTTGGCCATTTCCACAACCGCTTTCCTAGCGTTGGAAATTGCCTTGATAAAAACGTCATCGTCTCTTTCTATTAACGACTTGACAGCTTCGTATTTGTGGTGTTCATAAGTGTTTTTCGATTTTTGCCTTACGTCGGTTTCCCACCTGCTCAGACGCCATAAACACTCAAAGTCTGGCTCTTCGGGTGACTGATAATTAGTGGCTAATTCGTAATACGAAGCGTTCTTCAACGCGTCCAACAAATATTGTTTGTTGATTTGAGCTCCGTGCGATAATTCGGTGTCGTAATGTAACACAACTTGGTCCCATTTCCCTAGCTGCTTGTAGTGGTCTATTCGTGTAGACGGTTCTAGTAGAAAAGTGTGCCCGCAGCCTTTTAATGCGTCAATCTCACCGATCGCTAAGTAAGACTGTAACAAGACGACAAATTGTAGAGTTTTTGTTACTTTTTATTACAAGAGATTTTCAGGATAGTAGTCATTAGCACAAAAAACATAGCACTTCAGGCGTAAGCAATAAGATGACAAGAATTTAATTGACAAGTTTTTAAATGCACCTAGTTTTTCAAATTTTTTTTTTGTTCATAAAATATGTACAACATTCTAGAACTAAGACAAGTTTATTTCTTACTGGGACTATCTGTTCTTTTACTGCATCTGGTTTTTGCAAATTCAATTCTTTCTAGTCATAAAATACAACATTCCTGACCTAACCCAAGTTTATTTATTACTGGAACTACCTGCTGTTTTATTGCATCTGGTTTTTATGAATTAAATTGTTTCTAGTCATAAAATACAACATTCCTGACCTAAGACAAGTTTATTTATTGCTGAGACTACCTGTTCTTTTATTGCATATGTTTATTGCGAATTAAAATCGTTCTAGTCATAAAATGCAACATTCCTGACCTAAGACAAGTTTATTTATTACTGGAACTACCTGCTGTTTTATTGCATCTGGTTTTTGCAAATTAAATTCTTTCTAGTCATAGAACACAATATTCCTGATTGAAGAAAGGTTTATAAAATGAAATAAATGAATAGTCAAAATACTCAAGTCATGTAATAGATTTTAATTATAAAAAAGATACTTTACCTGTCGTAGAATATTCTGCACGACGTTACTAGTTTCAGAATCCTTACCCTCGCAGATCATATCGAGCATAGTTATACCGGCCCGATCAAACTTCTTGACACTGGGTATGGTGCTGAGAACAGTCTGGCCCCACAGTTCGACATAAAACAACGCGTCGAAATACCTCGCGCAATAAAACGCGCCTTGAGCGATCTTCAAGTAGTCGAACGAGTATTTCGTCTTCAGTTTTTTCTCGTGGAGTCGGCAGAATTGCACCACGTTCAACACGCACTGCGTAGACAACACCCTATCGGGATCTTTCGACAAATCCCGAAGACTAATTGCCCAGACGTTGCTAAAGAAATAGACAATACGTTGCGAGAGGATCGTCGTGCAAGTTTCGCTGAAGGATGCTAGGAGGTGTATCAAAAATGGGAGTATTTCTTCGCAGAAGGTAACCTGAATTGTAAAAAAAAAAAACAATATTAATTGGATCTTGTTAGATTATTGAGGAGAGACGTACTTTAATTTTACACAAGGGTATCAAATTTTTCAAATAATACTTATCCGGAAAGCATGATAGGATTGCGCAGACCAAATCTGTAATCCATTTATTGTGGTTTGAATTTGACCACCACAGGGCGCCGTCATTTATTCGTCTCGAAAATTCGTCTTTGGTAATTGTTACGGACATCGCTGCAAACTTTTGTTTTGGTGTGAACGGATATAAATGGGAAACATCGATATTCTTGGTTGTTCCTAATACGATAATTGGTAATTAGAGTAGTATTAAATTAAGTAGAGCACAGTGACATATGCAACCAATTATACCCAGTGTATGGTTTATAATTGACCCGCGTAAATTGGTTGCATACACAACTGTGCTCTCCTTGGTTTGAAACATCTATAACAAAAGCAATACGTTGTAAAATAGGAAAACTTACGAATGTAAGAATGTCCTTCCTTAGTTTTTAGGACGTCATATAATATGGAATTAGAACATTTAATTATTTCATGGTTGGTGTCAACTATGTATTGGTATAGAAGTTCTATGATATGTGATGTTAACAATTGAAATGGTGATGATTCATTATCTATTTCGTCATTTTCAGAGTGTAAGATTAACGTGCTCAGATCGGAAGGGCCTATTTCTCCAAGGCAACATGCTGCTTCAGCGCTAACCTAAAGACCGAAAAGAGATGTAACATTTTAGCCAAAATAGTGGAGATATAAAAAAATTTGTCTTACATTTGGATCGCCTGTCAAGTTGAGTTTAACAAGCATGCAGATCAACTGATGTAGTTGGCTGTCCTTCCTTTCTTCGTGGAAGTCTCGAATCTGCACAGTTTTCTCAAACAATTTTTTCAGATCGCCTTTTTTCTCGCTTAATTGCTTTCTGAGATGTTTCAAAGCTTCCAAACGACAATTGCTCCAATTTGAAGCGCCCGCCTTCAAGAAATGTAAGATCTCGTCTTGCAAAGTACTCCCCCACTTTTTATTACGCAATTTTATGTACACTTCATTGATAGGCTTCAGTTGTTCGCATTGCGGCAACGGGTCCAAGTCCGGAATAATGTTTTCGAATAATCTTCGATTCTCAATGATTAATGTTGTTAGGACAGATACACTTTCTTGAGCTAAGTCACTGCCGTGGAATGTCAAGGGGAGTAATTTGTTGACTATTAGGTTTAAATACGTCGATAATACCTCATGGCATTCGGGTGTTACCTTCTGTAGGAAAGTTTTTAGATACCGTATCGAGGCAATATTAAATTTATTGCTGCGGAGAATTTTTTGTTCTGTAAAGTACAGCAACGTGTGTAAAATCGTTCTTATGCAAAAGTTTGAGATGGGATTCTTTGGTGTTATGTATGTCACCAACATATCGACGAATTCAAAGTATTGGTGCAAAGATTTGAACTTATCGTCAAGACATGATCTCTTGTAGATGAGTTCCGTTAGTTGGAATAGAATTGATTGAATTTTGGCGGGGTACACTTTTGAGCAATGCTCGAAAAAGTCAGTTTGGATCTTTAGTTTAAGCTAAAATTAAACAAACTTATAATTATACAAATTACGATGAGAAAAACGAAATACCTTAATTAAGTTAACAACGTTGTAGAATGTGAGAGCTGGGTAATCGCCTATATCCATTTTGTGTTCAATTCCAAACCATTCCTTGTATGATTTTTCGTTGACGATAACTTTTAACGTATTCACCAAAACACTGTCAAATTTCTCTAAGAGAAGGCTATCTATTTTCGCTTCTGTTAAAGTCTCCACCATAGTGCTATACAAGTTTTTACCGGTGTCAAATGCACCATCATTTGATCGAACAGCCATTTTTAAGAATGACACTGCGATAAGTTCATCAAAACACATCTGAAAATAATAACAAATTCGTAAATTCTATAAGATTTATAGAATTTAATTAATAATACTTCGTATAATTCGGGAACAGACGTGCCTAGCTCTTCTACAATGGTAGATTCTATTTGGTTCAGATTTCTATCCTCCAACGTGAGTGGCAACACTATTTTTACGTATTTCTTGTAGAAATCGACTTTCGATTCGCAACCGATAACAAAATACGGAAACGATTCAAATGAGTGTTGGTTGCTATGCCACTGCTTTAAAATGTATTCCATAAATTGAGTAAACAAATCTTCATTTGACTTGCAACCCAGCTCTTTACAAATTTGTTGTATTAATTTGTCAACCATTCCTAAAACGAAAATTTTGTAATCATTTGGGAAATACATACAAATACCAATTTGCCCTCTGGCGGCAGTCGGACAAAGTAAACTTGTGTACAACATCTATGAATGCATATAACAATTCCCTAAATAAAAGAGGGAGGCATAAACTCATCGCAATTAATTGAAAATGATCAAATCAACTCAAAACAAAATAAAAGTCTTACTAACCGGTTTCAAGTTTCTTTTCCTGTACCAACGCCAGCAAAGAAAACAGTAGATTTTTCCTCCAGGTAGAATTACAAACAATAAGAGCGCCATACGTGTGCAAGACGCTGGAAGTCCTCGTAACGGTTTCATCTACCTTACGATCGCCGTCCAAATTTCCTTCGATTCGAAACACATCTCTACATTTCGAATTAATATCGGCCAACGCCGCCTTCTGCAACTTAAAAACGTCTGCGCCGTCGATCTTCTCGTCAAATATCGTCAACAATGCTTCGACAGCTCTAATGCGAACCATTTGATAGTTGGAAATCAAAAATCCACACAGAAACATGGATATGGAACATTCTGTGTATTTCTGACACTTTGAGTAACAGTTTTCCTAAAATATCGGTTAAATTAGTAGCTCCAATGAAAAAAATTCTAGTGTGCCATGATAGACGCTTTAGGAATTGACATACAAAACGTTAAACATAACCGCAAGGTAATTTTTACTTGTTAATTTGCATTTAATAACAAAAATGTACATTCGGTAATAAAAAGAATAAAACTGGTTCATTCTAACCTCTAAAACTTGCGGAATGACATAAAGCAATAATACGGTTAAAGTTTAAATGTCAAATTTCAGAATTGCCAACCTACAATAATTTCCAAGGCACACTAGAGGTTTTGTATGTTCAATTAAAAAAGCTGAAAAAATATATTTAATAGGCCTAAGATCTCAACAGTAGTGGGATTTATTTTTCTTTTTCTTGTTATTATTATATATTAATATATATTTCTGTTGTTTTTACACTGCGCCACAATGTAATACTCCTGTTATGGACTTGATTTTTTGGGAAAATAAAAAAATAAAAAAAAAACTGCATTGCTTACCTTACAAATACGTTCAAAACAACTTAACAATTCTAAACTAAAATCACAGCCGTAGGTATTTCTCATTTCAAAGAGATTTATCAAAAGATCGTAGTAAGCTTTATGCACGCCGTTATCTTCGGATTGGCCAACATGCGGGGTTATATCTGCAGAATAAACGTAGAATTAAATCAGAAGACCAAGCATGTGTATGAAGTTTGTTACCGTATAAAAATTTTATAACGTTTGTTTTAGTTTCGTACTCTAAAAAGCTTGGGGACGATACGCTCTCCAGAATTTGTAGTAAGATTTTGTCGCTGAACAAATCTTTCCGGCAGAATGGGATGTACGATAAAAAGGCAGTTGCCTGCAAAAAATATGGAAAATGTAGTACTACACAAATAACATTCTACACCTTTTCTAGTTGATATTCAGAAAGTAGCAATTGATATTCAGACAGCTGCAATTGATTTTCGGATATTGCAAATGATATTCAGAAATTAGCAGATGTTATAAATAAATAAATAATTGCTACAATTATTACTTTCTGAATATCAAGGGTAATACTTTAATTACAACTGCTACTTTCTGAATTACAACTGATATTTTCTGAATTACAACTGACACTTTCTGAATTACAATAGCTACTTTCTGAATATCAACTGGAATAGTTGAATTACAATTGCTACTTTCTCAATATCAACTGGAATAGTTGAATTACAATTGCTACTTTCTCAATATCAACTGGAATAGTTGAATTACAATTGCTACTTTCTCAATATCAACTAGAATAGTTAAATTACAATTACTACTTTCTGAATTACAATTGATACATTCTGAATTACAATTGCTACTTTGTGAATATCAACTGGAAGAGTTGAATTACAATAGCTACTTTCTGAATATCAACTGGAATAGTTGAATTACAATTGCTACTTTCTCAATATCAACTAGAATAGTTAAATTACAATTACTACTTTCTGAATTACAATTGATACATTCTGAATTACAATTGCTACTTTGTGAATATCAACTGGAAGAGTTGAATTACAATAGCTACTTTCTGAATATCAACTGGAATAGTTGAATTACAATTGCTACTTTCTCAATATCAACTGGAATAGTTAAATTACAATAGCTACTTTCTGAATATCAACTGGAATAGTTGAATTACAATTGCTACTTTCTCAATATCAACTGGAATAGTTAAATTACAATTACTACTTTCTGAATTACAATTGATACATTCTGAATTACAATTGCTACTTTGTGAATATCAACTGGAAGAGTTGAATTACAATAGCTACTTTCTGAATATCAACTGGAATAGTTGAATTACAATTGCTACTTTCTCAATATGAACTGGAATAGTTAAATTACAATTACTACTTTCTGGATTACAATTGATACATTCTGAATTACAATTGCTACTTTGTGAATATCAACTGGAAGAGTTGAATTACAATAGCTACTTTCTGAATATCAACTGGAATAGTTGAATTACAATTGCTACTTTCTCAATATCAACTGGAATAGTTAAATTACAATAGCTACTTTCTGAATATCAACTGGAATAGTTGAATTACAATTGCTACTTTCTCAATATCAACTGGGATAGTTAAATTACAATTACTACTTTCTGAATTACAATTGATACATTCTGAATTACAATTGCTACTTTGTGAATATCAACTGGAAGAGTTGAATTACAATTGCTACTTTCTGAATATCAACTGGTAAAAGCGTATTTTATTCACGTACCATTTTATAGTCGATGACATCAGTAATGTCGAAAGATGACAAAGAATTGACGACTAGTTTCTGAGTCTCTGATAATTCGTCCTTATTATCGTACATGGAAAAACCACACAGGATGTTCATGCAAAGGACCTTTAGATCGACGATAAAATCTTGATTGGAAACTCCATCTTAAAAAAAAAGGTTTATATTTGGTCACGTTTGATTTAATGTAATGAATAAAAATAATGTGATACTTACCAACTGCCGTATTCATCAAAGAAAATAGGCGACTTAATTCTTCCTGAGCGAAACACATGCGAAATTCGTTGGATACAAATGAATCAAATTTTCTCGAGAAGACTTTATCCAGTAATTTTAAAACTTCTAAGCAACTGTTATTAGGCTCGCTAGCGCCATCAATCACCGTCCGGACAAAAGTTGAAAACAATTTTCTAACTTTTAAACATTCAAATATTTCCTGAAAACTCGTGCCAAAGTTGTTCGACCTAAGTTCGGTTAAAAAGTTTCCGATAAAAATAACAACTGATGAGAGGTTTTTTAAATAATCTGGTCCACCATACTCATCCTTGCTGTTCACAAAATGCAACACAAATTCTTCCAAATGAGTCAATAAAGTCTGTAAAAGCTTTTCGTTGATGTTTTGCGACAAACAAAGATTTTCACTTTCGCATTCTCTGCTAAGTATTAGAGATTCAAAAGTATTTAAAACGCAAACTTTCTCAAAATCAGCACTGGCGTCTTTTACGGGGACCATATTTGCGTTCACTGATAATTGTTTCGAGCAGAGGTACGTCAAAGTTTTCACAGCTATTTCCTCTTCGTAGGTATTCACGTTTTGCCCATTTTGATTGTAGTTCATGATCCACGTGATGATCTTTTCTTTGAATAATTCCCCATTCATTTTTTCCGGAATGCCAAAGTTTTCCGCAGCGGCGATAAAAGTTGTCAGGGTGTCGCTAGTAAAACTTAATCGTCCCGAAGCAAAAGTCTGATAGATTATCGTAGATTCTTTAATTTTACCCGTTTTAATTAAATTCTGTAGGAGGCTATGGATGGCAGTGGCATTTACGTTCATATCAATAGACCTTAAATAAATCGAAAATATTAAAACTTGAGTTTATTGTTAGTTATAAACACGTACCGCACTACGCCTTCAACAACATATCCCCATAGATTTTCCGAGTGGACAAATTCATCACTAAAATTGCTTTGTACGTTTAAAAGTACCGTAAAGCAGTCATAGATGCATTGCTGCATATCGCCATCTTTAGTTTCTTTTTGTAGTTTTAGGAGAATTTTTAATAAGGACACCGAATGACCAAAACTGATTACGTCCGGATATTTCCGTAGTAACGCGGTAACGATATATATCCTGAAATATTTTGAAATTGTTCAAACGGCTATGTTAATAATGCTAGCGAACGTTTACCAGGCGCAATTCTTTGACCTTTGCAGGTTTAAGAGCATGGAGTCAAAGCCGACTTCATGTTTTTGACGTTTTGCCGGTTGCGTTGTGTCTAATGTCAGATCCAATTCGTTTAAGGTCATCTGGGATACGTTTGAGAAGTCGGCTGAGAGCATCTAGAATAATTTTTTTGTTTTAGCACGACTGGATGCACTTTAACAAGAAAGTAAAGTATTTTAATCCACACGATGACCAACCTTTTTGTATGTTGGAATGTTGGAATTAGAAGTTAGATAATACCAACAGTCATAATATTAATATCAATAATGATAATCACCTGTTTATAAACCTCCACAGCCAAGGACTCAAAAACATGCTTTGTAGCTCGATCTCTATTGGCAACAAAGTGCGGTGTTCCCCCCATTCTACTATAGCATAACTCCTGCTCTACAATGCTGTGTATAGCCTGCAATTGTTTCTTCCATTCAACACGCGACGATGCAATCGACAGATCGCTATTCTCATCGGCACCATTAGGATGGTGAAGTTTTATTTGCAACAATGAGATCTCAAACAAAAGCTCCTATAAAAAATTCATCCGTTATAATCACGGTTGTTAAAACAAAAACAACAGTTTTTTTTTTGTTAAAATGTGTTTTAAAATGTGAAATAATGCTTTAAAACACCTCAAAAACAAACATGTTTTAAATTATGTTTTTTTAGTGTCAGAAAAAAATAAATTATTGTTTTTGAATATAAAGGGATGGAGATTTAAGAATAATATAAAATCTATCCTTTTACGAATGTTGGCTGCCTTGAGTTGATAGTAGGTTCTCTGTTCCATTTGGCGTTGTAATGGGATTCCCTGACGGTTAGGGGAATACCTCACCGGTAGTTAGTTGGATTTAATACAATACAATTATTTACTATTATTTATTTTAAAAGGTTTTTAACACTGTTATTTTTAAACAACCTTGGTAGTCTCTAAATGATTCTATTGAATGTAGTTCGGAAATAAACAGTAACAGTAGAAAAAAAAATGTTTTAAAAACTTTGTTTTAAAACATAACAACCCTGGTTATAAAATCACACGACATGTAAAAAATCAAAACCTACCTTGATTGTATCTTCACTGGAGCGTCTCTCGTACAATCCTCTTAAATAAAAGAAATTCCCTTCGCCTAATTTACAGCAAGACAACCAACAGTCGCATGCCGTTGCCTTAGAAAACTCCAGAATGATCTGCAACACTTCCGCTTTATATCTGGTCGGTGTCGATCGCTGCAAAGTGCGGCACAAGTTGGCGACGAATTGAAATTGACCGCGGTACTGCATCAGGGGAAACCCGTACAGAGGACCCTTTTGAAAAACCAATTTCACGCATTCCGCAACCTTCGCGTCGTTGCAATCCGGTTGGAGTAATATTTTTTGTAGGGCGTCAAGCAAAGCTAAAAAAACAAAAACAAAACAAAACTCATAAGTTTTGTTTTGTTTGTTTGTTTTCAATTGTTAATTTTCTTACTTAGCCAAGAGTCGGGGGAGAATTTTTCTACGTATTGTCGCTCTGGAAGGATGTAGTCCTTTAGGATCATTAGGTAATTATTGAAGAAGTATTTCTTTAGTGTTTTTGAGTTTAGGCACTGTAGTACATTTTGTAGTAGATTCTGGCCGCTTAGTCTTATACCTGATACAAAAAAAAATTGTTTTTACAAGTTAATTTATTTTTACATTTAAAAGAGTACTTACATCCTTGGTTGGCTTTTTCAACCACTATTACTAACAAATCGTGGGCCCCCTTGGGTTGATTCCTTTGTCCCTTCTTCAGATCATTTTCTTTTAATTTTTCAGATTCCTAATTTAAATGTACAATATAAACATAGGTTATAAATGTACGAGTTATACGAGACTGTTAAAAGTTACTTACAAGCATTAAGTTTAGATGTATGGCTCTAATCAAATCATCCCAAGTCGTCGACTGAGAACCAGAGTTCAGTAATTTCAAGGTACTATCTTTTCCCAGCAGTTCGTTCAATGAATCTGCTGCCCGTTTTCTTTCTGTCACCTTCGATGATTTCAAGCCAATGCAGCATTGCTCCAGTAGGTCTGCGGTCGTCATCGTTCAGGAGACAATTGAAGTCTACCGGAATAAACAAATGAGTATTTCAAACAAATACCGGCAATTGTTTCAAATCTTCGATCAGTTCTAACCTTCACATTTGCACCCAAAACGATAATAATAGCTATATGGGCTACATAATAACGCGTATCAGGACCATATAATCACAGCTTATTGAGATTAAGGGGATGTCATGTCGAATTTTCTCAACGAAATAACATAAATCACAAAAGCACACACAAAACTTCGTCTCGAGAACTCCCGCCATATGTAGTTATGTACACAAAAAACGGGCATACGAATACAGTGCTGCCACGCTGAGGTCTCTTGAATTCGGTAGAAGGTACCCTAAAAAATCGGTAGATGTCGCCAAAATTCGGTAGATTAAAACAAAACGCATTTTGAAGCGTTTTAAAGCTTTTTATCACAAAAATAACAAATACAAGAGAAAATAATTTGTAAATAAAAATAGTATTCCACAAAAACAGATATGTATTTATGTATGAAATATTTTGAAATTCAGAAATTGATTTAGCCACTTTAGCACCAAAATGCACATCTGTCATGTCCAAGAAATGTCTTCTGTTTCTGAAATGAATATTTTCTGTTGAAGTTGTTTGTATATAATTTCGTTTTAAAAAGCAATCATGGAATGTTTTCAAAACATTTGATATATTTCAGTATATCACATGACTTCTAGGACTTTCTGACTGCATTTCTTTATTTAAATTCTGGAAAATAGGTACAGTACAATCTAAAAATTACATAAATAATGTTGTATTGGGATCATTTAATTTCTGTAATATGTTAAATGTGGCTAAAACATCATTTTGTGCAACTGCATCAGTGAAGTATAACGTAAAAATCCATTATCCTACAAATTCGGTAGAAAATAATAACGATTCGGTAGATCGGTAGATAAAGGTTGAAATCGGTACATCTACCGAGAAATCGGTAGAACTGATACGAAACAACGGTTTGTCAAAAAAATAAACACGAAGTTAGCTACAAGCGAGTTTGAATTGAGCGCGATTTTTTGAAATGCCCGATTATTTTTATTAGGTATATAATAATTAATAGCAATACCAGTTACTATTACAAACAATAACAGTTATTTAAGGGCATAACGTAGATGTTTATCCCACGTTCCCCCTTTCCCATGTTTTACTTCCTCAAAAATCATAAAATGTCTTTGACATTAGACATTTGACGTAACATGACAATTCTATGTCGTGCAGTACCCCTAGGGGGTACATAAAATGGTCTCAGGGCGTAGGCAGTTATCCTATAAGAGATAAAAACAAATGTGTGTTAGATAAGAATGCATTTATTATAAAAATAGTAAAAATAATGTATATGTAATACATTTAAAAATAATAAAAATATCTATAAAAATACAATATATCTCATGGGTATATAAAACTAGGTATATAAATAAGAAATGCTGTAAAAAAATAGTGTTTTATGATCTAAATATTCTGCTAACATTTTATATCAGCAACAGTTATTTTTAAATCAGTTCTTTGTGTTAAAATTCAGTTCAAATGCTGTAATAAAACATTCCCAAGTTTTATCTGATCACAATCTTTCTTTAATCATCAGTTGAATATGAATTTGTCAGAAATAAAAACTGATTGCCTATTATACATTACATACGATAACATAATAAGAACACATAGAATATGCTCTACATGTACGGGGCCCACCCATAAAACATACGACTTAGATTAACTGGATCACGGGCCACTTGTACAAGGTGCTCCACCTGTCCTTCGACACTCCACGGAATGCCCTCTTCAGTACCATGCAACTTCTGGCGCAATCTTGCGATGGCACGCTCAGCCGAAACATTTGCATTTATTGGAGTCACATTGCTAGCCAAAGGTAAAGATCGGCTCGCTAGACTACCGTCAACATTAGACTGTTGTCTATAGACTTGCTCTGGCGTTATAGTCCACATATACAATGGATCATACAATAAAACCTCTACGATGCTGACTATCGTTTGCCAATTTTCACGTAGGACTTCCATGGTTTTCTCGCAGGTTCTGTTACAAAAAGAATTTTTTTTTAACAAATTTAATGCTTCAAACTTTTTGCCTTTGTTAAACCAGTCTTTCCCAACCTACACCAACTACTTGGACAAATTTCCTCAAGAGGCTCAGAGGATCAAACTAATCAGGCAAACTCAACTTTTTCAATGAAATATTGCACCAATGAATGTCCAAAGGGTTGTATACCAAAAGAAATTTCCTCAAGAGGCTGAAGTAGCCTTTTGGACAAACACCAATCAACTTCCTCGGCAAATTTAGCACCTACCGGTGTCCAAACTCATCTAAGTCATTAAAAAATTCCTCAAGAGGCAGAAGAAGAAATTTTCTCAGGAGGCTGAAGCAATCTTTTGGACAAACACCAATCAACATCTGCGACAAATTTAACACCTACAAATGTCCAAACTCGTTTATATCATTAAATCAGCCCTTCCCAACTTTTTTCAAGGACGGAAATAAAAGTTTTTTGGGTGTCGAGGACCATGGTTAGTTGGCGCTAGGGGTGTGCCCTTGAAAAAAGGTTGGAAAACGCTGGTTTAAACTAACCGTTTGAAAACTCCGTCAATGCCGCAGACACCCATGCCGTCCTCAATATCTCGAGTTAGTCGAAACGGTACAACTTCCGGGTGACCAAGAACTCTTCCTTGCTCAAAGGCAAAGCCAAAATCGATGTGTACAACTTCTGCGGTAGTCGTGTCAAGCAAGATATTGGCCCCATGGCGATCCCCGATACCCAAAATGTAGCCGCACATGCTTGACGTGGCAACGCTGTGGATGTAGGCGCGTCGTTTCTCGTAGAAAATGCTCGGAAACGGGTAGGTCTCCTCAAAAAATTTGTGCATTACTGGAGAAAAATTCATGCATATTTCCTTGAATCTGGTGAATTTTATGGCATAGGTGCTATTTTTAACATCCTGAAATAGATTATTGCATTTTGCGTTATAACTGAGATACATGAGAACAAAGGAGACATACTGCTAATACTCTGTGGCACCATGAAGGTGGCCATTCACGAGGATTGTACTTGCTGTGAAGTTCTGTGAGGTATTTGCCTATTTCCTTCGAGTTCTTCACCCATTCTGCGACTCCACTACGTGGTGTTAGAGGCATTACCTTGAATATTAATAATTACAGTATGTAATAACAAAAAATTAACAAAATTGTGTGTAAAATCTGGAGAATTTTTTTCTGTAGCATTTGAATCTGAAGAAAAATATCCAATTTGCTCTTTTCATATAAAATGGCTCTACATTTCACATAAAACTAGCATTCAAAGTAGGAATATGCCGAATCGATACTTTTATGTATCGAATTGATACTGATACTTTTTAGCCAAGTATTCGTTACTTTGTATTTGTTACTTTGTATTCGTTACTTAAACTGCTACTTTTCAAAACTCATTGTGCCAACACTAAAGTAAAACTTTGGTACATAGTAATCATTCGTATTTCGATACTAGATACTCGTTTCGATTTTCAATACTTGATATTTGATACACCTTTCGCTACTTGATATTGATACTCGTTTTGCTCCTTGATATTTGATAATCGTTTCTATGTTTGATATTTAACACCCGTTTTGACACTAGAATTCATTTACTACAATACGGATAAATGAATTGTTAAGTGTTGTTCATATTAGTTCAAAGAATATCAACGTTACGTGTTGTGATTTTTACCTAAACTGATACAATGTAGCGAATACTTTTTGAAATAAGTATTCGATACTTCAAATACTGAAAAGTAACGAGTGCTAAAGTAACAAATTGATACTTTTGCACATCTCTAGTTCAAAGGTATAACGGAAAAAATCATCATTGCCAGGCACTATATGATAATCAGATTTAATAATTGAGTTTTAGTGATTCCCAAAGATGTAATCAAAACATACATTTACTAAATCAAATAGACCATTGTGGGGGTGAAATGTCCCGCTTTTACAACAGAACCTATCCAGTTCAAATATCCAACTGTATGAAGAGTAGACCTCAGATATTTTACCTTATAAGTCCTGATGAGCAACTTTGAAGTGTGCTTGTTTTTTCTGAACAGATCGTTTATTATTGCGAACACCTGCTGCATGACGGCATCTTGTCTGAGGTCATCGTCACTCTTAACCAAAATATTTCTGTTTTGGCCGTCACTGCAACGGCAGGTAATTAGTTTCGGCTTTGATTTACCACCAACAAGAGAAAAGTGGCTATCAAAGTAAACAATACCTAAAAAAATAAGACACTCAACTTCCGTGTTATAGTACAATTTTCTAGGGTTACTTACTAATAACATCCGAGTATTTTTCATTTGGTTTTACATCGAGAGCAACTGTAGGTACATGAGACAAAGAAAAATCATCAATTCTATTTATTCTTGCCTCGACGGGAATGCAAAAAGTCCCATCCGGTAAACGACATGTATTATGGTCTATAGAGGCGAGTTCTATAAAAGCTTGTGACAAGACATCCATTTCCTTTATGATAGTTTCCAACAATGGATCTTTCTTTAATTCTGTTAAGAGTGTTTGTGCAGCGCCTATTCTTGCTTTATTTATTTCTGTTGATTTTGTCCCTTCGTCTAACAGCGACGATAAAGTTATTAGAAATGGTATAGTATGATGCGGATGATACCTTGCACATCTTTCTATAACACAAAATGACAATTACATATTATGTAATTGTATAAAAATTGAGTAGCAACTGAATTTTATATAATTATTGTCCTTGCAATGTTATTAAGCAATGTTATTAAAGCTGGTTTATTCACTTACACGTAACACATAGCTAGACAGGACTTTACGTGAAGATGAATAAATCAACCCATAAAATAATTAAAACAGTTACACGAATGTGGTATAAAAACTTACCTATAATCGTGGATATACAGTTACCAAACGTATCGTTAGCTTCGTTGCTTAAGTGAGGCACCAACTGTGGTATGATAGACACAAATTTGTAAGTTGGAATTTTTAAGAAATAGTCTTCCAGTACTTCCATCCCTTCGGATGTTTTATTTTCCAATAAAAGCGATAAGATACGAAATACTAGTATATTATTGGTATCGCTGAGTATCAAATTCTTCATGTAATACCTAAAAGCAAATATTTCAAGCGTATGGCCTTACAATGGGTTTTGCTAAAGCATATAGACTATAGATAATGGTGTTTAATTGTATATAAGTATAAAGTTATTACCTATTTTGTTTATTTGAAAAAATATTGCTAAGATTAATAAAAAGAATTTGACAATATGCAATTTATTGTTTGCAAAACCCCAATATAGGAATATTGTGTGACAATTTTTCACAATATTGGACACAATTTATTTCTGACACAACACGATACATTAAATAGAAAATTATTTGGAACATACTCTGCAGCCATGTTAAAGTAATACTTTCTTTCCACCCATTTATTACTAATTTCTGCTTGATCAATTAATCCTTCCTGTTGATGACTATTTGCAGCTCGGCTTTGATCACGAGTCAAGTCACCCTGAGCTTTGAACTTCTCTGACGCCTCAATAGACTTTTCCATAATTTTTTGCTTTTGCTCGAATTCTGCTGATTTCATATAATTCTTAATCTAAAATAATAAATATTTACAGTGAGTGTTTTTGACCGTTACTATTTTTCATAATTACCTGTTGATACGATTCATCCAAGAATCGTGCTATATCGTAATATGTGTCATTAATCATATCAAATTCTTTAGGATATCTGGCAGAGTTTTCTATATTTTCCAGTGGCTTTTTGAAATAATATTCGACTAAACTATACGAGTTTACCAGTTGACTTTTGATCAACCACTCACCATACAGTTTAAATGCTTTAAATTGAAGCCTAAAGATAAAATTGCAGTATTAGTTTTAATTGTCAATGTTTACATCCAATATTACCATTTGTCTTCTATGTTCTTGGTACAGCAGTACATTAGATACTTTGCCGTTTGTTTGTCATTCATAGCCCAAAAGATTTGTGCATCCTCAAAAACCCTCCAATATGAGTACTTGGTGTTCATCTCAGATATTAAGTGCATATCAACAATAGCTCGTTTTGCGATATTGAATTGATTTGCTTTCCGTGCATCACCTGAAAAAGAAAATAAAAAAATCTCCTCTTACAGACAATATTGCAGAAATAACATAAAAATTCACCTGCTAAATTCAAGTAGCACTTGGCCAAAGGTTCCCTAAATATTTGCTTCCCACTATTATAGAACTCTACCATCACGGCAATCCTTTGAGCCTTTATAGGTTCGATGACTTCAAAATCAACATTTGGAATCAAATCTTGCATCTCCCACTTGTTCAAAGTCTCGAATGTCACTTCGTGATCGTCCCGAGCAGCTCTGAAATCCTCTAGTTCCTGAAGCATCCTCAATTCAGTCAAGATCTTATAAACAGATTCTGTAGTTTCGATATAAATATTTTTAAAACTGTCAACAACCGCCTTCCTGGCATTCGAAATTTCCGCTACAAAAACGTCATCATCTCTTTCTATCAGTGACTTAACAGCTTCGTATTTGTGATATTCGAATGTATTTTCGGGTTTTCGCCTTACATCAGTGTCCCATTTGCTTAGGCGCCATAAACACTCAAAGTCTGGTTCTTCCTGACTCTCACACTTAGCGGCTAATTTGTAATAGGAAGCCTTCTTCAACGCGTCCGAAAAATATTTTTCGTTGATTTGCACTCCGTGGGACAATTCGGTATGATAATGTAACACAACCTGGTCCCATTTCCCTAGCTGCTTGTAGTGGTCTATTCGTGTCGACGGTTCTACTAAAAAGGTGTGGCCGCAGCCCTTCAGTGCGTCAATTTCACCGATTGCCAAGTAAGACTGTAACAAGACAACCAATTGTAGAGTTGAGAAATTTTTTTAAAATTTAGTTTAGAATTATTGAGACTACCTGCTGTTTTTCTGATTTTATGGAAACATTGCTGATCTAAAACGTAGTGTATTATTGATACACTTGTTTTTTTATGGAGTTTACAAGACAACGATATTTTTCAGGCAAGTAATTTGTGTATTTTAGTAAAGCTCGAATAAATCAACTTTTCCAAAAGCTTTTAAATCACTTACAAAAATAAATACATAACTTACCTTTCGGAGAATATTCTGCAGGATTCTGTGGGTTTCAACTTCCCCTGGAATGCCCTCTATAATAATATCTAAGATTGTTAGATCGGACCGACCAAATTTTTTAAGACTAGGCATACTGCGAATAACACCTTGACACCATAATTCGACGTAAAACAATGCGTCGAAATACCGACAGCAATAAAATGCTCCCTGGGCAATTTTTAAGTAGTCAAACTTGCATATCCCGTTCACTTTTTTCTCGTGCAGTCGGCAGAATTGCACCACTTGCAGCATGCATTGCGTCGATAATACCGTATCGGTATTTTTTGGCAAATCACGAACGTAGAGGGCGCCGACGTTGTGAAAGAAACAAACCATGCCTTGCGATAGGATAGTCGTGCATGTTTCGTTAATGGATGCTATTACAAGTGTCAAATAAGGGAGTATTTCTTCGGAGAATGTAACCTTAATAATTTCAGAAAAAAATATTAGAAGTTTTCTGCGTAGATTGTTAAGAAAGACATACTTTAATTTTACATAACGGAATCAAATTTTTCAAATAATACTCATCCGGAAAGCAGGTCAGGATTGCGCAGACCAAATCGGTAATCCATTTATTGTGACAGGCATTCGACCACCAGAGGGCGTCCATTGGTCTCAAAAATTCGTCTCTGATGCTTGTTATCGACATTGCTTCTAACGTTTGTTTTGGTATAAATGGATATAAATGAGAAACATCGATATTCTTGGTTGTTCCTAATACGGTAATTGGTAATTAACAAAAGCGATAGGTTGTAAAATAGGAAAACTTACGGATGTAAGACTGTCCTTCCTTGGTTTTTAGGACATCAAATAATATGGCATTAGAACATTTAACTATTTCAATGTCTGTGTCAACTATGTATTGGTATAGAAGTTTTATAATATGCGATGTTAACAATTGAAATGGCGATGATTCATTATCAATTTCGTCATGTTCAGAGTGTAAGATTAACGTGCTCAAATCAGAAGGGCCTATTTCTCCAAGGCAACATGCTGCTTCAGCGCTAACCTAAATACCAAAAAGGGATGTAACATTTTAGCCAAAATAGTGGAGATATAAAAAAAATTCTCTCACATTTGCATCTCCTGTCAAGGTAAGTCTAACCAGCATACAGATCAACTGATGGAGAAGGCTGTCCTTCCTTTTTTCGTGGAAGTCCCGAATCTGCGCAGTTTTCTCAAACAATTCCTTCAGATCACCTTTTTTCTCGCTTAATTGCTTTCTGAGATGTTTCAAAGCTTCCAAACGACAATTGCTCCAATTTGAAGCGCCCGCCTTCAAAAAATGTAAAATCTCGTCTTGCAAAGCGCTCCCCCACTTTTCATTACGCAAGTCTTCGTACACTTCATTGATAGTGTTCAGTTGTTCGCATTGCGGCAACGGGTCCAAATCCGGAATGATGTTTTCGAACAATCTTCGATTCTCAATGATTAATATTGTTAGAACGGATACACTTTCTTGAGCTAAGTCACCGCCGTGGAATGTCAAGGGGAGTAATTTGTTGACTATTAGATTTAAATATGTCGATAATACCTCATGGCATTCAGGTGTTATCTTCTGTAGGAAAGTTTTTAGATACCGTATCGACGCAATATTAAATTTATTGCTGCGGAGAATTTTTTGTTCTGTAAAGTACAGCAACGTGTGTAAAATCGTTCTTATGCAAAAGTTTGAGATGGGATTCTTTGGTGTTATGTATGTCACCAACATATCGACAAATTCAAAGTATTGGTGTAAAGATTTGAACTTATCGTCACGACATGATCTCTTGTAGATGAGTTCTGTTAGTTGGAATAGAATTGATTGAATGTTGGCGGGGTACACTTTTGAGCAATGCTCCAAAAAGTCGGTTTGGATCTTTAGTTTAAGCTAAAATTAAACAAAGTTATTATTATACAAATTACGATGAGAAAAACGAATACCTTAATTAAGTTAACAACGTTGTAGAATGTGAGAGCTGGGTAATCGTCTATATCCATTTTGTGTTCAATTCCAAACCATTCCTTGTATGATTTTTCGTTGACGATAACTTTTAACGTATTCACCAAAACACTGTCAAATTTCTCTAAGAGAAGGCTATCTATTTTCGCTTCTGTTAAAGTCTCCACCATAGTGCTATACAAGTTTTTACCGGTGTCAAATGCACCATCATTTGATCGAACAGCCATTTTTAAGAATGACACTGCGATAAGTTCATCAAAACACATCTGAAAATAATAACAAATTCGTGAATTCTATAAGGTTTATAGAATTTAGGTAATACTTTGTATAATTCGGGAACAGATGTGGCTAGCTCTTCTACAATGGCAGTTTCTATTTGGTTTCGATTTCTATCCGCCAACGTGAGCGGTAACACTATTTTTACGTACTTCTTGTAGAAATCTACTTTTGATTCACAACCAATAACGAAACGCGGAAATGATTCAAATGAGTCTTGGTTGCTATGCCACTGCTTCAAAATGTATTCCATAAACTCAGTAAACAAATCTTCATTTGACTTGTAACCCAGCTCTTTACAAATTTGTTGCATTAATTTGTCAACCATTCCTAAAACACAAATTTTGTAATCATTTCAAAAATAAACTAATTTGCCCTCTGGCGAGCAGTCGGACAAACTAAACTTGTGTACAACATCTATGAATGCATATAACAATTAAACACAGTACAGTTGTACAGTATAACTAATTGAACATGATTGAATCAACGTGAAACAAAATAAAGTCTTACTAACTGGTTTCAAGTTTCTTTTCCTGTATGAACACCAGCAAAGAAAACAATAGATTTTTCCTCCAGGTAGAATTACAAACAATAAGCGCACCATACATATGCAAGACGTTTGAAGTTCTTGTAACAGTTTCTTCAATTCTACGGCCGTCATCCATAGTTCCCCCAATGTTAATGATATCCTGGCACTTTCTATTAATATCGGTAAATGCAGCTTTTTGCAATTTGGAAATGTCTAGAGAATCAATCTCTTCATCAAATATCATTAACAAGCATTGGACAACCCTTAGGCGAACCACTTGATAATTTGAAGTCAAGAAGTCGCTCAGCAAGACGGTAATAGAATGTCCGGTGTATTCATTGCACTTGATGTAAAAGTTTTCCTAAAAATTGAGATAGGTTATTATAAAATTTTCTTTAGTCCTTTACGTATAGATGTTTCAAACCAAGGAGAGCACAGTTGTGTATGCAACCAAATATACGCGGGTCAATTATAAACCATACACTGGGTATAATTGGTTGCATATGTTACTGTGCTCTACTTAGTTTAAACTACTCTACCTGATAAATACGTTCAAAGCACTTCAGTAATCCTAAACTAAAATCGTAGCCGTAGCTATTTTTTGCCTCAAAAAGATTCATAAGAAGATTGTAATAATTTCTATGCACTGCGTTATCTTTGGATTGTCCAACATGCGGAGTTATATCTGAAAAATAAGCGTAGAATTAAACTAGAGAAACGTGCGTGTGAAGTTTGTTACCGTAAAGAAATTTTACGTTTGTTTTAGTTTCGTACTCAAAAAAACCTTGGGATGAGAAGTTTTCTAGAATTTTAAATAATGTATTGTCATTGAATAAATCTTTTGAGCAGAATGGGATGTGAGATAGAAAAGTAAATGCCTGAAAAAAAAAAAAAGAATTGATATAAGGAAAATAGAAATAATGTTTCATTTTCTTTATACATATACCATTTTATAATCGATGCTATCAGTCACATTAAAAGACGACAGTGACGTGATGGTTGAGTCCTGAGTCTCCGATAATTTATCTTTATTGTCGTACATGCAAAAGCCACACAGGATGTTCATACAGAGAACTTTCAGTTCGATGACGAAATCTTGATTGGAAGTTTCATCTTAAAAAAGTTTAACATTGCCCATGGTTGTTCTGATAAAATGCATAAAAATATCGGTGATACTCACCATCTTGTGTTTTCATCAATTCAAAAAGATGTCGCAATTCTTCCTGGGCCAAACATACTCGAAATTCATTCGATACAAGGGAATCAAATTTTCTCGATAAGATTTTATCCAGCACTTCCAAAGGATTTAAGGAAGTCTTACTTGGATCCCTGGCCTCTCCTATCACAGTTTTGACAAACTTCTCAAACAATTTTTTAACTTCCAAGTGTTGAAGATAGTCTTCAACAACACCGGTAATGTTCAAGCGTTTTAATTCGGTCACCAAATTTCCAACACAAATAATAACCGATGCCATTTGTTCTACATAATCTAATCCTTTATGTTCAGAATCATTGTTTGAAAAATGCAACAAAAATTCTTTTAAGTAATCTAATAATGTGAGCAAAAATTTTTTATTGACGCTTTGTGAAAACTCAAAATGTTCACACTTGTACTTTTCACTAAGTATTAAAGAATCAAACGTATTCAAAACATAAACACTCTCAAAATCTAGACCAGTTTTCTTCGGGGTTGCCTCATTTGATTTTGGTGGCAGTTGTTTTGAGCAGAGGTATATCAACGCTTTCACTACAATTTCTTCTTCGTAGGTTTTCATGTTTGGGAGATTTCTATTGTAATCCATGATCCAAGTAATGATTTTTTCTTTGAACGATTCCCCATTTATTTTTTGGGGAATGCCAAAGTTTTCCGCAGAGGTGATAAAAGTTGTTAGGGTGTCGGAAGTAAAACTTAATCGTCCCGAAGCAAAAGTCTGATAGATTATCGTAGATTCTTTAATTTTACCCATTTTAATTAAATTCTGTAGGAGGCTGTGGATGGCAGTGGCATTTACGTTCATATCAATAGACCTTAAATAAATCGAAAACTTTAAAAATTGGGTTTATTGTTATTTATAAAATACCTACCGTACTACGCCTTCAACAACATATTCCCATAAATTTTCCGAGTGAGCAAATTCATCACTAAAATTGCTCTGTACATTTAAAAGTACCGTAAAGCAGTCGTAGATGCATTGTTGCATATCGCCATCTTTGGTTTCTTTTTGTAAATTCAGGAGAATTTTTAGTAACGACATGGAATGATCAAAACGGATTACATCCGGATATTTCTGTAGTAATGCGGTGACGATATATATCCTGAAATATTTTGAAATTGTTAAAACGGCTATGTTAATAATGCTAGCAAACGTTTACCTGCCGCAGTTCTTTGACTCTTGCAAGTTTGAGAGCATGGAGTCAAAGCCAACTTCAAGTTTTTGACGTTTGGCAGGTTGCGCTGTGTCTAAATTCAATTCCAGTTGGTTCAACGGCATCTGCAAAACATTTGTAAAATCAGTTGAAGAGATCTGGGATAATAATTAGAGAGAAAAAAATATATGTAGTAAACCGTAATTATATGTTTTTATATTAGGGTAAGTGTCAGGTGTTGGGATAATACAAACATTGATAATCACCTGTTTGTACACCTCCACAGCTAATAACACAAAAACATGCTTATGTTCTTCAATTTCCAGTGCAACAAAATACGGTGTTTCACCCATTCTACAGTACTGTAGCTCTTGTTCTACAATCTCGTGTATAGCCTTCAATTGTTTCTTCCATACAACACTCAAAGATGCAGACAATGCACTGCGACTTTCACAAGCACCATTTGGATGGTGCAGTTTTACTAGCAACAAGAAGATCTCAAATAAAAGCTCCTACAAACATAAAAGCTGCATCAATATATAACTGTTCTGATCTGTAGAGAAAGAAAAACCTGCCTTGACGGTATCTTTGCCAGATCGCCTCTCGTACAACTCTCGTAAAGTGAGGAAAGTTTCCTCACCAAGCTTGCAACACGACAATCGACAATCGCATGCTGTTCCCTTGTAATACTCCAACATGATTTGCAGAACTTCCGCTTTATATCTGGTCGGAGTTGTGAGTTTCAGTGTGTGGCATAGATCTGCGACAAACTGAAATTGACTGCGGTACTGCATTGGGGGAAACCCGTATAGCGGTCCCTGCTGAAATATCAACTTGATGCATTCGGCTACTTTTGAATTGTTGCACTTGGTCAGTAGTAACATTTTTTTTAGGGGTTCTAAGAGACCTAAAAGAAGTTTAGGTTTGTTTTGTTGGCGTTGCTAAAAAATGTTAATTTCTTACATATCCAGGACTCGGGTGGAATGTTTTTGACATAGTGCCTTTGTGGAAGGATGTGATCCTTCAGGATCATTATGTAATTGTTCAGGAAGTACTTTGTTAGTGTTTCCGAGTATAGGCATTCTAACACAATCTGTAGAAGTGGTAGGACACTCAATCTTATACCTGATACAAATAAAAATGGTTAAATTTGTGTTTGAGTACACAAATATTGAGAGATAATAGATTTTGTGTTACTGACCATAAAATTCTTATAAAAATAATATTCTACTTTTTTATTCTTATCACTATAGTATTTGATCACGTCATGCAGTACTCAAACAATAATGTCCCTATCTATGATCTTCGATATTTCAGTTATTAAAAAAGTAAAGAATAATTTGATAAAAGATGCCAAAATTTGTGTCAAACCTGTTACACAAACCTGTATATCATTTTTATTCTGTGGAAAATTTGTGATTTCTTTAATCCATAGGTTTAGTTAGCAACATGTAATTAACAATTATTATTGTGATATGTTTTATCACAAGGATGTGGTTTCTATGCATTTTTCTTAGACTTTTTTATTGTAAGCAGCTTAATTTCTATAACAATCCTTCTTATTTTACAGACAAATATTTTTCTTTTGCAACTTTTTGAATGCCATTTGAGTTCGTCAAAAAAAGAAATATAAAAAACATATTGCAAATAATACTTACATCCTTGGTTTGCCTTTTCCACTACCTGCACTAACAAATCGGGGCACACCTTATGATTCCGTCGAACATTCTTCACTTCATTTTCTTGTAATTTTACAGAGTCCTACACGACAATATTACATATAGAAAATAATTTTGATAATAAATGAAGTCGAATGAAAGCTATGATCAATTTATTTCGTTTTATTCTATCAGTATTATGACAAAGACATGATATTAAATAAATATCCCTTACATTCAACAAGTTTATATGTACGGCTCTCACTAAATCATCCCAAGTAGTCGATACATTGCCGGAGTTCAAAATTTTCAAAGCATCTTCACTATCCAGCAGTTCGGTCAGCAAATCTACTCCACGCTTCCGCTCTGTTACCTTCAATGATATCAATGCATTACAGCATTGCTCCAGAACCTCCTTTGAAGACATCATCCATAAAACAATCGAACTCTACTGGTAGTAATAAACAAAGGAATATTTCACAATATGTCCTGAAATCTTAACCTGCTAATTTGCACTTACCTCTAAAATAATAGCTATTCCAAACAGTACTTTAAAACTAACAAGAAAGGGCAATTTAGCGTAACTTCGTGAGATTCTAAGGATAATACATCACAGTTTCTCCAAACGGTGGTAGAAAACGAGAAACTTTGACCTTACATTCCCGCCAAAACAAACGGATGAAACCGGGAAAACACAAAACAAAAAATGACTCAGATATGCTCTGAAGTTAGCTTCAAACCAAGAGCGCAAAATTTTAAAACCTAAATGATAAAAAGATATATTTAAATATTATAAGAAATGGATAATATACAAACGTGTTCAAATAATCTATTGCCATAATATGGATAAAAGTTTGAATTTATACTATGAAAAGCTAATTATTGGTATCAGAGCTCAGTGTTTTGTAAAATGTTTGTGTATCTACATATTTGTATTTCGATCCATATTATAAATATTCAGTTAGATATAAATGAAATGGTGGAAAATAACGTGAAACGTATCACTGGAAGTAAGTCGAAACTACCTTGAAAAAGTTCATTTTGCGGTCGAGATATTTATAGAATATACTCCAAATTTGTTATTACATAATTTAAAAAATCTATATATACTTCGATTCATACACGTGTATTCAAGTTCACATCGCTATGTTTAAACTACATAATTACAGTTGTATAGTTTTCGTGACAAAGGGAAAATGGAAAATAAATTAGTTGAAACTGTTTTGGAACTGTACAAACAGAGGAAGTGGCTCGATATTATCAAATTAAACCCGGAAATAAATAATTCGGACGCAACTAAGTTACTGTGGGTGTGGCCTAGTGAAGAAAATTTAAATTTTATCAAAAAGTACATCGAAAAGTTCAAATTAAATGGCTTTATTTCCATTGGTTGCGGTTGTGGTTTACTGGAGTGGATTTTTCGAGAATACAGCAGTAAGTTTTTTTTTATTTATTAAAATTTACTTAAAAATCCAATTTTTTTGTTCATTTTTTTTAAATTATTTTATTTATTCTTTTATTTGTGCATATTACAAACAAAAGAAAAGACAGTTAATTTGTTTCAAAATGCATGAATGCTAATAACAACGTAATAATAATGATTATTTTGTAGTTATTTATGAATGTATAAAGAAATTATGTATAAAATTGATACAAAAATACTTACAAATTCTTTCAGATCTTGACGTTATAGGATACGAAGTGAACGAGGACTGGTGGAAAAGCAAGTATAGCATTCCGTCATTTATCAACTTAACATACACAGAAAACAACAATTACACATTAGATTCAAATCACGCTCTCCTGTTTTGCTATTTTAATAACAACCCAGCATTTAATGAGTACGTCAGAAATTATGCTGGCGATCTCATATTTATAATAGGACCTGGAGAAGGGAGAGGAACCCATACAGACCCTGCACCTTTCAAGCCCAATTTTGCAGAAAATACGTGCTGGATTTTAGGGAATTTCCAGGAAGTAAAAAATACAAAAGATTTCATAGCCGTGTATGTACGGTGTAAATAATTTATTGTAAATATATGTAATAGGTACCAAATAAATATTTATATACAACTATTATGTTTAAAATATCACACTTTGTTTAAATTTTTTGTTCCTTGGATCTAAGGTAGCAAATCTTATATTTTTATTGGTTATTGTCGATGTTTTGTCTCAAATTTAACAAGTTTTGATCTTTCATAAATTTTGATTAAAATTATAGATAGTAAATTTATCAAATTTTTTTTTTCAGTGTATAACTAAGTATTTGCAACTTTTGTAATATGCTGTACTATTTTAGTTCTTCTATTGACTTGTTATGTGATATTTGCATATGCGTAGTAAAAATAGTTTTATTGATAGTACGAAACATACATTCCGAACACGAGTACAATAAATCTTTCTCAAGACCTGGATGTTTCGTCTTCAGGTGCACTTTGTAAGTACTGCTTTGTATGCAGGCATAGTCGCAGTGAACGCATTTATATGGCATCTCCCCGGAATGACGTAACTTGTGCCTTCGAAGAGAATTATGATCGGCTGTTTTGTACGAACAAGTATCGCAAGAGAATGGTTTTTCACCTATAAAACATAAATAAAATATAGCCAACAAAATTAGTAAAAGCACAAATAACAAGCAAACAATATTGGAAAGTTATTGACCCAATAGCAGGTAAACTGAATAATAAACATTTCTTAGGTCAAGAATATTAAAAAAAAATTAATATACCAACCTGTATGTTGTCTCATATGCATATTAAGAGCACTTCTCGTGGCTCCTTTGTAACCACAATGTAAAGCGGTGCAAAGAAACGGCTTAATTTTCTTGTGAACGCTATCGGTATGTAGACGAAGTTGTCGCTTATCAGAAAATGACTTTGAGCACGAAGGGCAGACAAAATTCTGATTATCGGCTTTCTGTTTGTGTAAGGACTTATGATTCCTTAGCTGTTTAGAATTTTTAAAAGCTCTCGGACATTGATTGCAAAGAAAAGGTTTTGCATCATTGTGAATTAATTTATGGATACTGTTCAATTTTCCCAAACTGTAAGTCTTGTAATCACATTGATCACAAGAGAACAATTCCATGTCAATCTTATGTTGCCTCCATAAATGACCCGTGAGCGGTTTCCAAATAGCAAATACCTCTTTGCATTCGGGGCATTTGAAAGTTTCGTCGACATGACAACGTATGTGATAATTCAACTTTTCAACATTCTGCAAGTGGACTTTGCAGAAAGAATACGTGCACTTTTGTGCGTTTTTATCTAAGAGCTTTGATATGGGACTTTGTTTCTTCCCGAATGTGTTAAACATTTTATCTGAATCTATTGGTATTATATCAACAGTTGGTAAATTGACAATAGGAGAAATCGTTTGACATTTAGGGATAAGAGAACTAATGCCCGGTAAGGCTTTTGAAAGACCTAATAAAGTCTCTTGATCTTGAATTTCGTCATTGTTTAAATTCGTTTCCACGGAAACCTTTGGTTGTTTATCAGTATCGTATTTGAGATCGTTCTCGTTTCTACATTGAATCCGACCGGATTCTTTGTGTTTTGTTTTTTTAACGTCAGCTTTTGATTTAGTGAGAACCGACACAATTTTAGTTACATCACTCATTGTGACGTAATGATCATGCATTAAGTGCGATCTCAACGATAATTTGTTAAAGAAAATATTATTGCAACCGGGACACTTCATTTCGTTCAATTTAGTTGCGGTTTTGTTTTGGTGTGTTTGAACGTGTTCTGTAAATTTTTTCTCGCTTAAGCATAAAAATTGACATAAATTGCAAGTAAAATAAACTAGTTGTTCAGATGGATTGGTTTCTGTTAAGATTTCATTGCAAACAATGTCGTCGAGCGACTTGGATAAATTTGTTTTTAAAATGACGTAATTATTCGTACCGGTTGTCTCTATATGCGGCAACTTATAATCAGAATTTTGTAGTACGACGAGTTCCATATTTTGGCCGACGTCTAAGTTATTCGAAAGAGCCTTTTCTGTGTCCAAATTTGAAAGAATCGATGAGTTTCCAATGACTGGTAGACACTCCTAAAACAATATGTAATTATAATTTATGTAAAATTTGACATCGGATTCGTCTTACATCGTGAGTTAGTTGAGGTAATTCTATATTAGAGGCCCATATAACGTTTGCAGAAGTTGTAGCTACGATGTCGGTTTTCAATTCAACCGTTTGACAGTCACTGGTTCTAGAGATTTGATACAATTATTGACTTGTTTAATTTACTAATATTTAGCGATTTTAATGCATTTTATACCTTATCGACGACATTTCATCTGAAAAAGATTAAATTCACGCTAAAATGGATTCCAAATATTCAATAAATAACTTATTTTGAGGTAAGTTGTTGATAACCCCGAAAGAGGCTATTGTGGTATTTTCTCGATAACTAGTTGAGAAATTAACACATACAATAACTAAACCCGCACTGATACATTCGAGAATGGTGTAATTTACCAATAAATTACAGCAAGAAGGAAATTATGAAGAGAAAAAGCTACGCACAGACTTTTACCGCACGTTTTGACAGCACCCAAAGGAGAGTACCAAATCAGCGGTCCCAAAAAGTTTCCTGACCTACTTTACTGCAAAATGCAACTTATATAAATTGTAATTCAAAAAGTATGGAAACTACGACCGACTCCTTGTCACAAGAAGAATTTATTAATTATACCTAATTCACATTAGGAAAATCACTTATAGCTTTTTACTTTCTGACTTATACTGTAGAATAGATAGTAATTTACAGACCATTGGGATGAGCAGTACAGGCGCTATAAAAGTTTATAGAAGCAGTTTTACAGAACCATAGCCTCTGGCAATGTGTTGTCAATTGTCAGATTTTGACAAACGTCAACGCCACTGACATGACATGGTGTTATTCTATGACTGACGTAGCTTGGGGTCCAGAGTGGCTGTGGCTTCACGAAACTGAATAACAGTAAAAGTGTTTAAACACTTGTCTGAACAATTTAGAATAGAATAGAATAGAATTTATTTTTCTCTTTTAACACATTACAAGTGTATAGAGTCGTCAACAAGAAATTGATAAAAAATATACAAAACAAACATTTTCACATACAATTTAAAAAATTTAGAAAATTGGGCTAGACTGGGATTTGCTTGTAGGAACTCTTTAGTTGGAAAGACAACAATTATTTTAAAATTTTAGTTTCTATTACCAAAGAGTGAAGGAAAGGAGATGGATGATTCAAAATAAAACCCAATTAAAAATAAATAGTTTTATTTTAAAAAGACATATTAAAATACCAGTTATAATACTTTTAACAATAAAGGTCAATTACACAATTACAACACGCATACAATTAATTAGTCTTTCCTCAAAGCGTAGAATACATCATCCGAGCTAACATTTAAAATTAATTTTTGGTTAAAATCATTTGCCGTAGGCTCCGTCAGTAGTAGTCGGCAAGCCCCCAATCTTGAAACCGCTCCAAGAGCAACGGTACACGACACCATCTGGAAACCGTCCAACGCCGCAACCGATATCAACATTGTGTACACATCAGCAAAAGTCGTTTCCTCAACTGCGGTACGTTCAACCTAAAATATCAAGTATTTTTTTTTAGACACATTTAATTTGATTATTGCTATGCATTTACCTCTGCCACAACAGCTTGTAAAATTAGCTGCTGGAGGCGTGTGCAGTGCTTGATAGCACGCACTTTCGGTTGCGTTATCATTGCGTTTAAGGCTTCGTTTACGTGTTTCATCGAAACTAGAGTATTATCGCCTTCCAATTCTGCTATTTCTGCAGATCTTCTGCAGATATCTAAAGCCCGACGGGCATCTCCAGACACAGACGCAACTTTTCTATACAAAAAAAACAAAAAAATTAAAATATGTAATAGTAACGCTTTGTGGTTTTGGAATAAACTTTATTCTTCAATACATATGTTAAATTTTCCCAAACTGAGTTGATATTTAATAATTATGTTGAAGAATATCAGGTAGTCAAACAACTATTGGTTGGGAGGGTGATTGGGGGTAGCTGTGATTGGCTGTGGTGGTCATAAAAGTGCTTTCCAGCTATGATGCAAAATAAGTTTTGTAATCTTGGTTGAATTATGATGATTTTCTTCAGGAAGTTATAGATAAATTCTTCAACATCAACACGGAAATGACATAAAATTGTTTACCTACGTAAAATTATTTACCTGGCTACTAGTTGGACAGCGTCTGGATTAAAAGCGTTGGTTCCTACGAGGCGATTTGTGACAATCTCTTGCAATTGTTTATGCGTGTAAGCTTGGAACGTCAGCCGAGTCAAACCTAATCTACTGGTCACACGACCCATGAGTAATCTAAAACATAATAATTTATAAATAAATTTTTATGCACCTACACAAAACCAAATAAATAATAATTAGCCCATAGATATCTTTAAATTTTAAAGTACCTTTCAGGTAAATCCATAGTATTGGCGATAGTAATCACGATAAGTTGTGCTTTGGCCTTTGTCGGCCAATCTAAGAGATTGTAAACGACGTCCTGCCTCTTGGTGCATAGAATATCTAATTCGTCGACCAGAAGAACGATCGGTTTATTCTTGTGTCCAGTTTTGGTGAATTTTGCGTCTAATGTTGATTGAGCTTGCTCCCATCTTACCGTCTTTCCGTTCAGTTGCCTAAGGATCTTAAAAAAAAAAACAAGAATAATAAAGAAAAGAAAAAAAAAACAAGGATTAGAAAGAAAAGAAAAAACTAGAATTAAATTTTTCTTGTTTTATGGTTGTAGTTACCTCGACGTACGACTGTCTGGGTTCGCTGAGTTTCATTCCGTTTATGCTGACATACTCAAAGTCGGGTACTTTTGATGATTTTCCTAGGGCCTGTAATTTTCTTATTACTTCGGTGACGGTAGCTGTTTTTCCAGTTCCAGGTACACCCGATACATACATACAACTGTAAGACAGAGAAAAGGTTATTAGTTATATTTAATTTACAATGGAGTTAAAAAAGTTGGAAAACTGCATATTTTATTCCATAACATAATTTTTACTGACTTGGTCAGATTTATTTACCTTCCCATAAAGTCAAAAAAGTAATAAAGAGTCAAAGTTAAGTGCCAAAATTTTTCAAACCACAACTCAAACAAACTACCTTATTTTTATCAATGTCACAATTTTTTTTTTGACCGATTGGCAACTGCGATTAATGGTACGGTTATTTAAGATCATATTAGTAAAAAAGCGCAAGAGAATTAGAAAATTTGTTACTACAGTAACTAAAGATGACCAAGTAACACAGACTGTTTTTACCATTTTTCCCAGAACCTACATAAACCCAAACTTCAAAAACTTACCCTCCGCATCCATCGAGCAACTTCCCCTCGATAAAATTATACACATCGTTAAACTCCCTCTCGCGGCAAGCCAACGCCTTCGGCACATACGACACGTGCAACTTCGTCTTGGCCTTATTCAACGGGGTGCGCTCCGCCTTGACCGGCGTCGCCCTATGCTGCACCGAGGGCGTGATCAGCCCTTCCCTTATCAACTTTGCCCTCACGCTCGGCGTATTCTTCACACTCTTCGGCGTAACTGCCCCCGCAACCTGCCTCGGAGTCTTCGGAGTAACCGGCACCATATCTTCAGAAACAGACGTCTTCCGCGGAGTTCTCGCTACGGAAGTCGCACGTTTCTTCGTCGGAGTTTTGATCGGTGAATCCTCGGAGTCAGAGTCAGTTATTCGGTGAATAGATTTTTTCGGAGTTCGGAGAGACGTCGTACGCTTTTTTGTCGGAGTTTTTACGTCGTCGGAGCTATCAACGGAAATTTTTCTTCTCGGTGTTCTTCTCGTCGGAGTTTTGATCGATGAATCCTCAGAGTCAGAGTCAGTTATTCGGTGAATAGATTTTCTCGGAGTTCGGAGAGACGTACGCTTTTTTGTTGGAGTTTTTATGTCGTCGGAGCTTTCCACGGAAATTTTTCTTCTCGCTCTAAAATTGGAGTCATCGTCGTCGTTATCTTTTCTGTAACAAACGGATTTCCTCGGAGTATTGGTTTTGGTGTTTTGCTTGAGAATTGACTTCTTGGGGAGCGTACTCGGACAAGGAACGTAATCCGAGTATTTCGACGGGGTTTTAACCAGTCGTTTTGGCGGTGAATCAATATCCATAGATTCCACAGTCTTTTGGAGTTTTTTAGGGGTTCCCTCGCTGGTCGTTTGTCTGCGTTTTGAAGACGGAGTGGTGTCCTTCAGTGGTGTTAAACTGTCGGAGTCGACGCTTGTTTTCCTTCCGCGTTTCGTAGGCGTTAAATAATCAGCGTAAGACAGTCTAACCCTGGGGCGGGTGGATCTTCTAACTTCCCGTTTTTCGTCGTTATTTAAATACTCGTTTAAAATATTATCATCTAATTTTTTGAGGGGAACCACCAATGTCTGGTTCTGGGATACCCGAAACTTCATTTTAATCGATTCCTCCTCACAATTTATCGTATTCTCGACTACAGAATAATTTAAGACCGGAGTTCCCGCGTCTTGTGAGTTGGGGGTGCCGCTGAAGGAATCGTTCAAGTTTCTTTTGACGGCGGAATATTTGCCATCCGGATTACGGGGTTTCTTTGCGGATAGTTCGGTTTTCTTCATGCTGCTGTGGAGTTTTATAAATGGGATGCCGCTTGGGGAGTTTGTGAGCACTTGGAACTGGGAAATACCCTTTCGAGGGGTACAAATTTTGTCAAATTGGTTGAGGCAGTTGCTGGTGTGCAGCCCCTCGTCCGATAGAAGCGGAACCAGCGACGAATTTTCGGAGATTTTGTATCGGAGGAAATACGTGTTTGGATTGTCGTCGAGCGAGTCGTCCAAGGAGGCGAGAATTACATTACACTTACGTTTAACGTCTTCCAAAAAGATATCTTCTTCGATATTGTCTTCGACTATCTAAAAATTGTTTAAAACAATGATAATTGTTTAGAAAAAAGAATTCCTTACCTCATTTTTTAGCAGTTTATCCTCGTCACATAAATCTAATTCTTCTGGTTTCTTGTACACCCGTACAATCGCCCGATACTTTTCAAATTCATCATAATCTTCGTGCGATTCATAGAAACATATCAGTCGTCCGATAACGTTCCTCTTCTCCACCTTAACAAGAGCATATTCGCCTAATATGTACACCTCATTGTTCTTCACAAATGACCTAAAATATTGTGCATATTCAACAGGTTTTTGAGGCATATAAAATTACACAACTCACTTAAAATATGTACAGTCTTTCTTCGGCATCAAACAATTCACGTTATAGAGGTCAGACGAGACGGGGCCACCTCGCCAGTGAATATCCATGGTTTTTATCGATATTTTTTGAGATCACAACAACAAAAACTAGACAAAATTTCGGTTATCGACACACCATAGGACACACACGGCAGAACAAACACAAAAATTGGCGGGTTATTTAGTGACTTTCGTTGGTTGGTAGACACTGAATCGCGCCGAATGCAGGGTTGACCAATATTTAAAAAGAACATAATTTTTAATATTATGATCGAAATAACTCAATGAAATAGAATTTATTTATTACGTTATCGACTCATTCGTCTAACAAAATCATCTGAGGGATTTCAGTAAACTAAAATGTAGTTTTCAACAAACGTTTAGTGATTTTTGTACATCCCTGGTGGCCCCTAGTTCAAGCCTAACCTTAAAAATTGACAGTTGTCAAAATGGATGGCGATACCGAAAGTACGGCAACTTCTTTGGATGACGAAAATACCGAAAACTTTTGCGATAATCCAACCCGCGATACTTTAGCTGAAGGGTTGATGGGATTGATCAAGCCTACAGTTGACCAATTGGATGAAAGAGTAAAAGCAACCAGGTATTTTCCCTAAACAAAAATGTTACCATTATCAAAAATACCTTTATTCTTTGCAGGATATCCCAAATAGAGTTAAAACAGTGCATAGAATCCCTCACCGAGGAATTAAAGAAGATATCCGAGTCGCAACAGTCTACCATCGACCTAGACGCTTACGTAAAGAAGCTTCAGAACGCGAAAAACCGGGTTACAATCCTAACAAACATCCTGCAACACGCCCAAGAACGATTAAATAAGGTACACCAGTCGATAGAGCGTGAAAGCGCGAAACGAAGGGTAATGCTTGATAATTTATCCGAACAGTCCTCATCTAACACTGTGATATAAAAAAATGTCTTTAAAAACCCCAATTTACAATTTAAACAAGTTTCCAAACGTTTATGAACCAAGAGAAGATTCATTCCTATTGTTAGACGCTTTAGAAAAAGATTTAGATTTTATAGTTAAGCTCAAACCTACTTTCGTAGCCGAAATTGGCTCTGGAAGTGGAATTATAATTACTGCTTTGACCTCAATTCTCAAACATGTTTGTTTTGCGACTGACGTCAACTTTGAAGCGTGTTTTGCGACTCGAAACACTTCGGAAATAAATGAAACGCGTATTGAAGTTAATCGGATGAATTTGCTATCGTGTTTTCGACCAAACTTATTTGATATTGTCGTGTTTAATCCTCCTTATGTGGTGACAGAAAGTTGCGAGATTTCTGGTAATGGTTTACCGAGGTCGTGGGCCGGTGGTGTTTATGGTCGGGAGATTATTGATAGATTTTTGGATGAGTTACCGGGGATGTTGAGTGATAATGGGGTTTGTTATCTGCTTGTTTTAAAAGAGAACAAACCGGAGGAAATAATGGGGCTTGTACGTGATTTGGGCTGGAGTGCTTGCGTTGTTTTGGAGAGGAAGGTACCATGTGAGCATTTGTACGTATTGAAAATATGCAAGATGTAAATATATATTTTTAAGAATTTGTTAATGAGTTTTTATTTTAAAGCTGGTTTCAGACCAAAATGAGACAAAAATACAGACTTGCAAAAAGTGCAAAAAATTGCCTAAGTTTGACATATTTATTCAAGGCTAAAAATTAAAATTGGATACTTGTCAAGAACTTTCCAATACTGTCTAACACTTTTTTTGTACACTAGTCAAAACGCCGTGGTCATACATTTCCAACTTTTCTCAGGAAAACGAATGCCGTTATGCTGTGTATCCGAGTCCTATATTACGGGGTAGACTTCTACTTTAATTTGTATATTCACTACTAGCTTATAATCTTTGGTGGATTTTGATTGTTCTTTCAACAAATTATAGATAAATTCTTCAAAATTCTTCCTAGCTCATATAATTTTTAAACCATTAAACTACATATATTTTACAATGTATCCACCTCGAATTTTGACTCAAAAAGCATAATACTCGCATTTTTATCACTATTTGACATTCACTCATTGACGCAAATATACAAATAAAACAAAATAAACTCATATAAAAAAAAAACTTTATTCCATAAATAGAAATTGTGCATGACTAGAGATATGATAAACCTGACAACACACATAATGCAGAAGCATTATAAAGACTCCTGCGATTCAATGTCCAGGGCAACTAACAAACTATCTTTGGGTACTACATCTTCTTCGTCCTCGAGTTCCTCCTCCAAATTCACACTCATTGAACTGTCATCAAATGAACTTTGCGTGCTCAATAAACTCTTAATACGATCCTCAAAAGTTATCGAGTGCACTGCCTCTAAACTGGTCCTGCCCTCCTCCTCGTAATAATCGAAGAGGGACTTTGCAGCCCTCCATTGCCTACTCACCTCTTTCATGTTCTCCTTGAAGTCCGGCAAATCCGGCAAGATTATTGCAATTCCGTTCAGCAACGGTTTAATCACTTTGTTGGTGAATTGCCATTGCAGGTAAAATAGAGATTGCTGCTTAACTATCTTTAAGATGTTATTTGGCAGGTCTTCGTAGTCTCGTTGGTCTTCAACCTCTTCGTATATTTGCCGATATGCGGCTAATGACGATTTAAAACTCTACGAAAAAAAATAATAGATGATAAAAATAATAGGTGATGAGTGTAAATGGGCCTTAATTAGACTAACCTTGAAAAAATCAGACAGCACTGAACTGCCTATTAGCATAGTAATCAATACAGTCTTTAGATTTGGGGAAACAAATTTGTCAAAGAAAATCTGCAACAAAGCCAAAAGAAATTATACTTAAATATAAGCAAATATAGGGTTTGTTTGGGCAGTGAACAAACTAGTTCGAAATTAATTTGACAGGATAAACCAGATATGTTTCGATGGCAACTGCATTATAAATAGCAATAAGAAACTAATTTTGAACTAGTTCTTGCTTGAATAAAGCTATACACGTACGCTGTAGTCAGGTTTGGCCAAAAGCTCTGCTTCAATTACTTCGAAATTGACATCCCGTTTCATCATAGCACCTTGTAGCAAAGAAAGCATCCTGACATACTGTCTATTTGGAAAGCTTTTGAAAATACTGCATTGCTGGAAAAAAAACAGTTTATATTGATTCTTGATATACAAATATAAATTAGCGTTGTATATCTTACATCCAAATGCATCATGTGTATTAATTGCGAAAAATGACGAGATCCTATGAGATGCACTTCGCTATTGTACATGAGATCTAAAGGCATGCCACATTGGAGCATTAAGGCATTTGGATGACCTCTAAAGTCCACGAAGTAACCCATTACCGTCAGCATGATTGTAAACGCTTCGTATTCACTAGAATTGTTCCCCCAATGTTAAAAATAGGTAGTATGTAGTAATCTTTATTGGAAGAGTAAATTAGGAACTTAAATTTGTTTCTTCAAATTATTAAAGGTATTTTTTCAAAAAAAATTGTAATTTTTGGTGGATTTTCATGATTCTTTTAGCAAATTATAGATAGATTCTTGAACATTGGTAATATTTCGGACTTTTCGCGCGTCTCTATTGTTGTATGGCATCGGGCGAGAGGACAAAAATGACTTTTAGTCAACATTTTCACGAAATAAATTCGGTCGAAGCACAAAAAGAAAAATTGCGTCAAATCTCTAGATTAATTGCATGTGCTACCATCTTGTGGTAGTTAGGAGAACTATCACGCTGTTGCGGGTTACCGACTCTGTAACCGATGTCAAAAATGACAAGACAACATAAAACGATAAAATTCCCTAAATTCACAAGAAAATTGTTCATTATTTTGTCTTTGAATGTGTTAAATACTAATCTGAAATTCAGGATAACAATCTTACGGTCGTTATTTTGTCGTAGGTAAACTAGGAGCAATAAATCTCAAAATTGGGTTGGAATGTCTTTGGTGGCGCCATCTAGTTGCTTAAATCAATCACTTGCAAAAAAAGTTTTGGTTCTAATCTCATATAGTGACAAAAATTTCAATCCAGGCAATAAAATTATAACTTTTACATAGCAAACCTCACCTTAAAATACCTCTCTCAAGAAACTTCAAATTGTAAAACATCAAATACGTGAAATGCAGCATAGAGAACGCCAACATCCAGTTATGATACGGCAGATCCAAATATCCGAACTTGACGTGCAACACAAACATGGCGAAATCTTTCCGGTCGATGTCAAGCTTCTGCAACAGTTCGAGGTTCTCAAACATCTTCATCGTCCATGTGGCCGTGTCGGCCAACATCAGACTTCTCGGCTCAAAATCGAAATCGTTAAAGCCCGGGTAGCTTTCATGTGGACACTGCAACATTCGCTCGACGGCTTCGTTGTCAAACTTGATGTAGTTCGTTAACATCATCCTAGCCATTTGACACTGGGTGTACATCTTCATATTGACGTTATACTGTTTCCATTTCACGACCATGACGTCGCTGTAGCTCGCGTATTGCGCCACCAACTCTTCGTCGTCGAGGGTATAGTGACTGCCGTACTTGTTGAAGAGCTGGATGACCAGCAGAAGATTCTTTTTGTGAAAGATGGGGAAGCATAGCGTATTTTTTACTTTAAGATCTGGGATTAATTGTTCACGCTTGCATTGGGCTCCTGTCTTAAGATTGATTATCTTTCCTGTACGTGCCGCTTGTCCTGTTAAAACAGAGTGTTCAGGAAAGTCCGCAGTGATAGATATTTGAATTAAACAATTCGCGGTAAATAGCGCCATCTACATTTGCTTGTTCAGGCGACTGATCATTTCATTGGCTATTCGCCTCAACGAGCGAAAAAGTTCCACTCTGGTGGTAGAAATTTAAATTAAACAATTCCGGGTAAAAAGCGCCATCTACATACGCCCGTTCAGGCGGATTTTAAAGAACACTCACCAGCAATACCTTTATCCAGTGTGAGATTAACGAATCTGCTCATTGGTTTCTTAGTGCAGTAAACCTTTGCGATGATATAATTAAGGTATTTATTGCAAGTGACGTACAAAATGCCCGCGGTGGATTTGGTATAGACGACGGCGCTGTTCAAAATGTGGAGTATTACGTCGTCACCGTTCCCAAACGATTCATACTGCCTACTGAGCAAATCCATGAGTGTTACCTGCATTTCTCGTTTTCTCTTTTCCGTATCGTATACGATAGAATTGATCAAAACTTGCAGGCAAAATCGAAACGTTTCTGTAACGCAATTTACCGTAAACACTGTACCTTTCATTGGGTTGACAAAAGTGTAAAGTATCACTCGAACATCTAGAATAATATTCGTTAAATATTAATTTGTCTTAAACCGTTTTATTACTGAATCATTTATTACCTGAATCATTCGTTGTCATCAATGGCACTGTAAATATATTGGCGTTAAACTTCTCCTTTAATATCTCTTTAAATATGCTTTGAATTGCGATGTGAAGATTCCCTATCGGCTCAACTGTACTAGTGGTACATCTATTTCTTAGAGCTTCTATTATATTGGGTTTTATCTTAAATCGCAGCAAATACCGCAGCTTGCGATTCCCTACCGACCGAACTTGAGCTTCGTCCCTCAAGAAAACCACTAGAAACGCATCCTCTGCAGTAAGTTCTTTCAAAAACTGAAATAATTTTAAGTTTGCGTCGTTTTATTGCAACCGATTTCGATGTAGTTTTGTTTGAGCAGCAGTAATCCAATTAATTGCAAATTCTTCAAGGCGCATGCGCAACCCAACCCAACTGTACGCTTGACATTGTTGTCATCCGTATTACGGTTGCAATAGATTTTATACCTTCTACCAAATTATTCAATGAGATTTAATGTTAATCATGTTTTCTTACAATTGCGATTATTTAATATAGCCAATACGCTGGCAAAAGCAAATCTAGCAAAAGTTTTGCTATACCAATGACAACACTGCGCGCCTAATACTAAATATAACCATAAATCATAGTCCAATGTTGCAAACACACAAAACATGAGCTCTTCACGGACCACTGAAATATTGGTCGTCGTGTGGATTAAAATACTTTACTTTCTTGTTATAATGCATCCAGGTGTGCCTAAACTAAAAACCAATCAGTCTAAAGTACTGCTCCAACAGCCGATAGCCTGTAGAATCCTTATTTTTGAGCCAACATCAATTTGCATGACTTTTTTTACTACATACTCGAACAAATCTGTATACAACTTTTGATATTAGGTATAAAATAAAAGTTTGATTGATTACTCACATATTTATTCAATTTCTTTTCGATTCCGGCCAAGGAATGATCTCTGAACGAGTGGAGAAGCAATAATATTTTCGAGGGATCGGTATATTCCACTATTATTGGATGCCGATTTTTAGCCTTTTTCTCTTGTCGTTCTAAGCATTTTGGTAGTGGATCTGTTGGTCGATGGGAGTTTCTAACAGTAAGTATTCGTGGCACAAATTGCATCTTATTACTAAATGTAGAGATTAACAGATTTCACTAATAATTTTTTTGCCTACGGAAATATTGGCCAAAAGAATCGGTTGATTGAAGTGTCAGAAATTTACTACTATCAGCTACTATGATAGATGTGATAGATGTCATCATGTAGATTGGCAGGTATTCAGATGGTATTAAAATTCGGGGATTGTCAGGGACGGAGTGGGAAAATTGGAGATGTCTCTAGTCTTATTTTTACCTTCCGACTAGTACCCTAGAAGGAAAGTATTGTAATCGACTGAAAAAAAATCGGGATTTCAGCGGATATACCCGTTTTGGGGTCCCCTGAATCGATTACAATCATTTCTGGAAAATGTATGTATGTACAGGGAGACCAACTTAAAGTTAACCTGAGACCTGCGCGAAGAACGGCATTCGGGGAGAGTGAGATGCATATACGCAGCGCGCGTGAACCTATCGCGTGGACGTAAATAAATGTTCAAATGCTGCCGCGTAGATGAACGTTCTTACTGCGCACGCTTATCATCATTGCCTCCACCAAAATATGGTGGAGGGGACCACTTGTTCCTGTGCGAAGTGCTGCCACTTCTACCGATTTCAACCTTTATCTACCGAATCGTTATTATTTTCTACCGAATTTGTAGGATAATGGATTTTTAATGCAAATTCTAATTTCTTATTTACTTAAGTTATACTTCACTGATGCAGTTGCACAAAATGATGTTTTAGCCACATTTAATATATTACAGAAATTAAATGATCCCATTACAACATTATTTATGCAATTTTTAGATTGTACTGTACCTATTTTCCAGAATTTAAATAACGAAATGCAGTCAGAAAGTCCTAGAATTCATGTGATATACTGAAATATATCAAATGTTTTGAAAACATTCTATGATTGCTTTTTAAAACGAAATTATATACAAACAACTTCAACAGAAAATATTCATTTCAGAAACAGAAGACATTTCTTGAACATTACAGATGTGCATTTTGGTGCTAAAGTGGCTAAATCAATTTCTGAATTTCAAAATATTTCATACATAAATACATATGTGTTTTTGTGGAATACTATTTTTATTTACAAATTATTTTCTCTTGTATTTGTTATTTTTGTAATAAAAAGCTTTAAAACGCCTCAAATAGCGTTTTGTTTTAATCTACCGAATTTTGGCGACATCTACCGATTTTTTAGGGTACCTTCTACCGAATTCAAGAGACCTCAGCGTGGCAGCACTGCCTGTGCGCATCCTGATGTTTACAAATTTTAGGTGCTGTTTATGTTGGTTGGGCTGTCTGTATGTCAAATGTCAACAAATGTCATTATGCCATAGAAACTGACGTTAGATAGGGTATTCGCCTGAATAAGCGAATGTAGATGGCGCTATTTATCCCGAATCTGCCTCAACGAACGAAAGAGTCGCCGCCCTGGTTATAGAAATTTGAATTAAACAATTCGAGGTAAATAGCCAATGAAATGCGCCATTCGCCTGAACAAGCGAGAGACCCACTCTGGTGGTAGAAATTTGAATTAAACAATTCGGGGTAAAAAGCGCCATCTACATTCGCCCATTCAGGCGGATTATTTAATACAAATTTCTAAATTTAACAGAACGAGTGACATCTGTTTGACGTGTGTAAAACCGGCTGACTTCTAGCCAATCACGTTCAAGGTTATCATAGTGATAAATTTGAAAATGTCCGCATAGTTTAAAAATACTATATAGTTATATTAAATATTGAAGATAGAATAGGAAATGCAATAATTGGCATGTCCTTAGTTAAGTAATTTGTTAATTGCTTATTAAATAAGCATTTTTCCACAAAACAAACCTTCACTAATTGTTTCCAACGTAAAATCAATGATTTTGACATAAAAAGTATTAAAAAATACGCAGTATAAAAAGTAGAAAATATTATTTTATTGCAAACCGTAAATATTACATAATTTGAGAAAAACAGTAATTGAGAAGCTTGAATATTTCGTTTTGTATCGACACAAAATGTCAAATCTTACATATCGTCACGAAAACAAAATATTTACAAAGATCTCAAAACCAAATAAACAAAAAAAAATTAAGCACAAGTCTACAGCATCAAAGACTCCTCTGAATCTTCATCCAGCGCGGCAAGCAGATGATGGTCGTCATCGCTGGTGTCCTCAGTAGCATTACTGATCGTATCATCGTCAAAGTCCGTGGTGAGAAGAGTTTGGAAGGTCATGATCGATCCCACCTCGGAATGTATATCCGGTATTTGGTACGCGTTAACCTCATTGTCAAACTCGTTCATGTTCATAACATCCAAGCTGTCCGTGTCTCCGCTGACCGTCTGCTGGAAAACGATCCTCGAGTACTTCCAGTAGGTCTTAACGACGTAGAGCTCCTCGTGTAACTTTGGCATGTCCGGCAGTAGCATCTCTAAGCTGAGCACGATCGGCCTGCAGACCATCTTGAAGAAGAAACGGTGAAGTGTGTGAAGTTTCTGAATTCTTTTCCTTGGTTTTTCGTTGTGCGGTATTTTTAGGTAGTCTCCACCTTGCATAATTTCTTTGTGCATCAGTTTGAAGGCAACCAGTGAACGAGCAAACGTCTGGAAAGAAATGAAAGTTCAGTTGTTTTTAATCAAGTTAGCACATGTCCAAAAAAGGAAAAAAATAAGCAGAAATTACCCTAAGATAATCTGATAACATGGCAGTCTTTAGAATAAGCTGCATGAGTTGGGATTTCAGACGTGCAGGTATATTCGGAATACTGTACACCTGAAAGAGAAAGAACCGGTGATTTTTTGACAATAAATATTAGTATATATAGATAGATGCTCACGTTGATCATGTAAATTTGTTGTAGATCAATTACGAATGGTTTATATTTGGTGTCGATTGGTGTCATGGTACAGGCCAGCATCTCTAAGAATTGAATGTACGAATTCGTGCTCATCCTCTTCAAAATGCTGCATTGCTGTGAAGAAAAGATTTATAACGTCTGTGAATTCCAATAAAGTTTTTCGCTAAGCAATACAAAACTTACGGGTTTTGATATTGCTCCTTGCTAATTAATATTTTGTGCAATACATGGGTGATTTAGAATTATGCTTTCTTGCAATATCTACATTTGGATATGTGTTGGACTCTTGTGCCTTGTTGCAATAAGACAATGAAAATTATAAAAGATAACAAAACTAATAAGAAAAAAAAAAACAGCTGATACAAAATAACTACTAAAAGAATAACGCTGTCCAACAATTGCATGTACATATTTTCGGATTTGTATTTTGAAAATAGGTTTAGGGATTATAGAGAACCACCCACTGCAGAAGGAAAAAAGTTATAAAAGTAAAATTATTTGCAGAGGTTTAATCACAAGATTAGCCACTGACCCATATACTGTAAACATTCAATTTTTGAACAAAGCTGTTAAGTAAATGGTTAAGACATTTTAATAACTGCTAGTTAGTTTTTCTTAGACCCTTAGCAGTCTAGTTTTTTAGTTTTTTGTTAATTTGATTATCGGCCTACTTTTCGACTAGTACCCTAGAAGAGTAGAAGGAAAGTATGTATTGTAATTGACGGAAATTTTTTTTTTGAGATTTCGGCGGAAATACGCGATTTGGGGTCCTGTGAATCCATTGCAATGATTTCTGGAAAATGTATGTATTTGTGTATGGTGTATGTATGTATGTAATGTCCGTGAACACGCTCAGACGGTACAACGGATCGGGCTGAAATTTGGTATACGTATTTAGAATTACTGGGGGACGAACTGGATTATATTATAAGCGAAAAGAGGCTAAAATGCTTTACTTTATCATGCTTTATCATATCTTAGTAATTCAAATTTGTTCCACCAGATCGAGACTCTCCCTCGTTGAGGCAAAATAAAGATGATAATATACATGTCAAAATCGTGGCATTGCACAAAAGTAAAATAAACAACAATCATTAGTAATTCTGTGGTTAAAATTGATGAAAGTTCTGTCTTATTATGACTGTTATGCATTAGTATGTGACTAAATATATCAAATGCCGCTTTTAATAAGTGTATAAAAGAAATTATTTAAAAAGAAAAGAAACAAAACGAAAATGTCTGCATAGTTAAAAATCTATATCAAAACTTACTTCTAGGTCTAATATATGAAGCAATTGTGTTAGCTGATGATATTCCATAATATTTCCACCACTAGTATACAAATGCACAAGATGGCCACCCTGCTGTAGTATGCGAACATTGGTATGTCCTCGGAAGTCTATGTACCTCGCCATTGCCACCATCAACAGAGTAAATGCTTCAATTTGACTGTAAATTGTTAATAATATATTCACCGATATAATTAACAGAATTTTGAACTAAAAATTTGATTCGTAATGACAGAAATTTCTCGAGACCAAACAAGAAATAATAAAATGCAAAAATTTACCTCAGTACATTCCTGTGTATCAACTCTAATCTATTAATCACCAAATAAGTAAAATGAAGCGTACAGAATCCAAGCACCCAATTATGGTACGGTAAATCCAAGTACGCCATCTTGATGTGCAAAATAAACATCGCAAAATCCTTGTGGTCGATCTCAAATGCCTCCAGAAGCCCTAGGTTTTCAAATATCTTCATCGCCCATGTCGACATATCCGCAAGTCGCATATCCCTTGGTTCAAACTCAAACAGGTCAAATTCAGGGTGACTGTGCGGACAGTTCAGCACCTGTAACAGAAATAATAATAATAATAATAATAATAATAATAATAATTTATTACACGCCCAACAGTTTACGCAACGACTACTCACTTTTATGGTTGCGGCATCGTCAAAGTGGATGTAATTTGTGATCATCCTTCGACTCATTTGATTCAGTCGATACTGCTTCATTACCCAATTATATGCAATCGATTGCTCTACTATGCTGCCAAAGTATTTTGTAAAAGATTGACCGCACTGAATGTCGTGTAATGTGTAATCGCCGCCGTGCTTGTTGTATAATTGGATGACGAGTAGCATTTTCTTGTCGGGGGAGAAAACCGGAAACGAGAACATGCTCTTTACGAGGATTCCGGGAAGCTGCTCAAGTTTCTGTTTTTCCGAACGTTTCACTATTATTGACTTTCCAGCTCGGGCTGTGTCTCCTAATATTGAAATAAATAATCTATTAATGGATAATTTTAATACATTTATTATGATAATTCCATAATGTTCTTTCAATATTTATTAGCGAGTTTTTTTATCCGGCGCCTTCACCATTATTAATACGTACAGTTTATTTGAATTTCACACTTTCTAATAGATTTTCTTTTAATTGAAAAGTGGCCAGTTTGAAATGGTTACCCCTTATGTAGGCCTATGTAAAGAAACATTTTGTGGAATGGTGAAACATTTGCAAAATCAAAATCTTTTTCTTATATTTATGTTGTTTTATACACTTTAAGAAACAATAGAAATGTCAACAAATTTAATTACGAAAACATCAAAATTGGTTAACTATATAACCTCTAAAACTTGGGTAATGACATAAAGGAGATCAAAGTTTAATAGTCAAATTTCAAAGAAGTCAATGTTTTCCATGCATATTAGACCTTTTTTTATATTGAACTTACCATTGTATGTCTAGTGTGCCATGATTGAAACTTTTTCATAAATTTATGTTGTCATTAAACAGCAGGTAGTCTCAATAATAAACTTGTTTTAGATCATGAATCTTGTATTTTATATCAATAAAGAATTTAATTCGCAAATCCAGATGCAAAAACATAGCATGTACTCTGAATAATAAACTTGTCTTAAGTCAGGAATGTTGTATTTTAGAATTAGAAAGAGTTTAATTTAAAACAAAGCATTTGCAGTAAAATAGCAGTAACAATACATAATCTGTTTCGATGATTGCACATTTTTCACATTCCTTCTGAGATTTTGTCTCCCCACCATAATCTGGTCACCATAAATTATTACACTCTTTATATCCAACATAAGTAAACAATATAAAAATAAATTACCTGCGAGTCCTGGATATTTATACAGATCGACATACTTCAGTTTCAGCTTGATGGTACTATAGATCCTCCAGTGGCTGTCACCAAAATCATCAGTAAAAAATACACTACCGTCCGTAGAATTCGTAAGCTTTATGCTTTCCGTCAGAACGGTTTTAACCAGAGCTTCAAGATCCCCGAAAGCATCAATGGCTTTTCGCATGCCCGTCAAAATATTCTTGCAGTATATACTCTGGTAGACCTCCAGATCACTAAGTATCGCACTGCGTAGATTCGGCAAGCAAAATCGCATCGTCTCGCTTACCGTGTTTCCAATCATGTCACTATCAGCTCCGGGATTCGCCAGAACCACCAGTATCAATCTTATTTCTTTCGAAAGAATAGTTATTACAATAGGATAATTTTTAGAATAGTTTACTATTTCTTAACAGTTGGTTTTTAATAGATTGCTTGCATATTTGCATAAAACGTTACATTTATGCAACCCAAAGTGCAAGATATTTTGGTTGTATAATGTAAGTTTAATTCTTTTAAATAACTATTATTGTTAGACATACCTGACTCATCCAATATAACAAAAGGGACAGAAACAATATCACTTTTATCGTCTTTGAGTATATCCTTAAAGATAGCTTGGATACTGTCATCAAGTTGTCCCAATGGGCCACTGTATTTCTTACATCTGTCGACGAGGGCATCAATAATCCTCTCCTTTATAGCAAACACTTGAACATATTTGTATTTTTCATTTCCCTTAACTCGAACGTGAACTTCGTCTTTCAAGAAAACCACAAAAAATACTTCTTCGACGTGCAGAAGCCGTTTAAACTGAAATCACAGTTTCCAGAATCACACAAATTTAATCCTTATGGGAAATATAATGATTAGCTTACGTATTTATTGAGTTTTCTTTCGATGCCAGCCGCTCGATGATTATGAAACGAACTGATCAAGTGTAGTAACTCAGACGGATCGCTATACGGAAGTCTGACCAGATTTTTGGCTAACGCGTGTTCAGCTCGCTGTTTCTCCTTCATAGCCTTGCATCTTTGCGGTGATATCTTGCGACCCGCAGCGCAAGTTTTAATTGTTGGCACAAAGTTCATCTGCCTGTTGCGTTGGAAATGAGCGGTAGGGTTGTTCATTTTTTAAGTTTTTTGTGGTGTATGTGCAACACTTCAAATTTTGAAATTGGTCTTGATTTTTGCTTACATGGCAAGCATTCTTCGACTGTCAAAAGTATTTTTAGTGACAGTTTTGACAGAAGTCATGGTCTTTAGGCTATGTTTGATCAGTTTGGTAATATTTGAGTGAAAGGGGATTTACAGAATGGTGCAGCCACCCAGTGTCACCACCTTCAAGTTTTTTTGGAATATAATAAAAAATAAACACAACAAGTTGTTCTTTTTTAAATATATTTTGTTTTAAGTAAGTACATAATAATGTGTGTTAATATTTTATGTTAAATGTAATATATGTATTAGTAAAGAAAATCCTCAGTTTTCGGACGAATCCATGGCCAATCACCAAGTCTCCTGTAAAAAATAATCGCATAAAGGATTCAAATTAGTAGGTGAAAATTGAACTACATCTTGACAAAAAAAAATAAAAAATTTCAACTTACTATTTTTTTGAATCACCTCGGCTTTGGTAATAAGCAGAATTGTTGGGATTCAACTGATTGGATCTGTTATCAGTAGCTGCTTTACCCATGCTGGGTGTTGAGGAATACCCTAGTGGAAAAAAAACAAGAAAGAAACAATAATGATGCTAAGTTCCTTTAAGAGTTTTTAACCATATTCTTACCAGAGCTTTGCCAGCCACTGGGTCTTCCTGATGCTCCTCTGGATTGGAAGAAGGCATCGTTGTTGGGGTTTAGTTGGTTTGATCGATTGTCTCGACTTGACATTTTGGATGCGTTTGTAGAATCGTAGAACTGCGTATGAACGGCGTACAATCTGTATGTCTGTGGTGTCTGAATTGCTGAGCGTTTGTGGATGCTTTTATACTTGTGGATGTTGGGGAAAGCCCCTATATCTTTGGGTATGTATGAAATGTAAGAACGTAGAACGGTTGATCAACAACCAAAAGGCGACAAACAAGTTATTTTCGGAATATATATTTTTTTTAATTTAACTTATTTTGTAGTTGTTAATTCTATAAATGATAAATTTTTTAATGTTCTTCCAAATTATTTTTCGATTGTTTTTCCAAGAATTTATTTCATGGTAAGTATATCATTCATTCATTTGCATCCAAGGAGATATACATATAGATATACTGCAATTAACGACTCTCGGTTGGCAGATTGTTACAAGAAAATAATCCACTTTGTAATTCTGGTAATTCTAAGAACGTATGTACATATACCAAACTTTAGTCCGATCCGTTGCACCCTTTGGGCGCTATCGTGTTCACAGTTCAGATACATGCACACATACACACATATATATCCGGAAACGCGTGTTGAATTCTATAACTAGAAAGAATTTCATTCTTTAATTACATTTTTCTGACTAAAAATTCAATAAAAATGTAAGTGTATCAAAAATACACTTGTCTTAGTTGTCGATATACTCGGGGAAACCCCGTAATATTTGAAGAATACCTTTGTATGATTTAAAATTATCTGATCTTAATCGTATTCACTCTAGTGAAAAATAACCTGATTAGCACTAAAGTGGGTGAAGTCCCGAAACTGAATAATCATATTCAGGTTTTGTTGTTTCGTAGGCAAATAAATAAATCAATAAAAGCATTCATAAGTACACTTTCTTACTTTTGTTAACACTCGACACACGCAGATGCATTTCGAAATATTACAGACTTGCACATGTGTTATTTATAGAAGATAAAATCAAAATCATTACGTTGTAGAAAGTCTCATTGAGTTTATTTGGTTAAGATAGTTAAATCCGTCCACCTTCAGTAAGAAAGGGGTTTTACCCAAACGCATCTTGTTAGATATGTATGTGCAGGAGTAGCAAATACATACTTAGGGTAATTACATGCCAAATCAACACAGCGATTCGATTTTACCTTAGATTTTTATGAAATTTGCTACATTTATTACTGTTAATGAATAACTGCAGAACTACAGGAAATATGAATAATTTTGGACCACTTCCGTTTGTCAGATTGTCACCAAAAGCAACCCAATTTGTCCCATGGTAATTCTGTATCTAAACAGATACATCAAAATCATTGCAATTGATTCAGGGGTCCCAAAACGACCATTTCCGCTGAAATATTCTTCTAGGCTACTAATGATGTTTCATTTTGTACTTTTATGATTATTTTTTGGTATAATTCATCACAAAGTACCAGTTTTATTTGAACTATTCTTCTCTAAAATATTTAATTTTAACTATTTGATCGAATTTTTCCCGGACATGTGCATGAATGATGATTTACCTGTTCGTTTTCATTAGAAAATAGCTCATAGTGTTGCTATGAAATGCAGAATTACAAAGTGTGACGACAATGGGCGTCGACAATCATATGTCCAAGAAAAAAGAAAAGAAAAATATGGAAACATTGTGTGTATAAAATGCTAGAAACAGTGCTTGTAAACATTATCTGTATGTACAAGATTTTTTTATCAAAAACGGGTTGAGAACAAAAGTGTGAAAAAACTTGTTCAGCACAGCAAATTTTTAATGATATCATAATTTGCAGTTAAATTTTGGCCAATGAATCAATTTAATCAAACAACTGCTAATCGTTTTCATAAACGAGATTAATTTTCAACAACGATATTATATTCATCTTATCGATGTTTTGGGGAACGCACAAGCCCTCTTAATAGATATTTGGGGACTTTCCCCAACATACGACATAAGCCGTATAAACCTAGGTGCCGTATAAGTACGAGACCAAACTCTATTTTCAATTCTGTTTTTACTGATGAATGTCATAAATCGCAATTAATTTTTGTCAATATTGGCACGTCATCATCACTTTCTATAATTCCTGTCCCTGCGCTGGCGTTGCCTAAATACAGAAATATCTGGGGTTTCCCTCACCCAACTTTCCAACTACATGCACAATGAAATTGAAAAAAAAAATTGAATAATTGCAAAAAATCGGTATTCGTTCAATTTTATCATCAACCTGCCTAAACAAACCTTATTTGTTTTATGGTTTTAATGTACATATTTAATAGTACATACTTTGACTGTTTCACAGCTGTATTAAAATTAATTGTAACTCTTTTATTTATAATATGTACTTGAATATTCGAGGGCATAATAGTATATTATTATACAAGTTTTATAAGACGTCAAATTGGCGCATGAGTTGTTTGGGGCACGAGGAGCGCTAGCGACGAGTGCCCCAAATGAACGAATGCGCCAATATGTCTTATAAAACGAGTGTAATATACTATTTTTTCTACTTTGCGTCATTAATTTTATAAAAATTTAGAAGTTATTAGGTAAAATTCCAATCTAGAGTATTTATGGGTGCAACCGTTGGTAACACTGTCATCTGTCACTTAAATTCAAATATCTGTGAAAAAGTAATTATTGATAATTATTACATACCATCATATACTAGTAGTACGAAACCTAGGATGCAACACGCATGTTTAAATATGTATAAAAATATACATACTTCGCAGTTTGTGCGATTCTAAAAAATCAGTTTGTGCTTACTTTTGTGGTTATGTGTATTTTCGTTTGACATGCATTTGATATCAATGTCACCAATCTTAGAAAAAAATTACTAAAAACGGTGTTACAATTTGCTAATTGTAACACCGAAAACAGTGTTACAATGTGTGCATTGTGAATGCAAAGTAGAAAAAAGTATATTTCAAAATGAAAATAGTTACAGTATTTTCTACACCGAAACGCTATTGTGGCTAATTCGAAGGTAAAACAATGACCTAATAATAATAATTATAATAATAATAATAATAACATAATATCAAAGAAAGTCTAAGGTACATTTTTATATATTTATTGTTTTCAATTACATAGATACATATTACAGTATTAGATTATGTATTACACAAAACAATACTTATTTCAATCCAGCGATTTTGAAATGCACCTTTCCTCACGGGTAGGCCTGCAATCAGAAGAAGTTAAATTTAGAACCACATTAGTACAAATTTTCAACACATATAATGTTGCATAATGAATACATGTTAGCATAAAACAAGCGCATTTCAATTATGTACATACTTCACAACCATAATTGTACATTTTATGTACATTTTATGTCGTGTCAACCTTAAGTAAAAAATCTACTTACTATTTTCGTGCACCGCCTCCATGTTCCGGATTGTTAGGGTTCAATTGATTGGACCGATTATCACGGGTGTCCTTATCCATTGGAGGGGAACCACCTGTGGAGTGATCAACGAAAGAAGTTTAGTAAAGTAATTTATTTAGTTAAAAACTTAAAAAGAAAATAACTTACCTCTATGTTCCTGCCAGTCACTTGGTCTGCCAGGTTCGCCTCTGGATTTAAAGTAGCGTTCGTTATTGTCGTTAAGCTGGTTAGAGCGGTTGTCACGGCCTGCTTTATCTGCCATTTTGGTAGGTATGTTCCGCTGAGCATTTGCTCTCGTATTTATATGGACCATGGCGGGTGTTGGGGAAAGTCCCCATATCTCTCTTAAGTGCGTTCACAGGAAACGTTATCGATAAAAAGAATATAATATTGGTATTGTAAATAATCTCATTTATGGAAGCGATTTGCTATTACCCAAAAATTAATTGCAAATTATGAGATTTATCAATCAATAAAAATTTACTGTGATATATGTATCTTCGAGCAGTTTCCAGCATTTTATAGATTTTTGTCTGGATATGTTACACTCTAAAACTTGAGTATTTTTTACATAATTATACATTATACTTACGGTGACCATTATTTTCTGACAAAAAAAAAACAGGACAAAAGGGCACGGTTTGCAGTATTCCACTGGTTTATATAACCAAAGCATGTCTCATAAAAATTAGCGACTGCAGATTTAAATTCAGACATATTAACCTGCCCAGTATCCATTTCACTAATACATATTTTTTTACATTTAAAGGTAAAAATACCTCATCATTTCGTGTCATTAATTTACATTTTAGATTTGTAATAATCAAAGATACTTCTAGCATGGATATTTCTTGGGATTCAATAAGAGAAACATTATAATGAAAAGTAGCAACTTGACTGTACAAAAAAGCCAAACTTCTGAGCATTGATCATTAAAAAATTGTTTCAAAATTATAGGGCATTTCTCTTGGTTTAAGAAATATTCCTTTAAAGGTTTCAATAGCTTTAAGATCTTTTCTAATGCTGGCTTATGTGTTAACCATCTGGTCTTACTTTATCCCAACAATTTATGGTACTCTAAATCAACGTTGTCACATATTTCCTTGAAATTTTCACTACGCACAGTGTATATATCTAAAAATAAATAAATTTTAACGACTACATTTTCTATATCAATGGAAAGACATTCTGCTGCTGTTTGAATACAATTATTTAAAATATGAGCGGCACAATTTATACAAATTAATTTGTTTTTATTGCATTCCATTTTTACCAAAACATTATTCTTACCACGTCTAGCTGCACCACCAATGTTACAGTTTGCATTATCAGCACAAAGGGCAACCACTTTATATTTTATATTAACAGCTCATAGTATCTTTAATGTAATTTGAAATTATATCAGAAAATTTCCCTTGCAGTTGCTTAGTTTCTAAAACTTTTACATGAATTCTTTGTAAACTCTTTTTGTAGATCTGAATTAAATACACTTTTTCTGCCTTTTTTGAAATGGCTAAAATAAATATGATAAAAAATCAGAAATCGCCACTCGGTCATTTAACCAATGGCAGCTTAGCAAGTTGGTGGTATAATATGGGCGATCATACTATTCAAAATTGGTGGGGGTAGGGAAAATTAATGGCGCTATAGGTCGTATTTTATACTTGCATATTCTCAAACTCAATGTACACATTAAAAAAACAGTACAAAACAGTACAAAAAAAATAAAAACCAGAACATTTATGCTTAAAGGGAAAAAAGCAGTACAACGTCTTAAAAACAGTACTGTACTGCCAAAAACAGTACGAATGGTCACCGTAATTACACTATAGATATACATACATATGTATATTTGTCAACTTTTCTTGGACATGATCTCATTGTCGTCTGACTTTGGAATGTCTTGCATTTCCTAACAACTGTATGAGCTATTTTCTGATTTAATTATAAAATGTTAAAAACTCTTGTTGTGAGTAGAAATTCGACAATATTATAAAAATATCAAAACAAGGAGGGCGTGAGCCATTGGCTCTCTTAGAATTTCTAAGAGTACACGAACGGCTATCGTAGTTATATAACAATAATGTTGTTTATAGATGTATGTACTTAACTATTTTTATTTTGAAATATATTTATATTCCCTCCAATATTCGGAATATTATAAAAGTAAGATGTTTAATCTTTCAGATTTTATCATAATTTTACTTAAAACACAATTGATTTTAGAAGTAGTGGTATCAGTCACTTAAATTTTGCTTATAGTATAGAATACTATAGAATATAGTGATAAAGGTACAGTGGTACAAAGAAGTCTGCGTAAAATACTTTCTGATAGCGGACTTGGCTCACCGCTGCCAGTTAGCTGTAGTCAGCGATCGCCATTTTTATCAGCGCAAAATCTTTTTATTGTTGTTAATCAGCGCTTAGTAAGCAGTTATGTTTAGGTTATGCCTTTTTGCTTCTGTACATATACTCTACCGCAGCGTGATTATTAATAATAAGATGAATGAACGGCATGCGATACGGAAATCGAGCAATCATTGTTAGGGAACTAAACAACTTTTAACAACACGTTTTATCGTTTAACCGACAGCGGTTCCTACCGTCAAATAATCACATAAACAAACCAGCGAGCCAAGTCGCTCAGACATATTCGTATAAGCACATTTCTATCGCATAGTCAAATAAACAAAAACGGCAACATAGGCTAATAGGTAGATGAATAATATCTTAATATGGATTAATTCCATCAAATAAACTGATTCCTAACAATATGCGTAACATAGCTATTATGGTTACAAGCATGCATTGTGCAAACCTATCATTTTTATGTTCATTCTGAATATGATGCCATCAAATCATATCTACAAAGTACATACTTGAAAGATAACAGAAGCGCAATATCCATCAATAAAAACAATATTAAAAAGTATACACGTGTGAAGTCAGGTAAAATACTTTATTAAGTAAATCTGTGTATTTATTTCAAAATCAATTAAGTATTTTAGGGCATTCGTAAGTTTGCGATGGAGAATTTGTTTACAAGAACGCTCAAAAGTCTACTGACACTATGGAACTTATTTTTTGCAACCCTTGTAGGCATTGCATTGTATAGACTTCATAACATGGAGAAGACGATGAACTTTCAACTGGACTTAATCGTGCTACTTTGGATGATGTGTTTCATAGTTGTATTGATTGCAAGAGCTGTGAAACCATACTTTCTCAGACTGGCAGCTACGTGTGCGCTTTTGGCCTTTATGTACAGCAGAAATCCATTTCAGTGGAGCACTTTGGCACTAGTTGGATTGTTAATTTCGTATTAAATTGTTATTTGCATATTGTTTTGTTATTTTTTTTGTAACAACAAATGATTAATCGAGGAAATTCCGAGGAGAACTACTATGTATAATGTAAATTTTTATCAGCGATGGTGGAATGTATGGTGCAATATATCCAGTAATTCACTACTTCAAATGATTTTGTAAAGATTAGATAAAGAAATTGGTGATGGAATAAATTGTACAACTGGTAAGTAATTTAACGTGGATTATTTATATTAAATATAAATAATAAGCATGATTTGAGTGAGGTGCAAAGTGCAGTTTGTTTTTGGTTCTTTTTATAACTTTATTAGAGATTTGTACATTAGAGATTACCTCAAGTAACAACAATACTGCAGCACTTAAGATTTATACATATGTAGTATGTATTCTCTTTTGTTTCCTTTTAAAAATGTGTATTTTTTTGTTTAAAAATCTCCAATAATTTTATATCAAAAACGGTCACATTTTAGCACTGGTTCAAATATCCGAGGTGGCCCCCACCCGACGTTCCGACTAAATCATTGACACATTGATGTGTCTAAGCAAATTTGCAATTATTCAATTTCGTGAAGCCACAACCACTCTGGAACCCAACCTAACAACCTCTAAGTCATTGAATAACATTTAATGTTTATCAAAATCTGACAGTTCGCAACCACAGCGACGAAAGCTGTGGATTCTGTCAAATTGCGCCTATAAATGCTTGTAGCGCCTAAACCGCTCATCCCATTGATCTGAAATTCTATTCAGTATATCTGAATACTATGTAATTTCAAGTTTTGTTTTTCAAATGCTATGCTCTTGCAACACAATTGTTTCTCTTCATAAAGATCAAACAGAATATTAAAAAAATGAGAATGTTTCTAATTTGTTAACGACTGCCCTTTTTGTTGAAGGAACTGTTTATTTTCATATTTTTTAAAAATAAGATCCGCACTCCACCTAGTGACAAGTTTCCCCCCTAGAATAACATGATTTTCGAATTTAATCATTGAAATTGTGCAGAAATATTGACCTTTAACAACAATGTGTTATGTAAAGACCTATTTTATAATTCTTTATCAATATAACCGGTAATATGTCATTACCTTAATATTTCAGAACCGTGTCCATTGCACTGCAACCATGGTGAACATCATTTCCACTGTAAAATGCATCTTTAGCATTAAGAATATATTCTACGCAATAGCGATAGCGTCATGCATATTCCACCTGCAGCAAGTTCCAAAAGACAAGACGTTTACGCAAGATTTTGTCGTAATATTCTACATGCTCTTCACGGTAATTTCCCTTCTAATACGATCGATTAAACCCTATTACTTAAGAGTAATAGCCAGCTCTGTAGCAGTCGGTGCCATGATTAACCAGCATGCATATGATTGGGGAACTTTGCTATTGATTGCTGTTTTATTACTGTATTAATTATGTTTCACTTTTGTTAAATAAATTTATTAATCATCAAGAATTGAATTTTTTTTATGTAAAACAAATTTTACTTTTATTAAATAAATTTATTAAATATCAATTATGGTTTACATATAAGATAAAAAAGAAAAACGATTTACAAATATAATTCTCTGAACAAATTTTCAACAACACTTTTTCCGTCGTAATAAATTAATTATTAATAAAATTCAGTCAAATTGTCTACGTGACGTTCGACGTACTCGGGGTGGCCTCCGGGGTTGCGAGGCTTGTTGGTAGAGTCGCTACGATGGGTGGGAGGGGACCCTGCGTCCAGTGGATGAGGTTATGTACCGGTAATTCCACCGCTATGGAGTGGTTTTTCAAGAGGACGTTCGAATAGTACAGATGTTGCTGGTAGACCTCGCTCTCTTTATTGTGGTCCCCATTGATACCCCATAAATCTATTAGGCATAGTTTTTTTTATTCATAAGAATAGTTTACTTCAATTATTTTCTATTTTAATATAATTAGTTTTTCTAATTCTCTATAATGTGTATGCTATTTGGCCTTTTTTCATCAACAAGCCTAAAATGGAAACTTACCTCTCAGTATAGCAGTGGCCCAAAGTTGCACGTGGACGTCAGGTATTTTGTTCGCCAGCTGCATGGCCGGGTTTACCATGTTCATTCCCTCCCGATGATTCCTCAAGCAGAGGAATATATGACCTAAGAGCACTAAGCAGCACGACGTCAGACGATTCAGGTCTTCAGCGTTGGCAGTCTTCAAAGTTTCCCTGAGGAACCTCCTACAAAAACAAAAAGACAAAAAAGTATTTTATCTTGTATTAAATATGTTTAATTGTTAGTTCTGTTTCTAAAATTGCCTCTAGACTATATAACAAAACATGTTATACAGCAAAGTTATATAAAATATAGAAAAAAATGTTACATAATTGGGAGAATATAAGTCTGTCTCATGCTATGCTATGATGAAAAAGGCATCTCTTCTGTAAAAAATCAATGTAAAGTTTGGCCAAACACGTTTACTGTATGTAAAGTAGTTTTAAACTAAGTAGAGCACAGTGACATATGCAACCAATCATACCCAGTGTATGGTTTATAATTGACCTGCGTATATTTGTTGCATACACAACCGTGTTGTCCTTGGTTTGAAACATCTACACATAAGTACAATATGTAAAGTCGTTTTTTCGTAATTTTCATAATATTTTTAAGTTCGAAACAAATTTTACAAATTAGGTTGTGTTTTTACCCAAACTTTATGATCAATTAAAACAGTTCTAATTTATAGATTTTACGGATAACGTACTTAGCTTCGTTGAACCGTCCCTCAAAAAATGCCTGAAGTCCCTGTACGTAATATGCCGTCGCTCTGAGACTCTGCGACACTGAAGGAATATTATCGGGCAGTATCCTATCGATTATGTTGTTCAAGTCAGCCTTCCTCTTCATTTTCAAGTAGATAACGGCAAGGTTAAGATTACCGAACGTGAACAGGTCCCTATCACGCGTTATCTGTAACAAAAATAAAAAATAAAGATATGAAAAAATCACAAACTAACCTCTAGAACTCGTGTAATGACATAAAAAGGGGGCTCAAAGTTTAGTGTGGCCAACATACAATATTTCCACGGGACGTTAGACCTTTTTTTATTGAACATACTACACAATAGGACACATACTTTATCACCATTCTGAGAGTTTTCTTTTTTTTTTGTTAAAATGTGTTTTTGTTTTTTTTTTTCTTTTCAAGGCAAAGTGTCAGAAAAAAATAAATTATTGTTTTCGAATATAAAGGGATTGTCATGGAGATTTAAGAATAATATAAAATCTATCCTTTTACAAATGTTGGTTCTCTTGAGTTGATAGTAGGTTCTCTGTTCCATTTGGCGTTGTAATGGGATACCCTTACGGTTAGGGGAATACCTCAAAACTTTGTTTTAAAACAATATTTTAAAACAAATGTTTTAAAACAATATTTTAAAACAAATGTTTTAAAACAATATTTTAAAACATAACAACCCTAGAAAATTACAAAAAAAATATAAATCTTACCGCCAAAGCGCTATTGAATTGCGCTTCCGCCGTATCGTAATTATTCATAACCATGCAGTACAGCCCCAGGAGTGTGTGAAGTTGCGCCTCATGAGATTCTAGTAGTTTGGGACTGTCCCTGCAGAGGGCGGTGCAGACGCCGATCTCCTGGATAGCAAGTGCCTTGTTGCCGGTGACAAGCCTTAGCATCGCCATGTGCTCCATCAGGTGAAGTTGGAAAATCGACAAAATAGGTTTGTTGTCCGCAACTGAAAAACCAAAATCGAAATAACAGAAAAAAATCTACTCGAGGAACTTAACGGTTACCTTTTAGCTTTTCGAGCAGAGTCAGAGCCTTGTCGGAAAACTTCTGTGCCTTGTCCATGTATCCGGCACACATGCTGTGCGTCACTAATACTATTGTGCCCAGTATCCACAGTTGGTCCTTTGGCAACCACACAAACATATCGCTATTGGTGAGATCTAAACAAAGAAATAGAAGTTTTTAGTGTAGAACAGAAGTTTTCTAATTTTGATCGCTGCTAACAATAGAGATTTATACAGTATGTAGAGTTTTAAACTAAGTAGAGCACAGTAACATATGCAACCAATTATACCCAGTGTATGGTTTATAATTGACCCGCGTATATTTGGTTGCATACACAACTGTGCTCTCCTTGGTTTAAAACATCTATACATAATAATAATAGTCTTTATTTTTATTACATTATTTTTTTTTATATTTTATACTTACATATCTTATGAATAATTAAAATAATTGATATCTGTATTACAAACCTTCATCTAGTGTTTGCATTAGTTGTAGGCTTCCCTGTAATTGTTTGAGATAAGGTTTTGCACCTTTTGTCTGCCCAAATGCCAACGAATTACAAACCTGCAAAAATTAAATTCGTCAGGAAACAATACTCAATCATTAAGACAATTTTCAATAATAAACAAATTATTACCTGAAGAATATTATGAAATACTTTCAAGTATTCTTTCTGCAATACACCGCCAGTCCATGTTTCGATTAGGTGACCGGCTTGCGTCAAAATTTGTTGGACATCTTGGTATTTCTTATCAATAAGCAATAACTAAAAGAAAGAAATAAACATGACAAAAAATGCGAAATTTCAGTGATTATATCAACCTACCATTGCTTTACTTAACATAAATAATAACCTAGTGTAATAAGCGTTAGAAATGTGAGCATAATCAACACCCACTCCTAACAAACTAGATGCTGATTGGTAATCCTTCTCAGTTGCATGGATTTGCTAAAACATGACAACATTTTTTGCACAACTATGTTTTTGTCTGACATCAGGGTCAGAGGATAAAAATTACTATCAACCCCAGACACATTCATATACAATCACCAGGTACTCAACATTTACGCAAAATAAATTCTGTTGATTCACAAAAATTTAGTACTGTCTTGTTTTGTGAAAAAATTTCTACAAAAATCCGCCTAGAATTCAAATTCTAGAAATTTGAATTAAACAATTCGGGGTAAATAGCGCCATCTACATTCGCTTGTTCAGGTGAATGACACATTTCATTGGATATTCACCTCAACAAGCAAAAGAGTCCCACTCTGGTGGTAGAAATTTGAATTGAACAATTCGGTGTAAAAAGCGCCATCTACATATTATCTTGTGGTGGTTAGGAGAACTATCACGTTACTATGGGTTACTGTCTCCGTACCTGATGTCAAAAATGACAGAACAACATAAAACAACAAAATTTGCTATATGCACAAGAAAATGATTCATTATTTATTCTATGACTATATTAAATACTAATCTGAAGCTCAGATTAATAATACTATGGTCATAAGCAATTTGTAAAATCTGAAAATTGATTGTGGCTTTGATAAAATGTGATTTTGCTAAACAACGAATGTTGTTTTAACTTACCGCTAACTGAAAAATTAATCTACAATGCCAATACACGTTATGCTGGGATAACTCGATAGCTTTTCGAAGTATCGGTTTGGACAAGGTTGACTGATTCTGTTGTTCATATAGTTCTGCCAAAACGCTGGCTGCTTCAAACTTGACGTCGTCGAAAGAGTTGATCATTTGCGATGACATCCACTAAAATCGAATGCAAGAACTAATACGTAATTCGTACGCCTTACGGACGGTATACAATGAGCTTACCGCTTGCTCTAAGTGAGTTTTTGCCAAGTCTATGTTCTTCGTATGCGTAAGAAGAATATTCCCTAATTGGAGGTGGGTTCTGGCCTCCACTCTCGGCGGTGGTTTGAAGTTGAAGACCGCTTGAAGGCATTGTATACAAAATTTTATCTCGGGCGGATTTGAAGTCCTAAAATGTTCCGCTAACCCTAATAATGATAAATACCAAGCATCTTGAGACGACGCCATTTCTGTTTTGGTTAGAGAAAACCTCGCTGCGACCTCTGTGAGCAAAACAAAAACTATTCAACTGTTTAACAAGAATGTTACTAAAATGATATAATTTTGTAAAATCTTGTTATTTTTTATTGTTGAATACTAGTGGATTCCATGAGAGGGAAGTAAAGAATATTATTTTGAGCTTTGACTGTCATTGGGATTGGGGGATGTAGTGAATTGGCAAGATTACTGAAGATCGTGGTGGATTGGCACGCCTGCAATGCGATCACGTGATGCAGACGTAGGACGCTTGCCAGTTTCCCGCCAAAACCCTAACTAAAGTGTGAGTTTTTAGTGCTTGCAAACATCTGGATTAATTATTTATTACCTCAAAATAAACACTTAAGGTAAGTTTCTTCGGTAGTATAATACGAATACGGTAGTACTCGATATTAAATTATTATGAGGGTTACAAATTCCGTAATTTTTTATGTTCTAGATGCCGCCCAAAAAAAAGAAGGTAGCACCGGTTCCGAAGAAGCAACCGTCACCTGAACCGTCGACTTCAGGCATACGGCATTCAACACCTCTGTATCGGCATGGACGAAGACCCTTTGAAGACACGTCTTCATCAGGAACCAGTGAGGAAATGCAAGAACCGACACCTAAAAGAGTTGCAAAAGAACGTGTCACTCCGCAGCGTACAAGCCCCCGTTTATCGCAATCTTTGCAGAAACAAAAGCAGCCAAGTGGAACACGACCTTCAACCTCACGTTCATCGTCTTCATTCCAAAAAGGTAAGCAATCTTCTTCAAGCAATCTTGAAGAATCATCATCGAATGCAAGAAAATCGAATCCGATAAAAAACACTAACAAAGCTGATCCGAAACCTGGGACTTCGAAAGAGACTGACGCGTCAACGATCAAGAAAAAGAAGAAAAGGCAAGTGGAGTACGTAACTTTTGCTAATAAGACATTCAAGGTGAGCACAAAAATAGCCGCTGAAGTGAAAGAACTTCGACGTACGACGCATAATTTAATACCAAAATTGCCGTTTTCTCGCTTAACAAAAGAAATTTTAATGGCCTGCGGATTCACTAGGGAGCATCGGATTACAGGTGAAGCCTTGGATGCATTGCAGACTTCGTCCGAGATGCACATAGTTGAGGTATTTGAAGATGCCATGTTGTTGGCGATGCATGCACGCAGGATAACGTGCATGCCAACGGACATAGCACTCGTACGGGAGTTACGAAGGAAACGTGGTTCAATGTAAGGGTTATTTAAAGACCTTTCGACCGTTTAGTTCTGCTATGTTTTGTTGTGCATGCGTAGTTTTATTTATATATATATTCTCGTTTGTTTATCTGCGTTGATCTACGTGTAAGATATATATCATTTGCTGTTGGTACAGTGATTGTCATTGAGTGGCACCCGATGCGGTAGTGCCCGATGTGGTCATAGAAGAATATTGTCTTTTGTTTATCTGTATCGATCCATATCTATAATTCTTGTTTATAGTTCTGCGTTGATCTACGTGTAAGGCATATATCATTTTCTGTTAGAACAGTGATTGTCTGGCACCCGATGTAGTGCCTTTTTGTCTATTTTCTTATGTTTTGCTCGTAGAAGAATATTCTCTTTTGTTTATCAGTGTCAATCCATATCTAATATATTTGTTTATTTTTTTAAATTAAAGCATTGACTGACACTAATTATTTTACAGTGCCTTAGACATTTTTAATGACTGATAAGTGTTGTTTATATATTTATTTTGTGTGTTCTTTCACACTTGTAATGATCAACGTGTTATCTACATGTTGTTATTTGACAGTCTACCGTTCTTTAGATACAAGTTAAAAGATATATTTTGTACAAATTGTAGTACTCTTAATAAAAGTTTTTTATATTTTCTAATTTGGATGTTTATTTATTCACGGAAGTGTAGATAGAATAATAGAGGGGGTAAGTAAAAAAATCGACCAGATTTTACAGTTAGTGCTAATACCCACAGTGTTTGCAATCTGAGTCTCGGTTTTCCTTTCCAGATAAAATTTGTCATTTTCAAATATTAATGTTCCATTGAGAGTGCAAATTAAAAAAGAAATTAGTATATATAACAGCTACTAAATGAGAAAACAGTGTGTTGAATGAACCCAAATATTCAATTTCACAATCCACTGTGTGTCTCTTCGTCTCAGTGTGAGTGACAGTCATAGTCATTTATTGGTATACTCAAATAAGTCATCAATAAAATATACAACTTCAAAAATTAGGTAGAATACTACAAGTGATCCCTAAAATAATTTTAGTACATACACCAAGAAAAAAGACTTTTTCAAAACAAAATCTTTCAAAATCTTGTTAGATACAAATTAAAAGATATATTCTGTACAAATTGTACTACTCTTAATAAAAGTTTTTTATATTTTCGTCTATTTAATCAAGGAAGTGTAGATGTGTAATTGGTGTAATTCTAATTAATGTTTTTAACACCAGTGAGAACCTGCGTGAAAGAAACTCATTTAGGTTCATACAATCCATTCGATGGTACAATGTATTCACAGTACAATTTAATGTATTCATTATTTTATTTAAATTTGACTTTACTGCGAGTGCAGAGTATCGCCAAGAAAGAATTGCCACTATAATGAAAATATGTCGATTAGAAGCGCTATCTACATTTGCTGTTTCCGGGCTGATGCTAGTAAATAATGATAAAATAAATGAAATCTCGAACGTTCCTAGAGCTCGTGTGTGGCTTCGGGATTTATACGATTTTGGCCAAAGTAATATCAGCTCATCCTCCAGTGATTTTATAAATATAAATCTACCTATACTAATTACGAACTTTCAAGTGTAGGGCGCGTTCAGCGGAATCGCCCATTTTCGCCGACATTTGCGATCGAGTAGCTGCAAAATTGAGCTTTTCGATATTACTTTTGACGCTCGAATTGAAAAAAGGACACAATTCCGCGTGGACTGCGCGATATTTTGTAAATTAAATGCGTCAATTTTGAAAAAAAAATCACGTTTTTGCACCTCTTCGGGTGAAGGCGAACCTCGAGAAAATGTCACGTGACGTCTAGAAATTCCGACAAGCGGATCGATGAACGTCAAAAATTTACATTTTTATCCGTTCCTGCCGACCTTATAAAAGTCGCTCGCTCTCATGTCTTACGATAAGATCCCTCTAAATACTCTTCGCAGAGTTTTGAGCAAAAAAAACGGCCTTAAAAACAATTTTCGATCCAAAAAATCGATTTTTGTCGACCCGTGTTTTGCTGCTATTACCACAGTAACGTCAAACCCGAAACGCCCCCTGCCGGACATTCGTAACAACAGTAACAGATAGCAGATAACCTAAAATGTATCCTAAAATGTCCATATTGCGAATGTGGACAGGTGGGAAGCCTTAACCACATATTTCTAGAATGCCCAATAACTAAAATAAAAAATTTTGACATATACACAGAGCTAGTAAGTATACTAATTTACAGATCTATAAAATGAACGGTTTAGGAGCTATTAGCTTTTATAGAAGTGGCTTGATAGAATCCACAGTCTTTGTCGCTGTGTTGCAAATTGTCAGATTTTGACAAACGTCAGTGCCACTGACATGACATTAAATGTCAGCATGACAAATGTCATTATGTCAAAGAAACTGACGTTAGGTAGTGTCATGAGTGGCTCTGGCTTCACAAAATTGATTAATTGCAAAAGTGTTCAGACATTTCTTTGTGGCAACTATTTAGTCGGAAAGTTGGGTGAGGGCCACCCCAGATATTTGTTACTTATTTCCGGGTTAAAACCCGATTAGAACGAGACACTATTTAAGGTCAAATTCTGTTTATCGCGCATATTTTGTGGTATTTCTACGAGACCATTCAACTTAGGGACATAGCTCTATGGGCTATGTATATACATAATGGAACTTCTGATTGCCTAAAAACAGCACCAAGTACATATACAGCAGCTAAATAAGGAAAATGTCTTTTTTACGTCTGTAGGTGACAGAATAGCAATAGATCACAGAAGGATGATGGAAAAATACTCTCCTGTGTAAAACATGTTTTTTTCATAAAATCACAGAAGTCGTAAAAAAAAAAACTGGGTAGATTGTCCCGGCCACCACTTCGTTCTGAACGCGAACACACTATAGTATCAATTTGATCACGTGATGCATGACGCTTGCATATTATATTCCCGCCGAAATCTGTCAGACCAATAGACCATTGTCAGTTGTCACATGGTTGTCACTATTGTCAGACATTACAAAATGCTTGAATGGGATAAGAGGTGTTTGTAAAAATCTCGATTAATTATTTATTACCTAAGGTACGTACATATTATATTACATGCGTCTACATAATCTACAATCCAAGTAGAAAAAAAGAAAACGATCCCTTTTAAAACAGTAGAATTCAATCTTAGACAAATTCCCTATTTTTTTTTATTCTAGATGTCGTCCAAAAGGAACAAAGTAGCAACCGCTCCGAAAAAACATACATCGTCAAGAAGCAGCGAGGAAAAATTTGAAAAATTTCCCGTTAAAACTCCCTGTTTATCAGAGTCTTTCCAGAAAGGAAAGCAGCCTCATCGAAAGATGTCATCTTCTTCCGGCAGTGACGAAATACATAACTCTCCCCACCCATCAACCTCACATTCACCGCCTTCGTTCCAAAAAGGTAAGCAATCTTCTTCAAGCAATCTTGAAGAATCATCATCAAATACAAGAAAATCGAATTCAATAAAAAGCACTAAGAAAGCTGATCCGAAACCTGGGACTTCGAAAGAGACAGATGCCTCAACGGTCAAGAAAAAGAAGAAAAGACAAGTGGAGTACGTAACTTTTGCTAATAAGACATTCAAGGTGAGCAGAAAAATAGCGGCTGAAGTGCGAGAACTTCGACATACAACACACAATTTAATACCAAAACTGCCGTTTTCTCGCTTAACAAGAGAAATTTTAATGGCCTGCGGATTCACTAGGGACCATCGGATTACAGGTGAAGCATTGGACGCGTTGCAGACTTCGTCCGAAATGCACATAGTTGAGGTTTTTGAAGACGCCATGTTGTTGGCGATGCATGCACGCAGGATAACGTGTATGCCAAGTGACATAGCGCTCGTACGGGAGTTACGAAGGAAACGTGGCTCAATGTAAGGGTTATTTAAAGACTTTTCGACCGTTTAGTTCTGGGTGTTTTGTTGTGCATGCGTAGTTTGTGTTGTTTTATTTACATATTCTTGTTTCTTTATCTGCATTGATCTACATGTAAGATATATATAATTTTCTGTTATAGATGTTTCAAACCAAGAAGAGCACAGTTGTGTATGCAACCAAATATACGCGGGTTAATTATAAACCATACACTGGGTGTAATTGGTTGCATATGTCACTGTGCTCTACTTAGTTTAAAACTACTCTATAACAGTGATTTTCAATGACTGGCACCCGATGTGGTAATGTGCCCTTTTGTGTATTTTATTATGTTTTGCTCGTAGAAGAATATTCTCTTCTGTTTATCAATGTCGATTCATATCTAATATATTTGTCATTTTTTATTAAACCATTGACTGACACTCGTTTTATAGTGCCTTAGAGATTTTTAATGACTGATAAGTGTTGTTTATATATTTACTTTGTGTGTTCTGTTACACTTGAAATGATCAACATTCATCTGGATGTTGTTATTTGACAATCTACCATTCCTGTTAGATATAAGTTAAAAGATATATTTTGTACAAATGGATTATACTAAGTACTCCTAATAAATTTTTTTATATTTTCTAATTTGAAAGTTTATTTATTCGGGGAAGTGTAGATAGAATGATAGAGGGGGTAAGCAAAACAGTTGCCCAGATTTTACAGTTAGTGCTAATACCCACAATGTTTGCAGGTATTCTGAAACAGTGTTTTCCTTTTCAGATAAAATACTTTCAAATGTTAATGTCCCATTGAGATTGCAAGTTAAAAAAAAGAAATTAGTACATACAACAGCTACTAATTCAATTTTCAATTTCTTTTCTTCTCAGTGTGCCTGACAGTCATAGTCATTTATTGGTAAATTCAAACGAGTCATAAAATATTAAAATATACAACTTCATTAGGTACTACAACCGAGTTCTAGATTTCCGGGAGAAAACCGCGTCAACGACGATAAAGTACAAAAAAAATACTAAAAATATTAGCTCATTTATATGACACTAAGTTGACCAATATTGTCCATAACTTTGTCCTTTGGTATATCCGTTATTATAAAAAAATAACTAAATTTTTATAAGAATTGTGTTACAAACCTGTTACACCCTATATATATAGAAAGTACGTAAGTAAAACATATTTTTCAGTTTCTTTTTATTTTTAGTGCTCATTTAAAATGGTTACCTAATTTGCATTAAATCAATTCAACTGTTTAAGCCAAATTAAAACACAAGTGGGGGTTTTATGTAATTGTATTTGTATGAAAAAATATAAATGAATCAGATCGCGTACAGCCTAACATGCAGACAATAAAGGGACAAATTGGAAAATAGAAAGAAAGGAATAACAAGATAGATAATAAATAAAATTTATGTACAAGTATATTTCAATAAAATAGCTCGGTGGTACGTAGTAAATGATCGGAAAACAAATTACTCGTGCGCCTACTTGAGAGTATCTCCGCGGTCCGTACAGATAACGTCTCCTAATACTATTTTGTGCGCCTTTTCTTACTCTTTGATGGTTTTACATCGTCGTCATCTTCTTCTTGCATTTCTTCTGGTACCTTCAAACTCAATTCCTTCGCCTTCTTCTGGAATACTTTTAATAAACGGACACCACACCTATAGAAAAACATGACAGATTATGCAACCAAATTAACATACACTTTTGGTTGCATAACCATAGGACGTATTGTACTTACTTATAAACGTCAGCATCCGTGTCATTATAAGTGTTGCAATTTTCGAAAACAAGCACGGCGTCAGACATTAATTCCTGGTCACACATGTACTTGCCCATGTTTAGCTTGTACTTTATCGTACCGAAATCCATTGGTTTTGCGATCACTTCGTAGTAGTCAGGTACCTCGTTCTTTTGAACTGGCCTAAGGAACGGCCAGGCATCCTTGTGACGCATAACCTCCGCCAGCAGATCTTGCAACGCGACATTGTGCAGCGGTAAGTCTTCCGCTTCGCGTCTGTTTGATCGCCGTGTCGCGTGCGACACTTCCGCGCTACTATCAGAATCTGCAAGGCGGAAAGCATATAATAGTAATAAGAAATTTGATAATAGGAAACGTAAATGTTATTTAAATATAAGCATTTCTCAAAACGCAAATTCTAATATGTAGTCGATGCAAATCTGTGTATGTTTGTTTGTAATTTGCATGTGATGTTTGGAGTTATTGACCAAAATGATTGGTGGATTTGTGGAGTGAGAGGTGATTATGCAACCCAATTAACTTAGGTTTTCGGTTGCATACTTTCTAACAATTTCTTAATATATTAGGCAACCAAATTATCTTACACTTTCGGTTGCATAAGCAACCACCTTATACTATTTTGATTTTGAATAAATATTTGTAACATTGTTACTGTGAGACAGAAAATTCTTATTTTTTCACGAGCTCAAATTGTTCGACTCAGGTCAAAACTACGACCATATATTAATTTTGGCTGGACTCTTTGTTGTTCATATAATTAATTCGTAATTCTGAACATTCTCAACAACACTTTTGATCATTACTCTTTTTTTTTAGATAGCTATTGTTTCTTTCTTGTGAATTCACCAAACAAACTTTTAGAAGCATAAAACTGCCTTTTTTAGTTAGCTCTGAACAAAAAAAAAAGACCCTAACCCTAAAAAATACATTTATTTCAACTGACACGATTTTTAATATTGCAAGGATTGTTACAAAAATACAAGGTTATTTATTCTCATGCGACATTTTAGTGAACGATTACAAACAGAACCATGAGAATTAATTGATGTAAAAAAAAAAGAAGTGGAGATTGTTAATGAGCGAGGGGGAATACCGCAAGCATAACGAGTGTGCCACTACAGGCCAGGAGTTTAAGGGGTTGGGCGAGCTTACTGCGACGCACCATCATCGCTCTGCATTCCTTGCAAGGATCTGATAAATCCGTGGATTTTGAGGCGGGCCCTCGTAGCGCAGCGCCGCTCGCTGACTACAGATCCACCTCGCTGCGATTGCCGCAGATAGTCTACTACATACAGAGATACATATTGCATTATTTACTTTTATAATTTTCTTAATTTTTATTTCTTTAAATTTCTTCCTATACGCCGGAGGATGCCAATTGATATTATCTGAATTAATTTCTGAACCAATTTTTGAAAAGAATAGATTATATTGTTAATCTATGTCTTTTCTTACCATTGTCTCTGTGACTTCTTCTCTCTTCTGATCGCTTCTTCTCCTTGCAACAGTTACACGTCCAAGGGCCTCGGGGCATTCTTCGCAACGGCGGCTCTATGCACTCTATGTGGTATATATTCGGACATTTCTCGCACGACAACAACTCCCCGCCACTGCCGCACATCACGCAAAGATCGTTCCTTTCCGCTTCCCTAAGTTTTAAACAAGATTAGTAGACAGGGTTGTTATGTTTTAAACCAATTGTTTTAAATTTTTAGGTTGATAACTGATATCGCCCTTAATATGTTATATATATAGGCAACCAAATTATCTTATATTCTCGGTTGCATAAGCATTATACAAAAAAAAAACAGTAAATTAACAATAATTAGAAATCTTACATGTCATTATCCTCATCGCCGCTCTCATGGCCATTCTCTGCGTGATCCCCCTTTTCGCCTTCGTCCCCGCTCTCTCCGTCTCCGTCTTCCTCTTCCTCCTCGTCGATGTCCTCGTCGCGGAAGATCCTCCTCTTGCGTTTTACGGGCTCGGGCTCCGGATTGAGCAGCTTCTGTTCCTTTTCCTTCTCGTCTAAGCATTTCGGGCAGAACCATTCCCCTTTCGGTATGCTGTACAGTTTCGGCTTAAGGCAATAGAGGTGATAGCCGAAGTTGCAGTGGTCGCAGAGCAGCATATTCTCGGAGTCCCTCTGCCGCCGGCACGTGCGACACCTGGCGAGGAGGACTGACCTCGACCACAGTATGCATCCGTCCAAGGTGCCGTAATGCAAGAATACCTGACTGTAACTCGTCGACGCTAAGAGGGACTGTTCCCAATTGTGGAGAACGTCCTTTGGGCTCGTGTCGTGGCCCTTTTTCGAATCTGGACGACCTTTACCTGTACGTTTCATAATTGGTGAAATTGTAACATGTTTTTTAAATAGCGTCACTTAAAGTTGTAAGGTAATTGTCAAATATCCTCTTTTTTAATTTGTTAGGCAACCAAATTATCATACACTTTCGGTTGCATAAGCAGCCATAAACATGAACTTTTATTAATTCTAGTCATAAATATAGGTTACAACTTACCTAAGGGTTTTTTGAGGTATCTTGAGTCTACAGAGTGAGCAACTTGGGCAAGAGCGATCGACAGGCAATGGAGTGCGTTCTTCTGGTCCTCGCTGAGACCGATTTCTATGTCCTCTTCGACGTCTTCTCCGTCCACTTCCATTGTCGTCGACGTGCAACCTAACGTCGTACCGGGATCCTTAAACTTGTGTGTTTTGACGTCTGGAGTGCTTTCCCTACTGCTTCTACCTACAGACATTATTTAACATTACTTTCTTATTAATTGTCAACGCATTTTAAATTATTATTCATATTTTTGTCCATTTATATTTTTAATATGTTTCAAAACTATTTTTTTAATGCTTACATTACTCGCAAAACAACACTGCAGAAACCAAGTCATCGTATTGTGACAGCCACAGCAGTTTTTTAATTTTATTTATCGAATATCATCAAAAGTTTAGTAGATTGGAGTATCCTGCGACAGAAAAAGTTTGGAAAACCCCGCCACGCCATCAGGCTTTTCAATTGCCACAAAATCAATAACCAAAGCAACAAAATCACGACCAAAATCTCAAATAACTCACTCTCATGTTCCTCCTTGATGCTGTTCACCTTTCCATTCTCAATCGGCCGACCGACCAGAGTCTTATCCAAATCCAAAAACTTCCCCTCGGCGAGACACTTCCTCCAATGATTCCGGTCCTTGATCTTTAGCGATCCCAAATTTCCGGCAAAGATTTTCTCCTCCATCTCGAGGATGTTCTCGACCAACGTAGACCGACACACCTCGACAGGATCCGCATCACTCGGAAACCCAAAATTACAATCTTCGTATCGATTTCTCGCCCTTTTAACCGGTTTCTCGGTCCTCTCATCAACATTCAAGAGATTCTGCGTAGTTTCCGGTACGCACTGCTCCAATTTATAATAATTCGCCTGTAGGGCTTGCGCCAACTCGCTCTCCCGTATTCCCCTTTTGTTCAAGGAATTGATCAATTCGTCTAATTCTTCGACGTTGGAGACGTACTGCCAGGGGGCGTCGCATCTACTGGTGGAATGTACGAGACAGTCGGATTTGTCGCCGGTGCAGAGGAATAAGTTGGAGTCGTCTTGGTGGGATTCGGCGGAACCGTTTGTGGTGCCGTTTATTTTTGGAGTTTTTTCAGGGTTGTTCTCTTTGTCGCTGCTGTTCATTACTTCATGGGTTTTGAGGAGGTGCTCGCGCAAAGCGTCGCGGCTGGCGTCGATCAATTCGGGGAGCTGCCGGACGGGGTTCTTGAGGCAAACGCCGGTGTTTTCCTCGTACGGGTCTATAAATAATCCGGGTACGGAATCTAGCTTTACGTAGCGTCTAAATGCTCTATCGTATCTGGAATTCGATTTATTTATATCAATTTAATGAAATCAATGAAATATCTATGGGTAAGTGTCAGGTATTGGGAGAATATAAGTCCCACGCTATGCTGTTATCAAAACAGAAATCTCTTCTGTCAAAAATCAATGTAAAGTTTGCCCAAACAAGTTTACTCTTGTGAGTGAATGTATCCCAAGATTAAATGACCATTATATATTATTTCGGTAATGCCCCAAACCTGATTTGTGTACATAAGTACAATATGTATGTCTTTATAATTTTTTTGATATTTTTATTTTCAAAATACACTATCCCAAATTATCCCGATACTATGTAGATAGAACTGGTCAACTCAAACCTCCAAATCTTGCGGAATGACGTAAAGCAAAAAAAAAAAAAAAAACAGCTAATGTTTAATTCATTTATAATACATTATTAACCAGGTCAAAATATACTATAAACAAGTTCATCTGGGTTATTTTGAGCATTTAAATAATAAAAAAGGAGACTAGAAACAACAAACATGTTGGAGAGTCCAGAGATCAACAAAAGTCCAGTCCAGAGATCAACAAAATCAAAAAATTAGAACCTCACCCTAAACTAACTTGGTGATCGCTGCTATTATTACTCAGCTTCTTCATTTTCCTCTCGTACTCGGCGTGATGCCGCTCGTTCGCCAGCGTAATCTTAGCAAGCTCAGCGCTGATCTGCTCCTTCGTCAATTCCGCGTTTGCACGCACCTTAGTCTTCGCTGTGACGACATCAGCGCACCGTTTCCTCTCCGCTATCTGCGCATTCTTAATATCCACCTTCTTCTGCCTCACGGCTTCGATTCTCTCGTCGATCTCGTCCCTGACGTCGGCAAACGTCAACAATTGACTTATCAGGCACGAAACGAGCTCTAGTTTCTGCCCGACTGTCAATTCTACGAGGTTATGAACCGCCAAGAGTTTCAACAGGTGCGGCTGATGTTGGCGAAGGTAAAGGCCTGGGTCGTCCTCGTTGGTGTAACCGCCACGTTGTTGGTAACGCCATCTAGCGCCCGATTCGTTGATTCTTGCCCCGGAAGACAGCAGGTGCAGGCGGAGGATTTCCGTTACGGTTAGGGAATACATCGGTAGTTGGTTTAAAGGTACGCCTTGATATTTCTCGGCGAACTTGACGGCGGACGTGGCGAAACGGACGCACTCGTTTAGAGATGGGTTTTCGGGTAAAATTTTTAATTCTAAAATTAGAAAATAAGTTTTATATATATATATATATATATATATATATATATATATATATATATATATATATATATATATATATATATATATATATATATATATATAAGAAAAAATACAAACAGATTAAAAATTGTCAAATTTTTGGATGAGTAAGTATATAAATAAATTTCTCTTACCGCCATAGTTTTCGGGGATTATTTTGATTTGAGATACTTCCTCCTCGTGTTGGGCGAAAAGAGCGCTTAGTAACATTTGAAATAGGTCGATGAGCGGCCCTGCCACCTAGGATATTTGTCAGAATTAGATTATTATGACAAGTTTTTGGAAAAAAAAAAGAAATAAATAATTCCACAAACCTCCTTTTCCATCAAAGCTCTTTCCATTACGTCGACGGTAAAGCCGCCTGGGAAAAAGTCTTTGGTGCGTAAGATCTTTGAGAATGATTTTACAAATTCTACCACCATAAACACTTCACCCATATATTTGTTTGGTACTTTGGTTTTTACAACTGGTAGGTTGGGTAATTTCTGTAAAAAAAAAAAAAAAAATAATCATATATCATGGCATAAGGCACAACAACATGGCACTTTATGAAACGTTTTTATTAACAAATACATATACAGTCACATTTTCCTGCTGCAAATAACTTTTCTCCTTCTTCAAGGGGTTGTCCCTGATAAAATGTATACATATTTTTTCAATAAGGGTTCCGAAAATACTTTTAAATACTCGTCAGAGTAATTTTAAAGTCATATGACCATCGTTAATTTAAATTTTATCCCAACTCATGCGCCAATGTTAGCGCCCTCTACATTCGTCCGTTCAGGTGAATAGTGCCATAATAGTGCAGCATTTCAGTTCTGCAACAAGCGCCATCTACTTTTGACAGCTGTCAAATTGACAACTACAAAAGTGGATGCTGTCAAAATGACCAGGTATAAAATTGGCGCTAGATGGCGCCATCAAAGACAGTAACTTTTCTCATAAATTGAAACAATAAAGTGCAATGTTTTTGTATGCTTTATATCAAATGCGTATTTTATATAATTATTTACCTTTTGGTCTTCCAGTTCCAAATCTTCCTTAGGCCTATACCACTCCTTGAACAAGTGGGCAAACTTAATATTCTCCTCTTTCCTCTTCTGTTTCTCTTCAGCAGTTTTCAACTTCTGTTCCTCCTTGGATCTCTGTTTCTCCTCCTGCTTTTTCCTGGCATCTTCAAACGCGTTAATCTTTAGCTCTTTACCATCGGCGTCCCTCAAGAACTTTGCCAACGTTTCCTGCCTAACCTTCTTACCATTCACAGCTTTTGCAACCTTCTTCACATTATCAAAGTCTGGCAAAGGTCCGGCGAATATTTGGTCAAACTGACAGTTATTTACACCAAAGTTTTCCATCGCAGACTCTTTAATACCCCAAATACCCTCAGGCGTCTGTTCCACGTATTGTTTCAGGAATAACTTACATTTTTCCTTTGTAAATGTACCTTTTTTACGTCTCATTTGTGTAAAATCGACTATCATTTTTTCTATTACGTCATCGTCATCTGCATCTAATTGTTCTAAGTCGTATTTATACATATGCGCTGGTGGAAAAGGTTGTCCGGAAAAACCGTTATTTTTCGGGGCTGTTTTATAGTCAGCTTCGTTGGGCATTATAACCTGTAAAACGTGATATTCGCCCCATTTCACTCCGGAGAATGAAGCCTCGACATTCTCTCCAACAAAATATCTTTCTTTTATGTAAGAGAATACGTCTTCTGCCATGTCTCCAAAGCTAGTACGTTTTGTTTTACTGGCAAGGAATAAAACGGGTATTCGCATTTCGACAGGGAAGTCTCTTAGGCTTTGTCGTGCGTTTTCCTCGCTGTGTAAAGCTTCGAGGTATGTTAGGTTTGACTTACCTGTCATACAACATGTCCAAACCATGGAGTTGCAGAGTATTGTGCGCTCTGCAAACTCTCTGCAAGATTAAAGTAATGTAAACATAACCTAAAGTGTGTAAAGTGTCTAAAATCAATGGGAATGGTATATTTAGGTGTTGGATTCGCGCGCGGCGGCGAATGCTGTCGCGGTCGATGGAAACGAGGTAAAGTTTTAACCGTTAGAACGTATTTGACGTTATATGCCAGAAGCATGTTTTTGCCTGCAAAACTTACTCATAATCGCGAAATATCTCATTGGTCATCTCACAATGGAATACTTCTTCATCGTCCCTAAGTAGCTCCGGTAGGGGCTTCTTTTCCAACGTCTTTTTCTTGAGAAGAGGCATTTTTCGTAAGACGATGTGTTTGGAGGGAAAAATTACACACTCTTCACATCTAAAGTTCGAGCACGAATTATGCTCTTCGTCGGTGGTTAAATTAATTAAAAATTACAGCGTTTAATGCACTAATACTGTTTACTTAAGCGTCGGTAATTACTATTGTTTAACAATGTCCATTTGGCCGATAATTTAACTGAAATAATCAAACGCACATCACTCTATCGGCATCACTGAGCAATTGACAATGGCGCAGGTGCAAATAAGTGGAGCTTGCGCGCTACCGCGAAAACAGTTGGCTATTTAAAAAGTCAGCAGTTCCCAACAGCCCAAACTCCTATCCGACTGAACTGTTCCCACCGATTTTCGGTTATAAACCGTTATATCCTTTATTTGAATTTCTGCTTAGATCGAGTTCGATTACGGAAGGCCAATAACTAATTCAAGGTTTTGCTTCGTTTACAACCACGGGCTCACATTCTCTCTCACATGATAAAGACACAACTCACAGATTCTAGAAGCTTGAAATTCGTTCCACAGTAAAATTTGCTTCCACTACGGACAGTTTTCTATAGGAAATCGATTCTTATCTACGCATTATCAACAAACTCGTTTTCTTTTAGATAAGCATCTTTAAAAATATCTCATTTTACGCTGTTTTTTTTTTTTAATAGAAATAGAAATTTATTCGATAATAATTAAAATCTTTTAGTTAATCAGACTGTATAGATATGACACTTTATTAAATCTGAACTCGAGTCCCATGTGGGGTTTCCCCATATGTCATGTAGCCACTGCTGTGGCTAAGTAGTCTTTCATTTACATGGTTTATATGACCAAATGTCACGATTTTGCGACTTTTACAAGAAAAATATCCTGCTTTTTACAAAAAAGTCCACGCCAGGGATTTAGGAATTTAATAACCATGTCTTAGGTCAGAGATGTTGTGTTTTATGACTAGAAAGAATTTAATTCCCTACAAACACTTGCAATAAAATAGCAAGTAGACTCAAGCATAAATTTGTCTTTGGTCAGGAATGTTTGAATTTTGTAACTATATATAAATAGATGCAATAAAATACCAAATTATATATAGATGCAATAAAATATCAGGTATTAGTCTATATAATAATAAATTATTGTCTTAGGTCAGAAATGCTTATTATGTATTTTATAACTTTGTTAAAATAACAGGTAGTCTGAATAATAAACTGGTCTTAGGTCGGAAATTTTGTATTTTATAATTATAAAGTATTTAATCCGCAAAAAGATGCAATAAAATAGCAGGTAGTTTGAATAATAAATTAAATAAAAGTTTGAATAAACTTGTCTTCTGTCAGAAATGTTGTATTTTATAAGAAAATAAGGAATTTAATTTGTATAAACCAAATGCAATAAAATAGCAGGTAGTCGTAATAATAATAAATTGCCTTATGTCAGGAATTACTAAAGGAAATGTAAGCAAAGAAAGCTTACTATTTTATCTTTTGTCGAAAAATATCTATATATTTGCTCATTAATTATCTTATAGGTCGATTTTGACCCAAAGTTAAAAAGTTTATGCTTTAGGCTAGAAGCGTATGTATAAAATTTCATAGATTTAGATGCAGCCTTTGATGAGTCAAACATTTTTTTATGAGTATGATAAATGAAAAGGTGTGCAGTCACTTGCACAGTCACTATATTGATGTGGCTTCTTACAAAATATACCAAAGCACTTATAATAGAACATTTTCTGTATTGAACACTCAATGTATTAAAATGTATTGTCTCTACCAATGTTTCCTTCTGACATATAAAAATCTGGTGTCAAAAATCTCACGGCAAAAAAATTAAATTGCTTACAAGAAAACCAAGAATCATGTTATCATTTTTGTGTTTTTCTTTTGTATTAGTTTCCTGATAAGTTTTGTATTTTCTGAGAACAAGTACAAACACTACAACCACTGAAATTTACCATTTCTTCTCTTCTGCTCTTTTATTTAGGTAAAAAAATGCAATTTATATCAATAAACATTCAACATTTATTTCTAAAACAGTCCACACTCATTTTACACAAAAAAAAAACCTACAACAACACCTCAATTATTCAACCAATCATTCAAATAAACACACGACTTCGGATTAATCGATCCAGTTTCACCACATCGACCAAAAACAGGACATATCCCACAAGGAGTCTTCACAAGACCAGGAGGTTTCAAGAATCCATTCACCGCCCGATACAAGTTAATCCCTTTCGCGTTCAACGTCCTCTCAGCCTTATTATCCAAAACCAAGGTATACAATATACTTTCAAGATCTTCTACAGAAAGTTGCACTTTACTAATCCCTAGTTCTGCAATAAATTTATGTACATCGAATGCTGTGACATAACTCCTGTTTCGAACTAATAAGGGACCTCCTCCTTGCTTAAGTGATTCTTCTAGTCTTTCGGTTAAGTATCTAAGACACTGCTGGTTTAGTACGTCAACAAATTCTGATTCAAAGTCCTGATCTTGGTACCAAGCACCTCCCGTTACCGAACTATCTGGTTCGAGATCATACAACATGTATACCTTCTTCTTTCCGGCCTAAAAATAAACAATTTGTATCAAACTTCATAATAAATTATTGCAAAAACTTACGCTAACAGATTTAACAGCTTTGATGATCTTTTTTGTTTCAAGACTTTTGACAACTTTATTTGTTTGAGTCATATTCAAGTTAGCCTTGAATCTGATATCCCGAATCCACACTCCCACAGATCCAGCTTCCTCAATAATTCTATAGACCACCTTTTCTTCATTGTCTGCACCTTTGTTCACCGTTTTCTTCGATGGATCTTTGTATTTATAAAACAGCTGGTTTTTATCTTGAAACAGCTCCAAAGCCCCACTTTTAAGTAATTTATTAACAGCTTTAGCCCAAACTTCAGGTGGTGTATCCGGTATAGCATTCTTGATGTCATCGCTTGTTATACCGTCTGGATTTGATTTGGATAATTCGGTTATTTTTGCTTCTATGGAATCTCCAGAAGATTCGCCGTTTTCCATGTTGTTTATTTCTAATCGTAGATTATTGTTTACAAGCTAAGATAGGGAGCAACTTCCACGTTGTAGGGAAAACATAACCTCAAAATTATGGCGGACGAAGTAAGGGAAGGTAGTCCAAATGATGAAAATTCAAACGATTCCAATCTAAATTTTGATAAAATCGCGCGGGACCATAAAAAGGTAAACGTATGACTCGCATAGATGTATAGAATTCGTAATAATTCATATTTTAGGCTGGTTTCCGCGAGGGGGTGTCGTATGGTAGGGAACAAAATTACCAGGGAAATTTCGATAAGGGCTATAAAGATGGTATGGCGAATGGATTTTTAATTGGAAAATACAAGGGATTGCTAAAGTAAGCTTGTTTTCAAAATTTTGGAAATCTAACCTAAAAATCTGACGGTTAAGAATCGTTTAAATTTATTGGTGGGATTTGTCGACCAATGAGATTCGAGAGTGCGTTCGGAGCATATTTGGCGCCAATTTTGAATATTGTATGGGTATTTTATGTATTTCTGTATTCCAGAATGAAATCATTAAAAGATAAGACTCCATGTGACGAGGAATTAGTTGCGAACAGTCGAAAGGGATGGTGCGTAACGTGCAATGATAAATCGCTGTTGGATTTACCGATAGAGGCAATAAAGAATGCACAAAGAGAAACACTGAATGTATTTTCAAATCAGTTAGAAACAAAATATAAGTTAAACGTGTCTATGTAATTTTTAAGTATATTAAAAAATGGAAAATTATAATAGTTTTTCTCTCGGTATTATAGATAAAGCCCCTCGGGGGTTCCTTCCTTCTTTCGGTACAAAACGCTCTCCTTTGACTTCTTGAAGTCTTCATTCATAACTTTCATACGCCTCTCCCTTAATGCCATAAGACCAGCTTCTGTACATATAGCCTAAAACATAAAATTCATGTTAACTATTTTAATTTGCTAAAAAACTTTCTTCAAAAAATTACAAAAGCCTTATTCTGGCTCTAACGATATTTTTAACAATTATTACCTTAATATCAGCTCCGGAAAGATCATCCTTGGCCATGATTAGCTCCTGGAGGTTGACGTCCGAAGCCAAAGTCATTCTGGAGGTGTGGATATTGAAGATGCGTTTCTTGGTTTTCTCGTCGGGCAGTGGGAATTCAATTTTTCTGTCGATACGACCGGGACGAATCAACGCTGGGTCTAGGGTTTCAATTCGGTTTGTTGCCATGATAACCTACAACAAATATTGGTATTTATAACAGAATTACAAAAAAAAAATTGAGCATTAAAAGAGTGTGCCATCATTTATGTTGGCTAAATGCTTTACAAACAAATCTGGGCAACGCTAACCTCTAAAACTTCGATAATGACATAAAACAAAAAGGGGCTTAAAGTTTAATTGGCAAATTTCAGAGTATAGTACAAACCAGGAGAGCTTCAAATGAAATCGCTTACAAGGTTACAAAACAGATATACAAAACGAAGGCTGTTTCATTCTAACATGGGTAATCGGTCAAACAAGATCTGTCGCGTACGTCAGAAATAACAGCAGAAATCGTCACTTAGTCATTTGCAGCTCTCCTGGTTTTTACTATAGTCAATTTCTACAATATTTTCCATGGTATACTAGATCTTTTTTTTATTGAACATACAATATGCTGCGATCAGAAACAGGCAGGACTGTTATGTTTTAAAATATTGTTTTAAAAATGTTTTTAAAACATGTTTTTTTTCTACTGTTTATTTCCGAACTACATTAAATGGAATCATTTAGAGATTACTTACCTTAAGAGTTCTTTAAAAATAACAGTGTTAAAAATCTTTTAAAATAGATAATAGTAAATAATTGTTTTGAATCCAACTAAGTACCCGTGAGGTATTCCCCTAACCGTCAGGGATTCCCATTACAACGCCAAATGGAACAGAGAACCTACTATCAACTCAAGAGAGCCAACATTTGTAAAAGGATAGATTTTATATTATTTTTAAATCTCCATGCATCCTTTTATATTCAAAAACAATAATTTATTTTTTTCTGACACTTTGCCTTGGAAAAAAAAAACATGATTTAAAACATGTTTTTTTGGAGGTGTTTTAAAACATTGTTTCATGTTTTAAAACACATTTTAACAAAAAAACTGTTGTTTTTGTTTGGCCAAACACGTTACAAATATTAAAATTATCCCAATACCTGACATTTACCCATAAATATATTACCTTAACATCTCCTCTGGAATCAAACCCATCGAGCTGGTTAAGAAGCTCCAACATAGTTCTTTGAATCTCACGCTCGCCGCCGGAGTTCGAATCGTACCTCTTCGTTCCAACCGCGTCAATTTCGTCGATGAAAACTATCGAGGGCGCATGTTCCTCGGCAACACGGAAGAGTTCTCGAACCAATTTTGGACCGTCACCCTAAAATTATATTGTTTGTTACTACCCCTTTCTTTTCTGACAGTTTAGCCAACCTAGACAATATAACTTACCAAATATTTCTGAATAAGTTCTGAACCTACGACACGCAAGAATGTGGCGGATGTTTGGTTTGCCACAGCCTTAGCCAAGAGGGTTTTACCTGTTCCGGGGGGACCGTACAGAATAACACCTTTCGGTGGTTTAATACCTGCAAATCATTGATAAAATATTACAATAATTCACTACATTTTATGTTCAATAACAAAATTGAGGAATTTTCTTTTTAATTGCGAGACAAAAAAGACAACTTACCCATTTCTTCATAATATTCTGGATGGGTAAGCGGTAACTCCACAGACTCCTTGATCTCTTGGATCTGGGTGTCGAGACCACCAATGTCAGCGTAGGTTTCCTGTGGGGCCTTCTCCAGTTTCATGACGGTGACCATTGGGTCAGTATCGTCACCTAACACGCCGACAACCGCATGAACCTTGTGGTTTAGCAGTACGGAACATCCCGGTTCCAGTTGATCTTTATCGACAAACGACAAAATACTGACATAGTGTTCGCTACCCACAGAAGTGGAAACAATCGCGTGATTATCATCGATAATTTCTTCTAATGTACCAACAGACATCGGTGTTCCTGCAATAATTCCCTAATAATTATCCCTAATAAAAGTTTTTGATCGTCATATTTTCTCTTTTTGTCATAGAATGATTATCAACTTTAAAACAAAGAAAGAAAGGAAACCTAACCTCTCAAGTCGTCGACTTTAGATCTTTCTTCTTCATTTTTCTCCTCCTGTGGCTTCAAACGTTCTTGATTCCTAATAAACTCTTCTTCCATGAGCAAGTAGTCTTTTATACGCTCCATTTTCAGTAACTTTAACCGACATCTTGTGTGCGGCGTTACCGCAGGCAATTTAAGCGCTGTATCGGGGCCTTTTGTCTTGCGCTTCTTCTTACCCACCCTAGTTGGAATTGGGGGCTCATATTTTTTCTTCTTATCCTTCTCCTCCTTTTTGTCACTACCTCCTGGACCCGACTGACTTTGCCCCTATTTGAAAGACAACTTTGTGATTAAAGTAAAGAATTTTAGGGATAAAGAGGAAATTATGAATGTTCTGCGAGTATGAGATGACCAGATTTAAATATACAAGAGGATAATTTACCATGTTTTGATGTATGCACTTTTCTGACAATTTCTCGTACAAAACAAAATGCTCAAGTCATCCGCTGTCCGGATAATTTCTAGGGACTTTTTCACTAACAGTTGGTATTCGATATATTTCACAATAGAACACAGCGTCATCTTCAAGTCAGTAGCACCAATAGCAGAGATAACGCACATTATTTAGCAGCATATTTTGGAGATATGAAACAATAATACATTCTATAATAATTTATTTAATTTCGAATTATAAAAAATTAATCCCATTTCTTAGAAACATCTTGATAATCTCCATCTGGCGTTTGATAATCTTCAAATGGCGGTGTGTCAACTGGTCCAACGGTATGAAAGGGAATCATCCTAAAATCGGGCTGAAATACAAACTTTTAGTGATCTGATTTATTCCAGTGATCGAATTAAATACTTGTATAGCCTCTTGGTATAACTCTTCCGACTCCTTCCTAAGTTCATCAAGGGCCCTCTGTTGAGAAAACGCGATTCTATCTAACATTTTAATATCTCTCACGTGTTCTTCGCGTTTATAATTTGCCCATTTCTTCTCTAGTAAAACACGTTGTTCGAGAACTTCTACAGACAAAGCAACGGGTTCTCTCATTCTTTGACTGTAAAATAATAAAACATTAATTCAAACTTTGCGCAAAACAACGACGTGAAAAATACTTTTTGTTCTCGAGGATAGCCATCGGAACTTCACATTCGTCAATCGGTTTTAACTGTCGGGCGTGCTTTTCCAATCGCCTGATCTGTTTTTCAACCCTCTTTCGTTTCCTTTCCTCCCTCGCTCTGATAATCGCCGGGTCCATCTTCTTTTTCTTCTTCAAAGGTTCGGCTCTAGAGATTTGAGGAAAGAAATCATTGATGGATGACTATGCCTTAGTTTTTAAATGACTTACAGAAGACATGGTGTTGTATGGATAAACCTATTCTCTGGACTGATTCTGGTTCGTAGAATGGGTATTTTGCTTGGACGGTGTTTAAGTGATAATCTAAAAATTAAAGTACGTAATTTCAGGTTGGTTAGGGTAAGAACTGTATATTTTACCTTGATAATGCAGAAAGTAGGCTCATTTTTTAAAGTTGAATAAGGATTTGGTTTTCCTGTTTCTTAACCTATTTTGGTTGTAGGTTATGTGGCATGTCAAACCGACATCTAGCGGAATTTTTAGTAATGATATTAATTATAATTTTCATTTTGCGATTTCCTGATTAATTTAATCCTCATACAACCAGCGCACTTAATTAGAACGACTTTTATTCTACTGATATGAAATATGAAGTTAATGATAGGAGAAATGCTTTCCCGCGTAAATTGGATCAAATCTTAGTTGGGTCCATTTTGGGTCTATCAGATGTGAAATCTGTGCACAATTTTCGTGCTTTGAACTAAACTTGGGCTGGATTCGTCTGAATCAGCGAATATACACTCAGATGCAGAAAAAACGGGTCATTGGGTTATTTTTGTAAAAAAACAGCTAATTTTTTGTTAATAGTACTGTCAATAAGAATTTTAGTGTTTGACAATCAAAGAGACAATCATCAGAATGAAGAAAAACACAACATTATGGTACTTTTCAGTTTATGTAATGAACAAAGCGTATATACGAAAAAAAATGACCCATTTTTTTGCATCTGAGTGTAGATGGCACATATATTTTATTTCTGAATCACTTTACTCTTATCCAAAAATCATATTTTTGTGTATGTAAGGTGGCTAGAATTTTATTGAGACAAATTCCCAGGATTTGAAGTCAAAACAGATTAAGATATATGTGCAAAATTATAAACACAGAACATGCTGAATGGATTAATATTTTAAAAAATTCTACACTAAAAACTAAATTCTAATAAAAGTGCCTTCTATATGATTGCAATTAACTTTGGAAATTACATTATTTTTAGGAATAAACCACATTTCTGACCTATTAAGAACAGTTTATAAACCAGACTACATGCTGTTTTATTGCAATTGGTTTTAGGAAATTACATTATTTCTAGTCATAAAATGCAACATTCCTGATCCAAGACAATTTATTTATGAGAATTAAATTCTTTCTAGTCATAAAATACAACATTCCTAAACTAAGACAATCTTATTTACTGGGATCACCTGCTGTTTTATTGCTGGTTTTTGTGAATTAAATTCCTTCTAGTCATAAAATATACTTACCTGGTCTAAGACAAGTTTATTTATTATTGGGAGTACCTGCTGTTTTATTGCTTCTGGTTTTTGCGAACTAAATTCTTTGTAGTTATAAAATATAACATTTCTGACCCAAGCCAAGCTTATCTTCTATCTTCTACCTATACTAATTACGAACTTTCAAGTGTGGAGCGCGTTCAGCGGAATCGCCCATTGTCGCCGACATTTGCGATCGAGTAGCTGCAAAATTGGGCTTTTTGATATTACTTTTGACGCTCGAATTGAAAAAAGGACACAATTCCGCGTGGACTGCGCGATATATTGTAAATTAAATGCGTCAATTTTGAAAAAAAAAATCACGTTTTTGCACCTCTTCGGGTGAAGGCGAACCTCGAGAAAATGTCACGTGACGTCTAGAAATTCCGCCAAGCGGATCGATGAACGTCAAAAATTTACATTTTTTATCCGTTCCTGCCGACCTTATAAAAGCCGCTCGCTCTCATGTCTTACGATAAGATCCCTCTAAATACTCTTCGCAAAGAGTTTTGAGCAAAAAAACGGCCTTAAAAACAATTTTCGATCCAAAAAATCGATTTTTGTCGACCCGTGTTTTGCTGCTATTACCACAGTAACGTCAAACCCGAAACGCCCCCCTGCCGGACATTCGTAACAACAGTAACAGATAACCTAAAATGTATCCTAAAATGTCCATATTGCGAATGTGGACAGGTGGGAAGCCTTAACCACATATATCTAGAATGCCCAATAACTAAAATCGAAAATTTTGACTTATACACAGAGCTAGTAATTGATACTACCTGCTGTTTTATTGCTTTTACTGCTTGTAGACAATTAAATTCTTTCCAGTTATAAAATACAACATTCCTGACTGAAGATAAGTTTATAATTGAGACTACCTGCTGTTTTATTGCAACTGATTTTAGGGAAACATTCCTGAACTAAGACAAGTGTATTATTGATACACTTGCATTTTTATTGAATTCTTAGTCAGAAAAATTGAATTAATTAAATTCTTTCTCGTTATAAAATTCAACATTCCGGTAGTTAATAGTGTTTTTTAGAAAGTGAGACATCATTTTTAGTCCTAGAGGATGCATAAACTCTTATAAAGAACGAAATTTTGTGAGAAATGGATAACAAATTTGTTTTCAATATAACGTCAACTTTTTGCAGCACATGTATATTTATCGTCAATAATAAAATACAACAACAAACTATAACCTACACTTAACTAAACATTACTAGTAGATGTTTTCCTTTTCCTCTTTACAGATTTTCGTTTAGCGGTCTTCATTTTAATCAAACTTGCTTCTTCCTCCAAACTAACGACTTTCTTGAGTTCTGTTAAAGCATCCTTATACTTTTCACCCAAAGGTTCCAAATTTTCTTCAGATATTTTGATCTAAAACAAAATGGAGATTAATTTAATAAATTGTTAATTATAATATAGTATCTTCAATAAAAAAAAAGATCTAGTATGTTATGATTTAATTTTTTTTAAGTGGCATAAAGTTTAATTGTTAAATTTCAGTGTGGCCAACCTATAATATTTTTCATAGCACACTAAACCTTGTTTTTATTGAACTATAATACAATATATACCTCTTGCAAATTATTCTTTTCGGCGTGCTGAAGCAACGCTAAGAATTTGTTAAGTTGCGTCTTCTCTAGCATCGTAACGGCTGTTCCTAATAGACCAGCACGAGCCGTCCTACCAGCTCTGTGGATATAAGTCTTCAGGTATTTAGGAGGTGAATAAGAAATTACACACTGGACACCTGGTATATCAATTCCTCTAGCGAGAGCGTCAGTACAAACCAATCTAAACCACAAAAATAAATATTAGAAATCTTTACACACAATGTAGATGGCGCTACATTGTACAAGTTCTTGTATTGTAATATACTGTAATGTATTTATGTACTTACATATCAATATTTCCTTTACAGAAATTATCGATTAAAGAGTTCCGGCTTTGACCATTCAAACTTGAAGATAGCTCTTCGATTGTTAAACTTCCCTCAAACAGAGACTTCAAAAGAATGGTGAGACGATGAGTAGTCTCGACGGAATGCGCAAAAACAATTGTTTTCATTAGTTTTTCAGATTTTATAAAATCGTAAAGCACCAGCGGTTTGACATCTGTCGTGCAGACGATATATTTCTCCGTTAATTCTTTGGGAGTCGTGTACTTCCCGATAAAACTATCAGTGTTCACGGTATCTTGCTGTTTATTGTCGTCACTTTCAATGATTGAAGTAAACAATATTGGCTGGAATAGTGACAGTTTTTGGAGTTTTTCCGGATCTTGCGATAACGTAGCGGAAAATAATAATTTCTGAGGGACTTTACGTTTTTTTAGAGCGTTTACGGTGAGGATGTTTGATAGTTTTGAGTTATCTGTGAAGGAAATTTAGTGTTTTACATTTTGAATTTATTTGTGTGAGGATGAAAATACGAACCGCCTTGACTGATGTGACGCTCCAAGTGGTACAACCAATCGTTCTGGATGTTGTCCAAAACGCGATCGGCTTCATCGATGACCAAGAATTTTAGTTCACGTAGGCTAAATCCGGGAGTTCTCTTCATATGGTCTACCAAACGTCCCGCAGTGCATACCAAGATGTCAACTTTGCTCATACCTCGACCAAACGCTTTACCTTAAAATAACAATATAAATTAATAATAGTCTTAATATTGTATGAATTTATGTTTACTTTAGGAATTGACATACAGTGGCATAGATGTTTCAAAGCAAGGAGAGCACAGTTGTGTATGCAAACAAATATACGGGTATAATTGGTTGCATATGTCACTGTGCTCTACTTAGTTTAAAACTACTCTACGAAAAAGTCAAAACCATATTTTGTAAAATTAAAAAAGAAATTCTAATTGAATTTAGTAGTAATTGCCCTTAATCACACAGAAGGATCATTTTTTATAAATATGCTAGTAAGGATAATTCTAAAATAATCTCCAGAACAAAAAAAAATTTTCACACTTTTTGTGCCACTGTATACAACGTCAGACACAAAATGTCTGAAACATTTAAGAAACGAAAACAAGAACAAAACTGTTAACTCTAACCTCTAAAACAAGCATAATGACATAAAAAGGCTTAAATCCGCCTCAACGAACGAAAGAGACCCACTCTGGTGGTAAAAATTTGAATTAAACAATTTGGGGTAAATAGCGCCATCTACAATCGCAACTGTCAAATTTAAGAGTATCTAACCTACAATTTCCATGACAGCAGATCTTCATTTTATTAAACATAGGATATAAAACACTTACTGCTATGAACCAACTGTTTCTGTTCCATTTCAAAAGTTGTATTGCCGGTGATGCACTGAACATCCAAATGAGTTCCATCCGTAAATCTCTTGAACGTTTTAAACACCTGTATAGCCAAATCTTGCGTGGGTAATATCACAAGAGCCATAATTTCTTTCACAACGTACTTCAACAGCGAGTTTATAATGGGTAAGACATAAGCCAATGTTTTTCCACTACCGGTAGGCGCGGAAACACAAATATCCCTCAACGGAAGAACGCAGGATTTCTCCACAGCCTTTACAAGCCAGGGTATTACCTCAGCTTGTACGGGAAAGAAATATTTTACACCGTCGTCTTTTAATTTAGTTCGCAGACGCTTATCTAGGCATTTGATGCTTTTGACCTTTTTGTCGAGGTTTTGTAAATCGACGGAGATAACAATTGGGTTTGATAGCCATTTTGGTAATACACGCTTTATCTTGCTCTTCTTCGCAAAGCTGTCACCGCCTAAGATTGTAAAACCTTCTAGTTTTTGAGCGAGATCTGTTACCGGTTTTTTGGGAGTTTTTTCTGGTGGTTTTGTGGGTTTTTGCTGTTCCTCTGTATCTGAGGCTTCCTCTGCATCACCGTTTGCTAGTATCGGAGCTAGTTTAGCTTTTAGTTCACGCTTTCGCTGTCGCTCTGTTGCAGTTTTTGCAATGAGGAGTGACTTTTTCTCTTTGTTTCTAACACGCTGGAGTTTCCGCTTTGCGATTTTATCGAGTACTTTGTTTAAATTTTCCTGTTCGTTAACGACAGGGGCACTTTCTTCATGTCTGAAAAGGAAGGCAGCTATAGGTATGCTCTTTGAAATAAATGGAAATATGTGTGATAATTTACCTATTAATTATGAATAAATCCATTGTTGATTTCTAGTTTTTAAGAAAAATTATAAAACAACACAGAAAGCTATAATCTAATTGTATTTTATAGGTTATATTTACAACGTGTTGAACGTACATAACCACACTTCTGAATTACCTAACCTCAACGCAAAATAGCAGCATAGGCAATTTATACAGGCGATGGCCGCGGCGCCTATCGGGGAATAGCTACATCAACAGAAACTGAGAATATTACTTCTGACTGCAGACACCGAGGGCGCTGGCAGTGCTAAATCCTCACATTTCAATATTTCAAATTCTTGTTTGAGTTTAGCGAATTAATTTGTCTGGACCACGCTTATTGGAAACGATTCTAGATTTTTTGGGCTTCAGACTACTTTACAAATAAAAATCTATCATGAATATTACAGGCCATTCTAAATGAAAGTAAGATTATCTATCTTAGATTGTTTTTCTTGTTATTGTTTGTTATTGACTTTTATTGCAAATTTACAACTTTAAGATGTAAGATGCATGTTTAGAACTCTGATCGCCGCAATGAAATGAATAAGTATTATTGATTCATTTGGCATCATATTTTTATGGGTGAGCACTCGAAATATATACATTATTAGGCGACGTCGTGAATATCAGGGCTGGAGGAAGGAGATGCGAAAAGAAGGTCGATGAAATGAACATTTTGTTGTCCGTCTTTTCTAAAAGCCATCTAAAAAACTCGCACTAGGCTTGCTTTTGCTCGGTCCGGCTCTGGCAAATATGTGGCCGAGAAACTACAACTTTTATTACATTATGTTGAACAGAATTCTCAGTACTGAAACCAAATTTCATCCAAATGAAATCAGATCTTCCATAATGTTAAGTGAAAAGAAAATAAAAGTGCCAGAATAAATTCTTATCTGTAATTTTAAATTTTAACAATTAACACGTGATTTTGAGATATTTCATATTGTTTTTTTTTTTTGAGTTAACAGTTCGAAAAATTATTCCTTATATAATAGAGTTGTTAGATCATTTTGTTGAACGTATAAAGTCTCCTTTTGTAAACACATAATAGCAAGAAAGATGTAAAATAAGTTAATTTTGATTTCAAAAATGTTTACTTCTTTGGTCTATTTATAGCTTTAGAGCAGACATTCCAGTTCGGTTATTTTCTTTTACGAAATTAGAATAATTACTAGCTCTGTGTATATGTCAAAATTTTCGATTTTAGTTATTGGGCATTCTAGAAATATGTGGTTAAGGCTTCCCACCTGTCCACATTCGCAATATGGACATTTTAGGATACATTTTAGGTTATCTGCTATCTGTTACTGTTGTTACGAATGTCCGGCAGGGGGCGTTTCGGGTTTGACGTTACTGTGGTAATAGCAGCAAAACACGGGTCGACAAAAATCGATTTTTTGGATCGAAAATTGTTTTTAAGGTCGTTTTTTTGCTCAAAACTCTTTGCGAAGGGTATTTAGAGGGATCTTATCGTAAGACATGAGAGCGAGCGGCTTTTATAAGGTCGGCAGGAACGGATAAAAAATGTAAATTTTTGACGTTCATCGATCCGCTTGTCGGAATTTCTAGACGTCACGTGACATTTTCTCGAGGTTCGCCTTCACCCGATGAGGTGTAAAAACGTGATTTTTTTTCAAAATTGACGCATTTAATTTACAAAATATCGCGCAGTCCACGCGGAATTGTGTCCTTTTTTCAATTCGAGCCTCAAAAGTAATATCGAAAAGCCCAATTTTGCAGCTAGTCGATCGCAAATGTCGGCGAAAATGGGCGATTCCGCTGAACGCGCCCTACACTTGAAAGTTCGTAATTAGTATAGGTAGATTATTACAACATGACTCTGAACAGAATATGTTTAGTAAAAAGTAAACCCAATTTTTATTTGGTAGACTAACTACTTTAATCAGGGACACATGGTACAACATCAAGAAAGGTGATAGGTTTAATCAAATTGTAAAATCATTTTTATTATTCAAAAATAGATATGTGAAATTTAACTTATTGCGAAATTACCGCGAGAAATGACCGAGAAATTAAAAGAACACGCTTATGTAAAACTTAAACTTGAAATTAGTCACTTTCGTAACATATCAATCACAAACGTACGTTGTTAAGCTGTTTTTTTGGAATTTCGTAGTTAGTTATAGGCACAGTAAGGAAAGAGTCAAATTCTCTTTCCTTAATGTACCTATAACTAACTACGAAATTCCAAAAGATCGGCTTAACAACTGTGCTATTCCTTCCTAACTTAACCCAATTGTTAAAAACTAACTAGTATATAGTAGGTTTAGGGGCTAATTTTTAATTTGACTTAAAAAAATTATTACTCTTTCTACCCTTAGACAATTGGGATTAATAATAAGAATTTTGTTCACATTAGTCATCCATAATTAACATCACGATAAATGTGAACTATCTGGGGTGCCCATCACCCAACTTTCCTACTACATTGTTGGTACAATAAAGTGTCTGAACACTTTTGCAATTATTCTAAGGTACTAGCAGGAAAGTCAACAGGTAAATAAATAAATACATTTTTCTACTTTGCATTCACAATGCACACATTGTAACACTGTTTTTAGTAACTTTTTTCTAAGATTGGTGACATTGATATCAAATGCATGTCAAACGAAAATACACATAACCACAAAAGTAAGCACAAACTGATTTTTTAGAATCGCACAAACTGCGAAGTATGTATATTTTTATACATATTTAAACATGCGTGTTGCATCCTAGGTTTCGTACTACTAGTATATGATGGTATATAATAATTATCAATAATTACTTTTTCACAGATATTTGAATTTAAGTGACAGATGACAGTGTTACCAACGGTTGTACCCATAAATACTCTAGATTGGAATTTTACCTAATATACTTCTAAATTTTTATAAAATTAATGACGCAAAGTAGAAAAAATAGTATATTACACTCGTTTTATAAGACATATTGGCGCATTCGTTCATTTGGGGCACGAGGAGCGCCAGCGACGAGTCAACTCATGCGCCAATTTGACGTCTTATAAAACTTGTATAATAATATACTATTATAAAATTGTTCATATATTGTTTACACGAAATCAATAGCACGAAATAAAAGCTTGGCCCCTGACCTAAATAGTGGTTTATTCGTGGACTTTTAACACTTTCTTACAGCCAGTTTACCAATGCCAATAAAATGAAACCTCTCTGTACTGGCTGCGTCCTAAATGTGTAGCCATTTATTAAAAAGTCACGAAAGGATAATAATAACAAAGGAGCGCAATCTCGAACAACATGTGGACTAATCAAGATTTCGCAAGCAGACTAATTAAAGCCCTCAGAGCGAAGGCGGTTTTATTTATGGCACATTCTGAATCTCTTTGTAATGATGCGTGGCATTATACGTATATTTGCAATGTTCGTAGGCGTTGCGACGTTGAAAGTAGTTGGTAAACAAATGAGTTCGCGTTCGGCATGAGCTTGCCATAGATCAGACGTCAATGGTGACGACAAATTTGACGTCTCGGTTTCATATAACCGCTCTGAAATGTTTCAGGCATTTTCAGTTATTGTACCATTCAGGAATGCTTAAGCAATTCTTCTTGGTAGAATTGTAATAACACAAGGGAACAAGGGTCCTACAACCAGAACAGGGATCACATATTTTTCTTGACCTAACATTACATTTCATAGATCAAGTCATCAAAGTGATGTGACAGATCTTAGATCCATTTTATTTGAAGTCATACATTACGAATCAATAAGTTTTTTTGTTATTTTATCAAGTTAAGTTATACAGACATCCTGTGCATTAAAATATTGGAAGTAATCAAAGAATGTTCTAAAAATTCACCAAATGAGTTTTGTTACATATGCGGTTGTTATGTAGTAACACATTAGAAAAAAAAAATATGGAAGAGGTAAAAGGATTTAAAATTGGAGATCTGGAAAAGCATGGACACCTAATATATGCTGTATTTCCTGTTAGATCGGACTTTTAAAGTGGATGAAAGGGAAGCAAAAGAAAATGCCGTTAGCAGGTCCCATGTTCTGGCGAGAGCCTTCCAATCATGTAGATGATTGCTATTTTTGCACGATTAGCGTCTCCGGATATTCGAAGAAGGATAAGCATAAAATAAAATATCCAAATTTGCCATCACCATCGCGTCCTATCCCCCATGGAGAGAACCATCCTCTCCTAAGTGCGCCATCCACTTTATCATCTTCGATTTTTGACATAGAATAAATTTCGCCTGTTTGAAGAAACTTGTCTGATTTGAGAGAGTGTCTGAAATCACTCTGTCAAATCAGGCAAGTCGTCAAGATTCACCATTTGAAGTTTTAGGAACACCTCACCTTATAAACCAGTGCGAACTGAATGGTTTGGTTAAAGACGCGTTATTGGATTTTAGGCTACAGGAATGGAATCTTTTCGTACGAGGCGTAACAGTGCTTTCATTTACAAAGCGTAACGAGCGTTTTAAAGCATATTTTAAAATTGAAGGATCTTTACGTGTATGTCACGTAGTTGAGGGTCTTATGAACGAGTTTGATATTCCCCACGATCCTTCTGAATGGTGTTTTTTATTGCTTCTTCATCAAAATACAGTTTGAAAGCAGTACTTTTGCATATTCTTTGAATTTATATAGTTTGTTAACTGATTTCGTTGCAGTTTTCTAAGTATCGCTAAATCTGCAAATCTAGACCTGTTAGCAGTTTGGTCTAAATCAGACGAATCATTTAGAAGACGTATGTAATATTTGCCACTTTCATGGTCAGACTGTCACCACAACAATCCAGTTCATCAAGTGACATTATTTGGACCTTACACTTGAATTGTCAACAGAGAAAAGTATACAGGGGTAATTTACTTACACCCATAAGTTGCAGGACATCTAGGATAAAAGGCATATAACAATTTTCCGAAATCCAGTACATATTGCCAAAAAAACTAACATTAATTAAAAATATAGCGGTTTGAGTTGCACACGAGCAACATATTCTAGAGACGAATTATACTTGCACAATAACAAATTCACCCAACACGTCTACGTGATTTAACAGTGAAATATTTTCGAAATATTTTGGCTTGTCGGCGCGTGCACTTACGCACCAAGGTGAAGCCAATTACGCACCCAGCAACCCACCAACCAGTGTCCAAAAACCATCGTAACCCAATATGGCAAGTCTCCGAATGGAAGAAGTATGCCGAACAGAGATGCAGATTGAACGTCGAAGGAAAAAACCGAGAAAAACAATCACCAGGGCGATGATGAGACCGTCCAAAATAAAAAAAGTCCGAATAAAATCCGCCAGTATTCACGCATTTATAAATAGCAGAAACGACGTTGCGTCCTCTATGACGTTTTAAAAGTAGCTACCAACACCTCTGCTATAGCCAGACCGCTACCGCACAACATCTTTAGACGCCGAACCATCAACTTGACCGACAACAACCACCAGCGAGCCTTAACAACCGAAAACCGAAGGAGAGCCATCAAGATGGTCTACGAAAGTGATTTCTACACGACCAGGAGGCCGTACAGCAGCAGGCCATCATATTCCACGTACACTGTATCGGTAGGTGACTATTTGTTGTTCAAAATAATAATCTAAAACCAAATTTTCGAAAGCTTTTGATCCTAACATTTCCACGTTTAACTACTTTAAAATCTTTATATGAGAGGTAAAAATCGATCTAAATGAATAAGTACTAACGGTTATGTCCAGAAGATGGGTAGAATTTCGCTGAACGCGCGCGCCAAATTTAGACACGCCGTATCCCGAAAAGCAACGCTTTTGCTCGAATTATTATTGCATCATTGGTGCCAACTGTTCTGGGCTGTTTCAGCGCCCACGCGTTGGCAGACGGCATTGTTTTACACAGTTTTTTCCTCATTGGATATCTAAGCTCTCTCCTTACTGCTCTGTCCTGAATTTATTAGCTATTTTTATGACAGTAGTGCTAAACATGTGGAAAGCAGCAAGAACTTTTAGCAGGAGTATATAATATCTTTATGTTTTACTGGCGTATAAAAACATCTATTATAATTGAGCTGCGCGACACAAAATTTTGTGTATAGATGTATAAACATCTATTTTATACCCTGGGTAGAGTAGTTTTAAACTAAGAAGATCACCGTGACATATGCAACCAATTATACCCAGTGTATGGTTTATAAATTGCACGTGTATATTTGGTAGCATTACAACTATGATCTTCTTAGTTTGAAACATATATACATAAATAACTATTAGCTTTGTCCCAGCAACTGTCTAGAACTAGTTTTTTATATGACACAAATAATCTGTCATTGTTATTTATAATGCAGTTGTCCTTGGCATATCTAGACTGATTCTGTCAAATTAATTTCGAACTAGTGTTTTCACCTTTCAAATAAACCTATTACAACACATTGGATATCTATTTCTCTATAAACGTATCAAAAGTTGACTCTTGGCACGCATAAAAAGTGTAACTTTATGACTCTCATTATAAAAATGTAAGCAAACATCAAATTTAGGATCAGGAATGACCCAAGCACTAAAGCCATGATTGTTCATAGAATGTAGAAACGTAGGTATAGATGTTTCAAACCAAGGAGAGCACAGTTGTGTATGCAACCAAGTATACGCGGGTCAATTATAAACCATCCACTAGGTATGATTGGTTGCATATGTCACTGTGCTCTACTTAGTTTAAAACTACTCTAATACATACATATACTAGTCAACTTTTATCAATCCTATAGATAAAAACCATAATAAAACTTTGTCAGTATGGTTCGAAGGTTATAAACACGTCGTTCTGTGAACTGAAACATGTCAAACGAAAATCGGTTCTATAACACAAGGCTAATGATTATTTACCGTCTCGCTGCCAAACTATTTTGAGTATTCGCTCTCTCTGTCTCCAAATCTTAACTTGAAGACAACTTATCAACAAAGCTATCAGTTACTACGAAAACAATGCCAGGTTTATTTTTTGGTCACTGCGTATAGTTACGAATACTACAGAATGTAGTAACGCACTGTTATTTCGGAATCGGTTTGGTCTTTGGATTCTGTTACCTCGAAATGCTTAGAATCTTAGAACTGTTGAACTGTTTGTGGATATAAGATAACCATATTGTAAACGGTGCGTGTATTTTAAGAGCGTACGTAATCCAAACAGTTTATGAATGAACGGAAATGCTGGAAAATATACGATGCGAGCTTGAGTCATTTTTGAAACTAAACTGAGAGACGAGAAATTTTATTATTTGGTCAGTGTGAATTATAATAAAGCTATGATGATATTAACGCTCTGATGATATAATAAAGCTATGGTGATAATTAATCTATGATGATAATAAAGCTATGATTATAATAAAGCTACATTAGTTTGAACCGTCCAGCTTCAGACATTTTGGCGTTTATGAAATCTGATATTTTCTAATAGCAACTGACATCCAAGAAACGTTAAACATCAGGCTTACCAACGAAATATGTTAAATAGAGTATTATGCATAACAGACGTCAGAATGAGGTCCATAAGATACACACATAACAAACTTTATAACCATTTGTCCCACTCCCCTGCTACAAATCCTTCCTCGCCACACCTCAACCACCTCAAGCACACACAACCTCAAAAACACCAACAAAAAATCATACTTCCTTGAGTCTAGCCTTCCCCAGCAGCAGGCAGGATTGGGACGAACGGCACCTAACCTATGGAATCATCTTCCAGAAACGTGAGATCCCGTGGGAGAAGGTCCCGTTCGTCCCGAGGCCCAGTCTGGTCCCGGACCCCATTACCGCTTTCGGGAGGCGCAAACCCGAGAAACCAGTTGTCGAAAAAGTCGTTATCTCGCCGCTGGAGAAAGCTCGCATCCGTCCGAAACCATTGTTGCTCGACGAAATCAAACCGTACGTCAGCGCTAGAGACCACACACGCGAAAAGGTCATGAGCATGTTGAGGAAAGAAGGTCGCGCTCCACAAGAGCTACCCAGCTCTGATGGCATGGATGTTGTCTTGCCCAGACTGCATAAACTCGCCGAACAACCCGGTTTGCCTTACAAACGTCAGTTGTACGCAAGCCAGTTGTATTAAGTCGGGGTGTCAGTGGGATAATGTGAGATTTGCGGAGTGTATGATGATAAACAGTTAAGGAGCGTTCACAATATCTTTATTCTATGGAAGATTCAGTTTTGCAACGCTGGCGTTCGCGCTTCGTTACCATGGCGACGTCATCAATATGGCGGCCGACCTGCGCAATATCGTATCTCCTAAAGTTGTATCATGATTTCTATACATACACTCTACAAATGTCATAGTACACCATTCCCAAATGACTAGTTGTCAACAAATGTAATAGGGTTTCTTTTTAACAATGTTTGAAGATGTTTTAGCTGGTAATGCGAACAAAATTAACATTATGATAAATATATAAATAGTATTTCTTAAATGTGGTATACTGGACGTAGAATTAGTGGTTTTCAACCAATCAACGATATTTCGGGCACAATTTCATTGTAATTTAGATCGATTTTTACTGAATTAATTTTAGGTTTATCAGTATTTTTTTGTGTTACGCTGTATAGTTGCAATTTTATTTTGATATCGCTTTATGTAGAGCTTTTATTTTTTTAAATACTATTTCTCGATTGCCTTTCTTAATAGTGAGTGCATTTATTTATTTCTTGTCACATGTACACATACACTTCTTTACGTCAAAATAAATCGTCTTGTCCAATGGAAAAATTTGGTTTTATTTCAGTTACGATACAAAGTATTGAAATTGCAGAAAAGCGTTTGTGTTTGTTGATGTCGACTTGCATCAGATCGAATATACATAAGTCAAATTTATTAATATACCTAACCAAAAATCCAAACCTTCCTTTATTCAGCATGTTTCTAGGTTAGGAATTGTTTAGTTGTAGTAGCTTTTAAGGTGTGTATTGTTTTAAAACAGGTAAGACTTATGGAAAATCGAATGATTATATTTATTTTATAAAATTTCGTTGCGTTTTCGATGTATTTCTAGTTTGTCTTTTGCATTTTCTTGTGTAGAATAGAATGAAATAACAATACAGTTTTCTTTGCATAACAGCACGAAGCGATGTCACCGTTGCAACAAATGTTACAATAGATTTATTCGGTAGATGTTAGCGGTTCTTGGCGATTTTGAGCTGTCTCGTTTGTAGTACTGTATCCACTTAAGGGGGTTATTGTTAGTTCGATGTTTACTTGGGTGGAATTGAGCCGAAATGAAATATAAACAATGCGGTTTACTAAGGGGGTTTAATACCAGTAGGTAATGACGTTAGCGAGGGAGAAGGGTACGTTCTATTTTGTCAAAGGGTGGCTTTTGTCTCGTATCAAAGAGGTTCATATTTACGTACGAATAACATAGGCCTATGAGTCTATGTTAAGTTTAAAACAATGTTATAATTATTTGAAAATAACAGTTTAAAGAACAAATTAATAGTTTAATATATATTACATCTGTGATTGATGTAGTCATTTAAAGACAATTTATTTATCTTAAAGATCTCTAATAGTATCGAGTAATTAATTATCCACAATGGATAATTGTCTTCCGGTTTAATGGTAAGGTTCAGGATGATAAATAGGCGTTTGCAACTTTTTTCTGCAGTGATATTTTGTCCGGCGCGTTCCGAAGCCGAAGTAATTAACTATCTGGCTCGATCAATCTTCATTGGGGGAAGAAAGTTTTCCCTCGTGACCATCGATAATCGGTTTTCGTTCTGTTAGAGGAAAATAGTGAGGCGCGGAATCAATTACAGAGGTTTCGGTTTTTAAATGGTCGCCGTCAGGTTTTTCCCGGTACTGAAGCTACGGAGAGGAAAATATTTTTAGTGCTGACCCAAATCGGCAACGGTAGCCTTTACTTATTCTATTAATACCTGTAGTACGGACGGACTCTTTCTAGCTTTTGAATTTATGTGATATTTTGAACCGTCTCGTTAAATTTGTTTGTAACTTTGGCATATGTAGAAAAAGGACGATTTAGAAAGTACAATAGTATATTGTATTATCTCATTTCGTCATTGTAAACGTCCTAGTGAAAAAAGTACCTCTAAATTAATCATCCTATATAAAGTAATGAAGAGATAAATCATCTTTTATATCTTTGAAATGTGCCTAGATACATGGGGAAGTCATTGCAATAAAGTGTTCTTGTTTTGGAGAACATGTATCAACATTGCCACTCGCTTTTGCACTTTTGATTCATATTTCTTCATGCTTAAACAGGCAGAACCATTACGATTGGTCAACTGGTTACTTCTCGAGTGCAAACATTCTGGGCAAGAAGTACACGTTATTTCTTTGCACCTACACCACAAATTACCACAAATTACCACCACATTATCACTAAATTACCACCAAATTACCACCAAATTACCACCAAATTACCACCAAATTACCACCAAATTACCACTAAATTACCTCCAAATACCCAAACCCCAAATCCATACGCAGGTCAAGCAATGCTTCCAACATTGCCACCTCGGTACCAACCATTTTTTTTTCGGAACATCACCCTAGACACGAAACCCAAAACAAGAGAACCGACAGCGACATTTTTCTCCTATCTTTTTGCTTTTTTCCGTAGACTCCAAGATACTATACGGTCCGCGATGCTCCCGACCAGGCTCATCGCAGTGCTGAACAGCAATACTCCTACTCATATAAATCCTCCACCGAGCAGAACAGTGGCGATCCTTACTCCAGGCCGGTAACTCGCTCCTACACCAACACTGAGCGCGTCGTCCGTTCTTCAGACGGAGGTCCCGGCTCATATTCTTCCACCGTTGAACGCAGTTCACGCTCTAGGGGCGATGGCCCAGGTGGCTACAGCTCCAGCTACAGCTCCACCTCATCCGGCAGATTGCCAGGTGGAACCAGCTATCGCCATTACTCATATCGCGTCTAAAGCGCCAGCCGCCATCTTACGGCTAACATATGTACTGTCCGACTAACCCAAAAAACTATTTTCTCAACTATGCAATCCGTCCACAACGAGAAATCACTAGAATTTTACTAGATTCGCACTATTTTTCGCAGACGCAACGCAGACGCTACGTAGACGCAACGCAGACGCTACGTAGACGCTACGCAGGCGTTATAGTCACGCTACGGTTTGAAGGTTAACGTGGTGATGGGTTACATAGATGAAAAATTAATGTATGATTTATTTATTATATCTTGTGAAGAGTCTTTTAGAATAGAGCGATGTGAGTAGTGATATCCCATATTAAATTAACACGGTTGTAATGATGTGTAGATGAAATTGAAACGTATTTTTGTACGAGTATCAACGAATTATTGGATTTATATTTTATTATAATATATGTATTTTAAAGTTTCCTCTTGTTTTATTTCTTACACGTAGATTTTAGTATCTTATATACCGTTTTTGTCCGAAAAATTTCCACCCACCTTTTTGTAATCCCGTCTACTAACTAACTGTTTGTGTGTTTTGGTGCAGACGATATGGCAAACACAAAACTTCGTGCTGCTTTTGGTGATGTTTATCTGGATTCTGTTTTGATTGTCTTTGTTCTATTTGGAAATTTCTTATCAGATGTGGTCTCGGTTACTTTCTTGCGCGGTAATTGTATGAAGAGATATTAAAATCCCAGACTAACTTTTCCTTTTTTTGTTTGTTTTCCCGGTGTGCAGTCGACCCCATCGAGGCAAGTCAGGATCTTACCAGGCTTGGGAAAGGTAAGTACTTGTTCGTTTAAGTTAATTAACATGTTTAATTAAATCTGCGTCCTATGAATTTTTATACATAGATTTCCTATACACAGATAGTGACAGGTACAATTAGTTAACAAAATAATTCGTTACATAAGATTTGTTCGAACAACAGTAAGGTAATAATGTTTATGATATTAATGACTTTAGAAGATGCGATATTGTGTAGGTCGGTCGCCATATTGAAGACGTAGTATGGTAAGTAAACGTCAGATGAATGTCAAGAGCAAAAGTACAACGTGAATAAATTATCTAATACTTTACCTTTTATCTAATAATAATAAGAAAAAAATACTGCTCCACAGTCGATGATTCACTATCAGCATGGTTCCAAAATTAGAGGTGTTATTTATAAATTTTGGTAACGTTATACGAAAAGCCACATTCCATACGCATTACTTACGGGAATCATGCAAGAATGTCTGAGACTAGAATTTTTAACACATCGACGGCTCGTGCTTAACCTTCCCGAAAATTTTCAGCGAATGTCAAGGACGGTCCTGCGTTTACGGGCGTCTCCAAAAATAAGTTTTAATTGAATGTGCTCGTGAAAATTTTAACCAAGTAAGACGCGAAGAATTATTTTGAAGATAACATACCTCTTTCAATTTGTTCATTAGTCTAAATGTATTGATAAACTTTAATTAAAAACGTTATTTTATTTGGGTTGTTGGGCAGTAAATCATGGAATTTTGCTCCACAATTTTTATGTGTATCCCTGTATGTCTTGTAACCTCTGTGACGTCTCTTAGGTTCATGTGGTTCACACGTACGACAGGATTGTACCGTACGTTGGCCACAAAAGGCTCACTGTGGTGACGTCGAATCCAATGATTTATAAGGTCCGCCCATCAGTGCTGTATAAGGAATACGACAGAATCGAACATAAGTACCGTCCATACACATACCAATCAGCACTGAGCGAGTACCTTAATTCAGACTCCGCATTGGTAAGAGAGCTACTATAGCTATAGCCTAGCTTCAATGGCACCCTTAAATTGCTTCTCGCTTAAATTTTTCACTTCGATATTGAAATAATTATACACAACAGATAATGTTTTCCAAAGCTTCAATATTTTTTTGGCACAAATAACTACCACGGATGCTCAATGGTGTTTACTTCTTGGTGAAGCTTTCAATATGTTCGCTGTGTCAACAAGATTTTCCAGGAAAAAAAATAGATGCAAACGAAATACATATTTCAGAAACATATTTGCTCCTGTCAAAAGAAGCATAAAAGTACTCTTTTACAGATTTTGAAAAGTGCAGATCATAAAGCTGTTGTTAAAAAGCAAAGTTTAGTAAAGTTTTAAAGTAAAGTAAATATAAAGGAAATATTGCATTATTCTCGTTTAGATACATTATTATTATTTCAATATTCGAAGTTAGTGTAGGCTCTTGTTTACTGCGCTTGGGTTTGTTGTTTTTTTTACTTGCGATTTCATTTTTGTCCCTCTTTAATATCATTTTTCTTCATTTTAACCCCTCATAAAGCACACGGTTCCAGTATATAAAAATAAACATACCTAATTCATGCGATAAATCAAACTATTAGTTTGAATTAAAAATATTAAAGCATGTAGAAATTTGGCAAGGGAATTTAAATGAATCAAATAAGTATTATTACATAAGTATTATTTATGAAAGTTGCTTAACAATTCGTGCTATGGTGCTATCTTTACAGTGTTTACTATATCTGTGTTTGAAATTAGTACAACAACTAGCTATGTGTATAAGTCAAAATTTTCGATTTTAGTTATTGGGCATTCTAGAAATATGTGGTTAAGGCTTCCCACCTGTCCACATTCGCAATATGGACATTTTAGGATACATTTTAGGTTATCTGCTATCTGTTACTGTTGTTACGAATGTTCGGCAGGGGGCGTTTCGGGTTTGACGTTACTGTGGTAATAGCAGCAAAACACGGGTCGACAAAAATCGATTTTTTGGATCGAAAATTGTTTTTAAGGCCGTTTTTTTGCTCAAAACTCTTTGCGAAGGGTATTTAGAGGGATCTTATCGTAAGACATGAGAGCGAGCGGCTTTTATAAGGTCGGCAGGAACGGATAAAAAGTGTACATTTTTGACGTTCATCGATCCGCTTGTCGGAATTTCTAGACGTCACGTGACATTTTCTCGAGGTTCGCCTTCACCCGAAGAGGTGCAAAAACGTGATATTTTTTCAAAATTGACGCATTTAATTTACAATATATCGCGCAGTCCACGCGGAATTGTGTCCTTTTTTCAATTCGAGCGTCAAAAGTAATATCGAAAAGCCCAATTTTGCAGCTACTCGATCGCAAATGTCGGCGAAAATGGGCGATTCCGCTGAACGCGCCCTACACTTGACAGTTCGTAATTAGTATAGGTAGATGATTGTAAAGTAAAATATGTTATCGATACGAATTTATAACATTACATCTCACGTAGTACTGTTTTTTTACAACTCAGCTGGCAACAGAAGTACGTTATTCTTTTATTGCAGTATAAACGTTATATTTGTGAACACCTGTTTTACAAGAGAACAAGAAATATTGCGATTTGTTCGGTCATGAAACTGTTTAGATAATATTTTAGTTTGATGTTGCTGGAACACTTCCAATTAAATGTTTTTATTTTTTTCCACGAAACTTAGTCTATGAAAATGATTGCGTCCTGCAAGCTGTGGGCACAAATTTGCCAGCTAAAATATGACAAAAATTCATATTTTTTCATACTTTATGCCTACGAGTTACCGGACACCTTGTATAAGTACCGGTAAAACAAAAATAAATAGAAAAGGTAACACAAAAATAGGAGTTACAACGCCAGCTCGCGAATGCAATATTTCGATAAATATTTGGATAAAATTATGACATTTTTATGACATCCGCAATGCGAGGGAGCGCACTAAAAAAATTCGCGCTGTTTCTGTATCTGATGTGTTCTCGTACGCATTTTTCGTAATATAAACTCGACTAGTGCCGGGTTAATCCGTCGATGATTGCAAATTCTGCACACCGTAACTCCGGAGCGTCGCGGCGCTGCGCCAGCGATGTCGGCCGGCGTTGGTATTTTTGGATTGCAAACCAGGTGACAAATTTTATAGAGCACAATGTTGCGGGACATCCGATACAATCCTGGCAGACATTCCGCGCGTATCTGCGCGCTTTTATTTTGGTGTATTTTGATGGTAGGTTCGCGAGGAATTGTTCTGCAATTTCTCTACGAATGGCTGTCTTTAAATAGACGAAAGAGTGTATTCATACCTGCAATAGGTGTAGAGAGAGAGGGAGAAAAAAATTGAATGAAATGAGTTAAAGAAAGATTGATGTTAAATAGTGGGAGACAAAGCTATGGTTGCCGCAAAGAAATTATTTCTTTGGTAATATTTATTATTTCAAAGCTATCGTATTTGTATGTCTTTTTAAGTAACAATACCTTCCTTTACTCTTTGACAATTTAGTACTTGACTTAATAAAATCGAATGTTGATTTAAAAACTACAAATTTTGATATAATCAAATAGTACTTGAGTTTCTCTAAAGTGTAGGTACTTTCAAATTAAATAAATATTGTGACCGTGAATTAATCATTAATTACTATTTTATTATGTGTGGATTATAATAATGGGATCTTGATTATATAATCCAAACATAGTTTAGTCGAAAACCACAATAAAAGATTATGGTGGACTCATTGGATTATTTTACTCCACGGAAATCTTTAGTAAAGACTACAGACTTATTCCCAATTGAAGAGTAACCAGAATACCGCTCGCATTCTGTAGCTCAGCTTATATAAAGCCCAAAAAAGGCCAACGCGTGCGTACAGACTGTCGGCGCCATCTCCCCGCCAGTAGACAGCAACAATTTTTAATGAAACCACTTTTTTTATTCAAACACATCTTTTTACTCAAATCTATTATCTTTCTCTTCTAAATAGAATATTTACTTACTTCAAGGCCGATCTTTATTTCAAATAAAACCAGATTTATTTTATTCAAACGTATTTCTGCAATTAAACTCAAACAATTTCTACATTGCGGAAATCACGGAAAACCATTTGGTGTAAAAGAATCGTTTTTTTTTTTCAGTAAAAACTATTTCTTTTTACTTCAAATGAAACATTTCTTTCGGCCAATGCAGCTCACTTTTTTAAATTGAAAACTACTTATTTGTTTCAAACATATATTCTTTCCTTGAAAGAAATATGTTCAAAGAAATACATTTATTTGATTTTACATTTCTTTTCTCTCAGTGTAAAACTTTGCCCAAGCTTTATGAAAATTTTCATAAAATTTTCTTTCATAAAACAATGTTATGTTTCACCTACAAAAAATATTTCAAACTATTGTACCGTACAGAAACTAAACAAACATAATAATAAGCTCTACTCCACCCTATATTTAGCACAGAAATACCACGTATTGTCAAGACAAACGTCTCAGTACATATACATAAGTTACAAACTAGGGAGAACTGGATTCTCTCAACTGGGGTAACCGAGTATGTAGGTTAAATAGCCTCTATTCATATACAAACTAACGTATACAAATCTATGCTAAACGTGCTGAATCTCAAGCCACATATACGTACGTTCTGCATAGTACAATACCACCAAGAATTTGATCAATAGTCAAGCAACTGTGTCTAGTCTTTATTATTTAGTATGTAGTCTAAATTCATTTAACATTTGAACTAAAGCCAAAAAATCATATTCACTTGAATAATGAATGGGATTTCCTAAAATAAACGTAGAAACATTGCTCTAAAACTGGTCGATTTTTAATAATACAAATGTACAGATATGTACATAATTTAAATTTTGATCGAAATATTGAGGTTCAGTATAATATAAAAGATAGGGCTGAAGGACCCATGGTCGATGGCCGTTTCCAGGCGAAGAAATTGTACAACATACCACAATAACATGTCATGAATATACATTGTAGTACCTACCAATTTGTCTGGAAATAAAACTTGAATATATATGAAAGATATTAAAAAAATACGTAAACTTATTGTAGAATTCTGGTCTACTAAATATGAAAATAACAAAATATTTGTTAAATTGACTCCACTTTTTGAGATAAAGGCAATCCATTTATATTTTAAACAACATTACCAAAAAGTACCCACTATATTAAAAAACTTTTATTTAAAGATTTCAAATTAAAATAACGCTATAAATTATCGTCGGCATAAAGTGTTAACCTGCCACGTCCATATTCAACGTAATTTATATTGTTTACCATTCGAAAGCATAAGGCATATTATACAATTCTGAAATTAACAATAAAAGAATTAAAAAACCACAAATTTAAATTACGAAAATCGTTTTGTGTGTGCTTTTCTATTGTATTTTTGTTCGGGACAGTCTACCATTATATGGCAATACGATCGGCCTTGATATCTTTCCTCCGTTATCTTGATATACTGCTGAAACCGTTGCTCTTTTTCTTCATAGTAATCACTCAGATTGTCAGGAAATTTATCTAAATGACTATGAAAATAATGTAAGTCGGTACTCAAATTAGTTTTTTAATATTTTCAAGCATTTTGTCAACGATTTATATTGTTAATGTTGTTCAGTTTGGTGATTTCCCAAAAAAAAATTCAATAACTGATACAAAGCTTGTCCATGCTTCCAGTTCAACTTAAGTCATGCGATTCGTGGTCCATCAAAGAATTCCTGTATTAAGGCCAGGATATGATTAACAAATATATTTTGAGCAAACATCATTCTTATATAAAGCTTTCACAAACTATCAATGGTTCATGAACAATGTTCGCTTTTCCTACGGTCATATTTATTCTGGGCGGCCAGTTTTTTCTATCCTAATGTCCCATTTTTTGCACGACTGCCCACAGACAAAGAAAACAGGGATATTTAATGTATCCATATTGCTGACCCAATAAAAATGCAGCAGCAAGTTGTAGAGTAATATGTTATATTTCATAAGTTAGTTCAAAGATTGTTTTTGATAAATAAAGACTTGCTAGCCACACGAAAAGCAAAAATATTTTATATTCAGGTTTAAACTAAAATAATTTAACTTATACTATTCTTGTGATTGCATTGTCTATCACGAGAACTGGAGTCAATTCAAACAAACTAATTATACAAAGAGTACTTCATAATCATAGTCTATCAAAATTGATTACACAAACTGATGCCGCAGAAAAAAAATGTGTTGCCCTGTGTTATAAAAATAAATAAGAAACACTGTAAGTAATAAACATCACAAATAATCAGCATGAAATGTTAACAAACAGGTAGTAAAGGTATTTATACATATTTCCTTGATTCCGAGCCAAATTTCTACACATAATACACGAATCTAAACCGCAAAAAATACACATATATAAGCTTCTGTTACGTAAGTATCATTAATTGTTCTAATAATTGGATTGTTTTACGGGTTTAAAATACAGGGACAGTTATTGCGGTCCTCTGTTTAGGTAATACAGTTACAGTTCGATGTTGGTACGTTATCGGTTTTAGGTAATGCTATTAGCGTTCTGTGATCAGGGGATTGATGGAATTTGAAATTGATCCAGTCAAATAATTATCTGAAAATTTTATTTGTAACAGTGCATAGTAGCACACGAGTGGTATTTACGATTTGCCTATAATTTATTATTATGGTCGTCTGCATATTTTTCTAATATAAACAAACATAGGGATTATAAATAAATTATGACATTACACTTCTATATTTCTCTTAATGACTAACTATAATTGCATGTATGAGCAATTAAAAAGTTAAAAATAAAGTACACTACATATTGATAAATTATGCGACACTTATTACTTCTTGCCAAACAATTTCGATGTCACCCACAGCGGGTTTATGGGATCCAAATACTATTTTTACCGCCTGTTGATTCACAGTTTCAAATTTATATATTAACGTACCGTGTGGCAAGCGAAAGTTAGCAGATTCGAAAATAAATCATTTAAAAATAGCCGTTGTATACCACCGTGTTTTGCCCGATGCAAACCTCATCTTTTTACACAAATCATCTCAGAAATACGTACGATTTTGTCAGCTATTAATCGTTTTTACAGAGAGCACTAAGTGTGGACAAGCTTTTCACCATAATCATTTCCACCAGGCGCTTCTTTAAACTTATTAAAAATATCATGAATACAGTCGAGAACTCATGTCAATAACACAAACCGAGCTTGGATATTTAATTACTATTTTATGTTTAAATTTGCGACTGTAAAATGTATTGGTATATTTTATTCCAGAATTATTATAGATATCCGTATACTTATTCTTATACTCCATCATACTACTATACGATCTATCGTCCATACTATTCTACGTATTATACCAATGTAAGTATTATACAACTGTAAAGATTGCTAAGAAAATGATGCAAAGACAGTAGTCGCAAGGAAACATGTATTTTTAAAGGTCTTCCTTTTTAATCTTTAATTAAGCTACGGAGTATTGAAGTCTTTTAAGAATACAACCTTGCATTTTTGTTAGCTAGACAGCTTTAAATATTTAAACTTCATTAAATTAGAATCGTTAATCGTTTTTTGCAGAACTATTTGATCAGGCGTCCTTATTCATCATACTATTACGATTCAGTTTCTTATCCATATTACTTCTATTACAATTATTACCCTCGCAATAGGTACTCCTCATGGTACTCTCTAGTAAGTATATATTGAAATTCGTTAGTTAGGTGCATGGTCCATACGTTAGTTATCAAATTATTATTAGAGATTTATAATATAGAACGTGTATGTCACGATGTTGAGGGTCTTATGAACGAGTTTGATATTCCCCACGATCCTTCTGAATGGTGGCTTCTTGTCGATCATCAAAATACAGCTGAAAGCAGTACTTTTGCATATTCTTTGAATTTATATAATTGGTTAACTGATTTTGTTGCAGTTTTATCACCTAGTAAGTGTAGATCTGTTAGAATAAATCCACTTTCAGTTTCTACTCATGTAGAAGAAAACCCTTCCAAGTCAGAGGAAGATTTCTTTTTCAAAAATTGAGATTTCGATGTGAAATGAACTGCAAATCAACGTTTGACTCACATACATTGAGTAATAAATATAATTATCGCAATCTGTTCATTGATACTTGGGCTTATAAACGTCTAATTTATCTTTTTATTGAATGCTGCTCAAGATATTATTTCGAGTCTCTGTTGAATAGTAAATAGAATCGAAAAAATTGAAAAATTCGAAGATCACATAATTGTTTTAAAGTGTGAACAAGCAATGACTATACTTTACTACATATGTACATGAATTAACGTAATGGACCTTGGACCTACTTGTTATCATCACGCCTGCAACTCACAAATAAACCTGTTATTTTCAGAGGTACTATTTGAACAACCCCGTTTCCCTTTCCCCCTCCCTGTACCCGTATCTCTACAACTACTATTACAGATACATACATCCAACTGTCCCTCGTTACTCGTCAATGTACTCCCTTGTAAGTATAAACAACGAAAATAAAAATGCAAGCTTAAATTCGATAAATAAACCACCGCTCTAAGCCACAATTAAACACTCAGCTTAATAATAAAACGTTCCATGTTAAGATAAGATATTTTTTTCGGGGACAAAGACACCATTTTTTTTCTTTCTGTTTTTTTTTTTTGAAGGGTACTGTAAGAACACGAAGGAATATACGAGTTAGACATTTTATCGAAACGTAGTAGGTTTACCATTAAATATACATGTTTCCTCTCAGAGTTAAGATGCCTGTGCATCGCACTGTCACAATTGGCTTAATGTTAGACGGACAAGATGAAAGGTTTTTGTTTACAGAATATAGCGTTTGTAAGAACGCCAGCGACGGATCTCAAATATGCTTATATAAGCCGTCTGTTGCCTATTGCTACAACACCCCGTTTTGCTAAAGTGAGTATCATGGATATCGAAAATGATCCAGTCAATCTTATAAGATCATATTATTACACGGTGTATCATTTTTTTTAATGAAACTTTCATGAATTTAGTTAATTTTTTGGTTAGAGATTTTAATTGATTATTTAAGAAATCTTTTAGTTCATCTTTTCTTGAAAAAAAAGCCGTGTATCAAAAAGTCTCTATCTCAAAAAATTAGTTCAATTCAGTGTTTTGATTAAAGGTGATATACACTGTATATGAAAAACTGCAACTTATTAAAAATATTGCGCTGTTATATTCGTGTCTTTTGCCGACTGTTTTCATGTTATTTTGCAAAGACATCAATTCAGACAAGAATATTTTTCCTTTTAATACACATAATACATTTTAATCATGTTAAAATGTCTAACTTAAGAACAAGGATCTTGATGGTTTTGTATACAAACGTTGGTATTAAAGATCACCATTTAATAGCATTTAATATCATTAATATAATAATTTAATATCATTTAATATCGTATCATTTAATACGCAAACCATTCTCGATTGCCATTTTGGTGGAGGAGCCTACAAAATATCAATTAAATTTTATCGTCATTTTTACTTCAAACGACACAAAATAACACAGTCAGGATATCCTAAAATTAAATCCTATTCTTTGGTAATGTCAAGAGGAATATGAAAATAGTACCCAACCTACTTTATTTTGTTTCCTCATATTATTTTTTTGAGGGCATAAATGTCTCAGTTGGTGTCTTTGCCTAAAGCATTTTTGCGTATTTTTTTGTTGTGTGTACATTTTTAAGAAAAGTATTTTTGAAACACACGCACATTTTTTACATTTTTTTGCGTAAGTATATTTTTTCTACATATAAATTATTATATGTTTGGTGTTGTGATTTTCCGGAATTTGTTGGTGAACTTTTAGCTTCCTGCCGCTTTGAAGATCTATATTAAATGCAATGCTTTGTCGCAAATAGTTTAAGATATTAACGGATATGCAGCATTGAGACGTGACTATGTTTATACAACCGATCTACTAGCTCTGTGTTGATAAACTTTGGTATAGTATAGGTAACTATGAAAAAATGTAAGGAGTCATATGTAAGAAAGTTTATCAATGAGATAGTAGATTAATTTGTAAGAAGAAAATTATAGTAATGCCTCAATAATAACAAAAAGAACATGTGAACGTACTAACCCCTTTTGATATGCTGACCTATCGCATCCAGTATTCGAGAGACAAAGAAAAGTTTTCAGTATTTTCTACACTTTCGGCGAAAGGTCTTTTAAAAACTATAAACATAAAAATTTACACAAGTAAAATCTCATTTAATACTTTATATTGATATATTAAATAATGTGATACTTATATTTAGGATAAAGCTGTATTTTGTACGACTATATATACATATATAAGACCTACTGCAGTGTATAAAGTTACCTGTTATATGTAGGCAAAGTTGAACTTACATTTGATATAAGTAACACGTACAAAAGACGTCCGACAAAATAGAATGTCTGGAGTATGCATTGTTTACACAGGAAGGTGTACGTCAATATTCTCAGTACATACAAGCTACTGGCACTTGTATGTGAATGAAGTTACTGCTCTGTGAGCAAATATACTTGTTTCAAATATGTAGTGTCAAATATTTACTACAAACACATAGACAAATCCCTGTTGTTTTTTAAAATTTACTTTGAAAAGCGACTTAATACACATTTAATTGAATATAGAAAATTTTAGATTGTTTTTTATTTTTTAAAGTTAATAATTTAAAATGGTAGGCAAAATGGCAGAAAATGGTTAAGTTAATAACTGAAAATTACAGATTTCAATAGCACTTTAAGTGGTCGAGGTATCTACTTTTTATACTACTGTACATAAGAAAATGACTACCAAAAAAGAAAAAACTCCTTGAAAGAAATATGTTCAAAGAATTACATTTATTTGATTTTATATTTCTTTTCCTTGCATATGAAAAGTATACTTAAATTTGGCAACGTTGTATTTAGGTGAGCAATGTTCACATTTCTTTATCTAAAATTGTCCTGACCATTGTTTAACAAATTAACATTTCGCAGAGTTGCTCTTGAAATAATTATCAAATTCACAGACCACAAGATGTATGTATGCCAACAGACCAAAATTAAGATAGAGTGTTTATTTCCACTTCAAAAATAATTTAAGAAAATGGAGGTTAAAAATTAATTGAGTGACCTAAACTTTAAAATATTAAATTCATAAAAAGTCAAAGCCAAAGGGCAAACTGTGGCCTAGATACAGTAGTAACCAAATGTACCCAACGTCTTACTAGACAAAAAATACAGATTCACAAGGAAAACATAAAAATGGTAATTCGAAGGATGTCCCAATTCATGTATTCTGCGGAGGGCAATAAGTGACCTCAAAATCTATAGCTGTCGCTAAGTCGACGTTAGCCGGTCGAGGTTGTTCAGTTCCAACCTTCTCATGTCTCTGGATATTGGATGAGGATAGGGCAGATGTCGCCTTACCGAACCTACTCTACAGCGTTTGCTTTTTTAGATGTTCGACGATGAAAAGAGGTTGATCCGGGCGGAAACGCAGTCCCTGTTGAGGAGGGTTCACGCCCCCGTACCCCGTGCTACCCGTTCAATGCCACTGCCGTACGTCAGCAGGTAAATTTACAACTATTTCTTAGGATATCTACGATTACTTGGGCCAGACGAGCGACTTTTTGTTGCGCCACAGTCGTGACGCCAGAAACGGCGACAGGGAGGCGGTTTCGACAGAAAGTAAAACAGTTTTAAATGCAATTGGCCGGCGACTATTCATTATGTGATCAGTACTTTAACAACTGTATCGCTTAAAACCCTCTTTATATATATTGGGAGAATATTACCTCGCATAGTATTTATAAAACACATTTCAAAAATACATAATTTCATGAGTTAACATTCATGCTGGTTGCTGTAAAAGTTATACAAGCGCTGGTGGGCTTAGCAGCAGCTTAAACTCACTCGCCAACAGTTAAAACAGCGCGGCTGAAACCTCCTACACTCCATAAATTCTCATGAAACGTCGTCACAACAATACGAGAAGATCTGATGTGGCCAGGCACATGACTTTATCATATAAGGGGCATCCACTTACTATGATTTAATTTTTTTTCCAAAAAATGGAATGGACATAAATTATACAAAATTTTCCCTACTATAGTTTATTATTTAACTATTTTGACGAAATTACAGAAATGGCGGCTAATTTGCAAAATCGTTGAAAAATGATAAGAGTAAACCTCGAGTTCCTTTGGGTCCTTTTGGACAAAACTTCTTTCAGCTCTAAGTTTAGTCACGAAACTTCTAAATATGAAGTTTCGTCTCGATACCTTCAGTAGTTTCTCCAGAATCGTCGCCACAAGAAACGGGTACACAAACACAGACATTTTTTTGTACCTTGGTCAAAAATGTTCAGGGGGCCCAAAAAGACCTATTTCCGCTAAAATCTCAATTTTTTTTTCGACACGATTACAATACTTTGTCATACTACGTATGATAAAGTAAAAATACCTTAATTACATAGGATCTTAATTAAGACAGACTCCCATATAATCTCTTAATGAAACATACACATTTTATAGCCATCTTAATCACGGTGAAAAGTTTTGAAATGAACACAGGTAGGTACAGAATGTAATATGTTCAATTAAAGTTCACGAATGACGTTTACCATGCGAGGTTTAACAGCAGTTAATGATGTCTGCTAAATTACATAAATTAATTGCACGAAAACTCATTCGATACATAGCTTAATAGGTAGGAATTTACATCATCAAACTGATGTAATAAGTTCAATTATTTTATAACCTAATCCGTATGGAGAAGGATCGTTTCTGGTCAAATTTAACTCGTTAATGTTCTCATGTTCCCACATGCACATGGACTCAAGGGGTCAGGGTTCTCTTCTATATTCGATGACTGCTTTAGTAATTAGTTTTGGAGCATGAATTAATGATCATGCTCGCCTTTAATTGCAAAATTACTTCTATATAAACATTGTATAAAGGGTACAAACAATTGATATAGCAATTAAAGTAGCCAAATTGTATAATGTTTATGTTATAGTTAATAATTGAAGGAATAACTTGTGTTTATTTCTTTCTAGATGGGACACATACCCATTGAAATCTGTCTCTGACGATTATGTGTACAGGATGCTCGTTGCATCTCAGAGAAATCCAAAATCTGTTGCTTACACCACATACTACAGTGAGCCAGTGAGGAAATACTTTGGTAAGTGGCATGTTTTTGAAGACCGTTTGTTTACGTAGCGGCAAGGATGAAAATAGTTTATTTTAATTCGTTCAGCAGGAGTTCACAAGTTTCTTTGAAAATTACCTAAACAAATACTCATCCAAATTATACAACCGTTACTGAAGTTACGGATTTTGTTATTCCGCATCCTTTGAAAGGTTTTCAGGAAGTTTTCAGTCTATTTCAGGCCTCTCGGGTGCATTTTAACTTTTAACTGACTTCAGAGAAACTTAAATAGAACTGTTTGTTGTTTATTATATGTATTATTTATGGTTAGATTGCATGCTTTTCACAACGCTACCCCCATGTTATTTTACAGTTTTATATGTACCTAGCAGTTTCATCCCTCTTTCCCATATTTTTCAGCAATTTGTTTCATTATTATCAGATATTTTGTTATCATCTTTGATTCATACAAAATGTACATTATGTTCTAGATGAATAACCTTAATGATTTTTCAGGATTACACTCATTAAATCAATCCTTCGATAACCTAAAACGACACGGTATGTTTTACTAGGTTCTTCTAGAGTAAAACTGTTTAGAAATGCTTCTGAAGTATAGTATAGCTGAAGTAACCAAACACAAATAGCTAAAATGTTAAGTCGGTGTTGCCGTAGACTGTTTCCTGTTTTTTCTTTTCTTTTTTGTACTAAATGTGCCGTCTGTTTTTGTTTTTGAGCACACCTTACCGATTTTAGGGCGCGGTCACATTGGTTGCGACGTGTTGCATCAAATTTTGACATACACAATTTACACAATGAAATTATTGATATATTATTGCCAATGGACACAAACACAAGAATTTCCAATTTACACTATTTACACAAAAGGAGTATTAATGCAACATGTGTCCACTTATGCGTCCGCGTTAGTTAGTTATCAAACATATAACTGTATTAGTTATAAACTTTTTGCTGATATCATGGGCGCTGTTTCTTTTTCTAGCTGCGCTGTTTTTATGCAATGCGTCATTTTTTATCATTTTTTGTATTTTTTGGCAACTTTTTTAGCTAGTACCTACATTTTTAATTTGTCTTTTTTAACTAGTCTTTATTGAATTCTATTTTTGAACTGTTCATTTTTTTCTGATAAAAGTTATACTGTTGAGACATAATTTTAAATGTTTTTATATTTTTTATACAACTTTCATGAAACATGAACAACGTTCTATAAAGTTTTAAATAGTCGGCTATTTTACATCTTTGCATTTTTAGTGACAAATTTAAAACAAAAATTACTAAAAATTTGTCAAAAACAATTATATCCTTTTTTTATTTACTAATGATTAACTTTTACATTTTGTAACTACAAACAAAACTGAACTATTTCTTTAGTTCAATTTTATGTAGTGTCTATAAATATCTGGGGTGGCCCTCACCCATCTTTCTCACTACATCGTTGGCACAACGAAGTGTTTGAACACTTTTGCAATTATTCAATTTTGTGAAGTCAGAGCCACTCGGGACCCTACCTAACGTCAGTTTCTATGATATAATGACATTTGTCATACTGACATTTAATGTCATGTCATGTCAGCGGCACTAACGGCCGTCAAAATCTGATAATTTGCAACACAGCGACGAAGGATGTGGATTCTGTGAAACTGCTTCTATAAACACAGTATTCTCTATTTTCTAGGTGTTGTTACACTGTTACACAGATTAATCCTAAACTTTGTGGTCGTAACGTACGTACCAAGCTTAAAAAACAATATAAAGTGCCCCTCTAGCATGTTCGTGGAGCAAATCAAACAAGATATGTAACTAAATTTCAACAGTCGAAAACTTGAGAGTGGTGAAAGTTTGGGGAACTCATCTGAAATTCCTGAGGGATATTTTTTCCGTCAAACGCGACACCAGAAATATACAGCGCGCCAACCGATCGAACAATGTTAGACATGTTTTTATCAATATTAATCGACCACTTTCGTTTTCTTCCAAAACTTCGTTCAAGTTGTTCCTTTAACGACTTGGCCGCTTCACACATATTGTTGGGAAAATGTTTCCCGATGATTTATGTTTTATTTTCCGGCGACGGGAAATTTGACCTTTGCCATTATTAATATTAGTTCGGTGGAGTTTTCGCTCAATCCTTTCGTTTTTATTACGTTCTGCGATGGATATCAATCACCTATCTGTAGACATGACACCTCTCCTATTCGTGCTATTAGAGATTTGTGTTTTTTTTTGTACTCACGCTTTTAAAGAATAAAACAATAAAAAAGAGACATAATACAGTCTTTCGTGGAACCGTTTTTTTCATATTGAACAAAAATATTTATTAAAATGTCCCACACTGTAAACAATCACTCAGAATAGCAAAATTGAATTAATCATGTCACGTCTTGTCCAAATGAATACCGAATTGGATGGCCCAATATCGCAGCCATATTAAGGTCTACGTCATCCGAGATGTTGTGCCCTTTGGCACGTTGCCAGATTTATCTATCCTCATTGTTATGTAAAACAGGAAAAACAGTTTCATGGTAGCTTCCACACGGAGACCAGAATCGGTAGCCAATAAAAACAGTAGTAAAAAAGAATAACTGCGTTCCTTGAAGAGGTCAACGAACTATTTTGCAATTGTACATATTCCCAGGGAAGCGACTCTGGGTTATCGACCCGAAAATATAACAGGCAAACATTTTAATGCGGGAAACTTGGTCCCTCTAGTTATGCATATAATCTAAAGTTGAGAAGTTTCAAATGTAACTTTACTCGCTTTTGTATGCTCAAGGCTTTCTCGTCGGTTGTCCTTAGCGAAGAAGTTTGCTAGCATCTAGTGTTTCCTACTGATTTAGAAGGCAAAGTGGAGCAGTACAAAGCAAATAGAGTATTGTTGAACATCTCTGAGTTGGTGTAATCTAAATAGTGCCTTTCAATTTTGGTGGAGGCGAGGGTATGGTTACGAAAGTTATTGATTAAATTTATGCCATGAACCAGAATGGTATGGTTTAAAAAAGACAACCATTTGTTGAAGTTCGCATATTAACTATACATATTTAATTAGTAAATCATTTGAACAGTGTGAAAAAAATTCTTCTTAATGCTTAGTAAATTTTAATCACCACTTCTACTAGAAATCAATTTTACTTGTGCCATAAATACCTATTTTATGTACTATTTATCTATTCTTCATATTTCATTATATTATTTTACGAGCATTCTCCATCCTTCGCCATTTAGAATTTGTCATCCCATCCAAGACAATTAACATTTTATTGCTTCAGAAATAATCAACCAAACACTTCAACTCACTGTTAAGCTTTAATTCTACACCATTGCTTATTCTACCATTCTAGGGTCGTCAACCGCTTTGCAGCTTTCGATTTCTCCCTCTGGCAAATTCATCGCTCAGTCTTCCCGCCGCTTTCTCTCTTTGGCAACCTGCCAGAGACCTTAACAATGAATACGGTAACGCTTCCAACGCTTTCTTGACCTTATATACACCATCGATCGCACTCCTATTGATTAACAACCTTTACTCTCTTTCCATTTTGAGAAATTTCAATAAAACACTGATCATCTCTCTCGATTTGATGAATTTTATTGTTGTAGTTGCTAAAATTATTTACGATCACTTAAAAATCACTTAAAAATCACTTAAGATCACTTAGAATCACTTAAGATCACTTAAAAATGACTTAAGATCACTTAAGATCACTTAAGATCAGTTAAGATCAGTTAAGATCACTTAAGATCTGTTTCGATCACTTAATATCACTTGAGAGCACTTAAGATCACTTGAGATCACTTAAGATTATTTAGGATTTAGATCACTTAAGATCACTTAAGATCACTTAAGATCATTTAAGATCACTTAAGATCATTTAAGATCACTTAAGATCAGTTTCGATCACTTAAGATCAGTTTCGATCACTTAATAATACTTGGGTACACTTAAGATCACTTAAGGTCATTTACGATCACTTAAGATCACCTAAGATCATTTAAGATCATTTAAAATCACTTAAAATCACTTAAGATCACATGTAAAACAGTGTTTTATGGAAATTTCGTGGAAGATTAATGCAAAAACGCACAGCAACGGACTTAAATACATATATTACGTTCTTTGTTTGTTTTAAATCGTACTTTAGGTCAGGGATACTTGTCCTGCGTGTCCTACGCTGGTGACAAGGTGCACCCTCGCCGTAGGAACGTGTACGTATACGATGACCCCGTCAGGAATGACATCCAACTCCTGAGCTATTACATCAGCAAGTTCAGGCAGGAGAAAGGATCCTCCGGTAAAATCACGGAGTTGCCCTCAGGTATTTTCATTTTCAGGATGCGTTTGTTTTGTTTTTCGTTGCGGTACGGCGCTGCGTCATTAATTTGCGGGTGTCCTGAATGTGGGTGATAATTTTGTAAGGATCGATTTGGTGAAGTGTGTATTAATAATACCGAAGATAATAAGAATATGGCTATACACACTTTATTTTTCTTTATTTCTGATACCAAAAGGATAGTAGATTTGGTCTTTTTAGTGGGTATGTGTTTCTGTCACAGTAAGTAAATTAAATTCCTTTTATAAAACTAGTAGAATGATCTGTAGCAATGCTGGAATAGTCCAAATATATGTTACTATATACTAGAAATTCTGTGAAAAATATTGAAATTAGGTTTATTCTATATTCAATAATCTGTAACAAAAAATTTACACAAAATTGCATTTCTAAAGAACTAGGTTCGTTGTATACATGATTCAAAGAAGAGCACAGTTCTGTATGCAACCAAATATACGCGGGTCAATTTATAAAGCATACACTGGGTATAATTGGTTGCATATGTCACGGTTCTCTTCTTACTTCGAAACTACTCAAATTTGAACTTTTTCCTACCAAATCGATCCACAAAATGCTTACCTCACTTCCAGGACCTCGTTTAAAGAAATAGCAACACGACCCTTATCGGATCTGGAAATAAAATCCTCAATTATAGCTTAATTCTACGTTTCTTTCGACACAGTCTTCGGATTTCGGTTCCTAATCTTTGTAATCTAATAGATTAAGACTTCGATTGTTTTCAGATCTGAGGGAGAGCGTTTTGTTTTCGTTTTCTTTTGTTTCGGCTAGCGGGCTTTATATCATCACTCACAATGCTTTTTTTACCGAAAGATGGCGTTGTTTTCGAGTATATTATTTAATAGTTTTCGTCTGTATTGAATTTTAGGTTTTGTTTTAATCCTTTGGAGGTATTTTTGTGTGTTGTTTTATTTCAGTGCTTTGTACTAAGATTTTTAAATAATATAAATAAAAAAAATGTTTTAAATTTTATGGTTTATCGCATTCGATTGGAATGAATTCGATCGGAGTCAAGTCAACTGTGTTATTTTAGTGTAGTCGTCGCCAGTTGACCATTTTCATATCTCATCGCTTCAAAAATCATGTCACCGACCAGCTGCAGCAAAAAAGGGCTTCGTGTAATAAGATTACAGTGCTGGACAAGATAGTCCAAATATTTTTGATTTAATTCATTATCCAATACAAAATTATTTCATTTTCGTCATCACCTATCATATATTTTGTGTCAAGTCTCAAGCAAATACACAATATTTTACACAGTCTAACATTTATTTGACCAAAAACTGTTTATATATATATTTACCAAAAGAACTTGAGGAATTGTAGAATTTTAATAAAACTTTAAACATTATTTGATACCTAATAATGTCAAAAAAGGATATTATAATAGATACTATTATATAACAACAAGAGAGACAATCGACAATAAAAGATATTGCTATAGTGTTTTTATACATATTTGTTACAAACATATGACTGAATCATGTTGTTTGTTCAAAGTAATGTTGAAATGTTTATGAATTAAATCAAGAAATATCTGATTTTTGTCCCGCTGTGTCTTATTAGTCTCATTTTGCTATTATTTCTCTTTCTGCTTTCTTCTTTCACCCACATCTCTTAACCAAACTCTATTCTGACGTTGATGGTTTTTCCTCTTGCAGACGAGAAAGCTATTGAGCCGCAACCACAAGAAACCGCGAAAACAGAGTAAAATTCACACTGCACACATACACAAAAAATATACAAAAAATCTACAAAAAAAAAACATATAATGTAAACTTAATATACCTATTTATAAAAATATTATAGTAACGCTTTTTAAACGAAAAAAAAAAAAAAATTACCCGCCTTATCTATCACTTTCTTTATTTGTTTTACTTATTTATTTATTAAACACTGTAATTGAAAGATCTTGCATTTTGTATTTGTTTATTAAGTAGATAGACTGATGCGGTCAACGCTCGTTGTGCGTGTAGTTTACATTAACATTCGCAGAGGGAGCTGTAGCTTTCGGGGATTGTTGTACTAAGAGGATGTTATATTAATAGATACATCCTCATTATAACTTTAGATTAGATATAGAGATGAATATACGTTTTAATTAAAACTGTAGTAGTGACAGAAAACTTTTCTTGGGAACGATCTCCCATTACGTAACGGGTTTGTGTTCTATTTCCATCTAGATGTTTGTGGTATGGGAGGTGGTACTGACAAAAGTCGAGCTTTTGACAGCTTAATTAATCGCTAATTGTGCAGCCGGATGCAAAACGCGTATCTAACGAACGATTATTATTATGCACGGCGAACGTCTACCGTATCTGGTCTGTCGACGATAAACATAAATCAAATAATACAATGTTATGTTTAATAAAGTTTATTTTCATAAGAATACCCTTGTTTTTGTGTTTCTGTAGAGTTAAATAGTCCTAGTAAGATTTTTTTCTGAAACTATCAATATCAGAGCAATCTTTTTCTTCGTATATAGTGTAGGTTTTGGCTATATTTTTTCTACTTGCCTTGCGTTTATGTGTGTATTTTAGAGCAAATTCTTGTGAAATTAACATGTTGGGTAAGTCAATAAAAATAAGGTTTGTTTCGTAGGAAGAAAGTTTTCTGTTAATTTTAATCAATTCTGTAGTTTGTTGGTATCCAACAAACAAACCTCCACTCCGTTGGGAAATGCCCAACGGGGTTATTTCTTAAATAACAAACCTTCTCTTCCGCAGTGCATTGCAATTATAGTGCATTTTTCTCCTCTAGAAACTCGTAATAACGTTCTGAAATCTCGTGAAAATACACGAACTTAAACAAGTAAAATTCTGCTTCGTTGAAGCAATATTTTTTATTGTACTCACCTAGTTTGTAAAATGGGATTTGGAAACTCTGCATATACCGGGTGAGGCATTTCAATTTAGACGATATAATATCGTTAATTAAGCATGGAAAGACTTACGAAGACTAACGAAAATGAAACGTACTAAGTAAGGAAATACAGTGAAATTTACCCTCGCGGACATTCCTTTTCCACGGACACCTTCCTTCGACAGACAGTTTTTCATGGTCCGGACCGGACACTAGCAAATGTTCTCTAAAACAGACAAAAAAACAAAATAAAAGCCTTGTCTCATTTTGTATTGCGAGTGCCGGCTATTGCATTTCTCAATCGTGCGGTACGATTTCTGGACGACAGTTTAAAGAAAAAGAGGAGACAAACAACAATAAATGAATTTTTGCATCATTAGAGTGATATTTAATTTCATTTTATTTGTTGCTATACGTATTTTATTACACAGGGTCCGGCAGCACCTGGACACACATAGGAAACATTTTTATTATCAATTTTTCAGAAAAATTTGTTTCAGTAAAAAGCTTCTGTATTGTCGTAAACCTAGAACGCAAAGTTCAAGATATAATTATCTGCTTGTGTATACCGGGTGTTCTAACCTTTCTAAATACCTTTTTCAAATAATTTTTTTTTGCATCTTAACTTTACTCTTTTATATTTTTTTTAATCCTTACAGAAACGTTTTACTGTAATAAAATTTTCTGAAAAATTGATAATAAAACTCTTAATAAGACTTAATAAGACACTATGTATGTATTTATGTAATCTATTTTGCAAGATAACAGATATTTTTTTTCCTAAAGTTTTAACAAATTGATGTAATTATTTAATCTCTAAAGTTTAAGTCCCTTTATCTAATGATTCCGCCAATTTATTAATAATACAGAGGGTAAGAATACTCTTAATTTTACTAAATAAATAATTTTTCAAGTTTTTTCTTCATATTTCTTTAGGGCGGACACCCATCTTGAACAGATACTTTTAGTCGGTCCCGTTGGTGTCCGCTTTTAGGGATATTTCACTGTAGTTGCTAAGGGATTTTTTTTTTTCGATAAAATTGATGGTTTTGAGTTATTGGATCGTCTGAATTTATATGCTTCACCGGGTATAGTCTGACAACTTAGAAAATGTTAAATTTCAACATACTATTATAAATACAGATTTCCAAAATGAGATGACAACAATGGCTTGACACATACTACATAATTTATCTAGACAGTTTCAGTCGTTAATTATTTCACAGATACAACATGTTTTAATGGGAAGTTGCTCTAAAGTTTACATTATTTACGTAGTGCCCTGTCCTCGTCGTCTTTTCTTCCTCTTCCAAAACGCTTCCTTAAACAAACTATTCCTGGACAATAGTGCTTAGTGACAGTCCTATCTATCTACATACATGCCGTATAAACAGTAGTGATGTCGACTAGTGAGCTTGATGTTTTTTTTTACCACCCCCAAATGATTTTTGAACAACGGTTATTTTTGTATTTTTTTTTGGCCCACGTGGCTACTTTTTAACACCGTACAAAATAAAAAACCATAAACTAAACCGATAAAATGTACAAAAACTTAAAATACAAAACACCCTAAATAAGAAACTAAATCAAATAAAATTGGAGAAGGTCAGCATCTACTGCGGTCCCCCAACCTCTCTCAGATGTAAGTGGATCTTCTTTTAAAAGAACAGTTTGCTTTAAAACAGTTACTAAATAAGGAGACAGTCTAAAATTGATAATAATTTTATATTTGCTTCTCTCTTAATTTAATATTATGTATAGTGGCGAATGTGCATCTTGTTTTTATTTTTATTTTCTGTGTTCTTAGCTTTTCATTTAATACATTTTTCAATGTTGTGCCTGTGAACGAATGGTTTCTGGATGCTGTTTACTATATGAATACAGCGCACGCAGTGGAAAACTGTTGTTGAAAAGCGTACGTGTCTAATGGAGATAAGCTTCCCAGATACTCTCTGTCATATATGTTGCGGAATATATCCTTTGACATATCGAGATCAAAGAGCCTGCGGAGCAAATAGCTCACCCTCTGTTGGACTTTGTTATTTTAAATAGAACACCCTATATATTAATGCACTTTTTGATTCTTTGTTAAATTTAAATGGTACTTTGATAAGCATACATTATGTCTAAGTGGCATCGTTTTTTAACTACATCACAATTTTCGAAAAAAATGGCACTTGCAAAGTCTTTTAAATTTTTTGTGAAGCCACAATCACTCTGGACTCTGGACATCAATCGTAGAATTGACATGTAATATGTCAATGTCTTGTCATGTCATGTCAGTGGCCACTGAGGTTTATCAAAATTTCAACCACACAACGAAGGCTTGGAGTCTGTCAGACTGCTGTTATAAACTCTTGCAGCGCCTAAACCGCTGGCCTCATTGATCTGCAAATTTGTATATGTACATATCTAAAGGCATTGGAGGATAGGCTGGTATCATTTTGGCCAAAATCTGATGACTCCTTAGGTGGACACATGTATTATTTGACACTTTCGGTTGTCAGATTGTCACCAGTTATAGTCTAGTCCGTCCTCTAGTAATTCTACATACATACAAGAAGTTCCTAAAGTTTTTGTTATTATTTTTTTCTGACTTCATATGTTATACATCAGGAAAACGTGTAGAAGATGCTGAAGGATGTGGCTGAAGGATGTGATCTAACTTATATAAATTCTCTAGCTGATTTAAGTCAGCTGCAATCTCATTTAAAACATTTCATGTTCAGTCACTAAGAGGTGGAATACAACCACTGCCATTGTATTGATTTCACATGGAATTACTTCAGTACAAAGATACAAACTGCAAAATGACTATGAGACAACCATCAGAACCAGTATAATTTAGGATTTCCACTGACTTGTCGAAGGAAACAGCATGACATGACGCCGTATATTATCATAACAGTACTGAGATTATCTCTGGAACTAAGCCGGGAAACACGTACGCTCAACTGGATGATGCATGCATGATTTGTGATGAATACTCAATTAGCTATTAGAAACTTACCTAGAACTGTCACCAGGGAGATAGATACGATTGCTACTTCGATTAGATTATGATTCGACGTGAATGTCATAATGCTTTCACAGGCAGAACATCAGCAACCAATAAATTAAAACTGAACAAACTAACAAAAACCTTACATCACAGGAATCACAATCTAAAACAAGTAAACCTACTCCCTTGATAACCGCACAAAATCACAGAAAAATACACGGTCAAGGTACGTTCACAATCACGCTACGCCGCTGTTACGCCGGACGTGAAGTTGCCATAGTAACCCAGCGTAACTGCTGCGTTAGCTTACGTGAACGGTATATTACACGCACTAGAACACACGTGTATATAATAGGGCTTAAATAATTTGAGACGATGTTCATGTAGTGGATCTTAATGTTGTATGATTGTAGCGAAACTGCTGGATCCAAACCGTCCAACCCGTCACTTCTCTCAAGCGCCCCCCTTGGAAGGTGAGGCAAGGAAAGCAACTAGCGAACCCGTGAGGGTGCCTAGACCCGTTAGGAGCTACGACGAACCCAAAGTTGATGACAGCGCTAAGAAGGCTGCCCAGAAGAAGAAGGAGGAAGCCAGGCTAGCGGAAGAAAAGTAAGTTCTTGGTTTAGAATAGAGGTTAAGGGTGTTTTATAATTTAAAATGTATTGTAAAGACACTATTTCGTATGGTATTCGGTCTAGGTTTTCTTCGACAACAGTTTTCATGGTTTCTGTCTGTAGAAATTATTCCTTATTGTACACATTTAGGTAATTTTTCTGCAGAATCCACAATGTAATTTTAAATTTCTTTGAGGTCACGTATTCTTTCAATTGTGTTTACGCAGAGAAATAGTTTTGTTCTATATCAATTCTATGTATGTAACCATTTATTTTAGGCAGAGGCTTGTTACTTTTAAACGACTCGAAGGTGTTTCTTTGAATTTCAACCCTAATGATGCAAAGGCTTTTTTTGGCGAACATCAAATTGTTCCGTCGTTCTTCCTCAGATATAAAAAGAATACGAATGAGCTGAAAAATATCGTATAGTAGGTTCAAAAATACTGATGTGTGGACTGCTGATTTTTAAGCATTTATTTCTGGAAAATGAAAACAATTCGAGAAAAGCACCCAGAAACATTATAAATAGTTTATGTGAGAATTAAATGCTTACGACTAGTGCAAAAAAGGCAATATTCACAAAAGCGCATATTCTACACGTTACTCACATACTTTTCATACAGTATGATGATAAAGTTTGGAACATAATTCATAATTGCTTTATTTAACGTTTTCATGAAAAAAAAAATCTTATGTGGCCAGGCACATGACTTTATCATACGATACAGCCGTGTTCAGGGGGGCAATTTGGAAGTTCAAGGGGCATCCGCTTACTATGATTTAATTTTTTTTTCCAAAAAATGGAATGGACATAAATTATACAAAATTTTCTCTACTATAGTTTATTATTTAACTATTTTGACGAAATTACAGAAATGGCGGCTAATTTGCAAAATCGTTGAAAAATGATAAGAGTAAACCTCGAGTTTCTTTGGGCCCTTTTGGACAAAACTTCTTTCAGCTCTAAGTTTAGTCACGAAACTTCTAAATATGAAGTTTCGTCTCGATACCTTCAGTAGTTTCTCCGGAATCGTCGCCACAAAAAACGGGTACACACACACACATACACACACAGACATTTTTTTGTACCTTGGTCAAAAATGTTCAGGGGGCCCAAAAAGACCTATTTCCGCTAAAATCTCAATTTATATATACTACGTATGATAAAGTAAAAAAAAGCTGGGGCAAATCAATTTTAACTTTTAAATAGTCACCTCCAGATAGAAAATGGCAGGTTTTCCGGGGTGTTTAATTCCTGATACGAATAAAGCGAATGTCCTGGTTTTTAGAGAGAGAACAAACCCTAATAATCGGCTTCCATTTCTTCAAGTCTTCAGCTAAATAACTAACCAAACGTCTCAACTGTTGGATTATTTCGTTTATTTCGTATTCTCAACAATATGTCAGTGACTTGATTCCTCCATTTACAAATCACATAAACTCACTCTATTTAATTGCATTCAGGAGTCAGAATTCGTAGAAATATCTGCCGTTTAGCGACTTATGTACGTCAATGGCCCATCTTCAACAATGTATGCTCAGTTGTAGTTCACACTTTAGCCTGTGCGCTCAGCAGGGCAAAGTCAGTTTTTACAATGATTATTTAGAGATATGATATTGCACACATTTTAATAAATTTTAGTTACCTATATTCCTGTCTAGATTATGTTGATTTCTTTTGCATCTTTTCCTATGTTATTTCATTTTATTTCATTTAAGTAATTACTGATTATAATTGGCCATGTACCAGCTAAGGGTTGGTGCACTATTATAATTTTTTTTCATAATCATTAAAATTTACTTTGAGCAATTTATTTAATATTACTTTATATTATTTCCTTTGATACGGCTAAGCAGTCCTTTGTCTATCCTCCAACCCTCCTTTATCATTGTTCTAAAGTTTTCAAAGTCATACTGAACACAGTACGATACCTTTTGTCCTTTGTGTTTGTCGCTTTTTTATATGGGTTCTTTTCAACAAGAAATTGTGAGGATAGTTTAAATTTAGAGGATACCTTTTTATCTATTAATTTTAAAAATTAAAACCCTTTAGTAAATCTGTTGCTAACAACTGGTATTGATTTTTCATTTCTTTCTAAGAGGAAAGTGGAATCATGATACATCCTCTATTATACTAGAAAATATGCCCCTAATATTATGAAAATATTACCTTACGTTGCACAGCTACACAAAGGAGATAATGGATTCCCTTAGTTTATGCGACATTTAAGATTTTTGTTCGTAGTTCGTGCTACTACCTATTGTGTTACCTTAGGTGCATGCGACAATAGCAATATGTGATCTTATTCCTTTGTCCTAGTTTTCCGCGATATGTTACATATTTTCATCTACGTTGTGTAGGCGTCTCGGTTGATCGCGAAATAAAATACATGGGGTGGCCTTCACCCAACTTTCCGACTACACCGTTGGCACAATAAAGTGTCTGAACACTTTTGCAATTATTCAATTTTGTGAAGCCAGAGCCACTCTGTACCCTACCTAACATCAGTCTCTGTGACATAATAATATTTGTCACATTGACATTTAATGTGATGTCATGTCAGTGGCACTGACGTTTGTCAAAATCTGACAATTTGCAACACAGCGACGAAAGCTGTGGATTCTGTCAAGCCGCTTCTATACTACTAATAGCGCCTAAACCGTTCATCCCATTGATCTGTAAATTAGTATACTTATTTAAAATCACTGGAGGATGGGCTGATATTAGTTTGTCGTCGTGTTTACAGACATGCACACATACCCACACACACATACATATATTTTCCAGAAATCATTGCAATCCTTTCAGGGGACTCCAAAACGCGTATTTCCACTAAAATCCCGATTCGTCGATTACGATACTTTCCTTCTTGGGTACTAGTCGGAAAAAATAAAAATCTTACGTTTATTACTTCTTTTATCTTCCGATTAGGTCCAATACAACGAAAGGAATTGTAACAGTCGAACAGAAAATTGTGATTTCAGCGAAAATATGCAAAATTATTTGGGATAAAAACACATCTTTCTTTGTTTCGTGAAATTCCTGACGGAATTCATTTCGTAACAACATCAAAGGTTTGTGAAATTCCTCAGTTTATTTCTTAACAACGTAAATGTTGGCCGTCTCTTAAAATCAAACATTCTATATTCGTACTTTTCTGCAAATTCCATCGTCAATAACTTACAATAACTTACTTAGTACAACTAGATTTTAGTGCATACGTAAATAGATGTAATTTTACGACACACATTGTGTCGTGTGAATGCAGGCCACAGTGTAGAACTCAGGGGATTTAGTGCATTCGTGCAAATTTTCGGTTGCGGCATTAAGAACGTCTAGAATGTTCCCTGAGAGAATCAACTGGGAATCATTTGTACATTGGAAAAGTTTTCACATTCGAATAGGGACACGTCGGGTTCACTTATTCGTGCTTGAAATCTTCTAATTACGTTTGGATACTACGACGTACGGACGTTGTATGTCATAATAAAATATGTCCTTCGTGCGAATTTAAATCACGAAGGTGGAAAATCTACTTGCGAGGCGAAGTAAATAAATAATGAAATTGTATGTATTTCTGAAATGCCATTTGTTTGCGAGGCGTTTCTGCAGTAAATCACTGATTCTTTATTGTGTCGTAAGATTTAAGTCGTAAGATTTAAGAATATATTAATTATGTACAGATAGGTAAATAATAAATACAATTTCCAGGGCTCAAGCTGAAGCAGCCAGAAAGGAAAAGGAATCCCAGGCCAAGAGAGAAGAGGCCGCTAGGTTAGCAGAAATCGCCCGTCAAGAAGAACTTGCCGCCCAAGCAGCCGCCGAAAGAGCAGCTGAATTGGAAAGGCAAGCTGAACAAGCCAGACAAGATGAATTAGCCAAACAGGTAAACATTTCGTGCAACAAACCCACAATCAACCACTACCACCATTTCTTTTAAAGGCTGAAATCGAAAGAGCTCGTCAAGCAGCCGAAGAAGAAGCCAGATTGGAAGAGGAACGCCGACAGGCTGAGCTCGCCAAGGCCGAGGAAGAACGCCAGCAACTTCTTCGCTTGGAAGAGATCGCCCGTCAGGCCGAGGAAGAACGCGAGGCTGAACTCGCCCGGCAAGCGGAAGAGCTTGCGGAATTGGCGAGACAAGAAGCCGAACTTGCAGAGGAAGCCAGAAAGCAAGAGGAAGAAGATGAGAGGAAGAGAAAGGAAGAGGAGGAAGCCGAATTGGCTAAACAGGAAGCTGAATTGGCCGAGCTTGAAAGGCAAGAAGCTGAATTGAATGAATTGGCAAAGCAAGAGGCGGAATTAGCTGAACTTGCCAGACAAGAAGCAGAATTGGCCAGACAGGAAGCTGATGACGCTGAAGTTGCCGCTGAAGAAGAAGAAGCAGCTGCTGAAGAAGAAGCTGCACCTGTTGAAGCGGAACCAGAAGCTGAAGAACCCGTTGAAGAAGCTCAGGCTGAAGAGCCAGTGGTTGAAGAACCAGAAGCTGAAGAACCAGCTGTTGAAGAGCCAGAAGACGTCACAGCTGAAGAGGAAATTGCTGATGACGAAGAATGATGAGTTCGGCGTTATCATGATATTGTTTAAATTACTGTAAATTATTATTAAATGTATATGATTGGATACTAATTAAGAGACACAAAAAAAACAAAAAAATATTGGATATTTTCCATGGCGCAGCTTTTTGTTATGATTACAATGGTTTGATTTTGTTGCATTTATTTTATTTATTTTCATTTAGTTTTTCATCGGTGAGAACTGGTGTATGAGATTCTTTTTATTTACTTTTTCATTTTAGGAAAATTATTATTTTTCTTTCTTTTGAAATAAATATTTCAGTTTTATCTGTGGTGTTTCTGTTATATTTTCAGGTATACTTTAATCAAACGAAATACATAGTAAGATAATTTACATGTTCTCCGTAGAAATTAGTTCAAAAGTTTATATCACAGCAAACTCTCGAACTTATGTTATAAGCACTTATGTCACTTCACAAGTTTCCAGCTTGTACCCAAGCTAGAACTTGGAATGCTGTCGCCGACAAACTGTTGTATTGAAGTAAAGTTATGTAACAATGAGAGTTTTCAAGGGCAAATAATTTGTATAGCAAAGTCCTGTAGTACAGGAGCTTTGTCAGGTATATAAAATGTAGGTGTAATAAATTACATTGAAGAAAGTGTTTTTACCGATTATTTTCTAACGATAAAAATTTACAATTCTATTTGCATTTACATCAAATCTATTTTCGACAAACGTTGAGTATCTATTCATCTCGACGGAGAGAGACAAAATCTATCAAACTATGTCGAGAAAAAGCATCAATATATGGTATTATATTATAGGTCATACATGACCTACACATACTACAGACCAGGTAAGGTAGTCTGGAATTTTATATTTTATGATCTAGTGAATTTCAAGTGCTATATCAAGGGGAATTACAACAGCTGGCGGTCAGGAATGTTGTATTTTAAGATCTAGTGGGCACCAAGACCTAGGTCAAGTTGAATTAAAAGTCTAGTTCAAGTCGAAGAATGTTGTTTCATTATTTTAAAACCTAGTGGAATCAAAGATCCAGGTCGTATAACAAAGCAGCATTTAGTCAAGGGTGTTTTGTTGATCTTGCAATCCAAGACCAAGGTGAAGGCATACGTTGCTACCTTAACTCGATAGTTTTCAAAGCTATTAATTGTCAGAACACCAATATTGACAGTACGCCAGGGCTGCTTTATCCATTAGGCAAGAAAGGCAACTGCCTAGGGCGGCAGTCTTTTGGGGGGCGGCAAAAAATGCTTAAAAAGAAAAATTAAAAATATTGATCTGCTCGCATATTTGTTTATTAGATTCATATACCTATATAACGAAGTGTATCTATAGCATTACTTTTCTAATGGCAGGGAGTTATTATCATAAAGACTAATTATTATTGACGTTACTTACCACTAAACCAAAAAGTGATTATTTTCATTTATCTTATTTATTTATCTTTTCCCTAGTAGTTTTTTGTGCTTATGTTAGTGTATTCGGGGCAAATGTGTATTGATCACAAAAGAACTCTGTTGGTTTACGTTTACCACATCTAACAAAATTGCTGTATAGAACAGGTATTTTAAATATAAATATTCGAACAATATATTTTCTGTAGAAAACTCTAGGAAAAAGAGTTTTGAAATACACAGAGAGAATTCTTTTTAATGAAATGAATTTGCTTCAAGTCAAAGAAAGATCGATGTTAAATATAAATTAAATGTTAAATAGTGGCAGACAAAGCTTTGGTTGTTGCAAAAAATTTTATAAGAATTATTAAATTCAAAGCTATCGTATTTGTATGAACGTTAATTAATTTAAATTTAATAACATAATATTTCGAAAGAAATGAATATTTTGTTTCAAGAACTGTAGGTTCTTTTTAAATAAAAATATCTGGGGTGGCCCTCACCCAACTTTCCGACTACACCGTTACCTCAATGAAGTGTCTCAACACTTGTAATTATTCAAGTTTTGTGAAGCCAGAACCACTCTGTACCCTACCTAACATCAGTTTCTATGACATATAGACATTTGTCATACTGACATGTCATGTCAGTGGCACTGACGTTTGTCAAAGTCTGACAATTTGCAACACAGCGACGAAGGCTGTGAATTCTGTCAAACTGCTTCTATAAAAGCTAATAACGCCTAACCGATCATCCCACTGACTTGTAAATTAGTTCACTTATTTAAAATTACTGGAGGATGAGCTGATATTAGTTTGGCCAAAATCGGATAAATCCCGAAGAAGACGCCACTTGTGGTTGTCAGATTGTCACCAAAACAGTCCAGTTCATCCCCTGGCAATTCTAAATATGTATGCAAAATTTCAGCTCGGTCCGTTGTCCCGTTTGGACGCTATCGTGTACACAGACATATACACACGCATACACATACACACACACACATAGATACACACACATACATACATACATACATTTTACAGGATTCCTTGCAATCGATTTATGGGACCCTAAAACGCGTATTTCAGCAGAAATCTCGAAAAAAAGAATTCCGTCGATTACAATACTTTCCTTCTAGGGTACAAGTCGGAAAGTAAAAAGTACCTAAGTTCCAAGCATAACCACTGCATTATTGTAATCAAACATCATAAGATTTGTATACAAATTTATCATACAAATAAGGTATTATAAAAGGCATCTATTACCTGTCTGTCTGGCATTGGAAAACGTCAGTTTTGTGACTCTTAGATCTGATCTAGATCGGTTAGGTTCTTCCTTCCTAATCTGCAACAAGAAACGTATAAACTCAGTGTTGTTAAAATAATAACTACTTCATTCATCTACAAAGTTACTTATTCAAAAAAACCATACTGTGATCATTGCAGTTAATCCATTGATAAAGAGTATAAACAATGGGGAGTGCGGGCCTTAAATCACTTCCAACATGCTCCTAAAACAAAAAAAAATTAATTCTACTTATAAACATTGAACACTTTAGTGGCGCTTATTAGAAAAAGGAAACCCACTCCTCGTCCATCTGAAACAAAAAAACACACAGATTTGAACTTCTTTGAAGCAGAAGCGAGCAAGGGGGAAGATCCCAAACCACTACCCCGCTAACCTGCAGCGACATCTTCTTCCCTCTCGCTCGTTTCTGCCAGGTATCGCAAGAATTACAAAAAAATACCCACTTACCGGAATTTCTTAATAATACCACCAATCAAGGTCAGATGATTAGCACTACCACTGCTTTTGACGACTCTACAGAACTCCGTAGAGAGTCAAAAAGACTGATAACGCGCCGCAAACCTAGAGAAGTGCAAAAAATCCTACCTTATTGCGTCTTCTTCCCCTCCAACGAAGGATGACATCTCCTTGAACCTACCTTTAGATGTCTTCGTCCTTGGAAGCTGCCACTCCGGTAAAATCCTCCTCCAAGTCAGTCCTTCTTCTCCCTTGGGCATCTACGGCTGCTATTCAACACTACACACGCAAGATTTAAAAACGCGCACAACTAAATGTCCAACACTTCACTACATCACCGTCGTTGTCCATCTGCAACAATAATATAACCAAATATTTATCCACAATGTTTATTATGATCCAAACACTACCAGTACCAGTTATTACTCAACAAAATTTGATTAATGGCGCTGAAATGAGTACGGAACATGATTTTAATACACACGGGGTAATAGGTTAGGTCGAAATCACTTAAAGCACCACTCAAAATATCACAAACTACCTGTTGCGAATATTTGCTGGTATATCTGTATGCAACACGCGCGTACGCCGTGAAATTCTGTCAAAAAAAGAAATCGCACAGACGCGCGAAAATGTTTGGCAAGATGGCCGAAAAATGCAAATTAGCTCGGTTGTGGTGACAGGTATTGTCGTTGCCTGGTTACGAGCTAATACGTCTAGCTTTTGTCGGTTCTTACTATTTCGCAATGTTAGATAATTCGGTTCTACTAGCCGATAATAATTTGATGCGTAAGACAATAATAATTTAGAATTACTTACATACGTTTTATTCTTTGCTTCAAACTTCTATCACAGCTTCTATGATCAGATAATACATAGTTATTGCGCTCAGCGAATTTGGTTAAATATGTACCCACATTACACCGCTTACAACGCTTGTCGCTAACTGAACCGAATATCTAACAACAACATATGAAATGCATCAAAAAAATTTACCTGCGAACGCGAAGCATATAGCATACATATATACAAGCACACATCCGGCATACCAAAAAAAACTCGCAAAACAACACAGCGCACAAAGCATACACTTCACGTATTGGTAACTTTTACAAAAATATTTCTCGATAAAATTCATGGTTTGTTTGTGAAAATCCTACAGAAATTAATTTTAATACCTAAAACCATTTAAGAAATCCACATATAGTCATATTTTCCTGCTGCAAATAACTTTTCTCCTTCTTCAAAAGGTTGTCCCCTTACTATCTGTATACATATTTTCTCAAAAAGAGTCCCGAAAATACTTCTAAATATACCTCAGAGTAATTAAAATCATATAGCGGACTATAGTTAACTTAAATTTTATCCCGGCTATTACGCCGATGTTAACGCCCTCTACATTCGCTCGTTCAGGCGAAAGCTATCTGTCAGGTATGCTGCTCCACATTTGGAGTTAATAGATACGATGTAGTGATGGCAGTCCGCACAACCTGATAAAAAGAGTAAGAGATGCATCTTGTACAATTCCATCGGAAATATTATATTGGTTGCAGTTGTAATAGAGAAAAAAAATTACGTATTGGACAAACCGCAATACAGAACTTTATGGGTAGGTGAATAAACCTGCCCCACATGTTAAGTAGTCTACATATCAGGCGAAACGTACCCTGATCCCCACTCCAGATGCTTACGATCATACCTCTTTTAGTATGGAAGAAGGATGTTCCATTGTTAAGAGGACACAACTCTTGTACAACCTAAGTCCGGTCAGACATATAGGGTTTCGATAGTCCCCTCCATTCCGTAATAATCCCATAATAACTATTACACAAGGGAACAAATTTCCAACTTTCTTATAGAACCAAAAAAAAAAATTTGTTCCAGATTATATGTGCCTTACATAACTAAAAACTGTAAGTGGATTTATTGTAACAGGTCTAGATTTACAGATACAGCGATACTTTAAAAACCTGAGAAAACGGCAACAAAATCAGTTAACAAATTATATAACTTCAAAGAATATGCAAACGTGCTGCTTTCAAGCTGTATTTTGATGAGTCGATAAAAAGCCACCATTCAGAAGGATCGTGGGGAATATCAAACTCGTTCATAAGACCTTCAACATCGTGACATATACGTAAAGATCCATCCATTTTAAAAAGGGCTTTAAAAGGTTCGTGACGCTTTGTAAATGAAGACACTGTCACATCTCGTGCGAAAAGATTCCTTTCCTGTAGCCTAGAATCCAATTACTCGGCTTTTTCTTTTGATAAACCTAGGTCTTTAACTAAATCATTCAGTTCACACTGCTGTGTTATAAGGTTAGGTGCGCATAAAACTTCAAATGGTGAATCTTCACGACTTGCCTGATCTGACAGAGTGATTTCAAACATTCAATTTTCAAACATTCAAGTTTCAATCGCGCAAGTTTCTTCAAACAGGCGACATTTCTTCTGTGTTAAAAATCGAAGATAATGAAGTCGATGGCGCACTTGGGAGATGATGGTTCTCTCCATGGGCGATAGGTCGCGATGCTGATGGCAAATTTGGATATTTTATATTATGCTTATTCTTATTCGAATATCCGGAGCCGCTTATCGTGCAAAAATAGCAATTATCTACATGATTGGAAGGTTCTCGCCACAACATGGGAACTGCTAACAGCATTTTCTTTGGTTCCATTTCAGCCAGAAATACAGCGTATGTTAGGTGTCCATGGCTTTTCCAGATCTCAAATTCTAAATCCAAAATAGCAGCAGTAAGCTGCGTTTACCGCTTCCGGAATTTTTTCAAATGTGTCACTACCTAACAACCGCATATGAAACAAAACTTATCTTAACTTGTTTGTACAACTTGACTTGATAAAATAACACAAAAAAAACTTGTTGATTGCTAATTCAAGCAAAATATATGACTTCAAATAATATGGATCTTATTAGGCCTCTCACAACACTTTGATGACTTGATCTATGAAAAGTGATCTTATGTGAACAAAAATATGTGATCCCTGTTCTGGTTGTTGGACCCTTGTTCCCTTCTGTTATTATAGAATATAGTCTGACCAATATAAAGCTAGCTAAGTTATAAAATATCATCTTAGAGCATTAATAACTCTCGCAGCAGACACAATATGGCTACACACTAAGTTCTATACAAGCCCATTTATTATTAAAAGTTTTCGGTGGACGCGCGGTTTTGATATGAATGTTTAATAAGTTTTCTGGGATTAGCATGATATCCGCACTGATGCACTCTATAAATAAACTAGGTTGAATTTTGCGCAGAATGCACGGAAAACACTGGTTTAGAAATTGAAAAATACAAGAAATATTAAAAGTGAAATTTTGAAGGCGTGTATAATAAAATCACCAAAAAAATTGGTATTGGTTTATACTGACTTCATTAGGTTTAGTGCATACATACATATATCCTATTAGGCTTTGAATCAAGGGAATAGTTACATCGATAACAAAATACTGACTTATTTTTATTATTACATGTTATTAATACATTACTTGAACATTTCATTAGAGTTGTGTCCATTTGGTCTAGAAAGATATGCGTAAAGGTAACCGGTTGGCAAAAGTAATGAAGTAAAAACTAATACGCGCATTTATCTTCTTCAAAAGAAAATTTATGCACGGCAGCGTTTTCAATTATTATTCTCGCCAATTTCGTCATAGCCAATTTTATGTCCAAACTCCATTAATTACTTCTCTTACGTACATATTGCCCCGAATGTTCCACGGCGATATTTCTGGTGGTCCGCGTAATGCCAAAATGTCACTCCAGATATCTCTCACCGTATAGGAATTCCGTTCACGAATGTAGGTGCAGGTATTTTCGAAAGAAACCGTTGTTGTTAATTTCGCGGCCGAATTCAACTCGTCTTATTTATTTTTTGTATTCGCCTATGTTTATTTCGGATGTTCCAAAATTAAGAATTCTGACGCACACAACTTGCTATAAGGCGCGTCTAACATTTTGAAGCTTGAGCTTTTGAACGATTTCGAATCTAATTATAGACTTGTTGAGGGAACCACGTCAATTGAAATAAAAATAACGTAAATGTACTTAATTTTGGTTCGTGTTTATCGCATAGATAGTTGGAATGAAACAGTTTGCTAGTAAGTAGTTAATGTAACATTCGCTTAAATAAGTTTTGACGTCATTTCAGCCTTAGTCAACAATTATAATGATAAAGGGTATAAAGATAAAGGGATAGAATATAATAATTTTTACAACAGATACGGTGGTAAAATAACAAGAAATATATGATGGTGTTAATATAAGTTAAACCCCAAGGTTTAGTTCCGAGAGCTCTCGTGGAAAATACAAAGAAACCTCATCCCCATTGAGCTCATTAAATTTTCGCTTTCATCTCCTTCGCCACAGTAATCAGATTATCAAAATTACCATAAAATCAATACTATTTCCTGATGAATTTGATTGCCAAGACTAGCACAATTAACAACTTCATAACATGTCGCCACAGAAAGACTTTTGTGCTCCTTTAAAAGAAGATTGTAAACATATCTTACTTTTTTTACTGGCGAAGTGAAGCCATCATTCAATAATTTACATGTCGGTGACGTTCAGCAGTTTTTATAATGTTTGATAACGATCGTAATCTGGGTGTATATATAGACCTATAATATGTACTTCCTGTTCGATCCCGAAAATTGGTTAACACTATCTCGTACATTTTTAGAAACTGCGAATGAAAATAAATATAAGCAGACGCTGACGTCAAACGGTCTAGCGCTCACTACTTTTCTATATGTTGCGAAAGCAATTACTATAAATTTTAAAGGTGGACTTTGTCCTGTGTATTCTCCCGTTGATCCTGTTCAGATCCTGTTGACGCCAAGTGGTGTCTTTAATCAATTAACATCATCTGGTGCAGACGTTAATCTGTCTTGACTTGAGTTTTTTGTATAGAATATATGCATTACTATTTTTCTTTGAGAAAAGGTTAATAAACTCGTCGTGAAAGAAAAGAAAACAAGATCAGAACCCGCAATTAAAGGAAGGGTGGCTCTATTGTGGAGTCCTATAATTTCATTAACACTTTAGAAGTACAAATAGACACTCCAGACACTTATTATTCTATTATTCTTGTCTCGTGTCTGTCTCTATTGATTACTGTGCTGATTCTGAATTTTCAACTGTTTTACTTAACTCTTTATTTGTTCACTGATTAAAAAAAAATTCGAAAAACGGTCTAAATTTTATATTCATAATCATAGTTTTTTCGAAACAGAGAGATAAATATAGGTAGGTAAATATACAAGGAGGATATTATAGAAAATGTAGACGTTGTACAGAAAAGTAGAAAGCAAACGATTTTCTGCCGAATTCTATTTCTATTTTTACCTGATATGTTTGTTTGTTGAGATTATCGTGTTATATCGAACGATAAAACTGAGGTACCGCACCTTGATGTAATATTTTGACGTTTATCCATGGCGTTATTTTTAGATATGGAGTTACCGTCATATCTCTATCGTTCATCGGGCTGTACCTACTTCGTGCGTAGGAGTCATGGGATAAGATAACAAATTACAATAAAATACCGATACAAGAAATATTCATGCATATTTATTTTATATCTATACTATACGATAAAAATGGCCATTCTGGGATTAGGGAACAACGTGACAGTGCCTTTTTGGTTATAGCTGTTCTTAAAAATTTATTTTACTATTAATTACACAAGTAAATTCAAAGAATTTGCAAAAGTACTGCTTTCATGCTGTATTTTGATGAATGGATAAAAGCCACCATTCCGAAGGATCGTGGGGAATATCAAACACGTTAATAAGACCTTCAACATCGTAACACACGTAAAGATTCTTTCATTTTAAAATATGCCTTAAAATGCTCGTTACGCTTTGTAAATGAAGACACTGTCTTCAAATGGTTAATCTTCACGACTTGCCTGATTTGACAGAGTGATTTCAGACACTCTGTCCAATCAGGCAAGTTTCTTCAAACAGGCGAAATGTCTTCTGTGTCAAAAATCGAAGATGATGAAGTGGATGGCGCACATGAGAGAGGGCCTATCTCCATGGGGGATAGGTCACGATGCTGATGGCAAATTTGGATATATTATATTATGCTTATCCTTCTTCAAATATCCGGAGCCGCTTATCGTGCAAAAATAGCAATTATCTACATGATTGGAAATGGCGAAATGGAACTGGAAGGTGAAATTTATTAGTAGTTTCTCAAAGCATGCTGGTGAACTGAAATTCTTGGACAAATAATTGACAGCATACTATGGTGGAGGCGCCTTCAATCAGCGTAAAGAATCATTTATAAAGACGGTTGTAGTCGGTTGTAAAAAGGCCTATTAATTCTTAACGTTAGGTTATATCCACTAAAAATGCATTTGCAAATTATAACCAAATTCTTTTGGTTCCCCTGGCCAATATGAGTTTTAAAATAAATATTTCTACAACTTATTATATCTATTTAATGGCATGATGTTTTTGTCGTTCGAAACTACCTCAGGAACAATTAAAGATAAGTTCTCGGCTAGTCAGATTCAAAGCTAAATTAATTACCAATATTTTGGCATTTATTTAATTCCAATATGTTCACTCCTTAATTCATAATTTTGTTAAATATCGATCGCAGAAAAGAGAACTTAAACATTTATAGAATCTTGCTTATTATTATATTTACAGGAAAATTTCCTATTGAAATTGAAAATTGCATTAAGGTGAGGTGATATGCAGATTATCCTTGTTAGAATCGGATTATCTATAGAAAATCTCCGTCGGAAGTCTATTTACATACAGTCGACTATACCAAAGACCGTGATCCGAACTTAACCGATAAAATATAACGGGTAAGTTTTGCCAGTCCCTGCCAGATCGGCACTGTAAATATTTACTAGAGAGCTTGCGTTATAGCAAGGCATCGTTTACATTAAACATTAGCTAGCCACTCGGCATAATTTTTTTGATTCGGTCGCGTAAATCTTTCTTGACAACACGTATCTATCTATATATGCACAGTTTTCGGTGCGGTCGAACACAGACAAGGCAAGGGCAAAATCCACATTGACGCACGACGCCGACGTTGTATAAATTCGGAAATAATAAATAAACGTGTGATCCAACGAGGTATGTTCAACGAAATTTAGCGAATCGCTCTCCTACTTAGTCAGCCTATGAATGAATACGAAACTATTTCGCGATGTATGTATGTATGAATTGGCTTCTTGGCTTGTGTTGCTAGTCGTAATCTCGCCCACTTAGGCGAAGTGGTCGGATGTTGGAAAGTGCCGTTACTTAGACGTCTATTACGATTTTTATTGGTTGTAAAAGTTGGTTTAAAGTAATTCGAGTAAATATCGGTTCGTTCAGTATAAACAGCCGTTTGAATCAATCAAAATAGACTAGTGGCAAAAACAAAATTATTACACTTTGGCCTTGATATTTATAAATCGTCACCTAATTTTCAAGTAGAGGCATTTCGAATATTTCGACGAAAATAGCACAAATGAAAAGTATATACAATACGAAAACAGGTATGTATGACCCATGCATACCATACCATATAACCTAAAACTGGACTAAAAGAAGCACATTTTTGCGAAAAAAAGCGATATGTCAATCAATAGTAAAATGGTATAACAGTTAAAAGGACAAGCAGTAAAACGTTCATCATACTTATTGTAAATTCAGAAATTTGACAAATTGGTTGTTGTATAAGTATCAGAAATATCAAAAGGAACTGAAAAGATAAAATTAGAAGTAAATAATTGAAGAGTTGTTGAGGTTTTTGCGTCAATAGGTTCTACAGGCCATCCTCAGTAACAATCAAAAGGATCTATGTCAATATCAATTCGGTTTTAGTCCGTACAACGGTCAAAAGATGGCATGGCATGGCAAACGGTGCCATGCATCGTCTTTAACACGCTCATCCCCCAGTTGACAGTATTCATCAAACCACCGCATATACACACAGGTAAGTTAGAAGAATTAAGTGTCTTAATTTGGTAAAACCTGATTTATGATTTCTGAATTTCCGGGAGGAAACCGCGTCAATGACGATAAAGATGTCAACGTTTCGCACTTTGTTGCAAGAGGCATCTTCAGGACGTAACAGTAAGAGAGCTACGACGAGAAGAGATTCTCTTCGTAGCTCTCTAACTGTTCTAACTGTTGCCTCTTGCAACATGTGTGCGAAACTTTGACAACTTTATCGTCATTGATGCGGTTTCCTCCCGGAAATCTAGAACTTAGTGATTCGAATTGCGGAAGTCTCCAATCTAAATATACCTGATTTATGTTTGAAATAATACGATGTGGCACATAGCCTGCGGGTAGGTTCTGATGTCAGTTGGACCATTTTGATTATCTCGGCTGATAGTACTTAGACCCTTCTGCAAGGCTCCAAGTTCATAACGACACAATTAATTAAATAGGCACATTAACCAAATAACGTTTGTCGTATGGTCGTATCGTTTTTTAACGTTTGTCGTAGCCGTAAAAACAATTCAGGGAAGTATTCATTTTGAAATATTATATAAAGTTTGTCAGTTTCCTAGGAACTAAATATTTGGTACTTAGCCTCTTTTTAAATAAGAAACGCTAAGACGGGCTATTTGAATATGTAGATAACGTATTCAACAGCCGTTATTGCAGCTCAGACACATAATTATTATATTTTATGTTAGCAAATGATAAAAACCAGAACCTTTGTGCAAAATAGGAATACGTGATTTGTGATGTTACAAAGATATTTTTTGTTCTATGCGTCGCGACGCTTTGTGCATAATACACACAAAAAGTAAACATCCCAGTAATGATCAAACCTGTGGGAGGATATTCATCCGAAATACTCAACCTTCGCAGTTATATTTAGGCTGTGATTTTATTTTCAGTTGATACTTTACAGACTTTCACACAAGTTATATTTCGAGTCTTAACGCTTTTTAATATTTTCTCCGTTCCCACACTCATTTTACGTCCCAATTCTACGTATGTATGTATTTTCTAGACCGACCATTTACGCGTAATATCATCATATTAAATTTGACACGACAAGTAACCTTAATGGCCTCTCCCCTTAACTTCACTAACACTTATATGCCCTTGATGCAGTAGGGGGAATGCTATGAGATGAAATATTTACGAGCTTATCAAGTTGTTTATGGATTACCCTGAAAGCTTACGGCTGAAAGTGGTAGACGTAGTTTGAAGACTGTTGACCCTAGGTGAAATTTGATAGTCGGGTGATATTCTAACTTTAGTTTCTAAAGGGAAAACTAGATTGATGACCTGCGATCTTTGGCATCCATTATATAATCTATAAATAAATACATTAAGGTAGTTAAATATTGTCTCGATATAGTGATTTACGTATATTATACAAGGGAACAAGGGTCCAACAAGGAACTAGGAACTTTTAGGGTTTATTTGAAGTCATATATTTTGCTTGAATTAGCCTTCTGTGCATACGTTCTCATAATTTTATATGATTTTATTCCTTGCAAAGTTTTTTGCAATTTGGAACAATTTTTTTTTATTTTAGACAAATTTCAGTACTTAATAAATAATTTACATCAAATCTTCCCCAGTACAGACAATATTGATAAAAATAAAACAGGCTTTAAGATGATCATTAAAGATTACTGCATAGGTTTCCATAACCAGTTTATATGACGTTTTGTCATACGATCTTTCAGAGACAATGCAATACCAGTTCTCGTCTTCAAATACTAGTACACAACTAGTACATACATGATCTATATTTAAGATCTGTGATATGTTGAAAATAAGCTGGATTTAAGATGAATTCTGGTTTTTTAATAGACCTACGTGTTACCTCAAATCACATCGATAAATTATTATTATAAATTACAATTAGCAATCAAAACAAAACCAATTCATACTAGATTTTGAGTGGCACTCTCTGACACACGACTATTCTATAGAATTTCACGTGTCGATATGCGGTACTTTCAAGTGATCGATCATATCTGAGCAGAAAGACAGTTATCTACACATTTACATTTACGCCAAACGTATACTCCTTCCTTAGGTATAATTATTGGACAATTAGCAAGTAGACTTTAGTCGTTCTATGTGTGAATGTTTGATTGCTATGGTTGCCATTGAAAGTGTCAATGTGATCGCCATGTCGAAGTTCTGCAATGTATGGTAAGTACCAAGATATTTTTATAAGTGTTATAAGTATTTTGGCGTTATATTTTGCAGTTAAAAAAAGGATTTTTTAGATGATTTAAGAAAAAAGACACACTTGTGTGTTGTATATCGTGAGAGAAGTCAATTTTGGAAAAACTTGTATCTTTTTTACTTCTCAGGACCAATCTTTTATATTTGCAGTATACTTTTAATGTTTGCTTTTTTTGATAAAGCTAAAAATGTGGTTGCTCTGCTAATATTGGAATTATTTAGGTGCTATTATTAGAAGTTCTGATGTAAACTGAAGTGTATCGATTACCCTATCAGTTGAAACGAATCTATAAAATGAACGGTAATATATTCGTGCGTCATCTTCATGCGCCAGTACAGGTTTAATACAGTTTTAGTACTGAAATTGACGTCTAAATTGTTCCATAAAAATTTATGTTGACCTTTCTGTATACATCCTTTTTATAGGGTATTTATAGGGTATTCACATTTTTAAAGGTTGCCACTGAATGCCACTGTAAGTGACAAGCAAATGAAGAAAGAATTTGTTGATAATATATTAAAAACATAATCGACAATAAAACCTGAAAAATTGCGTGGTTTAAAAATATTGTACTAAACAAAGAAGGACATATTCAGAAATGTTGGAGTATTTTCTATAATATGAAGATATCACTGCTGAATCACATTTATCTTGAGAAATATATATTTTATTTCAGATTTCTGTTATGTACTACAAAAACAGACAGAATGATTAGGAAAGACATCTATATCTATTATCTAAAGTGCATAGAGTGTATATTAACCTCGAGGCAATAAAAGTAAATAACAAATGTGATTGCCAAATACGTCTGAGTATCGTTTAAAGAAATTGCAATGGATAAACATCAAGAATTAAAAAAATACAGGATGCGACAGATTTGGGTTCACAAAGCTTTAAGGATAACAAATTTTGAGCTGATGGTTACAATATTATTATAAAAGACTAAATTTCTCTCAATAAATGTCATAAAATATGTTGAAGTTTCTTTACTTAGCTAGAAAATACAAAATATAAATTATTTTTCTCCCTACGTGCTACGGTGTGCAGTGTACATCATCTGTGGTGGGGAAGTGGACGTTTTTTATATCAAATTACTTTTCTACCAGATAAAGACGACCCATATCTGTTATCAAATCGCATCTCGCAGGATTACTTCAATTGCGTAAATGTTTTGTCTAAATCGGTTCGTTTTATGATCGATATAGCAATAATGTGGAAATAAATTCTACCATATCGCATTAAGGGGATTTTATTAGATTTAATTGTAAATCACATTGAGAAATTGCCTCTGTGACATGTCCTCATTTAGAAACATTAAATTTATTTGATCAACGTCTAGTATGTTCAATAAAAAAAAGTCTGGTGTGCCTGTCTGGGGCTTAAAGTTTAATTTTCAAATTTCAAAGTAACCAACCTAACTTGACTAAACCTTTTTTATTGAACATACGATACATCATTGCAATTATAAATGGACTATAAGAAAAGTAATTCGGCATAATTAATCTTATATCTGTTTCCTCCAGCTAGAAATGTAAAAAACACACCAAATAACAACAAACTAAGGTGCCAATTGAAAAAAAGATCTTTCGGCTGGTAAACAAGCGGTTGAAGCCAATAAAAAATCATTAATAATTCCCCGTCTAGCAGATTAGATTTCATAGACGACCGTCGGGCGACGCTGTCGGTATTATATTTTTGTTTGCAGGCGGTACAGATAATACTCTATTGACGTAAATCAACTTCCTAAACGTAAATGAACAGGTGTCGGCAGTCGCGCTCCGCTCTTCTCAATCAATTAAGCATCTGCTAGTCATTTCCTCCGCTAACCAACACAAAGAACAGAGCATCCAGTTATGTAAGACTGCTAGCGCCGATAAGCGGATATACGTCGAACTTGATTGGGTTCCTCTGAAGTGTGGCAACCAACAAGCCACCAGGAAATCACTATCCGGTACACAGTGGGCGACAGCCACCTTACATTATACCATTTTAATGATTAAGTAACTAAATGAGTGTTGTTTGTTGAAATTAGCCTGAGTGTGGCCTAACGGTAAGACGTTAGCGTTCCACTCAGGAGGTCTCCGGTTCGAGCCCGGGGACCTGCTTCCAGGGTGAGGGTTTCTGTGGTTTTCCTCACTCATTGGCGAATGCTGGGAGCCAAACATCTTAAGACGTTCCACAGGCGCGGGCGATAATAATAATACTCTGGCCTGCCGATGCCCCCTGTAATTGGCGAAAGCTGTTGGGGGATGTTAAGGCTTGGATTATTATTATTATTATTAAATAATTGCAGAGTGTAAAGCAAAGAATATTTTTTTAGATAAATCTGATAGATTTTGTCTACTGTGCGCCCGCATAGATAACAAAAGCAACTAGGCACGAGTAACCGCAAACAATTGATTGACGTCAGGCTGGCTGAATTTGCGGAAATGCGACAAAAAAAGACCTGTAATCGCGAGCACCGCTCACAATGAATATAACAAAAAAATAACAACAATCCACCACTTGCGTTCCGCTTCGTGTTGCCCGGTGACGCATTTGCGACTACTGTTCATTAAGGCCACCATTTATTTCTGCTCGTGTACGTCAAAAGGCCCTGCCGAATTAATTTTGATAGACCAAGAATTAAACGGGTAGTTTCTATGAAATATTGAGGTTATGAGGCAAACTTCTGATACAACCAAAAAAAAATATTTGTTCCAGATGATATTTGCCTTACATAACAAGAAACTGAAAGTTTCAACAACAAATTCAAAGAATGCCCAAAAGTCCTGCTTTCAAGCTGTATTTTGATGAATCGATAGAAAGCCACCATTCAGAAGGATCGTGGAGAATATCAAACTCGTTCATAAGACCCTTAACATCGCGACATACACGTAAAAATCCTTCCATTCCAAAATATGCTTTAAAAGGCCCGTTACGCTTTGTAAATGTAGACGCTGTTACACCTCGTGCGAAAAGATTCCATTCCTGTAGCCTAGAACCCAATAACTCGGCGTTTTCTTTTGAAATCTAAGTCTTTAACCAAATCATTCAATTCACACTGGTTTATAAGGTGAGGTGTGCCTAAAACTTCAAATGGTGAATCTTCACGACTTGTCTGATTTGATAGAGTGATTTCAGACACTCTCTCAAATCAGGCAAGTTTCTTCAAACAGGCAAAATTTCTTCTGTATCAAAAATCGAAGATGATGAAGTGGATGGCGCACTTGGGAGAGGATGATTCTCTCCATGGGGGATAGGTCGCGATCCTAATGACAAATTTGGATATTTTATTTTATGCTTATCCTTCTTCAAATATATGGAGACGCTTATCGTGCAAAAATAGCAATCATCTACATGATTGGAAGGCTCTCGTCACAACATGGGAATTGCAAACGGCATTTTCTTTTGCTTTCCTTTCATCCACTTTAAAAGTCTGATCTAACAGGAAATACAGCATATATTAGGTGTCCATGGCGTTTCCAGATCTCCAATTCTAAATCCAAAACAGCAGCAGTACGCTGCTTTTACTGCATAACAACCGCACATGCAACGAAACTTATTTGGTGAATTTTTATAACATCTTCTTTGATCACTTCCCATATTTTAATGCACAGAATGTCTGTATAACTTAACTTGATAAAATAACATACAAAAAACTTGTTGATTCGTATTATTTTGAACAATCTGTTATGAGAACGTATGCACAAGCGAAATATATGAGTTCAAATAAAATGGATCTTAGACCTGTCACAAACCTTGTGTTCTCTGTCTTTTGGTGTTTCAACGTGTACTTGCTGAGGCATTATTTTTTAAGTGCCATAATGCATATTCATTTTTATAGTTTTATTCGACAATTTACTTGCTTGACATAAAAAATATAATTCACTTTATCTCGTCAAAGGTAAATTGCTAAAAATTGCATACTGGGTTGCTTTTAATTAGCTCGAAATTAATAACTAGGTAAAATTGCATTTTAATCCATTCAAATTTATCATTTTGCTTCCTATTCTCTTCTGTAATTTAGTAATATCCATTATAAGCTAAGCAATGATTTATAAATATTGAGATAAACGTCAAAACTTAATAATCGAATCACAAGATCACACAAGAGGGCAGCATGTAACTTATGATTAATACAAATAGTCGGATTCCGTTCAGTCCGTGATACGTGCGTCATATCTTACATAAACGAATCTTTATTTGAAGTGTTGTATGTTTTATTGGGGTTCGAATAAGTCTGTATCCGTGTGCAAAATATGCAAAATAGAAACTTTTCCGTTTTGTTTATGTTATCCACAATGCGTTCCTTTCTAAATTTGAACTCACCATCAATAAGTTTAGTAATAATAAGTAAAACTACTTATTATAACAAAAGAGACTAATATTTATTAGAAATGTGAGATTTTGTTTCATCCAATCCTTTTTTGACCAGTAATTTAATTAATTGTAATAATAACCAACTGTTAGGAATGGTAAGCGTACGAGACATCACGAGAATCACCAGTAATCGCTCAGAAGGAGTAATTTGAAGGTATAATAAAAACGATACTCCCTTTTATAACCATAAACGTCGGTCGTTAAAATGCACTCGATTGTAACAATCTCAATTATGGAAATTCCCAAGTTTATAATGGCCAGACAGGCCAGATTATTAGATTAGTTCCTAGTGGCCAATAAAATTTGCACTGGTATTAAACAGAGTGCATTACAGTGACTTTATTTGATTGTCTAATGCACGCAATGTATGTGGATGTAGACTATTTTGCAGTTAAACTTATCACATAAAAATCGTCTCACACACACAGAGAGAACTCTATTCTCGGATATCAAGAAAAATTATTCTTGCGTATATAGTGTAGTATGAAGAGGATTTTTTTATACAAATAATATTTTATCCTAATAACAATTTCAATATAGTTGTTCCAACGGTTAGTTATTCTTACGATTTAAGAATTTAGTATGTTTATGTTAAGTATATTTTTCTCTGACGAAGAAAAAGTTATTCTTGTATAAAAAAAGTAGACGTTCGTCTTACAACAACAAAAATATGCCGTTGGACCAAAAATATATATGTTTCAACGAAAAAACAGTTTCTTGGCCCAAGATTCTTACTTTGAGAGATACATAGAAAGTTGTGCTATTACTTTACAGATGGCGCTAACATTTTCTCGCGTCTTTTGCCATATATTACTGCTATATAAGATTGACGATATTGAGTGTTCGTATATTGTTTGTTTACATCTATGCATAAGTCTTTTATTTCATGGGTGACTTACAAGGATTATGAGGAAAACCAGGATTGTAGTGGAATAGGCTACACAGAGAGAACTCTACTTTTGGATATCAAGAAAAATTGTTCTTGCGTATGAAGAGGATATTTTTGGTATCCAAATAATATTTTATTGTAATAAGAATTTCAATATATGTAGTTATTTCAACGGCTAGTTATTCTTCCGGTTTAAGAGTTTAGTATGTTTATGTTGAGTATATTTTGCTCTGACGAAGAAAGTTATTCTTCTACTTATAAAAGGAGTAAGACGTTCGCTTTAAACCATAACAATATTTTGTTGAATGAAAAACATACATGCTTCAACGATCAAACAGTTTCTTGACCCAAAAGTATACGTACGTATCGTTTAAAACTGACATAATTCCTTTCAAGCAGTTGCTTTATACTTAAAACAAGAAAACGTAATACTTGGAACGTCAAGAAAATCATATTCTTACTAGGAGAATTTTGTATTTTACTCGAATCAATCAAATGATCTCTCTGCGGATATAGAAACAAGTGATACCTATTCTTCACTCAAAGATATTCGTGTTGTATCAAACAAATTTTTCCCTCTGTGTATAGTAGATATAGATGTAGAAAGCGAGTGGTATTATGGTTTCTCTTCATTTGGGAAGAAATCTGTACACTTTACTAAAGATTTCCGTGAAGAAGAATAGTTTAATGAGTCCGCCATAATCTTTTATTGTGTTTTTCGACTTGGGATCTTGATTGTAATCCAAATATAATTAAATAATGATTAAATTCAAAGAAATTTATCTTTGCTAGAATATTTATCTTTGCTAGTTTTTGATAATTCTTTCAACCAATTAGAAAACTTCTTCAAAATTCTTTCTAGCTAATAAAATTATTAAAATAATCATTTTTACAACTCATTTTATCTGTGTAACCGTGTTTTTTTTTGTAGTCAAAATCTAATAAATACTTTATTGCAATTATTCTTAGCTAATTTTGTTCACATTCTCAACAATACGTCAATGACATAGTTCTTCCATTTACAAATCACACAAACCCACTCTATTTAATTGCTAATTCAGGAGTCAGAATTCGTAGAAATATCTCGCGTTTACCGACCTATGTACGTCAATGGCCCATCTTCAACAATGTATGCTCAGTTGTAGTATGTTCACACTTTGGACGTTGCGTTCACTTTTCGACAGTCTGCTTAGTAAATTTATTCCAAGTGCTTTCTTTGTAAATACTCACCGCATCATGTCGGTAGTCTTTTTGTTCGTACATATACATAATTCACATGGTCATGGCACATCTAAAATTATAACATTACCTCGTCAAATTATTGACGGTAACGGGCAATTTTAAAGAAGCCATTGACGCACGTTACACTAAACGAACAAAAATGCTCGTTATCTGTCAATTAACATTGAAAGAACAATGTGCGTAATATAATGTGAACTAAATAACTACACAAAAAAAACTGTGTGTATTGTTTATTTTTGCGAAAATAGTGATAAACTGTTCGGGATTTCCACATTCCCGAAACGTGGGTTTGGTTGATATGTAGGAGGTCAAAATGGCGGGAACAACCGCGACTCCCTAACATGGTAGCATTTGGCCAAGCGCGGTTTAAGGACTTTAATTACTGGTCAAAATTCTAATTGATCAAATCTCTTCCAATTTATTCGAAGGCAAAACTAACTGGGTTCTTTTTCTTGAACCTTGTGAACACATTTTCTGACTACTAACTGACGCGTTTAAGTATTTAACATTTAATAAGGGCTGATAAAGCAAGACTACTCAAATGAAACGAAACACTTATCTAAACAATAACATCTATTAACAATAATAATCAACAATCCCGTTTGATAGGTTACATAGAAAAATGAATGAAGCTTTGAACATATTGACGTTTAAATTAAACCTAGGAGTTGATTTAGACAGACACACTTTTAGCAGAAATATGAATAATTTAATTTACAATGAAATGCGAGACGAGTTGAAAAGACTTACCAGGGATAAACTTAAGCGCCTAAGAACGCTCCAAAAAAACGTGTACTTTACATGACGGTGGTTGAAATGAGAGAAGAGCGAGATCTGTTCGTTTGCATCCCTCGACCCCAAAGGAAGCCGGAAGCATTTCTTCTTAGCCAATGACAACTTTTCAATTTTAAACTTATAACACGCGGTCAAATCCTAAACCAGATGTTCAACCCTAGCAAAAAACCTTTGACATTCCCGAATGTTCTTACAAATATCTCGCTTAATTTGATCATATCTTAATAAATAAATAATGAGTTTCCGACCCATTACAGATATTTGAACAATGGTTATTATTCTATAATATTCTATATAACCGATGAAAATATAAACATCTCAACTGTTGGATTATTTTGTTTGGATCGGCTCGACATTAACGATGGGCAAGGCCTAAACTTATTCATTCCTGATTATCGCAATAGCGCAGAGTAGTTCGTCGCCGGTTTAATAGTAACCTGAACAGTTGGTGTCTGCATTTTTGATTTTTATTTAAAATGAAGGTGAATCTAGATGGTATGCAATATTTAAACTAACACGTATTTTTAGAAACATTCTATAAGATTTGAAAATAATGTATTATTTATGAAGTACAGTACACAAAATTAAATTATATAACTTTATGTAAGTTTTTGAAAAATAGCTCAAAAATGCTCTCTGGGATTTTTACGCCGTACTATAGCTCTACTATTTTACTACTTGTGCACGTAAATAATGTTTGCAGAAACGTGCAGATAGTAATGAAATTATTATTTTTAGAGTCACGTGTTGAGTTACCTAAAGGAATTTTATCTGCAGAGGCTTTAGAAGCTGCCTACAATAAAATTCGAACGCATCGTTTAAGTCATACAAGAAAGACATCAAGAAAACATTGTAATAGGGATCTAATTCAAATATTATTGTTACGGTCAGATACAATACATAATATAGTCTTAGAAAAAGTATTTCTCATGTAAAAGATATACACAATGATATGTTCCACATACTGTGGTATGTGGAGAGGCAGATATTTTGGAAAGCTCAGTGACAAAGATTTATCATCTGATGATGAGAATTAAAAATATTTGTTTTTGAATGTGTTTTATAGTACTATTGTACGATTATTTAAAATTAATTATAAAATGCGTGTAATAGTAAGAATTTTTGTTGTTACTCTGTACCAAACAAGGAGCAAGTATTTGTTTTAACTATATTTAAAATTTAGATTTAGATATTTGTATAATACTTTATTAGGTTTAAGTAACAACACAAAATGAATGCAATATTTATTTTTATCTACTCAACGAAACACTATAAAATAAAACAGATTTTCCATTTTTTCACTGTAACTGGTATTCAAAAACCATATTCATTTTTGAAGTTAGCTAGTCATTACACCCTTAGAAATAAAATTTGATCAAATTCTACCAACTCTTTCTATTTTTGTACATAATTCTCCAAAAACTATAATGATAATATCGATCGTATAACGATAATTAATATCATATGGAAGTATATGCTAAACAATCTATTATTTTTGTTTCGCAAACTTTATTTATTTTCATTGGAACTCGCAAGGTGATTTATTTGGGATAGCTGTCATCGGTGCTATTTAGGTCTTACTGGGCTGTTAAGGATGTCAATGAAGTGTCTCGGACGTTACGAAGGTTAAGCTAAAATAACGCACTTCTGTTTTGATAGCTTCACGATTTTGGTTCTCCTAGAATAATTGCCTATAAAACTTGACATGTTTGTGTCTTCTTGTGTAAAGCAAACTATTAGATTTTAAATATTTCTGGTCCACAACTCTGTTACTATAAAGATTTCTCCACTGAAATTTGATTGTGAAAAAGTACATAGATTATTAAGAAGAAGAAGAAGTATTCGCATTACAGCTGCCGTTCTATAAATGGAATTTAACCTCATTACTCGAAAGAGTGAGAGAGAAACAATGACGGAATGCATGGCTTGCCCAATTAGAAATTTACTGAGCTCGGCATCGTTCGCTAATTGTTGGTAATTGTAGGACTTTGTTTACATTTTTAACTAATTAATAGGCAACGATTCCATTGGTGGAGGTATTTAGGTCGTTCGGGTTATTCCTAATTTAGGTTGTTTCGAAGGAAATGTCACCGTTGGTTGCAAGGAATTTACGGAAGGAAACAAGCAAGGAAACTGTTGATAATGTAGGTACCTAATTATATGCCGCGAGAACGAGAGGTGTTATGGTTTCTCTTCATTTGGGAAGAAATCTGTACTCTTTACTAAAGATTTCCGTGAAGAAAAATAGTCTAATGAGTCCACCATAATCTTTTATTGTGTTTTTCGACTTGGGATCTTGATTGTAATCCAAACATAATTAAATAATGATTAAATTCCGAGAAATTTATCTTTGCTAGTTTTTGATAATTCTTTCAACCAATTAGAAAACTTCTTCAAAATTCTTTCTAGCTAATAAAATTATTAAAATAATCATTTTTCTACTTTGCATTCACAATGCACACATTGTAACACTGTTTTCGGTGTTACAATTAGCAAATTGTAACACCGTTTTTAGTAATTTTTTTCTAAGATTGGTGACATTGATATCAAATACATGTCAAACGAAAATACACATAACCACAAAAGTAAGCACAAACTGATTTTTCAGAATCGCACAAACTGCGAAGTATGTATATTTTTATACATATTTAAACATGCGTGTTGCATCCTAGGTTTCGTACTACTAGTATATGATGGTATATAATAATTATCAATAATTACTTTTTCACAGATATTTGAATTTAAGTGACAGATGACAGTGTTACCAACGGTTGCACCCATAAATACTCTAGATTGGAATTTTACCTAATATACTTCTAAATTTTTATAAAATTAATGACGCAAAGTAGAAAAAATAGTATATTACAATCATTTTATAAGACATATTGGCGCATTCGTTCATTTGCAAACAACTCATGCGCCAATTTGACGTCTTATAAAACTTGTATAATAATATACTATTGAAATAACTACTATATTATTAGTTTTGACATAATTAATATTTTACTGACAAAATCAAAGTTTGAAATAAGTAGAATATTATTTTATTGATATTCATGAATAAAATATTTCAAGTTACCATGTCGATGTTCTGGTTGTGCTTAGGAAACATGGCAGTAAATATAGATATTGCGCAGGTCAGCCGCCATATTGATGACGTAGTGTGGTAAGTAAAACGTCAAATGAATGTCAAGCGCAAAAGTACAACGTGAATAAACGAAACATTTTATTAATTAAAACAAGAATACACTAATTATATACTTACATCTGTTTTAATTATTTAATGAAACGAGTATTTTTCCATTGAGTGAATATTTTTTTTGTCAATAAATCATTTTCTACCAGGATATGTATTGGAAATTTCGGAGCAAGAAATATCCTTCATATTGAATTTTACGTGCTGCAGCTAGAGTATCAACATTCAATCTTGATTTTTCACTTGTACAAAAATCATTACGAATTGAAAAAACGGCTGCATTAGTTCTAGGATAGCACAACGTAAATTCAACAAGAATAATTAAATTTTCACATGGAAAGTGTTCATTTTTGAAATGGTTAAATATTTCCACCTATCTTTTATCAATTTCAACATATTGATTTTCCCATTGTTCTAATTTATCAGAATTTAAATATACATTCAGTCTTCTAATTTCTTCAAACACACAATGATTGTCATCGATTTTAATATCAAACATTTCTTTCGATAAAAACTCAACACGAAAAGCAGGATAGAACCTACAAAATAAGGACTGTCCTCCCTAAATGATTGGTCCCCTTAATAACATAGCAATTTCCAATTTAAATAAAATCGTTGCAAATCTTTAGACGCCGAGTCCACAAATTTAACATATTAAGAATTTGTAGGTTATGAAATGTTAAATTTTTCATAACCAAGAAAAGTACAATCCACAAACTCTAGTCGAAATAAACTGCAGTTTGTATCGGCAGATGTACAATTTACCGACAACGAAGTTATTTTGACATCACATGAAAATGTTAGGTTATGAACCTCCAGCTGTTCGTTGTTTATATCAGGTGCAACGCCATCGCGTCGACGTTTTTAACAACTATTTCATAACCCTAAACCCAATGGGAACTGTCATTTATAGGTTATCGTTTGCGCTTATAAATTTAAAAGCATACTTCACGGTGCATTATCAGCATCTGACAGTGTAGTAGCACAGCTTTGTTGGTACGTCCGTAGTCGGGGCGATCAAATCCGCGCAGCAGGTTGGTCGGCCGGCCGGCGTTTTTTCCGAAGGCCCGTGAACTTCAATTGTATCTGCGTTGTCCATCTATTCTCCGCGCGGCCACTGACGTCAGTCAGCGTGGTCGCCGGATGCGTTGGCGGCAGTGGTTAGAGAGGCAAGAGGAAGGTCGTGCACGCCGTTTGCACGGTCGTGAAAATTGCATCGTTGCGACGACCGTCCTAGATATCTACCTTACCGAGCCGGAGCGCGGCGAGGGATTTCCGCTCCATTGTTCTCCCAACGATATACCCGGACTTTTTCTACCCAACGTTATCGGTGGTCGCCTCGCGCTGGTTTTGCTAATGGCCAAATTGTTCCGGGATGCTTACCGTCCTCGTACTTATTGTTTTTCTCGGTTTGGAACGACTTTTCTGCACTGTTCGCTTGGCTCAGGGCAATTAGCTGGTGATTTTACCGGCCGATTGTCAGGATGATAATTTTGAATTCGAATTTGCAAAGATACAGGATATTCCGCATAACTGGTTTATTATAACTTTTTTGGGTTCTCTATTGTGTTTATGCACCAAAGCAGTTCTTAAATAAAAATTTATTGATCTCCGAGAGATCACGAGGCACATTAGCCGATCTAAAATTGATATTACAATTACATAACTCACCTAGATTACCGACATATTGATAATATACAACAACCTTATAACCCTTATAACCCAATAACCTTACAACAAAACCGCAAAAAAGTAATTCCCAGCTTACCGACCTAATTTTAACGACTGGCAGTGTATTTCTCTCCGGGCTGGTCGCGTTGTGGAGAGGGGGTTACCACGCTGCGCTATCCGCTATCAACGTCAAACACCATCCAACGAGAATATTTTATCGCATGACCGTCTTACTTTGCCTCAGTATTAAATCTATAACAACCGCACACACGACGAAAGCGACCGAGTCGTCCCGCTGAAACACTGAAAAAAAAAAAAAAAAACTCCAAACTTCTGAAAGAGTTCCACTTCGGAAAACGGTAAAAAGTCAAGTTCCGATTTTCGGTTTTTGTGTTCGTACTTTTAGCACGCGCGCGCGATTCACGATGAGATCCGAGAAGGCCGAAACTACCCCGATGGATACCGCCACCCGCATCCCTGGATTGAGGTTAGCTTTTATTTTATCACAATTTTGCGGGAAATTGCAACGCTCAGCTGAAAATTTTACGATTGCCGGCTGGAATACATGTTTAAAATGTTTCCTATTGATTGGGGTTGGTCGCACACCCTCTGCGAACCGTTTCCATGTCAGCACGTGGCTCGCTAACCGGTGATTTTCAGGAAAAGTTTTTTTTTTCCTGGGAGGGAGGGTGTCATACTTTGAAGCTGGATAACTTTTGTAATAATAGACCGATTTGCATGATTCTTTTTTTAAAATATTCCGGTTTTATTATATTATTTAAAAAGTTTTATCAAAAGAACCAGAAGCGACGACGTTATTGTAATTTTTAGTCTCTTCACGAGACGCCTATAAATAAATTAGTACCTACAGTACAAAATTAGCCTTCACTGGAAAATGTCTGGAGTTTTCAAGGTGAGAGTTTTCACTTAGATAAAAATTCGTACGTTGAGATGTCGAGTTCAGATTTCAGACGTTGAGACAGGTTATTATGCTGTTATGAAAATATCGTGTAAAATATTTTTATTGCTCGCAAAAGGTAATGACTAGGAACAGCGTTTTATATCAAGCTTAATGCTGTATTTTTCTTTATTTAAACGTAACGTGTTCTACAAAACTTAAGACTTTCTAATAGTATGAATATTGTACATTTCAATAGATGAGGTAAAAAATTAAATATTTAAGATATTGGTAATGTTTATATTGTAGTTTAGTAGTCTATAAAAAAAAACAATTAGGCTTTAAGTATTCGACACTGAAACCTAAATATACTCGTGGTTGCCAAGGTAAGTTCTAACTAAAGAGTCTCTGTTATGTAATTAGAAGTCAAGTAAGTTAGTTTTTCATCATCCTATACGCAATAATAAAAACGAATAATAAAAACAAAGATAAATTCTTGTGGGCATATAATTATAGTTAATAATAGTAGAACACTCACGCATACACTATCAATTTGCATAACTTGTCTATCTATTTGTTACTTACATGTGTATCGTTAATACTCGGAGTAACTACTTGACATAAATAAAAACTCGATGCATAAGCCTTGTTACGTCAGACATTTTTTTCCAATAACACTAGTCAACAGTCAAAATGTACATTGGATGCGACTATTTTTTTTTTATATATAGTAAGGCCCTCTAAACTCAAAAATCGCATAAAAAAATTTTTAATGGATACGTTTTCGAGTTACAATTTTTTTTCTTTTTTTTGTTTTTTTTTTGCGGAGGCAGTTCGACTATTTGGAGCATATCTCGAGTTAGGAACGTCCAATCTGGTCGCCCGGCACATAAAATTGAAGCTAATTGTATCACCAACAATTGTCACTCATATAGTTTTTCAATCGCTTCAGTAGTTTTAGCGCAATATGCCACGATATTATAAAAATTTGGCCAAAATGAAAATGGAACATTTACTCAATCACCTGTGAAAAGTAGAAATCGTGGAAATATAGTTAGTTTAATGATTTTTGCGTAGAGTTTGAACTTTTACGAAGAGAACAAGGTATTTACGATTAAAATCTATGCAAAAATAGCGAAGTTATGGTCATTTAAGATTGATAGGTACCAAACTACCAAAATTCTACTTTTTCTCTGTTTACAAGTTTAAAATTCATTGTGCTTAGTTTTAATGTGATGTTTTCAATATAAAAGAGATTAGAAGTGAGTTTGATTGCTGCTTCGCCTTATATTCTTGTCGAAATCTGTTTTTCTTATGAGGAACCAGATATAGTTGCCCATCATTTTTTCAATCCAAAATCCCTGGTAGCGCCGCTCAATAGTCTTCATTTCCTAGTGAAACCTCTCACCATGCTCGTTACTGACGTAACCAAGATTCTCAGGATGAAATCTTCTCAACTGCTAGCTCCAGGTGTATACCGTATCCCATATGCTTGTGGCAGTGTCTACATTGATGATATAAAGCGCTCTGTCAGCGTTGGGGTTTCAGAACATGAACGTTGTACAAGGCTGCGCCAGATCACCAGTTCAGCGCTTGCTGAGCACAGACACAACAATTCTTCTCGACGAAACAAAAATCATCTCCCGGGAATCACGTTATTATCCTCGTAGAATCCGCGAAGCGATCGAAATCTTTAAAGATCCCTCCAATCTCAATCGAGATGACGGTTGGCATTTGCATCATAGCTGGAAACCACTTTTACGACCACCACAGCCAATCACAGCTACCCCAAAAAAATTAACAAAAAAAAGAAAAATTCATAACTCGAAAACGTATCCATTCAAAAAATGTTTAATGCGATTTTTGAGTTTAGCGGGCCATGGTATCTAAGAAAAAAATAGTGGCATCTAATGTACATTTTTTTTTATTATTTTGTTGACTAGTGTAATCAATCATTTATTAAATTGTCGATAATTTTTTGTTTAGGTGAATCCATTACACCCGGTCGTTAGTTTAGCCATAAATTGACGATAAATCACAATCAGAGTAACACTAAAAACTCTAATAGCTAAATTAAACGCCGTTGTAAATTCGATAGTATATAGAGTTGTATAGACTCATAAACTCGTGTTGAGTGCTTAGTTAATTGGTCGATATACTCGATGTTAGCTACATAAAAATACGGGAAACAAAGCATCGAATTTAAAAAAAAAACCCATACGATAAATTAGTTAGTGACGGTAACGTGTGGTTGGGTAACATAATCTTGGAAATTCAATGACGGTATATTTTATTGCTATTTCGTAAGGTATGTAGTTTTTTAGTAATTATCTATTGGAATATTTAGCGTTGTTTACATACACATGTAACACGTTTTTATTTAATGAATAACATAGTTGTTGTTGTTTACTTTTGTCATTATTTGTCTACATTAGAAGGAAATTAATTTGAAAACTTCACTGTGAAAGTGAAGGTTATTGTCTAAAGTCGTTGTGGCTTCATGAAATTTGATAATTGGAAAAGTGTTTAGACACTTATCGTTATCGATCAGCGATTTAGTTCTTAGAAATGACTATCACCTATCAAACATATTCCGAGAAAATCAATCAATGATTAAATAATAATGATAATAATTAGTCAAGTCATTCAAACATCTCAATTATTTTTAGTTACAGACAATATTTACGACATAAACAGGTAATGAGTGGAGTACTTCACTCCATATAGTTTCAGGTCTCATATTTTTGACGTATTTCCTACTTAAAAACTATATTCAATATTTTCCATCTGGTCAAAGATTGCCAAAGCAAGATAGCCTTACAATTTTTGACACTTTTTTTCTGAAAAACAAATCTGGAGCAGAAAGTCTGTACACTCTGTACAGTAGGATTTCTGTCCTTGATGAAGTCAAAGTCACCAGTATAATAATAATCGAACTACATCGTAAAATATAAGATCGAAGTCGCCTAACTATTTATGCGTTGACCGCGTTTAAATATAGTCTCGGTGAACTTTTCTATACATAGACCGAGACGAATGTCAAACACGTAAAACCATCCTGGGCTGTCAGCACACAATCTTCAATCTGACGTTTGCGTCAACGGAAAACCAAAGCTCCATTATAACATCGATTCAAGAACTACACGACCTACACTTAGCTAGGTATATACGTTATGTGACTGTATGGAAATACGAATGAGCAAATGGCCAAAAATAACGACGGCGCCGGGGTTTATTTATAAAAGGGGTTGAGACACGCACATATGAATGCAGTTAAGATTTATTATGTAACCAAGTGGGTTACTGGTTTAAGAAAGAGCTTTAGATAGCTTATTTGTAAGTTGGCAAGCTAGTGGTGTCGAAAAGTAAGGAATAAATACGGAAAATTTCGAATTTAATTATCTGTATAAGTAAATTGGTAAGATTGAAGAAGATTTTTTTCTATCTAAATAATATTTTATTCTAATAAGAATTTCAATATAGTTTACTTTCAACGGTTAGTTATTCTTACGATTTAAGAATTTAGTATGTTTATGTTAAGTATATTTTTCTCTGACGAAGAAAAGTTATTCTTCAATAAAAAAGTAGACATTCGTCTTATAACAACAAAAATATTTCGTTGGACGAAAAATATATATGCTTCGACGAAAAAAAAAAACAGTTTCTTGACCCAAGATTCTTACTCTGAGAGATACATAGAAAGTTGTGCTATTACTTCACAGATGGCGGTAACATTTTCTCGCGTCTTTTGCCACATATCACCGCTATATAAGTTTGACGATATTGAGTGTTCGTATATTGTTTGATTACATCTATGCATAAGTGTTTTATTTCATGGGTGACTTACAAGGATTATGAGGAAAACCAGGATTGTAGTGGAATAGGCTACCCAGAGAGAACTCTATTCTTGGATATCAAGAAAAATTATTCTTGCATATATAGTGTAGCATGAGGAGAATTTTTTTTCTTTCCAAATAATATTTTATTTCGTTGGAAGAAAAATAATATGCTTCAACGAAAAACATTCTCTTGACCCAAGATTCTTACTCTGAGAGATACATAGAAAGTTGTGCAATTACTTTACAGATGGCGCTAACAGTTTCTCGCGTCTTTTGCCACATATCACCGCTATATAAGTTCGACGATATTGAGTGTTCGTATATTGTTTGATTACATCTATGCATAAGTGTTTTATTTCATGGGTGACTTACACGGATTATGAGGAAAACCAGGATTGTAGTGGAATAGCCTACACAGAGAGAACTCTATTCTTGGATATAAAGAAAAAGTGCTCGAAAAAGTTATTTCAACGGTTAGTTATTCTTTCGGTTTATGAGTTTAGTATGTTTGAGTATATTTTGCTCTGGCGAAGAAAATGTTATTCTTCTACATATAAAAAGAGCAAGACGTTCGTTTTACAACAACAATATTTTGTTGGGTGAAAAATGTACATGCTTCAACGAATAGACAGTTTCTTGACCCAAAAGTATACGTACGTATCGCTTGAAACAGACGTAATTCCTTCCAAGCAGTTCCTTTGTACTTAAAACAAGAAAACGTAATACTTGGAACATCAAGAAAATCATATTCTTACTCTGAGAATTTTCTATTTTACTTGAACCAACCAAATAATCTTTCTGCGGATATAGAAACAAGTGATATTCATCACTCAAAGATATTCGTGTTGTATCGAATAAATTTTTCCCTCTGTGTATGTATTCAAAATTATGATAAACTAACTTGGATAATATTGTCTCTCATAATGAATTGTTTGCAATTCACCACCTTTGGACCCAGTTCTTAGTTGCTGTTAGCGATATGTCAGTAATATTATCATTTGAATCAGATTCATAACCTCATCATTTATTTGTTATTTATTCCTGTCTGACTTGAACTCTCTTAGGGTAGATCTATCAATGCAGGTTTAAAGTGATAGTTAAGATAACTAGAAGTTTGTTGATTACTCTAAGTTGGTTCAGTAACAATTTTTGTACTCAAATATTAGACATTCCAGCCAAATTTACTTACGAAATTATCATCGTTTATAGTGTAAATGTTCTTGATGGATGAATCATTGTGGTAGTACAATATTGATAATAAAAACTAAATAATAAAAATAAGTAATAAAAATAATAAAAAAAATCACTAATACTATAATAAATATGTACACAGTCACATATTTACTGTGCGAGTCCTAACAATCTTATTTTTATGGAACTACTAGCAAATTGTCAGTTAATGTCAGCTCATAAAGTGCCTTCACCTTATGACTTACTTCAACATTTCAATATTCATCATTGACAATCAATATTATAATCTAAAATATGTAAAAAACATTTCGTTTAAACGTACCGAGCACATCGCTTGAAAAAAAAATGCGAAAAAAAATCTATCCGCTGTATAAAAATTGTCGCGTGTTTCATTTCTCTAACCAATTAACGGTCACGTTCATTGCCTACGAACCAACGCAACGGGGCGAACGTCTAGCGTCCGTTTTAAAAATACCTGGGACCCGACGTCGGGCGTCGCGGGCGTCGCGTCGGTTGTTCGCGTCAGTCGTCCCGTACCGTCCGTCCAGTATTTACGTAAGGCGAAGGCACGCGTCCGTTCACAACTTATGAATTGTTAATGCGGCTCTAATTACATTCCTGACAAAAATAGCGCCACGACAAGCCGTAGACCTGAATTAAATATAGCAAAACTTTAATAGGGAAAGTGTGGGCGACCGATCCGTGGATCGACGCCCCATCTATTATGAATTGTTTTAAATTACCCACCACGTTATCGCATACGTCATCGTTGTTGCATGTAATTATTAATCATGTAACCACCATTGATTTTCTGAGTCGTTTGTAGATTTTTTTGCAAGATACGTTTGACATAACAAATTAAACAATATAATAGTAATAAAATTCATGTAACCTCAAATTCAGGCACGTCAAACTGACATTTTACTTTGTCATGTCAGATGTCGTGTTTTTATTGGTCAAAACGTTCGGTAAGCCATCATAATCTGCTGCATAATCAAATATTTTTCGCTCCTTGCCAAGTAATATAATATAATATTATATATTAAGCTTTGTGCGAGCATCTGTCACGAAATAGTTTGTTATTAGTTTTTTAACACAAATACCACACATACATACATAAATGTACTACTTTCGAGCTTTACGCCCTTAAATAACAGCCATAACTAAACAGGCTATTGGGAATAGATAAAATAAAAAAGAAGCAGGTAAAACATGGTTGAATGGTGACCTATATTAATATAATGGGTATACACGACTTGACAATTTGCTTGTATATCTTTGGGGACATCATCATTATCAATATCGGTACAAGAATCACACATTACATTAATCAAAAATCGGACAGAACAACAGTAGTTATGAGTAAAGTTTCCCATAATTATTTCAGTTATCTTTTTAACAATGTTTAGATTCATGAGATATTTATTAAGATCGATATTTATTCCCCCTTAAATAATAAATCAACAATGACGTCCGGAAATAGAATAATCAAATACGACTTTAATTTTAAATGATCGCGACATCGCCGGAAATAGAATAATGAAAAACTTGCACCCAATAAACTGTGTCAACAGAATGCGAAATTTTCCCACCAATTACACATAAATTCACAACACTTTACCGCCGCGGCGCAATGCTTAAAATAACAAGTAGCGAGATTTTCAATCAGCATTTATCGTTTTTCTGAGTGGATCCAAAATATGCATCTGGTGCGACGGAATTTCCAGCAGCCACATATACGCAGAAATGCAAACGAGAAGAATGTCGTGTACCCGAAAGTTGTTATTGACCCAAATTGAAGAACCTATATTTAAGAAGGAAAACATATCTTGCGTTCGAGTACTTTATTTATCTTTCTTTGATTATTTTGGCTAGAATTTTAACGTTGTATATAAAATGTGTGGTGCAGCTTAAAAATAGGTTAAAAAATAACATAAATAAAACAATTATAAGAACATATCACAACAAGTTTTGTGCTGTTATGGATAAGTGTACCCGGATATGCAGTTCTAGGTCTAGTCTAGAAACTAGAAATAGTTCAAGGAAAAATCCTGAGAACATTTAAAAAGTTTATTTACCTCTTGTCTTTTCAATTAATATACGGTCAATGGCCGATGATAAAATCAATAAAAGCATTCAGGCGGAACAGAACTGAACGGAATTGGTGGAAATTTTATTCCCTGATTTCCTTGGAGAAAATTAAAGGTCAAGTGATCTGTACGACTGGAATAATGAATATGCCAGAACAGTCTAATGAATTTGCTATTCGATATTGCTGAACGATATTTTCATAAAGACACCGTTATGTTGTTGTAAGTTTAGGTATTTTAAACCTGTAGATGTCTGGATAATATTTATTTTTGTATATAAACGAAAAATATATAAAACAATTTAAAATCATATTTTGGCTAAAAATGGAGCTTCAAATTAGGATGTCTCCCTGTATATAAACACAAGTCATCAATAAACAGTCTTGCAAATTTAAATCCTACCAATTTAATTTCAATGAAGAAATGACGCACTAAACATTACTGAGTATTGTAGCACTACTCAACACTAACAGAAGAGAAATGTAAAATCAAATAAATGTACTTCTTTGAACATATTTCTTCAAGGAAAGAATATACGTTTGAAATACATAAGTATTTTTAAATTTAAAAAAGTGAGCTGCATGGGTTGAAAAAATATTTTATTTGAAGTAAAAAGAAATAGTTTTCACTGAATAAATCTGGTTTCATTTGAAATAAAGATCGGCCTTGAGGTAAGTAAATATTCTATTTGAAATTATTTGAAAGAGAAAGATAATAGATTTCATTAAAAAGGTTATGTGTTTGAATAAAAAAAGTGGTTTTATTAAAAATTATTGCTATGTCTATTGGCGGGGAAATGGTGTAATAATTGGGGATTTCAGCTGCATCCATATTTTGTTCATTGTAATTTGAGATAAATTGTATGTGATACCGGATATGTGAATGGTGATACTGTCTGACCTTTTCACACGCATGGGTATGATTTGTTATATTTTCAACTTAGAAGACTCGTAAATCTTTCTTTTTTATGGCCCAAATCAGTATAGGGCCCTTTCGTTAAGTGCTTTGTGTCTTGATATTTTGTGTGTGTGTTATTTGCTTAATTATAAATTATGGTATCGTGGACCGAGATAGTTTATACATGAGAGGTATAAGTTCAAGACAAAAAGATGAAGAGAAAAACATTCTGTAGAGAACAGTCGAGATTAACAGCCGACATTCGGCATTCTACTTAAGATGTAGTTTTTTTTTTCATTTATTTTTATAATGCAACTTAGTGTAGTGTTTTGTGTTTTGTAAATGGTAAGCTGATTATTATTTCCTCCTTTGTGTTTTCGCTTCTTTGTATTTTTACGAGAATCTAACAACTCCTCAAGATGGTAATTTTAAGGATGAATTAAGTGTCTCTTTTATATTTTTTATTTATTCATTTTTATGTTTTTTTAATTTAATAAATTTGTTATTTTGTTGAGAAGTGTTTTCCTTTGAGTTAAATATCAATATGAGTAGTTTAATTAGTTTTGCCTCCTAAAATGCTGCACTGGTCCCATTGCAAGAACTCACGTGCAGAGCGAGTGTAAGAGCAATAATAGTGGTGGCTTGTGTTTGGGGGGTCGTGGTGTTTGACTTTAAATGTTTTAGAACATTTTTTTTGTCATGCACTAATTACATTCCAAGAACCCACCATCCTACTATTACAATGGTGCTGACAGTCTCTACGCACGCGTTGGTCCTTTTTTGGCTTTATATAAGCTGAGCTACAGAATTCGAGCGGTATTCTTGTTACTGTTCATTTGGGACTAAGTCTGTATGTAGTCTTGACTAAAGATTACCCTAGAGTAAAATAATCTAATGAGTCTACCATAATCTTTTATTGTGGTTTTCGACTAAACCATGTTTGGATTATATAATCAAAGTCTCTTGATTATAATCCAAACATAATAAAATATTAATTAATGATTAATTCATGGTCGCAATAATCATCTAATTTGAAAGTATACTTTACCGAAACCAAAGTACTACTTCATTATCAAAATTTGTAGTTTTTAAATCAACATTCGGTTTTATTAAGTCAAGTACTAAATTGCCAAACAGTAAAGTTTTTTTTACTTAAAAAGAACGTAGAATTCTTGAAACAAAATGTTCATTTCGTTTGAAAATATTATATTATTGAATTTAAGTTAACTAACGTTCATACAAATACGATAGCTCTGAATTTAGTAAATTTTACCAACGAAATAATTTCTTTGCAACTAAAGCTTTGTTTGCCACTGTTTAAGATCGATCTTTCTTGGACTTGAAGCAATAGTCATAGATATTTTAGTTTTTTTTTAACAGATGAAAGTATAATTATACTTCTCTAGTGAAAATTGATGCTTTCTCGCACGAGAAATCATTCATTAACTACACCCCCCGCGTTTAGATCCAACCCCACCATAGTCGTGATTAAAACTTCAATTTTAATATTTTTAATTACGTTTTGTGTGATGCATAGAGAGCCTCTGGCCTAGCGCAAAAAGGAATAAGTAAACAATTGCGACTCGGGAATGCATCTCACGAAACACTGTTATTAATGTTGCTTTACTTTATAACGGAGCCCATTAAAGAAGCGGCCATTATGGAACGGTTTAATTGAAAGCGCCATATTTAGGTGTGCGTTTGCAAACAGTGTTCTCAGAATCGTTATTCCGTTTGTATTGCTTTATTACTTTACTCACAATGCGGCAATGCATTCCAAATATAGAAGTAATCCTATAAGAGCCGTAATAAATTTTGCGATTGCTAACTTTAATGTTATAACGGGACAACGCCAACGTTTATACATTTCTTATATCTTTCTGGATTTCGTATTTACGACATTAACACCTCACGTTTGTATCTGGGTAAGTATCAAGTATTGGGAGAATATAAGTCCCATGCTATGCTGTGATCAAAACAGGCATCTCTTCTGTCAAAAATCAAAGTAAAATTTGGCCAAACACGTTGTTTACTCTTGTGCGTGAATGTAGTGTTACATTATAGTTCACACAAATATTAGAGTTTCTGTACAAATATCTCAAGACTAAATAACCATTCTATATGATTTCTGTAATGTCCCAAACCTTATTTATTATGAAATATTATTCATTTTCTACTACACCTGAGCATTAACTACCTCAATTTTGTGATTTCTCTAGAGCAGAATAGTCCTACTAACATAGCATGGGTATACATATCCGTGATTAATTATATAGTTATTTTCATTAAACACTATTCTTTGTCCACCACTTTTGTGTCATTTTCGGTAGTGCCAAGCTTGGCAAGTGGTTACCTATACACCACAACCTTTGATGCGTCAATGTACCTAGTGTGCAGTAGTTTAGCATCATCGACGGTACACCAATGTTTGATTAGTAAGTTTGATTAGTAAGCGCCATTTCGGTAATGATATATGTGATTAGGCACTTGATGAATGAAGAAAAACTGATAAAACATGCCATATAAGCCTGAATAAAGCCTCACTTTTAGTCTCAAGTATTATCATATGTGAAGGTGGTGTCGTTCACTTTTATATAGATTGTCATTTCGGTAATGCTTCCATATTTCCACATGACGTAACCATTACCGAAATTACTTTTCATTTTTTATGGTTTTCCCTTAAATGTTTTTACGCCAGCTTAAAACTAAAAATGAAAAAAGATAGAACTGCGCACAAAAAAAACTGCAAAAGAGTAAGATTAAAGAAAATTTCGGAAGAAAATGTCTGAAGGTGATTTAGAGTAAAAACGGAGAAAAGACCGAGAACGATATCATAAGAAAAAAGAACTGGGACTGATAAAAAGTATAAAGGAGTGCGATGCAAGAGAAAAGCGAGGAGAGTCGCAACAGCAGAAGATAACATACAGAAGGAAGCAGACCTTAGAGGTAGAAACAAAAGTCTTATTGAATCGAAATACACCACCATCATCAGACAATGAAAAAGTCATATAAGTGTGGAACAATTAACGGGTAGTTCTAGAGGAACGCGTGGTAGAAATAAGGTGATCGAGGACGAGCATACATACTGTGGACTGCTGAATCTTTTCTTATCTTTAATAAATTGTTTCATTGACGTTTTGTTTATTTCATAGTTGGTATTAACATAGGCTATATCTACATAAGTACATATTGTAAGTTATTTTGATCTCCTTGAACAACTGTAGGAGGTCAAAATGGCGGGAACAACCGCGACTCCCTAACATGGTAGCATTTTGGACAAGCGCGGTCTAAGCCCTTAATTACTGGTCAAAATTCTAATTCATCAAATCTCTTCCAATTTATTCGAAGGCAAAACTAACTGGGTTCTTTTTCTTGAACCTTGTGAACACATTTTCTGACTACTAACTGACGCGTTTAAGTATTTAACATTTAATAAGGGCTGATAAAGCAAGACTACTCAAATGAAACGAAACACTTATCAAAACAATAACATCTATTAACAATAATAATCAACAATCCCGTTTGATAGGTTACATAGAAAAATGAATGAAGCTTTGAACATATTGACGTTTAAATTAAACCTAGGAGTTGATTTAGACAGACACACTTTTAGCAGAAATATGAATAATTTAATTTACAATGAAATGCGAGACGAGTTGAAAAGACTTACCAGGGATAAACTTAAGCGCCTAAGAACGCTCCACAAAACGTGTACTTTACATGACGGTGGTTGAAATGAGAAGAGCGAGATCTGTTCGTTTGCATCCCTCGACCCCAAAGGAAGCCGGAAGCATTTCTTCTTAGCCAGTGACAACTCTTCAATTTTAAACTTATAACACGCGGTCAAATCCTAAACCAGATGTTCAACCCTAGCAAAAACCTTTGACATTCCCGAATGTTCTTACAAATATCTCGCTTAATTTGATCATATCTTAATAAATAAATAATGGGTTTCCGACCCATTACACAACCTTTGTAGTCTTCAGTGGATTTTGCTCACAGTGATTCTTAAAGTTTTCTTTACTAAAACGACCCTTATTAGCTTCATACTGAAATACAGCAAGACGCAATTTTTCTTGGGGGCCTTCAACAGAGCAAAGAACCATAAACAAGCCAAACATTCCACCCAGAAATAGATAGTAGTAACCTTCGTACGTGTTGTGCAAATGTCATGATTACACCAGAGCATTTCACGCCAATGCGAAGATAGAGTGCGGCCGTGGTAGTTAAAACTTAAAACCGTACGTTGCAATCGAAAAATCAAAAAAAAAAAAAAAAAAAACGGGATCGCCATGTTTATTTAGACGATGTTATAAACATCGCCGTGCTGGATACTGTTTATAAAATACATTGGATAACCTATAAAAATAAAGTATCTCTCCCTCGGTGTGTTCGAAACTATTTTTAACGGTTAGTTTTGGTATGGTAAACGCACTCGGTGTTTCAATTTTATAAGTTTGGGTAAATAAGAAGGGTAAATCTCAATATCTCGAACAAAGCAGAGCGAAAATATATATTTAGATACACTTGTGTGGGCGAGATTTATCGGACTAGTCAACAACAACAACGACATACTAAAAATAACTATAGCAACTCGAGATTTGAGTGATTACGTTACGACATGTGAAACGTGGGATTGACAATAATCAGTATTGACGCAGATCCCGATATTAACGCAAAAGCTAAGTTGTTAAGTGCACTATAAGGCCCAGTGTAATCAAGCAATGGTCGTTAATTGTCTCGTTGATAGGCAGCACGCATGCATCTGGCGTATCGAAAATAAACGAGGCGACGAGTAAAATTCGGGTATGCGCTCTAAATAATTGCATTGTTTTTGTTGGCAGGGCCGAACTTGAGAGTTGCGTGCGTAAGTCAATCTTCGGATTGACGTAGCCAGTGAACTTGTCCCTTGACCGTACCAATTTAAATCCCTGTTGGTATGGCAACTGAAGCCAGTCGGCTAACTAAAACCGCCGATAAAAATAAATTGGAATCCGTTAGTTAGTTATTAAAGTAATTATTACTATACTATGTTAGGTGGTGTGTGTAAAAGTATAAACATATCAATAAATAAACGCGCTGTTAGTTTTTATTTTAATAATAATTGATCATTATCTTTGAACAAAATAAAAGCACAACAAATTAATAAACGACATAAAAGTGGGTTATGGTTTTTCATAATAGACATTTTCGCAACTGTAATTACTATTGTGGCCATGATTAATGTTTGATTAAACCGTGGCCATGTGTGTCGTTTATTTATGACACAAGCTCCAAAAAGCTCCTAAATTTAATAAATTTTACCAAAGAAATAATTTCTTTGCGGCAACTAAAGCTTTGTCTGTCAATATTTAACATCGATCTTTCTTTGACTTGAAGCATATTCGTTTCATTCATTTTTTTTTCTCTCTGTGTAGAGTAAGAATGGGTTAAATTTAAAAAGTTTGAAAGTGAAAGTTAAATGTACAAGTTTTGTAATAGTAGGATGGTGGGTTCTTGGAATGTGATTAGTGCATGACAAAAAAATTTTCTAAAACATTTAAAGTCAAACACCACGACCCCCCAAACACAAGCCACCACTATTATTGCTCTTACACTCGCTCTGCACGTGAGTTCTTGCAATGGGACCAGTGCAGCATTTTAGCAGGCAAAACTAATTAAACTACTCATATTGATATTTAACTCAAAGGAAAACACTTCTCAACAAAATAACAAATTTATTAAATTAAAAAAACATAAAAATGAATGAATAAAAACTATAAAAGAGACACTTAATTCATCCTTAAAATTACCATCTAGAGGAGCTGTTAGATTCTCGTAAAAATACAAAGAAGTGAAAACACAAAGGAGGAAATAATAATCAGCTTACCATTTACAAAACACAAAACACTACACTAAGTTACATTATAAAAATAAATGAAAAAAGACTACATCTTAAGTAGAATGCCGAATGTCGGCTGTTAATCTCGACTGTTCTCTACAGAATGTTTTCTCTTCATCTTTGTGTCTTGAACTTACACCTCTCATGTATAAACTATCTCGGTCCACGATACCATAATTTATAATTAAGCAAATAACACACACACAAAATATCAAGACACAAAGCACTTAACGAAAGGGCCCTACTGATTTGGGCCATAAAAAAGAAAGATTTACGAGTCTTCTAAGTTGAAAATATAACAAATCATACCCATGCATGTGAAAAGGTCAGACAGTATCACCATTCACATATCCGACATCACATACAATCTTTCTCAAATTACAATGAACAAAATATGGATGCAGCTGAAATCCCCAATTATTACCGTTTAAACACTGTATCTTCTTCGACAATTGACATTCCGACATGAACCAAAGGACATCACCTAATACCTAATTAATGTGGCTCTAATTTGAGCAGACAAAAGCTTGATGCAAGTCCTTACTTGTTCGACAAATGCTCCAAACAAAAACCACAAAAACATGATGACAGTTACACAGATCAATGAAAATCCACAAAAGTTGGCCCTAAGTAATGATTGGTAGGTAGGCTGCCTCACTTACCACGGATGTAATCATAATAATAGGCAACTACGTAACACCAAACTAATGGCCAGACCAATCCATCAATAGAATGGCATTGAGCAGATGCATTTTCGATGTAACCTCAAAATTAGGGCGACAAGTACTGATGCACACGGTCAAGTTTTATGCGACCCGCATGCATACATTATGCATATGAAATGACCTATTTTCAGCAATCTGAACAACGCACATAAATCATAAATTCCTCCATATTCCAATAGGATAAGGGATGCAATTTATAGCACAGAATACATTACATATTGCACACTCGGCCCTGTTGCATTAATTCACCTCAAGGGCATTATTGTCAGTGCTATCAATATGGGTTGATTAGTGTTTATTTTTAAGAAGAAGATGAAAGTTAAATCTACAAGGTAAAATGTTGTATCTTCTTTGAAAATTCGTACATCAAATTGGGTCGAAAAACATTATATTGCCAATTAATGTGACTTTAATCTGAGTGGGAGACAACTTGACCAAGTTTCTTATTTGTTTCATATGGTATTCCAAACTTAAATTACAACACTGGCTTAAAAGCTGAATAATTTGCTTATAGTTTGCTGAAACAACCACCAAAATCGACGAAGGATTACAAAAGTTATTGAATATAATACCGACATGGAGAGTGTCACTAATACTAAAATAATAACATTATAATGTCCCATAATCAATTAACTGTATACTCACATAACGATTACCCATAATAACAAAAGTTTCATGAACGTAAATACCACCTCGAACCACTGGCATAGAAACTCGCATTACATTTCAGTATGTTATTTGTCATCTGTACTGGAAATTGCTGATTGAATTGTCACAATCATTAAATAATTAATTAACACAACTGTACGATCCATATTACCGTTCATATCCAATATAAACTGTCCATGGTTTCAACGAAAAGTTGGCGAAATGTTTGCTTATTAGTACACAATCGGTTTACTACACAAGGGAACAAAATGTTCCAGATTATATTTAGGTAAAATATGGCAATACGACATATATTAGGTGTTCATGGCTTTTCCAGATTTCCAATTCTAAATCCTAAATAGCAACAGTAAGCTGTTTTTTTTTCAGATGTGAATTTTTACAACATCTTCTTTGATCATTTCCCATATTTTAATGCACAGAATCTCTGTATGACTTAACTTGATAAAATAACAGAAAACAACATGTTGATTCATAATATTCTGAACAATCTGTTATGAGAACGTATGCACAGAATGCTAATTGAAGCGAAATATATAACTTCAAATAAAATGGATCTTAGAGTTGTCACAACACTTTGATGACTTGATCTATGAAAAGTAATGTTAGGTCAATGAAAATATGTAGTTGTTGAACCCTTGTTCCCTTGTGTTATTGAAACTGCAGGTTTTGGTTAGTTTGAGTTTGAGTTTGTATTAAAATTGTGCGTTTCTCTTATTTGCAGTATTGTCATTGATGACTTTGACTCCGCAAAGGATACGGCTACCACTCAAACTAATCCTGCCAAAGATGGATGCCAGATGCCAGAAGTGTCCTTGTACCAACCTCAGCAAAGGCCGTACAGCAGGCAATCCTCAGATGCCTCAATAAAGAAAATATTGGTAAGATTTGTTTAAAACGAAAAATGTTTTGCAAGAATCCTAGTACCTATTACTCCACGATCTGCACATATTATGGCATATTATGCACATGGTTGTAGCTTACATGGTTGCAACATCGTCTTCGAATATCATATTTATCGCGTTTCAAGAATTTTAGACCCACGTACAATGTGAAGGACTCAATATCACCATCCCTGCTTTGTGCTTGCCTTAAGTTATTATTCCGGTCGGTCTGCGGCAAATTATTTACAATATTAAACCCTATGAATGAAGCCGACAAAACGTGTGCCTTATAGCATACCTGCGTTGTTACATTTTCTTCCATTTAATATTAACCAGCGACCGTAAACTCAATTGTGTTGTCTACCATTCGGAAATTAAACGAAAACGAAAGACTGGAGGACAATTTAGGTAGATGTGATGTTCACGTGAAATTTTATAAAACCGTAACACGAGAAAAATCTCGCTTGTATAAAAGAATAACTTTCCACACAAAGGGAGCGTAATGCTTGATAATAATGGCTTGGTTGGTGTTGCCATTAATAATGTTTGTTGTTCTTTGTTTCAGGATGAAGCGGAACATAGGAAGCATGAATTTTGGAAGTTGATCGACGAGCATAAAGAGGTTATTGAAAATCTGAAGAAGATCGAACAGGAGCACACGAATGGCGTCCATAAGTTGACACCAACACCTGTCAGTTCTTAACTTTAGTTGTCGCAGCAAACAAGAATACTCAAAACTAATGAAAATACAAGGTGTTCATGTATTAATGAACGATGTTCATGTATTAATGAACGATGCACAGTCGCAAATCTCAGTAATAATCAAAAGAAATCAAGATGTGATCGTGCCTTTGTTTTTTAGTGTAACTTCAAATTAAAAAGGAATTAAAATAAACGATGATAATTGTGAACTGTATTGTGATATATTTATTATTACTAAAATAAACTAACGATAGTTGAATGAGGTGCTAGTACAATGTACATTACTAGTGTTGCCTATTATCAATTGTAGGAAAATACGACACAGATTACCAAACACAAAATTTTGCAAAATTTATTAGGCATTTCGTTCTATACAATTATCGGTCAGAGTTTATCGACAAACTTATTTCTTAAGTCTTTAGATATGTAGTTAAGTTGATTCCGTGTTTTTGTTAATTAATTTAGTGTTGTCACATGTTCCAGTAATTCAGTCTGTACTTTAGGGAAAGAATAAAAGTAAATATTGTTTTTTTGGTAGAGTAATAAAAGATGAGGCGCGGCATTTAAGACTGCTTAAGTAGGTTTATGTATATCGACGTATTACACACCTATTTCGCCTATTGCGTATGAATGGTTGTATTTAAGATCCATACTGTCGTTGTAATAATACTATTTTGTAGATAATAAAAGTTTGTTTAATGAATATTTTGTTTTATTCTTGTGGTTATGTATGCCTGATTTATGATTTCTAAATTTCCGGGAGGAAACCACGTCAATGACGATAAAGTTGTCAACGTTTCGCATTGTGTTGGAAGAGGCATCTTCAGGACGTAGCAGTAAGAGAGCTACGACAAGAAGAAAAGAGATTCTCTTCGTAGCTCTCTTACTGTTACGTCCTGAAGATGTCTGTTGCAACTAGAGATGGGCTTATTAGTTCTTTTTAATGAACTAGTTCTTCCGGATTAGTTCACAAAAAGGAACTAGTTCAAAGAACTAGTTCTGAAGAACTACTTTGATCCTGAGACATACTACTTCGATAAACGTGTCTTTGTGTGTTCTAGTACGTTTATATCTCGTTCCAAACGAAACTAGGATCTAGTTTGGACAGAATCGATGTCTGCCTTCCCACTTTGTCTTTTTCTTGAAGAATCGTTATTTTGTTTTGAAAATAAATAATTATTTATAATTATATTGATCGAAGAATCGTTGTCTTATTTTATTTAGGTATATTTCTTAAATATTTATTTAATAAGGCATAAAAGACATTGCTGCACGTATTTTAGCCTTATTCATACTGCAATTTTAGGTGGAATTGGGGTATTATTTATAAATTATAGTATAACATATACTGGCGAAACTACTATTAACAGTGTAATCCATTATCCAATAGGAAAAAAAAAAACTATACTCTAATTATATTTTTGACATCCGCCGTTAGGTAAAGAAACAACTGGCGGGCAGGGTGCTATGTCGCTCGTTTGATGTCGCCACAACTCGTTCACTGAATGGGATATGTTTCACCAAAGCAGGACTTTCGAACTAGATTTCATGTCCCTACAAGTCGTTCACTGAATGAGATAAGCATAGAGATATGTTTTAGCAAAGCAGGTCTTTTGGGAACTAGTTCTTTTTATTTTAAAGAACTAGTTCTTTTGTTCTAAGTCGGGAGCCAGTCTCTCGGACTAGTTCGTTCACGAACTACCCACCTCTAGTTGCAACATGTGTGCGAAACTTTGGACTCTTTTGATTTACAACTCTTCAATTGTGTTCAAAAATATACCTACATTGGTGTGTAACTATCATTCCAAGCTCAAATCTGAAGCTATGGGCTTAACTTTGGATGATTGGTAATAGTGCAATAAAAAGTAAGGTTGATAGTTGCGTTCCACACACTTAAATAAATCTTCTCAAAATGAGTAAGTAGGTTTAGTAAGGTTAATTAATTAAGTACATCGACCCAGGAGTAACAAACTAAGCTATGTTACAGTATCAACTGTTAAAACACCGAACTCGCTCTGTATTACCGACTACTTGAAACGAAAACATACAAAAAAAAACATGTAACAGAAATTGACAAGAATTAGACTCACCGTTCGCGTTTTGGCTCCGAAATATCAGCCGAATCCCTCACTACACTTTATTTGATAGTACAAACGCATACACCGCACGGAAACCGCAAAAATACGCGAGAAAAACGCAACGAAAGAGAATACCGCGAATTTGACATACACCGCGTATGAGACCGTGTTCGTCGCGGTACGTAGAGACGCTGTGCAGTTAACATGTTTGCTCCAACGCATGCGGAAACCGCACCGGTGTCGTATTTTTTTTGAGATAGACCAGTTATTTTCTGTTCAACACTGTCAGATAAAAACATCGGCCTCTTTTACCTGGACCGTCACAATGGCACAATGCATATTGAAGAAAACGTCGACTTATGTTTGTGTTTTACTTGTCAACTTCCACAAAAGTGCTAAAACACGATAAACCAAACGAGTATGTCTGAGATTGATGGAGGCACTGATGGTTTGGACCTCGGTTGGACCAGCTACAGTTAATATAACGTGAGTTTATTCATATGTCTTACATTTTATGTCTTACTCATGTTTTTCCTCAAAAATAATAATGTTAAAATTAAAATTGGTATTCGAACAACAATAAGAATTCTACAGTCGGATTTTCGGTCAGTAGGTTTGTGATTAATTCGAAATTAATAACTTACTGCTGATGGAATAAAGTTTATGTCATTTTTGCGTGTTAGTTACTTTGGCAACTCTTAATGCTCTAGAGACCCTCTAGGGGTCTAGGGAGTCTAGAGCATTAAGTGGTACTTTGTCAGTTATAATACTTGTCTATACTTCATTTTAAGTAAATACGTAATTGGTCATACCCAAACAAGAATGTCGCAATATGTGAGAATGACAGTAATATACTGTCTTACAGTTTATGATGTACTACATATCAGTATTTCTGAATTCTTTTGTAGAAAAAAATATTGTACACAAATTTGTTTCAAGTCAAAGAAAGATGTTAAATAGTGACAGACAGCTTTAGTTACCACAAAGAAATTATTTATTTCATGGACATTTTTTTAAGAATTCTACGTTCTTTTTAAGTAAAAAGCTTCCTTTACTATTTGACAATTTAGCACTTGAGTTAATAAAATCGAATGTTGATTAAAAAACTACAAATTTTGATATAATCAAATAGGTAGTACCTACTTTAGTTTCAGAAAAGTGTACTTTCAAATTAGAGAAATATTGCGACCGTGAATTAATCATTAATTGATATTTTATTATGTTTGGATTATAATCATGGGACCTTATGATTATATAATCCAAACATAGTTTAGGCCAAAACCACAATAAAAGATTATGGTAGAGACTCATTAGATTATTTTACTCCACGGTAATCTGTAGTAAAGACTACAGACTTATTCCCAAATGAAGAGTAACCAGAATACAGCTCGCATTCTGTAGGTCAGCTTATATAAAGCCAAAAAAGGTCAACGTGTACGTAGAGACTGTCAACGCCATCTCCCCACCAGTAGACATAGCAATAATTTTTAATGAAACCACTTTTTTATTCAAACACATAATCTTTTTACTCAAATCTATTATCTTTCTCTTCCAAATAGAATATTTACTTACCTCAAGTCCGATCTTTATTTCAAATAAAACCAGATTTATTTCACTTAAACGTATTTCTGCAATTAAACCCAAACAATTTCTATATTACGGAAATCACGGAAAAACATTTGGTGTAAAAGAATCGTTTTTCTTTCAGTGAAAACTATTTCTTTTTACTTCAAATCAAATATTTCTTTCAGCCCATGCAGCTCACTTTTTTAAATTTAAAAATACTTCCACAGCCATAATAAATAGCCACTATGGGATGTGGGATGTTATAACTATAACTATATACTACTGCATTTATAACTGACCACACACCATACACTTACCATCAATATAATATAACAGATAGACCACACACAGTTAATATCACTACAACATATAAAATCGTGCCACCGTTTCGCTTTCAGTATCATTCATTAGTTAAACGTGAATCTGTCACCTATTCTAATGATTAATAATTATAATAAATCACTTACCTTTTCATTGACTACCATTATAGTGTAATGCTTTGAAAAAAAGGGGACCATACAAACACATTTAATAGACAAATGTAGATTTTATTATACATAAATAAAAACTGGTCACAGCCTACATAGAAAGTAATAAAAAAAAAAGAATATAAAATGAACAAATTTCATTTTAATTGTCAACATAATCCACCGAGGATGATAAATTAATTAAATCTTTTCGACGGGAATAAATCTCCACATAACAAAACCAAAACAAAATTCAGTGCAAACTTAGAACCGACATTTTATATTTTACATATTTAATCAACGAATGTTGCTATGTAAAACTCAAAGAATATTATCTTCTTATACCCTACATTACAATAATTAACAGTCATATAATTTATTTTTTTCAATTGGCACGATAAAAAAATACAAAACACATAAGCGATTATTATAACATAAAGAACACCGAATGGAACCGAACGGAACCGACTATTATATTATATATTATACATATAATACTATTATTCCGATATATTTTAGTTTTAGTACACATATTATCATACTTTCTCTAGTTTGAAAAAATAGGGTTGTTTATAATATAGAAACATACTCTTCACTTTTGTGGTCTGTTACAACAGTAGGATGCAGTGGTCGTTGCTAACATTGAAAATTAAATAGTTACAGCGCATGTTAACATAGAGGTATTCGACAAACTCAATATGAGTTACCTAGACGCCTGTTGTTTCTGCCTATCAAACAATAAACAAACAGCTATTTAATTTGTATCACATTGATGCGTACAATATAAGTATAGAACTATAATTAAGGTAGATTGTTGTTTAGGAATACACAATTATAGTAAAAAATGATAGTTTGTACTTCCCCGTCATTAAAAATATGACATTTCCGTTGGCGGGAAATTCAAACATACGTCAAGTGATTTAATAAATACTGTCCAAGTAAATGCTTTCTCTCATATGAAGAGAAATGATAAACATTTTTTTAAATTAGTTAGGAACTAAATACTAATAATAACTAGAATTAACTAATAATAACGTTTACATGCCATTGAATTATTTAAAAAATGTTTAGAGACTAGACATCGTGATAAGTAGTATTGACTAGATATATATATATATATATATATATATATATATATATATATATATATATATATATATATATATATATATATATATTAAACTATTTACAATAAGTACATTAATAAATTCTTTCACTCATTTTACAACCTTATTAGACTTTTCTTTTGTATAAAAATACATACGAGCAATTGTTCAACTTTGTAGAATTGTTTAATTGTGTGGTCCGTCTAAAATTGTTAATTTAACAGTAATAAATTCTCTCTGAACGACATTGTAACACATTCATAGAAAATACTTGTTTTTGGACTAGTTTTGCATTTTGTGGAAGAAAAATATTTGGGGTTTTGTAGGACTTGTCACAACTAATAAAATAATAAATAGAATAGTTTGACTGTTACACCCTGTATAAAAAAAACAGAAATAATTGATTCCTTATTACAATATATATAAATTTTCCACAGCTCGCTAGAAACAGAGCAATTATGTTGAATTTATGCTCAGCAAATGAACTTTATCGCATGTTTAATGGTTGCATGGTCTGTTATTAGCTATAAATTATAACACTAATTGACGTCGAGGGTCTACGGCCAACTGAAATCGATTTTCGGAAATATCGTCTAATGTATTTCTGATATGCGATGCGGGGCAATACCAGAAGGTGTTGTAGATGTTGTTTGTAATAAATTGTAATTTTGCAAATAAAAGGTGTAGGGTATCCATATCTAAATAACAATGATTGATCATTTCCCATATTTTAATGCACTGAATGTCTGCATAATTGAAATAATACAAAAAACTTCAAATAAAATGAATCTTAGACCTGTCACAACACTTTGATGACTTGATCTATGAAAGATGATGTTAGGTCAATAAAAATGTGTGATTCCTGTTCTGGTTGTTGCACCCGTGTTCCCTTGTGTAATTAATTAACAGATACCTCAAATAAGTAAAAAAAGATGGTGTTTTTTGTATCATTAGATTTGTTCGAACAGTGATAAAAACTAGTTCGAAATTAATTAACAGGATATGCAAGACATGTTTCAATGGCAGCTGCATTATATATAACAATGATAGATTGTTTGTGTCAACTCTCAAAGCTATTATACAGAGTTCAAAACGTTGTCAAAATCCTCATTCTTTTGTGTCTTTTTCTTGGAAGACTGACCCAGTTAACCGATGCTCTGATATTCTTTAAAAAAAAAAAGAAACAATAATTGAATCTAGAAATTCTCTTCATCATCCAAACTGAAAATATTTTCTATGAACAGAGTTACAACTAACACAAATCTCATACGACACTAGCACCGTGCATCATGCTACAGCTACCGTTCTTTATGATAACGATATCCGAACCTCTGCTGACGGCGAGGCTCTCGATCATGCTCCGCGAACCTTTCATCGTGATCGGCTTATCCCCGTGCAGGATAATCCTGGGCGGTTCCCTGAACATCCGCGCTGGTTCCGATTCCACATCGGAACTTTCGGCCCTCGCCATCGGCACCAAGAGGAAGTCGCCCGTTGGTTTATTTGGCAGATAGTCGCGCTGGACGTGGTGAATGAAGGAAGCGTGATCGCCTGGAGAAGATAGAGAGAGAAATATAATTAACGTTAATTTAGACAATTTAGATCAAACATAAATGCTTAAAAATCCGCAATCTATAATATAATCTTATTTTGGTGGAGGCGCCGGGTTGGAATGTAGTAACTCCAAATAAATTTGAAACTAAACACTTAAAATAAGAAATGCTATATTACAATAAAACCAATAATAAACAATTACATATTCCTACACTTATTTCTTGAGTAAAGCATATATATAACCAAATATTCATCAAATATCATCAAAGTGTAAGATCAAAGGCATAAAGCAGTCGGAACTTGAAATCTCTCACCCACAGTTGCTGCGCCACTCGGTGCTATCGGATCTGAGGTTTGATGGCTGCGATAGGTGAAGCCGAGAGCAGTTAGGAAGTCATCCACAACTCGACGAACTGCCGCGCGCAATTCAGCGTTTCTATATCCGTACACCCAAGGATTGAATGCGCTGCTCGCTAGAATGGGTAGAGCCAGGTACACCGTCACCCATTCGGAGAGTATGTTTGTCCCAACGAAGACGTCCATCAACATACAAGTCTGAAATGAGATGGAGATAGGGGTTAGTCGGAGTTACGCGACAATGCCCGTGAAGGAGTCCGGACATGGTTAAGTTGGTGACGGACTACCTACTTGCTTCTGTTTGCTTTGTTTTAGTGTTTGACCAATTTTGTCTCCGTTGTTTGTACTAAATAGACAAAAATGCTTTTTTAACACATTTCAAACATTTAAGAAAACAGATCACTAACACAAGGGAACAAATTTCCAACTTTCTGATACAACAAAAAAATTTATTTGTTTCAGATTACATTTGCCTTCATAACTAGAAACTGAAAGTGGGTTTATTGTAAGAGGTCTAGATTTAGATATACAGCGATAAAACTGAGAAATAACAAAATCGGTTAAGAAATTATATAAATTCAAAGAATATGCAAAAATACTGCTTTCATGCTGTATTTTGATGAATCGATAAAAAGCCACCATTCAGAAGGATCGTGGGGAATATCAAACTCGTTCATAAGACCCTCAACATTGTGACATACACATAAAGATCCTTCCATTTTAAAATATGCTTTAAAAAGCTCGTTACGGTTTGTAAATGAAGACACTGTCACACCTCGTGCGACAAGATTCCATTCCTGTAGACTAGAACCCAATAACTCGGTTTTTTATTTTGATAAATTCTTTAACATTTCATCATGAAGTGAACATCATTCAGTTCGTGCTGGTTTATAAGGTAAGGTGTTCCTAAAACTTCAAATGGTGAATTTTTACGACTTGCCTGATTTGACAGAGTGATTTCACACACTCTGTCAAATCAGGCAAGTTTCTTCAAACAGGCGAAATATCTTCTGTGTCAAAAATCGAAAATGATGAAGTGGATGGCGCACTTGGGAGAGGATGGTTCTCTCCATGGGGGATAGGTTGCGATGCTGATGGCAAATTTGGATATTCTCTTTTATACTTATCCTTCTTCGACTCCGCAGACGCTTATCGTGCAAAAATAGCAATCACATGATTGGAAGTCTCTCGCCACAACATGGGAACTGACGTTTTGAAACTAGCTCATTGAATTAACTCCAATCAGCACACTACAGAGTTCAAAGGAGCCAAGTTGCTCTAAAGTTTAGAGTCTAAACAATTAGTTTCCAAGCGCCATCTACATTCTTGTTTTACCACCGCGAAGCCGAAGTGAAAATCCATGTCATCTTTCCAACCACTCTACAACCCCAGATTTATTTGTCATTCCCGCAAATAGTGAGACCTCAACTTACCATTTCGAGTCCTCGCTCGTCACTTTAGGTGGTCGTTATCCGGCTTACGTTACAGATGAAATATCATCGTTTTCTCGATCTAAACTGATCTCTATTATTTGAGTTCAGGCGTACGGTTGACGTCATTGACCCGGACGTTCGTGTCTGCCCGTCCTGGGAACGGTCTACGGAATGGAAAACGGCTTTTCCACGGCAGTTTTAAGTTCAGTACGCCGCATCCAGCGGCGCTTTTCTATTTGATGAAGTCTGCCGTTTGCAGTCTGCACGTGAGATACGCTTTTATCGTAAACGCGGATGGTTGAAAGTTGGATTAAGAACTAAGTAGGTATTGGGTTTAATATTTTACCTATGATCGTAGCTGTAAATGAATGAATCTTCTATAAAGTATATATATAAATAGGAACATATTTCAAATTGGAATATTCATGAGAAACATTTAAAAGGAATTGGAAATTTCACGGCAAATAATTAATTTCTTTAAACTGATTTTTACTTCAAACAACTTAAAAATTAAGATGTCCATCAAACTCCCGTTCTACTTTAATACTACAAATAAATTAAATGTCTTTAAACGTTTCAGTTCAATAAGAAAAATCGAAAAATACCCGAATTCACTGAGTAATTGGTCACGATCACGGTCCGTGGAAATCGAGTTAAATCAATTATCGTCAGACGGTAGGCAAAAACGTCTGTATCAGATAAAATCGCTTCTCCAGTGGCAATAACTGGGCGAATCATAACCCGAACAAGACGTTTACGGTACACTGAATAATCTTGTTCTCTTATCGCTTATTTAAGTATCTCGGAAAAACTTTCAAGACGGTAAATGTTTATTTCGGTTAAACAGTCGACGTAAGTAAATAAAAGGGGAAAATCATCTGCGATGATTTTCATTTATATCGATCATTTATTTAACTGGTTCCCCTTTTATGTCAATTCCACCGCCTACAGACGGCGTAATACTCCCAGTTCTAGACTTTCACTACAAAAGCCCTGTTTTTATTTGTATTATATTTATATTTGTGATCTTCAACCGTAAAATATATTTAAAATTGAACAAAAACGAAGAATCCGAAGTATACTAAAGTGTCGCAAACGTTTTTATGGATATTTCCAAAAGCGATTTCCATGTCATCACATATATTCCCAGCTTTGCATGTTACATTATAATTCAAATGCTTATGCCACATTTCACTCAATCACTCCATCTCTGCCATCCATTAACGGACATGTTTATCATTAAATTTAGGCCCGGCTCAAAATTTTATCTCGGTGGCGTCCATTCGTTACTACCCACGGGAATTACCGTCGCGCCTCATTACAATTCCGGGCACGTCGTCGCGTCCGCCCGGATAACATTGCCCGTCGAGAGTCCTTAATCTTTCCCCGTTCAAAATTCATGTAAAGATTTGTTAGATACCGGTCTTAAGGGTTTTCAGTGTGTTTATTACAGTTAGCGCTGTGCGCGTGGGCGCTATAAGACAGATGACATATTTCGTATTCCGGAGCGGGCGGTAAAGCATTTTCTGCCGGATCAAGAATCGCGATATCGCGGATACAGATTTCGTATCGCGAGCGAGTTGTTTCGCATGCAGAAAGAATTGTGTAAAATATGAAATGTAATCCTGAGTTTAGGACCTATTTCCGGCGCCTCCGCCAGAATTAAACCCTTAGTTTAATATGTTATTAGCTTAATGAAGTACGCGTGCAACATTTCATTAATTATTGAGTATTATTATGTCGGCTTGATCATTATATCAGGTATTATTATATCTGATAAAGGTTAATTTAATTAAATTTAACTAATCATTTTCCCAAAATACGGTTTTAAGATTCTATTTCTGAATATGCCAGCCAAACGTCTACTTCTCTTGGAAGCTGCGTGTAGGACTATTTAGTTGATCATTAAAATCTTGTCGATCTTCTTCACCTTCTGATAGTTCATTGAATAATGTGATTATATACGGATGGAATTTATGTCGCTTCTATCTTTAATTACTCTAATACTTAACGAAGAAAACGTCGCACCATGTAAAGGCGCAAATACTAGTGTCATGTATAAAAGTTTGATTGATCATAGATTTTAAATTTAACTCTAACTCCAATCGAACGTGAAAACGTCAAAATCGATTTCTTACCCATCCGTAACTGGTACAAAACAGACATTAAATTAGTAACGACTGAAACGAATTCTGTTACAACAGACCGACATGTTTTCAGTTGACATTTGGGGTTATTCGCTCACCGAATGATTTATTCGATTCAGACGACATACTCGATGAGGGATGTCGAATATTTTTTTGTTTCGTTGCATGATTGACCAAACTTTTACGCTTCATAATAGAAATGCGTTTAATGTGCGCGTATATTGAAGCTGACATTTCAATTACGACAACAAAATGTCGGGTGGAGTTATTAGTAGCGTCAAAGTCTACTGTCAATTAATGCCTTCTGGTGTGGCTAGTTAGGCGCTGATCTCACTAGATAAGATTAGAACAAACCTTTTTCGCAAGAAGAATGTTTTCAAACATCTATTTACGCTAGATGGCGCCATCAAATACAGTGCAACCCATTTTTTCCACGCTTTCTTGTCCGTAAGTGTACTTACATACCAAACAAACCCAACAAACCAAGCAAACAGCACTTCTAAAAGCAATATATCTGAATAGAGCAGGTGGTATTCCGTCCAACACAGTTACACTCAATAAACTGCCTGATGGATATGACTCACCTGGAATGGAAGCCAGAGCGCCAGGAACATTCCTGTAGTAATTGCTAGCGCCAGACCGTATCTAGGCGGTCCTGACTGAGGTCCGTGCTGTACAGATATAGCCCTAGCATGGCCCCTAGCCACGAAGTATATGTACCCGTAGCAAATGAGCAAGATGAGGGCACCAGGTCCATAAACGGCGCAGAACATGAACAGCTGAATCGGCCTGGATACCAGCGAACCGAAGGAACAATCCGTGGTCCTGGAAAATTAAAAGGTGATTAGTTAGCAACTTTCTAGGACGAAGAACGACGTGTTTAATCAAGGAGATAAGTACATGTAATATTTGAAAAAGAATTTTTTCTTGGCTAGCCGTGAAAACATGTACTTTTTTACTATAATCGTGGCTCGAAAATGTCACCATTTTAAATTAAAATTGTAATTGGTTTTTAATCATGATCTCTCCATTATTTGAAATTAATTTAATTAACCAAGCTTTCTACGCAACGCTGGCGCTTTGTGTATTTCTCTGGCTCTCGGAAGACAATCTACTTGGAAAACTTATTAGTGTCAGTTAAATTTAATTGTGTTTTATGAAGGGCTTACTACTGTTTGTTAGATAAAGGAGACTTAAGAATAACTGGCGTCGTATTCCACTTCATACTACGCATTTCAGAATAATCCCCCTCTTCGTGTATTAGAAAATGGTTCTAAAGATGTACCTTGTGCGCTATAAGAAGAACAAGTTACATATGAGGCTTCTACACATATGAGTGTAGTTGGTTTGTGTGCATAAAGTTTGAGGGATAATAGATTTTGCCTAGCTATTATTATAAGGGTTGGACTAATTTTGTATTACGACGTTTATCACTTGTAAGACGGTCTGGATATTTGTATTTTCTTATAGATTCAATGATGTAAAAATAGCAATGCATAACTTCATAAGCGTCTAAACTTTCTGCATATTCTTCAATGTCTTTATATACCTTAACTGGGTGTACATTACAGATTGGTAAATATTTTAAACCAAAACCGGTTAACCAGTATATTTCCGGTATTTTTATTTTCCGAATAGTACCCTAGAAGGAAAGTATTGTAATCGACGGAAAAAAAATGAGATTTTAGCGGAAATACGTGTTTTGGGGTCCCCATGAATCGATTGCCTCCAAAATTCTCGCTAATACAACCCTATATTTTGACGTACTTGAACAAGCAAAAAACTCAACGAATAGTTCTATCTGTTCGGAAAAATTCTCCACTTTAATGGCGATCTTTATTAATGGGATGTATTGGCTATCTCCTCGAACAGATAATTGCGACATTTTACTTTAAACTGACTGATGCTCAATTATTATCATCTTATTATAGTAGGAGAAATGATCTAGTATCTTACTTATCGATGCAATATTTTATAATCATATAAAATAAAAATAATTTTGAATTATTTTTATTTCTTAACAGTTTAGGTGCAAATATTAGGTTATGTACTTAAGACAGTCTGTCAGCAATTAAACCATTTCGTTTTGTTTATATACAAACAAACACATTGTTTACTTACAAATAGTTTTGATAATAACTTTCTATAGTTTTGATAGTAAATACGTGTAGTACTTATTTATTAATAATCGATCACAGACAAATTATCTAAAACAATATTCATTTAGGTTTTCCTTCAACATATTTGTAATAAAGTAAAGTTTAGTTAATTATATGGGTTATATGGATAATATCAATAATACAATTAAACAAAAAGCTGCTGAATAACCCCCACGTTAATTTCTTTAGTGAAGTAATAATGAGATAACTTAAAAAGTTTACCGGTAATTTTGAGAGTCAAAATCACCCGTAAAACAATGACAAAGTAGTGATGGATTTTCAAAGATTATTTTTTCCAGGGTTAAGTCCAGAGTAACAGATGGTATTCAGTTATACGTTTATTTTTAGTCGCCAAATAATCGAGACATACGACAAAAAATAATGGAAGCACCAGCAAAAAAAAAACAGATTTTAAGAGACAATATAACCACTCAAAATTTAAATTTTGAAGTTTCTTGAATTCGATGTTTAGCTGATTAGTAATTAATTTAAGCATTTTAACTTCAGGCATTTCAAACTACCTTTCAAAACCGTAATAATGACGGTTTGTACTTTTCAATAACTTTCTATGCATATATGATAAAATATACTTTTACAATCGAAAAAACCTGAAACGTTACAATAACAACCCATATTATTTTTTAATTCTCCACGAAGAGAGGTATTATATTCGTACGTTCTATTGTTTTAGATTATAATCGAAGCGTACGAAGCGTACGAAGCGTATGCGGAAAAATAAATATTGCAATGGGAAAATAGGATAATGTACAACAAAAAAAAAGAGAAAACGATGTCCTGCGGGTAGAGTTCTTATAAAGAGAGAGAGGTCTGTATTACACCATGCGTTTGGTATAAAGTTTTATCGTATGGTTTGTTTTGAAAAAACATATAACCTGTATTTAGAGTGTATCAATTTTCTATACATATTGATCATTTTATACAATGCGTGTAGCTATATACGATATTATAGAATATGTAGGATGTGGGATATAAGTTAAGGAATCGGGATCATAGATTATGGACCAAAATGCATTGCTCTCGAGGGAAGGTGGTAGCAAATCCTATGGGATGTTTGAAACTATCGACGGAAGCGAACAAACTTGAGTTTAAGTGAAATTTCATAATAAAAGCAACATTTTCCTTGCCCTTGTTCAATATGGGCAAAAATCCTTCTTTCAGAACTGCACACGAAAAAGATATGTTGACCAAACAGAGAATTGCTTGAAGAAAATAGCAAAAATCAAATAATTATCTTTGGTTTGGTTTTATTCATAAAATTTTCTTATGTTTCAACAAATTATGTCTTTTTTGCTATTCCATAATATCTATCTTAATGCGACAATAAATTTGAACCTTGTCTGCCGTAATAAGATGCTTGAGACGAATATGTCTTCACATTATACCGTTAACGAAATATGACGTAACATCATCGAATTTATATACGCATATATAGAAATTAGGCGCACTTTCGTAACCCTCCCGTCTGAATAGTAGCCGTCAGAAAGAAAAGAAATATGGGTGCTGTTACGGTAATAAAATGCAGTATACAGCTTCAACTCCATCTCACGTATGGTCCAAATGAATGCGCAACAGTTCCAGTTATGCATTCCCATTGTAACATTTGAAAGATGTGCAAAAAGTCGACCATTAAATTCAATTTAGGTGAATTTTAGGGTGAACATTACTCTGGAATGATATACTGTGTACTATGTATGTAGATTTGACCTACGCAGCATTACATTCCCATAGCCTTGCTGTATATTAGATGTAGATGTTTTATGATACGTAACAGTCTCATACCACAATATTTCACTGTGTAACATAACTGGTGAATTAAAAAACCTTTTTTTGCAATATAAATTTTTATTTACTTCGGACCGGTTTTGTCCTTAGAGCATCTTCAGCGATGACAAAGATAAAACAGGCTTCAGAAAACGGTGACGAGAAAAATTCTCGAAAACTAGACATACAGGGTGTTTGTAAAAACGTTGTGGACTAAATATAGACTAAATGTTATGGTGATTTTTATAACTGATTGAGTTATACTTATTGTGTAAAAGCGATCATAAGTTCGTCACTATCTATCTACACTATTTACTATCAAACAAACCCATACACATTATCACTTATTCTAGGAATAGAATTGGACCAGATGGCTGGATAAAAGACAATATCGAAAATCTCAATAGCAGTCCCATGGAGATCTATAAGTGATGCCGGGAAGGATCCGTAAATTTCTACAATGGAAACCTATTGGAACCTGTTCTAAACAGGGCATTGTGTACCAGCCAATCCTTCTTTATGCCGAGTACAATGCCACTTCGATTCCGTTCAACTTCAGCGCTGAAGCACCCAATCGTAATATAGCACCGAGCAGCAAATACAATTCTATAATACCTATATATTTATTCCACCCTGGAAATATTCATAGGTTCGGTAAAGCGCTTTTCTATACGTGACCGATTATTATAGGGTAAGATGTGAGTTTTCTTGCGTAATGCATTTACTTTTTAGGAATACTACATAGTAATGTGTTATAATCTATACGGTTCTTTGAAAATGAAAAAGTACTGGACTGTTTTCCTGCGAAAATAAATTAATAGTTCTTTCTGTTGCATAAACTGCGCGTGTGTTTACAGTCCACTGAGAACGTATAAATTGCAATCGTCACGTTTGAAAGTTCAATATGTACTCTAGTCGACTGGGAAATTCTGTTTCAGCACCAACGGAAAATATCAAAATAGTGGCGCGAAATAGTAAGTCACGTTATTTTTATACATTTTACATGAAAATAGTATAACACATAAACCCGACAAGTATGTATATATCAAAAACATCTAGAGATGCTTTCTTTGATAAATAATCAAATTGATCAAAATGCAGTGACATAAATACGCAAAGCATGTATTTATGTAGATATAAAAACAGACTTACCTAACAGAACTGTCATGCAGCATCGAATATCCCAAGGGCGTAAACCCAACTAGCGACGAATAGATCCAGAACACAATAATGTACCTCTCGATCGCCGAGTGCGTGATCAAATTATTATACCTCAACGGTCTAGCCAGTGACGTAAACCTATCCACAGCTATCGCCACCATAACAAGCACGGAAACACAACACAAAGTCGTCGCGACACCGTAACTCAACAGGCACACCCTCGGCCCGGTAAAATTCTCCGCACCACCGAGTTCTAAATACATCCCTACCGGCATAAACATCCCAATACCCAAATCTGAAGTGGCCAGCGACATCACCAGATAATTACTTGGAGTCCTCAGCCTTTTAAATCGGTACATCGCCACAAGAACCAACGAGTTACCGATGAGAATCATCGGCGAGAATAAGAACACTAGGAGCACTGCAATCGTCACTGATAACGGTGAGTTCAGCCTGGAGATGTTTCTAGTAATGTTAACATCCAGGTTGGACAGGTTTTCCGAGGACTCCATTTCGATAGTGTACAGGACAAGAGCTTGGTGCGTATGGTTGAAAAGCGTCGTCTCCATGGATGCATTTGAGGTGGAGTTGATAGCGGTACCCTCGGTTGCGGAAAATGACGACGTGGCTGGAGGATGATGTCCTTTTTGTAAGCTCGATTTGGTGGTGTGGGTCCTGAAGTTAACGCGCCACCGTGTTCAGCATCTGGAATGAAGAAGAGATGAATAGTGTTATTTGTAGAACGTATGGCTTTGCAACGAAGACTAAGTGGAATGATTATGGTAGCTGCAAGGGAACAAAGTGTGTCCTTTGGGAAATTTCGGATCGGTTGAGATAATTAGATAAAGGAAGAGACATTGCTCTCAGCCCTGTGCAAGGCAGATCATGTTCTGCGTTATATTTGGACGCAATTATACGCGATCACTAGTTTATATGGTAATAAGGGTGTAATATATTATGTATACACCTAGCCCAAAGGAACTGGCCCTTTAGGTATATCTACACAGTATGTTCTAGACCACCTTCATCTGCATATATGTCTTAATCTGTGTAAGCATGAATTTCGGATAATATCTATAAGACACTATATGAATTATGAAAATACTGATGTTATACTTTGTTTAAGTTTAGCTCATGTTTAAAAAGACAACCCCGAGGCAAAGAAAATGCAACTAATTTGTCAGGATTCAGTTAAAATATGATGACAACCATTGAAATCCATTATAAGTCGTGTATTGCTTCACAATACAGGTGTGAAAGTATTATATTAAAGCAATTTAGCTTGTACAGAATGTACAGGTACAATAGAAATTGTATATCTTCTTAGAAAAGTTAAATGAATTAGTAACTGTTGGATTATGATGTCTATCAATAGATGAGTTTGGGGTAATTATTTTGTGAACAAACTCTAGTAAAGTGGGAAGGTGGTAAGATGGAAGGTTATTAATTACTTGTTAGGATATGTTATGGAAATTGCTCGCTTTACAAATGTGCTAATTATAGCTTGCTTCTGAGTGGAGCGATGTTGGAAGTGGATATTCAGGTATCGGTCAGTGTGGGTGGGTTTTCTGCAAACGGAGTGATCAAGGGAGTCGTTGGGGTTACTTGTAGTAGATGGAAGCCCCACTGGTACGCCAATGACAAACAAGTAACATTTTAACAGCCCTATTGGCACCAGGTTTGGCTTCATGTTGGACTTGTTATGCAACCTCGTCTAGCACTAGTGATTACAACCTCTTGAGAAAATTGTAATTGCCCATTGTTGTTAAAATTCCATATTGTAGCTTACGGAATTTCTGTTTTTTTTTTTAGTAATTACATTCAAAAAACTATAAACCTTATTAAACCTAGTATTAAACTGATAACCATCGATAATAGCAGATTCAGTATGACTACGACATCGTATCCCAGTAACTTACATAATAATATATTCGCTTTTATGATATTACATAACTTCCGAACACACCTGACCCTAAGCTGGCGATACGATACAGCGACGTGACATACATTTTGCGCATCAACCATCCTCATCTTTCAGCAGTTTATAAACCAGGAGGCATAAAATCGACAAATACATTTTCCTACTATCATCTACTACCCATGGCAATAAAAGACGTTGCAGAACCCCAGTATTGGCGCGCTTTTAAAATAGATTTGACAGGATATGTACGTTGTTTTCACCTATACTTGATTGATTTCCTAAATATATACTCACACGGACACTTTACACCTGTAGAATAAAAAAATATAACAAAATATAGTCAATTTTCTCCCCACAAAACATAAACCGCGCGTAAACAAACTGTGTGTTCCCTTTGGTTGTGCTTATCTTTTACTGCCTGGCTACTGCCTGCAATCGAACAGGATGTGAACTGGGAGAGGATATTTATCAGCAGGTTGTAACTCAGTGCGCACAGTAATGTGTACACTAATTAAGGATATAGTAAATACGAGAGATGAAAAATAACTTGAAATGGGATAGATTTCTACGACCTGGTTACAAAAATCCTCTCCCTGAGTGATTTGTTACTGGAGTAATTTGTTGATTTAGTATTTATTGCGCTGAAACGATTTTATTTCTGAGATTGATAAAAAAAGCGGTTAGATGTAGAAAATTTTTCGAAAAGAGTAGGATTTTACATCATTAATTATGTATATACTAGAGTTTAGAAAAGGGAAGGATACGCGAAGTTTAACTGGTTGTTGAATTACCTAGCGACACGTGCTCAAGCGGCCGCAAAAGCACGATTATATCATCCCAGGAAATTGCAGGGAGTTTGTAATTATGGTGTTATTAAATAGCGCTAGAATAACTAATAATGAACTATGTCATAAACGTTGCACAAAAACATACTTAGTTTTTAGCTAATTTACCGGTAGACCGGTATTTGTTTAATATATTTACTATCTACCGGAAAATACAAATGTTGCAATCCCTAGTCAAATATACATAATATACACATACACACAGAAATCATTACAACTGATCCAGGGGACGCGTATTTCAGCTGAAATTAAAACAAAACTGTCGATTACAGTACTTAAATAAACACATCGATTATAGAGCTAAAAATTGCGAATAAATAGTTTAAATTGAATTTTGAAAAGTTAATTTTAGACGCAAACAGGAATTGTTTATTTTGCGGCGACTGTAAACTTTCGCCGAAAAAGCTGTTAACTTTGCTAATTGCTCATGTTATAGGATAATTTCGGTCAAAAGTTAATGTGCTTTTAGGTTGGTATGTGTAAAAAAAATCATAATGTTACAAGCAATAAGTTTTTCGAATTCGAATCTTACATACACTCACGCACAAACACACAAATTTTGATTCCTTTGTCAGCTTTTAACCGATTACAACACCTCCCCTACGCAGTAATGTATTATAATCGCTTTTAAATTTCAATATACAGATTGCTGTATGTCAATAGTCTATAATAACGTTCTGTTTGTGCATATAAATAACCACTTAGTTTTGAAATAACTGCTTTATTGGTATAAACTGCGTTTGTTACGATTCCATGAATTACCAGCCATGGCTATTTGAACAATAGTTTACAAAATAATGTCAACATTACGGGTGATTCATTTTTCCGTCTGCAATAAACAAGCCATAAAGCAATCGATTGTGGCGGAAATAATGCTTAGAAATAAAAATCCGTTATAGTTTTCAATACATGACCGTACAGCAAAATTCATTAAAAAAAAAAAAAAAATATGTGTTCGTGTTTGCGTTTGCCAGTCTGAATAGACCTTAACTTAATATAGTCCTTTTTGGCGGAGGTGCCGGTAGCGGTTGACTTTTAAACTACAACCGTTGCTATGTACATTTTCTATAAATAAATAACCCGAACTCTAGAAAAGCAGGGATGCTTTAATAAAAGGATTCCGTGACCACATTACCCTCGTTTCCCGAATTGGACATCCTCCGAGTTGGAAATAGCTTGAGCGAAACACGAATTGTGACAAAATTACATTTCTCCCGAAATACTCTCCCCTAAAAATACGTTCTACACACGCAAATAGATAAACAATCCAAGCTAGGGCTTCCGCAAGGTATTTGAAATAAGGTACAGCGCGAAGGACTGTTTCCTTGAACAATCTTCGAGAAGCAATTAGAGCGAGATTTAAGCGAGATTTGAACGAGAAATGAAAGACGTTAATATCGTCGTTCATACCTCAAAGTTGAGCAAGTGTTTGCGGCTTTTCTCGGTGGTTAAGGGGTGATGTAAGGGGTTTCGGGAAGTGCCCTAAGGAAATCTGGGTCACAGTTTGCTTTATTACACTTTTCCCGTACACGTCTGCCTTCGGAGCCTTCCCAGTCTCCAGCGGCTAGTGACAAGGGTTGACCGCTTGTCCGACCAGATGTGTTACAGTTTAGTGGTTAACTAGTTTGTTCTCAGGGTCAACTAGGAAAATGGACTATAGAGTATGCAAAAAAAACCTTAATACTAAAATATCTCATCATCATCTTTGCTGTATTTAATAGCTTTATTTAATTAAAACAAAACAAATTTATAATATTATCAACATCCACATAACCCCAAATTCGGTGGTTTCAGTAAGGAGAAATGTTCTGGGTAACGCTTTCTAAAGCTCCCTTACAATTTTACCCAAAATCCGTTCGCATATACATCCCATACATCCCTTTTTATGCTCAGCTTATTTTCCAAACGATGGATTACCACTCATCTCAATTTCTTCTTTCACCCATCAAGCCGTGGTATAGGGGTGTGGTATTCAGCTGGAATATTTTGAAATACGACCCTCAATTCATTTAAAAGCTATAAATACGCACATTCGGTTGCCTGTTATTTGTTATGCGAGCAGGAATCCGTTTGGTCCGCCCGTTCCTATGTCTGGCTGGAATAATTTTTTCGAAGTGGTATTTTTAGGAATTACTAGGGAAGTCGCAATGAAGACGCAACTGATATATTATGATATATAAAGAAATAATTTCTTTGAGGCAACTAAAGCTTGGTATCCCACTATTTAACATTGATCTTTCTTTGAAGCAAATTCGTCTCAGAATTCAGCAAATCAAAGTAAAAAAAACTGCTGTTCAAAGCTCCAAAAATATCATTCGACAAGCACAAACAGGTTTTAAAGCTTCGAGTTTTATTGAATTAATGTTCAATTCCATTTAATTTAATTAACGAACAATGGGGAGGTGCCGATATAAACTGTACGCGTTTTAAATCATATTTTAAATTTAAATTGAACCGACAAATACCGGTTTATCGAAAATACTCGTTTAATTAACTGAACATGTTTATTGTTTATTAACATTATTATTATGGCACAAAAATATAATAAAACTTTGTTATCGAAAATGTTCCACAACTCTATAGTTTACTTTTTACACGACGGTACTTGGCTGTATGAACTTTTTCTCAAATCGAACAAAAAATGTGATATAAAAATAACCGTCCAATAAAATCAAATCATGCTCAATAAAATCCGCAATATCCCAACACAACCCGAATATTTTTTTCATAGGCAATAATAATCTTGACACGTACAGGACCGGCACAGGGTTTGATCAAGGACCGAAACTGAAACCCTCACGTTTCCATGCATGCAAATATTTAAAAGGGTTTACGTACTCACTCAGTTCAACTTTTTTACCAAATAAATATGACAAGAAAATTGAGATCATAAAAAGGGGGAAAAATTGTTGAAAAAATAGTCGGGTACAAAAATTATGTAGAATTTATAATAGATGAGCAAATCATTTGGAATAGGAAAATTTTTAGGAAACTTGAAAAATCTGTGTCAGCACCTTCACCATTTTGCGTATAGAATATTTTACTATATTTCTCGATGTAATGTTATGTAATTTAACTATACCTCGTATTTTATCGTATTTTCTCCAAATGGAGGACAAATTCTTACAAAGTTAGCTCACAAACTGCAAGCCGGTCCTGCACTGGCTATATTTTATTAGGTCACTAAAACCGCCAGAACGCACAAGATGATATATCTCGGCCAGCCTGATTCAATTGCGGATTCCATCGAGTCCACTCCTAGGAAGTTTCCCCAGAAAAAAAAAACTTACCAGAAGAGAGCAAAACAACAATTTCTCCTTTATTCAATTAATATATAATCGGCCAGAAGAGACAAAAAGAAAAATTGAGGCAGAAAAACATGATTAGTCCGCAATTCCCCTCAGAGTTATACACTTTATAATTAATTCATCCCTTGGAATGAAACAAACAGTCGAGTCGGCGAAATACTACATTATTTGAGAAGAAAACGTAATGGGTACTTAGCTGGCATCGCCGAGAAAGAAATGAATAATGGGCACGGATGTAATGAAAATGTTTACTGTAGTTTTACAGCACCTTTGTACTTACACGTGCCGGAAGTAAAGTTGACAATAAACGTAAAATGGTCGCCACGAAATGAACCAACTTGGAGCGAAAGTGAATTTATATAGTTTAACGAACAGTTTTGCAATTTTATTAACATACCCTGGAACACATTAGTTGTGTTTTATTGTACATCAAATGTGTGATATACATCCCTTGTGATATTTTTGTTAATATCACAAGGGAACAAATTTACAACTTTCTGATACAACCAAACACAATATTTGTTCGAGATTATATTTGCCTTACTTACCTATAAACTGAAAGTGGATTTATTGTAACAGGTCTAGATTTGCAGATACAGCGATACTTAAAAAATAAAATATATCTTAGACCTGTCACAACACTTTGATGACTTGATCTATGAAGAGTGATGTTAAGTCAACAAAAATATGTGATCCCTGTTCTGGTTGTTGGAGCCTTGTTCCTTTGTGTATTCTGTTAATTGATGACTTTTTTTCTTATTTTATCTTATTTGTTCCTACTTCATTTCATATATCAATTAAAACTGTACTTCAATATATGTAATTTATATCACTTGTTTCTGTATATTGCCAATACAATATTACGTATATTTTTATATTACCACTTGAATTAAAACTTTGTCCCACGCAGGTACTGATAAAAAAATTAATTAATATTATTTTGCAAATATAATATTTGCAAAACAATAAAAAAGCGTAGGTTTTTATCCAATAAAATGATGCAAATAAAGGTTAACTTGCATCATAACGCCAAAGAACAATGATGCTTATCAACGCATTTATCGATAAGCTCAGTTTATAAAGCCGTGATTATTTAAAAGCAAAGCAAAGGCCGGCGCGAAGTGGTTATTGGAGTTATTTTTAGGGCGATTGATTGCCCGCATGATACACGTAAACAGACTGACACACATGGACGGATTCTTTCATAATGCCGATGCCAGCACGTCACATTTCATGGAAATTGCTCAATATAATGTGCAAAACTGCCGATAGCTTCAATCAGCCTTCCACATTCTTATCGACAAGGAGATTCGTTTTTAATTAATATGTGGGTGGTTTCGTATTTCCAATGGTTATTTTTACACATTTTGTGTCAAGGGGATCGTTTCAACACTCGACAAGCTGTTGGAGATAACTGAAGGATGATTTATTTATAGTTTCTAATGTAATTTGTTCGCAATGACTGCATGTTTTGAGTAGAGTGAAGCAATGGTTGTTTTGTTGATAGATTTGTATGATTCTTTCAGCAATCAATCAAATTTAAACTCACGATGATTTTAGAAAGACTTAACGAATAGGAGCTTGACTAGAAGATGCACAAATAAAGCTTGTTGTGCTTCAAGATGCATAATGTAAGAAGATATACAATTTCTATTGTAATATTAAAAAATGCTCTCCACACAGAGAGAAAAGAAATATAAAATCAAATAACTGTATTTCTTTGAACATATTTCTGTATTTCTGTATAACTGTATCTCTTTGGACATATATGTTTGAAGCAAATAAGTATTTTTAAATTTAAAAAAGTGAGCTGCATGGGCTGAAAGAAATATTTTATTTTAAGTAAAAAGAAATAGTTTTCACTAAACAAACGATTCCTTTACACCAAATGGTTTTTCGTGATTTCCGTAATGTATAAATTGTTTCGGTTTAATTGCAGAAATACGTTTGAATGAAATAAATCTGGTTTTATTTGAAATAAAGATCGGCCTTGAGGTAAGTAAATATTCTATTTGGTAGAGAAAGATAATAGATTTGAATAAAAATATTATGTGTTTGAATAAAAAAAAGTGGTTTCATTAAAGATTATTGCTATTTCCACTGGCGGGGAGATGGCGCAGACAGTCTCTACGCACGTGTTGGCCTTTTATGGGCTTTATATAAGCTGAGCTACAGAATACGAGCGGTATTCTGGTTACTTTTCATTTGGCAGTAAGTCTGTGCCCTTTACTAAAGATTACCGTGGCGTAAAATAATCTAATGAGTTCACCATAATCTTTTATTGTGGTTTTCGACTAAACTATGTTTGGATTATATTATCAAGGTCCCATGATTAAAATCCAAACATAATAAAAGGTTAATTAATGATTAATTCACAGTCGTAATATTTATATAATTTGAAAGTAGATTTTACTGAAACTAAAGTACTATTTGTGTATATCAAAATTTGTAGTTTTTAAATCAATATTCGATTTTATTAAGTCAAGTACTAAATTGTCAAACAGTAAAGGAAGTTTTTTTTACTTAAGAAGAACGTAGAGTTCAAAATGTTCATTTCGTCTGAAAATATTATGTTATTGAATTTAAGTTAAATAACGTTCATACAAATACTATAGCTTTGAATTTAATAAATTTTACCAAAGAAATAATTTCTTTGCGGTAACTAAAGCTTTGTCTGCCACTATTTAACATGTTTCTTTGACTTGAAACAAATTCTTTTCATTCAAATTTTTTTCTCTCTGCGTAAGAGTACAAGTTAGGAGTTGGAGATTAAAATTTGTAAAATTTTTGGGTGGGTGCTGTATCTCTGAATTTGGGTATATTAAATATAAAGCATTTACCGAGTAATAGAAAACTTCCCAGACGACCAAAATTTCAAAGTTGGTGAAAAGTTTCAACACCACTCAATTGTCTTGTTATAAAATTAATCTCTTAATTAGTTAAAGAAACTTTATTAATAATTTGTACGAAGTACAAAATTACTTAAGCGATCTGTGAGAAATGAGACAAATGTAATTAGTACTGAACAGAACATGATCACATTTTCACAAACACCAAAAGCTAATTTTTCTAAGCAAGGTTATTTTATATTTAATTTATTTTTCTAGAAGAGCAATATTTCAGTCATACGTAACTAATTTCAGTTCGAATTTTATGGTCTTCTTGGCATCCAGTGAAGTGTTCGCAAACACAAATATAAGCAAATTTTGTTAATTAACGGCGGCAGAGTGCATGGCAAACAAGCAAACATGGTAACAGTATTGTGATCCTGAACCTTTCATCCCCTGTGATAGCCTGGTAGAAAATTAAAACGCATTTTTCCTACGCAAAAGAACCCAGGATAATCGCAAAAGATTTTTCTTTATCTATCTACAGTAAATTAACATTTTATGTTCAATTTTATATAGAAATTACATCGAATTTTTGAAAAATATCTAAGTGTACGTGTTGCACCCAAACGGTACAACCGAGCGGGCTGAGATTCGGTAAAAATATTTCGAATTGCCAGGGGACGAACTGGATTGTCTTTGGTGACAATCTGACAACCGGAAGTGATAAATGCTACCCCAAATTTTATATTACCTACGTCTACTAGAATTAGAATAGTTTTAGGCTCTTGATGCAATGTATTTAGTTAGATAATAAAGTAACGTTTTTAGTTGGTATGTACTGTCAGTGAGATATCGAATTAAACGAGTTTAGTGCAGAATTAAATTGTGATAAAGTTAGTGTGCGGTAAGTTCGTATCTAGTTACGGTTATAAACTTATAGGTTTAATCTGCAGTTAAAGTCTACTTTAATAGGGTGATTCCGTTCCGGCACATTACACTCAGCAACCAGGTCGACAAACTTAATATGAAATTTTTGCGCAAACAGTTAACTTTATTGCGGAAACTAATTTACGGCATTTTGAACGATCCCGGAATTTATCGCTCGCAAGTATATGGACGGAAATGGTGAGTAGGAAATGAAAGGTTACTGCCCTTAGGATATCAACGGAAACGATTTTCACAACTTATTTTTAATGGACCTTATATTGTGGGGAAAACATCACAAAATATCACGGTTTACTTATTTAATCACATACTTTCTATGTATATGTATAAAAATGATACATTATAATAAAAATGATGAATATTGTATTAATGTATTAAAACTTAAAAATAAACAATGTATTTACCAACAAACCAACATACTTTAACAAAGAACGAAAACATTTTCTTGCTGTAAATTGTCTAAATTATATTATTATGCCTTTTACTGGGTAATAATAGTATATTATTATACAAGTTTTATAAGACTTCAAATTGGCGCATGAGTTGTTTGGGGCACTCGTCGCTGGCGCTCCTCGTGCCCCAAATGAACGAATGCGCCAATATGTCATATAAAACGAGTGTAATATACTATTTTTTCTACTTTGCGTCATTAATTTTATAAAAATTTAGAAGTATATTAGGTAAAATTCCAATCTAGAGTATTTATGGGTGCAACCGTTGGTGACACTGTCATCTGTCACTTAAATTCAAATATCTGTGAAAAAGTAATTATTGATAATTATTATATACCATCATATACTAGTAGTACGAAACCTAGAATGCAACACGCATGTTTAAATATGTATAAAAATATACATACTTCGCAGTTTGTGCGATTCTAAAAAATCATTTTGTGCTTACTTTTGTGGTTATGTGTATTTTCGTTTGACATGCATTTGATATCAATGTCACCAATCTTAGAAAAAGTTACTAAAAACGGTGTTACAATTTGCTAATTGTAACACCGAAAACAGTGTTACAATGTGTGCATTGTGAATGCAAAGTAGAAAAATATATGTTTATAAATTGCAAAGCTTCTCTCAACACAAATTTAAAATAATTAAGAGGCACGTCAATATTAATAACTTCCGAAAAACCGTCCCTGAAGACAGATCTAATTAACGTAGTGTAGCCAACGTTCTTTGATAAACTTGTTCCATTTTTTGTTGTGACTAATTAGCCAGCAATTCGAGCTGCGCTATTTGTAATTAAAAACACTCGACGGATAAACAGACACTAGTCGAAAACTACCCCCAGAAGCTGAAAAAAAAGCAACGAACATCTGAGGTGGCCCACACCCAATTTTCCGACTACCGCGTCGTGGTAGTCGCCACTGACGTTAATAAAAAGAGGCTTTGGATTCTGGTCTATTAATTTTGTTCCTGTAAGTATATATCTAAGAAGAAATGCTCTATTTAAATTCAGTTGCTAGGAATAAGTACGTCTCCATTTCAAATTTAATTAGTTTTCAAACTTTTAACAGAGACATTATTTCTAGAATTTCGTTCTGAAATTCTACTTCATAGTTTCATCGTAGCGGTACGTAGACGTTCCACTTTAATTAAAAACAAACATACGATTGCCAACCCCTGTAAAATACAGACACAACCGCCTGCAGAAAAGATGAATTCAGATTTTAATCGCGCATTAAGTTGAACATTGTTTTATCTAATAGGAAAACGGAAGTAATATTTCACATCATTTTATTTGATACGACTCATTTTCTCTTGAATAAAAGTTAACTATATAAAACAGCTAAGAACATTTGAATTTTTAAGCCATTTGACAATTTTTAATAAAAACAATGATTGATCAGAAACTTTATGTAAAGTTTATTTCTGGAGAAGATATTTTTAACTAAACCCAACAATGCAATTTCCATTTGTGGACGGCTCTTGCATATTTCTGGACCATTTCAGGACCAGTTAAACCTTCGTGATAATAAGCTGCATTTGAGGGTTTCATTTCCATCCGTTGTCGGAGTTTTATTTTTTCGCATAAAAGCGAAATTGAATTTCAGGATTATCCTTCAGTTATAAAACGGAAGAATTCAGCTTTGTCCTTGATGGGGCGCTTATTTTATACGAATCCCAGGGATAAATGAAGTATTTAAATTTAAATTAAGACATGCGAGGTACAGTGTTTTCATTAAAATATATTGTTTGGACAAATCGTCAAACTTTCTCCTTAAAAAAAAAAGAATACCATTCATATCTAATTATCAAAATACCTACTAATTTTAGAAAAACAGTACCGCAATTGGGTAGTGGTTGGCAAGTTGAAAAATCACTGCTAATTAAACCAGTGATTGTAGTTTTAGTTTGCCAATGGTGACGCTTTGTCTATCGATTTGTCGTAATGAGAGTGTTGCATAATAATTAACGGCATAAAAGGTAAAAATTCCGGACCGAGCCACGCACGAGAGCTGTATATTAATAGTTTCAGCCGTGTCCCGGAAAGCTGTCTATTGAAACGCTAACCAGGTTTTCTAGTATCAATATTGCAGTTATAAAACAGCGCGGATACAATGGGGGTGTGATAAAAGCTTTTTTCAAAGCTTGAAACGCTGCAAAAGGTCCGACAGAGCGTGCGACACGTGGTAGAGCTGTATTTTGCAAAAAATTGGTCGCTAAACAAAATGTTCAAACAAGTTAATAATTAGTACCTACTATTATGCATACATCTCGTAGATTCTTTGTAGATAAACTTGTAGGAAATCAGTTTGATTAAAATAGCAGCAAGAACGCTAGCTAGTTGCCTGTCGTGTGGGCGTTAGTTAGCTGGTTTAATTAACTTCTACATTTAAGTTCACATCAAGCGATGTCGGAAATTATGTAGAGCCGGTTTGCTCGATCTCCCTTAAGAATTGTGTTTACATAAGAGGAGCACCACGCGGTGCCGTGTATTCATGAATTCTACTTCCCTTAATTATCTTTAGCTCGCCTGGTTGAATTAATAATGCACGAGAACGATCTACAAGTAGAGTATGGGCGGACGGTGGTTATATTAATTTATCATTGTAAAAAAAAACTGTTTACGTATAAAGTAATGTTAAAATTAGAGGTCGTAGAATATGTGCGAGTTGTGTGCTGTTTATAGTCCCGGGGAATAAATATGGAATTAGTTACATATTTAGCTTGAATCGATAATGGTATGTTATACAACACGACATAAAGGTCATTTAACACGAGTGTGAATGTCTTTCTCGCGATCTTGTGTAATAATTGGGGATTTCAGCTGCATCCATATTTTGTTCATTGTAATTTGAGATAAATTGTATGTGATGCCGGATATGTGAATGGTGATACTGTCTGACCTTTTCACACGCATGGGTATGATTTGTTATATTTTCAACTTAGAAGACTCGTAAATCTTTCTTTTTTATGGCCCAAATCAGTAGGGCCCTTTCGTTAAGTGCTTTGTGTCTTGATATTTTGTGTGTGTGTTATTTGCTTAATTATAAATTATGGTATCGTGGACCGAGATAGTTTATACATGAGAGGTATAAGTTCAAGACAAAAAGATGAAGAGAAAAACATTCTGTAGAGAACAGTCGAGATTAACAGCCGACATTCGGCATTCTACTTAAGATGTAGTCTTTTTTTCATTTATTTTTATAATGTAACTTAGTGTAGTGTTTTGTGTTTTGTAAATAGTAAGCTGATTATTATTTCCTCCTTTGTGTTTTCACTTCTTTGTATTTTTACGAGAAACAGCTCCTCTAGATAGTAATTTTAAGGATGAATTAAGTGTCCCTTTTATATTTTTTATTCATTCATTTCTTTGTTTTTTATGTAATAAATTTGTTAATTTGTTGAGAAGTGTTTTCTTTTGAGTTAAATATTAATGTCAGTAGTTTAATTAGTTTTGCCTGCTAAAATACTGCACTGGTCCCATTGCAAGAACTCACGTGCAGAGCGAGTGTAAGAGCAATAATAGTGGTGGCTTGTATTTGGGGGGTCGTGGTGTTTGACTTTAAATGTTTTAGAACATTTTTTTGTCATGCACTAATCACATTCCAAGAACCCACCATCCTACTATTACACTTGCTTATTAGCAACATATCAAAATGAACCGTACCACAATATTTTGCTAATTAATTTCATTTTAGAACTGAACAGGCCAATTTCTTTAATTGACTTGTCTGAGGTATTTAATTGGTTCACAAGTTGTTTAAAGCTTTCACTTTTTTCGGAAATTTTATGGGGTAAGACTATATAAATTATGTATTGTACTTTTAATTGACTTGGTATATCAACACGACGATAACAATAAGAGAATAAAACAACAACAACAACAAGTTAATCGGTTTTTAGTATTATATTTATGAGTCTTACATAAAGTACTTGAAACGATTTTCTGCGAGAATATTATATAATCCTTTTAGAAGACACGTGCCTGATTGAAAAGAAATCCCCTGGGCAGCGACATATAGTTTCACACTTGGTGTCATCTCGTTCTATGCATTCGCCTTACGTAACATGTAACATGACAACCGAGAGAGAATTCTGATTTCTCAAGGAACGAATGCATCTTGGAAATATACACGCCGGATAGATAAATTCCGTGCCTTGTCGACATTTTCAAAATTCGTACGCGTATATATAACTATGAGTGGCCGTTTCAAGTCGCATATTTTTCTTGGGTAGGTACGTTCGGCCCGCTCGATAAATATTTCATAAAGCCTATAGCGCGCTGTGATGTCCAACGTCGCGTCAGGCAGCCCGGAGTTTACGACTATTGCCGTACCGTTGAGACTCGTAAATACTGCAGCCAGTTGCTAAATTTTCGTGAGTCCAACTATAGGCTCGCATACGACATTTTCTCACAATTGCTTCAAATTTACGACACGGGAATAAAATGAACAGTTTTCCGGCACGTTCAGAGTGCAACAAGAAATACAAGACTGTTTGAAAACAGGGTGGAAAAGCCCTATTAATTTTAAAATAAAACAATAGATGAACAATAGTACTGCCAGACTCAGCTGGTCTACATTTATCGATAACTGTGTACAGGGTTATAGTACAATTCTAAATATATTGTATGGAATGTAAACTGCATTTAAAAGTTCTATTTTAGCTGTAAACGTTACCTATCTACTTGATTAAGGACATATGTGTAACAGAAGTTTACTAAGAGAAGTTTGAAGGGTCCCTAATAAAGTTCACTGAGTAAATACTGGTATGTATTTCTGAATATTCCACAAGGGCCTGTTTCCACATTTCATATTATGCTCCAACAAATACAGTAACATAAATTAAACTGTTAACTTTAATAGCGCACATTTCCACATTTTAGCAAACTTTGTAGTAGCATGTATTAGTTGTTAGTGTAAAATTTATACCCCATGTAAAAGCGGGCAACATTTGAAAACATTTCTGCATCTACTCTTCTGAAATAATGTTACACCTGGTTTTGTTACTTCAAGAATAATTACGAAACGATACTTGAGTAAGTAATGTAATAATATTTAACAAGTTTTTTGTGGTATTATCAAGGGATTATGTTTTATACAGACCGGATTATCCATCAAGGTATGGTTTAGGACCGATGAAAGATAGTTTATTTGATACAACATTACACAAAACACAAGATGAAATAAAGCGGAATATATTTTTCATTGTTGCTGACAGTGTTTCCAATCAAGGTGTGTAACTGGAAGTCAACATGATACTACTAGTACAATATGGTATTACTGGAAATGTCACCTCATTACACCGTTGAACAAAATAGATATAACAACCTATGTGAACATATTCTATCATTAGGTACCGCAGTTTTCGCGGAAATTTGCGGACAAATGAACATTTAAACACCCACACACTAACCAAAATTAATCGATTCAGTTGTTTCATTTCCTGGAACGCCAAAACGTGTAGTTCCATTAAAATTTTGTTATAACATTTGTTATATCATTTATTTTAAAAGGCTTGAAGTTAATTACGTCCAAAAGGTCGAATTCTGGTACGCTTTGTGTTTCCTCAACAGATGGCAGTACTGTATCATTCAGCGTCGCGATTAGTTCTGAGGAAGACAACAAAGTAATTTAACACAATATGAACTAGAATTCCTTTGATAAACGATTCCAGATTCCATGTTGTCGGATCGGATACCAGATACCAGAATCGATTTTAGTTGTCCTGAGCGAAACATCTGTCACCTATAAAGGATTCTCAACTCGTCGCTCGTGTAACGCTTCTGTAGACGTGTCCGCATTCTGTCGATAAGTGATATTATCCTTCAGGCACGACTTTTCGATACAAGCGGCCTACATAAATGTGTGCCTTTACGATCGGGGCGAATTTCAATTCGCATTGTCGTGTGCTAATGTTCTGTTCTATCTATATATTCTAAATCACAGTTCTGCTCCACATTCAGTAATACCCTCAAAAATTGCAAAACTTATGGCGGGGTAGACGGGAAAACGCCTTTTGCAATTTCGATTTCGTCTTTTGAAATCGTTACAGAGTACCGTTCTGCAGTGCATAGGCTATAAATTTTCTTTTAAAAATGTGTCGTTTTAAAGAAAATTTTATTGTAAAAGGCACAGTAAAAGGCCGCAAAGGAACGTACCCAGCAACCGCGCGATCGAGAAACGTCAGAATTTGTCCAAAATATCGACTTTTTGCCGAGACGTAGCGCTCTTATGATCGTCGATGGCGGTCATGTTTTGCGACGAGAGCCGTCTAAAAGGTCTTCGGAACAAGAATCGAGAAAAAAATCGGGGCGCAAAGCGGTTTTTTGCCCGAATTCGGTGAATTTTCAAATGCATGTTTTGGGCGCTCGCACAGCGTAGCGTCGACTGTCGGGAATTGTCGGCCAATCTCGGGTTACATGGAAGTGTCAAAACTGCCCGTTACCCGTTATACGAAGTATAAAGAATAAATAATGCTTTTTCATGACGCGTTTGGGACATTTCGGAGAAACCAAACAATTATGTATGTGAAAACAAGGAATCTGCAGCCACACAGGGAGGTAAGTAGAGCTAAGTGACTAGAGTTATGACAGAGAGAGGTATTTATATGACAGAGAGAGGATTTATAACGTCAATATAACCTATAATTTGTCAATATTTAGCGCCTTATACTTTTTACTTTTACTAATATAACTTTCTCAGTTCTTTTTTTAAGGTTATTTTTCATGTTTTTACAGCACCTACTTTCAATAACATCACAACTATGATCACAACAAGCTATCAACATTTCTGTTCCTGGGATGCTTTGACATCTTTATTGCTATCGATTGTTTGCCGCTATAAGCCCTAAACAATGATGTTTGGTAGGATCGAATTGATTTTCTATGGTTGTAGAGAGTACGTAAGTAACTTACTCTAATGGCGGAAAGAATAAAGAATAGAATGTTGTCTTTTTTTTAGGTAAGCAACCCTATTAACTGTATTCTGCAAGTGCAAGGAGCGAAGTAACCAGGCGTTATATTTATCCGACCTTTTTGTGGTATAGCGATATTACTAATATGTGCGGAGGTATTCCTACGTTGTACACATTCTGACGGCGCTACCACCTTGCTGTAACCAAGCCATGTTGCGATGTTCGTTTACTATTGACGGCAGATCTGCAGTCTAAAGTTTGATTCTCACTATACGTTCCGTCTCTGTTCCATATCTCTTACACATATGCTCTGTTACATTGGAAACGGTATGTAAATGGAATGGAAAATGTGCATACGTCCATTCATTTACAGCTAACAATATGTTACATAATGGAAAGGATATGGATATGGAATGAAAAGGATATGGAACGGAGACGGAACGTATAGTGAGAATCGACTTTAAATTTAATGTCCGTAAGGTAAAGTGCCCGTCTCGTACCAAACTAAAATATTTTAATGTCACGTTCAAGTTACTGTCGAATCAAGCGCTCTCAATAAATGCCCGTTTCACTTTCAAAATTTTCGCTAACCTTGCACCGAAAGGAAAAAAACGTATATACAAAACAATACAAATACATATTTGCTACCTTATATTTAGCAAAATGGAAAAATGTCTTATACGAAAGTTATATATATATATATATATATATATATATATATATATATATATATATATATATATATATATATATATATATATATATATAGTGATCATTCTATTCTATAACGCGAGATTATTTACATTTATACAAGCTATTTCACGAAGGCGTGATGATAAATTGTAATACATTTTTGGATTTTGTATTAAATTTTAAGGCTATAAATACATACTTGGATAGTAGAAAATCCATTTGTTATTGTTATTGCCTCTTCTATTTAAAACACTTTCAGATACTTTTTTTTCTGAGAAATAAAATTTAAAATAAATTACACATTAACATAAAATCTCATTAAATATGACTGCTGACAGTTTCATAATATACAAAAGCATCTTTGAATTGAGGGTGTTCAGAACCACTACTTTTTCACACAATAAAATGCTAAAGTACGAGTGCATAAAAACTTTCATTTTGGAGATACATATTCGCAATTTTTGTCAAAAGTATGGGTTACACGTTCTGATTGGTTGGTATTAATTTAGTCAAAAAAGGTTTGATATGTCACTTTGATTTGTTTTTTATAGACATACGAGGCTACTCCAACAGATCTCCCACATCCATTTAACTTTTGTGGAGCGTAGAAACAACTTAAAAAAATGGATTTTTTATAATATGAAACCTATTTTGCAACAAACCCACCCGTAGATGAATTGGATACTTTTTACTGTCGCATTAGAATGCTCCATTACCCATTTTTTGACAAAGTCAATATCAGCCAAGGCGTGCTATGGCTTCTGACTAACATCTCCAAAATGATAGATTTTGTATCACTATACTATGTGTTGCAGGGTATGTACTAATATATACATATTACAATATAAATTATGAGTTTTTAAATTATTTAAAAAGCATAAGTTTGTTGTGCAACGCTCTTATGGAACACCCAGTATAAGTGTATATTTTCATAACTTATGCACAAAGCATTTTTTTTGTTTTTCTAAACATGACTTAATTATTTAGTTATTTGAGTGCCGTAGTCAATATCACAACACTCAAATAACTCACCCTTACATGGCAGTTCATATAGGGCATCATATACACGGTGTTTTCATGTATATGACTGAATACGGCAGTGACGTTCCTGGAAATTTTGAAAGAGTTGGTGCTGACTTGCGCGTTAAGATAAAAATGTACAAATTGTGTATTTTTCGAATCCCTATTATTATCATCCTGTTGATCAATATATTTTGGAAAAAATATAAGTGATGAGTGATGGCACATCTGAAGAAACTGATTAATATTCTTTAGTTTGTCGATTAAATAATGAGGTCGGTGCTGTGATAGCAACAATGGAATTTGTATTTTTTGTGTAATATATATATACCATATAAAGATGATTTTGAATATGACCAGTATTTTATTTGAGTTTGTAGCCTCTCTTATTCATAACCGATGCTGGGTGTTCTGCAGTACTACGCACAACTGAGAAGAACTTTAATGTCTGTTACGCATAAACAGGCAGTCAGCCTTTTAGGCGATTTGCCCTCTAAGCGGTCTGCTTTCTAGGCCCTCTGACTTCTAGGCGGTCTGCTCACTAGAAATGCAGGCCTTCAAGGCCTGCTGCCCATAGCTAGTATTTACTGTTGTGGAGTTTATTCGGTGAAATCGGGGAGTGAAGGGGGGGAGCTATTAATATTCGTCAACGGAAGCCACTCAATCGTTCACGTAAAAATAACTCTGGCCTGGCTTCGGTCGTTTTCAGTGAAGGAAAATTGTGCGTTGAACGAGAATTTTTGTGTAGGTAATGAAGTCGAAATCAAGATATTTCTTTTAAAAGGGACTTGTTGATTTAAGAAACCATAAAAAACAAACATGATACGCAGAACAGAAGCTGAGTTCTGCGAAATCAAATATTTTGTGCGCATTTCATTATGTGGTATGGGGCTATATGTCTTATGAATGACAATAAAATAGCCAATTTTGATTTATGTTTTTAATATAAATTTATAAAAAACTTGCACTTATTTTCACCTGTTTGGAACCTATAAAAATGCGACCACTAATACAAAATATCTGGGCTGGCCCTCACCCAACTTTCCGACTATACCATTGGCACAACGAAATGTCAACACTTTTGCAATTATTCAGTTTTGTGAAGCCAAAGCCACTATGTACCCTACCTAACGCCAGTCTCTGTGACATAATAACATTTTCACACTGACATTTAATATGATATCATGTCAGTGGCACTGACGTTTGTCTAAATCTGACAATTTGCAACCACAGTGACGAAGGCTGTGGATTCTGTCAAGCTGCTTCTAAAAAGCTAATAGCACGTAAATCTTTCATCCCATTGATCTGTAAATCAGTACACTTATTTAAAATCCCTGGAGGATGAGCTGATATTAGTTTGGCCAAAGTCGAATAAATCCCGAAGAAGACGCATGTAACATTTGCCACTTCCGGTTGTCATATTGTGGCAAAAAACCATCCAGTTCATTCCCCGGAAGTTCTAAATAAGTATGCAAAATATCAGCCCGATCCGTTGTACCGCTTGGACGCTATCGTGTTCACAGACAAACACACAGATATTTTCACATCACTACAATGGATTTACGGACGTCAAAACGCGTATTTCCGCTGAAATCCCAAATTTTTCTGTTGATTAGAATACTTTCCTTCTAGGGTACTAGTCGGAAAGTAAAAATCGATAAACCTTTGGTCGTAAAAACTGAAAACCGTCCGGGAAAATCTTACCCATCCCATATTTCAAACAGCGCCATCGCCGACCGCTCCCATCATTTTGTAAGGCAGTATTTCACGATTATCGTGCAATATTTCACTGTTACACATTCCGTGGGAGCCGCCAACATCTATTAAAAACTGTCATTGTCAATTGCCATGCCATTATTTCCAACTTCATTATTTCCAACCGCTCTCGAAATGTTTCCCCGCGAAAACCCATCTCATCCATCACAACAATACGCTCTAAAAATAGCTTTTTTTGCTAACCACAAACTTAAAAAAACCAACATTGACCAACATTGGAGTTATTAAGAAGAATAGGTTCAGCTAACTAGAACTTATCACCTCTCAAAATTAATGCACTCAAACATGTTCTGGTTGATTAATTCATTTTTTGAAACCTTTTTGCTATAAATACACAAGAAAGATTACTAAAATACCCATCAGCAACAAAGAAAGATAGGTATATTGTCTCATTAATTTTACACTTGACACAAGCAACATAACAGACACACTCCATTTCATCATGACGGATGCTAAAGTTCAAAATGGATCAAGAGCACGCTCGAAAGCGATGTGAACTAATTGAATTAAGTGCCATTGCGAGTGCTTTTATACTTTTTACCGACAAAGAAACACTTAAACCAACAATAGTTGATATGTAATGTTTTACACCAAGTATTTTATCATTCGAGTATAATATATTATGCCTCAAAACTTCATAAGTTGTTGTTGCTGTTAAATAGATATGACGTGTAAGTAAAATAATATCCATATTACATTTTATGTCTTATGCCACGGTCGCACTAGGCTGTTTTATTAGCCGCTAGTTGCTGCTGCTGCTAGCAGCATCAGCAACTAGCGTGGTCACATTACGCTGTTTACCAGCAAAAGTACTCTTCAGTAAAGTGCACTTGCAATAACTCAATATGGACATCGCTACAGGTCAAGGTTAGAATATCGTTGTGATATTTTCACATGTAACAAGCTCATCGTGTTTGTATAATTTAAACCCAATTCAAACTGTTTTTAAAAAGAATATTTATTAATAGTTTTTTGTTAGACTATGAACTTTTCTGTAAATTAATTTAATATCTAGAGCAAATTTTAGAAACAAAAATCCAAAAATATCACAAACAGTACAAACAAATAACATTACAATCGGTTGCAGAAGTCAACAACCTAAACATTCAATTTGTTATCATAACTTAGAATAAACTTTCATTATAGGTCAATAGATATCGCATAAACTATGTTAGCAGTTAGTGTCCAGTACGATCAGTTTGCTTAGGATCGCACCGAGAAATGCCGTGACCGTAAAGCATCAGATTCCGCTGCTGCTGAGGTCTGCTTGCACTTAGACTAACGAGGGGCAAGTTTATGGGTCCCTGTGTTCCCATGGCCATGACGAAGGATCTCACGCATTACCCGGCAACGCATAAATCCTTTCTAATCCAATAACCACCCAGCGAAGACAACATATTAATTGTATGGAGATGGTTTACACCTAATTTAGTGTTACAATCAATGTAGTTGAATTACTTCGAATAAATATTTTGGATAAAAACGTAAATACCTACTTCACCATATTATAAATCAAAAATTTGGCACAAAAGTACGGTTTTTAAATAACTAAAATTCACCAATATAGTGTACTGATATAAACCCCATTTTGGCGGATGCGCCGGAAGCTTTTAATAACCATTGCCTCAAATCAAAACCGTTTCTTTTTTTTTCGGAAAATTGATTTCAACGCGCAAAATAACAAACAACGGTTGAGAGCAGCCGACAGTAAACATCATATACGAGGTCTAGCACGTGTAAATATCGATGTGACCCTCGCAGCAACGGCCTCTGTTTCCTCCATATTTAAAAAGCGTCCCGATTAGGCCAAGGACACTCATCGTATTTTATGCTCGCATAGTTCGTGTCTATTCCAATTGCCACGGCACCCCTTGTCTAGCTCTCCCTCTCTAAATGACAAAGTGTATATTCACCCAATCGATACGGATCGTATCGAAAACAAATAAAGAGCGATACACAACTCGTGCTCGGCAGAAAAACACAGTACGACAAATAAAAGTTGTATTACGTAACGTTACGCGTAGACGAGAGCAATTAAGGATTGTGTTTACGCACATTTTCGATGTTATTGTACTAGTTTCTCTTGTATGTAGAGTAGAGGTGGGTAGTTCGTGAACGAACTAGTCCGAGAGAATGGCTCCCGGCTTAGAACAAAAGAACTAGTTCTTTAAAATAAAAAGAACTAGTTCGCAAAAGACCTGCTTTGCTAAAACATATCTCTATGCATATCTCATTCAGTGAACGACTTGTAGGGACATGAAATCTAGTTCGAAAGTCCTGCTTTGGTGAAACATATCCCATTCAGTGAACGAGTTGTGGCGACATCAAACGAGCGACATAGCACCCTGTCCGCCAGTTGTTTCTTTACCTAACGGCGGATGTCAAAAATATAATTAGAGTATAGTTTTTTTTCCTATTGGATAATGGATTACACTGTTAATAGTAGTTTCGCCAGTATATGTTATACTATAATTTATAAATAATACCCCAATTCCACCTAAAATTGCAGTATGAATAAGGCTAAAATACGTGCAGCAATATGTCTTTTGTGCCTTATTAAATAAATATTTAAGAAATATACCTAAATAAAATAAGACAATGATTCTTCGATCAATATAATTATAAATAATTATTTATTTTCAAAACAAAATAACGATTCTTCAAGAAAAAGACAAAGTGGGAAGGCAGACATCGATTATGTCCAAACTAGATCCTAGTTTCGTTTGGAACGAGATATAAACGTGCTAGAACACACAAAGACACGTTTATCGAAGTAGTATGTCTCAGGATCAAAGTAGTTCTTCAGAACTAGTTCAAAGAACTAGTTCTGAAGAACTACTTTGAACTCCTTTTTGTGAACTAATCCGGAAGAACTAGTTCATTAAAAAGAACTAATAAGCCCATCTCTAATGTAGAGTGTTCAAGATTGATCTTTGTGAACTTTGAAAAACAGTAGTGATAGGCGATGTTTATCGATGATTTATAAACATCGATATAACAACATTGTCTTAAACTACTATTGTTTACTTCCAGTAATTGATCGCATTTCATTTAAAATGACAATTCTTGCAGTGAGAATGAAATATTCAGAACACAGAAGGTGTTGAACCAAACCAAAAAATCTTTTTCTGAAACATTTATTTTTCCAAGCAAAACAGCCAATTACTTATTCTGATAATTATTATTCTTTTTAATCCATCCAATGGTTGAAATAAAACAATATTAATGTGGTCGAAATGATTAAATATTTGAAGTAATACTACAAAGTTTCATTCAAAACTACATATACTTCTTTGTAGTTGATGATTCTTTGGTGTGACTTAATAATTTACCCATTGCAACTAAATTTATCTTGAATCAAGCACTAGACCCGCTTCTACTGAGAACTTTTTGTCTTGGCTGAAGGAGATAGTTATTTCGTGGATATGGAAATCAACCGTTGTTTTGATTCAAAGTAATTTGACTTGAACTGGAGGGAAAACTTTGAATTATTTTTTTTTCATTAAAACACTATTAGTTTAAAAAATAATACGTACAGAATTAAAATTGATTGCTTATAGAGACATTCATAAATTCCTCCATAAACAATTATTATTAATACAAAACGAAATTACCAAAAGCACGAAATACAATATAATTCACGTATGTTACACAGATTGTATCACAAAAATTCATGTATTGCGTTTATCAGTCATTATATTAAATTCCCAACAATATCGAAACGAATTCGAGCCTCATATAACATTTTGCCGCCGGTTGTAAAGATAAACAGTGTTTTGGTTTGCCGTCTCTTGCAATATTAATGAAACATATCGTCCTGATAACGCCGAATATATGCGAACGGCCAGTCATTATATATTTTTTTATCGAGTGGGTGTGCATACACAGTGGGCCAGATATACACTCATTGTTTGAAATGTATGAATGTAGCCTGACTTTGCAAAAGTTTTCATTCATGAAAGCGGGTTGGACTTGGCACAGTGCCAAGATCAATAGCACAAGGACCTGCCGGATTTTAGAATGAAACCCTGAGCTCAGAAGTAATTGAACTTTGCTGGCGTGTTAACCTCTAATATTTATAATGGCCGATAGATTTAATGAATAATTGTTTCAGTTGGGAGTGATTAATTTTGTATATAATCTGTCAAACTTTGATTTATAATAATAACCATTGTAATATTTGGTGGATTTTTATGATTCTTTTACCAAATTATAGAAATATTCTTGCTATTAGAACTTTTAAAATCATTATTTCTACAACTAGTTTGATCTGTTTAACCGACATGATGTTCCAGTTGTCTAAATATTATTTTTATCTTCAATAACATTTTTTTATCTATCGTCACTTTTTTTCAACGCGATATAAAGAAGTTTGGCTGAATTAACATGCGCGGTAGTAATTTTGAAAAAGGTATGTTTCTTCTGTTACTTTCTGTTATGTTTCCATTATAAAACACAGCACGTTAGGCATCTCCGATATATGCTCTCAATTATCAGGACAGCACTTAGGAGGATTGGCGCTCCCTAACCTTGGCTTTCCACCATCTTCCTTCTAAACAGTCTAAACTATAAATAAGTGACCCGAGGAAGGCATTATATCCACAATTACACGAATGGCCATATAATTCGTGTTGTCTAATTCACCTAATGTCCATTTAAAACAGGGCATTCACAATTTACGAACACCCAGGAAAGAAACACTCTTCCCTAAAATAATTTTCTACGTTGCACGCATTCTCAATGCGCTCATGTGTTGATTCACTTAGCTCGATGGAATAATTTCATTGATGGTTTAGTTCATGTTAGGTAAACATTGTTCTAGGTGTAAACTATGTATTGCCTAGCCATTGGATAACAGCATCGCATGCTTGTTTACCGCTTTTCTCTGCATAAACAGTGCACTGTTATTGTTATTCACATTTAGGAAGTGTTTACCTAGTTAACTGGGACGAAAGGAAATTGAAGTGATTTTTTATGGTGGTTAAATTTGTTACAACTTGGGTGTTATATAGAAGCAATAATAACACAAGGAAACAAGGGTCCTATAACCAGAAAAGGGGTCACATATTTTTGTTGACCAGTGCGAACTGAATGATTTGGTTAAAGACTTAGCTTAATCAAAAGAAAAAGCCCAGCTATTGGGTTCTAGGCTACAGGAATGGAATCTTTTCGCACGAGCTGTGATAGTGTTTACAAAGCATGACGAGCCTGTATTTTAAAATGGAAGGATCTTTACGTCACGATGTTGAGGATCTTATGAACGAGGTTGATATTCCCCACGATCCTTCTGAATGGTGGTTTTTTATCGATTCATCAAAATACAGCTTGAAAGCAGTACTTTTGCATATTCTTTGAATTTATGTAATTTGTTAACTGATTTTGTTGCAGTTTTTTCAGTTTTTTTTTTTAAGTATCGCTGTGTCTGTAAATCTAGACCTGTTATAATATATCCAATTGCAGTTTCCAGTTATGTAAGGCATATGTAATCTGGAATAAATTATTTTTTTTAGTTGTTTCAGAAAGTTGGAAATTTGTTCCCTTGTGTAATTTATTATAGCCTAGTTAATAATAAACCTATTCATAACAGTCACTGCATTAAGCTGTTATTGGACAATCTCGTTTTCCATGAATCCCAAAACTAATCGCAAACATAACAAATTGTATTTATCCAATTGCCCCATAATAATACAAATTCTGCAATATAAATATTATTAGTTAGCAGACTATTGTTCATTAATTCATAACTCTCCACCGCTAATAAATTCCAGTTCGCATTTTAATTATATCGGAGTGTACATATCAAATGGAGCCAATTTGCAAATCGCGCTGGCCTGGCCTCAATCCAAAACGACCTCGACAAAGGCCGTTCATAACTTACCACAATTTAGATTAGTAGTATTGGTACATAAACATCTGCCCTAAGCTCTGTATTGCTGCTGCAGGCACCGCATATAACTACCGCTAAATATATTCATATTGCTGCCGCTATACACAATTTAATACGACCGTATCTAAATTGTAATAGGTCGAGGTTGACCATGTTTATATTTGTATAGTAGTTCATTATGTACAGTTCTTCACAGAGGGAGATGAAGTATTTACCTTCTTACTGCACAAAGGGAAAAATTTATTCGATAGAACATGAATATCTTTGAGTGAAGAATATTACTTGTTTCTATATCCACAGAAACGTCATTTGGTTGGTTCAAGTAAAATATAAAATTCTCAAAGTATCAAAATATGATTTTCTTGATGTTCCAAGTATTACGTTTTCTTGTTTTAAGTATGAAGGAACTGCTTGAAAGGAATTACGTCTGTTTTAAGCGATACGTACGTATACTTTTGGGCCAAAAAACGTTGAAGCACGTATATTTTTCACCCAACAAAACATTGTTATTGTTGTAAAACGAACGTCTTACTTTTTTATATGTAGAAGAATAACATTTTCTTCGTCAAAGCAAAATATACTCAACATAAACATACTAAACTCTTAAACCGAAAGAATAACTAGTCGTCGAAATAACTACATATGTTGAAAAATTCTTATTACAATAAAATATTATTTGGATAGCAAAAATATCCTCTCTCAAAGTAAGAATCTTGAGTCAAGAAACTGTTTTTTTCGTTGTAACATATATATTTTTCGTCCAACGAACTATTTCTGTTATAAGACGAACGTCTACTCTTTTTTTTGAAGAATAACTTTTTCTTGGTCAGGGAAAAATATACTTAATATACTAACTTCTTAAATCGTAAGAATAACTAACCGTTGAAACAACTATATTGAAATTCTTATTAGAATAAAATATTATTTGTATAGAAAAAAATCCTCTTCATACATCTGTGTGTAGAGTATGGTTCGAGTATGTTTGAGAAAGGAAATATTGAAAATTTAGGTTATTATGGTTACATATTAAATAAAATTCTAATTTTTAGATAAAAACTAGAATTATTTATAGTCAGAGTATAAAGTTGTTACGATTGCTGTTTTCATTTCAAAATAGTCTGCAAATATAGACGGATATCCGCATTGGAAGATTGGATAAAAATAGATATAATATATAATCCGTATCCTCTTTTTGGAAATGCATTCCAGATTTCCAACATCGATCTCCCACACAGCAAATCCGAAAGATATTCGGACAAATTCCAAAGAAATTCGCATCAGCATCAGCAAGCCCAGCAGCATACTCCAGCCAAACCCACAGTTATTAAAAACTGTGCACATATACGATAATAGAAGAGAAAGAGAGATAGCAGTTATCGGTAATCACTTAGTAAGTTTTCCGCTGCAGATGTTCAAAGCCTGCCGCTGCAATCACGAGCCTCGTAATGCGACCGGAAACCAAATGAATTGGAAGCACACCGATGAGGTACACCACCTTCAACAAATTACACTGATCCGGGTCATTTATCGCTGAAGTCCGACGGCAAATATCCTGGTAATGGAAACGCCTCTAATCATGCGGGCTTCCAGTCGATCGCGGTCGACCACGCTCAAGGATTCCGACGCTCAAGCCGACCGACAAGTGCTTAAATGCGCCAAGGATATCGGAAACATTGCATTTCTTATTGTACAGGTTCGATTTTCGATTTGTCGCGGCCTCGATTATGCTAAAGATTCTGTTTGTTATTACCAGTTGCAAGACTCGTAATGGTACGGCTAGACGAGCAACTTTTTGTAGCGCGACAATTCTGATGCGAGAAATGTTTTGCAATTGGAGAATTGGCGGATGCGCCGGAGATAAATATTTTTCAAGCATCTCTTTTGTCACACCCAAAAATTCTGCATACAGGAGCCATTTTAACTATACGTCCGTCCCTCGGTTCAATTAAATTTCCTGTGGAACACAGCATCGCTGTAAATTCTCCTCACAGCACTTCAGGTGCGTCCAGATTGAACACAGGCGCGGAATGAAATAGTGAATATTTTATGACGGGACATGGCCTTTGCCATGAACAAGCTTTTCTGCCGTGTTCGCAGAAAGCCACTCTGCAAAAAATCGAATTTATCATTAGAGCCGATCTCGACTGAACATATACCGACTAACACGGCGATGCTTTCAACTGAAAAGCTGAAAATATCACGTGCTCACAATTGTCGCATATGATAGATAATCCGAAAAAAAAAAAGAGTTGCTGAAGCTAGCGAATTTGATAGTGCCTATTAGAGTAATAAATAATTGGATTAAAAAACGAAAATATATTAAATTTATATATAAAAAATATATATAGATATTTGAAATAACTCAACCAGCAGATTGTAAATTATTATTTGCAAGCACGACATTGATCTGCAATCTAAGTGACCATTTTTATAGGTAAACATTAAAAATCCATTATTACAAAATGCATTAACTTTAGCGCAATAATTGTATTGTTTAAAATCCGGTGTGGCCCCTTCCCAACTTTCCGACCACATTGTTGACACACTGAAGTGTGTGAACATTTTTGCAATTAGGTATTCAATTCATTCATTCATCAGCTTAGTCAAAACCGGATGAATTCCTAAGAAAACGCATGCAACATTCGCCACTTCTGGTTGTCAGATTGTCACCAAAAATAGTCCAGTTCGTCCCCTGGTAATTCTAAATAAATCATGTTCACAGACATACCCACATACATGCATACGTAGAAAAGAGACCAGAAATCATAGCAATCGATTCAGGGGACCCCAAAACGCGTATTTCCAATAAAATCTCGATTTTTTGCGTCGATTACAATACTTTCCTTCCAGAGTACTAATCGGAAAGTAAAAATCCAGGTTGCCCCCACCCAACTTTCCTGCTAACACGTTGACAAAGTGTTTAAACACTTTGGCCATTATTCAATTTTGTGATGCCACAGCGACGAAGTATTATAGAAGGTTTCGACGCGACGTTTTAATGGGTAAACGATGTAGTCGAAAAGTTGAGTGGAGACCACTCCAGATTTTAATTAATCATCTATTTCCAAAGAAGGCTGTTAGTAAAATAAGAAACATATTGAAAATTTGTATTACATTTGATTATATAGTTTAGATTATATAGATTTAGATTTAGCAAAATTAAATTATCTTTTGCACTTATTTAGGCTAATAAACTTAATACTACACAACATTAGTTAAATATGATTTTGAGTGGTATGATTAAAAAAAAGTATTTACTTTTACTTAAAGTAAATGCTTCATGTTGTAGTTTTTATGAATTGCAAAAGTGTTCAGATACTTCACTGTCCTAATAATGTAGTCGGAAAGTTGGGTGAGGGCCACCCCAGATATTTAACTTAATGGATACACCATACAATTACTAATTTATTCGGCACTCCTACAGTAAATTTGCCACTCTATTCTTCACGAAATAATTTATTAAAAGGACTGTTGTCATAAAGTTGGAAATGTATTTCCATAACCCTTTTACATAACTCGGCCCTCGGTAGAGTTACGGTCACGCAACGCAATAAACGGTACCTCTTTCTTTCCATTATCCACCGTCCTATGCCTTTTCTCCATCTCGACCCCTAACATAAAAAATCATAATGGAACATTTTACACCATAGCCACAAAATTGAAATTTAACAACGTGTTAGAATATTTTATTTACAGTTGGTATCACAATTGATTTAATTCAGATTGATTTTTATTTAATTTTTATCTGAATTAATGATTCTTTTAACAGAATTTATTCTAGTTAATACAATTTATGATTGTAACACCCTCTAGAACTAGAAAGAAGAAGCGTATATGACTCTACATCGCAAAAATGCAGTCACAGAAACATTTTTGATGTGCGTAGGCTTGAAAACAAAACACCACCTGCCTACGCAACGAATGGGTAAAATTTTCATCGGACCAATTTGTCTGAAAATTACTTCCGGCGCCTGGGGATTCACCCGCTCGGTATTAATCCGGCTCTACTGGCTGAAATCCACATATATCCGGTGAATTGTTCAATCCCTGAATCGAAACGGCTAGACGAATTATTTACTACATTCCACCGTGTTAATATTCAGAGAAATGCAACTGTAATATTACTTGTGCTTCAAAAGCATTGCGGAAAGTAATTGACTGCATGATTTCGTGATATCACGCTTGAATTCTGGTAATGTCAAGTTCAGTAGATGACTTGAACCCATATCGATAGTCGTGATTGATTATTTAGTAAATAAAGAACAAATACATACTTAAATACCGTTTGCTATTCGATAGTGTTCATTTAAAACACTGTTTAAAACAGTATGCATTTCAGTAAGGCATCTGAATAAATAATTTATTGCCCCAGACTGAATAAAAAAAAACTTGAACTTCAGAAGTTATTGACATTTATAGCCACTGACCGCACTAAAGTTGTCTGCATTGTAATGCAAGATGTATGGTAAACCAACCATAAATGTCTATCATTCCTTCCAGCCGTTACTCACAGACGAAACAATAAAAATGTACAAGAAACTGTTCAATTCTGTCTAGCCGGTAGAACCCGAAACTTCTTAAATATTCCTTAAATAATGCACCGAGATGAAAATCGATACGCATTGGCGCTTATTAACTTAGCTAGTTTGCATATTATGGTGGAGTGGCGTGTGAGTGTAGTTCACAGGCCCTGTTTATAAGATATTCACGCAGAATATCAAGCCGTAACGTTAAGACGTACGTGGCTATGATGTAGAGTAGTTTTAAACTAAGTAGAGCACAGTTGTGTATGCAACCAATTATACCCAGTGTATGGTTTATAATTGACCCGCGTATATTCGGTTGCATACACAACTGTGCTCTCCTTGGTTTGAAACATCTATATCTACCATACTATTAGGCCAACAGGTTGCAACTCGTAACCAAAGAAATATCTTTTGTAATATTTTTTGTGAACTTGATGATTATGTATAATTATAATTAAGAAATTATTGACCCAATAGTACCTATACAAAAAAAAACAATTACATGTTTATTTTACGTGATATTAGTTTGGATGTTAAACAAAGACGTAAGAAAGACGTCTGAGGACTACTGTAGAAGTTCCAGGCGGTTACTTAGAGCGGTTACGGGTAGTTTATAGAGTAATTTGTCACTGGGATGGTTTTAGTGCAGTGATGTGGTTTCTGCGCATAGCGCCATCCTCCGTAAATTTTCACTAAGCACAATAATGTAAGGCCACAAGGGCACAACGTACACCGCACATATCCACGAAGATATCCGGTGATTAAGAACGAAAGGGTGTTCTGCGTTTGTCGGAAGCTTTGTCCACCATGTTAATGCGAAATTTTATGATAAAATAAGTAATATGTAATTCCAGATTATATTTGCCTTTCATAACTAGAAACTGAAAGTGAAGAATTTGATAAACGTCATCTGCAATAGACTTGAGATTACTATCGAGAATAGTTAGGTCTTTGTATAGCCAAAAGTTTTTGCAAATTAATTTTGGAGATAAGACAAAATGCAAACATTTCTACTAAATTTATCATCGACGTTGGCAGAAGGTACATTAAATAAACATCAAAAGATAGTCGAAACGACAAATTCAACAAGATCCATTCAACTTTGAAGTGAATTAAATTACTTCCAAGTATTTCATGAGTTACTTGACCTTTAGCGACACGTGCTTTAACAACCGCAAGAGCAGGATTTACCTCAACTCGGAAATTCACACTGCGAAATTTCTAATTACGCTTTTAGTAAATAGTCCGTAAGGGTTCTAGAAGGGCTCACGTCTAGCTTTAATATAAAGTGGTTCTTCAGAAAGCAGCACTTCTAATAATAATAATAAACCAGCAGTAATAATAATAATTACATTAGTTTTTAAATTATGACAGTATTCATGTAATGAACTTCATCATCTTTCCTTCTAGAGTACTAGTTGGTATTTTCTTCTTTACTGGTTAACAACAGCATAAGAAGATTTTTTTCTTCCCGTGATATCGCTTCTGAAAACTCAAATTAACATCTAAATGTGGAAGGAAATTTAATAAAATGTCAAATAAAAAAGTAACTTAATTTTTAATGTAAAATGTTTCTCAATTATAAGGGTAATTACCGCTGCCTTGTACGAATTAAAATATCAAAGGAACACATTCATATTTCCAATTGAAGCTTTCATTTTGTGTGAATTGTATGACTTTGTTAAATTTTATAAAAGGTAATTTGGTTTAAAAAGAATTCCCGTCGAGTCGAGAATGTTAAAATATATTCAATGAATAACTTACGTACTTACTCAATACTTTGTATAGAATTTAATGGCATGTTACAGAGAACAAATGCTTTAACTTTAAAATAATATTTCTTAACATCTGTTGGATACAGAATGAACAACTCAGTCGTAAGATTTTTATTATAACCATAACCTGTCCGCACACAAAACAATTCAATTCATATCGGATAAAACTGAGAACTTCTTAAACGTTCCGTTTGAATATATTAAGATAACATGATTTTCTCCGGATCTGAATTGTAAATTGGGCATGAATTGAGTGCCCAAAGTTTCAGTCAATTAGAAACTGTCTGAGTTCGGTGGAAACAAGAAATGATTTATAGTGTTCTCGGCGTCGGAAATCTGGCATTGTGCCTTTGTGCCATTCTTGAGAGAAGGTAGCACTGGATTAATTCAGACTTTAGAAGACTTGATTATAAGAGCTGTCCCAATTTCTTCTGAAATATTAAAAGTTGATGAATAAGGAACTCTTAAACAATTTATTTCAAATCAGTGTACCTATTTAATTACCACAAAACGACACAAAAGAATAATAACTTAATTGCAAAGTTAGAACATAGAATTTTCAGCGATTGTGATAAAATTCAATTTCAATTTCTAGAATAATTCATTATAGATGACACAAGACTCATTCTCTAAATATGTTGCGTATAATACAGCGTAAAATGACCTACATTAACAGCCAGACTAATTACTACATCGCCATTCGTATTCAATTAATAATCGCGTCAATCGGCTAAATTTCAATCCCATTACATGTCACGAAATTCGAACTAAGCTTTAATACAAATTGTTTGACCAACATAACATACGCACAACATTAGAAATATAAATGTATGAAACAGACGAGCAAACAGGGTGCTAAAAAATTAGTCTGGCCAACGCGTTGCTGGCTTAATTAAAGCTCCGTCAGAAGCGCAAATCACAATTATTATGAATGCGACCCAAATATGATGCTAGAGTTTTTTTACATTAGTGTTTTCTGTACGCAGTATGTAATGGTGAAAAATCTTTCTCAGAAAAAATATTGTTACATACCTACGTGGAGTTAATACAATATAGAAGCATGTTTTCTTTTTTTGTAGTATAAATTCCAATGTAAGCTTCAATCTACTGGAAACATTTTATTGGAAGGTCTGGGTGAGTACGTTTTATTCGCAGCTCAATGAACATCGGTCAAACCTTGATTTAAAATACCAACAGAGCAGAAACTGGACGGATTAATTTTATGTATGAGTTCTACAACTGTCTGTCTGGGATGCCTGGCTGGAGGAAAAAATACCATCAGCCAAAGAAATGGTGTATCAAAAGAAATTGGTGTTCAATAACTTTTATAATAAAATATGATTTTAGTTGTGTTTTATCATCTTTAACAAAAGAAATAAATACATAAAGATGTTGACCCTTTGGACTAATTTTGATTAATTTGGAAACAAGGCTAAAATGTAGTTATTTGCTGCAGGGGATATTTTTTTTGTGGACGGTAAAATTATTTGTAGAGGTTTAACCATAATGCTTGCCGCACGACCACCTACAGTAAACATTCAATTTTTGAACAAACCTGGTAAGTGAATGGTAAAAGTCTAGTTTTTAGTTTTTTGTTAATTTGATTATCTCCAAAATCTACGAATGATAATTTATGAGTAAGCTGTATTTCTAGTAGATATGTGTTTGTAGTGTTTTTACAAGATATTTTATAATATATTATTATAGGCTTTCTTTATTTATGTACTTATACAATTAATGAATCAAAAAAAATAAATAGAATAAATCTACCTATACTAATTACGAACTTTCAAGTGTGGGGCGCGTTCAGCGGAATCGCCCATTTTGGCCGATATTTGCGATCGAGTAGCTGCAAAATTGGGCTTTTCAATATTACTTTTGACCCTCGAATTGAAAAAAGGACACAATTCCGCGTGGACTGCGCGATATTTTGTAAATTAAATGCGTCAATTTTGACAAAAATCACGTTTTTTCACCTCGTCGAGTGAAGGCGAACCTCGAGAAAATGTCACGTGACGTCTAGAAATTCCGACAAGCGGATCGATGAACGTCAAAAATTTACATTTTTTATCCGTTCCTGCCGACCTTATAAAAGCCGCTCGCTCTTATGTCTTACGATAAGATCCCTCTAAATACCCTTCGCAAAGAGTTTTGAGCAAAAAAAACGACCTTAAAAACAATTTTCGATCCAAAAAATCGATTTTTGTCGACCCGTGTTTTGCTGCTATTACCACAGTAACGTCAAACCCGAAACGCCCCCTGCCGGACATTCGTAACAACAGTAACAGATAGCAGATAACCTAAAATGTATCCTAAAATGACCATATTGCGAATGTGGGAAGCCTTAACCACATATTTCTAGAATGCCCAATAAGTAAAATCGAAAATTTTGACTTATACACAGAGCGAGTACAAATGCTAAGAGGCGTTTTATTTTCTCAAATTAGTGAGCGAAAGAGTCTCCGCTCTGGTGATGAAAGTATGAACTACGTTTCGTCGGAATAACTTTGAAAAGGTATGTGGTGTGGTATTGAGCGTTGAGTATAATTCTGCTTGTATTTAAATCAAAAGATGAAAAACGACAAAAAAGTAGCAGCAGAAGAGAAGTAAGATCTATTGTTGCGTTCCACAATGCAATTCATATGTCAGCGAGGTCTTGTCATTTCACAAGTTTCCTAAAAGAAAAGGTTACAGACATATGCTAGTGTGTTCAAAGCATTTTCTAAAAGAAGACTTATACACGAATAAATCATGTTGAGTGTACAGTAAAGGAATTAGTCACATTTTTCTGCTGCAAATAACTTTTCTCATTCTTCGATGGGTTATTTCTTATAATCTGTATACATATATTTTTAATAAGGGTTCCGAAAATAATTATAAATACTCGTCAGAGTAATTAAAGTCATATAGCTGACAGTTAAGTATCGTTCGTCTTGGAAATTTTCTAAAACGATAAACACTCACAGTAGAATAAATTGCACTGTGACACACAAAGTGCTTGTTTGAAGTCACCCCTTTTGTCACTCTTTTCCATTTCGTATTAATAGGAATATAAGCAAAATTAGGATTTACCATGCTATATCACCAAATTTATCCCGACTGACTGTAATTCAATTTTTTACCACTAGAACGAGACTGGTTGAGGCGAATTAAGTTAATAGCGGAGTTTGAAGGCCAAATTCGTTTTTTCTAGTGTCCCCGCAAGAGAAGTTAGCAAGGAAAGTGTAGACAACTTCGTAATAACATTACATCATTACATTTTACATTTATTCTCAGTTGAGCGGTACGATTAGCTTCAAACTTTTTTAACATACATACATACTACATAATCCGGGTCGAAGGGCCATACAATATTTCGTTTTCGTCTCACTTATCTACTTCCAAAGCAAAACCGACCACACGATAAACGTATGTATCGTAGGGCGGCCGCACAAAAAAATCTCGTTTAAATATATTCAAGGATTTGTTCACATCGTTGTACCCTAGTTTCTCCTTGAATAACCTCATCTCCGAAACGTAATGCCCCTCGACCTACCCTAAGCCTACCGAACAGCAAAGTGGGGCAGAAAGCATTTTAATTTGGACCCCACACCCCACAAATAATTTAAGGGCAGTGGCGGCGTACTTAATAAAATATTACTTCTGATGACACAGGAACCCGATTGTAACATTTCTCTGTCTAGATTGTAAATGGATGTACTGATACACACAAAATACGATTGAATACAAAAATGTAGTCATCGCAGTAAGTTATTTTATCTGTAAGCGGCAGTTTTGACACGGGGGCGCTGTTGTCTCACGAGTCGCCTCTGGTTAAGAGAATGCGAGAATTGGCCATTCGGACAGTGATTGTTGAAATGGGACGTTTCGCAGAAATTATCGGCTATGCGAGCATTTCTACATAACTGACCGTATTTCGAGATTAAATTGACTGTAGAGTAACATGGAGAAATGTCGCTTTAGATACGCGTAATATACTACGCGTCTGGCCGTGTAGAGGTCGCTGTGTGGTTAGGACTGTTGGTACACAGAATTTGCAGATAGCGGAAAGTTTTGGCGGGTTTATGAACATATAATATTCGTGTCCACATTATGTACGATAATACTAATAATCTGAACGATTTTAGATTCTATGTATAACATCTGGATATTATTCAATCATATATTCGCTACTAATCAATTATCAATATGTTAGAGATGTGGCTTTTATAATTAGGGTAACGGCCAGGGAAGCGACTTTTTGTAACGTGACAGTCGTGACGCCAGAAAAAGCGACTAATTTTGGCGCGACCGATCGATGTCGCGTAGCATGAAAACTGATATCATTGAATTAGCAGCGGGTTCTTTATTTGTGTGACGTCAAAGAAGAAAAAATCGACATATGACACGATATTGGTGCATTCCATTCCATTATAATCAAACACGTTTGTCAAAGCAGATGTATTTTCGTCCTTTTACTTCCCGACTAGAACCGTAGGAGGAAAGTATTGTAATCGAAGGAACAAATTCGAGATTACAAAAAAATTTGTTTGGGTTATATTTTAGGGAAACTATAAAAATAATAATTGTCTGTCAAAAAAAAAACAACCGTATGACTACATACTAAATTGGTAGCCATAAACTGAAATGCAGACGTCTATAGTTAGTTTTATATTCGGCCATAACACCCAAACCAGACTACATAGATAGGTAACCTCAAACACAGCAACTCTAGTGGGCAAGTAACTGGTGCCATAAAATAAGCATTATTATAGACTAATAAAGCAATATTAAGTGTTTCGGCGCAGCTAAAAGCTCATGTCTACCGCCGACATGGACATCAAACTCGCCATAGGAAATTTATTGAATGTAACGACACTACGTACTTTCAAATGCTGATACTAACAAGCAATTATACTTTTATTGACATTTCACGCGAACAACTTCTTATGGCGAAACTAAATTTAAAGGTAAGTACTACGTATATATAAAACTCAACTTACGAAACAACTGCGGAATTTGTTTGTATTAAGTTTGTAAGTTGAGCATAGCAGAGACCGTTCGTTCGTTCGGATTAAACTTTTAGAAAGACGTACATTTTCCTATAAACAAAGCTAATTTTGCTCATGTACAAACAAGGTGGCTTATTAGTAGGGAAAAATAACTGCAGGCTGGTTGGTAGTAATATAGTCTTTAGACGAGTTAAAACCCTTACAAAGTTGATGGCGTATAATAAGTTTTGAGGTTTCATTTTTCCTATAAATGCAGTGTCACAAAATTCTTTTTTTTTTTTCTCTCACTGATTTTAAACTTTTCTCTTGAACAGTAGAACTAAAACTGCTGCTCCAGTATTCAAAAGATTTGTGTTTTTATTGGAAAAGCTCTTGACTGCCTGATCCTTTTTCAGTGTATGTGTGGTTTTTACTTTTAACCCACAAAATGTCATAAAATTGTTATCTAACTTTATAAATGTCTTGCAAAACATGCTATGTCTCTTTATCAATTTTTCTACTGCCGACTTTAACCCACCTGTGTCACTCAAATATCTCGCCAAATCTAATATCACGTCTGCTCAAACATCCCTTGAAAAGAATCAACCGGAAAAACCCTGGAAATAGAGAAATACTACCGTCGTAAATGTAGGAATCGACTAGCGGTGGGAAAGCCAACCGGCAAATGACATGCAAATTTCTTGTTTACATTTCCCAGCGTGCGGTTAGCACTCCAAAAACAGGCGCTCGTTTCACTTTCAAATCAATACGTCAAACAGAAGAAACCACTATAGTAGGGAGCCCGAGACACATCCAAATGACATAAAACCATCCCCAATTGGCAGCACGTGTCGCCGAAGAAAACCCAACAAAACTACAATAGACGTGGATAGACGTGGATAGACGCGTCTGGTTTGTTCAGCGAATGGCAGCTTCTTAACCTCGTAAAAGCTTGATACGTGATCTTATCCTGGACCATTTAGTTGTTAAAATGGTGCTAGTTGGGCGAATTAAAGAAATATGTGACTGACATAACAGGGCACCACTGCTTCCAAGTATTTACAGTGACAAATTGAATCTAGTTTTTCAGTTGCTTGATATTATATTTTATAAAAGTGAACAACTAGGTGAGGACAGACCTAACCAACATTGTTTGTCAGCTGCTCACTAGCTGCTCGAGCGAATAGTGTATCAGATCTTTGTTATGTCTGTCTCCAGCTAAAAAAAAAAGCGATTAGGTAAGTCGAAATCAAATTCTCAAACACAGACGCGACTGCGTCTACAAGATTAAAATAAATTGCTCCCTCATGTGGGCGTCTTCACTTCGCAAAAGGACATTGCGGCGTATGCGGTTCGTACGTGATCTAATCCTGAAGGCATTTATTTGACAATACCCTTTATTTGTAGGCTTTAGTCCACATTGCTTTATTCCAAACACGAAATACAAACTCGACCTCCTAATTAAGTTATACATAGCTCCAGAAATTGTTGACGAGCAGGAATGCTCCTTTGTCTTTGGTGGTAGCAGCAACATTTGCTTCTATTCGGATACGTATAACTAACCTCAAGCGAGGTGTAACAGTGTTAGTTACAACACCGACCGGAACTTTGGTATTTCAATTATGATATTGGAGGTTACATGACGACCCATGGTCAGGTGGTTGCTTAAATACATGCTAACTTTAGCTATGAAGCTTTAGTAGTTAGTTTCAGTGAAGTTAACTCCAGTTAAATTAGGTCGGACAAAGACTAAGAAATTTTTAAATACTACCAAGGATTACTTAAACAAAGCAAAATTTATATAGTGTGGTATAGAACGTTGAGTATAATTTTGCTGCTATTTGATTGAGATGAAAAACGACAAAAAAAGAAGCAGCAGAAGTAAGATCTATTGTTGCGTTTCACAATGCAATTCATATCACAGCGAGGGCTTGCCATTTCACATGTCTCCTAAAGGGAAAAGGTTACACAGTGAGTGGCGACGTGCATTAAAAATTGTCAAAAATGTCTGAAGACATGCCAGTGTGTTCAAAGCATTTTCTAAAAGATTTGTACACGAATAAATCATGTTGAGTGTACAGTAAAGGTATCGTATTGTTTTTAAGTTCCTTTTTAACCTCAAAACGTAACTTTTTTTTAAGAAATCCACATATAATCACATTTTCCTGCTGAAAATAACTTTTGTCCTTCTTGAACGGGTTGTCCCTTATAATCTGTAGACATATTTTTTCAATAAGGGTTCCGAAAATACTTATAAATACTCGTCAGATTAATTAAAGTCATATAGCTGACTATAGCTAACTTGACTGCTATAGCTGACTATAGCTGACTATAGATAACTTTGAAAATTTATATAGTATGGTATAGAACGTTGAGTATAATTTTGCTGCTATTTGATTGAGATGAAAAACGACAACAAAAGAAGCAGCAGAAGTAAGATCTATTGTTGCGTTTCACAATGCAATTCACATCACAGCGAGGGCTTGCCATTTCACATGTCTCCTAAAGGGAAAAGGTTATACAGTGAGTGGCGACGTGCATTAAAAATGGTCAAAAATGTCTCAAGACACATGCTAGTGTGTTCAAAGCATTTTCTAAAAGATTTGTACACGAATAAATCATGTTGAGTGTACAGTAAAGGTATCGTATTGTTTTTAAGTTCCTTTTTAACCTCAAAACGTAACGTTTTTTTAAGAAATCCACATATAATCACATTTTCCTGCTGAAAATAACTTTTGTCCTTCTTGAACGGGTTGTCCCTCATAATCTGTAGACCTATTGTTTCAATAAGGGTTCCGAAAATACTTATAAATACTCATCAGATTAATTAAAGTCATATAGCTGACTATAGCTAACTTGACTGCTATAGCTGACTATAGCTGACTATAGATAACTTTGAAAATTTATATAGTATGGTATAGAACGTTGAGTATAATTTTGCTGCTATTTGATTGAGATCAAAAACGACAAAAAATAGAAGCAGCAGAAGTAAGATCTATTGTTGCGTTTCACAATGCAATTCATATCACAGCGAGGGCTTGCCATTTCACAAGTCTCCTAATGGGAAAAGGTTGCACAGTGAGTGGCGACGTGCATTAAAAATTGTCAAAAATGTCTCAAGACATGCCAGTGTGTTCAAAGCATTTTCTAAAAGCTTTGTACACGAATAAATCATGTTGAGTGTACAGTAAAGGTATCGTATTGTTTTTAAGTTCCTTTTTAACCTCAAAACGTAACTATTTTTAAAGAAATCCACATATAATCACATTTTCCTGCTGAAAATAACTTTTGTCCTTCTTGAACGGGTTGTCCCTTATAATCTGTAGACATATTTTTTCAATAAGGGTTCCAAAAATACTTATAAATACTCGTCAGATTAATTAAAGTCATATAGCTGACTATAGCTCACTTGACTGCTATAGCTGACTATAGCTGACTATAGATAACTTTGAAAATTTATATAGTATGGTATAGAACGTTGAGTATAATTTTGCTGCTATTTGATTGAGATCAAAAACGACAAAAAAAAAGAAGCAGCAGAAGTAAGATCTATTGTTGCGTTTCACAATGCAATTCATATCACAGCGAGGGCTTGCCATTTCACTTGTCTCCTAAAGGGAAAAGGTTACACAGTGAGTGGCGACGTGCATTAAAAATTGTCAAAAATGTCTCAAGACATGCCAGTGTGTTCAAAGCATTTTCTAAAAGATTTGTACACGAATAAATCATGTTGAGTGTACAGTAAAGGTATCGTATTATTTTTAAGTTCCTTTTTAACCTCAAAACGTAACGTTTTTTTAAGAAATCCACATATAATCACATTTTCCTGCTGAAAATAACTTTTGTCCTTCTTGAACGGGTTGTCCCTCATAATCTGTAGACATATTTTTTCAATAAGGGTTCCGAAAATACTTATAAATACTCGTCAGATTAATTAAAGTCATATAGCTGACTATAGCTAACTTGACTGCTATAGCTGACTATAGCTGACTATAGATAACTTTGAAAATTTATATAGTATGGTATAGAACGTTGAGTATAATTTTGCTGCTATTTGATTGAGATCAAAAACGACAAAAAAAAAGAAGCAGCAGAAGTAAGATCTATTGTTGCCTTCCACAATGCAATTCATATCACAGCGAGGGCTTGCCATTTCACAAGTCTCCTAAAGGGAAAAGGTTACACAGTGAGTGGCGACGTGCATTAAAAATTGTCAAAAATGTCTCAAGACATGCCAGTGTGTTCAAAGCATTTTCTAAAAAATTTGTACACGAATAAATCATGTTGAGTGTACAGTAAAGGTATCGTATTGTTTTTAAGTTCCTTTTTAACCTCAAAACGTAACTTTTTTTTTAAGAAATCCACATATAATCACATTTTCCTGCTGAAAATAACTTTTGTCCTTCTTGAACGGGTTGTCCCTCATAATCTGTAGACATATTTTTTCAATAAGGGTTCCGAAAATACTTATAAATACTCGTCAGTTTAATTAAAGTCATATAGCTGACTATAGTTAACTTAAATTTTATCCCGACTAATGCGCTGATGTTAGCGCCCTCTACATTCGTTCGTTCAGGCGAATACTACATACCAATTTTTGCGAAAAGACAAACGATGATTTAGAAATTACCTGAAATTAATTGACGGTGGCAATTACAAAAAATCAGTTTGTTATTTTCTGTGTTAAAATAACTAATTGAGTAATATTGTCGCACTTCTTCGTTAAAAAGCTGACTTCCGTGAAATAATGATCAACAATTATTTTTAACGACTAGGTGTGATGTATCACATCTAAGAAAATAATTGTTTCGATCATAACAGCTACCACACTGTATTGGAACCAAGAGAAGACGTGGTTCCAGTGGCAGGATCATAAGAATATGGTTCATCAACAAATTCGTCATTGAAGAATATCGTTAGATAAATCAAGTTAAAATCAAATGAAAAAAAAATAACATTACGTATTAAATTTAATATCTAAAAATTGTACTTTCCCGCAAGTTCATTACCCCCGGAAACTCTTACAAACTTGGCAAACTTTCAAAACTATCCTAAAAAAAAATCACGAAATTCCCCAAATAACACAAAGAAACCGCACCAAAAAATCACAAATCCGCGTAATTTTTATTAAAACAATTCGACGTTGGCAAAAGCTCAAGTGTGACTTACCTGACGTGAGTGATTCGGTTGAACGTGCGCGACCGTTTTGTGACCACACATATTGCTCCGAAAAGCACAACTGACGCTCCTGAGCGGCGCCAAACCGGATGCCGGTGGACGCTAAAAGACGCGCGCGCCGTGCGATAAGCTCACTCGCATTCGCAGTGAGTGCCATGCCGTGAACACCCGAAGAGCTTACGTGTAGAGGTAGATCATGATCTCACATTGATATCTGAGAATTATGGAAGCTCCGAGAATTTTTTTTTTATCTTTTGTTGTTGGGTTTAGTTTTCTTGTGTTATTTTGTTTGGTTTATCTGGTGCATGTATACTTGGGGATGGGAGGAAAACAAGTTTTTGTTCGTGAGAACACGGTGATGTTAGTATCAATCAATGTGTTTTCGTATGTCGGATGTCGGTTTAGGAAAGACCTTTGTTTGACATTCTAGGAAGCGCACTTCTTCGTGGTGTTCGTCAACAAGTGATGATGAATTTATTAAATTAAATACGAGATCTGCTAAAGGTCGTCTTGTACTACGTAATTTATGATTCAAATTATACATGTTTGTAGAATTAAATCAGTTATTGTTGAAAAAGTATTGGATAATTATTCTCTCTTTTTAAATACACGTTTTAATCCTTTATGAAATCTAAAAGTGGACTACATTGTCTAGAGATGAACTTTCTATCTCGCAGTTGTGTAATTTTTTTAATGTTTGCCAAATTTCTCTCGTTTTCTATAAGGTAAGTGATAGTTTTTACTTCCAGACTAGTATCCTAGAAGGAAAATATTGTAATCGACGGAAAAAATCGAAATTTCAACGGAAATGCGGGTTTTGAAGTCTCCTGAATCCAAAATGGCCCAATATTATGTAAGATGACAAACATTGTTTAACATTATTCAAAATGTGGCACGTTTATGTCAAATGCTTCTAAAAAATAGTCCAATTCTTCTCTTGGTATCCGAAATGTTACAGAGGTGCGCTCAATATTTAATAGGAGCCAAAATGAACCAGAACAGCTGAATATGTCCAAAATAGTCTGTAATTATTCAAAATAAGCTAAAATCCACGGTCAGGCCCTTTAGTTGCCACGGCAATCTGATATACGGGTTAGAAATGCCCGTTTCCAACAAAATTATTTCAGAAATTCTCTACCAAATTTTCTTATTCCTGCGTGGGCGTTTGGTAAAATTATATTTATTCCCAGGGCCGCCGAGAGAAATGTTCGGGCCCGTGACAGGCCTGTGCAGCCCGGGCCCGTCACCTACCATAAACCCAAAAAAAAAAAAAAACGGCATGTGCAATATACATAAAAATTCATTTCATTTAACACCATATAAATTTTTAAATATTATTACAAAACTTATTGTAAAGTTTATATAATTAAATAACATTATGCAAACATGAAATAAAAAAGTGATTCTTAAATATTTAATGCCTTATCTGATGACACAGATTCTTCCTTACTTTAAGGTTACCAAATCTTTAATCAAGTCATCGTAATCAATTTTCATTGCCAGATCCCTTTCTATGGATAGCAGACCTAGGCCATTTAACCTTTCTGTCCCATAGATGAGCTATTAAAGTTTTTTATTGCCGAAAGTCTGCCAAATGCTCTTTCACTTTCGGCAACTGTAACAAGCATCGTGCAAAAAAATCTGATCGCAATACGTATTTCGTGGAAAACACCCTGAAGTTGAAATTTGTAAATGGAATTTAATAACTGTGAGCCTGGTATAATATCTTAAAACGTGGTATTATAAATCTTTTTCATGTGATATATTTCATCTTTTAGAGATGGTGTTAGGTCTTTTGAATATTTGTTGATTAAGTTATTACCCGAGTCCGATATTTCTTAAAACTTTAATATTGGTAAAAATAAATTTTGAATGGTTTTTAAAGATGTAAAGCGCATGTGTAGTTGGAAAGTAATTGCATCAAGTATAACAAAGATATCTGCGGTGGCCATCACCCTACTTTCCGACTAAATCGTTGGCACAATGAAGTGCCTAAACACCTTGCAATTATTTAATTTCGTAAAGCGAGAGCCATCTCTGGCTTTATCTCTGTCATGTAATGTCAGTGGCACTGACGTTTGTCAAAATCTGACAATTTGCAATACAACCACGAAGGCTGTGAATTCTGTGAAACTGGTTCTATAAACTCTTATAGGGCCTAAACCGTTCATCCACTGATCTGCAAATTTGCATACATATTTAAAGTCACTGGATGGTGAGCTGATATCAATTTGGCCAAAATCGGACAAATCCCTTAGAAGACGCTGCTTTGCCACTTCCGGTTGTCAGATTGTCACCAAAAACAATCCAGTTCGTCCCCCGGTAATTCTAAATATGTATACCAAATTGCAGCCCGATCCGTTGGTCCGTCTGGGCGCAATCGTGTTTACGGATATACACACATACATACACACATACATACACACATACATCATACATACATTTTCCAGAAATCATTGTAATCGATTCAGGGGACCCCAAAACGCGTATTTCCACTGAAATCCCGAATATTTTTTTCCGTCGATTACAATACTTTCCTTCTAGGGTACCTACTAGTCGGAAAGTAATAAACAGTTCTTATAAAATAGCCTTGTGTGTCATCCCCATCTGCACTCTCTTCATCTGCTAATTGTCATTTCTTCGCTTTCGACTGGTTTTAAACATTTTGCATTATACCTAATTCATTCGCAACAAGTGTAGCTTCAGTGAGAAGATCTTGCCACTTATTTCTAAAATGTTATTCTTTTAGTAGTTCTTTTAGAAGTGAGTCAATGTTTGCTGATGCAGGCTCAATTGTATGGTATAAATATTTCAAATAAAGGAGAGCACAGTTGTGTATGCAACCAAATATACGCGGGTCAATTAGAAACCATACACTGGGTATAATTGGCTGCATATGTCACTGTGCTCACTTAGTTTAAAACTAGTCTGCTAGACTGCAATATTTTATTTTATTTGTCTATGGATGCTAATATTTTACACCATAATGTTGTAAAAAGTATAGCTTTGAAGCTTGAAAAATATCTTTCTAGTGGCACTAAAAGTTCATTCTGATGCTATTGCATTAAATTAGTGCAATAGAATCAGAATGACCTTCAGGCCCATTTTTGCTGCCGGGCCCTTTTCAGTGCCGGGCCCGTGACTACAGTCACAGCTTTCACCCCCTCTCGGCGGCCCTGTTTATTCCTACACTTTTTACCACATAAAGGGTGATTTCTGAGGAATTTTCACTGCTATACATATGTAAGTTTTTCTTATAGTATTGTCACATTAACTTCGATATACAAAATACAACTTTCCGAATAGGTCTCTATCAAAACAAACAAATTGACCAAAGACGTATCTTACCTTATAATCTGGATATCTCTCTTCACTATTGAGTCAGTTCTTTCACTAGCAACATATAATATACTATACTTTCACGTTAGAGTAAAATTTTAATGTATGATCATTATTTTCCACAATAAATTGTAGAAATCTGTCATTGGTAATCACATCAGATGCCATTTTCCGCTACAAACTCCACGAATTTGCTGGATAAGACTGGATCTGGGGCGTTATTTATAAAAATAAAACGTTCTTTATCTCTATCTTAGCGACTAAAGTGACCCATCCGTTTCATGCCGAAGAAAGGGTAAAATTTTGACGATTGCTGCACTTCAACTACAAAATGCAACAGCGTAAATAGTAAAAATGGTATTGATTGTTTTGTATATAAATAATAAAGACGTTTTACGACACGATCAGTTTAAACACTCCGGAAATTCAAAACGTAGCAACGCACCACACAACACTGAACTGAACTGAACATTAAAATTTACCAGCGAAGCAACTTTTCGAAAAAACTGGGAATGCGTTATTGGTTCGCAAACCGGTTTCTTGTTGCTGTAATCGCAACAGGAGAGGTACACAGTACATATGTTCCAACGCAACAAAAATACCATTTCTGAACGGTGCAGTATGACAGTGTAGGAGGTCAAAATGGCGGGAACCACCACGACTCCCTAACATGGTAGCATTTTGGCCGAGCGCGGTCTAAGGCTTTAATTACTGGTCAAAATTCTCTCCGATTAAATCTCTTCCAATTTATTCGAAGGCAAAACTAACTGGGTTCTTTTTCTTGAACCTTGTGAACACATTTTCTGACTACTAACTGACGCGTTTAAGTATTTAACATTTAATAAGGCTGATAAAGCAAGACTACTCAAATGAAACGAAACACTTATCAAAACAATAACATCTATTAATAATAATAATCAACAATCCCGTTTGATAGGTTACATAGAAAAATGAATGAAGCTTTGAACATATTGACATTTAAATTAAACCTAGGAGTTGATTTAGACAGACACACTTTTAGCAGAAATATGAATAATTTAATTTACAATGAAATGCGAGACGAGTTGAAAAGACTTACCAGGGATAAACTTAAGCGCCTAAGAACGCTCCACAAGAACGTGTACTTTACATGGCGGTGGTTGAAATGAGAAGAGCGAGATCTGTTCGTTTGCATCCCTCGACCCCAAAGGAAGCCGGAAGCATTTCTTCTTAGCCAATGACAACTCTTCAATTTGAAACTTATAACACGCGGTCAAATCCTAAACCAGATGTTCAACCCTAGCAAAAACCTTTGACATTCCCGAATGTTCTTACAAATATCTCGCTTAATTTGATCATATCTTAATAAATAAATAATGGGTTTCCGACCCATTACAACAGCTCAAAAGATGTTGTAAAATGTTGTCAAAGAAAAAAATATCTGGGGTGGCCTTCACCCAACTTTCCGACTACATCGTTGTTGGCATAATGAAGTGTCTTTCACATGTCAACACTTATGCAATTATTCAATTTAGTAAAGCCAGAGCCATCTCTGGACGCTATCTAATGTCAGTTTCTATGACAGAATTACATTTGACATTTAATGTCATGTCATGTCAGTGGCATTAACGTTTGTCAAAATCTGACAATTTGCAATACAACGACGAAGGCTATGGATTTTGTCAAACTGCTTCTAGAAACCCTTATAGCGCCTAAACCGTGCATCTCACTGATCTGCAAATTTTATACATACTGGATGGTGAGCTGATATCAGTTTGGCCAAAATTAGATAAATCCCTAAGAAGACGCTTGTAACATTTGCCACTTCCGGTTGTCAGATTGTCACCAAAAAGAATCCAGTTTGTTCCCCCGATAATTCTAAATATGTATACCAAATTTAAGCCCGATCCGTTGTTCCGTTTAGACGCAATCGTGTTCACAGCCATACACAGAGTGGTGATAAAGTTCATAATATCCTTATTTAACGTTTTCAAGACAAACCCTCAAACACGTCAATTTTAACTTTTAAATAGCCACCTTATTATTATAAATGCTTGAAAACATTAAATAACGATATTATGAAACACATAGGTACAACAATTTCTCTTATTTGTTGACCAGTGGAATCCCCGACAGATTTTTTTTTATATATATGTACCGCCATCTATTATTCAATTTCCGAAGTAAACAAAATAATTAACAATTCTCTAAAAAAGTATTTCTCAATCCAATATCAACGCCAATGCATAAAGAGAGTTTTTAAACCAACTTTTAAGATCTACCCATCAATATGGCGGCATCCACTCTACCGAAAGGTTTTGTTTCTAAATTTTGGCGATTCATCTCTTTACTGTCTAACAGCGATAAAGTAATAGTAGAGAACACGTTCTACAGTAATTATTAAAACTAACTATATGGTAATTAATGAGCTACAATTTGTGCAAACAGCATAATTTGCATGTCTCTGTCTAGTAATGTTGTTCCAACACTATTCAACGGTAGATGGCGCTGTTGCGAAGATCGTTACAGTCCGTTCCCTTGAAATTTGTATTGATTCACTTTCCAAATGACCCAGTTTTCCATGTGATGGCCCGGTAACCGACCCGGTTTATCTATGCCAGTAATAAACACAAAGACGAACGTACTTGTTGTGATAGTGCTTGTAAAATAATTTTGTGGCAATACCATGTCGAATATATCGAAGAATAAAGACGTCCTTCTACGTGCTGCCTTGAAAAGACGAATACTACGCGATAGGAAATCTGAAAAGGAAAAAGATCAACGAATGGACGCAAGATGGATGAATGGAATTGTATGTAGGAAGCTAAAAACTGATTATCTAAAACGATTTAATCGTTCGAAGAAGGTTGCGACAATGGAACTCGTTCAAGACAAATTTATAACTAGTTCGGATCATGATAGATTTATGCACCCACACTGCATTATTGAGTTTATTTTCTCCGCAGCTGAGTGGAAAAGGAATGAGGCATCATACATAGCTGATAACCAGGCCATTAACAATGGATCAAGATCACCATTACCAAAAGTGGATTTTCGTCTTCAGCATTCCGCAACAGACTTGGAATTCCCATTGGATATATTTAGTAGTATGACACGTTTGAATTAATTGCATCTGCAATAGGTTTGTGTATTTTTGCACCGGAAAGGGAGATATTGAATCTCAGGTTTTCAAATCTCTGTAATTTTTGTGTTCCATTTTGCTTGGAACGGAATTTTGCAAATTCCACCTCAGGAATATTTACTAGTACCTGCCAGAATTTTATGTACCTGATGATGTATGTAGATGGTTTTATTTTGTTGATTGTTATTTGATCATTAATTGTATTTAATCCCATATAATATTTAAATATTGCTTGATATAGCATGGTCTATTAGAGTTGACAGGCAGTAAATTCAACATTCCACATGATCCCTTTTAAAATTGAATTAAAATTAAAATAGGTAATGTTTAATTTAACTGCCAAGTCATGTACAAATGATTACTGTGCTTAGAGTAATTTTAAACTAAGTAGAGCACAGTGACATATGCAACCAATTATACGCAGTGTACGGTTTATAATTGACCTGCGTATATTCGGTTACATACACAACTGTGCTCTCCTTGGTCTGAAACATCTATACTTAGTTCAACACAATATATGTTTTTGTCAAATGGCACTTAAAGGCTACACATATCGCTAGGTCTTGTCTAATTCAGGGAATTAAAGAAATATATACATATTTTAATAGACACTTCATAATTTATTTTCTTAGGGCCGGGCTTACAAGTGTTAGTATAATAAGTAGAATATTTATGCCCAGCATAAGTTAATCCTAAGCATATATGAAATGAATACAGGTACAAATTTAGTTATGCTCGATGTAAGTGTTGTTATAAACTGCTTTATAACACCGGCCCTTATTCTGTTTTGTGACATAAATAATATATGTGAAGCACACTTGTTAGTTAGAAAATGTTGAGTAGTTGTCAGTAGTTGTAGCTATACACAAACATTCAATGTTTCCCATAAGTAATAGCTTGATATTTGTGTGTTAAAAACTTTAATGTTGTGAATATAGATGTACCAGTATTGTTATTTAATGTTATGTTTATAATACACGTTCCTTATTCAATATAGATCAATTTATTCTATGATTGTAGTTTTAATTGAACAAAAGCAACAAAAAATTAAACAAATAATTTAAACACTTACAAGCTAGTAGTTCTTAATAAACTTCTTATCCAGAAACATATTAGAGTCCACTCATTTTACATTTGGCTGCTGGCTCAAACCTATTTAAATTTATAATTGTCAACAGTGACAGTGCAGGAACACCAACCGCTAGTTGGTGACTCAAAAATTACTACGTTTTATTCGTTGTGAATTGTGAAGTCTCTAGGGTACGCTAGCTGTAATGTCGTACCACAAGTGACGTCATTATGGTTCACTCTGAACATATTCAAATTAAACCTGGTGATAATAAGTATCTTGACTACGTAAACAGTCTTAAAAACTATTTAATAAATTATTTTTATTTATTTAAAAGAATTTTTCGCTGCTACGGGGCTGCTGACGTTAATAAGACAAAATGTTTTCGAGAACAAATCCCACGGTGACGTCACAGTCCCAACCTTTTACCAAGGTCTTACTATGCAAACTTGGTCCACCTTGGATAAGCCCTAGTTTTTCTACCCCAATTTTTAAACCAAAATCTCGATATACCCAAAACGCTTTAGACTCTAGATATTTGATTTCAATTAGTTTTAAAACAATTTGAAGTTGTTCTAATATTTTATTTTTTGTGTCACTGCTGCCTTCAATTCTAGTGATTTTCTGTCTGTCACTAAAACCTCTCAGCAAATAAACAAATGTCGTTCGATGATAATTTACTGATGTATCCTAAGAACGTGCGATTACCTGCGATATTTTAAAACTGTGGTGATTACACTAGAAAACTCGAGTTGTATGATGCCTGCTGCTGTGGCAGAGGAGCCCGATACGGGTGAAATATTGCAGAAGGCTCTAAAGACGCATATAATGCGCGAGAGGCAGCGAAAAAAGCAGGAACATGAAGCGAAAGTCGAGGAAGAACGATTGAGAAAGGAACGAGAAGCGAGGGAACGTCAGAACGTGATGACCCTTGGCGAAACTAGGGAGCAGTTGGCCGAGCTCGAAGCTAAAATAGTGCAATTGAAAGAGGAGAAGCATCAGTTGTTTCTGCAGTTAAAGAAAGTTTTGAACGAGGACGATAATAGACGTAGACAACTCCATAAGGAATCAAGGTATATTTTTTGTGTCCCAACGGCCAATTATTATTAAAACAAAAACTTGATAGCAAGTAGATGTCAATTGAGGCATTCATAGTGAATATAGCTGTAGTTACAGTTGTTTGGTTGCCATGGCATTTGTAAAAATTAAAACAATAGAATATTTTGTTTATTAATTTTTTTCTTGCGAATGCTACAGTGACTTACAGGTGCCAGTTGTTTCTGGTCTTCCACATCAACAACATCCATTGTATGTAGCACAGCCTATACAAAGAACAGCACCGGTGCAACAAACGGCATTCAAGCAAACAACAAAACGCCCGAGAAGCCCCAGCCCGCAACCGAATGTGCCGCCTGTCTCTCTTTACCACACATACAACAATTACAAGCCTCCAGTCGCAGCGCAGAGTTATCATTCGCCGCAAAGTAAGTTTTGTCGTAGATTTGGGGGCATTTATGAGAATATTTTGTCATAAATCTTCTACAATAATCGGAAACAAATGATGGGTTGGGAGGATGTTTTTAATTTATTTACGTTTTGTTTTTATTTACAGAAGATGAGATTAGAAGACATGAGTTAGTGAGAGCCGTTTTGCGTGCCAGTGAGTCTTTTATATCGCGTTTTGCTTACTAAGCGGTCATCTTGCGATCATGGGTGTTCATTTTCTCATGCTTTACGCTTTATTGCCACTGTTTTGTCATGGGATTTAATGTTGTTAAAGTTTTTTGGAATTAATATTTATGGTATACAATTTAAAATAAGTCATTTCGATATTCATTTATAAAAATAAGGATTGTTCTTAATTTTTCGCATTGATAACCAGGGGCTCTGATTGTGCTTTCACTGTTTTTATGTTTGTTGTTTAAGTTTTTGTGTTCACCAAAAGTTGCAAATATTTGTACTTGCCGATATAAATATTTAATTATTTCTCAACAAAAAAAAAGTATGTACTTGGCGTCTGGACAAAGAATAAGAAGAAGAAGGGAAAAGTACATATTCTATTGTATTATATGTATGTTTAATAAAAAAAGAGGTCTAGTGTGCAATAGAAAATTTTGTGGGTTGGCTACACTGAAATTTGACAGTTAAACTTTAAGGTCATATTTTCTTTGTCATACAAGTTTGAGAGGTTAGAGTTGTCGAATTTTATTGTTGTTTTTGTTACTAAATTTTATATATATATATATATATATATATATATATATATATTTATATATTTAATATTATCAAAATTACCCTACTAAAAAATTGCTCTTTGAAACACGACATTAATACTTTTCCACACAATTAAATTTCATAACTAACATCCGAATGTCTTCCAGAGACACCACAATATGGAAACCAACCGGCTTTTTATCCGGTTCCGCAAGAATTGCCGATGTTCCCACCGTACATTCAGACGAGGGAACCGACACGTGTGTACGAGAACTCGCGGGTTGGGTACATCGATCAAAAGCCGATGGAGCATTACCCTTTGGGACCGCAACCGCCTCATCTCTTGCACGGCACGCAGATTCCCATCTCGCCTGCGCAGCCTAAGAATACCGGAAGCATAACCGCCGGATATCCGATTCGTAGTCAACAGCAATATCAACCGCCACCCGCAGCAGCTGCGTACACGACTCAGAGTAGACCGTTGTATCAATCTCCGAATACCCCTATTAATTATCAGCGGGATTAACGGATTTTTACGAGAAATATTATATTGGAGATCGATGTTATCGCTTATTTGTAAAGTTAGATTTATTGGAAATTAAAGGGCGAGTTTTTTATTTTGTATATTTTGTTTTCTTTTTTTTTTTTTGATTGATGGGAACTAATTAATGTCAAAAGATGTCATCATATTATTGGAAACGGTGTTCACAAAACGATTGTATGATATAAATGTTTCAAACCAAGGAGAGCACAGTTGTGTATGCAACCAAATATACGCGGGTCAATTATAAACCATACACTCGGCATAATTGGTTGCATATGTCACTGTGCTCTAATTGGTTTCAAACTACTCTAGATATGTAGTTAACACATATAAGTTTATTATATGTATTTATGTGCAATTTGTGTATAGAATTTGATATGCATTTAAAACAATGAATCATAAACAATTGTTCAAAAAAAAAATAGAATTTGTTCTTGATCTGTGCTTATCGTAAATACAACACAGAAAAAGGTCCTGTAAAAGGTTTGTATGTATAGGAATAAGTATATTATCTGATAGTTAATTGTTTTTATAATTATTTTATTCCACCTTCAATATGCATATTTATTGAGATCTCAATAAAAGTATTACTTGCATTATTATTGTTTGTTTGAAATTTTGAAGAATGGCATGAAATAAAGGTAAGTAAAATCTTATGAAATCTAGTAGCATCCTATACCATAAGCGACATGTGAAATCATATCATACATTTTTGTGTCACTTGCTTCCACTTTGTGTTACTCGCTTTAAAATTTTGCAGAGTGGCACGAAATAAAAGTAAGCAACATCTTATGAAATCTAGTAGAGTAGTTTTAAACTAAGTAGAGCACAGTGACATATGCAACCAATTATACCCAGTGTATGGTTTATAATTGACCCGCGTATATTTGGTTGCATACACAACTGTGCTCTCGTTGGTTTGAAACGTCTATAACATCCTATACCATGAGCAATGTGTGAAATCACATCATATCTTTTTGTGTCACTTGCTGACACTTCGTGTTACTGACATTGAACTTTTACAGAGTAGCACGTAATGAAGATAAGTAACATCTTATGAAACCTATATAGTAGCATCCTATACCATGAGCGACGTATGAAATAATATCATACATTTTTGTATCACTTAGTTCCACTTCGTGTTACTAGCTTTGAAAATTTGCTAAGTGGCACGCAACAGAGTTAGACTGGGACAATTTTTTTATTGCCTTTATAGTCAAATTTGACACCTATTTGAAACATCTGGCTGTGTTCATAGGAATTTATTTATTATCATGTAGACTTTCTGTGGGAACAAAATTCTGCTTTGTAGGAAAAATTTTATTATGCATCAACATAATAAAAATAAAACGATGTAATTCTTCTTATAATTTATTAATATACACAATAAACAATAACTATAAATTCTAACACCTACGTTATTTGTTACCTCAAGATATATATGCACGATTTTACAAGAACTATTTATCTTTATCATTTACTTACTATAACGTAAATTCTGTTATGTTAAGGTATTGTACAATGTTCCTTCCGTATATCCGCACAGAGTGCTCTATCATAGACAGGCATTTTATGTGTGTCAATTTTATTCACAACAATTTGTAAGATATTAATCTGAATGATATGCCCAAACGATCACAAAAACAATTGATATTAATGCTTAATTAATAAATCAGAACTTACAATGTTTACGTGAAAAATACTCCAAACATTTAATTTGTTCAATTTCATTTACAAAATACCAGCACCGTTAGAATTCTTGCACCCGAACTAAACTAACAACAAAAAGTATACAATTAATAACTCCTAGTATATCTCGTGTCATATAATATATCTCTTAATTTTCTCCATTTAAAAAATATCTTTATTTTCAACCTCACGGTTGTTGCTCATTTTGTTGTTGTTTCTCTTTCTCTGACTGTATGAACCATCGCGATCGAATGGAGGCCATATTCTGTAAATTTTGATTATGCGTCCACGGTTTCAGTTCCCTCAATTCGTTCTCAAGCAGCAGCTCATCATCAGGGTGTCTTTCGTCCATCGGCTTTGGGGCTATTACAGACACAGCGATGTAGGCCTTTGGGTTGTTGTTCATGTTTGGATGATATGCTGGGTTGCCTGTCACACGATGATATGCAAAATTTCTCGGATATTTCTCGTTCTTGATAGACTTTGACGGTACTTCCCATGGGTATTTGGTGGTTACTTCCGGTTTCTCGTTTGTTTGTCTTGGCTGATATGACCACTGGTTGGTTTTTAGAGCTTCCTGGGTAGAGTTTTTAACGGTGTTGTTTGTTGGCAACAGTGGGGATGTTTTATTCCGGTGGCTGTCGCTCGGTATTACCTCTTTTGTTATATCAGAAGGGGTTGCGTTTTGTTTCTTCTTCATTTGGAGTAGGGGGGGTGTGTTTGGCTTTTGGGGTACTTTTGCCGTCTGCATGTCGTTCAGGAATTTCTTAGATGTCTTCAGGTCTCGGTCTATTTTCTCTGAAAATAAAAAAAAGAAACAATTAGTTATTAGTTGTGGAAATTAGGTAACTATGTAGAAATGAGGCTATAGAAATGTCACTTTAGTGAAAAGAAATACTGTTATAGATGTTTCAAACTAAGAAGAAGATCACAGTTGTGATGCAACCAAATATACGCGGGTTTATTTACAAACCATACACTGGGTATAATTGGTTGCATATGTCACGGTGGTCTTCTTAGTTTAAAACTACTCTTTATTTGTATTGCTTTCATCAGTTACAAACATTAATATATTATGTTGTTATGGCGGACATTTCGTAGTCTGATGTTCATGCAGTTGCTTTTTGATCGCCTAACGAACAACGCCCCCAATAAATAATAAAATAACAAAGCACGTACAACGCCGTATATAAACTTTCTTGTTTACCATATTAATAATACAACGGCCGGCACGGATATAAATTGCTAGTTTCATAATTAGGGGACGCGAGCGAGTACTTTATGTACGGGTCGTGTCTATTGAAGTTTTCATGTTTCGCCAAAGAGCGGACGCGGCACACAGTAGTCGAGTGTGTTTAACCAGCCTTGAAATAAAGTTAAACGAAATAGAAAACTGATAAAAAATATATTCCTTTGTTGTTACTACTGACAATTAAAATACTGACAATAAAATGTGTTGTGTTTTTTTAAGTCAAAAGAAGATAGAATGTTTTTAACTTTAATATTGCCTATTAAATTTTTACGTAAAACTGGTGAATTTATGGCATTGCGTTTAGAATTGATAGGGCTTTATTATAATGTAAAAGGTAATTAACTGATTGGCAATTAACTATTGCTGCACAGGATGTTTCGAGCTTGGACTGGCAAATATTTCTATCAGAAGCCGTTTGAAAATTGTAATTCTTTCTTTGCTATAGTGTTAAAGCTCAGTTTATTACCGTTAAAATTGTCCTTTGCATCACCACATGAAACACTGTTTCAAAATATTTCATCTTTTCTAATACACATTCATTTCTTTTTTTTAATATACATTCCATCTTGTTTTGCTTACACTGTGTCATTTTGCTCGGAGACATTGGTTAACATAACATGCGATAATGTTTTAATTATGTCTCTATAATGACATATTAAACCTAACAAAGGCTCATTCCTAGAGGACCAATGAGTGGAGTTAAATTGTTTAGTGTCTGTATTACGTCGCTTCAAAGCAGAACTATCATATCTCCAAATTTGTCAAAAAAATGTGGTTTATAGATTAATACCATTACTGTATTCTATGATTTTGGGAATCTCCTCTTATATATAGCGTTTTTCAGTCAGCTCAGTATCGTCGGCTCGCGATTGAAGATTAAATAAACAACGTACAATCATAAACAACCTCGCAGGAAAACACACGTATACGTGACGATAGGTATTTGTATCGAGAGGTGTCTTGTTTTGTTATAATTCCAATATAGTTATTATCTTACGTCATTCGTTTAATTGGTGTTTCATTCTCTATACTTTTAGAGAGTTTATAAATGTGTCAACAGTGTAGTCGGAACGTAGGGTAAGGGCCACACCAGATACTTTTTTATATTCCTATATTGTATATACATACATACATTTTCCAGAAATCACTGCAATTTCAATTTTCGATTACAATAGTGTCCTTTTAGAGTACAAGTGGGAAAGCAGAAATCGTGTTAGGTAGAAAGAATTTTGAAGAAATAATCTTTTGAAAACCGAGCAAATTTTTGTTTAGCCAAATGTTTAGCTTAACCACTGTAGTCACGTTTCAAACTCACGAAACAGCGCCAACATGTAATGACCACCAGCTTGCTTCACCGGCCTCAAAAGAACGGCGTCAAATATATGCAGTATACTCACTGTTTTCAAAAAAATAAACAACGAAAAAAAAAAAAAAAAAAAAAACAGCTACAATATACAACAGCCATTAACTGTGCAAAATATACGGTTACAAACAAGGTACGTAAAGTGTGTTGACAAGATTTTATTTTTCGTTGGCCTATTTGCATGATAAAGAAAAACATTGCCGCTAAGGGCGGGCTAGACATCGGAAATTTTGTTGAAAACTGATACATCCTACGTTTTCGTAGATAATGCATTTATCAACGTTGTTACTTTATCCAGCATTAGGTCTTGATGTGATCAATCAAAGAAAACCACCGAAAGCTTAAATACTACATAATAACAAAGAATTATACTATATCGATACCAATTTTGTCGTTATAGCATATTACTTAACATTTTCTAGATTAGTTTTATAACCAAGCACATGCTTCTAATCACTTTAAAAATTCTTTTGCCCCCGTTGAAAACTTTCGAACTCCGCCCATGCTCATTAAACCTCAGGGCTGCTTCCAACTTTAACTTAATTTTATAGAGGGACACAGAGCCAGCAGCGCCACGGTCCGGCGTGTGTACCAAATTTGCTCCGGAATGCCCTTGTTCACGGGCGCAATAACTTCGTTCAGTTTTGATGGAGTAATTAAATCAGGATGGGGTTAATTACCAATGGCGAGCGGGCGAAAAAAAAATTATAGCGGTACCGGAACAAAAATGGTGGCGGCGCCGGTCGCGAAAGAAACGCTTCCACAAGGGAAATGCTTTTTGCCGCATTAAACGCAACTGTGCGTCGAGCAGAGTCTGGCTTTGTGGGCGCCGGCACGGGTGATTAAAGTATATTAAATATCGGCTTTATTAAATTTTGCTTTGGGGCGCGCCGAGCCGCATGAAACCAGGACTGCAAACGGTCGTGGTCTGAATACGCTTTGGGGGTGTTTGGGCAGATGCGGGTGGTAAAGTAAATTTGAAAAGAATTTGTTCGAAGTGATAAAATATACTATACTAAAATGATGACTCTAATGTCAGTTTTATACAGTGGGATTTACTAGCCCCCCTGTTTATTATTATTTAATTAACCCCTTTAGTCATCCTTATTGCCACCATCGATAAAAACATAACATAACATGTAAGACCATTTATATGGGAGTTTTTTTGGACCAAAATGACTGTGTAAAAGATTATAAAGGGTATAACGCACACATAAAAGCAGTGGTACACCATTACTGAAAACTAATAACGGTAGCCAATTAAAACTAATAACTAGAAACCAATGGGAAACCCATTACTGGCAATTTCGCATCTAAAATGGAATCCGCGCGCCGCGTTGCGGTGAATTATTTTGATATTCGAGAGGGGGCGCGCATCTCCCCTACACGCCGTCGAAACTTTAATACGCCCTTAAGAGCCGAAACTTCCAAATCATTATTCACTTAGGGTTTTGTTTGCTTTTTGGCACCGCGCCCCGCTTGAGGCACCTCGACTCGCGAACTACACTAAATTAAGTAGTTCCGAGATTGGTACGTGCATCACGACCGCCATCTACCGGCAACAGATTTCAATATATCATTCGGGTTCCCAACTCGACGCCGCCGGCGTCGGAAATTCACCCACACCTTTGTGGGAAGGTGCACAGCAATGTTCATCCCAAAATCCAAGTGAATTTGAACATTTTTGGTACACATTTTGTATATATTCCTTATACATTATAATTTATCGATGTTCAGCCTTTTGACGAAGTCAAGAAGTTTCACGAAGTTTAATACTTAGGTATATTTATATCAGTGTAATGATTGGGGATTTCAGCTGCATCCATATTTTGTTCATTGTAATTTGAGATAAATTGTATGTGATGCCGGATATGTGAATGGTGATACTGTCTGACCTTTTCACACGCATGGGTATGATTTGTTATATTTTCAACTTAGAAGACTCGTAAATCTTTCTTTTTTATGGCCCAAATCAGTAGGGCCCTTTCGTTAAGTGCTTTGTGTCTTGATATTTTGTGTGTGTGTTATTTGCTTAATTATAAATTATGGTATCGTGGACCGAGATAGTTTATACATGAGAGGTATAAGTTCAAGACAAAAAGATGAAGAGAAAAACATTCTGTAGAGAACAGTCGAGATTAACAGCCGACCTTCGGCATTCTACTTAAGATGTAGTCTTTTTTCATTTATTTTTATAATGTAACTTAGTGTAGTGTTTTGTGTTTTGTAAATGGTAAGCTGATTATTATTTCCTCCTTTCTGTTTTCACTTCTTTGTATTTTTACGAGAATCTAACAGCTCCTCTAGATAGTAATTTTAAGGATGAATTAAGTGTCTCTTTTATATTTTTTTTATTCATTCATTTCTTTGTTTTCTATGTAATAAATTTGTTAATTTGTTGAGAAGTGTTTTCTTTTTAGTTAAATATCAATATGAGTAGTTTAATTAGTTTTGCCTGTTAAAATGCTGCACTGGTCCCATTGCAAGAACTCACGTGCAGAGCGAGTGTAAGAGCAATAATAGTGGTGGCTTGTGTTTGGGGGGTCGTGGTGTTTGACTTTAAATGTTTTAGAACATTTTTTTGTCATGCACTAATCACATTCCAAGAACCCACCATCCTACTATTACATCAGCAGTTTGGCTTGAATACTTTCCACAACCGAAACGGTGCTCTAATATTTGCCAGGCGTTTACTAACGCTATATTACTGACCCAGGTACCGTTTGAACTTGATGAATCAAGTAATCTGTAGGTACTGTTTGACTAAGAGGGTTTGCCGTGATTTCAGCGTCTTGAAGAGGATATATGATGTTGGCTCTACGATAAATAAACTTAGGGGCATCCAGGCACGGACGTTTTACTATAAATATAATCAAGTATTTGGTTACAGGCCGGATGGATTATCGATTCCTCATACCACCTCATAAAATTTCCAACAATTTTCAGGGCTGTCGTTGAAATATTGATGATGCGGTTTTGCTAGTGGTTGGATACTGGAAGTTTAGTTGATACAATAGTCGATATTGTTTCAGTATCAATACATACTGGGATAGTAATACACACATACACACACACATACATATATACATTTTCCAGAAACGTAGAGTTCTTGAAACAAAATGTTCATTTCGTTTGAAAATATTATATTATTGAATTTAAGTTCACTAACAACGTTCATACAAATAGGATAGCTTTGAATTTAATAAATTTTACCCATGAAATAATTTCTTTGCGGCAACTAAAGCTTAGTACTGCCACCTAATTCGTATTCTATCACACAAAAACACGACACTTTATTATTTCAATTCATGAGAAAAGGAGTTCATGTTTCAGAACTGTGTTTTCGTGAATGTACTTAAGAGACGAAGAGTTGTTTTCAAGTAACAAATAGAGCAATATTTCGGACTTTTTACACTCTGATTTTAAACACTGGAGGAATTTTGGTGGACAATAGAATTTCGCTAGATTAAATTCGAGAAACCAAGGCAAACTCCATCGCGTATGAAATTGAACTTCCGAAAATAATATTTTACCGATAGTCGATCGACCCCCGAGTCGCAATTATATTTCAGCCGGCCAAACTAACGTAACAAATGGCCCGATAAGAATGAGATACGGACCGAGAAAATGTTCGGTGTGACCGTCGAACCGTAAAAATATAATTACTTCCAGATTAATGATTTTTCCAATTAAAATTGATTAGGTAATAATTTTCATCCGCCGGTGCATTCTCGATATCTAACTACTTCACCCCTAACTACTTCGTTCCTAACCCCTCGCGCACCCTAACCCTAAAATATCCGTTGCCAATTACCCGATGAGACGAAAAACGTTTATAAACTACGCCCACGTTCGCTTCGATTCGTTAAAAATTGAAGTTCGGAATTCTTTCGTCCGCCGAATGAATTTTTAAAGGGGAAAGGTCCGCCGACTTGGGAGTTGGATTGACTCGATTTTTTTAATTATTCACCCTCATGAGACGCGTAAGGAAGAGAGCAAGACTTTTTCGTCGATAAAGGACGCACTTAAAAATAAGAAAGTATTCCCTCAAGTGACACGTAAATTTTTAATGCCTGGGGTAGCACAGGCACGGCTGCTTTAGAAGAAGCATTTCTATTGTTGGACGTTTTACTGTTTTTGGTGGAGGAGCCGGGGAATTTAATTAAAGTCAACTTTTGCGCGTACTTAATTGCGGATATCTAGTTATATGTGAAGTTATGGCCGTTAGATTTGACGTTTGTCTTTAGCCAAGAATTTTCAACTCAAACATCCTAACTTCTAACATTGCATGATCGAAATTTTCTTTTATCCTGCTATTTTGCAGTTTTTTTGTGCGCAGGTCTATATTTTTTTTTACTTTTTTCATTTTTAGTTTTAAACTGCTGTACCTATAGACATTTAAAGAAAAACCATAAAAATGAAAATCAGATGTTTTGATAATGATTACGTCATGTGGAATGTGGAACCATTACCGAAATTACAATCTATGTCCAAATACATACAAATTCAAGAACTTACTAATCAAACATTGGTGTACCGTCGATGATGCTAACTACTGCACCGTACATTGACGCATCAACGGTTGTGGTGTATAGGTAACCACATGCCAAGCTTGGCATTACCGAAATGACACAAAAGTGGTGCACAAAGAATAACGTTTAATGAAAACAACTATATAATTAATCACGGATATGTATACCCATGTTTTGTTAGTAGGACTATTCTACTCTAGAAAAATCCCAAAATTAGGGTAGTTAATGCTCAGGTGTAGAAGAAAATAAATAATATTACATAATAAATGAGGTTTGGGACATTACTGAAATCATATATAATGGTCATTTAATTTTGAGTTATTTGTAAAGAAACTCTAATATTTGTGCGAAGTACATGTAACACTACATTCACGCTCAAGAGTAAACATGTTTGGCCAAACTTTACATTGATTTTTGACAGAAGAGATGCCTGTTTTGATCACAGCATAGCATGGGTTTATATTCTCCCAATACCTGACACTTACCCAATACTATTTTGACAGTAACCGCATCCAGCCTTAAAAGAAACCGAAAGTCAACGCGACACTCGACCTGACAGAGGGCACCACTGCGGGTCTCCCTGGTATTATAGGATTCCTCTGCGGGACTTGGCATTGTGAGAGCTTCCACTTCGGTCCGTATTTACATTTCCTTTTAATTTAAAAAAGCTGCGGTATATATCACGTCGCCATCTCACCCATGGGAACTATATTTTTAATAAACGAGGACCACGGCAGCATAAAACTAGTTAGATGCCGTGTGTGTGAGCCAGGAGGACCGTACTGGTCTGCTCCCGTTCTTCCTGCAGGATAAAAACGTTAAAATGCTAATGAGCTTCGTGAGCGAGCCAGACAAGGTTTTGTTACCCCTGGTTTTACCACACTTCTTGTAGTGCTGCTGTAGCAATTCCTGCAACGTGGTAACTATGATTTAAAATTAAGGTAGAAGTCTACCCCCCTGATATAAAGCACAAAAATATGGCACTTTATTATTTCAATTTATGAGAAAAGTAGGTCATGTTTTAGCACGATGTTTTCGCTAATGCATTTCAAAGATGCGCGGGAAGGGCGAAAAGTTGTTATTAATGCCCTGATCACACTAGACTGTTTTACTAGCGTGATATATGCTACTGGCTGCTAACAGCATAGTGTGACCACTCAGGAGCGCTGTTTTACCAGTTGGCGAGTGAGTTTAGCAGCAGCCAACCCACCAGCGCTTGTTAACTTTTACAGCAACCAGCATGAATGTTAACTCAACTAATTATGTATTTTTGAAATGCGTGTTATAAATATTATGCGAGGTAATATTCGTCCAATATATAAAGAGGGCTTTAAGCGATACAGTTGTTAAAATACTGATCACATAATGAACAGTCGCCGGCCGAAAAGTTATGCTGCAACGTTGATTGGAATGCAAACTGTGGGGTGGTCACACTACGCTGTTTTAGTATTTGCTGCTTGCTGTAGATTATTAACCGCTGTTAACCAGCATAGTGTGACCACTCAGCAGACGCTATTTTTGCATGCCGGCGAATGGTTTTGGCTTTTACTTGTAAAGTTGAACATGTTGAACGTTCATTAGTTGCTATTTAGAGCTTGCGCTGCTGGCTCAGGACAAATGTGGGTATTGTAGAAAATACCAACCTTCCATTATAATACAAAATTTAAAGTAACAATTCATTACTTTTCTTAAATGTATAATTAATAATATAAAATTATAAATATGTGATTTATAATTTTTATGCATACAATGCAAATATTATATTTGCAAATATAATATTGAGCTTTATTTGAAGTAGAACTGCATATATACTAATATCTTTTGTAAAATATATCGGATTTGAATTATATCAATTATATATTAACTTGTATAGTTATATAATTGTATATAATATTTTAATTAATAAATTGAACGGAAAACTGATTGAATTCTGTGTTTGAAGTTGATATAAATAAAACATTAAATATAAAGTAGAAACTAAATTACGGATGAAAGCAGTAACTTTTGAACAATTTGTTATTTAGAAATATACTGAGATACAACTGAAGACCTGAAAGAGTTTTTTGTGAAAATATATAATTTAATTAATAATAATTGAAATAATGATTTAATTAATTATTAAAATAATTTTGTAAATAACTAATTGACTTTTCAACTAAATACACCTAAATATAGAATGTCTAATTTTATTGCCATCGTGGTCTTGATTATGTTATTTACACACATGTGCAGTGCTTTCAAAATTTATGTAGTCAGGTTAAAGGCAGGTCAATAAAACCCCACAAATTTGTATCAAATATGAAATATTTTATGGTTGCGATGCCTTCACCTTACAAAAGACAATACATTGTCCCACTGTTGTATGTACCTACCTGGTGACATATAAAAAGCATCATAAATAGTTATTGACCTTGTAGTTTGAACTGAGGCTTGCTGGTAGTAGCCACCAGCGGCAGCAGTACTTTTGCTGGTAAACAGCGTATTGTGACCACAAAATAGCTGGCTGCTGTTGCTGCTAGCAGCACCAGCAACTAGCGGCTAATAAAACAGCCTAGTGTGACCGTGGCATAAGTAACAGCGCTTGATTTTGAAGTTTCACTATACATAAATGTGTTAATCATCGGCAATATTTCGAACCTTTTGCACGACTATATTTTTGTCTGACATCGGAGTGCTAAGCTATCGATTTCGTCTTTTTAGGACATCATCAGGCTAATCTGAAAAAAAGATTACATGTTAATGGTTTCTTCTCATATTCTGCTGAATTTTTAATCCAACTAATACTGTTTTATTTTAAACAGCACTACGTTCGATCAAACACACATCCCCTTAGCATCTTAATCACTTGTTTGCGCTAAACCCAGCTTAGTATTCATGATGACAAGAACTCGTAAAATAAAGCCATAACCCTTTTTTATCTACAGGCAGCAGCAATAGTTTGAGAGGTTTCGGTCTACTCAATAATTCATCGATCATGGCATGATGATAGGGGTCGTCGCTGTGTGTACAAGACACGGTCTACAGACTGGGGACGGTTCTTATGTAGATGCGCCCTGCGCCTGGCCCAAGAGCAATCGTGCGTCCCAGAATTCGTGAATTTTAAGTGGCATTTGAAAGTTGTTGTTGTGTAATGGCGTTTTCTGCTAGCGACCGACCGGTACGAACTTTGGTGCGATCCATTCCTACGGAAATCGGGAATACACCGTCATTTAATGTGACCCTGGTTGCTTTATTGGAATCGGTCCAATTGGCCTCGCAATGCGGCACCGATAACAACGGGCGGCAGCGTTGGTTGTTGTTGGAAGTTCGTTGCAACAGATGACAATGTTGATAAAGAATTTTAAACGATGATTAAAAAATCAATTAATTTTTTAAATATTGTGAACTACATAGGTACTTATTTTCAAAAGAAAAACACAAATAAAAGCATAGTTGTTGGTAACGCGAGTAAAAAAACTGTTATACTCATCAATTTATAAAAAAACGAAACGTGATATTCACATAGAATACATCCGAATCATTTGCTTTAAACAAAAACAAAAAACCGATTTAATCTAAACGCTTTTGAAATAGGAACTGACAGTTTCGATCGTACGGACACAAGAGGGTACCGCTGGCTGGTACTACGGATATCAAACCTATCGGATCCGTTGCACAAATTGAAACCAACCCTCGCACATACATACCACGATACATTTATGTTTTTTTTTGTATTCCCGTCCCGTACGTGAACGATTTACATTCGTTCCAATTACTGTTCAAACAGGGCCGATGTGTTCGGAATAATTGGTGCGATTTTTTTTCACATCTCCGGCCGGTACAGCCTCTCGTTTACTTTTTCATTACAACGCCTGGCGGCGCCACCGTGTACAGTTCGGCAAAAAATCGCATATTCGACTCCTCATATTTCCTCATATTTTTAGTTTTAAATCAGAAATTGCTCAATGGATTTTGAGCAATTTGTTGTGGATTATTGCTTAAAGCATAATGAATCCTTGTAGTAAATATGATCAAAATCAAATGGGTAGTTTTGACTTATAGGGCTGTAGAAAAGAGAAGAGTGTATCATTATTTCTCTCCTGGACTGTACACTGGGGCTTTCATTAATTTGGTCCGTGTAATAACTCAACGGAAAGAACTGATTTGTCGGATTACGGAGAGAGATAGAGGACAAGTGAGAGAATAACGCTTAAAAACCGGCTAACTGTTAAATTTATTCGTTTTAATAAAAACGTACGCGAATATTTATAAGTTGCTGCGACGTGTTGAGCTTTATTAGAAGTAGAAATAACATCGTTTGTAAAATATATCAAACTAAATTACGGATGAAAGCAGTAACTTTTGAACAATTTGTTATTTAGAAATATACTGGGAAACAATTGAAGACCTGAACGAGATTTTTTATGAAAATATATAATTTAATTCATAATAATTGAAATAATGATTATTATTTTAATTAATAAATCAAATAATTTTGTAAGTAACTAATTGTACTAGAGCCATTGATTTTTCAGCTAAATACTTCTAAAATATAGAATTTCTAATTTTATTGTCATCGTGGCCTTGCTTATGTTATTTACACTCGTCTACAGTGCTTTCTAAATTTATGTAGTCAGGTTCAATGAACCAGAAATAGTTGACCTTTGTAGTTTGAACTAAGGCTTGCTGGTAGTAGCCACCAGCGGCAGCAGTACTTTTACTGGTAAACAGCGTAATGTGACCACAAAATAGCCGCTTTCTGCTGCTAGAACTGAAGACCTGAAAGAGTTTTTTGTGAAAATGTATAATTTAATTAATAATAATTGAAATAATGATTTAATTAATAATTAAAATAATTTTGTAAATAACTAATTGACTTTTCAACTAAATACAACTAAATATAGAATGTCTAATTTTATTGTCATCGTGGTCTTGATTATGTTATTTGCACACGTGTGCAGTGCTTTCAAAATTTATGTAGTCAGGTTCAAGGCAGGTCAATAAAACCCCACAAATTGGTATCAAATATGAAATATTTTATGGTTGCGATGCCTTCACCTTACAAAAGACAATACATTGCCCCACTGTTGTATGTACCTACCTGGTAACATATAAAAAGCATCATAAATAGTTATTGACCTTGTAGTTTGAACTGAGGCTTGCTGGTAGTAGCCACCAGCGGCAGCAGTACTTTTGCTGGTAAACAGCGTATTGTGACCACAAAATAGCTGGCTGCTGTTGCTGCTAGCAGCACCAGCAACTAGCGGCTAATAAAACAGCCTAGTATGGCCGTGGCATAAGGAATATCGAACTCAGTACATATGTAGTAGTTTGCTATGTTAGACTTATGTATCAACAGTATGTGATATCATGCAGAGAATACTAGAGAACGTCCAGCTGACAAAACACAGCGACAACAAGTTTTGGGCACTCGACGGATTGATAATTTATCAATTATCAATTTATCAATGCAAAAATCACTAAAAAGGTAATTAATTACAACTTTAAGCATAATTTTCCTGCTCAATTCAAATATTCCCGTTCATAATACCAGTCCAGGCTTATTCATTAGGTTGTTATCGGACATAACGGGCAGCATAATTTAATTTAATTGCGCGAAGAAGAACGTGCAACCTCAGCAAAATATGCATACCGAACAAAATACTAACGAGCATCAGCACGGGCGACATTAAATTTCCGAAACAAAACGTTAGCCGTTTGCATAGAACGCTGGCAGCCTTTAGCAGCGGCGCAAAGTTACGGCAGCTAACTCTGAACCAACAACAACTAAAATAACTAAGTGCAGAACAGAATTAAACCGATTCCGGGAGTTCGTGCGGGCTAATAACGAAAGTAACGACATGCCAACTGTATGTATGTTCGGTCGAGATATCAGGCCATTAATGGTGAAAAACTATGCCGCACTAGCGCCATCTAGGTAGAATAAATAGGGAAAATGTTTTGTACCAGAAGATTTTGGGATGAATTAATTCAGAAAATACAAAATGAATTTCCAAGTTTTTCCAATTTACACCTCTAACAGATAAACCTGTCAGCTGCCCTCTCGTTAAATGTGCTAATAAAAAAGTCCCTTAAAATACTATACCCCCGTACGCAAACCGTAAAACAGAACTGAACTGTTAGAAGAAACCCTGATAAACTGACATGAACATGGAACAATCGACGGTTCGTAAAAAATACGAAAATGTTCAATATTTTTTCAGACAGGCATCGAGTGAGTTGGCGGCTGCTCTTTCAGCGGTCGTGCCGGAAGGTCGCCGTCAATAAATTCCCATTAATAGGGAGAGGCAAGTCGGGGTCGCGTCAACCTCATTCCATTGCCAATTTCCAACCAGAATTACTCGGACAACGTATTAAAACTTTCAAACATAAATCACGGTTGTCGGTTCGACGTCCGAGTGCCGCCTGTATTATTACTGAATGAGGCTGCCGTGTCCGCCACGGACGACGGACGAACAGAGAAGTTATCTCATTTGCCCGATTAATAATAGCGGAGGACGCCAGTGGTAGTGGTGGAGCTAGTGCTGCGTTGCTCTATTTCTTGATTAGGGCGTGATATCACCACTGAACATTCGTGTGCGGGCAGAAAAAGAGTCCTAGTTTAGCACATTTTGATGAAATATGTATAATATGTCATTAGTTCTTTATAAACTCACTTATGGTTCTTTGTTGTGTGACTTTTCATTGTGTATTCACCACAAATATAGCAGAAGCAGTTGAGAGAAATTACACAATATGGAATACATTTTCAAACATTCGATTCCTCCAATCTCAACAGAGACGACGGTTGGCATTTGCATCCAGCTGGAAAGCACTTCTACGACCACCACAGCCAATCACAGCTACCCCAAAACGTCCTCCCAACCAGTAGATGTTTGAGAGTGTGAAACGTTAACTACTTTATCGTTTTTTTTTTTTTCGGAAATCTAGAACTTATATGGAATATATTTCAATTTAAGCAAGTTTCATTCGCTTTCAGATTAAAATGGCGATCAAAAACGCTCATTCATCGAGCATTAAAGCAGTTAAATTAGAGTCGTAACCAAGCTTATCTTCTAAATTACCACTATCTACAACATTGTCAAATCAATTATAATCCCAAAAGTTCCTTCCAGGCGCGCTGTCACGTAAACCTTCAAGACATTAATTTTCATTTCTTAACACAATACGGACCCCAACCTCGCAACACAAACTTTACATTTTCCCCTCAATCCCAAATTTACCCGCACCCACTTTCTCCTTCGCTTTCATCCCAAGACCAGTCGAGAGAAAGAGAGAGAGAGAACGAGAAAGACGTAACGGCCTAGTCGGTAATTAAGTTAAGTTCTTAAAACGTAAGGTATCACTTTCCCTTTTGTTCTTCCATCCCCGATAGGCTATTATTGTGCCTTCAGCAGAAACGCTCACCCTTAATAATAATTTATTTAAAAGCGGCAAATAAATAAGGAGCAGTAAGGGACAATAAGGATAATCTAGCTGAGAAGTAGGACAACTCCTCGGGTGGTGTATTTAGGTGATTACAGAGGCGTGGCTAGAAGTTCTAATTCTAAGCGTTATGTCTACAAACAAATAATAGACGTAGGGCCGAGGAAAGCATGGACGTAGTTGGGAAATTAATAAATTATTTAGTTTATTTAATTAATTAATTAATTATTAATTAAAAATTGCCTCGCCAGGACAAAGGGCGGCAACCCTAGGGCATTCTGTGTTCATTTATACCTAATCTTGTATGAAATACAGATTTGATTTGGAAAAAGGATGAGGGAGGGTCGGAATGCATATTGTGTATTAATAAAGATAGAGTTTTCCTAGAGTAAAGCATATTTCAACCTGATTTTAAACCATATTTTTTGTTATTTTATTCATAAATGAACACTGGGATACGTAACCCTTGCATAAATATCTTCTATCGGCGCTCATGGAGGGTACAAATTTTAACCGGGACGTCTCCAAACAAAACAGAGACGGAGGAAAGTGAATCCGAACACACACACACGTACAGATAATAGTGCAAAACTTACGTAATAAATTGTGAACTTGTTCCCAGTGATCGGGGTGTGCTGCGATCTTCACCAAAAGTTCGAGTAGAAGTTCGCTTGCTCCCAGGTCGTCCGAGGTCACCTGAAACGTGGAAGGAGAGACGCCAGTATTAACATTGATTGAGTAGATGAGGAGTCGTTCTGATATCGATAGGGATTAAATGGGACCCGGCTTAACAGGCCCGACTAAAATAAGATATAGCCGAAGTTAATAAAGAGCAGTTTTTGCTTAAATGGTTTTTCTGCGACTTTGGTGTAATGGGGTTTCTTTAAGGGGGTTGGTGTAATCTCTTTATAGGTTTCGAGGGAGAAAGTGAATTGCAGAGATAGAGTTAAATTGATCTAATTTTGAGAAAAAATTTATTATTGTTAGAGCAGATTAACTCAAGCAAGCAGATTTTTTTGGTAATTTGCTTATTGAGTTATTAACAGTGAGTTACTCACATTTTCTTAGGGATTTATCCGATTTTAACGAAATTGATACCAGTTCACCCTCCAGTGACTCTAAATATTTAAACAAATTTGCATAAGAGTTTATAGAAACAGTTTGACAGAATCCACAGATTTTGACAAACGTCAGTGGCACTAACATGACATGACATTAAATGTCAATATGACAAATGTCATTATGTCATAGATACTGACGTTAGATAAAGTCCAGAGTGGCTTCAAAAAATTGAATAATTGCAAAAGTGTTTAAACTAATATCCTAGCATTTGCAAGACACGAATACAAATCTTCTACCTATACTAATTACGAACTTTCAAGTGTAGGGCGCGTTCAGCGGAATCGCCCATTTTGGCCGACATTTGCGATCGAGTAGCTGCAAAATTGGGCTTTTCGATATTACTTTTGACGCTCGAATTGAAAAAAGGACACGATTCCGCGTGGACTGCGCGATATTTTGTAAATTAAATGCGTCAATTTTGAAAAAAATCACGTTTTTTCACATTGTCGAGTGAAGGCGAACCTCGAGAAAATGTCACGTGACGTCTAGCGGTTCCGTTCAAGCCGATTGATAAACGTCAAAAAAGTACATTTTTGTCGCTTCCTGCTGACCTTATAATCGACGTTTCCCTTCATGTCTTACGACAAAATCCCTCCAAATACCCTTCGGACCGAGTATTGAGCAAAAAATCGCGTCGAAAACGCATTTTCGGCCGGAAATCTTGCAATTTGTCAAGGTGTGTTTTGCCTCGATAAAGTGGGCGTGGCCTGTTTAGGGGAAAATCTGGTGATATCACTAGACCGTATACCGGGTGATTTTTCGTTTATACTATTCAAGCAATTCCGACAAATTGCTTATGAACGATAACACAAGTATTTTTTGTTTTTTTGAAAATATTTCCTGCCCCATAGAAATCTTTCCATGTTTGCGTTTGCACTCAACTAATATAAGCACAAACTAAACCAAACTGTGACTAGAGGCTCGTTAGGACATAAGAATAGCTATAAATCACTAGTAAATAATTCTATTAGGAAAATTTGGCATACTTTAGGTTAATTATTAAACAATTCTTTTTTGTATTTGTAGAAAATCAAAAAGAGATTTTGTTATTTTCAATTAATAATAGGAATACTAAACTAGCTGCCATCACATATAACATAATTTGTAGACAAACTTAAAGCCAATAAACCACAATTCGAACTTTCCATGCCACTTCATTATTACCATTCTAATAGCTTCTCCCCTACGGATAAATATTTACATAGGCTGCTGCCCGTGAACCGATACGATAAGAAGCCACCCTCCCCATCGCATCTACGATTCAAAAGAGCCGCTCATGTTTTATAAATTCGCCCCACAATGGCCGTGGGGTCTGTGTTCGCGACCCGCAGAACAGCTCCCGAAACCAAATGAATGTTTTCGCCAACTTACGGGGAGGCCGCCAGAGGGCGACACCGACGTTATCTGTGCATAAGAAGGGCCGAGAAGTGGAGCGAGGGGTGGTGTGACCTGAATCACAGCCACCTAATAAATCGGAACGGCTCGTTATCAATTTTCTTAAGCGATTCCCATTTTTTTCATATTTCATAATTTCGGCGCCTCCGCCAGATTTTTTCTTCCATTCTTCTTGTTCCAGAGGACGTCTCGGTTCATCGCAAGCTTACTTTATGTAAATTCGCGGATATTGTAGCCGCGGGCTGCGTAAGAGTGGGCGGCTTTCATGGTATTATGGTGATGTAATGATGCGGAAGAGATACGAGGCGGAGGAACGTAGGAGTGCGCAAAAATTTTATTTAACGACGGGTTATTTTTTATTTTACGGGTGAAATTGTGTGAATGTTGTTTATGGTAGTTCTCTTGAGGGTTTTATGTATATTAATTCAAAATATGAGATGTATAATGGCTATTATTATTTATTACTCGAGATTGTTCCAGTAGACCAAAAAACTTAATACATATTCTTCCTCCAAATTAAAAAAAAAATAAGGTGTAAACTGACTTAAGACATAGTTTTTATGAAGAATTTACTAAAACAGAACGACTCATTACTAAACAACATAACCACTCCATAACAATCCCAATTAATCCCTAATTCCGACATTCGACAGAGCGTACCATAAACCGATTGAGTATCATTAGTTTGGGGATGTCTCATAAGCTCGCATAAGTAGGATTTGCGACAGGGTTCGGTTCGGAAATTTCAGCCGGGTTCGGAACGATGAGACAGATGAGGCAGTGAAAATCCGATCTGCGACAACACAAATTGAAGCCGCACATCATACCGGGGCTTCATAACCGTCCCGGTCGCCTATTACAGTCGAATTTACGAGAGACGCTCGGCTTACGATAAAGTCGAATAGGTAAAATGGCGTTGGAACGCCGGCCGAGACACATCGTAAAATCTCCTCCTCAGCAGTGGCAGACAGACCGTGAATATTTTCGATGCCGGCAGACGGCACGGCATACCCGACCAAGCAAACGGTGCGACTCCACTCGACCATATTAAAGGCCGAACCTAACCGCTGCGAACACGAACACGGACACGAACGCGAACGCGGTCAGTTATATTGCGGTATATGGGACGCATGCGAACGCGGCGGTTAGGGTTCCGCCATATACCGCAATTGAATTACGTGACCGTGTACGCGTTCGCGTTCGTGTCCGGGTTCGTGTTCGCAGCGGTTAGGTTCGGCCTTAACTCGGATAATATACCCTCGTGGACGGTCTGCATGCGGCCACCGAAGTGGATCATAAATTTGTATGCACATATTTTTGAGTGGTGTGTATGTGCCCAGTCGTCTTTTGGAGTATGGGTTGTTTTATTAAAAGGAGATTAAAAGGAGACAAAATCAGGGGACGAATGTAAAAAATTGGAGTAATCACCAGATATAAAATATGATAACACAGGGAACATTGACTTTGTGGCATGAGATTTATTAGTCAATATTAGGTAATTCGGGTCTATTAAATATGAAAATAACAAAATATTTGTTAAATTATTAATATTTTAAATAACATTAAATAAAAGTGCCCAATATATTTAAAAGCTTTTATTCAAAGATTTCAAATTAAAATAATGCCATAAATTATCGTCGGCATAAGCGGATTGTTAACCTGTTAAGTCCATATTCAAAGTAATTTGAAATTTTTTACCATTCGAAAGCATGATGCTTATTACGCAATTCTGAAATTAACAATAAAAGATTTAAAAAAAAAAAACACAAATTTAAATTAAGAAAAAGTTTTCTGTGTGGTATTCTACTGTATTTTTGTTCAAGACAGTCCCTTTCAAAGGTCCAGCAGTAATCTGCCATCGTATGGCAATACGGCCTTCATATCTTTCCTCCGTTATCTTGATATAATGCTGAAACCGTTGCTCTTGTTCTTCATTATAATCACTCAGATTGTCAGAAAATGTATCTAAATGACTATGAAAATAATGCAACTTGGTACTCATATTAGTGTTTTAAATTTTGAAGCATTTTGTCAACGATTTCTATTGTTAATGTTGTTCAGTTTGGTGATTTCCCAAAATGAATTCAATAACTGATACAAAGCTTGTCCATGCTTCTAGTTCAACCTAAGTCATGTGATATGTGGTCCATCGAAGATACCTAAGTTTCCTGTATTGAGGATAAGAAATGATTAACAAGTATATTTGGAACAAACACCATTCTTATATAAAGCTTTCACAAACTGTTTAATAAGCCCAAGTTTAATATGTAGTGGTGGAAGAATTGTTTATTCTCGACTTATTAATGGTTCATGAACGATGTTAGCTTTTCCTACGGTCATATTTATTCTCGACGGCCAGTTTTATCTATCCCAGTGTTCATTTTTTGCACGACTGTCCCACAGACAAAGAAAACAGAGATATTCAGTGTATCAATTTTGCTGACCCAATAAAAAAAGCAGCAACAAGTAGTAGAGTAACATGTTATATTTCAAAAAGTTAGTTCAAAGATTGGTTATTTGATAAATAAAGACTTGCTAGCCGCACGAAAAGCAAAAATATTTTTTTATTGAGGTTTAAATTAAAATAACTTAACTTATACTATACTTTTGGTTGCATGGTTTATCACGAGAACTGGAGTCAATTCAAACAAACTAATTATACGACAAGTACTTCATAATCATAGTCTATCTTATTAATACAGCATTCCTGACAGCAGACAGATCTGGAATTAATATTTGATAGTTATAAAACAGAACATTTCAGACTGTTAATACAAATGACTCTTTTAGAATAATCATCATATTTATTTGCTCATAATATAACTCGTAAATATATTTTATATTGCGCCAATCAGTTTTTACCGAAATGTTTAAGCTTTGACTACTGTATTACGTTCCAATATTTTGTAAACATGTTACATTACAAATTTAAAATACTACGTACATATAATATAAAGTATAGAATAGTAAAACATGAATATTATTTATTTTCAACCTTTGCATCAATTTAAATAGATCCTGTACAATCCAGCAATAAAAATTTCATCCTCCGCCACAAAAACATTTACCTGATATCCATTACAGTTCTCCAAACTCAATTTGATTGAAAACCCATTGTTATCCTTCCCGGATTTTCCTATATCCGTATCAATTTTCCACAAAGACACTTACAAATTGATTCCGACAGTTTTCCCTTGCAGACTTCAATATTAAAGGCGCCCACACGCCACCATTGTATTATGCATTTCATTGTAGCTACAATATCCACCGTTTTCAGCTTTTATTATCCGCAATGAACGGTCCTTGCCTGTGTTCAAGTGCTCGTCTTATTGATTTCTCCCGAGAACTGAATAGAGATGATTTCATAACTATCTACCACTTCAACTGCCCTACAGAACACTTGAAACCCAATTTGAAATGTGCACTACGTGAATTAAAGTTAATGTTATTTATGGACTATTCGATAATGAAACCATTATGTAATAATAGTAATTTTTGTGAAAATATTTAATGAAATCTTTTCCTTTTAACTACACTTAATCTTTTTCGTTCAGGGCACCATATATCTACTTTAAAGACTTTTCGCCGGACATGTAAGCGATGGCGGAGAGATTGCGGTATAATGTGATTAAAAATTGAGGCACATGCAATTTTCTTAATGGAACTACATGAATTATGTATACTGGAGTCTTGTGTAATCTCGTGTGGTATATTTACTGACTGCTGCATGTAGATATACATCATTTCTCCTAGGTATGGTTCATATTCGTACACATATTTGGATGTAGGAGTATGAAACTACTAGTGGAAGTCCTTTATATCTTGAAAACTTGGTAAATGACCTGTCTAAAAGTCCATATACTAGATGGAAGTTATACGGAAAGTGGATTTAATATTGCTTGATGTTTCACGTCAGGTAGTTGGTATATTACTCCCAAGTTTTCGACGTAGGTATATGACTAATGTGCTCTGTCTAATGTTGCCAGTAAGGTTATCTTCATGCAAACTATGTATCACTATTACTTAACCTCAAATGAGTATACTAGATCCAAAAACCATATTTCAGCCTGATCCATTCCACCGTTTACTTATATCGATCGAGAAGTTATAGTTCTTGACCCAAAAGTATACGTACGTATCGCTTAAAACAGACGTAATTCCTTTTAAGCCAAAGCCTTGAACCAACCAAATGATCTTTCTGTGGATATAGAAACAAGTGATATTCTTCACTCAAAGATATTCGTGTTGTATCGAATAAATGTTTACCTCTGTGTAGGTCGACATTTTACACTATTAGGAAAAAATTAAATAGTAAAATTAACTAGCTCTGTGTATAAGTCAAAATTTTCGATTTTAGTTATTGGGCATTCTAGAAATATGTGGTTAAGGCTTCCCACCTGTCCACATTGGCAATATCGACATTTTAGGATGCATTTTAGGTTATCTGCTATCTGTTACTGTTGTTACGAATGTCCGGCAGGGGGCGTTTCGGGTTTGACGTTACTGTGGTAATAGCAGCAAAACACGGGTCGACAAAAATCGATTTTTTGGATCGAAAATTGTTTTTAAGGCCGTTTTTTTTGCTCAAAACTCTTTGCGAAGGGTATTTAGAGGGATCTTATCGTAAGACATGAGAGCGAGCGGCTTTTATAAGGTCGGCAGGAACGGATAAAAAATGTAAATTTTTGACGTTCATCGATCCGCTTGTCGGAATTTCTAGACGTCACGTGACATTTTCTCGAGGTTCGCCTTCACCCGAAGAGGTGCAAAAACGTGATTTTTTTTCCAAATTGACGCATTTAATTTACAAAATATCGCGCAGTCCACGCGGAATTGTGTCCTTTTTTCAATTCGAGCGTCAAAAGTAATATCGAAAAGCCCAATTTTGCAGCTACTCGATCGCAAATGTCGGCCAAAATGGGCGATTCCGCTGAACGCGCCCTACACTTGAAAGTTCGCAATTAGTATAGGTAGATATGTCCTGAACTAAAAAGAGCATTGTAAAATTTGCTTCCAGTATATCCTGCCACAGATTTCCTATTTATGTCACCATTCATTTCCTAATAACATCATACAGCATAAGGAAGACGGAAAATTCTCATTACCGCAGATAATTCGTCGGTTCGTCTCGCTTCTCCAAGCAGCGAGTGGCGTTCAAAAGATGAACAATCAGCGGCTCCGTCGCACGTAATGAGTTTTATTTGATTTGAGCGGTATAGCGCGACACGGTGTGCTCTCCCGAGTGGTTTGCCGTAGAAAACTTTTCACCGGAACGGATGTAGAATTTCTTCTGCCGCGCCGCTATCTTAACGAAAGTTTTAAGTGCACTTTTTAGCGGTCGCTCCTTAATAAGCTTCTTGGTGAAATCCGAAACTAAACATCGCCTTCTTCTTGTCTCCCCTCCCTTTACTGCTTATTATGAATTTAAAGGGCTGTCTGGATACGGGAAAACTTACCAACTCGGATTTGGCTAACGAGCTGTGCGTTTTGCTGGAACTGTGCAAACGCTCCGTCGCCGACAGATAAACTTAATGGGCCCGCATGAAAAACTGTTGCGTTTTACGGAATTCAAAAGGACCTAAATGTGTTAGCTATGTGTATTTAAATCTGGTCTTACATCATTTTGAGCGTAATTGCACGAACTAGTTGGTTTTATTATTTTATGGCCATTCGATGATAGTTTTGCACCGTATGTAGCTAAAAATTAACAGTTTTAAAAGGCGGAGGCGCCGGAATGTTTTTTTACTTTCCTACTAGTACCCTAGAAGGAATAGGATTTTGACAAGAAACATCCTTCGAAATACGCCTCACACGATAAATAAAATTTAATTTAGAAAGCTTGCAATTCGCAAGTAATCTCTCACCTTATTCCGCCGTATGACGGTCTGCAGACCACCGCCTCCGCCGTCGCCGTCACTGTCCTCGTCCGTATTAGTGACCTGGAACCTGGAGTTGTTATTTACCAATCCCAGGAGAAATTCGTAACTTCGTTTCTCGCGGTTGCCGCCGATGCCGCCTACACCTCCACCGCCTTTACCCGAAGGCGGCGCAGACGTGTATTTCGGTTTGTACTCGCGATTGTTCATCGCCTCATGTGAATCAGGCGGTCCCATATCCATCGTTCCATTCATGTCCACCTCCGAGCTGTACTGCTCTTCCATTATCTGGAAAGGTAACGACGATGGATTAATTAATTTTCGGATAGTGCAAATCGGTGTTTGTCGACTAAAACTTTACATATGACGATGTCTAGGGTGATGTTATGAATTAGTGGTCTAGGTTATCTACAATTTAGTATAGAAAACTCATTCCTCAGCAAAGAAATTGGACTTATCCCCTTGTTACAGATAGGTCATTATTCTCGTCCAATAAAAAAATTATAGTGTACTAGCATTCAATAAAATTTTGTTCTGCTTGTGATGTAAACGTTCGCTAAACCTAATTACACCGTTTACCATTAAACTATTAATGAGTTTCTGTCGCATGGATAAGAGAAGCACTCAAAGCGAGGCCTGCAATGTATTTAATCAGACATGCCCTCACAAAATCTAATTACACAGTCCAGTACAAAAGCCACCATCACAATAGTTTTGACGAAATGAATGACGACTAAGACAAAGCAATTTAATTGTATTGCCAAATGCTGAAAGAAGGCTGCAAGAAGCAAAATAGAATATTTTAATTGTTATTTATTATTGGTCCCTCACGTCATTCTATCAACTAGTACAAACTGTCAAATTTCTCTGAACGATAGATACTACATCTCTTCTTGCAATGTTTCCTTTCATCCATACTTCAAAGCCAAAGTTATGACGTTTTTATTTGAACATCCCTTATATCTAGATGTCAATCTTTATTGCCTCTAAACATATCACGTTTAGGGAATTTGAGGGAAGATCATTCGTTTGACGACATTCCAAATGCGTTCAGCTGTTCCTGTATGGGGAAATGCCACCTTTTGTTACCCTATTTAACTGTGTGAATGGCAGTATTCACAATCTCAGCATTTTCTGGTGAGAAAGAAATCTTATGTTAAAGTCCTCAGTTTTACTATTTTATTTCTTATTCTTTATTTCTTTGCAAACAGACAAATATTTTTTCGGGCATAACCGCCATCTTACATGCAACCGTAGACACGTGTTTCAGACTTATTAGTCCTCGTCAGTACAGTACAGTCAAAGAACAAGGTGGAAACATGAACTTTTATATTAATTAGTTTAAAATTTAAAAAGTTAAAATCCGAAAAACGGTTAATAAATCAATAAACAAACGACAAAAAAACATATTCTAGTATTAAATATGTAATTATATTTGGCTCATAAAAATATCTCAGGCATCATAATAGATTATATACTTAGGATAGAATTCATCATCATAGTATTTGACATAAACAGAGTTGTTTCCTGTTGTGGTGTCAAAGCCGTCTTCTGGTAATGACTGGTTTCCACCTCCTCTTATAGCATTCCCCACTAATACTTTGGCAACAATCATCGCTCTTCTATCACCCCCGAAATAATTAGAATAGCGGTTAGCATACGTAGTTGTATCAGCAAAACTGACACCACGACCAAATTTCCCTCTGTAAACTCGCCGCCAATCTAGATTTGATGTCAAAATCGACTTTATGTTCGATGCCGCAGTGTCGTGGTACAATTTTTTGACACTGTAGGGAATTCCTCTGCTTTGGTACTCCGCTTCTCTTGTTAAAAATAAACCGTACAATAGAGATTTTCGCACAAGGTGTACGTCTGTCACCCTTTTCCCAATATCTTCCATCGTTTTGGCCCATTTATTGTACGTGTGGCTGTATCTGTTTAACACATGTACACCGTCTCTACTGCACTGAGGGTTGTAACGTAACACAATATCAGTAAAAGACCTGTGAAAAATATAATTTTAAAACTTTCTACCCTAGTAAGTAACTTTTAGGAACACTGGATATTTTAATTAAATTGTATATAAAATGCAACATGTCGGGAACAGATAGAGACAAAACTGTACCTAAGTTCGAACACTTCTACGAACAATAAAACATTTGGATGTATATTATTATTACATCCATATAATATATATTTTTACACGCGTCGGTCACGATAAGATAATATTCTGATAAGCCCAGACACCTATACAGAACGGGGATTCCCGAGATTATAACAAAACTGGCGGAATGATAAATGGATATTTTATTTTGGCTTTTATACACAATAATATTTTAGATTTTTTTTATTGTTTCAATTGCGATCTAATTGTACCACTCAGCACAACCTCTAATAATAAAAGTAATTCGTAAGCCTCAAATTGACTTTTGTTATGTAGATAAGATATCAATGTATACGTAAAACACAAACTTTATTGTTTTCTGTTCTAAACTTGATCGAAAGACAACCTTCTGTGTAAAATGTTGATGTATTGTGGCTGTGTGAGTATTTTACTTATATGTACATTATAACCGAAAGAAACGATTGAATTATTGACTAAATTACTACAGATTTTCTTTTACTAATGATTTCCTTTTACTAATGATTACGTTTTACTAAAGATTTCCTTTTATTAAAAGTTTACTTTTACCAAAGATTTCTATTTATTAAAGATCTCCTTTTACTAAAGATTTCCTTTTATTAAAGATTTCCTTTTATTAAAGATTTCTCTTTACTAAAGATTTCCTTTTACTAAAGATTTACTTTTACTAAAGATTTCCTTTTACTAACGATTTCCTTTTACTAAAGATTTCCTTTAAAGCTAGAGGTTTCCTTTAACTATAGATTTTCTTTTACTAAAGATTTCGTTTAAACTAAAGATTTCCTTTTACTAAAGATTTCCTTTTACTAAAAGTTTGATAGATTTAAAGTTCTTCATAAAAGCTCTTACTGAATCAAAGGGCTTAAATTCTCTGACATAAATCTACATAGATATTGGTTTGAAGACTTGAAGGACAAGAAAATATTTTTGCGATTATGGAAGAAAGGTAGTTACAATTAAAAATAGCCTTTCCAGGATATGGGGCGGCAACCCTATGACATTGTGTTCATTTATACATTATATTGTATAAAAAATCGATTTGACTAGAAAAAAGGATGAGGGAAGGTCGATCTAGGTCCGGATCTTGTACTATATGTCGGGTAATCAACAGTAGTCATTAACAATCAAATCATTTGCGTTATTTACTTGAGTAGAAGTTTCTCAAATAGTTTTGAAATGGAGGATAATAAGCATACAAGCCTATAAAATATGACATCGTTTGGCAGTTTACATATAAAGGAAAATTTCGATTTCTTGCACAGTCTGAAATTTCTCCCAAATATTCCGCTGAATAAAAATCCTTTCAGTAAAATACTGAAATGTTCCCCTGGCTGTTTCGCAGCCTTTTATCGTTGCATAAACTATGTGAGGACACCTTATAAATATATCCCTTTGCCTCTGCGAGGACGGAAACTTGATGGAAGATACTTCCAACACCAGCGCAGGCAATTTTCATAAATTTACAAATAAAATAACCGCGCGCTGCTTTGCAGATAGCACGGGAGGAGAGGAAACAGCAAACTAGGAGCCGAGAGGCCTGCATGAACGTTAACGGTCTCGCAATTTCATATTTAAATCTGTCGTTACGAACCACAAAAGCAATATAGGTAATGTTTATACCACGCCAAAGGAAAAATAATACAGTATAACGCTTTTAAATGGAGCGAAACGGATCGTTTATCTTCGTTATTCCGGCATCATTAGGTTTTCCCATGGAGCCTTTGGCATTCTTTGGATAAGCTAAGCTGACGCTTGATAATAATTCTTTGAATATGTTGTTTAAAAATTCTGTTGGATTTTACTACAAAGAATATCGATTGACGTTTTGTAATTTTGTTCGCCACCTGAAATTTTTCGGGGGAAGTTTAATATGCCGAGAAGGGTTGCGGCTCGCTGTTCGCCCCACCAATAAATTTTGGTGATTTATGTCGACATGAAATTAAAAGCATTTTGTTTGTTTCGTTTTAAACGATATTCTTTGATGCTGAGAATTAATTTCAAATTAAGGGATATCTCGTATTTTGGTGTAAAATCTGGGTACATCCAGAAATAATTGACTATGATGCTAACTTATTCAATGAATTACGCTTTTGTATAGCTTCCGTACAGTTTTTAACTGTTTATTAGTTAAAAATGATCGTCGAAGCACAAAATGAAAGTTTGTAGTTCTGCTTGCAGTTCCCATGTTGTGGCGAGAGCTTTCCAATCATGTAGAATGTAGATGATTGCTATTTTAGCACGATAAGTGTCTCCGGACATTCGAAGAAGGATAAGCATAAAATAAAATATCCAAATTTGTCATTAGCATCGCGACCTATCTCCCATGGAGAGAACCATCCTCTCCCAAGCACGCCATCCACTTCATCATCTTCGATTATTGACACAGAAGAAATTTCGCCTGTTTGAAGAAACCTGATTTGACAGAGTGTCTGAAATCACTCTGACAAATCAGGCAAGTCGTGACGATTCACCATTTGAAGTTTTAGAAACACCTCACCTTATAAACCAGTGCGAACTGGATGATTTGGTTAATGACTTATGTTTATCAAAAGAAAAAGCGAAGTTATTGGGTTCTAGGCTCAGGCATGGAATCTTTTCGTACGAGGTGTGACAGTGTCTTCATTTACAAAGGACGTGTATGTCAGGATGTTGAGGGTCTTATGCAAGAGTTTGATATTCCCCACAATCCTTCTGAATGGTGGCTTGTTATCGTTTCATCAAAATACAGCTTGAAAGCAGTGCTTTTGGCATGAAGAAATAACATTTGACGATATGTTACTCATATCCTCCAGCAAGAAGTCTGCCTAGGAGTACAATATACTATGTTACAAACATTCAACATACGATTAAGTAGAAAAATCGTCGAAAACCCATAATCTATCCAACGCAGAAATCTCACATTCATTAGCATGGAAATTGAAAATATCCGGCTCATCGCATACGATAGTTTCCGGAATCGCGCGGTGACCTCTAGCGGCAGCAAGATTAATTCCGACTTAGGGGTCCACTTTTATAATTGAATCATATCGATTCCGGGAATCCTACGTTCTACGTTCCCGTATTCGTTCTAAACGTAAAAAATCCCAATTCCCGAACATCCTTTTCAATCGGATTTTGCATTCTAAAGCATTATTTTAAATTGATTTTTTTGAGTCGTTGTTTTTGAACAGGTAAGGGTCGCGTCGGCGTCGGTGTCGCGTGTACCAAGGTACGGAAACAATGGCCTATCAGCCAATTACGACGCCGCTTGCAGAATTACGACTGGCGCGACAGTAAAATTTCAATTACGAGTAATTTCGTGATTAACTAAGGATCGTGTTGAAGGAAGCTAGCACCTTCAGCTGTTACGTTGCTCACAGGCAGTGTTGAATGTCGTCGACCGGAGGATTTGTTCTGTGGATACGGCATTGATAAATTACGACGTTGTAATGGTAATGGCAATGTAATGGGATTATGCAATTTGCACAGAAGACACGTGCTTCACTGTAAATGAGTCTAGTTGAAACTGTCTTCATTACGTCTTTCCTAAGAAGACAAAACTGTAACATTCCTTTTTCAGATCAGAGAATTCCCGTCTCTGGTATGTTATGATTAAAAAATATTGATAATCTACCTATACTAATTACAAACTTTCAAGTGTAGGGCGCGTTCAGCGAAATCGCCCATTTTCGCCGACATTTGCGATCGAGTAGCTGCAAAATTGGGCTTTTCGATATTACTTTTGACGCTCGAATTAAAAAAAGGACACAATTCCGCGTGGACTGCGCGATATTTTGTAAATTAAATGCGTCAATTTTGAAAAAAATCACGTTTTTGCATCTCTTCGGGTGAAGGCGAACCTCGAGAAAATGTCATGTGACGTCTAGAAATTCCGACAAGCGGATTGATGAACGTCAAAAATTTACATTTTTTATCCGTTCCTGCCGACCTTATAAAAGCCGCTCGCTCTCATGTCTTACGATAAGATCCCTCTAAATACCCTTCGCAAAGAGTTTTGAGCAAAAAACGGCCTTAAAAACAATTTTCGATCCAAAAAATCGATTTTTGTCGACCCGTGTTTTGCTGCTATTACCACAGTAACGTCAAACCCGAAACGCCCCCTGCCGAACATTCGTAACAACAGTAACAGATAGCAGATAACCTAAAATGTATCAAAAAATGTCCATATTGCGAATGTGGACAGGTGGGAAGCCTTAACCACATATTTCTAGAATGCCCAATAACTAAAATCGAAAATTTTGGCATATACACAGAGCTAGTAGTAGGTACTAACTGTCAAAGATCCCTATTAAACATAATAATACCGTTGTAAACTTAAAATAATACTGCAAAGATAAAGAGATATAATAAAGACAATGTGACATACATTCTTAATCTTCATAGTTCGCACAATTAATAAAATTAAATAATAAATAGCTTTGGGTCAGATAAAATAAAAGCATAAATTATATAGCAATTAACCAATAAGTGCAATGCATTTATTCATAACCGCAGACACGCTACCACTTAATCGAAAAGAATAAACAAAACCGAATGGTTTATCAATGTTTACATTCAGAATAGGCCTGGAGCGGCGTTTGTGGAAAATAATGCGCGAAACTCGACGGAGGATCGATAAATTCCCATTAAAATTACACTGTTTGCCACTATACGGTAATCCGGGAGCATTATAAATTAAATATAAGTTTGCCGGCTATTAGCGAAATTAAACAGCTGCAAAAACCGCACGTTGCAATACGCCTGTATTATATTTGCTTTATTCGGATTAATTTCGATTAATTCAAATATTATAGTTACGTAAACTGTAAAATAATGTTTAATATGCTGAGCGGACAGATGTATTATTTTAGGTACGAATTGCAACTGCTACTCTTCTCTGTTGGTCGGTCAGAAACAACTTTTGTTATCCAGTTTTGACCTTATACTATCACACATTTTGTTATTACACGTACACTGAGAGAACTCTATTCTTGGATATCAAGAAAAATTATTCTTGCGTATATAGTGTAGCATGAAGAGGATTTTTTTTATACAAATAATATTTTATTCTAATAAGGATTTCAATATAGTTGTTTCAACGGTTAGTTATTCTTACAATTTAAGAATTTAGTATGTTTATGTTAAGTATATTTCGTCTTACAATAACAAAAATATTTTGTTGGAAGAAAAATAATATGCTTCAACGAAAAACATTCTCTTGACCCAAGATATTTACTCTGAGAGACACATAGAAAGTTGTGCAATTACTTTACAGATGGCGCTAACAGTTTCTCACGTCTTTTGCCACATATTTCCGCTATATAAGTTTGACGATATTGAGTGTTCGTATATTGTTTCATTACATCTATGCATAAGTGTTTTATTTCATGGGTGACTTACAAGGATTATGAGGAAAACCAAGATTGTAGTCGAATAGCCTACACAGAGAGAACTCTATTCTTGGATATCAAGAAAAATTGTTGTTGCGTATATAGTGTAGGATGTAGATGATATTTTTACTATCCAAATAATATTTTATTGTAATAAGAATTTCAATATATGTTATAGTTATTTCAACGGCTAGTTATTCTTCCGGCTTAAGAGTGTAGTATGTTTATGTTGAGTATATTTTGCTCTGATGAAAAAAATGTTATTCTTCTACATATTAAAAGAGTAAGACGTTCATTTTACAACAACAACAATATTTTGTTGTCTGAAAAATATACATTTTTCAACGAACAAACAGTTTCTTGACCCAAAAGTATACGTACGTATCACTTAAAACAGATGTAATTCCTTTCAAGCAGTTCCTTCATACTTAAAACAAGAAAACGTAATACTTGAAACATCAAGAAAAAATTTTTCCCTCTGTGTAGTTTTAGTATTCCACGGTATTATGTGTGCACCAATTAGTAGATTAATTAAACTTCCTGCAATTATAGCATAGCGTATTATTGCTCTAGAAATTGGGGTAATTATTGTCTCGATCTAATATAACTTTGGCATACAGTTGCATATAAATAGCTATCTACAATGTGTAGGTACGATACCAGCTTTCGAGTAAATTAAGATGATTCAAATTACGTAAATTACGAAATTCTAATCATCTCGCGCCATCAAAGAAAGTTATTACATCACCACGAGAGAGTCTGCGGAAAACTTGGACAATAAAAATTTCCTATGACAAATAGCGAACTTTTAACGGGCCACATCTTACTTCCGGTGAGTAAAACCGTCGCGCATTCAATTAAGCCGGCATAATTAAATCCGAATCCGTGCCCTTAAACAAATTATCCTAGACGCTTTTCCCTGCACTCCTTAATCTTCCTTCCCCGCCGAATCCTTAGTAATTATTTCCGCGCTCACCGCACAATTCGGCCGTAGCCGGAAAGACGTCGTAAAAATTTTTACAGAGCCCCCACGCGAAGAAAGACCAACAAAGACCTCATCCTATTCCCTAATCCCAGTATCATCGGTAGACGGCCCCAGATTTTCAAACCATTCAAACGCAGAGTGAATACTTTTTCCAAGAATTGATTTTATAATTTCAATAAGATGTTCCAGATGCAAAAGAAGTGATGCTAAATGTTATCTAATACATTAAAATCTTTCACCATGTGAAAAATATAAAAAAAGTTCTACAGTTTTATTTTAACATAATTTTAACATGTAATCTGGTTTTACATCTTATTTGAATATACATTTGCATTAAAAGATTATCAAATTAAAAAAACATTGTTTTGTTTAAAAAACGTTTTTGTTTTGTATAAAATATAATTTTTCTTTATAAGAAACCTGGTACAGAGTATTCACTCAGCGCCAAGCGTGTGGTTTGAAAACAGTACCCAGAACTGGAGACCATAAACCATTACTCGTTACTGCCTCGCGGCATTTTTATGCCCGAAAAGTAAATTAACCTCGTCTGGTTCGTAATGAAGGTGCATTTCGATTTAAACGATCCGCTTTGTACCGTTTGTTAGTGAATAATTGCGGAGTATTAGTGAATTGTGTTTTAGTGAACTGTTTTGGTCGTTATTTGCGAACAGTGCTGGCGCAGTACAGAAACTGTAAACTTTCAGTATGCAACATACCTGAACTAAAGATATTCAAGTTTTGAAAGCTTAAACTTACGCAGTCATTCAATTTTTTGGTAATGACCTTAATTCTTCCGACAATTCTTCCACTCCACATGTTTTTGTTTTTATATAATTCTGACCGATTACTTGAAATCACTTTTATTGTTTCACGAATCGATAAAGTTTTCAATTAAGAAGAGCTCTTTGATTCAAAACTCATAAATTTCTCCATTGAAGCGACAAAATTTTGTTTCCAAATAAAACTATGTTGGATAGCTTTAAATGTTCTTATGAGTTCTTTTAAGAATATAGTGTTTTGCATTGAAAAATTCTATATATTCTAATAAAAAGAACCATTGCATTGAATCAAGATCACATATGTAAAATATACACACTATAGGTCAAGTAACAGTCACGCTCAGGGTACGGTCACGGTCCGCTCGCGAGTAACAGTATTCACACTGCTACAGTCCAGTCGCGGTCAGTTTGCATTCAGGATGATAGTCCAGTGCTGCCACGCTGAGGTCTCTTGAATTCGGTAGAAGGTACCCTAAAAAATCGGTAGATGTCGCCAAAATTCGGTAGATTAAAACAAAACGCATTTTGAAGCGTTTTAAAGCTTTTTATTACAAAAATAACAAATACAAGAGAAAATAATTTGTAAATAAAAATAGTATTCCACAAAAACAGATATGTATTTATGTATGAAATATTTTGAAATTCAGAAATTGATTTAGCCACTTTAGCACCAAAATGCACATCTGTAACGTCCAAGAAATGTCTTCTGTTTCTGAAATGAATATTTTCTGTTGAAGTTGTTTGTATATAATTTCGTTTTAAAAAGCAATCATAGAATGTTTTCAAAACATTTGATATATTCAGTATATCACATGACTTCTAGGACTTTCTGACTGCATTTCTTTATTTAAATTCTGGAAAATAGGTACAGTACAATCTAAAAATTGCATAAATAATGTTGTAATGGGATCATTTAATTTCTGTAATATGTTAAATGTGGCTAAAACATCATTTTGTGCAACTGCATCAGTGAAGTATAACTTAAGTAAATAAGAAATTAGAATTTGCATTAAAAATCCATTTCCTACAAATTCGGTAGAAAATAATAACGATTCGGTAGATCGGTAGATAAAGGTTGAAATCGGTAGATCTACCGAAAAATCGGTAGAAGTGGCAGCACTGGATGATACACACTATAGGTCAAGCAACAGTCACGCTCAGGGTACGGTCACGGTCCGCTCACGAACAAGAGTGTTCACACTTACAGTCCAGGCGCGGTCAGTTTGAAGTGAATAGCGGCGTTCAGACCATGAGCCCACCATGAGCGACTCGCGACCCATTCACACTGACGCTCTGCTCGCGTTCCGGTCAAGGCACAAACACGCTCGCAGTCAAAGGCTAGATTCCTCGCGGTCAAGTTCTTGCCTGTGATCTCTCCAGCCACAATGTTAACAATTCAATGATGCGATACTGCCTAGCGGGCTAGCGGTTAGCAGTCTTGTGCGTGGTATACGGGATTGTCGGACTTTGATATACGCTTTCTTTTTACTAAAGCAACAGTAAATTAACAGTGCATTAGTCCAGCAACAATAAATAACTCACCCCATTATTTTCGGGCGCATTGACGTAAAAATCTTTAATTAAACCGAGCCGTTAACCCCATAGCGCAGTAACTCTTCTTCTCATTTTATTCTTCTGAGTTAATTTCGTATTCCGTATAAATCGCCAGTCGGTATTTTTTCTACCCTCGCCCCCCCCCGGTAACGAATTATCAGAGAAATTCGAACTGTGTGGCCCGTCCCGCTTTTTACGCCCCCGCGGAGCGTAAAAGGGGCGGAAGCCTACGTGTTCCGTACGCCTCGAACCCGGTAGCCATTTGAATTGCAAACAGTTTAAATTCCGACGGTCATTGAACACGAATCCAGCCGATAGGTTCGGCGTCGAATGTCGGAGAAAACAACGCAAACGGAGCGATCGGATAACGGCGGAAGAGCTAACGCAATACCTCACTACAGCTTGGATAAACTGGGCGTTTAGATTTAAATGCAGTTTCATTACGTGAGAGACGCGGTGGATTTATTTATCCGGTGTGAAATGCCGATGTGGAAAGGGGTGTAGATCAGTGATACCAAGGTTTAAATTTGAACAAAATACTTCATATGGTGAATCTTCACGACTTGCCTGATATGACAGAGTGATTTCAGACACTCTGTCCAATCAGGCAAGTTTCTTCAAACAGGCGAAATTTCTTCTGTGTCAAAAATTGAAGATGATGAAGTGGATGGCGCAATTGGGAGAGGATAGTTTTCTCCATGGGGGACAGTGCGATGCTGATGGCAAATTTGGATATTTTATGTTGTGCTCAGTCATCTACATGATTTAAAGGCTCTCGCCACAACATGGGAACTGCAAACGGTATTTTCTTTTGCTTCCCTTTCGATCTAACAGGAAATACAGCATATGTTCGGCGTCCATGGCTTTTCCAGATCTCCAATTCTAAATAGCAGCAATAAGCTGCTTTTACCTTTTCCGATTTTATTTCAGATGTGTCACTTAACTTGATAAAATAACACAAAAAAAACTTGTTGATTCGTAATATTTTGTACAATCTGTTATGAGAACGTATGCACAGAAGGCTAATTCAAGCAAAATATATGGCTTCAAATAAAATGGATCTTAGACTTGTCACAACACTTTGATGGCTTGATCTATGAAAAGTGATGTTAGGTCAACAAAAATATGTGTTCCCTGTTCTGGTTGTAAGACCCTTGTTCCCTTATGTGAGCATAAATAAGCTTTACACTGAGCCTATTTACGTACTTTTAATTAATCGTGGTTTCCACGATTACGCAACATAATCGGCTTAGTCATAACATTGTCACCGTTATGTTGTGTTGCTGCGGTCTGGCGTTTTCCTTCTGCATAAAATCCTTTACAGAAATATTGCACAACCCTGCAGTTAATTAACAAACCCACGCAGTGAGATATTATTTGAAAATTGCCTTTCGACCGAAGTTGCAAATTTATTTCAATGTTCAATGATTAAATTGGAAAATTTGTTGATGTCAGCTTGCCCTGAACCCAATCGCCAAATTTTCCATTTCCTGGTGTTATCTGTATATGTACAATAATGTTTTTCTATGGCGTTCCAAAAACGTTCCAGAATATTTCTTTTTTGAAAAATAAAAGTCTGTTAGTCAAAAGATGTCCCATAATAGGAGTAGAGTATAACTTGTGACGTCACACATTATCTGTCTATACTCTATAATTTTCAGCCGGGCTTTCAGCTTGCAGAAAATCTAACGCAGAGAAACACAAACAAGATGTCGAGGAAACGACATAAAAAAATAACTAATAGTTTTAATTGTGACTTTGTTTACGTCATTAGTGCCAAACAATATGGATCTACGGGCTCATTTCTAAATAAGGAACACAGTATGTATACCCTGTAAACATCCTGAGATAAAAACAACAACGATTATTCTCTCCCCGTGAGCTCAATCTCAGCACATATTGCGGTTATATAGGACATCTGCTGTCAACAACTTTATTAAACGAGCAGAGCGTCAACACCAAGATTGATGTTATTAACTATCTTTCAAACATGTACAGAGTCAAAAAGACTATTCGTTAAGATTTTTTTCTTAGATTACTTAAAAAAACCATGATTATTTTTCAATTAGGTAAAGTGTTAATTTTCTTGTATGTACAGTGTTCTAACTGAAACTTGTAAATTTCACTTTCATCTTCAACAACTCGGGGAACTAAGTTAAATTTACAAGGTTAAAGTGAAAGTGAATTTGGTAAGATTGAAGTTAAGATGCAATATCTTCTTTGACAATTAACATATTGAAATTAATTTTTTTTAACACATTTCTTTCAAGGAGTAAAAAGATTATGTGTTTGAATAAAAAAGAGTGGTTTCATTAAAAATTATTGCTATGTCTACTGGCGGAGAGATGGCGCTGACAGTCTCTACGCATGCGTTGACCTTTTTGGGGCTTTATATAAGCTGAGCTACAAAATGCGAGCGGTATTCTGGTTACCATTCATTTGGGAATAAGGCTGTAGCCTTTACCAAAGATTACCGTGGTGTAAAATAATCTGATGAGTCCACCATAATCTTTTATTATGGCTTTCGACTAAACTATGCTTGGATTATATAATCAAGGTCCCATAATTACAATCCAAACGTAATAAAATATTAATTAATGATTAATTCACGGTCGTAATATTTATCTAATTTGAAAGTACACTTTACTCAAACTAAAGTACTATTTGATTATAATATATCAAAGTTTGTTATATTTGTTAAATTAAATCAACACTCGATTTTATTAAGTCAAGTACTAAATTGACAAACAGTAAAAGAAGTTTTTTTTGCTTAAAAGGAGCGTAGAGTTCTTGAAACAAAATGTTCATTTCGTTTGAAAATATTATGTTATTGAATTTAAGTAAACTAATGTTCATACAAATACGATAGCTTTGAATTTAATAAATTTTGCCAAAGAAATAATTTCTTTGCGGCAACTAAAGCTTTGTCTGCCACTATTAAACATCGATCTTTCTTAGACTTGAAGCAAATTCGTTTCATTGAATTTTTTTTCTCTCTCTCTCTCTCTCTCTGTGCATGCATTGAATTTGATTAAATTATGTGAAAGAATGAGCAAAATCCACCAAATATGCAATTTTTGGTAAGTGATTAAGATTTGGCAAAGTTTTGCAAAACGTCGACAATTTTGTCATCAGCATTCGACTTAATAAAAATGGTTGCGGTGGTCAAATACAAAAAAAGAAATCATGCAATTCAAAGATAAATCCATGATTAAATTCACCTTTCGTTATTAAAAAAACAATTAATTCTTAAGAAAAGAGAAAACTATCCACGACTATTTACTTTGACAACGTTATTGCAATTCAGACATCCACGAATCAATCCATATAACCCTCAATATTACGCTATCCGGCGCAAGCAACCCCCCCACGACATAATACGCCAATACTTCAATATTCCGGTTGTGCGGGCGCGAGGGATTTTGCAAATTTCGCCCGCCAGAAGAGGATCTACGTCCCGGAAACATGTTAAGCTTTTACTGCTACTCCAGCGCGACCGGCATAGAAAGTGTCCCGAAATTCAGTGACCGTCGACGGATACTTTTTTCCGTCGACCTTTCGCGTCGTATCGGATAGTGCCGCAGCCAATTGATATCGGATCTTTACGGGTTCAGAATTGTGTCGTAAAACCGACGCCGGATATCAGCGTGAGCCGATATCGCCGGCCCGGCCTTATAGAAATTTATGTAAAATTGACGCAGGCAATATGGATTGATATGTGCGCGGGCTGGTTCTTTTTTTATTCGACATCGTCGAAATTGATTATCTAAAATGGGTAGGATCGGGTCGTAAGGGTATGCGGATGACAGAAAAGGGTGGCCGAATTACACTGATAATCGTTACGGCCCAAAAATGGGGTTTTATCAACATCTTTTCCTAGAATCTACTTTATTACGGGATCAGACTGTTTTAAACAGATTTTTAACAAGTTGTACATTATGTATAAATAAGTTTCAATCTACATTTTTAAAGGGATTAAGAGTTAGTGTTTAATTCAACTCGCAAAGGAGCCTTCCAAAATATGTGCATATTGCCTGTGTGGTTTATTTTGTTAAGTTTTGTCATAATGGACAACACAAACAAAGCTATGCAGTGTTTTTTATGTAAATGACTTATTAATAATCTTGATTTTTTGGCGTACTTTGGTATGGAAAAGCGCTTCTTGTAAATGTAGTATAATATTTTATTTAGTTGGATTGAAACCTTATGTATTCACCTATATTCAGCTTGATTTATTCTTTTTATAAAAGAGAAAATATTTCGGTACAATATACAACTCAAATTTGCTGCAGAAACTTGCATATAATAATGCTACATAATATTTTTAGATGCTGTGATCGCATACCGGCGAGTGCTGTTTGATGTGTGGCAGAAAAAAAAACAGTATAAGCGACAAAAAATCAGCGGTATCCTCATACGTTATCGATAAATTTGCAGGAAAGGCATACAGTGCAGACGAAAAAGTGGCAATAAAATTAAAAATTAAGTTAAATTAAATTAACTTTAATAGCAGGCTTTCAAAAAATGACTGTCTGACTGTCATCACTCATTAAAACCATTTTTGTCCCAAGAAGCTATGCGGTTGGACAAAAACTGCAAAAAAATAGAATAAAATACTCTTTTTTCTACTTTGCATTCACAATGCACACATTGTAACACTGTTTTCGGTGTTACAATTAGCAAATTGTAACACCGTTTTTAGTAACTTTTTTCTAAGATTTGACATTGATATCAAATGCATGTCAAACAAAAATACACATAACCACAAAAGTAAGCACAAACTGATTTTTTAGAATCGCACAAACTGCGAAGTATGTATATTTTTATACATATTTAAACATGCGTGTTGCATCCTAGGTTTCGTACTACTAGTATATGATGGTATATAATAATTATCAATAATTACTTTTTCACAGATATTTGAATTTAAGTGACAGATGACAGTGTTACCAACGGTTGCACCCATAAATACTCTAGATTGGAATTTTACCTAATATACTTCTAAATTTTTATAAAATTAATGACGCAAAGTAGAAAAAATAGTATATTACACTCGTTTTATAAGACATATTGGCGCATTCGTTCATTCACAACTCATGCGCCAATTTGACGTCTTATAAAACTTGTATAATAATATACTATTATATATTTCTGACTCTTTAATATCTCCAATTTCAAAAAGCAACATTCACAGTTACTCGCTCTTATAAGGCCAACCAACCTATTTGATGAAAACGTTAACAGTCTTTTGCTGAACACATCTGTTGATGTTACTGGCGAAGACATTATTTTACATGATGAACAATATAAATGAGAGCGTTAACTAATAACTAACTTAATTAACTTAACTAATATGAAGCTAGTAAAATTGATTTACACAATTTTTGCTGTCATTGCTCTAAAATGTAGTACATATTTTATGGACCACAAATATGATATTTTGCATTAAAACTGAGTGGTCGAATTTTGAATCAATTTTACCAGAATTGAGCAAAAACTTTGTTGAAAATCCAGCATCTACTTGAACAAATATAAAAACAAATCAGCCTCATTTATCATTTTAAACCCACGTGTGTGTAGGTACATCCTAAACTAATCCACGTAAGATTTACCCCGCAAACCCAGAAACTGCCAGAAACGGCTTCCCCAAGGGATATACAATCTGTCATCTAAATAAGGTACATTATGTCGCAAGCCTACCGCTTTGTTCACCGTGACATCATCCGCGGTTAATATTGATATTCCTCCATTATTCTAATAGACCGCCGTAGGGGAATAAATTATACAGTTCCTACTGAATATTAATATACAACTCAAATATTAATTATCGATATCGACAGAAGCCTCACCGAATACAATACGCCCTTGCTGGAATTGGGAAGTGGAAGCATGCATGTTTAATACCACCGGAGTCTCAGGAGTTTACAGTCTGAAACTCCGGAGCAACAGGACTGTTTAGGGTAGAGATCGAGGTGGTGGAGAACGGACAAAGTGCCGGCACTAAATATTTTATCGCGTGACTTTGATGGTGATATATGAATACCGTCGAAGACGAATGCTTTCCGAAGTTTTTTAATCTGGCCGCTATACGCTACGCTATTTGGATATTCTGCATATGCACCCTCGGACAGCGCGGTGGCGCCATTGTGCCTCAAACTAAAGCGTAATATATCAGGGAAGATATGAGTCAGTGACACGCTGACTGATTAACTGTTGCATTTCTCGCATTCCTGATAAATGTTTTGGAATAGGTACACGCCATGCTTATTTTGAGAAGGTCGTATAAACGTTTTCGAACTAATTAGAAAGATGCCATAGAAAGCAACACGTTTTGATTACGTCCCCATCAAGAAAAGACACGCGCGCCCGAAGTTTCACAAAATTTTCACCCTACTATCACTTACGAAAGTTAGATAAATACGACGTGTCTACGAGATCGCATGTAAATGATATATTTAGAAGTTTTCGCGCCCGACATTCCGCCGAGTGAAGTAAACTTCGCCGTCTCCGGCAAGTTACTTTGCGAAAACAGATACAACGCGCCCTACCAGTACCTGGTCCACAAGCAGCGAAATAATGGAATGTCTACCAGACCAGATACTCGAAACTCCTAAATAACTTCACTGAGGGGGCGCTATTGTCTCCTCCGTTGCTATATATATCTCCGCTTTCTTACACGTCCGACCTCCAGGCGATAAATAATGATTTATACAGCCAATTACCAATTTAGCAGATCCGCTCGTATTTCGTATATTCTGTAATCGTTGTTCTTCGCACCCCCAAAACCCGTATATCGTCGTAAAACACCACCCGGAGGAATGAAGGTAGGTGTTATATAACTTAATAACACCTTCGAAATGAGTGCTGAGGTAGATGCAATGGTGAATTGTTCGAGAAATCCTTTGATATCCTTCTGGTTTCCTCTTCCTCGCCTATTTGGGGATGCGCCGGTATTATGTAATTTTATGTGTATGGTACAATTAATAAAAAAAAATCCATTAAAAGCGAGAACATTACAGTTAAAGAACATTAAAATGTGTCAACTTTACTTCAGGAAAGAAAATGTTTATACATATAATATTTTTGCTCAGCTTGTTTGTCTGGGTTTTTACTTGAATGGTTTCACTCATACGAGCGAATTCTGTAAACCACTCACTCACAGAATTCGGGCACTGATGTAATATTTACCCTCTCAGTGTCTGGGATGTCAACAGAAAGAAAGGAGAAAACATTTTTCCTTTGTTAAGGGGTGGTTCCTGCACGGTGTGCTAATATTTTCCGACAGCAAAGATGGGATAAATCTAAATTGTGTTTTTTATCTTCATCTTCCACGTTAGATTTCTTTGATTCCCTACAAAATCTAATGATATTCACTCATTCCATTTGTATTGCACAGATAAGTCATCATAAAAGAAACGTTAGTCTTTTAAGGACAGGTATTATAAAATTGTTTGGGCTATTTGACAAAAGCTTACATAAAGTTACATGATTTCTTTTTGTGTACTGCACTTCATAGATAATACATTATTTAAAATCTTATAGAATGCTTCTAAGAATACGTGTTAGTTTAAATATTGCATACCTTCTAGATTCGCCTCCATATTAAGTAAAAATAAAAAATGCAGACACCAACTGTTCAGATTACTTGTGAACCGGTGACGGACTACTCTGCGTTATTGCGATAATCAGGAATCAATAAGTTTAGATCTTACTCATCGTTAATGTCAAGCCGATCCACACAAATATTCCAACAATTGAGATGTTCGGTTAGTTATTTAGCTGTTTTTTAAGAATTGAAGTTATTATTGTTTAAGTCATTTTGAAATAAGTATTTAATTTTATCATTTTATTAATTTTTATACAGATTACTTATACATTCAAATCCCATTGTGTGGCTGAATTTCCTCATTTACAAGTCACTAGCAGCATTAAATATCCATTTATTTTTTTTTCTACGGTTAATCTACTAGCTCTAAAGGGAGTTGTAAGTGGTAGGTTTGGGTCATTTGATAGTTGGAACAAAAGAGGGACTCGGATTATCGTCGGAAAGAAGCGTAATGGCTACGAGAGAAAATGGCGAAAATTCGGCCCTAATTGCCTTAGTAATGGCTGTAATTATTACAGACGACGCGGTACGGCGGCGTCCGAACGCCACGTTCGTTATCGGCTATTACATTACGCTTCGTAATCAACATGGACACAGACAACTATGCAACATTCTACCCAAATCTGCATTTCCATTATCAGCACAAAGTGCACATCCGCTCATTTGTTTTAGGTAGATGTTCCTAGTTATTTTTTCATTTGCCAGATAGTTATTTCCAGATGTTATTTCCAAATACACTGACAGAAAAGAAATGTAAAATCGAATAAATGTGTTTCTTTGAACATATTTGTTTCAAGGAAAGATATTCTACCCAAATGTGCATTTCCATTATCAGCACAAAGTGCACATTCGCTCATTTGTTTTAGGTAGATGTTCCTAGTTATTTTTTCATTTGTCAGATAGTTATTTCCGGATGTTATTTCCAAATACACTGAGAGAAAAGAAATGTAAAATCGAATAAATGTGTTTCTTTGAACATATTTGCTTCAAGGAAAGACTACCTACCTATATGTTTCATAGAACAAATAAGTATTTTTAAATTAGTTATTTCCAGATGTTATTTCCAAATACACTGACAAAAAAGAAATGTAAAATCGAATAAATGTGTTTCTTTGAACATATTTGTTTCAAGGAAAGACATTCTACCCAAATCTGCATTTCCATTATCAGCACAAAGTGCACATCCGCTCATTTGTTTTAGGTAGATGTTCCTAGTTATTTTTTCATTTGTCAGATAGTTATTTCCAGATGTTATTTCCAAATACACTGACAGAAAAGAAATGTAAAATCGAATAAATGTGTTTCTTTGAACATATTTGCTTCAAGGAAAGACTACCTACCTATATGTTTCATAAAACAAATAAGTATTTTTAAATTAGTTATTTCCAGTTGTTACTTCCAAGTACACTGACAAAAAAGAAATGTAAAATCGAATAAATGTGTTTCTTTGAACATATTTGTTTCAAGGAAAGACATTCTACCCAAATCTGCATTTCCATTATCAGCACAAAGTGCACATCCGCTCATTTGTTTTAGGTAGATGTTCCTAGTTATTTTTTCATTTGTCAGATAGTTATTTCCAGATGTTATTTCCAAATACACTGACAGAAAAGAAATGTAAAATCGAATAAATGTGTTGCTTTGAACATATTTGCTTCAAGGAAAGACTACCTACCTATATGTTTCATAAAACAAATAAGTATTTTTAAATTAGTTATTTCCAGATGTTATTTCCAAATACACTGACAAAAAAGAAATGTAAAATCGAATAAATGTGTTTCTTTGAACATATTTGTTTCAAGGAAAGACATTCTACCCAAATCTGCATTTCCATTATCAGCACAAAGTGCACATCCGCTCATTTGTTTTAGGTAGATGTTCCTAGTTATTTTTTCATTTGTCAGATAGTTATTTCCAGATGTTATTTCCAAATACACTGACAGAAAAGAAATGTAAAATCGAATAAATGTGTTTCTTTGAACATATTTGCTTCAAGGAAAGACTACCTATATGTTTCATAAAACAAATAAGTATTTTTAAATTAGTTATTTCCAGATGTTATTTCCAAATACACTGACAGAAAAGAAATGTAAAATCGAATAAATGTGTTTCTTTGAACATATTTGTTTCAAGGAAAGACATTCTACCCAAATCTGCATTTCCATTATCAGCACAAAGTGCACATCCGCTCATTTGTTTTAGGTAGATGTTCCTAGTTATTTTTTCATTTGCCAGATAGTTATTTCCAGATGTTATTTCCAAATACACTGACAGAAAAGAAATGTAAAATCGAATAAATGTGTTTCTTTGAACATATTTGTTTCAAGGAAAGATATTCTACCCAAATCTGCATTTCCATTATCAGCACAAAGTGCACATCCGCTCATTTGTTTTAGGTAGATGTTCCTAGTTATTTTTTCATTTGTCAGATAGTTATTTCCAGATGTTATTTCCAAATACACTGACAGAAAAGAAATGTAAAATCGAATAAATGTGTTTCTTTGAACATATTTGCTTCAAGGAAAGACTACCTACCTATATGTTTCATAAAACAAATAAGTATTTTTAAATTAGTTATTTCCAGATGTTATTTCCAAATACACTGACAAAAAAGAAATGTAAAATCGAATAAATGTGTTTCTTTGAACATATTTGTTTCAAGGAAAGACATTCTACCCAAATCTGCATTTCCATTATCAGCACAAAGTGCACATCCGCTCATTTGTTTTAGGTAGATGTTCCTAGTTATTTTTTCATTTGTCAGATAGTTATTTCCAGATGTTATTTCCAAATACACTGACAGAAAAGAAATGTAAAATCGAATAAATGTGTTGCTTTGAACATATTTGCTTCAAGGAAAGACTACCTACCTATATGTTTCATAAAACAAATAAGTATTTTTAAATTAGTTATTTCCAGATGTTATTTCCAAATACACTGACAAAAAAGAAATGTAAAATCGAATAAATGTGTTTCTTTGAACATATTTGTTTCAAGGAAAGACATTCTACCCAAATCTGCATTTCCATTATCAGCACAAAGTGCACATCCGCTCATTTGTTTTAGGTAGATGTTCCTAGTTATTTTTTCATTTGTCAGATAGTTATTTCCAGATGTTATTTCCAAATACACTGACAGAAAAGAAATGTAAAATCGAATAAATGTGTTTCTTTGAACATATTTGCTTCAAGGAAAGACTACCTATATGTTTCATAAAACAAATAAGTATTTTTAAATTAGTTATTTCCAGATGTTATTTCCAAATACACTGACAGAAAAGAAATGTAAAATCGAATAAATGTGTTTCTTTGAACATATTTGTTTCAAGGAAAGACATTCTACCCAAATCTGCATTTCCATTATCAGCACAAAGTGCACATCCGCTCATTTGTTTTAGGTAGATGTTCCTAGTTATTTTTTCATTTGTCAGATAGTGATTTCCAGATGTTATTTCCAAATACACTGACAGAAAAGAAATGTAAAATCGAATAAATGTGTTTCTTTGAACATACTTACTTCAAGGAAAGACTACCTACCTATATGTTTCATAAAACAAATAAGTATTTTTAAATTAGTTGTTTCCAGATGTTATTTCCAAATACACTGACAAAAAAGAAATGTAAAATCGAATAAATGTGTTTCTTTGAACATATTTGCTTCAAGGAAAGACTACCTACCTATATGTTTCATAAAACAAATAAGTATTTTTAAATTTAAAAAGTGAGCTGCACGGGCTGAAAGAAATATTTTATTTGAAGTAAAAAGAAATAGTTTTCACTGAAAAAAAAAAACGATTCTTTTACACCAAATGGTTTTCCGTAATTTTCGTAATGTAGAAATTGTTTGGGTTTAATTGCAGAAATACGTTTGAATGACACACTATTTAACATCGTTCTTTCTTTGAGCAAATTCGTTTCATTTCTCTGTGGGTAGGGAGAAACATTTGTAGTTTTCCTTATTGATATTTAGCTAGTAAATAAATTAAGTTTTAGATGAGAAACCATAACTTTATCTTTAAAACTTTTTACATTTTAGAAAACAGAACAAAGTGCGACAAAAAGTAATTTCTCAAACTAACCAGTAGCGACATATTCATATATTCGGTAAGGTAAATGACACGCCGCGAATTCCGCAGATGAGACCGGCACTACACAATTTGTGGAAGCGCACAACTAAAATTACTTGCTGCTACACGCTGATAGATATTAATCTTGTCAGCGATGACATACGTCCCCTGCACCGTGCATATTTCGCCGTTGTTTATGTGAGTTCTGCGTCATTTTTTGTCCCATTTTTTGTCCTCTCGTATGCGGGCCATCAAACAAAACGGAGACGCTATCATCACATATTCTCTCCATAGTACAGCGTTCTCTGCGTACCTTGTTCTATAAATAATTGATTGAATAAATACGTCTTTTCAAATTATCATTCTGCATGTTTCGTGAAATTTCAATGACATGTTGTCTAGTCAAATTCATTATACAAATCAGTATTTATTGAATTTCTAGCAACAAAAAAAAAAAACAACACAAAACGGGAAAATATAAAAATGCTCAAAATAGAATAAAACGGTCGCATGACAAACGAGGTACAAATGTAACCGAAATTTCTCTCTAGCAGAAAACGACGTGTGTGAGTGCGAGATGAGCCTCGCCGGAAAGATTTCCTCCTGGTACGTCCGGCCGTAAAAAAGGATGAAAATCTTTCGCACACTTTCGGCAACGTACATTTTTCATCGGGACTGGTGAGAGGTGCCGCGGGAAAGTTTGTCCGGTCCCGTTGGGACAAAATAAATGATATTTTTACGGTGTAATTCGATTTTCCCGTCAACACGGCCGATACTCAACGGCCGGCCAGACGGCAGACCAACTGGTCGCCAACGTTGACAAACGTTGAAACATAATTTTTCTTGGTTGTTTCTTACCGGACAGTGTCAGGAATAGATTTCCCTTATCGCACGTTTTTTTGCCATTATGTGATTGATGGTGGATTGTCTCTAAAGATTTAGAAGAAAGATGTACACAGGTCGAAATTAATATGGTAAAAGCATCAGAATATACATAAATTTCTCTGCCTAATTAATTGAGGTGGACATTGTCAACATCTCAAACAAAACTTCTTTTAAAATGTGAAAATCTTCTTAAACATTTGTAAAAGAATCAAAATATAAGAGATGTATTATAAATGTATGAAATATAATACATACAGCATTCACATTTAAAATTCGATTTTAACTAAAATGTTTTACGATCAACAAAAAGGCATGCAATTAGGTAAACTGACATTCCATGCAACTGACATTCTGTATTGATTTTATTAGTTCTATATGTTATGTGGAATCCACGATTTTAAACGATTTAATTCTTATATTTTTATATATTACTGGGTTCCACTTGCTATCAACATGTTACACATATCTGACACAAAAATTGTTAAAAACAATCACTAGAGCATCCATAAATACCTAGCTAAAGAACGGATTTTCGTATTAACAATAATGGCGGATGCGCCGGGAATAATTTGAATACTAAACACTTAACATTAGCAATAGTTTTAGTTGGTTTAATTGTATTGCTTGGATTCTAGTCTTTTCCCGCATATGTTTGCCATTCTGAGTATTAAAAATTTAAATCCCCTATATAGTAACAAACTTCCACCAATCGAAATAACTTGTATCCACAAGTTTAACTTCAATTCGTCCCAGCCTCAGAACGCTAATGCAACATTACCGCCACTTAACCGTTAACATTCGCCCGCGAGGATAAGGCGAATTAATGCGAGACGTTTAACTAAATGAGCGGGAATGTCAAATATATGCACCCGCGAACACAACATCGCTACTATTTCAGTTCGCCGTAGCGCGCAAGCCGCCGACCGCCGCGTCGTACGCTATTTATGTCCGCTTAGCGTGCTCCTCAACTTTAAGCTCCCGGAAATTCCATACGTAACAAGGATTATTGTGTCACTCACCTGCAAAGGCACCGCGCGCTTTCTCTCAGCGCCATATACAACTATTTACTTCAAATAATGAGAAACTAAGAGAAGGAAGGCAGAGGCAGACTGTTGCAAACTGGCGCGGATATCGGACGAGAACACGAACATTATACTTTCAAGGAAAGAACAAAAGAATGGGATGGTTTGCAGAGTTGATTATGGTGTAGAAATACCATAATATGGCTAAAATAAGAAACCATCCCTTTAATTTACTCGAGAAAGTAACATGTTCGTATTCGCGTACGCGTGTCCGCACTATTATGAATAGAGCTTAAAGCTTGACAACTCCACTTCGCTAAAATCTGCAGGATTCTGTTGTTATGTCGTATAGTTCAAGAGCCCAGATTTGCATAGAAGGGTTGGATGCTTGGCCTATTTCTTTGTAGGAGGCGATTCGTGATCAAAGTGAGGCCAGCGCAGCGGTCGGTATAGTAGGTAACTCTGCACAAATTAAAAGCTTGTTAATTCATGGTTAGGGATGGGAATAGATCAAAGGATCTTTTGAGGATGGGACACTCGGCGCTGTTAAGCTGTTATGTATTGTTTGAATGGGAGTTTCTGTTCCTTGTAAACTCTTCAATCAAAGGCTGTAAACGTTCTTAATAATGGTGAGCTTGATGTAATACTTCTTAGATCTTAATATCCAGAATATTAGATCATAATTTTACCAATGGCATAGAATAATGTAGGGGATAAAAGAAGTTTTCGAAAAGGGTAATCTAGATTGTGTACGGATTTCTAGATTGTGTCCACTTCCTTTTTAAAATTTCCCAAAGCCATACATTTTTTTACTGCTGCATCAAAACCGATAGTAGCTCATTAATAATTCGCCACACGTGCATTGTGACCGCCTTTGTATATCCAAATTGAATAGCGGTAATCAACCAAATGCACGCTAACACCATGCTAACAATATTCACACATATATCGGAATTGAATAACTACGTTAGTTAGTCGTATTACATTACAATAAATAGATTTTATATTATAAAGATGATGAACATTACATAAGTTTAGTTAGAGCAAACGATACAGTTATTATAACACACCTTCTTTATTCTTACTTATTATTTTACAGGGATTCGTGTTTCACCGCTCTGACTCATCGAAATTTGCTCCTACCTACTCAAAAGCTATTGTTTTGCAAGTTAATGTTTTGCAAATTACAGCGTTCACTACGATTCAAGGCAAATATCCGTAAACAGCAACAGTAAGCTAACATTAGTCCCGTCCCTAATACTAATTGTAGAACACCCTGATCACCGCAAACCACCCTCCATATATATGTTAATCTTAGTTACAAGTCAGCATACAGTGCTGCCTTAGCAGAACTTGCAATCCGTTATACTGTAGGCCCTATGGCTTGAAGCCATTGGCTTGCAATCATGTCATCTAAGCTCCATTTCGATCGTTTAATGCCGCTGGGATTCCCCTGCATAACTAAACCACTCTATACCATGGCGACAACGCTCTATCAATACACTTTAGTAACTATATAACACAGTTACTGCCAATCCTGTCAAATGTACTCCAAACTAACTAATTACGATGCAACATACACTTTGGACCCTAATGGCGTTATGGTAAATAAAATTTATATATTTCGGAAATGTGATACTGCGAATTAAATCTCTCACTGTTATTCTAAGTATAATCCTTGTGTAGGTGCTATTAATCATGCGATTTATAGCATTAATTTAATAAGCGGGCGACATATATCGTCCATAAAATACTATCCTGGATCCGCAACATCTGTTGTCGGTTTTAAACCGCATGCAGCTGTTTAGTTTGGGGAATTTAACAACGTACTATTTGTGGTAGCCGTAACTAAACTTGTTCGTGGTAGGTTTTTGTCAATCGTGGCGGAATTTGCAGCGATATTGTTAGTTTGTCCCTTTTTTTTTGGTCTCAGTGGAAACAGATGACATTGTTGGGAAGTTAGGGACAAAAAAATGAACAACAAAAGCAATACAAGTGATACAGTACAATATCAGTGTTATGAAATTCCGACATCAAATATTTCAGAAATTTTGATCTCATAACATTTGTCATCTTACAGTAAATTATAGCAAATTATACGAGATTTTATCACACAGTTGTAATTTTAAAAATATTTATTTCTACGATTTATATTATCTGTATTATGATTTGCTTTATAAATAAGATAATTAGATAAATTAGTATTTTTGTTGACCTAACATAACTTTTCATAGATCAAGTCATCAAAGGGTTGTAATGGCTCTAAGATCCATTTTATTTGACGACATATATTTTGCTTAAATTAGCCTTCTGTGCATACGTTCTCATAACAGATTGTTCAAAATATTAGGAATTAACAAGTTTTTTTGGTGTTATTTTATCTAGTTAAGTTATACAGACTTTCTGTGCATTAAAATATGGGAAGTGATCAAAGAAGTTGTTACTTCTTCAGTTTCTTTTCGTACCACCTTCAGTTTCTGGTTATGTAAGCAAATATGGAACAAATAACTTTTCCTAATTTTTAGTGCTTATTTAAAGCGCTTATTTTCCAAAAAAATAAATATTTTAAAATCTACAGTTTACTGATCACCATCCCACGGTGGAAACGGTCGTCGAGAGACTTTGGCAAAGCACGTCGACTCGTCGTCGACCAATGTAGTGAAAACGGCAAGTAGAAATTACGGGTTACGAGCACGTTTGCCGAGGATAAAGTAAAGCCTTTATTTATGACGTATCGGATTGCCGGAAACCTCATCAGATTTTTAGGTTAAATCGGCCGGACACGGAAACTCTCTATATTACGGAATGGCTGTTTAGCGAGCTTTAGATGAATCCGCTTTTATTTCTTGTGCTTTCCGGGGCGTGAGGAATGCTGTTGACCGTTTCGATTTCGCGGCGGATATGTTTCGAGCGCTCATGTGAGAATATCGATATATGTAGGTACTATGTCTCCGTTGAAAAGCTTTCTTTGTTGTTGTGAAAGTATATTATATTTGAACTGAAATGCCTATCTCTTTTTTGTTACGCTTAAATAAGCAGGCGAATATGGTGTAGAAACAATTTGGACTTCTTACCGACACTGCTGGTAATGTCTTCTTCAAAAGGATCTTTAGTACTGGCAGAAACTTACCTGAAACAGAGAAAAAATAACCATAATTTAGATAATGTTAAATCAAAATTGGATTACACTGAATATTTTCATAATCTTTTGTCTACAGCCAGAATTTTGATGTGATATATGACATCATATATGATGAAATTCAAAGAATATGGAAAAGTGCTGCTTTCCCTGCCACAACACTTGATGATGACTTGATCTATGAAAAGTGATGTTAGGTCAATAAAAATATGTGATCACTGTTCTGGTTGTAGGACCCTTGTTCCCTTGTGTAATCGTTAGCGGCCACTGACATGACATGACATTTAACGTTATTCTATGACTGACGTTAGGTTGAGATACATAATGGCCGTGGCTTAACTAAATTGAAGTATTGCGCATGGTTTGGACGCTTGAATGGGTCAACGGGTTAGTCGAAAAATTGGGTGGCGAACATCCCAGATATTTCCACTCTGTGCCAACCACGACTATAGAGGATGGACTCGTGCCATCTTTTCACTCGAGCCTCTCCGCCGTCCTAAATAATTCAAAAAAATGAAGCAGACGAGACGGGAGGCGCCCGTTTGAAAAGTAACGTAAAGATTTCAGGTAGTTGATTTAAATTTTCCACGCGGGGTTGCCTATTTCGCCCCCCCCCTTTACACCTCCCGTCCCTGGACGAATTAGGAAATGCAGATTTCCCATTTATGAGTGAGAAAATACGGCGGCAGCACGTAGCTAAGTAATCTCGTTTAGTACGCCGGATTATGGAGGGTATAAACGACGGACGGGCGCTGGAGACGACTATTGCCAGTCTCGTCAATTTAACTACTCTTGCTAGGGACATAATTAATTAGATGGTGGCTGGAAACTGTGACGGAAGTTAACTGCACTCGTGCTGTCGCGTTGGATTCTCTTCAGGAGATTAAAAACTACATTGCTCCAAGTTAAAGTGCGCCTTCGTGATGCTGCAATCAACAACTCCTTGCATGGGTATTTGTTGAAGATCATAATCGAATGATTTGAAGAATTAAATGATTTGGAGATGATAATATACGGTTTGTTTAGTTTCTATTGGCGCAGTTCACCAGTATGGACGAGTGTTTGTGTACTCATATTCCAAGGAACATTATGCGATTTATGTGCACAAATTTTACGTAAAATGTTTATTTTGTTAATAAAGATACCTAGACACAAACGTTAGGAAACCACATTGAAACATACTTAAGCTCTAACAAACTAACAATATTTTGTGCTGTTGACCGCTGTTTCTACGTTATTAGGTCTCTTTGTGGTAACAGTTTCAAACGGTTGGCAGTGTAACTTTAGACTCGGCCAATGCGATACCCAAAAAAAGGCTATCCAAACATTTGGGATCTACGATATCCACTAAGTCTGGACTAGTTCTATACTAGATACAATATTAACTATGTTTGTGGAACAGTTTCAAATGGTTGGGGGTAAAATTTATATTTATATTGGAATTTACCCAAAAAAAAGGCTATCCAAACATTTGGAATCTACGATATCCACTTAGTCTGGACTAGTTCTATACTAGATACAATATTAACTATGTTTGTGGAACAGTTTCAAACGGTTGGCAGTGCAACTTTAGACTCGGCCAATGCGATACCCCAAAAAAAAGGCTATCCAAACATTTGGGATCTACGATATCCACTAAGTCTGGACCAGTTCTATACTAGATACAATATTAACTATGTTTGTGGAACAGTTTCAAATGGTTGGGAGTAAAATTTATATTTATATTGGAATTTACCCAAAAAAAAAGGCTATCCAAACATTTGGGATCTACGATATCCACTAAGTCTGGACTAGTTCTATACTAGATACAATATTAACTATGTTTGTGGAACAGTTTCAAATGATTGGGAGTAAAATTTATATTTATATTGGAATTTACCCAAAAAATAAGGCTATCCAAACATTTGGGATCTACGATATCCACTAAGTCTGGACCAGTTCTATACTAGATACAATATTAACTATGTTTGTGGAACAGTTTCAAATGGTTGGGAGTAAAATTTATATTTATATTGGAATTTACCCAAAAAAAAAAGGCTATCCAAACATTTGGGATCTACGATATCCACTAAGTCTGGACTAGTTCTATACGAGATACAATATTAACTACGTTTGTGGAACAGTTTCAAATGGTTGGGAGTAAAATTTATATTTATATTGGAATTTACCCAAAAAAAAGGCTATCCAAACATTTGGGATCTACGATATCCACTAAGTCTGGACTAGTTCTATACGAGATACAATATTAACTACGTTTGTGGAACAGTTTCAAATGGTTGGGAGTAAAATTTATATTTATATTGGAATTTACCCAAAAAAAGGCTATCCAAAAATTTGGGATCTACGATATCCACTAAGTCTGGACTAGTTCTATACTAGATACAATATTAACTACGTTTGTGGAACAGTTTCAAATGGTTGGGAGTAAAATTTATATTTATATTGGAATTTACCCAAAAAAAGGCTATCCAAAAATTTGGGATCTACGATATCCACTAAGTCTGGACTAGTTCTATACTAGATACAATATTAACTACGTTTGTGGAACAGTTTCAAATGGTTGGGAGTAAAATTTATATTTATATTGGAATTTACCCAAAAAAAGGCTATCCAAACATTTGGGATCTACGATATCCACTAAGTCTGGACTAGTTCTATACTAGATACAATATTAAGTATGTTTGTGGAACAGTTTCAAATGGTTGGGAGTAAAATTTATATTTATATTGGAATTTACCCAAAAAAAGGCTATCCAAACATTTGGGATCTACGATATCCACTAAGTCTGGACTAGTTCTATACTAGATACAATATTAAGTATGTTTGTGGAACAGTTTCAAATGGTTGGGAGTAAAATTTATAATTATATTGGAATTTACCCAAAAAAAGGCTATCCAAACATTTGGGATCTACGATATCCACTAAGTCTGGACTAGTTCTATACTAGATACAATATTAAGTATGTTTGTGGAACAGTTTCAAATGGTTGGGAGTAAAATTTATATTTATATTGGAATTTACCCAAAAAAAAGGCTATCCAAACATTTGGGATCTACGATATCCACTAAGTCTGGACTAGTTCTATACTAGATACAATATTAACTATGTTTGTGGAACAGTTTCAAATGGTTGGGAGTAAAATTTATATTTATATTGGAATTTACCCAAAAAAAGGCTATCCAAACATTTGGGATCTACGATATCCACTAAGTCTGGACTAGTTCTATACTAGATACAATATTAACTATGTTTGTGGAACAGTTTCAAATGGTTGGGAGTAAAATTTATATTTATATTGGAATTTACCCAAAAAAAAGGCTATCCAAACATTTGGGATCTACGATATCCACTAAGTCTGGACTAGTTCTATACGAGATACAATATTAACTACGTTTGTGGAACAGTTTCAAATGGTTGGGAGTAAAATTTATATTTATATTGGAATTTACCCAAAAAAAAGGCTATCCAAACATTTGGGATCTACGATATCCACTAAGTCTGGACTAGTTCTATACGAGATACAATATTAACTACGTTTGTGGAACAGTTTCAAATGGTTGGGAGTAAAATTTATATTTATATTGGAATTTACCCAAAAAAAAGGCTATCCAAACATTTGGGATCTACGATATCCACTAAGTCTGGACTAGTTCTATACGAGATACAATATTAACTACGTTTGTGGAACAGTTTCAAATGGTTGGGAGTAAAATTTATATTTATATTGGAATTTACCCAAAAAAAGGCTATCCAAACATTTGGGATCTACGATATCCACTAAGTCTGGACTAGTTCTATACGAGATACAATATTAACTACGTTTGTGGAACAGTTTCAAATGGTTGGGAGTAAAATTTATATTTATATTGGAATTTACCCAAAAAAAGGCTATCCAAACATTTGGGATCTACGATATCCACTAAGTCTGGACTAGTTCTATACTAGATACAATATTAACTATGTTTGTGGAACAGTTTCAAATGGTTGGGAGTAAAATTTATATTTATATTGGAATTTACCCAAAAAAAGGCTATCCAAACATTTGGGATCTACGATATCCACTAAGTCTGGACTAGTTCTATACTAGATACAATATTAAGTATGTTTGTGGAGCAGTTTCAAATGGTTGGGAGTAAAATTTATATTTATATTGGAATTTACCCAAAAAAAAGGCTATCCAAACATTTGGAATCTACGATATCCACTAAGTCTGGACTAGTTCTATACTAGATACAATATTAACTATGTTTGTGGAACAGTTTCAAACGGTTGGCAGTGCAACTTTAGACTCGGCCAATGCGATACCCAAAAAAAGGCTATCCAAACATTTGGGATCTACGATATCCACTAAGTCTGGACTAGTTCTATATTAGATACAATATTAACTATGTTTGTGGAACAGTTTCAAATGGTTGGGAGTAAAATTTATATTTATATTGGAATTTACCCAAAAAAAAGCTATCCAAACATTTGGGATCTACGATATCCACTAAGTCTGGACTAGTTCTATACTAGATACAATATTAACTATGTTTGTGGAACAGTTTCAAATGGTTGGGAGTAAAATTTATATTTATATTGGAATTTACCCAAAAAAAGGCTATCCAAACATTTGGGATCTACGATATCCACTAAGTCTGGACTAGTTCTATACTAGATACAATATTAACTATGTTTGTGGAACAGTTTCAAATGGTTGGGAGTAAAATTTATATTTATATTGGAATTTACCCAAAAAAAGGCTATCCAAACATTTGGGATCTACGATATCCACTAAGTCTGGACTAGTTCTATACTAGATACAATATTAACTATGTTTGTGCAACAGTTTCAAATGGTTGGAAGTAAAATTTATATTTATATTGGAATTTACCCAAAAAAAGGCTATCCAAACATTTGGGATCTACGATATCCACTAAGTCTGGACTAGTTCTATACTAGATACAATATTAACTATGTTTGTGCAACAGTTTCAAATGGTTGGAAGTAAAATTTATATTTATATTGGAATTTACCCAAAAAAAGGCTATCCAAACATTTGGGATCTACGATATCCACTAAGTCTGGACTAGTTCTATACTAGATACAATATTAACTATGTTTGTGGAACAGTTTCAAATGGTTGGGAGTAAAATTTATATTTATATTGGAATTTACCCAAAAAAAGGCTATCCAAACATTTGGGATCTACGATATCCACTAAGTCTGGACTAGTTCTATACTAGATACAATATTAACTATGTTTGTGGAACAGTTTCAAACGGTTGGCAGTGCAACTTTAGACTCGGCCAATGCGATACCCAAAAAAAAGGCTATCCAAACATTTGGGATCTATGATATCCACTAAGTCTGGACTAGTTCTATACTAGATACAGTATTAACTATGTTTGTGGAACAGTTTCAAATGGTTAGGAGTAAAATTTATATTTATATTGGAATTTACCCCAAAAAAAGGCTATCCAAACATTTGGGATCTACGATATCCACGAAGTCTGGACTAGTTCTATACTAGATACAATGTTAACTATGTTTGTGGAACAGTTTCAAATGGTTGGGAGTAAAATTTATATTTATATTGGAATTTACCCAAAAAAAGGCTATCCAAACATTCGGGATCTACGATATCCACTAAGTCTGGACTAGTTCTATACTAGATACAATATTAACTATGTTTGTGGAACAGTTTCAAATGGTTGGGAGTAAAATTTATATTTATATTGGAATTTACCCAAAAAAAGGCTATCCAAACATTCGGGATCTACGATATCCACTAAGTCTGGACTAGTTCTATACTAGATACAATATTAACTATGTTTGTGGAACAGTTTCAAATGGTTGGGAGTAAAATTTATATTTATATTGGAATTTACCCAAAAAAAGGCTATCCAAACATTTGGGATCTACGATATCCACTAAGTCTGGACTAGTTCTATACTAGATACAATATTAACTATATTTGTGGAACAGTTTCAAATGGTTGGGAGTAAAATTTATATTTATATTGGAATTTACCCAAAAAAAGGCTATCCAAACATTCGGGATCTACGATATCCACTAAGTCTGGACTAGTTCTATACTAGATACAATATTAACTATGTTTGTGGAACAGTTTCAAATGGTTGGGAGTAAAATTTATATTTATATTGGAATTTACCCAAAAAAAGGCTATCCAAACATTTGGGATCTACGATATCCACTAAGTCTGGACTAGTTCTATACTAGATACAATATTAACTATATTTGTGGAACAGTTTCAAATGGTTGGGAGTAAAATTTATATTTATATTGAATATAAATTCCAATAACGTAATTTCTACTTGCCGTTTTCACTACATTGGACAACGACTACGACTACGAGTCGACGTGCTTTGCCAAAGTCTCTCGACGACCGTTTCCACCGTGGGATGGCACCACTTTCCAATATAAATATAAATTTTACTCCCAACCATTTGAAACTATTCCACAAACATAGTTAATACTGTATCTAGTATAGAACTAGTCCAGACTTAGTAGATATCGTAGATCCCAAATGTTTGGATAGCCTTTTTGGTGACCACGTAGGTACAACTAAACCTTAGTAACCATATTATTATGGGTTTAAATTTAAATTACTATATCCCTTTTAGAGTTTATAAAGTCTACAAATAAATTTCTCTACTCAGATGCGAACGTCCACGTTTTCGTCCAAAATATCTCCCAGCTCAACGTAAATTTCCATAGGAAAACACCATTATGAATTCCATAGGACGAGGAAAGTGCTTCTTGACTTATTAACGCTTGGCCCGTTGGCATACGTTGATGGATAGAGGTGGCCGCGATAAATTAATTCTCTTTTTTATGACGGCGCGCGGCGCAGCGGCTGTACAGGACCCGTATTCTCAAAACCAAGCCGAACAATCCGTATACGGAACTATATACCTCTCTGCGTTTATTGACATAAGACAGAGAGAGATAGAGTACTAGATTCCATCCACGGATCCGAAATCACCGCTTGGATAATACCGTCCCAGGACAGGCTTTTTGACGAGCGGTGCGGCGTCGAACGGACGTGTGCTTGTATGAGCCGTGAGTGCTCAGCAAAAAAACACCTCCGGAATTAATTTATACTTCGGTGGGGTTAATGAACACGCCCCGGGGTGGATGGATAACCGCACTCCGAAACTGCTAGGAAATTGAAGAGGCATACAACCGGAAAAGTATGCTGAAAATGGATGTGCGGTGTATTTATTCCTTTATTCCTAGTAATTAGTGTGTACGTCCTCTATCGGTTTTGTGCTGTATTTCTATTTAGAGCTTTGTACCGTAGCAGAAAATTTACTTTTGGTTATTTTTATGCACGCAGTTATGTTTTGAAGTAGGGCTTCGAACCGCTATTTTTTCCGTTGTGGTTTTTGATCCAACTAGGATTAGATAGGACTAGATTATTGACACAACTAGGATAATTTCGATGTGAATTTTGTTCCACAGTGCGTCACGTCATCGTCAGTGAGATATTTCTGTCGCGTAAACGAACAAGAAAATATTCGTTCAGGGGGCATTCGCAAAACGAGATTAATATCGCTTTGGAGAGGGAATGATAAAAAAGCTCTCTGTATTAACTGATTCCTCCGGAGAAAGGCACTTTTTCATGAGTCGCGAAATTTCATTAAATAAAAATACTTTTGGATGGATTAAAGCCGCGCTCGTCTCTGCCTCTGCCTGACTGACTCAATGTCCTCGGAGATTACTTTCGAATTATTATTAAGATTTCCGTTCATTCTGCGACCTTTACGTAGAAAGATTGTATTTATGTACTAAAAGAAATTAACTTATAAATTCGTGAAAAAGTAAGTCGTGTGTGTTTTTTATAAGGTTTCAATATTGACAAGACAGTATAATTTAAGAACGTACTGCTTTTAGTCCTGATAATGTTCTTTTTACTTTCCAGAATCAAATAAATCTATTTCTTTCTATATTTCACAACAAAAGTGAGCTGCATGGGCTGAAAGAAGTATTTTATTTGAAGTAAAAAGAAATAGTTTTCACTAAAAAAAAAAAACGATTATTTTACACCAAATGGTTTTCCGTGATTTCCGTAATGTAGAAAATGTTTGGGTTTAATTGCAGAAATACGTTTGAATTTTCATTAAAATCTACTGGCGGGGAGATGGCGCCGATAGTCTCTACGCCCGCGTTGGCATTTTTAAGGCTTTATATGAGATGAAGAGATTACCGTGGAGTAAAATAATCTATTGAGTCCGCCATAATCCTTTATTGTAATTTTCTACTACACTATGTTTGGATTATATATATAATGAAGGTCCCATGATTATAATCCAAACATAATAAAATATTAATTAATAATTAATTCACGGTCGCAATATTTATCTAACTTGAAAGTACACTTTACTGAAACTAAAGTACTATTTGATTATATCAAAATTTGTTGGTTTTAAATCAACATTCGATTTTATTAAGTCAAGTACTAAATTGTCAAATAGTAAATAAAGGTTTTTTTTTACTTAAAAAGAACGTAGAGTTAAGTGTTAATTTTCTTGTAAGTACAGTGTTCTAACTGAAACTTGTAAGTTTAACTTTCATCTTCAACAACTCGGGCAACTAAGTTAAATTTACAAGGTTAAAGTGAAAGTGAATTGGGTAAGATTGAAGTTAAGATGCAATATCTTCTTTGACAATTAACATATTGAAATTCATTTTTTTGAACACATTTCTTTCAAGGAGTAAAAAGATTATGTGTTTGAATAAAAAAGAGTGGTTTCATTAAAAATTATTGCTATGTCTACTGGCGGAGAGATGGCGCTGACAGTCTCTACGCATGCGTTGGCCTTTTTGGGGCTTTATATAAGCTGAGCTACAAAATGCGAGCGGTATTCTGGTTACCATTCATTTGGGAATAAGGCTGTAGCCTTTACTAAAGATTACCGTGGTGTAAAATAATCTGATGAGTCCACCATAATCTTTTATTGTGGTTTTAGACTAAACTATGCTTGGATAATATAATCAAGGTCCCATAATTATAATCCAAACATAATAAAATATTAATTAATGATTAATTCACGGTCGTAATATTTATCTAATTTGAAAGTACACTTTACTCAAACTAAAGTACTATTTGATTATAATATATCAAAATTTGTTATATTTGTTAAATTAAATTAACATTCGATTTTATTAAGTCAAGTACTAAATTGACAAACAGTAAAAGAAGGTTTTTTGCTTAAAAGGAGCGTAGAGTTCTTGAAACAAAATGTTCATTTCGTTTGAAAATATTATGTTATTGAATTTAAGTTAACTAACTTTCATACAAATACTATTTTTACCATCGATCTTTCTTTGACTTGAAGCAAATTCGTTTCATTCATTTTATTGCCTTAATGAGTCAGTGGGGTAGTCGAAAAGTTGGGTCATTCCATATATTTCTGAATTGTTTTTAATGCAAAGTTTTCTATATAAAAATGCTATAGTTTATTCATTTAAATGTGTGCTTAAGGGCTTTTTTATCGTATAAATCCTCATAAATGAACGGACTGTTGTAAAAAGTCCTACATATCCCGTTACCGGGAAGCTTTCTAATTAGAAGATGCGGCACATTTTGCATTTTCAGGGCGTAAATCAGTGTCAGCGCACCTGGCGGGTTCAGATGGCATCTCTCGCCCATATGGAATATCCGCTTTTAGTAAGTGATACTGGTTGCCTGCAACAGTGTTTCCAGTTCATACGATTTATTGTTATTAAGAATCTACCCGAATATTTCAAGTTATTTAAAAACGACCTACATTTTATACTAACCATTTTATACGCTAACTTTTATAGTAAGTCGCAACCCCGCAAACTAACGTTACTATAGCAACTAGCTCAGTTAGTTATTACCTATCGTATTCATTGACATCGGTGAACAAAATGAACAAAGCGGAAGGACGTCAAATCGCGTTTTGTGAATATTTGCAAGTCATATTTTGGTTACATGCGGAATTTCTCATCATCCATTCCGGAAATTTTATTTTATCAACACTGACAACACTAGCTGTACTGCAGCAGGAGGCAGGCATACCGCCCGGTGCCTCTGTGCATATGTCAAATTCCAGACACGTAGAAATTGAAATAAATGTTCCGTTGTGGCAGCGCCGCCAAAAGGCAGTAATGCGCTCACAGCGCGAACGCCAACCGCGACAGGGAGCAGATGCTGCCGTCGCAGATGAGGGCGCTTCCCTATTAAATTTTCATATCACGATTTTGCGTGAACGGCTCGTGACATATGCACCACTGTATCTCTTAATAATTTTGCATAAACTCGAAGACATCTGAATGCATGACGCGATAGTGGTGCTGTATTATGTGCAGCAGAGCCTAACAATGGACGAATGGATGTGAAGAGTTACTGCAAAGTTTTCATAGCTAGAATATTATAATTCGAAATGGGAATAAACGCATTCACATTCCTTTGTTTGTCTAGTTGCAACAGGAACTAATTTTGGCAATAAATTAGCTTGTTATTTTCCGTTTATATCCAATAGAAATGTTTCTTGTAGATGACACATGATCACTAGAGAAAGCTTTTAAAAAGAGCTTTTTGATTGAAAACTCACAAATTTCTCCTTTGAAGCGACAAGATTTTCTTTCCAAATAAAACTATCTTGGATAGCTTTAAATGTTTTGATGAGTTCTTTTAAGAATATAGTATTTTGCATTGAAAAATTCTATATATTCTTCTTAATGTAAATTACTATTGCTTACTTTGAATAATTGATCGCATTTCATTTAAAATGACACGTTACTTGCAGTGAGATGAAACACTCTATTCAGCACACAGAAGGTGTTGAACCAAACCTAAAAATCTTTTTCAGAAACATTTGTTTTTCCAAGCAAAACAACAAATTACTTATTCTGATAGATATTATTCTCTTTAATCCATCCAATGGTCGAAATAAAGTAATTAATTTGGTCGAAATGTTTAAATTTTTTAAGTAATACTACAAAGTTTTATTCAAAACTATGTAATGGGTCGGAAACCCATTATTTATTTATTAAGATATGATCAAATTAAGCGATATATTTGTAAGAACATTCGGGAATGTCAAAGGTTTTTGCTAGGGTTGAACATCTGGTTTAGGATTTGACCGCGTGTTATAAGTTTAAAATTGAAGAGTTGTCATTGGCTAAGAAGAAATGCTTCCGGCTTCCTTTGGGGTCGAGGGATGCAAACGAACAGATCTCGCTTCTTCTCATTTCAACCACCGTCATGTAAAGTACACTTTTTTGTGGAGCGTTCTTAAGCGCTTAATTTTATCCCTGGTAAGTCTTTTCAACTCGTCTCGCATTTCATTGTAAATTAAATTATTCATATCTGTGCTAAAAAGTGTATCTGTCTAAATCAACTTCTGGTTTCAATTAAGCGTCATTATGTTCAAAGCCTCATTCATTTTTTTTGTAACCTATCAAACGGGATTGTTGATTAATTCTTGTTAATAGATGTTATTGTTTTGATAAGTGTTTCGTTTCATTTGAGTAGTCTTGCTTTATCAGCCCTTATTAAATGTTAAATACTTAAACGCGTCAGTTAGTAGTAAGAAAATGTGTTCACAAGGTTCAAGAAAAAGAACCCAGTTAGTTTTGCCTTCGAATAAATTGGAAGAGATTTGATGAATTAGAATTTTGACCAGTAATTAAAGCCCTTAAACCGCGCTTGGCCAAAATGCTACCATGTTAGGGAGTCGTGGTGGTTCCCCCCATTTTGACCTCCTACAACTACATATAGTCCTTTGTAGTTGATGACCGTTTGATGTGACTTAATAATTTACTTATTGCAACTAAATTTCAAAAAATCAAGCACTTATCCCGCTTCTTCCGCTCCGTGGATATGGAAATCAACTGTTGTTTTGATTCAAAGTAATTTGACTTGAACAGAGCATTCTGTTTTCTGTGTGTACGTAAAATATAAGTGAGACAACACCCATGTATTGGGTGGCATACAATCTCAGACAGTTCGAACCAATATTATCAATATTCGAGGAGTCTGCATCGGAATTATAGTATACATATATCCCTTACGACTATAGCTTTTATTCCCATCACAGCTACTGTATCAGTGCATTCGGATGGGATATCAAATCCCGTTGTAAGGAAGATTGAAAAGTCTTGCAATCTCTATTACCGCGCTCTTTAGCTGTCAGATTCTCGAAATTGCATTCGCGACGAGCGGATGTAGATATAATGGATATACGTGAGATATCGTTGCTGTTTTCTGTCGGTGAAAACGTGTCGCTGCTTGTCTAGACCGGATAAGTAATAAGTCAATCCAGAGCGAAGAAAAATGCAAGTTATCTCAAATAGCGGAATGCAACATAGTACACCACCAACTACTAATCACTACTAATACATTATCCATTCGAAAGTTCAAATCTGGCATGAAATGGTCCGTACAATCGGCCGCATTGAATTATTTACATTGATTATTCCGGTGTTCCAGTTATTCGCGTAGAATATAGGTGTGTAGTGGTCGCACCACTTGCGCGATGAGATAGATATAAGCGGAATATCGAATGCAAATTGTACATCTACCGCATCAGAACCGGTCCGCGAATCATATTCGAGATGAATACGATAAGCCGCGGAACACAACCGTCGTGATTGCCGATGTCGATCGACCCGCCCTTTGTTTGATTTGTGGCCGCCATGTGCTAAATCGAATTCAACTGTCCGAAACGTGTGGTCCGAGGCGCTGGGCTGTTAACACTATGGTACGCTAGCATCGGGAATCTATGCAAATTTTGCGAGTCGGAAGATTGGAAATGGGATTTATTAAGGATTTGAGAAGTTTGCATGGAAAAACGGATTAATTCCAGCTTTTGGAAAAGAAAAACAGACAATACATTATGCAATAATTCAAGAATAACAAATAATAAGAATAACTGCGGTTTTTTTACGAATATGACCATTATCCGCAGTCGCAAATCGATCAAAAATAATGTGACATGTATAAAAATAAGGTAGTTTGTTTGAGTTGTGGTTTGAAGAAAATTTGTCACTTAACATTGGCTCTTTATTACAGAAGAAATATACTGTACTGCCCTCGATAAGTTACTTTAAAAAATGGGCCATTTAGTTAGGATTTCAAAAGCTACAAAACTTGCTACCTTTCTGCCCAAAAAATTTGAGAACTTTTGTTTAAAATTATTACCAGAAACTCAACAAGAGAAACAGGAAATTTGTTGTCACAGTATATTATATTATTTTGAAATTAGTCCTACTACTGAGTAAGGAATATACTGTACTGCCCTCGATAAGTTACTTTAAAAAATGGGCCATTTAGTTAGGATTTCAAAAGCTACAATACTTGCTACCTTTCTGCCCAAAAAATTTGAGAACTTTTGTTTAAAATTATTGCCAGAAACTCAACAAGAGAAACAGGAAATTTGTTGTCACAGTATATTATATTATTTTGAAATTAGTCCTACTACTGAGTAAGGAATATACTGTACTGGCCTCGATAAGTTACTTTAAAAAATGGGCCATTTAGTTAGGATTTCAAAAGCTACAATACTTGCTACCTTTCTGCCCAAAAAATTTGAGAACTTTTGTTTAAAATTATTGCCAGAAACTCAACAAGAGAAACACGAAATTTGTTGTCACAGTATATTATATTATTTTGAAATTAGTCCTACTACTGAGTAAGGAATATACTGTACTGCCCTCGATAAGTTACTTTAAAAAATGGGCCATTTAGTTAGGATTTCAAAAGCTACAATACTTGCTACCTTTCTGCCCAAAAAAATTGAGAACTTTTGTTTAAAATTATTGCCAGAAACTCAACAAGAGAAACACGAAATTTGTTGTCACAGTATATTATATTATTTTGAAATTAGTCCTACTACTGAGTAAGGAATATACTGTACTGCCCTCGATAAGTTACTTTAAAAAATGGGCCATTTAGTTAGGATTTCAAAAGCTACAATACTTGCTACCTTTCTGCCCAAAAAATTCGAGAACTTTTGTTTAAAATTATTGCCAGAAACTCAACAAGAGAAACACGAAATTTGTTGTCACAGTATATTATATTATTTTGAAATTAGTCCTACTACTGAGTAAGGAATATACTGTACTGCCCTCGATAAGTTACTTTAAAAAATGGGCCATTTAGTTAGGATTTCAAAAGCTACAATACTTGCTACCTTTCTGCCCAAAAAATTTGAGAACTTTTGTTTAAAATTATTGCCAGAAACTCAACAAGAGAAACAGGAAATTTGTTGTCACAGTATATTATATTATTTTGAAATTAGTCCTACTACTGAGTAAGGAATATACTGTACTGGCCTCGATAAGTTACTTTAAAAAATGGGCCATTTAGTTAGGATTTCAAAAGCTACAATACTTGCTACCTTTCTGCCCAAAAAATTTGAGAACTTTTGTTTAAAATTATTGCCAGAAACTCAACAAGAGAAACACGAAATTTGTTGTCACAGTATATTATATTATTTTGAAATTAGTCCTACTACTGAGTAAGGAATATACTGTACTGCCCTCGATAAGTTACTTTAAAAAATGGGCCATTTAGTTAGGATTTCAAAAGCTACAATACTTGCTACCTTTCTGCCCAAAAAAATTGAGAACTTTTGTTTAAAATTATTGCCAGAAACTCAACAAGAGAAACACGAAATTTGTTGTCACAGTATATTATATTATTTTGAAATTAGTCCTACTACTGAGTAAGGAATATACTGTACTGCCCTCGATAAGTTACTTTAAAAAATGGGCCATTTAGTTAGGATTTCAAAAGCTACAATACTTGCTACCTTTCTGCCCAAAAAATTCGAGAACTTTTGTTTAAAATTATTGCCAGAAACTCAACAAGAGAAACAGGAAATTTGTTGTCACAGTATATTATATTATTTTGAAATTAGTCCTACTACTGAGTAAGGAATATACTGTACTGGCCTCGATAAGTTACTTTAAAAAATGGGCCATTTAGTTAGGATTTCAAAAGCTACAATACTTGCTACCTTTCTGCCCAAAAAATTTGAGAACTTTTGTTTAAAATTATTGCCAGAAACTCAACAAGAGAAACACGAAATTTGTTGTCACAGTATATTATATTATTTTGAAATTAGTCCTACTACTGAGTAAGGAATATACTGTACTGCCCTCGATAAGTTACTTTAAAAAATGGGCCATTTAGTTAGGATTTGAAAAGCTACAATACTTGCTACCTTTCTGCCCAAAAAATTCGAGAACTTTTGTTTAAAATTATTGCCAGAAACTCAACAAGAGAAACAGGAAATTTGTTGTCACAGTATATTATATTATCTTGAAATTAGTCCTACTACTGAGTAAGGAATATACTGTACTGCCCTCGATAAGTTACTTTAAAAAATGGGCCATTTAGTTAGGATTTCAAAAGCTACAATACTTGCTACCTTTCTGCCCAAAAAATTTGAGAACTTTTGTTTAAAATTATTACCAGAAACTCAACAAGAGAAACAGGAAATTTGTTGTCACAGTATATTATATTATCTTGAAATTAGTCCTACTACTGAGTAAGGAAAAGTTCTTTCTTAGGTTTCCGCTATCTTACTGTTAGACTATAAGCAACAAAATATTATATTACACCAAAACGTTTTTGGTAATTTGAAATGTATATATAAGGATTTCTAGGCCTTCGTACACAATTTATATCTGACAGATTTTGAAGCTCCAATTTATGTAAAATGATGAACACTATTTTGTTTTGTTCTTAATTTAATTTAGTTAAAAGTTGAGAAATTTGGTTTTAGTAATAACGGTGTCAATTATTAAGTAGTCAATTTTCATTTTTCCAATTTAAAGCAAAAATAGGATTGCAAGGAAGGAATATCGTCAACTAAACAAACTCAATCAACAGGCAGAAAATCTGTTATTTATCGCATGTAGAAACTGATGTACACAAACGCTATTGTCTCTGTGTCAAACACCATACGCGGGACCATATTGTTTAGGGACTCGAGGTCTGAACCTGATTGTAAATCTGTATTCTATCATTCCAATTCAACAGAGTATCGATTCAATCAGTCTATAATTACTACATTACAAACAAAATCCGATTGAAATACACACACTCAACTGTACACACACAATATAATTAATGTTCGCTTACGTAATCCATATATAATTAACTGCTTATGTGCACGTAACGTATAGATTTAGGCATCTGCACACAAAGAGTGACGCGGAAGATCTGCAACTGATGTATATGTATTACGGACAAGTGTAATTCCGGTTCGATTAATTAATTAGAATCTGTGGACGACCCATGTAACCGATACAGAGTGATAAATTTAGCAGAGACCATGAAGAGCAAGGATGTGATAATTACAATGTCTAAACGCCATTAAGGTGAACGCGGGTTTGCTTTACAAGCCTTACAAATTTTGATTTGCGACTTATGCGAAAAATAATCAAAACCGGAATGATACACAGAAAGAACTCTTGGATATCAAGAAAACTTATTCTTGGGTATATAATGTAGCATGGAGAGTTGCATCGAATAAATTTCTCCCTTTGTGTATAAATGAGAACAACTGTCATGACTGCAACAACAAATTAGTATAATACACACCTTAATCAGAATATTTCAAGAACTGGCAATAGATCAATCAACATCCATCAACAAGAAAAGTCTACCAAATTTTTAATTTTGTTCCCACCGCCTCCGCCGAAAAATCAAAACTTCCCAACAAGTTTTTCACGATGCGTATAAATCGTCCGTCTGAAAGGGCGAGTCCTGAAAGGAAAAAGAAGGCCTACCTGAAAGTTTAGATGTGAGGTATTGGATTCTGCTATTAAAATACTCAACCTTAGTGGAGATATTCAGATATATTGGAATTTATCGCAAATTTCTGCATACCTTTATGTTATCACAAACCACAAACCATGGAAATCAAGGGTAAAATGATACACGAAATTATAGTAAGTAAACAATATAAACGAAAGAATTTAATTCGTACTACGCCATATTTTTCAGTTGGAAAGAGGGAAGTAAATCATAGTAATTTATTTTTTGGGGAATACCACCGTAGTTACTATATAAAACAAACCAATATCACCTGGCAACAGATCGATCAATGTCCACCAACATCTACCAAAAGTCCGTCGAATTTTTAATTCCGTTTCCCGGCGCCTCCGCCAAAAAATCAAAACTTCGCAACAAGTTTTTCGCGACGCGTACAAATCGTCCAGTCGCTAGTGGGGTCTCGAGCGGGCTTCGAATGGAGAAAAAAAACGGGTCGGCCAGAAAGTTTTGATGTAGGGTATTGAATTTCTGCTATTAAATTACACGGCCCTAATGCAAATTGAATCTGATGTTGACAGGTATACCGACGTCGTCGTCGTCCTTTCCGCCATGGCAGTCGCCATCGGCGCGCACAATTTTATTTACGGACATATATATCCTGTTTACTGTGTGCCGTAGTTGCCCGCCGCGAGGAAACTTTTAAAATTACAACCGTAATGCCCTCTCTTCTCATACCGTATTCCCGTATCCGCTTCAAGATGGATTGCATCATCAGCGGATGGAAGAGGTCTGATGAAAAAGGCAACCGAAATAAATAACTTGCTTGTTTGCGCTCGGGTAACTGCGTTTGTGGTTATCAGCTAAATTTGTTGCCCGTCTGTTGTTTTATTGAGGCCATTTGCCAGCTAGCTTGGTGTCGATTATGTTCTATAACTTTTACAAACACATCTAAGGTGCCCGGTAACTTGTGAGCATAAATATTCAATCTTGTTGAGCTATACGAAATATGATAAGATCCAACGTTATTTTCTGTTGAAGTTATTTAATTTTTCTGTTTCAAACGCCTGTGGTGCTCGTCAACACGTTGTTCTAACATTAGGAAGTTGATTTAAGTGGACATCTCTCTTGATAGAAAAATAACAAAATATTAATTAATGAGGTTTTTTTACTTGTTCACTAAAATGTTCATTTTGTTTGAAAATATGATGTTATTGAATTTAAGTTAACGTTCATACAAATACGATAGCTTTGAATTTAATAAATCTCACCAAAGAAATAATTACTTTGCGGCAACCAAAGCTTTGTATGCCACAATTTAAAATCGATATTTCTTTGACTTGAGGCAAATTCGTTTCATTCTGATGATCGTCGTGTGTAATAGTTCCGAAACCGATATAAAGTCAACAAAGATAATCCGGTGGAGGCCGCAGCAGATTTTTGGTAATGTTAATTTTTGGTAAGTTGTTTTGATAATGTGGTTACATTTTGTCGTAGGATTTTGATACAAATGATAATACCTTTAATAATAACTTTTGTAAATTACAGCAATTTTTTAAAATAAACTTGCCGTTGCTGAAATTAATATTACACACTACATCCTGGCTAAAAAACATAGCAGTTTGACGTTGAAAAATATGTATTTTCGACATGAAATAAAAATCTTTCAAACAAGCAATTTTCTCTCTCGCTAAAGTCATTACCTTCGCAATCATAAAACGAAAAACATCAATTCCAATTTCGTTCCACATTTCGCTTGCGAGTCGCCTCCAAAAAAAAAATACATATACTACATATCGGAATTACGTGACATTTCCCTATATTTCTCCCGCAAACAACTTTACTTTGAGTACCACACTTTGACACGTTTACCATGTCACCTAATACTCGCGTATTCGTTTCCCGACAATGCAAAAACACCAACACAAAAATTACAAATACCCTTAGTAACACGACAGCCTTCGCCATTCCAAAGCGTCGCGCGTCGGGGCGTTACAAAACATCCTGCAGCTTTCCACGTTTCCGTCATAAGTACACGCTTTGCACGCATTTTAAAATTGGAAGGAGCACCACGTGCTGATAAGTTTCCCTTTGAACGATATCAAAGCATCCGGCCTCGCATTCATTGGCAAACGGAAGGGTGGCCTGAAAAGGGACTGGTAGATTTTCCCACCAGCGAAACCCCTTCTATCCGCTACGAGAGTGTGCAGATGTGCCAGCGTTAAAGAACAAATTGATTTCAGTTATCTATGGAAAGCTGCTGACGTGAAAGGATGAAAAGGGGTATTATATGTACGGATGGATAGGTATGTGTGTAGGTAGTATAATGCGGAAGCTGACAAGAGATGCCGTGGGAGTGCGCTGTCTAGCTAATACAAAGTAATCACATGCACGGGTGCCCTCAAAGAAGTTGTTGTGCAATATCTGGAGTTAGGAATGCAAAGCTGCACTGCTTGGATGTATGGGTCTCTTGAGAATCGATGGGGGTGTTCAGATTCGTGCTTGTTATTCGTATGTACTTCCTAGCAAAAGTCTGCTATTATGTGTTGATATACAGATGTCTTTTAGAAAAGATACTGTGTGAGCGAAAAAGAATCAACACATTCGATCAAAAAACACTCGAGTTTTGGATCATGAAATTTATTTTGTTATTTTCTTGAATTTCATTGTCATTCTTCTCGACATCTTGCGCTAATTTACATCACAATCCTCTTCAGAGACTATATTTGCATCTTTCCATGCATCTATTTCTTTTAAGTCGTCCACGTTCCCATTCCACTGACGAATTTAACCGAACTGCAGTAGGAAAAAGTCGCTCATTAGGCGGAACATTACCAAGACCTGGTGCAGAATTAAATCCTCCTTTCCCATTTTCTTGCGACCGTTTCCCACGAACTACGTAAGTGTGTACAGTGAAACGGATAACAGCAGCGGTACGAGTTCTTTTGTTGCCGCTCGGCTAGCAGACGCTCGGGAACTGCGTCTTTTGCCGTCCAGGGGATTTTCCTTTAGTCAGTGAAACGAAAGCTGTGTGCATAATATATTTACTTAATAAAACAGGGACGCGCCATTGTTCCCGTACCGGTGGGACGACAACCTAATGAATTTTCTTTAACGGTTTTCGTCCTTCGTCTTCTCACCAATAAGATTACCCAAGTGACGTTCCATATAAATTCAATTTTTATGCGGTGCCTGCCTACTTATTTATGAAAATAAAGCTTTTAGGTTTTATTTCTCTATTGATCGTAATGTTAGTATAGGTACTCGTCCCCAATAACTTTCATTAGAGAAACAATATCAATCAATAAATCTCTCTGGTTAATTTTAGTAACCCAACCAATATGGGGACATCAGGACTTCAGCTTAATGTAATCAAAAGTTGTACACGTTATAACGTATACAACATTTGTTACGCTACCATGATTACATATACGTAATAACAGCAAGGGAATAACGTGCACAATAAAATTATAGAACCCATTACAAGTTTGATTTTGAAATGCGGAATCTACGGACGGCATTGTATCCCATAAGGGAGCGTGAACCGGCGGCTTACCCAAAGTTAGAAGTTAATTTAAACTTGCTGACTGGCGCGATACGTTAATTTAAGACGTCCCCATCCAACTAATCAATAATGTGTTCTACTACTTATACTGCAAACGACAACAACTAATTCAATATAACTACTTTGATGGAGTTAGTATGCAAGTACTACTACTAGAAATAAATGTAATAGTTCACATTAGGTGGAGGCGCCGGATCAGAAAGAACAAATCTTTAAAATTTGCATTAAATACGAGCAAGATTTTGTAAAATACATTAAATATGATAGAAATTAAATCAATAATTGTGATTAACCATATAAATTTGTTTGAAATTCTGTATACTTATTTAAAATTACTTTCCGGATGTAAAAAGACATAAGGCAATGAAGAAAAATCCTTTGAAGCTGTTCGTGTTTCACGATTCTACGACGGCAAACGCGTCAACTGCCGTATATACGTGACAACGAGACACTTTATCATTTTAAAGTGTCTGGGAACGGAGCCAGTTGCAATAAAATATTTATACCGCGTAACATTGTCGTGGCCTCTACGGCCTAAACGGGTAACCACAAAACGTTGTTTTTATGTGGCCGTTTTGTTCCCTTACAGAAGCAACATGTTCCGTGTATTTTATTAATACCCACTCGACCAGAAGAATTTATGGAAGAAAATACAATTTCCTATGGTTGGAAATTTAAGTAAACGTGTCTTTTTATCATTTTTTATGGGTTTTCTAGGTGTAATATCACTCGCTAAATTATATAGTATAATGGAAGATATACAGATATGTATTATGTTATCAAGTTTGTTGTGGTTTTGTAAAGGTGATGAAAGTTGTCTTTTAAAGCATATTTTAAAATGGAAGGATCTTTACGTGTAAGTCACGATGTTGAGGGTCTTATGAACGAGTTTGATATTCCCCACGATCCTTCTGAATGGTGGCTTTTTTATCGATTCATCAAAATACAGCGTGAAAGTAGTACTTTTGCATATCCTTTGAATTTAAATAATTTATTAACTGATTTTGTTGCAATTTTCACAGTTTTTTGTAAATCTAGACCTGTTACAATAAATCCACTTTCAGCTTCTAGTTATGTAAGGCAAATATAATCTGGAACAAATAATTTTTTTTTGTTGTATCAGAAAGTTTGAAATTTGTTTCCTTGTGTAATAGAAGTGATAGTAGAACGCCTATAATAGCCAGAAATAGTCAGATTATGAATATACATACACAGTATATAGAAGACAAATTTGAAACAGAAGATGGATGCATGTAATGGTACTACTCTTCACAAGAACCATTTTATGGTAAATATTTTCGAAGCTGGAAATTTAGAATGGGATTATTGGTTTTGGAGAAGTATGTTAGAGATGTTATAGAAAAAGAAATTGAAGTTGGAAGCCCAAAATAGACAGATCAAATTAAAAACTAGCTCATCCTCCAGTGACTTTAAGTATGTATACCAATTGAAAGATCAGTGGGGGTGAACAGTTGGGGTAAATATTCTTTTTTTTGTATTTAATGAGAGACTTGACATTAAGCTAATATCTGTAAGACCTTTCTGTTAAATCTACAACCTAGATTACATGAATCTTAAAAGAATTAATTAACTCAGTTAAAACAAAGGCAAAAACTTCTCATTTTAACAAGTTGCAGCTACCTGTCTTCTACCGAGCACTATCTCTCCAAAATCTCGTTGTCTTTCTGATTAATTCATTAAAAACAAATCTCGGCTCTTGTTCTATCTGCCGTCCAAAACCCCGGGGGATGCAAAACTGCCGGACGGCGGGCGAAGTGGTGAGCAGCGCTTTTGCTGTATGAATTGGATTCAAATTAATTAAAATGCATCGCCTTATTGCTCTCCGTAGAATGAGGACGCCCCAGGGCAGATATTTCCTGGAAAATTGAAGATGAAATTTGCCTGGCAGAGTAAATTACGGGCACTGGAAGGCTGATAACGCGCGCATCTGGCGACGGACGACCGAACATTTCAATTTTAACCTCGCGGCAAGCACGGTCGCAAAAAGTTGATTGTGTCGCCCGTTTATCTATTACTTTTTGTTACCAATTCTCTTCATAGTTGCTTTACTGAAGTTTCTACGTTGATTGGAGTTCAAAATGAAGTAATAATTGAATTTATTATTGGCGAATATAGGTTTTACACCAAATGGTTTTTCGTGATTCCCGTAATGTAAAAATTGTTTGGGTTTAATTGAAGAAATATTATAAACATTATGTGTTGTGTTAAAATTTTTCCGGAGAGTGTACCTTATCATAACCCCATTTTTTGCGAACGCCAAGCTTGCAGTCTCGCGTGGAGTGTATCGGCCATTTTGCAGATAAATATATAAGGACAAGGGTGCGAAAACCCTTACAAAGCAAAGAGGGTGAATATTCGATGAAAGTGGGAGATTAGGGGACACTTCAAAAGTGCGAAGTCAGACTTTACTTTTTCATATCTTTCAAGCTATCGAAGATAGCAAGGACAAGAAGACAGGAAAAATTTAGTAACATTTTAGCTTACCAATACAAAACTTAAACGTATCCCATGAACGTGAAACATACCTGAAACAAGAACTTCAATTAAGGACTATTAACACCAACCGTAATGAACTACATGATAGATAACTGTTGCGTTAATTAAGGAAATCGATATCGTGAATAACTGAGACAGGATGCAGTGTCCTTTGAAACGGATGCCATACTAACACAGCACGTAAAACATAATTAATTTATATACCACGTACGTTGGAATGTGTGATACATACCAGCATGATACGGACATATATCATGTTTATGTACAACGTGTGCGAGCGTGTGGTATGTGTAAATGTTACGACACGTCTAGGGATGATCCAATTATGCAAATACCAAAACGAGACAATTTCATGAGAGCACGGCTCTGAAACCGACCGAAAATAGAATATTATATGCGATTTATGTGGACTGCCCGCGGCGTAAACGTGGCGCATGTTAAGAAAGCAAGTTTATTTATTCACTGTTAGGTAAAACCTAAATTTTGTTGTTTAATAAAAATATTTGCAGCGAGTTTTAGTGGTGCTTAAAGCTTGGTAAATTTAAAAGTCGCATAAAATTCGTTTAATAGAACAAAGCAATATCTTTATATGTGTCTATTTAATAAGCTAATAACAAACTGGAACCAAAAATGGAATTTAGAGAGAAGATATACTACTTCTTGTACCAAAAGAATCAAAACGATGTTCAGTGGTCTAAGTTTGAGACACCCAGGGTGGATCTATCAATGCAGGTTTAAAGTGATAGTTAAGATAACTCGAAGTTTGTGATTACTCTAAGTACCTAGACGTGGATATCGAAGAATCACTCTTGACCAAAACTGAAACTGAATTGAAGACCTGAACTTGTATATTATCATAAATCCCTTTCATGCATGCTGTTGTTTGAATTATCACAAAGGACACTTATCACACGATGCCATCTTCCGTTTCATTGTTCATCGTCAGTTAGATTCGAAATATAAAGACGACCAAATAAGCAAATTATTGAACGATAACATTTCGAAAAACCACCATTATGCCAAAATTCCGTTTCTAGGGTAATGGTATCTCAGATACTTATGTATCATTTTAGAGAGAACATTATTATTCTGTAAGAGGTCAAAATGGCGGGAACAACCGCGCGTCTCCCTACATGGTAGCATTTGGCCGAGCGCGGTTTAAGGGCTTTAATTACTGGTCAAAATTCTAATTCATCAAATCTCTTCCAATTTATTCGAAGGCAAAACTAACTGGGTTCTTTTTCTTGAACCTTGTGAACACATTTTCTGACTACTAACTGGCGCGTTTAAGTATTTAACATTTAATAAGGGCTGATAAAGCAAGACTACTCAAATGAAACGAAACACTTATCAAAACAATAACATCTATTAACAATAATAATCAACAATCCCGTTTGATAGGTTACATAGAAAAATGAATGAAGCTTTGAACATATTGACGTTTAAATTAAACCTAGGAGTTGATTTAGACAGACACACTTTTAGCAGAAATATGAATAATTTAATTTACAATGAAATGCGAGACGAGTTGAAAGGACTTACCAGGGATAAACTTAAGCGCCTAAGAACGCTCCACAAAAACGTGTACTTTACATGACGGTGGTTGAAATGAGAAGAGCGAGATCTGTTCGTTTGCATCCCTCGACCCCAAAGGAAGCCGGAAGCATTTCTTCTTAGCCAATGACAACTCTTCAATTTTAAACTTATAACACGCGGTCAAATCCTAAACCAGATGTTCAACCCTAGCAAAAACCTTTGACATTCCCGAATGTTCTTACAAATATCTCGCTTAATTTGATCATATCTTAATAAATAAATAATGGGTTTCCGACCCATTACAATTCATGTAATGTAAGTACATATAATGCGATCGAGACAGTAATATTGTTGTAACACGCAGTCATTGCAGGTATTTATCGCGCATTCTCTTACCAAACGTAACAAAAATATTTCCCTTGCGTTGATTTTTCAATTTCAAAATATTTGAATTCTGCGTACAGCGCGCGGGAAGCGTGGTTAACCGACCGATACAATTTCCAGTTATGTTAATTAAATTCAAACGTTGTTGTACCTATTTACCGCAACCAGCTAGTGATTCGTTCGACCCATATCGTTGAAAAAAAAAATAGCACAATTCAGATTTATTCCAACTGATTTTTGACTCGTTTCGTATAATTTGATTGGTTGAGCGGAATGAATTTCCGAACAAAATTATAATTAATGTTTTATGCGTAATATTGATTTATTAAAATTAAATTACATTTTAAAATGGTGCTAGAATAGATTGGCTTTATGGAATTTGTTTGTTTTAAGAATTGTTTTCTTCTTTTCAGGATAAACTAACAATTATCGATTTTCATGGCGATAACTTGCACAAACTTCTCAAAATAGAAGAGTTTTCCAGTGCTCTTCGATCGGAAAATTATCCTTCGAATGATATGAAATCCTTACAAAGAGCAAATGCGCTTGCAGCTAGTTGAATATATGTATGTACATATTGGGTGAAACGTATTATTTATTTCTGTGGTGGTGGAGAAATTTGTTTGCTTCAGGAAAACAGTGATGATGTAAGTGAATTACAAATTGAAAACATATTACTTAGATGCTGATACTTTCTGTTAAAGATTGTTTCAGAAGTACCAAACACGTTGTTAATACTGTTGAATCTATAAGAAAATTCGGGCTATAAAACGACCTCAAAATACCGTCAAGGAGACGACAGAAAGAAACAAACCGACACGGTTTCCACGCAAAGGATAAGAGTTATTTTACTGGAGTATACAGCAGGAATCTGGAGCGTCCCACTTTTAAATAAGCCACGACAAAAGGCAGAAACGGCAGACCACAACAATGGGTAGCAGATAGGACCGCGGATGCCAGTATGTGTGCTAGCTTTTGCGCTTCACGGCATCCGGACGGCATCCAGGAAGAAATAATAATTTCAAGGGATGCGAAAAGACGACAACCGACGGCGGGCATCGGCACGCGCGGTCACGTCCTGAATAGACTCCCGAGAAAAGACCATCTCCGGCCGCTTTGCTGCAAATAGTTATTTCAAAATGTACTTCTGGATTACTATAAAACGATAACCGATATCTATAAAATGAAACCAGTATAACTTCAGAAGCCCTCATCGAAGCGCATAAACAATAATTACCACCAGGAAAACATCATTACTGTGCTAATAATTAGCTTGTTGCGCCAGTGGTACATGCGGAATCTGATTTGACCGGTCGAGATTGGGTTGTCATGCCATTTACCACTGTTCATGTCCAATTTCCGTCACAGAAATCGCCGGTTTTGTCTACCTACCTATTCGTGAATCCTCCCATTTGTTTGTCATACGGATACTGATTATCGTGCAAACATTATCCGATTGCACCTGCATGCCACCATTCAAACAAGTTTAATTGAAAATTACAGTAGATTACGTTAGATTATAAAGTAGACACAATATTCTGGTACAGAATGCATTGTAATGCACTGTAATTGCAATTGTATTTGTTCCGAAACATGCTGGGAGGCAATTACAGAATAGAATGAATGAAAATATTTGAAAACTAGTCCAGTTAGTGGGTCAGTAGTAGCTATGACTACTAATAATCGCAACAAGTCGACAAATTTGTCGTAAAAGACTTCAAACTTCAAGAAAGAAATTCTCTCCATTCAGTTTGTAAAAGTAAGAAACAACACTCAAGAAAAACATCTACAGAGTACTGCAACGAACCATCATTAATTATTTCAGCCAATACTGCCTCCACACTTATTATCTATAACAATCTCCCCTGTCATTTCTTCAGAAAAGGCACATCAAGCTTCCTTTTGTAAAGGCCTTTGGTACAGGTCACTGGACACAATCTCTACGACCAACGTACGTCCCCAGCGAAGAGACTAGCGAGAGGAAAACATATCGAAATGACGGAGACGACGGAGTCTCATTTTGGTCACAATGGCCCCTTCTCCCACTTCCGAAACAATCGAAGACACAAGCGAGGAAAATAAAGGTTTGTGGTGCTCATCCCCATCCGGTCGGGGCACTCCCTGGCAGCGAACCAATGTTGAGCAGTGGCTATAGGTACGAGACATGCTCGAGACAATGTACTGCTCGCTTACACCGCAAAAGGAAAAAGAGACGTAATGGGCGAGAGCAACACGACCTAGAAAAGGCCGACATCGATTTTGTAATTTACACGTCGGGCAGGAGAATAGGAAACTTATAGGTTGTGCGTTCGATATATGAAGGGAATTCCGATAGCGGTTATGTAGTTTAGGTTTCCTAATATAATTATTCAATTGGAATACTTTTGTGTTGCAATCAATGGAAAAAATATCGGGATTTTATAGGAAATACGCGTTTTGAAGTCTACTGAATTTATTATAAGTATTTTTGAAAAATGTATGTTTATGTATGAATATGTGAACACGATAGCGATAAGAAGAGAAAAAAATAGTTTTAATACAACTATAATAAAGATGTACTTGAAATTTTCTCTCGCCCCTCAAAAAGATAAAGATATGACGTGATGCTCTCTCACAATTTTCACAAAATAGCCACTGAAGGAAAACGTGGAGTGTGATATCGGCTGTCTTGCGTGGCTGAGCATCCGGATAGTATACCCAATAGGGCCATAAATTAATACCTAATGCCCTGTGTATATATAGATATACCAGTCAGTGATAACGCGAACGTGTTTATTTGGCAATCGATAACGGTCGGGTTGGAGTACGTCGATTTTTACTCGTATTTATCGGGTGGATGGTTCGGTTGGTAACAAAGGGCCAGCGATATGGCACGTACAGTTACCTAGATGCTATCTAGAATATAGATTATTATTACATCATGAGAATGAAGCAGTGAACTTTAAAGAGGAAGAAAGAATAGGTACTTAAGAACAACTACTAAGAACAACTGCAACTACTTAACCAATAGGTAATATCGAATTTACTACAAATGTAGTGCGCGTTTACTTGTTAACTAAAATCAAAAACCGACTGAGACAGTCTTCAAAGGCAGTTTTATTATTTTTATCAAAGAAACTACAGACTACTACCTACCATATAGAATTAAAACAAAGAAATCTAAATTAAGTACATTAAATAAAGACAAAGGCATATTTTTGAAACATCAGGAATCAGATAGAACATGGTTGGGCAGAACTTGACTATTCTGAAACTAAAAGGCTCATTTTCAGATGACGAAAAAACAATTCTGGGGTCCCCTGAATCAATTGCAATGATTTGTAGGTAAGGTAGGTAGTAAGTATGTATATATTGGGTATGTATGTGGGCCAAATGGTACAACGGCTCAGGATGAAATTTGGTATACTTATTTCGAATTACCAGGGGACGAACTGGATTATTTTTTTGCCACAATTTGACAACCGGAAGTGGCAAATGTTACATGCGTTTTCTTATGCCCTGGTCACACAAGGCTGTTTTACTAGCGTGCTATTTGCTACTGGCTGCTAAAAGCATAATGTGACCACAGCAGCGCTGTTTTGCGAATTGGCGAGTGAGTTTAGCAGCAGCCAGCCCACCAGCGCTTGTTTAACTTTTACAGCAATACTGTTTTATGTACCTACTGTAATAGTAGTAGGATGGTGGGTTCTTGGAATGTGATTAGTGCATGACAAAAAAATGTTCTAAAACATTTAAAGTCAAACACCACGACCCCCCAAACACAAGCCACCACTATTATTGCTCTTACACTCGCTCTGCACGTGAGTTCTTGCAATGGGACCAGTGCAGTATTTTAGCAGGCAAAACTAATTAAACTACTCATATTGATATTTAACTCAAAGGAAAACACTTCTCAACAAAATAACAAATTTATTAAATTAAAAAAAAAACATAAAAATGAATGAATAAAAAATATAAAAGAGACACTTAATTCATCCTTAAAATTACCATCTAGAGGAGCTGTTAGATTCTCGTAAAAATACAAAGAAGTGAAAACACAAAGGAGGAAATAACAATCAGCTTACCATTTACAAAACACAAAACACTACACTAAGTTACATTATAAAAATAAATGAAAAAAGACTACATCTTAAGTAGAATGCCGAATGCCGACTGTTAATCTCGACTGTTCTTGTTTTTTCTCTTGATCTTTGTGTTTTGAACTTATACCTCTCATGTATAAACTATCTCGGTCCACGATACCATAATTTATAATTAAGCAAATAACACACACACAAAATATCAAGACACAAAGCACTTAACGAAAGGGCCCTACTGATTTGGGCCATAAAAAAGAAAGATTTACGAGTCTTCTAAGTTGAAAATATAACAAATCATACCCATGCGTGTGAAAAGGTCAGACAGTATCACCATTCACATATCCGGCATCACATACAATTTATCTCAAATTACAATGAACAAAATATGGATACAGCTGAAATCCCCAATTATTACACTACCTGGTGACATATAAAATGCACCAGAAATAATTTAACTGTAGTTTGAACTGAGGTTTACTGGTAGTAGCCATCAGCAGCAGTAGTACTTTTGCTGGTAGACAGGGTAATGTGACCGTGGCATTATGGATTCATCCGATTTGGACCAAATTGAAACCAGCTCATTGTCGAACATTAAACAACATAGCACATCCTACTATTAAGTTTATTCCATCACAGGCGAATTTCGTACCGTTATTACATTTTGCGATCCTTCAGTAGGAGCAGACCTATTACATAGAACCCACTTTACCCCTCCGAACTATTACATCGAGCAAGACAGCGTACTGTAAACATAAGTCCTCTATGTCGACGAGAACATCTTCAAAAACTACTTTAAAACCACTCGGACACGTCGAGTGCCAAGGAAAATAGACATCTCAAGACTCGCGACATACTTCTACATCCTGCTACAGAATTTTATTAAAAATATATAACGTACGAACAACACAGACTAGAGAAACACAACCCTAAAGCGCGACTTTCCCGAGTCCCTTAATTCAATGAACCAACCTTCCTTTCTCTCCTAGTCGACATCCCGGCTCGACAGAGTACGGCAAACACATTTTACGACGTAACGAAATTCGACCTGGTCGTAAACTCGTGTACAGGGAAGGAGAGGTCCTCGAACGGCTTTTCTACAATAACGTAATAACGTCCTATCGCATTAATAAAATACGCTGATACGGACCGGGAAAGGCCGTACGACGACGTCCGAAAGAGAGACGGACGTGGGCCGTGTTGTTTTATTGCCGAATGGTTTGGGATTATTTTTGAGTGGCGTTTGTACTTCTGCGAGTGGGTAATAAAATTAAATGGGCGAGAGAAACGTCAACGGTGATTTTTGGGCGCTTATTTTGTCGAGGGAGAATTTGTATGGATTATGTTTTATAGGATTAATGATGTGTTTTGCACCTCTTAATCCGGGGAATTATTTAATGTTCTCGACTTCTTATGACATGTGGCAGGACGGTCTTAGGCTTTTGGTTCTTCACTTATTACTCAAGTTAACTGATCAAATTTCACTCTTTGAAGACAAAATGAAGTTTCCATCGCTACACGTACGCTACACTACATTTATCGTTTTGTTGAGTTTGCCGATTTTTTATATTCGCAATATAAAACAAAACTGCACTAATCCCACTTGGAGTAAACGAAAAAACTGTAGGATTAAACGCAGGTGCATTTTCGCACCGATTTTATCTCGCCGCGCCGCCTCCAATACGCGAAGGGATTTTACACGGCCATATTTGACACCTGCTTCAACTCCCGTACTCGCGACAGCACTATATAAAAGGGTAGTTAAGTTTCACCCTAGCAGTATTTGTACTAGAGTAGAAATCAGCACTGTGTATGTAATTATTGAGATAATTGGTTGCATCGAAAATGAACTTTAATCGATTTTTGCACAAACTGGTGTAGAAGGTTTTATGTTCATGAAGATAATTTCACAATATGAATACAATATAATAACATAACAACATAATAGGTCATTTATATTTAGTGGTTGGTAAGTATGGAAAATATTGTAGGTTGGCTACTCTAAAATTTGACAATTGAACTCAAGTTTTAGAGGTTAGAATTGATCAGTTGTTGTTTTTCGTGACGTTTTATATGTCAATTCCTAAAGAGTATAGCCAACATAAATTTAAGAAAAGACTAAATCAAAGCTCACTAGACGTTTTACTGAACATATGACATTTCGACACTTCCGGCTATCAGATTGTCACCACAGACACAAACATACGACACATACCACGGTGTGTTATCAGCGTATATATACAGGTGTTGATGTTATTTTTAATTCGCCTAAGATCGTTAGATGGCGCTGACAGTACTGATTCGCACGGTATGCGCGCTGTTAGATCGACCGATCTTGACAGTTGGTCTAACAGCGCGCGTGGAGTGTTGTCAAACTGTTGTCACATTCGTTGCAAACGTTTTGCGTTCTTCATGTTCTTTAAATTCTTCTTGAGCATTTATTGTTTTTAAACATGGTGTACGGGTGCTGTGTTCCTAATTAGCCATCCGTGAACAAAGACGGATGTGTAATGCATTCGTGTCCACAAGATTCAGAGGTATGTACCATATATATTCGTTTTAATTTCGTTATACTTGATACAAAGTTAATTATTTGCTATTATGCACTTCTAAGATGAAACCATAAATAAATTTGTATAATATTCATTGATATAAGTTTTACTTATTTTCAGCATCAGGAAACTTTGCAGATACTGATCCAATGGGGACATCATCATTTCTGTATTAAATTTTATTTTATATTATATTCGTGTCTGTACATTAAATATTACACTTTATTACATTTTTATTCTGTCTTTTTATCCTTATACAAAAATCAAATTCAAAACATCGCGAGGAAATTGTTGCCTTCTGGCGAGCGAACTAGACAGCAACTCTATCGTTGTTGTCCAGTCCGCTCACCAGAACGCGTCAAAAATGAAAACATACGCAATGGTTCTACGAAAATTTGAAAGTACGCGGGAATACTGCCGTCGGCAGCGCCATCTATCGACGTAAGGCGAACTAATGTTAGAGGGAAACAAAATACGGTGGAGTGGGACATCTATATCAGTATATATATTTTTTATCTATGACACATACACACAAATATTTCCCAGAAATCATTGCAATGGATTCAGGGGACCTCAAAACGCGTATTTTCAATTAGGTACAATACTTTTTCTTCTACGGCTAGTCGAAAAAATAAAAACGTTCTATAAAAAAACGTCAGAATTAGTTTTGAGCGGCGCAGCTGACAACGCTACGAAACGAAATAGAATTAAACGAGTGGCGGAAAATTTCGTTCGCGTTTTAAGCGGATTAAACATACGAGACTGCGGAAAACCAAGTGAGGTAGTGTTGATGTACGTTCGCGAAGTATTGCAGCTCTGATTTTTGTAAGCTTATACGGTGCCGGTCGATGTAGTGTTGGTTTGTACGCTTAACTGAATTAATGTACGAACACATGTTTGGATTAACGAATTACGGGAAATAAAACGTGACGCCGGTTTAATTCAAAATTAAGCCGGGCTTTTGGTGTTTTTAGTGCGCGAACGCGGGGAGATTGTCGCAGAATTGCGGAGGCGCCACAATGGGGAGGATAACACATTGTTGTTTAATTTGATAATTCTAAACACCACTTACGCAAGCTTAGAACGTGACGATTTAATAACATCAAAATAGTGATTAATATGTATTGGAAATAGAAAAAAACATGAGGGATGTATAAAACCCAATATTTTGTTGGCCAAACCACATTTGGTTTGTCAGCCTGGCGCAAACCTCACTATATTTTTCTTCAGTAAACTTTCTGATACAACCAAAAAATATTTATTTGTTCCAGATTATATTTGCCTTACATAACTAGGAACTGAAAGTGGATTTATGGTCTAGATATACAGATACAGCGATACTTTAAACAAGTGAGAAAACTGCAACAAAATCAGTTAACAAATTATATAAATTCAAAGAATATGCAAAAGTACTACTTTCAAGCTGTATTTTGATGAGTCGATAAAAAGCCACGATTCAGAAGGATTGTGGGGAATATCAAACTCGTTCATAAGACCCTCAACATCGTGACATACACGTAAAGATCCTTTCAATTTAAAATATGCTTTAAAAGGCTCGTTACGCTTTGAATGAAGACACTGTCACACCTCGTGTGAAAAGATTCCATTCCTGTAACCTAGAACCCAATAACTGGTCTTTTTCTTTTGATAAACCTAAGTCTTTAACCAAATCATTCAGTTCGCACTGGCTTTGAAGGTGAGGTATTCCTAAAACTTCAAATGGTAAATCTTTACGACTTGCCTGACTTGACGGAGTGATTTCAGACACTGTCAAATCACGCAAGTTTCTTTAAACAGACAAAATTTCTTCTGTGTCAAAAATCGAAGATGATGAAGTTGATGGCGCACTTGGGAGAGGATGGTTCACTCCATGGGGTATAGCTCGCGATGCTGATGGCAAATTTGGATATTTTATTTGATACTTATCCTTCTTCGAATATCCGGAGACGCTTATCGTGCAAAAATAACAATCATCTACATGATTGGAAGTCTCTCGCCACAACATGGTAACTGCAAACGGTATTTTCTTTTGCTTGACTTTCATCCACTTTAAAAGTCCGATCTAACAGGAAATACAGCATATATAAGGCGTCCATGGCATTTCCAGATCTCCAATTCTAAATCCAAAATAGCAGCAGTAAACTGCTTTTACCTCTTCCATATTTTTTTCAGATGTGTCACTACATAACAAACCGCACATGTAACAAAACTTATTTGGTGAATTTTTACGACATTTTCTTTGATCACATCCCATATTTTAATGCACATAATGTCTGTATAACTTAACTTTATAAAATAACACAAAAAAACTTGTACAATAATTGGTGGATTCGCCCATATAATAATTCTTCTTCCGTTTTTTCATTACGACAAAGACTTTCACCAATAACTCACCGCGATAATCCTCGCTTACAAATCCCAATTTTCAGATAACCTCAGCGGAACGCTTCGATTTCCTTATTCAATTATCTTCCCGTCAATAACAATGGAACAAAGGCAAAATCGGCCAGAATGGCCACATTCTGGATGATTTCAGGGTAACCGATCCGGGTGCGTTGCAAAGAAGGACCGTCCTGTCCGTCGAAGTGGCTTTTGTGTCAATCTGTTATCTCTATAATCTAATTAGCCGCCAGGGCGCACATCAACAGAACGAAATTAACTTATTTGCATTGCTCGCCTCTATCTGCCGATGGCCGGAAATCGAGTTAGTCGCGACCGGCGCGGCGGTGCCCACGGGTCCATTCGTGTGCACTGTGGCGTGAACCGAATGGAAAACAATGTTGCCAACCGGAGGGAATTTTTCGCGTTTGGGGAATTTTAGAGTTAATGAGTGGATGATTGCTGCCAAAATTGCGTATTCAAATTGAGCGGGAAAGTGAATGAAGGGAAGGAAGGGTTTTATTAGCAAATTTTATGAGAAATTTTCAACGAAATTTTCAAGCAAATGTTAAAAACTTACGACATAAACGAGTAAAATAAAATAAAACACGGTTCGTTGAACTAATAACGAACTTTTATGTGTTATTTTTTAATATTTGTTACAGATTTGCAGCGTTGGCATAGTGTAACTATTTTTACATGGTGGGCCAAGAACGCAACGATCTCTTTCTAAAAAACTCAGTCCGTCTCTATCTACCTTGTTTAAGAAAGCCCAATTTTGCCAATTGTTGGAAAAACACCAGAAAGTTTTGCCAAGTATTGGAAATATCACCAGAACATTATTAATATATATTAATCAAAGGTCGGTACTTTACAATTAGAACAATATTTACCATTTGAAATTTTCGCAATAAGAATTTCGAATTTTTCTACTTTGGTTCCACAGTAGACTCAGTTCTCAGTGTTTACTTCTGACTTTGGTAACAATGGAATCCACCAACCAATATAGCTGTCACATTTACTAAATTTATAAACGATAAATGTAGCACTCGTTTTGTAAGACGTATTGACCATAGTAGTACAGAAAGAAACATTTAAAGAATACAAATTATTACAGTTATTATAGAATACTGTAATGGTGTCACCTATGTAGCTTCGAGTAGCAGCCATAGATGGCCATAGTAGCAACGACAACTTTTGTAAACTACCATGCATTGCGGTTTGAACAAAGTTATTCAATGTAGAGTATTTGGAATAGTTGAAAGACAAGATTATGGTTTAATTTTTTAAATAGTAATCAAAATCCCGCATTCGCACGCACGCATGCAACTGAAGGGCAAAATATTACTGTCCTATGTTTGTTCCTTACAGGGTATGTTGGCAACACTTCCCTTTCCACTGCGAATTGCCGGAAAAGTGGGGAGTTCTTGGCCCACCATGTAAAAATAGTTACACTATGAGCGTTGGTGATAACCGACAAAATCGAAGTAATTCTACCCGTTAAATACAAAATGTTTGGTCATTATTTCGTTTGTGTCATTTCGTTGTCGGTCGGAGCGCAAGCCGTAATTTTGATACAGTGATAATTAAAATATACTGTGGGTTTTTTGTGTGTTGGTTTTGCAATGCGACCGACGTGGGGAGGGCTACGTGCGTTGTACAGATCTACCGGGCCGTAGCGCTGTAAATCAAATAGATTGACGTTCCGAATTGATATATAGGGCGTTATTGCGTTACCTATTTTTTTTTTTTTTTTTTAGTTTGGTCCGATGTATTTACGGCCACAGGAATGATTACACAAATTTTATAACTTTGATTAAAAGAGTACAAAAAATGGGATAGGATTTTAATACAAAAATGTTATTTAGTTATTTAGTTATTTCGTAAAAAAGATTGGTTCCATTCCGAGTATTTATTCCGACTGGTGTGCCCCTCCCCCCTAATTTATTTCTAATTCCTTTTACATAAACTTTACTAATCACATTTTTGTTACTTCCTTCGAGACCACGTCAAAGCACGAGCTTAAAATGAAAATAGCAAATCCTTTGCGAGTGCATTCAACGGCAACATTCCGTCGGTTAGGTGAATTAATAAAAGTGGGCCGTCGGCGTCGTCGTTGGCGTCTGAATTGGCCATTCTTGCGGTGATACGTCGGGCGGCAGTCGGTCGTATGAATAGACTTTGTTAAGCCGACAGGGTTAATTTTCCAACGGACGCTAAATTGCTAAAGTTTCCGAGGGTAAATAACATTCGTTTATGTAACTGCCGGTGGAGATATTAAGAGCGAGCCGGGCGCTTTTCTAACTTGAAATGACGGCCTTCCTTCGCCCGCCCTGTTTTCATATAATTAAGCCTCTGCCATAACTGTCGGCGATATCAATCATCTTAAATAGGTTTAATGTGAAGCATAACAATATTCAGAATAGAATTCAGTCTATTAAGGTATATTATTCTAACAATTGAATGTAAATTACTTGATAATAGCTTTGCTCAAGCTGTGTCATAACTACACTGCGGATTCTAAGCATTTTGCTTTGACAGTTTTATTGCAAGCAGATTAAATTCTATAAGCATCTCAACGAATTAGCCGTTTTTATGGTTTTTTTTCTACTTCTGGGGGTTTGATTTATTGGGCTACCTTGCAAGTTAAATTCACAAGGCAAATTAAATGTAGAAGGTTTAAGTTTAAACTCTGTGTCTTCTTGAAAAACTAACATATCGACATAAATCAAAGGACAATAGATTGCTAATTAATTTGTCTTTAAAACTGAGTATTTAAATCTTAGACCATAAAAACATACACAGAGAGAACTCTATTCTTGGATATCAAGAAAAATTATTCTTGCGTATATAGTGTAGCATAAAGAAGGTTTTTTTTCTAGTATATTTTGCTCTGACAAAGAAAATGTTATTCTTCTACATATAAAAGAGTAAGATGTTCGTTTTACAACAACAACAATATTTTGTTGGGTGAAAAATATACATTCTTCAACGAACAAACAGTTTCTTTGCCCAGAAGTATACGTAGGTATCGCTTAAAACAGACGTAATTCTTTTCAAGCAGTTCCTTCATACTTAAAACAAGAAAACGTAATACTTGGAACATCAAGAAAATCATATTCTTACTCTGAGAATTTTATATTTTACTTGAACGAAGCAAATGATCTTTCTGCGGGTATAGAAACAAGTGATATTCTTCACTCAAAGATCTTCGTGTTGTATCGAAATACCTATTTTAAAAAAGTTGTCTTGTAAATATGTATTTTGTCAACTGTTTAGTTGCGCAAAATATATATTAAATATAGAACTTCTGGAAACCTTACATATATATAAGCTCTTAAATTAACCCCTTTAAAATAGCGCCTATTCACACGCCAACCGCCCGCTAGCGGTGGTAGCATAAACTAACTTTTATTCATTACAACAGGCGAGGAAATGTTTGGCATTATTACACATATTTATCCCTCGGCTCTACACTATACACCCGGCCGCGTTGGTGGCCGAATTTCAGAAAAGCAATTTCCTCCGATAGACAAAATCCCGGCAATTCAGGGACCCAGCAACGGAACACTAAGGACATGAATAATGTATTCTCGGCGGCCGTATCAATAAGTAGCTTTATCATTTAATACGGAGCGTTCGTGAAGACCTACACACCGACATCATTGGTAGTGGTGGTGGCGGTGGTACTGGTCGGGTAGGATAGGGTAAATTATTCAAATGGGGTGCGGGTGGAGGCACTACGCCACAACGCGTCTACGCTCTGTGGACGAAATCCCGTCCTAATACGTTACGCACTAAAACCCGTATCATTTTGTCTTGAATTATTAAACACGTTTAAGTGGATTAGGAGGGAAAAGGGGACGTGCATACAATCAAGGATTAATGACTCTAACCCTCGAGGATATCTTACAAAGTCGACCAACTCGGAAAATATGATGCTTTGGATTCACTTAGCGCCATGATGCGAGGTGGGTGGAACAGCTGATCTAAAATGCGATTGTCTGGTTTAACTTTGCCGTTATAATGCGCTCGAAATATCATTAAAACGCTTGAGAAATTACAAAAGGACAAACAAATCTAGAATTATAAGTTATTAGATGAAATATATACCTTAAATTATCAAATACAATAGAAAGTCGTAGTTTTGAAGTATTATTTAATAATAAGGAAGAATTAAAACTTATTCTTCCGTAAATTGTACATCTGCCGATGCAAACAGCAATTTATTTCGACTAGAGTTTGTGGATTGTACTTTTCTTGGTTATGAAAAATTTGACATTTCATAACCTACAAATTCTTAATATGTCAAATTTGTGGACACTGCGTCTGAAGACTTGCAACGATTTTATTGCTTTTCGTGTTGAATTTTTATCGAAAGAAATGCCTGATATAAAAATCGATGACAATTATTGTGCGTTTGGAGAAATTAGAAGACTGAATGTATATTTCAATTCTGATAAATGAGAACAATGGGAAAATCAACATGTTGAAATTGATAAAAGATAGGTGGAAATATTTAACCATTTCAAAAATGAGCACATTCCATATGATAATTTAATTAGTCTTGTTGAATTTACGTTGTGCTGCCCTGGAACTAATGCAGCAGTTGAAAGAGTTATTTCAATTGGTAATGATTTTTGGTCAAGTGAGAAATCAAGCTTGAATGTTGATAGTCTAGCTGCAGCACTTACCGTTAAATTCAATATGAAGGATATTTCTTGCTCCGAAATATCCAATACATCCTGTTAGAAAATTATATATTAACCAAAAAAAATATTCACTCATTGGAAAAATACTCGTTGCATTAAATAATTAAAACAGATGTAAGCATATAATTAGTGCATTTTTGTTTTAATTAATAAAATGTTTCATTTATTCACATTGTACTTTTGCACTTGACATTCATCTGACGTTTACTTACCACACTACGTCATCAATATGGCGGCCGACCTGCGCAATATCGTATCTTCTAAAGTCATTGTATCATGAGCTCGTAGTGTTAAGTTTTAGTGTAGCAACCCAAAAAAAAAATATCCAACGCCCATCCCCATAATAGTATATTATTATACAAGTTTTATAAGACGTCAAATTGGCGCATGAGTTGTTTGGGGCACGAGGAGCGCCAGCGACGAGTGCCCCAAACGAACGAATGCGCCAATATGTCTTATAAAACGAGTGTAATATACTATTTTTTCTACTTTGCGTCATTAATTTTATAAAAATTTAGAAGTATATTAGGTAAAATTCCAATCTAGAGTATTTATGGGTGCAACCATTGGTAACACTGTCATCTGTCACATAAATTCAAATATCTGTGAAAAAGTAATTATTGATAATTATTATATACCATCATATACTAATAGTACGAAACCTAGGATGCAACACGCATGTTTAAATATGTATAAAAATATACATACTGCGCAGTTTGTGCGATTCTAAAAAGTCAGTTTGTGCTTACTTTTGTGGTTATGTGTATTTTCGTTTGACATGCATTTGATATCAATGTCACCAATCTTAGAAAAAAGTTACTAAAAACGGTGTTACAATTTGCCAATTGTAACACCGAAAACAGTGTTACAATGTGTGCATTGTGAATGGAAAGTAGAAAAATTTCATTACGTTATCATTTGAAGATTTGCACGTGGGGTGTACGTTTAGCTGTGAAATTCGTAGTGTAGTAAATTCAAACGGCGGAAAGGCGGGTTATCTCTTCAGCGTTTCCTGCATTCGTTGTCGGCAGTGCGCGGAAAAAAGTTAACGGGGCGCGCGTAATTCGCGGACAACGCGTAATCACCCGTATACGGGCCGTAAAAACCGGCAACGTACGATTACTCAGATTTATATGCAAACGGCTCTCCCAGAGATAAGTCGTTACCGGTGTCCTTTTTTTGTATCACGTTTTATTGCGCACGATCTCCAGTTACTTACCGGCGACCGACAATTTCCGAAATTGCCTGTTATAGTAGGTATAACTGCTACTGTGTCACATGAAGAAGAGATGTTGCCTTCTTTGATACATATAGCAAACTTCTGTGGCGTTTACAATACAGGACTACTTCTTTAATCCATTAATTTTAAATAATCATATAATACAGGACGCCCAAATAAGCGTCAACGTACTGTATCTCGAAAACTACAAAACTAAAACTCTGGTGGTAAAAGTATTAAATTAACTAGTGTCTTCGGGATAATTTTCATAATTTTTATGGTATGGTATTCGACTTTTAAGAATAATTTCAAATTTTTTTTTCAAAATTTTGAAGAATTTTGTCAACGATTTGTATTGTTAATATTGTTCAGCTTGGTGATTTCCCAAACATTTTTCGATAACTGGTACAGTGCTTGTCCATGCTACCGGTCCTACCTAAGTCATGTGATTTATGGTCCATCAAAGATACTGGCTTCTAATTTTCCTGTATTGAGGCCAGGATCTCCTCCTCAGCAGTGGCTGACAGACCGTGAATATTTTCGATGCCGGCAGACGGCACGGCATACCCGACCAAGCAAACGGTGCGACTCCACTCGACCATATTAACTCGGATAATATACCCTCGTGGACGGTCTGCATGCGGCCATCGAAGTGGATCATAAATTTGTATGCACATATTTTTGAGTGGTGTGTATGTGCCCAGTCGTCTTTTGGAGTATGGGTTGTTTTATTAAAAGGAGATTAAAAGGAGACAAAATCAGGGGACGAATGTAAAAAATTGGAGTAGTCACCAGATATAAAATATGATAACACAGGGAACATTGACTTTGCGGCATGAGATTTATTAGTCAATATTAGGTAATTCGGGTCTACTAAATACGAAAATAACAAAATATTTGTTAAATTATTAATATTTTAAATAACATTAAATAAAAGTGTCCAATATATTTAAAAGCTTTTATTCAAAGATTTCAAATTAAAATAATGCCATAAATTATCGTCGGCATAAGTGGACTGTTAACCTGCTAAGTCCATATTCAAAGTATTTTGAATTTTTTTACCATTCGAAAGCATGAAGCTTATTACGCAATTCTGAAATTAACAATAAAAGAATTAAAAAAAACACACAAATTTAAATTAAGAAAGAGTTTTCTGTGTGGTATTCTACTGTATTTTTGTTCAAGACAGTCCCTTTCAAAGGTCCAGCAGTAATCTGCCATCATATGGCAATACGGCCTTCATATCTTTCCTCCGTTATCTTGATATAATGCTGAAACCGTTGCTCTTGTTCTTCATTATAATCACTCAGATAGTCAGAAAATGTATCTAAATGACTATGAAAATAATGCAACTTGGTACTCATATTAGTGTTTTAAATTTTGAAGCATTTTGTCAACGATTTCTATTGTTAATGTTGTTCAGTTTGGTGATTTCCCAAAAAAATTTCAATAACTGATACAAAGCTTGTCCATGCTTCTAGTTCAACCTAAGTCATGTGATATGTGGTCCATCGAAGATACCTAAGTTTCCTGTATTGAGGATAGGAAATGATCAACAAATATATTTGGAACAAACGTCATTCTTATATAAAGCTTTCACAAACTGTTTAATAAGCCCAAATTTAATATGTAGTGGTGGAAGAATTATTTGTTCTCGACTTATCAATGGTTCATGAACGATGTTAGCTTTTCCTACGGTCATGTTTATTCTCGACGGTCAGTTTTTCCTATCCCAATGTTCATTTTTTGCACGACTGTCCCACAGACAAAGAAAACAGAGATATTCAGTGTATCAATTTTGCTGACCCAATAAAAAAAGCAGCAACAAGTAGTAGAGTAACATGTTATATTTCAAAAAGTTAGTTCAAAGATTGGTTATTTGATAAATAAAGACTTGCTAGCCGCACGAAAAGCAAAAATATTTTTTTATTGAGGTTCAAATTAAAATAACTTAACTTATACTATACTTTTGATTGCATGGTTTATCACGAGAACTGGAGTCAATTCAAACAAACTAATTATACGACAAGTACTTCATAATCATAGTTTATCAAAATTGATTACACAAATTGATGACGCAGATGAAAAAAAAATTGTTGCCCTTTGTAATCGTTTCACTCAAATCTATAAAAAATTGCTAACATTTGAACTCACACATCGACACAATATTAACTTCAGGAAATATTAAAAAGAGAAAAAAAAACAAGTGAAAATGTATAGAGTTTAAAAGCCCTTCAGCCGACAAGACGCGATAAAAAAGAACGTTCTTCATATGTTCCCAAGTGCATAAAATAAAAGTTTACGCCCAACATCATCAATCACCGTTACGTTACACAAAAACGCGTGTATATTAGAGATTGCGACCATAATTCATCCGTTCTATTCGAAAGCGTATAAAACGCGATCCCCCGTTAAAGTTTTACTGAAACCACCACCACAACCACCAAAAGAGACGCGGCGGCGGCGTCATCAGTAACGTTTTTATTCACTTTTGATTACTTCTGGTGGGATAGCGCCAAATTGTCAGATTTACTGCGACCGATAATGTTTTTAACTTTACGACATTCTATCCTCCTATCATACTAACCTTTTGTCTTTTTATGCTCTTTGTATTTTGCGCCGTCAAGCGCTTGAAAGAATTACTTTATCTGCTATATCGTTTCGAAGTGTTTCTCAACGTAATGTGTCACAAGGTGGAAATAAAGTTTAATATATGTACTAGTGTTGCGTTGACATTAATTTTCCTGTTGAATTCAACGGAGTAGGAAAAAGCTTTTTCAGGGCGAGCGCCAACGTAATTGGAAATTTCAGCGGCTTTTTGCACGGTAAGTGGCGTTCGGTGTAATTTGAAAATTTTATGTAGTGAACAGACATTTTAACGTGTTAGCTGTGCCTAGTTTGACGTTTTAATAATGTTCAAACCGGACTACACCATTGGTTACGTTTTTATATAGTCAATTAATTTGTGGAAAGAAGCAGATATCAATTTGAAATCGAAGTACATTAGCAATATTTTAAAATTTTGATGTATGTATTTATTCATTAATTGTAATGATTCGTGTACATTGGGAGGATACATTAATTTCAGTTTCAGTTTCAGTTGTTTCTGTTATGAATTATACATATGTTATGAGTTATGAGAGAGAAGGTTACCTTTCAAAGTAGAATATCTCTGCCTACATCTGATGAGTTATACGTTATGGAAACATAAAAAAGGTTATACACAGAGAGAAAAACATTAATGAAATGAATTTGCTTCGAGTGAAAGAAAGATCGATGTTAAATAGTGGCAGATAAAGCTTTAGTTGCCGCAAAGAAATTATTTCTTTGGTAAAATTTATTAAATTCAAAGCTATCGTATTTGTATGAACGTTAGTTAACTTAAATTGAATAACATAATATTTTCGAAATGAACATTTTGTTTCAAGAACTCTACGTTCTTTTTAAGTAAAAAAAATTTCCTTTATTGTTTGACAATTTAGTACTTGGACTGTGTATATGTCAAAATTTTCGACTTTAGTTATTGGGCATTCTAGAAATATGTGGTTAAGGCTTCCCACCTGTCCACATTCGCAATATGGACATTTTAAGAACCATTTTAGGTTATCTGCTATCGTTACTGTTGTTACGAATGTCCGGCAGGGGGCGTTTCGGGTTTGACGTTACTGTGGTGATAGCAGCAAAACACGGGTCGACAAAAATCGATTTTTTGGATCGAACATTGTTTTTAAGGCCGTTTTTTTGCTCAAAACTCTTTGCGAAGGGTATTTAGAGGGATCTTATGGTAAGACATGAGAGCGAGCGGCTTTTATAAGGTCGGCAGGAACGGATAAAAAATGTAAATTTTTGACGTTCATCGATCCGCTTGTCGGAATTTCTAGACGTCACGTGACATTTTCTCGAGGTTCGCCTTCACCCGAAGAGGTGCAAAAACGTGATTTTTTTTCAAAATTGACGCATTTAATTTACAAAATATCGCGCAGTCCACGCGGAATTGTGTCCTTTTATCAATTCGAGCGTCAAAAGTAATATCGTAAAGCCCAATTTTGCAGCTACTCGATCGCAAATGTCGGCGAAAATGGGCGATTCCGCTGAACGCGACCTACACTTGAAAGTTCGTAATTAGTATAGGTAGATTAATAAAATCGAATGTTGATTAAAAAACTACAAATTTTGATATAAACAAATTAATAGTACTTTAGTTTCAGTAAAATGTGCTTTCTAATTAGATAAATATTGCGACCGTGAATTAATCATTAATTAATCTTTTATTATGTTTAGATTATAATCATGGGACCTTGATTATATAATCCAAACACAGTTTAGTCGAAAACCACAATAAAAGATTATGGTAGACTCATTAGATTATTTTACTTCACGGTAATCTTTAGTAAAGACTACAGACTTATTCCCAAATGAAGAGTAACCAGAATAGATCGCATTCTATAGCTCAGCTTATATAAAGCCCAAAAAAAGGCCAACGCGTGCGTGGAGACTGTCAGCGCCATCTCCCCGCCAGTAGACGTAGCAATAATTTATTAATGAAACCACTGTTTTTTTTATTCAAACACAATCTATTTACTCAAATCTTTCTGTTCAAAATAGAATATTTATTTACCTCAAGACCGATCTTTATTTCAAATGAAACCAGATTTATTTCATTCAAACGTATAAACGAATCGTTTTTTTTTTTTTTCAGTGAAAACTATTTCTTTTTACGACAAATTTCTTGCAGCTCATTTTTTTTTTTTTTTAATTTTACATTTCTTTTCTCTCAGTGTAGTGGATATAATGTCATATTGTATAAAAATCACCAAATCGATTTTCAGTCAACTCAAGTTATAAAAGCATTTTCCAGGATTAATTTCATTGTGTGGCTAAATTGGAATTTGATACCCAAGACAGCAAACATAGAAACAGTCATGAATATGCGAATACATAACTCAAACTACCGCCATAATCACACTGTCTAAGAGCAGATAGATAACTACACACACACATACACACACCAAAGTGAATTAATAATGGTTGGTTAGAAACCTCAGACCCACGTCAAAATCAGCGGTCCAACGTTGCCCAAATAGTGTCCGACATCAGCTCTGCGGTCTACCCGATGTCATATCGCCCGCAGCGCCGATATCCACACACAATCGGCGTTCTAACTAGGATTACGCGCTTCCTGTCAATCTGGATAGTGACGGCGACAGCGTCCGCAACCGATTAATTAATTCAGAAGTCCGAAGATATTTCATTTAACGGGAATATCTTCGAGGATTTGATGTTCTCTCTTTCTCTATCTCTCTGCACGCCATTCTAAGCTTTGGATAGAGCGTTGTCGGCAAAATAGGATCACCGCGACTTACGGGATGACGCTGTAGTCCAAAACGCAATCATTTTATGTTTTTAAACTTTAATAGCGTAAAAAATAGAATGTTCACCTTACGGCACTGCAAAAACAAACGTCCAATAGCTATTACGTGATAACTTATAACGAAAGCAATTTCGTTAGAGAGATACAAGTTAAATCGTTCTAGAATGCACACATTAGAGGAATACGGTGTCACATAACACGTATATTTATAGCAATAGCCGTAGGAGAGATACTAGCTCTGTGTATATGTCAAAATTTTCGACTTTAGTTACTGGGCACTCTAGAAATATGTGGTTAAGGCTTACCACCTGTCCACATTCGCAATATGGACATTTTAGGATACATTTTAGGTTATCTGCTATCTGTTACTGTTGTTACGAATGTCCGACAGGGGGCGTTTTGGGTTTGACGTTACTGTGGTAATAGCAGCAAAACACGGGTCGACAAAAATCGATTTTTTGGATCGAAAATTGTTTTTAAGGCCGTTTTTTTGCTCAAAACTCTTTGCGAAGGGTATTTAGAGGGATCTTATCGTAAGACATGAGAGCGAGCGGCTTTTATAAGGTCGGCAGGAACGGATAAAAAATGCAAATTTTTGACGTTTATCGATCCGCTTGTCGGAATTTCTAGACGTCACGTGACATTTTCTCGAGGTTCGCCTTCACCCGAAGAGATGCAAAAACGTGATTTTTTTTCAAAATTGACGCATTTAATTTACAAAATATCGCGCAGTCCACGCGGAATTGTGTCCTTTTTTCAATTCGAGCGTCAAAAGTAATATCGAAAAGCCCAATTTTGCAGCTAGTCGATCGCAAATGTCGGCGAAAATGGGCGATTCAGCTGAACGCGCCCTACACTTGAAAGTTCGTTATTAGTATAGGTAGATAGATAACCCCTTTAAAAATCTGATAACGTAGCTTTGGTGGCAAGAATCGTATAACTTTGTGTAACGTAGTAGTTCATCACATCGTACAGTATAAAGCTTATGAAACGGCTGACGCGGAAAAATTGTCCACCTAGCGGTATCAGATTGAAAACGATAAAATGGTGGCCATTATTCGAGAACGCTATTTGTCAGCAATAGGACCGTCGAGGTATGGTGTGTGTGTGTGGGTATGCTGTGTACTCGCCTTTAGGAACGTTGAAGCTTTCTGGGACAAAATATGTGAAATAACACGAGCGTTATACATCTATGCCTGTGAAATCAATTTATAAAATTTATTTTAAGCTCCGTTGCTATAAGTCTCGCTACAGTACGGGTAAGATGAATCTTTTTCCTCGGAAAATTGTCCTTGCCGGCCGATAACTTTACGTCTAATGGATAAATGGGCATCTGGGAAGTTTTAAGATCATTTCCGCGGTGATTTCTCCGGAGGATTTTCGGTTTAAAATCTTGGTTGGATTTGTCTTTGATGTATGGTCTTTGCGGGTCAATGTTTTATGTTTTAAAGTAATTCATGTTGATTTGAGTCTAGCTTAGGCTTTATTTATATAGAATCAAAATCAAATAGTTCTTCATTAAAATGTAGTATATAAAAATTATTTTTATACATTAATGTAACAATATTTCCAATTCTGAAGACTGTTGCTCTAAGCAGAACTTATAATATCGGTTGTTTCGATCCGCGTTGTTTCCTTTAAGACGATTGGTTAATAATATAGCAATTTCCAGTATAAATAAAATTATTGCAAATCTTCAGAGGCAGTGTCCACAAATTTAACATATTAAGAATTTGTAGGTTATGAAATGTCAATTTTTTTCATAACCAAGAAAAGTACAATCCACAAACTCTATTCGAAATAAACTGCAGTTTGTATCGACAGATGATTATAATACAAACATAATAAAATAATCATTTAATTAAAGAAAGATTATTCATTTTTTGATTATAGTAACATTTGTAGTTTTTACATCAACATTCGATTCATTAAGTTAAGTATTGTCAAACAGTACAGCAAGATTTTTTATTTAAAAGGAACGTATAGTTCTTTAGAGAAAATACTCATTACTTTTGAAAATATTAAGACAAAAGAATATTACTATAAACAGTGCTACCCTTTGTAATAATTGGGGATTTCAGCTGCATCCATATTTTGTTCATTGTAATTTGAGATAAATTGTATGTGATGCCGGATATGTGGATGGTGATACTGTCTGACCTTTTCACACGCATGGGTATGATTTGTTATATTTTCAACTTAGAAGACTCGTAAATCTTTCTTTTTTATGGCCCAAATCAGTAGGGCCCTTTCGTTAAGTGCTTTGTGTCTTGATATTTTGTGTGTGTGTTATTTGCTTAATTATAAATTATGGTATCGTGGATCGAGATAGTTTATACATGATAGGTATAAGTTCAAGACAAAAAGATGAAGAGAAAAACATTCTGTAGAGAACAGTCGAGATTAACAGCCGACATTCGGCATTCTACTTAAGATGTAGTCTTTTTTCATTTATTTTTATAATGTAACTTAGTGTAGTGTTTTGTGTTTTCTAAATGGTAAGCTGATTATTATTTCCTCCTTTGTGTTTTCACTTCTTTGTATTTTTACGAGAATCTAACAGCTCCTCTAGATGGTAATTTTAAGGATGAATTAAGTGTCTCTTTTATATTTTTTATTCATTCATTTTTATGTTTTTTTAATTTAATAAATTTGTTATTTTGTTGAGAAGTGTTTTCCTTTGAGTTAAATATCAATATGAGTAGTTTAATTAGTTTTGCCTGCTAAAATGCTGCACTGGTCCCATTGCAAGAACCCACGTGCAGAGCGAGTGTAAGAGCAATAATGGTGGTGGCTTGTGTTTGGGGGGTTGTGGTGTTTGACTTTAAATGTTTTAGAACATTTTTTTGTCATGCACTAATCACATTCCAAGGACCCACCATCCAACTATTACACCTTCATACTAAAGAGATTTTGTTATTTTATTTACATCAAGAAATCTAATTTTCAGTAAAGCTTCTTTAAAGCCCTACTTAATTAAAACAATTTCTTTAAAACGTACCATCAGGAGAGTAGTAAATTATTTGTGCAAATTTATCTAAGCCAAAGTGTATCGAATACAAGAAGTGCTACGGAGTGCGAAGCGTAAACTTGCGCGAACCGGTTCAGCGGAGCAGGGTTCACGGTAGTTGCACCAACGGATCATTAATAAGCTTAGGAAAGAAGAATCCCCTTCGGGAATTTATAGGTTCCCGGGGCGTTATCTTTTAATAGCGTTATACTTCCATCTCGCCCGGTTAGATAAATCCCGCGAGCCGTTTCGTCCCATAATAATTTTCTTATGATTAACTATGACAAATTGTTTAATTCCCCCTGACAGCTTAAGCGATGCGCTCCACTTCTCTCCCTTTTCAATAAGACCCAGACTTTTTCAATGAAACTTCAGTCAGAAAAAAAATCGTTACCGTCATGTCATGATAAAGTTTTTTTTTTTTTGAGAATTTACGAGCATTCATTCATCAATAGAGAAGTTCAGCATTCATCAATACAGAAGTTATACTTGTTGGTCCAGTAATTCAAAACAATTACACAAAGAGAGAAAAGAATTTGAATGAAATGAATTTGCTTCAAGTCAAAGAAAGATCTATGTTAAATAGTGGCAGACAAAGCTTTAGTTGTCGCAAAGAAATTATTTCTTTGGTAAAATTTATTCACTTCAAAGCTATGGTATTTGTATGAACGTTAGTTAACTTAAATGCAATAACATAAAATTTTCAAACGATATGAACATTTTGTTTCAAGAACTATACATTGATTTTAAGTAAAAAGAACCTTCCTTTACTGTTTGACAATTTAGTACTTGACTTAATAAAATCGAATGTTGATTTAAAAATTACAAATTTTAATAATGAAGTGTACCTTTAATTCGTTAGTCGAAAATCACAATAAAAGATTATGGTAGACTCATTAGCTTATTTGACTTAACGGTAATCTTTAGTAAAGACTGCAGACTTATTCCCAAATGAAGAGTAACCAGAATACCGCTCGTGTAGGAGGTCAAAATGGCGGGAACCACCACGACTCCCTAACATGGTAGCATTTTGGCCGAGCGCGGTCTAAGGCTTTAATTACTGGTCAAAATTCTAATTCATCAAATCTCTTCCAATTTATTCGAAGGCAAAACTAACTGGGTTCTTTTTCTTGAACCTTGTGAACACATTTTCTGACCACTAACTGACGCGTTTAAGTATTTAACATTTAATAAGGGCTGATAAAGCAAGATTACTCAAATGAAACGAAACACTTATCAAAACAATAACATCTATTAACAATAATAATCAACAATCCCGTTTGATAGGTTACATAGAAAAATGAATGAAGCTTTGAACATATTGACGTTTAAATTAAACCTAGGAGTTGATTTAGACAGACACACTTTTAGCAGAAATATGAATAGTTTAATTTACAATGAAATGCGAGACGAGTTGAAAAGACTTACCAGGGATAAACTTAAGCGCCTAAGAACGCTCCACAAAAACGTGTACTTTACATGACGGTGGTTGAAAATGAGAAGAGCCAAAGATCTGTTCGTTTGCATCCCTTGACCCCAAAGGAAGCCGGAAACATTTCTTCTTAGCCAATGGGAACACTTCAAATTTAAACTTATAAACACGCGGTCAAATCCTAAACCAGATGTTCAACTCAACACCAAAATCTTCGATATAACAAATAAATAATGGGTTTCCGACCCATTACACTCGCATTCTATAGCTCAGCTTATATAGAGCCCAAAAAAGGCCAACGCGTGCGTAGAGACTGTTAGCGCCATCTCCCCGCCAGTAGCATAGCAATATTTTTTAATGAAACCATTTTTTTTTTATTCAAACACATAATCTTTTGACTCAAATCTATTATCTTTCTCTTCCAAATAGAATATTTACTTACGTCAAGGCCGATCTTTATTTCAAATAAAACCAGATTTATTTCATTCATAAGTATTTCTGCAATTAAACCCAAAAAAATCCTTTTTTCAGCGAAAACTATTTCTTTTTTCTTCAAATAAAATATTTCTTTCAGCCCATGCAGCTCACATTTTTTAATTTAAAAATACTTATTTATTTCAAACATACATTTCATTTCTCTCAGTGTAAATCTACTAATTTTACACTGTATTATGCTATTCCTACATAAAGCTTTTAAATTTGTACCTTACCACATATGATGCGACAAAAACGGAGACATGAAATACGTACCTGCAACAAACAACAAGCATAAGAATAACCACAAACATAACGGTAATTTTATAATACGATAACAACCTTATCATAACTCTCGCAAAACTTGTTACATTCTCGTATATATATATATATGAAATTCTGATGCTGCCTGAGGTTGTTACATGAACAAAGTTAAGAGCCGTGTTTTTGAAAGACCTGCAAGGCTTTAACAACAACAATAACTTTGCGGTTATCTCGCTTATCGAAGACACACATCTGAATCCACCACCGCGATTCATTAAAATGCAGATAATTCTTGGCCAGCGGGGTAGTAGGTGGAATGGCTCTATGCATACAGAGTAGAAATTAAAAAATAATCATTATGAGTGCATTTGGCGGAGTGCAACGGACCGAGCCAAGTCCTCGGATGGATGAAATTGGAATGTTTACTCAAGCGATCCGCGTTGTTTCCTCCAGCAATCAAATCGGCTTGCCTTTTTAATTGCACGATTGGCTTTCCAATTCGAGCGACTAGCCGGCGTGATTTCTATGTGGTTTACGCTTTGATACATTCCGGATTTCGGGCTGTAAAAAAGTTTCACTCTCGTAATGCCACGGCCACACTTAGCCGCTAGTTGCTGGTGCTGCTAGCAGCAACAACAGCGTAATGTGACCACAAAACAGCCGCTGTTTTGTGGTCACATTACGCTGTTTACCAACAAAAGTACTGCTGCCGCTGGTGGCTACTACCAGCAAGCCTCAGTTCAAACTAGAAAGTCAACTATTTCTGGTGCATTTTATATGTCACCAGGTAAGTACATAGAACAGTGAGACAATGGCTTTTGTCAGGTGAAGGCGTCGCAACCATAAAATCATATTTGATACTAGTTTGTGGGGTTTTATTAATTACCTGCCTTGAACCTGACTACATGGATTTTAAAAGTACTGTACACGAGTATAAATAACATAAGCAAGGCCACGATGACAATAAAATTATAAATTCTATATTTTAGACGTATTTAGTTGAAATGTCAATGGCCATACTACAATTAGTTATATACAAAATTATTTTAATTAATAAGTAAATCATTATTTCAATTATTATTAATTAAGGTATATATTTTCATAAAAAATCTCTTTCGGGTCTTGTTTCCCAGTACATTTATAAATAACAAATTGTTCAAAAGTTACTGCTTTCATTCGTAATTTAGTTTCTGCTTTATATTTAATGTTTTATTTATATTAACTTCAAACACAAAAGTAATTCAAACAGTTTTCAGTCCAATTTATTAATTAAAATATAATATACAATTATATAATTTAATATACAATTGATATAATTAAAATCCGATATATTTTACAAGAGATATTAGTATACATGCATTTCTACTTCAAATAAAGCTCACACGTCACAGCAACTTATAAATATTGTATAAATAAAATGCATAAATAAGTATAATCTAGGTTTGTATAATTTTATATTATTAGTTATACATTCAACAAAAGTAATGAATTGTTGCTTTAAATTATTTATTATAATCGATGGTTGGTATTTTCTACAATACCCACATTTGTCCTGAGCCAACAGCCCAAGCTCTACAGAGCGGCTAATGAAAGTTCAACATGTTCAGCTTTACAAGCAACAGCCAAAACCATTCGCCGGCATGCAAAAATAGCGGCTGCTGAGTGGTCACACTATGCTGGTTAACAGCGGCTAATAATCTACAATAAGCAGCAGATACTAAAACAGCGTAGTGTGACAATCCCACATTTTGCATTCCAATCCACGTTGCAGCATAACTTTTCGGCCGGCGACTATTCATTATGTGCTCAGTATTTTAACAACTGTATCGCTTAAAGCCCTCTTTTTATATTGGGAGAATATTACTTTGCATAATATTTATAACACGCATTTCAAAAATACATAATTTCCTGAGTTAACATTCACGCTGGTTGCTGTAAAAGTTAAACAAGCGCTGGTGGGCTGGCTGCTGCTAAACTCACTCGCCAAAACTGTTAAAACATCGCTGCTAAGCGGTCATACTATGCTGTTAGCAGCCAGTAGCAATTAACACACTAGTGAAACAGCCTATTGTGACATAGAGTGATATCGCACGTTACTCTGTTAAAAGTTTCATTCGTTTTTCTGAGAGTGTACAACTAGCACCGGTTGTACAGATAACTTCAACTCAGTTGAAAACACTCGTACCACTATTTTATGCGCGTAGAAAACAAAATATGACCTTGAATGGTTTCATATGAGTCGTTCTATAGGTGACTCATTCCAGTGGGGTTTATATATTTAATTTTCTTCTTTGATTTAAATCTTTATCTGCGACAAAGAAACTCGATTTGCTTTAACACGATGGCTAATGTCCCTTGTCACTTCGGGTAAATTTAACGTCGCCGAAGTTAACGGTTTTAATTTCATCGTGAAAAAGTGTGACGACGCAATTGCTGATCTCTGTCGTGCTTTGCGAGGCTTCTCGTCCTTGTTACCGGGGTCAGGACGGTCGACCGCCCGGCGGAGCGGCAGTTAGTTTTGTGTGCTGACGCAATGTTATCTTAGCGGAGTAATGAGCGGAAGTTAGTGGAGGTCGCGAAGTGTATATTTATTTTTCACCGGGTCTTGGGAATTATCCTGAGCTTTACGGTCCTCTTTTTGACGTCCAAATTAAGTCCCATCACGCCGGTTAACCGGTTCGTCCTCCCCCAACTGTATATTTATCATTTTACCCATTTTATCACGGTTGGTGCCTCTTAAATAAAATTTAAAAAATTTAATTGGATTTTCCGCTATCACCTTTTCTGTTTTTCCTGGCTTTTCCGTAGCACGAAGCGAGTCCAATATACTTTCGTATGAATGTTTGACACTGCGATACGGTATTACGGTCATGTGGAAATTGAAGTAGAATCAACTATTAAACGATTATACAGTATATAATATGACATTCTGTTAACTTAATACTTAATTATATCAGGAGTTTGTTGAGAAAATTGATGAATTTGCCGAGGACTGTCATGAATGTAGGGATTTTTGTTCTTATAGGGTTGTCATCACTGCTTATTTATAGGCGTTGCACGCCATCTTCGCTAGTATTTAATTTGACATTGCGGAGGGTATGTTAGCTGTATATTAAAGTAATAACTGTAATAAGTGTTATAAGTACAGTCATGTGTTTCCGCTGATTTGCTGTTGCAATCAGGCACACAACAAACTCTATATTGTTGTTTAGATTTGTTCATGATTGATGTTGTCTTTTGCCTCACTTAACCTCAATTCATGTACCGTAAATAACGTGAAGTATGCGTGTGCTGCCACCCCAGCAGCATAAAATAACTATGAGCAACGTTGTCAAGCTTCGCATTATATTTCCTCTCTGTGGTGTCACAGGGAGGATTTTTATTCAAATTTCAATTGGCGTTTTCTCTTAAATTAAAGCGTTGTTTTGAATTTTAATTGTAAAAGGATGGTCAGGAAGTAACCTACTTTGTATTAAAACACAATTTGAAAAGTGCCGTAATGCCCTATTGTAGATAGAAGAAGTTGGAGGGTAAATCATACGTCAATAAATTGTGTAAAAAATCAAGCAAAGTCACGAAAAGTTGTCACATTTCTCTGTACGAAATTAAAATAAGACTAGTTGTTATTAGTTTCAACATTCATAATTTATTTATTCAATCAATTTACATAACAATGACGCAAATTAAAATGTTTTTTTACGTTTCAAGTTTATTGCCATGAACAGTGAAAATAAAACAGGCAGAAGACAGTTAAAAAGTAGTATGAATAATAGCTCTGTGTATATGTCAAAATTTTCGATTTTAGTTATTGGGCATTCTAGAAATATGTGGTTAAGGCTTCCCACCTGTCCACATTCGCAATATGGACATTTTAGGATACATTTTAGGTTATCTGCTATCTGTTACTGTTGTTACGAATGTCCGGCAGGGGGCGTTTCGGGTTTGACGTTACTGTGGTAATAGCAGCAAAACACGGGTCGACAAAAATCGATTTTTTGGATCGAAAATTGTTTTTAAGGCCGTTTTTTTGCTCAAAACTCTTTGCGAAGGGTATTTAGAGGGATCTTGTCGTAAGACATGAGAGCGAGCGGCTTTTATAAGGTCGGCAAGAACGGATAAAAAATGTAAATTTTTGACGTTCATCGATCCGCTTGTCGGAATTTCTAGACGTCACGTGACATTTTCTCGAGGTTCGTCTTCACCCGAAGAGGTGCAAAAACGTGATTTTTTTTTTTCAAAATTGACGCATTTAATTTACAAAATATCGCGCAGTCCACGCGGAATTGTGTCCTATTTTCAATTCGAGCGTCAAAAGTAATATCGAAAAGCCCAATTTTGCAGCTACTCGATCGCAAATGTCGGCGAAAATGGGCGATTCCGCTGAACGCGCCCTACACTTGAAAGTTCGTAATTAGCATAGGTAGAAAAGAATAGAAAAAAGACACATCACAGTGAAGCAAATTAAGGACAAGGGAATAAATACGAAGAAAGACGGCATAAATTTAATTGTGCGAAATTTAATCTCGTCCGGTTTATGCATGCGCGCGCGCGCACTTAAAATAATAATACCCTTCAGGATTCGTAAAAATTTAATTCGGAATCTCGGACCGAGGAATTCTTTATTATACCGGCTTCACGCCATCGAGTAAATGGCGAAATGGCAAGGAAACGAGCAAGTCCAATTTCGCACCAAATATTCCCGCGAATAACCGACGACTGTATTTCTTATTTAAACGTTTACGGTTGAATTTATTTCAATTAAAATGGAAATTTTTAGAGTAAATTTATTAGATTGGTGTCGTATGCAATTCATTAGAACTTTTTTGGGATCTAGTACTCCTACATCTTTGAAATTCAGGCTGATTCTTGGAAAACATCCCACAACAAAATAATAATTTATTAATCAAAGACAAGTATTTAACAAAACAACGAGAAAAAGAGGTTAAATTTGTTAAAAATTGAATAATTGCAAAAGTGCTTAGACACTTTATTGTGCAAAAGATGTAGTCGGAAAGTTGGGTGAGGGCAACCCCAACATTGTTTTTGTTAAAATCCTAGAAATATACATTACAAAGTTTCCCATACTGAAATGTCCGCATATTATCAACGCAAAATTCTAAAAACATTAAATATGAAACGTCTAAAGCCAAATAAAAAGTTTGACGACTTCGTTGATCATAACTTCATCAGTTACGGGACACATAAATGTTGATGTCCCCCGTCTCCCCAGGGAGGGAAAGTCGTGACAGGTCTCTCGTTATCGAGTCGCGCTGATCTTCGCGAGTTCTTATCGCCGTGGAATCGTTATTTTTTCATTTTCCCTTGTTATCCCTGGGAACTTTCGCTGTTTCGTCGAAGTTTCGCAAACGCGCGCTCGCATTCTTTGTTTTGCTTTCCCGCTGTCTCACGGTTACTGAAGCGACCGCCGAGTTATTAAAAGATAACATTGTATAAAGAGGTCGGCCGCAAGTAATAATATTTTCTCGGTACATCTAACTAAGAACGTGGAAACTTCCTTTTCCTTGGACTTCTGGTGAAAGGAATTAAATTAATTCGGATTTGTTGTTTATCTTATTAAGGGAGGAATTATTAAAAAGAATTGCATTGCCAACATGGAAATTATGCATTAAACATATGTTATCAATGATAATGTACAGTGGTACACAAACATCTCCGTACGATAGCAGTACTAACATATTTTGTAAAATTAAAAAAAGAAATTCTAATTGGATTTAGTGTAATTGCCCTTAATCGCACAGAAGGATGTCATTTTTTATAAATGTCCTAGTAAGGATAATTCTAAAATGATCTCAAGAACAAAAAAATCATTTTATTAAATAAGCAGTAAAATAAATTAAAATCCAGTATTATATAATCAGAATAACTACTCATAGGGTAAAATCTAAAAATAATAAACGTTAAACAGGCTATATTTTAAACTAGACATAAAAGTCGGGTCCAGTTGGAATTTACGCATATGGCTACCGTATCGTAGTCGCCATCACGACACATTACCGCTTACGGTAGTAATGTTTTATTGGCCGTAACTGGTTCATTAACGGTAGTGCACCGTCAGACTAAAGATCATAAACTGACCTCATTATGTATTATGAGGTACAGTTGGTTCGTTGCGTGATTACACCACTAGTAAATTATGTGATAATAGCCATAATACACCATACAGTACCGACTGGGGACTACATAAGCTGCACAGAAAAAAATAAAGAAATCCTATGTATCTAATAACACAAGAGAACAAGGGTCCTGTAACCAGAACAGGTATCACATATTTTTGTTGACCTAACATCACTTTTCATAGATCAAGTCGCCAAAGTGTTATGACAGGTCTAAGATCCATTTTATTTGAAGTCTTAGCTTACTGCTGCTATTTTGAATTTAGAATTGGAGATCTGGAAAAGCCATGGACACCTAATATATGCTGTATTTCAGATCAGACTTTGAAAGTGGATGAAAGGGAAGCAAATGAAAATGCCGTTTGCAGTTCCCATGTTGTGGCGAGAGCCTTCCAATCATGTAGAATCTACACTGTAGATGATTGCTATTTTTGGACGATAAGCTTCTCCGGATATTCGAAGAAAGATAAGCATAAAATAAAATATCAAAATTTGCCATCAGCATTGTGACCAATCCTCCATGGAGTGAACCATCCTCTCCCAAGTGCGCCATCCACTTCATCATCTTTAATTTTTGACAGAAGAACTTCGCCTGTTTGAAGAAACTTGCCTGATTTGACAGAGTGTCTGAAATCACTCAGGCAAATCGTGAAGATTCATCATTTGAAGTTTTAGGGACACCTCACCTTACAAACCAGTGCGAACTGAATGATTTGGTTAAAGACTTAGGTTAATCAAAAGAAAAAGCCGAGTTATTGGGTTTTAGGCTACAGGAATCCAGATTGTTAGTAAAAAAAGTTAGAACAATGCATGACTTATTTCCCAATCATCTAAAATGAACAGGTATCACATATTTTTGTTGACCTAACATCACTTTTCATAGATCAAGTCGCCAAAGTGTTGTGACAGGTCTAAGATCCATTTTATTTAAAGTCTTAGCTTACTGCTGCTATTTTGAATTTAGAATTGGAGATCTGGAAAAGCCATGGACACCTAATATATGCTGTATTTCCTGTCAGATCGGACTTTGAAAGTGGATGAAAGGGAAGCAAATGAAAATGCCGTTTGCAGTTCCCATGTTGTGGCGAGAGCCTTCCAATCATGTAGAATCTACACTGTAGATGATTGCTATCTTTGGACGATAAGCTTCTCCGAATATTCGAAGAAGGATAAGCATAAAATAAAATATCCAAATTTGCCATCAGCATTGTGACCTATCCCCCATGGAGAGAACCATCGTCTCCCAAGTGCGCCATCCACTTCATCATCTTTGATTTTTGACAGAAGAAACTTCGCCTGTTTGAAGAAACTTGCCTGATTTGACAGAGTGTCTGAAATCACTCTCTCAAATCAGGCAATTCGTGAAGATTCATCATTTGAAGTTTCAGGAACACCTCACCTTATAAACCAGTGCGAATTGAATGATTTGGTTAAAGACTTAGGTTTATCAAAAGAAAAAGCCGAGTTATTGGGTTTTAGGCTACAGGAATCCAGATTGTTAGTAAAAAAAGTTAGAACAATGCATGACTTATTTCCCAATCATCTAAAATGAACAGGTATCACATATTTTTCTTGACCTAACATCACTTTTCATAGATCAAGTCGCCAAAGTGTTGTGACAGGTCTAAGGTCCATTTTATTTGATGTCTTAGCTTACTGCTGCTATTTTGAATTTAGAATTGGAGATCTGGAAAAGCCATGGACACCTAATATATGCTGTATTTCCTGTTAGATCGGACTTTGAAAGTGGATGAAAGGGAAGCAAATGAAAATGCCGTTTGCAGTTCCCATGTTGTGGCGAGAGCCTTCCAATCATGTAGAATCTACACTGTAGATGATTGCTATTTTTGGACGATAAGCTTCTCCGGATATTCGAAGAAAGATAAGCATAAAATAAAATATCAAAATTTGCCATCAGCATTGTGACCAATCCTCCATGGAGTGAACCATCCTCTCCCAAGTGCGCCATCCACTTCATCATCTCTAATTTTTGACAGAAGAAACTTCGCCTGTTTGAAGAAACTTGCCTGATTTGACAGAGTGTCTGAAATCACTCAGTCAAATCAGGCAAATCGTGAAGATTCATCATTTGAAGTTTTAGGAACACCTCACCTTATAAACCAGTGCGAATTGAATGATTTGGTTAAAGACTTAGGTTTATCAAAAGAAAAAGCCGAGTTATTGGGTTTTAGGCTACAGGAATCCAGATTGTTAGTAAAAAAAGTTAGAACAATGCATGACCTATTTCCCAATCATCTAAAATGAACAGGTATCACATATTTTTGTTGACCTAACATCACTTTTCATAGATCAAGTCGCCAAAGTGTTATGACAGGTCTAAGATCCATTTTATTTGAAGTCTTAGCTTACTGCTGCTATTTTGAATTTAGAATTGGAGATCTGGAAAAGCCATGGACACCTAATATATGCTGTATTTCCTGTCAGATCGGACTTTGAAAGTGGATGAAAGGGAAGCAAATGAAAATGCCGTTTGCAGTTCCCATGTTGTGGCGAGAGCCTTCCAAATATGTAGAATCTACACTGTAGATGATTGCTATTTTTGGACGATAAGCTTCTCCGGATATTCGAAGAAAGATAAGCATAAAATAAAATATCAAAATTTGCCATCAGCATTGTGACCAATCCTCCATGGAGTGAACCATCTCCTCTCCCAAGTGCGCCATCCACTTTATCATCTTTAATTTTTGACAGAAGAAACTTCGCCTGTTTGAAGAAACTTGCCTGATTTGACAGAGTGTCTGAAATCACTCTGTCAAATCAGGCAAGTCGTGAAGATTCATCATTTGAAGTTTCAGGAACACCTCACCTTATAAACCAGTGCGAATTGAATGATTTGGTTAAAGACTTAGGTTTATTAAAAGAAAAAGCCGAGTTATTGGGTTTTAGGCTACAGGAATCCAGATTGTTAGTAAAAAAAGTTAGAACAATGCATGACTTATTTCCCAATCATCTAAAATGAACAGGTATCACATAATTTTGTTGACCTAACATCACTTTTCATAGATCAAGTCGCCAAAGTGTTGTGACAGGTCTAAGATCCATTTTATTTGAAGTCTTAGCTTACTGCTGCTATTTTGAATTTAGAATTGGAGATCTGGAAAAGCCATGGACACCTAATACATGCTCTATTTCCTGTCAGATCGGACTTTGAAAGTGGATGAAAGGGAAGCAAATGAAAATGCCGTTTGCAGTTCCCATGTTGTGGCGAGAGCCTTCCAATCATGTAGAATCTACACTGTAGATGATTGCTATTTTTGGACGATAAGCTTCTCAGGATATTCGAAGAAGGATAAGCATAAAATAAAATATCAAAATTTGCCATCAGCATTGTGACCAATCCTCCATGGAGTGAACCATCCTCTCCCAAGTGCGCCATCCACTTCATCATCTTTAATTTTTGACAAAAGAAACTTCGCCTGTTTGCAGACACTTGCATTATTTAACAGAGTGTCTGAAATCACTCTGTCAAATCAGGCAAGTCGTGAAGATTCATCATTTGAAGTTTTAGGAACACCTCACCTTACAAACCAGTGCGAACTGAATGATTTGGTTAAAGACTTAGGTTTATCAAAAGAAAAAGCCGAGTTATTGGGTTCTAGGCTGCAGGAATCCAGATTGTTAGTAAAATAGTTAGAACAATGCATGACTTATTTCCCAATCATCTAAAATGCTTTTTTTGTCTGCACCTCACCATTCAGCGAAATAAGAATGATGTGTGAAGTGATTTCGTCACCGACCGGCAATTGTCTGTCATCCCCTTGATAAAATTGAGTCGTCGATCCCTCATTGTGTAAGGGTGTAACGTAAGGGATTTTTGGACGAATCTGGTCTCCGATGGCATTCGTTTATCGCACTTTTTATGACGTCTGATACATTGCCGAATTAGATTGGTTGGGGAGATTGTCCGGCAACATCTTGAATCCGTCCCCCGCACCCATTCTCTAATGAGTTAATCTGAACCCCACAGTTCTATTTTCCGCCCATCAATTCTGTCTGATGCTCCAAAGAAAGTTCAATAAGTTCCCTACGTCTTTTGATGGGATGTCATTTATACGTCTTTCCTTGCAAAAAAAAGTTATCACGCGAGTATTTTTCTTCTTTTCAAGTGTCAAAGAGGTAGACGGAAACAGACAGAACATTTTGTCTTGGCTGAAGTGGATAGTTGTTTCGTGGATATGGAAATCAACCGTTGTTTTGATTCAAAGTAAATTGACTTGAACTGAGCTTTCTTTTCTCTGTGTGTGGACTCTCTGAAGAAACTGATTTAGACAGTATGATAAAGAAGTTTTCGAAATTGAAAGTCCGAAGGAAAATTTGATTTAATTTAATTTTGCTATTACCTAAGCATAGTATTATTAATTAAATTGTCTATTCTCGTGATTCAGACCGCGGAAGTCTCCAATCTAAATATAAATTGTCTATTATTTGTATTTTGGGGGCGGCATATTTTCGTCGCACAAGGGAGATAAGAACCAAAGCAAATATACAAATTCAGCAAATCACAGAATAATTTCATCGTAAAACTTCTCCTCTATTAGCGTGGAATTCTTGAAACGTCGTAATGACGAGTTATCGGTAACTATTGTTTTCCCCCATTGCTGGCGAACTGCTTTAAAGTTCTCCCCGCTTTGCCGTGTGTCTCAGGGGTGAAAGTCGATATTCTTTCGGTGGTTTGGGGTGACCTTTGTTCGACGACCCCCGTGCAAAGCCCTCTAGGCAGCGGAAGGAATCTTAATGCTCCTTTGTGTGGCAAATAAGAGTACCGGTTAATTGTTGTAAAACTGCCGGCGACCGGCTTTACTGAATCTAATGACGCCGCGTTGAACGTCTAAAGTTTAAGGGTATACGCTTTTATGGTAAGTGCCCACATACCGAGGTTTTGTCTTTATAGGTAAACAAATTGGGGAATAAATGAGTAGTTCTGGAAATTGTTCGATTGCTCTTAGAGAATTGGTTTTTGGTGTTATCTGAGTTAAATCCATATGGGAACAAGGGTCCTACAAACAGAACAATGATCACATATTTTTGTTGACCTAACATCACTTTTTATAGATCAAGTCATCAAAGTGTTGTGACAGGTCTAAGATCTATTTTATGTGAAGTCACATTGTAATGGGTCGGAAACCCATTAATTATTTATTAAGATATGATCAAATTAAGCGAGATATTTGTAAGAACATTCGGGAATGTCAAAGGTTTTTGCTAGGGTTGAACATCTGGTATAGGATTTGACCGCGTGTTATAAGTTTAAAATTGAAGAGTTGTCATTGGCTAAGAAGAAATGCTTCCGGCTTCCTTTGGGGTCGAGGGATGCAAACGAACAGATCTCGCGCTTCTCATTTCAACCACCGTCATGTAAAGTACACGTTTTTGTGGAGCGTTCTTAGGCGCTTAAGTTTATCCCTGGTAAGTCTTTTCAACTCGTCTCGCATTTCATCGTAAATTAAATTATTCATATTTCTGCTAAAAGTGTGTCTGTCTAAATCAACTCCTAGGTTTAATTTAAACGTCAATATGTTCAAAGCTTCATTCATTTTTCTATGTAACCTATCAAACGGGATTGTTGATTATTATTGTTAATAGATGTTATTGTTTTGATAAGTGTTTCGTTTCATTTGAGTAGTCTTGCTTTATCAGCCCTTATTAAATGTTAAATACTTAAACGCGTCAGTTAGTAGTCAGAAAATGTGTTCACAAGGTTCAAGAAAAAGAACCCAGTTAGTTTTGCCTTCGAATAAATTGGAAGAGATTTGATGAATTAGAATTTTGACCGGTAATTAAAGCCCTTAAACCGCGCTTGGCCAAAATGCTACCATGTTAGGGAGTCGTGGTGGTTCCCGCCATTTTGACCTCCTACAACATATTTCACTTGAACTAGCCTTCTGTTCATACGTTCTCATAACAGATTGTTCAAAATAGTACGAATCAACAAGTTTTTTTGTGTTATTTTCCCAAATTAAGTTATACAGACATTCTGTGTATTAAAATATTGACAGTGATCAAAGAAGATGTTGTAAAAATTCACCAAATAAGTTTTGTTATGTAGTGCCACATCTCAAAAAAAAAAAATACGGAAGAGGTAAAAGTAACTTACTGCTGATATTTTGGATTTAGAATTGGTGATCTGGAAAAGCCATGGGCACCTAATATATGCTGTATTTCCTGTTAGATAGGACTTTTAATGTGGATGAAAGGGAAACAAAAGAAAATGCCATTTGGAGTTCCCATGTTGTGGCGAGAGCCTTCCAATGATGAAGATAATTGCTATTTTTGCACGATAAGCCTCTCCGGATATTCGAAGAAGGATATGCATAAAATAAAATATCCAAATTTGCCATCAGCAGCGTGACCTATTTCCCATGGAGAGAACCATCCTCCCCCAAGTGCGCCATCCACTACATCATCTCGATTTTTGACACACAACAAATTTCGCCTGTTTGAAGAAACTTGCCTGATTTGACAGAGTGTCTAAAATCACTCTGGCAAGTCGTGAAGATTCACGAAGTTTTAGCAACACCTCACCTTATAAACCAGTGCAAACTGAATGATTTGGTTCAAAACATACGTTTATCAAAAGAAAAAGCCGAGTTATTGGGTTCTAGGCTACAGGAACGGAATCTTTTCCCATGAGATGTGACAGTGTCTTCATTTACAAAGCATAACGAGCCTTATAAAGCATATTTTAGAATGGAAGGATCTTTTCGTGTATGTCACGATGTTGAGGGTCTTATGAACGAGTTTGATATTCCCCACAATCCTTCTGAATGAACCCTTCTGACTTGTTACAATAAATCCACTTTCATTTTTTCTTTTGTTGGAAATTTGAACGTTGGAAATTTGTTCCCTTGTGGGTATTAATGTCCGTTATAAAACCAATTAAATTATACAAAATGTCTCGTAGAACTTAGAAGCAGTTCCCTAACATTTACGATATTCTCGCAGAGCAAAATGAATGTATTTTGAAAAAGAAATAAAAATAATGACGAATGATTGCCTCAACGTCCGTCGTTCAAACTCAATTTTCCCTCCACCTCAGTCGCATTTAAACAGATCCTGAACTTCTGGCGAACATAATCACTTTCGGCATTAATTTAAAACTTGGCGGATGCTTGAAGAGTTTTACATAGGTCTCGCGGATTGAACTTAAAACTTACAACCGCCGAGACCGCAGCGTCAATTTATTGTTTCCACGGGGGCCCCAAAAGAGAGACCCGACAATCCCGAAAATTTATTTTATCCGCGTGAACTGAATCTTTGCCGACCGAATCCGAATCTCTCCCTTCAAAGTCGTGTCCGTTTCTTGTTTTATGTTATTTTTTAATGAATCTCGCTGCTATATTTCGCAGAAATACCGGCAGAGCTAATTAAGACAGTAACGTCTGTTTCGAGTCGTACGATCTACGGTTAAAACTTTTGTAATTGTGCCCAGAGACCAAAGAAACTCTATTAAATCAAAGTGGGGAGAATCAGGTTATAATTTGTCAAGGGTAAGTTGAATGGGATTCAAGAACATTGTCGCTAATTTATTCTATTGGGATCATGAATATAATTATTGTAATTTACTTTAGTTAAATGAATAATATGTTTGTATTTTTCTGTACGCTGCCAATTCACTACATAAACTGGCACAAATTAACATTCCAAACACTTGGTATAGACAAATAAATACAGTGAAGGGTAAGTGTCAGGTATTGGGGGAATATAAATCCCATGCTATGCTGTGATAAAAACAGGCATCTCTTCTGTCAAAAACCAATGTAAAGTTTGGCCAAACACGTTTATTCTTGTGCCTGAATGTAGTGTTACATGCAGTTCACACAAATATTAGAGCTTCTGTACAAATATCTCAAGATTAATTGACCATTATATATGATTTCGGTAATGTCCCAAACCTCATTTATTATGTAATATTATTTATTTTCTCACACTTACCCATAAATTTATTTTACCTATTTAAGTAAGTATAGTAAAAATTAAGCGAAAACAAACACGCATGATTACCAATAAACCCCACCCGACCTGAGTTAACACCGAATTTCCCGGCTAGCACTAACCTAATTTCACCCCTAAACCCTGTACCTACCTAAAGCTCTTCCTATTTCCCCCACCCAGCCGCTTACCGATTAAATTAGACTGCCGTAATTATTTATAGAGAGGTGATGTAGCGAGCGCGAGATAATTATACACACATGACGTCAATATGTTTGCTTACATCACCGTAACAACACTCAATCGCAATCTACAGTCTAGACACGTGTTTTCGCCTCGCCGCTCAATATAACCTAACTTTTTTAGTATTTAGGTTAGGTTCGTTAAAAAAAGACGATATTTTTTTTATTTTTTTTATAAGAATGCGGTTAAAGACAAGTAGCGGACAGTGTAGGAAGTGCCATCTGTGCAATTCCGATGACGAGCGAACAAAAAACGTAAGTGAAGCGCTTTTGTGGAAAACAGCTGCGGGAAATGTTGTTGACAGCTTTGCGTTTTACCTACGCCGAATTAAATCGAAATTAAACGTTTGGCTGTATTTATTGGCTATGGTATTTATTACTAATATCACGTGTGCAGAGCGGAACGTGATCGTGATAAAATATTGGATACGGTTGACAAATTTTGAAAATTACGCGCTCGGTGTGCAGTTTGTATGTCATGTGCAAAAATGACCGTGTTTAATATGCGCTTTTGATGGTTATTGAGTGTAGATTTTTTGATATTTAGTGGATTCTACCATCGGCTTTTGTATATAACCTGAATTTATACGAGATATCTACTTAGCTATTAATTTTTGTGTTAAATATAGTTGAGAGTAACTATTTTAGTTTAGACTACAGTGGTATACATACTGAGAGAAAAACATAATATAACTTTGCCCAACTTGTATCGAAAATTTCATTTTTCTACTTTGCATTCACAATGCACACATTGTAACACTGTTTTCGGTGTTACAATTAGCAAATTGTAACACCGTTTTTAGTAACTTTTTTCTAAGATTGGTGACATTGATATCAAATGCATGTCAAACGAAAATACACATAACCACAAAAGTAAGCACAAACTGGATTTTTTAGAATCGCACAAACTGCGAAGTATGTATATTTTTATACATATTTAAACATGCGTGTTGCATCCTAGGTTTCGTACTACTAGGTAGTATATGATGGTATATAATAATTATCAATAATTACTTTTTCACAGATATTTGAATTTAAGTGACAGATGACAGTGTTACCAACGGTTGCACCCATAAATACTCTAGATTGGAATTTTACCTAATATACTTCTAAATTTTTATAAAATTAATGACGCAAAGTAGAAAAAATAGTATATTACACTCGTTTTATAAGACATATTGGCGCATTCGTTCATTTGGGGCACGAGGAGCGCCAGCGACGAGCAACTCATGCGCCAATTTGACGTCTTATAAAACTTGTATAATAATATACTATTTTCTACTTTGCATTCACAATGCACACATTGTAACACTGTTTTCGGTGTTACAATTAGCAAATTGTAACACCGTTTTTAGTAACTTTTTTCTAAGATTGGTGACATTGATATCAAATGCATGTCAAACGAAAATACACATAACCACAAAAGTAAGCACAAACTGATTTTTTAGAATCGCACAAACTGCGAAGTATGTATATTTTTATACATATTTAAACATGCGTGTTGCATCCTAGGTTTCGTACTACTAGTATATGATGGTATATAATAATTATCAATAATTACTTTTTCGCAGATATTTGAATTTAAGTGACAGATGACAGTGTTACCAACGGTTGCACCCATAAATACTCTAGATTGGAATTTTACCTAATATACTTCTAAATTTTTATAAAATTAATGACGCAAAGTAGAAAAAATAGTATATTACACTCGTTTTATAAGACATATTGGCGCATTCGTTCATTTGGGGCACGAGGAGCGCCAGCGACGAGCAACTCATGCGCCAATTTGACGTCTTATAAAACTTGTATAATAATATACTATTTTCTACTTTGCATTCACAATGCACACATTGTAACACTGTTTTCGGTGTTACAATTAGCAAATTGTAACACCGTTTTTAGTAACTTTTTTCTAAGATTGGTGACATTGATATCAAATGCATGTCAAACGAAAATACACATAACCACAAAAGTAAGCACAAACTGATTTTTTTAGAATCGCTCAAACTGCGAAGTGCCACTTTTCGTAACTCCGGTGGAGTGCAACTTATTTCTGTATCCTCCATTTGAATTTCAGGTTTCGTACTACTAGTATATGATGGTATATAATTTTTCACAGATATTTGAATTTAAGTGACAGATGACAGTGTTACCAACGGTTGCACCCATAAATACTCTAGATTGGAATTTTACCTAATATACTTCTAAATTTTTATAAAATTAATGACGCAAAGTAGAAAAAATAGTATATTACACTCGTTTTATAAGACATATTGGCGCATTCGTTCATTTGGGGCACGAGGAGCGCCAGCGACGAGCAACTCATGCGCCAATTTGACGTCTTATAAAACTTGTATAATAATATACTATTTTCTACTTTGCATTCACAATGCACACATTGTAACACCGTTTTCGGTGTTACAATTAGCAAATTGTAACACCGTTTTTAGTAACTTTTTTCTAAGATTGGTGACATTGATATCAAATGCATGTCAAACGAAAATACACATAACCACAAAAGTAAGCACAAACTGATTTTTTTAGAATCGCTCAAACTGCGAAGTGCCACTTTTCGTAACTCCGGTGGAGTGCAACTTATTTCTGTATCCTCCATTTGAATTTCAGGTTTCGTACTACTAGTATATGATGGTATATAATTTTTCACAGATATTTGAATTTAAGTGACAGATGACAGTGTTACCAACGGTTGCACCCATAAATACTCTAGATTGGAATTTTACCTAATATACTTCTAAATTTTTATAAAATTAATGACGCAAAGTAGAAAAAATAGTATATTACACTCGTTTTATAAGACATATTGGCGCATTCGTTCATTTGAGGCATTCGTCGCTGGCGCTCCTCGTGCCCCAAGCAACTCATGCGCCAATTTGACGTCTTATAAAACTTGTATAATAATATACTATTATAAAATCGTGCTCTTACACTGAGAGAAAAGAAATCTAAAATCAAATAAATGTATTGCTTTGAACATATTTCTTTCAAGGAAAGAATAATATGTTTGAAATGAATAAGTATTTTTAAATTTAAAAAGTGAGCTGCATGGGCTGTAAGAAATATTTTATTTGAAGTAAAAAGAAATAGTTTTCACTGAAAGAACGATTCTTTTATACTGAACTTTTAAATTATACAAACACCCCTACAATTTACTGTCTACTTCCAAAAGCAGCTGACAGTTTTTAAACTACATTCACGTACAGCAAAACTCGCGCATAATTGCCCTCTAGTTTGTGTAGGTAAAACTTTTCGTTACGACAAAGCCACTCTTTTCGAAAGCACAACAGCCAAACATGTACCGCGGTGCAGAGCAACAGAACCGGAATAATATCATTGTCTGCGGGCCTAACAAAGGCATATTTCGCCTCCCCGTATCGATATAACGAGTGGAGAGGGTGGCTGAAAATGCTTAACTCCCCCCCCGCCCCCCAGTTGGCTCGGCTGTTCACAATTTTTCAAACTCCCTTTCAACGTCGACCGATCACATGCCACAACATCTCTACGAGTTTCGAGAGAACGCCGACAGTTAGGAAAAAGGGGAGATAGAATAACGAAAAAAAAAAAAAAAAAACGAGAGATAGAGAAGCATGTATTTATAGGCATCTGTTACCAAATTCAGTTGTCTGTCTGAATTTTCGAAAAGTAAAATATTGTTACATACAAAATACTCGCTTAGGGTTAGGCGATTTGCGGGAATACGTCACAGGAGGTCGTGTATTATAAGAACAAGTTATATAACAACTGAATCAGACAACGATATATTTTGTTCTTGCGGTCAGAGGCCAACGTAACATTAAGTTTGCGGTTAGTCCAGTGCAGGCTATTGAATTAATGTCGATGTCAGAGACAATCGCTGAAGGTTCAGCAACTTAGCTGATATATTGTCCCGCCATCCCTTACCCCATTGTGTCCAGACCGTACGGCACTACTGGTGACAAGTCCCAGCAACCTGACCAGGGGGCTGCCACAATTGTACCCTATTAATTAGCGGAAATTAGTTGCGCTACCCGATTGTGTTGTGCCTCATGGACGACGGTCGTTATGCGTTAATATTGTGAGTTTAAACGCGCGATCTTGTAAGTGGGGTTGGAAAATATATTTTGACAAATCAGAGCTTGATATAGTAACATCCGGAGTGAGCCTAAAGTCCTTATATCGTCTGGAGTCGTACTTCATGCAATGTTATGCAATTTTCAACAAATTGTTTAAAATAATGGTCACTAAAAAATAGAGATATAATAAATTTAGATCACGTATTCTGAAGTATTGATTACACCTTTCAGGACTGAAAACCGGTACGGTGTTTTTCGGCAGAACGGATTCGCGCGAGGTTTCGACTGACACGCAGAGACGTGCGGTTTATTTTATGGTGGGGGACGCGAGAGGCAGAACAAAACTTTTACTTCGCCACCCCCGGGTCAGAGGGAACCCTCCCTATCGCCGTCTCTCTCTTTCTGTCTCTCGCAAAACCACTCGAACCGCAGCCAGTCCATCGATTATCCACCATCGATATGTCAAAGTAACGAAAAGGATGTTCGTTGGTTGTCACTGCTAGGGGATTAGATAAGAGTAGGGGTGCTTTTAAAGGTATTAAATTCGTCGACAATTACCTTCTTTTTTTCTCTCGGCGAACTCCGAGTGCTTCGCCATGAACGTGGAGTATTTTCGATTGTGGAAGGGGGGATTTTGTAAAGTATTAAAGCGTCCTTTAATTTAAAGAGGGTCTAATAAAATTGACACTTGATGTACATCCAATTTCATTACTTCGTCAGTTGTGTGTCTAACACTCAACTTTAGTTGTATTAAGGACCGGGTCATATCATAGGAAAATAAAAATGTCTAGAGCTAGACAAATGTCTAAATAAATACTGCATAGCTCTATACATAGTGCTATTGAAAAAAAGAAAGATTTTTTTTGTGAGAAAGAACGGAATAGTGACATTCTTTTTCATTTTGTAGGTAGTAATTATGATTTCTCTTGCTGCTACTAAAAATCTAACTCAAACTGTTATGGCGCTTTTACATAGCACTTTACGCCGAACTTTACGCCATACGCCAATTTGAGATTTCCCCCTCTCTAGACAGTGGGTGGGTCCGAATCGCCCGGCTAATTTGACGATCGTGCTGGCACGCGCGCTAGCGCGATATGTAAACACGCGTACTGTCAAAGTGACAAGATGACCGATACGAAATAATAAAGCTTAGAACTGTCAGTATTTGATATGTAGTCATAGAAATGTATTGGTGAAATAAGTGAATATGCGTTTGTGATGTACCCTGTCAAGTTGAGAGAAAAATAATAAAACTTTATTACTGGAAAAGTCCCTTATTAAACCGAGAATTCGACAGGTTATGGGCCCAGTGTGCAAATTGGGTAGAATTAGACTTGGTTTCAAGTGAAGAGTGATTTTCCAGATAAAGTTTGCCATCTGAAGTAAGAATTTGACATGGCGTCATCATCAACAATTCCGTTTCCTCTACTGGTAGATGGGACAAATTTCTCGCATTGGAAATTTAGAATGGAGGTGCTACTGGAAAAGGAAGGAGTCAAGGACACTTTAGAAGTGAATAAAGAGAAGATTGATGAAATGTCACCGGAGAAACTGACAGCTTTCATAAAAAAAGATTCCAAAGCTAGATGTATCATAGTACAGTGCGTAGCAGATAAACATTTAGAAAATCTGAAAGATGCTAAGTACACGTATGAAATGTGGAAGTGCTTGAAAGATATTTTTGAAAGAAAGAGTCCTTTAACAAAACTTTTTGTAATGAAGAAGTTACTAAAGACAAAGTTTACAGATGGCGAACTACAGGATCATCTAGTAAGGATAGAAGTTTTGTTACGGGAACTAGAGTCGCTGAACATGAAGCTAGAAGACAGCGATAAGGTATGCTTTTTACTATTAACTATGCCAGAAAAGTATGATATTGTAATTACGACCCTGGAAACTATGTCAACCGGACTAACGTATGAGTTTGTAAAGAATAGATTATTAGATGCCGAACTAAAAATGCGAGAAAGTCATACAAATGACAACAACAACGATAATCATTCCTTTACAACATACAAAAGCAAAACATGCTTTGAATGCGGAGAAATAGGACACTTTAGAAGAACCTGTCCAAAGTTGACAAACTACCGAGGAAAAGGGCGATATCAAAGAGGAAGTCGAAGAGGCGTGAGAAGGTATCACAACCAAAGGACACATTATGCACCAAGAAAAGCCAATGATGACGACGACGAAGAACAATTGTCCTTTATAGCGACCACCAGCAAAGAGGAAAACGCCCATAGAACGACAAGCACAACAAACATCAAATTTGTACTGGACAGTGGAGCGTCTGATCATCTAGTAAAAGAAGAAATAGAGAGATGGATGTTTGATGTTATGAGTCTACCAAATCATGTGAAAATTAATATCGCCAATGGAGAAAAGCTGATAGCAGAAAAATCTGGAAAGTTAAAGGTAAAGACTGATAAAACGACAATTATTCTTCATGCTCTAATTGTTAAGCAACTGTCTGAGAATTTGTTATCTGTGAGAAAGATTACAGAAAAGGGTTATAGTGTATTGTTTGAAACACATAGGGCGAGAATCAAACACAAAAAGAGGTGTGTTGTAAAGTTTGATGCGACACACAATATATACACAGCAAACTTTGAAATATGCAGGTATATACAAAGTTGCAATGCTGCGAAAATTAGAGATTTATGGCATAAACGCTTGGGACACGTGAACAAGACAGATTTAAAGTCAATGGGATTGGCAGATAGTGAGGAAATATGCGGAGCATGCAAAGAGGGAAAAGCGAAGAGGTTACCATTTAAAGATACAATAATGCCAAGGTCAACAAGAAAGGGTGAGTTTTTACACACAGATATTGCGGGTCCGATGAAAACACCCACAATAAACGATGAACGGTATTTTCAAACCATAACAGATGATTATACACATTTTGTAATTGTATGTTTACTAAAAAGTAAGAGTGAAGCTGCAGACAATCTGATGAAACACATCAGATTAATAAATGCTGGAGGGAATAAGTGTTGTAGGATCAGATCAGATTGTGGAGGAGAGTTCAGATCTCATGCTCTTACAAACTTCTGCAAGCAGAAAGGAATTGAATTGCAGTATACTTTACCATACACTCAACAGCAAAATGGGGTTAGTGAAAGGATGAATTTTACTTTAATGAGTAGGGTAAGGACGATGTTAGCCGAGACAAACCTACCAAAAAGTTTATGGGGCGAAGCCATACAGTGTGCAGCGTATCAACTGAATAGATGCCCAAGCAAAAGTTTACAAGGGAATGTACCAGCTAAACTTTATTATGGTAAGCTAGACTTAAATCGCTTGAAAATATTTGGAAGTAGGGTATGGGCATACAAATTACCTGTACCAAGCGACAAGTTAGAAACCAGAGCTGTGGAATGCAGAATGGTTGGATATGGGAAGCAATGTTATAGGCTATGGAACAGTCAAATCGATCTTAATTTCGAGAGATGTATAGTTTGATGAAAGGGACTACATCTATAAAGACAAGGAAAGAGAAGAGAGAAGACTGTTATATGAATATGATAAAGACAATGAAAGTCAACGAGATCAAGATGGAAGAGAAGAAAACGAAGGTGAAGAAAGAAATGAACAGATTGAAGAAAAAGACGAAGCACATCCAAGTGAATGCAATAGCGAAGTACCTGGTAATGTATTACGCAACACATTTAAAAGGGAAGTTAAAATCCCGTCAAGATTGAAAGACTATGAGTTATACACCGCCTATTGTTACTATACAGGGGATCCAGAAACATATGAAGAAGCCATCTTAGAAGGAGACGAGTGGCAAGCAGCTATTAATCGAGAGGTGGAAGCACTACAGCAACATGGTACTTGGTCAACTGCTGAATTACCCAAAGATGAAAAGGCTATCGACACCAAGTGGATCTTCAGAACGAAACAAGATGGAACCAAGAAGGCAAGATTGGTTGTCAAAGGATTCCAAGAGGACCATTATGGGGAAGTCTACAGCCCGGTGGCACGTATACCGACAATCCGACTGCTGCTGTCTTATGCCGTGCAACAAGGGTGGATAAGTAAACAGTTAGATATACCTACAGCGTTCCTAAACGGATATTTAGACAATGAGGTATATATAAAAACACCACAAGGAGTTTACAATCAGCCAGGGAAAGTCTTTAAGTTAATAAAAAGCTTATACGGTCTCAAATCTGCACCTAGAAAATGGAACGAAAGATTCCATAAATTTGTTGAGAAAATTGGATTGCGAAGGTCGAACAGTGATTTTTGCTTGTATGCAGGAATGCAAGTCAGAATGATTATATGGGTCGATGATATAATAATAACGGGAGACGAATCAAAGGTGCAACGTTTGGTGGATTTATTAAAGCAGGAGTTCAGTGCTAAAGATTTTGGAGAGCCGAAAAACTTCCTTGGGATGAACATCAAGAAAGGTAAAAATGAACTTTCTATAGATCAAGAAGATTTTATTACCAAAATTTTACGAAAGTTTAACATGAGTGACTCCAAAGGCCAATATACTCCAATGGAAGAAAAGTTTTGTATTAACGTTGACAATGAATGTACCAAAGCACCATTCAGGGAATTAATTGGGTCATTGCTATATCTATCAACAGTGAGCAGGCCAGATATTACATTTGCCACATCTTATTTGAGTCAGTTTGTAAACAAACCAACTATTCAAGTTTGGAACGCGGGAAAAAGAATTCTAAGATATTTGCAACAGACGAAAGAAGTGAGATTGATTTACAGGAAAAGCAATATCCAAAATTTAATTGCGTTTACAGACGCAGATTGGGGAAATGACAAAATGGATAGAAAAAGTATAAGTGGATCAGCCATCTATCATGGTGAAAATTTAATTCTATGGTCAACCAGAAAGCAGAACGTCGTGGCACTCTCTACTGCAGAAGCAGAATATACTGCATGTGCCAGCGCGACATGTGACTTGATGTATCTGCAAAGTGTAATGACGGAATTAAAGGAAAATGATTATGACACTCCAGTAATGTATGTGGACAATCAGAGTACAATTTCTATGTTGAAGAATTACATGAACAGTAAAAGATCTAGACATATCGATATTAAACTGCATTACGTAAAAGATATTGTCAGCAAAGGCCTGATGCTAGTTAAATATATCAAAACCGAAGAGAATGTAGCTGATATATTTACAAAATCGTTGGGTCGTAGCAAGTTCGAAATGTTCAGAAATAAGTTGAAATTGTGTATGTAGCAATATTTATTTAATAGTTTTTGCAAGTTAAATTTAATTAGATTTTAGTAATGTTAACTTGAGGAGGTGTGTCAGTATTTGATATGTAGTCATAGAAATGTATTGGTGAAATAAGTGAATATGCGTTTGTGATGTACCCTGTCAAGTTGAGAGAAAAATAATAAAACTTTATTACTGGAAAAGTCCCTTATTAAACCGAGAATTCGACAAGAACCCATTATTTCTTTTGCGCAACAGAATACGTGAGTATATTTTGCAATAAATTGCTTATTATTTATTTACATTTTCATTTTTGGTATTATATTTAGTTTGTTGAGGTTATGCTTTCTTGTCAGTGACAATTTATGTATAGGTATGTACATTGCAATAATAATATACAGTATTTTTCAGGCTAATGTTATTAAAGTCGGATAATGTAGTGCACATATATATTGCAGAATGTAAAGGTTGAGGAGCACACAATGCAAGCCATGATATACTTAATGCCAAGAGGAATATGGCTGATTCACAGTTTTCAGATCAGACAACCACATGATATATATGGTAATTATAAACATTTATAAAATGAAGCACTTTCTTATAATGATGACGTGATTGTAGGTATAATACTATAGGAACTGAAAACGACACCCAGTATGTGATTGTATCAGAGATGAATTTTTTGGAACAAAGGTCTTTTGTATGTGGTTCTACAGTGTCAAACAGTTCTTGTGTAACATATAGTACATGAGGAGTAGTGATACCAGAGAAATTCTAGTACTTTACGCAATTACATGCAGATATCCTGTTTTCTAGCAGCATTGAAGGTGGAGACACAACATATACAAGTCGATGTACCTCGATAACTCTGCCCTCCCAGCAATTGATGGTGGTAGGATGAAAGAGAAACATCCATTTTCATTTAAGTGCTGGAAAACATTTGATTTTGTTGACAAGAAATACAATACAACCATAATTTGAAGCATTTTTCAGTCAACGGCAACATACGTGTCAACCAAACTATAACTGCAAATATATCGATAACTGCTTTTATCGGTTCAGGCCACATATGTACTTTGTATAGTGTTTTCTTTTATTGTGTTATTTGTTATGTGATTTAAATACCTGGCCTTTTTATGTATTATATATTGCAAATTTATGTCAAATAAAGTAAACCATTCAATTATAAATTTTTAATGTAATTATACATCATATATCTATATCCTATATGGGTTGTACCGAAGGATAAACAAAATTATGTATTAAGTGCATGTGGATGAGGTAAAGGTAAGTAATATTTATTGGTAAAACAAAAAACAAGTAATAAATACAATGTCATAGTTGTCTGTTTTCCTTAATATTGCCCATTTGTTACCTAGTTAACTGTTAACATAAGATGGGAAGCGTAATAGCATATATAATATACATACCTTTATATATTTCTCTATAACTCCTTAAAAAAACAAGCTATTGCCTTAAGTAATTTAATATGTAAACTTGAAATAATATACATGAACGACAAAATGTTGAGAGAGTATGTAATTTGTCATAATAATAATACAATAAAATAAGTAATATACATATATCACAAATTTGCACCTGCATTAATGAATAATTATTGTAGTATCATTGTTGTGGACTAGTGATGGACGGGTAATGGTGTAATCGTTACTTTGTAATACCCGAAGTAACGATTACCCGTACTGGTGTTGGTATTCGGTATTGATTACCAGTACCAAAATACTGTAACTGGTTCTTGCTACGATTACTGTACCATAAGTAACGATTACATACGAGTATAACGAAAAAGTAACGAAATTGCCCAACACTATTGTGGAAACATGCTCAGTTGCCAATACAACCGCATATTTTTGAGCTATGGGCATTGACGTTTTATGCCGTCTGCTCTTTCACGGTGTTTCTTCATTCTTAGTTCACATTTTTCCATGTTATTTGCTTTTGTAGAATATAAGGCAGAGTCTGATGTATTGATGTTCCTAAAACATACAACAAGATTTTGCACGTAATAAAATATGGTATTAACAGACAAAATATACTCAACTTATTCTAATCGAAAACATTGAAGGCCCCAGATCCCACAATAGATCCATTTTCTATTTTAGCACTGCAAATATTGAAAATAAATACAAACGAAGAGCAGATATCTGTTTTGTAGTAAAAATTAAACTGACTTTACATACTTATTAACGTATGTCTTGCGTACAACATTTACAAATCTTGAACAGTTAATCGATATAGTTGTACCTTTGAAGAACTGCAATAGTTAAGACTGCTAGCTAAACTCTTGATGTACATTGTTCACCTAAAACAGTATCGGTACAGAAGTCATGTAATCGGTTTATATTTTACAGTGTCTTACCTGAACAACTGTTCCAGATTCCATACATATACCTAATATCTGTATTATAAACATTCGTTTATCCATTTAGGGTTTATATTATTTCAATTCAAACGTTTTGTAGGACGTTATTGCTTGCTTGAACATTGAACATAACCTCAAATATTTGACAACGAATGCGCATAGCGATCACCAAGTACCAACATAACCAATCTAGAAATATTTGCCACTTCAATTAATTTAATACCAAAAGTATTAAATAGTAACAAATTTATTAAATAAGAACGAAATAATTGCAAAATCCACACGCATATAACACCACTCGGCTTTATTTTGACATTTGTAGATAACAACAGCAACAGCCGGCCTTTTCGTTCCTCTCCACACAACCCTCGCGCTGATTGGTCGCCCAAAGAGAGGAGAATTTGGTGGGGACTGGTGGGGACCAAAGTGCAAATTGGCGTACAAATTGAAAGTGCTATGTAAAAGCTACTTTAGTCTACCTATACTAATTACGAACTTTCAAGTGTAGGGCGCGTTCAGCGGAATCGCCCATTTTCGCCGACATTTGCGATCGAGTAGCTGCAAAATTGGGCTTTTCGATATTACTTTTGACGCTCGAATTGAAAAAAGGACACAATTCCGCGCGGACTGCGCGATATTTTGTAAATTAAATGCGTCAATTTTGAAAAAAATCACGTTTTTGCACCTCTTCGGGTGAAGGCGAACCTCGAGAAAATGTCACGTGACGTCTAGAAATTCCGACAAGCGGATCGATGAACGTCAAAAATTTACATTTTTTATCCGTTCCTGCCGACCTTATAAAAGCCGCTCGCACTCATGTCTTACGATAAGATCCCTCTAAATACCCTTCGCAAAGAGTGTTGAGCAAAAAAACGGCCTTAAAAACAATTTTCGATCCAAAAAATCGATTTTTGTCGACCCGTGTTTTGCTGCTATTACCACCACAGACTAGACAGACAGCGCAGTAAACGTTATTTTCCATGACCCCCGATATCTCGTTTCTCTCTTCAACTATCGTCTGTTTCACTCTAAAAGCATGAAACCGTGACATAGGGGTGCTTGGGGCACGTTGGCGCCATATTTGAAATAAATCTTTCGAATTAATAACTATAACAATACTATTTTCTTGACAACAAAATACAGATATTTGAATTTTCTCCAAAAACTAACATTTGTAGTACAAGATCACACCACAAAAAAATATTCTTCATGGATTTTGTTCAATTTGGAATTCAATACCTACCGAATTGAATTCGAAATTGAACAAATTGTATTGTATTGCTTTGTGTTGTATATTCGATTCGATTTACATCGGCCTCACTTAACAAAAAAAAAAAAAACCACCCCGAAACCTTTTCCGCCCACATACTACATATATATCGACCGATGAATACCAACCAAAAAACAGCAAAACATTTTCCGACAACCGCAACTTCGCGACGAGACATAAACAATAAATCACCTCGTACATTTTATAGACACCATTTGAATTTTCAACATATCATTTGGCGCATATCCCGGAAGGATTGGCGCACATGCTGCCAACACACAACAACCAAAAAAATATATAGAGCAAGCGGAAAACACGCTCGCGTTCGCGTCGGATATGAAATCCGAACGGGCGCGTTTAAAAATCCATTAGCGCTACCAGTAAATTACCGAAAATATTTTACATTAAGTCCACCCGGTTTAATATCGGACGATATATACGTTTTTTTTTTTCATAAATGCGATTTTCGCTGCGCATTCGTAAGCTATTTTTAATAGGTTCGGAGCATACATCAACGTATCCCGTAATACACAATGCAAAAGCGAGAAATTATAGTACCTAATGTTCGATTTTTTTCTCTATTTTGATTTTTTATGGAACGGGATTCTATATAGGACCAAAGGAACACTCAATCAGCAGATCTCAACCCCATAGAACATTTGTGGGAAGAATTGGAGAAAAGAATCCCCACATATAAAATAAGTAACCAAGATGACTTGAAAGAAAAGCTCTAAGATGAGTGGAATAAAACTGAACCTTCGGTCACGACAAAACTGCAAATTCTATGGACGAAGAGTGTGAGCAGTAATTACATCAAAGGGAAACCCTACCAAATATTAATATTCTGTTTCTGAGTTTAAGTTTTTACACATTTATACAAAATGACATCCTTCTGCGTGATTAAAGGCAATTACTCTAAATCCAATCAGAATTTCTTTTTTAATTTTGCAAATTTTGTTTAGAACTGCTATCGTGCGGATACGTTTTTGTACCACTGTACATACAGGGTATTTCCAAAAAGCATTCCAATGGATTCAGGGGACCTAAAAATGACCTTTCCTTCTTGGAACCTAGTCGGAAAGAAACAAGAAGCATCAAATTTCACGAGCTAAACTTGAAATATTGAAACGCAAGACCGCAGAAGCCTAAATAATTTCAAACAAGAACTTAAAAGATATATTAAATATTCATGCCCCACTCAACCCTTCAGTATGGGCTGGATACACCAGAATTAAGTATTTTATTATCTGTCCGTGAAGAGTAGAGAGAGGATAGGTAGATAGACAGAGGAGAAGATAGATTTATTGACGTCCCTTTTAGGAAAATTAAGCCCTAGGGCGTTATTGGGTGTGTCAAATTCGACGCAGAAGTACCACCGGAATTTATTATAAAGTAACGTATTGTTTCAAAAGTTGGCCCTCACTGCGTCACGTACAGACTTCGCCAATACCTCTCTCTCTCTCTCTTTGTCCTATATATCTGCCTCTCTCTGTCTGTCTTCTTCACAGCGAAAAAGTACGCCGACAGAATTTTCTATCGCCCGCTCGCTAATACAACTTCGATGGCTATTCGGGCAAAGTGAATATTATAAACTACTCAACGAAGTTCCGAACCTACTAAAGAACAATTTGCCTCGTGTCTCGAACTCGGCGAACGGTCTATATGATTTTGCGAGTACGAAGTACACGGCTATTGAAAAGTTTTCTTCGTCATTTGGAGTGTTTTGTTGGTTTTCAATCTATTTCTCTTGCTTTATTTTGCGATGTAAGCAAATTATTTGCTTACATCCCTCATTGCTATATGGGTAAGTGATAGGTGTTAATAGCCTATGTCAATACCGAAGGAATTTATCAAAGATAAGAAAAAATTCAGCTGTCCGCAAGTGTTTGTATCCTCGTGCTCTATCACCTTATTTCTACCACGCATTCCTATAGAACTACCCCTTAATTGTTCCACACTTATATGACTTTCTTCATTGTCTGATGATGGTGGTGTATTTCGATTCAATAAGACCCTTGTCTCTACCTCTAAGGTCTGTTTTCTTCTGTATGTTTTCTCTTGCTGTTGCGACTCTCCACTTCTTCCGCCTAATACGCTTTTTTCTTGCATCACACTCCTTTATATTTTTTATCAGTCCCGGTTCTTTTTTCTTATGATATCGTTCTCAGTCTTTTCTCCGTTTTTATTCTAAAGTTTCAGGGGATTTCTAAAGTTTTTGGGGATTTCAGCTGCATCCATATTTTGTTCATTGTAATTTGAGATAAATTGTATGTGATGCCGGATATGTGAATGGTGATACTGTCTGACCTTTTCACACGCATGGGTATGATTTGTTATATTTTCAACTTAGAAGACTCGTAAATCTTTCTTTTTTATGGCCCAAATCAGTAGGGCCCTTTCGCTAAGTGCTTTGTGTCTTGATATTTTGTGTGTGTGTGTTATTTGCTTAATTATAAATTATGGTATCGTGGACCGAGATAGTTTATACATGAGAGGTATAAGTTCAAGACACAAAGATGAAGAGAAAAACATTCTGTAGAGAACAGTCGAGATTAACAGCCGACATTCGGCATTCTACTTAAGATGTAGTCTTTTTTTCATTTATTTTTATAATGTAACTTAGTGTAGTGTATTGTGTTTTGTAAATGGTAAGCTGATTATTATTTCCTCCTTTGTGTTTTCACTTCTTTGAATTTTTACGAGAATCTAACAGCTCCTCTAGATGGTAATTTTAAGGATGAATTAAGTGTCTCTTTTATATTTTTTATTCATTCATTTTTATGTTTTTTTTTAATTTAATAAATTTGTTATTTTGTTGAGAAGTGTTTTCCTTTGAGTTAAATATCAATATGAGTAGTTCAATTAGTTTTGCCTGCTAAAATGCTGCACTGGTCCCATTGCAAGAACTCACGTGCAGAGCGAGTGTAAGAGCAATAATAGTGGTGGCTTGTGTTTGGGGGGTCGTGGTGTTTGACTTTAAATGTTTTAGAACATTTTTTTGTCATGCACTAATCACATTCCAAGAACCCACCATCCTACTATTACACTAAATCAGCTTCACATATTTTTTCCGAAATTTTCCCTCATCTTGCTATTTTGCAGTTTTTTGTGCGCAGTTCTATCTTTTTTCACTTTGTTTATTTTTAATTTGAAGCTGCTGTAAAAACATTTCAGGATAAACCATAAAAAAAGAAAATCAGAAATTTCGATAATGATTACCTACGTCATGTGGAATGTGGAACCATTACCGAAATGATAATCTATATAAAAGTGAACGACACCACCTTCTCATATGATAATACTTGAGAATAAAAGTGTCTTTGTTCAGGCTTATATGCCATGTTTCATCACTACGTTAGTTTATTCATTCAACAAACGTTAATCATATAGAGCATTACCGATATGACGCGTATTAAACATATGGTCTCAAAGCGTAACATTAACTACGTAATTGATGTTCAAACACATACAAATTCAAGAACTTGCTAATCAAACATTGGTGTACCGTCGATGATGCTAACTACTGCATCCCACATTGACGCATCAAAGGTTGTGGTGTATAGGTAACCACATGCCAAGCTTGACATTAACGAAATGACAAAAGTGGTGGACAAAGAATAGCGTTTAATGAAAACAACTATATAATTAATCACGGATATGTATACCCATGTTCTGTTAGTAGGACTATTCTACTCTAGAAAAACCACAAAATTAAGTTAATGCTTACGTGTAGAAGAAAATAAATAATATCACATAATAAATAAGGTTTGGGACATTACCGAAATCATATATAATGGTCATTTAATCTTGAGATATTTGTAAAGAAACTCTAATATCTGTGTGAACTACATGTAACACTAGGTATAAGAGTAAACGTGTTTGGCCAAACTTTATATTGATTTTTGACAGATGAGATAAACAATGGTATTTTTTTGCCCCGAGTATATATTGAATTAAATTCTGTTGTCAAACTGAACTGATGGACACAACCCGAATGGAACGAATGAATGGACAAACGAAATAAATAGAGTCCGTGTTCAGCAAACCTCAAAAGCAAATAAACGACGGAACAATGGAGTTTGACGTATCCGGACGGTGGACCGACGTCAATATATTAAACCAAGTTTGAAAACATCGGTACCGGGACCCCCAATAACCCACCTAACCCCCGAATATCCACGTCCATCCGACGAGTGCCGTAACAACTCAAACGGAAAATAAATAAAAATCGCCGTAGCATCGTTTTGGAACCCCGAATTGCCACGAATAAAAGAGAAATGGGACCGCATGACAAGGGCCAGCCAATCGCCAATGACAAAATAGCCTGATCCTGGCTCTTGGCCGTCATCCAGGATGTCTCAAATTGATTCCGAACGGGTACTGGATGTCTTTATTTAGACCGAAATTTGCATTGCGGATGTCGCGACCGCGGCTGTCTCGGTCGTCTCGATAGGAATTGAAATAGTTTTAAAGTAAACGAGTAGATCGAGACTGCAAGCGGGGAGATTTTGCTACATTTTTATGACATCGTTCGCCCCAAAGGAGTTTTATATTACATTAAGCCGAGTTTAAAACACAGAACGTTTTAAATTCAGAGGGGATGTAATGTAGTCGTGTTTTTTGTTGTTTGATACTGTCATCCCACTGTATTGATGATGTAGAAGAATTGTAATTCTTGTAAAACTTCTTTCGTTGTATGGCAACCGGCAAGGCGGCAACGATTTACGATGGTTACAAATTGTCAAACACAATAAAAAGACGTAATATTATTCAAACTGCAGTTTATTTCGACCATATTTCGACTAAGCTTGTGGATTGTACTTTTCTTGGTTATGAAAAATTTGACATTTCATAACCTACAAATTCTTAATATGTCAAATTTGTGGACACTGCGTCTGAAGACTTGCAACGATTTTATTTATACTGGACTGGATGTTTAAGGTGACCAATCGTCCTCCTTTAGGGAGGACAGTTCTTCTTTTGTAGGTTCTCTCCTCCTTTTCGTGTTGAGTTTTTATCGAAAGATATGCCTGATATTAAAATCGATGACAGTTATGGTGTGTTTGAAGAAATTAGAAGACTGAATGTGAATTTAAATTCTGATAAATTAGAATAATGGGAAAATCAACATGTTGAAAATGATAAAAGATAGGTAGAAATATTTAACCATTTAAAAAATGAACACTTTTCTTATGAAAAGTAATTATTCTTGTTGAATTTACGTTGTGCTGCCCTGGAACTAATGCAGCAGTTAAAAGAGTTTTTTCAATTGGTAATGATTTCTGGACAAGTCAGAAATCAAGAATGAATGTTGATACTTTAGCTGCAGCACTTACCGTAAAATTCAATATGAAGGATATTTCTTGCTCCGAAATTTCCAATACATATCCTGTTAGGAAATGATATATTGACAAAAAAATATCCACTCAATGGAAAAATACTCGTTTCATTAAGTAATTAAAATAGACGTAAGCATATAATTAGTGTATTTTTGTTTGAATTAATAAAATGTTTCATTTATTCACGTTGTACTTTTGCACTTGACATTCATCTGACGTTTACTTACCACACTACGTCATCAATATGGCGGCCAACCTGCGCAATATCTATCTACCTATAATAATTACGAACTTTCAAGTGTAGGGCGCGTTCAGCGGAATAACCCATTTTCGCCGACATTTGCGATCGAGTAGCTGCAAAATTGGGCATTTCGATATTACTTTTGACGCTCGAATTGAAAAAAGGACACAATTCCGCGTGGACTGCGCGATATTTTGTAAATTAAATGCATCAATTTTGAAAAAAAATCACGTTTTTGCACCTCTTCGGGTGAAGGCGAACCTCGAGAAAATGTCACGTGACATCTAGAAATTCCGACAAGCGGATCGATGAACGTCAAAAATTTACATTTTTTATCCATTCCTGCCGACCTTATAAAAGCCGCTCGCTCTCATGTCTTACGATAAGATCCCTCTAAATACCCTTCGCAAAGAGTTTTGAGCAAAAAAACGGCCTTAAAAACAATTTTCGATCCAAAAAATCGATTTTTGTCGACCCGTGTTTTGCTGCTATTACCACAGTAACGTCAAACCCGAAACGCCCCCTGCCGGACATTCGTAACAACAGTAACAGATAGCAGATAACCTAAAATGTATCCTAAAATATCCATATTGCGAATGTGGACAGGTGGGAAGCCTTAACCACATATTTCTAGAATGCCCAATAACTAAAATCGAAAATTTTGACATATACACAGAGCTAGTCGTATATTCTAATGTCATTGTATCATGATTCTGACATGTGTTGTCACCATGTCACAGGTTGCTTGGATCTACACCGCAATTTTGACAGTCGCATGACGTCAAGTGCGCAGTACATGCGCAGAACGAAGCGAAAATTATGTCATACCTTTCATCATTTTACCATGCACAAAATTGTATTTGCGTTCATGATAGACCGCGTTTAAAATCGTTCTTTTTGAATAAATACGCGGTTCAGTCATCACCATAATGACGTATCGATTTGTAATACGATATATCTCACAAATTGCTCCATCAGCCTGCGGTCGTTCGAGAACTGCTGCCCAACCACGGCATCCGACAAAAAAAAAGAAGAAAAATGTGACGCACGAAGAGCAGAAAACTCCCTCATCGCGTATTGGGTTCCCATTATCCTCGAAGCCGAAATAATCCCCATTAAAATAAATTGACAAAGCCCTAACGACGGAACGACCGAAAGCTCCCCAGTCTCGTTCCGATCATTCATCAATGTTATTTAAAATCACGGACTGACTGACTGAAAAAAAATATACGCGAACGCGGCTGAAAGACGAGCACGCTTGGTTTCGACTACCACCGACCGTAGAGGCGCTGGCTAACTACGGTTGGGCTGGCAGTTAGGATTCCGGAAAACCAGAACAATTAATCAAGGCTAATTCGTACTAGAGCGCACCGCGGCCTCGGTCGCTCCTCCGTGTTTTTTTGGGCATTGTTTGCGCGAATGCGACCGGTCGGATTTTTATGGCGCGTATTGCTGTCAATTCTGAATACTTTTGGTATTTCAGGCGCCCGGCGACGACAATAAGTCAGGCTCGTCGCGCGATTCGCATCGCTATTCATTTGTCAAAAATAGTCCGACCGGCGGACCGGAAAATAGGGCGCTTGAGGGGGAGAATTTATGGTATGTGCGTTGTTGGATGCTGCGGCGCGCTCTGTAAGGAGATTATGTGAGATCTGTACGAATGTTCGGTGATAATTTGACGAAAGAAGACGTGCTTTACAAAACATGTTATAAATATTTGATAGAATTTGATCGTCAATAACTTTTGCAATCTTTGTTGGATTTTTTATATGCGTTGAGCATAACACCTTACTATAAATAATTATAGTATACCCACCATGTGGTGTTCTTTCTAATTCAATGCTTAGTTTTCATGCTGAAGTGATATACATATAACTGCAAGGTGTAATGTCTAATCACTAATGTTATCAATACTACAGATAACTTCAAATTTGCAGATCAGTGGGATGTACGGTTTAGGAACTGTAAGTGTTTATAGAAGAAGTTTGACAGAATCCAAATTGTTGCAAATTGTCAGATTTTGACAAACGTCAGTACCACTGACGTGACATGACATTAAATGTCAGTATGAATAAGGTTATGTCTACTTTCTACCGCAAATATTATATTATTATACAAGTTTTATAAGACGTCAAATTGGCGCATGAGTTGTTTGAACGAAATGAACGAAATGAACGAATGCGCCAATATGTCTTATAAAACGAGTGTAATATACTATTTTTTCTACTTTGCGTCATTAATTTTATAAAAATTTAGAAGTATATTAGGTAAAATTCCAATCTAGAGTATTTATGGGTGCAACCGTTGGTAACACTGTCATCTGCCACTTAAATTCAAATATCTGTGAAAAAGTAATTATTGATAATTATTATATACCATCATATACTAGTAGTAGGAAACCTAGGATGCAACACGCATGTTTAAATATGTATAAAAATATACATACTTCGCAGTTTGTGCGATTCTAAAAAATCAGTTTGTGCTTACTTTTGTGGTTATGTGTATTTTCGTTTGACATGCATTTGATATCAATGTCACCAATCTTAGAAAAAAGTTACTAAAAACGGTGTTACAATTTGCTAATTGTAACACCGAAAACAGTGTTACAATGTGTGCATTGTGAATGCAAAGTAGAAAAATTACATTATCGCACTTACTTCCAATTACCGCCAAACAGGCCAAAGGTTCGGAACAAATTAGCTTCACAAATTTCACGGTCGTAACTATTGCAATCCGCTTACACCGCAACACCGTTCAAACCAGAACGCTTGAAATCAAGCAATTACCCAAACCGGCTATTAATTCATTCAGTATCAGTATGATTGGAATTACTCCAGTGGAATCTCCGTGGAATCTGCCCCTATGACACATATTGCACGTCAACAACCTGCTGGAATCGCGATCTAATGACAGCAATACTTGACGCTTGATAATCCACTCTAAATTGACCTGATATAGGGGTGTTCCAGAAATGAGTGGCCAGATTTTCACAGACTATACAACATACATATATACAACGTGGGATCAGTAGTTTGCGGCAGTAATAGCGTTGTTGTCACTTGTAAACGTTCCTGTAATGCACAATCTGCGAAGCGTGTTTAACAGTTCGCACTCAACACAACAATTACCATAACTTTCCCAACTACAGTGTCAACTGTTGCCGACCGAGTACACCAGAGGATGGCGAACGAACGTCACAAAGCGACGGGTCCGCTGTTAGGCTCTCCTCAGAAGCAGAACGGCAAATATTCGAAGTTATCTGTGAGGCTCGTGGAGTCGCCGGAGCGAACCTAATGTAATTGTCACTGTGATTAATTGCTCTGTGCCAGATAAATATTTGGGAAGCGTGCTCCCAACAGCACGGCGGTCGACGCGTTGATGTCAGTATCCGAATTGGATTCTGATTTGGCGCTAACTGCCAAGTATTCTGGATAAGCTAGGCTGTTTCAGTTTTGGCGGATGCGCCGGAACTTTTATAAATAAATTATAAGGAAGCAGTACACTTTCCGACTAGTAGCCTAGCAGGAAAAGTATTGCAATGTACGGAGAAAAAACGAAATTTCAGTGGAAATACGCGTTTTGATTTCTGGAAAATGTCTATATGTGTGTGTATGTATACGTGTGCAACTGATCGGGCTAAAAATTGGTATATGTATTTAGAATTACCGAAGAAAAATAAGTATAAAATAAAATATCCAAATTTGCCATCAACATCGCAGCCTATCCCCCATGGAGAGAACCATCCTCTCCCAAGTGCGGCATCCACTTCATCATCTTCGATTTTTGACACAGAAGAAATTTCGCCTGTTTGAAGATACTTACCTGATTTGACAGAGTGTCTGAAATCACTCTGTCAAATCAGGAAAGTCATTAAGATTCGCCATTTGATGTTTTATGCACACCTCACCTTATAAACCAGTGCGAACTGAATGATTTAGTTAAAGACTTAGGTTTATCAAAAGAAAAAAACGAGTTATTGGGTTCTAGGCTACACGAATGGAATCTTTTCGCACGAGGTGTGACAGTGTCTACATTTACAAAGCGTAACGAGCTTTTTAAAGCATATTTTAAAATGAAAGGATCTTTACGTGTATGTCACGATGTTAAGGGTCTTATGAACGAGTTTGATATTCCCCACGACCCTTCTGTATGATGGCTTTTTATCAAAATACAGCTTGAAAGCAGTACTTTTGCATATTCTTTGAATTTATATAATTTGTTAATTGATTTTGTTTTCTCAGTTTTATCATTGACACATTGTCTTTTGTGCATAAGTATTTACACCTAAAATGTTAACAAATAAGAATAATTTTGAAATAAACTTTATATGATTCTAAAACATTTTTCTAACATCGATAATGTAATTAAACTCAGAACAAGAAAAAATATTGCAGTTGAGTGCATTTATTCATTCTCCCTTTGCAGCATTAAACTTGAAATTGCATGGTTTTATGTCCACATTATAACCGTATGTGACAACATGCCATAATAACAGAAAATTAGACTGAAATATCCACATATTTGAAATTAATACAAAAATGTACCAGCTATTGTTAAAAGTTAAAAACCTTGAACCTATTATTAACAATTTTATAATAATAATAATTTAGTATTGATATTTCATACCACTACGGGTTAAGCGAAATTTATTACTACAATATTTGACATATACAAAATAAATATCTATCGATTTTGCCTGGTCTGTCCTGTCGAAAGCACAGAATTAGGGTAATTATCATATTAATATTTATTTATTATATATCGCGCATCGCCCGTTCGTGAAATATGAATTCAATTGTACACATTATTTAATTTACTAATTATCTACTGACCTTACATTTTCGTTCTGTTTAATTCAGTTAACCTCATTTTATACACCGCCAAATTTTACGCTATTAATTAGATGTGGTGACAAAATAAAACACATACATACTGGAAAAGTATTCGGTATGTGACAAATCGCATTTTTACGGAAAATGCACGTTTGAACTCAAATCCACAATAGTATATTATTATACAAGTTTTATAAGACGTCAAATTGGCGCATGAGTTGAAATGAACGAATGCGCCAATATGTCTTATAAAACGAGTGTAATATACTATTTTTTCTACTTTGCGTCATTAATTTTATAAAAATTTAGAAGTATATTAAGTAAAATTCCAATCTAGAGTATTTATGGGTGCAACCGTTGGTAACACTGTCATCTGTCACTTAAATTCAAATATCTGTGAAAAAGTAATTATTGATAATTATTATATACCATCATATACTAGTAGTACGAAACCTAGGATGCAACACGCATGTTTAAATATGTATAATAGGTATGTTTAAATATGTATAAAAATATAAATACTTCGCAGTTTGTGTGATTCTAAAAAATCAGTTTGTGCTTACTTTTGTGGTTATGTGTATTTTCGTTTGACATTTGATATCAATGTCACCAATCTTAGAAAAAAGTTACTAAAAACGGTGTTACAATTTGCTAATTGTAACACCGAAAACAGTGTTACAATGTGTGCATTGTGAATGCAAAGTAGAAAAAACGTTTTTTACGTTGTTTTAATTATGGTATTTTTTGCTAAAATTCATAAATTGACTGTATTATTGTCGGTAATATCGGCAATTAGCTGTCATTCATTTACCGATTGAGTAGAGGTGATTATTAGGTTATTTGCTATTTTATCAAATGAAACAACGGTCGTAAAAGGACAATTCACATTACAGGAAATGTTTTGAATAATAAATTTAACTTACCTCTTCGCTGGCTTCCTCTTTATCGGCATACGCATCTGCAATAAAATAAAAAACATCCCATAATCTCACGTAGCAAGCAACAACAGGGAGCGAGCTGGCGAGTAATTGGATTGCGAGACAATTACTATAGCAATTAACGGAAATCATTTAGATTGTTTTCCGAATAGGTTTCCCCACCCCCTCCAGCTGGGGGTTGGGGACAATGTTTGTTCGCTATCCGTACAGGAAGTACGAAATTAAACAAGTTGCTAATGGAAATATAGTTTGTTTAGGATACTGTAAACAAATTTTAGCTCTAAAATTGAATAGTCTTTACCTAGCAAATTCAAATAATCGACTACATTGTACATATTATGAATATTGAATACTTAAATACGTTACCTTCGCTTACGAACATCGTGAACACACAACAAAATAACGCGAAAACCCGGAAATTCATCTTGGAAAACGACCAGTTTTCAAATCTCGAATGGTACTTTTTTTATTTAAAAAATTGTTCAATTTACATCATAATGTCTCGTACGAAGTAGACGTAATATTAAATGAACGATTACGGGGGTGCTGCTCTTACAGACACATTCCACCACCAAAGGGGTTACGGGGAAACTACCGAACGCCGACCAAATCGCAACCCTTAATACAAAATTCGAACGCATGCGTCGCAACCGTATTTACCGCGAACAGTACGCGCAAGCGCGCGAATATTGCAAAGAATGTCCATTTTAAACGAACAGTGCACGTGTGTAAACCGTTAAACTCTTGTAATTCCCGTCCGCGTTCGATATTATTATTTTAACCGTTATATTAACCATACTTATTGTTTTGTGTCGTCCTGTATTACATTAAGGTAACGTATCAAATAAATTATTAACCGAAAATTTCAAATTTCCAACGGTCGTACACCGGTACAAAAAAAACCACCGGTTAATTCCACGATTCAATCTTTCTTTTCTGTTCTCGAATGTAACTTAAAACGTTATATACCGCATTCCCACTGTTTTATCTGTCTTCTTATCACGAATAAACCTAACCTTACTTCTACTCATGTTAATTGTATTTTTTTATATATTTTTTTAGACAACCATGCCGCGTAGAACGCCCGTTAGAGAAATAAAGGCTGAGGACACTGCAGTGGTAGATTCGCCTAGAAGAAGGTCTTCGCGCATAGCTGCTGTAACGACTAACACAAGTACTCCGACACCGGCTGCTAAGGTAGCGACTAGACGTAGTTCTGCGAGTGAAACCCCTACTCAACCGGCTAGAGTTACCAGACGATTATCACTCAGTCAAGATACCAAGGGACCCGAGTCCCCCGTGACAAAGAATGCCGGAAAGTCACCTACGACATTATTGAAAGAAAGTAATTTGAAATCCACACCGGCCAAGTTACGTGGTAGAAGAGGTGAGATTTTTTATTCTTTATTAACTTTATTTTTATTTTATTTAATTCATTTGTAAAGATAATTAACTATTTTTTTGTCTTCAAAGTTGTCTGTCTTGATTTTATTTTGAACAGCTGGTCTTTTGTATTGCTGCCCCTGTATTTGTCATTGTGGTATCTACCTGAGTTGTGCTGTTATAGTAGGGTTCTTTCTTGCCAACAGAATAAGGGAGAGAAATTAGACACCTGGTTGTTCGAGGTGTTTTTTTTTACAATTTATTTATTGAGTAGAAAATTGCCAAAAAAATATATAATATATAGTTACAGTTCTAGATGTGCAATAATTTTTTTTTCATGAAATTTTTTGTCAAAGCAAGGATTTGTGCTTTGTAAACGTGAGTCTTTGTTTTGTGGAGTAATACATATTTTTATCTGTTTTGTTACTGTCTAAGATGTGTTATTTATCAATATTTCAAAAACATCAACTGTTAAACAACTGAAATAACAATAGATATAGTTGTCTATTTTTTAACTACATGGACAGAACCAAGAAGCCAGGTTTACACTAGAAAAAAAATTATAAATAAATATATCAAATGTTGCTTGTAATAAGTGTGCCAAAGGAATTATTTAAAACAAACGGAAGGCACTGTCATAATCATTTTCACAATGTTTGACCTACAGGTGACACTTTGTTTTTTCGTGTGTGTGAAAGTGGTCAATTTCTAGCTAATCACTAGAAAGGTTAACCTATTGATAAATATGATAATGTTCACATAGTTCAAAAGTAAAGTATAGTATATGTACATATGTAGTAACAATATTAATTAGGTTTGTTCGAGTAACACTCAAGAACTAATTCGGAATTATTTTTTTAGATTACACAAATAGTCAGTCATTGGTATTTATAATGCAGTTGTCATTGAAATATATCCGGCTTATTCTCACAAATTAATTTCAAAGTATATACAATACAAAAAAAAACACGTACCAAACAGGAGATTCGAAAATTTGGTATCGCCAAATTTTTCCGCGTTGGGACCTTTGGTCCAGGAAAAGTGCGACACTAACTCATCAGTCATCAAATTCTTCATGGCACAACTCAAGAATTCACGAAGTTTCGACCCTCCAAGATGCACCAAATGATCATGCTAAAACCATTTTTATACTTTAACAAGTTTTTAACATTAAAAGGCAAAGAATACTCTACCACTTTCTGAAGTACTTCGTCTTTAGCTTCACAGAAGCTATTAAATTCTTCCATGGTTTTCATGGGGAAGCCATCTAGCGGCTGGTACAGAGTATTCTGCAGTTTTACATCACTACCATTCAGTTTCTTAACTAAATCGGCAATCGAATAATTCTGATTCATAATTGTGTTATTTTGCTCGATTATTAATCTATTTTGGTCTTCTAATGTTCTATAATAGCAAATAAGTATGTATTACTATTAGCAATAACTAAACTAACCAAGTGACATTAGCCATGCAAGATGTACATAAATTTAGTTTGTCCAACTGCCACCAGAGGGCCAATTGGTATACATATTCATTACATGTATTATTACACAAAACATTTGACATATTTAGTCAGTATTTTATAATAAATTACTTACTGCAGAGATTCTAAGATTAGTAAATTATGATCTAAATCATTGTCCAAGCCATAGTCCTGTTCTATTCGAGGTGCAACAGTACGGACATTTGTTGGTTTTTGTACGAATAATTTTTCTTGTGTAGTTCTATATGTACTTGACTGAGACCTGAAAAAAAAATTGACAAAACTGCAGTTTTTGTTGTAAGATAAACATAAATACAATTTGTTTGTAAAATTTCTCTCACCAGTCATTTGAATTATTCGTGGGGCTAGAAATAATTTTATGGATCATTTCTACCGTCCCTTGCTTCGAATTCAAGTTTTGTTGACTTCTGAATGGCTCCAACCCATATTGAGCTGCTAATGCCTTCAAAACTTTCAGTTTCTACACTCCTCGAACAAATATACTAGATTTGTTGATCTGCTTTTTTCCACATATTAGACCAGATTTTTACAGTATTACTTAATTAAGTCTATTACCAACATAAAGTACAACTTGATACAAAAATTTATTCTTGCAATTCTTTCACAAAAAAAAATATTTGAACACTTAAATAAACATATGAACAATAAAATGATTATATTTTCAAAATATAATGAGCAATGTAAAATGTGTTTGGTCATATAAAAAATGACCCCAAAACACTTTTGCAATTATTCAATTTTGTGAAGCCACAGCCACTCTAGATCCCAACCTAACTTGTAAAATACATATTTGCCACTTCGGGTGATCAGATTGTTATCAAAAACAATCCAGTTCGTCCACTGGTAATTGTAAATAAGTAACCAAATTTCAGCCCAATCTGTTGTAGCTATTAAAAAAGATTTTTTTTTTATTTATTTTAAGTTAATTTCTATAACTTGCCCAATCAATATAATTTTGTACCTTCATTCTATCAAAGAACTGTATACTTTAATACTTTTAACAAATTAACAATGATAATAAGAATAAACATTACTCCTTAAAGATGTTTAAGGCTTTCAAAGCAATTTAAATAAAAATAATTGTTATTAAACCTGTATTGCTATCAAACTACAATACATTTTTTTTATTCACCAACAAACGCATGGTAATTATTCAAATTTTATGATACCGTGATTCCCATGTGTCAGTTTAGCAATGCATTTCTGCCACACACGATTTAAGAAAATTTCAAGATCAAATCTGCATTCCGTGCCATTGATTGGTTGCCTCAAAAAATCAATAACCGTACTTGACTCTTCGCACATAACCACAAACACAGCCACAACCTGTCAAAGATACTCCAAATATTTTCTTCATTATCATCGGGTTTAATTACACATTATCGAACTTGGTCATCTGCTTAGTTTCACCGAAGAGTTTTACAAACAATGGACTATCTATCCAAACTTAGCGACGTGAATTGCGGTATGATAAACTTCAGCATATACGATAACATGTCAGCATTAGTTGCTCAGAGTCTCTGCATTATTTTCATATGTGCCGGCTTTTCCTGGATTAAGCTATTTATGCGGGAGACGATCGAAGATTTTGATTCATTTTAATCGTAAAAATTCAGCAGTTTGTTGTTTTCAGTTGTTTCTATAAAGTTTGGTTTATTAAATCTCCATCATTTCTTAACATGGTGTGTACCTATCATTAAGAATCAACCTTCAAATTATCAAAAAACTAATAATCCGGATCTTCCAGGTTCGAAATCGACCGAAGATGAAAACACGCAACCGCCAGCCGCCGAAACTGCGAAAGCTGCGGACCCACCACGTCGTACCACCCGTAGAAATTCAGTTTCAACCCTGGAGAAAATTCAAGAAACCGAATCCCCGAAACCGGTGAGAAGACTGACCCGGCGACGGTCTTCCGCTACCGAGCCCCCGCAGCTTGACAAAATTGCCGAAGGAGAACCCGAAAAAGATAAAAACACCAATATGGAAACCATCAGTGAGAACGCCGAAGAACTGGAAGAAAAGGTGAAAATTGATGATGAAGTTTTTATGGTTAATGCCAAAGTTGATGTCGAGAAGAAAGAGGATGATGTTGGAGTGACAGAAACAACTGTAAGAAGCGAGAAAGTCAATAGGCTTTCTTTGAAAAAAGAGACTGTAGAGGATGTTGAGAAAACGGAAGAAAAAGAAACCAGAAAGTCGCTTAATGCCGGCAAATCACCGGTTATTAAATTGACAAGGAAATCTTTAGAAAGTGTAGAAGTTGCTGAAGTCGTCACGGTAGACGAGGAAATAGAAAAGTCAAATAACACCTTTGAAGGAAAAGAAACAAGAACGTCTTTGATGAAGCAATCTTTAGAAAAGCCCACAAAAGATACTGAAGACAACGAAGTAACTCTCAAACCAGAGAATGAAGACAGCATTGAAACAACCTACAACAAATTAAAACAAATCATCTTGAAAACAACACCACAAAAAACCACCGGAACAAAACTCGAAGTGGACGACGAAGACGTACAAAATCTTCACCTGAACATCACCGAAGACTCCAAGAAACTAAACATCAGTGGAAACTCCGACAAGGAGAACACCAATAGTAACATTTCGAAAACACCAGATGTCAAGAAATTCACCGAAAATGTTATAATTAGCGAACAGATTGTTCCAAGTTCCCCCGTCACCACTGTTCTAAGGGCTCAAGTTGAAGAACCGTTGTTTCCGCAATCGCCCGCCGCAAAAAGGAAATCGTTGACCGAAAGTCCAACAAAAGGAGGGAGAAGCAAATCGGCCAGTCCAGCTTTTAGCGTAACCGCAGAAATACAAAGCGATGATGACGTGGTTGTGGAGAGTCCGGCCAAACGAAGAAAATCCGAGATTAACGGAGAAGAAACTACGGAAAAGATGGATGTTGAAACACCGCAAGATGCAAAAAAAGAAGAGGTTAAAAATTCTCCGAAAGCAAGCGTTGATTCTGAAGATGCGGAAATTGACGTTGTTGAGGATAGTGAAGCAGAGGAAGATGTTAAAATAGACGTTACTCAAAAGCCAGAAACTCCGAAGAAGAACGATGGAAGCGTCACGATGATGTGTGACGAAGAATGCAAGATGGAAGAACAAGTTGTAGCCAAAGAAGAAACCTCTACACCTTCGCCGAGGAAATCCAATATAGATAATGTCTTTAACACCGACGAAAATATTTCGAAGATCAAGATTTTGGATGACACGCCAATCACCGATAATCCAGTGGATATTGATGAAAATGCTTTAGATGAACTGAAGACCAAGGAAGGGGATGATGGCATCATAGAAGGGAATGATGACATCACAGAAAAGAATGATAGCATCACAGAAAAGAACGACAGCATCACACAAGAAACTGAAGACCTGCTGAACACTTCCTTCTCCAAGAAGAACAACACCGCAGATGATGAAGATGAAACAATGGATCAGGATTTGGACGTACCACAGGATGATGAGAAGGCATCAAACAAAAGTTTGAGTAGTCAAGGAGAAAATCAAGAAGCTAATGATAATGAATTTAATGGTATTGAAGATAAGGAAACCATACAAGAAGAGAAAGAGGATCCAAAGAATTTGGACACTTCGCAGCAATCACAGAAATCCATAAATGATGAACTGTCAAGTGTGAAAGAAACTGCAATTGATCAGAATGTGAAGACACCAAATAGAACCAGGAAAAGTTTGAGAACTCAAGTCGAGGGCGAAACGAAAAACCAAGAAGCCGAAGACAAAGAAGTGAGTTTGAATGCTTCACAACTCGGCAACAGCTCCAAGAAAAGCCGAAAATCGCTTAAGTCTGACAATCAAGACAATGAAAAAGAATCCTCGAACACCGTAAACGAAGATACTACAAATTTGAAGAAGACATCCGCAAAAAATGAAGATCTTCCAGAGGAAAACGCAAAGAAGACGTCAAATAAAACCCGGAAAAGTTTGAGGACTCAAGAAGAGACCCAAAAGAAAAACCAAGAAACTGAAGATGAAGAAATGAGTTTGAATGCGTCACAACTAAGCAATAGTTCGAAGAAAAGTCGAAGATCGCTGACATCTAACAGTCAAGATGATGAAGAAGAAGCCTCCAACATCGTAAGCGAAGATGCTAAAAATTTGAAGAAGACTCCAGCAAGGAATGAAGATCTTCCAGAAGAAAACTCGAAGAATACACCGAATAAAACCCGGAAAAGTTTGAGGACTCAAGAAGAGAGCGCAAAGAAAAACCAAGAAACTGAAGACAAAGAAGTGAGTTTGAATGCTTCACAACTAAGCAATAGTTCAAAGAAAAGTCGAAGATCGCTGAAGTCTGACAATCGAGACAATGAAGAAGAACCCTCCGAAGAAATCTCCAACACCGTCAATGAAGATACTACAAATTTGAAGAAGACTCCAGCAAGGAATGAAGATCTTCCAGAAAAAAACTCTAAGAAGACACCAAAAAGAACCCGGAAAAGTTTGAGGACTCAAGAAGAGACCCAAAAGAAAAACCAAGAAACTGAAGACAAAGAAGTGAGTTTGAATGCTTCACAACTAAGCAATAGTTCGAAGACAAGCCGAAAATCGCTGAAGTCTGACAATCAAGACAATGAAGAAGAAACCGTAAGCGAAAATACTACAAATTCGAAGAAGACTCCAGCAAGGACCGAAGATCTTCCAGAAGAAAACCCCAAGAAGACTCCAAAGAAGTCCCGGAAAAGCCTCAATGTTTCTCAACTCGACGACAACGTGCACAAACACCGGAAATCGCTCCAACCCGAATACGACGACGACGAAAATGCAACGAAAACCCCAAATCTCGAAGAAAGCCCAAAGAAGAAATCGAGAAAATCCTCAGACAAGAGGCGATCCCTAAAGAAATCCGAAGACCTCGACGACGACTTGGACTCGGAGATCGATGAGAGCGAAATGGCCGAAATCGTAGAGTTCCTCGGCAAAGTGTCCGGCGAGGACCAACAGAAATCGAAGAGGCGATCATCCGTCGAGAAAGAGTTCGAGCGCTACGAGAGAGACAACAAATCGGAGAAGGAAAGCCCCAAGAAAAAGAAGATGACCGTCATCGACACCGCAGACAATGACGAACTCGACGCTCAAGTCAGCGCCTACCTTAAGCAGAAAGCCGAAGAGATGTTCTCGTCCGACGATAGTGAGGACGACGATTACAGGCCGAAGAGCGATTTCGTCGACGACGAAGCGATGGAGGTCGACGATGAAGAAAGCGACGTGTCGGCCGATAGCAACGAGATCGAGTTCGAAGGCGAGTCGTTGAATTCTTCCGATACAGAAACCGACGGGGACGAGGAGGAGGAGACGGACGATTCGTTCATCTGCGACGACGAAGACGTCGAACTTCTCTCTGGAAATGAAGATTTCCTCGAGGATAAGTCCCCGAAGAAGAAAGTGAAGAAATCGAGGAATGACGGCAAAGAGAAGTATTCGAGGATTATTAACAATGATAGCGATGACGCTGCGGAAGAACCGAAGAAGCCAAATCAGGACGATGAAAAACTTGTTGGTAAAAAAAGGGATAGTTATTCTAGAATCATTCCGAACAAAGAAAGCGATTCTGAAGATGAAACACCAGACACAAAACCAGAAGATGAGGAAAATGCAGAAGTTCCACCTCAAGAAATGGAAGCAAGCGTCATCAAGGTAGATGATAGCGATAACGAAGACGAAGTTCTGTCCTCGACGGTCAAAGTCGATCCGAACGAGTCAAGAGCCGAGAGCACCCAAGAACGACGCAAATCAGTGAGGAAATCTTCGATGAGCGTTCAAGAAAACATATCGCTTCAAGATATTGACGACGGTGACCTCTCGCAGCGCATCACGAAGGTCGTCGAGTGGTTCTACACGGGTATCAAGAGCAATGCAGATATGTCCGGGAATATTTCCCTAAACGTTTCCTTGGATTATTGCGATAAGAAGAACGAAGATGAGGAGAAAAGGACGTCCATTGAAGGAGCTATTGAGGTTGCAACGGATGTTTTCGAAAGTCCAGCTAAAAAGAGGAAGTCTACAGAAGCTGTTGAAAGTGTTGAAGTTTTGAATTACGACGTATCAAGCCCAAATAAGAAGAGGAAATCTAGCGGAACCGTAGAGATTACTTCTCCGCAGAAGAAGGTTCAGTCTCCAGAAGAAAAGAGATCTGAGAACTTGGAAGAAACCGTAGATATTCCATCAACATCACCACAGAAAAAAGTTAAGACTAAACCTCCTGGAGAACAAGAGCAAGAAACCATAGAAATACCATTACCATCACCAGTGAAAAAATCTAAATCTCCAAAAAAAGCTACTCCCAACCCTGTAGAATCTATAAACATCGAATCCAAAGATGAACCAATCCCGGAAGCTTTAAAATCCCCGGACAACTTACAGATAACAATTGATCGCAAAGAACGAGTGGTAACCAGAAAACAGAAGAAACAAGTCAAGCCAAAACATAACTTTGAAGAAACGCCTATCGATGGTCAACTTGACCAGTTGCGGTCGATCATGGAATTCAAACAACTCAAAATGGATGGGCTGGATGACTGGAATAAGACTGAGAGTATTGTTAAGCCAAGTGTGTCTGAAGAGCCTGAGGAAGCTAGAAAGAAGAGGTCGAATAGGAAGCCGAGAATGGTGAAGCCAAGTGTGAGCATGGGTGGTGATAATGAATGGATTACGGAGGAGGTGAGCGAAGCCACTGCGAGTTTGTCCATGCCGAAGATAAAGAAGAGGAAGGGTACAGATGCTGGTTCGTCGAATGTGCCGTCTTTCCATCCGAAGGACTTTAAAAACCAGGTGATTCATGCCATGGGTAGGGTGCCTAGGATGGATACCAAGATTTTATTGAGAAAACGTAAAGTGTGATTTTGTTTGTTTTTTTATGTATTAAGTTGGTTGTATGATTCCTTTTTGCATTTTAATATTATTGTGTTAACCCTAATTTTTAAATATACATATTCTGAACATTGATTTTGGTTTTTATTTCTAATATTCGAATTCTGTACAATTTCCATGAGTGTGTCATGAAGAGAATGAAGAAGAGCGCAGGTAAGGGTTTCAATCTTTGAGGTAGATACTGACCATAAAGTTCTTATAAAAAGTTATTCAATTCTTTTTAATAACTTATATATCAAAGCACAACTGTGTCATATAAATCAGCTGAAGTTTCTTTTGTAACATAAAAATACAAAAATAAAGTACATAATAAATAACAAAATGTATTTAATAAAGATTTTATCACTAACTGCTCTTACAAATTAAATTCTTTCTAGTTGTAAAATACCTGACCTAATCGTAACAACAATATTATAGATAATAAACTACAACTGACTTATTCCTAAATCTATGGCGTAAACCCTTTCGTAAAATGCAGGGCATTTTTCAGTCTGTAGGACGCGAGAAAGTATGAAAAATCGGGACGTTTGAACACTGGTGATATGCCACAGTGTAAAACTACGAAGATTCTATAATAAAATATACAAATAAGCATTTTTAGTTATTTTGTATGGAGCAACGTAAGTAAACAAGCATACAAAATAGATTTGCGAAAATAAATTATCGTGTATGGCACCTATGGGCTTCCGGAGTGGCAGTGACAGTTTGGTCACTGCCATCTATTGGAGAATGAATTACACGAGTTGAACAAACTATTTAATATAATGTTTAAAATTATTAATAACTTATGTGTAATGTTTGTTGATGATCCTGAATTATTGTGCAAAACAAAATTTTGTTTTAACATAAAATGCGACTAATCCACATGTGACCAACTTCGCATCTCTCGATTAATATGCGCGAACTTCATTAACGAATTCCACCATCTTGGAATTTGCCGAATCTTGGAAACGCGATTTTATCCGATTTTTGAGCACCAGCCCCAAAAATGAACGCTTCAGGCGTAAGTTTACCAATTATATTAAACTCTGAAGCATCTATAACATTTTTATCGAAAATTATTGTTTCCCAAATTTCCGTATCTTAAGCTTTTACGTAACGATATTTTGATACCGATTTTTATGTAACACAGCTTAAAATACTCGATTTTTTGTATTCTTTTGATAATTTCAGAAAACGTTAGCCTTGGTGCAAACTTGCGTCCGCCACTTTGGCCAGTCCGCTGTCCGTAGGAGTGCACAAACCGAAGTTGCTTCGAGCAAGTTCAAGCAGTTGAAGGAAACACAGAAGCACTTTGGTGTAAGCTTTAATACTATTCCTAAATTTGAATACTGTTCCAGCTTTACTTTAATTATAATATGGGTTATTTTGCTGTAGATTGAAGATCACACTCCCATTTACATCAAGGGAGGCTTCGGTGACAAAGCGTTGTATGGAATCACCCTCGCAATGACCCTTGTCGGCTTGGGCTTGTCTGGAGAGACCCTATTCAGGCTGTCTTTCAAGTAGAAGAATTGAACATAAGCGTGTAGTATTCGAAAGTGATAGATGAACCAACAATTTGTAAAATAATATACAGTTACACTTATGTTAAATAAATTATTTTTATTTTGAGTATTGTGTTTGACTAATGTATACTTTGACCAAGTTTTGTTTCAATATTTGGCAGTTTTAATAATTTTTTTTTTTTTAGCTGTGAAGGTTTTTAATTTTGCCTGTGATAATTTGAATTGCAGCTTTGGTTCCAAGGGGCCAAGTTAATGTCAAAAGTGAAATTTTAAAGGTTCAATATTGCTGAATTGCTTTTTAGTTAGTTTCAAAATTAGATTGATGCAATAAATTATCATTATACCTTTTTACTTTCAGACTAGCACCTTAGAAGGAAAGTATAGTAATAGACGATGTTTTTTCGAGATTTCAACGAAAATACGCGTTTTGGGGTCCCCTGAGTCTATTATGAGTTTATTTCTAGAAAATGTATGTATGTTCATTATTTCAAACCAAGGAGAGCACATTTGTGTATGCAACCAAATATACGCGGGTCAATTATAAACCACACAGTGGGTATAATTGGTTGCATATGTCACTGTGCACTACTTAGTTTAAAACTACTCTAGACATGTATGTCTGTAAAGATGATAACTAATTCTTATTTAGAATTACCAAGGGATGAACTGGATTGATTTTATAACCATTTATAGAAGCAGGTTGTCAGAATCCACAGCTTTAGTCGCTGTGGTTGCAAATTGTCTGATTACTGACATTACATTAAATGTTATTCTATGGCAGATGTTAGGTTGGGGTCCAAAGTGGCTGTGGTTTCACAAAATTGATTAAATGAAGTAAAGGATAAAATAACAGCAAAGTAATTGTTTAATGCTTACTTTATTAATAAAACAATTCCAACATACAAAACAGATACCAATATAAAAAAAACACAATCCTACAGTGACAATTCACGATTATACAAAAACTCGTTTACACATTTTTTTTTTATTAAAATATATCACTTTATCGCATATATAAAAAAAAACTTTTAGGTTCATCCTCCGACACCACAACGTGAGAGCTTAGAAAATTATAAAAGCATATCATAATTACACCTACACGTATACAATAATAAATCTCTGGTGAACATTCGCTAACAACATAAAAAAAAAACAATCAACAAAGAAAATTATTTTGGACATTCTGGAAGAAACAAAAAAAAATAATTTAAGCATAGTAAGTGGGGGGCACGGTCAGGTCGCTCAGCACCAACAGCTCCTCCTCGGTAAACTTCAACTTGTGCACCTCCCAGTTATCGTAGTGCGTCCGTTTGAAATCGCCCATCGCCTTCCGGATCGTAGCCGGAATCGGCTGCGGATCGTTCAGGTGAGCCCCCAGCTCCCCGAAAATGTCCGGCATGTAATCAGGTACGTCGTAGGGGTGACCGCTGATGAACGCACAAAGACCGAGAACACCTGCATGTCTCAGACGCAACGTCGAATTTGTATAACTATTCTGCGAACCGTTCGTCCCAGGCGACGACGACTTCGATTTTTTCAATTTAGTTTTTGCTTTTAACTTGAAGGTATCCTGAAAAAGACAAAAACACATTTAAGTGAGGTTATGTTTATATTATGTTGTGTCATCATTTTTGTAAGGTTATGTTTCTGATCGTCTTTTTTTTGACAGCAGTGTTTTGTTTTCTCACAATCTCAGGTTCATAAGACAAGTTTTAAGGTAAAAAAAACCGTAAATTTGCTATTTTTTAGAGTATTCATGCAGAAATTTTGTAGGGTTGAGAATGGCTTCGGAAAAACATGTGGGAAGAGGTAAAGTTGTTACTGCCCAAAGTAGGGAGATCATCTGGAATGTCTTAAAATTCTTTAAAGAAGAAGCACAAAATGAACGGCCCATCATACCGATTGCTAACTACAGGGAGCGTCTGTTGAGGGCAACGGGCATTTCTGTATCCACATATACCAGAATAAACCGGGAGGCACGAAACGCGCAAAACAATCGATATGCAGATCTGCTGTTTTCGTCACTGGAAGTGACGGTAAAGAACGAATCTACGACAAACACAGCAAATGAAAACGTAACACCGGTTGTTGAAGAAAAACCAACTTCGACAAACACAGTAATGCCAGATTTTGCGCAAAAACTAATTACGACAAACCCAGGAAATCAAAACTTAATGCCGATTGCTACACAGAAACCAAATACGACAAACACAGTAATGCCATATTTTGCGCAAAAACTAATTACGACAAACGCAGGAAATCAAAACGTAATGCCAAATGCTTCACAAAAACCAAATACGACAAATACAGTAATGCCAGTTTTTGCACTTAAACTAACGGCGACAAACACAGGAAAAGAAAGCGTAATGCTGGTTTCTGCACAAAAACTAAATACGACAAATGAAGTAATGCCGGTTCAACCAAATACAACAAACGCAGTAAATCAAAGTGTAATGCCGGTTGTACCAAAAAAGCCAATTACAATAAGAAAGGTTTTAAAAACGTCAAAAAATTCAGCACACAAAGAAAAAATGGCGGCAAAGATTCCATTAGTGTCTAAAATACGTGCCGGACAGCCGCTGAAGAAGAGACAAGTAATGCCGGCTCTTCCGCAAAAACTAATTAAGATCCGGAAAGTTTCGAAATCGTCCGGTAATTTGGTGGACAAAGAAAAAATAGCGTCGATGATTTCGGTAGTGTCGCGTAAAATGCATGCCGGGCAGTCGTTGCACAGCGGACAAAAGAAAAGCGAACCTCCTCTCTTGCATATAAAAAAAGAAGAACCTTTAATAGATACAGAAATAATGGATACAAGCAACATTGATTCAAGCAACATCGATTCAATACCAATTAAAACTGAAGATCTTTATGATTTGGCAGATGGCCCCTTGTCTCATTACCCCCCATTAAATTGTTAAATAATAGGTACATAAGAAAATCTAATATTATAGTATTACTTCAAATATTTAGTTTTGTAAAAAAAATATTACATATTTACATATAAATGTCATGTGAATTTGCCAGAGGTAGTTTTTTTATGCGCATAATATATTAGTTTCTTGAAAGATTATGTTTTGATATTTGAAACCCTGCCCACATTTTGTTCCTTTGTATCAGTTATTAATGTGGAAGTCACACCTCCATTGTATACCTTCTGGTGTCGCTAGTTAGTTAATTCGCACAAAAACTAACTACGACAAACACAGTAAATCAAAACGTAATGCTGGTTGCTGCGCAAAAACTAATTATGACAGATGATACACAAAAACCAAATACAACAAACACAGTAAAACAAAGCATAATAAAGTGCTGTTATGCGTTGTTTAAACATAATTAAAAATCACTTACCATTAGTTTCATTGGATTTAAGATAAATTTGCAGTGCAACAATCCGGAAAGGACTTTCCCTGCCTGGAAACGTACTTCCGGTTGGACATCCTCTAAGAGTGTAAGCACTATATCCTGGACCTTAAAAGATTTTAAATATATAGAAATATGTAATACACTTGTCAAAACCTTCCTGTTAATAAATAGAATTGTATGTTCATTAAAAAAAAAGATCTAATCTGCCATTTTAATATTTAATTCTTAAATGTATCTTGGCTATACACTTTAGGAATTAACATATAAAATACCAGATAGAAATATCAAAAAAATTAAGTAACAAGAAAACTAGACATCTTTAAACTCTAAAACTTGGATAATGACATAAATCAAAAAGTGGTAAATAACAAAAAGTCTACCCTCTAAAAACTGAGGCTTTTAAACTAGGCCAATTTTCTTAATCAACATACGATAAACAGCATTAATAATAGTATGTACTAAATTTTACCTCGAAGACCCAATCTTCCCTGGTGACGAAAACGGCCATATTGTGAAATACCAGCACCGAGACAAACTCGGCGATCACGGCCCTCGCGGACCAGAACGGACAAGTGACCACCTTCTTGGCGGCCTCGAGCGCTGCGGGCAAATACTTATCCAGGATAATCGTACATCCCAATATGGCCAGGAAATTACAGCACACAATCTTCAGCTCGTCGTCGTTATCGTTACTCTGCAGGACGCAAGCCAGCGGCAGTAGGTCGTAATGCTCCGTCACAGCCGAGTAATTCATTCTGCCCACGCTACCCGTAACATACTTGGTCACTAGAACAAAAAATGAGCTAAGAACTTAAGAAATATGGGGAATACAATCAGGAATATAATGATTCATTATATGTTAGAGTAGTTTTAAACTAAGTAGAGCACAGTGACATATGCAACCAATTATACCCAGTGTATGGTTTATAATTGACCCGCGTATATTCAGTTGCATACACAACTGTGCTCTCCTTGGTTTGAAACGTCTATAAGTACTAATTTGAAAGTCAGGTTAACAATTATAATAAAAAAAAGGTCACCAACCTGTCTTAAACAATCGAATAGCGTCCTCCTTCTCCCGTTCATTGTCCAACGTAATCCTCTCCAGATGATTCACCGTCGAGTCGACAGCGTTCTCGGCACTCTTTCCCTCCGAATTCTTAACCCCCGAATGCTCGAGGCTCTGTAACGTATTCGAGTACAACTCATTCAACTTCGGCATGATCTGCACGAAAAAGTCCCCAACTCTCGGGCAATTCGTGAAATTCCCCTCCGGGAAAACGATATCCTTGCAGAACAACCCTACCAGGCACATACTAATCTTCTCGCGGACGTTTTGGAATGGGTGCGACAGATGCCCTTTGAAATACTCCAATAATCGATTCACCAGTTCCGAGTTACGCCACGGCTGCTGGTTGATGGCGTTCTGCAACATGTAGATTCGGGCGCAGCACATAAACGACGTCGGCTCGTTTAACGGATCGTTCATGAGGAACTCCAGCAGCCAGTGGCAACGGTTTGGGTCGCGCGATTCCGTGCTAAACGCTATGCAGATGCCCCAATCGGCGATTGTCTCGTCCGTCATATTGTTGAAGACGGTGCGCAGGATCGGGAGGACGACGGCGTAGAGCTTTTGGACCTGGTCGAAGGACCAGTGCTTCGAGGAGCGGATTATGCCGGCGAGGATTTCGGCTGCGCAGCGCTGGTTGTGCTCCTGCGTGTCGCTCACTAGGCGCTCGATGTGCGGAACGAAACGCTGCAGGAGGCTGTCTTCAAATATTTTGAAGATGTTCTGAAAATCAGTTAGTTACCTGGTAATTAAGTGATTTTCATTTGATTGGGGTAATTAATTCTTTTCTTTTTGTATGCTTCGGTGGAAGAGTAACAGTGTTGAACTACGCCATTATATATGTTTATATATTTTAGCCAGAAGTGACAGGTCAATTTAATAGTAAAATTGCATAAAAACAAAACAGAGCTTAAATTAAAATATACTTGTAATATCGATTACCATGAAACAGATTTTGTATTTTGCAAATTCTTTTTTATTTAGACATGTTTTTTTTGTAGGTGTTTAAAAACATTGTTTCATGTTTTAAAACAAAAAAAAAACTGCTGTTTTTGTTTTAAATAAAAAAAAAACGTTTTTTATAACAACCCTCAATTTAAATTGATAAAATTGTTCAAACACACTGACTCAAAATGTCAATACTTTCGAAAAATTCTAAAACACTAAACCAAAACTTACTTTAATCACGGCACACCTGGTGGCGCTAAACTGATCCTTCCCCTTTTTCTCCTCAAGCGACCAATACTTAACCAAAGTATCGATATTCTCCTGCTTGTCGAAGAACTCCAGCATGACCCTCTCGTGCTCGCTCAACGCGTCGCGACGCTTCGCAAACGTAGGCTGCTCGCTGGTCGGAGCGTACACCATCAGCTTCTCCGGCCAGCAGTAGAAGCCCATGTAAGTCTCGTGCACGAACCTAGGTACCTCCCACTCCTCTTCCGTCCTTGGAACACTCTTGCTGTTGTACAGCAACCACTCGTTATCGGGCCGAATGCCTGGAGCAATCCTCTCCGGTCGTCTCTTCCCAAAACTGAACGGATCGATCTGCATTTTTACAAATTTCGGTTTGTTCTGAAGCGTGAAGAAGTGAGCCACTCTCAGGGCTAACTTTCTGTTCGCTATCTGATCGCTGATTAGCATTGATAGGTAGTATTTTATTACTTCCGGGCTATATTTTATGTCTGGATGGACCAGGCATTGGATTAATGTTAGGCACATGTTGTGATGTCTCCAATGTCTGCAAAAAATGAAATTATGTAAACAAAAAAATGGGGAAATTTTTTTTACTTTTTCATAAATTATGACTTGAATATGTCTTTAATAATTTTATGATAAGACGTTCCACAGGCGAGGCAATAATAACTTTTATAACATGTACTGAAATATATAATTGCAATTCTTTAAAAACATTAAAAACTTACAAATTTCCACTAGTGGCTGCTGTCATCAGATCCTGCATGAGTTCATTGTATATCCTAGTATTATTCTCCTTCATTTTGACCACTCTATCCTTGCTGCTATCAATGTGTGGTTGAAATTTAGTCAATACTTGGCCAAAATTGGGCAAATCCTTTGCAAGGTCCATGACAATCTCCTGACATTTGTCGTTAACGTCAATGCTTATCGCAATAGTTGGAAAGTATCGGTTGATGGTGTCTGTCAGGGAATTCATGAGATTAACAATGGAGACCTTCTCGGAGGGCTTGGAATTAATAAGGGCGGGCCAGATTTCTTTGATGAAGTACCAGTGATGTCGAGCGATTATCGGCGCACTCTTGGGGCCTAGCAGAATGTGCAGGCAACCCTTAAACTTCTCGTGATGCTCAGTGCTGTCCATTTGCAGTATTTCTTTGAGGTGAGGCATCAGCAATGTGCAGGAATATGAGAATGTCGTTACGGTTTGGAAAAGTTTGCTTTGCGCGAAAGCTCTGATCTATAAATTACATTATTTCAATTAGGTATAACGAAAAAAGAATTTACATTTTTGAATCTTGCAGTTTAACATATTTATAGATATTCTGACACTAAAAAAGTTATACAATAACACTCTTTCATACCTGACCATATCTGCTAACGCTCAAATCAAACAAAGCCAACAAGATGTCCTTATGCGTCTCAGTAAACGTACAACTCCTAGTCTCGTTTCTAAATTCGTGCTGAAGCATAACCCGATCGATCAGCATATGCCTCAGATGTTTCTTTCTCTGGTGCAACCTGTCCTCCATAGTACGTTTGGACATATGAAACGCCTTCCAATGCAGCTCAAAGTCCTTCCCGCGTAAATTCTTGAACACCAACACGTCATATATCTACAAAAAAAAAGAACATTCATAACACATCACCCATAAAACAAACAGAACATTGCACATTTCAAAATGCCGCCTTCTCCACCACCGTCAATAATCTAAAAAAAAAAATTTAATCAAATTCCAAAATGGCTTACATGAATTATCGAAGTCAAACTAATAGTGTCGCCTTCATCATGCGTTTGAATATGAGCCTGGAGCTTTCTGATGGTGTCAGAAATCGTCTTCAGGACGTTACTTCCGTCCGGCATTGCCACCTCGTGCTTCACGCCAACGGTTAATTGGAAAGCCCAGGGCTCCAACGAGGAATCCACGCTACAAGAATAGTGGTGAGTGTCGACTGTGAAAAATGTGAGATTGGTAATATTACAGTTGTAAAGATGGTTCCTTCCATAGCGGGAGGAGCGTATGGCAGCCTAGAATAGCTACGATTATCTTCAGGGTCTTGTGGAGATCATCTCTTGTCATGGTTAGCTCGTTTTTGCACATTTTCTCGATCTTTTCTAGTTCTGGGATCAGATACTTGTGCACTATCCTCTGGATGCATTGGGACTCTGCCTCTCCAGGTAAGTACCACTGGATGTTTAGGTTGTCAAGATCACCAGGACAACCCCATGATCTATTAAATAATAACCAATCATTATTTTAATACTTAATTACTAATGTGAAGTTAGAGCAAAAACTAGAACATTAATTGAACCAGGTTACATATCTGGACATTTAATAACTATAAAAATAGAATAATTAACTAATGATTGGTTTTTAATTAGGTTTTATGCTAATCCTATCCTTTGAAAATAAAAAATTATCTCAAAAAAAGTAACAATCATCATAACAACAAGCTTCTTAATTAATATAGTGTAATTTAAAAAAGTGTAATTTTTTGACAAAAACCAATAAAAGACAACATTCGTAATTAAGTATTTTTTCTCAATTTTTACTAAAAACATTAAATAAGGTAACTCAACTCAGTATTGAAAAAGAAAATAATATAATAATTAAGTTCTTTTCTATAATATATAATGTTTGTAGCAGTAATAAGCTCAAAAATATAGAAAATGCTTTCACAGAATTAAAAAAAAAAAAAACAAGTTTAGCTATGAATTAAGCAAAAAACAGCTAGGAAATTTTATAAATAAAATTACCATACCTACCGAACAGCCAAAAAATCTTTAACAGACGTATCCAGTGACTGAGTCACGCTCCTATATTCCTTAGGCGCCACGCTAGACATAGAGTATATCATTGTGTGCAGCATATGTGCAGCCGTCTTATTCGCTTCCCTGCATTTAATGTACAACGTCTTATCCAAAATATTTAACAGCTCGTCTATGTAATTTAACACCTCTCCACCACCATCAACAATCTAAAAAAAAATTAGGTTAAATGTTGACATTTTGCATGACAGTTTGCATATTTGACGGTTAGGCTAAATTTGATAACCAATCACACATCAGCAAGCAACCATCAGTTCACAATTCTAGGTTATGTATTGATGTCAAAACAATTCTAGGTTATGTATCGGTGTCAAAACAATGATAGGTTATGTATTAATGTCAAAACAATTTTAGGTTATGTATAAATTTCCAAACAATTCTAGGTTATGTAACATCAATGTCAAGACAATTCTAGGTTATGTATTAATGTCAAAACAATTCTAGGTTATGTATCAATGTCAAAGCAATTTTAGGTTATGTACCACTGTCAAAACAATTCTAGGTTATGTATCAATATAAAAAAAATCTAGGTTATGTAACATTGTCAAAACAATTCTAGGTTATGTATCGATTTCAAAACAATTCTAGGTTAAGTATCAATGTCAAAGCAATTTTAGGTTATGTACCCCTGTCAAAACAATTCTAGGTTATGCACCAATTTTCAAAGCAATTTTAGGTTATGCATCAATGTCAAAACAATTTTAGGTTATGTACTATTGTCAAAACAATTCTAGGTTATGTATCAATATCAAAGCAATTTTAGGTTATGTATCAACGTCAAAACAATTCTAGGTTATGTATCAATTTCAAAACAATTCTAGGTTATATATCAATGTAAAAATAAATGTAGGTTATGTATCAATGTCAAAATAAATTTTAGAAAATTATTATTACCTCTGATAATAGCATGAGGTTGTATAGCAATTCCCCATTTAGTCGTTCTTCATTGGCAATATCGCCGTGTTCTTCTACCAAGTGATCAAAAGTCGTGGTGAGATACGGAATGAACAGCTTCAAAGTCTCCTTCGCGTTGACCTTAGCGAAAGATCGGCAAAGCGTGGTGACCAATTTCCCTGAGATGTTGAGCTCCATGATGCGGGACGTCGCGAAATTATACGTCTTCTTCAAAGCCATCATGAACAGTTCTCTGGGGCACTGTTGCAAAACGGCGGTCATGACTTGAATCAGGGCGCTCTCGGCCATGCCCTCCGCCTTGCTTTTGACGTCGTTGAAGTGATGGTCGTGCAGCTCCATCCTCGTAAATTCCAGCGAGTTTGATTCAATCCACATGAGGATCTTGTCCATGAACTGCATGAGGAAGTTCTCGAACTCTGCAGTCTGCTCGCAAATTATGTGCTCTTCCTCGGTGAGATCGTCGTAGTAATTGCTAGCGCCCGAGCAATTCACCAGCGGGCAGAGCGTGCAGAAATTCACGATGAAGTTGAACGTCATGAAACATTTTTTCATGTCATTCGGGTCTATCCCCGGTAGTATGCCCATTAGTAGGGGAATCACGTGTGTTGGACCATCTGGATAATTATTTCTGTCGCCTTGTACCATATATCTAAAGATTACAGCGTAATATAAGAAAATAAAGTAATATCATATGTTAGACTTATAAGATAAAAAATACTTTAGAACTCTAAAGATTTCTTACCTTGATACAGAAAAGACGTTCATCATAGAACTGGTAAGTTTGTGAGGTTCTGTCAAACTATCCAAGGAGGCATCCAACTTCTCGAGGGTGATAGGAATGATGATAGCGGGACGAAGAGATGCGAGATAGTTCAGAGTGAGCATCATATCTTGCATCCCCTGCCTGGAGAACATCGCCTGTTCTATTGACGGCTTCAGGATGTTTACAAATCTGTCGATGTCATCATCGGTGAGTCTGTGCGATTCCTTGCAGTTGTAGAGCCAATCGTCCTTCCTGTAACGCTCCCGGTGAACCCGTTGCACGAAGTTGTAAGAAATCTTCTTGAGGAAGTCACGTATTTTCGCCGTCCAACTAGAATGTAATATTAATTAAGACGTTCCACAGGTGCAGGCAATAATAATAACAAACTTGTCATTTTTTGTTTTAGTAACTTACACTCCTGTATTTGCTGGATGGTAATAGGACTCTAACGTCTGCATGAATTTCTCAAGATGGAAGAACGCCTTGTCGCTACCTCCACCCATCGTGCTCACGATCCATACCGTCATCGCTGACATGTCAATTTTGTACACTTTCGACGATTGCTTCTTCCTATAGCCGACGGGTAAGTGGAGCGTCCTCAGAAATCTCACGTACATAATCGGAATGTATGGTTCCCAGTCGATGTAACCGACGTTGTAAACTGCCAGCTGTGCCATCAGTATAGCCATGTGCTATAAAAAAACATGAATGTCTTAAAAGAAATAGAAGCGCTAAAAACAATGAACGCATTCAGCAAACTTAGGTGCCAGCGGTATGTCAGTGCTTATTGACATGGTTGCACATACAATATCCCTAGCATTCAAGAAAAGAACTTTGAAGAAGTCAAAATTTCAAAGTCAGAGATATAATTTGTGCTCAAAAATATTTTAAATAAAAATGAATGAAAAGTATGTACATAGCGTTGAAAAAAATTATCGATGAACAACAAACTGTTGCATAAATAATGCTTTAATACATAGGTTGGTAACATTGCTTTCGAAAGTCATTCAGCAAGCACTCAACTACTGGACAGTAATCAAAACCACAAAGTGTTTTGCTACGCAACCATTTAGTCTGCTGAATGCGCCCAATACACTTTATTATTTCAATTTATGAGAAAAGTAGGACATGTATTAGAATACTGTTTTTACTAAAACTTTTTTATGCTTAAAAAGGTAGAGTAAATGAAATGTTTCTTACGTTTTCCCAAAAGCCGGCATTGTGGCATATCTCCCAAAGGTTCATGAACTCTTCGAACCACACCTTGTAGCCCAGATGGGCGTCTTCAGGTTTTGCGATGACCGGCAAAAAGATTTCAAGGTGCACAATTGCTGCACCAATGTCTTGATTGCTGTACGGGCACAACGCTGGCCGGAATTCGTCCAGTATCTCTTGAGTTGCCGTCACAGGAAAGTATCTGAAAATGTTTTTTTTTTGTTTTAGAAAATATACACAAAAATATTTGGTATTTCAGTTACTTCACAAATATTCATTTTGATAATAATTTTCGAATAGGCCAGCACTTGACAACAATGATCCAAGATTCTGGTGTGCAAAAAAAAGATTTTTTCTATGTCATGTAGCAGGTATAAAATTTTTATCTTTTACAGATTCTAACGTAATTTAATAACACAAAATTAAAAATAAAATTGATAAATTTAGAATTGGTTTTGAATGTTGAAAGAAAGCTTTGTCCGAGCAGCAGTCCAAAAAATCCAAAATTTACGCAACTACTTCATTATTTGCATCATGACAACTTTATCTGTAAAATTTCCCTATTGTCTCAGTTTTGACTATTATTAGATAAGTCTATATTTCAAAGTAATAGGTACTGGAAAATATAATTACTGAGAACACAATGCATCGCTTATAATAGATTCAGGTCAGTGCATGCAAGATGACTCATGCATTTTATTATTATGACAACATAAATTGCACAACAAAGTCGAAAAAACCCACACTATAAATATATGTTATCATTTTCTAATTGAATACAATCAATAATCAATAAGTAAACATAAAAATAAAAACCTATGGGAACACTTACATTTTTGCAGCACGTACTAAATTTTCTAGAATATTCTCCAAATTTGACGAATATCGATACATAGCAATAACGCATTTGCTTTTTTCCATAATCCGAACGCAAAGATCGTACAATGGCCGCCATTCAAGTTGCAGGTCATCTTGAGTCAGCAAATAACATTTTCTAAAACATATGGATGTCTTTTATTTTGTCACAAAAATTAAACAAAAAGTTACATACTTTAACAGGAAAGTTAAGGTACTTCCAAACTTGCTGACACGTGTAGGTTCCAAATTCGGTAGCGTAATTAGCTCGTAGTAGAGTTTAATTAACGTTATGTGATCCTCTTTGGAAAACTTCAATCCGTATATTTTTAAATACCTAAAAGAATAATTAAATGTCATGCAAGAAAAAATTACAACTACATAATCATTGAAACCTTTTTTTAAATGGCATCAGACAAAAATTAATTATGCATACATATAGTTTTTGAATGGTTTATATTTTCAAGCATCGGAATATCAATCTCTTGATATGTCGTAATTTTTTTGTGATTGTTTTGTATAGTGACACTTTTATTGTTCATTTAAATGACAATTAAGTCGAAAAAAATGAACAGAGAAAATAAGGGAAAAATATCAAATAAATTCAAATGTTGGCGGGAAATGTGGTTACTCCCACCACAAAATCTGTCGCGTCGTGGGGTGAATTGTCAAAAGTGGCGTGCAATTTGACATGCAGTGAAAATAGACAATTAATATTTTTTATGTAACAATTAAGTTTGGCGGAAGGAAAGAAAGGTTAGATTTTGGCTTAATTATAATAACACTCGCCTGTTCAGCCTGCTTGTCCACATGGCACACCCTGGCCTCATTTCTCTGCCTAACACAGACTTGATTAGGTTAGTTTTGATGTCATGAAATAAAATCGCCGATTCCTCGTCCAATTCATCAGCATACGGCAGTAATCTGTTATAGACATTTTCCTTTTGTGGGACGAAACCCAATTTCTTCAAACGTTCTGCCTTGTGTTTATCCATACTGTGAAAACTTCGCGTCCGAAAACTTGCAAACACAACTTCTTACATTTACCCAACTAGGGTTATCGTACCGGTAACTGCGTTGTTTTTTGTTGCACTGTACGAAGGGTGTCTTGCTTCCTTGTATACGTTTCAATTTACACTAGTCATTTGCAGACATACTTTATTTCTACAGTCATATTTCCTCAACCAATTGTATAAAACAATACAAAAACTGCCACCTGATGCCAGCCAATCGAACAACAGCTGGAATAGCGCCAAATTTGAACGTGTGCGACGCACGCAAGGTCGCAAAAGTATAAATACGGAAGATAATTCAAATAATGTTTGTTACACAAACAAGAAGGACAAAGGACGATTCACTAAAATTAACCTACCGTAATTAACAGTATATTATAACCCAAAATTATTGTCTTTTTTTCCAGAAATATGTCTCAGGTCCTGAAAATTATCAATATCATCCCATATAGGAGATTCCTAACACAAAATAATTTGAGAACCCTTACAACACAGACCAAAGGTACATAACAATGATTTATTACCTTCTTGGCAATCAAATAATTATCGAAATATTTCAGAATTGGCAAGACAGAATGGCGTAGTCTCCCAAACTGATCTGATCGTGAATCACTTGAAGGGTTCACCGACGGTTCAAAATGTCTTGGATATTGTCGACACTCACCACAAAGTGATGAACAGTTACCATGTCGTGCAAGCACTGAACAGGATTTTCATTTTGCAGAAACAAAAGAGGTAAGTTTGGAAAGTGGGATCACTTCAGAAGCTTTGTCTCTCGTTTTATAAATAGAAAAAAAGGGAATGACCACTGCTTTGTTGTCCAAGTTATTTGCGTCTCCAACAAAGTTTAGAGCCTTTTATGAATGAAATATCACATATTTTTAGATCTCAAATTCAAATAAGCACAATTTTGTGGTTTGGTATTCCCCTAAACCACATGTATGAAGTATGTATGTAATTTCAAAAAGCAAATATTGTATGGGTATGTTTTGTGGTAATTACTAATGGAATAATTCGATAATAATGTTAATTTATTTATTTCATGAGTCAAATGATCACATGAATTATTTATTTATAGAACATGTGTTATGTTGTTATTTATATTCAATTTTATTTTATTTAAATTCGATTTTAAAGTTATAATTATTAATATTTGGAGACACTTAGAGCAATCGTAGATGATGAATTTTTTGTGTGTCATGTGATGATGTCATAAAATGTTATTGACAAAATAAATCATCATTAAACTTTAACCTCAAAGTACAAAGATTTTTAAAAAATCTTTATATTTTATATATTTTTTCTGTTATTATTTTTATTTTCTATTAATTTTTCAATGAATTTGGAACATTTGTACATATTTCTACTAATTTCTAACTACAAAATTGTATATAATGTATAGATGTTTCAATCTAAAAAGAGCACAGTTGTATATGCAACAAACTATACACAATCAATTTATAAACCATACACTGGGTATAATTGGTTGCATATGTCACGGTGCTCTTTTTAGTTCAAAACTAATAACTATAATATACTGAAAGAATCATCAAAGATTAAATGCTCAAATTAATATTCTGTACTTATTTATTTTTAATCTAAATAGTATAAACAAATTTTATAATCCACAGAACAGAGTACACCCCACAGCAACTCCTCAACGAATCCGGGTTCGAGCAGCTATGCAACAGCTTAAAACGAGACGCGGGCACCTTAGATTCGAGAAGTACCATCGAGGCGATCAAAGTACTCACATACTTCAAAGTCCCGTCGGAAAGCACAATATTTCAGACGATGCTTCAACTTCTACGCAACAACATAAACCAACTATCCCTAAAGCAGATAATGTTCGTCGATTTTCTCCTGACAAAATCCGAAAAAGCACCTCTCATCGACGCCTTGAAAATCGCTCTACCGATCGTCTTCGAGACGCAACTCCCGTTGCAAATCGAACGTCACAATCCTCAAACTCTAGCCGACTATTTGTTTTACGTCTCCAAGAGGCAAGTGAGCGAGTCCACGGTGCACTTGATCACCGATTGTTTGATAAAGCAGAAGTTGGACGTTAAATGCGCCGTTAGCGTTCTTTGGTCGTTGGGAGATTTGCCGTCGGAGCAGTGCTCCGATAGTCTCATGAATAAGGCGATGAACGTCGTGGTGAAAAAGTCGAACGAGGTGCGATTTCAGGATCTCGAGACGATACTGACCAAGCTGACGTATCGATTTGTGGGGAAGTTTCCGTTTTACTATAACAGGGAGTTTTATGAGATGGTTGCTGATAGGGTCGTCGATGACGATCTGGGATTCGAATATGGGGTTCATTATTTGAAGAAAGTGCTGAAAACTGTGAGTATAGATGTTGTATGGATGTTTTGTTTGTCTGACCACCGCCAGAGGGCATATTAGACAGTAATTCGCCTCAACGAGCGAAAGAGTCTCCGGTCTGGTAGTAGAAATTTGAATTAAACATTCGAGATAAATAGCGCCATCTACATTCGCTTGTTCAGACGAATTATAAATAATGAATAACGATGATATTTTTAAAAAGCTTGTTTAAAGTAACAACTGCACTTTAAAAATAGTTACGTTATGTTGCAATACCAATGTCACCGCCCATCTGACTTCCCTGTTTCTTTTTTAGGGTCATTTTAATCAAAGAATTCTTGACTACACCTTGGATAAATGCTCTGAAAACATCGATTTAATAAAACATGGCGATCCATTCCACGTATACAACATAATTTGCGCATGCGCCTTAACTGATTATGTTTCCAAGCACGTCGATATCATCAAAGAGGCGATACAGGATTTCGATGTTCACGCCCTGACGCAGAAAGAAGTCAACTTTGCAAAATTTGCGTTGTCGTTAGCTTGTTTAGATATATACCAAGAGGAAGCGTTAACAAAAGCATTTGATATTAATTACTTAAATACTTTGTTTAAGAAAAGTAAGTTTTAACTTTTGTTATATGTTTTTTATTGCTTTATATATTTTTTATTGTTTTTTAGACTATCTTGGGGATCCAGAATCTGTTCTCGTTCTTTCCCAAGCTGTGAAAACATTCAAACCAGAATTATCGCATTTGTTGCCGGATGAACGATTTCTGGAAAGTACGCGACCCCTTGTAGGACCGACAGAATTTCCGTTGGAAGGAGTTTTATATAACGTTTTCGGGGGGCGGAATAACGTTAGGACAAATATCAGCAGTAAAATGCATCATATTATAGGTATAGATGTTTCAAACCAAGGAGAGCACAGTTGTGTATGCAACTAAATATACGCGGGTCAATTATAAACCATACACTGGGTATAATTGGTTGCATATGTCACTGTGCTCTACTTAGTTTAAAACTATTCTACTGAACTCAATACTGATTTTTTTTTTCTTTATTTTATTTTATTTAATTATTATTTGTAGATCATGCCATCCTCTTAAGGAAAGGGGGATTCCCCATTCCAATCGATAAGGATGTAAAATATATAGATGACATACCATTGGATTCGTCCAGTGAAATGTAAGGTTGCACTTAATTTTATCTGAATTTTATATTTATTGTGTAATTTTATTTCAGAGTTCTAATATTAGCATTGTCGCCCTACCATTATTCTTTAAATATCAAAAGACTGAAGGGTGTAGCAGCGTTAATGATTAAAACGTTAGAAGCAAAGGGTTACTCTGTAGTGCCAATCGATATCGGCCATTGGACTCGTCTACCGGACTTTGAGAAGATTCCCTACGTAATGGATGCAATAAAGGAAAAAACGAATTATATGCAAAGGCTATCAGATTGTTCCTAGTGCTAATAAATTGTTGTTTATTTTTAAATTGTATTTTTTACTTGTAAAATCAGAACCCAGAGCTTATAATACTATAAAATCCAGATAATAAAAATTAAAAATACTTTAGCTATTGTATTAAAGGTGGCCACGTGAACTACATTTAAATTTCCCGCCGGTGATTAGTTCGGCTACTTTCCGATTATGGCGCTTCATTTCCTCCGAGCGTGCGAGGCGGCCATAGCTCTTTTCGTGTAAGTTATCGAAGCTCTCCAACATGGGTCACCAAAATATCTGGTATTCTCACCCCAGGAAATATGGACAAGGCTCCAGATCATGGTAAGCAAAATCTTCGATCTCCTACCTACCGTCACGTATAATTTTTTTGCCCCAAGATGCGGCGGTAATCCGAAAAATAACGCTTGAAATATTTCACGTGGTACTCGCGATTTTTATTAACGTCCAACGGTTAAATATTTAATTAATCACTTATTATTACGATAAGTATTGCTTAATTTGGTTTATTACTAGGTGAAGATGTATTTTTATAGTAAAATTATAGCTTTTTGCCCGCGTTACATTTTTAGGTTATGTATCACAGGTTGTGTGGTGTGCTAATTAGTTTTCGTTAAATTTTAGCCGAGCTTGCTCAAACAGGCATGGACTTATCCGCAAATACGGATTAAACATCTGCAGGCAGTGCTTCAGGGAGTACGCCAATGATATTGGATTCAAAAAAGTAAGTTATTTGTTTACTTTTTGATCGCATCGAATAGAATTGAATAGAATCACTTGTGAGGATCAGTTATACTAATTTTGATCGCAGACCGATCACTCAGTGTTATAGTAACTAACTTTTTGGCTCATTTTTGGTGTAATGAAAATATTAAGTTTTGTGATATAAACTACTGATTTCAAATTAATGAGACTTCTATCTTAAATGATAGATTGCTTGCGATTCAACTAATAGAACAAAAATAAGATATTTCCGACGTTTTATATGTCAAATCTCAAAGCCTATAGCCAACATAAATTTAAGAAAAATGTCAAACATAACCTCAACGTTTTGTTTGCATTATTTTTTGTAGTAAAAAGAAATTGAAGGAATATAACAAACCTAGTTAACTTTAACCTTATAAAACTTGCAGAATGACATAAAGCAAAAAAATTGCTTAAAGCATAATTACCAAATTTCAGTTGTAGTTTTTTGTTAATTGAATAATACATTATATAAATTTGACTTTTTTTGTTTGTTTCAGCTCGATTAAGTACGACATTTTGTGAATTCTTCGACAAGGAAAATGTTGGAATTTTCCCAAATTTTTATACTTTCCGGATTGTAGAATTCATAATAAAACTTATTTTAAGTTAAACTGTCTTTTTAATTATTTTTCCCTTTTTTTAATAATAAAACATAACTAATAACAGAAATATTTACATATAACAAATATTACAAACAGTACAAATTTAAAATTAACAATACTTTGGACGTTTTTGAATACTGATATTGTTATAATTAATAATCAACAGTCGTATTTATTAATATCAATAATTTTAAATTTGTAATATCTTTTTCACAAAATTCAACTCGTTATCCGTTCAATGGCTCTCCTTGCCAGTTCAGAAGTACCAAGTCTTGTCGTCACATCAGCAACCAAAGCCAGCAAAGATCGTTTCGGCGGTCTGCAGTACCGTTTTCCGTTCTCCTGACAACACAAGTTCGGAAAACAATCAAAACTCGATTCACAAGGCTTCGGAAACAAGTCAAAATTTGGTGGTGGTGGTGGAGTACATTGCATATAACTCACAGCAGCTTTGATCGCTAAAAAAAAATATAGAAGATATAAAATTTCAAAATAAATAAGAAAATAGGAATATTACGTTCTAAAATTTGTTTTGGTGCAGGAATTTTATCTAGATTAGGTGCGGCTGTCCGGCAGTAGAATTTCACTTCTCCGTTGATGTTTGGTTTGTCGGGACAGCAAATACGGGGGTCACAGTCGAGGTCCGAACCGCATTCTCTGATTTCCGACAGTTCTGGGATCGGATCTGATGGACACATGCGTTCCACGAGGCCGAATAAGATGGCTAAAATGAGGAAATGTGTGGTGTAATAAAATTTGGTTGTGGGTAAAAGTTTTCTTGGTATTTCCTTGAGTGTGATTTATTTGATGGTTTCAGTGAGTATTCTAGGATATTATGCACAAGTGGCTGTTATGCAATTCATATAATTCTTAGGAGAAAGTTTTAGTAATTTTAAATATCCACAAGTAGTCGTATGTATGACATAAAAATGCTAAAATGTTATGTATAAAAATGCAAAAATGTGGTTGGATCGAGTTATTAAGAAGAATAGAAGAAAAATGGAGATAGGAACTTTGTTATCAGCTAGCCAGAACTTATCACCTCCCAAAATTTGATATTATGCATATGTGGCTGTTATGCAATTCATATAATTCTTAGGAGAAAGTTTTAGTAATTTTAAATATCCACAAGTCGTATGTATGACATAAAAATGCTAAAATGTTATGTATAAAAATGCAAAAATGTGTTTGGATCGAGTTATTAAGAAGAATAGAAGAAAAATGGATATAGGAACTTTGTTATCAGCTAGCCAGAACTTATCATCTCCCAAAATTTGAGCACTCAAGCCTGTTACACCCTGTATATAAGCAAGCAATGATTATATCTCTAGATAATATGTATCATGATGGGGACACTAGTAATGAATGGAATACACGTCTTACGTTCGTGGGACAATTCGATATCAGAAGCTGGGACGCCCTGAACGCATCTCTTCTTGCAGCAGACGGAAGAAGCTCCGAAAATGGCACAGTCTTTAGTAGAATCACACGGTAAAGCCAAAAATGGTATAGCAGACGACCGGTTTGGACACACCAATCGATTTCGACGGACGGTCTGCAAATTTTTCGCCACTTCTTTGATAGAATTTTTACCTGCATCAAATAGCAACATATTAACCAAATAGAGAATAGAAAAGATGTTAAATAAAGTCATTACTTGTTAAAGGCACTCCTTCCACACATCTGCTCCTGCAGCACAAGCTCATGGGCCCTGCCCCCATTATCTTGCAGTCTTTGTTGGTGTCGCATGGTAATGCTAAGAATGGTACAGGTTGGTTTTTACTTGGACATACCAATTTTGGTTCTTTTGCGATCGCGTTCTTATCTGGAAAATAATTTGTAGCATGTATTAAAAAAAAATAATAAAAAATCTGATGTGGCCAGGCACATGACTTTATCATACGATACAGCCATGTTCAGGGGGGCAATTTGGAAGTTCAAGGGGCATCCGCTTACTATGATTTAATTTTTTTTTCCAAAAAAATGGAATGGACATAAATTATACAAAATTTTCTCTACTATACTTTATTATTTAACTATTTTGACGAAATTACAGAAATGGCGGCTAATTTGCAAAATCGTTGAAAAATGATAAGAGTAAACCTCGAGTTCCTTTGAGCCCTTTTGGACAAAACTTCTTTCAGCTCTAAGTTTAGTCACGAAACTTCTAAATATGAAGTTTCGTCTCGATATCTTCAGTAGTTTCTCCGGAATCGTCGCCACAAAAAACGGGTACACACATACACAGACATTTTTTTGCACCTTGGTCAAAAATGTTCAGGGGGCCCAAAAAGACCTATTTCCGCTAAAATCTCAATTTTTTTTTTTTTCGACACGATTACAATACTTTGTCATACTACGTATGATAAAGTAAAAAATTACTTCTGAAAAATATACAGGTGTTCCGAAACTCAACGTCAAGCTGATGCCAAGACAGAGGTGTTTTATGTACGTTCTGACAAATATATTTAAAAAAAAACCTTTCTCACTAAGTTGAGTGATAATTTTTTAATATTTTTTTTTTTTCAAAAACGTAGAAAAAGTTTTTGGCAACATGGTGATTCGCATAAGACCGATACAACCCATCGCTACACTACAGGCTTCACAAATTGAATAATTGTAGAAGTGTTCAGATAATTCATTGTGCCAACGATGTGGTCGGAAAGTTGGGTGAGGGCCACCCCAGATATTTTCATTACCGTGGACAGAAATTTGAAAAATTGAGCTGTCAACTTTATTTTTGTCATTATGTATTTGAGAAATTTGTTCCTCGAAAATTTCGAAGAATTTCTGACAAGAACGTTGTTTAGTTCTTCTAGTGTGAAGAGCGGTATTATTTTATTTTTTTAGGCTTATATTAATCTTTGCATTTTCGGTACGTACCTATTTATTCGTGTGTACATTTCGTATATATTATTATAAGTATAATCTGCTGCATTCCGCAGCAAGATCCAACTAATATACAAGAGGTGTTTTGCAACAGTTAAGTATTTTGTAACACAATCTCAAAGTGCCGTTCTATGTACATACCTCCAAATATGTACCGTATTCTTTTTAGGCCATTCGATTGCACAATGTCCTATCTGAATACTTTGATGAACACGCCGAAGTCAGTTGCAAATTTGAAACAAGTTTTTTGGGTTTTTTTTTAAGTAATCACAAGGCTCCATTCTTACCTTGAAGATAGGTATATAATCGTTTGAGTCATTCGTGACATTGATTAAAAATGTACGCAATAAGCCAAATTTTCAACAATCGAGATTTCGCAAACATCGGTATAATTAGATTTTGAAAGAAACACCGAAAAAGATTCGGTGTATTAACGTCCACTAAATTGCATACAACGCCATGGCTAATTACCCTCAAGTACATATAAATGCCACAAACACAAAAAAAATGTGTGGAAATATTAATCTTGTGAAATATGTTGTAGATGCAATCACACAGACTCGCAAGAAATTTACTTCTTAGTTACCTTGATCTAAATTAGAAAGGTCTATTCGTACCTGCGTGAGAGAAGAAGAATTTTAAAAATTTAATATGATAAATAAGTTATTTGCTTTTGTAGCACTGCAATGTAATGCAACTATGATTTATAAAAATATAATTTTTTCTACTTCGCATTCACAATGCACACATTGTAACACTGTTTTCGGTGTTACAATTAGCAAATTGTAACACCGTTTTTAGTAACTTTTTTTCTAAGATTGGTGACATTGATATCAAATGCATGTCAAACGAAAATAACCACAAAAGTAAGCACAAACTAATTTTTTAGAATCGCAAATATTTTTATACGTATTTAAACATGCGTGTTGCATCCTAGGTTTCGTACTACTAGTATATAATGGTATATAATAATTATCAATAATTACTTTTTCACAGATATTTGAATTTAAGTGACAGATGACAGTGTTACCAACGGTTGCACCCATAAATACTCTAGATTGGAATTTTACCTAATATACTTCTAAATTTTTATAAAATTAATGACGCAAAGTAGAAAAAATAGTATATTACACTCGTTTTATAAGACATATTGGCGCATTCGTTCATTTGGGGCACTCGTCGCTGGCGCTCCAAACAACTCATGCGCCAATTTGACGTCTTATAAAACTTGTATAATAATATACTATTAGAAAACGTATTAATACGGAAGATATTAGACACCATTTCATTTTATAATAATTATAAATAAGAAACGCCGAGCTTACATAAACATCGCCAGTTGCGTAAGAAGAAATTGATAAAACAACTTACCGTTACTCTGGCTGTAGGCGCCGTTGAAAATAATGAATAACAAAATAAAGCTGACACAAAACTCACTGAAAGTCATCATTAGAACCGCGTTAACCCATCAAAGTCGGCTTTGCGACCTGAACAAGACCAAAACAAGTTGGAAACTGTAAAAACGACGCTTTGAAACGGAAGGCGCGAAATGTAGGCGGCGCTGGCTAACACCCCCCCACCACTTCTCATGGAGTACAAATCTCAAAAAAAATATTAATTAAACGTATTATTCGTATTGTAAGGTCAGCTTGACCTTAGTTAAACCCTTTCTTTCATCCGTAACGTATTAATTCAATAAAAACGAAATTAAATTACAATAATTCAAAAGGTTGTTATAGGAATTATCGAATTAATAAATAGAAACGGAAAGCATTGATTTTACACTTTACACGGTTATATGCGGGTTTGTAAGTTTACGCATTGATATCGCAAACGGCAAGTGTGATACTGACTACAGTATCCGCAATTCTCTGTCAGTTTTCACTTTCACTATCTTAAAATTACGTCAGAACGAGATTTTTTGTTCTTGAAAGAGGTAAAACGAGAACGTATTGTTTCTGCTTAATTTCTCGTTGATTCATTATAATTTTTTTTTTGTTATTTTCGCCGTTATGAATTGTTGCGACATTAGCGCCATGGCTATCAGCAGATCATTATTTTAATTGTATTGCTACTTTTTAACTGTATTTGGAGGCCCTTCAAATTTGTTTAACGCCTGAACAATGGAATTTGTATATAAAGATTAATAATAACAAGGGGAACATTGATTTTGCGGCATGAGATTTATTAGTCAATCTTAGGTAATCTACCTATACTAATTACGAACTTTCAAGTGTAGGGCGCGTTCAGCGGAATCGCCCATTTTGGCCGACATTTGCGATCGAGTAGCTGCAAAATTGTGCTTTTGCGATATTACTTTTGACGCTCGTATTTGAAAAAAGGACACAATTCCGCGTGGACTGCGCGATATTTTGTAAATTAAATGCGTCAATTTTGAAAAAAAATCACGTTTTTACACCTCTTCGGGTGAAGGCGAACCTCGAGAAAATGTCACGTGACGTCTAGAAATTCCGACAAGCGGATCGATAAACGTCAAAAATTTGCATTTTTTATCCGTTCCTGCCGACCTTATAAAAGCCGCTCGCTCTCATGTCTTACGATAAGATCCCTCTAAATATCCTTCGCAAAGAGTTTTGAGCAAAAAAAACGGCCTTAAAAACAATTTTCGATCCAAAAAATCGATTTTTGTCGACCCGTGTTTTGCTGCTATTACCACAGTAACGTCAAACCCGAAACGCCCCCTGCCGGACATCATAACAACAGTAACAGATAGCAGATAACCTAAAATGTATCCTAAAATGTCCATATTGCGAATGTGGACAGGTGGGAAGCCTTAACCACATATTTCTAGAATGCCCAATAACTAAAATCGAAAATTTTGACATATACACAGAGCTAGTTCTGGTCTACTAAATATGAAAATAACAACATATTTGTTAAATTGACTCCACTTTTTGAGTCCATATTCAAAGTAATTTGAAATTTTTTACCATTCGAAAGTATGAGGCTTATTACATAATTCTGAAATTAACAATAAAAGAATTTTAAAAAATACAAATTCAAATTAAGAAAACGTTTTTTCGTAGCTTTAGAAAACGTAGTATTCTATTGTATTTTTGTTTAGGATAGTCCCTTTCTAAGGTCCAGCAGTAATGTGCCAATTTATATGACAATACCATTGGCCTTCGTATCTTTCCTCCGTTATCTTGATATACTGCTGAAACCGTTGCTCTTGTTCTTCATTATAATCACTCAGATTGTCAGAAAATTTATCTAAATGACTATGAAAATAATGTAACTTGGTACTCATATTAGTTTTTCAAAATTGTGAAGCATTTTGTCAACGATTTGTATTGTTAATATTGTTCAGCTTGGTGATTTCCCAAAACATTGTCGATAACTGATACAAAGCTTGTCCATGCTTCCAGTTCAACCTAAGTCATGTGATTTATGGTTATTTTAATTAAACGGTTTTATTAGGTATTAAAATTAATTTCTGTAGGATTTTCACAAACACACCATGAGTTTTATCGAGAAATATTTTTGTAAAAGTTACCAATACGTGAAGTGTATGCTTTGTGCGCTGTCTTAGTTCGAATTGAACGAGTTTTTTTGGAATACCGGATGTGTGCTTGTATATATGTATGCTATATGCTTCGCGTTCGCAGGTAATTTTTTTTGATGCATTTCATATGTTGTTGTTAGATATTCGGTTCAGTTAGCGGCAAGCGTTGTAAGCGGTGTAATGTGGGTACATATTTAACCGAATTCGCTGAGCGCAATAACTATGTATTATCTGCTCATAGAAGCTGTGGTAGAAGTTTGAAGCAAAGAATAAAACGTATGTAAGTAATACTAAATTATTATTGTCTTACGCATCAAATTATTATCGGCTAGTAAAACCAAATTATCTAACATTGCGAAATAGTAAGAACCGACAAAAGCTAGATGTATTAGTCTCGTAACCAAGCAACGACAATACCTGTTCACCACAACCGAGCTAATTTGCATTTTGTGGCCATCTTGCCAAACATTTTCTGCGCGTCTACGCGTTTTTTTTTTTTTGTTTTTTGATAGAATTTCACGGCCTACACGCGTGTTGCATACAGATATAACAGCAAATGTTCGCAACAGGTAATTTGTGATATTTTGAGTGGTGTTTTAAGTGATTTTGACCTAACCTATTACCCCGTGTGTATAAAAATCATGTTCCGTAGGTACTCATTTCAGCGCCATTAATCAAATTTTGTTGAGTAATAACTGGTACTGGTAGTGTTTGGATCATAATAAACATTGTGGATGAATATTTGGTTATATTATTGTTGCAGATGGACAACGACGGTGATGTAGTGAAGTGTTGGACATTTAGTTGTGCGCGTTTTTAAATCTTGCGTGTGTAGTGTTGAATAGCAGCCGTAGATGCCCAAGGGAGAAGAAGGACTGACTTGGAGGAGGATTTTACCGGAGTGGAAGCTTCCAAGGACGAAGACATCTAAAGGTAGGTTCAAGGAGATGTCATCCTTCGTTGGAGGGGAAGAAGACGCGATAAGGTAGGATTTTTGGACTTCTCTAGGTTCGCGGCGCGTTATCGGTCTTTTTGACTCACTACGGAGTTCTGTAGAGTCGTCAAAAGCAGTGGTAGTGCTAATCATCTGACCTTGATTGGTGGTATTATTGAAAAATTCCGGTAAGTGGGTATTTTTTTGTAATTTTTGCGATACCTGGTAGAAACGAGCGAGAGGGAAGAAGATGTCGCTGCAGGTTAGCGGGGTGGTGGTTTGGGATCTTCCCCCTTGCTCGCTTCTGCTTCAAAAAAGTTTAAATCTGTGTGTTTTTTTTTGTTTCAGATGGACGAGGAGTGGGTTTCCTTTTTCTAATAGGCGCCACTAAAGTGTTCAATGTTTATAAGTAGAATTAATTTTTTTTTAGTTTTAGGAGCATGTTGGAAGTGATTTAAGGCCCGCACTCCCCATTGTTTATACTCTTTATCCATGGATTAACTGCAATGATCACGGTATGGTTTTTTTTTTTGAATAAGTAACTTTGTAGATGAATGAAGTAGTTATTATTTTAACAACACTGAGTTTATTTCTCAGTGTTTTTTCTTGTTGCAGATTAGGAAGGAAGAACCGAACCGATCTAGATGAGATCTAGGAGTCACAAAACTCACGTTTTCCAATGCCAGACATACAGGTAATAGATGCCTTTTATAATACCTTATTTGTATGATAAATTTGTATACAAATCTTATGATGTTTGATTACAATAATGCAGTGGTTATGCTTAGGACTTAGGTACTTTTTACTTTCCGACTAGTACCCTAGAAGGAAAGTATTGTAATCGACGGAAATTTTTTTTCGAGATTTCTGCTGAAATACGCGTTTTAGGGTCCCTTGAATCGATTGCAATGATTTCTGGAAAATGTATGTATGTATGTGTGTGTGTATATATGTGTGTGTATGTGTATGCGTGTGTGTATGTCTGTGTACACGATAGCGTCCAAACGGTACAACGGACCGGGCTGAAATTTTGCATACATATTTAGAATTGCCAGCGGACGAACTGGATTGTTTTTGGTGACAATCTGACAACCGTAAGTGGCAACTACATGTGTCTTCTTCAGGATTTATCCGAATTTGGCCAAACTAATATCAGCTCATCATCCAGTAATTTTAAATATAATAAGTATACTAATTTACAAGTCAATGGGATGGACGGTTTAGGCGTGGTTTAGGCGCTATTAGCTTTTATAGAAGCAGTTTGACAGAATTCACAGCCTTCGTCGCTGTGTTGCAAATTGTCAGTTTTTGACAAACGTCAGTGCCACTGACATGACATGACGTTAAATGTCAGTATGACAAATGTGTTTATGTCAATAGAAACTGATGTTAGGTAGGATACAGAGCACGGTGTGTTATCAGCGTATACAGCAGGCGTTGATGTTATTTTTAATTCGCCTAAGATCATTAGATGGCGCTGACAGTACTGATTCGCACAGTATGCGCGCTGTTAGATCGACCGATCTTGACAGTTGGTCTAACAGCGCGCGTGGAGTGTTGTCAAACTGTTGTCACATTCGTTGCAAACGTTTTGCGTTCTTCATGTTCCTTAAATTCTTCTTGAGCATTTATTGTTTTTAAACATGGTGTACGGGTGCTGTGTTCCTAATTAGCCATCCGTGAACAAATACGGATGCGTAATGCATTCGTTTCCACAAGATTCACAGGTATGTACCATATATATTCGTTTTAATTTCGTTATACTTGATACAAAGTTAATTATTTGCTATTATGCACTTCTAAGATGAAACCATAAATAAATTTGTATAATATTCATTGATATAAGTTTTACTTATTTTCAGCATCAGGAAACTTTGCAGATACTGATCCAATGGGGACATCATCATTTCTGTATTAAATTTTATTTTATATTATATTCGTGTCTGTACATTAAATATTACACTTTATTACATTTTTATTTTGTCTTTTTTTATCCTTATACAAAAATAAAATTCAAAACATCGCGAGGAAATTGTTGCCTTCTGGCGAGCGAACTAGACAGCAACTCTATCGTTGTTGTCCAGTCCGCTCACCAGAACGCGTCAAAAATGAAAACATACGCAATGGTTCTACGAAAATTTGAAAGTACGCGGGAATACTGTCGTCGGCAGCGCCATCTATCGACGTAAGGCGAACTAATGTTAGAGGGAAACAAAATACGGTGGAGTGGGACATCTATATCAGTATATATAGCTTTTATCTATGGTACAGAGTGGCTCTGGCTTCACAAAACGTGAATAATTGCAAAAGTGTTGAGACACTTTATTGAGCCAACGGTGTAGTCGGAAAGTTGGGTGAGGGCCACCCAAATATTTTTATTTAAAAAGAACGTATAGTTCTTGAAACAAAATGTTCATTTCTTTCGAAATATTATGTTAATAAATATTATGTTAAAAAATCGATCTTTCTTTGACTTGAAGCAAATTCGTTTCATTAAAAAAAACTCTCTGTGTATTCCAAAACTCTTTTTCCTAGATTTTTCTACAAAAAATATATTGTTCGAATATTTATATTTAAAATACCTGTCCCATACAGCAATTTTGTTAGATGTGGTAAACGTAAACCAACAGAATTCTTTTGTGATCAATACACATTTGCCCCGAATACGCTAACCGGCTAACATAAGCACAAAAAACTACTGGGGAGAAGATAAATAAATAACATAAAAGAAAATAATCACTTTTTGGTTTAGTGGTAGGTAACGTCAATAATTAGTCTTCATGATAAGAACTCCCTGCCATTAGAAAAGTAATGCTATAGATACACTCCGTTATATGGCTATATGAATCGAATAAACAAATATGCGAAAAGAAAAGTTGCCTTTCTTGCTTAATCGAAAGAGCAGCCCTGGTTGTTGCCCTGTGTAATAATTGGACAGATTTCTGCTTACTACATTCGCATGTTGGCTTATTTCTGCAAAACTAAATCAGTTTATGCAAAATACGTTAGAAACATGTGTACAAATATAAATTTTGGACAAATCTGCAACCGTTTCGCGCATGTGCAACCGTTGCGTTGGTTGCGCGAGGAATATGCACCGAAACGCCAAATTTCTACTGAATTACATACATACTTCTACTGTCTAATACAGTATGCATTAGCACTCGATAATAATCATCAAGTGGCCACTTCGCAAAATTACTGTCTATTTGTCATATGTTAGAAACTAAAAATAATCCCAAGTACAAACCTAATAATAAACGTGCACGGTTCTCAGGTGGTTCTCTGTACTGAATCGATTAAAAACTGCATACTAAACAATCAACAAACTGGCCACTTCTTGTGGAGAAAAATGCAGTATGTGACAATAACGGGTTTACGGCACATTCGTATGCCAATGGTCGGACTTGGTACTTGGCGAGCTCAACCGGAAGAAGTGAAAAGGGCTGTGCTAACTGCCTTGGAAGTAGGATATCGTCATATAGGTGCTGAGTGACGCCAAAATGTAGGTTTTCGGATAAAACTTTTGTCTTTCTGTATTAGATACGGCATTTAATTATAATAACGAGGAAGCTATTGGAAGTGCCCTTAATGAGTGGATTGCGCAAGGGAAAGGCAAAAGGGAAGATGTTTTTATAACGACAAAGGTAATTTTATTTACTATTGCAATTCTTGTAGATAGGTAATCATTATTTAGGTATTTAAATTTACCAAAAAATCAGTTATTTAATTTTGTAGATTATAGTGTTGTTTGTTCCCATAAAAAATAAAATCTAATAACTTTGTTCAACATTCGCTTTTACGAACGAATGTTTTAATTCAAATTTCTACCACCAGGGCGGGACTCTTTTCGCCAAAAGAAAACGTTATAAACAACCATTACAAATTCAGAAAACTGCTTTAAACTTCAATTTTAATTAATTTAGTTAAAGAAATAAATACATACATAACTACTAACTACTTAAAATAGTTAACAATATATTTTGTACCTCCAAGTCTCCAATGTAAATATTTTGGACCGTTTCTTATTGCTATTCTTCAGCTCCCGCATATAGGCAACAGAGCCTCCGATGTAGAAAAATTCCTCAGGCTATCCCTGGATAAGTTAAAACTAGACTACGTAGACTTGTACCTGATTCACATGCCATTTTCCTTCTATTACAACCACGAAACCCTTATGCCAGAAAAGAATCCGGATGGAACCTACAAATTGGATACCACAAATGACCACGTATCAACATGGAGGGTAAGAAAAATCACGCATAATATGATTGGTTGCAGAAAGGAGTTCTAACTTTTAAAAATCTGACATACAAGATGGACGTCATGTAGTACTTATTATTTTTTTTTTTGTTCTATTTAGGCTATGGAAGAACAGGTTAGAAGTGGTCTAACAAAAGCTATCGGGCTGTCAAATTTCAACATACACCAAATTCGAAATATCTATTCAAACAGCACGATAAAACCAACGGTATTGCAAGTTGAGATGCACGCTTATTGTCAACAGAAGGAGCTGTTGCAAGACTGCGAATCAATGAGCATTGCTTTGACAGCGTATGCTCCCTTGGGAAGCCCCGGAACTCAATACCATTTCGCAGAGAAATATAAATATTTGTAAGTATAGAAATTTATTGCTATTTATGCAACAATACAAAGATTTTTTGGGTAAGTAAAGGTAGTAAAACTTATATCTGACTCATGACATTTCTGTCAATTAGTTATTGTAGGTTGGCAATCCTGAAATTTGACAAGCGCTTTTTTATTGTATGTCATTCTGCAATTTTAGAGGTTAGACTTGGCCAGTTTTGTTGTTTTTGTTACTTACGTTTTTCTTGATATCTAAAAATAACGTAAACAAAATGTTGAGATTATGTCTGTTTTATATTTCAATTCCTATTATGGCACACTAGAGGTTTGTTTTGATAAAAATTTAATATTCTCTACTTATACATTTTTAATGTCTATTGAATGAATACACTATTTAGCATCTTTAATGCCCTCTTTTTTTAGAATAAACGACTACCCGGATATACTGGGCCATCCGGTGGTCGGTGAAATTGCGTTAAAGCACTCTAAGACGTCATCGCAGATTGTGCTCAAGCATCTTTTAATGAAGAATGTGGTCGTAATTCCTAAGAGTTCTCATCCTGATCGTATCAAGGAGAACATAAGCCTGTTTGACTTCGAGCTGGACGATGAAGACATCGACAACATCGACTCTCTGGACAAAGCCGAAAGTGGCAGGATATTCAATTTTAAATTTTTCACCGGCGTCGAAAAGCATCCCGAATATCCGTTCATGAAGAGTCGAATGGTCGGAGATGAATAATCCAAAATATGAGCCTAGTATTTGGTTGCTGATTATTTTTAATTGTGATTACTCATGGACATGGAATATCTTATGTACAGACTAACAATAAAAATCGTTTTAAGTGTAAATTGAATTTATTTTATTTAAAAAAATTATAGAAAAACTGAAAGAAGCACATTTTTCTGATATTTTTCTTGCTTAACATAGCATGCACATAGAATAGTTTTAAACTGACTAGAACACAGTGACATATGCAACCAATTATACCCAGTGTATGGTTTATAATTGACCGGCGTATATTTGGTTGCATACACAACTGTGCTCTAATTGGTTTGAAACATCTATAGCTGGGTCCTGATTATTTTTAATTGTGATTTCTCATATACATGGAATATCTTATGTACAGACTAACAATAAAAATCGTTTTAAGTGTAAATTGAATTTATTTTGTTTAAAAAAATTATAGAAAAACTGAAAGAAGCACATTTTTCTGACGTTTTTCTTGCTTAACATAGCATGCACACACCATACAAAAATTAAAAAAAAAAAAAATTGATTGATTGATTACAAGTATTAATAAAAATCTTTATAAAATAAATTAACTTAAACGGTAAAGCATCTTACGTTGAAGCCTGTGTTGCAGTTGACCTCGACGAATCATGGCGTAGATAACTTTGATAATGGCCCTTTCGGGGTACTGCTGCTGCATAAAATCTTGCATTATGGTTTGCTGGGAAACCTGCGTGCCAATAGCAAATCTCCTTTTCAATTGTTTTTCCACTCTGGTCAACATTTCATGTTCCTCTTCTGTTGTAAAACCTTCGGCACCTTAAAAGAACAAAATATTGCTTATTTTGTGCTGTTTTTAAACTATGCGGACAAAACCAACAAGTCATTTGTACACCAGAAAAAAAAACACTAAAAAAATGTTAAACTTATATTTAAATTCATTCATGATTATTTTCCTAAATAGTTAATTCGCCCGTATGGCATAAAAATAAAAACTAACCTGCTAAAGTTCCGCTCATAGCGGCGTCTAAAGTTGACACCTGGAAGAGACGTAACGCCTCGTCTACGTGAGTCTCGGTGGCGAAGGGCTGCAGTTGCATCTTGGCCAAACTCTCGGACATTCGGATGACGGCCTCGAGTTGACGGACGGTGATCGGAATAGCGTTCTTCTTGTCAACTTCTTTCTCGTGCTGATGCGTCCCCGAGCGCATCATCACGTACCGTCTCTTCAGTTTTTCACCTGCCTCTTTGTTTAATCTCGGACCGCATCTCCTACATAATAAAAATTTTACAATTAAACTTTTTGCTTTGTCATTATCCAATTTTTAGAGGTTAAAGTCTTGTTTTTGTTATTTAAATTTTGTTTTATATGTTTTATATGTCAATTCAATTTATATGTCAGTGGATTTTGATGGTACTATACATCAAAATGGAGAGATTATTGCAGACTTACGTTCGACAGTAATGTATGTATTTCTTGAGCCGTTCAACTGAGAACTCGCCTTCTTTTGTTTCTTGCGTCATCTGTGCTCCAGCATTGATGTGGATGCTCATGATGTGACGGGCAAGGGTCTATAAATTAAGAAGGATACGAATTATTTTCTTGTTATAATCGAAGAAAGGATGACTGATGGACTTACCATGTCCCTTGTCTGATCGTGCTCATCTTTGACGATGAAAATCATGTCAAAACGGGACAGTATTGTTGGGAGAAAGTCTATATTTTCTTCACCCTGAAAAAAAAATATATAAAACAATTTTTTAAGTTGTTACCTTTTTCGAAATAAGGATTTATAATTATATGCGAAGAAGTAAGACATAAATAAACCCAAGGAAAAGTCTTCAATTGTTTATTTTATAGATTTTTATTTCATTCACAAAAAAAATTGCCATCTCATCCTGCAGTGATTTTAAATATGTATACAAATTTACAGATCAATGGGATGAGCGGTTTAGGCGCTATAAAACTTTATATCTATTGGTTTGTGACGTAATGGAGAACTGATGGCATCATACCGCGTTAGCCCACACATTATCGTTTGAAGATTATCGCCCGGTCCGCGATTGAAGAATAAATAAACAAGAAGTAGAGAAATAAACCTCGTAGAAAAACACACGGATATGTGACAGTATATTATAGTTATTTGTATCGAGAGGTGTCTTGTATGTATTGTTATAATCCCGATATAGTATTATTATTATTATTATCTAGTTATAGTCTATATGTTTAGAGAGATAAATGTGTAAAGAGTATCTCGGTAAGTTGAGTGGGGGCCACACCAGATATATATTTTTTTTTATAACGTCCCATCCAAAATAATGAGTTTTCCTAGCAACTTTTATCAATAAATTATTAGTTTGGAATATCATTTAATTTAAACATCATGATAACCAACAATAACAATTTTTCTTCAATAAATAATTTTAGTGAGCCATGACCAGATAACATAAACATCAAACTATTGTCCCATAATCTGCCAATTATAAACAAAACCATCAGAATCTAACCTGCAAATCAGTGACATCCAAAATTCGCCAAAAATCTTTTAAAACACTCACTGAAATTAGAAGAAAACCCACCCAAAACGGACAGAACAATGAGCACTGGAAGGTAAATAACCCACGAACACAATCAATATTCAACACTACATAAAAAAACATACAAAACTTTGTAGTAACGGTGAGAAACGAGCAAGAAGCCGCAACTTTACCGAAGCAGAAAAAGCCCTCTTCATCGACATATGCCACGGTTTCATCGACGTCATCGAGAACAAGGTAATCAACGCTCTAACCACGCAGCAGAAGTGCTTCGCCTGGGAGCAGATCGCAGACAAATACAACAGCATTCAAAAAACAGGTTATCGCAATCCGATACAACTAAAATCCCTGTACGAACAATTAAAGAAGAACGCACGTAAAAATAGAAGCGAACCGTGCTCCGATAGCAAACCTAAGCACTCTGCAACCATCGAGGAAAAAGTACGAGCTCTTCTTTCGATAAATTTTGAAAGTTTGAATACCATCGATCGGGAGAATGTTGCGGATACTTCTAGACTCTCTGAATCTGTTGTTTCGGAGCAGGATGTTAAACCGTTAGGTTTGAGCACAAACGTGGTGAGTAATAATTGTTTTGCGGATGTCTGTTCGGATAGAAGGAAGAGGAGACGATCGGAGGAAATGTTGGATAAGAAATTGGAGATTTTGAACGTGATCTTGGAGACGGAGAAGGAGAATTTGCGTGGGAAGAAGTTAGAGAACGAGATTAAGGAGGTCGATTTAAAAGTTAAAATGCAAGAGCTGGACAATGCCGTGAAGAAAAGACAACTAACTTAGATATACGATTGTTAATTGTTGCTGAATTTATATTGTGTTACTTTTGTGTTAATTTTGATTTTGTATCAAGGAAATAAACAAAATCTATGGAAATACATTCAGTTTTTTGTTGGTTGTATCAAAAAATGTAACATTATAATTTGCCTATTGTTATAATATGTTTAGTAAAGAAAAACCTCTAGTAAAGTAGTTATAAACTAAGTAGAGCATAGTGACATATGCAACCAATTATACCCAGTGTATGGTTTATAATTGACCCGCATATATTTGGTTGCATACACAACTGTGCTCTACTTACTTTAAAACTACTCTACAATAAATTAACAGACATACAAATAAAATAAATTAACAGACATAAAATTTCATATAATTTTAAAAAAGAAATAAAAAAAGTAAAAAAACAAATATAAAAAGTTTCTCTCAAAATCCATACCTTAGTCTCATCCCAACGACCAAAAATACTGTTTGCTGCAGCCAAAACAGAACACCTCGAATTTAGGGTGGTCGTAATTCCAGCCTTGGCGATTGAAATTGTCTGTTGCTCCATAGCCTCGTGGATGGCAACTCGATCGTCTTCTCTCATTTTATCGAACTCGTCGATGCAGACAACACCTCCATCAGCCAGAACCATAGCGCCACCTTCCATAACAAAATTTCTCTAAAGAGAAAGATTATAAATAAATTAAATAAACATAATTTTCCAAAACTATTATTATTATTAAATTATAAAATATTGTTAGTTTTTTTTTTAATTTTACCGTTGCTGGGTCTCGCATGACCGACGCCGTCAAACCAGCGGCAGAACTGCCTTTTCCCGAGGTGTACACCGAGATGGGAGCCACTTTTTCCACGAACTTTAATAACTGGGATTTGGCGGTACCGGGATCGCCAAGAAGTAGGATGTTTATGTCCCCTCTACGCGTTAGGCCATCCGGTAAACGTTTTCGTGAACCTAAATTGAGGAAAAATTGACATAAATCAAATAGAAGTCAAGAAGTCATGATCTTTATTCAAGTGTACAAAATTCTTTTTGAAAATTGTTGAAATTAAAAATTGAAATAAAGAAACTGTCTCATTATACCAATTTGCCCTCTGGCGGCAGTTAGACAAACTAAACTTGTGTACATATATTACCAAGAATTTTAAACTCACCTCCAAAAAGTAGGCAAGCGATAGCCTTTTTAATATCAGCAGCGCCATAAATAGAAGGAGCAATGCTGTTTGAGAGTTTCTCGTAGATATTTGGGTTTTTGGAAATTCTTTTGAAGTAATCTTCTTCTTCCGCGGTGACAATACCAGTAGTTGTGCTCCCTAAGCCTTCCTGATCCACCTGAATTCCGACTACTCTCATATACGGAGCGCGAACACCAGTTATAGCTTTTTCCCTTCCGTCTCTCTATGGGTACAAGCAAAATAAAATTCGTTTAAAACTCAGAGATTTAAATTTTGTATTTTTGTCAAAATAATATGAATAAAATATACCTTTGATGGTCTTCCGACTTTTTTAATGGAGTAGATGCCCAATATGAAGACACGGTTTCCGGGTACGACTTTTTCGCACAGATATCTGTCGCAGTATAGCGGTAAGTGACGTGGAATCTCGCCCTGCGGGATTCCATCGGGGAGCTCTTGTACTTTTAGTACTTGGAAGTCGACGCACTTGCATTTGTCGGGAATGATGAAATACGGGTCCAGGGGGCATTTTGGACGACCAGCTTGTTCGCTAAGTAAAATTAACAAATTTTATATTAAATTATACATTGTTACACAAAGAAATTATCAAAAAAATAAAGAGACTTCATTGTTAATAATTATTGAACTCTAGATCAATTTCTACATACAAATGTCTGAACAAAATCATTTTGAGTATTGATTTTGAAGAAAATTATCAAAATGTTCTTAACAAAAAGAAGACTTACTAAAACAGTGAATAATTCACTTTAGTGTTTAAATAACACTAACATTTTTCGACCAAAGTAAAAATACAACAAGGGAATGTAGATGGCGCTTGTTATTCCGACCGTTCTCCCTGATAATATGTATACATATTTTTTCAATAAGGGTTCCGAAAATACATGTAAATACTCGTCAGAGTAATTAAAGTGATAGCTGACCAAGTTAATTTAAATTTTATTCCGACTTATGCGCCGATGTTAGCGCCCTCTACGCTTGTACTCGCAAGTGTAGATGTCGCTGTTTATCCTGACAGTGTTAATTCAAATTTCTACCACCAGAGCGGAGACTCTCGCTTGTTCAAGCCAATATTGCATGTTTAACAAGATATAATCAGTAATTATAACCTGACAGACCTAGTTGAGAGTTTCCTAAGTACAAAATTTATAAAACAAAAACTCAGGAAAAGACTTACGTGTTACATTTTCTAGGCATAAGATACCCCTCCAATCCAGGCTTGATAGGTAAATTCGGTATAATATTGCTGCACGATCGACACTGTATAGCAATTTTGGTCGCTTTGGCCTTAATTCCAGACGTACTCACTATAATCCCCGGAATTTTAACCAATTTTGACACAACATCCGACTGTGGAATTTACATTATTAATAATTTTTACTACTTATAGCCCATGAGTAAAATTACCTTCATATCTCTTAAATTAGCGGGATTTGCATCTGACGAAAGCATAATTTGTATATCTTGAACTTCCTCTTCGCCCTCAGGCCTGGGATTGGTAAGTTCATCAGCGACTTCTTTAGCGGCTTCCTCAAATATCGGCAAATGTTCTGTAGGTTGTTTGTATAACTTATCGGCAAGTAGTTCATCAAAACTGCCAACATCTTCGATGTTTACTTCTAGATAATACTGTTGGAGGTTGTAATTCCTCTTAAGGGTATCCCTAATTCAAGCAAAGAAGTTTTATCATAGGTACACAAAGAAAAAAACCGTTTGAGACTACCTGTATTTGTAGTTGAAGTTCTCGCTGTGATATTGCCTGATAAATTCCTTGAATTTCTTCTTAATGCCTTGTAAATTGATTTGATTGTCTCCCTGGTTATCGTCACCTCCAAAATTATCACTGAAGAACACTCCGGGATCATCAAAACCTTCCATGATTAACGATTATTTAAAGGGGCCAAAATGGACTGAAAAATACAACGAACCGACGGTCTCAAGCAAAATGGTTAGTTTTGGCGCGAATGTCAGTTGGTGATATTTAGCAGTAACGTTGCCATTACCAACTTAAAACTAGTTTTACCATAGTTTGTAGAAAACCGAGAAAATCAAAATAAACATTCATTATTTCTTCGTTTCTTGCATAGCTATATATTACTAATAAATAATTCTTTAAATGAAGAAGTTATAACCTTTTAAATTAATCTTACAGGCCGTGTGGAATGAAATCAAACATCCCCTCTCAGTAATGTTGAGCGGTGTGTTGTTGGTTGCCGTCTTGTTCGTTGAAAAACTCGGTTTGGTTTGAATTTGAATCTTTGTTTCTGATAGCTTTTAGACATTGACACACCTATCGAAATAGATTATAGAACATTCTAGAATACGAATACTTCTAAAATACGCATTAGATAAATACAAATTTGACGTCCAAACTAAGATGACCAGAATTTGATTGAGACAAATCGGGACCAATGTGAAAACATACGGAAAAATGCTGAATAGATTAATAATTTAAAAAAATCCGAGACTAAAGAAATATATTCTTTTAACAAGCCACAACATCTCTGACCCGAGACAGGTTTGTTTATTATTAAGACTACCTGCGGTTTTGGTGCATCTGGTTTTTGCGAATTAAATTCTTACTACTTTTGCATATTCTTTGAACCTTTTTTAATTCAACTACACAACTACTATAATAAAGTAATCTACTACATATATATGGCTGTTATTAGCCTACCTACACATTATGACTGTTGCTAGTTTTGGTTGCTAATGACAATAAATTTCACAAAATATTTGCCCACCCAACAAAAATTAACAAGAGCCGCGACTGCTGTATGGAAAATGTGTCTGTTTATTTTCGTCTCTCGTGATAGATGGCGTTAATTTGACACACAGGGGAGGGTCGCGTCGTCATACGTCGCACACACTGACGGAAGTCCCGCGCCGTAACCCGTCAGGCGTACCAACCTCGGCGACTTCTAAGGTTCGCCGTCAGTCGGCTAATCAAGTAAATCTAATTAAAATCGTTTAACGGGCGCACATCACCGCCAACATCAGAACACACACGCTGAGTTTGACGACAAACCCAGAGAGATCGGATTCCGCATAATATAAAACAGAACTTTACATGTTTCTTTATAGTTTTCCGACAGTTGCATCACGATTTGAATTGCACCACAAGTAGAGTAGTTTCAAACTAAGAAGAGCACAGTTGTATATGCAACCAATCATACCCAGTGTATGGTTTATAAATTGTCTGTGTATATTTGATTGCATATACAACTGTGCTCTTCTTAGTTTGAAACATCTATAATATAAGAATGAAGTCAATCGATGTTTCTCTCTCAGTGCCCACATATAGAATTTTATTCCAAAATGCTACGTATACATGTTATATGTATAGGTAGGTAAGTGTACGTCAATTTAAAAATACACGACGAAATAAAAATACGGTAGCAGGGACCGAAAGACATTTTCGCGTTGTTGCTCGGGTAAGACGAGACACGGAGTCTACATCATTAGTAAGTGAAATGGACCGTCGCGGGTTGGGGCCGTTGTTCAGAGAGGCCGCCGCCGGTAGACAGCCAGCCGCACTCTTGATATATGAGGCCCATAATACCGTCATCGAGGCGAGCGTTCCTCCACCGCGAGCACTCCCGATGAAGATGATCCACTCGGAACGGAAAGGAAATTATATCAATTAACGTGCCGTTTTTCCAAATGTCCCTCGCGACATTATTTCCAATTTTCGAGACGATTAGCTTCTGGAAGAGTGTAGGTATATCTAAAGTACGAAACACAATACGTATGGGGTTAGTCTAATAATAAAGAAATGAAAATTAATCAAGCAAATATGAATTAATCATAAATAAGAGTTTGCGCTTTCAGTATGGACGCGCCTTAATATTTTAGTGTGGACGGAACTTGAAACGAATTTGAAGTCAAAGAAAGATCGATGTTAAATATGTAGTGGCAGACAAAGCTTTAGTTGTATGAACGTTAGTTAACTTCAATTCAATAACATAATATTTTCAAACGAAATGAACATTTTGTTTCAAGAACTTTACGTTCTTTTTAAGTAAAAAAAAACTTCCTTTACTGTTGGACAATTTAGTACCTGACTTAATAAAATCGAATCGAAACTACAAATTTTGATATACTTAATCAAATGGTACTTTAGTTTCAGTAAAATGTACTTTAAAATTAGATAAACATTGCGACCGTGAATTAATCATTAATTAATATTTTATTATGTTTGGATTATAATCATGGGACCTTGATTATATAATCCAAACATAGTTTAGTCGAAAACCACAATAAAAGATTATGGTAGACTCATTACTTTATTTTATTCCACGGTAATCTTCAGTACAGACTACAGACTTATTCCCAAATGAAGGGTAACCAGAATACCGTTCGCATTCTGTAGCTCAGCTTATATAAAGCCCAAAAAGGCCAACACGAGCGTAGAGAGCGCCATCTCCCCGCCAGTAGACACAGCAATAATTTTTAATGAAACCACTTTTTTTATGCAAACACATAATCTTTTTACTCAAATCTATTTTCATCCAAATAGAATATTTACTTACCTCAAGGCCGATCTTTATTTCAAATAAAACCAGATTTATTTCATTCAAACGTATCTTTGCAATTAAACCCAAACAATTTCTACATTACGGAAATCACGGAAAACCATTTGGTGTAAAAGAATCGATTTTTTCAGTGGAAAATATTTCTTTTTCAAATGAAATATTTCTTTCAGCCCATGTATCTCACTTTTTTAAATTTAAAAATAGTTATTTGTTTCAAACATATATTCTTTCCTTGAAAGAAATATGTTCAAATTGTTGAAAGAAAATTAGACAATCAATTTTCTTATTTATCGGTATTTGTGTAGTACCTACCTACATGTACCTAACAATTATATTGGCTCAAATATGTAAGTATGTACCTAATTTCATCAGACAGTTAAAGTTGGAATGGCAACGTAAGAAAAATGACGAAAAAAAAATCATAAAATCATAAAATATGTACTTTGTGTAGTATTAAGTTAACATTAACGTTATCATTCGACCAATTAAAATAAAAAATGCACTTTGAATAGCTAACATAGGTCAGTGATAAGGATTAGCTATAAAACCAAAATTTGCTGAAGAGACAAACATATTTTCAATTCTTGACTACAAGATCAGTCTATTTGCAATGGCTTCAACTAAAAGTATCCTCTGTTTTTTGGTACTGACCACTGTTATTAGCGCAGTTATTAGTAGATACACCGGTAATATTTGCGTACAAGTGTGGTGAAGATTTATCAAATGCGTTAGAAATTATATGTGGTTCGAGGTGGTACGACTCGTACGCAGTCGAAAATGGTATGTTGTGCATTTTAGAGACAACAGACGGTTATTTAATATTATAATTGTTTGTTATTTGCTTTAGAGCAGTGGAAAGTCGAGAGCAGAAAGAAAAGAAGTATTGCCGAAGATTGCTGTTACAATCTTTGCACACTGGAAACGTGGAGACTTTACTGCACACTTTGAATTACCATGATGTTGACAGTTTTGTAGATGCGATTGTACATAATGTATATGATACAATGTATAATGTTTTGAATTAGTATATTATTATTATACAAGTTTTATAAGACGTCAAATTGGCGCATGAGTTGTTTGGGGCACGAGGAGCGCCAGCGACGAATGCCTCAAATGAACGAATGCGCTAATATGTCTTATAAAACGAGTGTAATATACTATTTTTTCTACTTTGCGTAATTAATTTTATAAAAATTTAGAAGTATATTAGGTAAAATTCCAATCTAGAGTATTTATGGGTGCAACCGTTGGTAACACTGTCATCTGTCACTTAAATTCAAATATCTGTGAAAAAGTAATTATTGATAATTATTATATACCATCATATACTAGTAGTACGAAACCTAGGATGCAACACGCATGATTAAATATGTATAAAAATATACATACTTCGCAGTTTGTGCGATTCTAAAAAATCACTTTGTGCTTACTCTTGTGGTTATGTGTATTTTCGTTTGACATGCATTTGATATCAATGTCACCAATCTTAGAAAAAAGTTACTAAAAACGGTGTTACAATTTGCAGATAAAAAAATCATTTCTATCTCTATCATCAAGTATGCCAAAATATGTTGGAAGAGGTCCAGGCAAATATAGAATATAAATTTAGTTTTACTTTCGTTTGTCATTTGCAATCATCTTTGCATCTTTGGTTTTGCTAATCAAGTCATTTGACTTGATGATAACTCACTTGTAAATATAAAGACAATGTTAAATTCGTCGTGATTTGTTGGAAACCAATAAGAAATATCTAGGGTGGCTCTCACCCTACTTGCCAACTACATCGTTGGCAAAATAAAGTGTCTAATCACTGTTACAGTTTTATTATTCAATTCCCTAAGAAGACGCTTGTAGCATTTGCCACTTCCGGTTGTTAGATTGTCAACAAAAACCATCCAGTTCGTCTCCCGGTAATTCTAAATATGCATACCAATATGTACTTATACAAATTTGGAGATCAGTGGGATGAACGGTTTAGGCGCTGTAAGCGTTTATAAGAACAGTTTGACAGAATCCACAGCCTTCGTCTCTATGTTGGGAATTGTCAGATTTTGACAAACGTCAATACCAGTGATATGATGTTAAATATCAGTATGACAATAGTATATTATTATATACAAGTTTTATAAGACGTCAAATTGGCGCATGAGTTGTTTGGGGCACGAGGAGCGCCAGCGACGACTGCCCCAAATGAACGAATGCGCCAATATGTCTTATAAAACGAGTGTAATATACTATTTTTTCTACTTTGCGTCATTAATTTTATAAAAATTTAGAAGTATATTAGCTAAAATTCCAATCTAGAGTATTTATGGGTGCAACCGTTGGTAACACTGTCATCTGTCACTTAAATTCAAATATCTGCGAAAAATTAATTATTGATAATTATTATATACCATCATATACTAGTAGTACGAAACCTAGGATGCAACACGCATGTTTAAATATGTATAAAAATATACATACTTCGTAGTTTGTGCGATTCTAAAAAATCAGTTTGTGCTTACTTTTGTGGTTATGTGTATTTTCGTTTGACATGCATTTGATATCAATGTCACCAATCTTAGAAAAAAGTTACTAAAAACGGTGTTACAATTTGTTAATTGTAACACCGAAAACAGTGTTACAATGTGTGCATTGTGAATGCAAAGTAGAAAAATAGTATATTATTATTATACAAGTTTTATAAGACGTCAAATTGGCGCATGAGTTGTTTGGGGCACGAGGAGCGCCAGCGACGACTGCCCCAAATGAACGAATGCGCCAATATGTCTTATAAAACGAGTGTAATATACTATTTTTTCTACTTTGCGTCATTAATTTTATAAAAATTTAGAAGTACCTATATTAGGTAAAATTCCAATCTAGAGTATTTATGGGTGCAACCGTTGGTAACACTGTCATCTGTCACTTAAATTCAAATATCTGTAAAAAAGTAATTATTGATAATTATTATATACCATCATATACTAGTAGTACGAAACCTAGGATGCAACACGCATGTTTAAATATGTATAAAAATATACATACTTCGCAGTTTGTGCGATTCTAAAAAATCAGTTTGTGCTTACTTTTGTGGTTATGTGTATTTTCGTTTGACATGCATTTGATATCAATGTCACCAATCTTAGAAAAAAGTTACTAAAAACGGTGTTACAATTTGTTAATTGTAACACCGAAAACAGTGTTACAATGTGTGCATTGTGAATGCAAAGTAGAAAAATAGTATATTATTATTATACAAGTTTTATAAGACGTCAAATTGGCGCATGAGTTGTTTGGGGCACGAGGAGCGCCAGCGACGACTGCCCCAAATGAACGAATGCGCCAATATGTCTTATAAAACGAGTGTAATATACTATTTTTTCTACTTTGCGTCATTAATTTTATAAAAATTTAGAAGTACCTATATTAGGTAAAATTCCAATCTAGAGTATTTATGGGTGCAACCGTTGGTAACACTGTCATCTGTCACTTAAATTCAAATATCTGTAAAAAAGTAATTATTGATAATTATTATATACCATCATATACTAGTAGTACGAAACCTAGGATGCAACACGCATGTTTAAATATGTATAAAAATATACATACTTCGCAGTTTGTGCGATTCTAAAAAATCAGTTTGTGCTTACTTTTGTGGTTATGTGTATTTTCGTTTGACATGCATTTGATATCAATGTCACCAATCTTAGAAAAAAGTTACTAAAAACGGTGTTACAATTTGCTAATTGTAACACCGAAAACAGTGTTACAATGTGTGCATTGTGAATGCAAAGTAGAAAAAAGTATTTTAAATATTAGATATGTTAACTAGGATTAATTTAGAAGAACTTGAATATAATTTCCTGAACGTATCATAAACATCTACAAAAAACAACAAAAAAACCTTCGACTACAAACTTGTGTAGGTACTGACCTATATATCAGCGTTTATTTAAATGGACAAAAAAACAGAAGATCTGAATACTTGTGAAAGTGATGGGAGGTTTTCAAGATATACACATAGGCGTACGTATGCACAGAAGGCGTTCCGAGGGGTAACCAAACCGTGTAGATTTTATCCGGCGGTTCTGCCATGCACGTTTTCCCGCGCCGTTTCACTCAGTATAATCGTTACTTCAGTTTTCGCACCGCCAAATTTAATTAACGACCGATATATTCACGTGCTCGTTAAACATCCACGAACCCATAATTGACGTTAATAAATTAACCTACGAATATACCTACAACACAGATCATTTCCGTTAGGTACCTATACAGTGCAGCGCCAGCGTCACATATTAGAGGTGGGTAGTTCGTGAACGAACTGTCCGAGAGAATGGCTCCCGGCTTAGAACAAAAGAACTAGTTCTTTAAAATAAAAAGAACTAGTTCGCAAAAGACCTGCTTTGCTAAAACATATCTCTATGCATATCTCATTCAGTGAACGACTTGTAGGGACATGAAATCTAGTTCGAAAGTCCTGCTTTGGTGAAACATATCACATTCAGTGAACGAGTTGTGGCGACATCAAACGAGCGACATAGCACCCTGCCCGCCAGTTGTTTATTTACCTAACGGCGGATGTCAAAAATATAATTAGAGTATAGTTTTTTTCCTATTGGATAATGGATTACACTATTAATAGTAGTTTCGCCAGTATATGTTATACTATAATTTATAAATAATACCCCAATTCCACCTAAAATTGCAGTATGAATAAGGCTAAAATACGTGCAGCAATATGTCTTTTATGCCTTATTAAATAAATATTTAAGAAATATACCTAAATAAAATAAGACAACGATTCTTCGATCAATATAATTATAAATAATTATTTATTTTCAAAACAAAATAACGATTCTTCAAGAAAAAGACAAAGTGGGAAGGCAGACATCGATTCTGTCCAAACTAGATCCTAGTTTCGTTTGGAACGAGATATACACGTGCTAGAACACACGAAGACACGTTTATCGAAGTAGTATGTCTCAGGATCAAAGTAGTTCTTCAGAACTAGTTCTTTGAACTAGTTCCTTTTTGTGAACTAATCCGGAAGAACTAGTTCATTAAAAAGAACTAATAAGCCCATCTCTATCACATATAGGCATTTTTTTGTTATTATTTTAGAAATGTAGGTCTCACCCAACTTTCCGACTATATCTATCGTTGGCACAATGAAGTGTCTGAACTCGTCTTTTGCAATAATTATTCACAGTGGCGTAGCAATAGGGTGTGCAAGGTGGGGCCCATAGAGGGGAGTCATGGGGGCTCCTCGGACATAGCGGCAATGTACATCGCGTCTATGTAGGAATATCGTCGTCATCGTCGATGATAGACGATCTTTTTCGTTGAGTACAACATAAGAGAACCTTGAAACTGTTTGCACTATAACCAAAACTTATTCTTTAGTTAATTCTTACGAGTAAATTGGGTGGTATTCCAGCAATGTTTGCAGTTGTTAATTTTTATTGTAACAGGTTATCTTTGCTGTATTAACGGACTGTGAGTGATACTAAAATGTTTGTATTTAGGGGCCTCTTGAGCTATCGCAGCCAAAAGTATTAAAACTAATCAATTATTATTAGAAACTATATAAACACAATCGTTTTAAATAAACCAAAAACAAGATACGTTTACGTTCCTCACTTCTAAGGTCAACTTTGTTAATTAACTCTTCTAAATTTAATTTATAAACTCTTTCCGAGAATGTCTTGGATACATAATATGGAATATTTAATAAATAATAACTGTGCTAAATCGTATCGATTGCTTAACTATTCATGTCGATCTTGAATGTTTTTCTAAAAGAAAGTAATTGTGTGTGGAAATATATATAAAATAAATCTTCAGGACATGGTTCACAAAATAATAATAACCGTTGATGTTTATTTTAAGTTTTCTGAAAAAAAAAATTAATTTGGCGGTTAGTTTATCAAAACTGCTGAATGTTTCTATCAGACGCCGTTCGAGAATTGTAAACCTTAAAGCTAGCAAAGCGTCATTTCTACAGGACCAACGATTGGAGTTTAAACGTTTGGTTTGTGTATTTTGTCGCTTCAGAGGAGAACTATCCTATCTCCAAATATGTCAAAAATTGGGTTTATACATTAATATCATTAAGAAATAAAACAAAATTAAAAACACCATTTCCTGTACTAAAGTTCAATTTTTAAAGTTAAGTTATTTCTACTCTGAAGTGACGATTGGTTTTCAGAAACAAATAGTATGAAATCCTCCCTGTGTACTATTGGCAAAATAAGCATAAAATGTTCTATAAAATTATCTTTTTTTCATTGTTGTAACGGCGTCATTAATCATTAATAATTAGATTTAAATTGTGCGTTTGAAGCTATTGATAAAATTTTTGTTTGCAAACAATGTTCCTTCTTCATATTTAAATACAAGTGTATCGCAGTTTTTTTATTATTAGTTATTTTTATTTAAAAGAATCTGTGTGACAATATTTTTTAGCGTTTCTGATTTTGGGTTATCTATATCTCTATGTAATAGGATTGTTAATAAGGATTGTTAATTGATCGATTTTGGCAATATCTTGGGTGCTGTTCAAAATGATTGGAAAACGAACGGCACTTTATCGAAAATAATTTTCTAACTTCATTTCCTAGTAATCCTGTTTTTTTTTTTTTAATTTGATGCTAGTATTTTACTTTTCGCGCATACGCGAATGTTGATATGCTAGTGGAGTTTGTCATGTTTCTCCTTTGCCTCATTATATTATTAACTGTATACAATGATTTTTTTAATTTGCTCTTATTTGCGCTGTTTTTTTTTGTATGTCATTTGGCTCTGGACGCTACCTAACGTCAGTTTCTATGGCATAATGACATTTAATGTTATGTCATGTCAGTGACACTGACGTTTGTCAAAATCTGACAATTTGCAACACACCGACGAAGGCTGTCGATTCTGTCAAACCGCTTTTATAAACTCTTATAGCGTCTAAACCCATCTAAACATTACCCATCTACCTATTATAAGGAATATATTATAATCGACAGCAAAAAAAAAATCGAGATTTTAGCGAAAATCTCGATTCCAGACGCCGTATACCCCATAAGAGAGAGCAAGAAAGCAATATAAAGACGGTCACTGCATGCCCCCACCAAGCGACATGAACCAACCACGAGGCCGTGCTAACACGGTGCCTGAATTGGTGGGGATGTGTTTCAAACGTTCTCTCTCGCACTCGCACAAAACTGATGCTTCACGAAATTGAAAAACTCTATTTTCTATCAAGAATTTGTCCATAATATACTGAAAGAAACATCAAAATCATAATCAAAAAAACTTTGTAGCTCTAAAATGACATAAGAATTGCAATTCATAAACAATTACGTACTGTAAAGGTTCGCACACACCAACACGCATACGCGCCGAACCGCGCCAAGCGCACGATCCCCCGCTACGCACAAATCTCGACCAATGGCCGTCCGCCAATAAACGAACCGTGATTGGTAGGCGTCGGACGGCGGCCATTTTATACGTTCGGGGCGTGTCCCGACCCACACTCGTATATCTTCACGCTGCGAGATTGTTTCCGCTCAAACGCTTTCCGTGATTTTGGAGCAAATCGGTGACAGTTGAGTTGCCGTTGCCGTGACAACAATTGCTTGTGAGAAGCGAGTTCTCTGGCGCGATCTCGTGGCGCGCCGCATGAATTACGTAAGAGAAGGAGAGTTGGATTCGCGTTTGTTTTTCCGTCCGTCGTCCGCGTACTAGTAAATGAGGTGCAGTTGTCCGGAACGGGATCGGTTTCGTTCACGGTTCGGTAGCGCTGACTGTAATCAACGGCACAAAGGACTCGGATAATTGTTATTGTTTATTGTGCGTGACTGGACAATGAGTTGTTAGGGGAGCGGATTTTTGTTTGCCGGTTGTTTTTGCCCCGGCGCTGTTGTGGGTTTTTGAAGTGAGATTGGTGGAGATTGGAAATGGATAACGGTGAGTTTTATGAGAGATTCGTGGTTGGTTGCAGGACATGTTGACGATGGAGGATTTTGTTTTTAAAAGAGCTTTAGAATTTGGTTTTTGGCGGGTTATTTTTTAAGTAATTTGTTGTCGAATGGTTTGATTGTTGATAAAAAATCACTTTTATCTAGAGTAAAATATAGAGGTAGGATTTAACAGAAAAAAAAAATAATTGGGGTACCTATGTTAAATTTTGAATTTAATGCTAACTAATCTAATGCGTAGGTAGGTATAGGTACCTATGAGGACCTACCTAAAATACCTACTGTCAAAAATTAAAATGTTAATAATAATAATAACTCAACAACCAGATTAAAATTTGCAACCATAACTAGGGATCTGAGGGTCTTTGGTTCGAATCCCAGGTCGTGCGATAGAAAATTTTTTATTTTCAATATGTGTGTTAAGTTTATTTATTATAGTCCGAAAGTAAAAAAAATATATCTAACTATCTACCTATACTAATTACGAACTTTCAAGTGTAGGGCGCGTTCAGCGGAATCGCCCATTTTCGCCGACATTTGCGATCGAGTAGCTGCAAAATTGTGCTTTTCGATATTACTTTTGACGCTCGAATTGAAAAAAGGACACAATTCCGCGTGGACTGCGCGACATCTTGTAAATTAAATGCGTCAATTTTGAAAAAAATCACGTTTTTTCACCTCGTCGAGTGAAGGCGAACCTCGAGAAAATGTCACGTGACGTCTAGAAAATCCGTCAAGCGGATCGATGAACGTCAAAAATTTACATTTTTATCCGTTCCTGCCGACCTTATAAAAGCCGCTCGCTCTCATGTCTTACGATAAGATCCCTCTAAATACCCTTCACAAAGAGTTTTGAGCAAAAAAACGGCCTTAAAACAATTTTCGATCCAAAAAATCGATGTTTGTCGACCCGTGTTTTGCTGCTATTACCACGTAACGTCAAACCCGAAACGCCCCCTGCCGGACATTCGTAACAACAGTAACAGATAGCAGATAACCTAAAATGTATCCTAAAATGTCCATATTGCGAATGTGGACAGGTGGGAAGCCTTAACCACATATTTCTAGAATGCCCAATAACTAAAATCGAAAATTTTAACATATACACAGAGCTAGTCTACCTATACTAATTACGAACTGTCAAGTGTAGGGCGCGTTCAACGGAATCGCCCATTTTCGCCGACATTTGCGATCGAGTAGCTGCAAAATTGTGCTTTTCGATATTACTTTTGACGCTCGAATTGAAAAAAGGACACAATTCCGCATGGACTGCGCGATATATTGTAAATTAAATGCGTCAATTTTGAAAAAAAAATCACGTTTTTGCACCTCTTCGGGTGAAGGCGAACCTCGAGAAAAAGTCACGTGACGTCTAGAAATTCCGACAAGCGGATCGATGAACGTCAAAAATTTACATTTTTTATCCGTTCCTGCCGACCTTATAAAAGTCGCTCGCTCTCATGTCTTACGATAAGATCCCTCTAAATACCCTTCGCAAAGAGTTTTGAGCAAAAAACGGCCTTAAAAACAATTTTCGATCCAAAAAATCGATTTGTGTCGACCCGTGTTTTGCTGCTATTACCACAGTAACGTCAAACCCGAAACGCCCCCTGCCGGACATTCGTAACAACAGTAACAGATAGCAGATAACCTAAAATGTATCCTAAAATGTCCATATTGCGAATGTGGACAGGTGGGAAGCTTTAACCACATATTTCTAGAATGCCCAATAACTAAAATCGAACATTTTGACATATACACAGAGCTAGTCTACCTATACTAATTACGAACTGTCAAGTGTAGGGCGCGTTCAGCGGAATCGCCCATTTTCGCCGACATTTGCGATCGAGTAGCTGCAAAATTGGGCTTTTCGATATTACTTTTGACGCTCGAATTGAAAAAGGGACACAATTCCGCGTGGACTGCGCGATATTTTGTAAATTAAATGCGTCAATTTTGAAAAAAAATCACGTTTTTGCACTTCTTCGGGTGAAGGCGAACCTCGAGAAAATGTCACGTGACGTCTAGAAATTCCGTCAAGCGGATCGATGAACGTCAAAAATTTACATTTTTATCCGTTCCTGCCGACCTTATAAAAGCCGCTCGCTCTCATGTCTTACGATAAGATCCCTCTAAATACCCTTCGCAAAGAGTTTTGAGCAAAAAAACGGCCTTAAAAACAATTTTCGATCCAAAAAATCGATTTTTGTCGACCCGTGTTTTGCTGCTATTACCACAGTAACGTCAAACCCGAAACGCCCCCTGCCGGACATTCGTAACAACAGTAACAGATAGCAGATAACCTAAAATGTATCCTAAAATGTCCATATTGCGAATGTGGACAGGTGGGAAGCCTTAACCACATATTTCTAGAAAGCCCAATAACTAAAATCGAAAATTTTGACTTATACACAGAGCTAGTATATTACTATTACTTATATACCTATCTATTAGTTCCTCGCCACCCGGTAAAATTTCCAATGAATTAGGCTATTCAATAAATATAAATAGGACATATTACCGGATGCAGTACTGATCATGCAATTCATGCATAATTTCTAATTGCGCGCAATCCCTCAAAATACTACGAACTTCGAATGTCAGTGGAATTGATGCAATAATAAAACGGTTATCGGGATCGAACTGACACCGACGTTTAGGTTATCATCTCCGGGTCAAATCCACAGATAACACAGGCGTGCCGCGTGAAATCATCGAGCACGTATAACTTCATCTTTAAGGCTCACTGAAACTAAATAGACTGTGCATGATTTCATTTCAAAACATCCATAATAATTTAATAAACTTAACTCGCCGATTTGTCTCCATTGTGACACCGTTACGCCATCTAGTGACATAAAGTTGATATATATTTTGGGTCAATATCTCATACACAAATAACAGCAAAAATGGTCCTTCGATTTTAATTTAATTAATTTTTTTTCTACTTTGCATTCACAATGCACACATTGTAACACTGTTTTCGGTGTTACAATTAGCAAATTGTAACACCGTTTTTAGTAACTTTTTTCTAAGATTGGTGACATTGATATCAAATGCATGTCAAACGAAAATACACATAACCACAAAAGTAAGCACAAACTGATTTTTTAGAGTCGCACAAACTGCGAAGTATGTATATTTTTATACATATTTAAACATGCGTGTTGCATCCTAGGTTTCGTACTACTAGTATATGATGGTATATAATAATTATCAATAATTACTTTTTCACAGATATTTGAATTTAAGTGACAGATGACAGTGTTACCAACGGTTGCACCCATAAATACTCTAGATTGGAATTTTACCTAATATACTTCTAAATTTTTATAAAATTAATGACGCAAAGTAGAAAAAATAGTATATTACACTCGTTTTATAAGACATATTGGCGCATTCGTTCATTTGTCGCTAGCGATCCTCGTGCCCCAAACAACTCATGCGCCAATTTGACGTCTTATAAAACGTGTATAATAATATACTATTAGAATTCCAAGCATTTACTAACAGCAGTGTAGAGATGAAGGATTTTTTTTTTGTTTTATTTATTACTGCATGTAGGTAGGTACATATTATTGTAATAATATTTAGTTTGTTCAAAACGCGGTAGCTATTTGTACCTATGCTCACTTGAAAAGTTCCAGCATGAATGTGGGCACAGACACCTTTAGTGTTCCGTCCATTTAGTGAGCAAATTTACTCACAGCCAATATTTATCTTTTTAACAGATTATTGGTTTAGGTCGGTCGAACATGCCGAAAAAAAGATTTGTTTTGTTTTAGGTACATTCTTGGTAACTACATGTACCAGTCTAATAGGTGCTACGCTCAGACAAAAGTATGTATATTATTACAAAAAACTGTATTATAGGTACCTATAGGTACTCATTACAAAAGAAAACCACCCAATTTGACAAACTTTGATCATCAATAACTTTTGTAATCTTTGGTGGATTTTCATGATTTTTTCACCGTGTTATAGACAATTTTTCAAAATTTTTCATGGATAACCGCACCCTTTGAAAATTTCGATAGGTATGTGGTACAAAGAGACAACAAAACTGAATGAAACGAATTTGCTTCAAGTCAAAGAAAGATCGATGTTAAATAGTAGCAGACTAGCTCTGTGTATATGTCAAAATTTTCGATTTTAGTTATTGGGCATTCTAGAAATATGTGGTTAAGGCTTCCCACCTGTCCACATTCGCAATATGGACATTTTAGGATACATTTTAGGTTATGTGCTATCTGTTACTGTTGTTACGAATGTCCGGCAGGGGGCGTTTCGGGTTTGACGTTACTGTGGTAATAGCAGCAAAACACGGGTCGACAAAAATCGATTTTTTGGATCGAAAATTGTTTTTAAGGCCGTTTTTTTGCTCAAAACTCTTTGCGAAGGGTATTTAGAGGGATCTTATCGTAAGCCATGAGAGCGAGCGGCTTTTATAAGGTCGGCAGGAACGGATAAAAAATGTAAATTTTTGACGTTCATCGATCCGCTTGTCGGAATTTCTAGACGTCACGTGACATTTTCTCGAGGTTCGCCTTCACCCGAAGAGGTGCAAAAACGTGATTTTTTTTTCAAAATTGACCCATTTAATTTACAAAATATCGCGCAGTCCACGCGGAATTGTGTCCTTTTTTCTATTCGAGCGTCAAAAGTAATATCGAAAAGCCCAATTTTGCAGCTACTCGATCGCGAATGTCGGCGAAAATGGGCGATTCCGCTGAACGCGCCCTACACTTGACAGTTCGTAATTAGTATAGGTAGACTAGCTCTGTGTATATGTCAAAATTTTCGATTTTAGTTATTGGGCATTCTAGAAATATGTGGTTAAGGCTTCCCACCTGTCCACATTTGCAATATGGACATTTTAGGATACATTTTAGGTTATCTGCTATCTGTTACTGTTGTTACGAATGTTCGGCAGGGGGCGTTTCGGGTTTGACGTTACTGTGGTAATAGCAGCAAAACACGGGTCGACAAAAATCGATTTTTTGGATCAAAAATTGTTTTTAAGGCCGTTTTTTTGTTCAAAACTCTTTGCGAAGGGTATTTAGAGGGATCTTATCGTAAAACATGAGAGCGAGCGGCTTTTATAAGGTCGGCAGGAACGGATAAAAAATGTAAATTTTTGACGTTCATTGATCCGCTTGTCGGAATTTCTAGACGTCACGTGACATTTTCTCGAGGTTCGCCTTCACCCGAAGAGGTGCAAAAACGTGATTTTTTTTCAAAATTGACGCATTTAATTTACAAAATATCGCGCAGTCCACGCGGAATTGTGTCCTTTTTTCAATTCGAGCGTCAAATGTAATATCGAAAAACCCAATTTTGCAGCTACTCGATCGCAAATGTCGGCGAAAATGGGCGATTCCGCTGAACGCGTCCTACACTTGAAAGTTCATAATTAGTATAGGTAGAAGATAGATAGACAGACTTATTCCCAAATGAAGAATAACCAGAATACCGCTGGCATTCTGTAGCTCAGCTTATATAAATCCCAAACAAGCCAACGGGTGCGTAGAGACTTTCAGCGCCATCTCCCCGCCAGTAGACAACAATTTTTAATGAAACGACTTTTTTATTCAAACACATTACTTTCAAATAAAACCAGATGAATCGTTTCTTTCAGTGAACACTATTTCTTTTTACTTCAAATAAAATATTTCTTTCATTTCAGCCCATGCAGCTCACTTTTTTTTTCTTTACTTGAAAGAAATACGTTCAAAGAAATACATTTATTTGATTTTTCATTTCTTTTCTCTCAGCGTAATTGTGAAAAAAAATTATACCTCGAGTAGAAAAAAGAGTACCTAGTATAGGTGTGAAGCACCAGTAATTAGGGGTCTATTACTTGATTGATTTGTACAACGTTTAGTTTAACACCACGTTAAAAAACTGGACAAATTTCCTTCCTCCAAAGTTCAGGAATATTGTGTTGTCTAAAATTTTATTTAGGTAAAAACTACAAACTGTGACAGAAAAGTAAACATCCCTTCACCTGTTATTGACCTAAGGGATTCACCGAAAATTAGGTCAGGATTAGTTCCAAAAATCGTTACAAATTGCTAGACTGTCGCCAGTAACAAGGTCCCAATCCAACACTAGACCAGACGGCATACATAAGCTGGTATATTTGCTTTCGAATTTAGGATGAGTTTATTTTACATTAACTCCTTGAACAGTAAAAGCATACTTGTTTCTAAAACACCGGTAGTTCCTCTACAAATATTGAACGCACCTTTTATTTGCTCGCTACCTATATGGCCTAACAAGAGCTTTTATACATGTATTTGTCGTGTTTTACATGGTTAAAAATTAGTGTAACGTCATTATTCTTTTTTCATGGTCAGTGGTTAAGTTCCAACCACCAAAACAGTGATTTTACAGTCTTATTATTGCCTGATTGAAAGATATTTCATCAAGAAAACACCAGCCAATTTCTCCAGAATTATATCAAAACTTTCCATCTTCAAACTTACGACCACAAAATGTTTGTTTAAATCATGGAAGCACGGTTAATTTACTGTTCCCAATTTCAGGCCCTGCGGCTTAGAAAACAGCGCAGCGAGCGATGGTGAACTGTGCACACGTTGGGGGAGAGGCAGGCTCTTTGAAGGCGACAGATTTGATTTATCGCTTGACACTCTTTCCAGGCCTGGTCCCCGGGTTTATATTTAAAATTCCATTACGCTCTCGTGGTATACGTAATTATCACCTCTAATGTGCAAACACAGGGCTATAAATTTTCGCTGGACGCGCTTATTTTGGCAACCCCATCTTTCACCTGACGAGACGCATAACCTCGAATTGCGTGTGTAGGTCCCTACATACAAATTATCGTACGACGTTTTATTTACATTTGAAATCAAAGAAAGGATGTACGAATGGCGCAGAGACATAAATTATACCGGGAGATCAAAGAAGAATACAGATGCGAGTTCGTTGGTGTTTTGTTTTCGGTCTGTTGGTCCGACATTGTCAACACGTGTTAGATCGTGCATCACTCCGCCGGTTGCTGCCGCCTTTTGACCGTCGCTGACTTTATTAGCGCGGATAGATTTGTTCGGGAAAATTTATGGTCCAGTAAAATCCGTCGCTTCACTTTTAATGAGTTTCCTCCATTATGCCGACGGCGGGGATTAGTTAGCTCAGACATACGAGCCTATTAAGCGTGAGATGTGTGATAGGTTTTCGTATTTATGTGGAGGAAGTTGATAATTTTGCAACGAATTTGATTAACGATGATAAGGTGACCAGTTTTTAGTTTGCAACGATTACACAAGGGAACAAATTTCCAACTTTCTGATACAACAAAAAAAAATTATTTGTTCCAGATTATATTTGCCTTACATAACTAGAAACTGAAAGTGGATTTTTTGTAACAGGTCTAGATTTACAGATACAGCGATACTGAGAAAACTGCAACAAAATCAGGTAACATTTGTTAACTGATTTTGTTGCAGTATAATTTTAAAGAAATTCCAAAAATATGCAAAAGTACTGCTTTCAAGATGAATCGATAAAAAGCAACCATTCAGAAGGATCGTGGGGAACATTAAACTCGTTCATAAGACCGTCCACATCGTAACATACACTTAAAGATGCTTCCTTTTTAAAATATGTTTTAAAAGGCTCGTTGCGCTTTGTAAATGAAGATACTGTCACACCTCGTGTGAAAAGATTCAATTCCTGTAACCCAGAACCCAATAACTCGGTTTTTTCTTTTGATAAACCTAAGTCTTTAACCAAATCATTCAGTTCGCACTTTGTTAACTGATTTTGTTGCAGTATAATTTTATAGAAATTCAAAAAATATGCAAAAGTACTGCTTTCAAGATGAATCGATAAAAAGCAACCATTCAGAAGGATCGTGGGGAACATTAAACTCGTTCATAAGACCGTCCACATCGTAACATACACTTAAAGACCCTTCCTTTTTAAAATATGTTTTAAAAGGCTCGTTGCGCTTTGTAAACGAAGATACTGTCACACCTCGTGCGAAAAGATTCCATTCCTGTAACCCAGAACCCAATAACTCGGTTTTTTCTTTTGATAAACCTAAGTCTTTAACCAAATCATTCAGTTCGCACTGGTTTATAAGGTGAGGTGTTCCTAAAACTTCAAATGGTGAATCTGCACGACTTTCCTGATTTGACAGAGTGATTTCAGACACTCTGTCAAATCAGGCGTTTCTTCAAACAGGTGAAATTTCTTCTGTGTCAAAAATCGAAGATGATGAAGTGGATTGCGCACTTGGGAGAGGATGGTTCTCTCCATGGGGGATAGGTCGCGATGCTGATGGCAAATTTGGATATTATATTTTATCCTTATCATTCTTCGAATATCCGGAGAAGCTTATCGTGCAAAAATAGCAATCATCTACATGATTGGAAGGCTCTCGCCACAACATGGGAAAATCTAGTAAATATGTTTTTGGTATAGTGAGTATAGTCACTCCTCAATAGTACCTATTCAATGTGGCACCGTCAATATCTTTTATAATAGCAAAACCAATTTTATTACATAGAAATCCCTGCATGGGTTGCTTTCTCATATGTCTCAAATAAATATAGATAATGCCCACTAATTTCTCTTTAAACAACTGGAATCGATAACAAAAAAAAATAAATTAGCAATTCTTCGTAAACAAATCTATCTTTTTATTGGAAAATGGGTGATTTTTTTTTTTTACTTTCTGATCAGGACAATATTGTAAACGAGTGAACAGATCGGGATTTCTGTGCTCTGTAATATTTAGATTTATCAGGGGACGAACTGGATTTTTGTAACAAACTGACAACCGGAATTGTACACATTTTGATACAATTGAACACATAGATCATAATAGAAGTTTATTATTAACACTCAGAGGTATTTAATAGCGCCAGGATTATTATAATAACCATCACGTCGACGCAATAAATAATTTTGATCGCGTCTTCCTGCCCAACAACCCACATTTCAGCGACATTATAACTCCAGTAGTGCACATTACCCTAGCCATCACCATGATCAATTGATGGACCTGAAGACCGGCCAAATGGAGCAGCAACTACTTAACGACAGCTTCCAAGCGCAATTCTTCCCGTATAAAACGCCCAAACATCTCGACGACACGCGTTTCCACTAATTCACCGTTCATATTTATAGAGATCGTATAAAGGCACCAAGCAAGTTAGGGGTTTCCATGGCTATGAATCAAGAAGAGAGATGGCCGCGGCAGTCCATCCAGTAGATGAGACGGTGCGTGACGGACCAGTTGGTCGAATGTGTCTGCGACGGTGAGGCTGCGCCACATTGCCACGGAGGCATCCCAATCTCATCATATCTACACCTGACGTGGCGTCAAACAATGTCCAACGTAGACTGTTGGCGTCCGAAACGCTAAAATTAGTTGATCTGAGCGAATGCACGTTGGACCGCGCCGCAATTTTCCGAATGTTAAGCAGAGTGCGCCAACAATCCAGCTAATAAACGAATCCGTCGCAGTGTATCATGAAGGCCGTCCTTTCGCTTTTCGTGTTGTGGTTGGTGACTCAAAGAAACTTCAGAGTTTTCTGGTTTTCAGCGGAAATACGCGTTTTGAGGCTCCCTAAATCCATTGCAATGATTTCTGAAAAATGTATGTGTGTGTGTGTGTGTGTGTGTGTGTGTGTGTGTGTGTATGACTGTGAACACGATAGCGCCCAAACGGAACGACGTATCTGGCAGAAATTTTGCATACGTATTTAGAATTTTCGGGGAGGAACTGGATTGTTTTTGGATACAATCAAACAATCGAAAATGGCAAATATTAAATGCGTTTTCTTATTGATTCATCCAATTTTGACCAAACTGATCTCTGGAGGATGAGCTCCAATGACTTTAAATAATTTACAGATCATTGGGATGAGCAGTTTAGGCGCTATAAACATTTTATAGAAGCAGTCCTCGCTGTGTTGCAAATTATCAGATTTTGACAAACGCCAGTGCCAATGACATTACAAGATATTAAATGTCAGGGGTGTAGCTAGGCTAGGTAGCAGCGACCTCAAACTGCTAACTTGTCCACAATAACTGGTTGTTATGGACAACTGATTGTTGTGGACAAGTGTAGCAGGTTTGCGTTCGGAGTGCAACGGCAGCATAGAGCCTGGCTGCACGCCCACATTGTGTCATAGAAACTGATGTTAGGTTGGGTCCAAGACACAGTCACTGTGGCTTTACAAAATTGAATAATTGCAAAAGTGTTTAGACACCTCATTGTACCATCGATATAGTCGGAAAGTAGGGTGAGGGCCATCCCAGATATTTGATTTAATTTTTATTAAGGATCCTTTGAATTTGACTTTTAAAGCCCAGCAACTAGAGATTTTGCTTTTACTCTAGGTAGAAGTGGCAAATATTTATATTATAGTCAAATAGGTATTTATCAATATGTATAATCATAAATTTGTTAGATGACCACACTAGACACTTTGTTTTATAGAACCTTGTGTTATATAACTTACCATACACACTATGTAACACATCCTATTGTTATTTGTTATATGAGAAGAAAAATGTGAAAAACGTCGTGTTGTGTAACATTTTTTCATTTTTTTTTCTTTTTTATGCAACTTTGCAATATAACATATTTTGTTATATAATTTGTATACATCTCTAGAATTGAACATCAGTTTTTTTTTATTTGGAGATGGTAGATAGTTCTTCAACAGCACCACTCGTTGATTCAAGCTGTTTTCCAGTTCAAATGACATTCAGTTGTATTTTTCATAGAGTTCTCTGCCTGCAAAATGTGCGCAAATTGTCTGTCATGCAAAAAACAAATTTGCGCTGAACCAAAAATACAATCTAGTTACAACACTTGTGCCAGTCTTGAACCATTATCAGATTTACCTAACAGTACGGAATAAAGTAAAATATGGAAATTGTTTGTCCTTGTGGGATGCTTCTGTTTAAGTTTGTAATTGGTTGAATTTTGGACTCCTCTTCTGATGGCACCTCATAGTGCGTACCGTACTATAATATTTGCAGAATAACAATTTGGAACCTGTAACAGTTTAGCTTTTCATATAATACTAAATTGTCAGTTAATCTAATAGGCATTTACATCATGTTAACATGAATTTGTTCAGTAGACAAGCTGTAAGCGTCTACAGATGACAATTTGGCACGCGTGTCCCGTACGCTGCTCCTACACATGACATATAGGCTCACTAATACGCTCTGAGAATGACTTGAGTGATGTGCCTCTGGCCCGATCCGCATTTGCCTTCAACCGTACGTCCGTTATATTTTTACGTCACCTTTTTATTCTTTTTCAAAATCCCACTATTCTATTTTTGTATGGACCACCGCACTAGACTATCCACAATCAACAAATATTTCTGCAAAACATCTTGTCATATTTTACAAAAACGTACTAATATAAGACGTTTTTAAAATGTTGCAGTAGAATTTCACTCACCTGGTGCAGAGTGTTTAATTTAAAAATAGTTTTAAGGCAAGACGAGAAAAGCTGAAACCCAAAACGAAAATAGACGTGCAGAACAGAGGAGTGACAAGGCGTGACCCTTGGAATGCTATCTAGACCAATTTGCGGTCTAGGTGCCCTGTCTAACCCCAGAAGCATTTTTCAAATAGTTAGCTAGAGGAAGGGACCTTGTCGAGATGGCAGATGACGTGCCCCAACTTTTGCTGCATGGTAGATGATGGTAATTGACATTAACAGTGTATATGTGTCACGTGGCATCACCTTTTGGACACGTGCATACGCATTCTCGCATGGCATTTGTTATAAATGTATTTATGATTTGAAAAGTCATCGCAGAGCTAGATTATATTTGCCTTACATAACTAGAAACTGAAATTGGATTTATTGCAACAGGTCTAGATTTACAAATACAGCAATACTTAAAAAAAAACTGAGAAAACTGCAACAAAATCGGTTAACAAATTATATAAATTCAAAGAATATGCAAAAGTACTGCTTTCAAGCTGTATTTTGACGAATCGATACAAAGTCACCATTCAGAAGGATCGTGGGGAATATCAAACTAGTTCATAAGACCCTCAACATCGTGACATACACGTACCTAAAGATCCTTCCATTTTAAAATATGCTTTAAAAGGCTCGTAACGCTTTGTGTATGAAAACTCTGTCACACCACGTGCGAAAAGATTCCATTCCTATAGCCTAGAACCCAATAACCCAGCTTTTTCTTTTGATAAACCCAAGTCTTTAACCAAATCATTCAGTTCGCACTGGTTTATAAGGTGAGATGTTCCTAAAACTTCAAATGATGTTTCTTCACGACTTGCCTGATTTGTGATTTCAGACACTGTCAAATCAGGCAGGTTTCTTCAAACAGGCGAAATTTCTTCTGTGTCAAAAATCGAAGATGATGAAGTGGATTGCGCACTTGGGAGAGGATGGTTCTCTCCATGGGGGATAGGTCGCGATGCTGATGGCAAATGTGGATATTATATTTTATGCTTATCGTTCTTCGAATATCCGGAGACGCTTATCGTGCAAAAATAGCAATCATCTACATGATTGGAAGGCTCTCGCCCCAACATGGGAACTGCAAACGGCATTTTCTTTTGTTTCTCTTTCATCCACTTTAAAATTCCGATCTAAAAGGAAATAGAGCATATATTAGGTGTCCATGGCTTTTCAAGATCTCCAATTCTAAATCCAAAATAGCAGCAGTGAGCTGCTATTTGAAAACTGATGTTAGGTCAACAAAAATATGTGATCGCTGTTCTGGTTGTAGGTCCCTTGCGAAAGTGACGTTTATAGAGAAGCTGATGCATAACCTCCATGCTAATACGAATTTCAATTAGCTCGACGATAACTTAATTTGAGCGGACGTTTCAGTCGACTTCGGGGCACTTCTCAATTTCATAATAGATTGCGACCGACGGCAGAAGCAATGAGCTCCGATTCTTACGGCAGCACCGGAGTTATGTTCTGCGGCGTGTGTAACGCGATACTCCTGCCTTGTGTTCTTTATGTGTCGACCTCCCTTGTGCCGCCGCCGCCGCGCCGGACGCAAACCAATACCCAGCAACCGCAAGTTGGTAGACTGGGACCGCGCTGTTCTTCTTTGAAATGCACCACACCAATTTGAGTGCCATTTTTTGTGCCCCCTAGACGTCCGTGTACAAATCGCGCTTCGTGTTCCCACCGTTCTTCCCCTCTAAACGCTAATTAGTGTCACTTTACCGCCGGTGGTAGAAAGGAAGAGAGTCTGTTATTTATTTGAAGCTTCTCGTGGAGTATAGAGGCTAAACAGCAGGACGCAGACGTTATTTATTACTTTCCCGTGTTAATTAAAACATAAACGACGATATCGTCGACATGGTCGGTCGCATCAAAACCTGACTTTAATTAGGGGTGCTTGTGGAAACGAAAAAAAAAAAACGGTGGGTAGAATCTATTGATGTATTTTCGTTTTTGCCTCACGAACACTCCTAAGCGCAAGTCTTCTATCTGTTTCAAATGTGTTCAACATTTAAGCGATCCAAATACCACAGTCACACTAGGCTGTTTTATTAGCGGCTATTTTGTGGTCACATTACGCTGTTCACCAGCAAAAGTACTGCTGCCGCTGGTGGCTACTACCAGCAAACCTCAGTTCAAACTACATGGTCAACTATTTCTGGTGCATTTTATGTCACCAGGTAGGTACATACAATAGTGAGACAATATATTGTCTTTTGTCAGGTAAAGACGTCGCAACCATAAAATATTTCATATTTGATACCAATTTGTGGGGTTTTATTGACTACCAGCCTTGAAGCCACATAAATTTTGAAAGCACTGTACGCCAGTGTAAATAACATAAGTAAGGCCACAATGACAATAAAATTAGAAATTCTATATTTTAGAAGTATTTAGTTGAAAAGTCACTGGCTCTACTATAATTAGTTTAATAAGGCTGCTGAATTATGTAGTTACTACTCCCAAAACTTATTGCTTTTGTCACAAATTACAATGTTTCAAATAACAGATCCATTAACATCAATCTTTATCTTTCAGACGGCCAAGGACAGCAATACGGTGAAGTGAACCAACTAGGAGGTGTCTTCGTGAACGGGCGTCCTTTACCAAATCCAGTACGCTTGAAAATAGTGGAACTATCGCAAATCGGCATCAGACCATGCGACATCTCGCGGCAACTTCGCGTCTCGCATGGCTGCGTCTCCAAGATCCTCGCCAGGTACCACGAGACCGGTTCCATCCAACCTGGAGCGATAGGAGGTTCCAAACCTAGAGTGACAACACCAAAAGTTGTCGCCTATATCAAGAAGTTAAAGCAGAAAGACCCCGGGATCTTTGCATGGGAAATTCGCGATAGACTGCTGACGGATGGTGTCTGTGACAAGTACAATTGCCCATCAGTGAGTTCCATCAGTAGGATATTGAGGAATAAGATAAGGACTTTAGTGCATTCGAGTCCTCATTCGCATGGGATGTACATGTATCCGAGTTATAGTTATCCACAGCAGAAGATGTCTTCGCCAACGCATCAGAGGGTTAATGGGGGTTCTTGTTGGCCGAGTTCTCATACTGTTAACAATATTTTGGCCGTGGCTGATGCCCATGCCTTTAGACCACCACATCTTCCTTCCACTGGTAGTTTACCTTCTGGCCTATCGCCTCCTGTTACAGATCATTGCAGTGCGCAGAATTACAACTATTATTATATGCCTATGATCAATTCTGGAATGGGTGGTCATCACGCATTAACGCCCGGTTCTCATATTTGAGATGATCTGTGATTTTTTGGGTTTGAAATTTATTGTCCAGAGGTTTTCTGTCAAAAATCTAAACCACGATGTCGGATATAATTTGTAAATTTTCTGCATTAGCAGTTCGCCATATGATGTAATGTAAATTATACACTCGACCATAAACCCAATAAGAACAATAATAACGACGAAATTAATAATTGGAATTTGATAATTCCGCCGTTATCTCGAAATATGGTAATTACGTTGAATTGTTTGCCGATGTTTCCGCTGAAACTGGTAAATTGCAAAATGTGCAATTCGTTCTTTTATTATTTAAGTGTGATTGTTTGTTCGGCTTTGAATGTAAATATCGCGCGTGTATAAAGAAAAGAGTATGTATTTCGATTATTTATTTATAGTTGTAAGTACAAATGTTAGCGAAGTTCTTGTTTTTTTTGTATAGTTTTGTGTTTGTAGACATTTAATGCTTTGATGGATGTTTTGTCATTGTGAAACTTAGGTCAACCGTATGCTCCTATCGAATGAACCTTAGCACATTAAGTATTTATATGATATATCCAATAAATTGTCTACATGTACATATTAGATGCATATCTCCAATTTCATGAGTATATATGAATAAATATACTGTTTAGTAAATAATTGTGTTTTATTTTATTAAATATTTATTATTTTAGGTTCTTTTCATTGAATTTTCATGATTTGACAACTAATAAAGAAAATATATTCTAAAAAATAAGACTTACACGGTAAGTATTTCTATTACAATGCTTTATTATTATGTTTTAACATCTTGGAAATATTTTAAATCGATCATAATTTGACGTCAATCAGTTTCTGAACAGCCAGTTTCTGAACAGCCAGTTTCTGAACAGCCAGTTTCTGGACAGCCAGCCAATATCTGTTTTAGAAGATGATATAGCAGTCAAATTACTAGACAAATTTAAAACCAAGATAATCCTTTTTAACCTATTTTTATTACAGATAAAAAAATCATTTCTATCTCTATCATAAGTATGCCAAAATATGTTGGAAGAGGTCCAGGCAAATATAGAATATAAATTTAGTTTTACTTTCGTTTGTCATTTGCAATCATCTTTGCATCTTTGATTTTGCTAATCAAGTCATTTGACTTGATGATAACTCACTTGTAAATATAAAGACGATGTTAAATTCGTCGTGATTTGTTGGAAACCAATAAGAAATATCTGGGGTGGCCCTCACCCTACTGGCCAACTACATCGTTGGCAAAATAAAGTGTCTAATCACTGTTACAGTTTTATTATTCAATTCCCTAAGAAGACGCTTGTAACATTTGCCACTTCCGGTTGTTAGATTGTCAACAAAAACCATCCAGTTCGTCCCCCGGTAATTCTAAATATGTATACCAATATGTACCTATACAAATTTGGAGATCAGTGGGATGAACGGTTTAGGCGCTGTAAGCGTTTATAAGAACAGTTTGACAGAATCCACAGCCTTCGTCTCTATGTTGGGAATTGTCAGATTTTGACAAACGTCAGTACCAGTGATATGACGTTAAATGTCAGTATGACAATAGTATATTATTATACAAGTTTTATAAGACGTCAAATTGGCGCATGAGTTGTTTGGGGCACGAGGAGCGCCAGCGACGAGTGCCCCAAATGAACGAATGCGCCAATATGTCTTATAAAACGAGTGTAATATACTATTTTTTCTACTTTGCGTCATTAATTTTATAAAAATTTAGAAGTATATTAGGTAAAATTCCAATCTAGAGTATTTATGGGTGCAACCGTTGGTAACACTGTCATCTGTCACTTAAATTCAAATATCTGTGAAAAAGTAATTATTGATAATTATTATATACCATCATATACTAGTAGTACGAAACCTAGGATGCAACACGCATGTTTAAATATGTATAAAAATATACTTACTTCGCAGTTTGTGCGATTCTAAAAAATCAGTTTGTGCTTACTTTTGTGGTTATGTGTATTTTCGTTTGACATGCATTTGATATCAATGTCACCAATCTTAGAAAAAAGTTACTAAAAACGGTGTTACAATTTGCTAATTGTAACACCGAAAACAGTGTTACAATGTGTGCATTGTGAATGCAAAGTAGAAAATAGTATATTATTATACAAGTTTTATAAGATGTCAAATTGGCGCATGAGTTGTTTGGGGCACGAGGAGCGCCAGCGACGAGCGCCCCAAATGAACGAATTCGCCAATATGTCTTATAAAACGAGTGTAATATACTATTTTTTCTACTTTGCGTCATTAATTTTATAAAAATTTAGAAGTATATTAGGTAAAATTCCAATCTAGAGTATTTATGGGTGCAACCGTTGGTAACACTGTCATCTGTCACTTAAATTCAAATATCTGTGAAAAAGTAATTATTGATAATTATTATATACCATGATACACTAGTAGTACGAAACCTAGGATGCAACACGCATGTTTAAATATGTATAAAAATATACATACTTCGCAGTTTGTGCGATTCTAAAAAATCAGTTTGTGCTTACTTTTGTGGTTATGTGTATTTTCGTTTGACATGCATTTGATATCAATGTCACCAATCTTAGAAAAAAGTTACTAAAAACGGTGTTACAATTTGCTAATTGTAACACCGAAAACAGTGTTACAATGTGTGCATTGTGAATGCAAAGTAGAAAATAGTATATTATTATACAAGTTTTATAAGATGTCAAATTGGCGCATGAGTTGTTTGGGGCACGAGGAGCGCCAGCGACGAGCGCCCCAAATGAACGAATTCGCCAATATGTCTTATAAAACGAGTGTAATATACTATTTTTTCTACTTTGCGTCATTAATTTTATAAAAATTTAGAAGTATATTAGGTAAAATTCCAATCTAGAGTATTTATGGGTGCAACCGTTGGTAACACTGTCATCTGTCACTTAAATTCAAATATCTGTGAAAAAGTAATTATTGATAATTATTATATACCATCATATACTAGTAGTACGAAACCTAGGATGCAACACGCATGTTTAAATATGTATAAAAATATACATACTTCGCAGTTTGTGCGATTCTAAAAAATCAGTTTATGCTTACTTTTGTGGTTATGTGTATTTTCGTTTGACATGCATTTGATATCAATGTCACCAATCTTAGAAAAAAGTTACTAAAAACGGTGTTACAATTTGCTAATTGTAACACCGAAAACAGTGTTACAATGTGTGCATTGTGAATGCAAAGTAGAAAAATATCATTATGTCATAGAAACTGACGTTAGGTAGGGTCTAGATTGGCTATGGCTTCACATAATTGCATAATTGCAAAAGTGTTTAGACACTGCCAACGATGTAGTCGGAAAGATGGGTGAGGGCTACCCCAGCAATTTATTTTCCGACTAGTTCCCTAGAAGGAAAGTACTGTAATCGATAGAAAAGAAAAATGGGATTTCTTGTGTGCATGTCAGCTATTGATAACTTCACCGTAAAGATGATAATCACTGTTAAATGCTCTTAAACCTGGTCAGTAATTCGAATATTGTTCATAATATTAGCAGAGATTGGCTGTTAAAACTACAAGCTAAACAACATACCTACCCAAGTTTTATATTTGTAGATATAGGTAGAGTAGTTTCAAACTAAGAAGAGCACAGTTGTATATGCAACCAATCATACCCAGTGTATGGTTTATAAATTGTCTGTGTATATTTGGTTGCATATACAACTGTGCTCTTCTTAGTTTGAAACATCTATAGATAGATAGATAGCCATTGTTGTAGGTAACCTTTGTTAACTTGGTACAATAATTATATTACAGCTAAAAGTATATGTTGGTGTTATCTGTCAACAACAAAACGTCAGAAATAACATCAGAAAATGATTAGTCATGTGTAGATACTAGTACTGAGAACAAGTATTCAAGTTTCTTTAAAGGCACTATTATCTTGAACTATTCTCGTCGACTACATCGTCCCACACACAGATATACTGACAGGTTCAACAATCGCATAGCAACTACCCATAACCAATGGGACACGGACTTGGCGATGCTCGTTGGCCATATCCCGACAATTGCTAACGATTCGTGTAACAATCCAGCACGTACCGCGCTGCCACATCTTATCCACTCGACAAATTACTAACGGCAAGCAAACCAAAGCAAACCGTCTCCGTCGGCCGGCAAAATATTTGCACCATGGCATATAGCAAGCAAGCGAGAACCCTTTGGTCCGTAAACGACGGAAATCTAGCGTGGCCGTGACGCGAAAGTGCATCGCGGGCCGCCATGTGGCAGGTCGCGAGCACCAGCCTCGGTTTCATCATCAGGCAGCGTCGACGACGGAAATGGGCGTTACGCCGACGGACCGTCCCGTGTCCGTGTCGGGGACATGCCTGGTTTGGGACGATAGCGTCCGTTAAATGTGGGCTCACCTCAAACTCAAATACCGGAATGCCGGATACCTCATTACTTACCTTCCACTGGCCAATTTAGCCTACCGACCTACGCATACCTCACGACTATGTCGAATTTACATTTGTTATACGGACGATGATGAATGAGATTATGCGTCATTCGATGTTGTAGAGTGAAACTTGTGGGAAATAATATGGAAGGAACATAGCGAAAAACATTCTCAAGATCTTGGGTTTTCTGGGGGTCCGGTCGCCAAATACTCAGTTTTGGACATAGAGCATATTTTACAAACGGTTTCTTAGAGCATATTTTCGGTTGTCCTAATCATCACGTTGAAGAAGCACAGTCGTCACGGTGACTTCCCGTAAAATTGCCTAGATAAAAGCGCGGTACACCCAGCGGCAATTAAACCGAATTTTCCTTTAAAGTTTAGACGTTGGGCGTGCTCGGCTATAACTCACGTCATCTCCGTATGCAAAGTGAGCCGATGCCGGGGCATAACTCGGTATGAGGACCGCTGAAGATGTGAAGGCGGTAACCGGGCACACTACTGTTTCCTGTGACAAAATTAAAAAATGCCATCGACAGCGGCGGCCCCTTTGAACAGGCTACGGTTACGAGAACTCGATAATAAGTTACACTCATTATAATGTCTACTCCCACTGCGTATAGTGAGTCGGTGACCGGATTTGCAAATGTGCTCTCTGTATGTAGACTATGTTGGTGCTGGCTTACAGTCGTTTTCAAAAACAATGATCCACCTGAATATAATAAAGTTCAAAGAACTTCAGTAATGATCATTCTACAAGTGATTAGTTTTATAGAAGGGTAAATGTCAGGTATTATGACATAACATCAGTTCGGTAATGCATACTGCCATTTCGGCAATGTACGTTATTTTATTAAATAGTCTATGTTAATACCAACAATGAAATAAACAAAACGTCAATGTAATCAATCAACGCTTAAAGCGTCGATTACAGTGAGCGCGTTTACAAGCTGCTAGTTGGCGAATTAAACTCACCCAGTGTAATCATGTTCACAAGCTGTTAGTAACATTGTGAACATGATGACACTGGGCGAGTTTATTGTAGGTAATCGACGCTTTAGAAGCCATTACCGTTGATACTTGAAACAACACACTCAAAAAAGCAACACTAAAACAGAGACAATAAAATTTGCCAAAAAAATGCCATTTGACAATAGTTCAAAAGGCTGATGTCCATCTCTCGTTGTACACAATCATGAAAAGTAGAACCGATAGTCGGAAAATGCGTGCGGTCGCAATGTCTGAAGTGTCTTCCCACTGTATGGTCGAGTGAACGCACGTGTCCTCCTCTGCGAGCACTTCAAACATTTCTGTCAGCGCGTCGGTCGTCACACTCACTGACCGTACACGCAAATAATCGAAACTAACGTCAACACTTACCAGCATACCGTCTGGTTTATTATTAAAGTTTAACTCCGACATTTAATTATGAAAAACACGAACTGCACTTCACACTTCTCATCGCTAACGTCGGTCGTTCCCTAAATCAAAAACTTAACGCCATCAGAAGCTATTTTTGTGAAGCAATTTTGGGCCATCACCATCAATTTGATCACCTTGATTTTGATAAGCATTTCATGAAGTATTATTTAATAAATAGCTTGACAGAGAGACCCAAAAACCCTAATTAATGAGAAGCATTAGTAGCGTTGAAAGCGATAGCATCATCAAGTGTTAAGATCGTCTTTAAAAAACAAACATCTTGGTTACACCAGAAGACACGGCTTGTCAAAGTTGGTTTGTTCTCCACTTCGTCTCGGAGACGTAGCCGATTTTAGAGGGCAATAAGGCACAGGCAGGCGGTGTAGAAGGAGAAAGATGATGTATGCATGTTTGTAAAATGTGGTTTAAATTTCTGTGTGTTATTTGACACGGTGCGCTGGCTGTGCATGTGTCCGACCGTCAGCGAAGGACCCCAAATAGTGATGGATGGTGGATCGGCACCATTGATGTCGGAACGGACCAGACTGAGGAGGACAGGGAAACTCCAAATTAATTATATTAGGGTAAGCGCATGTGGCCCAAGAAACACGACAATACAGCTACAATAATTAAAACTGCATGTATAATTACTGATTAAAAAGGAAGAGTTGGAAATAAGTTTGTAAAATTCTTAAATTGATAAGAAATGGCAACTAGGAATTTGATAGGATTTGTTTTTCGTAGAATCCGGATTTGAAAACGTCAAATGTGACAGGAGAGGACGTAGAGGTTATGTGGTAAAGATGGTATTACAATTCGCCTGAACGGGCGAGAGGGCGCTAACATCGGCTCATGACAAGTATTTACAAGTATTTTCGGAACCCTTATTGAAAAAATATGTATTCATATTAGAGGTGGGTAGTTCGTGAACGAACTAGTCCGAGAGAATGGCTCCCGGCTTAGAACAAAAGAACTAGTTCTTTAAAATAAAAAGAACTAGTTCGCAAAAGACCTGCTTTGCTAAAACATATCTCTATGCATATCTCATTCAGTAAACGACTTGTAGGGACATGAAATCTAGTTCGAAAGTCCTGCTTTGGTGAAACATATCCCATTCAGTGAACGAGTTGTGGCGACATCAAACGAGCGACAAAGCACCCCGCCCGCCAGTTGTTTCTTTACCTAACGGCGGATGTCAAAAATATAATTAGAGTATAGTTTTTTTCCTATTGGATAATGGATTACACTGTTAATAGTAGTTTCGCCAGTATATGTTATACTATAATTTATAAATAATACCCCAATTCCACCTAAAATTGCAGTATGAATAAGGCTAAAATACGTGCAGCAATATGTCTTTATGCCTGATTAAATAAATATTTAAAAAATATACCTAAATAAAATAAGACAACGATTCTTCGATCAATATAATTATAAATAATTATTTATTTTCAAAACAAAATAACGATTCTTCAAGAAAAAGACAAAGTGGGAAGGCAGACATCGATTCTGTCCAAACTAGATCCTAGTTTCGTTTGGAACGAGATATAAACGTGCTAGAACACACAAAGACACGTTTATCGAAGTAGTATGTGTCAGGATCAAAGTAGTTCTTCAGAACTAGTTCTTTGAACTAGTTCCTTTTTGTGAACTAATCCGGAAGAACTAGTTCATTAAAAAGAACTAATAAGCCCATCGCTAATTCATATTATCAGGGACAACCGGAGAAATATTATTTGCAGCCGGAAAATGTGACTGTATGTGGATTTGTTATAAAAACGTTTCATTTTGAGGTTAGATCATTAATATGTCAAACTTAAAAACAATATGATTCCTTTACTGTACACTCAACTTGATTTATTCGTGTACAAATCTTCTTTTAGAAAATGCTTTGAACACACTAGCATATGTCTTGAGACATTTTTGCCAATTTTTAGTGCACGTCACCACTCACTGTGTAACCTTTTCTTTTTAGGAAACACGTGAAATGGCAAGCCCTTGCTGTGATATGAATTGCATTGTGGAACGCAACATAGGTCTTACTTCTGCTTCTTCTTTTTTTGTCGTTTTTTCATCTTTTAGATTTAAATGCCGGCAAAATTATACTCAAAGTCCTATACCACACCATATAAATTATGAAAATTATCGCTAAGACACTAGTTAATACTTTCACCACCAGAACGTTGGTGAAAAATTAAATCCACCACTGCAAAATAAAACAATTCATCATACTATATACGTCTCAGTATATTCTCGTTCTACTATATGTATGTATATAAATAAAATAGCATAAATGCTTGTCCATTAAAATCTAAATATCCGTTGCCTTCGTATTATCCTTGAGAATCTCTTGCAGTGCCTGTATCCTGTTTTCCAGGGCGAGAAAATCCCTGTCGCTGCTCCTCAGTCCTCTCTTGATGACGTGCGCTGTAGGCTTGTAATTGTCACTGGTGGAATTTTCGCTTGATCCTGCAGAAGTGCTCCTCGAGCGGGACACTCGTCCGTTCTTCCTGGTCCGTCTTCTGGAGGCGGCAGCTTTGTCTCCCATCGCCTCCGCCTCGAGCGCGAAGAAATTGTCCAAATTGAAATTCCGAGAACTCGTCAAGGAGCTACTTCTGCTTCTTGGCTTGTTTGGGCGTCTTTTCGCTCTGAGAAATTGTAGATTATGGTCTTTTTCACGAGAAGTGGCAGTAAGCCGCTGTCATAATGCGCAAACGTTCCTTCGCCTTGACGTGTGTGTTAGAATGAAATAGCAATCTTCTTATATTTCATTCTAACACACGTCAATGCGTAGGAACGTTTGCGCATTATGACAGCGGCTTACTGCCACTTCTCGTGAAAAAGACCATACAAATTGAATTTTTCTACTTTGCATTCACAATGCACACATTGTAACACTGTTTTCGGTGTTACAATTAGCAAATTGTAACACCGTTTTTAGTAACTTTTTTTCTAAGATTGGTGACATTGATATCAAATGCATGTCAAACGAAAATACACATAACCACAAAAGTAAGCACAAAATGATTTTTTAGAATCGCACAAACTGCGAAGTATGTATATTTTTATACATATTTAAACATGCGTGTTGCATCCTAGGTTTCGTACTACTAGTATATAATGGCATATAATAATTATCGATAATTACTTTTTCACAGATATTTGAATTTAAGTGACAGATGACAGTGTTACCAACGGTTGCACCCATAAATACTCTAGATTGGAATTTTACCTAATATACTTCTAAATTTTTATAAAATTTATGACGCAAAGTAGAAAAAATAGTATATTACACTCGTTTTATAAGATATATTGGCGCATTCGTTCATTTGGGGCGCTCGTCGCTGGCGCTCTTCGTGCCCCAAACAACTCATGCGCCAATTTGACGTCTTATAAAACTTGTATAATAATATACTATTTTTCTACTTTGCATTCACAATGCACACATTGTAACACTGTTTTCGGTGTTACAATTAGCAAATTGTAACACCGTTTTTAGTAACTTTTTTCTAAGATTGGTGACATTGATATCAAATGCATGTCAAACGAAAATACACATAACCACAAAAGTAAGCACAAACTGATTTTTTAGAATCGCACAAACTGCGAAGTATGTATATTTTTATACATATTTAAACATGCGTGTTGCATCCTAGGTTTCGTACTACTAGTATATAATGGTATATAATAATTATCAATAATTACTTTTTCACAGATATTTGAATTTAAGTGACAGATGACAGTGTTACCAACGGTTGCACCCATAAATACTCTAGATTGGAATTTTACCTAATATACTTCTAAATTTTTATAAAATTAATGACGCAAAGTAGAAAAAATAGTATATTACACTCGTTTTATAAGACATATTGGCGCATTCGTTCATTTGGGGCACTCAAACAACTCATGCGCCAATTTGATGTCTTATAAAACTTGTATAATAATATACTATTATGGCGTTATTACGATTATTAATTGTAAAACACGCATTAATAAGAATTGTATTAACTATGAAGAATTTCACAGTAATTTGTCGATAAATATGTGTCGACCAAACTGTAAAGGAGAATATCTCTATAACTTTTTTTCTATCGTTTCATTCTTCCATTTTGGAAATTCTGCAAATGTATTTGTTGAGATGGTAATCATATATGCGCGAGACCTGATATGCACGAGAACCTTATATGCATCAGACTTAAAAAAAAAACAAATATTTTTCATAAAACAATGACTCGCAATGTTTCGTTTTATGTGGCATTGTATTTATTTTATACTTTATAGGAATAATACATATTACGATATCATTCATACATGTCGTGTCATGATAGGTATATAATGCGCTTGACAAGCCCACGCAAAACAAGGAAAAAAACCAATAAGTTCCGATAAATATTAATAAACAGCAAGAATTGTGAATTGGCCATGTCTGAATATGTTTAAAAAATGTACTCTATAATTTCTATTGGTTATTATTTGGAATTAAGCTAAAACAACTATTAACAAAGATTCTAATTATCTAATTATATTATATTAGCAAAGAACTCTTTCTGTTACCATGACAGAAGAACGGAGGTATGCTCAAAAGTACCTAGAGTGGGGGGATTAGCCTGATATGTAGGCTACTTAAATATCCATACGGATATAGTTGTTTTGTTGTCCGATAGATGGCAAACTAGTCTGATTTAGCCATGGTTTTCCGTACCCAACCCAACCTCAAATTCAACTCAACCCCTACTTACTGTTTATCCGATTTGGTGTATTGCTCGCACCCTTCACTCTTGGTCATCCTTGGCGACAGTGACCTCGTCCTAGAATTCCGCCTGGTGTCGTCACTACGCGATTTCACCAATGGCGCACGGCGAAAAATTGTCTCCAAACTCATATCGGATTTCTCCCGTTTCGTTTTTCCACTTCGATTCCTATAAAACTCCCATTACTTTAATCTACCCCCGAAAAAGTACCTTTTTGTACCTCCCCAAAGCAGTTCTGCTCATCTCCTCCAACTGCGACTTCAGCGACCTCTCGCTACCGCGGCACTTGTCCAACTCTTTCAACAACCGCACTTTATCGTTTCGCAGTTTCTCCACCAGTTGATGGTGCGATTTCCGCTCGGAGAGGACGCTCCGTTCCAGGTTTATTATCGCCCTTTGCATGTTTTTCACTTGATTTTTCGGACCGTTCTCCGCGAATTGTTGCAATTCGGACACTTCGCTCCGCAATTCAGAGTTTTCCATTTGTAATTCGTCTATTCTGCGAGGGTAAAACGAGCGGTGCTGCCATCTAGGGAGAATCATAGGAACTAAAAAAACTTACCGTCTTTGAAGTACTAAAATTTGTTTCGTGTCGGACTTCATCCCTCGTGAAGATAATTCTTCTCTCGCTTTGGATAATTCTCCTTCTAATTTGCGAATTGTTGCTTGTAGTACTGTTGGGTCAGGTGGGCCGCAATATTCAAGCGGTAAGGGATAATGTATCCTGTCGAAAATGTCCGTTGTAATGTTTGTACGTTTCGAAGAAATTAAATCATAAGTTACCTATCGAATTCTACGCTATACGTTACTATTAAATATCTACGATTATTACCATGAGCATTGTTAAAATGCCTACTGTAGCTTCGTATCTTTTTCGTCCTTAGTGTATCTAAATCTTCGAATGTTAGTAGTTCTAATGATATGCAATCGCTCGTCTAGAAAGAAAAATGTTTTAGATATTTTCCGTTTTGATTTTTGTGTTTACTTGTCTCATATTGTCTAATATTGTCTAATATTGCCTAATATTGTCTAATATTGTCAAATATTGTCTAATATGGTCTAATATTGTCTAATATTGTCTAATATTGCCTAATATTATCTAATATTGTTTGTAGACTAATTTTCTAAGAGACGATGCTTGGGTGCTGTTGTAAAAAGTCAAAATCTTGCAGAAAAGTTTTAAATGCAAATTTTCGATTTTGAAAATTATAATACGCCATTTATATTCTACTGATGCCTATCACAGCTTATGACTTATGAATTATTATGTATGCATCAGTAATTATAAAAATTGGACAAAATTTTCGTATTCATTTCGTATTCATGATGACTACCTTTACCTTGAGTAATCCAGACTTTATCATGGTAACAAAAATATCAAACTGCTTGAAATTTCCAGTTTTGTGCGTCAAATTTTCAATATCTAAAAATAGAAAATGGTTTACCAAAAACGTTATATTATTAGGATCGGGTTTTAAAAAAATCTTACACGAGTGATCGTAGCTGCATTGCCAGTCTTCTCCAGTTTGCTTGTCCGATATGACGAGTTCTAAATATTTATTGAGGACGTTCATTTTAAACAAATATTCCCGCCCCTGCAACACCACAGAGGTAATCAGATTCGGTTCGTTCATTTCCAAAATAATAATCCAAAATTTTGATCGTTAAATAAGGCCATACATAACACAACGTCAATGTCATCAATGACAACGAACAATTTAAATTTAAGTTTTCCGCGTCGCCCGCGTTCGCGTTACCAACACCCGTCGTTTGACAACCAACGGACAAAAGATCCCTAGATGTAGACGCACATCATGAAAATATGCTGTAAATCGATTCTTATGTGATATTACTATGAATATACACAGTTAAATACAGTGAATTATGGCTACAGAGATATTAAAATCGTTTGGGACGTTACAGTCTGAGCTAGAACAAGCTAGAACTAGTTTAAAAGGTGTAGATGAGAGTATTAAGAGGTTAATTGGCAGAGACCCATCAGATTCGGCCCCACGGGGTTTACCTATTAAGAGACCAACACCTGTGATAGAAGAGGCAAGGCATAGGCAAAGAGGGCCCCAAAATCGTCGACCCTTTCACGAAAACGATGAACCGCCCAACAAACGTCGAGGATCTGTATTCAAAAGATTATCTGATCGGCCAAACCAATACGAAGACGATACAGACATTAAACCCCAGAAGCAGATGATCAGTAAAGTTATAGTGACACCAAAGGAAATCCCCAGCAGGCAAGATGCATTAGCCGCGCAAAATAAAGATGAAAAATCCAAAGCGAGGAATAGACGAATGTTTGGGGCATTATTAGGAACACTGCAGAAATTTCAACAGGAGGAGACCAAGCTGAAACCGAAGGAGGAAAAACGCGCTCAGGTTGAGAAGAAAATCGAAGAACACGAGATCAGGGAGAAAGCAGAAATTAAAAAGGAACGCCAGGAGTTGTTTTTTAACCGTAAGAAGAAACAGGCAGAAATTAGGATGATTGAGTTGAAAATGACGCGGATGAAGGAGTACACTCTGTGGGAGGAACGGCAGAAACCGAGGATGAATTTTATACAGACGAAAAGCAAGCCACATATACATTATTTACCGAGGAAGTTAAATGATGTTAATAAAGCTGCTCTAGAAGAGTGTAAAAATGAAGTTGAAAGTAAGACCTATTTATTTCTATTAAATATTTTCAATTTTTAATCAAGTCATGCTTTAAAAACTATTCAGAAACCAATATGAACAACTTTCATGCTGCATTAAGCCAGTTCTAACTTAAAAAGAAAAACAGTTTGACATTGACAGTTGTCATTGGAAGCACCATCTATATGCTAATTTTTAGAGTAGTTTTAAACTAAAAAAAAAATGAAGTTGGAAGTAAGATCTATTTATTTTTATTAAATATCCTACATTTTTTTATCAAATCATGCTTTGAAAGAATTTAGAAACCAATATGAAGATTTCCTGCTTCATTAATCCAGTTCTAACCTAAAAAAATTTTGACATTGACAGTTGTCATAGGAAGCGCCATCTATATGCTAATTTTTAGAGTAGTTTTAAACAAAGTAGAGCACAGTGACATATGCAACCAATTATACCCAGTGTATGGTTCATAATTGACCCGAGTATATTTGGTTGCATACACAACTATGCTTGCCTTGGTTTTTGAAACATCTATACAAATTTGAATTAATTTAATATTTTCATTTTAGAAATGATTGACAAGAAACGGCAAGACGTTTTTGACGATCTCCAGCAGATTGAGGAGAGGATGAAACGGAATTTCGAGAGAAAGCCGAAAGACGAGAAGCACGACGAGGGAATGGAGGAGGGCGACGATAAATTGGACGTCTTTTTCGACGAGGATATAGAAATGAGAGAGATTTCCGACGTTAAAACTGAGACAAACGGAAATAAGTTGGAGGTTGCGGAAATCCCCGAAAACGTTGATACGATGACGGGAGGAAACGACGCTGACGTGGAATCTTCCCCCCCACAGGTTTGTTCCAACGAAAACAATGTACAGGAGACTACGGAGAGTGACGTTAAAGATAATCAAGAAGAACATTCAGAGACCTGAGGTTGTTTGTCACTTGTTGATATATTTTATGTAATCATAAGGCTCTATGTATTTTATAAAGTTTGTGAATAATCTTTTGCGGAAATAAATGTAGAATAAGTTTTTTTTTATTTAAATCTTTCTTTAATAGTATGTATAGATGTTTTATATAAACCATACACTGGGTATAATTGGTTGCATATGTCACTACTCTACCATGTTTACTTTATCCAACTGGCACCAGAGGGCGAATTGGTATTTGTATTCAAGTTAGTTTTCTATATTTATGATCTTGCGGCAATTAAAACACATACATTCATTATTCCTTTTTTTATTCTACCTCAAAAAAAAAAAAAAAATTCAATAATAATATATTCAGCGCTTGTAAACTTAAAACAAAATATAAAGTACAATAATTAAAACTTAATAATACAGTATGTACAGATTTCGACTAACACCGGCGTTTTGTGTGGTTACATACTCAGCGGGACTCTGTACACATCTTTGTACAAGAAATTTAAAGCCGTTGTCACTAAGCTTGGTTCGCGAGTGCTTTTCACGTCCGTACTGAACAACTCTTCCTTGACCTCACTCGCGGCATTTAAAATTAAGCTCGAGGTGGCGCGTTCTACGCGTTGTACCCGTACTTGTTGTGGTTCCTCCCCTTCGTTTATTATTTCCTCCATGCTTATGATTGGCTGCTGTGGAGCTGTCGCTGGTGGTGGTGGAGGACTGTCATCGTCACCACCTTTGCTACCCGGTGTGTTACTCTTAGGTACCCATGGTTTTTGTACCATTCTATTTTCTAAAAGGAAAATTATTATTTTTATATTATTTTACTTCTAATCTGTGCTAAAAAAAAATAAAATTATATTTTTAATACATAAATCTATTTCAAAATTAGCCCATAGGCATATTTAGAAGCATAATATTATTGAAGTCTATTGTTTGTACGTCATATAGATGTTTCAAATCAAGAAGAGCACAGTTGTGTATGCAACCAAATATACGCGGGTCAATTATAAACCATACACTGGGTATAATTGGTTGCATATGTCACTGTGCTCTACTTAGTTTAAAACTACTCTAACAAAGTATTAATATATTAGGAACAAATATTTGTCAGATAAGATCATCTATTTATTTCTGGTCATGAAATATCATACAATTTACATTAATGTACAGAAAGCAGCAAAATTATCAGACAATTTCTTATGCTAAACTTAAATGTGTGTCATATTACAATGATTTGCATGATTCTTGCATCACATTATACAAAAATGCATAAGCTTTTACTTACCTAGATCATGAATATGTCTTGTCAATTCCCTCATCTGCATTCCCTGTTTTTCGTAAGCGAAAAACAGCTCTTGCAGCATCTGTTGGACCTGTTCCATTTCCAGTCGTTTGGCCTCTTCCTTAGCGGCTTCTTTACGAGCGCTCCTAATCACAACTTTATTTAAGGTTTTCGTGAAACAAAGCCGATAAAATACACTACCTTGTGTACTCGTTGATCAAAATACCAGCGGCAATAACAAATATGATTCCTTCTCCCAGTAAGTTAGCTCCTAATTCGATGGCCATTGCTTCATTTAAGACGGGAATATTAACGGGTTTGCCTAAGTTCAGAATCCACATTTTCGCCTTGATCTCGCACCAATTGTAAACTGTGGATGGAAGCAAGCAAGGTGAAATGACTATTTTTGAATTGTGCCATAACCTCACTTACAATGAGCTGGGGGCATGCAGACATACTTTCGGAAAACGGGAGAATTCTTCGCGGAGGTTTTTACTATATTAGCGATAGGCTTGCTTATCTGTTTGAGCAGCAATGCCCCCAATTTTGCCGCGGGAAAAGCCCCCACAACCATCTTCAGCTATTCGTAACCCTAATTACGTTACTCTGACATTTGTTCTTTTTTAAATGACAACCAGCAGTAGGACCAATTTCTTGCACAAAGAGTAAAAGTCTCAAGAAGTAGCGAATTTCGATGATAATTTTGAATACGACGAATTTTATTTTTGCATTGCTTTTATATTATTACCTATAACTATTACTGAAATGTTGGAATGTTCATTTAAATCTGCATCTTACAGGGCGATCCAACTTGTGTTACGACCTGACATTTCGAAATGATTGTGCTTCTTTCGCGTTCACAGTTTCACACTACAAAATTTATCTAATCCTAATGTTATATTGCAGTTTAAAAGTCACATTTCAACATATAGAAAACACTTCAAACAACTGTCACTTTGACAGGAGACTGCAGATGAAAATATAAAGGCGGGAAATCTTTTCTATGTTGGCAACGGTTCTGTGACAAGCTTACCAACATGACACTCTAACAACACTTAAATACCTAAAAGCTTCTAGCGGTAGAATAGGTAGATATTTTAATTATTTGAAACCAGTTTCATAGATAAACCAGTTTATTCACCAACACGTAGTCCTGTACAGCTATGTGTCAAATATGTCAAATAGTGCTGATGTAACAAAATAAACTTATCTACCACACTGCTGAATAATTTTTGCTTGTAAAGTTGTCTACCTATCAGAAATAAATTCTGTACCTGTATTTTTTTTTAATATTAAAGAAAAAAAAAACGGCATTGTAAGTAGTGAAATGATTTATTAATAAAGCTTAATTTATTGTATAAATAAGTACACGTTACTTAAAATATCTTACAACTATACAACAACCATCTGCGTGGTTCCAACACGGCTTCTAATACAAAGAATGGAAGGAAAATAAATATTTTAAAACGTTTTAATACTGTCAATAAACATAAATTTTTCAGTGCAGTCAGATCGTCTATAACACCTAAAAGTAACGTCAAGCAACAACAACTGTGTCTTACAAATGACCATACACTTTTCTCCAATACTGATTTAAATAAAAAAAAAAAAAAAAACAAATAAAAACCTCACAGACATGTAGTAAATGCAAAAAATTACGGCATATATTGCTATAAAAGTGGGAGACGTGTTCCTTGATAAAGCTATCAATAATATACAAAAATTTACAAATACGTGTTATTTTTGGTGTTATTCATTCTACAACGGACGACTACTAGCAAATCCAGTGCAAGATCTACTCATTATAATAGTACGTGTATTTTAAAATTTCGCGTTAATAAATAAACTGCTCAATATATAAGTAAAAAACAACTCGAAATAATAAACTTTGAATTAAAAAAATATTTTAAAACTTAACTGAAAATCATCCGTTCTGATTTTTGATTTCACTTAAATGTACATACATATATATATAAAAAATACCAAGTGTTTGTGTATATTATATCTCGATTGTGAAATTTTACTTCCTACGGGCGTTTTGCGTGGGACTGTCGGGGGGCGTCTCGGATGGCATTTCCTGCCGGAGCGACCTCCTGGGGACGCTCTTTAGGCTCGTCGACAGCTTCTTCAGAGGCCTGGGCGATATGCTCGTCGATTCGATGTTTTGTGAGACGTCGGCGCTGTTAAACCAAACTCCTCTCGACGAATCAGACGCTATACAAAAAGTGCCTCAAATTTTTTGGCAACAAACATTTTTCGTGCTTATATTTACAGGTACGTGCGTTTAGTTTCTGCCTATCACACCTAAAACGTCGCAAAGTAAAAAAGTGCAAAATCAGTAAAGCTAAACAAAAAATTCGGTGAAATAAAATGTTAAAGTAGAAAATGTTAGGCAAGCAAAAATACTCTCCAAAGTTTCAAAGAAAAAATTCTCTTGGTAATTTTGAATAATGCAATAATTAAAAAACGTTTTTTCATAATTGCAGATCTTTTTATGATGCTTCAATGTTTATTGGTACAAACTATATATTACATGGTATGTTCAATAAAAAAATGGCTAGTGTGGCTATACGCTTTTGGAATTGACATATGAAAATTTAAGTAGCAAAAACAACAAAACTGGTCAACTCTAATCTCTAAAACATGGACAATGACACAAAGCAAAAAGGGGCTTGAAGTTTAAGTGTCAAATTTCAAAGTATCATACAATATATTGCATCTTTAAACAAATTTGACAGCCAGCAATGAGAAAAAAACATCGCTTATATTCCATAAGGGAGAAATGTTGGTCAAAAAAACTACAAAATCTTTATGAAATACATTTTATCTGTTATTTATTACTTTATTTTTGAATTGTCTTGTTACAAATTTTTTATATAACATTTGAAAAAACTTTAGTTCATTTATATGACACAAACTGAACTTACGTTGTTTGTAACTTTGTCCTTTGATATATCAGATATTATAAAGAACTGAATATTTTTTTCTAAGAATTTTATGGCCAATAGCTGAAAATCTACTATCCCACAATGTTTGTGCAGTCAAACTTGTTACACTGTGTATATTTAAATATTTAATTCAGATGTAGCCAAATAGGCACTAAAAACAACCAAAATAACTAAAATCTGTTTTTCTTTCTTCAGCTTTTGGAAAAATATGCCCCAAGAAAAACAAAATATACCCCGAGAAATGTTCAGTTTAATGCGAAATCAATTTATATATTACCAATTTCTGCCAGAAGAATGAAAAAAATACTGCTGCATATTTTTGGTTGCTCAAATTATTAGTATAACGTTTAATTAATAAAATAGCATAACTACACATGGAGAAGCAGTTAAATAAATGCATAGCATACCTCTACCTGGTTGGTTAGTACAATTCTTTTTTATTGTCTGATTATTTTGGTTAACATGCATAAGCAATAAAAAAGAATCATTACTCTGGATCCAGTTGAAATTTATATAGCTTGAATAGTGTGAAAAACATCTATCAGCACACTATGCCTTGATCCTACAAACAGCAAAATTAATAATGTGAATGTTAGACAAGCAAAATGACAATGCAAAACATATTTCAGCTGGAACAATACTATATAAACAACAGTTTTAGCTATTTCCCAACATAAAACTTACATTAAACATGAATTTTATTGCACTATTTTTTATTTAACACCTTTCTATCCCAAAAAGATCTCCAAATCAATTTACTACACATTGCTAAACCCAACACAAAACAGTAACATGCTGTTTTCTCATGCTGTTAGTTCGTGCACCTACAGAAAGCAAAAGCCTACGCAACACAAAAAAGTACGACTTACCTCTAAACTTAGAGTCACGGTGGCCAGCTTTGTGTGAGTGCCCATGGGAATCAAGCAGCGCAGAACACAGCATAGAAGTACTGTTGGTACAAGCGGCACCGTCTCCAGCGCCACCTGCAGCCGCTCCGGCGGAACAGAACGGACTCGGCGTCGCCACCGGACTGTAAACTCGCGATATAAAGTCCTCGTATGTTGTACTGTCACGATACTTTGTCACAACGGTGTCCAGTGAACGTGCTCTCTCCTCATAACTGAAGGATGATAAAAATAAAATAAATTAAAACAATTTTTTACGAATAAAAGAATGGTATTTCTAGCGCTATCTATTGCCAATTATTAACAGTTTTTGACAGTATACGAATGGGAGTGTTAGCGCCATCTATGATTCATTTTTTAAGTGTTTGACACATTTTACTTCTTGTAAAATTTTAGGGTAGCAATTCTTTTTTAAATAAAACATTTTTTGACAGTATAGGTTATGTCTATGTAATGGTGGCGCCATCTATGTAATTCATTGTTCAAACTGTTTGACAGATCTTACTTCTTGTCAAAATTTAGGTTAACAGTTCTTTTTAAAAGAAAAACAAATATGTTATTTACAATTTAAATTTTAACAGAATACTTACTACTGCTGGTAGAATGTTAAGGTGGTACGCTTTGCCCTGCTCGCGCATATTACTGCGGCCCTGATTAAACCAGCAAGGATATTGCTCTCGACGATAGCTTCATCGAATATAATTCCGAAGTACGGGACCTAAAATTGTCAACGCAACGGTAATATCTGTTTAAATTTACGTCGAGTGTAAAATTCGTACCTCCGCTTTACAATTGATTGTTATTCTGTTCATATTGTTCCCCAAGGGATAGATGACTATTAGAATATCGCAGAATTCTGTTGGTATGATGTCTCTGCGGTAGTCTCTGTTGTGTTCTGACCAGACAATATGCACCTCATCATTACCCAGATGACGTGTCTGTAGATATTAGAAGTTTAAATTTGTAAAAACACCAAAAAAACTACCTATCTATAATCAATTAATTAATTAATCCATTAATTAAATAGTTAATATTTAATTAATATAATATTTAATTAATAAATATTTAATTAAATAATAAAAATCATAAAAGTTGATCAACTGAAAATAAAATTAATTAAAAATGAAATTAATTAATTAAAAAATGAAATTAATTAATTAAAAAATGACATTAATTAATTAAAAACTAAAATTAATTAATCTATGTCTGTGAACTAACCTTACTAAGTACAGCTTCCGGTGTATCGCCGGGCATTCTCGTGGCCACGTGAAAAATGGCCTCCATGAAACTAGTGGCGGTGTATGGAGCAGTGAGACCCGTGGAGCCTTGCCGCTGCAAGCCGCCCAAAAACCCTGTATGTCCTTCGAGTTCAACTTCCCAAGCGAGGGAGGCCAAGAATTGCTCGTAGGCCGCGCTGCCCCCCTGATTCGAGAGTATCGAGTTCTTGTCCTCCTGGCCGGGCGCAACGTAGATCACGGCCACCTTGTGCGTCTCCCTGCATCTCTGATTGTCCAGATTCCGAAGCTCGCGCAGGAGACGTTCCGTTTTTGATAGCAGGTGAAGGTCCTTCCGTCGTTCCCAACCGGCCAGACCAAGCTGGGAGAAGAGTAGACGGCACTGTTGGAATTCTGCGTCTTGAACACTTCCAACTGTGAAGAGAAAAAAATTTTTTTTTGTAGTTGATGGCCGTATTCAGACAGGTTGTCCAAAATAGTGTTTGACCAACAAACGGTTGCATAACTTAAACCAACATTTAATTTGTTGTACAAATGGAACCGTACAGAGTATACCACTGGTTACTAGGCTACAATTAATTGTTTCCTTTTTGGGCAATCAATATTTACCTATTTGATTGTCTCCGCTGGGACTCGCCGCCCCCATCCGACTACTCGGCCTGCTCGCAGGCTGCGCCATCATACCTTTAAGATGCTGGTTCAACTTGCCCTGCTCGATTTCCATATTCCGCTGACCTATAACAGACGCTATCGCCTCCTGCTCCAAATCGTATGACGATGGAGAAGACGCAGGTTCGTTCAGTTTTCTATCGACCGACTCCAAACACTCAGGACTCGTATGACCCAAATATTGCAATAACTACAAACAAGAAAATTCAATTAAAAAATTACAAGAGAAAAAAAAGAATCTTTAGTTAATGCAAAGATTTTTTATGAGTAATGTAGCGCAATCTAATACCAGTTGTTCAGTGTGTTTGACAGGTCCTGTCAATGTCAAACTTTATATAGGTTAGGTACAATTGGTGGCGCCATCTTTGATTTTTTGACAGGGTCTTTAATGCGCCATCTGTTATAAAATTCTTTTAAGACAAGTGTTAATAGGAAAGTTTAAACTGCAAAATTCTTAATAAATACACTTACATCATCCAATTGGTCCAGATCAGGCGCAGCATTCGAGATATCTGGTAAAACGTTTGGATTACGATGTCGCATCGCTCGTTGCGGAAGGTGCGTCTGCAAACCGACCATCAGGCTCTCCGGTTGCACTCCGGAATGGCCCCACTTTCCGACTACCTCCTCCTTGCTGGACTCCTCCCGGATTTGCTTCAAGCTGCCTCGGCCTCTGGTTGTCGCTCCGTCCGGCGATCGGTAGAGGATCGAAGCGTCCCAACTGGCTTTTCCCGAGAGGTCTCTCAAGAGAACCCTAACCTGTTTATTTGCGGTCGATAATCCGGCAGTCACTCCGCCACCCGGCAAATCCAGTGCCGGTAGTTCTATTAAACTTGCAATTACGTTTGGATTTAACATGAATAACTAAAATTGAACAAAAATTGATTAGTTTTTACTTTTCTATCAAAAAATTTGCCCGAAAAAAGTTTCTAAGCCAGTAGAGAAAATTTCATATTCCATGACTTACTTGTATATTCGGAGCAGTAAAAATGTTGACGGAGAGCTCATCGGAAGTGAGGTTAGGTACATCGTCGTGCTCCGCCACCAAAGAACTCAACCGAGCTGCTCCGATCGCCATCGGAAAGTGTCCAAGATGCGTGACTAGATGAGAGAGAATTGTCTTGGCGCACAGCGTTATAGCCTGCTGGCACTGTAGAGATTTGGACGGAGAACTAGCAACAATGTTATGATCGAAATTCACCAGCAGAATGTTCGGATCAAAGTCCTCGTTTAGGTTAGGTTGCGTTAGGCCTCCAGCTTCGTCTGCGGTGTTCCCCGTGATAATTTTGTGTAATACCTATAATATATATATATGTTTTTGTTACTCTCCAATTTTCCTTAATAAAGCACTTTCCATCAACATAAAAAAAATGTGAAGTTATGTCTTAAAAACAAAAGTCAATATTTATGAACTTACGTTAAAAACCAGTAGTAATAAACAGCTGGATTTCTGATCACCATATTCGGAGATTGTCAATAGCCTGGTGGGGCCGAGCCTCATGCACCACTCGCCCAGACACAGTAGCAGAGCTGTGCCGAGAGCCTTATCATTTTCGCCGGCTGTCGAACCTAGCGGAGCATGCAGAAAGAGAGCGGAGCACAATGTTCGGATCACCGAATCGGCGATCCTGGGGTACTGCGACCACAGTAGCCCCGCGTGATCGCACAACAAGTATAGAGTGTTGCTGGCGAGTTGCGCTATAACTTTGTTGTTAAACTGAAAATAACAAAATTAGTTATCGACTTATTCTTAAAATTAATATTTTATGTGACAATTTTTATTTTAATTTTATAAAGTTTTATTAAAGTGAGGCTAACGTTTTCAGTTTTTTAGATGACACAAATGTTATGTCATTGTTGTCATTGAAACATATTTAACTTAGGGCTGGTTTATTCACTTACACGTAAAGTACTGTATAGGTATATATCCATTTTTGGCCATTAACACAGAAATATATTACTGGCAGTGTGTAGAACGTCAATAAAAGAATCAATTGACAAATTCTGTACACCATGCTTAGTAATCTATTACTTGAATGAGTTGTAACACACCAACAACATTTGATCTATCTGACAAATAGCTACACAGGACATTATGTGTAGGTGATACTGCTTTAAAGCATTCTGTTTTAAAAATTCTAAATTAGTTTTCTTCACTGCTTGAATAAATTTATTGATACTCTTCTACATACCTTGAGAGCTAATAAAATAACATTCATGGCATCTACAACCTTTGGATGGTATGTCTGATTTGTCAATTCCTTATAAACAAAAATGCCCAACGATGATAACGCTATGCAACGTGCCATAGCTGTAGATTCTCTCCTCCCTGCTCTGAGTAGTATATTTACCACATGCTCCTATAAAGATCATTTTAAAATTAATCACATATGTAATTTGAATAAATTTCAATTAAAATCTTAATCTTAAATAAAGTTAAGAAGGAAAAAAGGGGAACGAAGAAGAATGAAGAAGAGGGAAGAAGGAAGAAGGATTTAGAATATTTATTTAGTATTCTTACCTTGATGTCGGGACATGGGATTATCTGTACGTCGAGGCTAGGTTCAAGTACATATAACTGAGATAGGTTGTCCGGCAGACTGAGAAGCCCCCCGAGTATCGAAACGGCCTCGGCCCGGGGCGTGTTCTTGGTGAGATCCGAAGAATTGAGAGCAACGTTGCAGCCGTGTATTAGATCCAATATGAGTAGAGAGAAACCGGGCAACTGCAGAGAGAGAAATCTAGGCCCCAGGTGCCTTAGGGCCGTGTTTACAGCTGCCTTTGACTGACTGTTTAAAGCTACAAAAAAAGAATATCCAGTTGATGTTTTTAAAGGTACAGTGTATTTTGCAAGATAAGAAATGAATAGCATGGTTAAAATTTTCACTAAAAAGTTTTGTTGTTTTTGTTACTTAATTTTTTTGACTTTTTCTGTCTGATGTTTTATATGTTTTTTATATGTCAATTCCTAAAGTACACTACACGTTTTTTTTTATTGAATATACAATATAAAAAAAACTCAACTCACCCAAATGTAGAGATCTGTAAAAATGGGGCAGGTACACTCGATGCTGCGGTTCGCAATTCAACGTCACAGTGCACAACAACTGCAAGGCATTCAGTTTCCCAGCCTCATAACTTCCGGGCAACGTAAGCGCCCCGAAACACCACGGCAAGATCAACGTCAAAGGGGGCACCAACTCCGGCTGCTGCGGCGTACTCAAGTTATCCGCGGACACTCCCTGATTCAGCTTGATCTTAATCAAGGTATCCGTCAACTTTGCCAGATATTCAAACACCTGCGCGTGCAATTTCGGATCGGATATGTGGTTGACGTCGCCGAGAGAGCCGAGCATCCGTCGCCAAAGGATGACGGCGACGTCGGGTAGCCAACCGCGAACGGAACCCCCGCATATAACGCCCCGGTATTCCCCGGACAACTCTTGCAGGTTTCCGTCGACGACGTTGAGAACGTCCAGCTGGATCGGAGAGTCCTTGATGGAGTTCGTCTCGATGCCGCTGGAAGGCGCCGGGCTCGGGGAACGGGTGCCATCGTTCGATTCGTTATCCGCTTGCCTTAGGTTGTCGAGGGAGTGTGAACGTCTTTGTCGGTGCTAAAAAATTGTAGTGGATTGTGAAACTTCATTTATTTAGTTTTATAAACATAACTTATTTTTTATTTATTTTTGACATTTGAAGCGTTCATATCAAAAACAGCATTTGTCAAGAAAGCAAAATTCTCAGGAGAACAAGAAAACAAAATATTTTAAAAGCAAAATTTACTGTGATTGTAGGTAGTTTTGTCGAAAATAATAATAATGTATTGTATAGATATGATAAATAGGAACCAAATGCTGCCCTAATCTCTAAATTCGGTTTTTGTGACAAGTGTTGTTTTTGAAATCAACGCTTCATTTTAGCATGTTTTGTTAAAGTTTTGATCATTTTAGACAATGACAAAGAAAAAAGGTCTAGTGTACTATAGAAAATATTGTAGGTTGGCTACTCTGAAATTTGACAATTAAACTTTAACCTTTTTATTGCTTCATATCATTATCCAAGTTTTAGAGGTTTTTGCTACTTAAATTCTTTGACGTTTCTGTCTGACGTTTTCATGGTACACTAAACTTTTTTTTATTGAACATACTATAAAATTATTTATTATTATAAAAGTTTTAGAGGTACGAGTTGACCAGTTTTGTTTTTGTTTTTGTTACTTAAATTTTCTGATGTTTCTGCCTAACGTTTTATATGTGAATTCCGAAAGCATATAGTCAACATAAATACAAAAAAAAATTAAACATTTTTTAAATTGAAAATACTATATTATTTCTTATATTGTTGTTCGTTTTTAACAAAATTTGATAATATTTAACCAACATTAACATGTTTTCCTTAATATTAATAAAATCTATTAATATTTTCAATTTGTTTTTATATCCGACATTATAATAAATTATTTTATGTGTACTTTGCCTCATCGTAAAAAAATTTACTGGCCGTTAGGATGTTTATGTATATACGATATAAATCACCAAAAATAACATCGATTTTAAAAATAATATCTATCTGAATATGCTGCCAAATGTTTCAAACTTGATTCAATATAATTTCCTACAAAAAACCTGCAAATTGTTCAGAAATTTTTTTTTCCATTGTAAATTGCTAATTAACAACCAATTCATTATCTAATCTCAATTAATGAGTTACAAATTACATTCAATCTAAAAATACTATGGCTTATCAAATAATTCCTTTTTAAGTGTCGACAAAAAATACAAATAAAGATATGTTTGATATGTGAATGTTGAGCAAAAGTTATCCAAAACAACACAAAACACTGTCAAGAAACATCCATCAGCACACAAATTTACCAATTTAAAACTAGGAAACGTGATATTAAACAATGAGTGTCTCTTCATAGTTAGTGCACTTGATCTACTGTTTTCCGAGTGGGTTGTTTATTATATAATTTAATTGGCTTCATTCCACTTTAAAGTTTAAACTACATCCAAGGCAACAATATTGTGACCGTCCAATATAAATAGATCAATTAGAACAATATCAAACGCACGCTCTGCCACACTCGTGGTGGGCAGCAGGAGAAAAAATCTTTTAAAATAACAAATCACTTGGCACAAAACTGAAATCGACTAACCACCACTGCTGCCTGTTATCTACTGTAAAACTCCTGCTGCCAGTTTTATATTTAACTTTTGAAACTGTTTGGTGAGAGTTAACACTACATGTGTCACATGGGATTTGAAATCTATACTGGTTACAGTGATAACAATGATGTGGGTATTTGTTTATGTATCGTGTTAACACAGTTTATTGGTGACTGTCCTCCGGTGGCTTGGTGAAAATTAGGTAATTATAATAGGTATGTTATAATATGCATGTTATGATAGTTTTATTTGTTTTTTGTTTATTAATTTTTATGTAACTATCAATACTTATAACAACCTAAAAACTGTCATAATTACCATATTAGGAAATATCGTATTTTATGCTAATCTAATATGTGGGCTGAATCAATATATTTCCACGTATTATTTATTTTGAATTTATTTATTTAAACATGCTCTACTAAAACTTTAAACCTAAACTTTATATTGTGGGTTGGCATCTATATATTTAAACTGGTATTTTTTTTAATTAAAGTTGGTAAATAATGATCTAAACAAACTTGAGCAAGAAAATGTTTCCTTTAAAACATTATTTAGAGCTTTTATATTTATTTCTACCACAATTTGTGAGCTGCATGATTATTTTTATAACAAAATAAATGGTTAATAATTCACTAATGGTAAACTTACAAACTGCCTGTATTTCCAACCAGAAAATGTAATTATTTTTATAACAAAATAAATGGTCTATTTACCAGTAATGGTAAATAAATAGGAAGAAGTATACTAAGGTAGAAATCCCCTCCTGATATAAGGTACAAAAACATGGCTTTTATTACTTCAATTCACGAGAAAAGTATGACATAATTTAGCACAGTGTTTTTGCTAATGTTAATTCTGACTACCTTCTTTGCAAAGTATTGAAAAAAATTGGTTTTACTAATTAAACGCAAAGTAGAAATACTTAAGTTAAAAATTTTATTAGCTACAAAGATTTTTGAACAATTTGCCTATAATTTGATGAAAGAATTATAGGCAAATTATAGACTTTGTGTATATTTTTGTACTTGAAGCATGTTTTATACTTGTATGATGAAAAAAACGTAGATTTGTACTTCAAATCATAGCTTTTAGAGTGGGGAATTTTTAAATTAAAAGGATTGTACCAGAATGTACCTATCTTAAAAGAACTTACACGGTACTGAGATGACAATTTAATTACTCAATGGGTCATATCATATTATTTTCACTAACTCTCAACTATCAAAAGCCAGCCAATTATTATTATTATTAGTATCGAAAAGAAAGCATTCCCTACCTGACTTTTGGTGCTGGACCTCCTCTTCACCGCCAAATTAGTCTCACTGTAACTCCTGGGAATCCCGGGCCGTGAACTCTTCAAAGAGCAACCTCCATCGGGAACGCTGGAATCCTGCCTAATCACCGGCAAATGATTGGACTCGATCGAATTGTCGTTTTTATTACCGTCGAGTTTTCCGATAGGCCTCGGTCTGATCCTCTTCATCTTATGATCGACCACCCTATCCAGCGGCAAATCCGTCAGATCCAGGTTGTAGACGTGCCTTGCCAAGACTCTCGTTAACGTTTCCAATGTTTTCTGCAATTTCAAAGGGTACTGGTTGAACAAAGATATTGTTGTTTATCGGCCATAAATGCACCAATCATACCCTTCCATTTTTGACAGTTTCTATGACAATTACAGTAATATAACCTTAAAATCTAATTGTCAAATCGATAACCGTGATTTGCGCAATTCATTTTCGATTGTTAAGTGGCTGAGATTCATAAGTGTACCTATAACATGCTCCCATTTTTTCATGGTCATGGTTTGTATGACCATGATAGTAAGATAACCTTCAAATGTCTTAAAATGTCACTTACCGCCCATTCTTTTATCAGTTCCTCCCAGCTCGTCAAGCTCGTTAAGACGTTCAGGAAACGGTCCCATAGTTCTCGAGAGATCGTCACATTTAGGTTCGCTTTTATCCACGTGACGATCAGTGTCTGAAAGATGGCAGGCGCTAACTTGCCACCCAGCGAGAGGCTTTTCTTCTTTGGTGGCGTCTCCCGTAATACTAACGATGTGATTTGCAGTAAAACCAATAACAACTGTTCCCTGAAATTCAAACATATTGTATTTAGTACTTGATAAATTTAAAAAAATTAGAAAACATGATAAAAACATGATCTTTACTTGTAAACACAACAAAAATTTTATTCCGTTAGTTAAAAATTAAAGTTTTCTTGAAACAAACAGACTCACCATGTACCATTATCCATTCTGGTGTGCATAACCATATACCTATAAATATTAAGTACCCTTTTACAAGCGTCAGTCTGTTCCTCTAATAATGACGGAACGTGCGTGTTCACCTCCAGCAGAAACACGTTTGCTGCATGCGTCATAAAAACTTGCAACACATTCTAAAAATTAAAAAAAAAAAAACAGACAACATTACAAAATAGAATACAATAAAACCCTATTGTCAAAAGTATTACCATAAACATGAACAATTATTTAAGTTATGAGGATAAAAAAATAATATACCTGCAACCCTGCACGCACTAACAAATTCTCCTTCTGTATGGCGCCCAAATACGAATCGTTCCGAAGCCTACCAGGCCTAAAGCCTTCGGCGACCTCCTCTTGGACCCTGGCGGCGTCCTCGAGGGGCTCCAGCACGTACGGCGGTAGCTCAATGAGATTCATCTGTATGATATCCTTGTAGACGGTGATCGTCTTCCGGATCGCTATCGCGTACGCAAAGTTCAAGAGGAACGCTTGCCGGTAGGCTTCGTGGATAAAATTCACGTTATCCCTCGAGTTGCAGAGGACGTCGCGAACTATCTGAGCGGCGAGCTCTTCGTCGTTCGTCGGCAATCTGGACTGCGTCGAGATATCTATAGTAATAAATTAGTAATAATAATAATAATAGAGTAACAATTTAAATTAAAATATTAGAAATATTAGGTGATAAAAGTACGTACTTGATTCGAGACTGTGGTGGGCTGAGTCATGTTGGATGTCGTCTTCGTGCGCAGGAATTATTTGAGATGGTGGGTGATGCCCGGAAATAGAATTTGGTGCGCTGTCATTGCCCTTCTTGGTCTGATGTAAATAGTTGGCAATCCATTTGATAAGTGATACCCGGCACGAGATAAATTCATTGTCGGGTTCTGGTTTTCTTAAGACGGGTAGTTCTGCAAAATTTCATTAACATATGTAGGTACTAAACATCAAAGAAAAGTATAACGGTCATTTAAATATTTGACAGATTTTGATCTTCAATAATTTTTGTAATCTTTGGTAAATTTTGATGATTCTTTCAACAAATTATAGACAAATTCTTCAGAAATCTTTCTAGCTAATACAAATATTAAAATAATTAATTCTATAAATCATTTGATCTCTGTAACCTGCATGATAAAAGCAGGATAATGAGTGATAAAAACAAACAAAAATTAACATATCCAACATGAAACAAATGCTAATACATTGCAAAATAATTTGGCTTTAATTGTTCCACAGACTGACAAAAACAACATGTCATTTACAAAGATCCACTGACTTGTAAAAATTGTATTTGCTAGGAAGAATATCTAAAAATTTGTCTATAATTTGCTGAAATAATCATCAAAACCCACTGAAGAATAGAAAAGTTATTACTGGAGGTAAAAAATTTGTAAAATTTTTAGGTGGGTGCTAATATGGGTAAGTGTCAGGTATTGGGAGAATATAAGTCCCATGCTGTGATCAAAACAGGCATCCTTCTGTCTAAAGTCAATGTACCATTTGGCCAAACACGTTTACTCTTGTGCATGAATGTAGTGTTACATGTAGTTCACACAAATATTAGAGTTTCTTTACAAATATCTCAAGATTGAATGACCATTATATATAATAATAATAATAATAATAAAGTGTCTTTATTGCGGAAAAAATAAACATAATACAAAATAAAGATTAGCAAAAACAGGGCGAAGTTGAGAATATATTCTCCTCTTCCACTTAACCCTGCCATAAGAAAAATGAAAATAAAACAATCAAATAAAAAGAAAAATAATGTATAGGTATAAAATAATTATTAACTTCATATCTTGAATTACTTATAATAAAATAAACTTTAAACTGGCCGAGAGAGATCACATAAAAGAAATACTATGACTAGCTGGTGGACTGAGCAGCAAACAGCGCTTTCCACAATCTCTTCTTAAATCCATTCAGAGGTAACTGTTTTAAGGAGTCAGGCAGCGGATTATACAAATTTGGCAGGTTAAAAGAGTAAGATCTTTAAAACTAATAAATGATAGCGTCGACGATTAACCATGTTCAACCATCCAACCTCACCCAATTTGTGAGATACATGGTCCTCCCGCCTGAGACCGAAAATAAGTCGCAAACAAGAGTTCTGCACTCTTTGAATCCGACTCGATGAGAGTACATCCAAGCACGAACCATACACTGTGTCGCAAAAATCAAAATGACTGAGGACCAGAGCGTTACAGAGGTGAACCTTAGTTTTATAGTTGATGTACTTGCGCGAGCTGTAAATCATTTTAAGAGCACCAAACGCCTTTCTACACTTATTAGCAACGTGTTTTCTAAATCTAAGGTCACTGTCCATTTCAAGCCCCAGATTTCGGGTGATGCCACTCACACCTACCATTTGTTCCCCAACTTGCAAACTGAAATCCTGTGCAGCAGGATTTCGGTAATGTCCAAAACCTCATTTATTATGTAATATTATTTATTTTCTTCTACACTTGAGCATTAACTACCTTAATTTTGTCATGTCCGTGATTAATTATATAGTTGTTTTAATTAAACGCTAGAAAATGTCTGAAACTGATTTAGAGTCAAACGGAGAAAAAACCGCAAATGATCAAAGAAAAGAACTGGGACTGAAAAAGGTATAAAGGAGTGTGATGCAAGAAAAAAGCGCATTAGGCAGAAGAAGTGGAGAGTCGTAACATCAAAAGAAAACATACAGAGGAAAACAGACCTTAGAGGTAGAGACAAGAGTCTTTTTGAATCGAAATATACCACCATCATTGGACAATGAAAGTCATATAAGTGTGGAACAATTAACGGGTAGTTCTAGAGGAATGCGTGGTAGAAATAAGGTGATCGAGCACGAGCATACAGCTAACAATGAAGATGCATACAATATGTACATAATTACAATACGTAACGTCGTTTTTTTTTTTTTTAATTTTTTTAATATTTTTATATTCGAAATATATTTCACAAAGTATCCCAATACCTGACACTTACCCATATATACCTATTTTGTCATATTAATTTAATGATTTTCATGATATTTGAAATAAGTATAAACCGCAAAAAACTAATCTGAAGAATCTGAAATTCAATGTATGACAATAATGTAAACTAAGCAATGCATAGTTCATCAATATGCACATAAACAACAGTTATATTGCTGCGCAATACTGAAAAATTGCTAGCATTCTTTTATCTTACATAGCTCTAGCAAAAAGTTGGGTAAATGATTGTTGTTGATAAAGAATAGATTAAAATCTTAGCTACCTGCTTATTGTTTTACACTTTTGCAATGTTGACACAATGATAAGATGTCTAGTTAAACGACAATAAGGAAACAAACTGCTGTCTAGTCATAATAAATTGCTGATTAAAATTTATAATTAAAACCAATTTACATTACAAAGAGTAATATTTACATTTTTGAAATTATATTAGTATAGTTTATTGAACATACGATATAACAAACAATTTGACAACTGCTTACAAAACCTACACTAAAACCAAACTAATAGAACATAACTAAAACTCACCTAAATTTGGGCTGTACAGCGACGTGTCATAGCAAAACTTGGGGCAAATCTTCGGCAAGTAATAAACCTTGAACATCTCCAACAGGAAATGGAACGATCGATGGTGATGGGAGACCTTATCATGCCACTCGAGCCTGACGACAGTAGTCACCATGAACTCCAGCACCGTATCCAGGTATAACCTGGTCGTGTGCTCAGGAATCCGTTCCCCCCCTGAAGGCGGCAATATCGGAAGCGACTCGATCGCCGTAACCGGATTCTGCAGACTCGTATCGTGAAAAACACTCCCACCCATCTGCTTTGCATTTGATGATTGATTTGAAAAGCCGGGAACGAGAGAGGAGAACATATTATGGACGTAGTCAGGGGCATTGTCGTTCAGTGCTTGGTACCACATGAGGAAGTACCGTATCGCCTGTCTTCGGAGTTTTATTGCGTTGCCTGGGTGCAAGAGTTTGGTGAGGATGTGCCCCAGCGAGTGCATCTGCCATCGTTTGTGAATTAGCTCTGGTAGGAGGGCTAGGACGTGTTCCAGGATCCATAGCGCGCACTCTAGTTCTTCCTTGTGCGCCTTGTGAACTGGAAATAAACGGGCTTGTAGAATATGCTGTTTCTTGAGGTTTGGGTGAGTTTGCGATACTTACCTAAGTGGAATGAGAGCTCTGTAGGAACAGCACGAATAAATAGAAAAGAGGGATTAGTAGAAGAGTTCAGAAATATTAGTACAATGTTCGAATGAAACTGAACAAATTTAGTGTGGTTCTTATTCTGTTAAGCAAAGATTGACTGGATTGACTTCTTTGTGTTTTTCTCTCGGATATGACTCGAATTAAAAAGAAAACAATTTGCCTGGGCAAATTGTTTTAAGTCTAGATTTATATTTATACACTATCTGCAAATGACTTTTTTTTTCAAAGAGTGGTGTTAAATGTACATCATTTGCATTAAAAGACTGTATCTTCTTTGAAATTTAAGATATCTAAATGAAACAAATGCCACCATATTGGTAATTAATTTGGTAATTAGAATGAATAGGAAAAAACTTAATCAAAGTATTTAATTGTTCCTAAGACCACAAAAATATCATGTTAATTATTTCAAGAACTATTAATTAGGGAGAATTTTGAAGAATTTGTCTATAATTTGCTGAAAGAATCTTCAAAATCCATATCCAAAGATTATAAAAGTTATTAGAGATTAAAATTTGTCAAACTTTGTACTCTTAAATTTCATTTCCATTCGAACAATGTATAGATCTTGAAAATAATTGAAAATAATAATAAAGAATTTTTCACTCTTTACATAATTTAATATCATACTTTGTGTAAAAAACATGGACATTACAGATACACATAAAAATATGTGTCAAAAAATTTTAACCTCAAGAAAGGTCTGTTTCAAAAAAAAAAAAATCTTTTATTTCACTTTGAACACACTCACTTCTAAAATTTACCTTTTATCAATTAGGTGTTTCAACTTTTTTTTAAGGTGCTGATAAATTTCACAAATAAAAACCATGTTGTTTTGAATTATTCATATCTGTGTAACTCAATCCTTTTGTGACTCAAGTTTTCTGCTAAATCCATACTATATTTGCCATTATCATGACACAAATTCCCTCATACCTATCTAACACAAACATTTAAAAATTAATCTTGTAAAGCATATATCAGGTGTGCACAAAGTTTATCATAACAATAATCATCACCTTCCCAGTTATTTGCACAACTAGAGAAAAGTAAATGACTCACTAATTGAGAGTAGTTGAGGAATTCCTGAACCTTATGTAATTTTAGCAAACAATGATTCATCACCGATAAATTTTCAACGTAGTACAGATAGGATTATTTATTTTAATTAATTAACATATTAATATTTACATTGCCTTAGAAAGAAACGAGACTTTCCAGTTAGAAATAAGGTGCAATTATTTTAATTATGCCAAGTTTTAAGCGCAACTATAAACAAATTAGCCTGCATATTTCTAGGTCGCACAATTACTGATTGATTGCCTTTTTATGCACTACCTCTTTCGTGGCAATCCAGTTAATAATCAAAGAACATATGAATAAACTATATATGGCAAGTTTAAAATAAACTGATCAATACATATTGTAATTAATGTGTGGGTTTGTACTTCCTAAACACGGCATTGACATTTAAAAAAGAATCACTCACCTCGTTGCCTTAAATTATTCTCAGCTTGTATGAAACTATCGTAGAGTATTTGATAGATATGGCTGAAATTGGCCTCGCAAAATCCCTTCGCCTCAGCATTGTCGACGGTGTCTGCAAACCAAAATCAACCGTTTGCTACTTTGTGTTGACATTTAAAAAACATAACCTAGATTCCAAGATACAGTTATGTTTCGTTTATTTCGTCACCTCAAACACTGCTCATTTATCAATTTTACCTAGGATATTCTTTAAATGTTTAGTCCTTGTGGCCAAGTCCTTTTTCGAGTCCTGTACTTTTGTGGTCGACTTCTTGACATCCGTAATTTTCTTGCTGAACATCTTCACTACCGTTTATGGACTTAAGAATGAATAGAAACACACATAATCGCGAATCAAGTAGAAACTACACATTATGGTTTATTTTTGTGTAGATCATCCCAACATCTCACATTTTCTAAACAATTTTCATGTTGACGTATACTTCATCGTTGACACCTGAACGCCACCTGGCGAGGACAACAAACACCTTCTACATATTTTTTTATTTGTTTATTTTCTCTCACTGCATTGCGTAGTATGAAATTACGAAAATTATTTATAATTCTCATATCCAAAACAATGAAAACTTAAATTAAATTACAGTTAATTATCATACAGATTAATTTTATTGTACAAGTTATGCAACCAAATAAACAAAATTTAATATTTTATTTATTTCCCGTTTATTTCAAAAGGGGCGTATTCCCTCATAAATTAATGTAAAATCTAAAAGTAATACGAATAAAATAAAGGAATTATTAAAATAAGGTAATTTCATTTTTGATTTGTTACACTTTTCAAATAGTTTGTTTATCAAACGTCAAAACTGACAGTTATATTTTGTAGGTTAGGTGGCTCCGGTCGTGACAAATACCATGGAAGACCCATCGTTGAGCTTGTTATCCGCTCCGGATTTCAATCCAGAGAAGTACGTACGTGAACTATCACAAAACTGTGTCGGCGGACAAGAATTAGTGCGTCTTCGTAAGAAGGTACAGTCGTTATCCGAAGAAACGAATGGAAGCCTTAAGAAGAATGTCTACAACAACTACATGCAATTTATCGACACCGCGAAGGAAATATCGCACCTGGAGAGTGAAATGTATCAGCTTCATCATTTATTAACCGAACAAAAATCACTTTTGGGGTCATTGTATAACACCGCCATCTTAGGAGACGAAACGTATGTAGTCATCGACTCCGTTAATAAAGACAATAAAGAGTTTAAAAAGGAGGATATACGGAAACAAAAAATGGCCGCTCTGCGGGAAAAGATAAGGAATTGTCCGGAAATAGTCGACGATCAAACAAAAATATTATTGTATGAAGGATACTTAACCGAATTAGATTCTTTAGAAAACACTCCCGTACAGAGTGTTTACGGGGTTTTATTCACGGACGGTTTATTAATTGCAATCTCGGATTTTTCCGATCGCGAGACAAGTAGTTTTAAATACGAAACTTTTTACGATTTAGGGAATATCGCGTTCGTTAACGTTAGAGATTTAGGTAACGTAAAACAGGCCTTTAAATTGCTAGCCTTCCCCGATACCCGGATTTTTCGGTGTAAGTCATCCGCGGTTAAAAAAGAATGGTTGGATAAATTCGATCAAGCAAAAAAAGACAGATTGTTTCAAGAACAAAACAAAAAAGACACAGGGGTTGATAAATCGCCTTCTCGAACATCGTCGATCGACGTTCCTTACGTAAATCCCTTTGAGGAACACGAAGAAGAGATAAACCCACATCCCGAGTGGTTTTTAGAGATCTCGGATGATCTAGACGTTTGCGTAGCACAACGTCACTTCGAGGAAGCCTTGTCTTTACTAGACAAAGCTAAAGAATACATTACAAAGTACGCAGTTCCAAAAAATCATGAAGATCACATCTTCCTGGATATAAAACAAAAAATCGAACAAAAACAAAATAACTTAATCGACGTTTTAATGAAAGAACTCGAAGTAAACCCAGATAAATCCTTACAAGGAGGATTACGAGCCGCGCGACGCGCAGTTCGTTTATTAAACCAACTAGATCGAAAAATGCAATCGTGTGATTTATTCCTGAAACTCTGCAGCAGCATGTTAAAAATTCAATGCAAACAAGTTAAACGTGAAGGCTCAACGTATATTTACACGAAAAATCTAGCGAGCGTTGTCTTTACGAACTTATGCAATATGACAGAAGAATTTTTGAGAGCGTTTTCTAACTCGTCTAGTTGCGCTTCGGCGTACGTTGTCTGGGCAAGTCACGAGATTAGTTTATTCACGAGTCATTTCATCAAACAGGCGTTCGTTCCGCAAACGTCGTTAACCACGTTAACGGAATGCGTTATCCTCGTTAGATCTCAGTGCGAGAGGTTATGCAAGTACGGGATTGATCTTTGCTATCAGGTAGATGGCGCTTTGAGATCTCCGTTAACAAAGGCGTTAAACGACGCGAAAGATAAGTTAATCGATTCCGTTAAGGTTCGATCGTCGGAAGATAAATGGATGCCGATGAATTTGAAGTCTAGGTCTGGTCTGTCGAGGTTTTTGCAAGATTATTTCGATATGGGTTTGGATGTTAAGAGTTACGTTACCGGGGACTATTGGTTGCAGTTAACGGGGAATACGATGTCGTTTACGAAGTTGTTCCTCGCGTTGTTGGAGGATTGTCTGCGGCTGCAGACGTCCGAGTTGTTGTACACGATCGAGGCGACTTTGTATTCGGTTTTCGAGGCGCAGCTGAAATATATAGAACATACGCTACGCAACGAGAAACAAAGTGATGTAAGTTTTTTTTTATCTCTCGTTTTGTTTGTTTTGATCTAATTTATTTTGTCTGTTATTTTAGCAGAGGAAATTCATAATAAAAAATGCAAGTTTTCTGCTGACGACTGTGTTAAATGTAGCTCAAGAAAAATATAAAATCGTTAATAAGGTTGAGTCGAAAAAATTGCACAAGTTGAAGGTGGAGAATGCGGCTTTAATAAAAGGTGTAACGCCTGCTAGTAGAAGTATCAGCAAATACACGTCAGAGGAGTTTGTTTAGCTTTGTTGGAGAATGTTGAATGCATTTCTTTTAGACGTTGCTTTAACACTTTTATATGTTAATATTGTATTTTTTTTAAATTGATTTATTAATAATAATCTTTGAAATTTGTTATTTATTATTGCATTATTTTTTTTAATATTATATATTTTAGATTAATAAAAATATATAAAACTTCTGAAATTGAACTGCTGAATATGTAATTTCTAGATATTCATATACCTAAATAATACAGGTCCGGGTTTAGAATTTCTCAGCCCCTAGAGATAAATCAAATTCCGGACCTTTCCATATCGGTTGGGTTGGGTTGGGTTGTATTCTACCAATTGAAATTAATTTTTATCTGATAAAAACGACAAAAAAAAATATAAACAAGAAAATTGAACTTATGTCATAAAAGAAATAAATACAGGACAATAATTATAAAAAATCTCCTGTGGCTATTCGCCTGAACAAGCGAATGTAGATGGCGCTATTCATCTCGAATTGTTTAATTCAAATTTCTACCACCAGAGCGGAGACTCTCGCTCGTTGAGGCGAATCAACCATCAGAAAAATTATACATGAATAGCTCAAATTGAATTTTGATTATTACAAATATTCTTTTAGAAAATGCTTTGAACAGACTAGCATATGTCTTTAAACATTTTTGCCAATTTTTAGTACACGTCGCCACTCATCACTGTGTAACCTTTTCCCTTTAGCAAACATGTGAAATGGCAAGCCCTCGCTGTGATATGAATTGCATTGTGGAACGCAACAATAGGTCTTACTTCTGCTTCTTCTTTTTTGTCGTTTTTCATCTTTTAGATTTAAATACCTGCAAAGTTATATTCAAAGTCTGTCACATTCGTCAACTAGAAACGCGAGCGATTATAAAGCAGACCATTGACATCACTGTTATAATCCATGTTGAAATTGAAGAAATTAATGTTAAACGTCTGGCACTGGTCTGGCGGAAGAATAGATTGTAGATAGAACAAATTTTATGATTTCCTATTTAGGAAATCAATCCTAATTGTTACTATCTTTAGAAGGAGAGATACATAAAAAAACTTGAGGTTAAAAGCTTGCAGATTGCTAAAAATTTATTTCAAAATATATTGCTCATTTTTATAAATTTAAGTATATTCGAAGATCACACGTGAGTTTCTTTCGGGAACTCGCATACTACTAATCCCAAAATTGTCGCCAAATCGTCACGGTGACTGTCCCAATACAGTACCAAGCGTACATTCGAATTTCGTTACGTTTCATAATAAATAAATTCACTATCACCAATTCTTTAAATTTTCAATCAGACTGCGTAGAAAACAGACCCATAATATAAATATTGCACACGTTCACGCGTTTTTTTTTTTAGATAATGGATTTCGTTTAAATGCACAAGAGACACTTTGGTTCATAAGATTACAACTTTTATTACATTATTATCCGTATCCAACGAGAATAAAGAGGGGTGTTTTAGTGGGGAGCGTAAGGGGCCTTCGTAAAGTGAGGGGTCTGCGATTTGCGTACCTCCGGTACAGCTTTGATCTTGTGCATGTACGCCTGACTGGACGGTATCAAGGATTTGAGGAACATGTTGGTGAGGAGGGCTGTCAGTCCCCATATCCTTTTGTCGCCGCCGAGGAAGACAGGCGACGAGAATCCATCTTTGAATTGCGTGTAACCGTTGTGGCCACCTTGGCAGAGTTCCTTCACTGGGACGGTGAACATATTGTGTACGTCTTCTTGGAGTCGAACCTTCTTGAAATCGTATCCATAGTCAATCTGTCCGACGATAGGTAAATAGGAGAATTCTCGTCTGGCGACGATGACATTACCAGTTCCCCATATCGTGATGTGCTTTGGGTCAACACCGATTAGATTGTACGTTTCGATGAGTGTTGCTTCCAATAAGTTTCGATGTTCCGGTTTCTGGGACGTCCCAGGAAAGTTCACCACCTCCTTGAACTGCGTTAGACGACATGGCCGGCGTATGAACAGCAAAGAGACTTGATCGTTAACAACACAGACTGGGATGAGTATGGCGGCCTTCTTTGGGGGCTCCTGGGTTTGAAGTCTGACCGGCTTTAGACCGCGGAGGCGTGCAATCGTCTTGGATATGTTCTCGTCGTTGAGAAGAGTATCCACCGAGTACAAACCGTGATGCCTGATTCCAGAAGACGCAACCTTTAACGATCTTGAAAAGAGTAACATTTTTTTCCCTACAGAAGCCACTAGTTGGATTTACACTATTGCGACGAGAATTTAGAAGTTGTTGTTCAGTGCCAAAACATGTTTTTGATTTTTACCGTTGGATGTCAACGCGAAAACAAATTATTTTTTATTCCTATCGTCATGGTTCTGTTCGAAATCGACGGTCCCGTCAAAATCGACAACGAGCTATCTAGATATTCTAGATACTTTAATACTGGGGCCGTTCAGCCAGGCTCTATTCTACCGTTGTCCATAACAACCAGTTGTTGTGGACAATTGCTACCTAGCCTGGCTGAACGCCCCAAATGATAATAGGTAATATAGGCATTGACTCTGGTACTCAACGTTGGTTTTATGTTTCTGGTATCTTCTTACTTTCTGATTAGTACACTAGAAGGAAAATATTAGGCTTATTCGCAGAGCATAGGTATTCTGTACGTGTTTGGTGCAGAATTTCTATTGGACCAGAATTTGTATAGGAGAAATTGATGTTGCAAGACCGCAAATTGGTCCAATAGAAATTCCGCCCCGAACGCATTCGGACGCGTTTTGGGGTCCCCTGAATTAGAGGTGGGTAGTTCGTGAACGAACTAGTCCGAGAGAATGGCTCCCGGCTTAGAACAAAAGAACTAGTTCTTTAAAATAAAAAGAACTAGTTCGCAAAAGACCTGCTTTGCTAAAACATATCTCTATGCATATCTCATTCAGTGAACGACTTGTAGGGACATGAAATCTAGTTCGACAGTCCTGCTTTGGTGAAACATATCCCATTCAGTAAACGAGTTGTGGCGACATCAAACGAGCGACAAAGCACCCCGCCCGCCAGTTGTTTCTATACCTAACGGCGGATGTCAAAAATATAATTAGAGTATAGCTTTTTTCCTATTGGATAATGGATTACACTGTTAATAGTAGTTTCGCCAGTATATGTTATACTATAATTTATAAATAATACCCCAATTCCACCTAAAATTGCAGTATGAATAAGGCTAAATACGTGCAGCAATATGTCTTTTATGCCTTATTAAATAAATATTTAAGAAATATACCTAAATAAAATAAGACAACGATTCTTCGATCAATATAATTATAAATAATTATTTATTTTCAAAACAAAATAACGATTCTTCAAGAAAAAGACAGAGTGGGAAGGCAGACATCGATTCTGTCCAAACTAGATCCTAGTTTCGTTTGGAACGAGATATACACGTGCTAGAACACACGAAGACACGTTTATCGAAGTACCTAGTATGTCTCAGGATCAAAGTAGTTCTTCAGAAGTAGTTCTTCCTTTTTGTGAACTAATCCGGAAGAACTAGTTCATTAAAAAGAACTAATAAGCCCATCTCTACCCTGAATCCATTGCAATGTATGTGTGTAGGTGCGTGTGTAAGTTTTAAGAGAATTTTTGAAAATTTGACGTTGGTTGACGCGAATCGCGATGTTGAGCATGTGAAGGTTCGGCAACCAAATTATTAAGATGGTATACTGGTACTATGTCAAACAGCTTCTATAAACGCTTATAAACTGCTCATCCTCAAGATCTATAAATTAGTATACATATTTATAGTCGCTGGAGGGTTAGCTGATATCAATTTGATGAAAATGGGATGAATTCCTAAGAAAACGCATGTAACATATGCTACTTCCGGTTGTCAGATTGTCACCAAACACAATCCAGTTTGTCCTCTGGTAATTCTAAATATGTATACCAAATAGGTTGCCCACTATTCATTGTTCAGCACATTTATAAATTCCAGGGCTGTAGAAACTAATGTAGAAATTATATGTAGTTGCAAAATCCTGTATAATAAAGAAACAACTCCAGAAATTTTATTATACAGGATTTTGCAACTGCCATGGAATTTCTTCTATACTTGTTTTTTTCAGCAATAGCAGGTATGACTAATCTCTTTTTTCATGTATAAGTCGCAAATATCATTTCTGAACATGCTGTACCTATATTGTTTACCCACTTTTTATTTATACACCATTACATGCATTATATTTTTTCCTTAAAGAAAATATTGAGATCTAAACAAACATTCACAGAAAACTATATTTATTTAATACAAAATACTTTTACACTTATGCACAAAATCTAATCGGTGATATCAAAGGGCTCAAAATCCGTCCTCAGCTTTTTCACCAGTACATCTTCATCTTCTCGGGTTAACGTGCAATCCTTCCACTCAATCCGATCCATTTTATTCAATATTGGTTCCATCGCCAACACCTCACGGCCGAAATTAATCGGAAAACCCTTATTTCCCTGAATTCTCGTATAAAACTTCTTCCCGTTGGGCAGTTCCAACAGAAAGTACGGAGCCCCACTTGGAACAACTTGATCCAAACGATTTGAATCGTCCAATTCTTCTAATTTAAATCCATTTCCCTCAGCTTCTTCCTAAACATTTTTCAAAAATAAATAAAAATAAACTTCTATGGACAGCTGCATTACCTGGAATATTTCTTCCAATTCTCGTTGTGCTGCTTTTGGAATTGGAATACACTGGACCTGCATATGCGACGTTTTATAATTCCGCTCGAAAAATACTGGGACGTTACCATTTCTTGCGTAGAACGACGTTATCGCTTCTTTGAATCTCTCTATTTCATCCAATACGTCATCTGGTTGTCCAATTGTACATTGATAATGCTGAATCGGACAAATTAAAAGATGCTCTTCAACTATTCCACCTAAATGATTAAATCAATAATTTCATTCATAATTCCTCATGTACCGATAAACATACAGGGTGTATATTAAATCAGTACAACACGGTAATATTAATTGGTTATAAACTTTGATAAGTGGAGAAAAAAAAAAACAAAATCGTGATATTGTAACAGTTTCGAGTAATTAATTATTGGTAAAATTAAATTAATGAATTATGTAATGTACACCCTGTAGAATTATATATACCTTTAGCGAGAGCTACGTATGCATTTGTACCAACGGTAATGATCAAATGTTTCTCCACTGAAGGACTAGCAAGACAGAACCAACATTTGCTTTGATCAAATTCCATCTTTTGTCGTTTACCTCTTTTGTTTTGTTTGGTGTCTTCCGGTGCATTCATGTCATAGAAATATTGTTGGGCTTCTTGACGACGTTTTGGAGGCAAAACTATGAGAAAATATGATCCACATTACTAAGAAAATTGCTCCAAAAAAAAATTATATATCAAAAAGTTTGCAATTGATATGAATACAGAAGATGTACACAATTTTAGTTTGTCCGACAGCCACCAGAGGGCAAATTTGGAATTGACATATAAAATGTCAGAAAATTTAAGTAAGCTTGTCAACTCTAACCTGTAAAACTTGCAGAATGACATAAAACAAAAAGGGGCTTAAACTTTTAATTGTCAAATTTCAGAATAGCCAACCTACAATCCTTTCTTACCTTTATGTGACAATTCACCGATATGATAAGGGGGTTGCGTTTCATCGGTAGTTTTTTGTAGCAAGTCCGATAACTTCATCTTATCAATAGGTGTTAATTGCAGTGCATAAATCCACTTGTGCTTCTGCGGATTGCCAACCCGTCCTAAAGAAATAAATCGAGTGACGGCCTCTAAACTTCCCTCGTTGTTCGACGGAACACGATATGGACGTCTCTCATAATAAACACCCTCCAGACCGCAGACGTGGTACCTTGGCTTCAAATGCATAGCCAACCAAGATATGATATCCGAACCGTTACTTATATTTAAGTTATCCTAAAAATAATAACTATATTCAGTGATTTTTGAAAATTTCAAGACTTTGTTGTTCGGTCGGTAATAAAGGCTTCTCTATGAGCACAGTTGTGTATGCAACCAAATATACGTGGGTCAATTATAAACCATACACTGGGTATAATTGGTTGCATATGTCACTGTGCTCTACTTAGTTTAAAGCTACTCTAAATTTATTCAAAAAAAATTTGAGTAAATTTATGTACCTTATTTACGTCTAAATTTTGTGGGTTGTTAGGCCATTGCGATGTGAGTAATATGTCGACACCACGATAGTCGTCAGCGCCTCTAATGCAGACGTCTCTCAATGCTAAGGCGTCATCGATGGTTAGATTGTAGCTTTTTGGCGTTTTGCTGTCGGAGGCAACTCCGCTCAAGTAGGCTATTTTTAACCCGCTGCTGGTTACGTATAATCCTCTTTTTCCCAAATAGTACACATTTGGGCATATTTCTGATTCTTCCGTGTAAAAAGAGGTGGTGTCTTCTTTGTTTGGCCCAAGTATATACGTTGATACGGAAACTAATATGACAAAAAATAACATTATGATGGACAATATTTGTCACCTTTAATCATTATATTTTTTAATTAATTTACTTATTATAATTTATTTATTACTATGTATGTAGCTAATACTAGAAACTTGCTAGAAAATTGTGTAATAATTTACACTTAAATATTATGGATTTATGTGGAAAATTGTATTTTACACCTTGTATAGTAACATACACAGGGTGTTACTGGAATAAGTCTCTAATAAAACAAATCATTTTATTTACAATTTACGAAAAGATTTAAATTACATTTATTTGTTGTGTTCAACCGATCATTTTCTGTAAACTTTTCAGTTTCCTGTAATAAATAATTCACGAAAAAAGTTGACTGCGCCTGACACATGTTTTCCTTACCTTTTTTAGTTCCATTCTTATACGGTTCAAATTCTTTGTTATTGACACCGAAAAAATTACCCACACACAGAACGAGGTCGAACGGTCCAGTTTTCTTATTAATATTCTCCACTTTGCTAAAGAGAGCTTGAAATTTCCCTTCGGCATCGCCGCAAAGTAGGCTAGAAAAAAATTCAAACTCACTTCAAGCTGGCGCTTATCAACAAACATCCGACAGTTTGGTTCGCGCCTTGACTACATACGGAAAAGTGTCGCAAATCGCAAATAACGGATTTTCATCTGATACGTGGAAGTGCAACAAGAGGTGTCAATTTTCAAGGTAAATACTCACATTTTTACTTTTTCTTCTGCCATAATTGTCAAAACTTCACGTACACTGAAAATGTTTTTTTTTTCTTTTGCGATTTTGTCGAGTGTGCAAAGTCAGAGTGTTGAATATATGATAGAAAAGCGACTAAAAAGTAGTTTAATACGACCGGAAATGATAAAACATGGAAAATCTGGACTCGAAACAGAAAATCTTGAAGTACAAACCTACTTATCGCACGTTTAACGTTTATAGGTTATGTTTACGTTTTCAACGATCGTTTACAATGCTGCGTAGAGATGGCGCTGTATGGGAGGATTTTTAAAACGGGCAAGATTTTGAATTTTTCTTATGACTGATTTATTTATGAATGTATTTGATGTATTTACAGTATTTACTTATTATATATAAACATCTCGTGCTTTATCTAATAGAAAATACCTTATCTTTAAGTGCGTACAATATTTTATAGAGAAAGTGTGCTGGTTGCTGCTGTAAAATTATTTATTACATCTACTCGTAAATCACAACTATTTATAGGCATAAAATGCTTTATTATTGAGTTGTATATGGGGCAGTGAAGGTCGGTTATGTTAGTATATTTGTCTCTATTGTGGGCAGTATGTTCGAAAATTGAATTTTAAATAAGTTAGTATAGTCTTAGGCTAAATTATTACACTAAAAGCTAAAGAATCTTTACTTTTAACTAAGTGTATGAGTATGACTTAGTATAGGTAAGACGTGTGGCAAGCTTTTTATCTTATGCATTGAAAATCTAGAGCATTTAATTTCCTATTACTTTATTATCGAAACCAGACTGTATTGATTGGCCCAAATCATTTTCATTGTATAATGCTTGCCATTTTGGACCAACCAAACATAAATTTTGAAAAACTATTCCTTCTCGTAAAATGAAACCATATAAACATCGAACAGTCTAATTCTGGGGCATTTGGCGTTGTTTTTGCGATATTGCTATACTCCTCAGACTTCGCGATCTTTCGAATAGGGACGGATCTGTGTAGATGGGCTCGCTGGGATCTTCAAAAGGACCTCCCGGAGCCGGTTCTGGACAATCTAGGTCGTCTTTTATCGGGAAAATGTTCGCTCGTCGAAAGCCCGCGAACGGTTTCTGGAAGCTGGAGCCAAAAATTGAAATTCCAGAGACGTCACTGCTTGTGGCTGGGTAACACGTGGACGCGTGAGATGAGGATCTATTTGCTGCCATGTTCTTTCTCATCACCGTCCAGTAGCGGCGATATGCAAAGCCGACGAAGAGAGAAATCGTGATCAGGATTATTGCTAAGGCAAATACTGCCGATATCAAGCCCTGGTATTCGCTGGGTGTGATGCAGACCGTTTCGAGTAGGGCTTTTCTGGAGAGCATTTCTGGATCGTAGAGTTTTTCTGGGGCTTCCATCTGTAGAGCTTTTCTAGATTCAAACACCTGGAAATGATTGAGTTTAGAGGAAACTTCAAAGTTGGGAAATTATATATGAATAATCGCAGATTTTTTACAACAAACTCTGCAAAATACAGAATTTAAACCACAAAAAGGTCCAGCGCAATAACGGAAATTTTGCATACCTCGATCATCTCTCTGACATGTTCCGGTGGTTCGCTTTCCTTGTCCTTCTCCGCATCATCGGGTTTCTCCGTTATCGATATGACGGTCTCGTTGGTGATTGTAGAGGAGTCGTCATCAGCTGCCGTGGAATTCATATTGACGACTGTCTCGTTGATTTCGCGCTTCCTCCTTCCGAAGGATGGCTCTGACCTTCCAGAGCTCGATGGGCAGTACGCCGGTTGGCATCCATCTTTGCACGTCCTCACGTTTGCCTCGAAAATCAAATAGTTGGATTCTGGTATCTTGAAGGCGTTGAAGCGGGCCTCCAAAGTATCGCCAGAGCGTCCACGATCAAGCTCTGGGAACACCTCGCTGTCAACTGGGCAACTGAAAGTTTTGAAAATTGATGGTACGTTGAAGAAGTTTGTTTGAAGTTCTTGAAGAATTTACTCACCCGTATTTATCGATGAGTTGTACTGATCTTCCTGTGTATGGATCCCTGGCAACGACATTTGTCGCGAAGATATCTGTTAGATAGTTGTAGCCATCCAGGGCTTCCAAACGGAAGGTTAGAGGATCACCCACAGCTATGGTGGTGGTCGGTCTTCCCTGGTATAAGATCTTTAGCCTCACCTTTGAGCTTAAGGTGTTCTCAGCTGGAAGGTACTCGATTGGAATAGGACTTCCAGATCTAAAATTATCAATAAGTCTTTTTTGGTTCCTCACTATTCGCAGTTAAACTTACCCTGCTCCTATATAGCCTGATGTTACTATAGCTTCACCTGGTCCCCTGAAGAGACAAGTCAGGTTGAACCTTTTATCTCGATCAGTTTGCACATTATCACTGAATTGGACTGTAACGATATTGGTCAACGTGTCACCAAACCGCTGCGTGCCACACTCTGGGTACCCCTGGGCTCCGCTGATCCTAAGGACGTTAACGGTACCACCGTTACCACGGAAGAAGCATCTATCATAGAAGCCGTAGGTGTAGATACGCCCATAGAAACCTTCTCTGGTCCTTAGAGTGAATTCCATACCATCCTCACTGCATACCTGACTCACTAGTAGGATCACATAAAAATAATTATATAATTTTTGTAGGTGTTTTATTTGGACACAAATTTACCATCTAAACATTCGCCGTCAACGCCTTCTCTACTCAAAGCTCGCTCGTAAAAGTTGAAATTGTTGCCAGGTTCGAAGTATTGTGGATTGTTTATGTCTAAGTCTCTGGAGTCTCTGTCACTCAGTTCGCAGTTTTCTATATCGCTATCATAAGACTGAGCTTCCTCTCTGTTAAAAAATATGAGCACGTTTAGCTTTGCTGAAAGATAGCCATTTGCTAAGATTTACCTGAAGTTGAACGATCTACAAACAAAACCTTGACTCTCGATGCAAGCCAATTGACAGTCCCTCAGGGACGGCACCGTAAGCAACCTAACGATAAACTCCTTCTTGATCCTTTGCCTGGATCCAGCCTGCTTGAAATCCTCGCTATCGCACCTCGTGCCAAAAGGAGTACTCACGCCAACGCCATCAAACCCATCGTAGATCGGCCCATCAGGCCCTGGAGATATCGGCCTCTGGGGTCTTCTCACGTCGTCCACCAACGGCCTTCCGGGTCTTCTAGGCGGTGGATACACCGGAAATTTTGGCCCACCGAACTTGCCGTCTCCGTAATAGCTGAACCTATACCTGTTGTAATCGTCGTCGTACCTATTCCCGCCGAATCTAGTTCCGCCGAATCTCGTTCCGCCAAATCTGTCACCACCCCCAGGTCTGTATTTGTCGTCGAAACGGTCGTATCTTCCTGGGGTGTACCTGGAACCTCCATATCCTTCGATGTCGTACTCAAATTTTGTTCCTCCCGGACGGTATCTGGTCCTGTCTGGCGTGTATGGTCGCACGGATGTTGGGTACTTCCCCCCTGGTCTATATGGATCCCTATCCGATGGTATTATACGATCAGTGTCGCCTGGGATGTACCTGTCGCGTCCACCAGGTATATACCGGTCTCTATCTCCAGAGATGTACCCATCGTCGTCTCCAGGTATGTACCTGTCTCTATCTCCTGGGACATACCTATCCCTATCTCCTGGAATGATCTTATCCCTGTCTCCTGGTATGTACCTATCCCTATCTCCCGGAATGTATCTATCTCTATCTCCTGGAATTATTTTATCCCTATCTCCTGGGATGTATCTATCTCTATCTCCTGGAATATACCTATCTCTATCCCCTGGGATGTATCTATCCCTATCCCCTGGGATGTATCTATCCCTGTCTCCTGGTATGTACCTATCTCTATCCCCCGGAACATACCTATCCCTACTTCCTGGGATGTACCTATCGCGACTTCCTGGTATATACCTGTCCCTATCACCATACCCTGGTCGTCTTCCTCCGTACCTATCATCGGGATATCCAGGTCTGTGGTTTGGTATATCGAAACCTCCGAATCTCTCTCCCGACGGTCTACGATCTGGGTAATACGGTGGAACGTTGACGTTACCAGGGGTCGTGGGATATGGTAGGATATCAGGGATTATGTTAGGCGCGTGGAACTCGTCAGGATAACGATCGTAACCACCAGGCGGTGGTCGTCTGGGTGGGCTATATGGGTCTCTATCATAACCTCCCCCACTGCTACTAGGAGGATACCTACCAGGACTCGGGTAGTCGTAGCCACCCCCACCGCTGGAACTAGGAGGATACGGATAACCAGGCCTGTCCCTTGGAGGACCTCCCGGTCTAGGGTATCCAGGACGACCACCGAACATACCCGGCGGCATGCCAGGACGATCAGGACCCTCCATATCATCACCGACTACCGAATCTGCAAATTATCTGATACGATCCGGAGGAATTACCTAAAATACTTTCAGACGTTACTCACGCATCAGGTTTTCGTAGTAGTCGTAGTCGGCGTTGTATATTATCCTCATACCATCGTGCCTCTGGTTGAATCTGCTTAATCTGCAGGACCTAAATCTCTCGCTGTACGCTGCTGATCTACACTGGAAGCTGGGCTGCCGTAGACACTCATCCAGGCATTCGTTTAGGGTTTTATCGGATAGTTCGGATTGGTGTTCTGCGCTTAATAGGCTGTTCCTGAACCTTTGGAATGCAGTATCCGGTCTCTTTCGATTGAAGAGATGCGAGGTGACCCTGTTGTCTTGGTATTCAGGCCCACGAGCTATATGATGAGAAGTTTAGATGAAGTAAAGATCAAATGAAGATAAACATCAGATTAATATAGCAGATTTAGTTTGGATGCTTACGGCTGTCCAGGCAGGCGAAATCGTAGAAATGGTGAGAAGGACTCTCACTGGCGTCTAGGTCGTTCCCTTGAGAGATGGAATCTTCCTCTGACAGCGTGCATTGCTGTGTTCGTTCATCGTATTCGATGGACCTGCAGAAGTACTTCTCCGCGCGGACGCACATGGATTGGCACTCCTCCAAGGTTATGTTGTTGAAGTGTTCGACCTCGAATGGACCACGGAGCTTCTTGCGTTCTTCCTTGATGAAGACCGCTAGGCCTTCACATCTTTTCTCAGCTGAAAAGTATGGGGGCGTGTAAGATGGGAAACCTCCAAGCTCCAATATACATAATTGAATTCTTACCGGTCAAACAAGTGTTTTCAAGGTAATCAGAAGTCGAGCTATCTTTGAGTTTCTCAGGATGGGTCCTTCTCGTGAATCTGCTCAAGGAGCACATCATGGACGATGAGTCAAAGGAAGCGGATCGACACACGAAGCTGATCTCCGATAAGCATTGGTCCTCGCATTCAGTTCTGTTGGTGGCCCTGACGTTTTTAATATCGGATGAGTCAAGCATCAGTTTTTTGCCGGGGTGCCGTTCGAATATGTACTTCCTATTCGGACAGTCCACGTCGGGTTTACGGGCTGTAAAATGAACATCATCGATGCGTCATGCGTATGTCACCTTGAGTTGATGAAAGAGAGAATCCAGGTCATGGGAAACTTACCTGTTATGCAAACCTCTGAAAAGTGAACGCTATTGGGGAACTGTTCGAATCTTCCGATACCTTCCGGAGCCGCTTGCTCATTAGCCAAGTAACACACGGATTCTTCGTATTCGATTTCGCCGTTGTACATGGCTATCTTGCCTCCGGGTTGGAAATCGAACGATCGACAATTCCTCACGATGTTGGTGGATGCGCGGTCTCGTAGGCATAGGTCTTGGCATTTCTGGAGCACCATGAATGGCGCGATGGTGTCCTTGATGATATCGTCGTCGAATCCTTGAAGTTGTACGTTTGGTAGCCTCTCGTACCATATCTTGCCGCTCATTGAACCCGATCCACAAGATATTTGAGCTGGAAATGTTTAGATTTTGTAGGTTTGTTGTGAGAGATATGGCGTTTATGGTGTTTACCTCTGGTCATCATTTTCAAGACGGTTAAAACGGTAATAGCCTGCACCATGCTTGGTACGTATGGATAACTTCTCATTTTGGATTAAACTGGCTCGGTCACTAATCGGACATAATTCGCAGCTCCTAAAAGAGAATCAGGCTGTGAATTGACGCAACATCCGGTGATACTTGAAGGGTATGCTTGGAATCCCCATACAAACCTTTGCCATTGTGATTCGACAATGGTATTGTGCGTGTTTCCCACAGTATAGAGAAGTGGAGGCTGTAAGAGTTTTTTGGTGCGTTTTTTTTTTCCTGAAAACCCGTATTGATTTGCCGAAATTTTTGTGCATGTGAGAAAAAGTGTTCGGTTCACACATGCGGAGAGGAGGAGGATGATGATGATGGAAAAGGGGGACGGAAGTGGACATCCTGGTCAAAATAGGCTCATGGTGTACGCTTTATCTAGCCATCGGTCATGGGAACTCATGCGAAACGCCCAATGACATATGCTCCGACGTGGGTTTTATAAAATTTGCGTGCATCACGCTGTTGTACAATGGTACAAGGTTTCGAGTGACCCATCATCATCAATCTGCTTCATGTTGGTGAATTTTGGAAGCTTGGCTAATTGATTGTTTCGTTTGCTGGTGGAACAATCTGTTTTTAAGTGTGCAGACAGAAAAAAATGGGTCATAAGTTTGGTGTGTCACATCCTTATGGACAACCCTGTATAAGGATACATACTAACATAGTTTTAATTTTAGACATCTATGATATATAAACGGGTAACTGTATTCCATAAATAGAAAAATATTTACTTGAAATTTCAAATCTTATTTTTGGCCGAATCCTGCTAAGGTCATTACTGCTGGTAAATACTTTTGTCCGACCATCTGTTGCTGTGTGCCTTGTCAATTAAATTATTTGCAGAAGGCGCTAGCACAATAGTGTTGATTTTGAAAACATTATCGGGCCACTGTTAACCGGTATACTTGTCGCAAACATTTACACACGCCGAGATATAAACACCGTGATTTAGAGCGGTTAACATTATTTCCTTAACAATGGTTAATTATATTGTTAATCATTCAAGTTTTTTTTTTTGAGGATGAAGACATCCTCTTTAAAATTGCGAAGAAAATATCGTATGTTGCCTAAGAAAATATTGTAGGTTGCCTAGGCTAAAATTTGAAATTAAACTTTAGGCTTGCTTAATGTCGTTGTCCAAGTTTTAGAGGTTAACCTAAACCTAAAGCGTATAGCCATCATAATTACATGAAATATTTGATCATGATTTATGGCGCAGTCGTGCAGTAGACCCGTTTTGATTGAACATACTGTATAAAAGACATTTTTATACATCGATGACGTTGGATCCTTTCTTGACCTCTGAGAAAGTTAACCCAAAATCACCTCTGGGGATTTGCATGTGAAAATGGTCATCAATATTTATGAAAGTCATACTGTCGCCTTCATTATTCCTTACGTATATACAAATGGGTTTAGGTATATTTTTAGTGGTACAATTGGTTATGGTTTGTAGTAATGTTTCGTTTTCCTTCGAGAAAGGTGTGTGTGTTTTTATTGTATTGAATTGCTGAATTAAATGGTGGTTTTATAGGAAATTTTATGTTTGTTGTAGATGTCGTTGATGCGTACTATTGCTTCGCGGGTGTTCGGACACGGTGCGAAAGTTCTCGTCGGCAGTAACAGAACCGTTCATTGGATTACCTATCATAATGAGACTGGAGAGCAGCAGGATCAGAGGTGAGATTAATGCATGCATTCATTAATTTATTTTATATAAACAAATGATATTATTGGATGAGTTGTCGTTAAAGGGACATTGAAATGAGCACAAAATAAAGTCATTTTTACACTAGTACATAGTACATTGGAAAGCAATTTTTATATGCTGTCAAGACGTAAGAGTATGTCAAGACGCTTTTCAACGGTTTGGTTGATGGATTTGATTGATGTTGGTGGTTGTTGGATGTCAAAGAGGGGAGGAATTGATGAAATATATTATATATACAAAACAAATCATTTCTATATGGATTCATTTAAAGATCTCATTACCTAAAAACATCTAACTTGTTATAATTACTCATTAAAAAGTTTTATGCAAACAGTTATGTACCTATTTGAAAATGGCATTGACAACCACCTGATATATAATTGTAAATAACTTCTGAAGGCCCTTGGTTTCAATCCAAGTCGTATTTTCAAATTTTTAATTTGCAATTTACTTATTGAGTTAATTACAAGTTTTTACTTTCCGACTAGTACCCTAGAAATAAAGTGTGCATTGTAATCGACGAAAATCCCCTGAATCAATTGCAATAATTTCTGGAAACTGTATGTGTGTATGTATGTATGTCTGTGAACACGATTGCGCCCAAACGGAACAACGGATTGGGTTGAAATTTGGTATACTTATTTAGAATTACCGGGGGACGAACTGGATTGTTTTTGGTGTTACAAATTGTCAGATTTTGACAAACGTCGGTGCCAGTGGCATGGCATGACATTAAATGTCAGTATGACAAATATCATTATGTCATAGGAACAGACGTTAGGTGGGGTCCAGTGTGGTTGTGGTTTTACAAAATTGAATAATTGTAAGACACTTCATTGTGCCAATGATGTAGTCGGAAAGCAGGGTGAGAGCGATATTTCAAAGTAGCAATAAGTTATAACTTGCATAGGCACAAGATGAAGGAAATCATCTTCGGCGTTTTTGATTTTCTAGTACCTTTTAATTATGGTATTGGAGATGGGCTCAAAATGTCATAAAATTATTGAAAAAGTTCGACTTTATTATTAACTTTGCTGCAGAAAGGAGACTCCAAAACTTAGAAGATTGTTAAATCTTTTTTAGAAAGTGTATAAGTTTTTAAATTTATTATTAACTTATTATCTTACAATAATAGTTTTATAGCATTTATTTTTTTGTAATTATGAATACTAGTGGATGTCTACGTTTATTGGGTTTAACATTTAAAATTTCAAAAACCAAACCAAAGACATGAGAGATTTAAGAGGTTGGTGCAAAAATGTTGTACCTTTTTTTGCAGCAGGGTCTATATCTATTACTTATCAATTATATCGTCGGCGTTCTGGCAGTATGTCTAAATTAGCATTTTTACGTAAAACATGTGTGTATGTTCATGTTGGACCCATACTAGATGTTTGACAATAATTGCAAAAACATATGTAAAATATGGACTTTTGCCAGAACGCCGACGATATTTCACAGTTACAGTGAATAGGCCATAATAGCACATCTATGCACAGAGCACCAACTAAGGCACCTTTTTCGACTTCGACTAGTATGAGAGTTTGCAGTCCGAGTTAGATGCAAGCAAAAATTTGTCAGTTAAATGAGTTAGATGAATTTGTCAGTAGCTTCTACTATACATTAGGGTTTCCAAAACTGTGTTCTTCGGAACACCATGATTCCGCGAAGAGTTAGTAAGTGTTCTACCCAGTGGCGCTTAGCATCCAAAAATATATACTAATTTAATTAATATTAAGAAAAAAATGAATTATTTGAAAAGAGACTGGTTTTCTTCAGTAAATATAATTGTTTCGATGGTTTTAGAACGCTGCAAGATACCTATGTTGCAATAAATTAAATAATTTTAATAATATAAGTACGTAAGATGTTTCAAAAGTATTTTTACAATACCTACTACTATTACTTGGAAAACAATATCTTGCATTCTTTTCCGAAAACTAGCTACGACTGACTATTCTTGGGTTTGAAATAATATTCCATGACAGCTAGGCCAGACTGATTATAAAAATTTAATTGGCTTCATAAGTCATTTTGATTAAAAAAAAAAAGACACACAAAAACAGTCATAAATATTTTCTGGCAAAGTTTGTCAGGCGAGTACACAACTTTGTCAAAAGAAAGTTTATTATTGTTTTACCCCCGTTTACTACTACTCTTTTATGGGAGTCAGGATTTGCTTATGACTCTGGTACGAAGATATTGCGTTGAAACAGGCTTGACGCCATACCAGATGTAAGAATACAACTGTAAGAACTGCAAGAATACAACTGTAGTTTATTATACCTGACACTGTTTACCATTGTTGAATATAAAAGGCTCTTTTCATATGAAGTATGTATAGTGCAGCTGACATTGTTTTCAGTCCCCGTAAAATTACTGAAGCGTTTATTACAGCAGGCGTTATAATCAACAGAAACCATAGTTCGTTAACATTTCAATGGACAGTTTCCATGCCCTTGCTCTCTTTTTTTTTAGTAGGAGTAACATATACGTTCTAATATAAATTTGTTGTCTAAATGTAAATGTATACTAATTATTATTTACTATTCTAAACTTACTATTTGTTTAGGTTTTGCCAATGTACAAATAAACTATTTGTGTTCAACAATAATAGTTAGATAACCCGATTTATCATTCTTGCGTCCTTTGCCAGAAATAGATGTGCTAAGAGCCGCTTTTAAATAAAAAGAAAGTCAACTGCTTACTTTATTGTTAGACGCAAATTAGCAAAAAATTAGGTATGTAGGCGCGAATAGAATTGTTTACCGCAACCCGTTGTCCGGTTGTACTGGTAGATGTTAGTGGTTTTGTAATAATTAAATTGTTTTTCGGTAGGCTAGAGATATCGTAGGTTAACGCCATTGCACTTTTACACGAGTAGAACAGATAAATATTTTTGTTTGAAAGCTTTCGTTGTTTTTAAATTGTAGCAAAACAAACAAGAAATACTAAATTCATGGTCAAACTCATAGAAAATCATTTCCAATTGGCCTATTTTCCAATCAAAGGGCGCTTATCCCACAAAAAGATCCACACTCATCAACATTTCCTCTCCAATCTTCCAGATTCATCAAATTTTTCGAACGGCCCGACATTGACGGTTGGGACGTTCGTCAGGGGATGACTGACATTTTGGCGTACGACGCCGTACCCGATCCGTGCGTCATAATCTCCGCGATGTACGCATGCCGTCGCGTCAACGACTACGCCATGGCGGTACGTTTTCTGGAAGCGGTGAAAGACAAATGCGGCGCCAAGTGTTCGGAGATTTACCCTTACATCATTCAGGAAATCGCCCCCGTCATTTGCGAACTTGGCGTGGACACCCCCGAATTGCTGGGATACGACAAGCCCGAGTTGTACCTGAAGTCTGTCTTTGACCACGACTGATTATATTTGACCCGTGATTTTGTGTTCAGTTTTTGCTTTGTTTGATTGTTGGGTATTGGAAGTATTGGTCATAGTTGTTGAATAAAGCGAAATGCTGCGAATGGTGTTATTTTTATGCGTATGAAATCAAATTTGGTTGAAAAATACCTGTGTTGAAATGTACCTATATGAAAATGCTTGCAAGATTTTGAAGATTTTTTTTGGTCCTAATCCTGTCCGTCTGATAAGAGAAAGGTGGAGACTAGAGATGGGCTTATTAGTTCTTTTTAATGAACTAGTTCTTCCGGATTAGTTCACAAAAAGGAACTAGTTCAAAGAACTAGTTCTGAAGAACTACTTTGATCCTGAGACATACTACTTCGATAAACGTGTCTTTGTGTGTTCTAGCACGTTTATATCTCGTTCCAAACGAAACTAGGATCTAGTTTGGACAGAATCGATGTCTGCCTTCCCACTTTGTCTTTTTCTTGAAGAATCGTTATTTTGTTTTGAAAATAAATAATTATTTATAATTATATTGATCGAAGAATCGTTGTCTTATTTTATTTAGGTATATTTCTTAAATATTTATTTAATAAGGCATAAAAGACATATTGCTGCACGTATTTTAGCCTTATTCATACTGCAATTTTAGGTGGAATTGGGGTATTATTTATAAATTATAGTATAACATATACTGGCGAAACTACTATTAACAGTGTAATCCATTATCCAATAGGAAAAAAAAACTATACTCTAATTATATTTTTGACATCCGCAGTTAGGTAAAGAAACAACTGGCGGGCAGGGTGCTATGTCGCTCGTTTGATGTCGCCACAACTCGTTCACTGAATGGGATATGTTTCACCAAAGCAGGACTTTCGAACTAGATTTCATGTCCCTACAAAGTCGTTCACTGAATGAGATATGCATAGAGATATGTTTTAGCAAAGCAGGTCTTTTGCGAACTAGTTCTTTTTATTTTAAAGAACTAGTTCTTTTGTTCTAAGCCGGGAGCCATTCTCTCGGACTAGTTCGTTCACGAACTACCCACCTCTAGTGGAGACTGAATTCTTACATTGTTGCATCAGCCATTTTGATCACGAAAACGTTTAGTCTAACTTTGAGTTAGACGCAAATACCAAAATATTATTTTGAAAATAGTTTTGACAAGCCTGTTGTCATTTGACTAAACTGATACTAGATCATCTTCCAGTGACTTTAAATGATTATACCAGTTTACAGATCAATGGGAGTCGAACAGTAGCCACAGGATAAGTCGTTATGGTTACGAGTTGACAAATTTTGATAGACATCAGTGGTCACTGATCGAGAGTAACTGCGGCTTCACTAAATTGAATCATTGCAGGTGATTTAAACGAGTGAGCTTCTCAAACCTTCTGACTCACATCATCATTTTCTAAACTGTTGCTAAAATTATGGGCAAATTTGTTATTTTACTTGGTGATTGCCCTTCGTAAAAATTACCTAACCACTATAAATCTATAAATATTCTAGTATCTCGTATTCAATCCGTGTAAAGTGATAGTGCGTCCAAACTATAAGGTGGTGTTCCAGAGTGCTTAAGCGTGCTGATCGCCACCGGCCAAAAATCCCATCGTGAAAAACTTACAGCTACTGTTCTCTTCAGTGTTATCACAATCACCCACAAGCACTGACTGTCAACTGGTCCACGGGGCTGATGGTGTTGGCAACTCTTCGTGTCCATATACCTCCGGATATGCTTTTGTTCTGGTTTCCGGGAAAGCAGAGCCGCGGTTCAGGTCATTGGATGGTCATTGCTCACTCGCACATGCCATCTCACACTTGCTCTATTCAATTTATTAATTTACCGTGGTGCGTTCGCCGCGGGTGTATCAAAATCGAATTTTGGCGTGAAGGTCACAACTCTGACCGGCGGGTCTAGACAAATTTGCATTTTTTGATTGGGTTGGAACGTTTTTTTGGGAAGATCTGGATGGATATGTTTTGTGGGTGGGTGGTTGAAAAAAAGGTTAATTGTTGAGTATAGGTTCAAGGCTTAGTATTGAATCATGCAAATAATACGTTAGTACCTGATAATTGTTGGTACGACTGAAGGACATATTTTTGTAGTACTGACGTCAGCTGTGATAGTTTGCATGCAAACTATATCGGCCTTGAGGTAAGTAAATATTCTATTTGGAAGAGAAAGATAATAGATTTGAGTAAAAAGATTATGTGTTTGAATCAAAAAAGGGGTTTCATTAAAAATTATTGCTGTGTCTACTGGCCTTTTTGGGCTTTTTGTAAGCTGAGCTACAGAATGCGAGCTATATTCTGGTACTCTTCATTTGGGAATAAGTCTGTAGTCTTTACTAAAGATTACCGTGGAGTAAAATAATCTAATAAGTCTACCATAATCTTTTATTGTGGTTTTCGACTAAAACTAGGTTTGGGTTTTTTAAGTCAAGTACTAAATTTATCAAACAGTAAAGGAAGGTTTTTGTACTTAAAAAGAACGTAGAGTTCTTGAAACAAAATGTTGATTTCGTTTGAAAATATTACGTTATTTAATTTAAGTTAACTGAAGCTCATACAAATACGATAGCTTTGAATTTAATAAATTTTACCAAAGAAATAATATCTTTGCGGCAATCAAAGCTTTGTCTGCCACTATTCAATATCGATATTTCTTTGACTTGAAGCAAATTTGTTTCATTCAATTTTTTTCTGTGTACTTCATGATCCTGTTTGTAGAGCAGTTGCAAATAGATTTAATTATCCAGTAAACATTTATCTTAATCAAAAACGCTTATCTTAGTCAAAAATGATATATGACTTGACCCCATTAAAAACATCTGATTATAATTGTTCTGTTCAACTTGAGACTTGCCACTCTGTATATATACTTAATAAAATACAAAACCGACTCTTTAGATAGCACCAATATGACAACAGAACTATTATTATTATCATCTCAAATTCGTACATTTCCGAAACAACATGACCGAGCAGAAATTCGGTACATACGTACGTTCTTATATGAAGGAAAGTATGTATCATATTTCGATATTCGATATGTACTATTTGCTTGTGTACGTGGCTATAATAACGTGTACTTCTGTATACATAATAATATTTATGACAAGATTCTTCCGGTTGAACAAAACTGGTGTTAAATTCTTAGATAAGACTATTTTCTTATATATTTCGGCATTTTCTTTTGCTTCTCTTTCATCCACTTTAAATGTCCCAACTAACAGGAAATACAGCATGAATTAACTATCTTTCATCATTACTGAGTGTACCTAAGGTTAGTATTCAACATATTAATAAAGAAATAACCCCTTTGTCACCTGACGATTTTAGTAAATAAAAGGCAAGGGTTTTCTGGTGTTGAAGTTGACAAATTTTTGATCTCAAATAACTTTTGTAATGTTTGGAGTATTTTAACGATCCTTGCAGCAAATTTTAAACCAAATTCTTCGAAATACTTACTAGGACAGAGTGATTTCAGATACTCTGTCAAATCAGGCAAATTTCTTCAAACAGATGACATTTCTTCTATGTCAAACATCAAAGATTATGAAGTGGATGTCGCACTTGGCAGAGGATGGTTCTTTCCATGGGGGGGTAGGTCGCGATGCTGATGGCCAATTTGGATATTTTATTTTATGCTTATCCTTTTTCGAATATCTGGAGACACTTATCGTGCAAAAATAGCAATCAACTGCATGATTGGAAGGCTCTCACCAGAACATGGGAACTGCAAACAGTATTTGCTTTTGCTTCCCTTTCGTCCACTTTAAAAGTTCGATCTAACAGGAAATACAGCATATATTAGGTGTCCATGGCTTTTCCAGATGTGCAATTTTAAATCCAAAATAGCAGCAGTAAGCTTTTTTTACCTCTTTCGTATTTTTTTTTTCAGATGTATCGGTACATAACAACCGCACATGTAATTAAACTTATTTGGTGAATTTTTACAACATCTTTTTTGATCGCTTCCCATAATAATACCATACTTCAAACGAAATATATTATGGCTTCAAATAAAATGGATCTTAAACCTGTCACAACACTTTGATGACTTAGAAAGATTGATTAGAAATTATTATTGGATGAATAACAAATAAAGCAACATTCGGAGCGTAATATTGAACAATGCCATAAATCTTTGTTTGTTAAACTAAAATAGAGTAAATCACGTTTCGTTTTATCGCACAATTGGCTCGTATCTCATTATCCAATGCATGTTTGTATAATTGAGCCTGGACTACGTCAAGCCGACGCGTTCTTTCGCAAGGATAAAACCGTTCGAAATATGGATTTTTTTTTTATTGCTCGTATCTGTTATGGATATGTAACGTTGCGCGTCACTGATTACTGTTTTTCGTAACAGAAACGGATCCGATGACCTTTTGAGGTGGGCATAACTTTGTCGTTTGTTGTCATGCAAATACTTCGCGGAAAACCGATAAATTTTCTCGCATTTTCGGTTTTAATTATTTCCACTAAATTGAAATAGGTAGGTAAATATGTTTTTTTATGGGTGTGCGGTGCATAATTTTATGGTCTGGTACACGGTAAACTTTAATTGCAATGCGTGTTTTTAATTACTTAGTCAGTTTTGACAGTTAATATAACTCCAGATATAAATGAATAATAATACAAGGTTTAACAGGTTTGAGTGCACAAATTTTGAGAGGTGATAAGTTCTGGTTAGCTGATAACAGAGCTCTTATGTAAAATTATTTATTCTTTTTAATAACTGAAATATCGAAGGTCAAAACAATATTGTGAGTACCGCATGTGGTTAATGACTAAAGCAATTAAAATGAACTGAAAATGCCTTTGGAACACCTGTATACGTTTGAACCAATCGGACAGCCAGTACTAGAAAGTGTTGACTGAAACTGTTTAGAGATTTTATGTAAAATACATTTTATATGCTATTGATTGTTATTTTATATTTTCTTGCTATGTAACGTTTAAAGACACTGCAGCTCATTTATACACAAGGAAAAATTTATTCGATACAACACGAATATCTTTGAGTGAAGAATATCACTTGTTTCTATATCCGCAGAAAGATCATTTGGTTGGTTCAAGTAAAATATAGAATTCTCAAAGTAAGAATATGATTTTCTTGATGTTCCAAAGAACTGCTTGAAAGGAATTACGTCTGTTTTAAGTGATACGTAGGTATACTTTTGGGTCAAGACACTGTTTGTTCGTTGAAGCATGTATATTTTCCCCCAACAAAATGTTGTTGTAAAACAAACGTCTTACTTTTTTATATATAGAAGAATAACATTTTCTTCGTCAGAGCAAAATATACTCAACATAAACATATTAAACTCTTAAACCGGAAGAATAACTAGCCGTTGAAATAACTACATATATTGAAAAATTCTTCTTGCGATAAAATATTTTTGGATAGCAAAAATATCCTCTTCATGCTACAGTATATGCTCAAGAACAATTTTTCTTGATATCCAAGAATAGTGTTCTCTCTGTGTAGGCTGTTCCACTACAATCCTGGTTATTTTACGTAATCCTCGTAAGGCACTTATACATAGACATTATCATACGAACACTCAATATCGTCTAACTTATATATGTGACAAAAGACGCGAGAAATTGTTAGCGCCATCTGTAAAGTAATAGCAGAACTTTCTGTGTATCTCTCAAAGTAAGAATCTTGGGTCAAGAAACTGCTTTTTCGTTGAAGCATATATATTTTTCGTCCAACGAAATATTTTTGACGAACGTCTACTTTTTTATTGAAGAATAACTTTTTCTTCGTCAGAGACAAATATATTTAACATAAACATACTAAATTCTTAAATCGTAAGAATAACTAACCGTTGAAACAACTGTATTGGAATTCTTATTAGAATAAAATATTATTTGTATAGAAATTAATACATGATACTCGTGAAAAAGTAGTTTTATTTTATTTTAAATCACCCTTGTCACAAAATAAAAGTAACTATTTTCAATATTGTGACATCATAAAATCAAAAGTTACTGAGGGAGGAACTTGAAAATGAACAGGAAAATTAATACCAGTATAAATTGTTTAAATTAATCCAGTTTATCTATACATACTACATGTCCTATATACTATTTATAGTACTATAATTGATTCCAATTGAAGTGCACGATTACAGACGACCATGGCTACAAATCTGTCAAAAGAAACTTATACTAACCGCTAGTTTTTCAATACTGGTTTATTTCTAAGTTCTACTGAACTCCTTAGTAACCGTGGTAACTCTCAGATTAGTGAAGATTGATTGATTTATTAAACAGTAAAAAGCAGTTCGTTCAAACCAGTTTTGAAAAACTAGCCCTTGTTGTTTGTTTCTGGAAATGTTAATCTGCAAATATACGACTAATCAGACCTATTGTTTTGCCAAAACAAATATATCTGCACGTGATGTGAAGACTTTTTTTTGTTATCTACAGGTAAAATTACTATGAGAAACAATAGTCACTCTTAATGTATATTTTTTGCATTACTCAATGTAATCATTAGGTATATGATTGTATCTAGTACATCAGCTGCATAAATTGCACTTTTTTCAAAATAATTAACATGCATCAGTGTCACTTAAAATAAGAACTGACATTAGCAATCACACTAAGGTTAATATGCAATGTTCCACTCATATAGATTTATAAATTCGTTAGGCTAGTACTTATCCTTCACATTGAAATGCGGCTTAGGTCAAGTGAATGATTATTCAAATTTTGCTAGTAGCGAGGTTACATAACCATAACTGGATCTCTGGCATCTGATAATGAACTCGTTTTATGTTAAGATGTTGTTTCCCATCCGTAACGTATTTTATCACTGTGTTAACACGTGAAGTGTGTGATATCAATGTGCTATTAATAGTTAATTATTGTTTCTAATTATTTCTTATTTCTCGCGTGATATAATTGACCTGTAATAACAACCGGCTGACACTTTGTAATTATAATTACTATTGCCAACACATTTTATTTTTAATGTTTTACCTAATCGCTCAGAAATATCCAAAACGTTAAAAGCGGATTTATGTAAAAATCTCGATTGGTCATCAACCATTTTGGCACATTACTAATTATTCTAGTGTTTAAATGGCAGACGTGTACAATAAACGAAAGCAAAATCCAATGTCAAACACCATTATAATTGTCCACTTTTGTTTTTGTCTCCGAAAATTAAAACAACCACACTAGAGGCGATGATCTCTTCACATATCCGGTCGCCATCATCAAAACTTTTATCTAATCTAATCATTAGGATACCACAAAAGAGTCAGCAGCCTCCTCATCAATTTGCACGTTTTTTTTTGGCTTTTTGTTTCCACGTTTGAGTGCAAATCAAATCACAGAACGTGTTAGAATTTAGAATAAAAATCGCAAGTAACAACAATAACGCTGTGCGCCAATGGCTAGGAGCAATGCTTGCTGTTGTTGGGTGACTGTACCTCTGATAAAATTTTAAATTCAAGGTTGAATTTTTCTATATGTGGCGTGTTTGATATTAGCATGAGTCCGCCGGGTGTTCTTCGTTCGGATATTTTCATGTTTCCGCAATGTGATCGCAGGAATCCAGTGTTGATATTTACGATTCTGTTTCTTAAGTTGGTCAACAATGGAGTGCTATGATAGGTGATCATGAGTGAAACGTGCAGCACTTTTGCACACCTAATTTTGTATTACCGATAATAAAATTGTTTATTTCGAAATTATCAATCACATGAAACTGTTTAAATCAGAACGTTGTACAGCGAACTTATTTAAAATTTTATCCTTGCGATTTTAATTTCCTGCTGTCAAATTGACAAATTACTTAAGATACGAACGTACGAATTAAATTGCGGTTTCGTAAGGCTTAAAAAATTATTCATTTAATCGAAAGGATCTTATGATCTTAATAAAATGACTAATCGTATACCTATACATACCTTAGAAATATAATCTACAGACTTAATTAAGTTCGACCAATTCTGTAATGGGTCGGAAACCCATTATTCATTTATTAAGATATGATCAAATTAAGCGAGATATTTGTAAGAACATTCGGGAATGTCAAAGGTTTTTGCTAGGGTTGAACATCTGCTTTAGGATTTGACCGCGTGTTATAAGTTTAAAATTGAAGAGTTGTCATTGGCTAAGAAGAAATGCTTCCGGCTTCCTTTGGGGTCGAGGGATGCAAACGAACAGATCTCGCTTCTTCTCATTTCAACCACCGTCATGTAAAGTACACGTTTTTGTGGGGCGTTCTTAGGCGCTTAAGTTTATCCCTGGTAAGTCTTTTCAACTCGTCTCGCATTTCATTGTAAATTAAATTATTCATATTTCTGCTAAAAGTGTGTCTGTCTAAATCAACTCCTAGGTTTAATTTAAACGTCAATATGTTCAAAGCTTCATTCATTTTTCTATGTAACCTATCAAACGGGATTGTTGATTATTATTGTTAATAGATGTTATTGTTTTGATAAGTGTTTCGTTTCATTTGAGTAGTCTTGCTTTATCAGCCCTTATTAAATGTTAAATACTTAAACGCGTCAGTTAGTAGTCAGAAAATGTGTTTACAAGGTTCAAGAAAAAGAACCCAGTTAGTTTTGCCTTCGAATAAACTGGAAGAGATTTGATGAATTAGAATTTTGACCAGTAATTAAAGCCCTTAAGCCGCGCTTGGCCAAATGCTACCATGTTAGGGAGTCGCGGTTGTTCCCGCCATTTTGACCTCCTACAATTCACTTAAAAAATCCTAACAATGGAAAATGTTACCACGCGATTTTAATTAAATTTGGTGTTGTTAAATCGAACTATCTGAGGTGGCCCCAACCCAACATTCTGATTACTTCATTGACACATTGAAACGTCTCGTCTCATTTGTGTTGACTGAATGATTTGGTTAAAGACTTAGGTTTATCAAAAGAAAAAGCCGAGGTGTTGGGTTTTATGCTACAGCAATCGAATCTCTTCGCACGAGGGGTGACAGTGTCTTTATTTTCAAACAAATATATCAACAGTAGATCAAGTATGTATCAATTTTGAAAATTTTACGCACAGGACATCCTGAAGGCTTTAGAGAATTGTCTCCTGGAGGATTTTGTTTAAGTATTTTCATTTTTCACGCAGTATCTTGTTAAAATTTGAAATCAACATTCTGTATGTTAATTGCCAAAAATATTATCGTATCGTGTGTAGATAAGTACCCGGTACTTTTCAAATTCCTTTACAATTGATTTGCTAGTTCTGATACCCACCATTTCAAGTAGATACATATTTCAATCGAATTGAATTGTTTTGCATAGCATTCAATCTTGCCCTGTAATAATTGGGGATTTCAGCTGCATCCATATTTTGTTCATTGTAATTTGAGATAAATTGTATGTGATGCCGGATATGTGTGGAAACCTTTTCACACGCATGGGTATGATTTGTTATATTTTCAACTTAGAAGACTCGTAAATCTTTCTTTTTTTATGGCCCAAATCAGTAGGGCCCTTTCGTTAAGTGCTTTGTGTCTTGATATTTTGTGTGCGTGTTATTTGCTTAATTATAAATTATGGTATCGTGGACCGAGATAGTTTATACATGAGAGGTATAAGTTCAAGACAAAAAGATGAAGAGAAAAACATTGTGTAGAGAACAGTCGAGATTAACAGCCGACATTCGGCATTGTACTTAAGATGTAGTCTTTTTTCATTTTATTTTTATAATGTAACTTAGTGTAGTGTTTTGTGTTTTCTAAATGGTAAGCTGATTATTATTTCCTCCTTTGTGTTTTCACTTCTTTGTATTTTTACGAGAATCTAACAGCTCCTCTAGATGGTAATTTTAAGGATGAATTAAGTGTCTCTTTTATATTTTTTATTCATTCATTTTTTTTTTTTTTTAATTTAATAAATTTGTTATTTTGTTGAGAAGTGTTTTCCTTTGAGTCAAATATCAATATGAGTAGTTTAATTAGTTTTACCTGCTAAAATGCTGCACTGGTCCCATTGCAAGTACTCACGTGCAGAGCGAGTGTAAGAGCAATATTGGTGGTGGCTTGTGTTTGGGGGGTCGTGGTGTTTGACTTTAAATGTTTTAGAACATTTTTTTGTCATGCACTAATCACATTCCAAGAAAACAATTAAACATGCTGCACGTGCCTCTACAATTACGCGTAAATTTATTATTCTCGAGGATTTGATTACGATTATTTTGTTTTTATTTGTTTTTGTTTATAAAAGTTCATAATTAATACATGCACAACTTGACGACATCCTGTTAAACCAAAGAATATTTTGTATGGTCTATTCACGCAGCTTTATTTTTAATTAGCTGCCATAAAATTCATTCTTTTTTTTGTATTGCCCAACTGGTTTTGGATTTTGCGTGTCCCCTTATGCTCTACATCTCTACCTTAAGATACGACTCCTGTATTCGCGTGTCTTGGTTTGTTTTGGTCGACGTTGAAGGTCACATTTTCGACCAACTAAAGAGAATTGAGAACCAGATGACGTGTGTTTTTGTTTGTCTAGTAAATTGTTCCTCCTACCAATCACGTAAAATTCTTGAGCCCGCCTTTTACTTTCCGTCTAATATGTAGAAAAAAAGTATTGTAATCGACGTAAAGAATGGAATTTCAGTGGAAATATGCGTTTCCCTGAAACAGTCCCCTGAAACCATTGCAATGAGTTCTGGAAAATGTCTGTGTGTATTTACTTATGTAGACATGTCTGTGAACACGATAGCTCCTAAACGGCACAACGCATTGGGTTGAAATTTGATGTGAATACATATTGAGAATTACCAGGGGATAAACTGGATTGTTTTTGATGACAATCTGACAAGCAGAAGTGGCAAGATTACATACCTTTTCTTAAGAATTGAACCGATTTTGCCCAAACTGATACCAGCTCATCCTCCAGTGACTTAAAATAAGTGACTATAAGATTAGGCGCTTTCAACAATCTGACGAAATCAACAGCCTTTGATTGAACAGCCTATGAAGTGATATAAAACATGGGGTAAGACATAAAATTTTGTCCTAGAGGGTATAAACATCTATTTTATGCGTTTGGTACAACTAATAACTTGCAATTGACATAAATAGATATGAACTAAGCCAGCATTAACTTATGTAATCGTCACAATTACTCATACAAACTGAAGGCCATCTCAACGAACGCATCAAACGCATTTCAGAACAACAAACTCGGACATCAGGATAATAAAAAACAAACATTGATATGAGATATGCGCGACAGATAGCAATCCCGTTCGTGCAGTAGTGTGCAAGTGTAAATATTTTTTTTTTCTATCTATATTTAGACAAACGTTGCGTGAAACACCTTGTATATTCGTTACGCAACGCTGGCGCCGTTAAATGTCAAAATTAATGAATAAGTTTACAATCAATAGTTAAATTTGTTCGTTTTTTCGATTTTTACGTCAATTTAAATAGTCTACCTATACTAATTACGAACTATCAAGTGTAGGGCGCGTTCAACGGAATCGCCCATTTTTGCCGACATTTGCGATCGAGTAGCTGCAAAATTGGGCTTTTCGATATTACTTTTGACGCTCGAATTGAAAAAAGGACACAATTCCGCGTGGACTGCGCGATATATTGTAAATTAAATGCGTCAATTTTGAAAAAAAATCACGATTTTGCACCTCTTCGGGTGAAGGCGAACCTCGAGAAAATGTCACGTAACGTCTAGAAATTCCGACAAGCGGATCGATGAACGTCAAAAATTTACATTTTTTATCCGTTCCTGCCGACCTTATAAAAGCCGCTCGCTCTCATGTCTTACGATAAGATCCCTCTAAATACCCTTCGCAAAGAGTTTTGAGCAAAAAAACGGCCTTAAAAACAATTTTCGATCCAAAAAATCGATTTTTGTCGACCCGTGACCCACAGTAACGTCAAACCTGAAACGCCCCCTGCCGGACATTCGTAACAACAGTAACAGATAGCAGATAACCTAAAATGTATCCTAAAATGTCCATATTGCGAATGTGGACAGGTGGGAAGCCTTAACCACATATTTCTAGAATGCCCAATAACTAAAATCGAAAATTTTGACTTATACACAGAGCTAGTGAGCATACTAAGTAATTGTTGTGATCCACCAAGCATTAGGAAGGTATTTTTGTTTTATAGGTGGATTTTAGCCGGATTCGAAATGATCTCTTACTACGCATCGACTATAATGATATACATAAATTCGAGAATGATTGAGGATTTAATATTTTGTGGGGACGGCTTGTCAAGGTTAGGCGCCTCATTTGTATTTTTGATGGAGCATGTGTGATAATTTTGTTTACACTTGGACCGAACATTGTCCGAATACTTCTTGAAGTTTGTAGGTGACTATGAAAATAAAATTATATCTGTAATTTAAATTATAAAAAAATATTGCTTTCTTAATGGTAGATTATTCGAAATAATGTTTGCGCTTTTGGCGGAACTCGAACGAAAAATAAACATTGGCAAATAAACAATATTTGGTAGAGTTTATCGAAAATTATTGCCAAAATCGTAATTCGCCTTTGGAGTCGACAGTTCTTTTAACTCTATTAGAAATTAAAATTTACAAAGTAAATTTATTAAACACATTAAACACCACAAAAGAATAAGTATTTTAATGTCATATTATTCTGGCACGTATTGTTAATATGTTGTATACGTATGTATGTATGTTATTTACATTCTTGACTTGCTGAAGTACCTAATAATTGAAATCTTTAAACCATTTATTTATAAATGCTTGGCTTAGTAAAAATCGCATAAAAATGTCTACAGTTGGGAACATAAGGTACACATTTCACAGCACATTATTTATTACACAGCATAATATATTTCAATTCTAGATCCCATCTGCTGTCGGTCACGTAGCAAAAGTGCATTCTTTAAAATGCACGTGGTGTAGAAAATCAATGAGGATGTCTGCACTTGAACTGGCTCACAATCGACGATACTAACGGCGTAGTCGATGTTTGTATACAAATACTTGATATCCTACAAATTTGTATTAACTTTGTCGATAAGTTATCGAATTTACCCAAATAGAATTACTAGATTTGTGGAACGTAAACTTATCTCTTGTTTACTTCAGATTGTTGATGCGATATTAATGTGCACTTAAGTATAATAAGATTAAGAATACAGTTATGTACTTACTTGTTATTGTTATTGCTGAATTCCATAAATAGGTCCTCAGCAATTCTTTTTATTTGATCTTTTGACCAACTATCTGTTTTGTCTACCTATACTAATTACGAACTTTCAAGTGTGGGGCGCGTTCAGCGGAATCGCCCATTTTCGCCGACATTTGCGATCGACTAGCTGCAAAATTGGGCTTTTCGATATTACTTTTGACGCTTGAATTGAAAAAAGGACACAATTCCGTGTGGACTGCGCGATATTTTGTAAATTAAATGCGTCAATTTTGAAAAAAAATCACGTTTTTGCACCTCTTCGGGTGAAGGCGAACCTCGAGAAAATGTCACGTGACGTCTAGAAATTCCGACAAGCGGATCGATGAACGTCAAAAATTTACATTTTTTATCCGTTCCTGCCGACCTTATAAAAGCCGCTCGCTCTCATGTCTTACGATAAGATCCCTCTAAATACCCTTCGCAAAGAGTTTTGAGCAAAAAAACGGCCTTAAAAACAATTTCCGATCCAAAAAATCGATTTTTGTCGACCCGTGTTTTGCTGCTATTACCACAGTAACGTCAAACCCGAAACGCCCCCTGTCGGACATTCGTAACAACAGTAAAAGATAGCAGATAACCTAAAATGTCCATATTGCCAATGTGGACAGGTGGGAAGCCTTAACCACATATTTCTAGAATGCCCAATAACTAAAATCGAAAATTTTGACATATACACAGAGCTATAAAATCCTAAAGTTTTAAAATACATTTTTATTTGGTGTAGTTATTGTTAGTTGGATTGTTGGATATGAATGTGTGCATGTGTATATGTATGTATATGTTGTGTATAGACACTGATTAAAAAATATTTTTAGACAATCGTTTCGAATAAACAAATAATTAACAGTAAAGTCAATATCTACAGAACTTTGTTATCAGCTTACGCATATTTACGTCTATAGGTAAGTGTTTCAAAATTTAGATTAGTTCACGTATCCTATTGGATTCTCATAATTTGAATTAAAAAAATGATATGATTTTACTTAATTGTCTTATCGTTCAGTTGTCTTCCTGGTACATAATTATTCATCGATTAACTTATATGAAAAATGGTTATGTTAGGTTTACTGTGAATGTTGTTTTGACTGTAGCATATAGCTTCTATTCTAGTATAATCTATTGACCAACCAATCCAAAAAGAAGTACAACTCATAAAGATTTTGTAAGAAGTCCTGCAAGAATTCTAATACAGTTTCGATAAACTGCTGCTGCGACATTTGACATTTTGCAATAAAATGAGTTGTCTATTTTTACTTGCCGACTAGTACCCCAGAAGGAATGTACTGTAATCGGCGTAAAAAAATGGGATTACAGCGGAAATATGCGTTTTGGAATTCATTGCAATGATTTCTGGTAAATGTATGTGTGTGCGCGTATGCATGCTGTGAACGCGATGGCGCTGCAACAGTACAACGAATCGGACTAAAATCTGTATACATATTTAGAATTGCTAGAGGACAAACTGGATTATTTTTGGTGACAAACTGACAACCGGAAGTGGCAAATGTTACATGCGTTTTCTTGGGGATTCATCCGATTTTGACCAAACTGATACAACCAGCTTATCCAGTGACTTTAAATATGTATGTATACCAATTCCAAGATCAATGAGATGAGCGGTTTTGGCGCTATAGGTAGGCGTTTATAGAACCAGTCTGACTGAGTCCACAGCCTTTTTCGCTATGGTTGTGTATTGGAAAATTTTGATAAACGTTATTAGCCACTGACATGAAATAATATCTAATGTTCTATGACTGGCATTAGGTTGGTATCCAGAATGGTTGTGTCTTCACGAAATTGTTGCAGAAGGTTTAGGCATTTCAATGTGTCAACGAGATAGTCGATACGTTGGACCACCCAACGTTTTTTGCACACAAGTTTCTAACGTACCAGCCTACAATAAACTTTTTTGGCCAAAATAAGTCAGTATGAATATGGACAACGAGTAGACATGTGTATTAAAATTGCAAATATCTTTTTAATACAGGCAGCGAAAAAGAGGATTAACTGAATTTTTATATTTTGTTTACATATATTGTCGTTATTTTTTAGCATTTGGTATTAAAATGTACTTGTATACACTTATCATCTTTAAGATTACAATGCTATCGATGTCGATATTTGTCAGTAATTAGTTTTATTATCTGAAATGAGCAATAGTGGTACTATTTTTAGAAATTTTTGTATTACGTTTGATAACAAGTGGAATACGCTTTAAAAAAATAGTTAATATTTTATTTTTTATGTTGAGTACAATATTTAGATTTTAAAATATGGTTTTTACTTTATTAAGGATTAAGGATTGTAATCGTGTCGAAAAAAAAAAATTGAGATTTTAGCGGAAATAGGTCTTTTTGGCCCCCCTGAACATTTTTGACCAAGGTACAAAAAAATGTCTGTGTGTGTGTGTGTGTGTGTGTGTGTGTGTGTGTGTGTGTGTGTGTGTGTGTGTGTGTGTGTGTGTGTGTGTGTGTGTGTATGTGTGTGTGTACCCGTTTTTTGTGACGACGATTCCGGAGAAACTACTGAAGGTATCGAGACGAAACTTCATATTTAGAAGTTTCGTGACTAAACTTAGAGCTGAAAGAAGTTTTGTCCAAAAGGGCCCAAAGGAACTCGAGGTTTACTGTTATCATTTTTCAACGATTTTGCAAATTAGCCGCCATTTCTCTAATTTCGTCAAAATAGTTAAATAATAAACTATAGTAGAGAAAATTTTGTATAATTTATGTCCATTCCATTTTTTGGAAAAAAAAATTAAATCATAGTAAGCGGATGCCCCTTGAACTTCCAAATTACCCCCCTGAACACGGCTGTATCGTATGATAAAGTCATGTGCCTGGCCACATCAGATTTTTTATTAATACATGAATATATTCTTTGTCTTCTTTGATTACATAAGCGACAACCAGAACAAGGATTACATATTTTTGTTGACCTAACATCACTTTTCATAGATCAAGTCATCAAAGTCTTGTGACAGGTCTAAGATCCATTTTATTTGAAGTCATGTATTTCTTTTGAATTAGCCTTCTGTGCATACGTTCTCATAACAGACTGTTCAAAGTATCAACTTAAGTTATACAGACATTATGTGCATTAAAATGGGAAGTGATCAAAGAAGATGTTGTAAAAATTCACCAAATAAGTTTTGTTACATGTGCGGTTGTTATGTAATAACACATCTGAAAAAAAAAAATTACTGAAGAGGTAAAAGCAGCTTACTGCTGCCATTTTGGATTTAGAATCGGAGATCTGGAAAAGCTACGGACACCTAATATATGCTTTATTTCCTGTTAGATCAGACTTTTAAAGTGGATGAAAGGGAAGCAAACGAATATGCTGGTTGCAGTTCTCAGGTTGTGGCGAGAGCCTTCCAATCATGTAGATGATTGCTATTTTTGCACGATATGCGTCTCCGGATATTCGAAGAAGGATAAGCTTAGAATAAAATCCAAATTTGCCATCAGCATCGCGACCAATCTCCCAAGGAGAGAACCATCCTCTCACTGATTTGACAGAGTGTCTGAAATCACTCTGTCAATTCAGGCAAGTCGTGAAGATTCACCATTTGCAGTTTTAGGAACACCTCACCTTATAAATCAGTGCGACTTGAATGATTTGGTTAAAGACTTAGGTTTATCAAAAGAAAAAGCCGAGTTATTGGGTTCTAAGCTACAGGAATGGAATCTTTTCCCATGAGGTGTGACAGTGTCTTCATTTACAAAGCGTAACGAGCTTTTTAAAGCATATTTTAAAATGGAAGGATCTTTACGTGTATGTCACGTTGTTGAGGGTCTTATGAACGAGTTTGATATTCACCATGATCCTTCTGAATGGTGGCTTTTTATCGATTCATCAAAACTGATTTTGTTGCGGTTTTGTCAAGTATCGCTGTATCTGTAAAGCTATTGAATCTAGTTACAATAAATCCACTTTCTGGGATCTGGGACAATTTTTTTTGTTGTACCAGAAAGTTGGCTCATTATCCTGGAACCTTTGTTCTCATAGGGATAAACATTTTATCATGTAAAGTTTTCAGACAGTAAGAGGAAATATTTTGTAGTCGGGTTCATGTTATCGTATTATCGTCTTTGAAGTCAAAAATCAATTATTCTTTTATTATTTTTTTAATTATTTAGGTTCTAAAATAAACCAATAAAACGAAGTATCTAACAATCATCACTCAGGAAGTACACAACTCCAATTCCGGATTGATTCAAAACAATCAAAACCTGGTCTACATGACAAACGCGATACGCATAACAATTCGTACAAATGGCTCAATACACACTCCACTCGCAACATCGCACTGACAATTATCTCCATAACCACGCACCATATCTTAAAATAGCCGCAAATAAAGCACGTAATACCCGCCTAATAACAAACGTAAATATTGAAGAGGCAGGCAGCGACCACGTGCTCCATCCGCAGTGTTTTCTTTGCGTCTCTCTCTACCGGTTTATAAGCGGCTGTCTCCACGGTCCCCCATTCAGTCAAGACTTGCCGGCGAGCAGGCTCGACTTCAAAAACTTATCATCAACCATTCAGTACACGATTATTCGATAAAGTGTTATTATCAACATGTTCACCAACACGCTAAGATCCAGCGTTCGCAGAGAACTCATCGGGGACATCAAGAGACACATTAGCAAGACTTCGAGTGCCCCGAATAGCGATGCTTTTACCTCGAGGAAGAGCAGCCCGAGTAAGGATGCGAATACGTGGTCCAGATTGAACAAGCACAATAATGAGAGGTAAGAGTTGCTGATGGGTCGCCGGTCGCGGGTCGATGACTCCTCGTGTGCCTACGTGACAGCAATCGCGTCCGAACAACCCCCCCGTGTTCTGTGCGTTCACCACATTTCGCATGATGCCGATTTTACGTCGTCTTTCTCTTTTCTCCTCCGCGGACGGCTGGCCCGTTTGCCGGGTGACCTTTCTCCGTGTCGAAGGACCAAAACATCAACAAAGTCGGGAGGCCGGTTTGCCGGTTTTGAGATGCCGTTATGCGAGGAGTCGCGAATACTTTCCTTTGTCTGATTTGGCGTTTGTATGGTTCATTTTGCGTGTTTGTTGTGAGGGGTTGGGTGTTTTTGATTCTAGAAATTCGGGAGGTGCGTTTAGATTTGAGTTTGCGAAAGTGTTACCTTTGTTTATCAAAAATATACCTAATTGTTTCAATTATATTTTATATTTTATTATTAAACTATTACATGTTGCTACAACATTTAGTAAATTTGTATTATCTTATTGTGAGGGCTTATTTTGTTTGACTAATTTTGGGTTTCGTTAAATAATTATACATTAAACATTTGGAAGTGGTGTCCCAGTGGTAAAGTGACTATTTTCTACACTCTCTAGTCATTAGAGATTCAAATTTGTCAATGTTTACTTATGGTTTTATTTTCTTTCTTGGTAAATTTTACTGTTCATGTCCTGTAGAATTACTGTCGTGTTGCAAATTTACTGTAGCCAATAATGATGCAATGAAAGTAACTAAACCGTTTCTCAGTTAAATTTAATTCAAAAAACGCCAGTGCCACTGACATGCCATCAGGTTAAATGTCAGTATGACAAATGTTATTATGTCAGAGAAACGGACGTTAGGTAGGGTACAGAGTAGAGGTGGGTAGTTCGTGAACGAACTAGTTCGAGAGAATGGCTCCCGGCTTAGAACAAAAGAACTAGTTCTTTAAAATAAAAAGAACTAGTTCCCAAAAGACCTGCTTTGCTAAAACATATCTCTATGCATATCTCATTCAGTGAACGACTTGTAGGGACATGAAATCTAGTTCGAAAGTCCTGCTTTGGTGAAACATATCCCATTCAGTGAACGAGTTGTGGCGACATCAAACGAGCGACATAGCACCCTGCCCGCCAGTTGTTTCTTTACCTAACGGCGGATGTCAAAAATATAATTAGAGTATAGTTTTTTTTCCTATTGGATAATGGATTACACTGTTAATAGTAGTATCGCCAGTATATGTTATACTATAATTTATAAATAATACCCCAATTCCACCTAAAATTGCAGTATGAATAAGGCTAAAATACGTGCAGCAATATGTCTTTTATGCCTTATTAAATAAATATTTAAGAAATATACCTAAATAAAATAAGACAACGATTCTTCGATCAATATAATTATAAATAATTATTTATTTTCAAAACAAAATAACGATTCTTCATGAAAAAGACAAAATGGGAAGGCAGATATCGATTCTGTCCAAACTAGATCCTAGTTTCGTTTGGAACGAGATATAAACGTGCTAGAACACACAAAGACACGTTTATCGAAGTAGTATGTCTCAGGATCAAAGTAGTTCTTCAGAACTAGTTCTAGTTCAAAGAACTAGTTCTTTTTTGTGAACTAATCCGGAAGAACTAGTTCATTAAAAAGAACTAATAAGCCCATCTCTAGTACAGAGTGACTATGGCTTCACAAAATTGAATAATTGCAAACTTGTTTATACAATTCATTGTGCCAACGATGTAGTCGGAATGTTGGGTGAGGGCTACCGCAGATATTTACGCATTTGTTTCCTTGGCAATCCTTAATGCCCTAGGGGGCCTAGAACACGCTTTTCTTTCTTTTGTACTGCTGCTTTTATAATGCATTTTGAAATTCGTTCACTGCATAATGCTCCACTGGTTATATTTTCCCATTGGTAGTTCATGCGACTTAAAATTGAAAAGACGAACAATGAAGTCATAAAAGCAAATATTTTCTTCTTTAACATTGTTATCTATGCACTATTCTATAAGATTATGTAATTTATTACCCTTTTTTATCAGCGGGGGGTCTTATTTTGTTGATCATAGATAACATGTTATAAATCGCAGATAAAACCATTTATAAGTGAAGAGATAGTGTGTTCATGATGCAGAACTCCACAAGTTGTTTGCTAATGTCTAATTTATCTAATCGATTACTAGTAATAATGTAGATTTTTCGTTTATCTATATTATAATGTATTTCATAATCTATTTAATCCGAAACATACTTTTATTAGTACATACTGGTAAATATACTGATACAACGTTTGCGTGACATGGTATGGTACTACCATGGTACAGTTATGACAAATTTTGTATGTTATGAATGTACCAACCACCAATTATCCTAATTTGTAACGGTGTTAGATCCATTGGGAAAATTATATAGGAAGTCATATTGTTTGTACAATCACATTTCGTCCCATGCGAATAGTCAAACTTTACGCCAATTAAATTTCCGTTACATCCTCTCTCTATATACAGGGTGTTGTCAAACAATAATTTTGTTCTTTCCATTTTATTTCGTAGGGCTTTGTCTACACTCCAAGCCAAAATCGCTCCACAGGCAGCCACGGTTGCCGTAGCCTCCAAGGAGGAAAGTCGCGAATTTATGGCCGTTTTCCCCGACATAGTTCGCGATTTGACAGATGCCGGCAGGCACACCGACATACCGGAAGTGACGAAATGGTACACGAAAGTATTACAGGCCAACGTGCCCAACGGCAAGAAGAACAGAGGCTTGGCAGTCGTGGCTGCTTACAAGATGCTCGAGGATCCGAAAAATCTGACCCCTGAAAACATCAGGCTGGCCAACATCTTGGGATGGTGCGTCGAAATGGTAAGTTCGATGGGTTGTGGTGTTGTACATTTTGAACTGTGGCGTTTTCTACTACCTACAAATAAAGGATCTGCATCATTTTCAGATAATAATGAATTGTTTTGCTAGATAAAGAAGCACGTAGTTGCTTTTTCTTGCTCAAAACTGGTTAAATTAAATATGTTTGGAATAAAAATCTCGATGGAAATGGAAAAGGAATATTTTATGATATAACGTCATCCATATTTTAATTGGATAGTTGACCATAACTGCAAAAAACGTCCGGTCTGAGATTATAATACTGATATTATTTCGGTCGATGTTAACGACCGAAGATATGTTATTTATTGACTTTAAAATTTATAAGATATTTATATAATCGTTCAAGCAACTAATCAAATGGCAAGCAGAATATTTCAATCTTAAAACAAACAACAAATCACAAAAACACTCGAGGGGTCTATTTATGTAACTGCAACTGTAAAAACTCAGATAAGAAAACATCCACAGAACGTGCATTTGCAAATAAATCGTTCAATTAAAGATCTCGCCATTTTGCAATTGAGGTTATCGGCACTTGACGCAAAAACCGTGCCGCTATCACGTACTGGTCTCGTGCATCGACGAGCTATTGCAAAAGTGCATCGCTGATAACATGCTAAACTATTCAGAAAACACATCGGTAAATTTTAAAAGGGCTTTATTGCTTTCTATTCTCTAGTTAACAATCTCTAAAAATAAGCGTTTATACATCACTATACAATAAAATTCAGATTGGAATAATCGAAATTCACTCTGGTTCGTTCAGACGAAGCCTGGCGAAATCTTCGAAGACGATATTGTCGTCGTCATCATTGGTGTAGCAGCTATTCTCATACCTCGCCCGTTCAATGGACTTCATCTTCCTCAGTTCGCTCATCTTTTCCTTGTCGATGGTGCCAGGCATCGGATGTAGCAGTTTGAACGGCACATCCGTCGTCAGTTCTCCTCCCAAGGTCCCGCAGTTCAGCTTCACCCTGAACGAGTAGGAGATCACAATACCAATAGCCTCGGCATTGCATTTGCCGTCAGGAACCAGTGTTGAGCTGGCCAAATTCACGTCATCGTCTTTCAAATGGCCGTCCAAAGCTATACCGCGCCGATCTTTATTGCTAGCAGCCAGAGGTACCAAGTAGAAGGTCTTGGTGAAGGATGCCCCCGGTGTTACCGGGCATCCTTCTCGCGTCTCCATGCTGGAGACGTATTTGGAGTACTGCGCGTTGACCATGGTCACCTCGCAATGCTGCACGATATACGCTTTGATGTTCTTGACTGACTTCCTCGAGTTGTTGGTAACAACCACGTTGGCTCCTATCTTTTCCCCGTGGTAATACATCTCGCGATCCAGGGTTACCTCCAAGGAGATCTTCCCGCTTGAGAAGGTAAACCCTTTGGAGACCAAGGAACTCGGCAATCGCTTTCCTCGGCTCACCGGAGCGAATTGGAGCTTCTTTATCGCTAGGGTTATGGTGCTTCTCTTATGACCACGATCTTCATCATTCTCCGCGACGAAGACTTTTATATGATACTCGACTCCCAAGGGTTTTCCCTCATCCTCCTCGCCGTGCTGTAGCGTGACTGACGACGGCGCCATATCCGGGAATTGGAAGGTGAAGGCCGAAGCATTCTCGCCTAACTTCTTGACCAGTTTCTCCTGCACCTGGGTCATCTCCGGCTTCTCGGATTTCCTCGGGACTAGCTGCTCGCTGGCCACGATGAGCTCCTTGCTAAATTTGACGCCCATAATTTCGTCTTCCTCCCTGCCATATCGATAGGTGGTCACGACTTGGCCGTAGATCTTCCTGTTTTGCAGGTAGCCGCTATCGACTACTATCACGCCATCTATCGGGTCGGTATGGTTCACGTAGTCTATGAAGTCCCGCTTGCTTAGGTAAACGGTTAGTTTACCGTTCGGACTGATCTTCTTGAAGACTTTGACGGCCACCACCATCTTGTACGGGGTATTTTGCTTCGATAGCTTGGCTGTTTAGTTACTGGGGTTGAAATCACACCCGTTCCTGTATAAATGCGCTACTTGTGCACTTGTAGGGCGTCCGGTATAATTGAATTGTGAGTGGGTGGGCATTGGTAAAGCGATTATATCTCGGCTGTAATGTGCTTATGATGGAGGAAGTGGTATTTTTAGTTCTGCAAGATTTACGGGCGACACTTAAGTGGCGTGTGGTGTGATCGACTGCGTCAAGGGGAGATTTTATGATGTAATTTTGGTGACGGTGCTTCTGCATTATGGATTTCATAATTTTGCTGCGTAGTTGACACTGTTCGAGGGCTTGAAGTCTGAAGTAGTTTCGAAATGTCTTTATTTCCCAAAAATGCTCATTACTGAGTGTACCTAAGGTTAGTATTCAACATATTAATAAAGAAATAACCCCTTTGTCATCTGACGATTTTAGTAAATAAAAGGCAAGGGTTTTCTGGTGTTGAAGTTGACAAATTTTTGATCTCAAATAACTTTTGTAATGTTTGGAGTATTTTAACGATCCTTGCAGCAAATTTTAAACCAAATTCTTCGAAATACTTACTAGGACAGAGTAATTTCAGATACTCTGTCAAATCAGGCAAGTTTCTTCAAACAGATGACATTTCTTCTATGTCAAAAATCAAAGATTATGAAGTGGATGTCGCACTTGGGAGAGGATGGTTCTTTCCATGGGGGGGTAGGTCGCGATGCTGATGGCAAATTTGGATATTTTATTTTATGCTTATCCTTCTTCGAATATCTGGAGACACTTATCGTGCAAAAATAGCAATCAACTGCATGATTGGAAGGCTCTCACCAGAACATGGGAACTGCAAACAGTATTTGCTTTTGCTTCCCTTTCGTCCACTTTAAAAGTTCGATCTAACAGAAAATACAGCATATATTAGGTGTCCATGGCTTTTCCAGATGTGCAATTCTAAATCCAAAATAGCAGCAGTAAGCTGCTTTAACCTCTTCGGTATTTTTTTTTCAGATGTGTCACTACATAACAACCGCACATGTAACAAAACTTATTTGGTGAATGTTTACATCTTCTTTGACCACTTCCCATATTTTAATGCACAGAATATCTGTATAACTGAACTTGATAAAATAACATAAAAAAACTTGTTGATTCGTAATATTTTGAACAATCTGTTAAATCTGAACGTATGCATAGAAGGCTAATTCAAGCGAAATATATGACTTCAAATAAAATGGATCTTAGACCTGTCACAACACTTTGGTGACTTGATCTATGAAAAGTGATGTTAGATCAACAAAAATATTTTATTAGTCAGCGACCGTAATGTACAGTTTTATAAACTACATATCTATAAGTTTCTATACAGATCTAGAAACCTTGCAACAGCAATTTTCGTACGTGAATGTGACGGTTGAAGTTATCATACCATTTGATGACCATCTTAGTCCACTTGAGCGCAAGTATAAGCTAAAAAAACGTGTCTTCTTTCCCACTTCAGCGTTAAATTGAGTTTTCAAAAATTGAAGACTAAACATGACGGTGATGACTAGTTTTTCCGGCCCAGAAAAAAACTGTTACAAGCGATGACGAGATGATGACCAGTGGTCCTCACAAACTCTGTGCTCTTTCAGTTTCAGTCGTTCCTCGTCGTAACGGACGACATGGTCGATTCGGCCGAAACGCGTCGCGGTGGTCTCTGTTGGTACCGCAATGACGAGGTTGGCATTAAAGCTGTCAATGATAGCTTGCTGATCGAGAACGGCATCTACGTGCTGCTCAAGAAGCACTTCTCGCAATCTCCGACTTACGTTCCATCTCTGGAGCTCTTCCACGACGCGACCATGAAGTCAGCCATGGGCCAAACGCTCGATTTCTTCGCCAAGAACGACGGCAGACCGAGCTTAAGCGCGTTTACCATGAGCAGATATAACGCCATCGTCAAATACAGACACTCCTACCACAGTTTCTATTTGCCCGTTGCTCTGGCCATGTATTTATCTTCGAGATTCGAACCAGAAATGCACAGACAAGCCAGGACTATCTTATTGGAGATGGGGCATTTCTTCCAAGTACAGGTTGGTATTATTGGCTTAAATTCCTTCCACTGCTCAAACGTTATTCTTTTTGTAATAGGAGGACTTCTTGGACTGCTTTGGTGATCCAGTGATGACTGGCAGGAAAGGTACTGATATCAAAGAGGGAAAATGCAGCTGGTTAGCTGTTGTGGCTTTACAAAGAGCATCACCAATGCAAAGGGAGCGCTTTGAGAAGTATTATGGACGTCCCGATCCCGAATCTGTGGCCATCATCAAGAACCTCTATGAAGAATTGAGTATTCCGATCACTTATTCCATATACGAAGAGGAAAGCTACAAGTTGATCAAGACTCACGTCCATCAGATCTCCAAGGGGCTGCCGCATGAGCTCTTCTTGGATTTTATGGAGAAGTTGTTCAGGAGGGAGTGTTAGACTGAAAACGTCAGTGTATTCCATGGCTGAATGTGTGATTTTCGTGTGCTGTGTGACTGGATAGGTTAGGTTTACTTACTTATTACTATCTGGTATTTTTATATTACTGTATTTGTATTATATTGCTGCTACTGGGTAGTGGGATATAATTAACGATATTATTGTTCCGTCGCTCGTGTAGTTTTAAGGTATTTTTATTGTTCCTAATAACAGCTTCGTATAATGGAAGCAATGAATATTTGTAATTTTGTATTTAAGTGATACTGCGATAAGTGATAATAATAAACATTTATTGTTTTTGTTACTTGTTTTATTCTACCTTCCCGTATAAATAGATTAAAATAAAATATAAATTATTAATATGAGTGATCAATTTTTTCCTGTTAGGCTGTAAATAATAATAATCTAGAATCTAGACCAATGTGAAAAGCCAAAAAAAGAACAGACGCAGTGACTACACAACTCGTGTACCCTACAAAAGAAACATCGCTACTGTGCTATCGCATATACCACCAAGTGAAACTTAACTTAATTCATAGAATTATATTTTTTATTAATGGTGAGCGCCTCTTGTACAGAACTGTACAAGAACTGTGCATAAGTGAAATCTTTCCCTTATTCTAGCACAAATTAGTGTATCTGCAATATATCTTATAAAAAATGAGTTGTCGCGATTATTTTTTTTTTTTGATACTTTTTTTTGAAATTACGTTACTTGAACATAAACATAAAACTTTCATTGTAGAAACAACTGATTCGTTAACAAGACCAAGTTCCGGAAGATGAAAATGTACAAGGTTTTATTTATAACACTATATCTTTGAAAATCCATCGGACGAGTAAGTAAAAAAGGTTGTTCCGTGTGCTGTCATGCTGCGACGTGTTCGTTAAAGAACTCTTACTGGGCGTAGAATTCCCTCAGTTCGGCAAAACTCCTGGATGTGACGTGAGTGGGTTGCCTCCAACGTCGATGATGGACCAAAGAAATATGCCGACGTAAAATAAACGATATAAAAAACATTTTGAAATGACAAAACTTTACTAATTACTTTGGCTTTATAAATGAGTAACCAAAAACTTGACCTTAATGTCCTTAATTGTTCCGCTGGGAGTTCAAAACATGTCGGTTGCAAAGATCAAATGACATGTAGAAGAAATAGTGCAAAAAAATATTAAATTAACAGATTAAGAATTGGTTAGGATGAATTTTACTATAATTCGCCGAAGGAATCATCAAAATCTACCAAAGATTACAAAAGTTTCAAAACATGTAATATTTTTAGGTGACGTTTTTATGCCCTCTTCTATATTTGTTCTTCCAGTATTGTAAACAGCAAGAATGCATACTGCATCCAAACAGTAAAAAACACACATACCTAGCTTATGGCTTTAATACATATCTTAATTATTTTTTTAATAATCTGAAAATCAACCTGTCAAATATCATCAGAAATGACGTCGACTCGATCAATCTTTGTCATTTTGTGGCTACAACAATTATCTGGCCAATATCAAGCCAGGTACTTACACAAAATACATTACTTTATTTATCGGTGACATTTATTAATGTACGTTTCATAAATCCGTTCTGCAATCAAGCATCAGCGATTAGTATGACGTAAAAAATACATATTCATCAATAAATCTCATATACGGAAAGTATATGGTATAAGCTATATATGGAAAGTATATGGTATAAGCCTGCTTTTGTACATTTGTTATGATTTCAAAAAGCTTTCTTTGTCTATTACTGGTACAGAACACAAAATATTATTTATACTGACATAGTAAAACCGAACCTTAGGAATAATTTGCTGACTCCTATGTTAATATCTGGTTTACTAACATCAATTTCTTGTTACTTCCAGCTTCAAGCGCATTTCCTCATCATCGACGACGTCATGGACTCTTCTGAGACTCGAAGGGGACAACCGTGCTGGTATAAGCGCGATGGCGTCGGTTTGGGCGCATTAAACGACAGTTTGCTTGTGGAAAATGGTATCTTCGTCTTGCTGAAGAGGCATTTCTCCCATCTTCCGATGTACATTCCCGCCGTGGAGCTGGTGCACGACATCAGCATGAAGACGGTGATGGGTCAGAGCTTGGACTCCATGTCCGTCGGCAAAGATGGCCGACCAAATTTGGACGTCTTCACAATGAAGCGGTATAATCACATTGTGAAGTACAAAACCGCGTATTACACATTCCATTTACCCATCGCGCTTGGCATGTTTCTGGCCAACAAGTTTGACCCGGAAATGCACAGGCAGGCAAAGACTATCTTACTGGAGTTGGGAGAATTTTTCCAGATTCAGGTACGATATTGGATGTTGTTTTTTATTGTTTTTTTTGAGTAAAACAATGAAATATTTTAATTTATTTTTAGGATGATTTCCTTGATTGTTTTGGAAACTCTGACATAACAGGTAAAGTGGGGACCGACATCCAGGAAGGAAAGTGCACTTGGTTGGTTGTGGTCGCGCTGCAGAGGGCGACACCTGCCCAAAAGGAAATCCTTCGTGAAAACTATGGAAAACCGGATCCAGACGCTGTCAAAGCTGTGAAGAGTTTGTACGAAGAGCTAGGATTACCAAATACATACTCTATTTACGAAGAGGAGACGTTTAACATGATAAAAACGCACATACAGCAAATTACCAAGGGTCTTCCTCATAATTTGTTCTTTAAATCTTTGGATAAGTTGTATAGGAGGGAAAGTTAAGTATTATTGTGTAAGTCAGCTGAATCAGTATCATTACTTGTAAGAGTAAAGTGCGTTTTGTAAGCAATACATTTTTAGGCTAAGTTTGTATTTACTATTGTATAGCAATGTATGGATTTATAAAATTTCTTTGATGAATATATATTTTTCATTTAAATGTGCTTTTATTGCTACAGAGAGTCTGAACTTAAGCACATCATCTTCAGTACCGTCGTTGAGTCGTTGAGGCGATCCGCCTCAACGAACGAAAGAGTCTCCGCTCTGGTGGTAGAAATTTGAATTAAACAATTCGGGATAAATAGCGCCATCTACATTCGCTTATTCAGGCGAATGACGCATTTCATTGGCTGTTCGTCTCATTGAGCGAAAGAGTCCCACTCTGGTGGTAGAAATCTGAATTAAACAATTCGAGGTAAAAAACGCCATCTACATTCGCCCGTTCAGGCAGATTGCACCGCCACCATTATGAACGAACCTTAATGGTAGCGTTGGTTGCCTATACGAAACTTTTGCCTTGCCTCAACAACCAATGATGCGTTGATGTGTTGGTTGCCTATACGGCGATTGATTTCTCCCATATACGTATTATAAATGGTCACCACTCGTTTTTGGGTATACATATATGGCCAAAGTTTAGTGGGCTTTTTGATGGCTTTTTGTCAATAATCTCAAAAATAATTTCTGCTATGTGTGTGCTTAAAGTATAATTTTCGTAATTATTGAATAGATAAATTATATAGGCAAATGGTATTTTATAAAATATGTAATATTTAGTCGACAACCTTAATAAAATTGGGTAATGATAAAGCAATCATAAAGACCTACGTGCATATGGATAATTATCATAAAATTATGAAAAAAAATGGTACTAAAAAAGAATAAGTTGAGTAATATTCGTTCATGTCGTAAAGTTTCCTATCACGCATTATAGATTAGTATGAGATAACCGCTTTGCAAGCGCGATATGCAGTTTATTTATCTTCGGCAACTTCTAAATATATCCCCAGATAAAATTAGAATTCCCGTATTGCATCAAATATTTGCTTTCGCAAATTTTCATGAGAGCCTGCAGCAGATGCAGCAGAACCCAAACCACTGAGCACGTATTACAGAACATCTGTTGATATTAGGTTTATTAATCGTTTAGATTTTGTATCACACAATTAGAATAAGTTTGCATTCTCAGTAGTGATGTAATTTTGTTATATTATCGGTGGGTAGGGCGTAGTTAAATACTTTTTGAATGTGCGCGGTATTTTGGCAAGTTGAAATCAAATGTAGCGGGATATCAACCGATAAATTAGGTCGCTGGAAGAACAAAGGTATCTGCAACACTTGACAGCTTACGATCCGTAATGGCGGAAACAAATCGGACAATAACATCTTATTGCATAGTTTTTCAGCATTATTTTGTATAGCAGAGAGCATTCCTGGTGTTAATTGAAGAATACAACCGCACATAATTTCCACAGTGTGTTCCGAGCAGTACCGTTGATTTAACAGAGTGCATTTAAACAACTGTGTTTATGATGTTATTTGTATTTTTTGTGCTATCAACTTAATACGCATATAATCGTTCGAAATTTGGAGTACTTATCACCGCATCCTTTGTGGTTTCGTTATGCTAAAGACTGGTGCCAAGCACACAAGATAGCTAATGGCGAATTTGAACTTTTCAAGAAACATCGGAGGCAACAGCCTCGGTCGAACAAGCATGAGCTTTGCCAGCAACTCTATGTCTGGTCATGTTACACCTGTCTTTGGTCAGCGGGGTCCATCCGACCGAAGAGGCTTACCATCCATAGGGTAAGTAACACCACTCAAAGCAACATACTTCGATCAGGTTATGGCAGCGACACAAAAAAGTCGAATTTTAGGGTATGTTATAATTTGGAAATATGCTCTGGAAATTTAGTTGTAGCTGATCTCTAGCATGCCATGACATTACCTTAACCTACAAGCTTGTCAGAGAGATCAGAAAGTATAAGTATAGACATAACCTTATAAGGCAAAATTTATAATCTATAATTGTTTTAGTGGTATGCTTCCTTCAAGTTTTTATGTATCGTTAGTCAACTTTTTTTACAATTTGATTTTTCCCGAAACTTGAAAACAGCTTCTTTTTATTGCAATTACCTCCTGAGTATGTACTGTCAAATGAGATCTTTTCGTCTTTCATCGGAAATATCTTTGATATCAAGGCGAATTTTTGATTGAAAAAAGAAACTTTGCATGTTATAGATGTTTCAAACCAAGGAGAGCACACTTGTGTATGCAACCAAATATACGCGGGTCATTTATAAACCATACACTGGGTATAATTGGTTGCCTATGTCATTGTGATCTACTTAGTTTAATACTACTCTAAACAACACATGATTACGGTTAGTCTGTTAATAAAATTCTGGTTGAATATGTCATAAGTTGGTAACTATAGTTTGGCGTTAGCGATTGACGTTTGATAGGTGTCAGATTTGTGCAATCGAACATGTCCGATATTGACATTTCTTTTCAATTATGTTTCAGAAACAATAACCAAATGAGCAATATGAGTGCGTTAGGTGGTTACAGTTCGATACACACGGTTTTCGGTTCTGGCGACACGAACACGCCGCCCCTACTCGACCTGAACGAGTTCCCGTCGCTGACCAACAGGAATGCGAGCGACAACGTGCCGCAGCCGAGTCCCATGCCCGGTAGTAAACCGTACGTTGGGATGGTCAAGCAACCGACTCTAGAGGCTAGTGAATTCACGATGTCGTCGGAAGACTTTCCAGCGTTGCCCGGCACGCAGAATAGGGAGGGTGCGTCGCCCGGCGGTAACCTCTCCGGCGATAAGGGCAACGGCGGAGCCGGGGACGGTGGTAACGAGAATCGGGCAGCCGAAAATAAAAATTCCAAAACGGGCACAGGTTAGTCTCCACTCGTATCTCGTAGATTACGTTTTAATAGAATATTAAATTTAATGTTGGAATGATTATGGGAATCCCATAAAGGTTTACACATCAAATCAGTGGCACTTCAAAGATAGCTAAATATCCCTCTTTTAATGAAATCATCCGTTTTTCACGTTTGGAATAAAAAATCCCTCAAAAAAGGGAGTAATATGTGCCACTATTAAAAAAAAAAAAATTCTCTAGGTATATATTTATATTTATATATCTTCAGTAACAAAACAACATATTTTACACAATTTCCGTAACATTGTGAGAATTTATAATTAATTTATAAATTGTCTAAATTAAAGTTAACTTTCAGTTCCAAATCCTGAAGTCTAGTTCTTATAAAATTAGATTGCAGTTAAAGTACAAGCATACATTATGTGTACTTAAATAACTCTGGTTTTTTTGCTATGTCTCTAGTTGTCTAACGTGTGTAAAGCTAAATTTACAAGTTCTTTCCATTCCGTTTTGTTCTTAGCCTTCTCTCTCCATTCATCTTTAGTCACATTTAGTTTCTGGAGATCCTCCAGTAACGCTTCCTCCCATCTCTTTCTGGGTTTTCCGCATCTTCTTGCTTTGTCTGGCCTTTCAAACACTACTCTCTTCGGCATTCTCTTCTCTGGCATTCTTGCTATTCGCCCAGCCCATCTTATTCGTCTCGATTTTATCGTTGCAATTATGGATGGATAGTTGTATCTGTTCATCACGTCCTTATCTGTAGTTTTATCCCACACCCCGTCTATTTCTATCCTTGGAATTATCAATCTCAATATTCTTCTTTCCCACCTTTGCAGCCTTTTTACGTCAGCATCCTCCATAGTCCACGTTTCACACCCGTATAAAACACATGGTCTAATAACACCCGTGTATATCATTTGTTTACCATTTATTGAAACATGTTTTGATTTCATGTAAGCTTGAAAGGCAGCACAACATTTTGAACCACATGCCAACCTCTGTGATATTAACAATTTTTCGTTTGGCTTGTCTGTAATTTGCACTCCCAAATAATTGATCTCTTGGACTTTCTGACTTTCTTCATGTATAGATTTCCCCATAACCATGTAATTACCTTTTTTTATTTCAAAGCCCATATATGTTGCCTCTTTGTCGAACCTTTCTAAACATCCAGTCAATTCTTCTTTAGTCTTGGCTATAAGCATTAAGTTCCACCCATACGCTAAACATTGATGTTTGTTATCGTATATTATTCCTGTTCGGTTTATCTCGGCTCTTCTGATAATTTCTTCTAACACTAGATTTAAAATTGTGTTTGACAGAGGATCGCCTGGCCTCACACCATTCTCTACACGAAGCAAATTTGATATTGTTTCATTTGCATATTTGACTTTGTAATCTAAAATGATATTTGTAATATCCATTAAACTCATTTTAATGAGTTGTTCGAAATTTAGTAATATCGTGTGCAGAACAATGTTATATTCATAGCTGGTCAACTGCAATTCCTTCAGCGTGAATATGTGATCGATAGCGGATCTGTTCTTTCTGAAACCGGCTTGATACTCTCCTAGAGAACTTTCTGCGAAAGCGCACCATCTATCGTTAAGTATCTTCAAACAGAGTTTGCAGGTACTGTTTGGGATACGTTCGTACTTTTTGCTGTCACTATTATTTCCCTTTTTTTTGAACAAGGATGTTTGTAACCAAGGGATTGGCATTTCTTCATGTTGAACCCACCCATCTTCATCTGACTCGATTGTTTCTGAACAAGCTATTTCTTCATCGTCATCCCATTCACCATCATCCCATTCACCGTCATCCCATTCATCTTCATTCCACACACGCATCTTCCTTATTCTAGCTTTCATTTCTTCCAGTAATTTTTTGTTAAAATACATCAAGTATTTTTTTTTAATTTGTTCTATCTTATATTCAATATACTTTTTCTTTCTAGGCAGTTGTTTTACATTAGGTTTTATGCTGATGTATACAATTTTCCTTCTATTTTTTTTGCAATTCTTCTTTCTGGAAGGTACTGTAAACTCTCCTACTACCAGATTGTGGTCAGTTTTAATTTTTTTTTCTGGCTCGTGTCTTATTCTGTTAATAAGACTGGCATGGCGTGCTTCTATTAGAATGTGATCTATTTGATTTACGATTGAATTATTATTGGAAGTCCATGTTTCCTGGTGCTGTGATTTAAAGAATGTGCTCCGTATTACAAGTTTTTTTTCGATAGCAAACTCGATAAGTCTTTCTCCGTTACTGTTACTTTCTTCATGTTTGCTATACATCCATATTGTAGGCATGTATATTTCTTCTCTTCCAATTTGTGCATTACAATCTCCCAGAACGACTTTTACGTCATCATTCGGTATCTTCCAGTATTGCTTTTGGAGTATCTTGTAAAATTTATCCTTCACTTCATCTGGGTTGTTCTTCGGTGGTGCATGAACATTGATAAAAGTGACGTTTTGTCTTGTCCCTTTCAATCGTAGGACACATATCGTCGCTGACACTGGTTTGAATTTAATATCAATAACATTACTGCTTACTCTTTCTTGGATCATAAAACCAACTCCATGGACCAAATCTCCAGGTATGCCACTGTTGTAGAAGACAACCCCATTAAATAATTCTTCTCGTGAATTCTCACATAGTTTTGTTTCTTGTATGGCTAGCACATCCAGCTCATATCTCTTCACTTCATTTGCCAAATTCTCAAGTTTTTCTTGTTTAGAAATACCATTAACATTCCATGTACCCACGTATAGCTGGTTACGTTTTTTCATATTTTGTAACGTTATCGATTGTCATTTACAAAATGAACACTACATTAAATAATAGAAATTCACTCAGCATATTACTATTATTCATTTATAGTAATTGAACACCTTTAAGTTGCTTATCTTTATCACTCCCTGATTGTCAAAGGTGTTAAACAGATTATTTTATAGATAATAGTATAAACCAGTCATTATCATTTAATTGTTTCGCTTAAAATTTGCATATTTATACCATATAGATAAAAAATGCCAGCAAAGTCGATAAATCCACAATTTTTTGTGTCTCTGCTTTGCAATTTCTAAATCGATCTATTTTAGCCTCAAAACAATGTTTAAAATCAGTATAGTTCTCCTAACCACCTGAAGATAACAGCACATCGTAGCACAATTATTCAAGATATTTGTTCGCAAAGCATGGCATTACTAAATTTCATTTTGTGCTTCGACCAAATTTACTTTGCATAAATGTTGGTTACCAGGCCATTGTACATGAATGTGTTCGGGGCTAAAAGTCATTTTTGTCCTGTCACCCCGATGTCAGACCAAAATATAAACGTGCAAAAGGTCTGAAATATTGCCAATGTTTAGCGTATTTATTTATAGCAAAAATCCCAAATTCGTTACTTGAAAACAACTTTCCGCCCTTCCCACACATCTCTGAAATGCATTAGAGAAAACACAATGCTAAAATATGGCCCACTTTTCTCATGAATTGAAATAATAAAGTCGCATGTTATTGTATTTTATATCAGGGGGTAGATTTGTCCCAATTCACCTTGGAATGAGTCTTACAAATAGTTGGCTCGTTAACAAATTCTAGAGAAAATATGTTCAATTTACAATTTTGTCATCTATGTACTAAAAAAGTCATTATTGAGAGTGCAAAGTAATGCCCTTGTTATCATATCGTGATTATCTACTCAATGCTTGTGCAAATAAAGATAATAACTCATGTGTTATTATGACAATTTTTAAATAGCACTAAAACAAATACCCCTTCATTTTAAGTTACAAATATCCGCATCTTTCCTAATTTCTCTAAATTTTTACTCTTTTTGAATGATGCAATAAGTGTGCTCTTATCATTAAAGAAGTGCATCGTTATACTCTTTACTGGCCACCTTATCTTCCATAGCTGTTGTGTGATTCTGTGATTCATAACAAAAACAAGGCTTGTATAATTCCGTCATGTAGTTGAAATGTTGACAATCCAAGACATATATCCCTCTATCACATTAAGAACAGGTATAAGTTAGTAGGAAAATAGTTAAGAACTAACATCGGGAATCTTAATACATTTTGTTTGTGTTTGTTTACATTTATAAAAACAAAACTGGTCAAAATGCGTTGATTTGGTTGATGATTAGTTTAATTGGGTTCTTGCAAGAACCCGATGCGAGAACCCAATTAAACTAATCATCAACCAAATCAACGCATTTTTACTCAATTCATGGTAGATGAAAATAATATGGAGAACTTCATTGCAAAAAAACTGGTCAAGTCTAACCTCTAAAACTTGCGGAATGACATAAAAAAGCAAAAAGGCCCCTTAAAGTTTAACTGTCAAATTTCAGAGTAGTATTGATCGTAAAATTTATTGAGACGGTCTGACGAAAGATGTAAAGAAAAATGATTTCCGCAGGTATCCAGACGTTTCCGGATGGTAAAGTCAGCAACATACCAGCGAGCATGGTCAACGACCAGTTCGGCATAGTCGGTTTGCTGACGTTTATCAGGGCGGCGGAGACGGACCCGAACCTGGTGTCGCTGGCGCTCGGCCAAGATCTCACCGCGCTAGGCTTGAATCTCAATTCGCCGGACAACCTCTACCCGACGTTTGGCGGCCCCTGGGCCGAACAGCCCTGCAGGCCGCAGGACATTGACTTTCACGTTCCTCCCGAATATTTAGTCAACACTGCGATTCGGTAAGCGGTTTTTGTTTTTCGTTGCCGAATATTTTTTTTATTATCCGTCTTTTATTTCAGAGATAAGCTGGCCAGCGTAAAATTGAACAGGTATAAGGACGACCTTTTATTCTTCATGTTCTACAATAACTGCGGTGATGTACTTCAAATAGCTGCCGCCAGCGAACTGTAAGTTTCTCCGAACCTATTTTTTTCTGTGTTGATTAAAACAATTTTTGACGACGGGCTGTGTAGTTACAGTAGGGAGTGGCGTTACCATACGGAGGAGAAAGTGTGGATCACGCAGGTGCCGGGGATGGGCTTGTTGGAGAAGACGTCGACGTACGAGCGTGGCACGTATTATTTCTTCGATGCGCAAAATTGGCGAAAGGTGGCGAAGGAGTTCCGACTGGATTACAGTAAGTTGGAGGGAAGGCCGAACATCCATCCGGCGTGAGGGATGGCGTCCGCCCCCCCGTGACATCCCGACTATAAATAAATGAAAAGTGTATACAGCATTGTAATGAATGCATTGTTCTAGGTTTAAGAATAAACAAGAGTCTAATAAACTAGTGAACCGACAGGGTGCGCGTCACTCGTTTATCAGGCGGCGGTTTTTTTTTTTTTTAAGTATTACTGAAAGGATTAAAGTTATAAATAATGATACAGTTTTCATTTTATTTGTAAATTACTTGTACATTAATAAATAATATTGAGACTAGCCATCAAGTATACTCAATAATTGCGTCGATTGTGACTTAAATTATATATAATTTTCTTTTTTCTTAATTTTTGTATTTTTTATTGAGCAATTTAAGTCCATAAAGCGTATTGTTGAAAATTTACCGCTGTTATTTTTATTCATTTATTTACTATTTTGTTTATTTTTTGCTTATGTTTCGAGTGATTGTTACTTTTGTTTTATCCCCCTCGTTTTGAACAAAAATATTTTATGACTGAAAGCGTTTTAAAGAAGACATTAATTTAGAAAAAAGAAGAGCCACTTTAAATATTATTTTTTTTATTTTTTATGTAATTTTTGCAATTTATTTAAATACAAAGAAATCTGCTATGTATGAACATTTGATTTTGTTAATTAGAACAAAATAAGTTGATGAGGTAAGTATGATATGTTATACCGGTTTCAGACCGATTTCATCTATTAAATATGAAATACGATGATGTCTATAAATTATTGTACTGATACTGATGTGTGGAATTCAGTTGATTCAAAATATAGTGCAACCTCGATTATTCGAACAATTAAATGCAAGGGGAGTGCCCGGGTAATTGATTTGTCCGTATTACCGAATATTGCTTCAAAATGGCTTAAATAGCATTATCTGAAGTTTTGGTCAATTTTAAGTCATGCATAGAACCAGTGTTGACGACTTTTGTTGTAATTATTACTAGAATTTATACTAAATAGCGCAAATCCGCCTGAACTGGCGAATGTAGATGGCACTATTTACCCCGAATTGTTTAATTCAAATTTCTACCACCAGAGCGGAGACTCTTTCGTTCGTTGAGGCAAATGATCATAGACATACAAATGATCAACCTAGAAGGCGGTACATATTCAAAATACATGCTTGCCAAAACCAATCAAGAAAATTCCCTAGCCGAGCACGTGACTGTGACATCACCAAATGTCAGATGAAGTGGTCACGTGGGTTGTTAACCTTTAACCTAATTTATGAAATAAACAAACTGAAATATCGAGTAATAGAATTGCTGGTGCTAGGGAAGACTCAACGTTTTTAACGTGGTTGCTTTTATCAGCATGCAGTGCCAAATCTTGCATCCAAGCGCGAATTTTACTTGCAGTCTTTGCGGGTTCAAGTTTAGCAACCAGAGGTATTTAGGAAACCATTTCAAGCATTGCAAAGACAACAACCCTGCCGAACGTTTGGGTGCAGACACAAGTAAGTTATTTACTTGATTTTTTCCACTTGTAATTTGCATTTTGTGTTTAGCGGATTGTAATGATGCGCCGGGTAACAACGAGGAGGCTCAAAACAGGGAACTACTTGGTACAACGGAAACGATGTAAGTATATTATTTTATAATTATTCAATGATGTGATGACAATTGTTCCGTTCTTAATTTGTGAATACTTTTTTCAGATTTGAGGAAATAAAATGTGAAGAGCCAGAGTTTGCCGGAAATGGTATTCGTGTCTCAGACCAACATCTCATGCCTGACCAGATGTAAGAATTTACCTTATTTAAATTAATCTAGCTATTAGATTAACTTAGCTAAGATGTAGCATAAAAAATCGACCAAAATTGTGAATTTATTGTTAAAACTCATGTTTTTTTGTGCACTTGCAGATGTGATATAATATTTGAAGAAGTGGAATTTACAGAAGCTCTTATTGTTGACTCCGCTTATGAAGATGATATGCAACTGCTTGACGTACCCACGTAAGTATAATACCATCTGCATTGTTTATCATATTGTCACTTCAGAGCAGAAGTAGCTTAGTTCTATTTATTTTAATGGAGTTCCGCTTTAATAGAAATCCCATTTTTTGCTTGTTTTTCTTACCACTTGAATGATGTAAACAAATTGGTACCTTACATAACGTTATTAAAAAAAAAAAAAAAAAAAAATAGCACATTTACTTTAAAAGTTAAAAATTAAGTTTTTAAATTAAGTTAAATTAAGAAAAATATTATTATTGAACAAAAAAAAACAAAATTTAGCGCAAATGTTCAAACTGTTCTCCACGAGCTACAGCAAAGAATTCGCGCTGAAGTGGAGCAAATTAGTCGGGACATTTTGGAATGCAGTGTATTGGTCAATACCAAATGGTTGGTGGAGTACAGTTTGAATATTTGCACTAAATTTTGTGCAAAGTTTTTTCAATACGTTTGTTGGAAAGTAAAAAGAAAACATGTCCACAAACCAGTTAGAAGTTACAGAGTAAGTATTATGAAAGAAATTGCTTTACATTTTTCAGTTATGTCAAACTCGAAGAACTGGAGTACACCGACACAACTATCTCCGACTCCCTGAAGGGCAGCGAGGGTGACCACGAGCTCACCGAGTCACCCGAACCCTACGCCTACATCCACGGCAAAACCCGTAAACAAAAACACCCAAAAAAACCCAAATTATTCAAATGTAACTTATGTGACTTTGCTAGTACGCACCGTTCCGAAGTTAAACTCCACAAACTGACGCACGGTGCAAACAAAAGCGATAAAGGATTCAAATGCTCGATCTGTGATTTCACCACCGCATACGCCAATAGCCTCAAGCTGCACACTCGAAGACACACGGGAAGTAAACCGCACAAATGCACACTGTGTGACTATGCTAGTGCACACAAAAATAACATTTCGGTCCACATGGCTAAGCACACGGGCCACAAGCCTTACAAATGCAATATATGCGACTTTGCTGGTGTGACAAAGGGTGCTCTGATCCTCCACATACGCACACACACCGGCGAACGACCGTATAAATGCGACTCGTGCGATTTCACCAGCGCGCAAAGCGGTGATCTCAAATTACACGTGAAAACGCACACCGGCGATCGCCCTTTTAAGTGCACTATGTGCGATTATGCCTCGATAAGGAATCGTGACCTCACCCGTCACATGAAGAGACATACCGGTGACAGACCATTCAAGTGCACGTTGTGCGATCACTCCAGCGCGCTGCGCTATGATCTCATACGGCATAATATGCGGAAACATACCGGCGAGAGGCCGTTTAAGTGTATCATGTGCGATTATGCGAGTTGTTTGCGGAGCGATCTCACGGTGCACATGAGGAGGCATACGGGTGAGTTGCCGTATAAGTGTACCGTGTGCGATTTTGCGGCGGCAGATAGCTCTGCGATCCGGTATCATATGCGATCGCATTCTGAGTTGAAGCCTTACAAGTGCGACATGTGCGATTATTGTACCACGATACGCGGCGATCTTAAAGTGCACGTGCGGAAGCACACGGGGGAGCGGCCGTTTCCATGCGACATTTGCGATTATGCTGCGACGACGCAGTCTAATCTTAAGAATCATATGCGGAAGCATAGCTGAAAGTAACGCAATGTGATATGTAATGTTAATGAGAGGAGTATTTTTGTGGATTTATCTTGTGTGGATATGCTAGTACACCAGGGTATTTGTGAATTTGATGCTCTGTATAGTACAAGATGTTGTTGAACTAGCACTGTTTTGATGAAATACTTTATTGTTGTTGTAAGGAATTTTAATGTACCATTTTGTTTAGTCTCTTGTTTCTCTTTATTTAAGTTTAGGCCAAACTAGTTTTTCTTAGGGTGATGTTAATATATTTTTTCATTACTACCCATTTTTGATATTTTTTTTTTTAGTTTAAATCAAAACTGATCTAAGATTTTGTCGGAATGAAAACACCGACAATAAACTATTTACATTCAATAAAAACTACTTTTACTTACCGTAATTGAAAAAGAAAGGTGTTTCTGGGAGAAAATAAAACACGATTAAATTGAATAAGCTCATTTAGTCATCATTGTGGAAGCAATACACATGACTAAGGAATCTCAGAAAGGTTGGGAGGGACAGAGAGGACCCAGTGTTTTGATTTAGAATATGGCTTGTGAGATGGCAACACTTGCAGAAATAAATTATATATACCGTGCGTTCAATAAGAGACGCCTATCGTAACAATTTGTATCGGTTCTCTTGCTTGCTCGATATACATATTACATTTGTTTGTCTCTGCTAGGTTTCAATGTAAAGGCATTATACGATCGTGCTTATTAACAAATTCCAAGAACCTTCACATGCAGCGTCCGAGACGGCGGGCTATTGCTACGGAATTTTTGTGAGCCACCGTCTCGGTCCGCCTGTACAGTAAGAGGAAACATATACCACAGTAAACAAACAACATACATGTGACAAATAACATACATCAGATTCATTATTTTTTTTTTCACCACTGTAACTACTAAATTTATAATTACCGACAAGCCACTATTTTATATTAATATACACAAATCTAATTCTACACATTTAAATATATGTTCTTATCTTTGTTGTTGCTGAGTTGTGCTAACGATGAATGGAGTTTGTTAGATTCGCAAATTGTGCACAGCGACTATTGGCTTACGCAGATAATACTGAAACGTATACAGATAATACGAGTCGTGTAAGCTCTACGCTAAAACGATCTCGTCTCTTGTGCAATGATTCGAGTGTGGACTAGACGAATGACCTATTTACTACTTACACATAGCCAGGGTTTCGTAAAGTATCGTTTAAATGTCTTTTACACCATTCGTATTATTATAATATATTTCCGGGACAACATTTTTCCAAGTGTAACCAACTGAACTATGTATTTTCCAATCTACCTAGTCCAAAGAAAGCTCTTTTTCAGTTTTGATTATCCAGCAGAATTCAAAGAATACTCTACGCCAAAAAAATTGGTGGTTACACTGTATAAATTTTGCCTGTTATTACAAGTTTGATTGTGTCGTCCAGGTGAACAAACTAAGGAACTATTTTAATGTACAATTTGTAGTACACGCTCCTTGCATAAAATTAAGTTTTAGTGGCAAGTTTTGAGAGCGATTTGGTACACTTTGATTTAAGGTCATATACAAACATAAAATAAATTTTATATCCTAACAATGCTTTTGCAGAAGAATTAATTGTTCAGTGGTTAGCATATTTAGGAGATACTGGATACATATTGATTTTTTTCTCAGGAGAAAAAGTAAAAATCGATCATAAAGTAGTTACAAGAGCTAAGATAAAATACACCTCTGCGAAATTTGATATCCCATAACTACCTCCCTCAGATTAACAGTTTATAAAACTTACCCACCCGAGACGTCTTTTATTTACGTACTTCACACTGGCTGTTCAGAAATGCATATTTTAGATGTTATTGTAACTGATTTTTGCAATAACTTTTTCCTGTGAAAATATTCAAGCTGGCAAAGTGCAGGCACACCTTCAAAAGTATTATAGAACACAAAAATATTGTTGGGATACAAAATTTAGAAAATATGTATTTTATTGCTTTTTTAGATGTTTATTGTCGAAAGACACCACACTGGTTTGGGACCAAAAGAACATCACTTTTTGGCAAAGTTTGAGTACCCTCAGAAACAAAATATATAAGCCATCAAAATTTTTTTTGCAAGGTTGCTTGTGGTACGAAATTCCGTATGACTGGGCTATTGGTAAGTCACAATGTTTAATACACGTTAAAGTAGTAAAATAAAAAATCTAACAGACTCCATTGAGCAAACGGAAAGTTTTGGTTTCTTTTATTGTAGGGAAATAACTATCGGCTACGATGTGCTTGCTCACAAGTAGCTGATATGAACCTGGATGTCTTCTGTAATATCCGTAAGCTTGGTCGTTAAAAAAGCCTCAAAGATGTGTTTAGTTTTCTCACAGTTGAATTATTTTGTTGGTCGTGGCAAACAAAGAGCCAGCTTTGTCCACTTTCCTGACCAAGCCGTCGGATGTATCCTCTGAAATTGTGCAACCCTTTAACTTACATACTTAGTTAATAAGGGGCAGCCCTTTAAAATTCTTCCACATAGTAAATATACCTCATATAAATTACAATAGTTTCAATATAATTCGTATTAAATAAATTGTATCATCAAACGCGATAATATTAATAATCGATATTAGTATTACCGTCGTTGAATATGTGTTTTTCTCTTTTTCTCATTATAAATACTTCCATGTTAAATATATTACCCAAAAATTTTGATAGTCAAACAATGAAATACACGTCACGTCACGTACGTCGCAATGCGTCATTATATGTATATATATATATGGCCATCTTACAATAATAACATCATAACAGTCGTATTCTCAGATCTAGAATTAACAGTAAAATACGCAAAACCGTGTCCAATCCGTAAAAATGTACCAAAATGAAACAAATGGAAAGCATCGATTATAATAATCAGATCGTAAACAATAAAAAATACACATTCTAACAATAATAATATGTAATAAAAACAACGGAAAAAAATAATACCATACTGTATGTATAATCGCAAAGCGCTAACAATTAAATAAGATCGCCATAATACTACATATCTATATACATATATAGGACAATAAATATATAGATAGATATGCACCAAGCACTCTGTTTTCCACGGGCTCTCAATAAAAATAAATAGGAGACGATGTCGATAAAATTGCAATGCAGCTCTTCAAGATATGTAAATAAAATATACAGGGTGACACCGTAACTAAAAAAATACGACAGAATAACAAATAAATAAAATTAAAAAACTATCATAAAGATTCGGTTAGAACAAAGCAGCGCACTCCCTATCTAACTGATTGCCATTGGTAACATTGAAAAGCACAGGGACTCTTTTGCATGGTTCACAAAATATTATTATTATAATTATATACACGTGACTAGTAAATTCTGTATTATTCGAAAGAAATTCACGAGACTTTCTCCTGCATCTTGTACATTCCTCTATTTTTTATTTATTTTTGTTGCTTTTTGCAGACGTCGGTAAACATACGTCTGGTTAATGTGTCAAATCAAATTGAGGTGGGACAGGGCGACGAGTAGGTAGGTAGGTTAAAAAAAAATTGGAAAACAAAAAATCAGATCTGAACTTTGGGGCGGGGAGGGAAAAAGGTGTCTGTGTGTGTCGGTTGTGTGTTGCATATTTTGTTAGTTCATCGAATCTCCTTCATGTTCGGTTTTGCGCCGAATATCTTGAGCATCTGTTCCTCGTAGTCGTCTATGTTGCGCTTCATCAGCTGCATGCATGGACCGAGGAGTCTCTCAAACGCTTCCACATCCAAAACTGAAAAGGAAAGAGACATTACGTCAGTTGCTAATCAGAAAAAAACAACAATAACAGATTTTATTGTAGCTTTTATATATTGCATGTTCAATAAAAAAGTCTAGTACGCCATGGAAAATATTGCAGGTTACCTACTATGAAATTTGACAATTGAACTTAAGCTTTATGTCTATATCCAAGTTTTACAGGTTAGGTTGACCAATTTTGTTGTTTAGATGGTTTTAAAATACAACATTCCTGACCTAAGACAAGTTTATTGATTATTGGGACTACCTGCTGTTTTATTGCATCTGGTTTTTGGGAATTAAATTCTTTCTAGTCATAAAATACAATATTCCTGACATAAGACAAGTTTATTGATTATTGGGACACCTGCTGTTTTATTGCTTCTGATTTTTGCTAAATAAATTCTTTCTAGTCATAAAATACAACATTCCTGACCTAAGCCAAGTTTATTGATTATAGGGACTACCTGCTGTTTTATTGCATCTGGTTTTTGTTGCAAGAAACATACAAATTCACTAAAACCTACAAAACTTATTGAAGAAATAGTGATTAGAGATACATAGCAGATAATGGCGATTTGGATATTGCAATATCAAAATATATTTAGATGTAAATAAGTATATGGTAATATTGAAATGTAGTGTGAACAGAAAGCTGAGAGTAAATTATATAAATGTTAAAAACATTTTCACCCATAATGGCTACCTTAATTTTCCATTTTATAAACACGACTATTGACTGTTCTTAGAGACCAAAAGCTAGTAAAAATTAAAAAGCACATGGGCTCCAATACGTAATTTTGTTTTGAATTTTCTATCATGGTTTGAGACAAGAAAGGGAAAAATTTAAGCAACTTTAAGAAAAACAAATCACAAAAAAATTAAAAATGTTGCACAAGTAATGATCGAAATATTTATTATTTCTTATATAAGTTATTAATTAGATATTATGATTTCTGGATATTGGTAAAGAATACAGCTCACAATTATATAACAACTGTTTTGTTGTAGTGGCTAGTGACAGTTTCTATAACTGTCTCTGGAGATTTGTACAAACTCGTAATTTTTTTTCCATGTGAAGCAGAAATTTTGTAAGAATTCTGTATATTATGGAACGTTATTGGCTTGAAGTGGCAACAAACCATAAGATTTAAGCCGGAAATTTAAATTTACTGAATATTCTTGCTAATTACTAGAGTTACTATCACTAAAACGTCAAAGGTCATCAGAAGATCTAAAATAAAAAAAAGTCATAAAGAAATATCTGCAAAATCTTGTAGAACCATAAGGTCAGTGGTTCTACAGCATAATAATTTCTAGAAGGATATTAATTTCTAGTAGGATAATAATTGCTAACAATTCTGAAAATATTGCTTAAAATAAACATTCTACAGATCAATGACAAAATATCAGAAAATTATGGCCCATAGAAAATATCATAGTTCAGTAGAGTTATTTATAAGTTGCAAGAATGAAAAAGACTATCTACCACGGCAAAACTTCTTATAACAAGAAAAGTGCACCGCCAATCTTATTTTAGACCCAGATATAAAATACTTATAATAAACAAACACCAATAATCAATAGCATCTGAAAATAGCCCTTCTATATCATAACATGCCATGTCGCCTGACAAATGTGCGTTTGTTGTTTTTATTGACTCGACAACAACTTAGACCAAAAGAAACGAAATTACCAACTCCTTACATTTTACATCGATGCAATTGAACAATTAAACTTTATCTCGATACATCACATGTAAGAAATGCGATTGCTTACCATTCGAGACAACCGGACAATTCTCTTCATTAATCAAATACGACAGTGGCTCGTTCTACGGCCATTATGACCAATTGACCTGTATTAAGGTAATGGACGCTGCCTCTGGACCTTAAGTATGTTTATGGACACTTTTGTGTTGTCTCTGACAAAAGGTTTTAGTATTTTGTGACTATAAACTGATTAATCAATTCATTGAGGTACAATTGATTTTTATTCTTATTATGTGATAACATCAATTATCATATAAGAGTGGTACATACTTTAAAACAGGCTCTTAGCATTTTGCTTGGAATGAATTAGAGCAAATAAATGTTTTTTTTGCCATTTTTCGTGTATATTTTGAGAATGTGTGTTCTTTGTATTATAAAGATATATTATCCAATAAAACGCATAACTTAAATTTAGAGCAACATCTAAATGTCACGCTTATATAATGCGCTATTTTATCCTTTTTTTTCTATTTTTTAGTGCGTAAAAAAGTAAATACTTAAAAATCCGCAATGTACTGATAATAAGTGTAAGTATGTCAAGGCGAGTGGCCACCACAAAACCATACATGTAGATTATTTTTAATTATTATTGAAATTTATACAACATTGTCTGTAAGTGAAGCTTCAACTCTTAAGGTAGAAGTCCACTCCCTGATATAAGGCACAAAAACATGGCATTATATAATCTCAATTCATGAAAAAAGTAGGTCATGTTTTAGCATGGTGTGGGAAGGCCGGAACGTTGTTTTCAAGTAACAATTTGGAGTTTTCGTTATAAATAAATGGACTTTTTGCACGTATATATTTTTGTCTGGCATTGGGGTGAGAGGACAAAAATTACTTTTAGCCCCAGACACATTCATGTACAATCGCAAGGTACTCAACATTTAACATTTATGTTATACGATATTAGAGTAGTTTTAAACTATGTAGAGCACAGTGACATATGCAACCAATTACACCCAGTGTGTGGTTTATAATTGACCCGCGTATATTTGGTTGCATACACAACTGTGCTCTCCTTGGTATGAAACATCTATACAAGTAACAAACTGTCAAACCATAAAAAATATGGTAGTTTGACAACTCTGAAATTTGACATTTAACCTTGAGCACGTTTTAGCTTCCACTTTCAGAGTTTCAGAGATAAGAGTTGACCACCCTTTCTGTCGTTTTTATGTTTTAATTCTTTTCGACAACGAAAAATACGGCAGGCCAGAATATTATTATTATTTTCCGCGCCTGTGGAACGTCTTATGACGTTAGATATAAAACAAAACAAATAAAATAAAATAAAAAAGCGACTCACATGCTAACTTGACATCGTCAAGAGCGTACGCAGACGCGGCCCTTGGTCGGTGCGTGACGAGCGCGAGCTCCCCAAAGTATCCGCCCTTCTCGATACGGTTGATCTCAACCTCCTGCCCGTTGTCGTCCAGCACCTTGATCAAAACAGTCCCCGACTCGACAAAATACATGCCGTCGGCTGCGTCTCCCTGCTTGATGATCTTGTCCTTTGGCTCAAATGTCTTGGGGACGAGCGCATCCGCCAGGTTCATCCTCTCGTACGGCTGCAGCGTCTTGAGCATCGGGACGCTCTCGATCAGTGTCTCGTACATCTTCCGCTTCCTGAATGCGGACTTTAGGAGGATGCGCCGGAACGTCTGGCGGTCCATCGCCCATAGCGAGCCCTCCGTCACGGCCTTGATCGTGGCGGCGCGTGGCATGTTATAGAGGAGAGCCAACTCGCCAAAGCTGCCCGCGTTCTCGTACGTGTGGATGTGGATCGGTGCCTTGTCGGCGTCCTGGACGAATGCATGGAATATGCCCCTGAAACAGAAAAAGTATTGTAAAATATTGTATTCTTTTTGTCTTATGTCATATGCAATATTTAGAGGTTAGAATTGGTTAGAATGGACCAGTTTTTGTTTTTATTTAAATTTTCTGGCGTTTCTGTCAATTCCTAGAACATATAGCCAACATCAATTTAAAAATAAATTAAATCATGGCAACTATAGTGCGTTCGCATTTAGAACAAAGTGGTGGGCGGGAATCTAAGCCAGTTTTACACAGTAGTAATTTCTGAAACTGATTTTTGACACGTCAACTTTAAAAAATGACATTACCTACTTATGGAATACAAACGATGTTTTCTTTCTACTGCTGGCTGTTGGATTGGTTCAAAGATATGCATGTTATCATTAACTGTTCCAAAAACATTCCCAATCCACTTTAATCACTAGCCATTAATTACATGCGGTACTCAAACAATATTAGGTGCTTTCGATTTGGGTGCGTTACACGCTGGAGCGCTCCCCACCACTGCCTACGGAGTGCACTTCGTACGCTGTCCAACGTTATGCTCTTGGCAAATCGAACACTTTTATGGTGGGGCATTATGCACTTGAGACGCCCTTTTGGTCAAATCGAAAGCACCTATTGTCTTCGACCTTCGATATTTCAGTTATTAAGAAGGATAGAATACATAATTTGATATAAGAACTTTGTTATCAGCTAGCCAGAACCTACCATCTCTCAAAATTTGTCCACTCAAACCTGTTACACCCTGTATATATATTTATAACAATACTTCGTCACGCGAACGCACTATAGACTCTTTTTATTGAACATACTACATTATAAACAAAACACGAAATTTTGAACAACAGCCAATATTGATATTAAGTGAACTGGTTGACTTGCCAATAAATTATTTTGGCAAGGTAGAAGAAGTTGTCACAATAAACTACTGTATTTTATATGCCTGAATGCACCTTTGCTAATTTTGTATGTTAACAATGTAGAATACATCCAAAATACACCCTCAAGGTTCTTTTTAGGATAACTTTTCGATATACAGCACATTTTTAAAATAATACTTATTTATTTAAAACACTAAAAAATTAAGTATTCAAACGCAATTATGGTTGTAATAGTGGATATATCCTTGAAATTTACACACAAAAAATGTCGTCTGTAATGCATGTATAACTACTTATACAGCTGATTACACCATCAAAGCATATGCTTTCCATTTCAAGTTTAAGTGAAGGCACGTACCGTGAACAGGGAAAAATTACCTACACTTAGGCATGCAACTAGCCGTCACATAACAAACAATACAAAAGATAAAACCGTTTACAAACGAAAACCTTGCCTAATAACCGTCACTGGAATTTCAGAAAAACATTTTATCATGTTATTACTGAGTAATTTGTAATGTTTAAAATTGACTATAATATTCTACATTCTGGTTCTATAATTAAGTTCTATATAAGTTCCTATTTTTGCTTGTACAATTACAAATAAATTTCAAATAGTAAACTATACAGGTTTAATACATTATTAAAACACATGCCTTAATAAAACATGTTTTCAGGGACTGAAAAACTATGCTATAAGTTATGATGACGTGAGTTACTATTATTGCTATTTCTCATGGCATTTTTATTTCAAATTTGATGGCTTGTTTGTTAATTGCTCAAGCTATTCGCATTTCTACAGTTACGGTTTATTTTATCACCTATTGTATAACAACTTCACGTTTACGCAGGTACTTTAAACAACTTGGCTGTGGTGACTTTTCGAAATTATAAATACATTAAAAATCCTCAAAAACATAATAGCACCTGATAGCAATTTTTTCTCAGTGTTTAGATATTTTGGCAACTTATCAAAGTGGGACACAGATTTGGAGGAATTCCAGAACAGTCAAGGAAGACGGCTCCCGTAAAATAAAAATGCAACGGGTTGTGTAGACATTATAATAAAATATGTAAAATTCAAATTAGGTTATTATGTAGTTACATAATGTTGGCGCACTGCTATTATCTGCCACGCTGATAAACAGAACTATTAACTTTTTGTACAAACGTTTGCACACTATGGTGATTTTAGATAAGCCCCGCAAGGGAGATTGTAATAATTTGGTACGATATTTATATAGTGTGCAAACATTTTAATTAGCCCAATTGTAATTTGGGAATTATTTTAATTAGGCCATGAGGGGTGGGCCACTAATTACTCACTTCTATCAGCTCAACAAATCTATTCTGTTTACGAAGGAGAATTATTTTCACTGTAAACCTGTCAGTTTTTTATGCAGTATTCGAAATTTATGATTGTAAAGCACTTGCTGCTAGTTTATATAAATATGACCAGACTTAAAATAAATTGAATCATAAAATAAATCAACATTGTAACCACTTATTTTAAATTAACCAATAAATTTGACACTGACATAATTTTGACAAAACTGACACATGACAAGCATACTCACTCTCTAATAACGTAGAAGTTGTCCCCGTCGTCGCCTTGTTTGATGACAATGTCACCCTCATGGACATCCTTGCAGAACATGGCATCGAGTACCTCCTGCATCTGCTCCTTGTCGAGTGAACGGAACAGGAGGATATTCTTGACGGCGTTTGACAGTTGCTCCCGTTGTTCGTCAGACTTCGGGAAGACCTGCTTGACACCCTCATCCTCGTCGTCGTCCTCCGGGTCGTAGGCTTCAGCAAAGACAGACTTGCGCCTCGTCGAGAACCTCGCCACGGGGGGCTCTACAACATACGGTCTCACGTTAGGCTCTTGGCCGTCCATCATCGAATCCTCATGTCAACCTTTTTTTTTTTTTAGTTTGGTTAGAGACAGACGACAGTAAAAAAAACACAAAAAAAAACAATGAGCAGTTGATTTTTCTATAGACATTTATTGGGGTTCAAAAAGCACAACAATTCAAAGTAAATACATGGGTATTAACGAGACATCCCGAGGGTTCTTTTTCACGTTTGTTTGAAATGTTAACCGCCTTCCATCGCGTAAAGCAATGAATTACTGCGGGGACCTATAAAATAAAACGGTTTTGGTATTTGGTGATAAGATAGAAAGTTGTTACGTTTCTAGGGCAAGTTTCACTCAGGTTTTTTTTTTAGGAGTCTTTCACTGTCATGTGCTACTACTTTGTGAAAGCGATACAGGGTGTTCCACAATTACAACGACAAACTGACAGAGGCACCAAAATCAGCAATTTTTATCCATTTTTGTTCCAAATTATTTACATTTATGTAGCAAAAAATGTAGAATTGATAACTATTTTTTTACTGGCAATATTACACTCAGAGTTTTGATTCTTATTTTGAATTATGTGAAGTCACATAATTTCTCAATTGGTTCCACAGAAGTTCCTTTTCATTTACCGTATGAACGGATGATAATTTCAGTTGAACACATCAACAAATTAGTCGCTCTACATTTAAAATCACAATGTAAATGTATAATTTAAATTTGCATCGATTGTTTAGTTAAATTATGTTCCATTTCATTAAATTAAATCCCATTTTATTAAATTAAGTTCCATTTTATTAAATTAAATTCCATTTTATTAAATTAAATTCCAAAAGGATCTCCACAAATTTAGAGCAAAAGATTTGGCGCTATTTTCATTTTGCTTTGTTTTTTACTTTTTAGATAAATGCAGTTTTGAAAATATGTGTTTTTTATACTTTTTTTAGCATATTTGCAATTTAAAATTCTTTCTTTCAACTTCTAGTGGTAGTTTTCATCTGGCAGCTGTTCATCCATTGACTGTTTATAAAAACAAGTGGAGCAGCTCGAATTGCTGGCCAATTAATAAAAACAAAAATGGAACAAGTTTTATCAATGAAAGATGGCTACACTACCATATCCAAAATTGTGTCTGTTTTCAGGCTTCAGAGGCAATTTTTTGCAGAAAAATACTAATATTGACGTGCCTATAATGATAGTTTTAAATTTGCACCCGTTACTTTAGTTGACGATGAGAGAAGCTTTGCAACTTATAAAGATCTATTATCAAATAAAAGGCATAACATTAATTCAGATAATTTAGAATATTTCATCGTAAATTGTTTTTATAAACAAGAATCCCACAATGTTGAGGGAATGCAATTTCTTAACACAGTATTGCTCCTGTTAAGAAAGTTTAAATAAACAGAATATTATAAATAGTTTATGTACAGCATATTTTTTATTTCTGTTAAATTATGTTGTTTTGTTGTTGAATGCACTATTTATTTTCAAGTTTTGTTTTTCAGATGCAATGTTCTTAACATAATACTTCTGTTCTTAAAACTCAAACAGAATATTCAAAATATATAGAAAATGTTATTTAATTTTACTAAAGTATGCTTTTTGTTGCACATATAAGTTTTGTATTTAATTTAATTTATTAATCAACATCATTTTTTTATTGGATTATGTAACAGGTTTGACTGCACAAACATTGAGAGATAATAGATTCTGAGCTACTGACCATACAAAATTAAGTATTCAGTTTTTTATAATAACTGATATATCAAAGGACAAAGTTAAGACCAACACTGGTCACCTTCCTGTCATATAAATGAACTAAAGTTTCTTTAAACGTTACAAAGATGTGCAGGTTATCACTAACTGTTCCATAAGCATTTTCAATCCATTTTAATTGCTATAGTCATTAACCACATGCGGTACTCAAACAATATTGTCCTTAACTTTGACCTTTGATATTTCACTTAATGAGAAGAATGGAATAATTTGATATAAGAACTTTATTATCAGCTAGCAAGAACCTATCATTTCCTAAAATTTGTGTACTCAAACCTCTTACACCCTGTATATAATATAATGAATATAAGCACTAATTTTTTAAACAAAATGCTTGTTTTTTGTGCTTTTTTTTTGTAATGCTTATTTAAGAGCTTATTTTAGACCTCTTTCTGTTTGTCGATGTAACTTTGAGACAGCCGTATATACGTTACCTTCTTCCCGTGATAGTGTGGATTCGTCTGCAGATGACGGTGTGGCCCCTGTGATTTCGGTGCCCTCCCCGTAAATGATAGCAGTAGTTCGGCTCTCCCGAAGTCTTTGGAAATAGTCTGCGGCGTAGGTGACTACATCGCCTGGTTGCTCGAGTAGGTAGCTTATCGTGAACTCGAGCAGCACTTCCCTGAGATCGTCCGGTACTAAGATCCTCTGCCCCTGATTCCGACTCATCTTTACGGTTTCCATTCAAGCGTACACGCACAGAGATTTATCTAACAGAGAATTTGGTTAGTTAGACGCGTGTTTTTTTTTTCGGTTTGGATTGAATAACGTGGTGTATACCTAAATTTCTACTGTTTACTAAACTGAAAAAGTCACATTCAGACTCATCAGATCTTCTATTTGTGGTAATTTTGCCCTCATTTATAATCGGTAAGATGTATGGGAGACCATCACTAAAAATTCAGACAATTCTGACAGATGTACTATAATTCACGGTTCACTTGTTTTATTCCTAGGGTGCCGTGGATCGGCCGAAATTCTGACGAGCCCTTGGCAAAAATGGTGGAAGGTGGTACACTCTCACATAAATCGCTACGGGATTTAACTATACGGTCCACTGTACACCAGCCCGCACTCTCAAAGGTCCCGCACACCACGGACTACTGCATTTTCAGCAATCGCGTCGGTCTTTTCAGGCATGAAAAAGGGACTTTGTGCGATAATCAATGATTAATAGAAGCAGCCGACACGCTCTCCGGACAGGTGTACTAGCGGCGGTCGCAAAAACTAACCCACATAACGTCCGCACCTGCCTTGACCGACCGTGCAGTGGCGTTCGTCGCGCTACTGCTAGAACGGTTTGTCGGCCGGATTTACACAGAGTTAAATTGATTTCTAAACGTCCCAGCGCAGTTCATAATTTCTCGCTTATGCGTCCCAACTTGTATGGAATACTGCAGTACGGGTTTTATTGAGGGCAAGTAGATTCGAGACCGCCGCTTTCGTAATATTTGGATGGGGAATTGTCGCATTTCGAATTGTGTATTGATTAGATTAGACATTCGACCGAACTTTTTTTTCATTATAAATTTCATATCTGACGTCAGAAGTACGGTGTTTTCTTGTACCGGTGTTCCGCAGGGACGTCTTGACGTCATATTGGGAACGGGGGTTTTAACGACAACGTTAAAATTTGAAATGAAAATTGAAACTAATGAAAAACATAAAAACATGTTTATTTTTATCTGACATAATTAAGTATATTAGTTTGAGAGTGAGTTAATTTAAACACGAGTTGGTTAATTAATTAATTAATTATTAAAAAATGTCATTGTCAACAAACGAAAACTGTCAACATGACAGATTTAAAAACCCTAGGACACATGCGCAGTTTTTAAGTCACTAGGCTAGCCACGCGCAACAGCAAAGTTTTGCAACCTCGTATAGAAAAGTGTGAAAAGTAGAATTTTAATCAACATTGCATAAAAATTATAACAACAATCAACATAAATATGAAATGATATGAACATATTCACGTCAAACTGACATTCATAGTGCAGTTTTATTTGTTGCATAGTGAAGCCCACAGACTAGAAGCCGGGTTTATTCGCCAACCCATAAAGTCCTGACGTTTGTATTTAAATTAACTTTGGCATCTGTATTTTACAAACTCGATTATAGTAAAATCTTTAAAACTTTACTATCTGTTCCTACCCATTTTCATAGTTTTGGTGTAATGAGTCGTTAATATCGCACAGCAAATGTGATGACGTAAAGGTAGTGATGCAATATTTTTATATAAATAATTTATTTTGCACAGGTTGCAGGGATTAAAAGTAATGTTGACATCATGTAGCTTCACTGTTTATAATTAGCACACATGTGTATTTAATATAAACTTACACAAGATAACATTTTGGCTGGACCAGACCTACATTTCTCAACTCTGCTTAAGTAATTGTTAAAAGCTAAATGTAGTAGATAAATTTGTATGTATGTACTTTTATTTTTTCCATGCAGAAACTTCATAGCGTGTCATCATCTCATTTTTATTAGTAAAATCTGTACTTACCATAAAATAAACATCTGTTATAAAGTGGCATGCGTTTGCATTTTATTCTCCAGTTCAACTCATGCAAATAAGAGAATAATAATATATGATTACAAGGGATTTGCAATTTGAAGTCAGCAGATAACAGCAATTTAAAATATAATTTTTATAAGAATTTTTATTATTAACTTTATACCTTTCTTTAATACCAGGTTTATAATTATTAAATGATCCAACACTATGTAATAAGCGAATGATTCTATATACAAGAATTTGATAGTTTTGTAATTCTACTCAATTGGTCATTCTTTGAATATATAGTGACAAGGTTGCTTTATTAGTAATGAAATCGATAAATCGAGAAACAATAAAGCAATAAATTTTAACCATTTGCTAACGATTGCAAAAGACCAATGCATTTGTTAATTTAATGAGTGTGGTATCACGAAATAGGCAAACTGTCGTTATTTCTTTAGTAAAAAGACTAGCTCTGTGTATATGTCAAAATTTTCGACTTTAGTTATTGGGCATTCTAGAAATATGTGGTTAAGGCTTCCCACCTGTCCACATTCGCAATATGGACATTTTAGGATACATTTTAGGTTATCTGCTATCTGTTACTGTTGTTACGATGTCCGACAGGGGGCGTTTCGGGTTTGACGTTACTGTGGTAATAGCAGCAAAACACGGGTCGACAAAAATCGATTTTTTGGATCGAAAATTGTTTTTAAGGCCGTTTTTTTGCTCAAAACTCTTTGCGAAGGGTATTTAGAGGGATCTTATCATGGGGACAACAGATTTACGGGGAAGGCGTAGCCAAATATATATAGTTCACAAGGCACAGCAAGAGGCGGCGCAACTATCGCCCAACAGATGACAAATAGAAGGCGGGAAACAAATTTAAAACGAAATTAAAGATTACTGTTATTATTTGACAAATATCTAGCTTAAGCTGTCAAAACAATTTGTCAATTGCTTGAGATATTTTGCTCAAAGGAAGTGTTTTAAGTATGTGTATCAGTGCACTCGGCACTGGTTTCCCAACTGCACACAAAGTGACGTAAGAAACAGTCTGTGGAAGAAATTCTTTGCTGGTGCACCCGAGTTTTACCAATCAGACAATCGTACTTCAAAGTTGTTTTGTGAAATAATGTGTGATGTGTTATCACAAGAATATAGAAATAAATATCTTTATCTAAAATTTATTTAATATTTTCTGTTTGGTAAATCAATTTACTCTTATATTCCTTGTCGTTTAATATGCTACACAACAAGAAATATGCTGGTAATGATTTACCAAACATGTCTTGTATTTTATATATTAAAATGATCAGAATGGGAAGAATAAAAGGCGAAATGTACATTTCAAATTTCCCGCCTGGCTTGCAGTAGTTTCGACGCCAGCGGATGAGGCCGCTGTTTGGCGAAAAATTTAACCCTAAGAAGGCGTTCTATTTATGGGTATTCTATGGATCTTATAGTAAGACATGAGAGCGAGCGGCTTTTATAAGGTCGGCAGGAACGGATAAAAAATGTAAATTTTTGACGTTCATTGATCCGCTTGTCGGAATTTCTAGACGTCACGTGACATTTTCTCGAGGTTCGCCTTCACCCGAAGAGGTGCAAAAACGTGATTTTTTTTTTCAAAATTGACGCATTTAATTTACAAAATATCGCGCAGTCCACGCGGAATTGTGTCCTTTTTTCAATTCGAGCGTCAAAAGTAATATCGAAAAGCCCAATTTTGCAGCTACTCGATCGCAAATGTCGGCGAAAATGGGCGATTCCGCTGAACGCGCCCTACACTTGAAAGTTCGTAATTAGTATAGGTAGAAAAAGAGGTTTTGTATAAAATACACACATTACAATAAATATCTTGATATCATTAGCAAATAAATACGACCACAGAAGTGATTGTAAACTGTTGTCAACACTTTTGGGAAACCACAAATAGATATCTTAGGTGTTAAATGACTGTATATTTAGACTCTACATTCAGTACACATAATGACATGAAACCTTGATGTAAATTCGAGAAGGTAAAAATTTCAAGATAATTTTTTTTAATTCATTGAATGTTGTGGATATTTCCCTCTTTCGCCCTGTTTTTTATATATGTAGATTAGGTTTTTAATTCGTTTATCTGCCGTTTATGGCGTATTGGAGAGTTTTATTACCTCTAATCAGAAAGCACAACCTCTGAAATTTATTTATTATTGTTATCACGATAACGTCATCATTATTAATCAAATAATCTATCCACATATTTTCGCGCCGTGCATATAAAAATATGCACGAACTCTCTCTACACACGAACTATTTCCATGCCGGTGATGGTACTATCTCTATTTGGTTAATGATCATTAATAAAAAGCTTACGTTATCGAATCTGCCCTATTTACGGTTCGAATAATCTGATCTAAAAGCCGCAACGTAAAAATATAAATTACGGGTATTTTTTTCTGCTACAACAACAATAATAAAGCATTACAATCGCTTGAAAATAGCTCGGGAAATTGGTAAAACACGTTTGTCAAACGTGTCAAGCATAGTAAATTTCGACTCAAGGTTGAATTTTATTTTGTGCTTCATAAAACACAATTTAGAAAATGGTAGTTATTTTTTGGTTGCATAGGTACACGTTTCTTCTAGGATACTAGTCGGAAAGTAAATCTACATAAAACAATCAATAATCTATAACTTGCAGCGCCATCTACATCATGTGTAAAAGTAGCATATTATGTCCATTATAAAGCCAAAAAAATCATGTTTTTCTACTTTGCATTCACAACGCACACATTGTAACACTGTTTTCGGTGTTACAATTAGCAAATTGTAACACCGTTTTTAGTAACTTTTTTCTAAGGTTGGTGACATTGATATCAAATGCATGTCAAACGAAAATACACATAACCACAAAAGTAAGTACAAACTGATTTTTTAGAATCGCACAAACTGCGAAGTATGTATATTTTTATACATATTTAAACATGCGTGTTGCATCCTAGGTTTCGTACTACTAGTATATGATGGTATATAATAATTATCAATAATTACTTTTTCACAGATGTTTGAATTTAAGTGACAGATGACAGTGTTACCAACGGTTGCACCCATAAATACTCTAGATTGGAATTTTACCTAATATACTTCTAAATTTTTATAAAATTAATGACGCAAAGTAGAAAAAAATAGTATATTACACTCGTTTTATAAGACATATTGGCGCATTCGTTCATTTGGGGCACGAGGAGCGCCAGCGACGAGAAAAAAACAACTCATGCGCCAATTTGACGTCTTATAAAACTTGTATAATAATATACTAATTTGTTGCTTAAACCACATTTGGAAGTGAAAATAATTACAGCATAAATATTTAGTGCTTATCGTTTATTTTGGCTGAAAACGTCTATAACGCACAATATCTCACAATAAGGAATACTGCCAGGTGTTGTAATGGTAATAACAATAGATTTATTACTTATTACAGCATTTACAACCAGGGTTTTTTAAAAATCATTTTAATAGATAAGACCTACACATTATACACTGACTAGAAAAAAATCACATGGTAAAATATAGAAATAGATGTTAATTCCCTAAATAAGAGTTGAGTACACACATACATCCTAGTTATTTTGGGGGAACACCAACGTTGCGATATAGTCTTTACTTATTAATCTTATTATATTAGAATTATGTTCTAACTATAATTTACCCTTCTTTATATGTAAGTAAACAAGTTGAGCACATTTACGTCGATTTCTCTGGCGATTTCTCACTTTGGTTGCTATCAATGTCTTTATTCTCTTCTACTAACACGGCTCCTTCTTCTGCCTTTACTTCGCCTTCTATGGTTCTGCCTGGAAGGCACCTTTCAAGGACAGCATCTTCTATAACTTTCCGGATTTCCTTATCAATTAAGTCTCGATCAACGTCTGGGGTCACGTCTTCTTTAATGTTTTCTGTTGCAACTTTGTTGACATCTTCTTTAATGTTTTCTGTTGCATCTTTGTTGACATCGTCTTTAATGTTTTCTTTGGAATCTTCTTTGACGTCTTCTTTGCGATCTTCTTTGACGTCTTCTTTGACGTTTTCTTTGATGTCTTTCTTGACATCTTCAGTAACGACATCAATAACATCATCTTTGGCATTGCTAATGATGACATCGTCAATGCCTTCTTTGGCATCTTCAATGACGATGTCTTTAATTTCTTCTTTGGCATCTTCAATGACGACATCTTTAATGTCTTCTTTGACATCTTCAATGACTACTTCTTTAATTTCTTCACTTCGTTTCTCTTCCAAGGAATCCAAGATTTCCTTGATTATGTCTTCGTTCAGTTTGACCTCTTCGGGGTCATCTTTCACTACGACAAAACTCGATTCAATGTCATCGCTATCTTGTGATTTCGGGGTCACATCTTTAGCTAATTCTTCTTCGATTTCTTGCTCCAAAACTTTCTGGCCGTTTGCTTGAATTTGGACCTGTTCTTCTTTTGCTTCAATCTCTTCTACTGCTTCAATCTCTTCTCCTACTTCAATCGGTTCTTCTACTTCAATCTCCTCTTCTACTTCAATCTCATCTTCTACTTCAATCGGTTCTTCAACTTCTTCCTCTTCAACTTCGACTTCTTCCTCGATAATTTCTTCCTCAACCACTTCATCCTCGGCGTTTTCAACATGATTCGCGTCCAAGTCTAATTCGGTTATCTTCTCAATGTCTTCGTTACCATTTTCCTCGTCTGTTCCTTCCTGCTGTAATATGAAAAGACGTCAACCATAAAAATATATATTTTTACATTATACTAACGTCTGAAACATCGTGTTCAGCCATGGTTCCCATACTCGCTGTGGTGTACTTTGATTCGTCTAAGATGTCATCATCAATGTTACCTTCACCGTTAATGTCCGGAACTTCGCCATTTTCTGCTTTTTTTGATTCAGCTTCTAAAAGTAATTATTGACCAATGTAAGTACAAATACAGCTTTGTTCCAGCAGCAGAAGCAAAAAGCATGTATTTTACTGCGCAAAATGCATCCACACAGAGGGAAACATTTATACAACACTTTGAGTGAAGAATATCACTTGTTTCTATATCCCCAGAAAGATCATTTGACAAACACCAATTTTATACTGGACATTTTATACACGATAAATGTCACCACTGTTACACCACAGTAATGTGTCTAACAGGGCGAGGAAGAAAGGTTTGCCAGTTGAATAACAACAAAAATTGTAGGAAAAAGCTATTCACTACCTTCTTCTTCAGCATTATCCATACTAATGACAGATAGTGTCATTTTTCCAGCAAGAACAACGGCGGGATCGGACATGGTGTCGCTACTGGTAGTTTGAGTGACAGTTGCGGAATCGGTGACCAAAATCTGCGATTGAGCCGGAAGCGCACCTTGAAGATATATCTCCTAAAATGATAGACATTTTTATAATACATACAAACAAAGATGATAAAGTATCTTCTTGATAAGCTTCTAATACAAATTAAATACGATATACATTAATAAAAGTACAAAAAATAAAGAAATAATTGTAAGTTATGAGCATATTATGGATGTATGAATCTACAGATGATTATTGATGCGAAGTTTTAAGACGTCAATTGCCTTGGTGATGATAACGATGATCGTATCGCTGTTCATGCTAGATGAAGAAGAAATGCGAAAATAAGAAAGAAACAACGAAATAAAATACTACCCACTAAAATTTATTTTAAAATTTTGTTTGTGTATGTTTATTACTAACCAAGTTCTTGATTTTGACGTATTTTTTTAAGGTTAGGTTGACGCCATGTTGCTGTCACAATTATCTGTCAAACTAACTGTCAACTGTCAAAATCGAGTACTTATTATACCTATTTTAACATATTCTCTTACACAAAAAAGACAAACAAATTTTCAAAATTGATATATTTGGCGTATCGATTGTGCGTTCATGCATGAGGCCGCTAGATGGCGCTCTTACTTGCGGTGCTGCGACCTCAATTTTGGGAACAGCGTGCGGCACGACGGGTTCTGTCGATTTGTTCCACTTTTCTCCACCCTCGCAGCTAGCTGTGGTTTCCATGCCTAGGACCTTCACGGAGGTTTGCTCCTGATCCTTGTGCAAATCACCGTTAGTTAAGTTTCCGTTCGCAAGATTCTGTTGCGACGCTTTCGCCTATTTTTGAAGGGAATCTGGTCAAGAATCTCAGCGCGCACACAAAACACGATTCTTTTTCTACTTGGTTTGATTTTGCTTGGAAAGGGGCCAAAGTGAAGGATAAGCTATAAAAGCGAACACACGCAAAAAAAACGGCAACAAATCAAAATAAAATTTTGTTTTTTAATGGAGAGGTTACTACTGCGTTAAGCCAACGTTTGATTTTACTAATTTTGGTTAATTAACTGTGCGGTAATGGGTATTTTAATCAACTGTTTGTTGATTGTGTATGTCTTGCTCAAAGCATATTGCTCGAAAGTAAGATTTTAGAATACTTTGCATACTTTTAATTAACTATTTACTACGAATTTTGAATATCCGGCGCATCCACCATTTTTGAAAACACCGAAGATTACCTATGATAGTTATAAAATAGAAAAAAAATACGTTCATATTTATTAAGCTTTAAAGAAAATAATAAAAATTTTCGCAGATTGAAACTAATTTAACTTTATTTAACTATATATTTTTACGAAAATGTTTATCAATATCGTTGCCTTCATAAACTGACCCAGACTTTATATTGTTTTGACTGACGTTTATGGTGGTTTCAATCACTTCTTTTTTCTTTATATTGTTTACCAGACCCTTGGCAATAATTATTGTTAGTTTTATTTGGGTTGGATAATTATTTTTTAAGTTAGAAACTTTTGAAAATGTTTATCAACATATCTGCCTTCAAAAAGTGTCCCATTGACTTCATATTGTGTTGTCTGATATTTATGGTTGTTTTAATCTTTACTATTGACTTTATATTGTTCATTAGACTCTTTGCAATAATTCTGGTTAGTTTCATTTTAATTATTTTTGAAGTTAGAAAAGAACACTGTGAATATCAATGTAAAATCAAAATATCAAAACCTGAATATGTATTTTTATTCAAAATTGTCTATCACCTCTATTCTAAAATGGTGGAATTGCCAGATAAGTTCAATTCTTTGTATCATTGGTGACATTCAATATCTATGAGAGCACAACATAGGTTAAATGTAGTTATTTTATGTAAAAGAAATTGGTTAAAATACGCATTTCGCACGTCATATAAAACCCTGCTGGTTGGTAACACAATGTTACCTGATCATTAGCTTGGTTTGCAATTCTCCGTGCCTCGATCTCCTGGTTAACCTCGTCGAGTAGGGCCGACATGGCATTTACAACTATACACAGAAGAAGTAGACTACTAAAAATCAAACACTCACACACCCCTACATCCTAAACAAAAACCACAATCCCCAAAATTACAAAATAGCTATTACACCTCATCCCCACCAATAAACAAAAAAAACCTAATCAAAAACAAAGAAAAAACGAAGAAAAGTTTAAAGGTTCCGACAAACCAGCGCGGTCTTGGTCGAGATCAGCGGTAACGGTCGCGGTTGCGGTCGCGTTGGTGTGCGGGAACCTTAACAAAGAGAGAGAAAGTGGTGATCCATGCAAAGCGAAGCCAGGCTGGTAGTGCTGTGCAGGAGGGACGTGAAAATCTGTGGCCACACCTGTAAGACTAAAGGCACCCGCGACATTTGGTCGACAACGCGTTCCATCGCCTTCTCAGTTTCTTGCAAGCGATCGCGTAGATGATGGTCCAGCTCTTGCCGTTCCTTTGCCTGAGCTACCTGAGCGGTCTGAGCGGCCTGAGCCATGCACTCCCCGCGGCATACTTTAATGTGCACGAAAACAAGAGAAAAGGAAGAACTGTTAGTAAAATGGGGGAATCCCTCCTGCTATACACCACAGTGACTGTTTTTTTTTTTTTTAAGGAAAGCTATGTACGTCTCCTGAGTCAATTCTGAATGCACTGTTTGATTTATCGAGTTATGGGTAAGTTAAATTTATAAGGTTTCAGTGAAAATTTAATTCGCCTCAACGAACGAAAGAGTCTCCGCTCTGGTGGTGAAAGTATAAACTAAGTTTCTTCGGGATAACTTTGAAAATTTATATTGTGTGGTATAGAACGTTGAGTATAATTTTGCTGGTTTTTAAATCAAAAAGAAGCAGCAGAAGGAAGATCCATTCTTACGTTCCACAATGCAATTCATATCACAGCAAGGACTTGTCATTTCACAAGTTTTCTAAAGGAAAAGGTTACACAGTGAGTGGCGACGTGTACTAAAAATTGGCAAGCATGACTCAAGAGTCTCAAGACACATGCTAGTGTGTTCAAAGCATTTTCTAAAAGAAGATTTTTACACGAATAAATCATGTTGACTATACAGTAAAGGAATTATATTGTTTTTAAATTTGACATATTGCGGATCTTAAACCTCAAATCAAAACGTTTTTATTAAGAAATCCATATATAGTTACATTTTCCTGCTGCAAATAACTTTTCTCCTTCTCCAAGGGGTTGTCCCTTATAATCTGTATATATATTTTTTCAATAAAGTTCCGAAACTGACTATATGTGAATGATTTAAGATAAAACACTATCATCTTCGACAATTAACATATCAAAATGATTGCTAATAATACAGGAGACGTACATATCTAATTGTTAATCTCACAATACATGAAACCAATTTGATTTTAAGTTAGGCATTATCAAATTTAATAAGATTTTATCAAAATTAATCTTAGAGAGTTTGTGGTTTCATATATCTACACTGCATAGTAAGTAACCTAGAAAATTAGTTATTGTTGCAAGTGTCATGTATGTGTGGAAACGAAAATAAACATTAATAAAGTAAATTAAAGTTTGCGTGTTACATGTGTATTATGCGTAATCATACAACAATACAGAAGGGTAAAAAGATCGCCAGTAAACTAGTATATAGAGATAGAAGAATTGGATGTTGCTTTTTACAAGACTTACTTGCGTCGCGTTCTTTCCATCCTTTCATTTTAGTAGCACAAAACACAGTATAATAGCTATGATGTAAAACAATTTAATTAACAAGAAAAAACTCAATGTAATTCAAAATTAAACATGTATATCTGATGTAACCTCTGCTGAAAATATCAGAACTGAAGAGAAAAAATAAAAAATGTAAGAAATATACCTATTCTGCCAGAAGGATCTCTTGACAGTCGCGGTTTATATCTGCATCTTTCGGATTCGAAGACTTCTTGTCTAAACCTGGGATCTGGATCAATTGGTGGATAAAGATTACCATGTACTCCATTATCCCTCTTGAAGACAATCTAAAAAACAGATTTTACCCATAAATTCTTGAGTATAGATATGATATTCTCCAAAGATGGAAGAAAGAAGAATCTCTTGTCTTTGATATGCCAGATATGATGTAAGTTACCTTCATCAGAGTGTACGTGAAGAAAACGACGATACCGATTGTGTAGATTGGCAGAAGCAACCCCATTGAAGAAGATGTTCCTTTAGTTGATGGTGGTACCACGTGTCCAGGGCCTCCCATTGTCGGTCTTAGACCAGGTACTGGATTAGGCTGGAAGAATAAATAGTGTTAACAAGACGTAACATTACGTTGAGTGAAAACGTGGGAGATCCATTATGAAATAATAAGAATAAGTAAGTCTAGTATATTTATTATACAATTCGCCTCAATGAGCGAAAGAGTCTCCACTGTGGTGGTGAAAGTATGACCTAAGTTACATCGGGATAACTATAAATAAAGTATAATCTTGCTGGGATTTAAATCAAAAGATGAAAAACGACAACAAAAGTAAGATCTATTGTTGCGTTCCACAATGCAATTCATATCACAGCGAGGGCTTGTCATTTCACAAGTTTCCTAAAGGGAAATGTTACAGTCAGTGGCGACGTGTACTAAAAATTGGCAAAAATTTTTCAAGGTACATGCTAGTGTGTTCAAAGCATTTTGTAAAAGAAGATTTTTACACGAATAAATCATGTTGACTATACAGTAAAGGAATTATATTGTTTTTCAATTTGACATATTGCGGATCTTAAACCTCAAATCAAAACGTTTTTATTAAGAAATCCATATATTGTTACATTTTCCTGCTGCATATAACTTTTCTCCTTCTTCAAGGGGTTGTCCCTCATTCGCTCGTTCAGGTGAATACCAACAAATTCTAGTAAGATATCAACCCTTGTTTCTGGTTTATTTTTTGTGTTAGATGTAAATTTTGCATATTTATTTTAATGAAAATTGTATAACGTAAACATGTGTATGTACATTAATGAAATTGTCAAGTTATATAGCATTTTATTTCCGAGAGAGCATATGTTCATTTTTAATTTGTTTACTTTATGAGTTTAAAACGGTTTGTTTATATTTATGATAGAAATAAAATATATAAATAATGAATACAAATTTAAATATGTATATATAAAATGTACAAATTTAATAACAGAATATCTTATTGTAATCGAAATTAGCTTGGAGTGGGTTCAAAAATAACAAATTTATAAAAAAAAAACGCTGACTAGCTGGACTAGCTGAAAACTTATTTGTTTAATTTTTCACAATTTTATACAACCTATATTTAGATTCATTCATTGAGGCGGGTGCTAAAATTTGTGCGGACGAGCGTATGCACACGTAGTGGGACTGAAAACGGAAACTGAAAAAACATCCTGTATAAACAAATACCTTCGTGAATATTTTGCACCAATTAAATTAAATGCTGCGGACGGCTCGGCTGTGCGGCGCGCCGTTTTAACCTTTGAAAATAGGTTGAGCAACCGGCTTGGACTATTTTTAAAAACGTGTGTAATATTCGGCGACTGAAAACGTACACACGACAAGTATTTATGATATTCACGATCACAACATAACATTAAACTTGGCTACCCAAAATTTTCTTTCCTCTTGACGCAAGTATAGTTGGTACGTTGTTTCTGTCACATTTAATGAGCGGGAATTACCTTCATTAAGATAAATTATACCTACATACATACATACATTGATTCTGACAATCTTCTTTATGTCGAGCTGAAAAAATTGTTGTGAAAATTGTTAGATAAAGATGAAAATTAAATTTATAAGATTTCAATTAAAGCATATTATTGAAAATTGCCACATCAAAATGAAAATTGTTCCTCAATTTAGTTTTTATTTAGCTAGGAAAAGCATTGAAGAATTTGTCAATATTTGCTGAATCAATAATGAAACTCCATAGCAAACCTGTCAAAAGATGTTTACATAAAACTGTTTATTGCTCTTTGTATTACTGTTAAACTTTACAGCTAAGTTTATGCAGACTTCCATGTACAAGTTCCAAGTTTCCCATTGTGTTTATAATGTGATATAATTACATAACTATTACACAAGGAAACAAGGGTCCTAAAACCGGAACAGGGATCACATATTTTTGTTGACCTAACATCACTTTTATTTTTATTCTTTTTAAGGCAAATATAATCTGGAACAAATAAATTTGTTTTGGGTTGTATCAGAAAGTTGGAAATTTGTTCCCTTGTGTTATATGACAGTTCTTATTCCGACTCTAACTTGTAGCTGCAAATCTTCAACTTGGAATATTCCTCCACACTGTGTACAAGAAAGATAAACATGCTCAGCAAAGACAATAAACATCACAGTGTCATCCTTGAGTTTGTCTGCATGTTTACATTAGTCATCCTGAAATGTAGTGTAATATACTTCGTAAGTAGGTCAACTCTAAACCATAAGGAGGTTTTGAAATAAAATGTTGTTACAGATGCACTTGCTTATAGGCTGGTAACTACTTGTGAAATTATTCATACTCGATGTGTTGTATAGATATTATAGGCTTCGTTTTATTTATCTATTTTGGTCTACGAGGCTGGTTTAGAGGTCTTGGCAACGGTTATACCGTTGGACCGCAGCAAATTTCGTTGGAGATGAAATATTTATATAAGAGGATTTGCCAAGTGAAAATTTGAAACATTTTAGTCGCTTTTGTACTGCTTTCTTTTATGTAATTTCTCATAGGTAATATTGGACAAATTTGTTTTAAGTAACTTTTCTTTAATATGTAATAACGTGAAATGTCTATGTCTATTTGTGCATTTTTTCTTTAATTTTAAAAGGAAATAATATGAGACGTACCCTTCCTTCTATAGTCCTGACATTTTTCTTTGGCAGAGCCGGCACCCCAGGCGGTTTAGGGATGGCACTTCCCCTCTCCCTAAAAGCGGGATGGATAGAATCGGGCCTCATATTTGGTGGTCGCTCCTGTTTCATCTGATCTGAAAATATCATATTTTTTGTTAGGGCCTTCTTACCCTACCAAGGACAAAATAACAGCAAAAATCAAAACACCTCGTATAGAATGTTTGTATATAAGTCATTATTCTCACTTGTAGATTCTAATTAATTTTGCTGCTATTTTTGGATGTGTATTAAATGCTGTTAGTAAGTGATAAGAAACAATTAATATTAGTAACTTAGTAACGTTTTAGTATTAGTAATAGTTTTTAGTAGTCCATTACCTGTTTGGGTGTTTCCACACAAAGAGAAACAAATTTGAATAAAACAACTTTGAATAAAACGAATTTGCTTCAAGTCAAAGAAAGATCTATGTTAAATAGTGGCAGACAAAGCTTTAGTTACCGCAAAGAAATTATTTCTTTGATGAAATTTATTAAATTCAAAGCTATCGTATTTGCACGAACGTTAATTTAAATTCAATAACATACTTATTACCAAATGAAGAGTAACCAAAGAATACCGGTCGCATTCTATAGCTCAGCTTATATAAAGCCCGAAAAAGGCCAATGCGTGCGTAGAGAATGTCAGCGCCATCTTCTCGCCAGTAGACATAGCAATAATTTTGAATGAAACCACTCTTCAACACATAATCATTTTACTCAAATCTATAATCTTTCTCTTCCAAATAGAATATTTACTTACCGCAAGACCGATCTTTATTTCAAATAAAACCAGATTTATTTCAGTCAAACGTATTTCTGCAATTAAACCCAAACAATTTCTACATTACGGAAATCACGGAAAACCATTTGGTGGTAAAAAATCGTTTTTTCAGTAAAAACTATTTCTTTTTACTTCAAATACCATATTTCTTTCAGTCCATGTAGCTCACTTTTTTAAATTTAAAAATACTTATTTGTTTCAAACATATATTCTTTTCTTGAAAGAAATATGTTCAAAGAAATATATTTATTTGATTTTACATTTCTTTTCTCTCAGTGCCTTACATTCTGTGGTGGTATTCTGTGGTATAAGCAATCTAGTTAACGTTACGAAATTATAATTTACGCTCTTGCGTAAAAAATTGCCAATTTGTGCATGCTATACACAGTTTGGAATATATCCATCCAATTCTAGTTTTATTGTGGTTGGATAAGAATAAATGACAATCTAAAAGCAATACAAGGATATCTGCTATCATAATACAAGTAAAAATGACCCAACATTGAAACCTAGTTAAAAAAAGATCCACAAAAGTATACTCCTAACAACAAAATCTTACATTTTTTCTTTACCAAGTAGATTTTATAACCCATAAAAGAGGACAATCTCGGTTCTAAGGTTTGTTGTTTATAAAGCTTGCATTTATTTCTTTAAATTATTCATATTATTTAATTAATTATGTCTATACATTGTACAAACAACTGTACAAGTTCAATCCAAGCTTCAAAAAGTTTATTAATTCACTCACGTACCTTTTATACAACACATACAAAAGATATACCCTTTTAAGGAATATGTTTAATAATGGTAACATAACGTAACACTAGCGCGTTGCATAAAGGCGCTTTCACAATCACGTTACCGTGACGTTAACCGCAAGTTACGCGCTGATACCATGCCAACCCAAAAAGTGTATATTAACATTCTTGTCGTTAATTTATAGGAATATTAGTCACAAAAACGTTTGCATAAACCATAGGTTAGTAAGAAGCAATGCAAACAACCACACCATATCTTCTTACTAGTGGTATAATTGACATGAATCCTGTGACCAACGCCCAATCGCCAAGGAGAGACGCCGTAGTGGTATTTGAGACACAAGGACCCATTCAGCGATCGCACCTCGTTCAGTATTTGCTTGACGGAATGACCCAGTCGTATCTGTTCTTGAAGAACAGCGGAAATGTCAATTCCGCAAGTCTCTAAGATCTCTTTCCGGCATCGAGAAACGATCTCTTTGCCGGTAGGTAGCCTGTCACCTGTCTGATCCGTTATGCTGCTGCACAATTCGGTCATCAGTTTTATCGTGTTTATGTCAGTCTCTGAGAAGACATCACAGCAACCTAGATATCAAAATAGGAAAAACACAAACGCTAAAGAACATGAAATTTCCAATAAAGTAAAGGCAAAATTATAGTAGTTATTATAATAACTTTGACGTTGCACCGTGCAGTGTAGATGCAACATTGATGGACCAAAAGTACATACAAGAAAACCTCCTCCTAATAGAACACAAAATTGAGCACAAGTGTGTATCTACCAGTTTTTCTAAAAGAAAAACGCTGTAACGTTGTGTAGTAGGAACGGTTATATGAATTAGATTTATAAATAACTTTTATGGTTTGTTTATTGCGTCATAACCTACACAATACATTCAAACGTGTACAAATCAAAATGTAGCCGCCAAATAAAAAAAGTCAATGTTAACAATCTCTTATTGAATACATTCAGAAAACTTACAGATCCGATATAATAAGAAAGAGTGTCCCAAGTCAAAAATTAGTTTATTTAATGTGTATCTAAATTTAACAGTTTGGTTCTGTCATCAAGAAATCTTAAAATATGGGATAGTCCTTATTTATTCTACCTATACTAATTACGAACTTTCAAGTGTAGGGCGCGTTCAGCGGAATCGCCCATTTTCGCCGACATTTGCGATCGAGTAGCTGCAAAATTAGGCTTTTCGATATTACTTATGACGCTCGAATTGAAAAAAGGACACAATTCCGCGTGGACTGCGCGATATTTTGTAAATTAAATGCGTCAATTTTGAAAAAAAATCACGTTTTGCACCTCTTCGGGTGAAGGCGAACCTCGAGAAAATGTCACGTGACGTCTAGAAATTCCGACAAGCGGATCGATGAACGTCAAAAATTTACATTTTTTATCCGTTCCTGCCGACCTTATAAAAGCCGCTCGCTCTCATGTCTTACGATAATATCTCTCTAAATACCCTTCGCAAAGAGTTTTGAGCAAAAAAACGGCCTTAAAAATAATTTTCGATCCAAAAAATCGATTTTTGTCGACCCGTGTTTTACTGCTATTACCACAGTAACGTCAAACCCGAAACGCCCCCTGCCGGACATTCGTAACAACAGTAACAGATAGCACATAACCTAAAATGTATCCTAAAATGTCCATATTGCGAATGTGGACAGGTGGGAAGCCTTAACCACATATTTCTAGAATGCCCAATAACTAAAATCGAAAAATTTGACATATACACAGAGCTAGTGTATTACTAATAACCTAGTATTGTGTGATGCACCCTTATTTTGAACATGACGCGTATAAGGTTAGAAATCTGCAGCAAGAAAAGAAATGATGGTTCCAATGCTTGACGAAAAGCTTCCTCATACTTTTTTATAGAGTTTTATATGCTGACATTATGGCGCGAAAATGTAAAATCCTAAAGATAGTCGATAGTAAGCTATTTTTGGATGGATAATAACGAGCGTTTTCATGAAATATCTATGAATAGATGTTACGCTGATATTGATTTTAAAGTGACGTGCAGTTACTAAATTTAAGAAAGTATGGAAATGTTAACACACATACAATATTTGTTCGATAAGTGAAAAAACTAGTTTGAAATTAATTTTACAGAGTATGTCAGATATATTTTAATGATAACTGCATTATAAATAACAATGACAGATTATTAGTGTCATCTAAAAAATTAATAACGAACTAGTTTGTGCCAGCTGCTCGAACAATGCTAAACATTTAAAAAAATGTAGACTTTACATGGAATATAAATAAAATAAAGAAAATAACATAATAAGCGACATTTATCATTTCTTGGCTAGGCCTTTGACTTAAAATTAAAATCTGTAGGTATAATATTATTTATTTCTCCAAGATAATTTGTATCTATCGATTATCGTTGGTCGTATCTTTGATGATGTTTTATTAGAGTCTATTCATGTTCTTATTGTTTTTTTGCCAGCTTTTAACGCAAAATATTCTGCCAGGTTTAAAATAATGGGATGAATGTCGTCAGTGCCACTGACATGACATTAAATGTCAGGATGACAAATGTCATTATGTCATAGAAACTGACGTTAGATAGTATCCAGATTAGCTGTGGTTTTACAAAATTGAATAATTGCAATAGTATATTATTATACAAGTTTTATAAGACGTCAAATTGGCGCATGAGTTGTTTGGGGCACTCGTCGCTGGCGCTCCTCGTGCCCCAAATGAACGAATGCGCCAATATGTCTTATAAAACGAGTGTAATATACTATTTTTTCTACTTTGCGTCATTAATTTTATAAAAATTTAGAAGTATATTAGGTAAAATTCCAATCTAGAGTATTTATGGGTGCAACCGTTGGTAACACTGTCATCTATCACTTAAATTCAAATATCTGTGAAAAAGTAATTATTGATAGGATGCAACACGCATGTTTAAATATGTATAAAAATATACATACTTCGCAGTTTGTGCGATTCTAAAAAGTCAGTTTGTGCTTACTTTTGTGGTTATGTGTATTTTCGTTTGACATGCATTTGATATCAATGTCACCAATCTTAGAAAAAAGTTACTAAAAACGGTGTTACAATTTGTTAATTGTAACACCGAAAACAGTGTTACAATGTGTGCATTGTGAATGCAAAGTAGAAAAAAGTGTTTAGATATTTCATTGTACCAACGGTGTAGTCGGAAAGTTGGGTGAAGGCCACCCCAGATATTTTTTTGAAGAAATAAAATATGACTATGTTGATCTTTGCGGAATATTTTCGAACTCAGAATACACTTTTTCTAAATAATGAAATATGTATTCCAAAAATCAGTATTTAACTCATAGTATTGCTCTTGTTTCTTGAATTATGGAATACTTTATGATACAAATATTAGATATAGTAAATGCTCTGATATTATTCTCGAGGTACATTGATAATGTAATTATTCTACAGTGTCTATGGCACAATAAAACGTCACAGAAAGAAAACAAAATACGAAATATTATTTATTATTATGAAACCCTAAGAAAAGAAAAAGTAGGTATGAAATAACATCGAGAATCAGCCTTTATATATTTTCTTTTTTTTCCCTTACTATAACAATTATCTACTAACTAAGTCAACTAAAATGGAGACGCTTTAGATTATTCCGAATGTACAGCCATGTTATAGGTTTACAACTTTTGTAGTTTTATAGTTTGAAACCCCATTATACAAATTTTCACTTCAAATATATCCCGAAAATAACAGCCCAGAACTATCATCATCACAAATCGACGTAGACAGCTACACACGTAAACCATATTTCCACTTGTTATTATTTCAATCTTCCATTGATAGATTAATAGCAATCTCTGGAAACCCACTAATCCAAAATCCTACACACATCAAATATTTACACTAGAATCATTCGCAAACGCGAGAACCGCGTGGGCTTGTCAATGGAACAGAATTTTCAAACGCCGAGTCAAAAGCAAGGTTGTCCGGGCACCAAGCCACCATATGTTTATTTATAATTAGCCAAATACCCGTCGGTATTTTTTCTTTTACTTTTTAAGACTTATGACTTATGATCTTATGTTGTCCAAAAGGTTTTCCATTTTGTCTTATTAAATAAGATTTATTAAAATTAGTAGATATACCTGCTGCTTTGTCCATGGCATTTGGTTGAAGCTGTTGGTTAGTTGTGCCAACGATTATGGGATAGAAAACCTTAGGCCAGAGGACAGCAAAACAGCCCACAACGATGACAACGATCAGCACTGACTTCTTCGGGCTGATGTCTTCTGTGACGTGCTGATATCGCCTCTGGTAGGCCTCGGCGGCCGTCTGCGTTGGCCCATCCATCACTATATTTTACGTTGCGCTATTGGCGAAAAATTAAAAAACAAATGACACACACACGCGACTACCTGCTACATCGGTTCGGACACTATTGGAGTGGAGATCAGCTCCGTCGCGACGCCCAGTCCAGAAATAATATCGACGGAGACGTCGTATAGCACGACTGCGCATCCAGTATTGCACGGGTGACGATTAGGTACTCGGGAAAAGCAGTGGCGTAGAGGGTAAGGATGCTGGGGTGGTCATCATCGGGGGAATATTATTAGCCCTTGGACGCTATGAAAAAAATCTCAATAACTATAGTTCTGAATTGGCAAATTTTTGCTATATATAGTAAGTATGACTGTGGATTCTATCAGAAAGTGATAGCACCCAAACCTTCATCCCACTGATCTGAACATTGGTACTCATTGGACATTGGACAACATTGGACACAATTAATTGAATAGGCACATTAACCAAATAACGTTTGTATCACAAATCAAGTATGTTAAAAACATTAATTAGCCGTAAAAACAATTGAGAGAAGAACTCATTTTGAAATTTTATATAAGGTTTCTCAGTTTCTTAGGAACTAAATATTTGGTATACTTACACCCTTTTGATGACTATGAAACCAAAAATCGAACAAATTATTATAGTAATATACGTCACATTTTTAAGTTGGTGTTTATTGTTAATATAATTTGTTTATTTTCTTTTAGGGTCATCAAGAGTCAAAATAATGACGAGGAAAGAGTTATTTGACATCATGCAACGACAAAATAAACTCAATATAAACGAAAAGTTGGAATTCTTAGAAAATTGTTTGTTGAACTTTGAGCCATACTCAGAAGAACAGAAAGTGCAAATTAAACATAAATTTTCTCATTTAAAGTCAGAAATTAAACGTAGATGGGCAGCAGCACACAAGAAAAAAGAATACTTTTTAAAAAACAATCATGACTGGCTTCAGGGTACGTTTGAGTTACCAAGGGTAGTTACGAGACCAGGGCGGCCATCAAAGGCGGTCGGAGAATCTTGTGAACGAAGTAAAAGACGAAAAACGCGAGCAGACAAATACCAGGAAGCATACACAACATCCTTGCAAAGAGATACCCCAATACAAATGACACCTATACAAGCATTAGCTATGTTTGTAGAAGCCGGATTTTCCAGAAAGCAATATGAGATCATCAGAGACTCAAATAAACAACTATATCCTAGTTACTCGATTCTACAAAGGACCAAAATGGAATGCTATCCAGGTAAAGGATACCATGTGACAGCTACCTGTGCAGAAATTGATTTACAGGAGGTGTTAAACCATACCGTTACTCGGATTTTTATATATTTGAAAGAAGTTTTACAAACATTAAATGAAGAAGAGGCCAATTCTTTAATGATGATTTACCGTTGGTGTTGTGGCGGATTTCAGCAGACGGATGAGCAGAATGATTCTGATTCAGATGCACATGTATTTCTAAGTTTTTTTGTTCCACTTCAATTAATTTGCGACGGAAACAAAAAGCGGATCATCTGGCAGAATCCCATACCATCTTCGCCACGATATTGGCGACCTATCAGGATCAGATTTGTCAAAGCGTCTGTGGACATTACAAATGACGAAATTCAATATATACAAAACTCAGCAGATCAATTGGAACAAACAGTAGTGACATTATCACAAAGAACATATTTTGTCAAACACACCTTGACGCTTGCAATGATTGACACTGAAGTGTGTAATGCTGCAACTCAGACAAGATCTACAATGAGATGTTATGTATGTGGTGCGACATCAAAGAATTTCAATGACCTATCGAAAATTAAAGAAGTGAATGACGAATCTCAAAAGTTCGGATTATCAATTCTGCATGCACAAATTTGCTTTTTCGAAAGTTTACTCCACTTGGCTTATAAATTACCAAGTAAAAAACTACGAGAAGAAAGTGATAAGGACATCGTGAAACAAAGACAATCGGAAATTCACCAAACATTCAGAGATAAAATGGGGCTCATTGTAGATACACCTAAGCCTGGTTTCAGCAATACCAACGATGGATATACCAGTAGGCGATTTTTTGCGAGTCCAGATTTAGCATCAGAAATAACAGGCTTAGATTATAACCTGATATATCGGATGAAAGTGATTTGGAGACAATTTCTAGTGGACATCGGGTCCATATCGATAAATTTAAAGAATATACACTGGACACTGCAAAAGAATATGTCGAATTGTATGGTTGGCATCCAATGACACCCACCATGCACACAATTTTAGTACATGGAGCAGTTATCGTTCAAAATGCTCTGCTTCCTATAGGGCAATTGTCCGAAGAGGCTCAAGAAGCACAAAATAAGTACTTTTGTGCATATCGGCAAAATTTCGCGAGAAAATCACGAAGAGAAGCATGTAATTTAGATGTCCTAAATAGACTCCTGTTAACTTCTGATCCTGTTATAAACGGATTGAGACCGATACCTAAAATAAGTAAATCATTTTCGAAAGAAACAATAGACATGCTTCTTCCACCTGAAGATTTCATTAATCCCGATGATAGAGAAAGGAGTACTTCTTCGAACGAAGAACACGAATCTGAAGAAGAAACAGAAGAATTTTCTTCAGATGAAGAGCCATGACTAAAATTATACGACTATAATAATATATGTAAAAGTAAATATATAATGTATAATATGTAATATATACAAAAATAATATAAAACATCTTTGTCAATTAAATATCAAATATACTTTTGTCCAGCTAAATCCGGTAAATACCCCAATCCCAGTGTGGATCGGTTGCATTTAAAAGAGGTACATTAATGACGAGAATAATACTATTAGAAACAAATATTTGGGGCTGGCACCCACCCAACTTTCTGACTACGTCGTTGCCTCATTGAAGTGTCTTAAAAACCTTCTGCTATTCTTCAATTTCGTAAATCCACAGCCAGTTTTTAAAACGTGTTTTTTTCTACTGTTACTGTTTATTTCCAAACTATATTCAATAGAATCATTTAGAGACTACTTATCTTAAGTGTTGTATGTTGACCAGGGTTGTTTAAAAATAACAGTAAAAACCTTTTAAAATAAATAATAGTAAATAATTGCTTTGTATTAAATCCAACTAAGTACCTGTGAGGTATTCCCTTAACTGTCAGGAAATCCCATTACAATGCCAAATGGAACAGAGAACCTAATATCAACTCAAGAGAGTCAATATTTGTAAAAGGATAGATTTTATATTATTCTTAAATCTCCATGAGCATCCCTTTATATTCGAAAACAATAATTTATTTTTTTCACTTTGCCTTGAAAAGTAAAAAAACAACATTGAAAAAAAAAACATTGTTTCATGTTTTAAAACACATTAACAAAAAAAATTTTTGTTTTTGTTTTAAATAAAGACAAACGTTTTTTATAACAACCCTGCCCTCAGACGACGCAGATAATATTATAACTATAATACTAAATATGTATACAAAATTTCAGTCCAATTTGTTGAAGTATCGTGTTTACAGACATACAAATGGATATATACAAAATATACATACATTTTCCAGAAATCATTGCAATGGACGTATATTATGACCAAATGACAAAATATACAGCACATTTATCGACATTTATTGGTTAAATATGCAAACATCTGCCCTAAAAATAGGGCTTAAAAACCTATAAATACTTACCTATTAATATTTTAAGACGCAGAGAGAGTAGCAAATTATTAAAGGTATCCATAGTGTGCCAAATTCAGGCTGTTTCTTTTTTTGATAGGTATGGAAAACAGTTATACCTACAGTATTAGGTTTGTTCGAGCAGTAAAAAAACTAGTTTAAAATTTTTTAATGTTTCAATGACAACTACATTATATATAACAATGACAGTTCATTTGTGTTATCTAAAAAACTAATAGTGAACTATAGTTTGTGATAGCTGCTCGAACAAAGCTATTATTACACCCAATTAACACAACCTTAAAGAAATTTAATTAGCCATGTATATGGAATTCATGAGTCATCCAGCTATTATTTATAATTAAAACTTAAAAATAATGGCTCAATTAATAACTACTTCTAATTACAGACAAAGATTTACTACTCTTTTGCATGCTTTCTAGCACCTATCTTATGAGCATGGAACAAAATAAAACCAAGCAAGTTGTAACTTCGAAATTATCAATTTTATTTAATACAAAAAATAGGTTTAAACACAAAACTCGACGTAACAGATTAGAATAAATCAATAGTTGCTTCAAATACACAAAAAAAAAACAATTGAACCATAGATATGGTTAATCGATACAAACAAAACGTTGGTACAAAAAATAAGCAATTAAATACTTAAAAACTAGAATTTTTAAGAATTGCGCTGAGGTCAACCGTTGACCTGAAAATCTTAACATCCTCAATATACATCTACATTAATTCGGCCTACATTTTATCTAACCTAACCGCTTCAAATTGCTAAACCGTATACCGAAACAATGCAGAACATTGTCTTGTTCTCCCAACGTACAGTACAGCTGCCATCTGTATTGTTGTCCCAGTAGCAGGAACTAGCCGTGTGAAGTCCAGCGCCGTTCTTCTGCATTATAGTACATGTAACGATGTACTTGTATGGCTTCATCAATTTCGTTAATTCTGAGGTACACGCCTCAACTACGGCCGTCGTCCAGTTATTTACTTTCGTCTGTTGGTAAGCGTTGCCCCCTATCACCGTTTCTATGGCATCTTTTATAATCTTGCTCACATCATCCACTACGAATTGACCCTCCTCTTGAATGTCTTGTTCAATATTGACCTTTTCCATGTTACTACAAAGAAATACCAAAAGTTTGGTTAGTAATTAGGTTAATAATTTAATGTGTATGGTTTATTATGAGTTTGTTTACCTTAATTTTTATAGGACTTCCGTAAATAAATCGTTTGTTGGGGGTATTTGGTGATAATCTAGCACATTCTATAATCTGACAGGTAACCGTCAAACAAAACAGCCGATCGGTGACTCAAGTTGTGCTCAAGTGCCTAGTGCGCTAATTTGACACACGCTGCATTTGCGCCAACTAATAATAGTTCTAAAGTTAGAACTGCAATACAAAATACACGATGTTGCAAAATAGAATCTTCATAACACCACGAAAAATATATTCCAAGTTATTAATAACTATTACTCACTACTAGACCAGATAGTTTTTTCATAGAAAAAAAAATAGATTTTTAGGGATAGAATTTATCACTTCGCTTTTGGTCACGAGATGGTGCTAGTTCTCGTTTTAAATTTGCTTTTAAAATAAACAATACTTCTTATCGCATGTCGCATGAATTATCGATTTCGTGGTTGAATGGAACCATGTGTGTGACCCATGGAACCCAAACAAAGACATAAGAATGTGGATGTTTTAATAATACGTTATCGTTTCTGCCAATTAAGAGATGAAAGTCCTAAAGCTAAACTGTGTGGGAGATTTATAGCAATTCTCAGCTGTCTCTTCTGTGGTGGTTAGGCTATTTTCTTATTGAAACTACATTCTATTTTATTGCCACTGCTTGTAGGAAATTAAATTCTTTCTAGCAATAAATATAGCATTCTTAATCCAAGACATGTTTGTTATCCAACGTTGAAAATCAGACTTTTCTATAAACGTAACTATATTTATTTTTGCTTAATGACGTAAACTGACACTGACTTTACTAGTGTATAATTAATACTTTTTACACTTTGAGTGTGAATGAATGTTTCACCTTTTACATTAATGTAATCAAACTAATTTTCATCAATCGAGATAATGTCTCTTTGATCTGGAGTTGATTCCAAAGATTCAAAATATTTAATAAAAACATTTGTAATACAAATGTTCAAAAGTAAAAATCTACTTTGACCACTACGTAGCCACTACGTAGATGTTGTTTTTATACACCTATTTTGTATTCAAAGAATTATAGATGACTAGTTTGGTTTGTTTGTGGAATATTTAATAAAATTATAGCCGTAAGTTCATATTTTTTTTTTCTTTAAAGACTATATATAACTATAGAAGCTATAAAATCGAGACGCGGTGGGATTGTTACCTACACGTTTAAGAATTTTCTTATCTACCTGGAAATGTTAAACACCTGATAACGCATACGAACCAGTCAAACAATCGCAATTACCGAACCACGTGGTGTCGACCTGCTTACGACGGCCCTGCATGCGCAAAATGGGAAATCCCACGTGTCAAGTAGGTGGTTTTGTTTGATACCCGCACCCAAAATATAAAAAAAAAATTTATAAAACAGAAGTGTCCAAAAATAAATAAGAACCGAAGCAAAAAGCTAAAGCCTGCGCTTGGCCTAGATAGAAATTGCACAATTCTCGTCGAACATTCTATTCAAAAGTTCCAAATAAATCCACCATGCTTCCTGTAGGTAGCGCCACCGTCCACGCCGGTAGAAATTCATAAATACAAGCGACGCAACCAATCGCTTGTCAGCTTGTTCCCGAAGACCCATCACAACAAAGCAAGGTTTTGGCATTTAGCGTAACCTTACACTTTTGAGCACACTTTTTCGACCCCACTTCCAGCACATTACAACCTCATAACCCTAATTTCTTCACAATATTCGACACAAAACTCGGTTCAAGCTGATACCACACACTTTCTAAACGCTTCAAACGCACCTGTGCAATTTTTGTGCATTTTTTGTGCATTTTTTGTGATCTTCTTGTGATACAGGTAATTTGATGCAACCTAATTAGAAGCATTTCATTGTCAATATGGATATTTGGTCGTTTCAGCATACCTACCAGTTTAAAATGAAGGACGTTATCGATGTAATGGAACTCCAAAGAGAAAAATCCAGAAAAAATGCACCGTTGGATTATAGGAAGCTCGATTTCACAGGTGGTTTCACACCGGCAAGGTTCATCTTCGAATGCGGGATGAAATTACAAGGGCAACCTCTTACTTTGGCCACCGCTGCCATCCTGATGCACCGTTTCTTCAAAGAAGTTGACCAAACCAATTACGATTGCTATGTAAGTGTTTGACTTCATATCGTAAATTATGGTATGATTTTAGTCAGTATTTTAATAAAAAATGAGAGGCGTAACTTATTCTGGATTTTGGTTGGGTGGAAAAGTGGTTACAGTAAAGATTACAGCATTTGGTGATTTTATTTTGCATTATTTCGGTTGAAAATTTGAATTTTATACCTGCCATGTGTTGTTTGCTGCTGATATGTAAATTATAGATATTATCTGAACATGAATCAGGATAAAAGTCTATTGGAAGTCTACTTACAAGTCTAGATATCTCAAATTGATTGCCTTAATTTAGCTAAAGATTGCAAAATGTTGAAGATAAAATTTGCACAAGGTTTTTATGTGCAGATAAAGTGAATTGACATCGATAATTTGTAAAAATTAGGTCAATGAAATTAACATAGTCTGACCTTTTCAAAAAATGATCAATGCTATTATTTTTTCTAAAATATAGATGTTTCAATCCAAGGAGAGCACAGTTGTGTATGCAACGAAATATACTCGGGTCAATTATAAACCATACACTGGGTATAATTGGTTGCATATGTCACTGTGCTCTAGTTAGTTTAAAACTACTCTACTAACTCAACAGTTCTATCGATGTTTGCTGACTGCGAAAATATGGTCCCAAAAAAATTCACTGCCTCCTGGACTATTGGTATTGAGTTAAAATTATACTAATTTTACCAACCACTAAAATAGGTTGATTAAAATAATTCAAACCATAATCAGTAACAATCACAAATCACTTCATCTACTTTTCTATAGTCTCTCTTCAACAGGCACAAAAACAAAAATTCCCAAACAAATTTTAGAGTTTCTACATTTTTATTGGTACCAAAAACTTCAAATTCCCAATTTTACACAATTTCATCCACGAATTATGTCAAAGTAACCTGTCAGTGACATGTCATCGTCTCGTAACACCACATCTAATACAACCTCCTTTCTGACATTGATCTCGAACATCTTAAAAGACGAACACAACCCCGCTACGTTACAATTAACCGCAAACATCGTCAGCTTCATAACCGTATCCGGCCTTGTGATTCTGATGCTCTTGGTCGCGCAGGAATGGTGATTTTATCACCTCATTTCTTTTCCAGTTGATTGCCGCCTCTTCCCTGTACTTAGCGGGGAAGGTCAAAGACGATCCTCTCAAAATTCGAGACATCATCAACGTGGCGCATAACACCCTCCATCGGGGCACCGGCCCCCTTGAGATCGGCGATGAATACTGGAACATGAGGGACGCCATAGTTCAAGCTGAATTATTGATAATGCGAGTATTAAAATTCGAAGTCTCGATCACACATCCGCATAAATATATGTTGCATTATTTAAAAAGTATGGAAGGTTGGGTGGGTAAAGAGCAATGGACGACGATTCCGATAGCAAAAACCGCTGCTGCTTTCCTGCAGGATTTCCATCACGATCCGGCGATTTTGGAGTACAGTCCTCAGCATGTTGCGATCGCTTGTATATCGTTAGCGCTGCAATGTTACGGGGTTCGTTTGCCTCTGATTGAGGATAACGACGACGAGGCTTGGTATTCGGTGTTTGTGAAGGACCTGCAGAAGGATAAACACTGGGAGGTGATGGAGAAAGTGATGGAGGTCTACAATAAGGAGCCGGAGAGCTCCTGATTCTCGAATGAGGGCGCTATGACTTATTTCTTTTAGTTGATCTTCTTTTTGTTTAATTTTTAACACTTTCGACTGGTATTAATGCGACTGGTTGTTTGGGAATGTACGTATGTACCTTTCGGACCTGTTGTGTATTATGTTTAGGAGACTTAATGTAAGGCAGAATTTGATATGAAGATGATGAAATAAATGTATTATTTGAGTATGTCTTTTGTTTGTTTTTTTTTTAAGGTAAGGTAAAGTAATCTAGAACCAATCATTGTTTCTAGTTTACTTGTAACAAAATAATGATCATAATATTGTTATCCTATTATATAACACAGTTATCCTGAGTTTCAAATTAGTATTTAAGCCATTATTGACTCAGTAGCGTGATGTTTCTCCTAACTAATGCAAGATGTCAGCACATCGTGGCACGATTCTAGACATTTGTTGGCAAAACCTGTCATTCCAAAAATTCTTTTACTGCTTTGTCAAAATTTCTTTTGCGTAAATGTTGAGTGCCACGTGATTCTACATGAATGTCTCTAGCTCTAAAAGACATTTTTGTGCTCTTAGCCTGATGTCAGACAAAAATATTGACTTGCAAAAAGTCCCAAATATTGCTGTTCAATATATTTATTTATAGTGAAAGAACCAAATTGAATCATGAATTGAAATAACAAAATGTATTGTTTTTATGTGCTATAGCAAGGGGCAAACTTCTATTTTAAAAAGCAATAAAAAAAGCCTGATCTTAAATACTTTTATTACGCTTATTTACAAACAACTATAAACTGAACATCAAACTCCTCAGTTTCCGGTAGTCCAGTTCCTCGGTCTTTCCTCTGTTAGAGTGAAATCATACCGGGAAGCGTGCAACCCACCGAAAGCAATTGGTCTATTGGGGGGCATCATGGTCCATCCGCGTGTCACACAATCCTTCTGAATGACGGCAAAAATGGAAAAAGCAAGTCCGGCACCACATCCAGCCACAGTACTCTTCCTCCATGCTCCAAATATTCCGCCGGCAGCGACAGCACCGGCAATCCAGTTTTTCCAGTCGTCCTTTTCGCGTAACTTTACGGCTAGGTTTGAGGTTACAACGAAGGCAGTCACCATGCCCATCATTGGAAGGGTGAAGTACACATATCTTCCGGCTATTTCCATATAGGTTCTTGCTTGTTTAGAGAGGAGGACATCTGATGTTGAGAGGCCTATACCGAAGAGGGTAGCTGGTTTTAAGAGGACTATTAATTTTTTGAAGATGTCTTCACCCTCTGGGGTGTCAAAGTATTCGTATTTCTTTTTTTCGATCTTGGATTCCGTCATTTTAGGGCTTTGATTGTATGGAATTATGTAATTTTGACAGAATAACCTACAAATTGCGAACTGTCAAACATTGACGGATGAGCGGTGTGAGGTTAGCTTCTGGTGTGACTCAGCTGGTGAGTATTTGTGAAAAGTTCCTGTTTTGTTATTGTAAAATTGCAAAATAGAGACGGTTTTGTTGTGAATTTATTAGAATTTGTGTGAGTTGTGTTTTTATTGGTGATTGGAAGGAATATTGAAATATTTGGCTTAGTTTATCGAATTGCAGATGTTGTCCTAAATTGTTTAGTGACTTTATCTCTGGTATGAGTCATTAGTAGGAATTGTAGATGTCGTTCGGTGACTGACAAATCAACCCAACCTAAAATGGCGACTGACGGGGACGAAATAATAAGCGACCAGGAAAAAGTGCGAATTGTCTCCGATTTCATCTTACATTCGCCGCCCGGCGAATTCAACGAGGTCTTCAACGACGTCCGGAAACTCCTAAATAACGATGACCTCCTTAAGGAGGGCGCGAGCAAGGCCTTCGCCCAGTACAACAAGGAACAGCTAACACCGGTAAAAATCGACAACTCGGACCAATTGGTGCTCATCACGGAATACAACGACTTAGGTAATAACAGATTTTTTGATCCACGCACTAAACAATCCTTCCGATACGATCATCTACGGAAAGAGGCTTCCGACTATCAACCGTACACACCCGATTCAACTTCCGAACCTTGGCGTTCAGCCCTCGACTCTGAATTTATAAACTACACCCGGGACCATTACAAAGACGGAGTTTGCAGCGTCGTCGGTCGTATTCAATCCGGGGGCACAACTACTTTGTATGCCTGCATAGAAGACCATCAATTTCAACCAAAAAACTTCTGGAATGGACGATGGAGGTCTCAATGGACCATAAATATAAACGGGGCCACTGCTGAAATACGGGGAATCCTAAAAGTTCAAGTGCATTACTATGAGGAAGGTAATGTTCAACTTGTGAGTTCTAAAGAAATAAAAGAGGGTATTACGGTCACCTCTGAAGTACAAACTGCGAAAGAAATTGTTCGTATCATCGAAGAAGCAGAGAATTTATACCAGACTGCAATTTCGGAGAATTACCAGACAATGTCGGATACGACTTTTAAAGCTCTGCGAAGATTATTGCCGGTAACTCGTACCAAGATTGATTGGAATAAGATGGTGTCGTATAGTATTGGTAAGGAGTTAAAGACGCAATGATGGGGGGGAATGTGAGCTGGAGATTAATGGGCCTCTCCTTGTTATCGCTTAGAAGAAAATGTAAATACGCCAAGGTCTTGTTAAGTTTAAACGTTGAATGTAAAATAGGTTTTTTTTTTGTCAGTATTACGAGTAGAGAGATATACGAACTTCCTTCTAGCACGCGCAGATATTTTACATTCATCGGTTTAAAGGAGCAGGACAGGGATAGAGAAATAGATCACTGTCACACTTTTATATTTTTTATTAATTATTTAATTTAATCTGTCGCGTTTTCGGTCGAATCCAATAATTCCTGATCTATCCCTGTCGGTAAAAAGTGCAATAAAGCACGAAGTTAACATTCGCTTTTTAGTTTATTTGGCTTATATTTTGTATCATTCTTATGCCCCTGCAATTGCGGGACTATTTTGTACTGTAACTATTTTATTCAATACATTTATTTTATGTTTTATTTACAAATTATCATGGTTTTCCATCTTTGTTATATGTAATTTTCTATTGGCATCCGCTGTCCTTATAATTATAATAAATAATTTATATCTTGTTAGAGTCGAACGTTGTATGAGTTATTTTTAAATAAAAAAGAAAACAGTGAATCGTGATATTGTTGGAGAGAATGTGGATTTATCATACTTTAATCATGGATTGTCAACAGATCTTCGTTATCTCTGCTGATAAGCTCTTGTGTACATTATTCGGATGCCAACAATTGATTAATAATGCAGGTAAGTATGAATCTTTCATATTTTGACACACCAATTTGCTTATCAATTGCTCATTAGTTCAAAATAGCCATATAATATAGCCCTGTTTGCAGCAACTTTGCTATGCTATTGGTCTACTTTTATAAATATTGAAAACTGCCTTTGTTTTGTTCATATACTTTGATAAAAAAATAATAGGAAATTTAGCTAAGGTATTAATATCAATAAGTCAGAAAATGTTGCAATTGAAAAATATATTTATATTTTGACAAAATTTGATCTGGATAAACCAAAGAGTCTCCGCTCTGGTGGTAGAAATTTGAATTAAGCAATTCGGGATAAATAGCGCCATCTACATTCGCCCGCTCAGGATCCCATCCTAACGTCAGTCATAATATTTTAATGTCGTCATCTCAGTGGACACTGACGTTTATATCAAAATCTGACAGTTCGCAATGATGACCAGCAGGGCTGTGGAATCTGTCAGATTGCTTCTATAAACGCTGATGAGCGCCTATACCGATCATCACATTGATCTGTAAATTGGTATGCTTATTTAATGTCACAGGAGGATGAGTTGGTATCAATTTGGTCAAAATCGGATGACATGAATTCCTAAGAAGTCGCATTTAACATTTGCCATGTGTCAGATTGTCACCAAAAACAATCCAGTTCGTCCCCCGGTAATTCTAAATCAGTACACCAAATTTCAGCCCGATCCGTTGTTCCGTTTGGTCGCAAATAATAAGAATACAGAATAAAAATTTTATATAAAATCGGAAAAAATCTTTAGTCTTTTTCTATCTATAACGTATTTTTTGTCCAAGTAGACATTGATGTGGAATCAACCGAACAGAAAGAAAAAAACACAATTGTTTGCAGTTTTTACAATGCTGAAAGCTATAAATGTGCCAGCAAGATTTTCAGTCTGTAAATATAGTGATTTGCAAAGATAGAACCTATTTTCCTTTTTTCACAATTTTAGTTTTTTATTTACATAATATCATCGATACAAAACTACAATGCAACTTTTTTTTAACATTTTACAATTTTACAAGTTTCTGAAAATACTCATAAACATCAAATTCAATTGAATCAAATTCTCCCGCCAAAACAATATTTACAGTAATCCTGAAAAGTGAACGACCGTTCGTCTAAAGAAAAGACCGGAATGACCTGATTATGCCATTTCACAAACGCATAACAGTGATTTAAAGTTATCCGTCTTTTAAATACCAAAATGGGTGTTACTCTGTACCATTTTCCTCCCAGCGCGCCATCAAGAGCTGCCCTAATGGTCGCCAAGACCCTCGGACTCGACATCGACGTCCAGATTGTAAATTTATTCGCGAAAGAACAACTCAAAACCGATTTTGTCAACGTAAGTTTTGAGGTTATGCATTGTTATAATTTTTTGTTATTTGTTGTTGGCATACTTGTGATTTAGCGTTCACATAATTTTTAAGCTGAAGCTACGCTGGGTAACCATGGCAACGTTGATGTTATTGGTTAAACGTTTAGGTTGCTATGGTAACGCATCGTAACTAGCGAATTTTGAAAGCGTCTTAGCTGTTTACGCGGGATTTTTGAATGGTTGCTTGCAGATCAATCCACAACATTGCGTTCCCACTTTGGTGGATGGAGACTTTGTTTTATGGGAAAGTAGAGCAATAGCGGCATATTTGGTTAATGCTTATGGTAAAGGTCATTCTTTGTACCCGAAAGAACCGAAGAGGAGAGCTATTGTGGATCAGAGGCTAAATTTTGACTGTGGCACCCTCTACCCGCGGATAAGAAAAATATGCGTAAGCCAACCAATAAAATACAATTCAAACTATTTTTGATTTACTAGTTTGAATTTAGTTCCCTATTTTATTCCTGGGTGAGATTGAAGTTGATAACGATTTGAAAACGTCGTTAGACGAAGCCCTTGGGTTCCTCGATGTTTTCTTGGAGGGCAACAACTTTGTTGCAGGAAATGACCTCACAATTGCAGACATAGCCCTTGTTGCATCACTTTCAAGTATTGTGGTAAGAAAAAATAAAATTAAAAAAATATTATATATGTTCGATTCTATATGCTTTGTTCTTTTTTCAGGCGGTGGGTTGGGACGTTTCAGCTTATGGAAATGTCTCATCATGGCTTGCCAGATGCTCCTTAGCAATTCCACATTACGTCGAAGTTAATCAAAGTGGCGCTGATCAATTCGGCAAAGCAGTACGCAGTAAAATGGCTCCAGGTCAAATATAATTCAATTACATTGTATTTTTCACCATTATTTTTCTAAATAAACAAATACATAAAAAAGAAACCTTTATAACCTCTACTTCGTAAAAGTACGAATAGATGGCGCCAGGAGCGTTAGATTTAAATCTCCCGTCGTAGTCATGGCAACGTCAGTTTCGGCATTGTAAACAATAAAATGTCAGTGTTGAGTGATCTTCCGACAATTTGGAGTGATTATAATTAAATAGGGAATTGAATTGGAATGAATAGGTATAAGATTACGGGTAGAATTGGGCAAGGGGCCCATGGATATGTGATGAAGGGTGTGCACAGAATCAGTGGCAGGGATGTTGCTATGAAGAAATTGGTCATAAAAACTTTGGAGGAGGGAATCCCGAAGAATATAATGAGAGAGATAATGGCCTTGAGCGTGCTGAAATCGGAATATGTAAGACAATAACTAAATAATAGTAGAGGAAAAGATTCACTGCTAACAATAATTGTGGTAGTTTTAGAAGCATGTTAGGGTTTAAATTAAAGGTTTTGGATCAGTTGTACTCCACATTTGGAGTGAGGAAAATTGTTAAGTAGTTGGAATATATATTATTTCAGGGAGGGAGTAAGATTTCTTTAGAAAGATTGGTGTAAACTGAATTTTATTTAACAAATAAAATATAATAAAATTTAAACAAAAAATATCAATATATTGTATAAAATTACTTATTACATATATAAATTAGAGCCAGTAATTAAGTAGTTAGTGGCTATTATTTTTATTTGTATTTATTTCCATATCGAACAATAATTTGTCCTGAAAATTATAATTTGTCTGAATATTATTACTACTTCTCACCGAGATGTTGCAATTTTTTACAACGTTTGACATTTTGATGATTTCTAGAAATTTTGGTAGGTTTTTTTATGTCCTTCTGGATCACAGATATGTAAATAGGATAATTAGTCCTGAAAATTACTGCTCTACTTAGGAGAAATTCTCAAATATTTCATTCATTTGATATTTTTTATAAAAAGTTGATAGGATAGGAGAAACGAATTTTCTCGTCTTTCATTTTTACTTTTCGACTAGGTTCCCTAGAAGAGAAATATTGCAAATGTTACAACCGACCTACACTGATAGAAAAGAAATGTAAAATAAAAAAAATGTATTTGAAAATATTTCTTTCAAGGAAAGAATATATGTTTGAAACAAATAAGTATTTTTAATTTTAAAAAAGTGAGCTGCATGGGCTGAAAGAAATATTTTACTTGAAGTAAAAAGAAATAGTTTTCACTGAAAATAACGATTCTTTTACACCAAATGGTTTTCCGTGATTTTCGTAATGTAAGAATTGTTTGGGTTTAATTGCAGAAATACGTTTGATATATCTGGTTTAATTTGAAATAAAGATCGGCCTTGAGGTAAGTAAATATTCTATTTGGAAGGAAAGATAATAGATTTCACTAAAAAGATTATGTGTTTGAATAAAAAAGTGGTTTCATTAAAAATTATTGGTATGTCTACTGGCGTGGAGATGGCGCTGACACTCTCTATGCACGCGTTGGCCTTTTTTGCGGTTTATATAAGGTGAGCTACAGAATACGAGAGGTATTCTGGTTACTCTTCATTTGGGAATAAGTCTGTAGTCTTTACTAAAGATTACCGTGGAGTAAAATAATCTAATGAGTCTACCATAACCTTTTATTGTGGTTTTCGACTAAATTATGTTTGGATCATATAATCAAGGTCCCAGGATTATAATCCAAACCATAAAATATTAATTAATGATTAATTCACGATCGCAATATTTATCTAATATGAAAGTACACGTTACTGTAAAAAAGTACCATTAGATTATATCAGATATTGTAGTTTTTAAATCAACATTCGTTTTTATTAAGTCAAGTACTATTGTCAAACAGTAATGAAAGGTTTTTTACTTAAAAAGAACGTAGAATTCTTGAAACAAAATGTTCATTTCGTTTGAAAATATTATATTATTGAATTTAAGTTAATTAACGTTGATACAAATACGATAGCTTTGAATTTAATAAATTTTACCAAAGAAATAATTTCTTTGCGGTAACTAAAGCTTTGTCTGCCACTATTTAACATCGATCTTTCTTTGACTTGAAGCAAATTTTTTTCATTCAATTTTTTCCCTCTGTGTAGATACATATATCTAGTTCTCAATACTCGATAATTCCAGATAGTCCAACTGCTGGACGTGATACCTCACGGTATGGGTTTAGTTCTGGTCATGGAATACCTACCGTCCAGCCTGATGCACGTGCTGAAAGATCGCAACATCAGCCTGAACCTATCCCAGATAAAAACGTACACGAAAATGCTCTTAATGGGTCTCAGTTTCATGCACGAAAACTGCATCATGCACCGGGTAGGTACGTTTCCTCACCAACTGAGCTAATAGCAGACAGACCACTGTCTGCTATTAGCTCAGAGGGTTCCGCCATTTCTAATCATTCACCCTTCAAGGACCTGAAGCCAGCGAACCTACTCATCTCCGATATCGGGATACTCAAGATCGCCGACTTGGGTTTGGCGAGGATTTACGCGAAAGGTGACAGGAGCAGACAGTATTCCCACCAAGTGGCCACTAGATGGTATCGGGCCCCGGAGTTGCTGTACGGCGCCAGGAATTATACAACTGCTGTGGATATGTGGGCCGTCGGGTGTATTGTTGGGGAGATGTTGATAAAGAGGCCTTTGTTTCAGGTAAATATCTTCAACGATGACGAGTAATGGAGGGTTCACAGTGATATTTCGTTTTGCTGACGCTGATGGTTGGTTACTATTTTTTTTACAGGGAGAAACTGATATAGAACAATTAGCGATAGTTCTGCATACACTGGGGACACCAAACGAAGATATATGGCCAGGTTTGAAAGACTTGCCGGATTACAACAAGATAACTTTTTCGAAAACGACGGGATTGAGTTGGAAAGAGATCCTTCCCGATGTGGATAAGCAGACGATAAGTTTTGTGAAAGGTTTTATACAGTACGATCATAGGAGACGCCTAACAGCGAAACAAGTATACAGTATAAATAGCTCCATAGTTTAATTCTATTGGTTATTTTTTGCAGGCTTTGAACCATACTTATTTCTCTATTAGTCCTGGTATTTCTACTCTGGATAACATGCCGAAACCGAAGGATATCAAGGCAGATTTTTCGGATGATGTTGATAGTGAAGTTTACAGTGATTTTGAGAAACTTATTAGCGGATTTTGAAATGTTGAGGTGTTTTTGTGTAAAATCTTTTTTATTGTCCTTGAATGTGGTAGTTTTCTCTGTTGCGTTTACAAGCGAAATAAATAAATAAGTGTAAATGTGTAATACGACTTTTTGTGAAGAATATTTTTTATTTTATTACCATCCGACTAGTACCTACCCTAAAACGAAAGGGAGACTGAATAATTGCAAAAGCGTTTAGACCACTTCAATGTACCAGCGATGTAGAGGGAATGTTATTAAGTAATTGTAACTAAAGTAATTACACGGAAACAGTTTTTTTTCTGCGGCATCAGTTTGTGACTCCAGTTCTCGTGATAAACGATGCAATCAAAAGAATAGTATAAGTTAACTTATTTTAATTTAAACCTCAATAAAAAAATATTTTTGCTTCTCGTGCGGCTAGCATAAGTCTTTATTTATCAAAACCAATCTTTGAACTAACTTTTTGAAATATAATATGTTACTCTACAACTTGCTGCTGCTTTTTTGTTGGGTCAGCAAAATGGCTACACTAAATATCCCTGTTTTCTTTGTCTGTGGGACATTCGGGCAAAAAATGAACATTGTGATAGGAAAAACTGGCTGTCGAGAATAAATATGACAGTAGGAAAAGCTAACATCGTTCATGAACCACTGATAAGAAGTCGAGAACAAATAATTCTTCCACCACTATATATTAAATTTGGGCTTATTAAACAGTTTGTGAAAGCTTTATATAAGAATGATGTTTGTTTCAAATATATTTGTTAATCATTTCCTGGCCTCTATATAGGAAAATTAGAAGCCAGTATCTTTGATGGATCACAGAACACATGACTTAGGTTGAATTGGAAGCATGGACAAGCTTTGTATCAGTTATCGATTTTTTTTTGGGAAATCACCAAGCTGACCAATATTAACAATACAAATTGTTGACAAAATGCTTCAAAATTTTAAAAAACTAATATGAGTACCAAGTTACATTATTTTCATAGTCATTTAGATAAATTTTCTGACAATCTGAGTGATTACAATGAAGAACAAGAGCAACGGTTTCAGCAGTATATCAAGATAACGGAGGAAAGATATGAAGGCCGATGGTATTGGCATATAATGGCAGACTACTGCTGGACCTTAGACAGGTACTGTCCAGAACAAAAATACAATAGAAAAACCATACACAAAACGTTTTCTTAATTTAAATTTGTGGTTTTATCATTCTTTTATTGTTAATTTCAGAACTGTGTAATACGCCTCATGCTTTCGAATGGTAAAAAATTTCAAATTACGTTGAATATGGACTTAGCAGGTTACATTTTATGCCAATGATAATTTATAGCGTTATTTTGATTTGAAATCTTTGAATAACAGCTTTTAAATATATTGGGCACTTTTAGTTAATGTTATTAAAAATATGAATGGATTGCCTTTATCTTAAAAAGTGGAGTCAATTTAACGAATATTTTGTTATTTTCATATTTAGTAGACCAGAATTACCTAAAATTGACAGAAATGTTCCCCTGTGTTATTACTGTTTTATGTTATAATGTAGAATAGATAGATATGCCGCCCAACTAGCTAATTGCTGAATAAAGTTCATGAACAATGTCTACAATTCACAATATATCTTCGTGGAACATTTTGCAGACAAACTCCGGAATGAACGTCCAACCATTTGTTTCAGTTACTGCGCTCCCATTTCAGGATTTCATTTGGCGCGCGATTTAATTTACGGTCGGATTAGCCAGTGGAAGAGGCCTCGCTCGAAGAAACGAATGGTTCCAATCAGTCACGAGGCGATTTCTCCTAGCGGAGGATTTACGAACTAAATACTTATCCGGGTTCTCAGCCAGGTGAGCAGCTAATAGTTGAAGGTCTTCCCGATGTTCTGCGTACGCCGTTTCCGGGAAAGGTCCCTTTGGGGTGAAGGTAGGCGCAAAGTATGACTTCGGCGACCGCAGTCGCGACCCTAGGACGTAATTTGATTATGGGACACTAATGAAGAAGTCGTTACTGGGAAACAAATAAAAGCGAACGACGACGACGACTACTACCTCGGGTTGCTAAGGTTACCGTAGGAAATTTATGCGGGGGTTAATTGTGCACCTTCTAAGCAAATGACTATGGGCGATAAAGTCACCAGATAAATGATGTACTGGCTGGAAGACTATGTTAGGTACATTATACAGGTAATAGGAAATTGTGTTATACTACTATGGCCAAATTAATGAGATTTTTTGGTACAACAAGTAGAAAAGTGTCGCTCTCTTTCCTGTTTACAGAGCTTTTCGATAGTTTTCTCTTTTATATGGTTTAATTTTTTTATACAGTACTAATCTGTATCCTCCAAACTGATAGTGCTTTTTTACTTCCCAACTAATACCCTAGAAGGCAAGTATTGTAATCGACGGAAATTTTCCAAACGTGACAACGGAACGGGCTGAAATTTGGTACATACATATTTAGAATTGCCAGGGGACGACCTGGATTGTTTTTTGTGACAATCTCACAACCGGAAGTGGTAAATGTTACATGGGCTGTGTTGGGGATTCATCCGAATTTGACCAAATTGATACCTGTCTACCTATACTAATTACGAACTTTCAAGTGTAGGGCGCGTTCAGCGGAATCGCCCATTTTCGCCGACATTTGCGATCGAGTAGCTGCAAAACTGGGCTTTTCGATATTACTTTTGACGCTCGAATTGAAAAAAGGACACAATTCCGCGTGGACTGCGCGATATTTTGTAAATTAAATGCTTCAATTTTGAAAAAAAATCACGTTTTTGCACCTCTTCGGATGAAGGCGAACCTCGAGAAAATGTGACGTGACGTCTAGAAATTCCGACAAGCGGATCGATGAACGTCAAAAATTTACATTTTTTATCCGTTCCTGCCGACCTTATAAAAGCCGCTCGCTCTCATGTCTTACGATAGGATCCCTCTAAATACCCTTCGCAAAGAGTGTTGAGCGAAAAAAACGGCCTTAAAAACAATTTTCGATCCAAAAAACCGATTTTTGTCGACCCGTGTTTTGCTGCTATTACCACAGTAACGTCAAACCCGAAACGCCCCCTGCCGGACATTCGTAACAACAGTAACAGATAGCAGATAACCTAAAATGTATCCTAAAATGTCCATATTGCGAATGTGGACAGGTGGGAAGCATTAACCACATATTTCTAGAATGTCCAATAACTAAAGTCGAAAATTTTGACATATACACAGAGCTAGTATATGTACTAATTTACAGATTATTGGGATGAGTTTGACAGATACTTAAAAAAAAACTGAATAATTGCAAAAGTGTTAGGTGTAAGTGTCAGGTATTGGGAGAATGTAAGTCCCATGCTATGCTGCGATCGAAACAGGCCCACAAGAAATTTGGTATACCTATTTAGAATTGTCAGGGGACGAACTGAATTATTTTTTTGTGACAAAACTAATTTATACATCAATTGGACGAACGTTTTAGGTGCTATAAGTGTTCATTGAAGCAGTCTCAAGTAGTCGCAGTCGTTGCCGTTATTGGCAAATTTTGATAAAAGCCAATGGCTACTGATACTGGTGTAATGGGTCGGAAACCCATTATTTATTTATTAAGATATGATCAAATTAAGCGAGATATTTGTAAGAACATTCGGGAATGTCAAAGGTTTTTGCTAGGGTTGAACATCTGGTTTAGGATTTGACCGCGCGTTATACGTTTAAAATTGAAGAGTTGTCATTGGCTAAGAAGAAATGCTTCCGGCTTCCTTTGGGGTCGAGGGATGCAAACGAACAGATCTTTGGCTCTTCTCATTTCAACCACCGTCATGTAAAGTACACGTTTTGTGGAGCGTTCTTAGGCGCTTAAGTTTATCCCTGGTAAATCTTTTCAACTCGTCTCGCATTTAATTGTAAATTAAATTATTCATATTTCTGCTAAAAGTGTGTCTGTCTAAATCAACTCCTAGGTTTAATTTAAACGTCAATATGTTCAAAGCTTCATTCATTTTTCTATGTAACCTATCAAACGGGATTGTTGATTATTATTGTTAATAGATGTTATTGTTTTGATAAGTGTTTCGTTTCATTTGAGTAGTCTTGCTTTATCAGCCCTTATTAAATGTTAAATACTTAAACGCGTCAGTTAGTAGTCAGAAAATGTGTTCACAAGGTTCAAGAAAAAGAACCCAGTTAGTTTTGCCTTCGAATAAATTGGAAGAGATTTGATGAATTAGAATTTTGACCAGTAATTAAAGCCCTTAAACCGCGCTCGGCGCAAAAATGCTACCATGTTAGGGAGTCGCGGTTGTTCCCGCCATTTTGACCTCCTACACTGGGTTGGGATCTAAAGTGTCTGCTGCTTCATGAAATTGAAGATGTTTGGAAGATTTAAGACGCTTCAATGTGTATACGAGCTAGTCGGAAAGTTGGGTAGTGATATCCCATATATTTATATCAACTACTACGATTTATGTCCTGTATCGTTTCCATAGACTCACTTAAACGTACGTTACTATAAAACAAACACAACTTCATTCTCAAAATTTTATTAATACATGTTTAGTTTATTATGTCTTTATATCTAACAACTTCAATTTATAAAATATGCTCATTTATTAGAATCAGATTGTATACTGTTGTATTTTATGTTTATATAATTTATTATATTCTATGTGCTTGTATCTTTTCTACACAGAAGTGCAAGTGTGTTTGTGCCCTGTTATGGTGCGTTTATAAATAAGTCTATTTCAGTCAGTGATATTGTGGCCATTCCCACTCCAGACCCGCTTTTGTAGTGTCATACAGTGTGTCCTTTAAGAGTGGAAGTTGTGAGATACTGTATACTGTATAGCATATGGCTATGCTATACAGAGTTCGTTCTGAACGCTACTGTAGTGTGACAAACAAATAAACGCAGCAATAATAATATATTTCTTGTTCAGTTTTAACCTACAGTAACGTCTATAGTAAACGTTACAAGACAACCATTTTGTTTGTATATTACTCTTCGCAGGAAAATAAATTGAATCTGTCAGTATGAATTGCGAGAAAACAAAACGGCGGGTGGTGGCGGTTTTCCGTATATCCTTTTACCCCTCACTCTAAATCCTTCTTTTTACGCCTGAGTGGCAGTGTCCTATCTGCGCCGGAGGTGCCCGGCTTGTCCTCTGTAACAGAAGGGTAACTAGATTATGGAAAACGGGTACGTTCGTATCCGCTTACTGTCCTTGGAGGTTAGGCATTTCAGCTGAACGTCGTGCAATTCCCTCAGCTGTTCTCCGGTGTGTTCTAGTTCGAAAAGTTTCTCGACCGTCAGGATAATCTCTTCCGGTGTGACGGCACATCCTTCCTCGTTCTTTGAGGTTAGGTACGAGTTTAAGTTGTTCTTCTCCTCCTTGTAGTCCTTTAGCATCGACTTGTAATGGCTTATTAGCTGCAGGTCGGCGTCCGGTCCGTATTTTACTTCCCTTGAAGGAACAATACGAGTTATAGGGTTGTTAACAGTGACGTTTGATAAATTATTACCCCGGCGCGTCCGCCAAAATTGAATTCTACAAATCGATTGAAAATAACTTTCTTTACATGCTGTTCTAAAAGTGAATGGATTACAGACTTTCAAACAGAATAAACAAACAATTTTTACGAGCTATTTCCACGACTTATTTTCGCAACTTTCGCTAACTATTTATTCGCGTGTCTACGGACTATCATGTTTTTGAGAATTAATTTGCACATTTATGCACGGTCGCGCATCAAGCTGTCAAAGCTAACGATGCACTTGACCTTTCCGAACTAAGGACTTTGCAATTTGAGCCTCATCCATCGCTCGTTTTCGCGTGAATTATACAGTCAAAATATGAACAATCGTGCAGACAATAGTTTGATCGATACTTATAGGCCTATTACACCCTGCCAAATAAAATTCGCGGGGTTATCCTTATTTATATTTACGACAGATACCCAAATAACACAACAACAGCGGGATTCAATGTAAAAAAGGCCGTTTAGATATTGATATTTATATATTGATGTTTCAGATTCATAGCAGACCTACGTTATTGTTTTTGAAAACTGATTAGAAAATTACATTCTTCATGATAACTAGAAGTACAAACTCTAGGCAACAACGAACAATAAAATTTAAATCTCGAAAGCAAGGGATTATTTAAACTCGTCCTAAAAATAGTTCTTATTTTCGCAATATAAATTTTTACAACATAATAATATGTACGTAAACGTTACACGTGTTGTTGGAACTTGGAATGTCCCCACTCCCGGCTTCAACGGTAAAAACCGGTTTGCGAATTTTCAGTACATACTCGCATAAGGCATAGTGGTATTTCCCTAGTTCAGTACAGTTTTCGGTACGTTAGAAGCGTTTCGAGGTTCGTTTGAAATCGTACTTATTTGTTGGTTTATTGTTAGAAAATGTCGTACTCGTGGAAGTGTTTGAACTATAGTGTCACAAACGCATGTTTATTATTTAGATTTTGACTAGATTTGTGCAAATATTTTTTGTTATTCCTTGCTGTTGTAAGAATTCTGGAGCAGAACACTGATGAAAAGGTAAGTTTATCATACTTAAGACATATCAGCGCCGGATTTAAAGGAGGGCAGACTGGGCTGCAGCCCAGGGGCCCCCACCAAAAAGGGGCCCCCACCAAAATATAAATTGTACTAATACTTACGTGTTTGCAATGCAAGTTCATGATCAAGTAATGTGCTTATGTCTTTAAGGCCCCCACAGCTTTTCTGCCCAGGGGCCCCCACAGCTTTTCTGCCCAGGGGCCCCCACAGCTTTTCTGCCCAGGGGCCCCCACAGCTTTTCTGCCCAGGGGCCCCCACAGTCTTAAATCCGGCGCTGAGACATATAATTAGGTATATCTCTCCTTATCACCAGGAAAATGTCACAAGCGCTGAAGGAGCGCTGAGACCTCAAATTTAATTCTAAAACTCACATCAACTAGAATTCTAACGTTACTTGAAACATTAGGACATGAAATTTACCATTTTCCAAAAGTTTAAGCTTTCAGATGTAGAAAATAAACGACATTTTTGTTGTTTCTTGCTGCTTTAAAACTCCTTTGGAAAGAGACGCCTATAGTACGAATTATCTGGCACTATTCAAGGTCATATTTTGGTTTTTTATGCCCATAATGTAGTGAAACGAGAGTATTCCTCTAAATTTCAATTGTAGCCCTAACTAGAGTGCTATTTACGTTGAGTTGAAGAACCTTTTGTAGTAATTCCTGATGTCCGTCAAAATACTTACCGACTAATTAAGTACAGCAAGTATTTCTCGTATGCGTCCGTATTTATGCTGAAACCATGCTGGGTCAAGAAGTGCGAAAATTTAGCCATACTCTTCACGACTACCTCCCCTTCTTCCTTGAATTCGACTTCTCTCTGCTTGAGAACGTCCAAGGTCGCCTTATGGTGCACCTCCAACAAATTTCGGGTTTTTGGCTTCAGCGACATTTCATCGTCACGAATTTGCTCTTCAGTCTTTCTGGTCAAGTACAATACGTGCATATGTTTGGAGTAATGACAAGAGCACTTTTTGCAATAATATTGCGTGTTCATCGTCGCGCAGTACATGAGCTCGTTGGAGCCGATTATGTCCTCTGGCATGTTGTTCAGGAAACATGGATCGTGACATTTTTGCTTGTAGTAGTGTTGCTTCTTGTTGTTTTCCTGAAAATATAGCAATTTATAAGATTACACAAGGGAACATTGGTTTTGCGGCATGAGATTTATTAGTCAATCTTAGGTAATTCTGGTCTACTAAACACCAGAAAAAAGTAAAAGTGCTCAATATATTTTAAAGCTTTTATTCAAAGATTTCAAATTAAAATAACGATATAAATTATCGGCGGCATATAGTGTTAACCTTCTAGTTCATATTCAACGTAATTTGAAATTTTTTACCATTCGAAACCATGAGGCGTATTACACAATTCTGAAATTAAAAATAAAAGAATTAAAAACCATAAATTTAAATTAAGAAAACGTTTTGCGTGTGGTTTTCTATTGTATTTTTGTTCAGGACAGTTCCTTTTGAAGGTCCAGCAGTAGTCTGCCATTATATGCCAATACCATCGGCCTTCATACCTTTCCTGCGTTATATTGATATACTGCTGAAACCGTTACTCTTGTCCTTCATTGTAATCACTCAGATTGTCAGGAAATTTATCTAAATGACTATGAAAATAATGTAACTCATATTAATTTTTCAAAATTTTGAAGCATTTTCTCAACGATTTGTATTGATATTGTTCAGCTTGGTGTTTTTCCAAAAACAATTTTGATAACTGATACAAAGCTTGTCCATGTTTCCAGTTCAACCTACGTCATGTGATTTGTGGTTCAGCAAAATACCGGCTTCTAATTTTTCTGTATTGAGGCCAGGAAATGATTAACAAATATATTTGGAACAAACACCATTTTTATATAAAGCTTTCACAAACTGTTTAATAAGTCCAAATTTAATATGTAGTGGTGGAAAAATTATTTGTTCTCGACTTATCAATGGTTTATGAACGATTTTAGCTTTTCCTACGGTCATATTTATTCTCGACCGCCGGTTTTTCCTATCCCAACGTACATTTTTTGCACAACTGTCCTACAGACAAAGAAGCCATATTATCATCGTCTAAATTGTAATAGAAATTGTAAAAAAATAGATTATTGTTGACCTTGATGAATCTATTATAAGTTTGATGTTTTTTTTTGTGTTTTACGCTGAATTTATCATTAATCATTTTTAATTGAAGGGTGTAATAGAAAAGCTGTTTTGAGTGTAAGGGCAATTTGATTGAATTGAATCTAAACCCATAGTAAGTATGTTTACAAAACATTGCACTTATATGAGACTATGAGAGTCAATATATTTTGAAGAAAGACATTTAAAAATATTCAAATTAATAATATTCCACATAATATTCTATTTTTTTCAAAGACAAACTTAATTTGATAAATGGTAGATACTTTACAGCAAACTTTTATTAGGTTTGGTTTTTGTTATTATAAGGCGCTAATACCAGTGTTACTCCACGACCTTATTATTGTCTCACAATTCCAAAAACTAAAACTAATCAAATTTTACAAGTGAGAGACCTATTTTTTGATTCTACACTGTAGAATCTACAGTCTTTAGACATTTACATACCGAGTAAAATTCGCAACACTGAGCACTGGTGCAGACGGTAATCGGCTGCTTTAGCTCGTTAACCTGCAGACAAATCTTCGGTATGAAGAGGTTCACTTCAATATCCCTCTCCGTCAGATTTATATCCTCCAACAAATCACCCTGCCTTTGTAACGCCGTGATGTTCTCGTTAATAAGATCGGTGACATCAGCCAAGGGTCTCGAAAGCTGCAAGATTAACTTGTGCGCCTCCTTGGTCCTGGTCAGACTTCTAGCTTGGTTGGCGATTTTTTTCGCATCCGCTACAATATGCTTGAACATTTTGCTGCGAGTGTAGACTTAATAGTGTACACTTTATGCTCTTATATGAAATGGTATGGTGTGTAAGTTGAAAGGTGTGAATGTTTGGAGAACTGTCGCGTTACTACTGGCTGTCGACAGGGTAGGTGCGTGAGTGACTATTTTACAACGTCGGTGGTGCCAAGGACCTATTCATGCAGTGCCGTAGTAAGGGCCTTCCCATTGTGGCGCGAAACGATTCGCGAAATTGATTTTGTTTGTGTAGAAAGGCTTAAGTTGTAAGGGCTGATTGTGTGTGAGATTCTTGGGTGGTGAGTGTGTTGTTAAGTGGGATTCTTTTGCGATGGGATATAGGTTAATACTTTGGGGAAGTGATGTTTCAAGTATTTAGTGAAATACCTAATAGACGTCTTGATACATATTATCAATATTCTTAGGACTAATTTGCGCCCAAGCGGAACAACGGATCGGGCTAACATTTGGTATACATGTTTAGAATTGTCTGGGGACGAACTAGACTGTTTTTGGTGACAATCTTACCATCGGAAGTGGCAAATGTTACAAACGTCTTCTGAGGGATTCATCCGATTGAGATCAAACTGATACCAACCCATCCTCCAGTGACTTTAAATATGTATACAAATGCAGATCAGTGGGATAAACGGTTTAGGCGTTGTTGTCAGATTTTGACAAACGTCACTGCTGCTAACATTACATTACATTAAATGTCAGTATGACAAATGTCATTATGTCATATAAACTGACGTTAGGTAGTGTTAAAAAGTGGCTCTGGCTTCAGAACATTGAATAATTGCAAAAGTGTTCAGACACTTCATTGTGCGAACGATCTAGTCAAAAAGTTGGGTGAGGGCCAGGAGGTTCATTTCATCATTTCGTGAGAACTTATATAGTCATCAAAAGAAGTCCAAGTATAAATCTGAAACGAAAAACTAAAACACAAAAATTGTCATTAACATTCTTACAGAACCATATTCTGGGTTCTGGTTCAAGGTTCAAAATAACTGGGAAACTAGAGATCTCGCAGAAACATAAAACTATGTGGTCTAGGTCTAGGTCTATGTCACTGGTCACTGACGTTTGTCAAAATCTCCCAATTCGCAACCACAGTGACGAAGACTGTAGATTTTGTCAAACTGCTACTATAAACGTTTACAGCGCATGAAACGCTCATCCCAATGATCTGCAAATCAGTATATGTACATATTTAATGTCACTGTAGGACGAACCCAAAATGAGTATTTTTGCTGAAATCCCATTTTTGTGTGTCGATTACTTTCCTTCTACGGTACTAGTCGGAAAGTAAAAAATCTCGAGCCGGTTCTGGATTTTCAGGAGGCCCATGGTGCGGATTGTGGTAGGGTAAGGGTTCGATAAATTCTCGTTTTCAGGGGCACGTCGCTGGAGACGTCGATGAGTGATATTTTGGCACTATCATCGATACCCAAAACAGTGGCAAACATGCGAGATTTTCCACGTACGGTCGACCGTATGTGAGCCCTTTCACACAGTGCGTACATTAGTCCGATAAACGCAACATCACAAGAAATTTTCAATGTAATTGACTGAAGTTAAGTGTAATTGATTGAATTTGACACGTATAGAGTGATAGTCAGTACTCATTACTCAACTTTATTATGACGACTGTAAAAATCCGTACAGCCTTTGTCAGTACGGACTAATCCGCACTGTATGAAAGGGTTCTTTTAGCACCCATGTGTGTGACCTGCCAAACCGTATCGTTCGTTTTTTTTTGTCGTCGGAACAACCCAAAACAAATAAACGTTCCGAATAAACAGTGCCCTTTAGTCACGCCATGCATATTACACACACCCGAACGCAGGTGTGCCAGACGTACTACGTAGTTTGTAGTTTCAATTCTCTATTTTAAACGGCGATGGTAAATCTCTGGAAATTTAGTAGGAGTTAGTTGCGGATTCAAATTGGTCATGTAACATTTTATGGGTCTAGATTTAGGTAATATCTATCATAAAAATAAAACGATACTGTTTGATTTATTACTTTCATTACGTTTTACAACTGTATTGGAGAAATTGTCTTGTGTTATTTGTAGCATAGATTATCTTAATGTGGTTTATTTGCTGTACTTACAAAGCCTCAATTGCTATTCAGAATAATAAGTATTCATCAAATTGTTGATCGTATACCAAAGGACTAAACTTCTATAATTTCAATAATCACTTCTATTAATTTGTATTTTTAGCTTGCTTCCGTTATTTTGTATAGCGTTGATTGCACAGATTCAGGTTGGAAAAATAATACCAAGTAACGAGAACATTTTCATAAACATGTTTATGCGAAAAAGTAGCTGACTTACGTATGTAATTTATCCTAATTGCTAAATTGATGGTAAAACAGTTTGTTGACTTGAACAATAAGTGAATGACTTTTGGAAATTATACATTTGAACCGAGTATTCGTAATTTCGTATTCGTTACTTGAATTGATACTTTCATTTTACAATCTTTTACAAGTATGTAACACATAACAGTTCATAATGTGAAGTGATGAGCTGTGAGTTTGATTATTTTGATCAGAGATCTGCGAAATGCATCAGAACTAAAGTAGTAAAAACTTTTCAGCAAAAGCGCCGTTATTCGAGACGCTCCTGCAGTAAGTATCCTGTCGGATATAAATAAGAAGTTCGAGTTCTTTAATAGCTCCTTAACCCAGTTGTTCAATGTTCATTTACCTTTCCGGATGATTTGAGCTCGCTGCTTTGATAACGACCTCTTGGTACTGAGAATACTCCGTACTTTGTGAAAATATTTGGTTTATTTTTATCTGAAAATACAGGATTTGCAGACGAAATGCATCGGTTTAAAATAAGTAATAGTGCTATTCGAAACATCACCGTTTATGTATTCAAGAGCAACTCTTGCCACTATTGCTATAAAGATCCTTATACACAAAAGTAATTTTTATTAAAAATCCTTGTGACTACATTTTGCCACACTCATCTTCATGTCATATATATACTATGATATCGTCAAACCAGTCGATTACCACCACAGAATCGAACCATAAAACGTTCCACCCATCCTCAGTCATCATTACATCAGATCATTAATCCATCCGGCGGGCCAGTTTAGTACCAACTATCACCGTCGAATTTTACGCGGAGGCAATTCACGCGACCGCCGGGTCCACTCACGGTTACCGTCTCCAGCATCCACCCACCGCTAGATCCCCCCATCAACCCCCATTCAACCGGCTTGCAAACCCAGAGCGAGGGGTCGCGCGGTCGGCGGACGTAGAGGGCGCGCGCAACCCCTTCTCGCATGGCACACTCACCACCGACGTGCACTCAGTCTGCGTGCATCCGTCGTGCACGATACGCCAACCTAACAACAACAAAAAAGAACTAATAGGGACTTTTAATAAACCGTGTGCTATGAGAACAGTGTAAAACTGGTATGGGACAGCTATGGTCCTCAGTGTCTTAAGACCATGGTGCCAAAAATGCTGGACTTTGTTGTTTCTCTTCTTCTCAACAGGTGAGTGAGCTGATAGGTTAATTTTTTTATGTGGGGGATGTAGGCCGTGTGTGTAGTCTAGAATCGATAGTGGATGTTTCGGGTGGTAGTTATGAGATGCATCTCTCTGGTCGTGTGCGAATTTGGCGGAGGCGCCACGCGGTTTTACTACGGCGATACTACTACGATTTGAGTGCGATGGCCTGCGCGTTAGAGGGTATTGGTGTCATCGGAATGCTGTGTGTTCGATGCCTGTGGTTTGTATTTGTAACTGAGTTTTTATAGGTGGTTTGATTAGGTACTGTAGTAATGTTGTTGTTTGTATAATTAACTAATAATAGAAGGAGGTTATCGAGAGATTTTGTGGGGATTGTGAATTGAAATGAGGGGAATTTAGTTGTACCCTCTGTTTTGGGATTAATAGTTTGTGTTGAATGTGAATGAAGGTTCAGTTTCTAAAAATGTGTATGCAGGAAATATTGTCTTCCAGTTGATTAATTCAAAATTCTATTAAATTAATTTGTATCTATCCAAGAGGTGACTAATTTATAATAAATAAATAATTATTGCAGTGTAGAGATTAATTAATGTTTCATTACTAATTAACTAGATTGTATATCAAACATATAATACATTGTTTGTTAAATACATACTCATTTGTTAGTACAATTAAAATTTATCGTGTAATTGTATTATAACTTGTTCTCATATATAATTATTTATTACTTATATACAGGATGTAACAGGTTTGAGGACATAAACATTGAGGGATAATAGATTTTGAGCTATTGACCATAAAATTCTTATAGAAATTATTTAATTTCTTATAATAACTGATTTGTTAAAGGACAAAATTATGTTATATTTAAATTATTAAATTATATTATAATAAGTAATATATAAATATATGTAGTGTCAACTAATTTATTATGTCCATGTACATACTAGTATTTATTATATATCCACAATTTTTTAATTATATAATCGTAGCCAACATAATAGTACGTAAATCGCCATATTACACCAACAAAAGAAGTCATTTGATGAATAAATAGAAAATACAATTAAATTTCTTAAAGTTTCTAAATTCTTAGTAATAAATCCAAAATATTCACTAGATAGGTATGCAAAAGAATATTTACATTAAAACAAATACTGTTTCTTGTTGGTTATCTTAATCGTTGTATTTTATTACAAAAAAAACTGTTGAAATTGCTATGAAAAGTAGTAAAAATGTTGACGGATTAAGATAACAGATGATCTGAATTTCTATTTCATAATTCAAATGAGTAAAGACAAATTGGAAATGTGAAATTTCTGGTGTTTTCCTGGCAATTATACCTGCAACTGCATCAAAAGCATACAGTACTTCATATTATTTATGTAAATAGGTGTTGAATCTTTGGAGAGTTGAGTGGAGATAGTAACCAACGTAAACTTTTGTTGGTTTTATAGGTTTTGTAACAATACTATTCAGTTTGTGCAAATAATACAAAAACAGCAAACAAATTACCTTTTATTTGTGGTATAAAATGCCAATAAAAACACAATGTGAAGGTTAAAACTATGGAACACTACAACAAACACGCTAGCCATAATTTAAGGTCATTTATAACTCTTAAATGATCAAATACGATCAATAATGTGATGCAATGTTAATTCTGCATATATTTTATGAACTGCGCATTTTATGGAAGTTTAATAAGTTGTGTAGCTTTTTTTGTAATATCGAAGAAGAAAAACTGAAATATACAAGGATTCCGTAACTTTTTACTATGTTCCAAAAGACTACAAAGAATGTCACCTAAATGTAAATGTGTAAGTTTATGTATTAATGTTTTCTAACGTCCAATTTCATTTTTAAACCTTTCGTCTTAGAACACAATTCTTAATATTTAATAAAACACTTAAGATGGATTTAAAAATTTCTAAACACCAAACTATATCTAAACGAACCAAACAATATCTGAACGGATACAAAGAACCGATCTTCGCGAACAAGTGAATCGATCATCAAGCTCTTCGTTCACTACACAAAATCCCCATTCAATTTCCGCACTCCCAATTCAACTCGATAAACAATGATTTCAAAAGAAGACGACGAACGCGTAAACAAGAATAACAATTCCGTTCTTGCACGTAGGGCGGCAGCACCACCGACCGGTCGGCGGTACAAGCGGCGGAGTCATCCTTCGATCTGAATAATTGATACGGCTTTCTCGGTACTTCCGCCGCATAAACGATTTGCAATTAAAATTTAGCGAGTTTTATAAGTCCCTCGAGTGGTCGACTGTAGACATGCGGATTCAGCGGATGCTAACTGGAGTGGTTGAATTTGTAGGTGGAATTGAGTTTAGTGCATAGTGTAACTATTTTTACATGGTGGGCCAAGAACTCCCCACTTTTCCGGCAATTCGCAGAGGAAAGGGAAGTGTTGCCAACATACTCTGTAAGGAACAAACATAGGACAGTAATATTTTGCCCTTCAGTTGCATGCGTGCGTGCGAATGCGAGATTTTGATTCCTATTTAAAAAATTAAACCATAATATTGTCTTTCAACTATTCCAAATACTCTACATTGAATAACTTTGTTCAAACCGCAATGCATGGTAGTTTACAAAAGTTGTCGTTGCTACTGTGGCCATCTATGGCTGCTACTCGAAGCTACATAGGTGACACCATTACAGTATTCTATAATAACTGTAATAATTTGTATTCTTTAAATTTTTCTTTCTGTATTATTATGGTCAATACGTCTTACAAAACGAGTGCTACATTTATCGTTTATAAATTTAGTAAATGTGACAACTATATTGGTTGGTGGATTCCATTGTTACCAAAGTCAGAAGTAAACACTGAGAACTGAGTCTACTGTGGAACCAAAGTAGAAAAATTCGAAATTCTTATTGCGAAAATTTCAAATGGTAAATATAGTTCTAATTGTAAAGCACCGACCTTCAATTACAATATATTAATAATGTTCTGGTGATATTTCCAATACTTGACAACACTTTCTGGTGTTTTTCCAACAATTGGCAAAATTGGGCTTTCTTAAACAAGGTAGATAGAGACGGACTGAGTTTTTTAGAAAGACATCGTTGCGTTCTTGGCCCACCATGTAAAAATAGTTACACTATGGTTTAGTGGGAAAACTTAATTTGTAAGTAGTGTAGGTATGTATTTTTTAAACTACAAACTATTTTTTTTTACATATATCTACTTACATTGAAAGTTACTGTTATATATTAAGTTATAATTTATTTATAAGTAGAACTAGATTAATGAGTCACGGTTTCCTTGTGTCAAAAATGACAGTTTTGTCAATGCTAGGTTATGTCCGTTCTTTGCGCGTCGGTAAAGATGAAAACACTTTTACAAACTTCCATTTATTTAATTATTTACCATTAACTGTCACTCTGTTATTTTGAAGATAAAATCTAACCTAATATCGTTTGACTTATGGAGGATAAGGTTAAGTTCTCTTCGATTTAAATCGCCGAAAGAAATCCGCCCCAAACCTCTCGAAAACTTCGCAAACATCGTAATCTGAGTCAAAGCTATTTACGTCGATTATTCAAATATTACGGCCGGCATTCCAATATCCAATATTTGCGACGATAGGGGGGCGATGAGCTTCCCTATTGCGATTCGTTTTATATGCAAATTGGGGCTCTTTTTTCGAAAATACGCGACTTATCTACGTGTAGGCCGAAAATACGCGAAAGTTGACAGTCCTAGATTGGAAATAGATGATGAACCGTTTCTATTTTGGTATTTTTTTCTTTTATGTATGCTATTACTTCTATGTATGAAATCTGGATTTTTTTATTCGATAAATTATGGCTAATAATGGCGAAGGTCCAAACAATAATCATCATTGTCAACGCAGAAAGAAATAAACGCGTGTACACGTCAAGTTGGCGCTTATCGTTTCCGTGTATAGGGGTCGCCGTAATAAGCGTTGACGTAAAATTGCCACAGGACTCGTCACAAAGATAACAAATGGCCGTGGGGCTACTGCCGACGAAATAAAAGGGGACGCACGGTCTCGTTAAACTTTGTTCGTTCCCGTGTATCCGTTGCGGTCAAGTTTCAAGGTTCGTTATGTCCAAAATCATGCGTATTAGTCCGCTTGTGGAACAATTTATCTCTCTCCTTCTATTGACCTAAGGTAGAAGGAGACAGATTGCAAGACTCCGTTCGCGGATCACCAGTCACCGATTTGAGAATAAGCCCCAGGCATAAAGAATTTTCCCTGCCCGGCACAGTCAAAGCTATTACCGTGGTCGCTTTAATGCCGTGTCGGCTTCGTCCTGATGAGGTGCTTTGGTCTGTTAACCTGTCCGGTAAATGAGTTGTTCGAATGGTGCAATTCTGACGTATAATTTGACGTTGTTGTCCGGTAGATTAAAGTTAACTGTTTTGAGCATAGATAAAAGATATATATACTGATATAGATGTCCCACTCCACCGTATTTTGTTTCCCTCTAACAGATCGTTCGCCTTACGTCGATAGATGGCGCTGCCGACGGCAGTATTCCCCCGTACTTTCAAATTTTCGTAGAACCATTGCGTATGTTTTCATTTTTGACGCGTTCTGTTGAGCGGACTGGACAACAACGATAGAGTTGCTGTCTAGTTCGCTCGCCAGAAGGAAACAAAAATGAAGACACACAATTTTCTCGCGATGTTTTGAATTTGATTTTTGTATAAGGATAAAAATACAGAATAAAAATGTAATAAAGTGTAATATTTAATGTACAGACACGAATATAATATAAAATAAAATTTAATACAGAAATGATGATGTCCCCATTGGATCAGTATCTGCAAAGTTTCCTGATGCTGAAAATAAGTAAAACTTATATCAATGAATATTATACAAATTTATTTATGGTTTCATCTTAGAAGTGCATAACAGCAAATAATTAACTTTGTATCAATTATAACGAAATTAAAACGAATATATATGGTACATACCTCTGAATCTTGTGGACACGAATGCATTACACATCCGTCTTTGTTCACGGATGGCTAATTAGGAACACAGCACCCGTACACCATGTTTAAAAACAATAAATGCTCAAGAAGAATTTAAAGAACATGAAGAACGCAAAACGTTTGCAACGAATGTGACAACAGTTTGACAACACTCCACGCGCGCTGTTAGACCAACTGTCAAGATCGGTCGATCTAACAACGCGCATACCGTGCGAATCAGTACTGTCAGCGCCATCTAACGATCTTAGGCGAATTAAAAATAACATCAACACCTGCTGTATACGCTGATAACACACCGTGGTTTTGAGGTAATTCCGTTTGTCGGTTGTATGTTGTATATTACTCCATTGGATACTATTGCTTGTAAATTGGTTAAATTGCCAAGCCAAAGAATGGCTTTGTTTGCTTATATTTGACGTTTTGTGGCTTCATATACTGGCTTTAAAATTTGTGTGACTGGTAATTAGTTATAACTAGGAAATTTGAAGATTTTTAATCTTTGTCACCACGTTTTACACAATAACTTTTGGTAAAAAAACTTGTAAAAAATGGTAAAAAAATGTTGTGCATTAACGAATTAAATTCGAACAAATAGATGTAAATACAATTAGATGTTGACAGTTTACATATTAATGGATTGTTATGGTTTTTTTTTCTTTGGCAATCTGATGAAAGATGTCCACTTTACAATATCAGATTTTGATCTCCAACAACAATTATTCTCAAAAGAACAAGCATACAAAGGCCAATCAATATTCTCAAAACAGCACAAACATGACAAAACAGTGTTTATCTAAAAAATAAGAAAGAAAAGCAAAATACGCGTAAAAATAAATGTAAAAATCTGATGTGGCCAGGCACATGACTTTATCATACGATACAGCCGTGTTCAGGGGGGCAATTTGGAAGTTCAAGGGGCATCCGCTTACTATGATTTAATTTTTTTTTCCAAAAAATGGAATGGACATAAATTATACAAAATTGTCTCTACTATAGTTTATTATTTAAATATTTTGATGAAATTACAGAAATGGCGGCTAATTTGCAAAATCGTTGAAAAATGATAAGAGTAAACCTCGAGTTCCGTTGGACCCTTTTGGACAAAACTTCTTTCAGCTCTAAGTTTAGTCACGAAACTTCTAAATATGAAGTTTCGTCTCGATACCTTCAGTAGTTTCTCCGGAATCGTCGCCACAAAAAAAACGGGTACACACACACATACACACATACAGACATTTTTTTGTACCTTGGTCAAAAATGTTCAGGTGACCCAAAACGACATATTTCCGCTAAAATCTCAATTTTTTTTTTTCGACACGATTACAATACTTTGTCATACTACGTATGATAAAGTAAACATACTACGTATGATAAAGTAAAAACTGGAAATTGGGGTTTCTAATTCTTCTAAAATCCTATTTTGTGTAGGTTTGAATAACCGTTCGTTACGATAGCTGTGTGATATCCACTCAAAGTGAGTAAAATATAAAAAATCCTTAATAATATTTTGTTATGCTTTCTCATGTGACGGCACGTTTTACTACGTCACCTATTCTTCTTTGATATCAGGCCAGTGTAGGATTATGGAGGTCTTCTATAAAGGTAATTAGTGCGTGTCCGTGCATTATTTTCGAGCCTCATCAATGCCGGAGAGCTGTTATTATGGGAATAGCGCGGCGTTATAATGAGGGCTCCGTATTCCTGAGGAGTACTTCCGGTCTAGGTGGCGCTGTACCCACAGGTCTGTTCCGCAGTACCGCAGCCCACTACGTCAAAAGCTTTGTTTTGGTTTTAACACTAATTATATGAGGGCGTCTTTGTTTAAAGTTTAACCGAACCCGCGTGAGTTATTTTTATCTTCCGGTTTAGAAACTATATTAAAAACAGCAATTTTAAATTTAAACTAACCATAGTAGGTACACCAGAAGTTAATATACAAAACGTGCCCTGTTCACATAATAAATTTTCTCATGTTCAAGCAAAATACCCTAATACCTCTGCGAACGTTTTACCTTCAGCACACACAGATAACCAACCAGTATTACATAGGTTATATTAGGTACGTTATGCAAAGACGGCGGCTGAACCAGGACCATCTTTAATAAGCGTCCTGACTACGACAAACGATCCCCAATATCCTCACTGCATCCCCTCGCCCAATCCAAAACAATTTCCGCTTATATTAAAAACATAAAGAAGCGTTTTTCTGATTGCCGCCGGATGCAATCTCTCCGCGTCATGTGCGCTAACGTAAAATCGGAAAACCTCTCCTTACTGAAGTTACGTTCCTCATCCGCGCGACATCTACCGGAAATTACGGGAAACTTACCTCTTGCAGCGAACGCCAGCGCGGCGGCTGTCTCTCATCGTTTACCGGACAGCGAAAAATCGGATAAAGTTCTAACGAAACGGTACGAACATGCGGACGCGAATACGAACTCGAACAAACCAAACGGATAAGAATAATAATTTCCATTTTAATTATCATGTGGAGTTTCGACAATATGATTAATACCGAAAACTACGCAAAAATAATTTTTCTTGTCTCTTTATCTTGATGGAGAATATATTGCGTTCGTGTTCGTGTTTGATGTCCGCGCAAGTTTTAATAGGCCTTGATGCGCGGTATCACCCGTGATTTTTAGTAGATGTAAATCAGAGTGGGAGGTAACGAGAAACGCACTCGGTGGTCGTTAATGCTGTGATTAATGGGTTTAAAATTTAGTGGCGGGTACAAGGGTTAGACTAATATGAGCTTGAAAATTGCGTGCGGAGGGGATGGCTGTTTGAAACGTTTTGTAAATCATAATTAAAGAGGCCGGAGATGCTTTATTTATCTGATGGACATCAAAAAATGTTTGTCAAAAAGTCATTAATTACCTAGTAACTTTTAATATGATCCAATATAATATGTGGTATTTTATATACCTACATATAATAAGTACAGCATTTAGCTTGAAGAGTTTTATTATAAGCACCTTAAATTCCATAACCTATATCAAGAAGTCATTTGGTGCTATTTTTACTTTATCATACGTAGTATGACAAAGTATTGTAATCGTGTCGAAAAAAAAATTGAGATTTTAGCGGAAATAGGTCTTTTTGGGCCCCCTGAACATTTTTGACCAAGGTACAAAAAAAATGTCTGTGTGTGTGTGTACCCGTTTTTTGTGACGACGATTCCGGAGAAACTACTGAAGGTATCGAGACGAAACTTCATATTTAGAAGTTTCGTGACTAAACTTAGAGCTGAAAGAAGTTTTGTCCAAAAGGGCCCAAAGGAACTCGAGGTTTACTCTTATCATTTTTCAACGATTTTGCAAATTAGCCGCCATTTCTGTAATTTCGTCAAAGTAGTTAAATAATAAACTATAGTAGAGAAAATTTTGTATACTTTATGTCTATTCCATTTTTTGGAAAAAAAAAATTAAATCATAGTAAGCGGATGCCCCTTGAACCTCCAAATTGCCCCCCTGAACACGGCTGTATCGTATGATAAAGTCATGTGCCTGGCCACATCAGATTTTTTTACTATACTAAGGAGACGAAGCTGTCATGTTCATGTCGAACGCTTCTATCACGTCTAATTCTTGTATATTCATCCATCATACTCGACATTACTTCTTAAAGCAAAGCTTGCACGAGATATCATTCGGTAACTCTATTTTCAAACTTATGGGTATTTAGAAACAATTTTTAAACCAACTCATGATACATACTTACTTTTATTTTGAACGTTACATAAATTCTAAAATATTATAGAAGGAGAGGGGAGATCATGTAATGGCGGCCATGATGTTGACGATCGATCCATCTACCCATGGCCCACTGCTCGATATTCAATTGGCCAAGCCTGATTTATCTCCGTTGGCGGAATCAATCGCGCTTTCATTAAATTTTCACAGCCTCGCTTGATTGGGAACAGTTTTGGCAGTAGTTCACCCGCCTGCCGGCCTTTGCGGGAACCGAAATCAATTGGCGTGCCTGCACGCCCCCAGCGAACTACGAATTTATCTAACGTTGCCAGACCTGGCTGTCAAATTGCACGGCATACTTTATCTCCATGATCTCTGTTGCAAACTGGGCCATTTTGAGTATCTCTGAGCTTGTTTATTGTTTGGAAATAACAGTTTCTACAAAGTTAATACCTTATTTAGCTTAAATTGTATATATTGTTATTGTACATTGGCAGTATTTTACGTCTGTATATATCCGTATGACCAACTGACTATTTCGCGCCATAACCTCGTCTCCGTCAGTTGTCAAAAGGCTAAGCGGTGCCAACTTAAGAATTAAAATATTACTAATACATTCATATAATTTTTTTCTACTTTGCATTCACAATGCACACATTGTAACACTGTTTTCGGTATTACAATTAGCAAATTGTAACACCGTTTTTAGTAACTTTTTTCTAAGATTGGTGACATTGATATCAAATGCATGTCAAACGAAAATACACATAACCACAAAAGTAAGCACAAACTGATTTTTTAGAATCGCACAAACTGCGAAGTATGTATATTTTTATACATATTTAAACATGCGTGTTGCATCCTAGGTTTCGTACTACTAGTATATGATGGTATATAATAATTATCAATAATTACTTTTCACAGATATTTGAATTTAAGTGACAGATGACAGTGTTGCCAACGGTTGCACCCATAAATACTCTAGATTGGAATTTTACCTAATATACTTCTAAATTTTTATAAAATTAATGACGCAAAGTAGAAAAAATAGTATATTACACTCGTTTTATAAGACATATTGGCGCATTCGTTCATTTGGGGCACTCGTCGCTGGCGCCCCTCGTGCCCCAAACAATTCATGCGCCAATTTGACATCTTATAAAACTTGTATAATAATATACTAATATAACAATGTCGACATTTCGTTAATTGTAATTCAAAACGATATATATAAAAATAAATAAAATAAAATGATTTACTTCATAGTGTGTGATTTTGAACAAGGTGTGATTTTAAACAGAAATAATTAAATTTTATTTGTAAAGCGACAGCATTTTTACAGCAGAACACAATGCAGCGTTGCGCCTCATTATGATCGTTATAATATTCGTATATTACAATGGATACATTAGGAGTTCCATCGTGCTAAACATTTCTGGGTACAAAGAAGCCGGGAATAGGATCATTACCGGTCTCCCTTCTTCTTGTTCTTCCGTCTCCGAGTTTCGCCGGGGTTTGAGGGGTCGAGGGGGATATGGCGAAAATGGTGGATGAAGTTTTCATATACCGTGCGTAATGAGACGAGAGGGCGAGTTTCAGCATCCTGGGAAATTTTAGCGTGTTTCTACTTAGCAGACGCGTAATGACCGGAAAAACTACCGACCACGGTGCTGTTTCCTGCGACCAATTGCCCCCGAGGCCATTTGTAGAAGTCTTCTCGCAGATGTTACATTATGAGGAATATTTTTTTGATTGTACGTATTTGCTGTCTAAGCAATATTTTCATACGTACACAGAGAGAAAAAAATGTGAATGAAACGAATTTGCTTCAAGTCAAAGAAAGATCAATGTTAGTTAACGTTAGTTAATTTAAATTCAGTAACATAATATTTTTAAACGAAATGAGCATTTTGTTTCAAAAACTCGACGTTGTTTTTAAGTAAAAAAAACTTCCTTTACTGTTTGACAATTTAGTACTTGACTTAATAAAATCGAATGTTGATTAAAAAACTACAAATTTTGATATGCTCGTAATCAAATAGTACTTTAGTTTCAGCAAAATTAAATAAATATTGCGACAGTGAATTAATCATTAATTAATATTTTATTATGTTTGGATTATAATCATGGGACCTTGATTATATAATTCAAACATAGTTTAGTCGAAAACCACAATAAAAGATTATGGTAGACTCATTAGATTATTTTACTCCACGGTAATCTTTAGTAAAGACTGTAGACTTATTCCCAAATGAAGAGTAACTAGAATACCGCTCACGTTCTGAAGCTCAGCTTATATAAAGCCCGAAAAAGGCCAACGTGTGCGTAGAGACGCGTAAGCGCCATCTACTCGTCAGTAGTCATAGCAATAATTTTTAATGAAACCACTTTTTTTATTCAAATACATAATCTTTTTACTCAAATCTATTATCTTTCTCTTCCAAATAGAATATTTACTTACCTCAAGGCCGATCTTTGTTTCAAATAAAACCAGATTTATTTCATTCAAACGTATTTCTGCAATTGAACCCAAACCATTTCTACATTATGGAAATCACGGAAATCCATTTGGTGCAAAATAATCATTAAAAAATGTTTTTTTCAGTGAAAACTATTTCTTTTTACTTCAAATAAAATATTCCTTTCAGCTCATGCAGCTCACTTTTTTAAATTTAAAAATACTTATTTATTTCAAACATATATCTTTCCTTGAAAGAAATAGGTTCAAAGAAATACATTTATTTGATTTTGCATTTCTTTTCTTCCCAGTGTATATTGAACAATGTCTTTTCATTCAAGAATATTTTTACAACAGTAATTTTCTTTTTAATTTCAGACCATTATTGCCAATAAAGCAGATAAAATGGTTCTTAACTTGCACTTTAGTCAGACTTCCATACAACTATTACTTGAATACCGACAATAGTCAAGGTAATTCAAATTTAAGTGACAGTTTATCAAAAGAATGTTCTGAACGTCTCCGTTACTTTAATGGAGTGCCTCCTTTTGTAAACTTGCGAGTGAGGTCCTGAGCAAGATGAATATGATATTTTCAACTGTCTGAAACTGAAAACTTTCCTTCGCACCGCTCATCCATTGAACAGAAAAGGCGAACAGCCTTTTCAGTTTGTTCAGTGCACTTAAGCGGTGACGATGCACTTTTTCAACAGTAGCCGTCACTTTCAACTTTACAGTTTTAATATTAATGGATTTTTGATGATAAGACCGAAACAAGACTGAAATTAATTGACGTTCATTTTTTGCTTGAGAAAAAAAACTGCTCGTATTAGAATATTTTAACAAAAACTCTGCAGACACATAAAAAATAAATCGGTCTTTGAATTCGATTCCCTTGTTGCTCGTTCGCATTTTGTTGTCACTGCTTCTTCTAATTTCAAGGTGAGTTCCCCCATTTGACGGTTTCGGGTTTCTGCAAACAGTTCTGTGGAAAAACGGTGGGAAAGGGTGGGTGATGATGTGTTATGCGATACCCTACCTAACAATTGGGGCGCGGGTCGGTTAGTAATACGAGACGTTTTTAAGCGTGGGCCGGTAACGATACAAAATACCCCGCAAAAGTACGGTTAGATAAACTCTATCAGGACAAATATACATGTTGAGTCAGTGAACACACATATAATGTGGTATAAATGCATTTTTATAACATAATGATACACAGAGAGAAAAAAAATGAACGAAACGATATAACAATAACATAATATTTTCAAACAAAATGAAGAACTCAAGAACTCTTCGTTCTTTTTAAGTAAAAAAAAACCTTTCTTTACTGTTTGACAATTTAGTACTTGACTTAATAAAATCAAATGTTGATTTAAAAACTACAAAGTTTGATATGCTCTTAATCAAATAGTACTTTAGTTTCAGCAAAATTAAATAAATATTGCGACAGTGAATTAATCATTAATTAATGTTTTATTATGTTTGGATTATAATCATGGGACCTTGATTCTATATTCCAACCATAGTTTAGTCGAAATCCACAATAAAATATTATGGTAGACTCATAGTTTACTTCATGGTAATCTTTAGGAAAGACTACAGACTTTTTCCCAAATGAAGAGTAACCAGAATACCGCTCACATTCTGTAGCTCAGCTTATATAAAGCCCAAAAAGGCCAACACGAGCGTAGAGACTGTCAGCGCCATCTCTCCGCCAGTAGATATTGCAATAATTTTTAATGAAACCACTTTCTTTGATTCAAACACATAATTTTTTACTCAAATCTATTATCTTTCTCTTCCAAATAAAATATTTACTGACTTCAAGGGTAATCTTCCTTTCAAATAAAACCAGATTTATTTCATTCAAACGTATTTCTGCAATTAAACCCAAACAAGTTTTACATTACGAAAATCACGGAAAACCATTTAGTGTAATATTTCTTTCAGCCCGTGCAGCTCACTTTTTTAAAATTTAAAAATACTTATTTGCTTCTTCCCTTGAAAGAAATATGTTCAAAGAAATACATTTATTTGATCTTACATTTCTTTTCATTTAGTGTGGCGTGCAAATGAATGTCCGTCACTTTGTTATAGTCAGGGGATTTCATTTCGGTCATTTTTTAGTTGCCGGAAATAAATGGATAGTGCGTAGCAGGTTAAATCTATCATTAAAACTATACGCTTCCGTTTAAACTTTTTCCAACGAATATAAAAAGCTGTGCCGCCATTTTTAACAATCTAGACCGGATAAAAAAAGTATTGAAACATTAAAACATTGAACAAAAAATATTTGAAGCATGACACAATACAGACTATTTTACGTTACCTACATACATACATTCGTAATCCAGAAATGTGCCAGTGCAGGATTATCTTTATTGTGGGCTCACGTATAGTATACACGTGCTGATATTTGGAAAGTTTCGAAAACTACTCTGCAGGGACGTTCAATACTCAATAATGGCGGTCATCGTTGTCCGGTGACCGCCTCTAACTGCGATATTTATATCGGCCATTAAAAATATAGGTATTCTGGGCCTGGTATGCCTCTCTCTAGCGCAGTTTGCGGATTGTTTTGACCGTTCAGTTCTATTGTTCGCATCGACAATGCCCCTATAGTACGTATTTTCGAATGGCTCGATGTTTGCCATCCTCGTGCATAAACCTATTTCGACTGATAAATTGATTATTGGTGATGTGTACTCAATGGATAATGGTGTGAATAAATATGCAATAATTATATTTTGTTGACGGGTTAACCTTAGCCTTTGGTAATTATTGTTTGATATTTTTCATCGGTTCGTTATAGCTATGTAATATCAGTAAAAAAATATGTTATCCCAGGAATATCTTATTGTCTATATTAAAAAATATTTCTTTTGAACGTACGAATCTTGTAGCAAACAGAAACCATCAAAACAATAATTTCTTTTAATGCAAAAACGATATTTCCATTTTCTTTTCAAATGGTGCTATTTTTTACTTTATCATACGTAGTATGACAAAGTACTGTAATCGTGTCGAAAAAAAAATTGAGATTTTAGGGGAAATAGGTCTTTTTGGGCCCCTGAACATTTTTGACCAAGGTACAAAAAAATGTCTGTGTGTGTGTGTGTGTGTGTACCCGTTTTTTGTGGCAACGATTCCGGAGAAACTACTGAAGGTATCGAGACGAAACTTCATATTTAGAAGTTTCGTGACTAAACTTAGAGCTGAAAGAAGTTTTGTCCAAAAGGGCCCAAAGGAACTCGAGGTTTACTCTTATCATTTTTCAACGATTTTGCAAATTAGCCGCCATTTCTGTAATTTCGTCAAAATAGTTAAATAATAAACTATAGTAGAGAAAATTTTGTATAATTTATGTCCATTCCATTTTTTGGTGTGCAACACTTAACGTACCTACGCTTATTTCAAATTGAGATTAAAATAATTCTTCTTTTTGTAAAATTAAATCTTAGTAAGCGGATGCCCCTTGAACTTCCAAATTGCCCCCCTGAACACGGCTGTATCGTATGATAAAGTCATGTGCCTGGCCACATCAGATTTTTTCTTTGGGTCAAACATAAATTACACAACGGAACAAGGATCCTACAACCAGAACAGTGATCACATATTTTTGTTGACCTAACATCACGTTTTATAGATCAAGTCATTCCCCTTTTATCTTCTCTCATTAAAACAGCTTTTTCTAACGGTCGTTATACCGATGGAACCACAAAATTGTTCATCTATATTTGAGTATTATTTATTTTGTATGTAATTTCTTTTAATCATAGGTAAATGTTTGTTTATTACGCATTATAATTTTACCGTACGTAATTTTTAATGCTGACTTGGCGAGGCTAATTTCAGAAACAACTGCCTCAACAAATTTACAATCCTTATTTTGAAATGAGCAAACGAGTCCTGGGACCGATGCGATTGTCAAGCTGCCAAATATCTTTCAGCCGTCTATTGTTTCCGTTTTGTCGCCAGCTTAGTCGCCGAGGGGCGGAGGGGTTGGGTTAGAAAAGCCGTCTCGCTTCAGTCTCGAATTCAATTCCCGATCCGTATCCTCTTGAGTCGCACTATTTCCCGATTATGTGCGCCAGGAATGTGCTAAGGACGGTTGGAGTTTGTGTGGGCGGAACGTGGTTGGGGTACTGGGGGTAACAGGGGTTGAGTTATAGCCCAATACGTTTGATATAGCGAATAAACTGCCGAAATATATTGTACCGCTGCTGGAAGATTTATGAGGCATCGATGTAAGAAACACTCCGGTATACATATGTATGACGGGTCGTCTCACCGCTGCTGGCTGCTGTTATTGCTGCTACCTTTGGTTCAAAGTTTCGTTTGTAATGCTGTCCGCGACCTACTTTATTGATCAGTATTCGAGACTTAAGTTTAAACGATTTAGATTTGATATAAGATGAAGCAATGTTTCATTTTGACGTGTGTTAATTTCAGAACTTCAGATTCAGAATACTAAGATTTGGACGAACCAAGAAAAGATTAGGGTATTACGGTCATGTGGAGATTTTACAATATGACATTCTGTTAACTTAATACTTGTAGGGATTTTTGTTTTTTTAGGGTTGTCATATGGTATTGCATCCCATCTTCACTAGTATTTACTTTGACATTCCGGAGGTTATGTTAGCTGTATATTAAAGTAATAACTGTAATAAGTATTGTAAGTACAGTCATGTGTTTCGGCTGATTTGCTGTTGCAATCAGGCACACAACAAACTCTATATTGTTGTTTAGATTTGTTCATGATTGATGTTGTCTTTTGTCTCACTTAACCTCAATTCAACTACCGTAAGTAACGTGAAGTATGCGTATATGATGCATGTGCTGCCACCCCAGCAGTATAAAATAACTATGAGCAACGCTGTCAAGCTTCGCGTTATATTTCCTCCTTGTGAATTCCAAGTCCAAATTTCGATTTCAGTTTTCTCTGAAATTAAACCGTTCTTTCGAATTTTATTTGTAAAAGGCTGGTCAGGAGGTAGCCTACTTTGTATTAAAACAGAATTTGAAAAGTGCCGTAATACCCTAACCTTTCGGTATATGGTGCAATATTTTGATGGTATTCTTAATTTCACTTCTACCATGAACTTTAAAATTTACTGAGAAATGGATAATAAAACTGTTTTTTCATATGGTGCGGACTTTCCTGGACACACTGTATGATAAAAAGATGGATGTGGTTCTAGATAGAAGAATCATATAATGACGTAGTCGAAACATAAAGGTCCAAGTGTTTAGATAATTTAAAATTGATGGCTCTCAGAAGGGCTGTAAAACTGTAAGTCCATTGAACGTGGAAGCATAATTTACACTTCAAAAGCCACTTGAAGCTACGAGATAATGGAAAATTTCCAATGAATTTTTATTTTATAGTTAAGCACTTTATTTTATGATCCTACGTTAGACCAAAAATTTACGACCACACTTAGTCTAAAAATTGTTATATTATTATTCTTGAGTTCTTTACTATTATTATTACTGTAACGTATTATCATTATTGTACGTTACTTTATTCTAGGTTGTCTTCAGTTATCTAGACTTTAGACCATGAAATTGTTCAGTTTTTGCTCGATATTTCAGTACATTAGATGAACTAACGTCATCTATGTGACTTTATAGTTGGTCTCAGGATTAACCTCTGCTACTCGCTCTTGCAGTTAGTTTGTCTTTGCGAACTTTCCACACTTGGATCGGGTCAAGTTTGCGATTATATACATCACTTGTTTACCCATTACTTCATATATAATTGTGTTTGTTTTATATTCGAGAATTAATAATTACCTAGCGCTAACTTTTATAATGCGGTGCAAACATTCCTGGACATACTGTATATACCGTCCATATGACAATATGGACTGAAAATATGTGTTCCTTTGAAAATTATTCAGTTCTCAAATGCAAACGTGGAGGCAATGAGTTTGCAATTTAGATTTATCTTTTATCTTTCCAGGCTTCCACAAAAATAATGATATAGCAAAAAAAGCAACATATTACAAATTCAGGTGGCTTTGTAGCATTACGAGCATATTCCTTAACCATAAATAATCCTCATTAACATTTACCCGGCCCCTCCACCAATTTTACAACATAGCTACCAACAAAGAAAAAAACACATTGTAGCCCCGCAAGAGCTTAGTAATATTAAATTTGCGGTAATAGATTAGGTGGTCTTGTTTTAGAGGTGGCGGGCACAAAAAATTAAGCCCACACGTCGGGATTAGGGGGTGGGGGTAGTAAAATGTTACGGCCGTTGGGGGATTAAGGTTGGGTTTTGCTCACGCTTATGTGCGGCGAAGGCCTACTCATAAAGTCGACTACCTCGGTCCTTACATGTTCCTACAGAGCATATTTTTGTCGACAAATTGTTTTAGGGGAAATAGAGGATACCCAAACAAATCGGCTTAGTTTATTGAAAAAAGACGACCATATAATAATGGTAAAAAGCATATAACATTGTAATATTACAGATATTAGAATATATTCCACAAAACTTGTTGAAATATCGATGCATGTAAAATACTGTAATATGACGCAAGTTATTGTGAATCGTAGTTGTGCAGCATCAAGTACGAAGTGAGATTATGCAATATATCTCGAAAGCAATAAATTTCTACCAGGAACGGTGCATGCAGCGCACGTAATCTTCTCGTTTCCGATTAGCTGAGTTGAGGTATATAGTTTAACAATGTTACGAGCATCGGAATATTGGGTAAGTTGGTTTATATAGTGGATGTAATTGACCCTAGAGATTAACCATATGAAGCTTAATATGGCAAAACTGAACCCACAGTTATTCAGGTATTAATATAATAGCGAATGTACATATTATATTTATTACATAATTTTTATAGCATTCCTACAATTAATAAAATTAAAAATTGACGTTTATTTAGATGAGAATTTTTTCAACGTAGAACAAACAGCCATAAACTTTGCAAAGCTTTTCTACACTCACTCTTAACCAGGCGAAAACCTGCTGTAAGACATGTGTTCTAGACTGGCGACTCGTCAGTTGCGAAGTTAACCAAGTTGCTGCTGAAAAGAAACTCGTCGAAAACACGAATCCTCAGCTTTGGTACGAACGGAGGCGCACCCTGCAGACCGTATACGGTACTACTGTGCTCCGACCCCGTCTTAATGTATTATTCATGCAATAAACTAGAGTTTCGCAATTTCACTTGGTTTGGTAGTACCGGACAAAAAGAAGCAGAGCAGATGTGAACGCTCATCTTTGCAGTGGCAATTGCGCGGCCCGCAAAAGAAAAATATTACAAAGGGGTTATTTGACTACGAAGCAGACCGCGTCGGACGGCGCACAAAGGATTTTTCGACGGCTGTTAATTTTATTGCGACGTATGGGCGTTCAGATTGCCAGAACAAATTGGAATTGGTAACTAGGGAAGAATGCCGAGTTCACGTTTATTGACCGACCGGATTAAAGTTGTAAATTGTAACTGACGGATTTATTACTAACTTTAGTTCACGATGGAATAACTGGTCGGAGGAATTTCTAATATTGTGTTATATAGCGAAGGTAATAGAAGAATTGATCATCATACTAATTATTTTTTTATTCTAATTTCGTCTCGCATCAACATTCGACAGTTTTTGTTGTCAACAGCTTAAATTCCATAACCATTTTAGAGTCTATGCTCTATCATCTTTTGCATTATCGAAATATTACTTTTTCTTTTTGAATCCTTGTCGTTACTAGTGGGATACACTATGTTCAAGACGGTGCATCAAGTAGCGTGTCAAAACGACCCTCAAATCATTAGAAAACGCGATGGAAAATGATTGCCGTGACTGAGTGCGCGAGGCGCCTTTCTGAATCTCCTCTTTTAATCTTGCCGATGTCGCGCACATTAGCCTCGCTCAAAGGAGTTCGCAAATTGCGAAGGAGCAGCGGCAATATCCTTTGACCGGGAGTCAACTTCCACCCGCACCCTCCGCCGCTCGAACTCTTTCCGCGGGGCGAAAAGTTCAACTACGAGTCGCCGGCCGTTCTCTCAAAGGGAGGACCGAAGCGAGGGAAACTGTCGGGATCGTTCTGTCAACTCCGTCAACTCGTCTTCTATTTAAATCAGACGGCGACACGGATAAGCGAATCGATAAGTTATCTAGATATAGCGGAGGCGACATGTCTGACGTTGGGTCAAGAGTTTACAGGAGCTGTCGGTCTGTCGACGAAGAATTACCTAGGCGTCGATTTGAGATAGGTTTGAGTTGGGATTTCCTGTGGGATGAAGCGATCTCGAAGTGTTTTGGACAGAGCGCCAAACTTTCAGTATTTAATGTTTATTGTTTTGATCTTAATTATGGTGGGATTAGGGTAAAATAACGCTGAACATAGAATATGTTAATTGACAATGAGAACATATGTGCGGCGCCTCCACCAAAATGGTTCTTAATATTTAGTTACCTGTGGACATCAGCTATGTTTATTCTGACAGTTTCGCTCTAAAATAGAAAATATTGCAAGAAAAGATTTCGAGTTAGTAACAAATAAAGTTACTAATAGTAATTTTATGACAAAGAACAAATAATATTAACTATGGATAAGAAAACATCTGTCTCTTTCTTTCTTAGTCAAAAACATAAAGAGGTATAGAACGTTTCGTATATGGTTGATACATTTTTGCTTGGTTTTGAGAATACATCCCCAGGAAATCAATTTTGGTTCGTGTAGGTAGGTACAAACTGAACGCACTCAAAATAAGTCTAAAAATCAAAACGTGAGCCATCAATTGAAAAAACAGGGGTGCTTTTTGCGTCGATCTGGCACAATTAACACTGTATATGTACAATAGCGATCGTCGAACGACCCAAACCCCAACGGCAATAACCCTCAAATATCGGCAGTGCCGTACACGGGGCACGTACTCACGCACGCCACTGATATCATTTAATTGCGGCAGTGATTCCGTTTTTTTCGCTCTTCTTTTTGTATCTTTCATCACCACCGTTCCGTCCTATATTTTTTCTCCAGTTCTCTCGCTCTAATTCTCTTCGTCCCTCTCACAAGCATATTGGTATCATTCTGTCGAGTTCTGGCAACCATTAAAACGCGTAAAACGAGCGGACGGCGACAGAGGCGAGTGCCTGCGAAATTTTCAGGGCCTTTTTTACAACCCCTAATGGCGTTATACCACCCCCAGTATACTTGAACGGCGACAGCTTGAGTTACATACCGGCCACGCTGGTTTAACCGCACATTTGATTTTTATGGGTTTCCTTTGGTGAATAGTAAAGGATACTGAAGACCTATAAACGACTGAGATGCATAAGAGGTGTTATGTGAAAGGTGTTGTAGACACATAGTGTATCGCGACAGAACAATACCGATTTTGTGATGCAAAGAAGTGAAATAAGTAGGTATAGGAAATTTCTTGTGTAATGTAAATATTACTTTTTACTTACCGACTAGGCTTTATATTTCAGCTAAAATACGTGTTTTGAGGTTCCGTGATTTTTGGAAAATGTCTGTATTTATCTTTGGTATTGGGTTGATCTTTTTTTTGGTGAAAATTCTGACATATGTACCAGCACGTTACTACACTGAGAGAAAAGAAATGTAAAATCAAATAAACGTATTTCTTTGAACATATTTCTTTCAAGAAAAGAATATATGTTTGAAACAAATAAGTATTTTTAAATTTAAAAAAGTGAGCTGCATGGACTAAAGGAGATATTTTATTTGAACTAAAAAGAAATAGTTTTCACCGAAAAAACTATTCTTTTACACCAAATGGTTTTCCGTCATTTCCGTAATGTAGAAATTGTTTGGGTTTAATTGCAGAAATACGTCTGAATGAAACAAATCTGGTTTTATTTGAAATAAAGATTGGCCTCGAGGTAAGTAAATATACTATTTGGAAGAGAAAGATAATAAATTTGTGTAAAAAGATTGTGTTTGAATAAAAAAAAGTGGTTTCATTAAAAATTATTACTATGTCTACTGGCGAGGAGATGGCGCTGACAGTTTCTACGCACGCCTTTTTTGGGCTTTATATAAGTTAAGCTACGAAACGCGAGCGGTATCTGGTTACTCTTCATTTGGAAATAAGTCTGTAGTCTTTACTAAAGATTACCGTGGAGTAAAATAATCTAATGGGTCCACCATAAACTTTTATTGGTGGTTTTCGACTAAACTATGTTTGGATTATATAATCAAGGGCCCATGATTATAATCCAAAGATAATAAAATATTAATTAATAATTAGTTCACGGTCGCAATATTTATCTAATTTGAAAGTATGTACTGAAACTAAAGCACGATTTGATTATATCATGTTGATTTTGTTTGAAAATATTAGGTTATTGAATAAAAGTTAACTAACGTTCATACAAATACGATAGCTTTGAATTTAATAAATTTTACCAAATAAATAATTACTTTGCGGCAACTAAAGCTTTGTCTGCCACTATTTAACATCAATCTTTCTTTGACTTGAAGCAAATTCGTTTCATTCATTTTTTTTCTCTCTGTGTATTATTACCAGCACTAACCAAAATACCAAAACAAAAAATACGTCAGGATATTGATATTAGGGTGGTTTAATAACATCCTCAATAATGGCATCAGATTAATTCACGCGGGCAAACACGAAATTTCAATTACAAGTATAATGAGGGAAAGTCGCCGCGGGGCGCTTTTTTCAATTTTTCCCAACAATTTGCAGCGACCGAGCTGCCGCGGGAAAACCAGCGGGGAAACCAGCGATCCGCGACCTCTGTATCACATTATAATAACGAACGTCTGCAAATATACAATTTAAAGGTCGGACGACATTCTGTAGCCCAGCTGTCACGCAGGGATCAGATGTTCGAACCAGTGACGAGTACTTCACATTAGAGATGGGCTTATTAGTTCTTTTTAATGAACTAGTTCTTCCGGATTAGTTCACAAAAAGGAACTAGTTCAAAGAACTAGTTCTGAAGAACTACTTTGATCCTGAGACATACTACTTCGATAAACGTGTCTTCGTGTGTTCAAGCACGTTTATATCTCGTTCCAAACGAAACTAGGATCTAGTTTGGACAGAATCGATGTTTGCCTTCCCACTTTGTCTTTTTCTTGAAGAATCGTTATTTTGTTTTGAAAATAAATAATTATTTATAATTATATTGATCGAAGAATCGTTGTCTTATTTTATTTAGGTATATTTCTTAAATATTTATTTAATAAGGCATAAAAGACATATTGCTGCACGTATTTTAGCCTTATTCATTCATGCAATTTTAGGTGGAATTGGGGTATTATTTATAAATTATAGTATAACATATACTGGCGAAACTACTATTAACAGTGTAATCCATTATCCAATAGGAAAAAAAACTATACTCTAATTATATTTTTGACATCCGCCGTTAGGTAAAGAAACAACTGGCGGGCTATGTCGCTCGTTTGATGTCGCCACAACTCGTTCACTGAATGGGATATGTTTCACCAGAGCAGGACTTTCGAACTAGATTTCATGTCCCTACAAGTCGTTCACTGAATGAGATATGCATAGAGATATGTTTTAGCAAAGCAGGTCTTTTGCGAACTAGTTCTTTTTATTTTAAAGAACTAGTTCTTTTGTTCTAAGCCGGGAGCCATTCTCTCGAACTAGTTCGTTCACGAACTACCCACCTCTACTTCACATACGAAATATGATTTATGAACCGAGAGATAGCTTGTTTCGTATAGGAAGCGTGCGTTTTCTCGAGCATAAGACCGTATTTTCGTTCGATTTTATTTAGCGATTACGAAAAACTCGATTACCGTGAAAGATTCGAAATGATACGTCCGGGCGTAATAGCTCGCTAACTCCTTTGAATGTTAGACGTCATTAACGGGGGATTATGCGGTCTCGCACTTCTCAACGCTCCGACGCGCGCGGAATTTTGATCGGAGGGTCGTTAAAGTCTTTATCTTTCGTGGTATCTGAGAGGGAAAATGGGACGCAGTTGATGAGATAAAGGTTAAAATTGAAAATTTGGTTATGGGATCCGCATTGGGGAAAATAACTGATTATGACTGTGAGGCAGGAGGCCAGAATGTTTATTTATTAAAAGACTGGAGTCTGGTTCGTCAAAGAAGATGTGTTTTCGTCTTTTTTTTTCAATCGCCAGAACATCGCAAATCACAAAATGACTTAAATGATAATAACGTCAATTCTTAAAAAAACAGCTTAATAACTTAATAACCAAACATCTCGACTGTTGGATTATTTCGTTTGGATCGGCTCGACATTAACGATGAACAAGACCTAAACTTATTCATTCCTGATTATCGCAATAAGGCCGTTTGCACACACACCGGCAAAACCGGTGCCGGTGTCGGCGCCGGCACCGGTTCTAAGCATCGACGCATATGTACCGGGCCGGCCTGCGTGTGGAAACACCAATCTGGTTACATTGCACTCGGTGCCCGGCGTCGACTCCGGCACCGGTTTTGCCGGCGTGTGTGCAAACGGCCTAACGGAGAATAGTCCGTCGCCGGTTTAAAAGTCAGCTGAACAGTTGGTGTTTGTATTTTTGATTTTTATTTAATATGGAGGCAAATCTAGATGTTATGCAATATTTAAACTAACATATATTTTTAGAAACATACTATAAGATTTGAAAATAATGTATTATTATGTCATTCAGAAATATTACGGTACCTACTATGCAGTAGTACACAAATACCATGTTGCCACATATTTACGTTGCTTTTAAGTGCTTCCTAAAATCATATGAAGCGTGATACTACATTTTAACATTAAGATTTTCGCATTATCTTTTCCACCAAATAAAATTTCATTAAATTCTACCAACTGTATTTATTTTTGTCCAACATTTGTATTGGGTTGATGCATTCTGCGTCGAACCGTAAAAGTTTTATGTTAGACCGTCCCCTAACACAAATTGAAACAATTTTTCAAATCCTGACCTTTCCAAATAGAATAAGTCACCCACAAAGGAAAAATATATAGGAAACCCGACATGTTCATGCATCGTTCTGCAGCGAAATTTATTGCAGCTGCCGAAAGAACCTGTTATGCGCCGGCAATCTCCTGTCGGTCGAAAGTTCAGTTCAAACAGCCCGAAGCAGAAAAACTCTAATATCATAAAATAAACTAACGGATTACGTGGGGCCTTAGGTCCGATCTCCGACCCTTCGGCAACAAAATAACCGAAACAGATTTATCCGTACCGGCTCCGCGACCGGTTTATCGTAAGATTCGTAAGTTTGGAGTACAAATGGATGCCATGGCATCGGCAGCTCGATCCATTGGCCGCTGCGATCCCTTCCAGGCGATCCTAAGCCTTGATCGCTTTCAGTTTGATAGAGTTAACGGAAAGTACTACCATGCCCGGTCCCATTCCTCGGCAATCCGATTACGCACCGTCCAAAAACTGTATCACACTTTTACCAAGTTGTGATGTTGATGTAGAGTGATTATATCTGCTAATTTTAGAATAGGGTGTTACGGCACTTTTCAAATTCTGTTTTAATACAAAGTGGGCTACCTCCTGACCAGCCTTTGAATAAAAATCCTCCCTGTGACGTCACAAGGAGGAAAAATAAGTTTGACAACGTTGCTCATAGTTATTTTATGCTGTTGTGGTGGCAGCGCACGCATACTTCACGTTATTTACGGTACATGAATTGAGGTTAAGTGAGGCAAAAGACAACATCAATCATGAACAAATCTAAACAACAATATAGAGTTTGTTGTGTGCCTGATTGCAACAGCAAATCAGCCGAAATAAATGACTGTACTTATAACACTTATTACAGTTATTACTTTAATATACAGCTAACATAACCTCCGGAATGTCAAAGTAAATACTAGCGAAGATAGCATGCAACACCATTTAAACAAGCAGTGATGACAACCCTATAAGAACAAAAACTCCTACATTTGTGAATAATTTCTAGGCTACGTTGACAATTTTACACTTAATTTTAATTGCAATTTTCGCAACAACCTCCGAATATAAGTAAGTATTAACTTAACAAAATGTCATATTATACGCTGTATAATCGTTTAATACTTGATTCAACTTAAATTTCCACATAACCGTAATACCCTATTGTACTTGAATTACTTTTATTTGTATAAATACCAACGTAAAATGATAAATTTTTCTTTTTTCTTACAGGTAAGAATCCAGATTTTTTTTACAAGCAACAAGAGAGTACCGAACGTGAGTTTAAGATCTGTACATACTTCGACGTCATGCATCACTTATTTTATTTAACCACTTGCGAGATAAATTAGGTTCAGGCTCTAAAAGCAAGTTCATGGGTTATTTGCAAGTAAGCACTCTAAAGAGTCTGGAGTCTGGTAAACAGCTAGCTAATTACGACTGAGTTCGAATTTACGTACTTCGTGCTGTAAATAGTGGAAGATGTAATGAATGCACTTCCGTTCCTTTACTTTTGCGAAGTATTAGATACTTTACAGTTAGTTCCTTACTTGCCTAATAACTATTTTAGTTGAGCGATGGGTGGATTTAAAGACTTCCTAATAGTTTTAATCACTTACGAGGTCAATATTTTAGTACCGTTCTACATAGAGACAGAAAAAATGGAATGAAACGAATTTGCTTCAAGTCAAATAAAGATCGATGTTAAATAGTGGCAGACAAACCTTATTCCAAAGAAATTATTTCTTTGATAAAATTTATTAAATTCAAAGCTATTGTATTTGTATAAACGTTAGTTAATTTAAATTCGAGTTAAACATAAATTTAATTATTTTTCAGTGAAAACTATTTCTTTTAGTTCAAATAAAATATTTCTTTCAGCCCATGCTCATTTTTTTAAATTTAAAAATACTTATTTGTTTCAAATATATATTCTTTCCTGGAAAGAAATCTGTTCAAAGAAATATATTTATTTGATTTTACATTTCTTTTCTATCAGTGTAAATGAGAAAGATGCATTTTTACTTTTCTGCCATGTTTTTGTATTAGGTCAAAGGTACCTATACCATAATGGTAACATTAAATACAAACATTAAAGTTACGCGAGTAAATGATGTACTATTATTATATTATCATATTTGCGGCGTGAGGCAAATTTTAAAATAAATAGAAAACAAACCTTCTGGCATATCGCATATATTGTAATCTGTATAACAAAGCCTTACCGCAAAGATAATAAATGGAAGTATTTACATTAAACAAAATTTACATAACAATATACAGCTCAGTTACTAGGTGGAAATGAAAAAGCAAACACGTTTTACTAGGTAGAATAATATGTGTATTTGTATGGTTAAAACTTTGGTGTTGATTTTGCTGAACATCTTCCTTGCTATAAAGTCTACTTCAAACAAACATAAAGCGAAAAAAAGATAGTCTACAACTCAAAAATCTTGTCGGAATTCCACAAGAAAGTATTGTAGGCTCCTCCACCTTTCTAATCTTTATAAATGATTGATTATATTGATCTCCCATTGAATTGCAATGTCTCCCAGGGGTGCCAACCCAAAATCGACGAATATTTGGCACCTTGATGCATACACGAGTCGATGATTACCGCACATACGTTTGCGGAAAACGCGGCAAAGATGGATTTCCCAACATCAACGCAAATCGTTTATCGACCGCGTCGCGGTTCGTGTCACCATTGGAATTTAATTTATTTCTATCGGTCGTCGGGGTGAGAGGAAGAGAGAGAGAGATGTTTTACAGTGTTGTTGTTTTTCAATGGGGAAACACGGGTGGATGTTATCGCGGTTATTACTCCTCCCTTGTTTGTAAACAGTGCACTAATGGAAATGTCGTTGATTGCTGTTGGGTTTAGCGACGACGACAAAATGAGATAGGGATGAATAAAGCAGTTGTAATTTATTCAGGGCGCAAAGTAATTTATGAATGCAATATCTTGGTTGCTTATTAAGTCCTCCGGAATACGTTTGAAAAGAAATGATTATTATTCTTGCGGGTCTATACAATTTTCCTTTCTGTCTTTAGGATCTCTTTCTCATACTATACAGAGAGAACTCTATTCTTGGATATCAAGACAAATTATTCTTGCGTATAATATACTGTAGCATGAAGAGGATTTTTTTCTATACAAATAATATTTTATTCTGATATGAATTTCATTATAGTTGTTTCAACGGTTAATTATTCTTACGATTTAAGAATTTAGTATGTTTATGTTAAGTATATTTTTCTCTGACGAGGAAAAAGTTATTCTTCTATAAAAAAGTAGACGGTTGTCTTACAACAACAAAAAACCGTTTCTTGACTCAAGGTTCTTACCCTGAGAGATACATAAAAAGTTATGCAGTTTCTTTACAGATGGCGCTAACAGTTTCTCGCGTCTTTTGCCACATATTACCGCTATAGAAGTTTGACGATATTGAGTGTTCGCATATTGTTTGTTTACAGAAGTGTTTTATTTCATGGGTGACTTACAAGGATTATGAGGAAACCCAGGATTGTAGTGGAATAGCCTACACACACACTTCCATTTTTGAATATCAAGAAAAATTATTGTTCTTGCCTATATAGTGTAGCATGAAGAGGATATTTTTGTTATCCAAATAATATTTTATTGTAATAAGAATTTCTATGTATGTAGTTATTTCAACGGCTAGTTATTCTTCCGGTTTAAGAGTTTAGTATGTTTATGTTGAGTATATTTTGCTCTGACGATGAAGAAAATGTTATCCTTCTACATATAAAAAGAGTAAGACGTTTGTTTTACAACAACATTTTGTTGGGTGAAAAATATACATTCTTCAACGAACAAACTGTTTGTTGACCCAAAAGTATACGTACGTATCGCTTAAAACAGACGTAATTCCTTTCAAGCAGTTTCTTCATACTTAAAACAAGAAAATGTAATACTTGGAACATCAAGAAAATCATATTCTTACTCTGAGAATTTTTGACTCAAAGATATTAGTGTTGTATCGAATAAATTTTTCCCTCTGTGTATTGTAAAGTTGCCATCCACAACGATATTCTAAGATTTTAGTACATATTTTTAGAGCTTTTATATCTTATAAATTAGCTATTATAGACTCATTTATTGTCTATGTAAGCAACCAGTAATACTTGCCCACACTTGTTAACCAGTTTGTACAATATTCTATGTTCTGTTCAGTTCTCGGTAAGGCAATTATTGCAGTGATAACTTGTGTGCGCGATACAAGTGCGAGATAAATGAATACCGTGTTCAATTTAATTAGAAGCGAGAGGGAACGAGCCATTTGCTCTACCAAAGTTTTCGAATTAATGTGACAGCCAGACGTATCTACGACACACCACTCGAAGACACTCTGAATATAATATATCTACTTTCGGTACTATTCCACAGCCTCTAGCTGGAATACATTAACTAAATTGAGACAGAGATATAATAGCCAGAGAATTGGAGACCGGTGGCAGATATGGATGTACAAATTAAGGAGAAACCCCAGTAATGACAGCATAGATCAGGACAGATAGTGTAATAGTAGGATGGTGGGTTCTTGGAATGTGATTAGTGCATGACAAAAAAATGTTCTAAAACATTTAAAGTCAAACACCACGACCACCCAAACACAAGCCACCACTATTATTGCTCTTACACTCGCTCTGCACGTGAGTTCTTGCAATGGGACCAGTGCAGCATTTTAGCAGGCAAAACTAATTAAACTACTCATATTGATATTTAACTCAAAGGAAAACACTTCTCAACAAAATAACAAATTTATTAAATTAAAAAAACATAAAAATGAATGAATAAAAAATATAAAAGAGACACTTAATTCATCCTTAAAATTACCATCTAGAGGAGCTGTTAGATTCTCGTAAAAATACAAAGAAGTGAAAACACAAAGGAGGAAATAATAATCAGCTTACCATTTACAAAACACAAAACACTACACTAAGTTACATTATAAAAATAAATGGAAAAAGACTACATCTTAAGTAGAATGCCGAATGTCGGCTGTTAATCTCGACTGTTCTCTACAGAATGTTTTTCTCTTCATCTTTTGTGTCTTGAACTTATACCTCTCATGTATAAACTATCCCGGTCCACGATACCATAATTTATAATTAAGCAAATAACACACACACAAAATATCAAGACACAAAGCACTTAACGAAAGGGCCCTACTAATTTGGGCCATAAAAAAGAAAGATTTACGAGTCTTCTAAGTTGAAAATATAACAAATCATACCCATGCGTGTGAAAAGGTCAGACAGTATCACCATTCACATATCCGGCATCACATACAATTTATCTCAAATTACAATGAACAAAATATGGATGCAGCTGAAATCCCCAATTATTACAATAGTTTCGTACTTGAACCATTAGTATTAAAGTGTTATGTTGATAGTACTGTATTGCGTTACCATGTTTCTCTTCATAATATGTACTCATGGTAAAAAAAAACGGAGCGGAGTGGTCTACTTTTTTTCATGGTCCAATTTATTTCAATTAGATCAAATTTACAGCAGAGACGTTATATTTTAACTAGATATGTAGGGTACACGAGCGACTTTTTTTATAGCGCGACAATTGTGACGCCAGAAACGGCGACAGCGAGGAATCACACGAATCATACTTCGTCGCGCCGTTTTCGCCGTTTTCTGACAATTTTCCCGTCGTACAAAAACATTATTATTCAATTATATTAATGTATTTATAGAATTAATTAAAATTAATTAAACCTATACGAGCATGAAACTCAATAATGGCATTATTCCATTTCAAAAACAGGCATATGTTTCTTAATCGGATATGAATGGGCTGTAGTTATGGACAGAGCCCTTTGTCATTTCCGGTGCTCCGTTGCCCGTTGTGGGCATTCGCCATTGTTTATTGAGCCCGCAGCAGACGGAAATTAAAAACGATACATCAATTTAATTCTTGTTTTATTGCCCGGACCGAGACCTCGCCCCTACAATAAACTAAAATTTTCAGGCGCCCTAGGGATTCGCATGCCCGCTAATAGCCTACGCAGCTTGCCCACGAAATACTCGTATTCGTAGAAATGACAAGATTCGTATCAACTTTGGGCAGACACTTAAACCTTGTAATTTTTTTTTGTTTCAATTGTAGGTGAAGTTAATATACACGCAGTTGGACTTCTTTTATCGAGATTTCTAATAATAATAATAATGGAAAACTTTACCAAAATCATATATAATGGTCATTTAATCTTGAGATATTTGTCTCAAGATTTTGTCTCTCTAATATTTGTGTGAACTACATGTAACACTACATTCACGCACAAAAATATACGTGTTTGACCAAACTTTACATTGATTTTTGACAGAAGAGATGCCTGTTTTGATCACAGCACAGTTACCCATAGAAACATTCCGTTTTCAGTCACATTTGGTTTCTGGTCTTGCTACGTCCATACTGTGACTGTAAACACGGTTACAGGTCATACATTTTTCATTGGAAAAGTCGAAATTGCATTGGGAAGGTTGCCCCGGTTTGTTAGCATTAGATTTTCAGGAGTGGAGAGCTGCCGGTTCGTGTTGGGTGCGGGGAAAGTCGAAGTGAAACTAAAAGTTTCCTAAATCAATTTGGACCGGGCTCTGGGAGGGATTAAATGGCGAAAATCCGAAAAACGCGCGGCTAACTCGACGAGAACCCTCTCTGTTTGTTATCTGTCCTTCGTTACGACTTCTCTTCGTTTTAGGAACGATTTTCGAGTAAACTTGAGAGTCAATAGCGGATAAATAGATTAGCTGTGGTTCTTATCGAATAATTAATTTTTGACATTTTCGGGGCAAAGTTTAATTACATTAAGTACTCAAGTTATTCATTATATAATATAAAATTCTCCAATAGTAGACTGAAGAAAGCTGATGTAGGCGAAGAGTCTTTACCAGTTTTATCACTTCAAATATTTTCAAAAGGAGTTTTTAGCATGGAGAGTTTTAAACCGTATATAACCTAACTAAATCCAGTCATAATGACTATGCAGGCCTGCGTCCAATGTAAATTTCATTGTGAATATCCTAGGGGCTATAAATGTCGGCGGCAGCGTCGCCTAAAAGTCGCATTAATATTATATTGCGGCCATAAATGTTTGATGCCTCAAAAAGGCCACCTAACGCCAAGTGTGCCCAGTTGCCCTGACGAACAGAACTCGTGGACGACGAAAGGCGAGTAAGCGTCACTAAAGTACCTCACACACTACCAGAGACAGACAAACACGCTCCCAAATAAAATACTTCGAGCAAAATAATGATTATTTTGAGTGTGTTTGTATTATTTCCTATGTATTATGCTACCATTTGGTTATTACTCGTGGTATCAAGACAGTAAGTTTGTCCAAAATTACGTTTCTGATTATTTTGGTTTAAACAGCACCGTATTCTTGTTCGTATGCCCGCATCTGTATGTGCGACGCTTAACTACATAACCTAGCTTACATTGAGAAGGTGACGTTGACATTTGGGAATCACAACGTCGACATGTAGAACGCCATCTACCTTCAATACACCGGAGACGCGACCGTGTTTTGTTGCTTGGCCGTATAGGAAAGGTTATATTGGATATTCATGTCATGGAAATCAGCAAGGACTTATTTTTATTTACGATATTGCGGCATCTTTGCAATATTCAAAGGTGCATGTGTTTTTTTGTCGGTACCATGAAAAGTTTTCATAGAAAATCAATTTCTGTTCTTTCATTTTAGAGTAGTTTCAAACCAAGAAGAGCACAGTTGTATATGCAACCAATCATACCCAGTGTATGCTTTATAAATTGCCTGTGTATATTTGGTTGCATATACAGCTGTGCTCTTCTTAGTTTGAAACATCTATAATAAAGACGTAAAAATACCACCGTTGCATAATCTAGATTTAGTATATGCCGTCCTGCCAAAATATACGTCTAAAAGATTGCCGCTAAAAATATTTAGATATTTGGTGCGTTGTACACAGAGGGAAAAAATTTGAATGAAACGAATTTGCTTCAAGTCAAAGAAAGATCGATGTTAAATAGTGGCAGACAAAGCGTTAAAGAAATGATTTCTTTGGTAAATTTTATTAAATTCAAAGCTATCGTATTTGCATTCTGTAGAGACTGTCAACGCCATCTCCCCGCCAGTAAACATAGCAATAATTTTTAATGAAACCACATTTTTTATTTAAACACATAATCTTTTTACTAAAATCTATTATCTTTCTCTTCCAAATAGAATATTTACGTACCTTAAGGCCGATCTTTATTTCAAATAAAACCAGATTTATTTCATTCAAACGTATTTCTGCAATTAAACCCAAACAATTTCTACGTCACGGAAAACGTTTTGGTGTAAAAGAATCGTTTTTTTTTTTCAGTGAAAACTATTTCTTTTTACTTCAAATAAAATATTTCTTTCAACCCATGCAGCTCACTTTTCTAAGAAATACATTTATTTGATTTTACATTTCTTTTCTCTCAGTGTATTCTAATTCATTCATAACGCGACCATCAAAGCCTTCTGTCGCCTACGGATATTAGGTTTTGTATAGGCATGCTGATGAGATTTTAAAATTTATGAAAAACGCCCGCGGCCGTCGGGGTTGTTAAAAGAAAATAGACTTTTGTGGGGTAGCAGTGGATACTTCCGCAACCTTCACAGGCGAATCATTTTAGATAGCAATTTAGATTCTTGATTCGTGTGTTTACACAATACCTCGTTACTTTCTTTTATGCCATTGCCGTTGAACACGCCAGTCCCGCTTACTCTTGTAATTGCGACTTACACGTACCATCGCCAAATTGAGCAATCGCATGATTGTGGGTGTTTTCCACAATGGGTTTGGGTAAGGTTAAATAGTACTTCCTGAAAAAGCTTTGCTTTGCTTGGATAAGTTTATCAGCTTGCGAATCAATACATTTTGTTACGGAATTGGTGTGACGGATCCCCGAAAATCGCCTGACCTTCGAACCCATAGATGAGTAGATAATGAAGCTTTCATAATTCTGGTGTAAACCGATCTTTATTACAATCTACACACAGTATGTATCTAATTTAGTCGTAGTTACAGCCCAACCAACATAAACAGTAGAGATGGGCTTATTAGTTCTTTTTAATGAACTAGTTCTTCCGGATTAGTTCACAAAAAGGAACTAGTTCAAAGAACTAGTTCTGAAGAACTACTTTGATCCTGAGACATACTACTTCGATAAACGTGTCTTTGTGTGTTCTAGCACGTTTATATCTCGTTCCAAACGAAACTAGGATCTAGTTTGGACAGAATCGATGTCTGCCTTCCCACTGTCTTTTTCTTGAAGAATCGTTATTTTGTTTTGGAAATAAATAATTATTTATAATTATATTGATCGAAGAATCGTTGTCTTATTTTATTTAGGTATATTTCTTAAATATTTATTTAATAAGGCATAAAAGACATATTGCTGCACGTATTTTAGCCTTATTCATACAGCAATTTTAGGTGGAATTGGGGTATTATTTATAAATTATAGTATAACATATACTGGCAAAACTACTATTAACAGTGTAATTCATTATCCAATAGGAAAAAAAACTATACTCTAATTATATTTTTGACATCCGCCGTTAGGTAAAGAAACAACTGGCGGGCAGGGTGCTATGTCGCTCGTTTGATGTCGCCACAACTCGTTCACTGAATGGGATATGTTTCACCAAAGCAGGACTTTCGAACTAGATTTCATGTCCCTACAAGTCGTTCACTGAATGAGATATGCATAGAGATATGTTTTAGCAAAGCAGGTCTTTTGCGAACTAGTTCTTTTTATTTTAAAGAACTAGTTCTTTTGTTCTAAGCCGGGAGCCATTCTCTCGAACTAGTTCGTTCACGAACTACCCACCTCTAATAAACAGCACCTAAAATTTGTAAACATCAGGATGCGCACAGGACAAGTGGGCTCCTCCACCATATTTTGGTGGAGGCAACGATGATAAGCGTGCGCAGTAAGAAGTTCATCCACGCGGCAGGGGTGTTCTTCGCGCAGGTCTCAGGTTATCTTTAAGTTGGTTTCCCTGTACCTAACTATACGCTGATTAAGTACTAACTACTGCTTGTGTAACTGGTTGTCTTTAACTACACAAATACGTATGTACTGGCAGGCTCCAGGCGCTGTTCTGTCGTATACGAACCAAATGAACGTTATTTTGCCTGAATTAATCGACTTGTTAGAGGGTTATATGTAAGGGGAGAACTGTTTGAGGTCTTCCCGAGCAAACATCAAACGCAGACGCGCACTAGGATACAAGCTAAGGAGGCACTCGGCTGATGTTTAGATAAACGCTTACGTATAATAGAACAGTTAGCAAATAAACCAAACTAAAATCATAACACGTTATGAGGAAATCGCTGTCTACTAATTACTAAATCGATTATTGAACATGTCAAACCAGCATGAAATGCGGAATTAACACACATGATACAAAGATCAAAGACTATTTTTATATATAAATTAAAAATAATTAATTTTGCTTGAATTTTTATCTCCGTACTTTAATATCAAAGTAAATTTTCTAAATTTTATAAAACTAAATTTTTGTTGTAATTCAAAAAGTTCCCAAAGCTGTGAAAACTCTATTTTAGTACCAAAAATTCTCCGTAAATTCTTCCCCACACATGGTGTGAGCGTGAGTTACATTCCGAGAGCAATTCTATGCAAAATGTGGTAAATATTATTAAAAAAATGTAAATCGACGGTTCAATATGTTATCGAACACTACGAATTTTATAAAATGATTTTTTGTTTGTTCTGGAGACCATTTTAGAATTATCCTTACTAGCACATTTATAAAAAATGACACCCTTCTTTGTGATTAAGAGCAATTACTCTAAATCCAATTAGAATTTCTTTTTCAGTTTTACAAAAATTGTTTAGAACTGCTATGGTATGGAGCCTTTTTTGTACCACTGTACCCACGTAATAAAAAATCAGGGCAACTGTCAGCCATGTATTCCAAATATAATCTGATATTCACAATAATATAATTATCATGCGCAAAATGCGTGAAACCTTTTATAAAACTGCTTTTATAACACCAGTTTTATTCAGCGAACAGCGCTAAACAGCACAACAGGTTGTTCGGTTAAATTTTCGGTTGGCAAAATTTGCAGTGCTGATTTAATTTTATACACGGTGGGAAGTGTATTTTTGAGTGCATATCAACAAATACAGGCGACCGACGGAGAATATCCAATCAACGCCATCACGTTCGCCGACTAATCAACAATTGATTGAAAATATGAAATGCGGACAGAGCAATTTCGAGCATATCCTCACATATTCAAATTTTTCACAAATATCAGTAACAAAAAACATTTATTGATTATCAAATTTTCGAATGCGATCAATCAATGCTGAGTGGAAGAGGTGGAAGATGTAGAGTAGTTTCAAACTAAGAAGAGCACAGTTGTATATGCAACCAATCATACCCAGTGTATGGTTTATAAATTGCCTGTGTATATTTGGTTGCATATACAACTGTGCTCTTCTTAGTTTGAAACATCTATACAGTCGATAAAAAATAATTTTTAATGTGCTTAATATGAGATATATTGCTCACAAAAAGAAACACCTGCATGAAAAATTTGATCTCCAGTAAGTATTATAATATTTGATGGATTTGATGTTTCTTTCATCAAATTATAGGTTTGGAACACTCAGTAGAACAATTCAGTACTTTGGTCAAGTTCTCATTTGTACACTCAGGTTCAAGGCTAAATTAATTAACAATGTTTCTCGTTGACCAGCCATCAATGATTACAAAAGATACTGCAAATAAAAATAGACCACATTTAACATTTTGTAGGTTTGGTAAAGGGCGAAAACAAATTGATAGTATGAGTTTCAAAGTTTCAATTTAAAATTTTAGTAGGTTGCATTTAAATTTTTTTTGCATTTGAATTTTGCATCGGTTACAGTGAAAATAAAATATCCATAATCAATGCAAACGGCAGATGTAATTTGAAAAGTTGGCATAGAAGTTCACAACCGCTGCTCGCTTTGATGTCTGTCGGTTCCAGAGTTTAATTTTAAACGGAATCTATTATTTTTTATTAATGAAAATTTCCGGAAATGTATTACGAACTCTTTGCTGGATTACTGATTTTGAGAGTAATATTTATTTTTGAATGTGTGTTAATGACATCTTCCATTCTTTTCTTATTAATTATAACAATAACGCAATAACATAAACTTCTCGATGATTGTATTTCGATATTAATTCATTTTGACTTGACTTGGATTTCTTGTTTGTTTTCGCTTCAACTAATCTACAACCTGTAACAAAAGTAACCGCAAAATTATGAGAAATCTTTTTATAGAATTCAATTACTTTTTTTGCGAAAATGTAAACACAAGGAAAGCTTAACCAAGTGAAATGTTGTAAGGGAAAATTTTATAGGGGTTTATTTCGCAAGGCTTATTTGTAATAAGATTTTTTGTTGCTGGAGAAATTTCGAATAATATCTAAAGGGTCACGTTGGGTCTGGTAGGTCTGGAAGTATGATTAAATTTATATTTTTTGCGGGATTCAGCCTTTTCTTTCGTTGTTTACAACACCTGATGTCAAGATTTAACCTTGGAATTAGTTTGTTAAATTGTTGATAATTGATGTCTCTGATTTCTTATGTTTTGAATACTGCATTCTCACTCATTTACTTAACATTTTTTTGTAGTTAATATCCACATTCCAGTTTATTCTATTAGTTCTAAGATACACAATGTAATGTTCCTTTTGTATTTGTCTGTACTGTTTTGGGCTCAGCCCGTTTGTATACCAAATAATAGTATATTATTATACAAGTTTTATAAGACGTCAAATTGGCGCAAATGAACGAATGCGCCAATATGTCTTATAAAACGAGTGTAATATACTATTTTTTCTACTTTGCGTCATTAATTTTATAAAAATTTAGAAGTATATTAGGTAAAATTCCAATCTAGAGTATTTATGGGTGCAACCGTTGGTAACACTGTCATCTGTCACTTAAATTCAAATATCTGTGAAAAAGTAATTGTTGATAATTATTATATACCATCATATACTATGTAGTAGTACGAAACCTAGGATGCAACACGCATTTTCAAATATGTATAAAAATATACATACTTCGCAGTTTGTGCGATTCTAAAAAGTCAGTTTGTGCTTACTTTTGTGGTTATGTGTATTTTCGTTTGACATGCATTTGATATCAATGTCACCAATCTTAGAAAAAAGTTACTAAAAACGGTGTTACAATTTGCTAATTGTAACACCGAAAACAGTGTTACAATGTGTGCATTGTGAATGCAAAGTAGAAAAATAAATATAGAGCCGCATCTGGCTCGCAAGCCGTGGTCTGCCGACTGCTGCCTTAAGTCATAAAGGGGAAGTTGTGGTGGGGTATTGTATAGTGTAGCGTGGGTCTGCACCCAGAGAGAACTCTATTCTTGGATATCAAGAAAAATTATTCTTGGGTATACCTATCTATAGTATAGCATGAAGAGAATTTTTTTTTCTATCCAAATAATATATTATTCTAATAAGAATTTCAATATAGTTGTTTCAACGGTTAGTTATTCTTACGATTTAAGAATTTAGTATGTTTATGTTAAGTATATTTTTCTCTGACGCAGAAAAATTATTCGTCAATAAAAAGGTAGACGTTCGTCTTACAACAACAAAAATATTTTGTTGGACGAAAAATATATGCTTCAACGAAAAAACAGTTTCTTGACCCAAGATTCTTACTCTGATAGACACATAGAAAATTGTGCAATTACTTTACAGATGGCGCTAACATTTTCTCGCGTCTTTTGCCACATATCACCGCTATATAAGTTCGACGATATTGAGTGTTTGTATATTATTTGTTTACATCTATGCATAAGTGTTTTATTTCATGGGTGACTTACAAGGATTATGAGGAAAACCAGGATTGTAGTGGAATATCCTACACAGAGAGCATTCTATTCTTGGATGTCAAGAAAAAATGTTCTTACGTACCTATATAGTGTAGCATAAAGAGGATATTTTTCAAATCAATTCTTCCGGTTGAAGAGTTTAGTATGTTTATATTGAGTATATTTTGCTCTAATGAAGAAAATGTTATTCTTCTACTTATAAAAAGAGTAAGACGTTCGTTTTACATCTACAACAATACTTTGGTGGGTGAAAAATATACATGCTTCAACGAACGAACAGTTTCTTGACCTAATACGTATCGCTTGAAAGAGACGTAATTCCTTTCAAGCAGTTCCTTCATACTTAAAACAAGAAAACGTAATACTTGGAACATCAAGAAGATCATATTCTTACTCTGAGAATTTTATATTTTACTTGAACCAACCAAATGATCTTTCTACTGATATAGAAACATGTGATATTCTTCACTCAAAGATATTCGTGTTGTATCGAATAAATTTTTCCCTCTGTGCACAGAGTTGGTTCTGAACGCTTCATAAAGCCTTTTCTAGCACACGCAATGGTGACGTTTCTTGGTTAGGTGTGTGCTTGTTATACTAGAATACCTAAGCATATATTGTATGTTGCTGGACTGTATACTATAACTGTGTCTTCGTTAGTCGCACAATGTATGTACGTACACTAACTATCCAGCCTATGTACATTGTGCAACAACAAACCTCTTATTACCCAGCCCACATGTTCACTTTACGGCAACGAAACCAGCATCAATATTAGGTTATGTTGGTTGGACGGCTACTCCCACAGCATCAATGTGCACTTCGCAGTGCAGATACGGCCTATAAAACGATATCAGTGGCCACACCAATGTATGTGTGGATGTGTGTGTGAGTTCGATTTGCATGTCACAGAGGGCGTTGCCGTCGGCGACCTAAATGGGTTGACCAGAGGTCGGCTGTCAACTGGCTGTCGGCACCGACTCGGCTAATGAATGTTTAATGGCCAAAATTAATTCGGAAAATTTGCATCCTCAGAAATGCTGGACAGCAAGCCACTAACGGAGACCGGCAGATCAATAGGATGTCCGGCGACGCGTTTGTCCCACTTCTGCGTCCTTTTTTGTCCTCTTCAAGGACTTAATTTAAACTTAATTGCCAGAAAAAAAAAACACAAACAAAAGCGGATTTTAATAATGAAGGATTTGTAATTTCCAAAATTTAGTAACCAAGCCCTCTGTCGATGTGGTGAGAGTTGTTTAAAGATGCTTTCTTTATAAAAATGTCATTTATCCTTGAGTTTATATCATTACACAGAAAGAACTCTATTCTTGGATATCAAGAAAAGTTATTCTTGCGTATAATATACTGTAGCATGAAGAGGATTTTTTCTATACAAATAATATTTATATAAGAATTTCAATACAGTTGTTTCAACGGTTAGTTATTCTTACGATTTAAGAATTTAGTATGTTTATGTTAAGTATAAACTCCGACAAAGAAAAAGTTATTCTTCAATAAAAAAGGAGACGTTCGTCTTACAACAACAAAAATATTTCGTTGGACGAAAAATATATATGCTTCAACGAAAAAACAGTTTCTTGACCCAAGATTTTTACTTTGAGAGATAAAGTTGTGCTATTACTTTACAGATGGCGCTAACATTTCTCGCGTCTTTTGCCACATATCACCGCTATATAAGTTCGACGATATTGAGTTTTCGTATATTGTTTGTTTACATCTATGCATAAGTGTTTTGTTTCATGGGTTACTTACAAGGATTATGAGGAAAACCAGGATTATAGTGAAGTAATCTACACAGAGAGAATTCTATTCTTGGATGTCAAGAATAGAATTCATAGTGTAGCATGAAGAGGATATTTTTGCTATCCAAATAATATTTTATTGTAATAAGAATTTCAATATATGTAGTTCTTTCAACGGCTAGTTATTCTTCCTGTTTAAGAGTTTAGTATGTTTATGTTGAATATATTTTGCTCTGACGAAGAAAATGTTATTGTTCTACATATAAAAAGAGTAAGACGATCGTTTTACAAAAACAACAATACTTTGTTGGGTAAAAAATATACATGCTTCAACGAACAAACAGTTTCTTCACCCAAAAGTATATGTACGTATCGCTTAAAACATACGTAATTCTTTTCAAGCAGTTTCTTCATACTTAAAACAAGAAAACGTAATACTTGGAACAAGAAATTCAAATTCTTACTTTGAAAATTTTATATTTTACTTGAACCAACCAAATGATCTTTCTGCGGATATAGAAACAAGTCATATTCTTAACTCAAAGATATTCGTGTTGTATCGAATAAATTTTTCCCTCTGTGTATGCTCTTATTCCAAGTATAACTCTGGGAACTCTGTTTTTTTTTTTTTTGTAAAACTCGAGGAATATAAATAATAGGTCGAAATTTAGAATATTTGTTGTAAACTATTTGTAATTTAATCTACTGCAAAGGTATTTCAGTAATGAATACGTTTAATCGAATATTACGTCTGTAGCTTCGGCGGCAATGTGTGGCATGCGATAAATTATCGCGCGGTGGCTAAACAAAACAATAAATCCTTGCTCGACATTGCAGTATTGAACAAATATTAAACAGCCGTTAATCTGCCAAAACTGGCGCGTTTATATTGTACGCCCGGCGGCGGTCTGCACCGTCCTTGTTTGATTTTGAACATCGACTACGATAAAATGACTACTAGAACTACGAATTGATTTACTTCTTTAATTCTGGCTTTCCATTCCATCTCATAATTGCGCAAATTGTCACAAAAACTGCTGTTTGATAATACACTCAAAACACAGCAAATAAAAATAATTATGAGCCATATGCAGCGAATCTTTTGATCATCTTTTAATCACTCTAATTCCACACGCAAATAAGACCTCGGGGGAAGTTTTTCGCCCGACCGTCGCTCGCATTTGAAAGCTCCGCTGGCGTCGTTCGCGGGGTCAATTCGTTTAAGCTCCGCCGAAGCGGGGCTGCTCCCCACGCCACTCCTCGACAAGTTATACACTCGGTCGCGCCTGTTTTCGAAGCTTTCAATTAGGGAGTCCGTCCGGCCGCCTCACCCGTGGGAAATTTATTTCAACAAATCTGAATATTTTGCCCTCTTTCTTCACTTCTTTCCTTCGCGAAATCGGTTGACGAGATGGGATATATCTGATGGGTGAGGGGTCGCGCGTCTCGCTGTGGGGGTGGCTCTTTAATGGCGCGTAACTTGATTAGGCGACAGAGAGAATTCGGATAATTTAAGGCTTTCCCTTTGGAGGTATAACGAAATTAGGCGATTAAACTTCAAGGGTGATTATAAAAAGGAACTTGGGGAACGCGTGGGCGAGAGGTGGGTGGTTGTGTCGCACAAATTGCTCGAATAAATTGATAATTGCATTTGAGCGGTTGATGATAGAGCTCTGTATTCTTAATTACACGGTACTACTAAGTGGTTATGCTAATTTGAATATACACATCCTGAAAATTGTATGAACTTAATTACTTTTGCAGTAAATTAAAATATATGGTTTTTATAAAAAATGTGAACGACTCTGCTACGAGCCAACAGATTAAAACAGCGATATTATACTATATAATTATTAAAATTAAAAAAAAAATGCAAATGCAAAGTTCAAAGTGAAAAGTTGCAAAGTAGTTTTATGAAATAGGGCCCTGGTACTTCCGATTGTTAGATTGCCACCAAAAACAATCCAGTTCGTCCCCCGGTGTTTCTAAATGCGTATACAAAATTTCAACCCGATGTAGGAGGTCAAAATGGCGGGAACAACCGCGACTCCCTAGCATGGTAGCATTTGGCCAAGCGCGGTTTAAGGGCTTTAATTATTGGTCAAAATTCTAATTCATCAAATCTCTTCCAATTTATTCGAAGGCAAAACTAACTGGGTTCTTTTTCTTGAACCTTGTGAACACATTTTCTGACTACTAACTGACGCGTTTAAGTATTTAACATTTAATAAGGGCTGATAAAGCAAGACTACTCAAATGAAACGAAACACTTATCAAAACAATAACATCTATTAACAATAATAATCAACAATCCCTTTTGATAGGTTACATAGAAAAATGAATGAAGCTTTGAACATATTGACGTTTAAATTAAACCTAGGAGTTGATTTAGACAGACACACTTTTAGCAGAAATATGAATATGTAATTTAATTTACAATGAAATGCGAGACGAGTTGAAAAGACTTACCAGGGATAAACTTAAGCGCCTAAGAACGCTCCACAAAAACGTGTACTTTACATGACGGTGGTTGAAATGAGAAGAGCGAGATCTGTTCGTTTGCATCCCTCGACCCCAAAGGAAGCCGGAAGCATTTCTTCTTAGCCAATGACAACTCTTCAATTTTAAACTTATAACACGCGGTCAAATCCTAAACCAGATGTTCAACCCTAGCAAAAACCTTTGACATTCCCGAATGTTCTTACAAATATCTCGCTTAATTGGATCATATTTTAATAAATAAATAATGGGTTTCCGACCCATTACACCGATTCATTTTTCCATTATGCATATAAAAATGCTTAATCTGCGTTTGTGTAAATGATCGTAGTATAAAATATAAATACATACAAAACGGAATCTGACAGTCGTATATCTAGTATAACTCGCACCTCACACCTAAAGTTCAATTGATGTATAGAATGTATAGAAAAGCGAAACATGTCTACTAGCGTACCTATAATTGATGAGCATGTAATAAATTGACGAGCTCATCAAATAGCACCGTACAGAAATGTCGAGTATTCCTATGCATTTAATTAATAGAACACGCGATATGGCCGGCAAGAGGCCACCCTATAAGCAATATCCCAGCTATATCGCTTATTAGAAACGCCGACTTCCTTAACTTGAATATATCGGTTAATTGGGGTTGCCGACGACCCACTACAACCCAACGATAAGTACACTGACGCCGACCGACGCTGCAAACGCACACTGAGTGTACTAGTCGGCTAGGTCCTGGTTATTAGCAAAGAATCTACAGGGTGTAAACTGCATAGACTGCTAAAATCAATAACTCTGCAATAATTTCTCGTTTTACAAAGATTCTCGTAAAAAATGATTTGAGTTTTGAAATCGTTTTCAAACTCATTGTACATATATGACATGACATTTCCAGTTAAGTTCTAAAATAGTCAACGAACAGCTGACTCTGTCAATAGAATTTTATTTAGAAATTTGTATTGTGTAGAACCTCCAGGTCAATTCTTCTAGAGAATTATCAATTTTGTCCTCATTTAGTTTACACCCTGCATATAAGGTACCTAGATACCTCTCGGATGGCGGTTTTCTACATCGTTTAATAAGGGTGTTTTCAGAAGGAAACGCGAGGGGTCGCTGCCGCGCTCGCGTCCAATTAATTAAAATAGACGTTGCATAATCCGTAATGAGGTTAAGTCGCTGCATGGATGGCACGCCGGTGGTGAACTGGTGAACTACTACAGCGCAGGTACTTTGTGGCAAAGAAAACGTAATACGGTGTATTTAGGGAAATGATAAACCGCGGAAATAAATTTAGTTTGTGCATGCGAAATTCCGGAAATTCTGTGAAGTATTACAGAGCGGAAGAGGTAGGAAAACTGGTCAAGCTCTCTTTTGATGTTTGGAGTATTTATATAAAATACGCAGTTTGTAATGAGTTGCTTGTATTTGTCACAAACATATGGGAAAGTCTTTTATTATCCATTTCTCAGAAAATTTTATTCGTTAAGAAAGTTAGCGGTAGGTCTGAAATCAAGAATATCATCATAAGATCTTAAAAATATTGCACCATATACTGGGTGTTTAAAAAACTGTGAAACGCGCATAAGTGTAAAGTAACTTTTCTAGTTTTTAAACAGTTTAGTTCTCAAACAATTTTAAAAACGTGTCTTGTGTTTAAACTGTTTCCAATCCGATTTCCATACGTGGTAAAAGTGTATTAAAACATCGACATGAAATCATACACTCTAAGCACGTTTGCAGACTAGCGGGAAACGATACACCCCAAAGCGACAGAAATGATCCACGTATTACTGTGGTAATCCCAGAGCGGGTACAAAAGGCACGGTCTAATTAGGCATTCGATTGCAAGCACTCTTCCCCAGTGTTCTCGACTCTCACAAAAGAGCCACCCTTGCGTAGGGGTGATAGCAGGTCACAGCCGCAACTACTACCAACAGATCAGCAACCCTAAACGCTCCCAATAGGCTTTCGTACTGAAGAAAAGTCGAGACTGAAAAGTGAAAATAAAAAGGAAAAAGTGGGGTAGAAAAGACTAAGGGTTGATGACTTTGATGATCACGGTGACAATAGAAGTGGTGGTGGAGATTTGGCAATGGTGTATTGAGGGGGTGTTCTTGGTGGTTCTTGGTGGTGGAAGATGGGACAGATTGCAGTCGGCGGTTGCGCAGTTAACCTCAATCTTGTAATTAGAGATGCATTGCATTTTTAAAGAAATCGATGTTGCCAGAGCACCTACAGAACCGCGGCACGGAGTCTGTAGTCGTTGCAGTAGAATTTTGGTTTTAGTTAAGGTTATCTTTTAATTTTCGTGGAAAATGTTTAACATCTTGCTCTAAAAGAGAACTTTGTTTAGGTACTGACTTTCTTATAAGTATCATTTGATAATGATCCATTTGTTGAGATTTTTATTATTTTTAATTCTACTGGTTATTTCAACTGGTTGTGTAGAAATCTGATTTCTGTGGTACTTACTAACTTGTAGAAAAAATAACACAGGGAAACGTTGATTTTGCGGCATGAGATTTATTACTCAATTTTAGGTAATTCTGGTTCTGGTCTACTAATTATGAAAATAACAAAATATTTGTTAAATTGACTCCACTTTTTGAGAAAGGCAATCCATTCATATTTTAAATAACATTAACTAAAAGTGTCCAATATATTTAAAATCTTTTATTCAAAGATTTCAAATTAAAATAACGCTATAAATTATCGTTGGCATAAAGTCCATATTCAACATAATTAGATTTTTTACCATTCGAAAGCATGAGGCGTATTACACACTGATATTAACAATAAAAGAATTAAAAAACCACAAATTTAAATTAAGAAAACGTTTTGTGTGTGGTTTTTTTTTGTATTTTTGTTCAGGACAGTCCCTTTCTAATGTCCAGCAGTAGTCTGCCATTATATGGCAATACCATCGGCCTTCGTTTCTTTCCTCCGTTATTTTGATATACTGCTGAAACCATTGCTCTTGTTCTTCATTGTTAATCACTCAGATTGTCAGGAAATTTATCTAAATGACTATGAAAATAATGTAACTTGGTACTCATATTAGTTTTTCAAAATTTTGAAGCATTTCGTCAACGATTTGTATTGTTAATATTGTTCAGCTTGGTGATTTCCCAGAAAATTTTTGATAGGTGATAAAAAGCTTGTCCATACTTCCAGTTCAACCTACGTCATGTGATTTGTGGTCCATCAAAGATACCGGCTTCTAATTTCCGTGTATTGAAGCCAGGAAATGTTTAACAAATATATTTGGAACAAACGTCATTCTTATATAAAGCTTTCACAAACTGTTTAATAAGCCCAAATTTAATATGTAGTGGTGAAAGAATTATTTGTTCTCGACTTATCAATGGTTCATGAACGATGTTAGCTTTTCCTACGGTCATATTTATTCTCGACGGCCAGTTTTCCTATCCTAATGTGATTTTCTTTGCACGATTGTCCCACAGACAAAGAAAACATGTAGTGTATCCATTTTGCTGACCCAATAAAACAGCAGCAATTTGTAGAGTAACATGTTATATTTCAAAAAGTTAGTTCAAAGATTGGTTTTGATAAATAAAGACTTGCTAGCCGTACCAAAAGCAAAAATATTTTTTCATTGAGGTTTAAATTAAAATAATTTAACTTATACTTATTATACTTATTTTGGTTGCATCGTTTATTACGAGAACGGGTGTCAATTCAAACAAACTAATTATACAATAAGTACTTCTTAATCATGGTCATAATAAGAAAATAATTACTGTTTGTGACGTGGTGGACAAATAATAGTTGCTCTGAAATCGAGGTTACCCGCCTGGGTTGTACCTTCGCCTCGAGATATGCACGGCATAAATTGCGTACGATGAATTTTATCTGCGGGCGTATCATGCCCCACAGAATCTCCGCCATAAATCCAGAGATTTGGGCGAGCCGTAACGGGTTACAGAGCCGAAACTGGCACGGTTATAGGCACGGCAGAGCGTCATAAAAGCGCAATTTGTCTCGGGTAGGTAGGCCGACTATGGTTCGTCGTTCTACACATTTTTTTGCAACTTCTATCACAGTTTTTTGTCATTTTAATTTGGCGGCGTTGGTTGTAAGGGTTACAAAATAGATAGAGAAATAGCACTGGTGGCCTGAAATGAAAGCAAATATGTTGGTCTCATTTCATTCATTAGTTTTAATATTGAAATTATTCATATAATAACATTGTTTTATATTAACTTGGCCAGTGCAATAATTTCTAATAATCGTAAATTATAGTACACAATAGTATATTATTATACACGTTTTATAAGACGTCAAATTGGCGCATGAGTTGTTTGGGGCACGAGGAGCGCCAGCGACGAGTGCCCCAAATGAACGAATGTGCCAATATGTCTTATAAAACGAGTGTAATATACTATTTTTTCTACTTTGCGTCATTAATTTTATAAAAATTTAGAAGTATATTAGGTAAAATTCCAATCTAGAGTATTTATGGGTGCAACCGTTGGTGACACTGTCATCTGTCACTTAAATTCAAATATCTGTGAAAAAGTAATTATTGATAATTATTATATACCATCATATACTAGTAGTACGAAACCTAGGATGCAACACGCATGATTAAATATGTATACTTATACTTAAATATAATATACATACTTCGCAGTTTGTGCGTTCTAAAAAATCAGTTTGTGCTTACTTTTGTGGTTATGTGTATTTTCGTTTGACATGCATTTGATATCAATGTCACCAATCTTAGAAAAAAAGTTACTAAAAACGGTGTTACAATTTGCTAATTGTAACACCGAAAACAGTGTTACAATGTGTGCATTGTGAATGCAAAGTAGAAAAAAAAATATAATCAAAAGTATAATCAGGACAACTTAAAAACAATCCCCTTTTTCGCCAATGCGAACGCCGTAAATTTATAATGTGGGTCGATCTGTCCTAATTGGTCACCATAAAAAATTCACCGCTCACCCTACCTTCTACAATTTCGCCGCGTAGTAGGTGCTCGAACAAAATCGAAAATTCTACACCGGGATTTAGTGTTCATAATTCCACTTCTGCGAAATGCTGCATCCATCGGGTTGCCCTTCCAATTACGGACGCGAAACGTCAGTTATGCAGTTTTGCCCATTCAAAACGTAAATTCTTTCCGGTAGGTTTTGAATTCGGAGAATGGGTACAGTGCTGCCGCCATCGATCGACCGGTGCACTAAATCTGGCCGAATGCCACACAGCGTGACAGCGGACGGTCGGATGGCCGGACTCTTTTATTTGGGTTTTCTGGAAAAGGTCTGACGCGCATCCGGCACGCTGTACACAAAATTTTAATCCGAACCGCTTTCCCGATATCGCTCGGTGAGCTACCCTAACACTAGGTCCTGCAATGCTGAATCTATTGCCATAGAGATATTTATAGTCACAGGGTACCTTAATACCTTAATTTTTCAACACAAAAAATGTCCATGTAGAATTACATAAAATGAACTCGCTCCCTGAAACAATTCTAAAATCAGAATTGAGAAGACGATACCGGGATTTCCGGCGAGGAATGAGCAAGAATACCACCATCGTGAGCGAGGGGGAGGGCCGGATTCAGGATTGAATTGTTGCGGTTGATATTCGAAAAACGTGCGCGCTCACTAACCGTCCGCGAAGCAATTCCGCATACGAAGAATAAATGCATGCTAATTTCATTTCTGCGACCCAGGGACGATATTCTCAAATCGGTAACTCCGGATCAGTGGGCGCAATCCGCAGTCTATCTCTTCCTGCCTTACGCCAATAGAAGGAGTGGGATATATGGTTTCGTATGCGGATTAATTCCGCATGGTTTCGGGAATAGGGACTCAGTCCTGACCCGGATACTTTAACCGTGACGTCCGATACGGCCGAGCGCCCCGGCGACACAGAGCGTCGCGGCGCGTCGTATGCTAATGTGCCGTCGGCCGCGTCGTGCTCGGACCCTTCTATTCTATATACATGGTAATATTATCCGCAAGCCGCGCGCCGAGACCCATTGATAATTGAAACTCTAATGGTTCTCGTTTTACATAGGAAATTTTTGTGATATATTGCTAGGTTTTATGAAATATAACGAACTATTAAGCATCCATTATATATTTCGTACTGCGGACGAAGTAATTTGAATTTTGAAAACTCCCCGCGCAGACTGGTCGAAATGTCTGATCTAGCTGTGCAAAACTCGTATTAGAAAGAAGAGTTTTTATGCGAAATATCATATTTATTAGCATTAAATATTAAATTACCACTAATATAGAGCTTTAAACAGACATATACAGAGTGTTTCAATACTTTCAATAGTGCAAACGGGAAATGGTACATTTTCTTAATGATAGTATTAAACTAGCTCTGTGTATAAGTCAAAATTTTCGATTTTAGTTATTGGGCATTCTAGAAATATGTGGTTAAGGCTTCCCACCTGTCCACATTCGCAATATGGACATTTTAGGATACATTTTAGGTTATCTGCTATCTGTTACTGTTGTTACCAATGTCCGGCAGGGGGCGTTTCGGGTTTGACGTTATTGTGGTAATAGCAGCAAAACACGGGTCGACAAAAATCGATTTTTTGGATCGAAAATTGTCGTTTTTTGCTCAAAACTCTTTGCGAAGGGTATTTAGAGGGATCTTATCGTAAGACATGAGAGCGAGCGGCTTTTATAAGGTCGGCAGGAACGGATAAAAAATGTAAATTTTTGACGTTCATCGATCCGCTTGTCGGAATTTCTAGACGTCACGTGACATTTTCTCGAGGTTTGCCTTCACCCCAAGAGGTGCAAAATCGTGATTTTTTTTCAAAATTGACGCATTTAATTTACAATATATCGCGCAGTCCACGCGGAGTTGTGTCCTTTTTTCAATTCGAGCGTCAAAAGTAATATCGAAAAGCCCAATTTTGCAGCTACTCGATCGCAAATGTCGGCGAAAATGGGCGATTCCGCTGAACGCGCCCTACACTTGAAAGTTCGTAATTAGTATAGGTAGATAAATTAAATTTTCTTACATGTGGAAAGTGAAAGTAGTCATCTTAAAATTATTTTTCTCTTTATAGAGTGGTCCATAAAATATATAGTACATTTTAGAGTAATGACAACAAAAATTGTATAAATCAATTTTCCTAGCTCTCATATTAATATTGTTCATCATATCAGATGATGAACGCTCTCATATTGTTCATCATGTAAGATAATGTCTTCGCCAGTAACATCAAAAGATGTGTCCAGCAAAAGACTGTTAACTGTTAAGGTTTTCATCAAATGCGTTGTTATCCTTATAAGAGCGAATAACTGTGAGTGTTGCTTTTAGAAATTAAAGATATTAAAGAGTCAGAAGTATATAAACGAGTATTTATTCTATTTTTTGCAGTTTTTGTCCAACCACATCGCTTCTTGGGACAAAACTGGTTTTAATGAGCGATGACTGTCAGACAGTCATGTTTTTTGAAAGCCTGCTATTAAAATTGTTAATTTTTAGTTCTATCTCCGCTTTTTCTTCCATACTGTATGTTTTTCCTCTAAATGTATCTATAATGTTTGAGGATACCGCTAATTTTTGTCGCTTATACTGTTTTCTTTCTGCCACACATCAAACAGCATTCGCCGGTATGCGATCACAGCATCTAAAAATATTATGTAGCATCATTATATGCAAGTTTCTGCAGTAAAATTGACTTGTATATTGTACAGAAATATTTTCTCTTTGATAAAAAATAAATAAATCAAACTGAATATAGGTGAATAGATAAGGTTTCAATCCAACTAAATAAAATATTATACTACATTTACAAGAAACGCTTTTCCATACCAAAGTACGCCAAAAAAATCAAGATTATTAATAAGTCATTTACATAAAAGCTACTGCATACCTTTGTTTGTGTTATCCATTACGACAAAACTTAATAAAATAAACGACACAGGCAATATACACATACACTTGATGCACGCACGAAGACAGCTTACAAGTAAATAATTCTAGTACCAATAAACGAGGTTTGGCAGCCTCTACTTGTTAGCTCTAATCGGCGAGATCCGTGGGATCTCTGTAACCAAACATACAGAAATTCTAAGATTTCTGTTGACAGCAGAATTTGGCTAGATTGTCAATTTCCACCTCTGTTCAGCGCCTCTAGCATTCCGTAAAACTGATTCCTACTGCTTATTGTTATTGTTTTTACTCAAAATATGATGTTTATTAGAAGATATCTTTACATGTTTGGTAAGTACGTAAAGAACAGTTTATGATGTATATTGATCTAATTGCTTCAAACATTTTCTTTGCAACATCTTTCTATTCTAAATATTTAATGTACACATAAATTCCATCATACATTTTATATACTTTAGAACTAGATGCTTCTAAAACTATGTACACAAACTTTACTGCGAAGAATTTACAACAAGCTCTCCTAAACCTAAAGTACAGGGAGACCATTAAGAGCAACACAGATGTTAGTGCTGTTATAATCCAACAGGAGCCGTTGCTGCTAACAAACGCGTCTCAGCTCTTTATAGTTTATCGCGTAAAATGAAAATAGCCGCGATAACGAAGGTGGGCATTTTACAAATTGCCATTAAGTTTATATCGTTTGGAGCGCCATCCATACAAGAGCACTACAACAGATTCTAAAAAGAGAATTACGCTGCAGACGCCTGCTGTTATTAATTGGATATCGCAGCTCACGTTTGAATTGATTCTAGTAATTATGCCGTTAATTAAAGGCAAAGGGTTGAGGAAAAATTTAATTAATTTTTATTGCATCGTACGTAACAGCGGTGTGGCTTTTCATGCAGACGTGTATAAAATGTTCAGCGGTTATTTTTTGCATGTAAAAAATCTGTTTATGTAGCTTCATCTCGCTTTTGAGTCTCCCTACGCTGTGTGCTGTGTATTAAGCGGATTAAAATATGCATATTTTAAGTTTGAAGCTTACCGGTGGTGGTTTGTTCTTCGTTGCGGATGTTTGTTGTTCTTTTGTTTAGTTGTTTGAATAATGCATTAGCTCCTTCCACGTTGTGTAACTAGTATAAGTATATTTTGTTATAACATTGTATTTAACAACAAACGGTACCATAAATTTTGATTAGAAATCATTACCCTGAGCATAATAATTTTTTAAACTTGACACGACTTAAATCTATATATATTAAACCAAAAGTTTACCAAATGTATTCAGCACGAGACATTCATCCCGAGAGTAATGCGCGAAATTTGTGCACTGATGTACAGTTTTGTTATTTCTCATCCGTGATATATAGTGGTGTGTGTTGCATGAAAAAGAAAGATAGTGTGCTTGCTCGTCCACCTTTGACTGTGTCGGCTGGTAAAGGTGATTTATGCCTTAGTACGACTTTCAGTGCTTGCCGCAGACTGGAAATCCACCCCCAGCCCGAATGTATACGAGCTTTATATCGTTTGCAATGCAAAATAGTCGACAGCGGGCTCAAGGCGCAGGCCCCTTTTTCTTGTCCCATTCTTCTCGGTTCAGACTTATAAGACGGATCAGCTAGTGTCAACGTTTTCTGCGGTATATACTAGCCTCTTTCCCTCCGCTGAGGCTATCCTTCAGCCATTGTTGTTGCTGAGGGTTTTCTTTACATCAGGGTTCAATAAAATATATTTGTTATACCAACAACGCGTTTTACTAATACTATGTCGTATTTTCATTTGGATAATTACTGTTTTAGTAATGTACAAGTTAATTACTTAATGTATTTTCTTAAATTTATAATAATAGGTGTAACATAAAAGGGGTAATACACACTGTTTACCTGCGAGCACTTAGCAAACTTTTACAAATTCAGCTCGCGTAAAAGTAACCGCATCGTTTATGGTGTCCTTAATGACGCCACCTGGCGCCCGTTCGTATCGTTTTATACCATCCAGGGCCGCTAATTCCGACTCTCCTAACATTCCAGATCCGAATAATTACAAGGAAACGGCAAACAAGCCATGCCGGCGCGCGGTTAAAACAATACTCGGAGATACACTCAAAACTCCGTTCACTGCGGTTCGCGTCAGTATATGAAAATGTTTCGCTTGCATTTCGCATGCACAGAGCGCGCCACCGTCGCAGTTTCATCGGAAGCAGCAGACCGTGCAGATTGCGGTCTCCGGTAAACTAGATATTCGACATCCTAGGCCCGCAGTTAATTAAATGTCGAATGGTAAGCCGTTCAAAAACTGAAAATGACCGTACCTGAAAGCAGACGAGTCTAGTGCAGGTTTCATTTGATTAAGGCGAAACTTGCGGTGTGATGCTCGAACCAGTGACGCGTCTTTCGTATACGAAACATCGACATATGTGTGTATCGGTTCCGTATATGAAGACGCGTTAGTGGACTAGTTTTAACTATCGGTTGAGCGAGTGAGGTAATTTCGCGGAATAACTGTGCTAGATGATGAAAATTATCAGTTTTTTTTTGGTTATCAAAGTTGTAGTTTGTAAAATTTATGTGAAAAGAATCGAAATACTAATATTAATAAATAAAAAAAACACTATTTGAAGCTCACGGTGGCAGAATGGTCGTTGAGCATCTAGTAGTTCTGCTAGTACCTTATGCGGCGGCCACACTAGGCTGTTTTACTAGCCGCTAGTTGCTATTTTGTGGTCACATTACATGTGTCTATTTTATGTCTTCAGGTAGGTACATACGACAGTGAGGCAATGTATTGTCTTTTGTCAGGTGAAGGCGTCGCAACCATAAAATAATTCATATTTAATACCAATATTGTGGAGTTTTATTGACTACCTGCCTTGAACCTGACTACTTAAATTTTGAAAGCACTGTACTCTAGTAAGGCCACGACGACAATAAAATCACAAATTCTATATTTTTAATTAAACAATTATATCAATTATTATTAATTTAAATTATATATTTTTATAAGAAAATCTCTTTCAGGTCTTCAGCTGTTCCCCTGAGTGGTCACACAATGCTGTTAGCAGCCAGTAGCAAATAGCACGCTATCACTTGTACAGAAGTTTCAAAATCTAGACAATCCCCAAAAAAATTTGGAGTTTCTTTCGTATAAGTTAGGTATGATGGAAGACAAATTATTATTCTCATAGACAATAACAAAATCCCTTAAGATGTGCATTACTAAATATTATGTAGGTAACTCTATCAAAACGTACCTACCCACATCATCTCCCATGCCGTCTGTCCGGCAACTTCGACATCAGACGCTCTTCAAAGCTAACTTAATCCGTTTTGCACTGGCAGATTTCCCCGTGGAATTAAAAGCTAGTTGATCTTGTCAATATTAAATTGCGGTTCCGGTTTGCAGCAAAATGTTCACCTCTACCATCGCATCGGACCGCTTCACGAAGAAGAAAAAGAAGAATAAGCAGAACAAAGCCTCTCCGTTATTAAATGAAGTTGTCTCTCGGTACCTTGGAATGTTATAATAGGAGGTATGATGGACGCTTGTATAAAAGAGGAATTTAAAGCGTTTTGGTTTAATGAGACTGCCTCTATGGTGGATAGGTACGTTGGTACTCCTGTGTACAAATTTTGTCCATAGATATTAATGTAGACATAATAGATAGAGGAGATGAATTGCCAAAACGTCATGTTGTTTATAGTCAGAGAAACATATATTGCAACAACGAAGTAAAACCTTAATAACTTTTTGAAAGAACGGTACAAAAATCCAGATTTATAGGAAAACCCCGTTTGACTGTAACATTCAGCAGCGTGTATTTAGTTCGTATGACGACGACGATGGGATTATAGTATTTTGCTCGACCGTCGAACGCACACTTTATTTACTACCCCATGCTAATTCTGGCGCAAATTCCCTGAAGAGGGATGACAGCCGGGAACGCTGTCAATGTCTGCTTCACTCTATAACAGGATTAAACTTTGATTATTTTTCCCTTTATAACGCTCAAATATAGTGCCCTCTGTGTTGAATAGGGTTGAACCGCGTTCATCATGATTTTTCGAAACCTTTCAATTCTTTTTGTCTAACCTTTAAATCTGTTCGATTTAAAGGTTAGACATTTTATGATTTTTGAGGAACAAAATCATGGGTAAGAATGGGTAAGAAAAAAAATTTGTATGTACTACGGTCATAAATTGATGTTTATTTTCGTAGAATGACAAAAACCCATATGAAAAATAGTAATTATTCCACGAAATACCAATGAATAACAAAATGTTTTAGTAAGTTTTCAATTTGAATTACGCAAGGGAACAAATTTCCAACTTTTTGATACAACCAAAACGCATTATTTGTTTCAGATTATATTTGCCTTGCATAATAACTGTCACACCTCGTGCGAAAAGGTTCCATTCCTGTAGCCTAGAACCCAATAACTCGGCTTTTTCTTTTGATAAACCTAAGCCTTTAACCCAATCACTCAGTTTGCAATGGTTTATAAGGTGAGGTGTTCCTAAAAATTCAAATGGTGAATCTGCACGACTTTCCTGATTTGACAGAGTGATTTCAGACACTCTGTCCAATCAGGCAAGTTTCTTCAAACAGGAGAAATTTCTTCTGTATCAAAAATCGAAGATGATGAATTGGATGGCGCACTTGGGAGGGGATGGTTCTCTCCATGGGGGGTAGGTCGCAATGCTGATTGCAAATTTGGATTTTTTATTTTATGTTATCCTTCTTCGAACATCTGGAGACGTTTATCATGCTAAAATAGCAATCATATACATGATTGGAAGGCTCTCGCCACAACATGGGAACTGCAAACGGCATTTTCTTTTTCTTCCCTTTCATCCACTTTAAAAGTGTGATCTAACAGGAAATACAGCATATATTAGTTGTCCATGGCTTTTCCAGATTTCCAATTTAAATCCAAAATAGCAGCAGTAATCTGCTTTTAGCTTTTCCGTAATTTTTTTCAGATGTGTCACTACATAACAACCGCACATGTAACAAAACTTATTTGGTGAATTTTTACAACTTCTTCTTTCATCACTTCCCATATTTTAATGCACAGAATGTCTGTATAACTTGACTTAATAAAATAACACAAAAAAAAACTTGCTGATTCGTTATATTTTGAACAATCTGTTGTGAGAACGTATGCACTAATTCTCGCTAAAATATATGACTTCAAATAAAATGGATCTTAGACCTGTCACAACACTTTGATGACTTGATCTATGAAAAGTGATGTTAGGTCAACAAAAATATGATATTAATTCACAAATCTATTTCCGAAAGTAACTTCAGCTGTCAGACGGAGTTAGGCAAAACCCCTGGAGATATCTGAATGTAGTAATTACTGTGGGGTACCTATTGTGAAATTCCGGTCAATCTTGTGGTAGAGAGATAGGTCCTGGAAGCCAACGGCTAAGTTTACCGGTATTGATTTTCAATTGTTATCGGAGCCTATGGAGTCCCGGTAATAGATTGCTCTCATCAGGGTTCAATTGGGTACGAAGATGCTTCCATTAAAGATCAATTACGCAATTTTATTGGCCTGAGATTGTGTCTTAAATCTTGTCCGTTCCGTGATGTCGCGCTCTGTGCTGAATACTTGGTATATGCCTATGTTTTTCACTTGCAGATGAAACGGTGTTTATTGTCAATGATGGGAATATATTATTCTAAGGGTCCGGCCAGACGAGTGACTTATGTGCTTCGATTAATTAAGTATTTAAGCATTTTTTTTTGTGGAGTATAATATAGAAATGGAGTATAGTATACTATAAATATACAGTATAGTAAAATATAGACAATTGTACATACAGTGTCGGCCAGTTTCAGACGCCGTATAGCCCATAAGAGAGAGCAAGACACCAATATAAAGGCGGTCACTGCATGCCCCCACCAAGCGACATGAACCAACCACGAGGCCGTGCTAGCGCGGTGCCTGCATTGGTGGGGATGTGTTTCAAACGTTCTCTCTCGCACTCGCACAAAACTGATGCGGCGGCTGGAATTTACCGACACTGTATATGAACTAAGCTAAATTTAACCGGAACCTAACGGATGTCATTCCCCAAGAGGTGATTAATTTTTTCTTCGAACTAGTCATTACCGGTCCTCAGGGGAAAAACGTAGATAACGAATCCAGGGCAGGGACGGTTTTCCCTGTGCTTTTAAAATTTGATTTACATTTTAGCTTGGAAAAAAGAACGACCACGCGGCGCCGTATTTTTCTAGCGCTTGGCAGAACCGAGAGAGAAACTTTATAGCCGCCGCCGCCCTCTAAAGATTTTTAATTAATTAAGCCGATGAAGTTTTGCCACAGCGTGCCGTCTTTTCGGCCCGCTTGAACTAAATTTCCATCAAGTCGCCAAGCGTGGAAATCGACCCTTTAGATGGACTAAATAATTTTTGCCTTTAGAGACCTTGAAAATTACCTGTTAGAAATAGTGAAACAACATATTTACGACTTATTCCTTTAAATATTTTGGAACCTTGTATTGTTATATGGTGTCAATTATAGAATCGTTATATTCGAAATTATGATAAAATCTTTTTTAATATTCAATACTTTTTCTATTTGTCTGTCAATCTCAGAACATTTGAAATTAGGAAACAATGCTTTTGCATTTTGATGTTTTTACTTAAAAACTATGGGAATTCAGCGGAACTACGCGTTGTGAGGTATCCAAAATCCATTACAATGATTTTTTGGAAAATGTCTGTGTGTAAGGACGAAATCGGTTATTTTGGTCATAATCTGACAACCGGAGGTGGGAAATGTTACATGCATTTGTATATCTATAAGCATTTGTACAAGCAGTCTGACAAAGCCTTAATCGATATGCTAGCAAACTGAAAGACTGACATTAGGTTGAGGTCTAAATTCAAGGTATTCGGAAAGTTGGGTGGGAGCCACCGCAGATATTTTAATTTTGTGTGGCCTCTGAAGAAAAAGTGTCTACCAAGCGATGTAAAAAAGCACTCGCAATATTGGATATTGGGTGGTACAACTGGCAGGAAAATCTATATCGGCCTGTGATAACACAGCGAATTTTTCGCAAAGTTTTTCTCTCCTGCGTGGGAGACACCAGTGGTAAAATAAACAGAAACGTCATTTCCGGGTTTTGACAGTTTCGATCGTTTGCATTTGTAAAAACAACATCGTTGGTTGGCGGTATTTCCGGAACAATCTTATTGTTTTTTAAATTGTATGCTGAAACAGATAAAAAAATAATTTAGATTTCAATTTTTCCTGAATAGAGCATACATTATGTAAAAATATTTTTTATTTTATATCTGAGAATATAGAAAATATATCAAGTTCCTATATAAAGCAGAGAAAGTAATAATTGTTGATGCTAACTTGTAGCTAAATAGTGGGCTGTGTAGTGTTCACCACACTGCAAATTTTTATTAAATTTTCATTGAATTTAATTTTACGGGAGCTAACAGGTGACTATCAGGGGTTGTATAATTTAGAGGTTGTGTAATAATTGAGGATTTCAGCTGCATCCATATTTTGTCCATTATAATTTGAGATAAATTGTATGTGATGCCGGATATGTGAATGGTGATACTGTCTGACCTTTCAACACGCATGGGTATGATTTGTTATATTTTCAACTTAGAAGACTCGTAAATCTTTCTTTTTTATGGCCCAAATCAGTAGGGCCCTTTCGTTAAGTGCTTTGTGTCTTGATATTTTGTGTGTGTGTGTTATTTGCTTAATTATAAATTATGGTATCGTGGACCGAGATAGTTTATACATGAGAGGTATAAGTTTAAGACAAAAAGATGAAGAGAAACACATTCTGTAGAGAACAGTCGAGATTAACAGCCGACATTCGGCATTCTACTTAAGATATAGTCTTTTTTCATTTATTTTTATAATGTAACTTAGTGTAGTGTTTTGTGTTTTGTAAATGGTAAGCTGATTATTATTTACTCCTTTGTGTTTTCACTTCTTTGTATTTTTACGAGAATCTAACAGCTCCTCTAGATAGTAATTTTAAGGATGAATTAAGTGTCTCTTTTATTTTTTTTATTCATTCATTTCTTTGTTTTTTTATGCAATAAATTTGTTAATTTGTTGAAAAGTGTTTTCTTTTGAGTTAAATATTAATATCAGTAGTTTAATTAGTTGTGCCTGCTAAAATGCTGCACTGGTCCCATTACAAGAACCCACGTGCAGAGCGAGTGTAGGAGCAATAATAGTAGTGGCTTGTGTTTGGGGGGGGGTTGTGGTATTTGACTTTAAATGTTTTAGAACATTTTTTGTCATGCACTAATCACATTCCAAGAACCCAGCATCCTACTATTACAGTTGATTACTATCATTGTCAAAATAAGAAATTGCACCTATCAATCATACATTTTCCCGATGCATTTTCCGAAAATCATTGTAATGGATTCAGGGGGTCTCAAAACGCCCATTGAATCAGCTGCACCCGAAAAAAATATTAACGGTAAAAATAGAACAATTGAAATATACATTTAGCTCTAGGAAAATCTAATGAAAATGGATGATTTTTGTCATATGGTTTCCATGTACGAATTAAAGCTTTTCAAACATATACAGAGTCACCGGAACATCAAAAACTTATGGATACAGTAAACACATAAAGTAATGCCATAATTTAATTAACACGATTTGCTTCATTCCTAAAACAAAGTTATTCATTTAAAAAATATTCATTAAATCCACAAATTCTTTCATCATCTTTTACACTAGGTCAACCTAAACTCAACTTATGCAACCCGCAATATAACCTATATTCCACCCTACGGCAACATTCATCACCCCACTTTATAAACTTTCCCAGTTATCCCTAGGGCACTAGGGTAAGGTCGAAATGTAGCAAGGGGTCAAAACAACATGGGGGGGTGGATGCTATAGATTTCAGCTGTTTATCCCTTCACTACAGACCCCCCGCCGTCAACTGCCATGTATCGCGAATTAGCGTTGCCATGGCGATACCCACCCATTACGATTACACAAACATAAGTTGCAACGTCAGATCCTTCATTCGACGGTTTCCCCGTTTGCACAAAGAGGGCGTTGCACTCGGCATTATACACGTCTCGTTATAGAAGCTGAGATCCTTTTCATCGGTCCATCTGTGAATGTGAACTCAGATTGGCCCTGATAGAGCTCATCTACTGGAGCCAACTCATATCACTGTCGCAACATATGCCTAAGAATACAAGAACAAATGTGCTTAGTACTATTTTGATACATTTCTGTCGTCATGGTAATGTAGGAGAGCTACTATTTCTATTTCTTTTACTGAGCTATTTCTAAAAGTTTGTTTAACTTAATAAAGTCACTGAATTCACGAGTTACAACCCGAAAAACGAACCACCTCAAATTACATCGTAATAACAGAGCACACCCATCCGCTTATCGTAACATATGATCTAAAATTAACCCAAAGCGGATCATACACAATGCCCTTGCGGCGTAAATCCCATGCCGTGCGACCTCGGGCGATAATAACCCGTGACGCTCCTGCAAGTCCTGCAGAACACGGCTGAGGTTAATAGACAGGAAATTTAGAGGGCGCCCAAAGCCGGCAACCTTCTTATTATGCATACGGGGTTGGTGTACTATCCGCGCGTTGTACATCACATTAGCGACGGTTATGTGTTAATTAAGGGCAATTGTTCGTTTGGGCGCGAGCTCCAGCTAAGCTAAGCGGCGATAGATGGCGCGGAAGTGCGCCGCCATAAACCCACGCCTCCCATCCCCCGGCCTGGTTGGTGTTAATTAAGCCTGCTTCTTTGCGGCCAAAAACCCCGGTTGATGTACGGGTTTGTACCGATTCCTAATGGAATTGCAATCAACGTTGGTAGACCATTTTGGTGTTTTGCCAATGCATACGAGTACCTATATTAGTGTTTGTGTCATGTTAATTTGTTGGGTGTTGTTATTTTGTAGCTTTTTTTATCGGGTAGTTGATTGACCAATGAATATATGATAACATTTTGTATAATAGTTGCCGACATTTAGGATGCATAATTAATAATACTCATTACTATCATAAGATTAAAACCCATGATTTTATGTTTTTAATAATCGTTTAATTTATTCCGGCGCATCCGCCAAATTGGCATTTTCTTGCCTAGCTTAACTAAAACATTCTGAAACATCGTTCTTCTTATCTGGTCCCTATTAAACACTAAATCACACACATATTTCAAAATATAAACGGACATACTGCGAATAAATACTAAATGTACGTTATCCCACCATATTTAAGATCGTGTCTGATTTCTAGGTCACCCGATAAGGGTGACAGCGTAGCGGTTAGCCGAGATACGGGGGGTTAATACCGCTGTGGGTTTATATCCCGAAATGGCAACTGTATATTATTCAGTGAGGTGGTTGCATGGGGTAGGTTGGAAGTTGCGCGCCGCACCCCTCATTAGTGCGGAGCTGTGGCTATGATGGGCGCCGCTCTGAATTGCTTTGAATATTTTAAACGGTACATTTTTGTGTCAACTGAATACTGAGGGGCGAGCTGACGACCCGACCTCTAATTTGGCGATAAAACAGCCGCCCCATACCTATACTGCAGTCCTCCCGCCGACCTACTATAATGAATATGTATCGCATTAATATTTGCTGCCTTATTCACTGCGGACTTCTTGTAAGGTCTCAGCGCCGAGTAACTTTTAAGTTGCAAAGTTTAATTTGTAGTTGGTCGACGGTATGGTGAAGTTTATTCGAGTTTATTTAAGTTCTTGTAGTTATTTTTCTCTTTAGAGGTGAAATTTGTAAAGTTAAGGGATTTATTTAAAATACAAATTTTCCCTTCTTGCAATTTGTAATCAAGTTGATACCAATATAAGTGTCCATCACATACAAAAATATTTGACTATTACAACCATCATAAACTGCTAACTTCAACAAATTAATGGCTTATAAAACCATTATGCGTGTCGTAAAAAACGGCTTGTTTTTACGCCGAAATTAAAACATGAAAATGAAAAGAAAAAAATTGTAGCGATACAATCAACGGGGGGAACATTTTATTATACACGGGGCCCGGATAAAATCTACGCCTTCCATAAATTTTCACTGGAGAGTCGTAAACGTTTCGTAATTCCGTCTTTTTCGGGACCTTCCGCATCCTTTTTTGCTGACACCCGCATATTCTTCTCGGCCATAATTTGCGTTCGTAATCTGGATATGCCTTGATTAAATGCCGCTTTTCGGCCGTAATAAAACCTGAATGATATCAACAAGACTCGTTCATGGCTTGTTGACAATCCATTCTTCGATGGAACATGGGTATGGTTTCTCTACTGTTCGAATTCTATGGCGAATCGGTAGATCACAATAAAGAAGCGGCTATAGTCTTCTGGTTATAGACAGTGATAAACTAAACAACTTCAGTACAAGCGATTCTCTTTCCACTCTTTATTCGTTAATACATCATTATCTGTCTTATCCAGATGGATTCTAAAGTTCCTTAAACATCGGACAGAAGAAAGTTTAGAACATTAACAGCGCTCAATTTCCCGCTGAAAGGAATAACTACGTGACGATTGATTGTGAAAAGTTTTCTCGTTCAGCTTGGAAAGGTTCATTCAAATTGCTCCCGTTTTTTTCCACAATTTCTGGCCGAAGATTTTTATTCCGGGAACCTTTCAACAGTCGAATTTCATTAAAATGCGCGACGAGTTCGAGAGGTATTAGAACACCGCTCACAGTTGCTGTCCGATCGTCCTTCTTGAACACTGAAGGCATTTCAACCAGGTTGTTACCGATTGATGCTAAGTGAATTGTTAATAGAAGCAATTATCTCCAAAATAATTGATTCATACAAAAATTTATACTGAAACGTGCATTTCAAAATATGTCACGTCTTCTTTAGGGTTAGCTTTTCAAAGAGTGTTCTTTGAATGTCGGGTAGCGCTGATGTGGGGTTAGATTGCGAAATATAAAACGGGTCCAACAATTTTATGTAAAATGTGTAAATTAAGCTGGATACCATTATTTTTCACTTGGATATACGACATTTAAATAATTTCTTTGGCCACTTACATGAATATTAATGCCCACACGCACATACATTATCCCCCTTTTTCTCTCTCACATATTTTTTCAAGAAGAAACCATTAATAATGCATACATATGTAAACACACCCCCAAGCCTCGCTTACACTTCAGACGCGCGCGTCTAATTTATTGTATTGCCGCTTTTTGCCTTCGGAGCGCGTTGTAAACTCACATTTCTTTTTTCGCGGTACAATTTCCCGGCTCTTGCCGGATGCCGGCAATGATAACTTCGCGGCCCGCTGGCCGGCCACCCTCCTCATAAAACACTGTGTTAAATATTACGCTCGCCGGAGCTTGAAAAGAAAAGAGGCGGCTAATGATAAAAGTCGGACAGTTTTTCACGCCAACCCCATCGCACCCTACAGGCAAAAAACCGAACTTCTCCCGCTCGGAAATTTGCTAAAATTACACGACGCTGGAAGAAGTTAGCCAACGTTTTGGATACAGCGTGTTCCACCGGTCTTTCTCTCAGTTAAAATATGGACGACGAGACGGTGGTGTGGGGCTGAGGAAGGTACCTCGTGCAGCCCTCAAGAGAAATTACTTCCATTGTCCGGATATAATTTGCGAGAACACCGGGACGTCTAGAATTAAGGAACTTGGTGAGAGTTTATAATGGACGAAAGTGTTTATTTCTTATCTAGTATGGATACCGTTAGATACACCTACCTTCTTTGAAGTCTCTAGTCTCTTATTTAGTATCTTTCAGTATATTGTGCTGTAAATCAACGTTCAAAAAGATTTCTAGTCCTGAAAACTGAAAATATATCCCATAGTTTCTATTTTTGTTATCTGCAGATAATACCAGCAAGCCAATTGACATTCTTTCGGTGTCCAGTGGGTCATGAATCATGATAAATGATCCCCAGATAAGGTTGACACATTAACAAAACTGGGCCGATGGAAAATACAGCGCGTTCCAATTCTCTTTCGTCCGTCTCTCTCTGTCACGGTGTATCTCATTGCTTCTCTTCTTTGCACCTGTTCTGGTTACGATGGCAACTAAACGGAGCGGTAATTCCGCGGAGATGTAACGTCGGAAGAGAGATAAACGTATTTAACTTTATCACGCCTGGGAGCCATACAATTTTAAGAGGCTAGCAGAATTTATTTACCACTAGCTAGGTGCATACCTACCCGGTAGAAAATGTGCATATCGCAATTAGAGAGAGAAACATCGCGCTAAGCTGGTACAAAATTTATATTGTATCTCAGACTTGGTGGAGTAATATCAGCAGTTACTATTCAGTACCTATAATCATTTCTAAATAGTGTTAAGGCATCTTCATAGTGTAGAGGTTGTTTCTGACTTGAACTCTAGAGAATATTCCTTTCCAACTGTCTGTAATAATTAGGGATTTCAGCTGCATCCATATTTTGTTCATTGTAATTTGAGATCAATTGTATGTGATGCCAGATATGTGAATGTGTCAGGGCAGACAGTGATACTGTCTGACCTTTTCACACGCATGGGTATGATTTGTTATATTTTCAACTTAGAAGACTCGTAAATCTTTCTTTTTTATGGCCCAAATCAGTAGGGCCCTTTCGTTAAGTGCTTTGTGTCTTGATATTTTGTGTGTGTGTTATTTGCTTAATTATAAATTATGGTATCGTGGACCGAGATTGTTTATACATGAGAGGTATAAGTTCAAGACAAAAAGATGAAGAGAAAAACATTCTGTAGAGAACAGTCGAGATTAACAGCCGACATTCGGCATTCTACTTAAGATGTAGTCTTTTTTCATTTATTTTTATAATGTAACTTAGTGTAGTGTTTTGTGTTTTGTAAATGGTAAGCTGATTATTATTTCCTCCTTTGTGTTTTCACTTCTTTGTATTTTTACGAGAATCTAACAGCTCCTCTAGATGGTAATTTTAAGGATGAATTAAGTGTCTCTTTTATATTTTTTATTCATTCATTTTTATGTTTTTTTTTAATTTAATAAATTTGTTATTTTGTTGAGGAGTGTTTTCCTTTGAGTTAAATATCAATATGAGTAGTTTAATTAGTTTTGGCTGCTAAAATGCTGCACTGGTCCCATTGCAAGAACTCACGTGCAGAGCGAGTGTAAGAGCAATAATAGTGGTGGCTTGTGTTTGGGGGGTCGTGGTGTTTGACTTTAAATGTTTTAGAACATTTTTTTGTCATGCACTAATCACATTCCAAGAACCCATCATCCTACTATTACATTTCCACGGTCATGTGCAAATTTAATTAGAATCAAGTATTAAATGATTATACAGTATTACATGACATTCTGTTAACTTAATTATATCCGGAGTTTGTTGAGAAAATTGAAATTAAAATATGAATTTGCCGACGACTGTCCTGATTGGCTAAGTGTAAAATTGTCAACGTAGCCTAGAAATTATTCAGAAATGTAGGGATTTTTGATCTTACAGGGGTGTCATCATGATACATCATAGATTGTCAAACACAATAGAAACACGTATGGACTGCTGGTGTGATGATTGTATCATGGTATTGCATGCCTTCTTCGCTAGTATTTACTTTAACATTCCCGAAGTTATGTTAGCTCTATATTAAAGTAATAACTGTAATAAGTGTTATAAGTACAGTGATGTATTTCTGCTGATTTGCTGATTCACGCACAGAACAAACTCTATATTGTTGTTTATATTTGTTCATGATTGATGTTGTCTTTTGCCTCATTTAACCTCAATTCAAATACCCACAACTACCGTAAATAACGTGAAGTATGCGTGTACTCCCACCCCAGCAGTATAAAATAACTATGAGCAACGTTGTCAAGTACCAAGCTTTGCATTACATTTCCTCCTTGTGGCGTCACAGAGAGGATTTTTATCCAAATTTTAATCGGCGTTTTCTCTTAAATTAAAGCGTTGTTTCGAATTTTATTTGTAAAAGGGTTGTGAGAAGGTAGCCTACTTTGTATTAAAACATAATTTGAAAAGTGCCTTAATACTCTGTTCTAAACATATAACGCATCAAATCCCCAACTATTAAAAACTACCACCCATCTTTCTTTTCACAGAAGAAAAGTTTCAATAATAAAGTTTACCCCGGATGTAACCGTAGAAATGCCGGCGCTATATCATACCTACCGTGTGAGATTTATACCGTGGAAGCGCTCTAAGTGTCCCAATTTTTCGGACGCTAGCGCCATTTTTGCGCGCTCACGTTTCTCGGAAACCGCAATGAACGAAATAGATACAGATGTGTCGGCGGAAAGAGGCGCGACCGCCACCGCGGAGCCGCTTAGGGCAATTTGTTAATCTTAACTTCGAGTCAGCGCCAGAAACGAGCCACAGTTGGCAGGTAACGTTCCTCGGGAGTCCCTGCCGTTGTTACAGACCAGAGGAAACAACGCTTAACGTCATCGTTAACGCTTGAGGATTGATGTGTGTTTTCTTAACTTTTGCCTACTACAAGGGTATACTATGTGAGGTGCGATTACACAAAGGAACAAGGGTCCTACAATCAGAACAGAGATCACATATTTTTATTGACCTAACATCACTTTTCATAGATATATTTTAAGACATACTTTATATTATTATTTGTTAACAGATTTTGTTGCAGTTTTCTCAGTTTTTAAAAATATCACTGTATCTGTAAATCTAGACGTTACAATAAATCAAATTTCAGTTTCTAGTTATGGAAACTGAGTTGAAGAAGAATTTGACAGATCTCGTAGTTTGTCTGAAAGCTTCAAGCATCGAATGAAGGAATCATTATAAACTTTTTATACTTAAAAATTTCAAGCCTATTCCACAATAACTTAAAAATCGAGATGTTCTCCGAGTAAAATACACCATTACACGAGCCAGTATACATTTCTTTGTTTATCAAGAGATGACTTGCCCGTTGGAGTGTGCAAGAGCGGACAAGTGCTGCAGACGCCTGAGTGTTTTCACACGACCAATCGAGCAGACAATAAACCTTGTATTACAAGCGCTTGGCTTTTATCTAGTCCGTACACAGCGGATTTTCTACGTCGTCTGTTTTCTAGGGGCTGTTCGTCCGTCTTCCTTTGCCATCAATTTTTCGCGGACCATTGAAAATTAGACTCGTCTGATTAGTGTTTTGACGCGACGAAGGGATGATGTTGGAGGTGGTAGTGTAGAAGATTTAAATTGTATTTTTGATAAATTGTATTTTTATACGTGAATAAGCAACGACAATCTAAGATTACAACATTTCTGAAAGTGTTTATGTTTCTCGTCTGGTATTTTTATTGAGACAAAACTGGTTGGTGTTTTGGCAAAAGAAGGCGACGATTTATTTTCTGCACCCGTAAGATTTATAGGTTAGCTTGTGTGCGAGCCGGACGCGTGCTCGGCAAATTAATAAACCCAATGAGGGGAACGTTAATCGACCTACCTCGATTTTTCTGACAAGTTAAGCTGCGGCCCGAATTCAATAACGAAGTGAACAAAACCCGATCAACGAAAGATTTACTTGTTTTCTTCGTCCTCGGACAACACAGGGCGTACACAACCGGAATAATCTACTGGGGGGAATAGAATATTTCAGGCACGTCAGCTTTTATATGAGAAAATCGCTATTATATTGCGGTCTTACTTAATTTAAGATTTTGAGGATGATCACACGTACCTAATTGTTTGTTAATTTTATATTAAAGTTATGTAGAAATCATGTATATAAGGGCACTATACTATCTTAACGCGATGTTTCTATTTCTATGGTTGCTGATTTTGCTTGTTAATTCAATATACGGCAAGCGTAGCAAACTTTGTACATGCAATGGGGGAGTTAACTGTCTAAATAATCTGAATATATGTCTAGTTTCTGTGGTATAATATCTAAGTAGATTATTGATTCTTAGGCGAAACATTTTGCAGCCTCACACTATTGGGGAACATCTTACATCACACAATTTGAGTGTATGATACTGGTGTTGATAAATTGTGCTTCTGCTATTATAAATAATTTTAATTTTAGTATTGTAATCGACGAAAAAAAATCGGAATTTAAGCTAACAGAATCCACAACCTTTGTCACTATTTTACTAATTATGACAATTGATGAAAAGTCGATGGTGACTCTGGATCCGAAGCTAATATCACTAGGCACTGACGTTTATCAAAGCTTGCCAATTGGAAACCATATGTTCATCCCATTAAGGCCACTGGGGGATTAACTGGTATCAGTTTGGCCAAAATACGTTGAAACTCTAAGAACATGCATCTTTTGCCACCACCGGTTGTACGACTGTTACTAAAAAGAATCCAGTTCGTCCTCTGCTGATGCTGGTTCCAAATATGTGTACCGAATTTTAACCCAATCCGCTCTATCTGCGCATAGATATTTTCCAAAAATCATTGCAATGGATTCAGGAGACCTCAAAACGTTTATTTTCGCTGAAATCCCAAATTTATGTTCAATGTAAACGTAAAATGTAAAATCATAACCACACTGTCAGTAAATATTGAAATATCAGTTAAACTTTCATCATGACTAATAGCTTTTAACCGTTTTATCACATGTTTTAAATTGGTTCAACATATAATAATAATAATCCAAGCCTTAACATCCCCCAACAGCTTTGGCCAATTACAGGGGGCATCGGCAGGCCAGAGTATTATTATCCGCCCGCGCCTGTGGAACGTCTTAAGATGTTTGGCTCCCAGCATTCGCCAAGTAGTGAGGAAAACCACAGAAAACCTCACCCTGGAAGCAGGTCCCCGGGCTCGAACCGGAGACCTCCTGAGTGCAACGCTAACGTCTTACCGCTAGGCCACACTCAGGCAATATATTGAATAGTTAATGTTAATATTTTGTCCGGTGATATCGATTTGTCACCAGCATTACCACAAAAATTAATAAATTTCATGTCAATCAATAGTGTAAATCCCCTTATCAAAGCAAAATACCAACGTTACATAAAAAATAGTGGCAAATTTGGATCTATTGAAAATGTCTGGAGTGGCTCTCACTTCATGTAAGTGTCAAAACCGCCACTCAGGACTCGAACCTAAGTAATTCGTAACCATAGAGACCAGGGACACGAGTACTGTCAAACTGCTTCTAAAATAAAAACTGAATTATATAAAAATATTATCAGACCATGACGGCTGTAAATGTATATAAATAAGAATCAGATAAACATATAATGACAGATAATGTCAATGATTTCATATTTAAGCACAAGTATTTTTTGTGTGTATGTGTGTTCGTGAACACGATTGCGCCCAAACCGAACAACAGATCTGGCTGAAACTTGGTATACTTATTTAGAATTGCCGAGGGACGAACTGGATTGTTTTTGGTGACAATCTGACAACCGGAAGTGGCAAATATTACATGGGTTTTCTTAGGGATTGATCCAACCTCGCAGGAAAACACACGTATACACACGTAGTGTTATAATCACAATATAGTTATTATTATCTTACGTCATTGGTTTGATTGATATTTCATCCTCTATACGTTCAGAGTTTATATATGTGTCAACAGTGTAGTCGGAAAGTATGGTAGGGGCAACACCAGATATTTTATTTAAGCAATGCATAAAGTTATTTATACACAAACTCTTACGAAGAATTAAAATTTCTGAGAAATTGATCTGCATAGAAACTTTTTGGCGCACCCTATACGTAAACATGGCCTAATAGAATTAGTTATAACAAGAACTTATATAAATAGCTCTTCTCGACTGAAAAGCCACGGCTGCCTCCGAATAAAAGCCGTATTCGGTCCGAGGCCAGACCAGACAATGGCAGAACTTCGGAGCTGCGGCTACGGGGTTAACTTCGCAAATAAACTTAGTAGTACGAAGTTGATGAATATTTGCTCTCCGACACGGATCTCAAGTTTCAATTAGAGTACAAACTGACCCGTACTGCCTCATCGGAAGACATACATACATAGTACTGTACGAACTAAGGCTAAGGCAGCCGCCTTTCAAGACCAATGGCTCATCTCAAGCAGCCGTCCAGGAGGAATAATTAAACCGGAAGAGGCAACCTGATCTCCGATATTCCACATGGAGAGCTGAGGCTATTATCTCCGTTGCTCTGTGTACACAGACACGGACGGCCGGATTGAGTAAATTGTGTTTCTCGCATTGTCTGCGATATAATGGACTGTTTCAAATTGTGTGATAGGGTTTAATAAGTAAAATTACTGATTAATTAATATGGCAACTTAAGGATAGATGTATTGACACGAGATAGTAACTGTTTTTACAAAATGGCGGAGGCGCATGCATAATTTCAACTTTCACTACAATTTGCCCACTCTGTTGCGGGTGGAATCAAACATATAAACAAGCAATACAAAGAAAATTGCGCATGATCTGTACACCATATCCCGGTATTTTCGCTTTTTTGTCCTTTATTGTGTCTGACAATCTCAAAGAGCTTTCACAGAAAACGTTTTTCTCTCGATTTCGATATGCTATAAATGAATAATTTTGTTGTGATGTGTCAGGGCACAAAAGGTGGCGCCGGAGGGCATTCATACAAATCAACCAGACAAGAAAAAAAGAAAGAAGAAAAGAAAGCGAAACAGGGACTCCAATAACGAGAAGGTGGGGGGAATACACGCCGTCCTCCCAACCCCCAATGTTTACGCACCGTTTATTTTTTACAAGAGGACGCGAACGGCGAAAAGTTTTAATGAATTTCGAGTTCACAATGACCGACTCGTTCGTTCGCTTCGCCTTTTTTTTTCTTTATATTTCTTTTTTTCTTGGTGCGGGAGAAGTTGTGCGAGAACGTTTAATTTAATAAACTTGCGTTTAATTATAAAAGTTTTCCGCCGCTTTGTTATTTGGAGGACGCACGGTGGCCCGGTGAGCGCTTTCGTTTTCGGCCGGATGCTATAAATTCTGTTTTTGGGTAATGGACTCGAAAGTATTAGATTCCCTTTTGACTTGATTGGCTTACTTTATTAATTATATTTATTAAAGAAAGGGAAATGTTCAAGAATAAACCAGGAGAGTGTTTTATTTATTTAGTTGATATTCTCTCAACTGATTTAAAATCTACAGACTTGTTAACGTGTCCCTTTTTTGACGTCAAACATAATCAATATTCGTTTTACTATCTTAATGAAAAATTTAGTAATGTTTAACTCTCCCTATTTTACGTTTGTTATCATAAAGAACGGGTTTGGCAGCCCTGCGTCCGGCTATTTTAGTCCATAACGATCTAACTTTATTCTAACCCACAAATATAGGATTTTAGAAGAATTTGAAACACCAACTTGCAGTTTTACTAATAAGAAGAAGACGAAGCTGTCGGTTTCACGTCGAACGCTTCTACCACGGCTAATTCTTACCTATTAAAGCAAAGCTTGTATGAGATATCATTCGGTAACTCTATTTTCAAACTTATGGGTATTTAGAAACAGTTTTTAAACCAACTCAAGATATATACGTACCTTAAACTACTACAATTTATGAATTGGGATTTTTTTATCTAAATAGCACTCCAGGGTGTTGATTTACACCTTAACCTTTAATTAATTTAATCAATGTTCATTAAATAATCAAATGAATGCATATACATACATACTATTAAAACCGACTGCCATTTAAACGCGTTCTATCCACACCCAAGTGAATATTTGTCATGTTGGGATCTGTATTTTTCCGCTGTAAAGCTTTTCCTTCACCCTCGCTTGCGACACTAAAAAAATAAACGGGAAATCGACCGTTCCAAGCGTGCTAAAATGCGGATGCTCCGCATTTACAGTTTTCTTTTTAACCGATCGTCGGTCGTGGCGAAAGCGCCGTTGCTTGTGCTGTCGCCGCTGCTGCAGGGAAAGAATATTATTTTCATGTTTCGAACGGCAGAAGCGATTGCGATAAATTAGGTTTTATTAAATTCCACTGCAACTTTCCGATTTTCTTCTCTTTCTTCTTTCTTCTCCCTCACTCTCTCTGTCTGTCTCGGGGGATGTCGCGTTAAGGGAATTTTTCGATAAGCGGGAGAGGCGCCCCTATACCGCGAAAGGTCACGTTTCAAATTGTTATTTGGTTATTGTTTACATCGGGACCGGGAAGGGTCTCTGACATGCTTTTGTGCTTCGCTATTTCGTTTCTGAATTGCTGTATTTTATCCATTCGGAACGAATACGATACTCTGATATTGGTAGCACTGATACAAATTTAAAATTGACGACGCTGGAATTGTGTCGTTGCCTTTTTCTTGCTCTCTCGGTCATATATCTGCTGTATTTGCGACGATACGATTTCCTACAAAATAACATATTTTATAGGTGTTTTTCAGTGATCTTTTGAGTTTGCCTATAAACAATGTAGGTTTTTACCATATCAACCTTGTAGGAGGTCAAAATGGCGGGAACAACCGCGACTCCCTAACATGGTAGCATTTGGCCAAGCGCGGTTTAAGGGCTTTAATTACTGGTCAAAATTGTAATTCATCAAATCTCTTCCAATTTATTCGAAGGCAAAACTAACTGGGTTCTTTTTCTTGAACCTTGTGAACACATTTTCTGACTACTAACTGACGCGTTTAAGTATTTAACATTTAATAAGGGCTGATAAAACAAGACTACTCAAATGAAACGAAACACTTATCAAAACAATAACATCTATTAACAATAATAATCAACAATCCCTTTTGATAGGTTACATCGAAAAATGAATGAAGCTTTGAACATATTGACGTTTAAATTAAACCTAGGAGTTGATTTAGACAGACACACTTTTAGCAGAAATATGAATAATTTAATTTACAATGAAATGCGAGACGAGTTGAAAAGACTTACCAGGGATAAACTTAAGCGCCTAAGAACGCTCCACAAAAACGTGTACTTTACATGACGGTGGTTGAAATGAGAAGAGCGAGATCTGTTCGTTTGCATCCCTCGACCCCAAAGGAAGCCGGAAGCATTTCTTCTTAGCCAATGACAACTCTTCAATTTTAAACTTATAACGCGCGGTCAAATCCTAAACCAGATGTTCAACCCTAGCAAAAACCTTTGACATTCCCGAATGTTCTTACAAATATCTTGCTTAATTTGATCATATCTTAATAAATAAATAATGGGTTTCCGACCCATTACAACCTGATTTATATTTTACCTAAAACTAGCTCTATTGTAGTTGTAGTGCCCTTTCTATTTGATAAATATATCGCAACTAATGAAAATCAAGAATTAATTGATTCAAATCGCCGCACAGTGCATCGACCCAATATAAATCTTGGACAAAAATAGAAAGAGTTCACCACGAATTCAGTTTCCAACTCCTGAATTCCTGCACCTGTCCCATTGTTGTTGAGTTCCATTGTGGATCCAATCTGCTCCCATAAATAGTCATAGAAACTCGATTCTACGAAACCCCACGATAATAAAACCGTACAATATAAATCCAGCCGATGGAAACACTCTTTTAAATTCAAATCGCGTCTACATATGCAGTTCGTAATTGAGAGAGCGTCGTCCAACGCGAACGTTTTCAATGTACCACCATCGCATACTCCATATAGAAATATACGCCGTGAAAACTCGGTCCAGAATATCTAACGCTACATGCAACGGACGCAGCGGTAATATAAATGTACGGCGCCGCAAAACATAAATTTCACGTCGCGTATAAAATCGGTCCCTAAACCGCGCCATAATCCCGAAGCTTTCAGTTATATTTCTTTATGCATCGGAATTTAAATAACGCTCGTGTCGGCCGACGGTGAAAAATCTACCCTGTCACGGCCGCACCCGAGTTACGTTCACACTTACCAAATTGCATGCATACTCGAGATGCTGGAGTGCATTCAGGATGGTAGAAGGTGTCGACATTTGCCCTTGGGAATGTCCTATCTTGCCGGTATTACACTCCAGTTTCTCCTATATTTGATTACCTGAGAGCATTCTTTAGTTTTCTTGAAGTGGTTTTAATAAAATTGCATTTGTCCGGAGGAATTGGTTAAGACATGTCACGTACTAAAAATATGTTTGATATGATGTGCTTTATTGAACTTTTGTGTGCAATAGAGTATTCTGTAAGGTCAAATTTCTTCACAATATTGCACAGAATTACTGTTGGACTGTCAACATTAATAATATGATAATATGCAATTAAATACCATAACACAGTGTCAAGGAACATAGAACTTAAAGAACATTGCACGCCATATTGATAAACATTTAGATTAGATTAACATTAGACTATTTTGATGTAAGTACTTTTCTATTACACAAGGGAACAAGGGCCCTACAACCGGAACAGGTATCACGTATTTTTGTTGACCTAACATCACTTTTTATGGATCAAGTCATCAACGTGTTGTGACAGGTCTAACTTCCATTTTATTTGAAGAATATGAATATTTCGCTTGATATAGCCTTCTGTGCATAAGTTCTCATATCAGATTGTTCAAAATATTACTAGTTTTTTTGTGTGTTATTTTATCAAGTTAAATTATACAGACATTCTGTGCATTAAATATGGGAATGTGTATAATGGACTATTCGTCTGTTTTACCAACATCTGGAAATCATATTCCACGGCTCAGTACGTCGGTTACAAAATCAGATATTTTTCTTCAACAACTACATAAAATAATGAACCTTTATCCATCGCCCGAGACCGTTCTACAACATCTAATGAGACGAAAACACACCATTAACTTTCCGAAAGAAAACTTTTAGTTCGCTTTCTATCCAACACGACATTCTACAACTTAGAACGAACAAAGGGGGGAAACTTAGTTAAATTGAATGAAAACAGCTCATTTGTGAGATCGAAAGAAAAGAGAGTGGGGAAATAGCTCAGCAACATTGCGCAACATCCGCCCTTGCAAACGAACAAATTCCTTAAGTGCTCCAGCACATACTTCTTCGTCCTGGCTGGCCAACACCATTGCTCGATTTTGAATAACTTTACGAAGGCTTACTTCGCTCTGAATGGGCTGACGTTGAAAAATCATCTCGGGTGAACACCGGAAGTCGATATTCGATACCGGCAGTACACGTCCCAGCTTCATAGAATAAATTGTTTTTCAATCAAAATGGATTGTGCAGGAAATTTCGAGGGATTGAGTTTGCAAATTGATTTTTGCATCTGGTAACAGCTGGAGGAGTGATTGCCTTGAATAAGAAAGATATTTGTTACTGTGCAGTGCGCCAATAATTTATATCCATCTACTTTTTGGTCTCGACATAGTTGAGAGGATTTATGAGTAATGCCCGGTATAATTAAATAAAATATAAACCATACTAGTGGTATTGAATTGCCAACATCGGTTTAATGGTACTTCAATCATTTAGTTCGCCTAAATATATTTACACGATATGTGAGTATATATACAAACATACATATATAAGCATACATGTGTATAATCGTAGTTCAATGTTGGTTAATTTGAACGCTAATGAGAATTGAGCGTGCATATAGCGCCTCTGCAGAACGTTATTACAATCGATTAATGGCAAAAATGCGAAAGTAATTACAAGTGGCGGATGGAATATCACGTTATTAGCCGAAACTGTTAGATTTAACTCGAATGAATATAATTTCCAATATAATCAATTAATTGTTATAGGAGCGGAATAACGGTACGCTGGCTATAACTAGTATAAAGTATACGCTGGTATTATCGGAGATTTTATACTAAAGCTGGTAATTTTGTTTGCGTTGGGTCGTATACGTATTTTAGGTTAAGCTTAATTATTGAATACCGGGAACCAAAGGTAGTATCAGAAGGGAGATTTTATTAGATTGGAGCTTCTCGGAGAGTTTCCGAAAAGTTTAAATTGCTATGTAAATTTATTTTTATTGGAATTCCATACATTTCTATATTTCTGTGTTTCGTATCACTAATTACTAAATACGAATAACTAAACGTAGCATCAGAAGATATTTTTCAACTGGATAGCTATGAAAATTTACAGATCAGTGTGATGAACGGTTTAGGCGCTATAAACTTTTATAGAAGCGGTTTGACAGAATTCACAGCCTTCGTCCCTGTGTTGCAAATTGTCAGATGGGTCCAGAGTGGCTGTGTGGTTTTACAAAATTGAATAAATCAATTTGCCTCTAACTTTGTCTCTAACTGAATATCAACAATTTTCCATGTAACTATGGCAGATGCGCCGGTAACGGTATACTTGGTCGTTTTGTTTGGCCACTTTCTCCATTTTAATATCCAGCTAAACCCATCACGCTTCTCCGGAAACCTACAACCCGCAGCGAAACCTGCAGACCGCAGCTTCCCGACTAATACATTGCGTTTGCATTGTTCCAGCTTGCAGTGGCGGATTGGATTTACAAGGGCCAATATTCGTGCAGGAGCCTCCACATCGTGTCGAGTTCAGTAACAGTTCCGGCGGCCGAGTGGATTGTACTGCACAGGGGAGTCCCGTACCGGATGTCGAATGGGTCCTTGCGGACGGATCGACCGTTAGACAGGTAGGTACAGCGTTGCCAGATCTTACTATTCATCCCAAGATCATAATTTTAATTTATTTTTGCGAGAAATTACTATACTACAAGCCTATATATTGAAAGACACATCCTATAATATGGGATGAAAGTATGAATATTTTTTTTTATTCTTCCTCATACATGATAACGTTTTGAACAGTGGTTACACTGGTACGGCGGTTACGAGGGTACGACTAGGGTTTATCTGCACTCTGCGCCACTTCTGTTTACCGGCTCACCCCAGTCAAGCCGACCTGTTACAACTTATTACGTCCTCAGAGATGGGCCGTGAGGGGGCGCTTAGGACGGCTTTTTTAGCGAACATGGTAAAGCCTGGTGTTTGGTGAAATAGACAGCTGATGATAATAGAGTTTCAGGGGGTTTGTGGTCAATCAGTTTTGGATTAGGGGAAATCCGGTTTCGAATGGGGGTGTTGTTATCGCCTAGATATGACTAAATTGTTGTTTGTTGGGTGGTTACTTCAAATAAAATATTTGTTTCAGCCCATGCAGTACACTTGTTTAAATTTAAAAATACTTATTGGTTTCAAATATATTATTCTTTCCTTGAAAGAAATATGTTCAAAGATATACATTTATTTGATTTTACATTTCTTTTCTCTCGGCGTAGACTTGAATATATAGTTACACTATGGTCAGGGCTAAGACCGTCTTAAAAATACTGTCTATATCAATAAATAATACATTATTATAAATATAAACATTTGCCAATGTTAGTCCTTACTCTACAATTTCAAGGCAGATATACCCTGCTAATACAACCTTGGAAAAACTTAGAAATAACTAAAAAACATCGAAAATAAGCGTCGTCGACACGATCATTAATTTGTCGCGGATGTTGACGCTTCCTGATCCGGTGTGTGGCACGTGGAGAAATCGATAATCTCCTTCTCTCGCATCCGGACACGTTTTTCCGGCGACCTCCGTGGGAAAAACTTCGATCCCTTAATCCCCGATCCCCGTCAAAGGAGTGAATTATTTTTCCACTGTTATTTATCCTCCTACTAGCCGTGCGGGTTTTTTCTTCTGCTGCCGCTTTTTGTCCGGGGGTCATGAATGTAACATCTGATTTCATTAATGGCCGATCCGGAGCCTTTTTTCCACCGCCCTAGAATGGTAGTCCGTAAATTTGGCGGACACGCTTCCGGAGCGACCTGCTAAAAGGCCAAATTGGATGAACGTACGCTTAGGTACGTGGTAGCCATCTAGTGCCTGTTCTCGCAACCATTCGTTGACGTCGTCGGCAATTATTTTCGCGTCGCTTTTTCCTTCCTTTTGTTGAGATGGTTTGGTGGTTGGAATGGCAGTCACGAATATCCTCTAAGTTTAATAGAAATGTAGAGATTGTTAGAAGAAGTCATTTGTAAAAGAAATAGAAAAAAAATGTTGTGGCCATCACAGCATGAAGCGGAAGAAGTATTATAGTAGTATATAAAGGGTACAGGAATGTTCAGGTGGTATGCAGCTTCTAATTGGATAGACACAATATAGTTTTACTTGTTGATTTTTTCTTCTTGGAAGACGTACAAGCAAAGGCGCAACTCCGCTGCTAATTCAAAAACAATGAACTTTTATAGAAGCGGTTTGACAGAATTCACAGCCTTCGTCCCTGTGTTGCAAATTGTCAGATGGGTCCAGAGGGCTGTGGTTTTACAAAATTGAATAAATCAATTTGCCTCTAACTTTGTCTCTAACTGAATATCAACAGTTTTCCATGTAACTATGGCGGATGCGCCGGTAACGGTATACTTGGTCGTTTTGTTTGGCCACTTTCTCCATTTTAATATCCAGCTAAACCCATCACGCTTCTCCGGAAACCTACAACCCAATGTTTATGCTACGCGATGTGGCACAATGTCTTAAACGATAATAACTTAAATTCTTAAAAAACATTTCTTAGTTTCAGTTAATCAGGTTTACTTTAAAATAATATCAACACAAAAGACTGAACACTGCGTCCCTATTTCTTAGTTTTATCTAAGACCGGCAAGAAAAACACTTCTCCATTATTTTTATACTCCAGCACTCCCTACTTACATTAAGTAACTCCCTTTTGTAAGAAGCAAATTCGCGCTCGGATAAACCTGGTCTATTAGGTACTACAAAGGAGATCTTTTCACAATACACTGTACTTGAAGCAAGTTAATTCAAATGTAATCTTGTACGGTCTTGGAAACAGTATGTAGCAATTTCAGTTTGAGAAGTGTACAAGTAAGGAACATCCCTCTAATATATCCTATGTATAGCATACTGTTACGGAGTTATTTATTTTTACCCAACAAATTGTTCAATATTCGAGTTATTGGGTTCTGTGCTACAGGAATGGATCTTTTCGCACGAGGTGTGACAGTGGCTACATTTACAAAGCGTAACAAGCCTTTTAAATCATATTTTAAAATGGAAGGATCTTTACGTGTATGTCATGATGTTGAGGGTCTTATGAACGAGTTTGATATTCCCCACGATCCTTCTGAATGGTGGCTTTTTATCGATTCATCAAAATACAGCTTGAAAGCAGCACTTTTTATTCTTTGACTTTATATAATTTATTAAGTGATTTTGATGCCGTTTCCTCATTTTTTTAGTATCGCGGTATCTACAAATCTAGACCTGTTACAATAAATCCACTTAGAATTTCTAGTTTGTAAGGCAAATGTAATGTAAGGCAGTTCCGGATGTCGTGTGACGCATCCCCGCAAATCGCCTGACCTTGGGCGAGCATTACATTCGTAGAAATACTATCTCCATTACAAACAGTTGTGCGATTTTTTTTGCTCTTGTCATCTTCCTTTAGTAAAAAAAAACAACCATGGTCTACATCCTTTGTGTTAATTATTTCATATTTAGCTTGGTTAATATAGAATATGAAGTTATTATAATAGACTCTCTTAGAGTATAAGGTTGTAGTGTTGTTTTAAAAAAGATGGGTAAGGGTCATCGAACGCTATAAAAGGGTAAACATACGCACGATAACCAACTGCGGTGTCATATTTCAGCGCAATCCACTTTATTAAGTTAATTTGGGACCGTTACGAACCAGTTTGGGACCTAGGTAACCCCGCAGGACATGATATTTCGATAAGGGTAATAAGATATATGACTAGACCTGCAAATTTAGGTAATGAAATGAGAAATACTATACACAACATCATTTATGTTCATTTTCATAATGTATTAGGCCAATTTAATTGTTTTGTTTGATGGATTTTGGTGATAATTTTAACAAATTCTGACAATATCATTTTTTTTTACCGCCCTGTATCTTATGAACGTCTACACATTTCATCCTTCTCTTTTCAATATCTCACAAGGAACAAAGAAATTCGATATCTGGACATATTTTATCTCGAACTGTTAGACACACGCGGTGGCTGGAAGCCTTAGTAAACATTGAATTTCTTCATCTGTTTCAGATACCGGACCTGAGGCTATTATTTCCGAATGGCTCTCTATATTTTCCGCCATTTCCGAGTGATCGGTACAGACACGATGTCCACTCGGCTCAGTACAAATGTAAACTGCAGAGTGTGCTCGGAAGTGTGCTCAGCCGTGACGTCCAGGTCAAAGCTGGTAAGTATCTTTCACGCCACATGTCACTCAAACGCATCCGCCAAAGTGGAAAACGATTTTAGATATTTAACTCCGACAGTCGTTCGACTGATTATCCAGTAAATTTAATTTGTGTATTTAACTTATTACCGTACTTTGTCCGATAAAAAAATAATACGTAATTAAAGAGTGAAATAAGTAACTAACTTTATTGATTAACTGTTAATTATGTTACTAATGTTCGCTAATTTTCTCTGATACCGACAATTCTGTATTAAAATGGCAAGCTTTACAAAATGCTAAACTACATTCTAATGAATTGGTCAGAAGATGAAGGGAACTCTCCGAACCGGTCTATTACAAGTTTCTGATGCTTCAGAAGTTCTGTATATTTGAAACTTTGAATTGGAATCTACTCGATCAGAACTTTGAAACTAAAATGCTTTCATCTTGATTGCCATGAAGTTTAAATGGAATGATACATTGTTTGTTCTTGCTTATGATGACTATGTGTTTTCAAGTGTATAATTAGTCCAGTCCGTAGTTTTGCTTGGAAAGTTTTCCGGGACTTTTGAAAATTGGTGATTTTATAGATTTAGGTGTGCTTTCTCCGAATTTCTACTTTCAACCTCGTATCTTTATTTTCGGGGATTTTCCGACGGGGAAACCAATTTGGCACCCACAATTGTACGTTTTTTTTTTTTGGTACAAACGACCAAAGTACGGTCATCTCCTTTAGAAATGTCGAACTTTCTTGACCAAATCATCAAAAAGTTATTATTGTAGGTAATGTATAAGCACACAGAAAATGATAAATAACAACACAAGAACTTAATAAAAACAAAATTTATTAAATTCTCACAAAAGAACAATAAATAAACGAGATAACTAGTGTCTTCTTCCTTGGTCAAATCTACCATCCGTATCCACCGGCGTATGGGGCAGCAGCATATCCATAAGCTGGGGCATCATAAGTCTTGGCTACAACTGGACCAGCAGAGTACGCTACTGAAGCATGAGCAACTGGAGCGCTATAGGCTACTGGAGCATGAGCAATTGGAGCAGAGTATGCTACTGGCGCATGAGCAATTGGAGCACTGTAAGCTACTGGAGCATGAGCAATTGGAGCAGAGTATGCTACTGGCGCATGAGCAATTGGAGCACTGTATGCCACTGGAGTAGCGTAAGACCTGCCGTAGGCGACTGATGAAGGATGAGTGGTGTAAGTGTTGGTGGATGTGTAAGAAACTGCTGGAGCTACGGCCTTAGTGGCATAAGCTACTGGAGCTGAGTACGCTACAGGAGCTGCAGCATAAGTAGCTACTTTAGCTACAGCTGGAGCAGCATAGGTTGCTACTGCTGGTGCGGAATAAGCCAATGGTGCTGAGTATACAGCTGGTTCCAACAAGTTGCCAGCTTGGACTGCAGCCAAAGCGGCGAAAAAGATGATGTACTATAAACGAGATGTGTTATTAGTGTTATAGTCGAATTTATCGGCTTTAATCAAGTCCATTATGTGGTCTTTTAATTATTTAATCAATGACGGGATAAATTGTGACGGGATAAATTTACATTTCAATGAATATAAATTTGGTGCTATTTATTATGGCGATCGATTCTTCATATTTGCTGTAACGGGAACTGACAATGCATATTTTCATTTTAATTCAATACACACTTGATGGTAAAAAAAGCTTTAAAATATGCGATTTCCAATCGATTTTTAATTTACGAATTGAATACTGATGGAGTTATTGTTTATCTATTTGTAAATTTGTAAAAGTATAAATTTGCAAGCAAGTCTCAAGCCTATAATTTTGCATATTAAGTAGGTGTTAGGTTTAATTAATTTGTTATATAATTTACTTTTTGTTGCATGTGCCAAAATTATGTTAATTTCCTTGAATAATTTATGACAGAAACAATTTATTGATTCATGAATCATGACAACTCTAGAGAAAGTGGACTATTTGGACTATTTATATGACATGATATTTATGATTTATACATATCTCATATTGAAAAGAAATTAGATCAGATAAGTTACAAATTCCTCTAATAAACTTCTCTAATCTTTGGTGGATTTCCCTGATTCTTTCAACAATTTGCAGATAAATTTTTGCTAATTCATTCGAGCTAATACAATTTTTAACATTTTTATTTAGTAACATGCTTAGACCAAATAACAAAAAGAAAATAAATAATAATCTAAAATTTAGAACAAAAATAAAATGGTTACTTACTTTGAATGCCATTTTGATGTGTATTCTTGTAAGTAATCAGAACAAGTGTGATCACATCAGCCACACCAAAGCCTTTTATACCAATTAAAATTTTTACCAGATACTTAAAATTAATGGACCGTGAGTGTGTGGGGGTACAAATAATTTGGTAACTATGTGATAGTTGCTCATTTTTTGATGTAACGTTGGCCAAGTGACATTTGCAAGTAGATGGTATTGGTAAGCCACGCCCTCACAATAGTGTATACAATCTTATCGTGTTCGTTCTCTTGCATTAAAATGCAGATCTGGGTCAACTAAGTAGTCACTTGCGTAATATTAAAGAACTGATCCGCTAAAAAGTAGATGATTGAATTTTGTGTTATTTTGTGTGCGTGTTTGTGTCGTACATGAAGAAGGATTAGTGTAGTAGGTTAATTGCAAACTTGAATCGATCATTGCCTTGGTTGTTTAGGTGATTGCAAATGGGTAATATAAATTACACAAATGTTACAATTTGTCCTAATATATGTCGTAATGTCATAATATACAATATCTATATTGATATTTATAATCCCTTTTATTGGGAAATGAAGTGTTGATTGACTTTCCTTAGAATAAACCCTTTATGAGATATGAGATTATTTAGATTGCCATAGCAGGCAATATTTCCACTTACATTATACATATTATTGCATCGTTAGATGGAAAATAAAAATGTTTATAAAAGTATAATTATATTATTAATGTGAATTTAGAATGTGATCATTTTATAGTTGTTCAAATTGATAATTTTGCGACAACCCCATGTCGGAAAATCTTTGAAAAATTAAAACAACATTGTCATAAAACCTAATCTAATTTTTATGTGACAACAACTATTACAGCTAAGTAACAGTTTAACAACCTATACAATTTTTTTTATTACAGGACATTCTATGTCCAAGCATCTAAAAAAAAACTATTTCCTTTTACTTAAGAAATATTTCAAATAAAATATTTCTTAAAATATTTGAAATATTTCTTTCAGCCTAGGCATTCTTTCCTTGAAAGCAATTTCTTTTCTCTGTGTGTGGCTGAAATTTTCTATGTATATTTCAAATAACCAGTGAAAGAAATGGATTGTTTTTGGTGACAATCTAACAACCGGAAGCGGAATATCTACATTCATTTTGCTATACGCGTTTATAGAACCAGAGATGATTGTCAATTATTGATAAATCTCAGTGGCCACTGACATTAGATTGGAAAATGTGGCTTTACAAGATTCTATAATTGCAAACGGGTTAGACGCTTCAATATGACAACGAGATAGTCGGAGAGTTGGGTGGGAGCCACCCCAGATTTTCTATTAATAACTTTCACCTTCTAAGGTATGAATATTAAAGTCCATAAAATTAAAAAAGTTTTCACATACTTTCTTTATGAAGAATTTTTTATGATTAATAGTCAGGACCAGTATTATAACAAAGGAACCTATTAAATAGTTTTAAAGATAATAATTTTGTTGTGGAATGTGCAGAAATAAACACTTATATAGATATTTAAAGGATGTCAAAACGAGACATATTTTTGACATTAACACAAGAATTTCTTCTATTTAAATCTGATATAGACAAACAAAGAAGTTAAAAAAATGTTAAAATTCAAAATTCCTAAACAAGATTTTTTTTTTTCTTGGGAAATGCAATTGAACAGATATAACTTGAAATCATGTGTGGACAATTTGAGCATTATGTACAAAAAAGTGTCCTGAATAGTGAAGTTTCCAAATTGTTAGTTATGGAGGTATTTTGCCAGGAAGTGTTTGAATTTCAGATACCTGCGGTGCAAATAATACCTTCAGACAATGTGAGTCCAATTTATATACAAAATAAGCAAAACTCCAATACAACATAAGCAAAACAAACATAGCCAGATTTTATAAACACAGTTTATTGAATTCTCATAAAAGGGCAATAAATATAATATGTACACGGTATACGACATAATATTCTTCTCCTCCTGTACGAATTTACCATCCATAGCCACCGGCGTATGGGGCGGCAGCATATCCATAAGCTGGGGCAGCATAAGTCTTAGCTACAACTGGACCAGCAGAGTACGCCACTGGAGCATGAGCAACTGGAGCGCTGTAGGCTACTGGAGCATGAGCAATTGGAGCACTGTAAGCTACTGGAGCGTGGGCAATTGGAGCCGAGTATGCTACTGGAGCATGAGCAATTGGAGCAGAGTAAGCTACTGGAGCATGCGCAATTGGAGCGGAGTAAGCTACTGGAGCGTGAGCAATTGGTGCAGAGTAAGCCAATGGAGCAGCATATGACTTGGCATATACTGGAGATGGATGGGTAGAGTAAGTCCTGGTGGAGCTGTAGGACACAGCTGGAGCTACAGCCTTAGCGGCATATGCCACTGGAGCTGGTGCGTATGCTACTGGAGCTGCAGCATAAGTGGCTACTTTAGCTACTGCTGGAGCAGCATAGGTTGCTACTGCTGGTGCAGAGTAAGCCAATGGTGCTGAGTATACAGCTGGTTGGAGCAAGTTGCCAGCTTGGACGGCAGCCAAAGCGGCGAAGAAAACGATGTACTGAAACAAGAAGAAAACAATAAGTACGACTTTATGTTATGATTTATCCAATTACACTTACTTTGAAGGCCATTGTGGTTTTTGTGATTGTACTCGTTGAGATATCGGAGTTAATCTGATTTGTCTCCAAAACAGCTTCAGCTTTTATACTAGTTTCGAGAAGTGGACCGCCAGTTTTTCCTGCGTATGGGGAGATACTTCTATTGCCACATTAACCTGATGGTCTTATGGCATTTTAACGTCTTTATGAGTCTGTGTCCGAGATTGTCAACCACGCCCCATCTGTATCTTTAGATAATACAAGGCGGTGTAGGTAACTGCAGATCTGGGTCATCCGGTATAATATGGTGTGTGTTGCGTAATTGACATGATCACCTGGTCGGTCTTGAAAGAACCTTGAGCGAGGCGAGGATCGCGTGAATCGGACGAAGCAGTGACCTCTTTGGGTGGAGATTGTTGTTAAAAATACTTTTGTTTTTATCGTGCTTTCGTTTGTTACGATGCGTAAGGTCTTGTAGTTCATGGTCAGTCTCGCTCTTGGTAATCTGCAATACTTTAATATGTAATTCGAAGTCTTCGTCTGGCAAATGGCTATGTTTATTTGTCAAGTTTATTTATCAAACCGTTGAAATTCTTTCCTTCTTTTCGGCTTACATTATATTGTAAACCACACCATCATGTATCCGCACGGAATGATCCACATTGTATGTAATAGTTGGGTGCGGTTTATTCCGCTGCACCTAGGCCAGTCTTGGCCCTTTGTGCTTACCCATTTCATACTGTTTGATAACGACAACCAGAGGTGTTCAACTGGTTGCCGGCACCCACGGTTTAACGCCTCTTGCGAAAGGCGATGGGACGAGGATCTTCGGCTGATGCCTGGATTTGAACCCAAGACTTCGTAGCAGGAGAGCAGCGCTCTACCGCTAGAGCCACTCGCCCCACGAAAATAATAATCCGCACGGAAAGAATAAAATATTAAACTTTGATATACACAAACCTACGTACTTACATCTAAAATATAAATTTAAAATATACCCCTATTTTCGAAGGAAGGATAAGTGGTCTTAATTTTCTTGGAGTTTACGATAACTACACATTGCACATAGACGATCGCTAGATGGCGCTCGTTGCAGTATAGCGAAATGCACGGCGCGGTCCGCCCCTCGCACGAAATGTAATAATTCTCCGCTTTTCCGCCATAAAATATATAACTGTTCTCGAGTTCTCATTTTACGGGGCTGCGTACATATTTTCAAGAGAGCATTAACAGTCCTCCATGCTAGATCCCAGAGCGCACATACTACATGCAATAACAGCACATGCACTCAACTCGTACCGGCATGTTATGCATATATGTATATGTGTGCTACATCCCGTTACAGTGTAAACAAGTAGCATCCTGTGGGACATGCCGGTACGAGCGTTTTGTTTAATGTCACATTTAATCATTTCATAATGGCATATATTACTTCGTGAGCTATAGTGTGGTTATTTGATGAAAAAAAAATACCAGAAATATGATGCATGAGAATTGCGTATAAGAAAAGTATTATTTTCTACTGTTTTGCGATCCTTTGATCGAGATAGATTACAATCCAGGTAGCACTATAATTGCTGTTACGAAACCTGTCAACTACTGGATGGTTCAGATTAGCATTAAAGTTAAGGTGCGGATATTAATCGCGGACGAAAGTCCATCTGGTTTATAACGTAATACATCCCGACTAGCACTATCACCACATTTAGAAAAGCAAGTGGTTTTTAGAACTGGTATAAAAGATCACGGTGTTTAGAAAACAAATCATATCACCTTTGATACCACTCCGAATACAATCATAAAAAGCAAAATGGCTTTCAAAGTAAGTATACTTCAATATTATATATATTCGTTGTAATAATGTGATTAAAGTGATTTACCATCTTTTTTTTGTAGTACATCGTCTTTTTCGCCGCTTTGGCTGCTGTCCAAGCTGGAAACTTATTGCAATCAGCTGTATACTCCGCTCCATTGGCCTACTCCACACCAGCAGTAACAACCTATACTGCTCCAGCTGTAGCTAAAGTAGCCACTTATGCCGCATCTCCAGTAACGTACTCCGCACCAGCTCCAGTAGCTTATGCAACTAAGGCCGTAGCTCCAGCTGTTTCTTACACTTCCACCAACACTTACACCACTCATCCATCATCTGTCACCTATGCCAAGTCTTACGCTGCTCCATTGGCATACAGTGCTCCAATTGCCCAAGCTCCAGTAGCTTACTCTGCACCAATTGCCCAAACACCAGTAGCTTACAATGCTCAAATTGCTTATTCTCCGCTAGCATACAGCGCTCCAATTGCTCATGCTCCAGTAGCTTACTCAGCTGCTCCAGTTGTAGCTAAGACTTACGCAGCACCAGCTTATGGGTATGCTGCTACCGCTGGATGGTAAATTTAATAGGAAGAAAATGTGTTTAATTTATAAATGTTTGAGAATTGAATAAATTTTAATTTTGTAATAATATGGTATTTTTATTGCTGTCTATAGTTGTGCTCATGAAGTTGAGATAAATTCATGTCGATCTTGACATTATTATATTCAATTGATGGTTATTATTATGCATTATAATTATAAAATTCCTTTTTTTTCAGAAGTATTGTTTATGTGCAATGACTTTTATTGAGGTCGGTGAGATAATCTACATACAAAAGTGAAGGTATTGGTTGCACTAAAAAAATGTTTAGAAGCTTGCAGCCTGGCTATGGGGCCTGCGACTTGAGAATCTTACACCTGTCTTCGTGTAAAAGAAGCGAGAAGTGAGATTGTCAAGGCCAGACAAATTATCCATAAATTCGAATTGTTAATTTGTAGAAATGGAGCGTTTTACGCCGGTTGTCAAGTTTTAAAGTCGTTCAAGGAAAACACACCGATAACTTATTTACGTTGATATGTGTTTTCGACAGTGAGACATTAAATAATGCACTCTTTGGCCTGCTAATTAGGTTCCTTTTCATTTGATTTATATTGTGATTTATTGAAATGATAAGAATCGAAGAAAAGAAGTTTTCAGTTCTTTTATGACTCCTATATTTGTCAAATTCTATTTCCTTTCACTTGATTATTCAATAACAATAAAATATAAGCATTGTATTTTAACATTTTAATTTTGTCAAATTGCGGTTTGTGTCGATAGTAGTAACAACGTCGTGTCTTTTATCGAGCCGAGAAAGGATAGAACGTAAGATACATTTTCCTCGGCGGCGAAGGCCGGAGTACCGGCTGCATAATACAATTTCGCCGCTTTTATAGGAAGCAAAAGGGCGGTAAGCAAAAGGGCGGAATCTAATTATGGAGTCGCCGGGGCCAATTTTATAACTCGACTCGAACGGCGACGAGATGAAAAAGTAAAGTTCGCTTTATGGGAGTTAGTAGATGAGCTCTAAGTATATTCGAGCTCTCGGCAACTCTGCATACCGAGTGTTTGCGTTGGTCCGTCGTGTAGGTTACTTTTCCGTGTCTAATTATAATGTTTAATATAATCAGCTCCAAAAAAAACACAGCCTCATAACAATCTGAAAAACATTGATCACCAAAAACGTTTGCCATTTTGGGTAGACTTTGATTAATCTTTCAGTAAATTATAGACAAATTCTTCAATTCTGAGTGGCTAAGTAGCAACCCTGTCTAACAGTCACATAAGGGAACAAGGATCCTACAACCAGAATAGCGATCACATATTTTTGTTGACCTAACATCACTTTTCATAGATTAAGTCATCAAAGTGTTGTGACAGGTCTAAGATCCATTTTATTTGAAGTCATATATTTTGCTTGAATTTGCCTTCTGTGCATACGATCTCATAAAGATTGTACAAAATATTACGAAAGTTTTTTTGTGTTATTTTATCAAGTTAAGTTATACAGACATTCTGTGCATTAAAATATGGGAAATGATCAAAGTAGATGTTGTAAAAATTCACCAAATAATGGAAGGTTTCCTTATGCCTGCATATTCTTCATTTGGAGAGTAAACTTTCTTGCTTGGAATAATTCGTTAACAACTGTGACTATGAAATGGTTCTCAAAATGTTCTATGATCATGCGCAGTGAAGCTAGTCAGTAAAATTCTGTCAAATCATTCTGCAATTTCTAATATTTAGGTTTCTTAATCATTGAGCGTTATACAATACAGTTTGAGTGTTTATGATGTAATACCCTTTTCTATTATAATATGCAATCTAATATTCAACCTATAGGTAAAGGTACTACAAAGTCAGTTATTGCATATTAAGGACAGATTTACATTGGTGGCTGAATGTTCAAAATGTCACCGTTGCATCGATATCACATAGCGTCTAACAGCGTTCCTAAATGTATTTCTGTCGTTGAATTTCAATTCGAAAACTTTCCGTAAACAAATCGAGGAAATAATAAGAAGGAATAAAAGTTTGAAAACTGTTTACGAATATGTTAATGCAACGGCTTAGATGTTTCAGTGGATAGCCGAGGAAAGTTTTAACTCCAATATAGCGGCGATATGTAACTTTGACGTATCGTTACAATTTTTCCGCTGACAATGTAAAAAGTTTTCCCTTAAAACGCGACAACGATAAAAGTGCCTCGTGTCGCGTTCCACTGTGTATAAAGATAAGAATCAGCCGACCAACAGGTGGAGCAATTTCAATTATGTCAGTTAGTTTGCGTGTTCGTTATCTGTAGTTGTTTTTTTGGGTGCGATGCTTATTTAGATGTAAATTAAATTAACCGCCTAGCGTTATTTGAATAAACAATTTTATAATGTAGTTAATTATGCGATAGTATCAGAAACGTGAATAAAAGCAAGAGTTCTTCTGCAACTGAATCTATTCGACCCCATTAATCATTAATTAACAGCAATAATCTTGCGTATTTGTCTTCAATAAAATTTGCGCACACGTCGCGCCAGTGCAGTATTATTAATCAAGCGATTTGCTGTGCAAACATTGCAAAGCACATCACCTCCCAATACCCTAATATGCTGCCCGAACGACAATTTGACCGTGCAAATAAACGCGTGTACGCAGTATTGGCGCCGCTGGCGACTACTGCGTTTATGTCCTGTTTATCGGCGATAACGGCCGTTTATTCGCATTTAAAATATTTACCCAATTAACGTCGGGAAATTAAACGCCAGGGCCATTGTTAATGCCGTTTGAGCTATCGAACTTCGGTATTTGTTCGTGCCGTGTATTTGTTGTTGAGTGTTTGAGGGAAATTGGCATTTATAGAACACACTACCGTCTGGAATACTCGGTCGGTATTAAATCCTTCACAACAAAAACTAATTCACAATAATCATACATTTTCAATCGTATCCCATTTATGGAGCGCGCGTACCTCTCAGGAGGGTTGATCCTCGACCGCTTCAATTCTGCACGGGCAATTTCACCCTTATCAGCGTCAAGAATCCGGCTCTTTTAAAATAACCCGCTCGTATTCAAGAGGCGACCCGGTCGCTGATAAATCCGCCCCTCTATGCTCAGACCACCACCGCACCGTCACCGTACCTCCACCGCGCCACCTCTCCAAGCGCGGAGAGGACAGCGCGCGCTACCCTAATTATTCCGAACCGTGCTTATGCAAAGTCCTCCCTTCATTGCAGACGTGAAGTGGGGCACGTAGCGATACTCTCGACGCGGGTTATTTGTAGATGATTGTGAGCGCGCGTCCGGTAGAGGCGTCACCGGAAACCTGCCCTATATGGAGTCGCAGGACTCAAAAGGAGCGCCGCGATGCAGACACAAGGGCTCCCGACTTTCCTTTAAGAGCACGCTGTATAAGGCTTTCAGTCTCAGCCCCATCGTCCCTGCGAATGCTTCACACGAAAAATATTTTTAGTTGGACTAATTTGGCGGGGTGGGCTTTTATGGGTGGTCACGTTTTATGCTAAAAGTTGTACTGGAGGCTTAGGTGGTCGTATGGTAAGAGTTATTTGTTCTTTCATGCGCGATTGACATGGTATTATACAGGGTTCTTTTCTGGAGTCTTGCGTACGCACTCCAGCTGCTGCTTCACAACAAGATTTGTCGAAAGTTTGATATGCTATTTGCTCACAATTTTACAAGAGCAAGTTAACAGTTTCATTTCAGTTCATATTTCATCGTCACAGATTTTTTATTTTATTTTGTCATCGACGTGATTAACTAACAAGAACTCTGGGAAAACCAAATAGATATGGTTTATCATAACAGACTAATGTTTTCATAGTTATAAAGGTCAATGCAATGCCATGAACAAACCATAATTATTTGTCTGAAAGTTATCAGTTGCAGGAACAGTAAACAGTATTGCTTGCAGTGATACACACACAGATACGTCCATTGTTTTGGACATTGCTCATTTGTAAAGAACTATTTCTTGTAGATAATCATTTGGTTATTGAAGGTAATACAGGTCATCCTGACTGGTTTTCTTATTAAAATGGTAATGGTGAATAAATAGACTAAAATAACACAAATGTATTAATGTTGGATTTATACAGGGTGTAACAGATCTGGCTAGCTGATAACAAAGTTTCTATTTATATCATTCTTTTCTATTCATGTTAATAACTGAAATATCTAAGGTTAAAATTAACGACAATATTGTTTGAGTATCGCATGTGGTTAATGGTTACAACGATGAAAATGGATTTTAAATGATTTTGTAGCAGTTATTGATAACCTGCATACCTCTGAACCAATCCCACAGCCAGCAGTAGAAAGAAAACTCCGCTTGTATTCCATAAGGGGGAAACCATGTTGACCAAAAAGCTGTAGAATCTTTATAAAATACATTTCATATGTTATTTATTACGTTGTTTCTGTATTTTCTTGATATGTAACCTTTAAAGAAACTTCGGTTCTTTTATATGACACGAAGTTGACCATTGTAGTCCGTAACTTCGTCCTTTGATATATCAGTTATTATAAAGAATTGAATAATTTTTTATAAGAATTTTATGTTCAGTGCTCAAAATGTATTATCCCTCAATCTTTGTGCACTCAAACCTCTTACACCCTGTATAACATAATATAACATATACAGCGTGTAACAGTTTTGAGTTTTGAAGAATAGAAAAAGTTGATATAGGAACTTTGTTATTAGCCCACCAGAGCCTACAATCTCTCAAAATTTGTGCTGTCAAACCTGGTACACACTGTATAAGATAACATAACAATAATAACATAATAATGATAATAATATAACATATCGTCAATAGCGAAACATGATTATATATCTGTCGATTTCCAAGCACGGCAGAACATGGGTACATGGGTACATGGTTACATTTTTCCTCCTTGATAACCTAATAAAGCATATAAAAACTACAGTCAGAAAAATAATGCAATAATTATAAATATTTAACAACATGTTGGGATAATGTTAGTATCAATTTTATAAGGCACTTCTTCGTCATTGTGTATTTGCTTTACTCTGACATTAAGAATGGCGATAATGTTTTCAAAAATGGATGTTAAAAATGCGTTCCTACATTTGTTTATGATCCTAACCTCTTGGTATTTCAAAATGACGCAATTATTTATACATTGTTCATATAAACGGCCAAGATATATTAGTTATCAAGCAATGAAAATGCTTATGATTCAATACTATGTTTTTTTTAATAAATATATGGGGTGGCCCCCACCCAACTTTCCGACTATCTCGTTTACACATTAAATATCGAAACCTTCTACAATATTTCTGCTTCTCGCTACGATTATAAAGTAACGATTACTGTACCATAAGTATCGATTACATACGAGTATTGAAAAGTAAAGAAACTGCCCACTAATACATACCAATAGAAACACTAATACATACTTCGTTATCCCTTTTTAAAATGTTCTTCTTCCCATATAATTTGTCGTCTGGGCAACGTGGGACGTCCGTAGCACCTGCTCAGTGCATCAGGGAGCTTTTAGGCATCATCAATTATTCACGGCCATGTACTCTGCGTTACTTACCACCGCCACTGGGTCTGACCCCCCAACCGACAACAGTTCACTGCAAACAACCAACATTAGCCGGTTACGTTTACCGGTTTAGCAATAACAAGTTCACCAATCAGCCTATGTTGTTTGTATTTGTCAGGTATTTTGAGTAAGTTCTACTGGAGATAAATCCATTAGTGGTTAATTAACTAAGTTAAATTTCAATTTAAAGTATTTTAAGTATTTTTAGTAAAGTTTTAGTTTAGCCTGTAGGGGGCTCCAAACGAAATAGCTAACATATTATCCAACAATACATTATCACACCTATTTCATCCAATACGTCCACAACATCAGTCCACAGCGACGTTAATAAATCTCGAACCAGTTACCAAAAAAGCCACTAAATCATCAAGACCGCTAACCACACCAATCTAGCAATAATGTCAATTGCATTTATAGCGAGAACACACAAACATGTTCTCCAAATGCGATAGAGAGACCCACTACTATGAGCGCTCGTCCCGGCCAAGTTCCTCGTCATAGCGGTTTTATTACCTTTCTCTTTCCATCCGATACCCAATTACAGACCCCCGCGACTACTAGTTACGAATTAGCGTCGACCAGGGTCCGTATTCCCGAAACCATACGATTTAATCCGCATGCGAAACTGTCTATGTCTCTTATTCTATTGGTGTAAGGTGGAACGAGTGTGGGGCGAGTGGCTCCAGCGGTAGAGCGCTGCTCTCCTGCTAGGAAGTCTTGGGTTCAAATCCAGGCATCAGCCGAAGATCCTCGTCCCATCGCCTTTCGCAAGAGGCGTTAAACCGTGGGTGCCGGCAACCAGTTGAACACCTCTGGTTGTCGTTATCAAACAGTATGTAAAAATGGGTAAGCACAAAGGGCCAAGACTGGCCTATGTGCAGCGGAATAAACCGCACCCAACTATTACATACAAGGTGGAACGAGTCATCGATTTGAGAATATCGTCCCAGTCTGCAGATTCAGCAGACTGCGCCGCATTGGAATCGCTGCTGTGCCGATAGGAAACTATTTCGTCGTCCGAGTGGTTAATTCGCCGTAAAAGGAAACTTCGGGGGTTGGATTTTGTAAGGAGGGAGGTGGAAATCGTCGCCAGTTGCACGGTCGACAGAAATTACGAGCTTGCTACAAGATAGATGGTTAATTGGGCGCGAGAAAGCGAAGCGCGCGATTGTATAATTGTAAATTGTGATTCGTTTTGCGTTGCTTGATGAAATACTGCTAATGATGTTCATTTTTGTACTGTAACTTATTAATGTAAAAATGCGGTGGTCAGACTGTAGCCAATAGAATGTATATAATGTAGAGGATGTATAAAATTTGGAACCTTTTGCACCTACTGATCTATATTTTAAATGAAATGATGCGAATGTTGTTTGAAACAAATAAGTATCTTTAAATTTAAAAAATCTGATCTGGCCAGGCACATGACTTTATCATACCATACAGCCGTGTTCAGGGGGGCAATTTGGAAGTTCAAGGGGCATCCGCTTACTATGATTTAATTTTTTTTTCCAAAAAATGGAATGGACATAAATTATACAAAATTTTCTCTACTATAGTTTATAATTTAACTATTCTGACGAAATTACAGAAATGGCGGCTAATTTGCAAAATCGTTGAAAAATGATAAGAGTAAACCTCGAGTTCCTTTGGGCCCTTTTGGACAAAACTTCTTTCAGCTCTAAGTTTAGTCACGAAACTTCTAAATATGAAGTTTCGTCTCGATACCTTCAGTAGTTTCTCCGGAATCGTCGCCACAAAAAACGGGTACACACACATACACACACACATAGACATTTTTTTGTACCTTGGTCAAAAATGTTCAGGGGGCCCAAAAAGACCTATTTCCGCTAAAATCTCAATTTTTTTTTTCAACACGATTACAATACTTTGTCATACTACGTATGATAAAGTAAAAAGTGAGCTGCATGGGCTGAAAGAAATATTTTATTTCAAGTAAAAAGAAATAGTTTTCACTGAAAAAAGAAAACGATTCTTTTACACCAAATGGTTTTCCGTAATGTACAAAATTGTTTGGGTTTAATTGCAAAAATACGTTTGAATGAAATAAATCTGTTTTTATTTGAAATAAAAAGCGGCTTTGAGGTAAGTAAATATTCTATTTGAAATTATTTGGAAGAGAAAGATAATAAGATTTGAGTAAAAAGATGATGTGTTTAAATAAAAAAAGTGATTTCATTAAAAAATTATTGTTATGTCTACTGGCGGGGAGATGGCGCTCTCTACGCACGCGTTGGCCTTTTTTGGGCTTTATATAAGCTGAGCTACAGACCGAGAGATAAGTCTGTAGTCTTTACTAAAGATCACCGTGAAGTAAAATAATCTAATAAGTCCACCATAATCGTTTATTTTTATATTTTCGAATAAACTATGTTTGGATTATATAATCAAGGTTGGACCAGGCGTACCAGAATAGCTAGTTGCCAAGAATGTCATCTTGTATAACATGTTGACATTATACCATGTACATATATTAATTCACAAGAACAATAATCCATATAACCACAATACGTTAAGTTTACACTAACATAATCAAGTATTACTAAACAATTATATGATAATTTCACCTGTAACGTCAATACAACGTTCCAAGTTTACACCAAGTTCTCGCTAACATTACCCACCCGAGGTAAGGTGTATATAATCATTAATAGCTCCCGGGCATCTCCCGTCAGTCTCACCTGTAGGATATAGGTCAAACTGTCAAGAGGAGACGGGCGAGCATCTAGCTAGATTAATTAGCAAGTAATTTTCCGCGTTTCAGTTATTGTTCGGAACACCGTCAAATTGCTTGCTGCACAATGCCGAATTGGCGGTTGCGACGGTGAAGGAAACCTAAACCGCTATTAGGCACTCCCCTCACCCCTCTCGGCGGAGTGCTAGTTGCGCAAATTATGTTAACACTCAATCAGAGAATGGGTATGCAATAATAATGGCGCGCATTGCAGCGAAACCCCGGACTTACCAAAGTGAACGCTAGGTATGTCGTGTAATATGTATAATAATATACCCGTGTGATATGTATTATAATATAATATGGGGTCTGGATTTCGATATAATAGCGTGGGGTAATTAATTTTGTGGAGGAAACTAATTAGTGAGCTAATGCGTATTAATATGGTAATTGTTTTGCTGACGGTTACTAAGAGACATTAGTTAGGTTATGTTTTTCTTTCATGCAAAGTTTTCTTTAGCCGAACGTTGTATTTCTTCATGAAACTGGTAGTCCAGTTATACCACAATTTTTGTGCACTCAAACTTGTTACCTGCATACTTATGATATTACTTAATGATAATAGATATTTGTTAATAATAATAACACAAAGAAACAAGAGTCTTACAGAACAGGGATCACATATTTTTGTTGACCTAACATCACTTTTCATAGACCAAGTCATCAGTGTTGTGACAGGTCTAAGATCCATTTTATTTGAAGTCATATATTTCGCTTGAATTAACCTTCTGTTCTCATAACAGATTGTTCAAAATATTACAAATCAACAAGGGTTTTTGTGTTAAAAAAAATACGGAAGAGGTAAAAGCAACTTACAGCTGCTATTTTGGATTTAGAATTGGAGACCTGGAAAAGCCATGGACACATAATATATGCTATATTTCCTATTAGATCGGACTTTTAAAGTGGATGAAAGGGAAGCAAAAGAAAATACTCTTTGCACTTCTCATGTTGTGGCAAGAGTCTTCCAATCATGCAGATGCTTGCAATTTTTTTGCACGATAAGCGTCTCCGGATATTCGAAGAAGGATAAGCATAAAATAAAATAGCCAAATTTGCCATCAGCACCGCGACCTATCCCCCATGGAGAGAACCATCCCCTCCCAAGTGCGCCATCCACTTCATCATCTTCGATTTTTGACACAGAAGAAATTTGGGCTGTTTGAAGAAACTTTCCTGATTTGCTCGAGTATCTGAAATCACTCTGTCAAATCAGGCAAGTCGTGAAGATTCACCATTTGAAGTTTTAGGAACACCTCACCTTATAAACCAGTCCCAACTGAATGATTTGGTTAAAGACTTAGGTTTATCAAAAGAAAAAGCCGCGTTATTGGGTTCTAGGCTACAGGAATGGAATCTTTTCGCACGAGGTGCGACAGTGTCTTCATTTACAAAGCGTAGCGAGCCTTTTAAAGCATATTTAAAATGGAAGAACTTTTTCGTGTATGTCACGATGTTGAGGATCTTATGAACGAGTTTGACATTCCCCACGATCCTTCTGAATGGTGGCTTTTTATCGATTCATCAAAATACAGTTTGAAAGCATTACTTTAGCATATTCTTTGAATTTATATAATTTGTTAACTGATTTTATGACAGTTTTCTCGTTTTTTTTTAAGTATCGCTGTATCTGTAAATTTGGACCTGTTACAATAAATCCACTTTCAGTTTCAGGCAGAAATAATCTGGAACAAATAATTTTGTTGGTTGTATCAGAAACTTGAACATAAAGAAGTAACAGAGAAAATAAAGAAGTAGCACTTCATTATATTCTCTAATTTAATTTAGGTATCCTTCTAGCATTTAATCTTGCCTACACTGCCTACACCATTGCATCAAAGCAGAAGCACACCGCCAAATATAATCAAACCGCGCACAATAGCGTGAATAGGACCACTATTGTGCCTCCGCTATACATATATTGCCTCCTTTTCATATTCGCTTCCATCATCCGCTTACTAGGGCCACCTAGCGGCTCGTTGTAAAGTTTGAAAGCAACGCTTTCTGCGGGGTTCTCCTTAGAAACTACGGAGCACAGCTTCCGCGGCGCCTCCACCTCTTCTACCGCGAACTGCAATTAATCTCAGGTTGTACACTCGTGCATACGACTCGTGCATTCGCCCGTTTCACCTAGAAACTGTAAATGGAAAGATGCCGGGTGATGGATTGTTGGAGGGCAGGCAAAGAGTGCATCGCGTCTGTAATTTATTGTGTGGTTTTGGGTTGATTATTCATGTAATTAAAATCTTCGTGGATCATGCTTTATTCTTAATTATGTGTCGTCTTAAGTATATTTCCTGTTTAAGTGTGGCATTCACAGCACAGACGTAAAGGTTGTCTACCTTATAAATCCAAAGCAAACTGACTGACAACTTAGGCAACCTTCACACTCAAAATATTTTTTGAGCAGACACATATACATTCAGTTGAATCAAGTTTGGGTTATTTCTGCCTCGCTTTTAGTGTTATTGGCCACGGAGCCCTTAGAGAAGCGTTCCCAAAGTTTTGATTGAGTTCGCCCGAAACTTGTACAGTTTCATATGCAACAAACATTTGCGGAGTTTCCAATTGGCGACCGACTGTAACGGTAACCGAGTGCGAACCTCCAGCGGGCAATCTTCGCAATGCGGTCAGTTATAAACTGAGCGATACAAATCCCGTACAGTTGAATCTACTGCTGATGAACGGTCCCATCTAACCTCAAATACATTTGCTTATAACCAACGGTACGAATACGTATGTTTACGAAATCCCCCAGTGTGCGCCTGTGCAAATTTTTGCAATTATTGAAACGTAATTAAATCAAACGGGCGCTCTCGAATTGAGGAGGGCCCTAATATTTACACAGGTAATTCGGCGGAAGTACAGCGAAATATAACGGATATTTAGTTAGGGGACGTTTGGAAACAGTTTTATTGACTCTTTGATACTGGAGGTAAACGGATTTAATATAATTATTTTCAGCAAAATGATGTAATGTAACACTTCACTTTTTGGTATAAAATTTCCTTTACTTATTTTTTTTTTATTATTTCCTTTTTTTTTAATAAAAACTCTGATAGTTTTTTGGGAATGTTTATTTGTTAGGTACTGGCTTATATTAAAATTCTGTTACTGAAACTGCTTCAAACATGTATAAAAATAAATTTCATTCAATTTAATTCGATTCATTAGTTATTTGTTTTGACAAATTGAAATCAAATTTGAGTTACATACATACATTTTCATTTAATTTTTATATTTAATCGACATTTCTGATTAAAATTTGTACGTAATTGTTAATACTAGGTTTTCATAACAAACTCTAAATTTTAAACTAACCGCAAAAATATTGAAATTATTAAGAAAAGTTACTAATATGATGCCATCTCTCCATTCGATTCAATTAATTCAACAACACAAAATATCCATTCTCCAAACAGAATACGGCCATTTCTGCCAGTTTACGCTACTCGAATCGCTAAATCGTGCCAAACTTAAGCGCGCGTTATTTATATCGTTGTCTCGTATGAATAATATCAGGGGATGAAGAAGATAAACGTCCCCTGGGAACGCTCGGGTAGCGGTATGGTAGCGCGTTGTGCTGCAACTGCGCCTGCAGATGACAGGTGACGTATGTGCATTTTTCAAGGGACGCGCGAGCGCCACCTATCCGCCCGCTTACAAAGCGCGTCGCTGCCGGTGCCACTAGTGGCGGAGGCGCCGGAATTAATAGTTGACAATCAATTAATTTCAGCCGATATATTAGTTAATGTAAATTGAACGAACGCGGGCGAGGATTTATGCGGTGTCAGCTAGCGAATGCGCTGGCATTATACTGGACATGAGAGCCAATGAATCAATTCCTGTAATCTTGATTGCTTTGCCGGCGTGCAATTCTTTTTTGTCATTATTTATCTGAAGAATGGCAAATATTAAAGTAATTACATAGTTAGGAATGGATCTTGATCTACATCCATAACTTAAGGAATACCAATAAACTTTCTGCCAATATCCAATGATCACACAAAAAAAATAATTATTTAAGTGCACACGTAGCCGAAAAAAAACTGTTTTCATTATTAGATACAAATTCACCAATCCTAACAATAATTAATTATTGAGATACCCGAATAACAAACAAAAAAAAAACACTGCATATTATTAGAACCAAGTCCACCAATCGATCACTTTTTCTTCCCAAGTTTAGCTCCTGTTTACACAGGACCCCCACTTTTCGGGCGGACATAAAAAAGAACGACTCGAAGACAGGGGCAACGGGAGCAGTAACAGATAAAACGTGACTTATCCCGGCAGTCAATTGTTTCGTTTCATCCCTAAGGAGGGAGACAATGAGGTGGCTCGTTCTCGCGACTGAGACGGTGATGGCACGACCGTCTCCCATCTCTTTCGCAGCGCGGCCGCACCGTTCCGGATGGTGTGCGTCTTTGACATTTATCCAATTCCGGACGAGACCAATCCAATTTAAATTCGAGCCGGCGTAACACAATTTTTCACTTGTCGGGACGCACGACGTTCCGGATTAACCTTAGAGCGGTAATTTAATTTGAAATATGTGCGGCGGCCCCGACGATCAGACAGGGCCGGACCGACCGTTACAGCAAAAAACGAGAGGAACGCTGCAGCGCCTCCTTTCGGTGGGTCGACAGGCAATTTCAATTAGCGGGAATATCGAACTGGTTAGACGATCGGCGGTAGAAAAAAAGTCGGAGGGTATGTTTTAGGGCCAGTTGGGTGATTTAAATTGTAAGGGTTGAATGAGGGGATATTGTAGATTTATGTGCAATAAAGTAATAAAACTGACTGTTAGAATTTTTTGGTTCTATTATATCACTGTCTTCTATTACACAGGGCAACAAAAAAATGTGTAATAAAATTTGATAGACTATGATTATGAAGTACTCGTTGTGTCATTAGTTCTATTATTTTATAGAATTTAACACCCTTATTTTTATATTTTATCTAATATAACGTTGTCACACAATTGACATATATTACGGTTGCTTTGTGACCGAACAAAGAATTTAATGGTGATTATTTGGTCATCAAAATAACTACAGAAAGTCTCCCTGCAGACTCTCTACAATTTCAAAGAAGCACTACACAGAAGCTAGAGAACCGCCGCTTCACAGAGGGAACAAAGAACACCCACTGGAAAGTTTTCCTGAAGGTTTGTCAATTTATCAAATGGGGACTTGCTGTTGTAGAGGTAGCGGCTAACGATGCCGACTGTGAGGCTAACAATTATAATACTGCGGTAGGTGGAACGACGAAATGGCCGTTTCAGTTCGCCTCGAAACTTTCTACCCGCAATTCACGCCGAATTTCTAAAGTTATATAGAGCACTACACGTACGCCGCACGTCGGCCGTAAATATTAAATATTCATGCATAAAATGGTAATTAGTACAGTTAATTATAAGTTTACATGATGCAACGTATTTTTGAAATGTACTGGTAACTGTATACCGCAAGCTTGGTGTGAATAATCAGCAAAATTAAATTAAAATTTGTAGTTTTAATGCTGTTGGGTGTAGTTTATGTGATTGGATTGGTTCAACCGGCGCCGCCACCAAAATTCATCAAATGTTTTATTTTTTAAGGAAATTGTAGAAACAGTGCCAGAATTGGAATCGAACAGGAATAGCACGTCCATCGTGTACAAAATGATAACATAGGGCAACAAAAAAAATTCTGCGGCATCAGTTTGTGTAATAAATTTTGATAGACTATGATTACGAAGTACTCGTTGTATAATTAGTATGTTTATTGACTCTAGTTCTCGTGATAAACGATGCAATCAAAAGTATAGTATAAGTTAAAATAAAAAATATGTTCCTCTACAACTTGGTGCTGCATTTTTATTGGGTGAGCAAAATAGATACACTAAATATCCCTGTTTTCTTTGTCTGTGGGACAGTCGTGCAAAAAATGAACATAGGGATAGGAAAAACTAGCTGTCGAGAATAAATATGACCGTAAGATAAGCTACGTTCATGAACCATTGATAAGTCGAGAACAAATAATTCTTCCACCACTACATATTAAATTTGGGCTTATTAAACATTTGTGAAAGCTTTATATAAAAATGATGTTTGTTCCAAATATATTTGTTAATCATTTCCTGGCCTCAATACAGGAAAATTAGAAGTCGCTAACTTTGATGGACCACAAATCACATGACTTAGCTTGAGCTGGAAGCATGGACAAGTTTTGTATCGATTTTTTTTTTTTTTTTTTGGGAAATCACTAAGCTGAACAATATTTACAGTACAAATCGTTGACAAAATGCTTCAAAATTTAGATATATTTTCTGACAATCTGAGTGATTACAATGAAAAACAAGAGCAACGGTTTCAACAGTATATCAAGATTACAGAGGAAATATATGAAGGCCGATGATATTGCCATATAATGGCATACTACTGCTGAAGCTTAGAAAGGGACTGTCCTGAACAAAAATACAATAGAAAACCACACAAAATGTTTTCTTAATTAAAATTTGTGGTTTTTTAATTTTTTTATTGTATAGTTTATGCCGACAATAATTTATAGCGTTGTTTTAATTTGAAATCTTTGAATAAAAGCTTTTAAGTACATTGGGAACTTTTAGTTAATATTATTTAAAATATGAATGGTTTGCGTTTATCTCAAAAAGTGGAGTCAATTTAACAAATATTATGTTATTTTCATATTTAGTAGAGAATTAAATAAAAATCACTTTATGATTACTTTTTTTACGTTCCGACTGGTACCCTAGAACAAAAAGTATTGTAATCGACGAAAAAATAATTTCCAGATCTTAAGTACTTTAGTTACTCAATAATTTCCTATTGGTCATATATCGCATTGATTTGCACCAGATGTATATTGTCAAAGCCATATCTCTGGATGATTTGCAGTGATAAAAGTACGAACGTTTGCTTTTTTATATCCTCACGTCTTATTACAACATCAAGTCATTAATCTTATTTTAGTTGCCACGCGTCCCTTTGTAAGAACCGATCCTTTTGTCACATCCGCTTTCATAAGTCGTTATCTTTGATAGATATCATCATTCTTTGTCGAATATACCGTCATTCATAATGTATTACACCGATGTATCTGCCAATTGAATTATATTTGAGACGAAATAGCTTATTGGGGTGATTGAATTCAACCCTTTTCTGCCAGTTTCCCAACATATCAGTGTTTGGAAGATTTATTGTGAGAGTTTTATTAGAAAATAACTTAAGTCGCATGCTAAATTTTGCTTGCCGTATAGCGCCTGGTTCCATTTCTTACATCAAAGTCTTAATATTCATAGCCCCGTACCTTACATAAATTTATCTTAATTCTCGAATTAATTTCACAAGGGAGTAAATTACAATTGGGCTTATTGAGCGTGGTTCTCCTACGTTTCGCAGTCAGTATTCTCAAAATCATGCTGACTAATCCGCATGCGGAACCTTCTATCTTCGTCTGTCGACCCAAGACAAAAAGAGATACATTGCTGCATCCGTCAGCGGCTTCCCAGTCATCGGTTTGAGAATACTGTCCCGGGGCGGCGCTCGAAATTGCTCGCTTTTAAGAATTAGGTTGGGCGAGTGCTTGGGTTGTTTCGGTGTGGCGATGGTAGCAAATTTTGGCGCTAGTGTCGCAGCTGTGCCGCCCGCCTAATAATCATGCTGTGTAGGTAATATTCTCCGTACACTGCTGCGATCGCGGCTGTAAAGCAGTGAAATGGTGAAAGTACGATATTTGTTTCATCAGATTATATATAAATAATGCGCTGTCATACTGTGTCATAGTTTATATTATATTGTATTATTATGTTCTTTTTGAGGGTTAATAAAATAACAATCAAAAGTTACTTCAGTACTGTTATTTTGTAGGTTCTGTAAACTTAATTATTTATGGAAGAATTTATTGCTCCTTATAAAAACAAACCAATTTCATCTAACTTCAGCATAGCGCCAAGATTAACACCGAAACTATCCCAGTTGAATTGTTATTTCTCAAGACTTGCCTTCGGGATATAATTAAAAAATATTGCAGTGCAGAAATGTGACGGAGAAGAATATTGCAGGCGGCGAACTGGAATTTCAGACGCTGGCTGGTTGGCTGGTTAGCCGGGAACTTGTTACCGCTCTTCCCACGTCCTGTAATCACTTTGTTTTCATTTATTATTTCTGGGCCTGATGAAACTTTCAGAACTTTCTCTATACAGGCTTTGTTCCCGCGCTGCCGCGTACCGCTCGCCTTCATCCCGTTGTTCTTATATTTTCTTTGACGCGCACGCAAGATAATATTTCCCGTGGAAATTCTGCCGCAGTAAATGGTCCGTCTGCGTTGCTGGCGTAATTTGAAAGAAACCCTATTGCTTTTTCGCAGCGTGCACAACAATACATCGTTCTTTAGACATGTACTTGTAATTTAATTAAAATATTCAATTCTGTGTCGGTTCATATTTCTACTCACTAATCAAATGTTCTATTTCCATTAGAATTATAAAATATATTAAAATAATATCATATAAAGAGTTGTAAATCAAAGGGATCTAAGTACCAAATATTTAATTCTGAGGAAACTGACAAACTTTATATAAAATTTCAAAATGAGTACTTCCTTTATTTGGTTTTACGCCTAATGAATGTTTTTAACATACTTGATTTGTGATATTTGGTTAATGTGTGTCAATTTAATGAATTGTGTCGTTATAAACTCGGAGCCTTGCAAAAGGGTCTAAGTACCATCAGCCGAGATAATCAAAACGGTCCAACTGACATCAGAACCTACCCACAGGCTATATACATCGTATTATTTCAAACATAAATCAGGTATGTTTAGATTGGAGACTTCCGCTATCCGAATCGCTAAGTTCTAGATTTCCGGGAGGAAACCGCGTCAGTGACGATAAAGTTGTCAAAGTTTTGCACACATGTTGCAAGCGGCATCTTCAGGACGTAACAGTAAGAGAGCTACGAAGAGAATCTCTTCTCTTCTCTTCTCGTCGTAGCTCTCTTACTGCTACGTCCTGAAGCCTCTTGCAACACAGTGCGAAATGTTGACAACTTTATCGTCATTGACGCGGTTTCCTCCCGAAAATTTAGAAATCATAAATCAGGTATTTTACCAAATTAAACGGCAGCTACTCTTATATTTCAGTATTTGTTGATTGGTTATGTAAATAAAAACTTAATAAGGTCCGAATTAAAGTGTTTAGCTTCGCCTGGCAAGTACTCCATCGTGTTCTTTAGGTCTTCTAGTTAATCTCTTTGTACCTATATGCGGTGCTTTGATGAATACCATGAACTAGTGGGTGGGCGTGTTAAAGACGACGCATGGCACTTTTTGCCATGCCATGCCATCTTTTGACCGTTGTACGGACAAAACCCGAATTGATATTGACATAGATTCTTTTGGTTGTTACTGAGGGTGGCCTATAGAACCTATTGACATACAAACCTCAAGAAACAAAAAAATGGTACTTAGACCCTTTTGATTTACAACTCTTCATATGTTATACTGCAAGGTAATGAAAATGAGACAACTACAGGTACGGCCTAGAAGGCATACCTTTCAATTCGTCCTTAATATCCCGAACAGTGCTCCCGTCCAAAATGGGACAACTAAGAACAAGACGTGACCCAGGTCGTCGTCGCGTGTTGTCCTACATCCGTTCTACAGCACTTTTTCTTTGTTTTTTGCAGTTGTAAAACAGAAGTACGACATCCAGGTGCACGACGTGTACGTGATCTCCGGGAATACTGCGGTACTAAAATGCAAGATACCGAGCTACGTGGCGGAGTACGTGATGGTCACCTCGTGGGTCCAGGACGGCAACATAAACATCTATCCGAATACCGACATCGGCGGCAAGTATGTCGTCCTCGGTAATGGAGATTTGTACATTAGCAATGCGGACCCCAGCGACGGATACAAGACGTACGCGTGCAGGACGGTACACAGACTGACAGGTGAGTCGAAGAATTTATTGCGCTCAATATTGTAGTCTATTGCAGTAAGTGATGAGTTGCACAATATATTGGTGTGTGTTGACTTGAGAAACTCAATGAGAAATTATACCAACGTAAAACAAAATTATGTGCTCGCACATTTTTGTGACATCTTTATTAAGCTGCTAATAAATCAGAATATTTTAATTTTGGCCTGGCAAATGTACAGTTTTTTTTCTTATTTATTCGCCTCTCGGCGTATGATTGTCCCAGATATTCGGGAGCTGATGAAAACAGATGCATTCGACAATGTTTTAATTGGAAAATCTATTTTAATGCACAGAATGTCTGTATAACTTAACTAGATAAATAACACAAAAAAACTGGTTGATTCGTAATATTTTGAACAATCTTAGACCGGTCACAACACATTGATGACTTGATCTATGAAAAGGGATTTAGGTCAACAAAAATACATATGTGATTCCTGTTCTGGTTGTAGGACCCTTGTGTAATCTAAGCCTCAGCTAAAGTAATTATCATTATTGCCCTCGTCTATGGAACGTTTTATGATGTTTGGCTCCCAGCATTTGCCCAAGATTGAGATACATATCATGTCGTAAACTGCTAATCAAAGGGACCTTTAGTTGTTAACATCTTATATTTAATGAAACAATTACTAACACAAATTAAATCAATTATTGAAGTTAGGTAGAAAAGAAGTGATAAAAAGATCAGTTTTGCTAACTAACAGGCTAATAGTAGATTAGGCATGCTATTGTTGTGTAATAGTAGGATGGTGGGTTCTTGGAATGTGATTAGTGCATGACAAAAAAATGTTCTAAAACTTTTAAAGTCAAACACCACGACCCCCCAAACACAAGCCACCACTATTATTGCTCTTACGCTCGCTCTGCACGTGAATTCTTGCAATGGGACCAGTGCAGCATTTTAGCAGGCAAAACTAATTAAACTACTCATATTGATATTTAACTCAAAGGAAAACACTTCTCAACAAAATAACAAATTTATTAAATTAAAAAAACATAAAAATGAATGAATAAAAAATATAAAAGAGACACTTAATTCATCCTTAAAATTACCATCTAGAGGAGTTGTTAGACTCTCGTAAAAGCACAAAGAAGTGAAAACACAAAAGAGGAAATAATAATCAGCTTACCATTTACAAAACACAAAACACTACACTAAGTTACATTATAAAAATAAATGAAAAAAGACTACATCTTAAGTAGAATGTCGAATGTCGGCTGTTAATCTCGACTGTTCTCTACAGAATGTTTTTTTTTCATCTTTTTGTCTTGAACTTATACCTCTCATGTATAAACTATCTCGGTCCACGATACCATAATTTATAATTAAGCGAATAACACACACACAAAATATCAAGACACAAAGCACTTAACGAAAGGGCCCTACTGATTTGGGCCATAAAAAAGAAAGATTGACGAGTCTTCTAAGTTGAAAATATAACAAATCATACCCATGCGTGTGAAAAGGTCAGACAGTATCACCATTCACATATCCGGCATCACATACAATTTATCTTAAATTACAATGAACAAAATATGGATGTAGCTGAAATCCCCAATTATTACAGTTGCGTTACAGTGATAATATACAGTGTCGGCCAGTTTCAGACGCCGTATAGCCCATAAGAGAGAGCAAGAAACCAATATAAAGGCGGTCACTGCATGCCCCCACCAAGCGACATGAACCAACCACGAGGCCGTGCTAGCGCGGTGCCTGCATTGGTGGGGATGTGTTTCAAACGTTCTCTCTCGCACTCGCACAAAACTGATGCGGCGGCTGGAATTGGCCGACACTGTATATGCTATTGTATTATTGTATTTGTTTTATATAATATATATATATTCTGTTTTATTTGCCTAAGCGTAATGGGCAATTTTGAAAGTATACGCGACGGCGGTATTTTCTTTAGACGTGGAATAATATAGATGATTCCCTTGTGAGCGAGCTGAGAAAAAAACAGCAAGAGGCACTCGCTCACTACATACACAACGAATAAAAATGATTGTATGTATAATATGTGTTGTTATCTTTTGCTGGCGAACGAAAAACGTCTTTATAAAGATTTTAAAGGAGATGGAAGATAGTAGGTTTTTTTTGAACCGCAATCGCGTCGATATTAGCATGGAGTAGGGACTTTAGAGTTTATTTTTATGGAAATACGAATTCGCAAAATCGATATTACATATAGTGCAGTCATATGGTAGTTTTGTTTGGAAAGTTTTCCGGGAGTTTTGAAAATTGGTGGTTTTATAGATTTCGGTATTTCTAGTTTCTACTTTGCCATTTCTACTTTCCGAATTGGCGACCTAAAAACAGTTTGTTGATAATATCTCTTTTCCGACTCATTTTGCGATAAAAACAGATATTAGATTGGAGATAAAAACAATAAAAACAATAATTAGAGATAAAAACGATAAAAACAATAATTAGATTGGAGACTTCCACGGTTCGAATTACTAAGTTCTAGATTTCCGGGAGAAAACCGCGTCAACGACGATAAAGTAGTCAACGTTTCGCACTCTGTTGCAAGAGGCATCTTCAGGACGTAACAGTAGGACAGCTATGAAGAGAATGAACGTATGTGTGGAAGGGTGTGGTGGTCGTAAAAGTGCTTTCCAGCTGTGATCTAAATGCCAACCGTCATCTCTATTGAGTTTGGAGGGATGTTTAAAGATTTCGATCGCTTCGCGGATTCTACGAGGATAATAATGTGATTCCCGGGAGATGATTGTTTGGTCGAAAAGGTTTGTGTGACTCGTGTTGTGTCTGTGCTCAGCAAGAGCCAAACTGGTGATCTGGCGCAGCCTTGTACAACTTTCATGTTGTGAAACGCGAACGCTGACGTAGCGCTTTGTCTCACCAATGTAGACACTGCCACAAGCACATGGGATACGGTATCAGTGCTGCCACGCTGAGGTCTCTTGAATTCGGTAGAAGGTACCCTAAAAAATCGGTAGATGTCGCCAAAATTCGGTAGATTAAAACAAAACGCTATTTGAAGCGTTTTAAAGCTTTTTATTACAAAAATAACAAATACAAGAGAAAATAATTTTTAAATAAAAATAGTATTCCACAAAAGCAGATATGTATTTATGTATGAAATATTTTGAAATTCAGATATTGATTTAGCCACTTTAGCACCAAAATGCACATCTGTAATGTCCAAGAAATGTCTTCTGTTTCTGAAATGAATATTTTCTGTTGAAGTTGTTGGTATATAATTTCGTTTTAAAAAGCAATCATAGAATGTTTTCAAAACATTTGATATATTTCAGTATATCACATGAATTCTAGGACTTTCTGACTGCATTTCTTTATTTAAATTCTGGAAAATAGGTACAGTACAATCTAAAAATTGCATAAATAATGTTGTAATGGGATCATTTAATTTCTGTAATATGTTAAATGTGGCTAAAACATCATTTTGTGCAACTGCATCAGTGAAGTATAACTTAAGTAAATAAGAAATTAGAATTTGCATTAAAAATCCATTATCCTACAAATTCGGTACAAAATAATAACGATTTGGTAGATCGGTAGATAAAGGTTGAAATCGGTAGATCTACCGAAAAATCGGTAGAAGTGGCAGCACTGTACGGTATACACCTGGGGTTAGCAGTGGATAAAGTTTATCTTTAACGGATGGCAGTAAATCAGAAATTTTGGTTAAGGGTTTGAAAATGGGTGTGATGTTGTAATTTTGTAATACTTGTAATACTTGATAACTGACTAATTTGAACTAACTAGAAAATACTGAATTAATCGATTCGAATTTTGATTCTTTTTGTTTTTATTCATGCTTTTCTTCAGTCAGGTTCTCACAGCTCTCTCACAACAGGCCATTCGTTCATACTTTCCCTTTTTGCTCATCAAATTCTTAAAACAATTATTTCTATTACTTATATGATCCGTGTAACCAACATGATGCATTTGTCCTCTAGGTTTGAGCACCCTGTTGAAGACTTGAGGAGTTAAGGGCCTTATCAAGCTTCGCTTATTCAGTTTTAAAGTCAAATTAATTCAAAACAGAAACAATGTATCAACTGATACTTTACAAACGTAACATTCATCTTCAATAACTCAGGTAATTTTGACCAATTGAGATGATTTTTTCCCTATCAACATACGGTGAAAAATTTTAACGCATCAAACTGTTACCTCACGTTACCATTAGAACGAAATTGAACACGCCATCAGTGAGCACAAAAGTATATCACCGAGATACCAGGCATCCGATTGCGATCGATTTGAGGCAACTGGAAACCGCTGATATCGACGATAATGCCTTTCTTTCTTTTTTTCTTGCCATCACCACCACGATCGACCGACCAACACACCGCGATGGGACGACGTTGAGACGAGGAAACAATGCCGAAATACGACTCCGTCGACACAATACACTCCCCCACACCCCTTATCTTATTTGGGGGAATTCCGCCCGCTGCTGTCACTCGCGACAAAAAGATCGCGGGACGCCAGTAAAACCGCCGAAAGGTCGGAAAGTTTTTGAAATAGAGCATGTACTCTAAAAGTCATTCTCCGGGCGTCTCTATAGGAGTTTAGTTTATATTTTACGATCGACACGGTTTTATGGTATTTTTTAAGGATTGTAGGTGCAAGTTCTTTCTCTGAACGTTTTTGCTGTTTACTGGTGAGAATCGGCAATGAAATAAAAAGCGAATAAATCGACAACAAAATACTTTGGAATGTATATTCGTGGAAAAAAATACCACCTATCTAAAAAGTTAACAAAACATATACATAAATTCGTTTTTATCGTTGTATATGTAGTGAAAGAGTACCTCTGGCTGTCGTGTATTTCTCAGTTCACCCACAAGCAAACCGCCTGTATTGTTTCACGTCTAAAGAAAATACAGTCGCAATGTGTACTTTCAAAATTACCCGTTACGCTTAGATAAAGAAAACAGTTAGATCGGCAAGAGACTAGACTGACAAGAGCTTTGAAAGTAAAGACCCATTAAGCGCCAGTGCGCGTTCGTCTGCTGTTGAGGTGGAGCCACTTACTGTACTGATTCAGTCGTCACACCCTCTACATTCGAGTAAATTTGCATTGCAAATAAAATTAATATGATGTCTCCGTCCGCACGAAATAATATTTATCTACTTCTGGTAACTCTTCGAAATTTGCCAGGATAAATTTACATTAACGACGCCGGTGGCGTCTTTGCTCCTTGGATTATCCTGTACAGTTTCTAATTATATTATACAATGAAAACGATTCTTATTACTTAGTATATAGGTGCTACAGTTAAGAAAGTATTTGAGAACCTTAAGACAGATGACATTATATAAGACATGGGAAGAAATTTTCAACTTTCTGATACAAGAAAAAAAATTTATTGGTTCTAGATTATATTTGCCTTACATAACTAGAAACTGAAAGTGGATTTATTGTAACAGGTCTAGATTTACAGATACAGCAATACGCATGCATTTGGAACAGGCTTTCACCCGTTCGACCTTGACGCTATGAGCGAAAACGCCCATGCGACCGATTTCGTGGCTGAGGCATTAAAAAGATGCAGATTTGTAAAATAAAAGCACCTTTTTTAGTATCATAGTTTTCGCTTTATTTTTTAATTTATTTCCTCATTTGACTAACTAGGCTAGGTAGAATTTCTTGCACTAATTTCAAATAAAAATTCTCAAAATTTTTATTGGACAGAAATGTGGCAAGTGTTGTACCTTTTTGAAATCTTAACTAAATGGCCCATTTTTTAAAATTACTTGCCGAAGGTAGTACAGTATACTTTTTCTGTAATAAAGAGTCAAAGTTAAGTGACAAAATTTTTTCAAACCACAACTCAAGCAAACTACCTTATTTTTATCAATGTCACAATGTTTTTTTTTTTTTGATCGATTTGCAACTGCGATTAATGGTACGGTTATTTAAGATAATATTAGCAAAAAACCGCAACATAATTAGGCCATTATCACTCAACTACGTGATAGAGATTTTCTTTACTATTTTTGCACGAACGTACATAAACCACCCTCTCTCCTGGTACCCGCTTGACGTTGAGTTTCGGGACACCTGTATATGACTTTAAATAAAATGGATCTTAGACCTACCACAACACTGTGATGATGTGATCTATGAAAATGTTAGGTCAACAAAAATATGTGATCTCTGTTCTGGTTGTAGCAAGGGTCCTACAAATACTTTCCCTTGTGTAATTGACTAAATATATTTTTGCCAGTTCTGCCAGTAAATTTACTTTGAACGACGAATAATACGCTATGACAAAAATTATATATTAAGGCCGTCGTTTTAATTAATGACATTCGAAACTGCGCAATCAGCAGTCCCCGTGACATCGCGGTGACGTTATCATGTATCTTGCAGGGCTTAATGAATCTCCGATGTGGCGAAAATTGGGACGGAAAATGGCATCGCCTCCCAGGACTACCCACCTACACCCTCACATATACGCACACTTCATAGTATGTCAGAGAGTGCGAGAGAAATAGAGAGCGACAGAGAGAGAGAGGCAGTACTGATGACAGTTTTAACAACGCGCTGCTCTGTTCAAATTATCAACTGTTTTGCGGGGACCCAACTTCCATGTCATTATAATCTCCTGTGACTGACGTATTTTCGTAATTCGCATTAATTAAAAGCTAATTAATACCAGTGATGTTCAATTTTGTTCCTACGCCTACGGGAACAAGTTGATCTATTTGCAAATTGTGATGATTTTGTCGGAGAGTAGACAGGGAAGAGCTTTGTTCGAACAGCTGTCAAGAACTAGTTCAGAATTAGTTTTTTAAACTAGCTATGCTGGCCTTGAAGGCCTGGTGTCATTTAGTAGCGAGTGGCGTTAGTAGAGTAGTTTCAAACTAAGAAGAGCACAGTTGTATATGCAACCAATCATACCCAGTGTATGGTTTATAAATTGCCTGTGTATATTTGGTTGCATATACAACTGTGCTCTTCTTAGTTTGAAACATCTATAGTAACCATATCTATACGCTGGTCGTGATGTCGTTGATTCGGCTACGTTCGTTTGCTGTCTTTTTATGATGAAATTTGCTTTAAAAAGACACATTTTCAAAAGAAAATATTTATAGTCTATGCACTGCAAAAGGCGTTTTACCATGTACCCCGCTATAAGTTTGAGAAAATTGCTGAATGTGGAAAACTCTCAAGGAAACAAACGGAAATAGGAATACGAACTCATCTGTAGCAGAAATATTCTGAAATTTCTGCTTGTAAGTACTATGGCCAGAGCTCCCGTCCCATCCCAATTTAATAATTAATGTCATTGACGAATGAGATGAAGCACTGCTTATGACTTCACTTAACGCTTTGAGTAACCGTTCAGCAGTTTTATCTAAAATGACTTGAAGTTTTATTTCCGCTCGCATTTCTGTCACAGATGTATGGTTCGTCGGTGGGAAAACAAAACTTTTTGGATTTCGAATCTACGTAATAAGCTAACGCTTTGTCTCCGTGTACAAAAAGATAGGTTTGTCGCCATTTTTTGACATAAACAGATATTAAATATCGCTACTTGAGCTCTTTATTGATCTCTGAAATATGTCGAGGGATGTTGACCATTGTGTAGTTGTGCCTAAACTAAAAACCGATCAGTCTAAAGTACTGCTAACAGCCGACTGATTGTAGAATCCCTAAATGTATTGATGATAAAAAGTATAGCAGCATGAAAACATTCTAGGTCATTTTATATCAAATCATTGCTAACTAAACGAACTGTAATCACACAATAGAGATTTCATTTCGAATTTAATTAGCAATATACTGTACAAACGGGACGAATTTAATTGTGTGCATGATTTTCACTGTTTGTTAAATAATGAAATGTGGAGTATAGTAATTATTGTCGGAATAATATATATCAACGATACAGTAATGGGACCTTTGCTATTTATTTAATTTATTTATTTATTTAGACAGACATATCACGTTTGGATATTCAAATTAAAGAAAATTACATATAAACATTTTAAAAACAATTCTTTTTATACAATTTAAGACTTGTTGATTTCACTATTTTGGATTTAGAATTGGAGCTCTGGAAAAGCCATAAAAGACACCTAATATATGCTGTATTTCCTGTTAGATCGGACTTTTAAAGTGGGTGAAAGGGAAGCAAAAGAAAATGTCCTTTGCAGTTCCTATGGTGTGGCGAAAGCCTTCCAATAATGCAGATGAGTGCAGTTTTTGCACGATAAGCGTCTCCTAATATTGGAAGAAGGACAGGCATAAAATAAAATATCCAAATTTGCCATCAGCATCGCGACCTATCCCCCATGGCGAGTACCATCTCTCCAAAGTGCGCCATCTACTTCATCATCTTCGATTTTTGACACAGAAGAAATTTCGCCTGTTTGAAGAAACTTGCCTGATTTGATAGAGTGTCTGAAATCACTCTGTCAAATCAGGCAAGTCGTGAAGATTCACCAAATTTTAGGAACATCTCACCTTATAAACCAGTGCGAACTGAATGATTTGGTTAAAAACTTAAGTTAAGTCTTCATTACTATAAATTACTTACATTTCTTTTTACAGTTCTGCATTCAAACAAAATTTAACAATAGGAACCTAAACTCTTATAAACTGTTCGCATTATGATTAGAAAGCCGTTCAACCCTCTTCATATATAGATTTATAGCACCATAAAAGCACGATATGGTTATAATTTTCAATCCTCGTCTGAATCATGCGTAGGAACGCGACACGTAGATACGTGGAGGACCTTTAGGGACCACCAATAAAAGTAAAACTTTTCCTTCTGCGCTATATACGAATCCGGGGATGGATGGATGGATGGGGGTGATGTCTTCGTCGCCGATAGCTTTCCCCAACCCATCCCGCCTTCTTATATCCAATCTGAATTTTATGCATCGAGGGCGGAGGTGTTTATGGCACCATTCGTCCTCTACGCCCGGACAATCGGCGTAAAATCTGAAAGGTCGATTTCCACAGACTAACGTATATAAACGGATTTTCCACTCCTGGGGAATGAAAGAAACGGATTGACGGGTATGTGGACTCGGGAAAACTGATGCGACCAAGTCTTTTTTGATTGTGGACACCTCACACTGGTCGATGAATGCACAACATACGTATATTTCGTTCTCAAAATGATTTGACCACGGTGTGTTATCACGATGTTATTTTTAATTCGCCTAAGATCGTTAGATGGCGCTGACAGTACTGATTCGCACGGTATGCGCGCTGTTAGATCGACCGATCTTGACAGTTGGTCTAACAGCGCGCGTGGAGTGTTGTCAAACTGTTGTCACATTCGTTGCAAACGTTTTGCGTTCTTCATGTTCTTTAAATTCTTCTTGAGCATTTATTGTTTTTAAACATGGTGTACGGGTGCTGTGTTCCTAATTAGCCATCCGTGAACAAAGACGGATGTGTAATGCATTCGTTTCCACAAGATTCAGAGGTATGTACCATATATATTCGTTTTAATTTCGTTATACTTGATACAAAGTTAATTATTTGCTATTATGCACTTCTAAGATGAAACCATAAATAAATTTGTATAATATTCATTGATATAAGTTTTACTTATTTTCAGCATCAGGAAACTTTGCAGATACTGATCCAATGGGGACATCATCATTTCTGTATTAAATTATATTTTATATTATATTCGTGTCTGTACATTAAATATTACACTTTATTACATTTTTATTTTGTCTTTTTTTATCCTTATACAAAAATCAAATTCAAAACATCGCGAGGAAATTGTTGCCTTCTGGCGAGCGAACTAGACAGCAACTCTATCGTTGTTGTCCAGTCCGCTCACCAGAACGCGTCAAAAATGAAAACATACGCAATGGTTCTACGAAAATTTGAAAGTACGCGGGAATACTGCCATCGACAGCGCCATCTATCGACGTAAGGCGAACTAATGTTAGAGGGAAACAAAATACGGTGGATTGGGACATCTATATCTTTTATCTATGGATTTGACTTTTGAAATTGTTCTCAATCTTTCAAAACGACATTGCAAACATGACAGTTCTAATTTGGGTATATTAAATAGTTATAAAAACTCTATATGAGGGCGCTGCGAAGGTTAATTACCACTGGACGTACATAACGTAACATTTGTATCTACAGGCAAAAAAAACTATATGTATAGTTTATTTACATGTAATTTATGGTGCCGATAACAGGAGGTATCGAATTGTTACAATGTAAATACTGTGTTGATGGTGTAACGTCATCTGGATGTGTCTGGCAAACAAACGAAACAATGTGGGACCGGGCGGAATGAGTTCGCAAACTTTAGCACCGCTGCTGTTAATTTTCGAGTGTGAAATGGGCCACTGCCAATACCATTACCGCGTTTCTACGGCGACGCGGCGCGACGCGCGTATTTACTGCCAACTCGACATAAATTAAATTGTACGTTGAAACTATTTTGAGTGACGTGAACTGTAAAGTGCATCCGAGTTGGCTGCAGACCGGAAACGCGTTACCGAATACTCTATATTATATTGCCATTTGCTTCGAAGTCGAGAAGTCCAATTATGGAATGCCCAAATTTTGTCAATGGTTTAATTTTTATGCAAATTTAAATTGAACTTCTATTAGATTAAGGATTTATGGGGGTGGTGGAATGTAGCAATCAAGAATGTTTGCAAGTCCTAAAATTATGTGACTAATTGTATGCACTATGGTGGGCCAAGAACTCCCCACTTTTCCGGCAATTCGCAGAGGAAAGGGAAGTGTTGCCAACATACTCTGTAAGGAACAAACATAGGACAGTAATATTTTGCCCTTCAGTTGCATGTGTGCGTGCGAATGCGAGATTTTGATTCCTATTTAAAAAATTAAACCATAATCTTGTCTTTCAACTATTCCAAATACTCTACATTGAATAACTTTGTTCAAACCGCAATGCATGGCAGTTTACAAAAGTTGTCGTTGCTACTATGGCCATCTATGGCTGCTACTCGAAGCTACATAGGTGACACCATTACAGTATTCTATAATAACTGTAATAATTTGTATTCTTTAAATTTTTCTTTCTGTACTACTATGGTCAATACGTCTTACAAAACGAGTGCTACATTTATCGTTTATAAATTTAGTAAATGTGACAGCTATATTGGTTGGTGGATTCCATTGTTACCAAAGTCAGAAGTAAACACTGAGAACTGAGTCTACTGTGGAACCAAAGTAGAAAAAGTCGAAATTCTTATTGCGAAAATTTCAAATGGTAAATATTGTTCTAATTGTAAAGCACCGACCTTTGATTAATATATATTAATAATGTTCTGGTGATATTTCCAATACCTGACAACACTTTCTGGTGTTTTTCCAACAATTGGCAAAATTGGGCTTTCTTAAACAAGGTAGATAGAGACGGACTGAGTTTTTTAGAAAGAGATCGTTGCGTTCTTGGCCCACCATGTAAAAATAGTTACACTATGGTTGCCATGGTGTTGCTGCCGTAAGACGTCTGCGAAGAGAATGCTCTTCGTAGCCGTCTTACGGTTACGTCCTGAAGATGCCTCTTGCAACAGAGTGCGAAACGTTGACTACTTTATCGTCGTTGACGCGGTTTTCTCCCGGAAATCTAGAACTTAGACATTTCCTTCTTCTTTATATAAAAAAAAATATTCTATAGAACTTTTCAACTAAAATTTTATCAATTAATCTCTGAAATTAAGAATTACTTTTCAAACTAGTTGAACTGCTTCCTAAGGTCGCCCTAATCATGCTATTTTCGCGATCCAAAGTTTACATCATCATATGACATACCACAGCACGTAATTACCATAAAACGACACCAAATATAATTAATACGCGATCGCGTTTGTTAATAATTGCGGTTCCCGTGTCGGTTGATTAATACTCTGGCACGTATATAAATTACGAATTGTTGTCACGCAACGTTACCCATTTACCGACGCGACACATATATCTCAACGCCATATCGTCTACGCCCCCGCAAACACCCGCAGCTGCGGCATTGCGGTGACATTTGCAATTATTGATACTTTCAGTGAAACAAGCGCAGGTTCATCTTGACATTTCAGGAACAGTTAATACCGCATCTAAGTTAGTTTATCGCTGACGACGCTACGCGGCGCGCTAGTGTGTTGCTGCAGGTGTCGCCAATTGCCTCATGGCAAATATTCAGCCCTCAGGGACCAACGTGTACTGCACCGGAAAATTAACAATGATTAATGAAGATATTATGCGCTGACTACGTGTGCTTTGTGGAACAGTTGTCCCACCCATGTCGCGGGTAATCCTAGAAAGAGTGGACATAAGTCATCTTGCATGCAGCATGTATCATTGTCAAGCATTGCAAATTATATAATATTTCACTTAAATATCCCTATTATAGAAGACAAATAGGTTAAAAATTCATACATACATTCAATGTAAATTATAAGTATATAAGGCAATTGTACTCAGAGAGAAATAGTGTAGCATGAAGAGAACATACGATTTAAGAATTTAGTATGCTTATGTTGAGTATATTTTTCTCTGACGAAGAAAAAGTAATTCTTCTATAAAAAAGTATACGTTCGTCTTACAACAAAAATATTTCGTTGAGCGAAAAATATATATGCTTCAACGAAAAAACAGTTTCTTGACCCAAGATTCTTACTCTGAGAGATACATAGAAAGTTGTGCAATTACTTTACAGATGGCGCTAACATCTTCTCGCGTCTTTTGCCAGATATTACCGTTATATAAGTTTGACGATATTGAGTGTTTTATTAAGTTTTATTTCATGGGTGACTTACAAGGATTATGGGGAAAAACAGGATTGTAGTGAAATAGCCTACACAGAGAGAACTCTATTTTTGTATATCAAGGAAAATTGTTCTTGCGTATATAGTGTAGCACGAAGAGGATATTTTTGCTATCCAAATAATATTTTTTCTACTTTGCATTCACAATGCACACATTGTAACACTGTTTTCGGTGTTACAATTAGCAAATTGTAACACCGTTTTTAGTAACTTTTTTCTAAGATTGGTGACATTGATATCAAATGCATGTCAAACGAAAATACACATAACCGCAAAAGTAATCACAAACTGATTTTTTAGAATCGCACAAACTGCGAAGTATGTATATTTTTATACATATTTAAACATGCGTGTTGCATCCTAGGTTTCGTACTACTAGTATATGATGGTATATAATAATTATCAATAATTACTTTTTCACAGATATTTGAATTTAAGTGACAGATGACAGCGTTACCAACGGTTGCACCCATAAATACTCTAGATTGGAATTTTACCTAATATACTTCTAAATTTTTATAAAATTAATGACGCAAAGTAGAAAAAATAGTATATTACACTCGTTTTATAAGACATATTGGTGACGTCTTATAAAACTTGTATAATAATATACTATTATTGTAATAAGAATTTTAATATAATATGTACTTATTTCAACGTCTAGTTATTCTTCCGGTTTAAGAGTTTAGTATTTTTATGATGAGCATATTTTGCTCTGACGAAGTGTGAAGTGGGAAAATGTGACTATATATGGATTTCTTAATAAAAACGTTTCGTTTTGAGGTTAGATCCGCAATATGTCGAACTTAAAAACAATATGATTCCTTTACTGTACACTCAACATGATTTATTCGTGTACAAATCTACTTTTAGAAAATGCTTTGAACACATTAGCATGTGTCTTGAGACATTTTTGCCAATGTTTAGTACACGTCGCCACTCACTGTGTAACCTTTCACTTTAGGCACCTTGTGAAATGACAAGTCCTTGCTGTGATATAAATTGCACTGTAGAAATTGCAACAATAGACCTTACTTCTGCTTCTTTTTTGTCGTTTTTTTTTTATCTTTTGATTTAAATACCAGCAAAATTATACTCAACGTTCTATACCACACCATATACATTTTCAAAGTTATCCTGATGAAACTTAGGTCATACTTTCACCACCAGGGCTGGGACTCTTTCGCTCGTTGAGGCGAATGTAGGAAGTATGACAGCCTTAACAATGATGTACCTACTCATAGTTGAGGGTTAAATTTTCGGTGGTAAACAGACTGAGTGGTTAGGCATCAAGCGGTCGATGTGGTGGCGAATAGCTTGAAGCTTTTGGCGGGATGCCCTCGTTTCGTCCCTTAACTTCGGAACTTGTTGTATCTAAACGGCTCACGCATCAAGTGATACCGTGGATTAAGGCCTGCACGGGGAAGATTACGCGCTTTGATGTTTGCTCATTAACATGTAGCGCCTAAGTGAGTTCGCGCCTTAGTTTGCTCACGAGATTACACTGCTCCCTTCAGACGACTTGAGAGACGACACAAACTTATACAAGACCTACATGCTACGCAGACTTTATCGCGGAAACGTTGAGAAGAATATTTACTGAGGGTTTCTAATAGAAATTTTAAGAAATTGTGCCAAGAACAGGTTTAAAAAAAAAACACAATCATATAACGACACGACAAGTACATAGAACCTCACTTTTCGGTCTGTTGATATCTTAGTGCTCTGTCGTCACAGTAACCAATCACCAACGCCAGTATTTCAAAAATGAAACTTTGTTGTGAACGCTACAGTATGGCTACAGTTACCCATCATCCGATGTGACATAACCCCATTAAGCGGATTTCAATAGCCCACCATGAAGTTAGTCACGTCCGGCTTTGGTCTAACTTTATACATAGGCAACCCACCGGCAAAACTGGCGCAAACAAGTAAGCAATTAAATCTGACTTCAGGCGTCTAGCTTTAACTTTGTCCTAGCGCGCGGTCTCCCCTGTCGCCACCTATCGGAAAACAGATGAAGCAATTGCGCCGGATATTCATCTGTGTAAAGAGGGGTTGTTTTTAGCAGTATGACGATTCGATGTCCTGGCAGTTTGGAGAAATCACTGCAGCTTGAACTTACGAAGCTTAAGGGAAGCTTGGGATTGGGGAAAAAGCTTTGGGGAGAGCTTTCCATGGTGATTTGTTTGAATGGAAATGGGGCGTGTGATCTGGTTGATCATTAATCTGGAATAGAATCTTAATCTTCAGTAGAACCGTGGAAATTTTGGTCACTTCCAATTTTGTAGGACAAAAATTAAAAGAAATGTAAAATCAAATAAATATATTTCTTTGAAGGAAAGAATATATATTTGAAACAAATAAATATTTTTAAATTTAAAAAATTGAGCTGCATGGGCTGAAAGAAATATTTTATTTGAAGTTTCACTGAAAAACCGATTCTTTTACACCAAATGGTTTTCCACGATTTCCGTAATTGTAGAAATTGTTTGTGTTTAATTGCAGAAATACGTTTGAATGAAATAAATCTGTTTTTTTTTTTAATAAAGATCGGCCTTGAGGTTAGTAAATATTCTATTTGGAAAATCAAAACTCTCTGCAAATATATCTATGTTCATCAAGCAATAATATTTTAGAGACTTCCTACATTCTTGCTGGAGCGTTCATGTGAAGCAAGTTAAATAGAGGTCTCGAGAATCAATTTGTCAAATGTTAAAAAGTTTCGCGCACTACCCGACCGCGCTGGAACTTTCCACGACTTTCCATTAACTTACCACCGCTCGTAGTATAAAATATGCTAATCAAACGCTTGGTCCGGCACAAAGGGAGCGAAATTGGCGGCAAGTTTAAATTAGTTCGACGCTAAAATGTTTACATATTTAATTTTAACGGCCGGCCAGGGTGGTCTTGTACTGTGCACGAGTGCCTCCAGGGCAAGACCGGAGAATATAACAAATTGAACATTTCCACTGTCGCGGATGCATAATTAGGGACCGTTTTGTTAAACTTACGGCAATAAAATAATTTTGGGGTAAACGGTCCAACGTAAATATTCGTACGTTATCGCGAAGGCTTATTTAGCATTTCGGACGGGGAATTATTGTGTCCATTAAGAAGGGTTTCCTGAAATTTAAGAGGTCGAATTTAACTTTTTTTTTACTAAATGAGGAAATTAAATAACTTGAATAATTTGTTAATGAAAAAAATACATGATAACAGGTTAACACAGGGCAACGTTGTATAAATAGTTTTTTTTTTAAATCGATGCAATCAATCAAAAGTGTAGTATACGTTAAATTATTTTAAATCTCAATAAAAAAATATTTTTGCTTTTCGTGTGGCTAGCAAATGTTTATTTATCAAAACCAATCTTTGAACTAAGTTTTTGAAATATAACATGTTACTCTATTGTATAATGAGTTTGTTTGAATTGACACCCGTTCTCATAATAAACGATGCAACCAAAATAAGTATAAGTTAAATTATTTTAATTTAAACCTCAATAAAAAAATATTTTTGCTTTTGGTACGGCTAGCAAGTCTTTATTTATCAAAACCAATCTTTGAACTAACTTTTTGAAATATAACATGTTACTCTACAACTTGCTGCTGCTTTTTTATTGGGTCAGCAAAATGAATTCACTTAATATCCCTGTTTTCTTTGTCTGTGGGACAGTCGTGCAAAAATGAACATTGGGATAGGAAAAACTGGCCGTAGGGAATAAATATTACCGTAGGAAAAGCTAACATCGTTCATGAACCATTGATAAGTCGAGAACAAATAATTCTTCCACCACTACATATTAAATTTGGGCTTATTAAACAGTTTGTGAAAGCTTTATATCAGAATGGTGTTTGTTCCAAATATATTTGTTAATCATATCCTCTCCTCAATACAGGAATATTAGAAGCCGGTATCTTTGATGGATCACAAATCACATGACTTACCTTGAACTGGAAGCATGGACAAGCATTATATCAGTTATCAAAAAATGGTTGGGAAATCACCAAGCTGAATAATATTAACAATACAAGTTGTTGACAATATGCTTCAACATTTTGAAAAACTATTATAAGAACCAAGTTACATTATTTTCATAGTCATTTATATAAATTATCTTACAATCTGAGTGATTACAATGAAGAACAAGAGTAACGGATTCAGCAGGATATGAAGATAACGAAGGAAAGATATGAAGGCCGATAGTATTGCCATATAATCTACCTATACTAATTACGAACTTTCAAGTGTAGGGCGCGTTCATCGGAATCGCCCATTTTCGCCGACAGTTGCTATCGAGTAGCTGCAAAATTGGGCTTTTCGATATTTTGTAAATTAAATGCGTCAATTTTGAAAAAAAATCACGTTTTTGCACCTCTTCGGGTGAAGGCGAACCTCGAGAAAATGTCACGTGACGTCTAGAAATTCCGACAAGCGGATCAATGAACGTCAAAAAATTGCATTTTTTATCCGTTCCTGCCGACCTTATAAAAGCCGCTCGCTCTCATGTCTTACGATAAGATCCCTCTAAATACCTTTCGCAAAGAGTTTTGAGCAAAAAAACGGCCTTAAAAACAATTTTCGATCCAAAAAATCGATTTTTGTCGACCCGTGTTTTGCTGCTATTACCACAGTAACGTCAAACCCAAAACGCCCCCTGCCGGACATTCGTAACAACAGTAACAGATAGCAGATAACCTAAAATGTATCCTAAAATGTCCATATTGCGAATGTGGACAGGTGGGAAGCCTTAACCACATATTTCTAGAATGCCCAATAACTAAAATCGAAAATTTTGACATATACACAGAGCTAGTGACAGACTACTGCTGGACCTAAGAAAGGGACTGTCCTGAACACAAATATAATAGAAAACCACACACAAAACGTTTTCTTAATGTAAATTTGTGGTTTGTTATTTATATGATATAATACGCCTCATGCTTTCGAATAGTAAAAAATTTCAAGTTACGTTGAATATGGACTTTATGCCAACGATAATTTATAGCGTTATTTTAATTTGAAATCTTTGAATAAAAGCTTTTTAATATATTGGGCACTTTTAGTTAATATTATTTAAAACATGAATGGATGCCTTTATCTCAAAAAGTAGAGTCAATTTAACAAATATTCGTTATTTTCGTATTTAGTAGACCAGAATTACCTAAAATTGACTAATAAATCTCATGTCGCAAAATCAATGTTCCCCTGTGTAATTTATTACTAATTTCTTTAGTGGCAATTGAATTAACTTGTCTTGTAAAAATAAAACCTAAATTACAAACTCGGGATTTCCGTACCTATATAAAACGTCGCAACATATACTTCGTATTTTATAGACATCTAAAATCGACAGGTCGCATCTTGCCTCCGTCCCTAATCGAATCTCTTATCAATTGCATTGCAGGCGAGGTGCAAGTGTCGACGTATCCATCCAGGATAATCGTGACCGAGCCGAAGGACGCCGCTCAGCCGAGGATCACCGTCGACAAGTACAACGCGCGTCGCGTCGCCCTGGGCGAGGACGTGACGTTGCCGTGCGTCGCCCAAGGACATCCCGTTCCTACGTACCACTGGAAACGCGAACTCCAAGGGCAGACGGTACCTGTTGCGCTCGGCGAACGCCTCTCAATGATCTCAGCTGGATTACTCAAGATATCGAAGGTAAATGCTAGTCGCAATCTTGCACAGACACACACATACGCGAAATGATGTAGATATTTGCGATTCGTATGGGGCATATCTTTGTAGGTGTGTGAGTATCGATAGAGTTTAGAGAGTTTGGGGAGTTTAGGGTATGTGTGGAGGTACACCCTCGGGGTGAATTGAATCCGGACGGTCCCTTGGGTGTCCTGTGAAGCCGTACGGAAAACGTGCCAATGTTGGTTGAGTGGTTGGAGTGAAGAAGTAAAGTTAAGATTTTGGATTTTGTACAGTAGGTTTCTATTTGTAATAATTGTCGTTTTATTTCTTCTTGGCTGTTATTTTTATGTGTCTGAATTACACCACCAAATATTCGTAAATGTTACTTTAAAAACTGTTGAAGGTTGTAACAACAACACGACAAATGTTTTCAAACCATCAGTCGTCTATCTAAAACATCTCAATTTTCCCATCATCGGCACAGATCAACTACAAAATATTATAAGATAAAACACTGGTGAAAAATGTTTACAAATTTATTATAAGATGTGAGTTACCAACATTTGGTCTCTAATATCATAAACAAATATTAAATAATGTATGATATAATTGAAGATCTCTGTACTCTTAATTTATTGTTGAAGGTGCTACAACCCTGAAGCAAAATATGGTCACAATTTTATTATTCCTTTTATCCTACCTATATACAACTATATACTACCTATACACAAGAATTTATTATCGACAGCGACAGCTGCAGTCGTTGTTTTGTATCAATACCTGTGCGTGCACACGCATATTATTAAATTTCTCCAATACCTGCCCTCCTACAGATAGATCGAATGGAATGTTTAATATGGGTAGCTGCTGAACCGTCGGAATGCTGGACGGGTTTACTCGACTAGTTCTAAGTCTGGTATTCCCCGTTTTATGCCCGTTTATTTAAGAATTTCCACGACGCCGATAATTTAATATCAACGGATATTACCGCACCGGTACATTATTCACAGAGTCAATATCACTAAACGCCCAGAAGTTTTACCTCCGCAAAATTAAATTAACTTACTTAACCAAACTAATTGAAGTGTATTCCCTTTGCTGGTATGCAATTGGTAATTTGCAACCTTACAATACCAACTTAACAATAGCAGATAGTTTTAAGGGCCTTATTGGACATACAGCCATAACTATTGTGACTCATATAAAGTCCGAAGTGTAATGCATAATATACAGTAATATTATTCATAAGCTAAGCAAAGTTCATTAGCTTGCAGGTCACATAATTACCGGCATAAATATCTCCACAGTGTTGCCAGTGCGCATTGTCTACCTTCTACAGGACTCTTTGCCTCTAGCACGCCCAGAATTTATGGAATACCTTAAAGTGGCCTAGGCGATGTTCGCATCACAACCCCCTCGCTGAAAACACTTTACAATAGCTTTTGTTCTGAGGGAAGAGCTTTTTAATTAAACGTATAAAGCAGTCGCTCCGTGGAAGAGGGGAGAGTTTGAAAAGGATGTGGGAGGTGTTAGTGATGCAGATATCGCTCTATGTAAAGGTGCTACAAACTCTTCGAAGACGCCGAAGAATTTCGGTTTACCTACCCTTCGAAAGCCAAGACAAAGTTAGCAGTATTATCTTGATTTATAAGATATTTTGGGAATAGTGGTAAGTGGATCGTTTGGGGTATTGTAGGAGAGATGTGGTAGAAATAATTGATTGTGGGAAAGTTGTAAGAACAAAGTTTGAGTGGCGCCCCTTATCGATAGTAGAGCTATCAACTTTTGTTAGTGGGTGAAGGTAAAAGTTTTGTAGGCAAAAGTTCAACTAAACCCAAATCAAACCAGATAATTTATTTTTATTGATCTCTTTAGGTACTTAGCTTAAATATAATTTTCACGATTTACAGGATAATTGCGACCTCATTGGGTTATTTAAGAGGGTTGGTGGCCTCGTTAGTGCTTGCTTAAGATTTAGTAGAAGGGGGTCTCGAAACAATTGCTGTTCGGAAACTTAAAAACAAAGTTGGGAACCGCCGCTAAACTCGTAACTAGTTCTAAATTTTACCTGCCTACCCTCCCATTCATTATATACCCCCAACCGTGAAGGAATTACAATTAAACTTGTGTTAACTGAGGGTGAATTATTTTTACAAACGTTCGAATAGCGCGCCTTCAAGTGCTATTCAATTAAACACCGTGCGAAAGTCTATGTTTTCTCGATTTTTCTCCTTCCGTCCTGAATTTTTTCAGCGTTCATTAAAACTGAAATACTAAATTAACAAGTGCCGCTGTGGGAGTTGATTGAAAGGTAGTGGAGATAGTATTGATTTTTTTTAAGTACTTCATATTCTTCAGTTAATTGGAGTACGGAAATGTTTCATCATGGATTTGTGGTAGAACGTGAGATATTTCTATTTAAAAACATATCTAGTATTGTAAAAGCCAGAACCAGAACACGGATCACATATTTTTGTTGACCTAACATCACTTTTTATAGATCAAGTCATAAAAGTGTTGTGACAAGACATTGTGTGCATTAAAATATAGGAAGTGATCAAAGAAGATGTTGTAAAAATTCACCAAATAAGTTTTGTTACATGTGCAGTTGTTATGTAGTGACACATCTGAAAAAAATTACGGAAGAGGTAAAAGCAGCTTACTGCTGCTATTTTGGATTTAGAATTGGAGATCTGAAAAAACCATGGACTAATATGCTGTATTTCTTGTTAGATCGAACTTTTAAAGTGGATGAAAGGTGTAGGAGGTTAAAATGGCGGGAACAACCGCGACTCCCTAACATGGTAGCATTTGGCCAAGCGCGGTTTAAGGGCTTTAATTACTGGTCAAAATTCTAATTCATCAAATCTCTTCCAATTTATTCGAAGGCAAAACTAACTGGGTTCTTTTTCTTGAACCTTGTGAACACATTTTCTGACTACTAACTGACGCGTTTAAGTATTTAACATTTAATAAGGGCTGATAAAGCAAGACGACTCAAATGAAACGAAACACTTATCAAAACAATAACATCTATTAACAATAATAATCAACAATCCCGTTTGATAGGTTACATAGAAAAATGAATGAAGCTTTGAACATATTGACGTTTAAATTAAACCTAGGAGTTGATGTAGACAGACACACTTTTAGCAGAAATATGAATAATTTAATTTACAATGAAATGCGAGACGAGTTGAAAAGACTTACCAGGGATAAACTTAAGCGCCTAAGAACGCTCCACAAAAACGTGTACTTTACATGACGGTGGTTGAAATGAGAAGAGCGAGATCTGTTCGTTTGCATCCCTCAACCCCAAAGGAAGCCGGAAGCATTTCTTCTTAGCCAATGACAACTCTTCAATTTTAAACTTATAACACGCGGTCAAATCCTAAACCAGATGTTCAACCCTAGCAAAAACCTTTGACATTCCCGAATGTTCTTACAAATATCTCGCTTAATTTGATCATATCTTAATAAATAAATAATGGGTTTCCGACCCATTACAAAGGGAAGCAAAATAAAATGCCGTTTGCAGTTCCCATGTCATGGCGGGAGCCTTCCAAGCATGTAGATGATTGCCATTTTTGCACGATAAGCGTTTCCGGATATTCGCAGAAGGATAAGCATAAAATAAAATATCCAAATGTGCCATCAACATCGCGACCAATTTCCCATGCAGAGAATCAAATTCTCCCAAGTGCGCCATCCACTTCATCATCTTCGATTTTTGACACAGAAGAAATTTCGTCTGTTTGACGAAACTTGCCTGATTTGACAGAATGTCTGAAATCACTTTGTCAAATCAGGCAAGTCGTGAAGATTCACCATTTGAAGTTTTAGCAACACCTACCTCACCTTATAAACCAGTGCGAATGAATGATTTGGTTAAGACTTAGGTTTATCAAAAGAAAAAGCCGAGTTATTGGGTTCTAAGCTACAGGAATGGAATCATTTCGCACGAAGTGTGACTTCATTTACAAAGCGTAACAAGCTTTTTAAAGCATATTTTAAAGTGGAAGGATCTTACGCGTATAATGCTTCTGAATGGTGGCTTTTTATCGATTCATCAGCACTTTTGCATATTCTTTGAATTTATATAATTTGTTAACTGATTTTAAGTATCGCTGTATCTGTAAATCTAGACCTGTTACAATAAATCCACTGTCAGTTTCTAGTTATGTAAGGCAAATATAATCTAGAACAATTGTTTTGTTGTATCAGGAAGTTGGAAATTTGCTTCCTTGTGTAATTAGCACATTAAACAAACACGCCTTTGGATCTATTTATATGAAACAAAAGCGAAAACAAGAAAGATACCCGTTAGATGACTTACTAACATGACATTATTTTCAAAAAATTCTACTTCATTAGCATCACATTTTTGTTCCATCTTCTATGGAATATTCTGAGAAGTAGGGGAAAGTTGCCATATTTGGACCACCACCTTAATTGGACCACCTCCGTATTTCCGCAACCACGCACACATATTTCAAATTTCGCGCCCTCAGCCGATCTAAGTTGAATATCCAGTCGAACGAATCTTTGTTGTGTGGCCAATCGGCAGTGTACCAGATTTCCTACACCACGACCAATTCACAGCGATTGTAATGTAATTTTCCAAACTTGTTGCTAAGGAAATCATGGAGAAACGGTAAGTGGGATCATAGATATGAATACACTAGTGGATACCTTGATTATTTTTCTTTCGTTTGATGTATAGTTTTCAATAAGTAAGGTTATGTGAGTCTTACAATTCTGGCGGGAAGTAAACATATTGGGAGTTTCTTAAATTGGACTGGTATAGGTTTCCTTATTTGGACCGGTCCAAATTAGGAAACTATAATTTTTAATATCCGTTCAAACCGATTTTATTTCCTATTTACAGAGGAAAATACGGAAAGTGGTCGCAAAAGGAACTTCAGCTGGCTGTAAATGCATTCTTAAATGGTGGATTTGGGCTCAATGAAGCTGCAAGGGTGTACAATATTCCGAAAGCTACCTTAAAACGACATATTGAAAACAAAAATAAAGTAGCAAACGCGGATATCAAAAAATTTGGCAAATGCACTACTTTACCAAAGGAAATGGAAGACGAACTAGCAAACCATATTCTAAAGCTAGAAGAAATGATGTTTGGTTTAACGATTTTGGATATAAGGAAGCTTGCATACGAAATAGCGGAAAGAAACAATATTCCTCATACATTTAATAAGCAGAAGAAACTTGCTGGAAAAAAGTGGTATTACTCATTTATGCATCGTCACACTAACTTAACACTCAGGCAGCCAGAATCAACTTCGATTGCTAGAGCAAAAGGGTTCAACCGAGAAAATGTAAATCACTTTTTTGATGTACTTGAAAAAATTCATGCCGAACATAAATTAGATGCTACTAGAATTTTTAATGTGGATGAGAGCGGTTTCTCTACTGTGCAGAAAAAATCACAGAAAATTGTTGGACAAAAGGGCAAGAAGCAAATTGGGGCAATCTCAAGTGGAGAACGTGGGACTAATACCACTATGGTTTGTTGTGTCAGTGCATCTGGGCAGTTTATTCCACCAATGATTATCTATAAGCGGATGAGAATGGCTCCAGAATTAAAACTAGGCGCACCTGCAGGAAGTTTAGTTGAAATATCAGAGAGTGGATACATAAACTCAGAGCTCTTTACTAAATGGTTACAACATTTTATCAACGTAGTAAAGCCAACCATAGATAAGAAAGTCCTTTTGGTGCTTGATGGGCATTCAACGCACAGCAAAAATTTGGATGCACTATTATTAGCTCGAGAAAATGGGGTAATTTTATTGCAACTTCCTGGGCATACCACACATCGTCTACAGCCACTTGACGTATCGTTTTTCAAACCTATGGAAACATATTATATTCAAGCCATGGAACGTTGGTTAAGAACGAATCCTGGAATGAAAGTGACAGTGTTTCAGATATCTGAGCTCTTATCTGAAGCCTATGGAAAAGCTGCATGTATTCAGACCGCTGTTAATGGGTTTAAAGCCACTGGAATTTGGCCTATTGATAGGAATGTTTTTACCGATGTTCATTTCGCTGCAGCTAGTAACCTAAATCAAAATATGGAGCAAAATGTTGCAGGTAAGTAAGAATATAAGTAGGTTAGAATAAGCTAATACAAAGTTTGATATTACAGAACATCAGAATGCTATAGGCGACACCCTTAATGAAGTATCAGCATGGAATGAAGCAGATGGGCATGAAACTAATGATTGGAATGGAGGTATAGGCGAGGTTGAAGGTGAAAATGATGAGACTAACAGTGAAGACGAAGGAAACAATGGATGTGCACAGATATTGTTAAATAAAAGAATACAACGAAGAGAGAATGTAAAAAGGAATTTAGCCATGTTGGAACCAAGTTTTTGTGACCCTGGGCCTTCTACATCAGGACATACAAACGGAGAACAATCTGGGGGGAATAAGGCAAATCTAAATGTTTCTATCGAGGAGCTTTCACCTATTCCTGTACCTGTAAAGAAACAAAAACAATCCAGAGGAGCACAAAAAGCTGAAGAACTTACGAGCACTCCATATAAAGAAGACTTAATTTCTAAAAAGAAGAAGGTTCCTACAAAGTCTCAACGAGGGAAACGAAACCAGAAAAAGTCTCAGGTGACAATTAAGAAACAAAGCCACAAGACAGGTAAAATGCAAGAAGATAAGTGGTATTGTTACTTGTGTAGAAAAGAAGAAGTGAGAGATATGATTCAGTGCATGGAATGTCTTACGTGGGTACACGCAGACTGTGCAAACGTAAGTCCTCTCAGAAAAGTTTTTTTTTGCACAAAATGTTTAAACACTGGATTCTAAAACATGTAGCTATTTTTTAGTGAAATAAAGTTGTATTTTGGTTTTGTATCCGCTTGTTTTAATTAGAGGTCCAATATAGGACACCGCTAGTCCAATTTAGGATGCCGGTTTCGTAAATTGGACCACTTGCATAGAGATTTTAAAATGGTTATTTCTCAGTAAACTGATGTGTCATCGCTGTTTTTTAGTGCCAGATAGGTTCCAAAAACTTGAACTTTGCATATTCACCATCAAAAATTGTATAATTTGATTCAGTCACGAGATATTTTCTGAAACCCGAAAATCGGTCCAATAATGGCGACTTTCCCCTACTCACGTTTTCATCCAGAACGTTGTCTTCCGTGCAGTCGCTTTATACACAAGTAAAAGGAAAACGTTGCATTTGTCTTGAGCGCTATGTATTGTCCTTAAAGTTCGCAAGTGCGGAAGCTTTTTCAGTGAAAAGCCCTACGTTCAGCTCCAGCGCAACCGTTTCGTCGGCAAAATTCTTCGTAGCGCAATATTTGTAGCGTGCAGCAGAATTATGACCAGCTGATATTTCTCGCGAAATAACCCAACTTTGTTACCGTCGTCAGTCCAATAAAGAATCCTGTAAGGTTCTTGTGTGCCAGCATAAACATTTTGTATTTTGCCGTTGATAGTTTCATAGTTTCCACTTCTTGGGTAACAAAATTTATAATAAGCAAATTTACAAGATATGCAAACCAAAATACGTCGCCATTAAAACTTTCAAATTTAAGAAGCATATGTCTAAGTACATAACACAACATTCAACTTCATAGAAACATCTTTCATTTCCAGGTAAGACTAGAAGACCGCGGCGTCTACATTTGCCACGCAAACAACTCAGCAGGCGAAGAACATGTCCGAGTAACACTAGAGATAACAGCGCCCCTATCAGCACACGTGCAACCGCAAGTCCAAGTGGTCGACGTTGGTAAAGAAGCAAACTTCCAATGCATCATCAACGGTTACCCAGTCTCCCAAGTCACGTGGCTTCACGACGGAAAACCAGTCGCCCCTGACAACCGTGTAGAACTAATGGTAGAACCACCGAGACTGACAATACGTCGCTTGAACAAAGACGACAAAGGCATGTACCAATGTGTCGTGAGCAACAACTGGGATCAAGCTCAAGCCACAGCTGAATTGGACATGGGAGACGCAGGTCCAGAGTTGATCTATTGGTTTTCCGAGCAGACTTTGCAACCAGGACCAACGGTATCCTTGAAATGTGTTGCCTCTGGTAATCCACCACCTCAGTTCACTTGGTCTTTGGATGGATTCCCAATTCCGGACCATCCTAGGTTTTTGGTTGGGCAGTACGTCACCATACAAGATGACGTCATCAGCCACGTGAATATTAGTAACATAAAGAGTGAGGATGGTGGGGAGTACGCTTGCACCGCTCATAATAGCGTTGGTAAGATCTCGCATAGTGCGAGGGTGAATGTTTTTGGGTTGCCGTATATAAGGGAGATGCCAAAGGTGATTGGTATTGCTGGGAATAGGCTGACGATCAAGTGCCCGGTTGCTGGGCATCCCATTGAGACTATCACGTGGGAGAGGGAAGGGAAGATGTTGCCTGTGAACAGTAGGCAGAAGGTTTTTGCTAATGGGACGCTTATCGTCGAGCAGACGCAAAGGACTGAAGATGCTGGGACCTATACTTGCCAAGCGTTGAATCGACAGAGGAATTCTGCTAGGAGGGATGTCGAAGTCCAAGTTATTGGTGAGTTGAGTTTATTATTATGGTATTATGTGTTTCATTAACTGTGCAAACCTCGTATTAGAAAAAAAAACACAGTTTTAATGGGAAATATCATATTTATTAGCATTAAATATTAAATTACTACTAATATTGAGTTTTAAACAGATTTTCTTAAAGATAGTAATAAATAAATTCATTTTTCTTACATGTGAAATGCGAAAGTAGGCATCTTAAAATTATTTTTCTCTTTGCAGGGTGGTCCATAAAATATGTAGTACATTTTAGAGTAATGGCAACAAAAATTGTATAAATCAATTTTCCTAGCTCTCATATTCATATTGTTCATCATGTGAGATAATATCTTCGCCAGTAACATCAACAGATGTGTCCAGCAAAAGACTGTTAACGTTTTCATCAAATGCGTTATCCTTATAAGAGCGAGTAACTGTGAGTGTTGCTTTTTGAAATTGAAGATATTAAAGAATATATAAAAGAGTATTTATTCTATGTTTTGCAGTTTTTGTCCAACCACATCGCTTCTTGGGACAAAAATGGTTCTACTGAGCGATGACAGTCAGAGAGTCATTTTTTGAAAGCTTGCTATTAAAATTGTTAATTTTTAGTTTTATCTCCGCGTTTTCGTTCGTACTGTATGCTTTTCCTCCAAATTTATCGATAACGTATGAGGATACCGCTGATTTTTTTGTAGCTTATACTGTTTTCTTTCTCCCACATTACATAAAAAACTAATGCATACCTTTGTTTGTGGTATCCATTACGATAAAACATAACAAAACAATTCTAACACCAATAAACGAGGTTTGGCAGCCTCTACTTGTTAGCTCTAAGTACCAAATCCTTTTTTATCACAATCGGCGAGATCCGTGGATCTCTGTAACCAAACACAAATTCTAGGATTTCTGTTGACAGCAGAATTTGGAGTTTTGCACGGCTAGATAGTCAATTTCCACCTCTGTGCATCGTTTTGGGAAAGATATGTATACGTATTAATTGTTCCACCAACAGTTCGACTTCAGTGTTTCACATATTGATGAATACGAAATACATAGTCCAGTGACGATCATATCTCCATCCTAAAGTTTCTTAATTAACTCTGGCATAGGTGTCCTCTTATTTGGCATATCGGCGGCTCTGGGCTTGTTTAAACTTGTTCAGTGCAGCCGCCGGCGGTTCAGAACCGTGGAATTCTATCTGCCCGCATACGGGGAGGAGGGAAGCGAGCGGGAAGCATTCGGTACCCCACTACTGCCGGGAATGTTCCCGAAGTTAAATATTCGGTAGTCGGTTCCCCCGGCAAAGTTGAGGTATTTGCGTTTTCGGAAGTCCACTTGACCCCATCCAGGAAGGAAGTCTCTCTCCCACTCCCGTTCCCTTTATACAACCCCTGCTTTCAATTAGAAGTATTTATCGAAGTTAATTTAATGAGGGGTCGATGGTGGAATGTTGTTATTGCGGTGACGGTGGTTCTTCACTCCTCAGGTTACGAGTTTACTTGATGGTGGAATGAGGATGCAATTCAAATTTAATTTGTTAAAGTTGTCTTGGTTTGGGTAAACTATTGACAGATAAATTGTGTTCAATCTATTTAATTCCTGAATCCGTTTATTGTTAAATTTCGTTATTTATGAACAAATTTCAAGGTATTTTAAGTTTCAATAAACTGACTGAGGAATCGACAGAGGAATTGAGTCTGTCAGCACTAGAGGTGGGTAGTTCGTGAACGAACTAGTCCGAGAGAATGGCTCCCGGCTTAGAACAAAAGAACTAGTTCTTTAAAATAAAAAGAACTAGTTCGCAAAAGACCTGCTTTGCTAAAACATATCTCTATGCATATCCCATTCAGTGAACGACTTGTAGGGACATGAAATCTAGTTCGAAAGTCCTGCTTTGGTGAAACATATTCCATTCAGTGAACGAGTTGTGGCGACATCAAACGAGCGACATAGCACCCTGCCCGCCAGTTGTTTCTTTACCTAACGGCGGATGTCAAAAATATAATTAGAGTATAGTTTTTTTTCCTATTGGATAATGGATTACACTGTTAATAGTAGTTTCGCCAGTATATGTTATACTATAATTTATAAATAATACCCCAATTCCACCTAAAATTGCAGTATGAATAAGGCTAAAATACGTGCAGCAATATGTCTTTTATGCCTTATTAAATAAATATTTAAGAAATATACCTAAACAAAATAAGACAACGATTCTTGGATCAATATAATTATATATAATTATTTATTTTCAAAACAAAATAACGATTCTTCAAGAAAAAGACAAAGTGGGAAGGCAGACATCGATTCTGTTCAAACTAGATCCTAGTTTCGTTTGGAACGAGATATAAACGTGCTAGAACACACAAAGACACGTTTATCGAAGTAGTATGTCTCAGGATCAAAGTAGTTCTTCAGAACTAGTTCTTTGAACTAGTTCCTTTTTGTGAACTAATCCGGAAGAACTAGTTCATTAAAAAGAACTAATAAGCCCATCTCTAGTCAGCACTAAACACTCACTCGTCATTAGTCCCAAAAGCCGCACAATTTAAAACATTAAGATCCAGCATCTCGTCAAGCGGCCACGTAATCATCTCATCAACGCTCTGCGTCGGATCTCCATTAATCCAGATAACTCACCCTTTCCCTATCCATCTCCAGTTCCGTCAACACGACCCTATCAAAGCCCCTAAATCCTTCACTCCAGCCGATTATTGCCAGAACGTGACGTAGACCAACATCTCGGGCCTGGTGCGTGCCTATAGCGACAAATTCGACCATCCAACGTGTAGTAGTAGCGACGTAATACTATTGGCTACGTGGTGGAATTTCCACGCATAAGGTGGTTTTCTTGAAAATCCTGAGAAAGAAAGAAATAATAGAATGACAATAACTCTTCTAAACCAGACGCTTAGTAAGCTTTATCAGAATGATAACAATATAATAATAATGTTTTGTAAATTTAACTTCATCTTTCATACCTTGGGCTGACGATTTTTTTCTTCATTCCGAGATAAATAACACAGGCGAACATTGATTTTGCGGCATGAGATTTATTAGTCAATTTTAACTTTTTACTTTTAACTTTACTTTAAAAAATTTTTAAAGTATTAACCTGCTTTATTAACCATAAAGTCCATATTCAACGTAATTTGACATTTTTTACCATTCGAAAGCATGATGCGTATTACACAATTCTGAAATTAACAATAAAAGAATTAAAAAACCACAAATTTAAATTAAGAAAACGTTTTGTGTGTGGTTTTCTATTGTATTTTTGTTCAGGACAGTACCTTTCTAAGGTCCAACAGTAGTCGGCCATTATATGGCAATAGCATCGGCCTTAAATATCTTTCCTCCGTTATCTTGATATAATGCTGAAACCGTTGCTCTTGTTCGTCATTGTAATCACTCAGATTGTCAGGAAATTCATCTAAATGACTATGAAAATAATGTAACTTGGCTCTCATATTAGTTTTTCAAAATTTTGAAGCATTTTGTCAATGATTTGTATTGTTAATATTGTTCAGCTTGGTGATTTCCCAGAAAATTTTCGATGGTTGATACAAAGCTTGTCCATACTTCCAGTTCAACCTAAGTCATGTGATTTGTGGTCCATCAAAGAGACCGGCTTCTAATTTTCGTGTATTGAGGCCAGGAAATATTTTTACAAATATATTTGGAACAAACATCATTCTTATATAATATAAAGCTTTCACAAATTGTTTAATAAGCCCAAATTTAATATGTAGTTGTGGAAAAATTATTTGTTTTCGACTTATCAATGGTTTATAAACGATGTTAGCTTTTCCTACGGTCATATTTATTCTCGACGGCAAGTTTTTCCTATCCGAATGTTCATTTTTTACACGACTGTCCCACAGACAAAGAAAACAGTGATATTTAGTGTATCCATTTTGCTAACCCAATAAAAAAGTAGCAGCAAGTTGTACAGTAACGTGTTATATTTCAAAAAGTTAGTTCAAAGATTGGTTTTGATAAATAAAGACTTGTCAGCCGCACGAAAAGCAGAAATATTTTTTTATTGAGGTTTATATTAAAATAATTTAACTTATACTATACTTTTGATTGCATCGTTTATCATGAGAACAATTTAAACAAACTAATTATACAACGAGTACTTCATAATCATAGTCTATCAAAATTGATTACACAAACTGTTGCCCTGTGTAAGATTTCCTATGCCACAAGAACCAAAACAGCGTTTAGTGATCAGTTCGAAACACCCTGTACAAAGTACTCTGTAACTGCGCGCCGAAAATAATCGAATCGTTAACGCCGCCCCTCCGTTATTCTTTCAGTGCCGCCGGAGATCCTGCCGATCAATCCGATGGTAAACCTGCTGAGTGAGGGCATGAGGGCGGCCATCACCTGTCACATCATGAAAGGCGACCTGCCGATCTCGTTCAGATGGGAGAGGAACGGCAAGCCGGTCTCAAACGATGTTTCGCTCGGGACAGCAGTGAGGAGAATCGACGAGTTCTCATCATCGCTGAGTATCGATCGTGTGACGTCCGCTCACAGCGGCAACTACACCTGTATCGCCAGCAACATAGCCGGCGCTGAGAGGTACATCGTCCCTTTGACCGTCAATGGTAAGTAGAGGGTGATTAGAGGTGGTTGTAAATTTTGGTGGAGGTGCCGGTTGAAAGAACGAAATTAAGAGAGTAGATTCTGAATTAGAAAAGATTTTAATTAATGGAAGAGTTTTCGAGTTCTTTTGGAAGTAGATTGTTGTGATAAATGTACCAGAGATATTAGTAGCATTTATATTAACTGATGTCAATATCAACTGAGATCAATAGAATCAGAAAAAAAGCATTAGTATAATGTAACAGAAATATTTACAATGGTTATTAAATTTTTATTAGAGTTATGTTTATAATTCTTATCTTACAATTCAGTATAGATGTTTCAAACTAAGAAGATCACAGTTGCAATGCAACCAAATATACGCGGGTCAATTTATAAACTATACACTGGGTATAATTGGTTGCATATGTCACGGTGATCCTTTTAATTTAAAACGACTCTACGTCAAAACCATGACAAATATTTTATATTTTAAATTGGATATAACCGTTAAGAACATCTCCAACCTCTATATAACTAATTCGACATCCAATTCACCGAAACCGCCACGAACTCTGCTGTCTGGTACTAACGGCGCACCGTGGATCCATTCATATCCTCGAAGTGGCGTTTACGTTGGAGCTCACGTCTTTTAAAACGGTACACTATTAGAGTTAATGTTTGCGGCGATGAAGATATACACCGGCGAAACCCAATTCGAGCGAAATAACCGCTCGGATGGAATGCCTCTCACGGCACAGCGGCACACTACGTACGTAGTGAGTTCCAACAGTTCGCAGTGGATGCCGCGTAGATTGGGGTGACGGCACGTTCGGTCCCATTGCATTATGAACGAGATTTGTATGACAGATAGTGAGCAATTCCGGCGAAACGGTGAGCCTTGTAAGCCGTCTCACGCAATTGAGGTAAATAGCGAGAAAATTCTGGGAGGAGTGAACCGGGACAATTTAGAACGTGGGACGTGTTCCATTGCTTAATAGGTGCGCTTTTCGAGGAATGAAATGTTGATGCTGTTGATGTTACGCTGCCGTGTTGTTTGTGATTAATTCTAGGTGTTTATTCATTGTACTGATGTAGTATATTCCCAGTGTTTATTATTTATCATTTAATACTATTCTGAAATCAGAGAAATATACGTCGCCTCCACCATTCTTGAGCTAACAAATATGTGTGTATTATGGCGTGGGCTACTGTGGTCTAATCTTATTTAAAACGGTCAAGCAGCAAATTCTAACACTACTAGATACTAATTCTACTAATATACGTTAAATATTCAAATCTTGCTTGAAAATTCTTTATATAAAACGTCAAACAGCTCATTGCCTATTTAGAAAAAAATCTATCTATTTTGGCCACCACAGTATCCAAAATTCCGTCCGCTCTTTGGAGCGGTTGTAACTTTATAAAGTTAAAATTGAAGAATACCAACCGGTGTCTTCAGACATGCAATGGCGTATGTAGTCAATGCAATTCATCAATTCCTGAAGCAACATCCACTCTGAATTCCAACCTAATGACAGTGGCCACTGAGGTTTATCAAAGTTAGCAGTTAGCTGAGGTTTAGCAAAGTCAGCCTGCTTCTGTAAACCGTTCATGCCATTGGTCTGTAAATTAGTACACATGTTTAAAAGTCATTGGAGGATGAACTCATATCAGTTTGGGCAAAATTGCTATGTTTAGAAATACGTGGTATACCAAACTTGCATTTTTTATGAACCCCCATATTGTGATACATAATTGAATTGCTTATTAAATTCTAAGGCAATGAGTACTAAGATAGTAAGTTATTGCTTCTTTTGCTTAAAAATAACACTTTTAACTACGACGTTGATACCTGGTAGTTGTAGTGTTGCGTGTGGGCTAACCCAGATATAACAATGTTAACATTGATAAATGATTGTTAAATTTATACACACAAGCCCTAATGCATACCGATAAGCGTAATTAAACAACACGTTAACATTGTAGCAACGAGTCAGAAGGTGTCCGTGATAATATATTTACGTCGCTAACGCCTCTTTTAAGCGCGAAAGTCATTAAAGGAGAACAGTCGGGAACGTCGTAGCCGCAGCGCGCGACCCGCGTTCAAAAATTCAGCACCGCTAACCCGGCATACCTCCAGGGAGATTATAAATTAATGTTCGCGAGAGAGGCCGCATTAAAGTTTCATTGGAAGCGGTGTCCCCGAGGCTCTTACTATTATTATTTTGCCATCGCAAGTCGCGCGGAAGAAAACCGAACGCACAGCGCGATATTAGACGCGATAGGTTGGCGTTTGCGATGCGTCGGCCATATCTTCTCGGCATATGATTTATTGTGGTGGCGTTGGTAACCCCTGGTGGCGCATATGTTGCGCCACCAAATGGTGCCCTTTTCTTTTATTCATGTGGTCTGGGGGAAAAGGTTGCTGTGCTGCTGTATTGCTTAACCGGAGATATAGACTTTCAATATGTAAAATATGTGCTGTCATTATTGAGTTATATTAGGAAAACCGATACCGTTTCTGTCGCATAGCAAGCGATGACAGTAGAGCAACGTTCACAATAAAGTTACATTTTGAAACGCTGATGCAGACGGTTGGTTTTATTTTAATTTAAATTATCTACTACTTTAATTCTTAATAGTTCCTCCAAAATGGACAGTGGAGCCGTCAGATTCGAACGTAGCGGCGGGACAAGAAGCAAGCATGCACTGCCAAGCTGAAGGATATCCCACACCTGTGATAACCTGGAGGAAAGCGATCGGTAAGATATTATCTCTGAAATTGAAAACGCGTTCACATCAGCACCAACGCACGTAAAGGGTTAATGCGATATTTAGCGGTCCATTTGCTTTTCCAGGTCAACAACCAGGCGAGTACAAGGACTTCCTGTATGAGCCGAAGGTTCACCAGTTCCACAACGGCACCCTCAAGTTCGAACACGTCTCGAAAGAGAACGAGGGACAATACCTGTGCGAAGCTAAAAATAATATTGGGACCGGGGTCAGCAAAGTTATCTTCCTGAAAGTGAATGGTACATTTTTCCTTTTGTTCAATTCTGAAATATTCCACTTCACGTAATTTCTGCCTTGTTCCTTCTTCTTTATGGTTGTTTCATCTTGTTTCCTCTTGTTTCCTCTTGTTTCCTCTTGTTTCCTTTTGTTTCATCTTGTTTCCTCTTGTTTCATCTTGTTTCCTCTTGTTTCATCTTGTTTCCTCTTGCTTCCTCTTCTTTCATCTTGTTTCCTCTGGTTTCCTCTTGTTTCCTCTGGTTTCCTCTTGTTTCCTCTTGTTTCCTCTTGTTTCCTCTTGGTTCCTCTTGTTTCCTCTTGTTTCCTTTTGTTTTCCTCTTGTTTCCTATTGTTTCCTATTGTTTCCTCTTGTTTCCTCTTGTTTCCTTTGCTTCCTTCTTGTTTCCTCTTGTTTCCTCTTGGTTCCTCTTGTCTGGTCCTCTTGGTTCCTCTTGTTTCCTCTTGTTTCCTCTTGTTTCCTCTTGATTCCTCTTGTTTCCTCTTATTTTCTCTTATTTCTCTTTTCCTCTGTTTCCTCTGGTTTCCTCTGGTTTCTCTGGTTTCCTCTGGTTTCTGGTTTCCTCTGGTTTCCTCTGGTTCCTCTGGTTTCCTCTGGTTTCCTCTGGTTTCCTCTTGTTTCCTTTGGTTCCTCTTGTTTCCTATTGTTTCCTATTGTTTCCTATTGTTTCCTATTGTTTCCTATTGTTTCCTATTGTTTCCTATTGTTTCCTATTGTTTCCTATTGTTTCCTATTGTTCCTATTGTTTCCTATTGTTTCTATTGTTTCCTATTGTTTCCTATTGTTTCCTATTGTTTCCTTGTTTCCTATTGTTTCCTATTGTTTCCTATTGTTTCCTATTGTTTCCTATTGTTTCCTATTGTTTCCTATTGTTTCCTATTGTTTCCTATTGTTTCCTATTGTTTCCTATTGTTTCCTATTGTTTCCTATTGTTTCCTATTGTTTCTTATTGTTCCTATTGTTTCCTATTGTTTCCTATTGTTTCCTATTGTTTCCTATTGTTTCCTATTGTTTCCTATTGTTTCCTATTGTTTCCTATTGTTTCCTATTGTTTCCTATTGTTTCCTATTGTTTCCTATTGTTCCTATTGTTTCCTATTGTTTCCTATTGTTTCCTATTGTTTCCTATTGTTTCCTATTGTTTCCTATTGTTTCCTATTGTTTCCTATTGTTTCCTCTTGTTTCCTTCTTCTTTCCCCCTTCACTATTTCCTCTCGTTTCCTTTGTCCTTTCTTATTTCCTCTTCCTTCTTGTCTTTCCACCAATTCCGATATGGCACTTTTACGTAACTAACAATATTCTTTCAGCTCCAGCACACTTCCCTCAGAAAACAAAGCAAGTGCAAGTTGTAAAAGGCGAGCAAGCACATCTTCAGTGTTCCGCGTTAGGTGACATACCGATGGAAATAATGTGGAAGATGGGCACCCAGCACATCATAGGAGATGGAGATCAGCGATATACGATCAGGGAACAAGAGTTGGCAGAAGGAAAAGTGTCGGAGTTGGGAATCGAAAGAACCATACGCCAAGACACCGGCATCTTTACTTGTTCTGCTGCTAATGCTTATGGGAAAGACCAAATGTCGATACAGCTTATAGTGCAGGAGATTCCGGAACCTCCCAGAAATGTCAGAGTTATTGAGCAGTTGAGTAGGTCTATCGGCCTTTCCTGGACTTTGCCGTATGCGGGGAATAGTCCAGTGAGTAATTATATAGTCCAATATAAGTTGGGATCTGGTAAGTTTTGTCTTTGTTTTGGTTAAGATATTTTGGTGTAGAGGTCATATTTTTTAGACTCTTGGCCCAATCAGCCATTAAAGGTTACTGTACCGGGATCACAAACTTCAACAACTATACAAAATCTAAGACCATCTCAGGTGTATCATATCAGGATCCTAGCTGAAAATAGGTTGGGGTTGAGTGAACCTAGCCAGGTTGTGCAAGTCAGCACTTTGGAAGAAGGTAATGATTATCATTTTTTATTGCAACAAATCCTATTCAACTTTTCTGTAGTGCCTAGTGGATCACCACTAGACATTAGAGCTGAAGCTAAAAGCTCTACTGAAATCGTGGTAACATGGGAGCCACCTACTCGCGAATCTTGGAATGGTAACCTTTTGGGTTACCACATTGGTTACCAACCGGTTACATCTGATTCATCACAAGATAGTTACACCTTCAAAAGTGTTGAGGTGCGAGTCCATTTTGGTGGTGAAGCAACTCTGCAGAGCTTGTCAAAGTTCACGACATACAACATTATTGTTCAAGTAGGTTCTCGCCCTAGTCTAGGATCTAAAGAATTATTAAATCATGGTTTCATTTAGGCTTATAATAGTAGAGGTTCAGGACCAGCAAGTGATCCAATCACAGCTAGAACTTTAGAAGACACTCCATCACTGCCTCCAGAAAACATCCAGTGTTCAGTACTCAGCGCGCAAAGCATAAGAATTACATGGGAACCACCAATTGTAGAGGGTAGAAACGGTAAAATCTTAGGGTACAAAGTGACATATCACTCTGTGGGGGAATGGTTCGGTAAGTCCACTTCCATCCACCAGAGATACAGCCTTAAGAGGACACTTTTAGATAACGATGATCAAGAGACCAAAGTTATCTCCCTGAAGTACACCACCCTAACAGGTTTACGCAAATATACCAATTACAGCATAACTGCCTTAGCGTACACATCAGTTGGGGACGGAGTTCGATCCGATCCAATTTACTGCCATACTGATGAAGACGTCCCAAATGCTCCAGCTGATATCAAAGCAGTGTTAAGTGCTTCAAATAAAATCTTGGTCTCATGGATGCCGCCTACTAACAGCAATGGTGTTCTTGTTGGCTATACATTTTACATGAGCACGTTGGAAGATGGAAGGGAGGAAGGCACCCATAAAAGGCTTTTAAACCCAGATACTGAGATGCATGAGATAGATAGGATGCAACCGAGTTCGACTTGCCAATTCTGGGTGACAGCCTCAACCAAAGTTGGAGAAGGCGAAAGTAGCAAAGTGGTCACAATCATCCTATCAAAAATTGTTCCTGCAAAGATTGCTTCTTTTGGGAGGGAGATCTTAAGCGCTTGGAAGCAAGATATAGAACTCCCTTGCAGGAGAGTTGGCATTCCAACACCTACTGTAGTTTGGAAAGTCAACGAACTACCTTTGGAATCGAAGATCGGCGGTAGGAAGACCATAACAGCAAATTCAACACTCATTATCAAAGATGTCCAAAGCGTCGACCAAGCTAATTACTCCTGCAGCGTACAAAACGAACATGGGAGAGACAGCATTGTCTATGCCCTGAGGATTTTGGTACCTCCAGATGCCCCTGTCTTAACAGTTGTCGAGTCTTTCACCGACAGTCTACACCTGAAATGGATTGACCAGAAAATCGGTGGTTCCCCGATTTTAGGCTATGTTATCAATTATAAAAGGGACCACGGCGACTGGGAGGAATTACAGATCTCAGCAAGGACTGATGAGTACGTTTTGAGGAATTTATGGTGCGGTACCAAGTATATGCTGTACATAACAGCTTTCAACAGGATTGGAACTGGATTACCTTGTGATATAGTGTCGGCCCATACCAAAGGAACAGGTTTGTCTCAAAATCTACTAGATGTTTATCTTTTTTACTTGTTGAATTTGTTCTAGTTCCTGTTAAACCTAAGCAATCCCAGATGTTAACAATGAACTCGACTGTTGGTACTGTCTGGTTGGACTCGTGGGGCGACGGCGGTTGTGGAATTTCATACTTTGTCATCGAATACCGAGCCGGTAGAAATTCGCCGTGGTTGATGGCGGACAACAACGTGAAACCAACAGAGCGAATCTTCAGCGTTACCGAACTTTGGCCTGGTACAAGCTACCAGATTCGCGTCACTGCCTATAACAATGCTGGAGATACATCCGCCATCTATAATTTCACCACCCTGACGGCGCAAGGAGGTTCGTTCATCATGTTTTATTTGCTTGCTTGACTGTTGTGTGTACTTATTTATTGTTCAGTTATTCCAGAGCTAGCGCCACCTGTCTCCCACTCTGGAGATAATAATTTTGCAAACATAAGGGTTCTTCTGCCAATCATTCTATCATTGATGATCTTATCGGCGTTGGTTGGAGCATTATTTTGGAGAAGAAGTAAGTATGTTGCGTTGCCCTTGTACTTTCTTCTTCGTTATTCTCCCTTCTACGCTGATCTCCCTTTTTCTCTTTTCTTATGCCTTCTTTTCCCATCTGTTGCTTCTGCCATCTCTCTTCTCCCCTTTTCCTTCTCCCACCTTCTTCTCTCTCCGTCTCGCTTCTTCTCCCTTCTTCTCTCTTTTTCTCTCTTCTTCTTCCTTCTCCTGCCTTCTTCTCCCTTATTCTCAATTCTTCTCCATTCTTCTTCCTTATTCTTTCCCATATTTTCCCTTCTGTCATCTTTTCCCTTCTCCATTCTTCTCCCATCTTCTCCCATCACTCTTCCTCTCTGCACTATGGCTTTCTCTATTGATTTCTTGCTTGGTTCCAGAAATTAGACGTGATCATGAGAATACCTCCCAAACCATCGGTGAGTCGCCATCAATGGCCCAAATCCAGAACAAGCAGAACAGAGATCAGCAGTATTTGGCGGTGCGCGTGGGCAGAGGGCAGCAGCATCTTCCGGTAGACACCGACACCTACAAGAGCGGCACGGCCTCCGCCGATTACATCGAAGATATCTGCCCGTATGCCACCTTCCAGCTGTCAAAGCCGACATATAGCGAGAGCTCCTACAGCGGAAACGTGTACAGTGGGCCGTACCACTCGGTACGCGGCTCTTTTGTCTATCACGATGTAAAACCTCCACCTATTGATAAGTTTAATTTAGGACGTGTAAGTTTTTCTCGGTTCTTCTTTTATTTCTCAGGTCAAACACACACCTCATCGCTTCTTTCTATCTTTTTGGTTTCGTTTCCGTCATGTACATACCATCTGTTATTCTGTTTTGTTAAAATGCGCCATTTTTAGTTAGATTTTTGAGTTTTGATCGGCGATGGTTACGTTCTGGTGATTCGAGGATTATTCGTTGGTGTTTTGTATTTGCAGAGTAAGGAACCCGAGTACACCAAGGTCCGGAGGAAAGGTGGTAGACTCAGGGATCCTCATTCGGAAAGCCAAGGTTAGTATAGATGTTTCAAACGTAGGAGAGCACAGTTGTGTATGTAACCAATTATACGCGGGCGAATTATAAACCATACACTGGGTATAATTGGTTGCATACGTCACTGTGCTCTACTTAGTTTAAAACTACTCTAAAGCCGGTAGAACCGAGAAATACAGGAAATAATAGATGCCTTTTAGAGACGTAGTGTGCCTCAAAGCTTACGGCAATGGAGCCACTGCTGCTCGAAAAACAAACCTTCTCATGGGTTGGTCTAAATTTAACTTGTCCATTTCAGAATCTGATAACCTGGGCAGCACTGACTCAGAAGTCAAGAAGATACTAACACTCCACCTACCTATTTCAGAGTATGACACGCTTGGCAGTGACTCAGAAGGTGATGGTAGAGCAACAAGTCAGGAGCTGATGTCTTTTACTCATCGAATGCGTGGTAAATTATTCATGAGCTATTAGGTTTTTACAAATCTTTGGAAATCAAAATTGTCAATCATAGGTGGTGCGGAGGGTTCTAGTTCATCATCAGAGACCTCCCCGCCATCTGGAAGCGTCGGAAGGAAGCCCTACCAGTCACGGAAGGGCAAGGCAAAGGCAATGCCGATGGGCAAGAGGCACGTGAGGAGCAGCAGTGGTTATTCCAGTCACAACGACGAGACAACGTTCAGCATATCACACGCCCCCAGCTTCAACGAACGAATACACCCCCCTAGCAGGTTCTCGGACCTGAATCCGCGCGACCTGAGCGAGGTGGACTGCGAGAAAGGGCACAAGCACGGCCGCGGTCTCACCAAGCTGAATCGCGAAGCGTTCCAGATCAATGTTTAGCACTTTGTCGCTACTTTGACCACTTGAAGTCGCAAGACAACTAAATGGCACTAATTCTAATGTCCCCATCATGATGTCGTCAGTCTTTCGGTTTATTGGGTTTTGTTGTTCCGATTGCTCTTTCCTCTTGATTGTTTTTTGTTATTGTGGTTGCATCTCGTCGGGTATGTTGGACTTTGTATTGTGAAATGAAGAGGAAGAACATAACATATGCTGTCACTTTGACGTTTTCCTTGTAGTACATGGTTAATGGCTGAATGACAGAGTGACTTGCATGCTATTTTTATGATAATAAGATATTATTTGACGAGATGCAACAACAATACTCTGTTGTATTATGATAACAAAGAAAAAATCGCACATAGGCATTTTCGGTACTTTACAATAGAAAAATTGATGTCTTCTGCACTGAAACCGTAATCTTATGAAATGTATATCAGCCAGATTTCGTGTAAAGTAAATAAAATAAAAATTGAAATTATATGGAAGTGTACTGGGACAGAGTGTTATTGTAGGTGATGTAATTCAGATGTGGTAGGTGCCTTTTCAAAAAAAAAAGGGAATAGAGAATTGTGTAGCCGACAATTGCACTATTCCCTATCTTCCACACGACATGTGCCAAACACGAGCTTGAGGTATAAATAAAGAGTGTGTAGAAGGAGAATATTTAAATATGTTTAAGAGAGAAAGAGAGAGAGAGAGATGAGAGGAAACCGTGGACGTTTAGATAATTTTATAGATTGTTATATTATGGAGAGGTTGTTTTTTGGATGGTCTCGCGCTCTTCTAGTCCGGTATATTCAATGCGAGTACGGTCCCAAAAATTCTCCCAATTTTTTGAGTACTTCCATTTATTATTATTGTAACCGTCTTCGAAGTTGAAATCCGAATCTGCCCAGAAAAATTGAAACATGATTGTCGTTTTTTGGAAATACCTTTTTATTGTAAGAATGTTACATGTAACAACAAAGTGAAATAAATAAAATGTTGTGTTTAATAAATCGTCGTTTTTTGTACTCCCTGTGACACCGAGGTCACCTTAAGGTAGAAATCTGCCCCCTGATATAAAGCACAAAAACATTGCACTTTATTATTTCAATTTATGAGAAAAGTAGGTCATATTTTAGCATGGTGTTTTCGCTAATTCATTCCAGAGATGTGTAAGAAGGGCGGAAAGTTGTTTTCGCTTAAAGAATTTGGGGTGTTTGCTATAAATAAATACGTTTTTTTGTCACAAGATGCCTTTTCGTGTCACGCGTCCCTCTAAGGAGTCTAAGGTAATTAAATTTTGTCTAGTGACATCAGCGCCTAACTAGCGGCACCAGAAGGTATTAATCGAGGGTAGACTTCAACGTTAATCGCAATTGATCTGTAACAAGTGGTCATGTTGGTCATAAACTATGCAACGTTCCAAACTAAGCGAACTGTAGATTAAACACACTGTATATTATATAGCCAAGCCAGTCAAGCCTTCTATTATCAATAAAATATTACCAATAGATATATTATGAGAGGCATATGATGAGCAGAAAAATAAAATGAAAATTGAATTAACCACCTAGAAACGTATTTTATGATATTTGTTCTGTAGCCAACTAAGGGAACTGTAGATTAAACACACTGTATATTAATTGCCAAGCCAACCAAGCCTTCTATTATTAATAAAATATTACCAAGAGATATATGAGAGGCATGTAATGAGCAGAAACATTAATTAAAAATTGAATTAACCATTTAGAAACGTATTTTATGCGTATTTGTTCTGTAGCCATTGGCCTTAGTTATTTTAACTCCACGTTGGTCAAGAGGTTGGCAACGTCCTTATGTAACTTCTCATCACCCGTCTCACTCGCACCCGTTAAAAACCCTGTATAATTCGGCTATCTCTGTCCTTGCCGACAGTGCGGATAATTCCCGAACACCGCTCTGCGACATTGCTTTATACTTTTAGGCCATTTAGGATAATTTAGAAATCGCCAAGATGATGTCCAGAGCCTCATTGCTATCAGGTATTTCCTCACAGCCTACTAATCACCCACTAGGTCACCATAACACCCAATCTAGCCACCCGTGCATTTCAGCTGTTTATGTAATACCTTATCAAATGAAAAATCGCCTAATTGTGACGTATTTTAGGTCAGCAAGTGAAAAGTCTCTTGGCTCTGAGCGTTAGGGCTACCGCTACTACACCTTCCACTTCTTCAGCTGTCACGGATCAAGGCGCAGGATGCGGTACCGCATTCCAAAGACCGGTACGTACTTTATCCGAAGCAGCTTAAATTTTTAATGAGGAATTTAAACAGTGTTTGTTGATTTTGTCTTCTTACTTTGTTAGGTGAGGCTAGAACCTGGAAAAGTTCGTATGGGCTTCATTCCTGAGGAGTGGTTCACATTCTTCTATAAGAAGACCGGCGTGACTGGACCTTACACTTTCGGCTTTGCCCTCGCCACGTATCTGATGAGCAAGGAAATCTACGTCATGGAGCATGAATACTACTCTGGTCTGTCATTGCTTATCCTCTGCGTTCTTGGTGTTAAGAAATTAGGACCTGGTATCGCCAAATATTTGGATAAAGAAATCGATGTAAGTGATTCATTCATTATTCTAATTTACATTTTACTTTTGTAGTAGTAATCCATTGCATTCCTTTTCACTTGTTGAAATAATATCTCTTTGACATTAATGGGATATCTGTGACATTTGAGGTTATGTAAATTTTTATTTTTTGTGATATTTTCTTTTTAAATTAAATGCCAGTCCTAGAATAAGTTAATAACAATGTGGATCTTCTAACAGTAGTGGTCTTACTTATTATTAAATCTTAATTTCTTCTATACAGGACTATGAAAATGCGTGGAACGAAGGTAGGTTGAACGAGAAGACATGTTTGGAAGAACAAATTGAAGACGAGAAGAAACTCCAATGGAGCTCCGAGGGCCAGAATATGCTCATCCAGGCCAAACGTGAAAACGTCGGTCTCCAATTAGAATCGGCCTTCAGGCAGAGGATCCAAACTGTCTTCAGCGAAGTCAAGAAGAGGTTGGACTACCAAGTAGAACTCCAGAACATTGAGAGACGTGTCGCCCAGAAGAACTTGGTCGATTACGTCGTATCCAAGGTGACAGCTTCCATCACGCCCGACCAGGAGAAGCAGAACATCGACAAGTGCATCGCCGATCTTAGCGGTTTGGCCAGGGCTTAAGCTTTGTCGTAAAATTGATATTAAATAGTAACATCTGTGAAATAATCAACGGGAAGAATAGTCAACTATCGTAAAATCCATCGTAATATGCAAGATTGTTTTATTTATATTAAGTTTTATTTGACACCGAATGAAGATCCAGCATACATGCATTGTTGTTCAGTTGTTTATTGAAATTGTGAGGTAAATTTTTAATTGTACAATAAATACTATTATTTGGAATTAAGTGTTTTATTTAAGATTTTAAGATAGAAGTCTACCGCCTGATATAAGGCACAAAAACATGGCACTTTAGCGCATCAAATAATAACACATAATCACTTAAAATAATTTATTTGAATAGCTAGAATACAAAAGTAACATAAAAACATACAAAGAGAAAAAATGTAATAAATTCAATACTTTATTAAATTCAATCGTAAGTTCTCTGCAAGTTCATCTCGTGGTTTCTCTTATTCATGTCGTGCATTTTGGCAATCTGATCCAAATGCGTCGTGATCTTTGTGGTATTCCGATCGATCCATTGCAGGGAGTTCATGTGAGCGTTCAGAATACGCCCGATCTGCGTGATCGGATTCGACATCTCTTGGTTCTTGTTGGACTCGTTCAAATGCTCGATGATTTCCTTCAAGTCTTCCGACATCTGCTTCAACTGCGTGTCCAATGTTTCCGCCATCTGGAACGTCTGATTACGATCCATATCGGTCACCGGAATATCCGCTAATTCCTTCTCCAATGGCACAACCAAATCCTCCAATTCTTTCTGCTGCGCTAAGACAAAGTCCAATTCTTGATCGAGTTGTTGTTGAAGCTGTTTGACACGATCTATTCCACCACTTAAAGACAAGATCTGAAATTAAAACACACGGATACATGATACAGTATATTATAGTTATTTGTATCGAGAGGTCCCTTGTGTTATTATAATCCCAATATAGTATTATTATTATTATTATTATTATTATTACCCCAGATATTTTAGTAAAATTCCACAGACCTTTTCTCCATTTGTTATAAGTAGGCGATCCCAGGCGTTTATTTGTTTTGCTTGGTTGCTGAAGTGCTTGCCTTGTTCTTCCAAATCCACGGTCCATTTGTTGATGGAATCTTCCAGTTGGGCAAAAGTTAATGTTCCAGTTGTTAGAGTTCCAGTTCCAGTTGTTAGGGTAGGTGCGGATGATGTGACAGATGTAGATGTTGTCCTGAAAGAAATCAAAGATTCATTACCTTTATATCTAGATCAGTTTAGAAAGTTTAGCTTTTAATTTTAACAGATATTAATGCTCGAACATATCGAATATAAATCCACAATAAATATGGCTAAAATTCAATTAAAAGTATCAAAATTACTTACAAAGAAATAGCAGATGTTGAACCGGTTGCAAGACTTCCCAAGGATGGTGCACTAGTAGTAGACGTTGTAGAACTGATTGGTAACTTCTGTGACAACGATGTATTAGTTAACGAGAACCCTACAACAAAACCACCAATAATTCCGACTCGAACAAAACCGATTAAATAAATTTCCTAACCTGTCGCAGATGTAGTGGCAGCCGCACTTGTTGTACTAGGAGTACTCAACGAAAACATTGTGGGTGCTGAAGTACCGGGCAACGAAAACGATAGACTACCTGCCGAAGTAGAAGTGGTGGGGGCGCTACTAGCAATCACTGATCCAAAATTAAACTGCGGTGTGGAACTAGGTGCAGAAGAACCCAATGCGAAACTTAGATTGGGAGCTGAAGACGCTGGTGTTGCCCCCAAAAGGGGCGCTGGTTTTGCTTTCGCATCTCCGCCGGCCCCGAAGGAAAATCCACTGGTCGCTGAAAGCTTACAGTTAGTATTTATGGATAATTGGGTGGAATTTGACTCTTACTGCTTGATGTTACTGTGGGAAGAGTGAAACCGGTTGCTGTTTTTGATGCGTTGAACATTTTGCAGAACGTTTATTCAAACATTAACCTAGAAAATTTTGAGTTGTTTGACGGCCAGGAGTACCAATCCTCCCGCTCACCAATACCAACTATCACCAACTGATTTTAAATAATAAATGCCATTTTTTTAAATCAGTTTGTAAGAAATAAAGCGGCAATAATCATTTTAAATGTAGTATAAATTATTATTCTAGATCTTTCCTCCACCCACATTAGTTATTTTTAACAGGACCGGCTTTAGTGGCTTTCTCGATTGGGCTAATTAAAAAGGTCTAGTGTGCCGTGGAAAATATTGTAGGTTGCCTAGTCTGAAAGTTAATAATTAAATTTTAAGCTAGTTTTAGCATTATGATTATCCAAGTTTTAGACGTTGATCGGTTTAGTTGTTATTTCCGATACTTAAGTTTTCTGACGGTTCTATCTAATCCTGATTTTGTTCATTGCTAAAGTGTATAGTAAACTTAAACTTAAGAAAAAAAAATTAAATCATAGACCATAGCACAACACTTGACTTTTGAACACACTATACTGACTATACAAACAATACCTTGAGCCGTCCCTGACTGTTTATCTTATTTCTGACGTATCAGCGGCACCTACAGACCGAAATCGATAACTAGCTTGTTGGTTTGTTGTCTCCTTCCACCGTTCGGCGCCGCTGTCTTTATTATTGGATTCGTCGCCTTGATGAACAAGGAACAAGGTACACAAGACGAGAACGACATGTCTCCCGTACTTGGATCATATGTTCGTACTTCAGAATTGATTTTATGATATTTTTATGCGTAGCGTGAATCTCCGTAAACCAGTGCGTTCGATTCAGTGCCAATTATTCCAGCAGTGATCGAGCGATCAAAGGAAGTGATGCGAACGATCGTGCGGACGATGCTCGCCGTTTTTATTCCGTATTGTTAAGATTCGTAGATACCGACATCATCATACAATGGACGAAGAAAGTGTACCTGAGAATGTAGCGATGGTGTCTCGTCCCCTAATATCAAATAGCCCACCGCCGAATTGCGCAATCTGTTTGGGGACCTGCACAAATAAATCTTTCTCAGACTCATGCAGGCACCAATTCTGCTTTACGTGCCTATTGGAATGGTCGAAGGTAAAACCTGAATGCCCGCTGTGCAAGCAACGTTTCACCACGATAATTCACAACATAAAATCGAACAATGAATACGACGAACATATTGTGAACCAGATCAGATCTGACGTTGAGTTTGTGCCTGACGAATACTTATTTATACCTACTCCGCATCAAACTTCCTCCAGGCATTTCCAATTTAGGTAAGTTTTGTATTGATTTTCCGGAAAAAATCAAGATATAGAATATACTTTTAGAACTACGTTTACCGTTGATCCCAGAGGCGAGTTTGCAATTCAACAGATGCTTCTAAGCCACCCGTTGACTAATTCCGTCGCTTGGCCACACAGTTATGCTCATCCTCGTAGGTATAGAGGTGCTCGCCGTGACGTTTCCTCCACCAATTACAGAAGGAGCATTTATGAGAGCAATTTGCGGGTCGTACCATTGGCAGATTTTACCGGAAGATTCCGTGAGGCCTCTCCACGTTATTACAGGTTAGTTTTTTTTATCGTCAAATGTCAGTGGAAGAATTAATTATTAACCAAAAGTAGCAACAGCGACTCATTTCTAAAATTGAGTTTATTTGAACACATTTATCTGCTGTATAGTTAGAAATGAATGAGTCACTGCCATTTCTTGTAAAAACCTCTAGAGATTAGTCTTTTGACAATGCAGAGAGTATGAAAATATTTTGTTTATTGTTCAAGGAGCCTCATTGCTCAGATAAAATTTATTGCTAACTTGGTGTTGAATCAAACTTTATGTTGATAAAAATGTAGATTCTTGAGCAGTGACGTATGAAATTTGTTATCATTTAATGTAATCATTAACGTTTGGTAAGGTTTTTTTGTTTATATTATACAACATGAGTAAGTCAGTTGTATTTTGTAACTGCTTATCCAAGTATGTTGTTTACTGTTATCAACAGAATGAAATCTACTGCGACCACCACAGTACAGACCATGTTTATACACTAATTGAAGACTGAACTTGTAACACACCACAAAACATAGTGTGCCATGGAAAATATTGTAGGTTGGCTACTCTGAAATTTGACAATCAAACTTTTTGCTTTGTCAATATAAAAGGTTTAGAGGTTAGGTTGACCAGTTTTGTTGTCCTTTTCGTTAAGTTACGGCCAGAGATTTTATAAAACAAACTGTCAAACAAATGTTAAATATTAAATAGCTCTACGTTTTGGTATATATATCCACCTCAACGAATGAAAGAGTCTCCGCTCTGGTGGTAGAAATTTGAATTAAACAATTCGGAATAAATAGCGCCATCTATTGCAATTACTTCTTTTAGTTTATTTACTACAAAATAATGACCATAATGTTGTTATTCTAAACTATTTTGATCCCGTATCTCATCAATACTGCTAAATTCCATAATTTCTTCAACAAAATTTTTGCTGTTCCAGAGAATACCCTGGCGCCATCACCCGTCTAACTCCATGGCTGAACCGCGAATTAAACGCCCTACTGATGGAGAACACACAGAACGTGATGATGCTCGTCGACCTGATCGTGACGCACATCAGCCGGCACCACATCAAAAGCTGCTTCTTCCGTCGTCTCCTACGTCCGTTCCTCGGCAATCGCACTCGACACTTCATACACGAGTTCCACAACTACATGCAGTCTCCGTTCGACATGGTCGGCTACGATCGCCACTGCAGTTACGTGCCGATCCACGAGGCTCTCACCAGCGAAGAGGAGATGAGCAGCGATGACGATGTCTCCATCGTGGCCGTGGCAGAATCTGACTCGGCTGCACCATCCGGAAGCACCGTGAGGAATCCTTTCCAAAGACCAATGATTGAAGTAAGTTTTTTTTTGTATTACTAAGGGCGTGTTATTCAATATAAACCACAGAATAACTGTAATAGAATGCTCTCTTTGTAAAATTTTGGATATAGGTGACATATGCAACCAATTATACCCATTTAATTTTAGTTTTTCTTAAAATTTATGTTTATTGGTTTAATATTTGTGTTATTGTCTCTGAAGGTGATTGAGATTCCCTCTGATGATACGAACGACAGCGACGTGATAATCGAGGAGCCGCCGCCTCCCGTTGTTGTCGACCTTCTGAATACGACGGACGACGACGACGTGATACCGATCGAGTCGGCCTCGACGCCGCCTATAGCCATCAGCGGTACGAGCTCGTCGGTTTCCGTCGACGTCAAGATCAGGCGGAAGAAGAAACGGAAGTGCAGGCCGAGGAGCCGTAGGATGCTCAAGTGGGACCTCAGCGCGTACCGTCGGCAGTATCGCACCAGCGACACCGACGATGATGATGAACCTAATCAAAGGTAAGATTATATTGTTATATCAGGGCGGAAAATATCAATTTTTCTATTGTAAGTACCGAGATTGCCTATGTGCGATTTTTTCTTTGTGATCATAATATAACAGAGTATTGTTGTTGCATCTCATCAAATAATATCTTATTACCATAAAAATATCATGTAATAAGTGCATATCACTCCATCACTCAGCCATTAACCGTGTAGAGTAGTTTTAAACTAAGTAGAGCACAGTGACATATGCAACCAATTATACCCAGTGTATGGTTTACAATTGACCCGCGTATATTCGGTTGCATACACAACTGTGCTCTCCTTGGTTTGAAACATCTATATGTACTCATTATATTATGCTATAGAGGTTTCAAACTAAGAAGAGCACAGTTGTATATGCAACCAAATATACATAGGCAATTTATAAACCATACACTGGGTATGATTGGTTGCATATACAACTGTGCTCTTCTTAGTTTGAAACTACTCTAAGACACTAATTGCGCAAGAAATGTTCGTAAACTAAAAAACACTATTTTTAAACTATATCGATAAAACCAAGAAGCCAGGTTTACTTACACTAGAAAAAAAGTCACTGGAATTTGTTACCAGATATTTTGACTGATAATTATTTTGATGTTAAATATGTAAAAAAGGTAGTTGTTTCTCGTTTAAATTCATTGTTCTGAAAGAATTTGAAAGAAAACAATGGGAATATGTTGGTTTAGTTTAGTTGAGTTCTTATTGAAGTTATCAAGTTCTTTACAGAGTTTGAAAGTCAAATTCGTTTTTTCTAATAGAGAAGTTAGCAAGGAAAGTGTAGGCAACTTCGTAATACAAAATATGCCTTGCAATATGTACAATTTAAAAATGCTTTGTTATTTTTTATGAACAAAAGTGTTCAACATACATTCAATAAATTGGTTTTATAATGATTGTTATTGTGTTTTCCAAATATTTATATTAATATAACGTATGTAAACTGTTATCTTTAACTTTTATTGAATTATCAATGATTAAAAATATATTTTTCAGTGGTGACCCTCGCATACGCAGTTCGAACAAAAGAAGCAGGGGATTGCAGCACCGTCAGCGCACCGTATCAAAAATTCCCGCTAGGTCTAGCAGCAGCAGTAGCAGTAGCAGCAGCAGCTCGACCAGCTCTAGCAGTAACAGTTCGAGCAGCGACGACTCGAGCAGCTCGGAAGAGGAGTCTCGCAGAAAACGGCAACGCAAGGACGACGACAAAGTGAAGACGGAAACGCCTCAGGAGAAACCGGAGGAGAAGCCGTGCACGTCGACGTCGACAACTTCGGTGGGGACGGAATGTGTCAAGAAGGAGTACTGCGAGGCGACGACCAACACCGATTACTGGGATTACCCGAGCGCTCCGTTGGATTATTCGCTGCTACCGAAACCGGAACCATCACATTTGATCTGGCCGGGGCCCAGCACAAGTTACGGTCAGAAATATCCTGCGCCGCGTAGCTGGAAGGATTATTGTAAGCCGCAGGAGGGTAGTAGCGACTCAGATAATTAATTGGCCTGATATGATTTACTACGTAATATTTAAGGAGAAGATTATGTTTCCGTAATTAATTAGAATATGTAAATTATAATGTGTTAGAGTTTAATTGATCCGCTATTTTATGGAAGCCGATGAGTGTAAATATGTTTTTACTGAAGTTAAATAAATAAGTTAAAATTGTTTAATAGTGTTGTTTTCTTCTTTATGTCAATATCCTTTAAGACTCTTTTTGACAACATAAATTTTCTATGGTTTTTTCTTATTGAAAATATCATAGTAAAGCTGCTTTTCGAAGAAACGTTTGCTCAATAAATTTAGAAAATGGTTTTCGTTTTCATCATTTAGTCCCAATAATCAATAAACTTGTCTTAGGTCAGGAATGTTGTATTTTATGACTGGAATGAATTTAATTCCCAAAAACCAGATGCACTAAAACAGCAGGTAGTCCCAACAATAACAAGCAAACTTGTTTTAAGAAAGTTATATTTTATGATAAGAAAGAATTTAATTTGCAAAAACCAGTTGCAATAAAATAGCAGGTGGTCCCAATAATAAGCTAACCTATCTTAGGTCATAAATGTTGTATTTTATAACTAGAAAGAAAATGATTTGCAAAAACCAGATTCAATAAAACAGAAGGTAGTCCCAATAATGAGCAAACTTGTCTTAGGTCAGGAATGTTGTATTTTATGACACAAAAGAATTTAATTTGCAAAAAACAGATGCAATAAAATAGCAGGTAGTTCGAACAATCAATAAACTTGTCCTAGGTCACGAATGTTATATTTTATGACTAGAAAAAAATTTAATTTCCAAAAACCATATGCATAAAACAGCAGGTATAGATGTTTCAGACTAAGAAGAGCACAGTTGTATATGCAACCAAATATACACAGGCAGTTTATAAACCATACACTGGGTATGATTGGTTGTATGTACAACTGTGCTCTTCTTAGTTTGAAACTACTCTAGTTACTTATTCCAAAGAAATTTTAGCAGCGAAAAAAATAGAATTTAGTACTTCATGAAGTATTAAGAAAATACTAATATTTGTCAATTCCTATGTGCCAACATGGATTTAAGAAAAACTTAAGCCATCATTTTTGTCGAACATTATATATAATTATATAGAGTAGTTTCAAACTAAGAAGAGCACAGTTGTATATGCAACCAATCATATACCCAGTGTATGGTTTATAAATTGCCTATGTATATTTGGTTGCATATACAACTGTGCTCTTCTTAGTTTGAAACATCTATACTACACAAATCTGTAGTATTTTTGCATAAACTGATTAGTGATATCTTATCTTTATAGTACAAAAACAACACACATGAATTAGTTAACAATAACTACGCAATATCTACACAAAACAAAACATTCTCATCTCTCCTGCCAAAAACACACATAAAAAAAAACACCTTTTAACATTGATCATAATAATTTATTAAATAATAGAAACTTTCTTACATAAAGAACACAGGAAAGCGTTACACTTAACGTACTAGCCCATACTATGAGACCCTGTCTTTTACATAGGGCCACCATTATTAATATAATTGATTTCATCCTCGTACATGACAGCCCTCCTGTATCTCGTTGGAACTTGGAAGTCGTAGATTACCGCTGCCTGCTGTTGAGCGCCACTAGCTGCAGCTGCAACCCCGGAACCTGCGGTTTCCTCTGCACTTCTCGTGCCATGCCTGAATCGGATACTTGGCACCCTCAGTTTGGTACCCTGCGAAAAGGCTCGTCGAGCTACTTGTTGAAGCAACATTGCTGTTGATTGCACTAATAAGGTTTAATACCTAACCTAAAATATAATTGTATAAGATAAAATCAGAGGGATATTGTAATATGCTTAGGGATACCTTCCATACCTCGTTCTTTTATTCGCCGATTTTATTATGCAACTTATCAAATCCGGGATAAATATCGAATAATTTATTTCAAGATATCACATATAGATAGCACTCGTAACATACGAGTGAAGTTAGCATTTTTAAGGTTGCTGACTTTAGTGTAATTTAGTATTTAGTGGTTTGGTAAGTCTGCTTTCATTCCATGTGACAGCGTGGGTATATAGGTTAGGGTTTGTAAGCCTCCGATAGAAGTTTAATTACCAAGAAAATAATTAATAAATATACGATGTCGGTTCTCAAGTCATTGAGCATGTTAAGCGTAGCATCAAGACTACATATTTTAAAGAAAAGCACTCTCCAATTTGATGGTACGGTTATTAACTTAAAATGTTGCGGTCTATTTCGAATTTATCCAAATTTCAGCGTACAGGACGTTATTTTCGGCGCAAGCTTTAGCTTTGGATTCCTTCGAACAACAAAGGCAAAAGGTGAAGTCACAAATTTCGAACATTGAGACAAGATTCAGGTCAAAGATGCAGGATTACATCGAAGAGAACACGAGGAATATTATTTTCACGGAAGACCTAAAAAATATGATTCACATCGCCGAAGCAAACGATATCCCATTAGTAATACAGATGATGAAAAAGTAATGCACAAAATCAAATAAAAGTGATTCTTACATAACCAATAAATTTTAGGTTCAACTCGCAAAACCAAGAGTTAAGATTTGGCAATTTTATTTTTGGGCCGGTCGTGATGCGAATGTTTCACATATTAAATAAACCCGACGAGGCCCTGCAATGTTACAAAACAGCTGAGCTGAACGGATTTTTCGATCAGATGATGTCCTTTCAAATATTGCTAGATTTACTCTACAAAAGCGAAAAGTATAACGAAGTTTTGGAGGTTTACGGTTCTTTGAAGGATAAGCAAATCGATCAGTTACGGTGGAATAGGAATTTGGTCATTCTAGTTATGGCTACCTGTTATAAACTTGTAAGTGTTTTTAAATTGCTAGAAGTAAGGAAAATGGTTGTTTTAATTTGTTTTTTAGAATACACCCCAAAGTTTAGAATATGCTTTGGATTTATGGAAGGAAATGAATCTAGTTGGTCATTTTGCCGCAAGGAGAGCTGCGACATTCTGTGCTGCATTGGCTTTAAACCAGAAACAACCCGAAGCATGTATAGAGATTCTCTCGTCAATAAAGAACCAAAATTATACAACTGTTAGAAATTTAAAGGTACTAAGTCTTGTTTTGCTTAAAATATACTAAAGAAATATTTTTTATTAGGTGTCTGCGTATGTTGATCTAAATTTATCAGAAGATATCATCCCATTCATGAAAAATTCACTCCAAAGTGAAACTATTCAAACATTTAATAAAGATGTAATCGATAAGGTGACGCAGTATTTTGAAAGCCTGGATAATAAGGAATTGAAGGCTGAGTTTGAAAATACGATGAAGTATTTTAAAGAAAATGGTAATATTGCCGATACTACGCTGGACTCGCAATTGACCAGCGAAATTCAACGGAAGAGAATTGGAGACATGGGAAACAGAAGTTTTGATGATAACAATAGACGGCCGTATGTCAAGCGGTTCCAGACAGATTCCAGAAGACCCAGAGAAAAATCTTTACTTAATATGGATTAGTTTACTGATGTATTTGTTAATAAATAGATAAAAGTTATTTATTTTTTGTGAATTTTTGTTTGACCCAACCCTTAGCTAAGTTATTCTTATTTTCTATGAGGAAATGAATTTATAGCAAAAATGCATGTTGCAGTCAAAACTTTGTGGCACGTGTACGCTGAAACCATTCATTTCACCAAAAAAAAGTTATTACATAAATTATAGGAAATTTTCTCTAGTTTAATTTATTATTTAACTGTTCTTATCGTAAAATGAGTGGGAAATGAGATATTGTCAAAAAACTATTTTTAGGCGCCATTTTTTCAATATGGCGGCGTGAGCGACAAAGATGCGAGGTGGCAAAGTAGAAATTCGGAAAGAGCACACCGAAATATATAAAATCACCAATTTTCAAAACTCTCGGAAAACTTTCCAAGTAAAACTACCAAATGACTGAACCATAAATATTTTCGCATACACTTGCTGGAACTGCAGAAGTGTCACATTGACACGTTTGGTTGATGCGGTCGCTGCACGAAACAAAACATGGTCGCGCTAGTATGAGACGACCGTCAGGCGAATGTCACTGTGCAAAATTCTCCGTTTATGGTCAAAATTAATCGTTCAACTTGATAAAACTTCCCCTTTGGAAGAGGCACAGTCCATCTTTTACCATTTTCCTCTCGTAATATGGATCAACAATGGAAACCATGAGGAAAGCGAGCTGCGATTTGTCCCTTAGTGAACCAGTCTTCAAAGACGACAGCGGAGCGTTCCTGATACATGTCACGCACCCAGAAGGTCTCCCCCAACAGAACGACACGACAAGCGAAAACCAGGACGAAGAAAACACCTGCCCCACCAACAGCTTCTTAACTCTGGTTCTGAGCATCGAAGAGATGGTCAGGAGGAGCAGATGGAATGTGCTGTTTACCATATTGAAGATGTTTTTTGCAGTAAGAGTTTTCTCTTCACAATATAAATGTTTATGGAAAAGTTTGTTGGCTTACTAACTTGCTAGTATAAACTTTCATACACGGAGACACGTTTCGAGCATGATGGGGACACGTCGTGCTAAATTTTGTCACGTCGTGTTAGCACCATGCTCGCGACGGCAGTCCTCCTATAGGTAGCATATGATTAGCACACGTGAGGTGGGTATAAAGCTATTTAAACAAATCTGTAAAACTGGAAGCTATCCTATAAATTACTGTAAATACTAGAATGTTACGGTTTCGTATTTTTTTTTTCATATTTGGTATCTCCCTTAGTGCTCTTACGGCTTTTGTGAGTTCTTACTTGATATGGTACTGAGCAAATGGTTATGGAACGTGATCTGGGTAACGTCACATGTACTCATAGACGTTTTCCTTCACCTGGTGCTTGCCGTGTCCGCCATCATGGTGACAATCATAATCAACATGGACGGCGGCTGTCGCCGGAAGGAAGAGGACTTGTTAGCATACGCGGAATATGAGGACGATGACGAGTATGAGGACGAGGTTGGATCAAATTCGTCGGCAATTAATATTTTATCAAGTACGTTACAGAAATGACCATAATAACCTGATATTCTAACAGCCCAGATAACAAACGCGCTTGTTCTGCATGTTTATTCCCGGCAACAGCCCACGAAATTAAGGGGTTGGATACACTCAGGACTTGCCTCTTTTTGCCACAGAATTATCAGCGCATGCGAGGTTTTCACGATTTGCAGGCACGTTGCACACTCACTCAATACCGGACGCATTCGCCTGCGTTTTAGCAGACTTGTGTTGCACCTACGCCTGCAGTGCCTGCACTGTGTCTGTGCACTGCACTGTTTGTTATCTGGGTGCTTTCTTATGAAGAAAATAAAGCCTAATCTCAATATAATTGATTTGTTTGTTAATTATCTTTTTCAGAGCATGGACTGGGTGATACTAATCAACTTCCAAGTCGTATGAAAAGTAGATGATTATTTTTGTGTCCGTATTAATTTTTTACGAATAAATATCTGCTCGAATTTTATCGTCTTTTAGTCTGTTATCGCAGCGTTGGAGACTCCTAAAATACGTAGGTTTTTTGAGGTAATTTGGAGAAATATTGCTGAAAAATACTCCTTGAAATTTCTAATTATTATTACGTAAATCAATGTGACATTTACAATGGGGACACAAACATTTTACATACACGGTTCAGTACTGTAAGTTTGTAACGGTCTTGTCTTATCAACTGTGTTTATTGGTATTTATATATATGTGTTTTAATGCCGGCAGATTTGTTATTTTTGTTCATAAAGGTCAGATGCAAGTGTGTTGGTGTCTTATGTTGACCTTGACTACTGAATAAGTAAATCTGGTAATTTTGAAATTGGCCTGTCCAGGAGCTAGGTTTTTGTCACTTTCATGTTTTTGTAATAACATTCTTAGAAAATTCTAGATTTTATGCTGCAGAGTGCTCTTTGACAAATTAAAGATTAATTAAAGATTTAATCTGAGACAACGTAATATTAATGAGAAACGGTTTGCTACTAACAAATAAACTAACTAAAAAGAAGGTAAGTATGTCTTCTCTCTCATCTTCGCTTTTGAAGAATGTGGGACGGAAGAGAAATTGACAAAAAAATCAATATTAAAATAATTTTATTCGGTTTGCTTGTAGAGTTGAAGTAATTATTGCATTTTTACAATCTCCTGGCATCAGAAATACATAGTCTGAGTATGTACCTATTTTTTGCACTTCTCTTTGACCGTGCCGATATGCACAGAAATCTATAAAATACAAATAAAAATCTCTTGTTTTGTTTCCTCGATCTTGTTTACTTTACTGCTTTATCTAGTATTCTAGATTCTCTGGAAGGTAAGTATTGTAATCGACGGTTTCTTTGGAATTTAACCGATTTTGACCAAATTGATGACAGCTCACCATCCAGTGATGTAATGGGTCGGAAACCCATTATTTATTTATTAAGATATGATCAAATTAAGCGAGATATTTGTAAGAACATTCGGGAATGTCAAAGGTTTTTGCTAGGGTTGAACATCTGGTTTAGGATTTGACCGCATGTTATAAGTTTAAAATTGAAGAGTTGTCATTGGCTAAGAAGAAATGCCGGCTTCCTTTGGGGTCGAGGGATGCAAACGAACAGATCTCGCTCTTCCCATTTCAACCACCGTCATGTAAAGTACACGTTTTTGTGGAGCGTTCTTAGGCGCTTAAGTTTATCCCTGGTAAGTCTTTTCAACTCGTCTCGCATTTCATTGTAAATTAAATTATTCATATTTCTGCTAAAAGTGTGTCTGTCTAAATCAACTCCTAGGTTTAATTTAAACGTCAATATGTTCAAAGCTTCATTCATTTTTCTATGTAGCCTATCAAACGGGATTGTTGATTATTATTGTTAATAGATGTTATTGTTTTGATAAGTGTTTCGTTTCATTTGAGCAGTCTTGCTTTATCAGCCCTTATTAAATGTTAAATACTTAAACGCGTCAGTTAGAAGTTAGAAAATGTGTTTACAAGGTTCAAGAAAAAGAACCCAGTTAGTTTTGCCTTCGAATAAATTGGAAGAGATTTGATGAATTAGAATTTTGACCAGTAATTAAAGCCCTTAAACCGCGCTTTGCCAAATGCTACCATGTTAGGGAGTCGCGGTTGTTCCCGCCATTTTGACCTCCTACAGTGACTTTATAGTTTATAGAAGAAATCTGACAGAGCAATAGTCTCAGCCACTATATCTGCGAATGGCATTTTTTTGGTAAGCCCACTCACATTAGGTTGGGACCCAGAATGTCTGTGGTTTTACGAAATTGCAGATTTGTAGAAGGTCTGGACGCTTCAGTGCGTCAAAGGAGTAGTCAAACCGTTGGGTGGGGACCACCTCATTTTTTTTTTTCACTAACCAGGGTAGAAAAATCAAGAAAGTGGTCCTAAACCAACACGTATATGTCTTTAAGCCAAAACCCCAACACACTTTGTATTGAAACGTTTCTGTTAATTGCATTTGTGTAAAAGTTAACAACATAAATAAAATGTTTATTACCCATTTCGCATCTTATTCGTCTTTCTAGAAGATTTTCTCTATTTTATTTCTCTATTTAAAAATTCCTTATTTATTATTAGTATTACAATAGCTCTGTGTATATGTCAAAATTTTCGATTTTAGTTATTGGGCATTCTAGAAATATGTGGTTAAGGCTTCCCACCTGTCCACATTCGCAATATGGACATTTTAGGATACATTTTAGGTTATCTGCTATCTGTTACTGTTGTTACGAATGTCCGGCAGGGGGCGTTTCGGGTTTGACGTTACTGTGGTAATAGCAGCAAAACACGGGTCGACAAAAATCGATTTTTTGGATCGAAAATTGTTTTTAAGGCCGTTTTTTTGCTCAAAACTCTTTGCGAAGGGTATTTAGAGGGATCTTATCGTAAGACACGAGAGCGAGCGGCTTTTATAAGGTCGGCAGGAACGGATAAAAAATGTAAATTTTTGACGTTCATCGATCCGCTTGTCGGAATTTCTAGACGTCACGTGACATTTTCTCGAGGTTCGCCTTCACCCGAAGAGGTGCAAAAACGTGATTTTTTTTTAAATTATGGCGCATTTAATTTACAAAATATCGCGCAGTCCACGCGGAATTGTGTCCTTTTTTCAATTCGAGCGTCAAAAGTAATATCGAAAAGCACAATTTTGCAGCTACTCGATCGCAAATGTCGGCGAAAATGGGCGATTCCGCTGAACGCGCCCTACACTTGAAAGTTCGTAATTAGTATAGGTAGATAGATGTATTTAGGTCAAAATCATCATGCATCATCCCTAACATTGTCATTCTATTGACATTTTAACCTGAATAAATTACAAACAAAATAATCGTTTTATTTATTGTGTGATAATTGATATTACGTAAGGAGATGAGCGTGCACGAGACGATCCATTGTTTTCCAGTAATTATATGTAACCTTAGGCCCACCGTTTCGCACGCCCGTGATTGCGATTATGAACCTCTTCATCATCTAAGAACGCCTCTTTTTTATTATCGTTATAAATATTCAAAGACTACGCGTACGGATCGCGGCATCGTGTTAAATCCTTTTCAGGTGGCGATTGTAACCGCCGTCGATCCCTAATTCGAAAGTTGGCAATGAAATTATAAAAGAGGTGCAAGAATCCTAGTCATTTATCACCTCAGTTTGTTGGTTTCTCACGCGGTAAGAAGACACTGTCGTCATCAGCTGTCCAACATGAAACTAGCTTTGGTAAGTAAAAATAAAAATTGATTTATTATTTTTTAATATTTATTATTATTTATTATAGATAGTTGTAGGTACTAAAGGAAGTCACATTAAAACTGACGATACTAAATATAGAATTATCAATTTTTTGAAATGTTTGTTTGAATGGGATATTTGAGAGTATAAAAATGGGAATGCAAATTTTTCCTGTAAGTCTGACTTTGGCTAGTGGCGGCAATTTTTAAATTATATTTGACAATAATTGTTAACAGCTGTCAAGTTTGACAGCGACGTGAAAGAACAGCAGTCACAAACAAGTTTGTTAAGTATTAGTTTTTTAGATGAAATACTCGTCGTTATTTGTAATGAAGATACTATTTTAACTCAAATTTCTATCACCAGAGCGGAGACTCTGTCGTCCGTTGAGGCGAATTGAAAATTAACACCAAACTATTTTTTGTTCACTGCTCGTTGTTGTAAAGCCTAAATTACACATCTAAGTTTTGGTGTTCACATTTGGGTTACGCTGGCCGTACTTAACAAAATGTCATTAACTTGTCGATGCGTTATTTATTCTCCACACATCTGTCCAACTCTGTATGAGATCATTTCCTCTAGTTTGAAAAATCTTGTTGAATAATCAAATATTCAAAAAACATTCTATTGCTAAGAAGGTAATTTTTTTCTTTTGTATAAAACAGGAGGACTATGCATAATTCTAACCGCAACATTTAAAATCATTAACCTTTCAGTGACACCAGATATAATCTGCAACCTTTAGAAGTATAAATATTTAGTTATTTTAATCATGCCCTTGATTTTACTATGTTATCTATTTTTAACAATTTACAAGTGTAGTACATAATTTAAAGATCTGGGGTGGCCCTTACCCAACTTTCCGACTACATCGTATCCGGCACAATGATTCCGGCACAATAAAGTGTCTGATCACCAATTATTCAATTTTGTGAAACCAGCGTCACTGACATTTAATGTTATGTTATGTCAGTAGCACTGACTTTTGTCAAAATCTGATAATTTGCAACACAGCGACGAAGGATGTCTATTCTGTCAAACTGCTTCTATAAACTCTTATAGCGCCTAAACCGTTCTTTCCACTGATGTGTAATTTGGTAAACGTATTTTTCTACTTTGCATTCACAATGCACACATTGTAACACTGTTTTCGGTGTTACAATTAGCAAATTGTAACACCGTTTTTAGTAACTTTTTTCTAAGATTGGTGACATTGATATCAAATGCATGTCAAACGAAAATACACATAACCACAAAAGTAAGCACAAACTGATTTTTTAGAATCGCACAAACTGCAAAGTATGTATATTTTTATATATATTTAAACATGCGTGTTGCATCCTAGGTTTCGTACTACTAGTATATGATGGTATATAATAATTATCAATAATTACTTTTTCACAGATATTTGAATTTAAGTGACAGATGGCAGTGTTACCAACGGTTGCACCCATAAATACTCTAGATTGGAATTTTACCAAATATACTTCTAAATTTTTATAAAATTAATGACGCAAAGTAGAAAAAATAGTATATTACACTCGTTTTATAAGACATATTGGCGCATTCGTTCAACTCATGCGCCAATTTGACGTCTTATAAAACTTGTATAATAATATACTATTAACGTCACTGGACGATGAACAGGTATCAGTTTGGTCAAAATCGGATGAATCTCTCAGAAGATACATTTGCTACTTCCGGTTGTCAGATTGTCACCAAAAGCAATACAGTACGTCCCCTGGTACTACTAAATAAGTACACCAAATTACATCCCGATCACTCGTACCATTTTGGCGCTATCGTGTAATGGATTCAAGGGACCTCAAAATTCGTAAATGCCGATTTCTTCTGTCGATTACAATATTTTTCTAATAGGGTACTAGTCGGAAAGTAAAGATACTTTCTCCAAATATTTGCACTGCTAAAATCTCTACATTTAAAATGGATTTGTGCGAAAAGGAAGCGATATTCGATAATTTGTAATGCTAATTGGACTGACCAAGTGACCTTCTTCTTAAAGGGTACACATTTTAGAGACATCGTGAAAACAACGAAGATCCGCAATATTAATTATTCATACAGCACGAATTTTATTATAGAAATATATCACATATTCTATTTATATCGTGAACTTGTGTATTTTCATTTCCTCTTTTATAAATGGGCACCTCAAAATCACTATTGTTAAATTCTATGACGTATATATCAGACAAGAACGGACAAAATTGACTTATAATTGTACGATTAGTTTAATTGCATAATTGACCATGATTTCTACTGTGTGGTTAACTTGTTCCTTTTTGGAGTGATTTGTATATTTTAATTCGCACCTCGCGATTTGCTTGACATATTCTTCCTACATTTTCCTAACAGCAATTTAGAAATTACTGAGTTGTAATTCATTCACGCAGATATAATGAGTCAATTAGGAGCATAAATAATACTCAGATATGTGATTACTTCATTAATTAACACGTTACGCACGATCTCTTCTACGTGTAATTTAAAAATTGTAACATAAATAAAAATCAAGGATATTTGTTGGCTAGATTCATCATCACATTGAAGTTACCACAAATTCTTGCTGAACTTGGAAATTACGTGGATTAAATTCTCAATTACAAGATTTAATGATTATTAAATCGAGTTTATAATGAATTATAATTGGGTATAGGAAGTAACTTAGTTAGAATGGATTTTTCAGCATGTTACACAAAACTTTCTCTTGAAGAACATTTATTTCCTCTTCGTCTGTTTTCCTTATCCTGTGTATAATCTTTTATTATCACTGTTGATTATTATGTTTTGTTTTAGAGTTGTCTCTTCGCGTTTATGGTGCTGGTAGTAGCAGCTGATTCCGATTCTGCTCCAGATATCTTCGAATTTGAACCGAAAGTTGTGCCTGATAATCCTTCTGCGGCTCGACAAGCCCTTGGATATGACAGTCGTAACAAGGATACGTTCCAGGGAAGCCACTGGGAGGACACAGCGCGCTACGATTATGATTATTTGCCAAAGCAACGATATATAGAGCCATACCATTGAAGACGATCTTAGACACTTTGCTGTGTTTATAATAAGCGCTTAGGTAATCATCGTATGTTGTAAATTCGTCAATATGGCGAGATATTGTATTTATTTTGAATAAATTTGTTGTAAATATGTATGTAAATAGTTTTATTTGTTGCAATCATTGTATTTCATTTTAATTGTTAACCACTATTTACCAACTTATCATGTTAAAACTTTGAATTTACATGACTTGTTGCTAGCATAAAGAAGTTCCCAATTCATGGAATAAATTAGTCGTATTACAATCGTTTCAGTAAAAACAATAAACTATAAATTTAACGTCCTGTTACCAACTTGTTACGATAGATCCCTAATTAGAACTCCAACATCAGAGGATTTTAAGAGGAGTGTTTACTCAGCTTAGTGGAACAATAAACTTTCAAAAGATAGCGATTGAGGCCAAAAAAATCTACAAAATTTTATCAAAAATAGCTAAACACATATAATCTTTCAGATAAAATATAAAATATATCGGATTTTAATTATATCAATTGTATATTAAATTGTGTAATTATAATGTAATAATAAATTGGACTGAAAACTGATTTAATTACTTTTGTGTTTGAAGTATAATAAAACATTAAATATAAAGTAGAAACTAAATTGCGGACGAAAGCAGTAGCTTTTGAACAATTTGTTATTTATAAAATATACTGGGAAACAATTGAAGACCTGAAAGAGATGCTACCAGAGATGATGGTGCTGCTAGCAGCACCAGCCACCAGCAACTAGCGCCTAATAAGACAGCCTAGTGTGACCGTGGCATTAGGGATGAACTATAGCTGTACCGGAAAACTAATACGCATTTTCTATGTACTACTGAACCTTGAAACAAATAATTAAAAGTGTTTACATGATTTGTATAATTTATTCAACAGTTAAGTAAATAAACATTATCTGTTGCAGGAAAAACTGCTACTCGGAACTGAAAAATTGCGTTAATTTGCGGTTGAGCATCTCTTCTCACGTCATCAGTACGTAAAATCACATTGTATAAATACACCCACAACAAACTGATTTAGTACAATTAGAACAAGTTCTTCCCGAAAGAAAGAAATAAGCGACACAATGAATAAAACTGTAAGTAAAACTTTTCTTTGTTTTATATTTATATTAGTTTTTATTTATGGTTCTTTTATATTTGTGTTTCTTTTTTAAATTTAGGGTTTCTGTAATAGTATCCTATGTTTTTATTGGGATGGTCATTAGATGATGTTTAAACATGGTTGAGCATACAGTGTTCACATGCCTGCCAATATTTGGAGCAATCTTGGCCATAATCTGGATGTATCAATCAAACACAAAATCAAACAAATGTCTCTTCTTCACATGCCTGCCAATATTTGGAGCAATCTTGGCCATAATCTGGATGTATCAATCAAACACAAACTCAAACAAATGTCTCTTCTTCTGTTTAGTTTATCGTCTGCCTTGTGGCAATGTTGGCCATCCAGTTCGTGCTCTGTGAAGAGAATAAACCAGTAAAACCACAGGATTCTAAGAATTCTGATCAAGGACGTGACAAGCGCGAAGCAGATCCTCACCGAGGTGGTGGATACGGTGGAAATTATGGCGGTGGACATTATGGTGGTGGACATTACGGTGGTGGTCATTATGGCGGTGGTCATCATGGTGGTGGACATCATCACGGTGGCGGCTATGGTTACCATGGTTAACAACACCCACTACCAGTAATAATCAGAATATGAAGTGACGTTTCTTTTATTGTTTGTGCAATGATTTGTTTTTGTATATAAATGAATAAAATTAAAAAATGTTAATAGCTTGCTTTAAAAAATGTACTTATTTAATCAAAATATCTGGGGTGGCGCTCACCCAACTTTCCGACTACTTCGTTGGCACAATGAAGTGTCTGAACACGAATTATTCAATTTTGTGAAGCCACTCTGGACCCTACCTAACATAATAATATTTGTTATACTGACATTCAATGTCTGACAATTTGCAACACAACGACGAAGGATGTGGATTCTGTCAAACCGCTTCTATAAACTTTTATAGCTTCTAAAAAAGTCACTGGATGGTAAGCTGATGTAGGAGGTCAAAATGGCGGGAACAACCGCGACTCCCTAACATGGTAGCATTTTGGCCAAGCGCGGCTTAAGGGCTTTAATTACTGGTCAAAATTCTAATTCATCAAATCATTTCCAATTTATTCGAAGGCAAAACTAACTGGGTTCTTTTTCTTGAACCTTGTGAACACATTTTCTGACTACTAACTGACGCGTTTAAGTATTTAACATTTAATAAGGGCTGATAAAGCAAGACGACTCAAATGAAACGAAACACTTATCAAAACAATAACATCTATTAACAATAATAATCAACAATCCCGTTTGATAGGTTACATAGAAAAATGAATGGAGCTTTGAACATATTGACGTTTAAATTAAACCTAGGAGTTGATTTAGACAGACACACTTTTAGCAGAAATATGAATAATTTAATTTACAATGAAATGCGAGACGAGTTGAAAAGACTTACCAGGGATAAACTTAAGCGCCTAAGAACGCCCCACAAAAAACGTGTACTTTACATGACGGTGGTTGAAATGAGAAGAGCGAGATCTGTTCGTTTGCATCCCTCGACCCCAAAGGAAGCCGGAAGCATTTCTTCTTAGCCAATGACAACTCTTCAATTTTTTTATAACACGCGGTCAAATCCTAAACCAGATGTTCAACCCTAGCAAAAACCTTTGACATTCCCGAATGTTCTTACAAATATCTCGCTTAATTTGATCATATCTTAATAAATAAATAATGGGTTTCCGACCCATTACACTGATGTCAGTTTGGCAAAAATCGGATAAATCCCTAAGAAGACGCTTGTAACATTTGCCACTTACGGTTGTCAGACTGTCACCAAAAACAATGAAGTTTGTTCCCCAGTAATTCTAAATATGTATACCAAATTTCAGCCAGTTCCATTGTTCCGTTTTTTTTTCGTCGATTACAATACTACTTTCCTTCTAAGGTACTAGTCGAAAAGTAAAAAGGATACGTTTCTATCGCGACCTTAAGTGATTGTTAACTCTTCCAAAACATACAACTTGTTTTACTTTGAAACGCTACATCTCGTTTATTAGAATAATAAAATACGGTGACTGTAGATGGCGTATTACATTGTTGAGAGTAATGTTTCTATATTACCATATCGTGAATAAGAAAATCAATCAAAAGTGTTTTTCTCGAATAATTTATACATGATTTAAATTTGGAATGCCAGTAAGCCACTGGAAAACCGGTGCTGGTAATGCAACAATTTCAATTCAATTGTTCGTAATTAAATAATGTTTCTGTCGTGACTATACTATTCTTAGTACAACTAGTATAAATACACCAATAACATTTGAAACCAGTCAGTGTATTTTTCCCAGAAGAGTAGAAGGAATCATCAAAATGAGTAAAACGGTGAGTATACTTATACCAATTTCACATATTATTCATGTTCTCTTTTTCTAGTTGTTATATTTTCCAAATATATGAATATATTTCGCCTACACAGAGCGAAAAATTTATTCGATACAACACTTTGAGTGAAGAATATCACTTGTTTCTATATCCGCAGAAAGATCATTTGGTTGGTTCAAGTAAAATATAAAATTCTCAGAGTAAGAATATGATTTTCTTGATGTTCCAAGTATTACGTTTTCTTGTTTTATCTATGAAGAAACTGTTTGTTAAAACAGTACTGTTTGTAAAACGAACGTCTTATTCTTTTTATATGTAGAAGAATAACATTCTCTTCGTCAGAGCAAAATATACTCAACATAAACATACTAAACTCTTAAACCGGAAGAATAACTAACTGTTGAAATAACTACATAATATATTGAAGTTCGTAATACAATAAAATATTATTTGGATAGCAAAAATATCCTCTTCATGCTACACTATATACGCAAGAACAATTTTTCTTAATATCCAAGAAGAAAGTTCTGTCTGTGTAAACTATTCCACTACAATCCTGGTTTTCCTCATAATCCTTGTATGTCACCCATGAAATAAAATACTTATGCATAGATGTAAACGAACAATATACGAACACTCAATATCGTCAAACTTATATAGCAGTAAAACGTGGCAAAAGACGCGAGAAATTGTTAGCGCCATCTGTAAAGTAATTGCACAGTTTTTTATGTATCAGAGTAAGAAGCTTGGGTCAAGAAACTGTTTTTTCGTTGAAGCATGTATATTTTTCGTCGAACGAAATATTTTTATTGAAGAATACCTTTTTCTTACTCAGAGAAAAATATATGTACTTGACATAAACATACTAAATTCTTAATTCGTAAGAATAACTAACAGTTGAAACAACTATTTTGAAATTCTTATTAGAATAAAATATTATTTGTATAGAAAAAACAATCCTCTTCATGTTACACTATATACGCAAGAATAATTTTTCTTGCTATATAAGAATAAAGTTCTCTCTGTGTACGGTTGTAATATATTTAATACATTAAAACAAAATCTAAAAGTAGTTATTTTCTTATAGTTCGTGATGTGTTTGGTGGCAATGTTGGCTGTACAACTTGTCCTCTGCGAGGCCAGATTGGAAAAGCAACTGGATAATGAAGGCAGCAGGTTCTCACGTGAAGCCAAGCCAAGTCCGCAGGGAACGGCTGGTATAGGAAGCGTTAACCGTGGTCGTCGGTCAGCAGATCCAGGACCTCAAGGTGGCACTTCTGGCATCGGAAGCGTCGGTAGACGTTGATTAAATGTTTCTGTAAAGAAGATTGGGGTATAGCCGATCTAAATATGTAATTTCATGGCGCTTCACGTTTATGTTGAAGATGTTATTATCTATGTTGTTGTTCTGTTTAATAAATAATATTGACTGTTAGTCGTTTATATAGTATGAGTTTGTTTTTTACTTTCCGACTAGTCCCTAGAAGGAAAGTATACAGCAAATTTTTCGAGATTTTAGCGGAAATACGCGTTTTAGGGTCCCCTGAATCGATTGCAATGATTTCTGGAAAATGTATGTATGTGTGTATGTTATGTTATGTAGACGGAACAACGGATCGGGCTGAAATTTGGTATACATATTTAGAATTACCGGGGGACGATCTGTATTGTTTCTGGTGACAATCTGACAACCGGAAGTGGCAAATGTCACATACGTTTTCTTAGGGACTCATCCGATTTTGACCAAACTGACACCACCTCATCCTGCAGTGTCTTTAAATATGTATACAAATTTACAGATCAATGGTATGAGTAGTTTAGGCTCTATAAGAGTTTATACTTATCGGGCGCCTTCGGTTTGTGTCGTAATGGAGGGCTCACGGATGGCTCACTGTATTGCCGCGGTAACACTAGGCTGTTTTACTAGCCGCTGGTTGCTGGTGCTGCTAGCAGCAACAGCAGCCAAAATCTGATATGGCCAGACACATGACTTTATCATACGATACAGCCGTGTTCAGGGGGGCAATTTGGAAGTTCAAGGGGCATCCGCTTACTATGATTTAATTTTTTTTTCCAAAAAATGGAATGGACATAAATTATACAAAATTTTCTCTACTATAGTTTATTATTTAACTATTTTGACGAAATTACGTAAATGGCGGCTAATTTGCAAAATTGTTGAAAAATGATAAGAGTAAACCTCGAGTTCCTTTGGGCCCTTTTGGACAAAACTTCTTTCAGCTCTAAGTTTAGTCATGAAACTTCTAAATATGAAGTTTCGTCTCGATACCTTCAGTAGTTTCTCCGGAATCGTCGCCACAAAAAAAGGGTACACACACACACACACACACACAGACATTTTTTTGTACCTTGGTCAAAAATGCTCAGGGGGGCCAAAAAGACCTATTTCCGCTAAAATCTCAATTTTTTTTTTCGACACATACTACGTATGATAAAGTAAAAACAAATTGTTCAAAAGTTACTGCTTTCAAGCATAACTTAGTTTCAACCCTATATTTAATGTTTTATTTATAATTAAAGTCAAACACAAAAGTAATTCAATGAGTTTTCTTTATTCTTTCCGTCCATTTAAAAATACGAATTATGAATATTCCAGACAAAATGAACCCGGTATACTTTACAAAGGGTATTTGTATATGTACATTTGTACGTCAAATAAAGCTCTACACGCCACAATAATTTATAAATATTACATGATATTTGTATTACATATAGTATTCGTATAACTATTCCATAATATTTGTATCTAAATTATTTATTGTAATCATTGGTTGGTATTTTCTACAGTTTCTACCAAATTTGTCCTGACTCACCAGCGCAAGCTCTAAATAGCGGCTAATGAAAGTTCTACTAGCACCAGCCAAAATCATTCGCCGGCATGCAAAAATATCGGCTTCTGAGTGGTCACACTATGCTGGTTACCAGCGGCTAACAATCTACAGCAAGCAGCAAATACGAAAACAGCGTACTGTAACCACCCGATATTTTGCATGCCAATCACCGTTGCTGCATAACTTTTCGCTCGTCGACTATTCATTATGTGATCACTATTTTAACAACTGTATCGCTTAATGCCCTCCTTATATGCTGAGTGAATAATACCTCGCATAATATTTATAAAACACATTTAAAAAATACATAATTTTCATGCTGGTTGCTTTAAAAGTTAAACAAGCGCTGGTGAGCTGGCTGCTGCTAAACTAACTCGCAAACTGGTAAACCAGCGCTGCTGAGTGGCCATGTAATAGTAGGATGGTGGGTTCTTGGAATGTGATTAGTGCGTGACAAAAAAATTTTCTAAAACATTTAAAGTCAAACACCACGACCCCCCACACAAGCCACCACTATTATTGCTCTTACACTCGCTCTGCACGTGAGTTCTTGCAATGGGACCAGTGCAGCATTTTAGCAGGCAAAACTAATTAAACTACTCATATTGATATTTAACTCAAAGGAAAACACTTTCAACAAAATAACAAATTTATTAAATAAAAAAAAACATAAAAATGAATGAATAAAAAATATAAAAGAGACACTTAATTCATCGTTAAAATTACCATCTAGAGGAGCTGTTAGATTCTCGTAAAAATACAAAGAAGTGAAAACACAAAGGAGGAAATAATAATCAGCTTACCATTTACAAAACACAAAACACTACACTAAGTTACATTATAAAAATAAATGAAAAAAGACTACATCTTAAGTAGAATGCCGAATGTCGGCTGTTAATCTCGACTGTTCTCTACAGAATGTTTTTCTCTTCATCTTTTTGTCTTGAACTTATACCTCTCATGTATAAACTATCTCGGTCCACGATACCATAATTTATAATTAAGCAAATAACACACACACAAAATATCAAGACACAAAGCACTTAACGAAAGGGCCCTACTGATTTGGGCCATAAAAGAGAAAGATTTACGAGTCTTCTAAGTTGAAAATATAACAAATCATACCCATGCGTGTGAAAAGGTCAGACAGTATCACCATTCACATATCCGGCATCACATACAATTTATCTCAAATTACAGTGAACAAAATATGGATGCAGCTGAAATCCCCAATTATTACAGCCACACTATACTGTTAGCAGCAAGCAGCAAATAGCACATAGACACATAGACCAGGGCATTGGTGTCAGCATTTAGCAGCCACATGTTAGCGGCCCGCGATCGAAGAATAAATAAACACCTCGCAGAAAAACACAGATACGTGACAGTATAATATTATGGTTATTTGTATCGAGAGTTATGAATTGTTGTGTTATGAATTATGATCTAATAAGATAGTATTATTATTATCTTACGGACATTCATTTAAATGTCAACTTTGTAGTCGGAAAGTTTGGCGAGGGCCAGCTCAGATATTTTCTTTTGTTAATAAGGAAATGTTATGACCATACATGTGAAAACTAATCTGGCACATTAGCTATTAATTTAATAAACCTGATTGACAATATTTAGGATGGTCAATTTCATTGTCAAAATGCACAATGCAATTAAAACAATTAATATAATGTAAGCACTAAAATCAAAATATTATATAGTAAAGAATTTAAAATTTGTATTTTCTATTTCTTTCGAATACGTAACTTTCTGTTATTTAACTCTTTTCCAGAAGGAAGCACTGACAAATTAAAAAGACATAATTGGGGACAACATTGTCCCCAATTATGTCCCCAATTATGGGACAACATTGTCCCCAATTATGTCTTTGAAGGAAGCCTGTATGTGTAGACTTTAGACGTGAATGTTCAGCGTAAAAATGCACACAATTACATAATATTATGTAAATATTCTTAAATGGAAAACAATTAAAAGTATTTTTCTCGAATATGTAATTTATTCACGATTTAAACAAGTATAGGTACTCATGGAAAATGCCGCTACTGTAGACAATGCATTATTACTAGTAATAAATCGCAGATAAATAATTCATTTCTCGTAATTCAAGAAATCTACACCTAGTATAAATACAATAATATTCCAGTTGATGCGGTTAGTCTATTAGTTTTTCTACTGGAGCAGAATTTATCGACAACATGAATAAACTTGTGAGTAGAGTTCTTCTTATATTATATAAATTGTAAATTATATCTATTGGTATTGTAAAAATATCTTATATAATATAGTTAGTAAAGTGTATACCTATGATGTACAAAGTCATTAAAGTAATTCTTTTCTTATAGATAATTGTCTGCCTGGTGGCTATGTTAGCTATACAGCTTGTTATTTGTGAAGACCGACTGGCCGAACAGGAGGCACCAAGGCACCCAGAACGAGCAAGTGTGACGCGTGTCTTGCGTGAAGCGAAACCTGATCCGCGAAGACGTGGCAGTGGAACTTACGGGATCGGTAGTGTCCATGGACGTCGTTAACACCCCGAAAGAACACTGGACTACCGAATTTTCTTTACATAATAATTGTACTTTATCTCTAAGATGCTGTTTGTGTTGTTTTCTTGAATAAAGAAAATTAATTGCAGAAATGTTTAGAATACAGCTTCGTCATTTATACAGATACAACCATATTAATTGCTTATGTACCAAGGGCATAAAGTAGATGTTTGTACTCACGAGGGTTAAATATAGATTTATGCTCGAGGTACATAAAATTTTTTATGTCATTTAGCCGTGTTTTTCTTTCTTTAAAATGGTTTGATACTGACATTCCACATAACATGACATTTATATGTCTTGCAGGTGTCTTGCAGTGGCAGTTTTGCTTGTTGGTTACCTTAGCAACCCTTAATGCCGTGGGGCATTAAGTGGTATTTTAAGCCTGCGTATCATAGTTACAAAACTTCACATAATACGTCAGTAAGAAGGAAAATATTTTATCATTTTTTTTTGATAAGCCAATGAGAACAAATTTAAAGATTGGTAAGATGAACTGTGCGTAGGCGCTATAAACGTTTGAAAAAACTCTTCAACAGAATACACAGACTTGGTCCTGTGGTTGCGAAATGACAAATTTTGATAAATGTCAATAGCCACAAAATAAATCAGTCTGGTTCTTTTTATAATAAACTAATCCTTTTCCGACATTTTAAATTGTGTGAAAATTTCGACAGTTTTTACATTGTACTCAAGAAGTCTTGCATAAATAATAATGTTAGGACAATAAAACAAATTGTTGAAACACTAAAAATATCTGTTGTCTATATACAATAACACAATAAGTATCTGTAATTCTATTTATCAAAATTTGCAATTTCATTATATATTTATTGTTGTAAGTATGTTTATTCATCCACAAGAAGCACATTTCTCGTAGAACACAAACAAGCAAAATTACACGTAGTCTCTGAAATGGGAAAACGCAATTAAATATATTTTTCTCGAATAATTTATTCATAATAGACAATACCTTTCAATGCACTTACTATAAATACAGAAATACTCAATCAATTTCGATCAGTCTAATAGCTTTTTTGTTTTGAAGAACAGAAATAGTCGTCAATATGAATAAAGTTGTAGTACTTACATATAATTTTTAAAAATTTGCTTAATACATTGCGACTTTCTTTTATAAAAACGTGTGCTACTTTTGTTTAATAAGAACATAAACTAAATTTCATCAACGATAATAGCGCCTAAACGCTACAATGGATCGGATGTAAATTTGGTACACATATTTAGAATTACCAGAGGACGAACTGTAGTGTTTTTGGTGACAATCTGACAATAGAAGTGGCAGATGTTAAATGTATTTTCTTAGGGATTTAACTGATTGGCCAAACTGATACCAGCTCATCTCTAGTGACGTTAAATATGGATACAAATTTGCAGACAGGTTGTGTGACAACGTTATACAAGTGTATTATATAACAATAACAATAAGTTGTGATATATACCTACTGTGGATGCTAAGATATGTAATATAATATGTGTATATAAAGATGACATGATGTAATATAAAATAAAGTTTACAACTAAATTTTTGCACACACTGCTATACATATCACAATAACCAGCAGATCCAGAAAAGTAATTATTGTTCCTAACGCCACCAATAATTAAAATAATTAATCGAGATTTCCCTCTTTAGCGGTAAAAGCTTTTGAGTGTATGTCTTGTGTACTTATGAATGTTATCTTATGAATTTATGATATAAATTTCGAAATTAACCGCACTTTTTTTCCAGTTGATTGTTTGTCTCGTTGCTGTCTTGGCAGTACAGCTTGTTCTGTGTGAAGGCAAACCTTTAAGGGATGAAGAACCGAATAGTCAACCATCAAGTAACGCACGTGTCACACGTGAAGCGAAACCTGCTCGCGCTGGTATTGGTGGCGTCATCCAAGGACGTCGTTAATGACGTTAACACTTCAAAAGAATGCTGGATAAACCATTTTATTTTCTGAAATTTTGTTTACACTACATTGTTATTTTTTTTTTAATAAAGAACATCCAAACGCCTATAAATCTTTTGATAAGAATGCTTGTAGGCAACAAATAATTTTTTGCAGGTAATTTATTTATCATTTATATTCCGAATAATTGCTACTGGCTGTAATTGTTTTGCTAGACAACATTTTTCTTTGTTATTCAACGATTTGTAGTATACTAATGACATTGTCGTGATCTATTCAAGCAACTTTTTTGCGCGTGGTATAAATATAACAATTTTAATTAGGTAATTTCAGTGTAGAAGTATTTTTCGAAGAGAGAGTTGGTATCGCCTACAACATGAACAAAACCGTAAGTTCCTCTTTTGCGACTGAAAATGTTTAATTTAAGATTTTGCAAGGTATAGAATTAGATACCTTAGTTATACATCCAATTATCACATTTAATACTGTCTAGATTCTAGAATAATCAGTCAAAATTTAGTCAAACTTTTTTTCAGGAAATCAAAGTGTAATAATTTGATAACTCTTTATGTATCTGGTAAATGATATAATTGGTAGACTAGTTATTTATGTGCCATTGGCATAAAGTAGATGTTTGTACCCACGAAGGTGACTAGTCAAACTTTTTTTCAGGAAATTAAAGTGTAATAAGTTGATAACTCTTTATGTATCTGTTAAATGATATAATTGGTAGACTAGTTATTTATGTGCCATTGGCATAAAGTAGATGTTTATACCCACGAAGGTGACTCCTAGAGGTTACTATTTCCTCGAGAGAGTTAAAGAGTGATGTTTGCCCGTGGTACATACAAAATGTTATGTCTTACCCATTTTATTGTCCCTCAAAAATCATAAAATATCTCTGATACTAGCATTTCAGATTCGACATAACATGATAAATATATGTTTATCACAGTTATAAATAAAACTTGTCATTAAGACGTAGACAAATAAAAGTACTTGCCTTTGCTTTTGTTTTAGGTGATTATCTGTATCGTTGCGATGCTTTGTCTTCAGCTAGTCTTTTGTGAACTACTGGAATACCCGCAGCATCATTTATTTTCCGTACTGGGACGAGATAAAAGGAATGCAGATCCTGAGCCACAATTGGGTCCTGGTCCTGGCATCGGTGACGTCGTACGTGGAATCAATGGGCGTATTTAAAATACAATATAATCGAATTACCCAAATATACATTACATGATGTATTATGTTATTCTTTATACATACAATAAAGAAATGTTTTTTTGAAGCAGATGAAGATCACAAAGTTTTTAAGTCTGAAATTCTAAAATGGATATTGCCATTTAAAATGAAGTATATTTATGTCTTGTTTTGTACCTTATATTATTTTTAAACTAAATTTGCAGATCGGTGGGATGAACGATTTAGGCACTATAAGGGTTTCTAGAAGCAGTTTGACAGAATCCACAGGCTTCGTGGTTGTATTGCAAACTGTCGGATTTTGACACACGTCAGTGCCACTGACATTACATGACATTAAATGTCAGTATGACAAATGTAATTTGGTCACTGAAACTGACGTTAGGTAGTGTCCAGAGATGGCTCTGTCTTTACTAAATTAAATAATTGCAAAAGTGTTTAGGCACTTCATTGTGCCAACGATTTAGTCGGAAAGTAGGGTGAGGGCCATCCCAGACATTATTAGAAGTAAACCTATAAAGTCTCAAATTATGTTGTGATATTTCTTACACCTTTTTTTAATTCTTCTTTAATTTTAATCACATTAGGTACACACTGTGCAAGTGAAAGAAAGAAAATCTCCATACTATACTGCGTAATCTTCGTATTAAAATGATTCTTTAATGAGAAGAACTTGAATAATAATTATTAAATCTGATTATAATATACTGCCTGGCAATTATAATAACTATTAAGAAGTACTCTGTTACCATTTTCAAATCAATATGGAGTGTGTGGGTTGAAGTTGATTAGCTTAATAAAGCAATGTTACGTAAGTTGTTTCTTAAATTATCTACCAAATATTGGTTAAACTAAGTAATAGTCGCATTAACGTATAAAGTAACATATACTTTAGGAAAAGGTAGATGTGGGTTTACGTGTAATGGGTCGGAAACCCATTATTTATTTATTAAGATATGATCAAATTAAGCGAGATATTTGTAAGAACATTCGGGAATGTCAAAGGTTTTTGCTAGGGTTGAACATCTGGTTTAGGATTTGACCGCGTGTTATAAGTTTAAAATTGAAGAGTTGTCATTGGCTAAGAAGAAATGCTTCCGGCTTCCTTTGGGGTCGAGGGATGCAAACGAACAGATCTCGCTCTTCTCATTTTTCAACCACCGTCATGTAAAGTAGGTACACGTTTTTGTGGGGCGTTCTTAGGCGCTTAAGTTTATCCCTGGTAAGTCTTTTCAACTCGTCTCGCATTTCATTGTAAATTAAATTATTCATATTTCTGCTAAAAGTGTGTCTGTCTAAATCAACTCCTAGGTTTAATTTAAACGTCAATATGTTCAAAGCTTCATTCATTTTTCTATGTAACCTATCAAACGGGATTGTTGATTATTATTGTTAATAGATGTTATTGTTTTGATAAGTGTTTCGTTTCATTTGAGTAGTCTTGCTTTATCAGCCCTTATTAAATGTTAAATACTTAAACGCGTCAGTTAGTAGTCAGAAAATGTGTTCACAAGGTTCAAGAAAAAGAACCCAGTTAGTTTTGCCTTCGAATAAATTGGAAGAGATTTGATGAATTAGAATTTTGACCAGTAATTAAAGCCCTTAAACCGCGCTTGGCCAAAATGCTACCATGTTAGGGAGTCGCGGATGTTCCCGCCATTTTGACCTCCTACATACGTATGATATTTGATCAATATATAGACTCAAATTCAGCTAAGATCAAACACTTCTTTCATAAAGAAATGACGTAGCAATTTATCTACAGGCTTCTCACAAATAGTAAACATTAGAAAAATTTAGTACAAAAAAAATTTAGTAAACAATTTTAATCGTTCACACTGGATACAATTTTGTAACTTTTACATTTTTGTGTAAGTATTCCTTTTAGTTTATCTTTTTTTATCCACGTTAGTAACTGTAAACACAATGAAACGCAATAAACAATCACTTTAAACCGGGTTTAAGCCATATTTATGGGTTATGTAAGACCTCGATTCATGTTTGTCATTGCAGAAAACAATTACAAGTATTTTTCATGCATAATTTATTCACAGTTTAATTTAACAGTAGCTAGCTGCTACTTTTTAAACAACTCCTGGAAGTGGATTATTTTTAATTAAATTATTCGCGGTTGAATAATCATGATCTTCTAGTTGTTATTGTAATGACACTGGTATAAATACCCAGCATTAATAGACAAGTACCAATTGATCGTCGATCACTTAAGAAGTAGAGTTCAACATGAATAAAACTGTGAGTACTTAATTGAATAACATATTTTAACATAATGTAACACTTTACTTTTTTTGCAAGTTTGTCCCGTTGGTGGCGTATAAGTCTCCATTTCTTTTTCACTTAAATATTCTTTTACTAACATTATTTTGTTTCAGATTATCGTCTGTCTTGTGGCAATGTTGGTTGTCCAGTTTGTCCTCTGTCAAGAGGTCAAACAGGAACAACAACAGGAACAGAAAGGTGAAGGAGGAGCCCGTGTCGTACGAGAAGCAGATCCTGATCACCACGGAGGCGGTGGACACCATGGTGGTGGTGGACATCATGGTGGAGGCGGCCACGGAGGCGGTCATGGCGGTCATGGAGGCGGTCACCATCATCATTAAACTGAAAGGTGTGAACAGAATATCCCGCGAAAATTATTATACCCTTTGTGAAAACTGTTATTGTTTATGCTCTTATTGTTATTTTAAACGCAATAAATAATCCATTATAAAAGATTGTCTACGTTATTTCAAAATGACAAAAAAGTTTTAAAAAAGTGTCTAAACACTTCTACAATTATTCAATTAACAAAATTAAATTTTTAATACATATAAATCTATTTAAAAAGTTAGCCTGTAGTTTTATCCGGAACTGAGCAGAAAAGTAAAACCGATAAAAAAATAAGTATTTATTACTTAAAGTAGAAAACGTAACGTAGAAACTACGTAATATTATAATATAGGTAAGGCAAATATATTCACAATTCTAAGTAGATATGTAAGGTCATATTTAGAGCCATCTTTGCTATAACCATCATAACAATGCATTATTAATTGCATCAATGGAAAAAACTATTTAAAACGCAGTTTGTTGGATTCTGAGTGTTAATGAAAAGCCTCTTTACACACATTTTACCAAGTGCAAACAATGACAAGTGTTTTTGCCGAATAAATTAATAATAAATTTAATAAAGAAGAATTGTCAACTAGCAAAAAATAGCTAACAAGTGAATAATTTGTTTTTACAATCGTATAAATACGGCGATTATAATTTGTTACTATTAGTCTTTTGAAGATTTTGTTGAGGAGAAGAAAGAACACAAAACATGAATAAAACAGTGAGTACTTAATTTATGACTAATTTATAATTTTCTTGCTTCTTTTCTCTCTAAAATATACATTGTTTGGTTATATTCATAGTTTCTTTTTAATTTGAGAAAATCATTGAAAAAGTGTTGTAATAAACATGTCACCTGAATGCCTATAGTTACGTATTGCGTGCTTAGTCAATTTTGATTTATCATAAAAACATTTTTCTAGATTATTTTCTGTCTCGTGACAATGTTAATTGTCCAGCTTATTGTCTGCGACGAACACACACGTGGAGAGCAGAAGGGACCAGAACAGAAGAAAGAAGAATCACGTGACAAACGCGAAGCGAACCCAGCCCATCACGGTGGCGGAGGCCACCATGATCACCACCATGATCACCACCATGACCACCACCATGACCACCATCATGACCACCATCATCATCACTAAATCTCATGACAAACCTACTTGTTCTCCACAATATTGCTGATTTATGTTAATGCTGTTTTATTATGCTATGCTTTGTTATTCTTTACAATAAAGATCATTTGAAAATAAAATTTGAACAGTTTATATTTATTAACATATTTTTGCTGGTGAAACTTTTAAAGTTAAACTTCTAAAGTATGTATTGAGCACAAAAAAGAGAAAAGAGAATATTTAAAATGTGTACAATTTTCACTTACTCATCCAAGTCAATCTATTTTTGTGTCGAGGACTATAATATGCAATGAAAAATATACCCTTTAATTTAAAATAACAAATCTGCACCGGAAGTAGAACTTTGTAGAGTACCAAGGTCACTTTTCCTTTTAAACAAAAAAGTTTAGCATACACATTACTACTAGAACCAAATAATTTACCTTGAAATGTAATAAAAGACCGAATTGCTCGCGATCATGCAAAAAGTGAAATTTCAAGGTAAAGTGCAAACAGTCCATCTATACAACCTAGTTTTAATTAGCTACTCTTAGTCTATTTACGTCTTATAAGTATAGTTTAGATTATATGCAAGAAGCAGGCCTTTCTACATCATTAAGAAGCACATATCTTTCAACATTTTCATTCATTACTTTAAGGGCATTGCCACTAACAATGAAATAAGAAGAAAACTCAAGGAGATATTTGAGTATATATAATCTATGAATATGTTTAATTTCACGCTAGTTACCACAAATTGAATGCGATGTTATTGAAGACGCCATTACGCATAAATCTTGATACATTTATTAACACGTTTATTAATTAACTCCTGGATTATGTATATAAACAAGTACTCAAGAATATATTGCAATACCAGTTCTTCAGATGCTAACGAGTAGTAGACAGGATAACATATTTAAAACTATGTTATTAAAGGTATTTATCTAAATATTTACTACTTTTTTTTTTCAATGTATTCTTTCAGATACTATTAAGTGTAGCCTTATTTTGTCTGGCAACTGCCACTATATCCGATTATGAAGATCCTTATCTTGGCTACAATACTTCGGACGAGTCTGAAGATCTGGAAGATGGCGACAATTTTGGTGACTGGATAGAGAGTGATAGAAGTCATGATTATGACTGGTTTTATCATGCTTTTGTTAACAATGGGAAGCAGTTTGAGCTGACAAAAGAAAAGTCGAAAGAAAGACATACTGTGCAGGTGGAGACGGCTATAGAAAATGGTGCTGGCGAAATTAAGAAGACGAAAGAGAAACGGCCCGATCAAATCCCGAAGAAGAACCAGTCTGAGAACGATGTTGAAATTATAAAGGTTGATGATGTGAATCAGCATATTACTAAGAGCATGGAGCGATTGGAAAACTTCAACGAGCCAGAAAAACCTGCTAATATTACTAAAGACATTAGATAATAATTAATTGTAATTGCTTACATCTTTTGTGTATATTAGTCAATATATTTGAAATAAACTAGTTTTTTTATTTTTATTGCATCGTTTTATTACTTATTGCAAAAATCACTCGTCAAAAGAGAACTGCTTCGATAGTTAAAAAAAAGTTTTATTTGATTTCGTCGTTATTACAAAAGAAATGAGTTCTTTTGATACTGAATCGACAACTTCTGTACAAAATATTTTATTTTTCCTTCTTGATGTTAGCAGATATATTGACTCACGTTCTTCTAATGACCCTGTTAATAATTACTCATTATTATACTGGTTTAATTACACACAAGATTTATGTATTGGCTGCCTGACCTTACGACTTGTACACGTCATCATTCACGCTAGCACGAGAAGTTCCAAGAACAGATAATATAAACAATAACAAAAATATTAGAATTATGTGGAAATGTTCCTTGCATAGCACAGGTCACATCTGGTCAAAGTTAAAAGCAAAACAAGCGACAAAACTTAAAAATTTTGATTTCTGTGTGCACATGCAAGCTATAGATTTTTATATATTGTCGTATTCCTGCATCTAGATACATATATAATATTCTATTGTAAATTTGGCATATATATCTACGTATTTTGTAGTGAAAGTGGTAATATTTGAAATCATTACACTTTATAAATATTAGAATAGAATAGAATGTAATTTAGACGTATTCTTGGATACCAAGAAAAATTATTCTTGCGTATATAGTGTATCATGAAGAAGACTTTTGTTCTATCCAAATAATATTTTATTCTAATAAGAATTTCAATATAGTTGTTTCAACGGTTAGTTATTCTTACGTTTTAAGAATTTAGTATGTTTATGTTAAGTACGAAGAAAAAGTTATTCTTCAATAAAAAAGTAGACGTTCGTCTTACAACAGCAAAAATATTTCATTGGATGTAAAATATATATGCTTCAAGGAAAAAAAAACGTTTCTTGGCCCCAGATACTTACTCCGAGAGATTCATAGAAAGTTTACAGATGGCGCTAACAGTTTCTCGCGTCTTTTGCCACATATCACCGCTATATAACTTCGACGATATTGAGTGTTCGTATATTGTTTATTTATATCTATGCCTAAGTGTTTTATTTCATGGGTGACTTAAAAGGATTATGAAGAAAACCAGGATTGCAATCTACACAGAGAGAACTGTATTCTGGGATATCAAGAAAAAATGTTCTTGCGTATATAGTGTAGCACGAAGAGGATATTTTTGCTATCCAAGTAATATTTTATTGTAATAAGAATTTCAATATAATATGAGTTATTTCAACGGCTAGTTATTCTTCCGGTTTTAGAGTTTAGTATGTTTAAGTTGAGTATATTTTGCTCTGACGAAGAAAATGTTATTCTTCTACATATAAAAAGAGTAAGACGTTCGTTTTACATCAACAACAATATTTTGTTAGATAAGAAATATACGTGCTTCAACGAACGAACAGTTTCTTGACCCAAAAGTATACGTACGTATCGCTTAAAACAGACGTAATTCCTTTCAAGCAGTTTCTTCATACTTAAAACAAGAAAACGTAATACTTGGAACATCAAGAAAATCATATTCTTACTCTGAGAATTTTATATTTTACTTTAACCAATCAAATGATCTTTCTGCGGATATAGAAACAAGTTATATTCTTCACTCAAAGCTATTCGTGTTGTATAGAATAAATGTTTCCCTTTGTGTAGTCAAATACCTTGTAAGTTTCGAAATTTATATAATCATACCGGAAAAGAGGAAAAGTGATTTTTTTCTACAAATTTAAGTCAGATCGAGTTCAGCGAAGTTTTCCAGAACGGTGTTGTAAAGACATTAATTGCCAAAAAATGTAGACGATCGAAATTTTAAACACGATACTTAAGTAATTCGCTTGGTTTTACCACAAATTTAGGATATAATTAAGAAATTTTCAATTTAATCGAACAGTATCAAATTAACATAAACTATTAACAGCTAAGTTTATTTAAACACACTATAAGTATACATAATTAATTTGGTAAATATGTATATGAGAAAGTGTCATTTTTGAATAGTCACGTCATGGCTCTCTAGCAAACAGCGATACCTATAATATATTCTATGAAAATAATATATTCTAAGAAACTAGATTTGATAATTTAGATAAATGAATTGGAATCCCCGCGCTGTTCCACTGATCCAAATAACAACTGGTTTGAAGATTTTGTGACATTATTTATATTATTCTGTTGATAAACATATAGAAGAGTCTGGATTATATCGGGTATATAAGACGTGACAGTATTCTCCTGGCTTTAGTTAGAAGAATACAATGAATAAGTTTATGGTAAGTACACATTTATATTTTGTATTAGTGTGAAATCAATGTTTTTTCTCAACTTTTTAAAATTAAAAACCTCTGTATTTTTTCGTTACTGCTACAAACGTTTTCGCACAATTTTTTATATTTTTAGATTGTTCATGTTTATTTTGAACCAGACAACATTTCGAATTCTTGTTATTTAGTTATATTAAACCTTTGAGAAGAAAAATTCTTTGCGACAAATAGCGTTTACATACAATAACATGTTTGTAGAAAAATTTTCTCAAATTTTAAATTTTCTAGGTCGCAGCGTTTCTTGTGACACTTTGTGTCGCACTTTGCGCCGCCTCACCTTACGGCACAGGTGGTCATGGAGGCAGTCAAGGGGGTGGTTACGGTGGCGGACACGGAGGCGGTCATGGGGGCGGTGGTGGCGGCGGTTTTAACGGCGGAGGTCATGATAGCCATGGAAGCCACGGTGGCGGATTCGGTGGTAATCAAGGAGGCGGATTTGGGGGCGGAAACGGAGGCGGATTTGGTGGAGGTCACGGGGGCGGTCACGGGGGCGGATTTGACGGTGGACATGGCGGGGGTCATGGAGGAGGACATGGCCATCAAGGAGGCGGTTTTGGTGGCGGTCACGGAGGTGGTCACGGTGGCGGATTTGACGGTGGACATGGCGGTGGTTATGGAGGAGGACATGGCAGTCAAGGAGGTTTTGGAGGCGGACATGGAGGCCATGGTGGTGGGCATCATGGCGGTTATAAGACGCACGGGTACTAGGATTAATATGTATTAAATCAGTAAATTAAGTTGAAATAAAAAATATTTAAAAAATTAAGTAAAATTTATTGTTACGTTAACTTTGTTAAGTTCCTTTCCTACATTTAATATGAAACAACTACGCACTAAAGCAATTGATGAATCAAATGTTTAGTCCATTTATGTTAACACCACTAATATTTTATCGATTTTATTGTGTTATCTAACTAATTCCTAACTAGTTCTTGACATCTGCTCCAACAAAGCTTATATTAAACAATGTCGTGACGTAATGGTCGCGTTCACCAGTGAAAACTGTTTAAGTTTGCAAACGCAATTGGTTTATGTTTGCATATGGCTCTGGTGAACAGCTTTTAACACTAAATGTTGTTTGACTGATACATAACAAAAAAACTTTTAATTTCACCATGGTGATACTGAGTTTATAGTTTTTTGCGCTTTCACCAGAGGTTTGCAAACGTTGTCTGCTGGTGAACGCGACCATTGATTAGAATGATTAGTGATTATTCAAACGTGAGTTGAAAGCACATTTACAACATACTGGTGTTTAAGTATCATTTAGTTAATGACAGTAATCTAATCGGTTATGACTAATAACTAAGATAGCAAGAAAACAATTAGGTAAGTTCTTTAAGCGTAAAAGTATATTATAAATAAGAAATATCCGGGGTGACCCTCACCCAACTTTCCTACTACATCGTTGGCCTGAACACTTTTGCTTTTATTCAATTTTGTGTAGCCATAGCCCTACCTAACGTCAGTTTCTATGACATAATACATTTCTCATAATGATATTTTTCTACTTTGCATTCACAATGCACACATTGTAACACTGTTTTCGGTGTTACAATTAGCAAATTGTAACACCGTTTTTAGTAACTTTTTTCTAAGATTAGTGACATTGATATCAATTGCATGTCAAACGAAAATACACATAACCACAAAAGTAAGCACAAACTGATTTTTTAGAATCGCACAAACTGCGAAGTATGTATATTTTTATACATATTTAAACATGCGTGTTGCATCCTAGGTTTCGTACTACTAGTATATGATGGTATATAATAATTATCAATAATTACTTTTTCACGGATATTTGAATTTAAGTGACTAGTATTCTCTAGATTGGAATAATACTCTAGATTGGAATTTTACCTAATATAATTCTAAATTTTTATAAAATTAATGACGCAAAGTAGAAAAAATAGTATATTACACTCGTTTTATAAGACATATTGGCGCATTCGTTCATTTGGGGCACTCGTCGCTGGCGCTCCTCGTGCCCCAAACAACTCATGCGCCAATTTGACGTCTTATAAAACTTGTATAATAATATACTATTAATGTCATTTCAAACTAGCTTTTTCACTGCTCGAACAAACCTATAATGATTACACTTATGGTACGTTTTCATCATTTTGCTGTATAACCATAAAAATATTAGAATATATTGTATTTTGTTTAAATCGAAATATTACATTAACAACTAGCATATGGTACGATTAACATATATTAAAGAGAATTAATACATACAATATACTGTATACAGAGCATTCCAACTGAAAATCTCAAACAAAAACTGATCTGCTGTGGCCATCTCAGTACCGACCGCATACAATTTACAGACCAGTTGAAGACGATGGGTCGGTTTCTTCCTACGTAACATGACTTGACGTCTAATTTCCTGTGTCCTGTGGCTCACTGGTAATTGCAATTAAGTAAATGAACAAGTACATACGGAATAGTAAATAAACTAGCTCTGTGTATAAGTCAAAATTTTCGATTTTAGTTATTGGGCATTCTAGAAATATGTGGTTAAGGCTTCCCACCTGTCCACATTCGCAATATGGACATTTTAGGATACATTTTAGGTTATGTGCTATCTGTTACTGTTGTTACGAATGTCCGGCAGGGGGCGTTTCGGGTTTGACGTTACTGTGGTAATAGCAGCAAAACACGGGTCGACAAAAATCGACTCTTTGGATCGAAAATTGTTTTTAATGCCGTTTTTTTGCTCAAAACTCTTTGCGAAGGGTATTTAGAGGGATCTTATCGTAAGACATGAGAGCGAGCGGCTTTTATAAGGTCGGCAGGAACGGATAAAAAATGTAAATTTTTGACGTTCATCGATCCGCTTGTCGGAATTTCTAGACGTCACGTGACATTTTCTCGAGGTTCGCCTTCACCCGAAGAGGTGCAAAAACGTGATTTTTTTCAAAATTGACGCATTTAATTTACAATATATCGCGCAGTCCACGCGGAATTGTGTCCTTTTTTCAATTCGAGCGTCAAAAGTAATATCGAAAAGCCCAATTTTGAAGCTACTCGATCGCAAATGTCGGCGAAAATGGGCGATTCCGCTGAACGCGCCCTACACTTGAAAGTTCGTAATTAGTATAGATAGATAGATAGATATATTATATGCGCATATCATATTGTAAAGATGCTCGCAAGAGACATCTTTAAAACCATGAAAATTCTAGTTCTGTTATTTATACTTATAGTATAAATCGTATAGACATCACAGATTGGTAAATCGGTCAAAAAATATCAGGGTCACATCAATCTTATTATTAATAAAGTCATCAAACATATCATAGCTAAAATATGTGGTTTATTGGAATAAATAGAACCAGCTGCTAATACTGATTACAAGCCTACTATTCAATCAAAAATACAATTATTGGATTGAGACCAAGGCAGTGATTTCATTAAAGCTGTAGCACGTGGTCTTCGTGAATAATGGAAATATAAACAATTTTATTGTGGATGTATTTAGTGAAAGTATGAAAGTTTCATATTAAACTAGTAAACAAATTTTAGAAATCTTCGAAATCAGCACATGATTACCACGAATTCCAATGCATGAAACACCCTGCTAAGTGCAACCCTACTAAATCTTAATTAGGTTGATCAGTGCTTAAAAAGTGATTAAATACTGGGTATATTATGGTACCAGAATATCCCTTAAACACATTCCATACCTGAAGCCCATAGCCAACGCCACACAATGAATAAAATAATGGTAAGTGTGCCTTTTATATTTAGTTGTTCTAAATTTGTGTATTCAGTATTTCCAACTTGTCATGTTTGATGTTTGATCGCTCAAACATAAATCTAAAATGAATGTTATTTAATTCTTAATTAACATTTTTCTTAGGTTGCAATTTTGCTAGTGACGCTTTGCGTTGCTCTTAGCATTGCCGCTCCTTACGACCAAGGTGGCCATGGTCATGGAGGCGGTTATGGACACGGCGGTCATGGTGGATATGGCGGTGGTCATCATGGAGGCGGTCATGGAGGTGGCCATGGAGGCGGATATCGTGGTGGACATGGAGGCCATGGGGGTAGCCACGGAGGCAGTCATCATGGTGGATATAGACATTAAGAGAATTTATATATTATAATAACTGTAAATATTTAGTTAAATAAAAATATTCGAAAATAATGTGTTGTTAATTGTTATGGTAAGTTTATTTTTCCTTTTTCTAAGTATCAGGTATTCTAGTATTTACAGTATAGTATATTATTATACCAGTTTTATAAGACGTCAAATTGACGATAAATAAAACGAGTGTAATATACTATTTTTTCTTCTTTGCGTCATTAATTTTATAAAAATTTAGAAGTATATTAGATAAAATTCCAATCTAGAGTATTTATGGGTGCAACCGTTGGTAACACTGTCATCTGTCACTTAAATTCAAATATCTCTGAAAAAGTAATTATTGATAATTATTATATACCATCATATACTAGTAGTACGAAACCTAGGATGCAACACGCATGCTTAAATATGTATAAAAATATACATACTTCGCAGTTTGTGCGATTCTAAAAAATCAGTTTGTGCTTACTTTTGTGGTTATGTGTATTTTTGTTTGACATGCATTTGATATCAATGTCACCAATCTTAGAAAAAAGTTACTAAAAACGGTGTTACAATTTGCTAATTGTAACACCGAAAACAGTGTTACAATGTGTGCATTGTGAATGCAAAGTAGAAAAACTACTTTTTAGATGGTTTTGTGCATTTTACGTTAGCAAGAAACCAATCGGTTATGCCAAAATATCTGGAAATATGAGCATAAAATAGGAAAGATGGGAATAATTTCTTAAGTAAGATTGCACAGAAAAATATAAAGCTGCAAATTACAAACCTACCATTTATTTTGTTACTCGGCCTTAAATTTGACGCAGTCTCAACAAAAATTCACAACAATGTATATATCATTAGTATTTCTGAAGCACATTAACAACTCTTCTAAATTCTGTATTGGGTCTCCTATTAAAGTGAACACTTATTAAATTAAGCTCTTAAGGAAAGGGAAAAAGGCTTTTAGAGGTAGATTTTGTGATGATGCTAGTTAAAGACAAAAAAAAAACAATAAAAGGAGATGAAACAGCAATTGAAGGATTATTGCAACCGTATAGTGTTCCCATTCAGCAACGAAAACTTGAGTGCACGATTTTTAGTGTTTTAATGCGATTTTGTACAAGAGTAGAAACATTCAGTGCGTTTTCAAGAGTAAACTCATTCAACATGATTGAAGAACTGTCGTGGTTCCGACTAAATTGTTGACATAAGTTTATAAACACTTTGACAATTGTTAAATTTCATGATGCCAGAGCAACTCTGGACTCCAACCTAATGTCACTCATGACATGTCAGTAGCCACTGACATTTAACAAAATCTGTCAAATCACAACCACAGCGACGATGAATGGATTCTGTCAAACTGCTTCTATAAACGTTTATAGTACCTACATTTTAGCCCGATCCGTTGTACCGCTTGGACGCTATCGTGTTTACAGACATACTCACTGAAATTCAATATGTATATTCTTTCCTATCGATTACAATACTTCTAAGGTGCTACTAGGTAGTATTTTCTTCATTATTACCGCTTAATTGACACAAGTAATTCATTTCAAAAGTGTTCTCGACCCTTGGTATCGGTTCTAGACGACATTAGTAAGTAAATATCGCAAGTAATCTTTATAATACGTATACTTGAAATGAGATAAACGGTAATGTCTGCCATTATGTTAACTTTAGGTATATAAGACAACAGCATACGTTTCAAACACATTCTTTGTCGAAACTTGCTAGTTAAAGAAATACAATGAATAAGCCAATGGTGAGTATTATATATAAAACTTAGAAACTATAGAACTGAATGCAATACCTTGTTCCCGTAGTTGCGCACAAAACTTTACTTCCAGTTATAGCGCCAAATGCTTGGATCGTTTTTATTGGTCCAACTAGACCCAACTTCACACTATTTACGAGAAGTTGGACCAAGTTGGACCAATAAAAACCCTCCAAGCATTTCAAATTCACTGGCGCTATAACTGGGACTAAAGTTTTGAGCGCCGGAACTACCGGAACAAAGTATGCACTTGGTTGCCATTTTCACAAAGTTGTAATTTATGAAATATTCGATTATTGCTGATATTAATTTGCGTTTTAGGTTGTATTTTTACTAGCGACCCTTTGCGTTGCTCTTTGCATTGCGGCACCAGCTCCCCAATGGGGCTATGGCGGACGCAGTGGTCGTTCCCTCGGAGGTGGGGATGGTCACCATGGAGGTGGCAGTAGTAACCATGGAGGCGATTCTGGAGAACACCATGGAGGCGATTTTGGAGAACACCATGGAGGCCATCATGGAGGATACCATGGAGGCGATTTTGGAGAACACCATGGAGGCGATTTTGGAGAACACTATGGAGACGATTCTGAAGAACACCATGGAGGCGATTTTGGAGAACACCATGGAGGCCATCATGGAGGACACCATGGAGGCGATTCAGGAGACCACCATGGAGGCGATTTTGGAGAACACCATGGAGGCCATCATGGAGGACACCATGAAGACCATCATGGAGGTCGTTACTACCGTGGTATTGATGAACCAGCATTAGCATTAGCACTATAAGTTTAAGCATTATCAATGCAGGTACATAAAGTGTGAAAATAAAAATTTCGTTTTATGCTATTATTCGTACTCTTCAATGTTTTACTGCGCAGTAAAAATATCCTCCAATTAATCCTTTCCTTGAATGGCTTCCTATTACCTTCTACTCGCCATCAGCACATCAAATTTTTTACGTTTTGCTTACAAACAGGCTGGTACAACGTTAGACCAGAAAAACGTCATGTTAACTAACTGCTAGAATTAAATTTACCAAAATCGATGGTGACTATAAAAGTTGTAAAAATATGTTTAACAAATGTTTTTTCAAATTTACTTTTGCAAGTAATAATTAACAACATATGAAACAGAAGTTTAGGTGCCATTTCTGATACTGGTGCCACAAGAGAGAATATATTTTGTCAGACACCTGTACAAAAAGGTGCTTACTTGTTATGTGTCATGTTTAAAGTAGGGCAAAACACCACATTTCCTACAAACAGAGATACGATCATTTAAATTCGATAATGTGAATTACCTGCGTTGCTCAAGATACTGGTTTACAGTATCATAACGTGTTTATAATCACCTATAATGTCCTATAACAGAAGGTATAAAAGACGTAAGAACTTGTTATGTATCATAGACACTGCACCATAATGAATAAATTTATCGTAAGTACACCACATTTTTATACTTTGACTATTTTTTACTTTAAATGTACTGTTAAATAAACAAAAGGCGAATTGTAAATATAAATTGTTCTTTCCTAGCTGTCAACGTTTTTAGTGATGCTTTGCATTGCTCTTATCGCCCCCTTAGCGTATGGTGGCGGTTATGATAGTTCTGAAGAAGATTTTGATGGTTCTCATGAATATGGATATAGATGGGGCGGCTATGCCGGATACCGTGGAGGCGGCTTTGGAGGTTACCGCGGAGGCGGCTATGGAGGTTACCGTGGAGGTGGCTTTGGTGGTTACCGGAGAGGCTATCATGGAGGTCGTTACTAGAGTAGTATTGATGAACCAGCATTAGCATTAGCACTATAAGTTTAAGCATTATCAATGGAGACACATAAAATGAAAGTAAATATTATCCTTACTGTTCAATGTTTTACTCCGCAATCAAAATATTACCTACTATATTACCTTCTACTCGCCTCCTACATCAGCACATCAATTTTCTTATGATTTGCTTCTGGCCAAAATTCAATTTACCAAAATCGATGGTGACTATAAAAGTGGTAAAAATAAGTTTAGCAAATGATTATTTATAGGGGAATTTGCTTTTAAAAGTAATAATAACATGAAACAGAAGTTTGGGTGCCATTTATGATACTGGTGGTGCGAAAAGAGAGATTTTATTTTGTCAGACACCTGCACCAAAAGCGCACATAACTACAAAATATATACCTTCATTCAAATTTACTTTTTTAAATCTTAAAGTCTAATTCTTTTTCGTAACTTTTAATATATCATTAGTTTGATTGCTACTAGCTGTCTATATCTTGCTTTCTTAATTTAATTTTGATTTGTGCTTTTACGGCTTCTACTTTACCTAAGTTTATTGTTGTTCGTATTTATTGTTAAAAGCAGACTATTTTTGATGCCTACTTATTTCAATAAAGAACTTAGTATGAATACTAGCTCTGTGTATAAGTCAAAATTTTCGATTTTAGTTATTGGGTATTCTAGAAATATGTGGTTAAGGCTTCCCACCTGTCCACATTCGCAATATGGACATTTTAGGATACATTTTAGGTTATCTGCTATCTGTTACTGTTGTTACGAATGTCCGGCAGGGGGCGTTTCGGGTTTGACGTTACTGTGGTAATAGCAGCAAAACACGGGTCGACAAAAATCGATTTTTTGGATCGAAAATTGTTTTTAAGGCCGTTTTTTTGCTCAAAACTCTTTGCGAAGGGTATTTAGAGGGATCTTAACGTAAGACATGAGAGCGAGCGGCTTTTATAAGGTCGGCAGGAACGGATAAAAAATGTAAATTTTTGACGTTCATCAATCCGCTTGTCGAAATTTCTAGACGTCACGTGACAGTTTCTCGAGCTTCGCCTTCACCCGAAGAGGTGCAAAAACGTGATTTTTTTTCAAAATTGACGCATTTAACTTACAATATATCGCGCAGTCCACGCGGAATTGTGTCCTTTTTTCAATTCGAGCGTCAAAAGTAATATCGAAAAGCCCAATTTTGCAGCTACTCGATCGCAAATGTCGGCGAAAATGGGCGATTCCGCTGAACGCGCCCTACACTTGAAAGTTCGTAATTGGTATAGGTAGATTACAATACCGATACCTTACAATACCGGACCAAATCTCAACTAGGTGAGCAATTGATTTGAACCTCTCCTGAACTCTCCTCACAGCTCCAGGAATGTCAACGCGAGACTATTTCATCGTTATCTGGACGTTCTGTGACGCATCCCCGCAAATCGCCTAACCTTGGACTTGTATAGCGTTCATAACAATACTATTAAACTACATAAAATATGTTTGTAACATTTATACGAATCGAAAAAACTATTAATAAATAAAGTATCTATTAGCGATCGGCTGTTTATTATTTTTACAGAAAATCATAAACGTGATAACACAGTGAAATAAGATTCGGTCTGAAGGTGTACGCTCGTTTAACATAAACTTTGCACTTTTTTTGCGTACTGTTGATGACGTTTTTTCTCGCACCGTACTGTTGATGAATTTTACCTGACTGAGTGAGTCTTGCCGCGAGTCACGACGCTTTCGTTTTTATAGGAAAAAAAACTGACGATTTACATCTCTCTGGATAATTCTCGAACTCTCCAAATGCTCGCTTTCCAGATTTCGGAGCATTCAAGCCAAAAGGGCACTGCGATACCAACAAACTAACAATAGAAACTATATAAGAATAAAAACTATATAACACTTGAAAGGACACACGCATATTGTTAGTTAACGTCAATGTATAAGTGCCTTAGTTCATGGGTGACATACAAGGATATGAAGAAAAACCAGGACTATAGTGGAACAGCCTACACAGAGAGAGAACTCTATTCTTGGATATCAAGAAGTTCTTGCGTATATAGTGTAGCATGAAGAGGATACTTTTTACTATCGAAATAATATTTGATTCTAATAAGACCTGAACAAAAAGGTGCTTACTTGTTATGTGTCATGTTCAAATTAGGGTAAAATCCCATATTTCCTATACTAACAGAGATACGATAACGTGAATTCGATAATGTGAATTACCTGCGTTACTCAAAATACTGGTTTACCGTCATACCGTGTTGATAATTACCTATAATGTCCTATAACATCAGGTATAAAAGACGTAAGAACTTCTTAGGTACCTTAGACACTGCACCATAATGAATAAATTGCTGGTAAGTATCCCACATTTTTATACCTTGATAATTTTTACTTGAAATGTACTGTTAAATAAACAAAAGTTTCTTTTATAGGTCTCAACGTTTCTAGTGACGATTTACATTGCTCTTAGCGCCGCCTTACCTTATGGTCACGGTAGTCATGCTGTCCATCATGGTAGTTCTGAAGAAATAGATTTTGATGATTCTGATGATTATGCTTTTGACGACGATGATGGGCATTCTTACGAACATGAGCATGTTCTACTGACTGGAGCAAGCTATACCAGTAAAAATAGAGGTGTCTTTACTGGTGGTCTTGGTAGCTTCGGAGGAGGTCATAAGAAATCCTCTCATATCGGATTATCAACTCTCATAAGCAGTTCTGGAAGTACATCTGGAAGCAGTCAGGCAAACATACACGGAGTCGCACTTGGAGGTGTACAAGGAGGCAGTTTTGGAGGTAGCCATAATTTTGGTTTAGCTGGCAGTCATGGAAGCAAAGTTGAACTAATTTCTGGAGTCAGCAGCCATGGAAGTGTGAATAATGGGCTATATGGAGGCGTAGAAGGAGGTGTGAGTGGTTTTGGAGGTGGCGTAAACGGAGTACATGGAGTTACACATGGAAACGCACAAGGTGTAACACTTGGAGGTGTACAAGGAGGCAGTCTTGGAGGTAGCCATAATTTTGGTTTAGCTGGCAGTCATGGAAGCAAAGTTGAACTAATTTCTGGAGTCAGCAGCCATGGAAGTGTGAATAATGGGCTATATGGAGGCGTAGAAGGAGGTGTGAGTGGTTTTGGAGGTGGCGTAAACGGAGTACATGGAGTTACACATGGAAACGCACAAGGTGTAACACTTGGAGGTGTACAAGGAGGCAGTCTTGGAGGTAGCCATAATTTTGGTTTAGCTGGCAGTCATGGAAGCAAAGTTGAACTAATTTCTGGAGTCAGCAGCCATGGAAGTGTGAATAATGGGCTATATGGAGGCGTAGAAGGAGGTGTGAGTGGTTTTGGAGGTGGCGTAAACGGAGTACATGGAGTTACACATGGTAGCACACAAGGGGTGGCCCTTGGAGGGGTACATGGAAGCAGCTTTGGGGGTCGTTTTGGAAGCAGCAATAACTTCGGTTTAGTTGGCAATCATGGAGTCGCAAGTAATGTTGAACTAATTTCTGGCGTAAGCAGTCACGGAAGTAGTCATAGAAGTGTACATGGAAGTCTAGAAGATTTCAGCACTTACGATAACATCCATAAAGAGAAACATGAAGCAACTCTTGGAGGTGGACATGGAGGGAGCTTTGCAGGTAGTTTTGGACGTAGTCATAACTCAGATATAGCTAGTAGTCATGGGATCGAAGGTAATGTACAAATAATCGGTGGAATAACCGGTCAGCAACGCATCTATGAGGACAAACACGAAACATTGATTGGAGTTGAGCATGAAAGCAGTTTTGGAGGCATCCACAATGTAGATACCGTTGGCAGTCATGCAGTTGGAGGCAGTGTTGTTCTATCTTCTGGGACAAGCAGCAAAGGGACATTACATGAAAGTATCCATAGCGGGGTAGAGGTCATACATGGAGGCAGCATTCAAGGTGGACATACTGTAGACTTAGTTGGAGGTCATGATGCAGGAGACAATTTTTCATTATTTTCTGGCATAGGTAGCCATGGAGGTGTACATGAAGGTGGGATTGGAGCTGCAGTAGGCGGCAGTAGTTTTGGTTTTGGAAAGAGTTTTGAAATATCTGGTAGTATTGTCGGTCATGGAGGGGTACGTAAAGGAAGAAGTGATGATGCCCTGGCATTAGCGTTGAAAGAATAAGAGAATATTTGGTTTTACTGTATTTTCGAGAAATATGTTGACTTTATCAAATTTCTACTAAATACACGTTAAATTAAATTGTAGTTGTTTGTTTTAGTTTCTGAAACACCCCATTATACGTATATATCAAAACTATAAATAATATTGTGATAAATTATATCATAAAAATTATCTTTTGAGCGAGGGACTTTACTACATAAAAAAAGAACTTTGATGATTGCTCAAAACTTGTTAGTAAACATTTGATGTGTACAAAGAAAAGTATGAAGTTATAAGTAATGCAGAGCAGACATTCTAAGAAATAAATATACGCCGATAACTGCCGTTAATATGGAATCCCTTCTACTTACTGATTAGAGAGATGTCTTTGTTGTTTTTGTTTCGGGTGATGTTGCATCATAATTCGTTGATAAACTCTACGCAATGTCATATAACACCAGATATATAAGACGGGAGAATACTGCTTCACCACAAGTCAGTTGAGCAGAATGAATAAGTTGTTGGTAAGTACATTTGAACATATTTGATATATTTCCATACTTTGAATATATTGTCTTAAAATATTCCATGTTGGTCTGGTTTTTATACTCCAAAAACTTTCCTAAGCACCCATTTCATCTTCTTTCTCATAAGTTTTGTATGTAGACAACGAGTAGAGATTATGTTGATTGTCCGAAACTTAACTGAAATTTTGGATTTTCTACTTTCGTATATCCTCTGACTTTTATGCTATAGTTTCATTCTTCTTCTGATTATTTCTTCTTTTTTTCTGCATTGCACCTATATCAATCAAAACCATTGGAGTCAAAACCACAAAAAGAAAATACTTGCCAATACTAATGAGTAATTAATAACACCAACTATATTGTTTTTCTTTTAGTTAGTAACATTGTTGGTGACCCTTTGCGTTGCCCTTGGCACCGCGTCACCTTACGGTCACGGTAGCCAAGGTGGTCAAAGTGGCCATGGAGGTGGCGGTCACGGAGGTGGCGGTTTAGGAGGCAGTCATGGTGGTGGAAGTCATGGAGGCGGCTTTGGTGGCGGACAAGGTGGTGGCCATGGGGGCGGTTTTGGAGGTGGACAAGGAGGCGGCCATGGTGGCGGTCACGGAGGTCATGGTGGTGGACATGGCGGTCATGGTGGTTATAAAACCCATGGGTATTAAGTGAAAGATAATAACAATTTTTATGGTTGTAACTAGTTCTAAGTTGAAATAAATATTTCTTATAAGATGATATATGTTTTTTTATTTAATTTTACTGCTTCCCTTAAGGTAAACAATATTTTTCGCACATTCGTTGCGATGCTTATTATGTCTATTCAATAGTTTGAAAAATTAGCTGCGAGTGTTGAAAAATATGTTTTATATGGATTAATAAACATTATTTTTTTTAATTGGTTTAATGATATCCCTCTTTAGTTCTACTTATAAATGCACCGACATATTTATTCCTGTTTCTTCATCTACCATAAAAAAAGTTTTTTCTTTCTTTGAAAAACTTATGGTATTGTTTCGCAACTTTCCATTTCGTCGCAGAAAGTATCGTTGACTTAGTGATTGACAATTGGAAAATGTACTCTGTTATTGTTATAAAATATTTGCGAAATCGTCTCGACAATGAGAACGACATTCTTCGTGACAACAATGATCATCAAAAACTAGTTAATAGTGTCCCTTTTTACGTTTAGTATTTCCAAATGCACCGACATATTTATTTCTGTTTCTTCATCTACCATAAAAGGGCTATTTTCTTCTTTCTTTAGTAAAACTGTTGTTTTCGCTTCATTCGATTTAGTCGTAGAAAGTATTTTGATTGATTATTTGAGAATTGACTTTGTTATTGTTGTAAAGCATTTGCGGAGTCATTTCTACAAACATAATATCACTCTTTATGACAACAATGACCAACAGCAATTATTAATCTAAGATATGATCAACAAAAAAAAACATTGCATTTTTGCAATTTTCCTTGCGAGATTTATAGTTGCCGAAAATGTTAAATGTCAAAAAAATAGTGGTATCAATTGGTATCAATTTTATATTAATATCAATGTTAAATTAAATCATTTCAAAAAGGAGTACTCTATTTTCCAACTACAGCGTTGGCACAATAAAGTGTCTGAACACTTTTGCAAATTGGGGGATGAAACAAACCACCTTGTTTCATTCTTCCAATTTTTGGACTGCAAATCATGAAAGATATTTGCAAGCATAGAAAGATGTGCGTTAAATTAAGAAAAAAAGAAATAAAAATTGTATGCAGACAGGAATTATAAAATAAATATAAATATTACATAAATCTTTATATGTAAGTGTCTGACTGAGTAAACTTTGAGTTTAAATCAAGATAGTATGTATTACATTACAGAAACGATCTTCTGCCAGATGACAGTCAATGTTCAGCATAAACTGTATATATTTACTTGCTTTGTCTGTAAAATTTAAAGTTTAGTTATGAATTTAAATATTATAAAATGCAATCTTCTCACTACTGACTCGTATCCCAACAGTCTTGTGATAGGTGAGGTCATAAAAATTATATTTTTAGAGAGGAACTTTATATTTATAATCATTCCTACATAAAAGATTAATTTTGATGATTGCTCCAAATTTGTTAGTAAACATTTGATGTGTACAGATAAAAGTATGAAGTTATACGTAATGCAGAGCAGACAGAAGAAATATACGCCGATAACAGTCGTTAACATGGAATCCCAGCTACTTACTGATTAGAGAGATGATGCCTTTTTTGTTTTTGTTTCGAGTGATGTTGCATCACAATTCGTTGATAAACTCTACGAAGTGTCATACACAAGGTATATAAGACAGGAGAGTACTGCTCCCACACAAGTCAGTTCAGCAGAATGAATAAGTTTTTGGTAAGTACATTTAATCATATTTTATATACTTACATTATATTGTTTACCTAAAGTGGTAGGCTCTTTTCAGTTCACTTCAAATTTACTTTCTTAATATATTTCATAAAGTACCAACTTCATCTTCTTTTTCATAAGTTAGTTTTGTATTTTAAATGTATTTAAAATGATACATCTATTTAATTCACAACAGCAATCCAGAAGAATTTATGTTGATTGTGCAAAACCTACCCAATAAAACTAATATCTTCTGAATATCATGCTATAGTTTCTTTGTTCTTCTGACTATTTCTTCTTTGTCTACACTTATATCAATCAAAACCATGTTTCATTGGAGTCATAAAGTAACCAAAAGAAAATACTTGCTAATAGTAATGAGAAATAATATCAACTGTATTGTTTTTCTTTTAGTTAGTAACATTGTTGGTGACCCTTTGCGTTGCCCTTAGCACCGCATCACCTTACGGTCATGGTAGCCAAGGTGGTCAAAGTGGCCATGGAGGCGGCGGTTTTGGTGGCGGTCATGGTGGTAGCGGTTTAGGAGGCGGCCATGGTGGTGGAAGTCATGGAGGACCTGGAGGTGTCGGTGGTGGACACGGTGGTGGCCATGGAGGCGGTTTTGGAGGCGGACAAGGAGGCGGCCATGGTGGTGGTCACGGAGGTCATGGTGGTGGACATGGCGGTCATGGTGGTTATCAAACCCATGGGCATTAAGTACAAGATAATGTAACGATTTGTTATCGTTGTAATAGTTCTAAGTTGAAATAAATTTTTGTATAAGTTCATATGATTTTTATTTAACTTTATTTAAAGCAGAGATAACTTGCTTAAAGTAAATGTTACTTTTCCACAATCGCTGCAATATGTAGTTAAAAATTAGATGCAATGTTACACACTTCCTTCTGCATCACCAGGTACCTAATAATGTTCGTATCTTATTCGTTTTATATGGATGAAATATTCTTTTTTCAAAATTGACTTAACGATGGCCCTCTTTACATCTACTTCTTCTAAATGCGCTGACATATTTTTTTCCGTTTCTTCATCTACCACACAAGTCTTTTCTTCTTTCTTTAGTAAAATTATTGTTTTTGCTTCTTTCGATTTAGTCGCAGAAAGTATTGTTGACTTGGTGATTGATTATTTCAGAATTTACTCTGTTAATGTTGTATATTTGTTTTAACACACTATACTTTTCAAACAGTATTACTTCATGGATTGTATTTACTTTGTTTATAAGACAATTATCGTAGACAATTATTTCAAATTGCTTCTAGCAATTTTTTTTATCAAAGTCTAACCGCCAATATATCCAAAAGTGAGGGCATCAATCAGCATATTTAATTAGTTAACTATTAGAAAATTTTTAAAGCCACCGGTCAACATTCATTTATGTTACCTAAAAATAGCTGCTTAATCAGTTGGAATATTTTGAACCGTTTATGGTGTTGTTATTTTATATTTTATCAGTGTATGCAACAAAACCATTTAACTGCAGGCAGTAGAAGTAGATCATGTGTGTTTTCTAGAACTAAGCAAACTGCGTCATTAAGATAACTTAACGATAAACCCTGAATTTAATTAATACTACCAAAACCATATAAACTGATATAATATTGGCTCTCAAAATAGTTCGCAACGACTGCAGTTTGGGCTTTGTATCTACAATGAAACTAATTCTGGTAAGGAAAGTTTGTAACACTTGCTTTCATTTGCAATCTATATAATATTGCTTAATTTTCATTCTTACAGCTTCTAACATTATTCGCAATACTTTGCGTATCGTTGGTTCTCAGTACAGAAAGACAGCATGACGTTCACAGAACGACATCTCGTGGCCAACAAAGGTTTGGAGACGATACAAGATTTCATCAAGGAAATAGAATAAGACATGGTTACAGAAATATTTATACATAAGAACTAGCATTGTAAAAACAATATAATGTAAATAACTTGTTACATCTCATATAAATATCATATAATAATGTATCCATAATGTACTGTAATTTATATACCAAGTCCTCCAAAGTTGTAGCCGAAAGGAAACACAAGACCATAATTAAAAGACACTAATTGTGGTCTGATTGGTATTGTAGTTGGTGTCATTGGAATATACGGTGGTTGCAGTCCTGGCCATAATAAAGGTGGCCTTGCTGTGAATAGTCCTGGCCAAAATAGACGGTGGATATCGCCAAAACGTAAAGTCTCGTATTGTCCTTGAGTTTGTGAATATAACGCCGATATTATATATATTGCGAAGAGTACGGACATCGTGATAGTTTGCTGAAAAGCTGAAATAATGTTGCTGGTGTCGAGGTGTTGGGTAGTAGCTAACGTATCTAGATGTTGGCACAACGCCAATGTGGAGTATATAATAACAAAGGAAGAGGCAGTAAGGGGTCTAGCACAATACATTCTAGGAAAATCGGTTTGGTATATGTTTTCAATTTGCAAGTAGTCTTGGTAACGACTTCAGCAAAGTGTTGATTCCGTTATATTATTTTTCTACAAACCCGCAAGCACTTAACGCAGTTTGGTGTATATATTATAAGTGTGACTTCATGAAACTTAGTATAAAAATGTCAGTAAATCTGTTACCAGGAATCCAGTTCTTGACATATCTATAGTTCTCTATAAAAAAGTATTGATACCTGGTACTTGTCGTCTTCGAGTTACTTTAATTGTAAATTTGTTCTGACAATTATCACTTTGTCCTTTAAAACCGCATTTCTCAGATATAATCAACGTTTTAGTTTTATCGGTGTATTTTATACATCGAGTTAAAAAACAAAAAATTAGTGTAGTAGTGGGCATAAATGTACACATTTTGGAAGAGACCTTTAATAATAAATTATTATTAAAAAACTGCACAATTGTATTTATTTTATGTTACATATTGAAAAATTGTTTAAAAATGGCTTTATCCCCGATATCCACCATGTCCACCATATCCTACAGCTCCAATAGCTACTGGAACTGCCACGATAGCTACGGGTCTTGGTGGTGGTGGGCGGCGGTAAGGTCCTCCATATCCACCATGTCCTCCTCCATATCCACCATGTCCTCCTCCATAACCAGGTGCTGCCAAAACCGTTGATATCGAAACCAACACGACAACAGCAATCAAAACCTAAAATAAATTAATTTTATCTTTATTATTGTACTTAAGAACTAATACTACATAAACCCGATAATTATTGTTAGTCAGATGCCAATTAAATGTCCAAGTATTCAATGGATTTTTATTGTAACAAATAACTTACCTTTGTACTTACGGCCATTTTTCTCGCACAACACTGAGCACAGTCGATCAAAAACTGACCATCAAATAGTAGAGCCCAACCGTACGAAATCCATGTCGACACTTTCATAGGTATTAATTAGAAATACCAATTTGCAGATGTTCTGCGAAATTCAATTAGCACCTTTGAATAGAATCATTTGCCACGTCAACAAAAACTATTCAAAATCCTTGCATATTATTAAATATTTTACGTTCAAAATTTATTTATGATTATTTTATAGTACTTGTTCTTTTAAAGGCGATATTTTAATTTTATTTGTTATAGTACTGTCTAATGCTAAATATATCTGGAATGCTGTCACATATATATGATACATGCTAATTTAATTTACGTTCATAGTGTTAATTATATTGTGTTAGTACTGGACTGGGTACTTCCCAAGATCGACGGAAATGTCCTCTAAAAGGATAGTCTGGTCTACTTATTAAGATTAGAAAATATTTGAATATCAATAACAAGTGTGACTTAGTTACATACCAAATTTTTTATAGATGTATCATATGTATTTTTATTTTCACTTTTGTATTACCCAACTGTAATTGTTTACGGAAAAATCGGTGGTTGTTTTAGATCCTTAATTATTAGAAATAAAACATACTAATCTAATACAGAGAGCAAATATTTTTGGTATTGTTCTTATCGTTGTTTTATTATATTATGTCATGTTATAAAATTTGTTGTGCAAATTAATCAGTAAATTTACACACTCTATCTTAGTACTTAAATAAATATTCGTGACTCGTGTTGCCAGCAAAATGTATAACAAAACATAAATAAAGAGTTTGATTAGATATATTTAATTTCTGTCATAATATTATTGTAATTTTATGTTATAACATCATTAACATCAAATCTTTATAAATGTTATTCTATAATGTTAGCAACAGTCAATCGAACTAACATTGTCCTGTAAAGGACAGTTCTCTAACGATGTTAAGAATGTGCGTACAACATCGTTATTTGAATGCACCCTATGCTGCAATTGTCCTTCGAACTTCAAATTTAGGCATGGATGATAATAAACGAAAAAGGAAATACAAAACATCCAGCGCACAGTATATATTTTTTTTCACAATCGATGTAATAAATTAATTTCAAGGGTATGAAACTCCACATAAACGTCAAGTACTACTCTTCACTAAACCTCAAGTAGTTTCTAATCAAAAATCCGGTGTGCTTCCCATCTTTGCGACTAAGTTGTTGATACAAGTGTCTAAACACTTGTATCAAACACCGTTTGCCAGATTGTGGCCAAAACAATCCAGAAATCATAGCAATGGATTCAGGGGACCTCAAAATGTGTATTTCTGCTAAAATCTTGAAAAGAACCGTTGATTAAAATACTTTCCCCCTAGGGCACTAGTCAGAAAGTAAAAAGTATACGATAATTATTATTGGTGCATTAAAGAACTGTATAACTATTTAAAAATATTTTCCTATTCATCCTCCACTTCTTGTAGGAATAATAAATGTTTAAAGACATTCTGTGTTGGACGTGTTGATCCATTATAGTCTTGTAGCCAAAGAGCTGCACACCAAAAATATTGTGTCACATGCCTAAAGATAAAACCTGAACTGTTAATAACATTTACATTACAGCGACGGTTTTGCCGATGTTATGTATATGGTGTTGCCGATGTTACATGGTATTTATAGCAGCAAAACATACTAGCGGTAACGGAAGTACCATACAGAATACCGAAGAATACTCATATATATTTGACACATATTCTAGCCAATGACACAAATTGAATTTCAAAAAGATTTAATAGTTTCCACAACATAATATAACTATGGTATAAAATGTAACTCTTTCTTATCAAAACGCAAAATCTCTTATCAAAACAAGAAAAACCTATTTTATTCAAAACTAACATAAGTCATACTCAATAAATTATTCACAAAATTCCTACTAAACTATGTACCATCCATTATTATCTTTATTTTCCGTAACCTCCGCCATATCCACCGCCGAAACCAAAGCCTCCACCAAAACCGCCTCCAAATCCACCACCACCTCCGCCTCCGCCGCCGCCACCGCCTCCATAACCACCACCATAGCCGCCTCCGTATCCACCGCCATAACCGCCTCCATAACGCCTATGACCTCCATAATGACGTCTATGGCCACCATAACCGCCTCCGTAGGACTTGATTACATAGATCCTTTTTCCATAACCTCCATAGCCTGGATTTGGCGCGGTGAAGACAGTTGCCACCAAAAGTAGGCAAAAAAAGATTATCTGAAATTATAAATAATAAGTTCTTGCGAAAATTGCTTATTGTAAGAAAATGCAAATCATAAAACTCCTTAAGAATGAAGAATATAAAGAACTTTGAAGTATTTACAAGCGTGCAATTAACTTGATGAGCGTGGAACGAAAATAGTATGTAATAAAACTGTAATCATCGAGTTCTTTTTTTCAGCAAACTCATTTAGAAAAATACGAAACCGGATCTACATCGCATATATGCATATATATGCGTAATCAGTGTGAATCTGCTGCTGTAATTTGTATTTCCCCGGAATGCTAATTCGCGATGTTTTTGTGACAAATCGGTGAATTATGTACCTATGTAATTACTATCACGCTTACCTACGTTGCAATTATCATTAGCTTAATCTACACAGATTTTGTAGTGGTTATTATCAGTTTTTGTGTATGCCAAACTACGAATGGCTTAATAATAATTAATAATAGTTATTTGTGAATCAAGGACACTAAATAGATGTTTATGATCTTGAGCGCGACGTGTTAAGCTTGAATTTTTAGATGAACGTTTTTTGCTTTGCGTTTAATAGAACGCATTTTGAAAGTTATTGTTACCTTATTTGAATTCTTGAAAACATTGTCCAAAACTCTTAGTACCATAACATGAGTTTTGTTAATCGTTATGCTGATGTAAACACCTTAAATGGGAATTACCCATTTTCATATACCTTAGGCGACAATTTTTATCTTATTTTCACGACTTGTTTATCTTCCGCTAACATTTACATCTTCCAATATAGTATATTTGACGATTTTGTTTTACTTATGCCACGGTCACACTATTAGCCACTAGTTACTGGTGCTGCAACACAGCCAGCGGCTATTTTGTGGCCACATTACGCTGTTTACCAGCGTAATATTGCCGCTGGTGGCTACTACCAGCAAGCCTCAGTTCAAACTACAAGGTCAACTATTTCTGGTGCATTTTATATGTCACCAGGTTGGTACATACAACAGTGACAAATGTATTGTCTCTTTTTTCATTTCATATTTAATACCAATTTGTGGGGTTTTATTGACTGACACTGGCATATTACATATGAAGCCCGACTTTTGAGTAGACTTTTGTGTATGAAGAGTCAAGTGGTAACACATAAAGGATCACTAAGATTTCATGGCATTGCAAGCAAAATCAAATCAATTTTAAACGAAACATTGGGCCAATATGTTACAGCCGCAAGTACTAAATATAGAATTTGACCTGTCCCTATAATAATATTGATAAGAACTAACTTTTTTATAAAATTGGAGATAATTTTTCATCTCGAAATTTTAGTTTTTACGAAAGAGAAAGTTTTATGCCAAGCTTGCAAGGGTATCCAAAAAACCCAATCATCATTTTCCACAAATATAGACATATTGGAAATAATAGAAAACAATAACAAGGAGAATGAATGAAATTTTATCTATAAACTATATTAATTTCTCAACATTAGTAATACACAAAAAACCATCAAAGTCAAACTGACTTGCACACAATGTATTATTATTTAACAATGGACAGTTTGTCCGAGCGGCTGTCAAGTACTAGTTCGGAATTAGTTTTTAAGATGACACAAACAATCTGTCATTGCTATTTATGACACAGTTGCCATTGAAAAATATCTGGCTTATCCTGCCAAATTAATTTCAAACTAGTTTTTTCACTGCTCAGACAAACCTAATATAGTTCATAGTCGTGCTACTGAAAATGTGTACCTATAAGTCGTGTAGACTACTGTAATAAGCGTTGCTTCTCATTGCTTACCTTATACAAATGATTCATGTCGATTATCTCATCCAACAGATACACCTGTAACTATGTAGTAACACAAGCAAAAATCACAGTGTAAGAAGAGATTTCCTGAACACCTTTTATATACCTACACCAAGAGATTTGCGGCAGCATCATGAAGGTCATTATCGTGCAAAAATTATGAGGTAATTCGGATTATGAATGGGCACCAACCTATACAAAAAGTGTAGTATCGAAATTACCCACTCTAGGCTTAATAAATAATTATTCAAATGAAGTGGCCTGTACAATAGGACGAGGAAACACAGTTAATGGCTTGTGAACGCACGGGGATCTTTTATTTTGTGGATATTACGCAGAATGATTGCTATCTCTAAGTAGTATTTTTAATGATCATAAGAAAAGGAACGTCAGTAATTTTTACTCAGGAGATATTGTTGAAATATTCAGAAACCAAAGAATGTCATAAATATATCTTGTTGTATAAATGATTATACAACTACATATAATCTATAAAAGATTAGAAAAATTTGAAACAAAATCTGCCTTGGGAACAGCAACATTGTTTTAATTATGCTATTAAAATAACATGTGGTGTCAGCAAAATGGATAGATACTATACAATTTTGAGCATTTTTATATTTGAACAACAACCAACATAAAACTTGAGTAGCAGGTCCAAATCACGTGCCATAAGAATTCCCAATCAATTTTGTCATCAATATTTGATTGTACTTGCATAGTAACTATATTTTTCAATCTTTTTTACCATCTAGTCGTAGGTATGTAAGATTTGTCCACTCAACGAAGCTATTAAAGTATCATCAACACAACAAAAACACGAACACATTTTTTACCGCCTCGTGCCATTGTAATTTGGGGAAATACGTTTTCGTTATAGCCTTAGGTAATATCCGACAATATTATACAACTTGCACGCAATATTAATGTACAGTTTGTAAAAATATAAACAGATCTATCTGATGTGTCTGAGTACTTAATAGTTTAACAAAGTTGACATTTTTGCAGATAATTTATAGGTAAAAATATCAATTTTTCATGTTTTTTTAAAGGTCAACTTTTGACCTTTTAACAACATTTTGTATAATGCGTCTTGATACTATTTTATTTATTTTGTTCTTACTCTTTGCTTATATTATTGACGTTAAAGACACAATTTTAACTTTTACCATAATATTTGTCCTGTACGAAACTTAGCCTTCAATTGGGCATTTAACAAGTGAATCGCACTTTACCGTTCCGTCGCGTCGGTGTTGTTTATACTTTTCTTCAACACTGGGAATTTTGTTTGTAGCGGATTTATGAAGACAGTTTTGTTATTGTGCAAAGTAAGTATACACATAATTATGAAAAAGAAGCAGCAGATTCGTGGAAGTATTTGTTTAGTTAATAGTTACGCCAATAAAAATTACATAAGTAACCACGTAAACAAATTCAAAATATCTGATTTTGTTTTCTTCTTTGTTAACGTGCAAATGGTGTCGTAAAAATATAATTAATATTATTAAACGATAACAATAGTAATATTAATTATAATCCTAAGATTTAGAGAAGAGGTATAGAAAAGTCCTAGGAGTTATTATATTCGTTTAGACTAGTTAATAGTGGTTTCAGCTACATTGCTTTTGTTAAAATAAGACAAAAAATCCAGTCCTACTAAAGGTGTTGATATAAATGTGCTTTCAAAATTTTGAGAATAAACAGGTAAGTGCTTTGATGTTCCCTGAATCCATTGCGATAATGTATTTATGTATGTGGATTATGATTGCGCCCAAATGAAACAACGGATCGGGCTGAAATTTGGTACACATATTTAGAATTAATTACCAGGGTATGAACTGGATTGTTTTCGGTGACATTTTATTTAGTTAAGTTATACAGACATTCTGTGCATTAAAATATGGATGATCAAAGAAGATCCTGTACCAATTTACCAAATATGTTTTGTTACATGTGCGGTTGTTATGTAGTGACATCTGAAAACAGGTAAAAGCACCTTACTGCTGCTATTGTGGATTTCGAATTGGAGATCTGGAAAAGCTATGGACACATAATATATGCTGTATTTCCTGTTAGATCGGACTGTTAAAGTGGATGAAAGGGAAGCAAAAGAAAATGCCGTTTGTAGTTCCCATATTGTGGCGAGAGGCTGCCAACCGTCTAGAATCTAGATGATTGCTATTTTTGCACGATAAGCATCTTCGAATATTCGAAGAAGGATAAGCATAAAATAAAATATCCAAATTTACCATCAGCATCGCGACCTATCTCCCATGAAGAGAATCATCCTCTCCCAAGTGCGCCATCTATTTCATCATCTTCGACTTTTGACACAGGAGAAATTTCACCTGTTTGAAGAAACTTGTCTGATTTGACAGAGTGTCTGAAATCACTCTGTCAAATCAGGAAGTCGTGAAGACTCACCATTTGATGTTTTAGCAACACCTCACCTTATAAACCTGAATGATTTGGTTAAAGACCTGTATCTGTAGCTGTATCTGTAAATCTAGACCTGTTACAATAAATCCACTTTCAGTATCTAGTTATGTAAGGCAAATATAATCCGGAACAATTTTTTTTTGTTGTATCAGAAAGCTGGAAATTTGTTCCCTTGTGTAACCGGAATTGGTAAATGTTAAATGCGTTTTCTTAGGAATTCATCCAATTTTGACCAAATTGATACCAGTTGAACGGTTTAAGCGCTATAAGCCTGCAAATGTATTAAAAGTTGGCCCTTGCTCTCTAATTGACATGTATTAAAAGAAACCCTAATGACATTCTGTATAAGAATGTCAGTAAATACGTTACCACGGAACCATTTTGTCCATAGTACAAAGTCACTTTTTGGCACTACATAGTTAAAAAGAATCGCTTAGCAACATATCAAAATGAACTACGAATGTCAGTTTGACTTTAATATGGTTATTTAAAAAAAAATGTATGCCGATAACGAAATGGAGAAACCACTGCGTCATAATTTGCTGATAAATTCTTTGAAAAGCGATATAAGAACAGGGTACATAATACGGAAGGACTTTTGGCACAAGTTCGTGCTGTAGAATGAATAAGCTTTTGGTAAGTACATAGTCACGGTTCTTTATGCATTTATTTCTTCATCTCACTAATGGTAGTCCTTTTCATTTAACTTCGATTGTATTATCTTAAAATACTCAAAGTTCTGGTCTATACTACAAAAAGTGTCTGCCTGAACGAGGTAAATTTATTTTCATAACGTTTTAAATGTAATAATTACTTTGAATGCTATTTTCTTTCTATATCCTGCTTTTTTCCTTTAGTTCTCATTTATGCTTCCACAACAATGTATTATTATTGTAAACATTTTTTTATTCAAATCATTAGACCACCAAAAGAACATACTTGCTAATACTTGCTACTTTTAAGTAGCAATATTGCTGGTGACCCTTTGCTTTGCCTTTAGCACCGCTGCTCCTTCCAGGAAGTCAAGGAGGTCATGTAGGTCATAGTGACTTAGAATATTATGCTTATGGTGGCGAAGAAGGAGACAGATATGGAGGCAGAGGACGCAATCTTAATCAAAGTGGTATAGAGTGGATCTTTGTCCACGGGCATTAAAAAAGATAATGTACCTATGTACCTATCAATTTGTTATAGTTGTATAAGTGAAAATAAATATTTGGCATAAGATAAAATGTGATGATTAATTTATTTCATATGCAAGGCAAATATCCCATAACATATCTCAACGTCTACATGTGAGATTTTTTACAATTTTCCTAGCCAGATTTAGAGTTGTTAAATGTCAAACAAAAATAGTGGTATCAATTTTATATTTCTATTGTTACATTACCGCTACAATTTAACAAGAAATGTTAGATATACTTTTTTGTTCTTATCAATAACACCAGTGAAAATTAATAACATCAGCGACAACCATTAATATTTGTGTCTATGGTGACCGTGACCCCCATGATGACCATGGTGTCCATGACCATGCCCACCGTGTCCACCGCCACCCCTACCAGCGCTGCGACCTGATATAACGCCGTCAATTGATTCTAAGGAATCATCATCCTCAGCAATGGTTTGGATATCTTCCGGATCGGCGATTTGGATTTTCTCGTCTTGTGATTCTTCTTTCTCTTCCGATGGGATCGCCCATACAGCCACCAGTACCATGCAAAATAGTATTATTATCTAAAAGCAAATATTTAGGTATTAGATTATATTATCTCAATTTCTCTCACAAGCAAATAGAAATGCGCATGATTCTTTCAGCACTTTCAAACAGCAATTAGTTTAAGTTTTGATAAGAATTTGCTGACTATTGCCTAAAATAATTATTCTACTCTCCTTCAAATCTCCAATAACTGTTGTAATCTTAAAAGTAATTCTTGCACATTTACCTTTCTTGACTAGACGGGGCAATATTATAGTCTAAAAACCTATCAATTGATCAAAAAACATATCGAAACGTACCTTCATATTCCTTTGTCGTTTTCACTCGTTCAGCACAACTTTACCGAGAACACTACATGTAATATGTACCAAGGAGCCCTATTTATACATAGGATTTACGCATATTTCTCGCAGATCGTCGGGGCTGGTTATACCAGGAGATTAGCTGCGTTACCGACGTTCTTAAGCTTTTTATCACATATCTCATTTCCACCAGAGTGGACGCACTGCCAATTTACGCAATTCTGCTGTGCAAGTTCCATCCTTTTTGTCCGTTTTATCGTAGTTATATTGCGTATAGGTATGTGGCCTCCGAATCAATTATACAGGTTATTCCTTCGTCCAGCATTTTACGCTTGATTTCAGCGCAAAGCAAAGTAAGAACATTAATGGACTTTGAGCATTAATCGAAATTGAAGCCGTTCTCTCCACATAAAATGGGTATAAAGAATCCCTCGAGCAGTTAAGATTATATTTACCTGACCAATTATTATTGTTTTATTATTATAAATGCAGTGGCCCCTTTCTTAGTTTTTGCTCTTTCAATACAATACAATTTTTTTTCTTTTTCTGCCCTTTAATTTTTTGCGCCCCAGACACGTGCCTAATCAGAACTCGAAGAAGAATCAGCTGGAGATTCATACAGTCTTACTCTTAAGTATTTATTAAAAATATGTAAGCAAGCTATATCTACAAGTCTACAAGATTATATAAAGGTAAGTAAGTGAAACAAATAGGATCATCAGAAATATCTTTATTGAGATAAGTAATACAATTTTAAACTGTTCTTAACAAATACACAAACTAAAACAAAATTATCGAATTATTGCAGTATTTAAAGAGTGACATACTCAGATAATTAGACTCCTACTGAAATCTCATTCGTACCTACACTTTTTGCAGTAGCAACCGGATGTTGGGATTGGGGAGGTGGTGACGCTGATGCCGGTATAGATGTCATCGATGTGCAGGGTGATGATTGATTTGGTAATGCATGATTAACAGAACAGCGTGGTAATCCCAAATGTGAGGGTCCACCAAACATTTGTGCCTTACCAAGTTTTGACATTTCAGCTTCAAAAATTAAGTTAGTTATTTGATGGGTTAAAACTGATTTGGTGTACGTGTCGAACTCGTTTAGTTTTGCTGCTACATAGTTTGCAAATATTTGCGTAGAATCGCTTTGTTCTATGGGCGCTTGCAAACACTTATATGCAAGTTCAATAAGCGGATCTTCATTTTTCTTCCCTCGCTTTCTTTTAACTTTACTTTCTTCTGGTTGCACTGACACTGGCGACTTTGCTCCAGCGAGCCAACTTGCATTTGCAAGCTGAATATCAACATCATTTTCAGGTTGAACATTAATACTATCGTCATGCTGGACATCATCATTATTCTGAGGCTGACCGTCACGGTTAACATTTTCCTAGAAACAAAATACTTCAAAGAAAATATACTCTCCTCCAGGGACCTCTGACACAGATGTAATGGGTCGGAAACCCATTATTTATTTATTAAGATATGATCAAATTAAGCGAGATATTTGTAAGAACATTCGGGAATGTCAAAGGCTTTTGCTAGGGTTGAACATCTGGTTTAGGATTTGACCGCGTGTTATAAGTTTAAAATTGAAGAGTTGTCATTGGCTAAGAAGAAATGCTTCCGGCTTCCTTTGGGGTCGAGGGATGCAAACGAACAGATCTCGCTCTTCTCATTTCCACCACCGTTATGTAAAGTACACGTTTTTGTGGAGCGTTCTTAGGCGCTTAAGTTTATCCCTGGTAAGTCTTTTCAACTCGTCTCGCATTTCATTGTAAATTAAATTATTCATATTTCTGCTAAAAGTGTGTCTGTCTAAATCAACTCCTAGGTTTAATTTAAACGTCAATATGTTCAAAGCTTCATTCATTTTTCTATGTAACCTATCAAACGGGATTGTTGATTATTATTGTTAATAGATGTTATTGTTTTGATAAGTGTTTCGTTTCATTTGAGTAGTCTTGCTTTATCAGCCCTTATTAAATGTTAAATACTTAAACGCGTCAGTTAGTAGTCAGAAAATGTGTTCACAAGGTTCAAGAAAAAGAACCCAGTTAGTTTTGCCTTCGAATAAATTGGAAGAGATTTGATGAATTAGAATTTTGACCAGTAATTAAAGCCCTTAAACCGCGCTTGGCCAAAATGCTACCATGTTAGGGAATCGTGGTTGTTCCCTCCATTTTGACCTCCTACACAGAAGTGGAAGGACGTGTAATAGAAGGAAAACCTTATATGAAGCAAATGAAGTCCGTGAAGGATTTTATACTTATTTCACCACACAATGTTTGAAACGTTAATTATTTCAAGTCATTTGTTATAACACGATTTAAAGAAAAGATATTATGCTACAAAGTGTTATTTACTTTTGATTTTGTTGTTGTTGATTTTCTTCCTTTCGGCATGTTTTCTGAACATAACGTCGTTCGTGGTAAATCTTTATCCAATAAAAAGGAGAAGCTTTGTAAAGCATACCAATTCGAAATATATACCTCTTCAACTCCTTAAATAAAAAAAAGCTGTTACCCATTGCATCTTTTGTATACTACAAGAATACATCCACTTGTGATACCAACAATAAGGCAAGTAAATGTTTAATATTTACTAAAGCACTTACCTTTACCTGTTCCTAGTGTCTTTTTTCCCTTGGCTTTCTCTCGTCTTAACGAGCCTAGCAAGCTATTAATTTTTTGCTTTACATCATTCACCGATATGTTGAATGTGTCAGCAATTTCATACCAAGCATCTATCTTTTTTTGTTTATGAAGGTAAAATGGATGCTTTGGATCCCACAAAATCGCTTTCTTCCCATATTCTTCTATTAGACGTAAAACCTTTTCCTTGTCAAGATCCATGCTTATTAAGATATAATCTATAATCATTGTTTGTATAGCTTTACACAGTTCTATTTACCTATTCTACTTATTAAAAGGACTAAAGTTACAAACACACTAAAGTTATAAACATGTGCAAGTAAACATACAGCACGCACAGGCGGCGCAGGGCACACACTACACACAACGCAAATGTTTACGGACTGTGTGGTAATTTTACGTCGATAAAAATGTTCGCCGCACAGGCGCATGCGGGCGCACAATTAATTCAACACGCACACACATTTTTATTGATGTGAACATACAGTGGTACAAAAAAGTCTCCGTACAATAGTACTTCTACTAGCTCTGTGTATATGTCAAAATTTTCGATTTTAGTTATTGGGCATTCTAGAAATATGTGGTTAAGGCTTCCCACCTGTCCACATTCACAATATGGACATTTTAGGATACATTTTAGGTTATCTGTTATCTGTTACTGTTGTTACGAATGTCCGGCAGGGGGCGTTTCGGGTTTGACGTTACTGTGGTAATAGCAGCAAAACACGGGTCGACAAAAATCGATTTTTTGGATCAAAAATTGTTTTTAAGGCCGTTTTTTTGCTCAAAACTCTTTGCGAAGGGTATTTAGAGGGATCTTATCGTAAGACATGAGAGCGAGCGGCTTTTATAAGGTCGGCAGGAACGGATAAAAAATGTAAATTTTTGACGTTCATCGATCCGCTTGACGGAATTTCTAGACGTCACGTGACATTTTCTCGAGGTTCGCCTTCACTCGAAGAGGTGCAAAAACGTGATTTTTTTTAAAAATTGACGCAATTAATTTACAAAATATATCGCAGTCCACGCGGAATTGTGTCCTTTTTTCAATTCGAGCGTCAAAACTAATATCGAAAAGCCCAATTTTGCAGCTACTCGATCGCAAATGTCGGCGAAAATGGGCGATTCCGCTGAAAGCGCCCCACACTTGAAAATTCGTAATTAGTATAGGTAGTACTTCTATACGTATTTTGTGAATATATGGCGTATTTTTATATAAAAATTAAAAATAATTAATTTTACATGAATTTTTATCTCCGTACTTTAATATCAATGTAAATGTTCTAACTAAAGGATCTGTAAGCATGGAGGTGGCAGTATTATCGTTTGGGGGTGTATGTCGGCAGCAGAATTTGCTAGTTACCTATGTACAAACTATGGACAGTAAGGCTTATCTCAAAATATTACAAGAAAATTTATCACAAACTGCGCAAAGTTTGGTAATATGAGATGACTTTATATTCATGCTCGACAATGATCTCAAACATACATTACGAATAATGAAGAAGTGGCTTCTATATAGGACCAAAGTAACACTGAATCACCCTCCTCAATCACCCGATCTCAACCCCATAGAAGATGTATGGGAAGAATTCTTCAAATAAAACAATTGTGGGATAGATTATAAAAATATATTTAAATTAATAACGAAAACATAATTACAAACAAAGAAAGTGATTGATTTGAAAGTGACACGTTTCTCAATCACTTCTTAAGGCCTGCAATTCACTTTCTGAGCGAAGAGTACATATTAAGTATTTATCTTACATTTATAAAATAATTTTCAAAATATGTCGTTTTACCGTCCACGTCTACCACCATAACCACCATGATGGCCGCCATGGTGATGGTGTCCACCATAGCCACCTCCACCATAGCCACCTCTGCGACCATATTGGGCTGACTCAGCTGTTTCTAAGGGATCATTTTCAGCAATAGTTTCGATGGCGTGTGAAGGGAGATCTGGATTTTTGTCAACAGGTGTTGCCCATATGGCTACCAGTACCATAAACAATAGTATTAATACCTGAAAGAAAAAGAAGATTTTTAGTCACAATGTAGTTTGTTACGATTTTTTAGTTACGATTGCATAAAATGATTGTTACTAATCTTCAAATAATGTAATGCTGTTGACAAAAATTGCACTATAATGGGAAATATAAAAATAATTGATCATATTATTATAAGTCTGTCAAAGTCACAAGTCTCACAAGTAACAGTCATCCGTAACAATTTTAGAAACAACTTATTTAACTAACAAGAACAATACTTAACAGCAATATTATGCTATGTTATAATGTAGTAAAAACTCACCTTCATCTCTAGTCTTTATAAAATTCTACCTTGTTCACCCTTTCAATGCAGCACTTCACAGATCTCTGAATAAAATTGATCAACAACTAGTTCTATTTATACGAATTGGTGTTGTTTCTGTTACGTAGGTATTTGTCAATGATCAAGTTTAAAAACAAACTACCTGTACCATTGTATACTAAAATATTTTTTGCTTCCTTATGTCCAAATAAATTACGGCGATATCCAGTTGTTTCGCCACTTGTAAATCATTATTCACATAAATAAGTAAAAAGAATGTATTAAGTATTCATGTAATATGCTAATTATAAAAACAATGACGTTAACACAACGCCAGACTGTTGTCATCAACACCGAATTTTCTACGCCACTTTTATGGTATAATATAAATAAAGAATGATAAAAGTAATCAGATTAAAAGCTGTAGAATTGTAGAATTAATAACTTTTTACAAAATTAATAGTCAGTTTTGAAGTATATAAGTATTTTTACGAAAGAGAACGCTTTAAAATGGCACACTTTTTTGAAAATGGATTGCTCAAAAGGTTCAAATAATTTAAAACAATTATTTAATATTACATACTTGTCCGAGTTTTACATAGAAGTTTAGTATAGTAGGGTTCCTTCGCAGGAATATTCGACAATTTGGTAAATGTTTAACCTGTTTTGTTATACAGGATGAGTGACTGGGATGTCGGTGGTCGAAACGTTGGCTTGGCCGTCCAGATATATCCTATCCAAACTGCTTTTTCAAAAGGTAATTCCTATAACTAGTCTTAGTTGCAAGGCTGTATTCTGGAAGCTTTAGAAGCAAGAAGATTTTTTGTATGCATATTTAAAGTCACAATGGTTATCAGATCGTAACCAAAACAATCCAGTTCGTCCACAGGTAATTCTAAATACGTGTACCAAATTTCAGCCCAATCCGGTGCACCGTTTGCCATTTTATTTTTCTCTGCGTTCTGGCAAAAGTGACCTTTACGTCCTTTTCCAGAGAATGAAAGAATAAAATAGAATAAAAGACACAAAAATTAGCATGTTTGGTAAAACTGGTTTTTATATTAATAATATACGTTAATTAAATGTTTATTAGCGACTATAAAAAGTATGCCAGAACTCCCGCACGATAACCAGTTACATAATTCACTTTTAATCATTGTTATTACCTGTGTTGAACCACTTCCCACAAAGAAGACATATACTAAATTTATAAATGTTTATGACAATCTTCACAATCATTTGGTAGGGAGATTGAACTCTTTGCTTAGTAACATCCGTTTATTAGTAATAAATAATGGCTATAATTATTGAATAATGTGTATGTGTATGTCCGTGAACACGATTGTGTAATGGGTCGGAAACCCATTATTTATTTATTAAGATATGATCAAATTAAGCGAGATATTTGTAAGAACATTCGGGAATGTCAAAGGTTTTTGCTAGAGTTGAACATCTGGTTTAGGATTTGACCGCGTGTTATAAGTTTAAAATTGAAGAGTTGTCATTGGCTAAGAAGAAATGCTTCCGGCTTCCTTTGGGGTCGAGGGATGCAAACGAACAGATCTCGTTTCTTCTCATTTCAACCACCGTCATGTAAAGTACACGTTTTTGTGGAGCGTTCTTAGGCGCTTAAGTTTATCCCTGGTAAGTCTTTTCAACTCGTCTCGCATTTCATTGTAAATTAAATTATTCATATTTTTGCTAAAAGTGTGTCTGTCTAAATCAACTCCTAGGTTTAATTTAAACGTCAATATGTTCAAAGCTTCATTCATTTTGCTATGTAACCTATCAAACGGGATTGTTGATTATTATTGTTAATAGATGTTATTGTTTTGATAAGTGTTTCGTTTCATTTGAGTAGTCTTGCTTTATCAGCCCTTATTAAATGTTAAATACTTAAACGCGTCAGTTAGTAGTCAGAAAATGTGTTCACAAGGTTCAAGAAAAAGAACCCAGTTAGTTTTGCCTTCGAATAAATTGGAAGAGATTTGATGAATTAGAATTATAACAAGTAATTAAAGCCCTTAAACCGTGCTTGGCCAAATGCTACCATGTAGGGAGACGCGCGGTTGTTCCCGCCATTTTGACCTCCTACAATTGCGCCCAAACGCAACAACGGATCGGGCTGAAATTTGGTATACATATTTAGAATTACCGGGGGACGAACTGGATTGTTTTTGGTGACAATCTGACAACCGGAAGTGGCAAATGTTACAAGCGTCATCTAAGGGATTTATCCGATTTTGGCCAAACTGATCAGCTCACCATCCAGTGACTTTAAATAGGTATGTATACAAATTTGCTGATCAGTAGGATGAACGGTTTAGGCGCTATAAGAGTTTCTTGAAACAGTTTGACAGAAACCACAGCCTTCGTGGTTGTATTGCAAATTGTCAGATTTTAACAAACGTCAGTGCCACTGACATGACATGACATTAAATGTCAGTATGACAAATGTAATTCTGTCACTGAAGCTGACGTTAGGTAGCATCCCGAGGTGGCTCTGGCTTTACTAAATTAAATAATTGCAAAAGGTTTTAGGCACTTCATTCTGCCAACGATTTAGTCGGAAAGTAGGGTGATGGCCACCCCAGATATTTAATTACATAGTTTTAATCTGTTTATGTTTCGCTTACCAAACTCTTAGAAACTTTCAGCCACATCTACATATGACCTGCTTATTAAAAAAATAATAAAGTATTGATTTTACTATGATTGTTATGTTTATAATTAAAAAGAACAAAAATCAATTGTTATAAATTCCATTAACTTTGCATGTGTATGGTACTTATTTATTTCGTGTCAAATCAAACAATTGTGGGATAGGTTATAAACATTTATTTAAATTAAGAACGAAAACATAATTACAAACAAAGAAAGTGATTGATTACCAATTCGCTGGTGGCTGTGGTATGGCAACACGTACCTCAACCACTTCTAGAGGCCGGCAATTCACTTTCTGAGCGAGTAATACACATTAAGTATTTATATTACGTTTATAAAATAATTTTCAAAATATGTCGTTTTACCGTCCACGTCTACCAGCATAACCTCCATGATGGCCGTCACGTCTGCGATGATATTGGGCTGACTCAGCTGTTTCTAAGGGATCATATTCAGCTAAAACTTCGATGGCGTGTGGAGCTGAATTTGAGAGATTTGGATTTTTGTCGATAGGTGTTGCCCATATGGCTACCAGTACCATAAAAAATAGTATTAATACCTGAAAAAGAAAAAAAAACTTTTAGTCACGATGTAGTTTGATATTTTAGTTATGACTGCATAAAATGATCATTCCTAATCTTCGAATAATGGCAAAAATTGAACTATAATGAAAAATATAAAAATAATTGAACATATGTTATTATAAGTCTGTCAAAGTCACAAGTAACAATTTCAGAAGCAAGTTATAACTAACAAGAACAATTCCTAACAGCAATATTATGATATAATTCAGTAAAAACTCACTTTCATCTTTAGTCTTCTGCTTTGTTCACCCTTTCAATGCAATACTTCGCAGATCTCTGAATAAAATTGATGAACAACTAGTTCTATTTATACGAATTGGTGTTGTTTCTGTTACGTAAGTATTTGTCAATGATCGGGTTTAAAAACAAATTACCTGTACCATTGTATATTCAAACATTTTTTGCCTCTTTGTGGCCAAATAAATTACTGCGATATGCAGTTGTTGTGAATTTGTGAATTATTCATGTAATATGGTAATTATAAAAACAATGACGTTAACACAACGCCAGATTGTTATCAACCTCCCGAATTTTCTACGCCACTTTGTTGGTATAATATAAATAAAGAATGAAAAAAGTAATCAGATTAAAAGCTGTAGAATTGTAGAATTAATAACTTTTTACAAAATTAATAGTCAGTTTTGAAGTATATAAGTATTTTTACGAAAGAGGATGCTTTAAAATGGCACACTTTTTTGAAAATGGATTGCTCAAAAGGTTCAAATAATTTAAAAGAATTAATTAATATTACATACTTGTCCGAGTTTTACATAGAAGTTTAGTATAGTAGGGTTCCTTTGCAGGAATATTCGACAATTTGGTAAATGTTTAACCTGTTTTGTTATACAGGATGAGTGACTGGGATGTCGGTGGTCGAAACGTTGGTTTGGCCGTCCATATATATCCTATCCATACTGCTTTTTCAAAAGGCAATTCCTATAATTATAGTCTTGATTGCAATGCTGTATTGTAGAAGCAATTTCTTGTATGCATATTTAAAGTCACAATGGTTATCAGATCGTAACCAAAAACAATCCAGTTCGTCCACAGGTAATTCTAAATACGTGTACCAAATTTCAGCCCAATCCGGTGCGCCGTTTGCCATTTTATTTTTCTCTGCATCTGGCAAAAGTGACGTTTACGTCCTTTGCCAGAAAATAAAAGATACAAAAATTAGCATGTTTGGTAAAACCGGTTTTTACACCAATAATATACGTTAATTAGATGTTTTATTAGCGATTATAAAAAGTTGCAAGGAATCCCATTTGACAGGACTCCCGCACGATAAGTAGTTACACAATTCACTTTAATCATTTTTATTACCTGTTTTGAGGGGGGATTGAACTCTTTTCTTAGTAACATACGTTTATTAGTAATAAATAATGGCTATAATTATTGAAATAATGGTTTTAAAATGATCTATTTTTATTTATGTTGCGGTATTTATTGTATGATAAACAGTGGACAAACACAACATTATTTTAATAAATAAAAGAAACTGGAGTAGTTCCCACTAAACTTTCCGACTAGTGTATAAACACGCTTTTTCAATTATTCATTTTTGTGAAGCCACAACCACTCTGGAACCTAACCTAACGACAGTAATATAATCACATTTAATGATATTTAATGTCATGTCATGTCCACTGACACTTTTACCAAAATCTGCCAATTTGCAACATAGTTTGCTGTGGATTCTGTCAGTCTGCTTCTATAAACTCTAGATGCGAGGGTATTTTTGGCGTATAGTCTTTTAACTTTCGAATGGGTTATTCAATTCACTTTGGATAATGTTCATGTTTTGCTTCCCTGACAGTTGCTGTAGATTTGAGCTATGAATTTGTGTATGTACCTATCTAAAACATAATCAACCAGTATTACTGATCGGACATAACGTTGAAGGCATTTGGAGTAAAGAATGTTAGTAATATTTTATTATTAGGCGCTTTGTACAAATTCACATAAATCAAACAATTACTCAAAAAATAAACATGTATTTGAAATTTCACAATAATTAACTAAAAATATATGTTTTCTTCAGCTTTTTTTTTCTTAGTGCAAGACTGATTATCTGCCCCATCCACCATGATATCCATGACCCCATCCACCGTGACCCCATCTCCTATGACCCCATCCACCTCCGTATCCACCTCCCCAGCCACCACCCCATCCACGTCTATATCCACCTCCCCAGCCTCCCCAGCCGCCATAGCCATGGTGAGCTGATTCAGCTGTTTCCAATTCCAATTCATCACCATCATCACCGGCAGCAATGTCTTCAATTGCTTCGGGACTGTTTGGGATTTTTTGTTTTTCGTCCACAGGTATTGCCCATACGGCTACTAATACCATGCAGAATAATACTAAGATCTGACATAGACAAATAACATAATTAGTAATTTTCTATATTTTGTAGCAAAATAAAAGAACTGTTTTTTTACAATGAATAGATAGATTTTTTTGTAAATTTAACAATTTAACAAAAATATTTAAATTATTTTTTTTAATAAACATCCATTAAATAGTTAATATTCAGATGTTATTTATGGAGCAATATGGACAATAATTAATGTTATTATGACTAGAAATTTCGAGAAGAAAGTAAACAGTATACTATGATATGACTACTATGAGCGAAGAAAGAAATCTGTACTTAGTACGTTTAAAAGAAATTTAAAAGTTTTATATTAAGTATTTTAGATGTTTATGTCTTTTAATTTTTTGAATTTGAAAGTTTTATTATATTATTTAATAAATCAGACTCAAATAAATCTATGCAACACAAACTCTTCTGACAAGCTGCAATACAAAACTTTGACTCAGAAAATTGTCTCTTAATGCAGATTCTAAAAATATTTCTTTTAATGTTTTATTAATATCAAAAAACGTAGAGTTTTATCATGAAATGGAACCTACTAGAGAAAAGTTATATTTAGTATCAAACTGGGTATTATACGTAGTATAAATCTCAATCTACGTTCATAGCACATCAAAAAAAAATGCATTTTATCATTAACTATTAACTATTTTCAATAATTATTTTTTAACTAAACCTGAGAGGCTGCAAAATATTTAAGGAGGCACTATATCTCAAACTATAAATATAAATATATCTCAAACTAGCAACATAAAACTTAGCTCCACTAAAGTCAAATGAACATTTTTGTAGACTCAAGAGAGAAATCGTGTCAAACGTTTTATTATTGTTCATTAATTCACTTATTTTTTTGAAAAATTTATTAAGAACAAAGATTTATGTTAAAATTTAAAACTGTCCACTTGAAGTGAACTGGTAAAAGAATTTTGATTGAAGTAGTATATTGAGGGTTCTCTTTTAAATGTGTTAATTTTATGTCCACCAAAAATTAAAAGCGATTTATTATACTAAAATGTACAAATAAATTAACAAAGTATCAAAAAATATATATCGTTAAATTAAAGAAAAAACAACTGACCTTCATGTTGACTATCCTTTCTTCCTCGAGATTGGCTTCACCCTTCTTGCACAATATTTCAAAGGATACTGGATGAAATTTTGCGACAACCCGCTATATTTATACCTCTTCGAATTGTTTATGTTTATCATAGATGAGGATGATTTGACCACAACATTACCTGCGCAATTACCGATTTTTTGCCTACTTTTCTCACTTCCACACACGCCCATTTTGCGCAGGTCATCAAATTTTCTATCTTTTTTAATCTTTTCTCCCACTTTTCTTGCATAAATCTGCATTCCCCGAATGAATTAGATAGTCACACGTTCCTCGTTTTTTTTTATTAATTCTAGCACATAAATGCAAATAAGGATAATACGAATTAGTCACCTTAAAGTTCGTCACAGATTTTTGTGTCCACGTTGATATGTTTTCTTTTTATTATGTATTGTACTAATGAGAAAAATTACAGGAAATTGCTATGTAGTGTGGCCATTGGTAACTACGTATGTGTTTGCAGGTGATATGACGCTCAGGTAATTAGAGTATGATGTCAATCAGTGGCGTAACAAGGCGCGAATGGCCCGCGTGCCGACATGAGGTTGGGCTCCCGAACCCAAATGACAAAACAAAAAACAACGCTACAAATAAGAGCAAATTCATAAAATCATTGTATACAGTTAATAATATAGGTAATGAAATACTATAATATTAAAATACTAGCACCCAAATTAATAATAATAATAATAATAGATTTACTAGGAAATGAAGTTAAAAAGTATTTTCGATAAAGTGCCGTTTTTTTAAATACATTTAGACCCAAAATTAGAAACGCTAAAAATATTGTCACAGAGATTCCTTTAAATAAAATAACTAATAATAAAAAATGCGATACCACATACCAAGCATACATTTGTGTTGCAAACATGAAGGAGGTATAATTGTTTGCAAATAAAAATTTTATCAATAGCTTCAAACGCATTTTATAAAATTAGATTTATTGTATTGTACGTGCAACAGTGGACATAAAGTGCGTCATTAATAATTATTAATAATTAATGCGGTTACAAGAATGTTCAAAGATAAAAAAAATGATTTTATAGAGACAATTTATGCAGTGAAAACGTACTTGAGAAACACAATTGGAATGACAATTTTATCTAATTTAACTAAAGTTGTCTTTAAAAGTAAAAACTTATCTTGTTTTTTGTTTATTTCATTCAAAATATATTTTTAATATCTGATTATTTTTAATATTCTTTGCTGGGATAGCTCAAGAGGCCCTTAAATACAAAAATTTTACTATCACTGACAGTCCGTTAATACAACAAAATATAACCTGTTAGATCAAAATTAGCAACTGCAAACATTGCCCGAATACCACCCAAGTCACTCGTAAGAATTAACTAAACATTCAGTCTTGGCAACTGAATTTAAGTGCAGTCTTACGTGTAGATTGCATATTCTCTTGCATGTCTCTTACTTGTACATCGTCGCTATGTTTGAGGGTCATCATGGCCCCGCCTCGATGGACCCCCTTTGTCCATGGGGGGGCAAATTGCTACGCCACTGATGTCAATAATACAATCTCATTAAGGGTATTTTCAACATTTCTTGAATATAGTTCAGATGTCTGTTTTTTACATATGCAGTTTTTATAAATGTGATAAGTGGGACTTTTGTCTTTTGCTTTGGGTTCGCCTAGAATAAATAGTTGTAACAGATAGCCCAAGGGTAGAACAGAGTTATTTGTTTAAGAATCTGTTTGACCTGCTGGAAGTCAACGGTTTTCGAGTATGATGTGGAGGGGAAACGCCTTCTTGCTTTTGGATATTTGAAATATCAGGAAATATCAGGAGGAAATATCAAGTCACATAAATCAAACAATTCCTTAAAAAATAATAAACATTTATTTCAAACTTGACAACAATTAACTAAAACTATGTCTTCAGCTTTTTTCTTACTGCAAGGCTGATTATCGGCCCCATCCACGATATCCATAACCCCATCCACCGCGACCCCATCTTCCATAACCACCTCCCCAGCCACCACCCCATCCACGTCTATATCCACCTCCCCAGCCTCTTCCATATCCGCCATAGCCGCCATAGCCGCCATAGCCGCCATAGCCGCCATAGCCCCATTGAGCAGATTCAGCTGTTTCCAATTCATCACCATCATCACGTGCGGCAATGTCTTCAATAGCTTCCGGAGTGTTTGGAATTTGTTGTTTTTCGTCCACAGGTATTGCCCATACCGCTACTAATACCATGCATAATAATACTAAGATCTGAAATAGACAAATAACATACATAATTAGTAATTTTAATGATATATTTTATAATGGAAACAAACTGAAAAACAAATAGCAGAATAAAATAATTGTTTTTTTACAATGAATAGATAGATTTTTTAGTAAACTTAACAATGTCTTATCTGAGTATCCATGATCTAAAATTACGTTTTAAGAAATATTTAAATAAAAAAATTTTTAAAATAAACATCCATTAAATAGTTAGTATTCCAGATGTTATTTGTGGAGAATAATTTATTCATTCATTGTTATTGCTCACCATGCGAGAAATTTATGTACAAAATGCGTAGTACATAAATATAGACAATAATGATGTTTCGGCTAGAAATTTCGAGAAAAAAGTAAACTGTATAATATGACCGAAAAAAGAAATTTGTACTTAATAGGTTTGAAAGAAATTTCTAATTTTAGATTTTTATGTTTTTCAATTTGTTGGATTTGAAAGGTTTTAGTATATTATTTAAGAAATCAGACTCAAATAAATCTACGTAATACAAACTTTTCTGACAACCTGCAATACAAAACTTTGACTCAGAAAATTGTCTCTTAATGCAGATTCTAAAAATGTTTCTTTTAATGTTTTATTAATATCCAAAAAGTAGAGTTTTAGCATGAAATGGCATACGTAGAAGAGAAAAGTTTTATTTACTATGAAATTGGGTATTATAGATGGTATAAATCTGAATTTACGTTCATAGCACATCAAACTTATTGCCTTTTGTCAATAATTATTTGCATTTTATCAATAATTATTTTTTAACTGAACCTGAGAGGCTGCAAAATATTTAAGGAGACACTGAAATATATCTCAAACTAGCAAAATAGAACTTAGCGTCAGTAAGGTCAAATAAACATTTTTCTAGACTCAAGAGAGAAATCGTGTCAAAGGTTTTATTATATTATGTTCATTTATTCACTTATTTTTTTTGGAAAAGTTGTTAAGAACAAAGATTTATGTTCAAATTTAAAATTGTCCACTTGAAGTGAACTGGTAAAAGAATAGAATTTTGATTAAAGTAGTATATTGAAGGTTCTTTTTTAAATGTGTTAATTGTATGTCCACCAAAAAATAAAAGTGATTTATTATACTAAAATGTATAAATAAATTAACAAAGTATCAAAAAAATACATATCGTTAAATTAAAGAAAAAACAACTGACCTTCATGTTGACTATCCTTTCTTCCTCGAGATTGGTTTCACCCTTCTTGCACAATATTACAAAGGATACTGGATGAAATTTTGCAACAACCCGTCTTATTTATACCTCTTCGAAATGTTTATGTTTATCACTGATGAGGATGATTTGACCACAACATTACCTGCGCAATTATCGCTTTTTTGCCCACATTTCTCACTTCCACACACGCCCATTTTGCGCAGGTCATCCAATTTCCGACAGTTTTTAATGTTTTCTCCCACTTTTCTTGCATAAGTCTGCATTCACCGAACAAATTAGATAGGTCACTCGTTTATCGTATTTTTTTTATTATTTCTAGCACATAAATGCAAATAATGATAATTCGAATTAGTCACCTTAAAGTTCATAGATTTTTGTGTCCACATCGTTGATATGTTTTCTTGTTATTATGGATTGTACTAATTAGAAAAATTAAAGGAAATTGCTATTTAGAGTGGTCATTGGGAACTACGTGTGTGTTTGCAGGTGATATGACGCTCAGGTAATTAGAGTATTAAGCATGATGTCAATAATAAAATCACATTAAGAATATTTTTAACATTTCCTGAATATAATATGAGTCTTTTTTAATAATACATGCAGTTTCCATAAATATATTGTATTTATTGTCAGATTTTGATAAACTTTTATTGTATATAATTATTGGAAGTTAAATATACTATAAATTTTTATTATGTTTAGAACATTTTGATATAAAAAAAATAATAAGCACAACTCTGTTGCATTTACCAAAAATATTACCTGAAAAAGGAATTGCACACTTTTTAACAGTAGTAGGACTGTTTTCAAAATAACTAATTAAAACATATTTGATTGAATAAATATAAAGTAGATATTGCTGTAAGTTAGTTCTTTAGAAGTTTGGCCATACATGAGTAGCCATGATGCCATATTTTTTTCACATTATGACTATACATATAATTACATATACAATTTTAAATGGATGCATGATTTATTACCGCTCTGGCCAAACCAATTTACACCGAAAAGCTGTAAATTTAGCAGAATATTCCTCTTATCTCATGAACATGTGATAATACTGATAATAAAAGGAACATCGTCGTTTTATTTCCTCGATTAACTAAGCTAGGTTGAGTTTCTTGCAATAATTTAAAATAAAAATTCTCAAAAGAAAATTTTTTTTACAGAAAAGCAGCAAGTGTCGTGCCTCTTTGAAATCCTAATTAAATTGCTCATTTTTTCAAATAACTTGCCTAAGAACAGTATATTTCTTTTGTAATAAAGAGTCAAAGTTTAGTGACGATTTTTTTGCAAATCACAACTCAAACAAACTACCTTATTTTTATGAATGATCGATTTGCGACTGCTATTAATGGTACGTTTATTTAAGATCATATTAACAAAATACCGTATGAGAATTAGGAAATTTGTTGCCACAGTAACTAAAGATGTGATGTCGATTTCTACTTTTTTTTTGGTATTTGACCCTTCTGCTTAATCCTTATATTACCTAAAATGCCAAATTGTTATGTTTTACTTTAAAAAAAGTACAAAAGCGCGCTTAACGTTATAAAGTTATTTTTGCAAGTTTTAAGTTAAAGCATTATATCCTTAATTGTTCCACGAATTGTGACAAGCATCACAGCATCATATCAGCTATACAGATAAAAACTACAAATAAGAAATTGCCTGTAATTTGCTGAAAGAATCATCAAAATCCATCGAAGATTACAAAAGTTATTGAAGTTTAAAACTGGTCAATATTTAAGGAAGAGAGTATTTTTCCGCTGAATATAAAAAATATATTATGTCACCTAATAAAACACTCAGTGGAAGATTTAACTATCGGTGACATAATGATAATTATATCATTATTAACTGAATCGTTTATTGCCGGTCGCCCAGGTCGCATATCAATAAACATTTAGTAAGCATCACGGATTTTTTATTGGCCAATGTCACATAATTAACTTCATAGAATGCCTGAACAGATTTGCAAAAAATATTTGTTTGATACATTGATTTGATACATGATTTTATTTTAACATATAGGTATATTTATTATTGTTTGTTTAAGGAAGTCCGCAGCGTTTTATGTGGTTATATATAACTTCTGAAAATTAACGCGTTTCTAATTAAATTTCCTTGAATTTTGAGGTTAATATTAATTATCCTTTATGCGTCACCGTTACAAGAAAAAAATACACAACTATTGGCAAAAAAAGGCACAAATATCTAACCACCAAATACGCACAAGGATTTATATAAAAAAACAACATATAAAAGCAAAATAAAAATACCACGAAATGGCTTATTGTTTTCTATTTTAAGGAGAGCCTAAATATTTTGATTAATTAATTGATTCAATCAATCAATTAATTTTTTTATACAACGTATTACTTATTATGTTGTTCGAGAGACACTGTTTAGGTACTATTGTTATATAACATTTTCTTATTCTAATTATAAGTCAAATTGAGGCGTGTCAGGTTTCTTCCTGGGAATAGAAAAACATATTCAAATAGCAGGTGCCCATTAAACACACGCGCGTAATTCAGACGCAAATCTTTCTTGGGATTCCTGTACACATACGGATGTGTGTCATCTACTCATCTCATAAACGAAAAAGAAGCACGTAAACTCGAGGTTGACTGCTTAATAACGCGATGAACTTGCTCGGATAATGCGCAAATCTGGTTTTTATCAGCAAAAATCACGCTACCATATCAGATGACGGGTATGTACAGTCGCTGAAAAAACAAAAAGTCCCATTTCTTTGTACCGATATAATTCAGAAACTACCCTTGGGTTTTACTAAAGACATAAGTATTTTTATAGAAAGTATGTTCAAAATTTACCAGATTTTCAGTTATAGCCTATAGCGCAAAATTTTTTCTTCTAATTTGTACATTTGTACGATTGGATGTATGCAGGTATACCTTGACTTCGTCGTGCGTCGCGTCGTTGGGCTGGGTTTCCCGCACTCTAGTATGTCGACACAAAAGCCGAGACGATTTTTTCTCATCCAACCTCGTCCAAGGTTGTATATAATTGCAACAATGTCGTTGACTTTGCTCTTCTTCATGTTCATGTTATTTTGTGTACTTCAGATGTAAAACAAACCAAATAAACTTTGTCCTTTTCTCTGTCGAATCGTCTGTGTGTATTTAACAATTAATTGAACAGATAAATGTATTATGTTGTACGTGCTCTTGGTAAAAATTTGTGGAATTTATTGATTTACGTTTTGCGTTATTATGTCTTTTTAACTCAAAATTAATAGAGCTTTTATCAAGAAAATGAGGCAATCAATGAGCACATCAAATGGTGATAAAGACTATGTAACTGTTTATGTTTTGAACTGATTGCGAATTCAAATACAAGTTTTTCTACTTTGCATTCACAATGCACACATTGTAACACTGTTTTCGGTGTTACAATTAGCAAATTGTAACACCGTTTTTAGTAACTTTTTTCTAAGATTGGTGACATTGATATCAAATGCACGTCAAACGAAAATACACATAACCACAAAAGTAAGCACAAACTGATTTTTTAGAATCGCACAAACTGCGAAGTATGTACATTTTTATACATATTGAAACATGCGTGTTGCATCCTAGGTTTCGTACTACTAGTATATGATGGTATATAATAATTATCAATAATTACTTTTTCACAGATATTTGAATTTAAGTGACAGATGACAGTGTTACCAACGGTTGCACCCATAAATACTCTAGATTGGAATTTTACCTAATATACTTCTAAATTTTTATAAAATTAATGACGCAAAGTAGAAAAAATAGTATATTACACTCGTTTTTTTAAGACATATCGGCGCATTCGTTCATTTGGGGCACTCGTCGCTGGCGCTCCTCGTGCCCCAAACAACACATGCGCCAATTTGACGTCTTATAAAACTTGTATAATAATATACTATTATGTACTAAGAAAAGAAAGTGAGTAAATTTCGGTTGTTATTAATACTTCGAGTGCTTTTTGTGAAGCATATTATATCATAAAAACAGTTACCTATAAAATTATTGCAAAAGGGCAATATTGTGATAAAAATGATGCCATGTCACGACAGTAAATCAATATTTACCTTCCTTTGGTTGCAAATTTACAAATATGAAATGTATTGTTACTTAAACAAGTATTTTTGCTGAATCGATCGGGCAGAAATTTGGTATACATATTTAGAATTACCGGGTTACCGGGTCGATTTTGGCCAAACTGATATCAGCTCACCGTCCAGTGACTTTAAATATGTATATAAATTTGCAGATCAGTGAGATGAACGGTTTAGGCGCTATAAGGGTTTCTAGAAGTCGTTTGGCAGAATCCACAGCATTAGTAGTTGTATTGCAAATTGTCAGATTTTGACAAACGTCAGTGGCACTGATGTTACATGACATTAAATGTCAGTATGACAAATGTAATTCAGTCACCACCTCCAATCCGAATATGGAAAAGGTGGAACATTTCGTAACTACCATTAAACTGATACCAGCTCATCCTCCAATGACTTTAAATATGTTATTCTACTTTGCATTCACAATGCACACATTGTAACACTGTTTTCGGTGTTACAATTAGCAAATTGTAACACCGTTTTTAGTAACTTTTTTCTAAGATTGGTGACATTGATATCAAATGCATGTCAAACGAAAATACACATAACCACAAAAGTAAGCACAAACTGATTTTTTAGAATCGCACAAACTGCGAAGTATGTATATTTTTATACATATTTAAACATGCGTGTTGCATCCTAGGTTTCGTACTACTAGTATATGATGGTATATAATAATTATCAATAATTACTTTTTCACAGATATTTGAATTTAAGTGACAGATGACAGTGTTACCAACGGTTGCACCCATAAATACTCTAGATTGGAATTTTACCTAATATACTTCTAAATTTTTATAAAATTAATGACGCAAAGTAGAAAAAATAGTATATTACACTCGTTTTATAAGACATATTGGCGCATTCGTTCATTTGTCAAACAACTCATGCGCCAATTTGACGTCTTATAAAACTTGTATAATAATATACTATTATGTACTAAGAAAAGAAAGTGAGTAAATTGTGGTTGTTATTAATACTTCGAGTGCTTTTTGTGAAGCATATTATATCATAAAAACAGTTACCTATAAAATTATTGCAAAAGGGCGATATTGTGATAAAAATGATGCCATGTCACGACAGTAAACCAATATTTACCTTCCTTTGGTTGCAAATTTACAAATATGAAATGTATTGTTACATTTATTCTATGACAGTTATTCTATGACTGACGTTAGACTGGGGTCCAGAGTGGCTGTGGCTTCACGAAATTGAATAATTGCATATTTGCTTAGGCTTTAGATAATTCTATGTATCAACGATTTAGGCGGAAAGTTGGGTGGAGGATTTTTGCTGTTTTGACAACGAATAAGGATTTGCTTTTTGACGTAGGTGACAGATCCGTTTTGGCAGATCGCGCCTGTTAGAAAGAGACAGCCTTCTTTTCAAATATCCATTTCGTAACTTTTGAAGCAATTGGTCATGCGCACCACCAAAGGATTTAATTATACGTATATTAATTATTTTTACATTCTGACTAACACTATAAACGTACACAATAAAATTATTGTATTGTAACCGACATAAAACATGGGATTTTGGCGGAAACACGCGTTTTCAGGTCTCATGATTCCATTACAATCAATCATTTATAAAAAATATCTGTGTGTATGAATCTCTGTTCACGAAGACACAAAGTGTTCATACTAAAGTGTTACTTTAAATACGTATGTACATATTCCAATTTACAGGTCAGTGACCACAAAGTTGGGTGGGGACCATCCTAAACATTTTTTCTTATTATCGAAGTAAATTTTTGACTGCCAGAAAACCCAATCCATATACCGGGGAGAAGTTAGCAATAAAAGTTAGCAACAAAAAGAATTTCAACCGATTTTAATGAACTATACCTTATTAGAAAGCCTACAACGTACTGAATGTATGGTAGTTATGGCAACTGGATCAAATCACAATTACTACCTAAATAAGTGAAAAAGAGAGTAATCAGGAATCGTCGAGCGTAAAACCGACAATGTTCATTAATTTTTTTCTACCAGTAATAGTTTTGATTTCAAGTTGCCATAACTATGACAATTAAAGCAAGGTTTGTGCTTTCTTTTGCTGTTATATACTCTAAGATTCGTTCAGTACTAACGGAGATATGCGACTTGTAAAATGGCGAAATTTGAGAAAATAATGACATTCTTTTGCATTTTTTAGGTAGTAATTATGATTTGATCCAGTTGCCATAACTACCATACATTCAGTACGTTATGGGCTTTCTAAAGAGGTATAATTCATTCAGATCGGTTGAAATTATTTTTTTTAACTTCTCTCCGGTAATCCATATTATATAATATTCTGTGGTGGACAGCTGATCTTTTATCAAATATTTAGCATATTTACCTGTTTTTTTTTTATTCGGTGCCATTTAAGTTGAATGGTTTTGTTTACAGTATCAACTTGATCTATAAAATAACAGATACAAGGTTGATACAACCATTTGTTCATGCTATTAGTATTTTCGAATTAAAAAAATATACTATGCTTTATATATAGATTAATACATCTATTTGGTAATATGGCATAATATCGAAGTAAATTATGAAATATTTTCAATTATAGATACCGATTTTTTATTAAATCAACAAAAACACCATTATTTCCAATCTGTTTTGTTACGTCTGGCCGATTTGGCACACAAATAGAATAATCTAATAGACTTTATTGACACATTCAATACATGATATGTGTACAAAAATACTGACTGTAACGTAGGTAGTAACCAAAATACGATTATTAAATAATATTTGAACATGAGTATCAGTATGTGATACAAATATATTTATCATCAGCTATTTATGAAAGCATTTTAACAATATGGAATATTTTTAAGTCTTATTTATTTTGAAATTTAATACGAACCGAAACAGACCAAAATAAACCACAGTCGAACTGATGTAGTGTCACGCCCACTTCCTAAATTCAATTAACATGTTTCTCTAAAATTACACAAAATTACTGTTTTCGGTGAACAGCATACAAGGTTTTGGCGTTTTTCGGATGTCACTGAATATTTATGACTCAGTTATTCACTCTGCAAATTAAAAAGAAACAGCCGATATTTAATAGTCTGTTTATTGAGAGATGACTGGGTATCGGTTACAACGATTTGCAGAAAAATGTGCCTTAGCTGATGGAGGGGGGATGATGTCGAGGTAATGTGAATTATTGCGACAAACTTGAGTCTTGAGTATATATAGAACAGGGCGCAGAAATTTGCAAAAGGTTCAGTCTCAGTTTGTGACAACAGTGCATCAAGAGCAACGTCAAAATGCTCAAGGTAAGCTGAACATATTATTATTTCGTTAATTCCTGGTGACTTGTATCTTCATTTTTGTTGATAATTTTCGTACAAATCGTACATGATCTCATATATTTTTAAGCGACATGACAAAATCTATTATGGCTATCCTATATTCAATAAAAAAGGTCTAGGTATACCATGGAAAATATTGTAGGTTGGTCAGGTTGGAAACTTTTTTCTTCAAGTCATTATCCAAGTTTTTGAGATTAGAGTTGATCAGTTTTGTTGTTGTGGAAATTACTTTCTGACTTTATATGTCAATTTCTAAAGCCAATATAGACTTAAGAAAAATAGTATATTATTATACAAGTTTTATAAGACGTCAAATTGGCGCATGAGTTGTTTGGGGCACGAGTAGCGCCAGCGACGAGTGCCCCAAATGAACGAATGCGCCAATATGTCTTATAAATCGAGTGTAATATACTATTTTTTCTACTTAGCGTCATTACTTTTATAAAAATTTAGAAGTATATTAGGTAAAATTCCAATCTAGAGTATTTATGGGTGCAACCGTTGGTAACACTGTCATCTGTCACTTAAATTCAAATATCTGTGAAAAAGTAATTATTGATAATTATTATATACCATCATATACTAGTAGTACGAAACCTAGGATGCAACACGCATGTTTAAATATGTATAAAAATATACATACTTCGTAGTTTGTGCGATTCTAAAAAATCAGTTTGTGCTTACTTTTGTGGTTATGTATTTTTTCGTTTGACATGCATTTGATATCAATGTCACCAATCTTAGAAAAAAGTTACTAAAAACGGTGTTACAATTTGCTAATTGTAACACCGAAAACAGTGTTACAATGTGTGCATTGTGAATGCAAAGTAGAAAAAATAAATTATGGTATACTAGACCTTATTTTATTGAACATAATATATTATATAGGTTGTAATATATTCAAATAAATTTTGGCGATTTAACTAACATTTATGTATCCTTTCAGATATTTCTCTTACTGGCGATAGTATTAGCTATTGCATATGCTCAAGAAAGCAAAGAAGAGCAAAAATCGGCAGAACCAGCAGAATCCGGTGATTTAGATTCATCAGCGTCAGCGTTTTATGGTGGATATGGAGGCTATGGTGGATATGGTGGAAGATGGGGTGGATATGGTGGAAGATGGGGTCGTAGATATGGAGGATGGGGAGGTTATGGAGGCTATGGAGGCTATGGAGGCTATGGTGGATACGGTGGATGGGGTTACAGAAGATACTACCCAAGATATTATGGTGGTTACTGGTGAAAATAGACAATGAAAGCAATAATGCTTATTTCTGATTTTGGATTTTGTTCTTTTAATAAATTCTCTGTCACTGTGTATATTTTAAAAATAATTAAATAAACTCTTTATATATATATTTTTTTAAATGCGGTGTTTTCTTATCTATTCAGGTATTACTATTCTATTAAAGAGTTAAAAAGCAATAGAAACTGTCATAACTGTCCTAAATGTTGTACATATGAATGGAGAGCATGTTGTCATTTCCTTTCTTATTCCGGTTTAGCCGGAAGTACCACCGACTGTTCTTTTACTGAATATCCTGAATATACATTTATATTTCAACTCACTTCGTTTTTATTTATTCTGACCCTATTTTATTGGGCAAATATCACAACAATAAGAAAGAACACTTGTATTTATTTCGATCCATTCTTGCGAGTCAAATATGGGTAGGTACGGCCAGACGAGCGACTTTTGTGGTTCGACAGTCGTGACGTCAAAAATTTAAACTAACAGTTTCAAGACCACAACAGAGCTCCTTTCTTCAAGACCACAGACGAGCTACTTTCTGTCGCGCCTCCTTCTATTTTCTGCGACCATCGGGTCGCCAGCAATTTTTGTCGTCGGGCGACTGTCGCCCGCTATCCAACAGGTGTCAATGTATCCGTGCAGACGAGCGACTGTTCTGTCGCTCCAGGTAGCACTGAAGTGGTTTAGTATAGTTCATCACCTCCTTCTCTTCTCGTCGGACAACGTTATTAACTAAGAATTCGCGCAAAGTATCAAAGTATAGATAATTGTGTAAAACATAACAAGTTTGTGTTAGTAATTAGCGAAGACTACACGACGTAGGTACATACTTCCATAGGTTTATGGAAAATTTTCCGTCTGTTGGATTGTATACCAAAGGTACATTCCGCCATTTTTATAGCTCTGCTTTAACTATAATTAAGTAATAGTTTTTTTATTACAAAGGTTTCGGCTTGTATATGGCCTCATAATTTTATTCGATAAAGGCTTCATCATGACATGGATGTACCAGATATGTATACAGTTGTTTATTTATTTTTTTTTTTTTTTAAGAAATTACCGATAATCATAAAACGTGAAGAAATTCGATTAAAAAGATATACCCTGTATCAATGATCAAAGAAGTGAAGGAAACATTTATGGTGAATAACTCTGACCAAAAGCTTTAATTAAAGCGATGTATAATTGATATTATGTAGTTACTGAACCGGACTTCCAATTATCTACTACATAATTAACGTTTATTTCCACAATTATAAATAAATATGTCATCGAATCCTTGATAGAATTATCAAAGTTGATTCCCCTGACTTTTAAATTAATTGCACCACTATCGACTTAATTGGTTTAGTTTCAAAATTCTACGAAAATAACACAAAACTATTATCGGACGAAAATATGCAACATCTTGCGAAATTATAATACAAAACATATTATAAGGCTTACATGCTACTTTATGTGTAAATTACCGCAATATACCGGCTACCATTGCGGTTAAATGGGCGTCAGTGGGAAGAAAATGTAAAAAAAGATTTCCCCGATGTTGCCTTGAAATCGTAACGCCAAACGTAACGAGGAAATAATAAGAATCAGCACGGAAATTTGAATCTTGCGTAAACAATCGATTTGCATTCTCGGTATATCGAATCGTAAATTTATTTTATTATTTTCTTGTACAGTCTTTTATTATTTTACTGGACAGACTGCATTAAGATTGCTATTTAAAATTCATATCGTGATTATATAGAAGATCACGTAACCATCAATAAATCTATATTTATTTTTGTTTAATCTTCAATTCTTGTTTTCAAAATTCGATCTAAAAACTTCCCAAAAGCTTTTATTTGACTTCGACAAGTGACATGTATAATGTTTAATGAATAATTAAGTATAATATAAAAAAAATAAAGATTTTCTAGCTGTCTGTCTATAATTATTGATACAATTAACTAACATAGACCAGATAGAATTAGATGAGGTGAAAGAACAAAACAACGTTTACCCTTGAACTTATATTGTTTTGAAACATCTTCCCACTTCAGGCAAAGCAATGTATATTTTTTATAACAACACAACCTCAAGGTCTTCTCGTTCTTTGGTGTATTATTGTTAATTTATACTCCAAAGTCGTGATCACAATTCATCCATAAAAAGTCTAATTTTGAATTTTATTATAGTGCAAAAAAAATGGTTTCTGTGATTTTGCCAAATTATTATTTCTTTTTTGTTGACTAACTGCAAAAACAAACATGCTATTCTTATTAATTTTATATAACGCGGTCGACGATAAAAACAAAAAAAAAAGGATTTGTTTATTTTACTTATAATGTCTGTAAATAGTTCTCGTACCATCGCAAATGTAGTATGTAGTTGTTTCTATATGTAAAAGCAAAATGTGGGTTATAAAATACAAACTAATGAAAAAGTTTGAATTTTGCAGAAAACCCTAGAGGAAAATTCCATTATTTCTATTATACGTAAATATAATACATATTTATATATTGTTCTTGCCCTAATCAATTTTTTTCATAAACAAAAACAATCATTCAGCTCAGAATGTATAAATATCTATTACATTCATTCTCACAAGGTAGTTACACCATTAAAACTGCTTAAAAAATAGGGGGCAAAAAGTAATGAATTACTAAATACTAAAATCTGGAAATACGTATTTTGTACCTAAATATGTACCTAAGATTTGCGATCATCCTGTATTTGTAATCTAATCTCCTAGGTAGGCAACCCATTAATCTCGAACCTGCATGAAATTTGCTAGAAATCTTCCCGGTTGCCGACTATACCGACACAGCTTATGTCAAATTTAAGGAAATGTCAAAACAACAAGCAATTCAGAACAAAGTCAGCTGGCGGGGCAAGCAACTGTCAACTGCCGTTGATTTTTAAATTGTGTTCAGCAACAACAGATCTTGTAACTGATTGATTCCATGCCGTTTTTCTTTAAATCACCGTAAACATGGAAGAGGTAAAACTTTTAGTGAGAGAAGAAGGTAGAGAAGCCAGGAATCTCCTGGCTTTTAACATTTCGCTCGGCGACAAGTTGAGAAATGGTGGGTGTTACGCAAAAAAAAGTAGGGTTGATGACCAATTGTACGCTATCCCTTTCTTAGGCAAAGTATCCAGGAAACCGCCCTGTCCACCTCGTATAAGCGAATCTAGACGGTCTGTAAAGTCTGGCACGAGGAACTTATTTGAAAGGAACGGCGCACGTGTTAGATCAGCCTCTACCGGAAGGGACAAGAAGTCCGAACTCAGAGCGCGCTACTGGGCATTACTTTTTGGAAATTTGCAGAGATCTGTACGTACATTTTCATTGTTCTAGTTTGTATTAATCATACTTTTTATACAATTTGTCTTATTTTTTTGCATTCACAAATTATAGTTTTCTTTGTTTGTCATGGTAGCAAATGTTTTAAACAGCTTCAGCATGAGTCAGATGATTATCAGAAAGATATCTTACAATTTTTTTAGCTTTGAATTAATAATAATAATAATAATAAATCATTATAATGTATTATAATTAATAATTTGTGTAGATTGCTGAAATCTACAATACTGTTGAAACCCACGAGAGCCTAACCGAATGTCAGGAGGTGACTCTAGTCCTCGAAAACTACCTCAGAGACTTCAACGGCCTCGCAGAATGGTTTAGATTGAAATGGGAATACGAGAACACCCCAATTCCTCAGCGTCCCACCTCCCTCGCCTGGGACATCTGCAAATCGAATCTTACGAAGACAACGAAATCAGGAAAATCCACACCTGTGGGCTCGGGTCGGGCGAGTCCGAACGTACCTGGAAAGATCAGTCCCAAACCACCGTTGCAGAATAATAATAATTGTAATAGAACTCCACTGAAAAGCGATGTCGAGGACAGATCTAGGGAGAAGAGTATATTGGAGAGTGAGAAAGTTGAAATTATCCAGGATTCTGTAAGGTATTTATCCAAGTTTTTTGGGAGATTACTTGTAATATAAAGATAAAAACATAATTTGGCTTTATTGTTTAACATTGAGGAGTTGCTATCGGCTTTTTTTTTCTTGTATTCCCTTAAAACCCGTAAAAAATATCATTAGGGAGATGTAATAATAATAATAATAATAATGATAATAATGATAATAATGATAATAATGATAATAATGATTCCATAAGAATCTCTGCAAATTAGGGCAAAAGAATTCATTTTTCGTGATTTATATTTGACTTTTTTTTCGTATTTTTAAGTTAAATGCTGTGTTTTCAAATAATATTTGCTATGAACTGCTGTATATATATTTTTTGTTTTTAACAAACAAATTTTTGTCAATCTTAGTCAAGTGGAGAGTTTGACGGCATCCAATGTGTCTAGTCAAAAAGTCCAGCAAGAAAAATCAGCAGAAAAACCCGAAGCTGCCGATAAAATCGAAGTTGTTTTCAAACAAGAGGCAAAGCATGTGGATTCCCCAAGCGAAGACCAACGTACCTACGACATCTTCAGAAAGGTCGGCGTACAAAGCTCAGAGAAGAGCACGAGCACCGAAGAAGACTTTCCGAAATTATCGTTGAAAAAGCCAAACGTCCTCAAGATAAGTCAAGAGTCGCAAACGGACGAACCTGACAAGAAAATCTCCCCCGTCAAATCCAAAATCGACAACAAAACCAAACCCTCCACCATCCAGTCCCGCCAAGCCTACTCCACAGCCTTAACCCGCAGCGCATCCGCAAAAACCGTCTCCACGTTAAAAAAACCCGAACCAATGAGTAAATCCGCTTCTACAACCACAATGAAACCAAAACCGACAAAACCAACGTCTTTAACAACCAGAACTATGCATTCAACCCAACCAAATCTCACTTTCTCCCGTAGCAAGACCATCGGCGACATGAAACAATTGAAACCCAGTTCGAGGCCTGTGTTTAGGTTAAGCACAAAGGTGGATTCAAAGCCATCCACTCCAAAAGCACCCGAGAAGAGATCTTTGACGAAATCTTCAAGTACGTTGTCGAAATCGTTGAAATATGGAAGTCTGCAAGCAAATAAGTCATGTAACGACTTTGGTAGTTCCGTGGAGACGTTGGTCAATCATGTTAGCGATAACATGGACGTTACACAGTCGAGTAATAGCATTACTAGCTCTGTGGAAACGTTGAGCAACGAGAAGATCAAGAGCGAGCCGGACGGCTGGTTGACGGTCCGGCCGAGGACACGGTTCAGGAATGGGAATGGGAAGGGACGGAGGTCCGATACAATGCTGTCATGGGCAAGCAGGTAATTTTTTTTTATAATGTGGAAAATCTGCTTCAAACTAAGAAGAGCACAGTTATATATGCAACCAAATATACGGGGTCAATTTATAAACCATACACTGGGTATAATTGGTTTCATATGTCACTGTGCTCTTCCTTTCCCAGATAACATTTTTTTTATGATGTGGAAAATCTGTTAAAAATTCAGGGTTGTTATGAAAAACGTTTTTTTTTTTATTAAAATGTGTTTTAAAACATGAAACAATGTTTTAAAACACCTCCAAAAAAAGCATGTTTTAAAACATGTTTTAAATCATGTTTTTTTTTGTTTTTTTTTATTATTTTTGAAGGCAAAGTGTCAGAAAAAAATAAATTATTGTTTTCGAATATAAAGGGATGCTCATGGAGATTTAAGAATAATATAAAATCTATTCTTTTGCAAATGTTGGCTCTCTTGAGTTGATAGTCGGTTCTCTGTTCCATTTGGCGCTGTAATGGGATTCCCTGATGGTTAAGGGAATACCTCACAGGTAGTTAGTTGGATTTAATACAAAACAATTATTTACTATTATCCATTTTAAAAGGTGTTTACTGTTATTTTTAAACAACCCTGGTCAACATACAACACTTAAGGTAAATAGTCTCTAAATGATTCTATTGAATGTAGTTAGGAAATAAACAGTAATATGTAGTAGAAAAAAACATGTTTTAAAAACTTTGTTTTAAAACATTTTTAAAACAAATGTTTTAAAACATAACAACCCTGGTTAAAATGGAGCACAGCATGCAACTAAATATACGCTGGTCAATTTATAAACCATACACTGAGTATAATTGGTTGCATATGTTACTGTGCTCTTCCTTTCCCAGATCCAGATAACAAAAATTGAACAGCAGAAATCAATTAGTCAAAGAAACAGATATAATGTTAAAATATCACATTTTTTTTTAGATTTATATAATAATCAACAAAACACTTATTGTTATCTTAGGTTTCATCAGATAAGCGCAACGGCAAGCCTACCCGCCTTAGCCCTCCTCCCGGAAAACAACAACGATTCCAAATCCTCGAAAGCGATAGACAAGAGCGTCAAAGAAAACTTCAACAGCCTCCGCAAGGACAAGGAATTCTCATCCTCGAACGGCAAAACGCAACCGCAACGAAGACCGCCTCCCGTGGCCATGAATCGTTCTCACACGACCCTCGGCAAGATGACCACCGTGCCGAAATTCGACCTGCCACAGAAGCGTTTCACACTTCAGGAGAAATCCAAGAGCAACGTGAACATCAAGAAGACCCTGGACGCACGCGAGAAATACGAGAACAAACGGAAGAGTGCCGCCGCGGCGGAGGATGCCGACTCGGAAACGGACGACGAGAGCAAGATGAAGGATGCTCAGGATGATTTTGTGAGCGAGGAGGAGCACAGGCAGAAGGCGAAGGAGTTGACCGAGGAGGAGGAGAGGTTGAATAAGGAGATTGAGAGGCTTCAGAGGCAGGAGATCGAGGTTGACACGGAGACCGATGGTACAGAGACTGATTGCGAGCTACAGGGTGACGGGGATCCTGCTGAGATTGAGCAGATCGCCGAGGAGGATGATATGTCGCTTGAGGCTCGATATGAACCAATGCTAGCTGGTAAGTTTTTCTACGATTTTCAGTTGTTTCATCTCTGCCTGTCTTCATTCTCTGGCTTCAATTTACCTGTGGATTTCTTTAGTATGTGGCTTGCTTCAATTCCTGACTTTCTTCCTTTCTTTATTGCTTCCATCTTTTGTTTTTTCTATAGCTTCATCATTCCCTTGCTTTCTTTCTTCTGCGCCCTTTGTTCCCTTGCTTCCTTCCACCTCTGGCGTTATTCCATTTTTTTGCTTCCTTTCATTTGTGGCTTCTTTCTATTTTTAGTTGTCCTCTTTCCTTTCTTCCAACCCTGATCTACGTTTTCAGGTATGCCTTGTTTTCAGGTATGTCTTGGGGCGAGAGGGTTGACGTATTGGAGACGCTGAAGGCGCTGGTCGCCAGGCATCCGGGCCGCGCTCAGGAGCTGCATCAGAAGTTGTCGAACCCGGCAAAGAAGTCATCGCTGTCGGAGACCATCCGGAAGTATCAGGCGAAACAGATGGAGGCTCAACAACGGAGACAGTACTTGCAGAGGGAGAAGGCAACTAAGCTGCAGGCGCTGAGCGCTAGGGTGCAGGATGTCAAGGCGGCCAAGCTCCAGCTCATCGAGGAGAAACGCAAACGGATGGAAGTCAGGTACTTTGACCGTAACTTTCAGGCGCTTTTTACCGTTGAACTGTTCTCTGTAAAGAATCTCTTGCAGGCTTCAGCGTGCTGTCCAGAACAGAAACCTCCACCTCAAAGGAATCGTCAGGAAGGCTCACAACGAGGAGGAGAAACTGAAGGAAATCGCCTTCATTAACGAACTCGAGGCCCAGAACAAGAAGCACGACTTTATGGTGTCTTGCAGGGAGCAGAGGGGCCGCATCCAGGTGATACACGAGGACCGTAGGAAGAGACAAGAGGAGAAGGCGGCTAAGGAGGCGGCCGTTGAAGAACGAAGACGAGCTTTGGAGAGGGAGAGAATCGAAAAGCTGGACAGGATGCAGTCGGAGAGAAAACAAAGGGATGAGAGAATCGGGCAACAGCAACAGCAGAGAGAACGGGAACGTCAGGAATTAGCTAGAGAGAAAGCAAGAGATAGAGAGGTTTGTACAAATGTTTCAAACCAAGGAGAGCACAGTTGTGTATGCAACCAAATATACGCGGGTCAATTGTAAACCATACACTGGGTATAATTGGTTGCATACGTCACTGTGCTCTACTTAGTTTAAACCTACTCTAATTGACTGGTTAAAGATGAATGATAATTGATGGTGTAAGAAAATAGTAATTGATTTGTTCTTTAGGAGCGTTTGTCGGCTTTGCACGCACAGCAATTGGCATCAACTCAGGAGCTGCAGAAGCGCATCGTGCAGAAGCAGGAGGAATCGGCGAGACGTCACGAGGAAAATATGGAGCAGATCAGGCAGCGTGCCCTGGAGCTTTCGATCCATCGTTGTTACACGGAGGACAGTCAGGCGCCAAACATCATGCCGTATCCGACTCGGAAAGTCTGCAGCATCTGTAATGTTTTTGTGAGTAGTTTTGGAAACACTTCAGTGATTATTTACACAGAAATTTTCTTTATCTTTGGTTAATTGTTTTCAAGAGATTTTCGTTTTCTTCACTTTGTTCTGTTTCTTATCTGGTTTCTTTTTTGGTTAATTGTTACAGACTAGAGGTGGGTAGTTCGTGAACGAACTAGTCCGAGAGAATGGCTCCCGGCTTAGAACAAAAGAACTAGTTCTTTAAAATAAAAAGAACTAGTTCGCAAAAGACCTGCTTTGCTAAAACATATCTCTATGCATATCTCATTCAGTGAACGACTTGCAGGGACATGAAATCTAGTTCGAAAGTCCTGCTTTGGTGAAACATATCCCATTCAGTGAACGAGTTGTGGCGACATCAAACGAGCGACAAAGCACCCCGCCCGCCAGTTGTTTCTTTACCTAACGGCGGATGTCAAAAATATAATTAGAGTATAGTTTTTTTTCCTATTGGATAATGGATTACACTGTTAATAGTAGTTTCGCCAGTGTATGTTATACTATAATTTATAAATAATACCCCAATTCCACCTAAAATTGCAGTATGAATAAGGCTAAAATACGTGCAGCAATATGTCTTTTATGCCTTATTAAATAAATATTTAAGAAATATACCTAAATAAAATAAGACAACGATTCTTCGATCAATATAATTATAAATAATTATTTATTTTCAAAACAAAATAACGATTCTTCAAGAAAAAGACAAAGTGGGAAGGCAGACATCGATTCTGTCCAAACTAGATCCTAGTTTCGTTTGGAACGAGATATAAACGTGCTAGAACACACAAAGACACGTTTATCGAAGTAGTATGTCTCAGGATCAAAGTAGTTCTTCAGAACTAGTTCTTTGAAGTAGTTCCTTTTTGTGAACTAATCCGGAAGAACTAGTTCATTAAAAAGAACTAATAAGCCCATCTCTATTACAGACACATGATCGAATAATAGCTTTCTTCTTGAGCTTTTTTCTTTACTTGCTTTTGTTTCTTGTTTGGTTAATTGTTTTCAAAAGAACAAGATGATGATTTTAAAGAAGATACCTTCTTCTTTTCCTTCTTTCCCTTTTTCTGTTTATTGTCTAGTTTATTTAGTTAATTGTTTATGAAAAACTGGAAATTGATGCTAAAGAAAATTATATAGTTCACTCGTTTCACAGATCAAATCAGAGGTGTACCTCATGAGTCACCTCCGAGGTCGCCTCCACCAAGAATCCGTCAAGCAGGCAAACCAAACGATCCTCGACGGCAAAGAACTTGAAGACTACAACCTGAAGCACATAATCGACGCGCCGGTTGACCGCGAGGATCCGAAAGACGCGGCGGCAAAGGAGCGCGGCAAATCGCACAAGAAACGCTGTAAGAAGATCCGGCATAGGATGGCGGTGAAGGGGGCCGAGTACGAGACGGCCTATAAGAAGAATGAGGTAGATTCGGCCAACAAGAAGAACGTCAATCGGAGCATCAATACGATCAGCAGCATTACGAATCAGGCCCCGCAGGAATGGTCGTCGGCCACCTCTAGTCAACTGGATCGAATATTGAATGAACTCTGCAGGTTGTTGACGAAGGGCGGACATGTTGATCAGTTGCTGTTCCAGAGCGTCAACGGGTTTGGGGTCCTCGGGAAGTTGTTTCAGTTGAATCAGGATGTGCATTCTCCAATTGCTGTGAAGTAAGATTTATTTATTTATTTATTTATTTTTTGTCAGGTTTTACATTAGAAAAAGGAAATTTCAAAACAAAAAAGACTTGAGATATAAAACTAAAAAAAAAAAAATGATCTAACCTTTGGCAATTGATTAATTGTGAACATCTTTGCAGAAGTTTGATAATTGCTTGCAATCTCTGGCAGATTGCTTGTAACGACAGTGAAGCAGGGAAGAAGAACTGTGAATATGTGATCCTATCAAATCGAATGACGCCAGTTATAGATCTTCTGCATATAAAATTAAAGGTAAGTGATTCTGATCAATTAAAGATGCACTCAGAAGTTGCAGTACTATATAAATACATATTTTGTTCTCTTGAAATATTGGGAACGCAAACATATACAGATTATTTAAATGAACTACCTTGAGGCATTCTGAGTACAAAAGTATGTCAATTGTTTTGGATTTTATCATCAGAGTAACAAAAGGTTACTTATTTTTCTTAATCTAGTTGGATATCAATTGATTAAAATACTCTAAAATACGTGACATTATTTTTTCTTTCTGACTAGTCCCATAGAAGGTTGTAATATACGGGAAAAACTCATGGTTTCTTAAGAAAACACAGATGATCCTATAATACCTTTCTTCTTCATTTTCTTGTTTTTTGTTTTTTAAGAACAAAACCTCATTTTTTCTTCCCGACTAGGACCATAGGTTATAGAAGGTTGTAATATAGGGGAAAAAACTCGGGATTTTATTGAAAATAGGCGTTTTGAGGTCACCCGGATCCATTGCAATGATTTCTGGGAAATGTCTGAATGTGTGTATATCTGTGAACACGATAGTCCAAACGATGCAACGGATCGGGCTGAAATTTGGCATAAGTATTTAGCTTTACCAGGAGGACGAACTGGATTGTTTTTGGCGACAATCTGACAACCGGTAGTAGATGTTATATGCATTTTCTTACGAGTGTAATTTTGATAAAATTGATAGCAGCTCATCTTCTAGTGACATTAAATCGAATACCACTTTGCATATCTATGGGTGATGAACGGTTTAGGCGCTATAAGCTTCTCAAAAGAAGTTTCAAAGATTCTACAGTCTGCGTCGCTTTATCTGGACGTGATGTTCAGAAAAGAATATTTTTTTCTATTACTTTTCTGTGTTATTTTATTGAAAACTGATAACTCTTCAAGTTACATAACAATGAATCTAATAAAGAATATGATCAGTACATAATACACAGGGCGTTTATTAAACAATTCAAGTAAGAATCAGAAATAGGAACACACAAGTGTATAAGTTAGTTTATAACTAGCTCTGTGTATATGTCAAAATTTTCGATTTTAGTTATTGGGTATTCTAGAAATATGTGGTTAAGGCTTCCCACCTGTCCACATTCGCAATATGGACATTTTAGGATACATTTTAGGTTATCTGCTATCTGTTACTGTTGTTACGAATGTCCGGCAGGGGGCGTTTCGGGTTTGACGTTACTGTGGTAATAGCAGCAAAACACGGGTCGACAAAAATCGATTTTTTGGATCGAAAATTGTTTTTAAGGCCGGTTTTTTGCTCAAAACTCTTTGCGAAGGGTATTTAGAGGGATCTTATCGTAAGACATGAGAGCGAGCGGCTTTTATAAGGTCGGCAGGAACGGATAAAAAATGTAAATTTTTGACGTTCATCGATCCGCTTGTCGGAATTTCTAGACGTCACGTGACATTTTCTCGAGGTTCGCCTTCACCCGAAGAGGTGCAAAATCGTGATTTTTTTTCAAAATTGACGCATTTAATTTACAATATATCCCGCAGTCCACGCGGAATTGTGTCCTTTTTTCAATTCGGGCGTCAAAAGTAATATCGAAAAGCCCAATTTTGCAACTACTCGATCGCAAATGTCGGCGAAAATGGGCGATTCCGCTGAACGCGCCCTACACTTGAAAGTTCGTAATTAGTATAGGTAGATAGGTATAATAATGACATCTGGGTTTGTGTGAGTTTTAATATTTATTCAACATCTAGTCTAGATTATAAACTTCCGCAGTCTGTTGAATTAATTCTTGATTTCTTAAATTTGTTCATTACTTCTTCGATATTGGAGTGGTTTGCACCCGGACATCTAGAATTGTTTAATACAAAATTTGATCATCGTTCTCTGTTATATTAACATATCTTTTTTTGTTGATTTTGACAGATCTTCAAATTCTTAAATTTAAAGAAAAGGCTCTGTTCCCTATATGTTTCTTTAAAATATTCTGAATGAAGAATAGACCAAATGTAGAAAATGCATTTTAGATTCTATTCGTCCAGTCGAACAAACAGAAATATGGGGCGCCGTAATCCGTTCTATGTACTATAAATACAAATACGCCGTAAAATCACAACCCCATTTACCCAAACAACAGAAATCGGCAAAGCGGACAAATTTTCAGATTTTACAACCCTCGCAGAACATCTTTCTCGTCGAATTTCACCAAATCCGATACGAAATCGTAAAATAAAATTTTATAGAATCCCCATTCTCGCGACATTACCTCCGTCCGTATATATCTTTTATCCGCGTCTAATGTATCGAAACAAATACACGTCCTGTAACACACAAATGAAATCCTTTCATGCATATTACTTACATACGAGCAAAAAGCGTATGTTCACGTTGACGCAAGGGTTACGCATACCCAGCACAATGTATATGCGGAGAAACGGTGGAATGGATTGGATCCAGATCCGGCGCTATTTTCCTCTCGAAATTGACGAACGTTTGATGTTTGCGTAGGCGATTGACTCGCCGACATTCAGTTGAAAGCCTGGCGAGTCATCAAACGAGGCCTGCCTGTGAGACAGACACACACACACAAGGCAATTTCGCGAGATGGCTTGTCCGCGCGCTTTGTTTACGTTCAGATCGCGCACCGAGTACGCGCGTGTTTGTTTGGCTTCGGCCCCGAGAACGGAGAGAGGGATATATGGGAGCATTAATGCCGTGTAAACAAGAGCGAATGAAATTGATACAAAGTTCGATGTTGGTTGAACGATTTTATAATTGAAGTGGTTATTCTGCAATGTTAACGATGAAAGATGAATGGGACGTTAATGGAGAAATAATATTAATATACCTACTCGTAATCTGCAGTAGGTATTCCATGTCCAATCTCCTGAGCATTTTTTCGAAATCCATTCCTCGTCTATCTTAAAAAAAACACATATTTTAAACCGGAGAGAAGATAGCCATAAAAGATATCCATAACTTTTTTGTTCGAATTTCTTAATGAAACATATGTCAATCGATAGAGCTATTCAAGTAGTATACCCCACAGTTTTGCCCACAAAAAATATCGAACGGTTTAGTAATAAAAAAATTGGTTTAATTACCAGCGCGCCATCTAAAACAGCTCATAGTGTCTTCAAATAGAATTGCAAATAACGCCATCCGCCGATACCGTAGAACATCAGGGATAACAAATTCGGAATCTACATGAAATTCTGCATCTAGTAATAGTATCAATACGACACTACCCTTATGGTTACAACCCCTCTTGCATAAGTAAAGCGGTAAATTGGTGTGCGGCTTATCAAGTGGGTTATATAAATGTTTATAACTATTGCGAAAGTTGATGCATAACTTTGATTAGTACGTCAAAATGTAGGTAATTTATAGGGGTAACTACCCTGAAAAGGTCGGAGTTTTGCCCACTCAATAACACCCCTAAAATGACAATAATGTTGACCTACCCCATAACAAGGAATACGACGGCAGGCAGATAAAATGTTTAATAACTTTTGTAAATATTCTTGCATAACTTTGCTTTATACGTCAAATTGTAGGTAATTTATAGGGGTAACTACCCTGAAAAGGTCGGAGTTTTGCCCACTCAATAACACCCCTAAAATGACAATAATGTTGACCTACCCCATAACAAGGAATACGACGGCAGACAGATAAAATAATTAATAACTTTTGTAAATATTCTTGCATAACTTCGATTCATACGTCAAATTGTAGGTAATTAATAGGGGTAACTACCCTGAAAAGGTCGGAGTTTTGCCCACTCAATAACACTCCTAAAATGACAATAATGTTGACCTACCCCATAACAAGGAATACGACGGCAGACAGATAAAATAATTAATAACTTTTGTAAATATTCTTGCATAACTTCGATTCATACGTCAAATTGTAGGTAATTAATCTGGGTAACTACCCTGAAAAGGTCGGAGTTTTGCCCACTCAATAACACCCCTAAAATGACAATAATGTTGACCTACCCCATAACAAGGAATACGACGGCAGACAGATAAAATAATTAATAACTTTTGTAAATATTCTTGCATAACTTCGATTCATACGTCAAATTGTAGGTAATTAATAGGGGTAACTACCCTGAAAAGGTCGGAGTTTTACCCACTCAATAACACCCCTAAAATGACAATAATGTTGACCTACCCCATAACAAGGAATACGACGGCAGACAGATAAAATAATTAATAACTTTTGTAAATATTCTTGCACAACTTCGATTCATACGTCAAATTGTAGGTAATTAATAGGGGTAACTACCCTGAAAAGGTCGGAGTTTTGTCCACTCAATAACACTCCTAAAATGACAATAATGTTGACCTACCCCATAACAAGGAATACGACGGCAGACAGATAAAATAATTAATAACTTTTGTAAATATTCTTGCATAACTTCGATTCATACGTCAAATTGTAGGTAGTTAATAGAAGTAACTACCCTCGAAAGCTCGAAGTTACGCTCACTCGATAACACATCTTGAATGATCATAATGTGGACCTACTACATAACAAAGAAGCCACCGCCACACTGATAAAAACATTAATAACTTCTGTAAATGTGCTTGCATAACTTTGAGTCATACGTCAAATTGTAGGTAGTTAATAGAGCTAGCCATCCTGGTATGCTCAGAGTTATGCTCACTCGATAACCTTTAAATGACCCTGATGTGCACCTAATATGCCATATGCTATGAGCCGGTCGGGAGAGACATATACGAGTAAAACAGCGCATGGTGTCCTCAAATATTTATGGATATCTCAAAAAGTTATGGATATCGTTTATGGCTCGTTTATGGCTCCCCGGTAGATTTTAAGTGTTTTGAAGCAAGAACAAGCAAGGGGGAGATCCCAAACCACCACCACACTGACCTGCAGCGAAATCTTTGCCCCCCACGCTTGCTTCTTCCAGATATTGCAAAAATTACAATTACTTACCGGAATTATTCGATAATACCACCAACCAACGTCAGATAATTAGCACTACCACTACTTTTGACGACTCTATTCTGTGGAGATTCACAAAGACCGATAACGCGCCGCGACCCTAGAGAAGTAAAAAAATCCTACCTTATCGTGTCTTCTTTCCCTCCAACGATGGATGACATCTCCTTGGACCTACCTTTAGATGTCTTCGTCCCTGGAAGCTGCCTCTCCGTTAAAGTTTTCCTCAAAGTCAGTCGTCCTCCACGTCGTTCTTCTACCTTGGGCATATACGGCTGCTATTCAACAATACACTCGCAAGATTTAAAATCGCGCACTACTACATGTCCAACACTTCACTCGTTAGGTTTATTCGCGAACTACTTCATGTCCAAGCCTTAATATCCAAGCCCCAAGACCCTAGAGCAATACACTACACTCACACGTCACTACAACATCACCGTCGTCGTTCATCTGCAACAATAACACAACCAAATATAACAAAAACACGATAGCAACAAGCTCAGATGCATACAGTATACATCCACGGTGTTTATTATGATCCAAACACTACTATATAGTACCATTTATTCAACAAAATCTGATTACTGACGCTGAAACAAGTACGGAACATGATTTTTATATACACGGGGTAACTGCTTAGTTCAAACTCACTTAAAACACCACTCAAGTTGTCACAAATCACCTGTTGCGAATATTTGCTGGTATCTCGGAATACAACACACGCTTTTGCCGTGAAATTCTGTCAAAAAGGTTTGGCAATATGGTCGAAAAATGCAAATTAGCTCGCTTATAGTCAACAGGAATTGTTGTCGCTTAGTTACAAGTTACTTACGTTTTATTTATCGGTTCAAATTGTGTCCGGTCATGTTGTTATTGTAGGTATGTTATTAATATTGTTACTATATTAATATGTTATTATATTGATATTGTTACAATATATCTACCTATACTAATTACAAACTTTCAAGTGTAGGGCGCGTTCAGCGGAATCGCCCATTTTCGCCGACATTTGCAATCGAGTAGCTGCAAAATTGGGCTTTTCGATATTACTTTTGACACTCGAATTGAAAAAAGGACACAATTCCGCGTGGACTGCGCGATATATTGTAAATTAAATGCGTCAATTTTGAAAAAAAAATTACGTTTTTGCACTTCTTCGGGTGAAGGCGAACCTCGAGAAAATGTCACGTGACGTCTAGAAATTCCGACAAGCGGATCGATGAACGTCAAAAATTTACATTTTTTATCCGTTCCTGCCGACCTTATAAAAGCCGCTCGCTCTCATGTCTTACGATAAGATCCCTCTAAATACCCTTCGCAAAGAGTTTTGAGCAAAAAAACGGCCTTAAAAACAATTTTCGATCCAAAAAATCGATTTTTGTCGACCCGTGTTTTGCTGCTATTACCACAGTAACGTCAAACCCGAAACGCCCCCTGCCGGACATTCATAACAACAGTAACAGATAGCAGATAACCTAAAATGTATCCTAAAATGTCCATATTGCGAATGTGGACAGGTGGGAAGCCTTAACCACATATTTCTAGAATGCCCAATAACTAAAATCGAAAATTTTGACATATACACAGAGCTAGTGATTAAATACTAACTTACATTACACCACTTACAACGCATGTCGCAAACTGAACCGAATATCTAATAACATCTAAAATGCGTAAAAATTCTTTACCTGCGCACCTAAAGCATATATGTACATTGTACAAGCACACATGTGGCATTCCAAAAAAAAAAAACCGATGAAATTCGACCAACACAACGCACAAAACTTACACTTTACGTATTAGAAACTTCTACAAAAATATTTCTCGATAAAATTCATGGTTTGTTCGTGAAAATGCTGCAGAAATTAATGTTAACGCCTAAACCGTTCATCCCATTGTTCTGCAAATTGTTCAGTGAATATATTTATTAATGTAGGTACATAATTATATAATCACAGTAATCACATAATTACTACATAAATTATTGTGAAACATGCTTACAAAATTATAAATTCTTTTGAGTTTTGCACATCTTTGTCAAAAAATCAAATTATAACATGAAATATGTACTCTTTTCCTCAATTTGTATAATGTACTAGTACTTAGGTACACCAAAAGTTAACCTGTAAACTTTTCAAACTCGCGTTGGGCGCATTATTTAATCAAATGCGAAATGAATAACGCGGATTTACTGCCCTCTCCGCACACATTTACACATTACAGCACTCGTTCCTTAATAATATTATAAAAGGGGTTCGTTAGTTACCTTTTAAAAGCCATAATAACAACCTATGTTCCACACGTGGTGGTTTTGTTTTCCTCTTGGGCGGCAAAACACGATCTAGCTTTCAGATTACGAAACGTATGTACGGAATTTTATGCTCTGCGAGATTCATCCAGGGAATACATGCGTCTTAATTATCAATGTTTTCTCCCTTTTAGTCCCATGTGTATCACAAGTATAAATATTGTATATTTTTTTGTTTTTGACGTTCTTGAACAATTTCCCTATTTGTAAAATGTATTTTCCATCATGCCAGTCGCAAAATCATTTATAACAACTGTAGAAACGCGCGATTAATCTTCCCGCGTGCGTGCTGCCATCTACAGGCGTCCGCGTCGATACCTCCTAAATATATTACCGTGCGTCTCCCCGCGATATACACGCGGGCTGGGGGGAGAGCAACACGCCTTCGACCTCTCCCCCTGTCCGTTGTGCTCCCCATCGAGGACAACCCGTACGTATCGGCGGCGTAAGGTTTAGTTCGGCGCGTCGCCGGCGAGGGCGTTACCTACCGAAGGCGACCGTGCATTACCAGCGAGCAGCGCCGCGCCGCGGTGCTTTTAGCAGCGACGAGTGCAGAATGTGCTGCCTATAAAATGAAATGTACGTTATGAATTTTTATGTTACAGCTGTATCCGCGCGCGCCCTTCGACGGCGACGAGCGACGCCGCTAATGCGATTTTACTTTTAAGGTGGGGGACGCGGACGTCGTTCGGGGATTGTTGGGGAAAGGTTAGCAGTTGGTGGCGTTTCATGGTCGTACTGATTGACACACTTCGGGTACTCTTTTCCTGGGTATCATTTATTATCGGCGATGCTTTTTTGGGTCAATGTATTTTTTTTTATGGTAGAAGTAAAATTATGTTCAATGTTCAATAAAAAAGCTCTAGTTTGGCATGGAAAATATTGAGGTTGGCTACTCTAAAATGTTGCCCCGTTTTGTTGTTCTTTTTGTTAAACTGGTATGTTCGTCCACCTAAAAACTTTTGCACATATTGTAGCCATATTTTCCACTCATTTCCATTGTCCGCACGCTCTGTTCCACTTCTAGACAATCCTATCTCTCTATATATAAAAAAATCCTTTCTGGCGCTTCGGCCCTCCTCTTAAAAGCAAGCCGGCGAGCAAGCACGAAAGAAAGAAAGGAAAAGGATGAGAAGGACCTCGGATGGAAAGCAGACGCCGTGCACGGTCCATTAGAGCCGAATCTTTAATAAAGGCGGCGGTGGTGGTGGCAGTAATCTGAAAGTCGATAAGCGAGAGAGGCCGCCGTATTCCGAGAATCTCTCAGGAATAAGAGGGCATAAGCATCAATCAAACTCTCTCCGTCTCTGTGTGTGTGTGGATGCGGGTCTGAAACGCGGTAACCGCACGATAAGGGGATATCTTTCCGCTATGCGCGACGACCGTATTATGACGATTGTCGCGGTCAAATCGTGGACAATGTGTAGCCGGGGCGATATCGCTTGGTCCTTCGAGCCGGATACCGGTATACGATCGGCCGGCCGCGGCCGTCCGAATCCGAAACGGGACAATTAGTGGCGGGCCTATCTGCGCGGTGTTGGCATAACGCGAGGGTATAACATAAATCAGACGCCGTGGCTTGGCGCTTGAGATGTTCTTGTTGAGGAATGTCGTTCGAAAGACGTTGTTTCAGGTTGAATGTGAGGTTTTGGTTGCAGCAAAATGATTTTTTTATTACTATCCGACTAGTACCCTAGAAGGAAAGCATTGTAATTAACAAAAAAAAATCAGATTTTGCATTTTTGGGTCTCCTGAATCCATTGCAATGATTTCTGTCGGTTTTGTATTGATCGAAACCGGTGCCCATTTGAAATTCAATAAATACACAAGGGAGCAAATTTCTAACTTTCCAACCAAACAAAAATGTATTTGTTCTAGATTATATTTGCGTTACATAACTAGAAACTGAAAGTGGATTTATTGTAGCAGATCTAGATTTACAGATACAGCGATACTTAAAAAAACGGAGAAAACTGAAACAAAATCAGTTAACAAATTACATTAATTCAAAAAAATATGCGGAAATGCTGCTTTGAAGCTGTATTTTGATGAAAAGCCATAATTCAGAAGGATCGTGGGGAATATAAGACTCGTTTATAAGACCCTTAACATCGTGACATACACGTAAAGATCCTTCCATTTTAAAATATGCTTTAAAAGGCTCGTTACGCTTTGTAAATGTAGACACTGTCACACCTCGTGCGAAAAGATTCCATTCCTATAGCCTAGAACCCAATAACTCGGCGTTTTCTTTTGATAAACCTAAGTCTTTAACCAAATCATTCAGTTCGCACTGGTTTATAAGGTGAGGAAAACTTCAAATGATGAATTTTCACGACTTTCCTGATTTGACAGAGTGATTACAGACACTTTGTTAAATCAGGCTTCTTCAAACAGGCGAAATTTCTCTTTCTATTTTATGCTTATCCTTCTTCGGATGTCCGGAGACGCTTATCGTGCAAAAATAGCAATCATCTACATGATTGGAAGGCTATCGCCACAACATGGGAACTGCAAACGGCAGTTTCTTTTGCTTCCTTTTCATCCAGTTTAAAAGTCCGACCTAACAGGAAATACAATATATATTAGGTGTCCGTGGCATTTCCAGATCACCAATTCTAAATCCAAAATAGCAGCAGTAAGCTGCTTTTACTTCTTTCGTGTTGTTTTTTTCAGATATGACCCTACATAACAACCGCACATGTAACAAAACTTATTTGGTGAATTTTTACAACATCTTCTTTGATCACTTCCCATATTTTAATGCACAGAATGTCTGTGTAACTTAACTCAATAAAATAACAAAAAAAGAACTAGTTCTAGGCTAATTCAAGCGAAATATACGACTTCAAATAAAATGGATCTTAGACCTGTCACAATAGTTTGATGACTTGATCTATGAAAAGTGATGTTAGGTCAACAAAAATATGTGATCCCTGTCCCATATTTTAATGCACAGAATGTCTGTGTAACTTAACTCAATAAAATAACAAAAAAAGAACTAGATCTAGGCTAATTCAAGCGAAATATACGACTTCAAATAAAATGGATCTTAGACCTGTCACAATAGTTTGATGACTTGATCTATGAAAAGTGATGTTAGGTCAACAAAAATATGTGATCCCTGTCCCATATTTTAATGCACAGAATGTCTGTGTAACTTAACTCAATAAAATAACAAAAAAAGAACTAGTTCTAGGCTAATTCAAGCGAAATATACGACTTCAAATAAAATGGATCTTAGACCTGTCGCAATAGTTTGATGACTTGATCTATGAAAAGTGATGTTAGGTCAACAAAAATATGTGATCCCTGTCCTTGTTGAACCCTTGTTTCCTTGTGATACCAAAAGATCAAAGACGTTTTTATTTCCGTCAGTTAGACATTTCACAATTAATTTGTTTGTTACAGAATATCGGTGACTGCGAAGATTCACCACCAGCTGATCCCCTCTGCACCGCGCTGATGCAACTCCTGGCCACAGTTCTCAAGAACACACCTACTGAATCCAACGCCAATAGGATTCAAGACGTTGTAAGGTAAGAAACTTATCGATAATTTATGGAGGCAGATCAGTAACATTACCATTTCAAAAAATTGTACAAATACAAATGGTGAAGTTTGTGAGAGAAATAACTTGTAAAAGCGCTGCTATAAAGAGAAAAAACAAGAACTCTTGACGATTTTTATCCTTATAATTTTCTTCTTGACGAGAGAAACAGTTGATATAGGTATTAATGCTGACGTGTGATGATGCGTCGTTATTATTCGGCGTCGACGTCGCCCCGGCATCCGTCACAATTAATAATGATAAATATTATTATTTCCAATGAATTAATAATTAAATAAGCGTCGGCTGGCCGGGGGCAGTAAAACATCCCTGTTATTAGGGGTGAGCCGCCCTCCTCCGCCCCGATCGAATCAATTATTCATACGCACGCCAGCCGAACGCACGGAGGGTTGATCGGCGTCGTTGTCGTCCCAACCCCATCGCCCGATATTCAACCCCTGCGCCGCATATCTCCGCATACGGAAAACAAGGTGCACGCAGCACAATGCTGCAGTTACTTCTGTTGTGCGCTTTTTTTTTCGTGTTTGTGCGGATGCAAATTTCGCACAATAGGTTCGGAGAACGAGGTTGGATAGGTTTTTGTTTGTTGGCCGGGGTGTGTTTATTGTGTATATTTTTTGAAATTGTATATGAATATAATTTTGAATATGAAGGGAGTATTTTATTTCTATGTACGCGTCAATGCTCAGTTCGTTCTGATGATTGAATATGGTTATCGTTGTGACAGGTAAATCGATACGACAGATGGAGGTTTTCAGTGTTTTCATTTACAGGTGATATTGAGCTCAGTTCTGTATAGATGTCGGTACAAACGTAAAATTGTTAGAAACCGATGAGTTATGTCAAAACTAGAGCAACAAATTGGTCATTTTTTGTGCACTGTCTAAAAAAATTTAAAATATCTGGGCTGTCCCCCTCTCAAGTTTTCGACTACATCTTTGACTCATTGAAACTTTGAAATCTTCCGCATGACATTAATTTCATTAAAACTGGCTGTGTGAAACGCCTGGCATAAGAAGTAATGATTGAGGATTTTCGAAAAACGGCCACTGTCGCATGTATGGTGCACCATACGTCATCATCACCGCTCCGTAATGCCACGGTCACACTAGGCTGTTTTATTTAGTGTGCCAGCAGCAACAGCAGTCAGCGACTATTTTGTGGTCATATTACGTTGGTTACCAGCAAAAGTACTGCTGCCGCTGGTGGCTACTACCAACAAGCCTCAGTTCAAACTGCAAGGTCAACTATTTCTGGTGCATTTTATGTCACCAGGTAGGTACATACAACAGTGCGACAATGTATTGTCTTTCGTCAGGTGAAGGCGTCGCAACCATAAAATATTTCATATTTGATACCAGTTCGTGAAGTTTTATTGACTACCTGCCTTGAACCTAACTATATAAATTTTGAAAGCACTGCACACGAGTGTAAATGACATAAGCAAAGCCACGATGACAATAAAATTAGAAATTCTATATTTTAGAAGTATTTAGTTGAATAGTCAATGGCTCTACTACAATTAGTTATTTACAAAATTATTTTAATTATTAATTAAATCATTATTTCAATCATTATGAATTAAATTATACATTTTCATAAAAAAAATCTCTTTCAGGTCTTGTATTGTTTCCCAGTATATTTCTAAATAACAGATTGTTCAAAAGTTACTGCTTTGATCTGTAATTTACTTTCTACTTTATAATATTTAATGTTTTATTTATACTAACTTCAAACACAAAAGTAATTCAATTAGTTGTCCGCCAATTTATTAATTCAAATATAATATACAATTATATAATTATACAATTTAATATACAATTGATGTAATTAAAATCCGATATATTTTACAAAACATATTATGTAGTTTGCAATAGATTTGATTTTTCGCCCGATATGATTAATATATAGAATTTTTTTTGGGTGATAAGGGCAGTAAAAGACGTGTTGGGAACGACCTTTTTATTTCTTCCAATATTTCGCCACTTTTTGTGACTTCTTCAGGGACTAAAAGTTATAAGAAAACATGAAAACAAAAACACTACAATTAAATCAACCTGTACATACCGAATAATAGTCTTAACACATAGTCAAAATGATAAACTGTACAACCATCACACACCACATGACATCGAGAACGAAACGCCTTGAACTAGAATCCTCATGCAGGCTATCACAATGCTTTTTTTTTCTTTTCCTTTATAAACCAGACGACTGGTAACTTATCAGAACAACAAAATAATTTTTAAATTTTTAACAATCTTTACGACGAAAACATGACTATTAAATTAGTAAATCAAAAGTATACCTATATAACACAAAACCAACAATTTAGAAAAATATACGTTAATAGTGTAAAATAAATCACTCAATAATTCAACGAACAGATGGAAAAGAGAAGAAACATAAAAATAAAACTGACTAAATAAATTTTTATAACAGTAAGTAAAGGAATAAATAAATAAGTAAATAATTCAATAAATAAATAGAGAAAAAAAAATTATAAATAACTAAATAAATAAATACATTAATAGATAACTAATAAGCATATACAATGAAAGTATACAACAAATTAAAATACAAGGTCGCTAACGTCACACAGATCAACATTTGTATCATTGCCATTTGATAATGATCCAGCATTCATATTGAACAAATAACTATAAATGTTGCTCAGTCCCTCCGTGTCGGATCGCAGATTGACTGTACCCACCCTCGGTTTCGTTAATACCAATCATCTCAAAGAACAGTCTTTCTCTCAGGTTCCGTTTTTTGTACAATATTTTAACGTTATCGAAATCTATATTGTGATTGTTGTTAACTGCATGTTGGGACTATTATTCGGTATGTACAGGTTGATTTAATTGTAGTGTTTTTGTTTTCATGTTTTCTTATAACTTTTAGTCCCTGAAGAAGCCACAAAAAGTGGCGAAATATTGGAAGAAATAAAAAGGTCGTTCTCAACACGTCTTTTACTGCCCTTATCACCCAAAAAAATTCTATAAATTATGTAGTATATATGCATTTCTACTTCAAATAAAGCTCAACACGTCACAGCAACTTATAAACATTACATAATGTTTGTATAGTATGCAGAAAATGCATAAATAAGCAGAATCCAGGTTATTCAATTTTGAAGATTTTATTTAATATTTTATTTATTTTAATATTTGAATAAGTACATTATGTAAAATAAAAATTATAATTCACATATTTATTAATTTATATTATTAGTTATACATTTAACAAAAGTAATAAATTGTTGCTTTAAATTATTTATTATAATCGATGGTTGGTATTTTCTACAATACCCACATTTGTCCTGAGCCAGCAGCTCAAGCTCTAAATAGCAGCTAATAAAAGTTCAACATGTTCAACTTTACAAGCAACAGCCAAAATCATTCGCCGGCATGCAAAAATAGCGGCTGCTGAGTGGTCACACTATGCTGGTTAACAGCGGCTAATAATCTACAGCAAGCAGCAAACACTAAAACAGCGTGTTGTGACCACCCCACATTTTGTATTCCAAGCAACGTTGCAGCATAACTTTTCGGCCGGCGACTATTCATTATGTGATCAGTATTTTAACAACTGTATCGCTTAAAGCCCTCTTTATATATTGGGAGAATATTACCTCGTAAGATATTTATAAAAGGCATTTCAAAAATACATAATTTCTTGAGTTAACATTCATGCTGGTTGCTGTAAAAGTTAAACAAGCGCTGGTGGGCTGGCTGCTGCTAAATTCACGCGCCAACTTATAAAACAGCGAAGCTGAGTGGTCACACTATGCTGTTAGCAGCCAGTAGCAAATAGCACGCTAGTAAAACAGCCTAGTGTGACCGTGTAGCATAACGCACGGTGGCGTCTATAGAGTGTACATTTGTTATCCCGACGCGACGCGGGGTCGTCCGTTTCGGGGTAGTTACCCCCTCATCTATTGTGCATTAATTCAGTATGATGTGCCGGTGTCGTGTTCCTGTAGTCCCTGGAACCATTCGTTCCTCACTGACATCTGCAAACAATGATAATCCCCCGATTATTTTACTTTGATAGCCCACAGCGCAGCGTGTGATGTTTCAATCAGGGAGTACTTTATAATTCATTTACTATATATAGATGGTTCCAGGCATCTGAGGCTTACCCACCCGCTCCATTCGTTTTGCACGGATTGCCACATTCGGATCGACGGACTGATCGTTCATTTTTTGATCGAGAACAAAAAATCTGTTCAACAAATTTTCTCGCGTTGTTCGTGACAGCTTATAAACGGAAATAATTATTTTCAGTATATTTTCTAATTCTTCTCTTTGTATTTTTTGATTTTTTTACTTCTGGATTGAATATGACTGTCATAAATTCCGGTAGTACATCTCAATTTGTCTCCCCCGTTTCAGACCTGTTAGAAAACACCACTTTTTGTTTTTTTTTGTCTTTCGTTCCATTCATTTCATCTGTTCATTTTTTCGGCATCGTGCGTCAGAGGGTTCAATCCCGGGTGCTCGTCACATGGCCCTCTAACCCGGAATGATAGCGGCGTAACACGATATGTCGCGATAAACCTGTCAAAACGAGGCACAAGTACCGCCAGAGTGGCGTCTGCCCTCCCGATGCAGTAAATAGGTGCACGGCCCGAACGAAAACAGAAACACGGAGTTGCGGGCTTCGGCCAGATGCCCTCGCCGACGGCTACTTGACCGTATGTCGACCGCGAAATGGCACACTACATATATTCAAACTAACGCCGCGCCGTACATTGTACAATCCAGCGATACTCAATACAGGCTCGAGTTTGCATATGCTGTATATTTCCATCCCTATACATTGGGTACTTGTATACGTACGTTTCTATCACCAAAAGCAGTAGTGGTGCGAGATATAAAGGCATTCTTCATTATATAAAGACATTCTGTGCATTAAAATATGGGAAATAATCAAAGAAGATGTTGTAAAAATTGACCAAATAAGTTTTGTTACATATGCAGTTGGTATGTAGTAACACAAAAAAAATACGGAAAAGTAAAAGCAGCTTACTGCTGCTATTTTAGATTTAGAATCGGAGATCTGGAAAAGCTGTGGACACCTAATATATGCTCTATTTCCTGTTAGATCGGAATTTTAAAGTGGATGAAAGGGAAGCAAAAGAAAATGCCGTTTGCAGTTCCCATGTTGTGGCGAGAGCCTTCCAATCATGTAGATTGTAGATGATTGCTATTTTTGCACGATAATCGTCTCCAGATATTCGAAGAACGATAAGCATAAAATAAAATATCCAAATTTGCCATCAGCATCGCGACCTATCCCCCATGGAGAACCATCCTTTCCCAAATGCGCCAGCCACTTCATCATCTTCGATTTCTGACACAAGAAATTTCGTCTGTTTTAAGAAACTTGCCTGATTTGACAGAGTATCTGAAATCACTCTGTTTAACATTCCCCACAATCCTTCTGAATGGTAGCTTTTTATCGATTCATAAAAAACCCGTTTGAAAGCAGCATTTTTGCATATTCTTTGAATTTATATAATTTTTTTAACTAATTTTCTTGCTGTCCTGTTATAAACACCTGTTAGGAAGTTGGAAATTTGTTCCCTTGTGTTATTTTCGCCCAAAATTTAAACATAAAACAGGCAATTTAAAATCAATGTGCATTACTGAAGAAATTTTACAAAAGAACAAGACCGCCGAAAATATCTAACTTGGCGAGAGCCTTCCAATCATGTAGATTGTAGATGATTGGTATTTTTGCACGATAATCGTCTCCAAATATTCGAAGAACGATAAGCATAAAATAAAATATCCAAATTTGCCAGCAGCATCGCGACCTATCCCCCATGGAGAACTATCCTTTCCCAAGTGCGCCATCCACTTCATCATCTTCGATTTCTGACACACAAGAAATTTCGCCTGTTTGAAGAAACTTGCCTGAATTGACAGAGTATCTGAAATCACTCTGTTTAACATTCCCCACAATCCTTCTGAATGGTAGCTTTTTATCGATTCATAAAAAACCCGTTTCAAAGCAGCATTTTTGCATATTCTTTGAATTTATATAATTTTTTAACTGATTTTGTTGGTGTCCTGTTATAAACACCTGTTAGGAAGTTGGAAATTTGTTCCCTTGTGTTATTTTCGCCCAAAATTTAAACATAAAACAGGCAATTTAAAATCAATGTGCATTACTGAAGAAATTTTACAAAAGAACAAGACCACCGAAAATATCTAACTTGGCGAGAGCCTTCCAATCATGTAGATTGTAGATGATTGCTATTTTTGCACGATAATCGTCTCCAGATATTCGAAGAACGATAAGCATAAAATAAAATATCCAAATTTGCCATCAGCATCGCGACCTATCCCCCATGGAGAACCATCCTTTCCCAAGTGCGCCATCCACTTCATCATCTTCGATTTCTGACACACATGAAATTTCGCCTGTTTGAAGAAACTTGCCTGATTTGACAGAGTATCTGAAATCACTCTGTTTAACATTCCCCACAATCCTTCTGAATGGTAGCTTTTTATCGATTCATAAAAAACCCGTTTCAAAGCAGCATTTTTGCATATTCTTTGAATTTATATAATTTTTTAACTGATTTTGTTGGTGTCCTGTTATAAACACCTGTTAGGAAGTTGGAAATTTGTTCCCTTGTGTTATTTTCGCCCAAAATTTAAACATAAAACAGGCAATTTAAAATCAATGTGCATTACTGAAGAAATTTTACAAAAGAACAAGACCACCGAAAATATCTAACTTGGCGAGAGCCTTCCAATCATGTAGATTGTAGATGATTGCTATTTTTGCACGATAATCGTCTCCAGATATTCGAAGAACGATAAGCATAAAATAAAATATCCAAATTTGCCATCAGCATCGCGACCTATCCCCCATGGAGAACCATCCTTTCCCAAGTGCGCCATCCACTTCATCATCTTCGATTTCTGACACACATGAAATTTCGCCTGTTTGAAGAAACTTGCCTGATTTGACAGAGTATCTGAAATCACTCTGTTTAACATTCCCCACAATCCTTCTGAATGGTAGGTAGCTTTTTATCGATTCATAAAAAAACCGTTTGAAAGCAGCATTTTTGCATATTCTTTGAATTTATATAATTTTTTTAACTGATTTTGTTGCTGTCCTGTTATAAACACCTGTTAGGAAGTTGGAAATTTGTTCCCTTGTGTTATTTTCGCCCAAAATTTAAGCATAAAACAGGCAATTTAAAATCAATGTGCATTACTGAAGAAATTTTACAAAAAGAACAAGACCACCGAAAATATCTAACTTAAAATTTACCCAGCGAGCAAAAGCCGTACTTTGCCAGTCCCTGTGTAAAGCCTGAGAACCGGCATTATTTTTACTAACAAAAGTCGAGCAGTAATAATGGAAAGGAAGACTCCGGCGTAATTAATTTACATTGGAACGACGACTTTTTTCCAGCGAAATCGCTCTCCGCCAAACGGAACCCGCCCCACGACGGTAATTAGATTTGCTCTCCGGTAGGAAACTTTTTCGACGTCGAGTAATTTCAACATCACCTCAAACAGTCCGCGGCGGTTGGCCGCATGATGAACGGGACGCCCGGGTAGAAAAGGAACGGCAAAAGGGACGGCCATCCGCCAGAGCGACGACTTTGACGGCGAGGACACCGCGAGATCCCCGGATTAAGGCACAAGTTTTAATTCGGCCACGCCGGCACTGTAAACAGTCCGCTTCAAATTTGATTTTTACTGCAAAGTGCTCCAAATCTCTGTGTGAGGATTCGAAAAAAGTGGGGACGGTGGAAATGTCTTAAAGATTGTTTTGTATGAAGTTCTTATGTAGTTTTACCGAAAATTTCGTCCTGTCTCCGGCATTTTTGAATCCCGGGATTGACCCTTTGCTTAATCCCGGGATTCCCCGAGATCCCGGGATTTTTCGAGATGCGCCGGGATTTTTTCATTAAATTGCCACTAGAACTTCCTTCCTGTCTTTTAGCCATGACTACCTCAAACAATCTAGCGTAATGTTCATTATTTTTCACTCTGACCCTCGTCTGTAAACACCTCCTTCTCGTCGCAACTTCTTGTTAATGTTAAATATATTTCCCGGGCTCGGGAGCCACGGTTCGAGAACAAATTTCAATTAACGTCGTGATCCCACCAGACACCGCGAGATTCCCGGATTAAGGCTCAAGTTTTAATTCGGCCACGCCGGCACTGAAAACTGTCCGCTTCAAATTTGATTTTTACTGCAAAGAGTTCCAAATCTCTGTGTGAGGACTCGAAATAAGTGGGGACGGTGGAAATGTCTTAAAGATTGTTTTGTTTGAAGTTCTTATAAGTTTTACCGAAAATTTCGTCCCGTCTCCGGCATTTTTGAATCCCGGGATTGACCCTTTGCTTAATCCCGGGATTCCCCGAGATCCCGGGATTTTTCGAGATGCGCCGGGATTTTTTCATTAAATTGCCACTAGAACTTCCTTCCTGTCTTTTAGCCATGACTACCTCAAACAATCTAGCGTAATGTTCATTATTTTTCACTCTGCACCTCGTCTGCAAACACCTCCTTCTCGTCGCAACTTCTTGTTAATGTTAAATATATTTCCCGGGCTCGGGAGCCACGGCTCGAGAACAAATTTCAATTAACGTCGTGATCCCACCAGTTAAGATTTTCTATTAAAAGTTGGTACACGAGATTAGCCGTGTATTTGCGCAAAGAGCGCTACGCCCAAACCGCTGTTGACTCGGTTAACTTGGTTGTGCACGACGTGGAGGAGGCGCTCCCTCGCGGCGGCAGCGGCCGTACTCCCACGTAATGACGAAGGCTCAAGTCTTGTTTACCGCGAAATTGAGGGGTCACGTTCAGGCCAACATCGAACTAAGACACCCGCGATCATATTTTGTTTTCTTCGATGGAAATTCTGTTGTACCTAATCTGTAATGAAATATCGTTTGCAAGCTTCAGTTACTACAAGTATTGAAAAGTAAGGAATATTCAAGTAACGAATTGATACTTTTTGCACAACTGTAGTGGATATATCAACACACCACAAGGTTAATAGAGTCATGCTCTAGTCACATCATTATTACACAGAGAGAACTCTATTCTTGGATATCAAGAAAAATTATTATTGTGTATATAGTGTAGCATGAAGAAGATTTTTTTTCTATACAAATAATATTTTATTCTAATAAGAATTTCAGTATATGTTATAGTTATTTCAACGACTAGTTATTCTTCCGGTTTAAGAGTTTAGTATGTTTATGTTGAGTATATTTTGCTCTGACGAAGAAAATGTTATTCTTCTACATATAAAAAGAGTAAGACGTTCGTTTTACACCAACAACAATATTTTTTTGGGTGAAAAGTATACATATACAGTTTCTTGACCCAAAAGTATACGTACGTATTGCTTAAAACATACGTAATTCCTTTTAAGCAGTTCCTTCATACTTAAGACAAGAAAACGTAATACTGGGAACATCAAGAAAATCATATTCTTGCTTTGAGAATTTTGTATTTTACTTGAATCTGCGGATATAGAAACAAGTGATATTCTTCACTCACAGATATTCATGTTGTATCGAATATATTTTTCCCTCTGTGTATACGTCCATCAGACCCAACCTTGATTTGTCGTCCACACCTGACGACACTAAATAAACATAAACCAGAGGTCGCCCCGTACCAGAGACCTACATACTGAACAATCCCCAGGCGACCGCCAACCTATCCGATTTCAAAGGTGCAAAAATACGACAATAAGCACGAACAGGCACGCGACCTAGTTTTCCCGGATGCACGCAAAATTGCATTTCCTTGTAGCGTCCGTATGCTCACCCGAGAGACCAACGCCGCCGACGCATCGTCACGCCAGATGGTGGACAGACAGGGACGCACCCCCGCCCTGTATGGACGCAGATACCGCGGAGTAGATAAGGGCACGGTGCTGTCACGACTCATCCGACACGGCCAGTTACCGTCCGATCCGGTGTTATTGTCATTACCGTGATGGGTAGATACTCACCCCCCTTTTGATGATGAACAGACCTGAAAGAAGTGGTATTGTTTGGGGTGGTGGTGGTGGTGGTGCACGTTATCGAGGTATCGGGATTTTGCCCGTATGGCCTGCTTGTTAATTGGCGTATATTGTGCTGATGTGTTGGCCGACATAGAATTGTATTCTGTGGTTATTTCGATACCATTTAATAAAAAGATACAAAATTAGGTTAATTGGTATTACAGAGGGCATTATATGGGTAAGATGCAGGTATTAAAAACGGAAAACTTTGTGTTATTTCTATAATTAAAGAAATCATCTCAGCAATGCATACCTACTGCCATTTCGGTAATGTATATTATATCATTAAATAGCCTATGCTAATACCAACAATGAAATAAACAACACGTCAATGAAACAATTTATTAAAGATAAGAAAGTCAGCTGTCCGCAAGTGTCTGTATGCTCGTGCTCGATCAAAAAAATCACAAAGTTAAGGTAGTTAATGCTCAGGTATAAAAGAAAATAAATAATATTACTAATAAATGAGGTTTGGGACATCGAAATCATATATAGAGTTCATTTAATCTTGAGATATTTGTACAGAAACTCTAATATTTGTGTGAACTACATGTAACACTACATTCTAGAGATGGGCTTATTAGTTCTTTTTAATGAACTAGTTCTTCCGGATTAGTTCACAAAAAGGAACTAGTTCTGAAGAACTACTTTGATCCTGAGACATACTACTTCGATAAACGTGTCTTTGTGTGTTCAAGCACGTTTATATCTCGTTCCAAACGAAACTAGGATCTAGTTTGGACAGAATCGATGTCTGCCTTCCCACTTTGTCTTTTTCTTGAAGAATCGTTATTTTGTTTTGAAAATAAATAATTATTTATAATTATATTGATCGAAGAATCATTGTCTTATTTTATTTAGGTATATTTCTTAAATATTTATTTAATAAGGCACAAAAGACATATTGCTGCACGTATTTTAGCCTTATTCATACTGCAATTTTAGGTGGAATTGGGGTATTATTTATAAATTATAGTATAACATATACTGGCGAAACTACTATTAACAGTGTAATCCATTATCCAATAGGAAAAAACCTATACTCTAATTATATTTTTGACATCCGCCGTTGGGTAAAGAAACAACTGGCGGGCAAGGTGTATGTCGCTCGTTTGATGTCGCCACAACTCGTTCACTGAATGGGCTATGTTTCACCAAAGCAGGACTGTCGAACTAGATTTCATGTCCCTACAAGTCGTTCACTGAATGAGATATGCATAGAGATATGTTTTAGCAAAGCAGGTCTTTTGCGAACTAGTTCTTTTTATTTTAAAGAACTAGTTCTTTTGTTCTAAGCCGGGAGCCATTCTCTCGGACTAGTTCGTTCACGAACTACCCACCTCTACAGTACATTCATGCACAAGAGTAAACGTGTTTGGCCAAACTTTACATTGATTTTTGACAGAAGATATGCCTGTTTTGTTCACAGCATAGCATGGGATTTATATTCTCCCATTACCTGACACCCATAACTTGTCCCCATAACTTGTCCACATGGTAATTCAAGCATCAATTTTCTTTCTAGCGGTAAATTAAATTAAACGTGATAGAAAATTGAAGAGTCACCTTTTTCGTGCATCAAACTGGTTCAAAGCTCTGTTTGCTATAGAAAAAATGCATTTTAATTGAAGAAAAAATAGTAATGCGTGCAATCTTTCTAAAAAGCTTTATAATAGACAGAACTAATAAATCAATATAATCTACGCTTTGTTTTTAATACATAATCGTATTTTATACTATAATAATTCTTTTATACTATGTTCTAACCAATTCTAATTTATGAGTCATATTTTAAAAGAACTAATACGACTGTTTGCAAAAGATCCGCCAATCGATACTGCAATAAATCCGTTCCACAAATCTGTATTTCACCAAATCAACGAAACATAAATCACACAATTCTCCTTTATATAGTTCCATATTACCCATGTAAATTTCAACAGCATAATAAGCCTGTCAAATTTTATTCAGCTTTTGTGCATTTGGTAACAATTTCTGCGCTGCAACGTTACTATGTATTTTGCATGCATGGTTGGAGAGAAGGGATCAGAATGGGTGGACCCCGCCTAAAATCAACCCGTTCTCGCCCCGTAATACAATAATCCGAGTCTATAATCATATGCACTCCATTTAAAATCCGGGAGGGCGCTAGCCTAGTCGTCTAGATGCGATTTAAAGTGACCCATATGTTAGCATACCTAACCCTAATATTACGGGGCGGCCTTATTCACGTCACGCCGGGCTCCCAACAACTTCATCGGGATTATTAACAAAGGACGAACGCCCAGGACGAACCGCTCGCACGGAAGGAATACAATTTATAACTACCCTCCCTTCGCTACCGATCTAATGGCCCTATTATTAGCGCCAGATTTTATAAAGTGCAGGTTTGTGTTCATTTGCAGTTGCAGCGCATTGTGCCCATATGCAAGTTAAATTAGGTTTGTCAGACTTTTATTGGGATGTAATCAATTTATTACTTCTGACTAGCGACCTTCATTCGATTTAGTGTCGCTCATTTATCCATAGGCTTCATATACCCAACCCAACTTTTATATTTTAAAGTTTATAGACGCAAGAATCCCGTTGTACAAACAACTGCGTTGAACACAGACCGCAAATTTCATCTGTGTAAACAGAAACGGTCGTTCGCTGCGCCCAAAAGAGCCATTACCGTCTTAATCCGCTATTGATAAACATACACAGAGTTGTCGGTTGACCGCTTAAAGTCTTCACATGGCCGGCACGCCTCTGGGCGCTACTTTGGCGCTACCGTCAAGAGCCGACTTTCAAGTATCTCAAGTACGCGGTCGCTTCTCTTTTGTACGGTACGCACTGTGAGAAGTTGAGAACAGGGACACGCCAGCCAGAGGTTAAACACCGATTGTGGTAATCTCAATAACAAAATACACTCGGGACATGTTCCGAGAAGAAATCTCTCAGCACCAAAAACAAGTGTGTGATAGACGAGCTTATGGCAGAACAGACAGATGACAAGAAGTATGTGATTGTCATTGAATAGACCAGATGTAGACCTAATCTCAGCATATAATGAGATAAAAGTTAGAGAAAGAAAAAAAAAGACCATTTGAAGATTTAGGAACACCTCACCTTAAAAACCAGTGCGAACTGAATGATTTGGTTAAAAATTTAGGTTTTACAAAAGAAAACGCCGAACTATTGGGTTCTAGGCTACAGGAATGGAATCTTTTCGAATAAGCTGTGACAGTATCTTCATTTACAAACCGAAACGAGCCTTTTAAATCATATTTTAAAATGGCAGGATCTTTACGTGTTATGTCACGATGTTGAGGGTCTTATGAACGAGTTTGATATTCCCCACGATCCTTCTGAATTGTGGCTTTTTATCAATTCATCAAAATACAGCTTGAAAGCAGTACTTTTGCATATTCTTTGTAGGGGTAGCATATTCTTCTTCCACCTTCCTACTATTGCCCACAATTTCGTAACCAGACACCATACTACGTCTTCGCAAACGTCACAGAGAAATGGGTCTATTGTTTATTATGATAGCGCAGCGAAAGGCCGTACCACATTCAACCACCCAACTAAAATTGATGGGTTAGACGCGTTTCCGCGCTCACGGATACGATGTCTCCGATGTCTGTGACTCCTGTAACACGATAGGGGCGAGGTCGCGGCGATTCTCCCACATTGACGGCTGATGCTGAATCGGAGCCGCTGTCGCTGACGCTTGTTTACACAGATTGTTGTTCGAATGGGTCGCGGGCGTTTACAGAACACTCAGACCGGAGCCCGAGGTTCCACCAACGGCGTATCATCCTGTCCTATGTCGGTTTTGTGTTGTACACGTCCGTATACTAATGCGAATTGCTCTTAGAGCGCTAGTTGTATTGTGGATAGCAGATACTAAATACATGGTGTGCATTATAATGATCAAAAAAATGGTTTGTCATCAATAAAAACGTTCCCTGTGAAAAACTCTGCGATTAAATACGAATTTATTCGTCCATACGTTGAAGAAAAATTCAGCTTGAATTCAAATACAATTACGGGCCCCGCCCGAATCCTTAACGCAAACACGGATGGGGCCGATGGTGTTTGCTCGCCGCGTATTTGGCAATTGCTCGAAGCTCTGGGTCGCAAGCCTCAGCAAAATCCGGACGTACGCGCGAGTTGCTTCGCCGGAGTCTCATACATATGAATCGTGGTGGAGGCCTCCCATTCAGCAGAATTGTTTGCCCAAAGCGGAATTTAGATTGGGTTAATAACACAGGGCAACAAACTTTTTTTTTCTGCGGCATCAGTTTGTGTAATCAATTTTGATAGACTATGATTATGAAGTATTCGTTGTATAATTAGTTTCTTTGAATTGACTCCAGTTCTCGTGATAAATGATGCAATCAAAAGTATAGTATTAGTTAAATTATTTGATAATCGTTTGATCGTGCGGCTAGCAACGATCAAACGATTATCAAAACCAATCTTTGAATTAACTTTTTGAAATATAACATGTTACTCTACAACTTGCTACTGCCTTTTTTGTTGGGTCAGAAAAGTGGATACACTAAATATCCCTGTTTTCTTTGCTGTGGGACAGGCGTGCCAAAAATGAACAATTGGGATAGGAAAAACTGGCCGTCGAGAATAAATATGACCGTAGGAAAGCTAACATCGTTCATGAGCCATTGATAAGTCGAAAACAAATCATTTTTCCACCACTACATATTAAATTTGGGCTTATTAAACAGTTTGTCAAAGCTTTATATAAGAATGATGTTTGTTCCAAATATATTTGTTAAATATCAAGGCAACAACTTGGCCACCAAACCACAGGGTGTTTGGAAAATTCTGTGAAAATAGTTTTGCTATTTTGTCCTCTTTTAAAGCATACCTAGACTCTGGGCTTTTGTACAATGACTTCTAGGTCTAAAAATAATTTTTTTTTATATTTTATGTTTAGCCATTGTAAGACAATAATCAAGTTACTACAATTAGTAACACAACTGTAGTTTATTAAAAAGAACGAAATGTGCCATTAAACAGTTGGAGCGTGCTTAAAATATGTCCTCCCCCGAATGTTATCGGGTGTCCAAGTGGGTAACAATCTGAACCGCACCTCGCCAATAGCAATAATGCATCGGACCCATTTGCATAGCGGCCAACCCTCGCGCGGCACGCACTTTGCCCGAAACGCTACAATCCATTGTCGTCCTGCGACCCCACAACGAGACCATAGCGGACGCGATTTTCACTTAAATCGACGCGCTTAATAATAACGTAAAGGGGCTCATTGAAAAATTACCCTTCGAAATTGTACTGAGTGCCTTATTTATTTATTGATATTCACATTCGTGAATGGTTTTTTGGGGTTGGTTTTCTTACTGGACTCTATAAGACACCTGTATATTTTCTAGAGAAAGATGTAGGAGGTCAAAATGGCGGGAACAACCGCGACTCCCTAACATGGTAGCATTTTGGCCAAGCGCGGTTTAAGGGCTTTAATTACTGGTCAAAATTCTAATTCATCAAACCTCTTTCAATTTATTCGAAGGCAAAACTAACTGGGTTCTTTTTCTTGAACCTTGTGAACACATTTTCTGACTACTAACTGACGCGTTTAAGTATTTAACATTTAATAAGGGCTGATAAAGCAAGACTACTCAAATGAAACGAAACACTTATCAAAACAATAACATCTATTAACAATAACAATCAACAATCCCGTTTGATAGGTTACATAGAAAAATGAATGAAGCTTTGAACATATTGACGTTTAAATTAAACCTAGGAGTTGATTTAGACAGACTCACTTTTAGCAGAAATATGAATAATTTAATTTACAATTTACAATAAACTTAAGCGCCTAAGAACGCTCCACAAAAACGTGTACTTTACATGACGGTGGTTGAAATGAGAAGAGCGAGATCTGTTCGTTTGCATCCCTCGACCCCAAAGGAAGCCGGAAGTATTTCTTCTTAGCCAATGACAACTCTTCAATTTTAAACTTATAACACGCGGTCAAATCCTAAACCAGATGTTCAACCCTAGCAAAAACCTTTGACATTCCCGAATGTTCTTACAAATATCTCGCTTAATTTGATCATATCTTAATAAATAAATAATGGGTTTCCGACCCATTACTAAGATACAATACAATCAATTCACATTTTTTTAATTTAACTTCATGTGCCCAATGTTTTCCATCTATCCATCCACCACCACGCACGCACCCCATCCTGGGAGCTTCACGGTGGCCGATTTTCATATCAATTAATTCACGCTTGGTCCATCTGGACAAATACGGGAGGACCCTTCCCACTCGAACCTACGGTAGATACACGTCGCAGTCATCAACATCATCATCATCATCGTCGTCAAATAACAAGTGCATTAGCGCGAGAACTTTATCCCTTAAACTTATTCCCATCCTTCTCTCGCCACCAACAAACTAGTTGAGAAAGCATCTGATGACGTGAAGTCATCCAAAGGATGGAATGGACGATAAACCGGTAAGAACTGCGCTGGCTTTCGAAAATCTGGTCCGCGTCAGTGAGTCCCCGAGCTGTTCGTTGGTGTTTGCACAGAGGGTTGATTCGCGCGCCCCCAATTCAATACCTACCGTATACTCTTACGTACCTCGGTGGGGCCGTGAACCCTGCCAGCCCGGCTCGGATGAGATGCGGTGACGGAGAGACGGGAGAAACGCCTGGGAGATGACATGTGTGCAGTATTATCGGAGACCGTCGAAGAAGAGACGATGTTGGCGACGCCGTGGAGTGTTTGTCGCTCCCAGATGCTGGCGACGTTGTTGTCGCCGCCGGGTTTGAGTTGGAAGTATGAATGGAAGTGGATAGATTTTTCAGTTTTTGTTTTCTTCTTTTCTTGTGGGAGGGAATTTAATTAATAAAAAATTGTTAGCTTTCATGTAGGTACTTATCGCGATTTTCTCTTATCGTTATCTCTTACTTTTTCTGCATATTTTAACCAGTTTGAAGTCAATTACCTAATAATTCTCTCTAGGACAGTGTTTCCCAAAAACTTGCGCCATTGGGGGTATAAAAATAATAACATAAAACAATAATTTATTTGATTATTGAAATAAATACTAAGCATTTTAGCAGAAACAAAATGTGCTACATATTCTATTATAACAAAATAGAAATAAACATTCACTTAAAAACTAATACAACACAAATCTGCCATATTTTATTATAACAACACAAAGTTAAACATTTACTCTAAAACTGAAATTGTCACTGCAAGTGTTAATCGTACCCTTGAGTCTAGTAAAATATCAAATATTCGTGCTCATTGCTAAATCTGGAAAAAGCACAAAATAGGGGAACATTTAATTAAACTGTCAATATCAACATTTGTAAAAACGGTTTTAGAAAAAGATGACAAAGATGTGATAGCTATGGCCCTTAGTAACAACACTGTTAGAAAAAGAATGGTTAAAATGAGCAAGAGTGAGAGGCACTGAGGCCTTGTTGATAACTTATGTAAGGTACATTAATAAGGAACATATTTTTGAGGAAATGTTATTCTGCAAATCATAAGAAAGCACCACGACCTCCAGAGATATTTTTTCTAAGCTAAAAAACTATGTTATTAATTATGTCGATAATATTCCAATACAGAACATAACATCTTGTGCTGCCAATCGTGCTCCTAACATGATGGGCTTTAAAATGGGTTTAAAGATGAAAATCCAGAAATGCTTCTTGTGCATTGTGTAATCCACAGGGAAAAGTTGGTAGCCAAAAATATTTGTTCAATGAAGTATTAAATTTAGTTATAAAAAGTATGAATTATTTTGTACTTCACAAATTAACTTGAAATGTCACATTCGGCATTAGGTTTGATACAATTGACATATTTTATAACCAAATTTAATCTTCATTGAGAACTGGACAAACAATTTTGGTTACCAAGTTTTCCCTATGGAACTATACTAGACAATGCACAAGAAGCATTTCTGGATTCTTATCTTTAAACAGCCGCTTTTCTTGTCCATCATGTTAGGAGCACAGTCTGCAGTACAGGATGTTATGTTCTGTATTGGAATATTAAAGACATTGAAGTAATTTTTTTGCTTATGACGAATATCTCCGGAGGTTGTGATGCTTTCTAATTTACAGAATAACATACCTTCAACAAAATGTTCCTCAACAATGTATCTTAAGTGGCATAGCTATCACATCTTTGACATATTTTTCTAAAAACGTTTTTACAAATATTGATGGCTTAAGTAAATTTTTCCCTATTGTGTTTTTTTTTCAGATTTAGAATTGTGTAGGGATATTTAATAATTAGCCTCAAGGATATGATTAACGGTTGCAGTATGAACGGTACAGAGACTTTAAGGTAGGTTTTTTTTTTCAAAATTTTGTTCCCAGTGGGGCGTACGCCCCATGTTGGGAAACACTGCTCTAGGAAATGTTCCCATTTTCGCTGATGAAAAGAACATTACGGACGTAACGCAGAATAATTGTCTTTAGTCGGTACTTCCCCGATGCTAGTGCGCAAACCGTAACGAGATCGCGCAAGTGTGTGGTGCCATAGCTCGGGACGTGTATTCACTCGAATGGTCGCCCCGCTCGACGCACGGCGACGTTACTGTCTCGTAATTGTGATAAATGCGCGCGGTTCGTGGCCGGGCAGGCCGTCGCCTAATCAAATTCGCGCGGTGCGGTCGCACTTGGCGCCCATTAGGAGATTGGCTTTCTCTCCAATTATACGCGACACACTCCGCAACTACACCGCTCCATGTCCGCGAATTCGTACATACTACTTTCTGCGGTCCGGTACCCGATCTTTTGGCTGCCGTTTTTCTTTCTCTACAGGGCGTTTAGGATAAATTGTGAAGATTTTGTCTATAAATTTTTACCACAATTATTGGAGATCAAAAACTGTCAACGATTTCCGACGTTTATGTATCTCAAAAAAAATAAAATAGAATTAGTAGGTAGATGTAGAAAAAAAAGCAAATTAAGAACTAGAACATGCAGATCGTCCTGTATAGTGTCGTTGTGTCGAAGGAGACGACGCCAGCGACGCCTAGGAATGGCGCTCGCCGAAGAATTACGATCTGGCGTGCCACGGCGCGATTTACCGACGAAAACAGCCAAGATTTAGAATCTCGCCGGCTTCGGGGTGTCGGGCCTGCGGTCGCCCGCGTTCTCGTTTATTTGTGCGCGGCGTTTTTTCTCCTTTGTTTAGGCGGTGTTGTATTAGCGCGATTTATGTCCGACGACGCTAAATGGCGAGCGAGCCCTTAATTAAATTGCGCAACATTGGCGCCCACTATTTTACCCCCGTAATCGCCACGTGACATTACTGCGGTGGTACATTTTCCGTTGGCGATCTGAACCGTAGATAAGAGCTTAACTTTTGGTTAATCTAATTGTTTGCCTAAGTAACTGTTACGGTTGATATATGTTTTCTGTTAATGTGTCATAATTTATGGGTACGTGTCAGGTATTGGGAGAATATAAGTCCCATGCTATACTGTGATCAAAACAGGCATCTCTTCTATCAAAAATCAATGTAAAGTTTGGCCAAACACGTTTACTCTTGTGCATGAATGTAGTGTTACATGTAGTTCACACAAATATTAGAGTTTCTATACAAATATCTCAAGATTAAATGACCTATATATATGATTTCGGTAATGTCATGTTAAAACATTGTATTTTGTCATGTCATAGATATCATTTTCAGAGAACAACGGAATTAAATGTCTTTTTCATATACATACAAGCTTAAAACACTCTTTCTGGAGATGATCACTCATCACCATAGACCGCCAACTAGGCCGTCTCGGCACTCTCAGCAGTGGCAATTGACACTGCACGTTCAAAGTCATATTTCCGGGCCGATCTGATAACTGGGGCCACTTGAAGTATTCACGCGGTCCAAACTGCTCCTAGGCGCCCAATAGACGGAGCAAATGGGGCGGGAGGGCGAAACACAGAGCAGAGCTGTAGTTTGTGTGAGCGGCCGCACATGACGCGATAATCACATCAGAGATGTGTCATGTGCACAGCTGATTATCGCAGCCCCCGCGGCACGCCGTCATCGGCCCTCCCGCTGAGCCCCCAAAGCAAACATTCCCTTAACCTTAACACCACTATATCATCCTGTCGATCTGCCGTACACAGTTTGCTTGCTTGCATATGGGACTTACTAGTATTGGCGTGAGTGAGTGGTTTTTGTTGTGCACTTTTTGCTGTGGTTGGGGGGTTAATAAGTGGGCAGGACTCGATGGTTCTTGGTAATAATAATACATACTTACGAGTTGTAAGGATTGAATTGTATAGGGTTTAGTGTAAGGTGTGCTTTTGTCAGAAGGAAATTGAGTCCAGTATCACAGTGCAGCAAAGTGCACCAATGTTTGTGTTGTGGCTTCCATCCCAAATGGCTCCAAAGCGAAATGGAAATAAAACAGACTAACAAAATCCCATGTTAGCTCGTACATTTTTTACTTTCCGACTAGTCCCTAGATGGAAAATATTGTAATGAAAAATGTATGTGTGTATGTATGTTTGTATGTATTTGGAAGCTGAAATTTGGTATACATATTTAGAATTGCCGAACTGCCGAACTGGATTGTTTTTGGTGACAACCTGACAACCGGAAGTAGCAAATTTTACATCCGTTTTCTTAGGGATTAATCCGATTTTGACCCAACTGTCACATCTCATCCTACAGTCATTTTATATATGTATACAAATTTACAGATCAATGGGATGAGCGGTTTAGGTGCTAGAAGGATTTGTACCCATCGTTTAGTGAATCGAGAAGTGGCGTCAGCTCAGTATCGTCGGCTCGCGATTGAAGAATAAATAAACAACGTAAAATAATAAACAACCTCGTAGGAAAACACACGTATACGTGACAATAGTTTGTATCGAGAGGTGCCTTGAATTGTTATAACCACAATATAGTTATTTATTATTTTACGTCATTGGTTTAATTGGTGTTTCATCCTCTATACATTTAGAGTTATAAATGTGTTATATTGTCGTGAACCGACAAAGCGCTGCCACCAGGATACCCGATTGGAGATAGGTCCAAGTCTCGTTGGAGTTCAGTCTGGATTTAGTTCTTGTTTGGAAGGAACTTATCTTGAATTGTCCTTCAAGATTAACTTGATGGCTTCTTCCTTCTTGATTTTCCAAAGGTACTGTCCTCTGAGTTCACCTCGCAGACTTCTTCCCAATGGTTCTTCTAGAAGTACTGCCTTCGAATTGTCCCTTGCAAGTTGAAGTCTTCCCAAACTAATTGGTAGGTCCAAAATATTTGGGTGGTTTTCAATGCATCAACTATCTTGGCGTTGAGGTTCGGTAACTCAAACACAAGACTGGAGTTGATGAATTTATTCACCAAACTTTCACTTACAGAACCAAATCTCTAAACTAAATTAAGTCAAACTCTAGATTAGCTCTAGTCAGACTGACTGACTGCTTAATTAGCAAGTGCTTATATACCTTTTTGGTATGTCGCACCAAATAAATATTGTTACATCTAGAGCGAATCTAGAAAGATAAGCCTTAATTAAGACGCAACACCTTAAATAAACATTAAAATAAGCATTTTTTGTGGCACGACAATATAAATGTGTCAACAGTGTCGTCGGAAAGTATGGTGCGGCCACACCAGATATTTATAACTTGCTGATGTTCCCTTTTGACGATTTTGCGACTTATATCGATATAAATACAATGGATTGTGATTTTATGTTCTTATCTTTGGAATTATGTAAGAAACGTTATGCAGATTTGTACCATATATATCGTTCTATTTCTGTTGTTGCATTCCAAGACTAATAATAAATAGTAATAATAAAAATACCTAAGCAAACAGAAGTTTTACATAGTCACGACACGAGGAAAATAATCTCCATTAAAATTCAAACTCCGCCAATTTAACATTACCATAAAACAGTAAACACCGCATTCGGACTCGGAATAGCGAGTAGCGTGTTGTTATTCACCGAAAACCATAACCGTAAAAAGCGTAATAAACAAACTGGCGATCAACACATGCCAAGGCACTGTTTGTTGTCGTGCGGTCGCGTTAAAATCAAATAAAAAACCGTAGTGTTAATAAGTCAGATGGCCGGCTGCTTGTTTGCCAATGAACAGACGAAAGCGAGCGGTGACTACTCTATTTTCGGTGCGTTGTCGCGTTCGAAAAAGTGAAAAAAGTACGGGAAAAAATGTTTAAAGTGGCAAGGGCCGTTGACAGTCAATATAAACTGGGCTGCTCGAGCGGTGCCACTTGCGAATGAACGGCGCGGACTCGAGTGGTGGCATGATTCGCCCGAATTGAAATAGTATTTTAGATTGTTTGCGATGCCCTCCGAACCGGGAGCTAATATTCCGTATAGTGAACCGACGAGAAGCCGGCGGATTTGCATATATTCAAACAAATCATTGGGACTTTACTAACGGTCCAATGGATGGAGAGAAAATATTGTATTTTTTAGACGTCCAACGAAAAAATTCACAAATTTTGATGATTTTTCGTGGATTTTGATGATTCTTTCAGCAAATTGTGGATATATTTTTCGAAATGGTTCCTAGCTAATACAATTTTTAAAATAATTTTTCTACTCTTCATGTGATCTGTGTAACCAACGTGATATTTTTGTGTCTCACATTGTATCTTGAGCATAACCTACGTAAGCCTGTCTCAAGATTCGTGTCGGTGCTTGAAACATAATTACCGTGGGTAGTACTTACTCAAGTATGATCAGCAAAACTTGGTGTATTTAAAAAGGCTTCTTGTAGCCTTTTTTTTGCACACCATCGTAGTATTAAAATCGTTTTGAAAGTATGTTGTTCTCATCTTTCGTATTTCCAATGATAGGGCATTATATCGTTTTACTGATAAATCGTGGTAGTTGTTCTGTGATTCTCTTAGACTGTGATAAGAAATAGTGATATCTTTAGTGCGGAGGTAGGAAGCATTTTGAAGAATTTGTTGAAGAAGTTGTTGAAAGAATCATCAAAGTCTTCAAAAGATTACAAAAGGAATTGGAGATCAAAAATTGTCAAATTTTTAGGTGGCGGCTTCTTGCGCTGAATGCTTCGGTTCTGCCATGCTGTCGTACAGCACTGATTGGTCTTTTAGTACCTTTTATTCTAATGAAACTGAACTATTCTTTCTTTTGTTGCAGTTTTACCGTATGTATAGAATTAAACTCGTTTTGAAAGTATGTTGTTCTCATCTTTCGTATTTCCAATGATAGGGCATTATATCGTTTTACTGATAAATCGTGGTAGTTGTTCTGTGATTCTCTTAGACTGTGATAAGGAATAGTGATATCTTTAGTGCGGAGGTAGGAAGCATTTTGAAGAATTTGTTGAAGAAGTTGTTGAAAGAATCATCAAAGTCTTCAAAAGATTACAAAAGGAATTGGAGATCAAAAATTGTCAAATTTTTAGGTGGCAGCTTCTTGCGCTGAATGCTTCGGTTCTGCCATGCTGTCGTACAGCACTGATTGGTCTTTTAGTACCTTTTATTCTAATGAAACTGAACTATTCTTTCTTTTGTTGCAGTTTTACCGTATGTATAGAATTAAACTCGTTTTGAAAGTATGTTGTTCTCATCTTTCGTATTTCCAATGATAGGGCATTATATCGTTTTACTGATAAATCGTGGTAGTTGTTCTGTGATTCTCTTAGACTGTGATAAGGAATAGTGATATCTTTAGTGCGGAGGTTGGAAGCATTTTGAAGAATTTGTTGAAGAAGTTGTTGAAAGAATCATCAAAGTCTTCAAAAGATTACAAAAGGAATTGGAGATCAAAAATTGTCAAATTTTTAGGTGGCGGCTTCTTGCGCTGAATGCTTCGGTTCTGCCATGCTGTCGTACAGCACTGATTGGTCTTTTAGTACCTTTTATTCTAATGAAACTGAACTATTCTTTCTTTTGTTGCAGTTTTACCGTATGTATAGAATTAAACTCGTTTTGAAAGTATGTTGTTCTCATCTTTCGTATTTCCAATGATAGGGCATTATATCGTTTTACTGATAAATCGTGGTAGTTGTTCTGTGATTCTCTTAGACTGTGATAAGGAATAGTGATATCTTTAGTGCGGAGGTAGGAAGCATTTTGAAGAATTTGTTGAAGAAGTTGTTGAAAGAATCATCAAAGTCTTCAAAAGATTACAAAAGGAATTGGAGATCAAAAATTGTCAAATTTTTAGGTGGCGGCTTCTTGCGCTGAATGCTTCGGTTCTGCCATGCTGTCGTACAGCACTGATTGGTCTTTTAGTACCTTTTATTCTAATGAAACTGAACTATTCTTTCTTTTGTTGCAGTTTTACCGTATGTATAGAATTAAACTCGTTTTGAAAGTATGTTGTTCTCATCTTTCGTATTTCCAATGATAGGGCATTATATCGTTTTACTGATAAATCGTGGTAGTTGTTCTGTGATTCTCTTAGACTGTGATAAGGAATAGTGATATCTTTAGTGCGGAGGTAGGAAGCATTTTGAAGAATTTGTTGAAGAAGTTGTTGAAAGAATCATCAAAGTCTTCAAAAGATTACAAAAGGAATTGGAGATCAAAAATTGTCAAATTTTTAGGTGGCGGCTTCTTGCGCTGAATGCTTCGGTTCTGCCATGCTGTCGTACAGCACTGATTGGTCTTTTAGTACCTTTTATTCTAACGAAACTAAACTATTCTTTCTTTTGTTGCAGTTTTACCGTATGTCTCGGTGTGGTCGAGCAGCTTTCTACGTGTTGCCTGTCAGTGAGAAGTCCGGTTCACGACATACCACCAGCTTGTTCATTCCTGCTGGCTGCTTTGGAATTCCTAGCCGCGTTGGCAGACCATTGTCCCGAAGATTCAGACCCGACGCATCTGGTAAGTTTGCAAAGCAATAGATTCTTTCATCACTATAAGTACTATAGATACTAATTTTAATATTTTAATGCATATTCATGTCTGTTCATCTAGTAGACCTAATGTAGGGAAGCTATGGCGTTTTCTAGGAGATTTAATTGGGGTTTTGTCCATAGGTTGGCACTTTGCACGGTACCGAGCTTATGGGAGCGGTATCCATGCTGTACGGGTCCTTGTTACCACCAGATTCAACGCCCAGGATAGAGGGTCAAGTGCCGCCTGTCATACCAAATCCTTGTCTCAATTTGGCCACGTCCACGTTCAAGTTCTTGAGGAGGACCGCCGAACTTGATCTCAAGAAATTTCAGGTATGTTATTCTGCAGGAAGCAACTCAAAAACATATAAAATTCACCTTTTCAATTTTCTTAACTTTCTCGTTCCAAACCCAAATTTAAATTTGCTTTATTTAAAACCTGTTAGCATCCACCGACTGTGCCAATTTACTCAACATTCCAAATTAAAAAGCAAAACTTATATAATCCGCGAGCATTCCCCAGACGGGGTACGTATACCAATCCCCCGCAGTACTGCGGTGAGAGTTCCGCAAACAAAACTGTAATTGGCTTGAAATCGGTTTCCGTTTGCTAATGAAACCGGTCGATTCGCTACTCTCCGGCAGTCAGCCAGGACAGCCAGCTAGTTAGTTAGGCCAGCTAGCTATCTGCTGCTGTGGAGAGGTCGCTCCGGTCGCGGCCGTTCCGCCCGTGTGTACAGTGGAATCATCAATTCGGCACCCTTGTTTGCCGATCGGCCTCTAACTATATTTACAGCGGCCGTTGTGTTTTAATTGAATCATCTTGCTCGCAATTGGAAATTAGCTTTGCGCGCACCGAGCCAAAGTTAATTTGCCAACGATCCTCGTTGCCACTCTGGGACCTACTCGATTTATATATCGGTCCGTCGTCTGTTTACCGTTTGCGTTGATTTGCTTGTTGATCAGTAGACTTACTGAATTTTAAACGGAATGACTTCAAATAAAATCTTAGACCTGTTACAACACTTTGATGACTTGATCTATGAAAGGTGTTAGGTCAACCAAAATATGTAATCCATGTTCTGGTTGCAGGACCCTTGTGTGGACAAAAATTCCACACTTACCAGACATCATGAACATGCATGAGAAATTAAGAAAAGTTTTCCCTCTGGTTTTTAACTTTGTGTATTTGTTACGGTTAAAGTGATAAATGTGGTTTGTATTAATAATTACCGGCTATTATTAATAATAACCGCATCATTTGGTCAATGTGATTAGAAACACTTAAATAATCACATGGACCGGCTATTATTAATAATTTCCTAACGGGCACGGTAAAAGTGATAAAAATGTTACTTTTTACAAAAGATCTTTTGTATACAGTCTTCAAAGAAGTTAGCTCAGTTATTTTGATTACTATGTAAGCTATTATATTTATTTACTCGACGCAAATCATCAGTGACCCCAGTGACCAAAATTACGAATAATACAAACCATTGATAATACAGAATGCTTTTTTTGTTTCCCTTGTACTTTAGAAACTACTGGATATAATTGATACTGACATTTGGTATACACCCAAGGACGACTCAATGACGAAAACATAAAAAAGAAGAGTTTATACAGAGTGTTCAAAAAAGTTAACCATTTTATTATCAATAACATCCATTTTTATATTTAATGCATGTGGGTAGTTTGTTGTAAATGTACAATTGCAATTTATTAAGTAAATTCTCAAATCCTAATTATCTTGAAATGTTGCGCATTTAATAAAAAAAATTTTAATGCAAATATGTACATGCAAGAACTAGACTAGTTTACATAGATGTTTTTACATAAATTGCACCGCACAAATGATGCAAACATTTTTGTATGGTTCTGTTCCTAACACGGTATTTTTACTTTTGGTGTTTGACAATAATTTTATAAATAAAAGATTAAACATGGTAACAACTTGCCTAATCTTCCCTACATTAGTATGTCCATTACCTATACCTACCCTAAGTATATCTAATATCTCACAGATATATTTATTATAAAAGTGTTTATCACCAACAAAAAAATACAAAAAAACAAAAGAAGATGACGTCCTATTGTTACAAACTTTATTTCGTTTTATTTTTACAATATAAATGGTGTCATTGTTGTACTACCACAAAAAATAAAGGTCTAGAAGGACTTTTGTATTCAAAATTAAGTATAAAACATTTTTCAAAGTTTTGTATTAAAAAGATAATAAAGTTACAAATAAAAATATTTTTTTTTGCCACGAGTTGCAAAATGCAGAAGCACTACGTACGTTTGCACTGGCAAAATAATACAAACCGAGTTTCTAATTTATTACTTACTTTGCTTTTAAGAATTGCGCAAATAAGCATGACCCAAAGAGTTACACCCTCGTGCATGCAATTAGTGTGGATTGGCATTTTTTAGTCTCGTTTTGATAATCTTCCTTATTTTAGTCATGAGTAGTAACTAAATAAGTTAGTCAGGACTAACGTCACTAAAGGCCCAACACTGAAAACCCAGTGAATAGATTCGTTGTGTGGCGATTATGTAGATACTAACAGAATTTCAAATCTGAGGCTCTATTATATTGTAGCATCACCTTAATGCAATATCGAACTGAAATATATCACATTGACCACAGCATGCTGGAAATTATTAATAATAGCCGGTTCATGTGATAAATTCTTCCCTTTAACCTCGCCACTTGGCTATTATTAATAATAACCGGTAATTATTAATAATAACCTATTTATCACTATGACCGTAACATATTCACCGCAATTCACTATACATTCTGTAGCTCGATGAACTAAACTAAAAATTGACAGCCCACAAACAACCGCCTAAATCAATTTGGCGGTCTCCTCACTGATTCCTGTGATTATAACAAAACCAAAGATGGGGGTGAGCTGGGCATGGGGGTGATTGGGACTCGCGAAGCGTCCCCAGAGATTCCGCGAAGCACCCCGGAGTTCACGGTCCCCGCGGGACTACTCGACCCGGCGCATGTATACTTACTTGGCGGGATTAGGGCTTGTGTTAGCAGCGGTAATAGAAATAGCGGGCGATACGGCCAATTTCGGCTGCACGTGCTCCTGCAGCCGCTCTCCGAAGAAGACGTCCACCGCGGTTTTAATATTTATCTTGCGGAGTGCACGAAAATAATTCTTTGTTTTGTTGAGAGCATAAAAGGAAACGTTATATGATTTCTTGCTTTTTGTTGCAGGAAGCTTTGGGGGCCGAGGGCATTTCGTTGCAATTTAGGCACATCGCGAACCACTTGATCTGGTGCTGTGCCTCATCGGAAACTACCAAATCTTCCCCTGCGAAGACCAGCCCCAGAACTGCTACCTCGTTGGAACTGCACCAGCAACTCCTCCATGAAGTGATCTACGTTATCGGGTACTTTGCCGTCCGCAATCATGAGAATCAAGTACGTACCGTTACAATTTGTATACCTGCTTTTATGATTTTTGCATTGAATAATTAAACATGCTATTGCCTCTGACAAGAAAAGTTGATTGAGAATATAATAACTAGTACTTACAGCACATTAGGATTGTAGACAAATTCATTCAAAATTCTTTACATCTTAATGAAGCCATGTTAAACGCAATATATTTCTGATTTCCAACCAATGATCTGTACCTAACTAAAAATTCTAAAGCCACAGAACAACGATACGAAACAACAGTGAGGAATCCGGAGAATTTCCAATCTGTTGTCCCCATTATCGTCATTACCTTTTTGATTTGTCTCTCCGTTTCTTCTTCGTTATCGCGTCCGAGTTCCTCGTAGTACCTGGCTGCCCACATAATATACCTGTATACACACATGCATACAACTGAAAGAACATCGCGTGATCGGCTCCCATCCAGACGGGACATTCGTCAACGTCCGCGCTATCTGACGGCCTCTGACATAACTCAACGTTCGGATTAGCCAGAAACCGGCTCGTTAATTCCATCCTAGACTTAGGCGTACTAAAGTATTATACCGTTTGCTAAGAGCAATTAGTAATTGTGAGAACGTCTCGTGGTTTTCCTAACCTCACTTATTATCACTTGACGATGGTCTTGGAGATTGGTGAAAATTTAAACAAAACTAAACAAACTGATGTCCAGCTTAGAATTTTTTTTTATTGAACATACGATACATCGCCCAGTAGAAGTAAGAGGGAGGAATTACCACCCCGTGTTAGTGGCAGAAAGTCTTCGCGTCGAAAGTCCGTCTGCTTGGGTGATTGGAGACTGGCTTATCTGGGCAGCGTTGGTTAGTCGACGGCGGGCTACATTCTTGGGTCGTTGGTCGCGCCGTCATTAAGATAGCGCGGCGCCGACAATAGTCCGCGCGCCGGAGAAGAACTAACATAGGAACAGGGAAAAAAACTGTATGGGGAATTTGGGAATCATAGAGCGCGAGGTTATGTCTGATAATGGGCTGTTTTGCCAAGGAAAGGCTTACTTTTCAGGTGTAGTTGTTTTTCATTTACACTACGAGCGGTTAGCTATGGTATTAACAAAGATTTTTTGTTGTAAACACATCGTAAACATAAATATCTGGGGTGGCCCTCACCCAACTTTCGGACTACATCGTTTGCACAATGAATTGTCTGAACACTTTTGCAATTATGTATTCAGTTTTCTCTGGACCCTACCTAACGTCAGTTTCTATGACATTTGTCACATTGATATAAATATCAATATCATGACATTGAAATGTCATGTCCTGTCAGTGGCACTGACGTTTGTCAGAACCTGCAAATCGGCAACACAGCGACGAAGGCTGTGGATTTTGTCAAACTGCTTCTATAAAAATAAAAAAAATATCACTCAGTTGTCAGATTGTCACCAAAAACAATCCATTTTGTCCCCCGGTAATTCTACGGCGCTATCGTGTACATATCCACATACATTTTCTAGAAATCATCGCAATCGATTCAGCCTCCAAAACGCTTATTTACGCTGAAATCCCGCGATTTTTTTCCCGTCGATTACATACGTTTCTAACATTCTTCAGAATCATTTTTAATTACAGTCTTCTTTTTCTAATGTTTTTATTCTTTTACGGATGTTCTTCTTCTTATTTTGTTTGAAACTTTGTAAATTTACTTTCATCTTCCATTATTTTAGGTATGTTTTGAACGATTGTGTCGATTTTTTCAACACAATGCCACTGCCACTTCCTGTCGCCAGAAGTCGACATCAAATTAGTTATTTTAAATGTCAAATTTCAATTCTGCGTATAAAATGCGTCGATTTTTATCAGGGTTTCCTATACCCAAATGTTTACCCTTTTTTTTTTAGTTATTTTGATTTTTCTATAATTTTTCTTGTTTTTGGGGTAAAGGTTTACCTTGAATATCTCGGTTAATAAGTTGCTATCGACTTCCGGTAACCGGAAGTATTTTAGATTAAAAGTTCAGATGGAATGTAACACCGTTACAAAGTTTTAAAAAAATATCGAGTACTAATAAACACTAAAATTTAAAACCGCAATAAAATATGCACACTAATAAAAATACGCGTTTGTAGGTCCTTTTGGCAAAATATAACAGAACTTACATACGTGGCTTAAAATGTCCACTTTAAACGAAAACAAATTAACCAGTTTTATTACTGGGAACCTGAAAAAGGTATGCCATTGATTTCGGTTTACAAAATAAAGCTTTTATTGCAATTCTCATCGAGCAATGCATTCATTAAGTTCATTAAGCTTTGTGATAAGCAATACTAAATAACACAACCTACACATTTACTAGTTTGCAGTTATAGGGCGTATGCCTCATTGCTTGAAAGGTTACGAATGAACGTACGTATGTAGACTACCACTCAAAACGTATATGTGACCTCGGATGCGAAAAGGGACCCACCGTGCGAAAATAACATGGCGTACCTATCGAAAGAGACCTTACGTGCGAAAATAGCGTGCAAGATACCGTCACGATAGGTTCCTTTTCACATCCGAGGTCACATATATGAAAGACAATTCAAATAGCTGTATATGCTCTAGGGCTAGTTTATTCACCTACATGTAAAGTTATGTATAGCTATGTGTCAGATGGTTCAAATTATGTTGGTGTTACAATTCATTCAAGTAATAGATTGATTCTATAATTTACGTTCTACGCACTGCCACTAACATATTTCTGTGTTAATGGCAAAAAATAAACCAGCTCTTAATCATATTAAATTGTCGTTAAATTTAACCCAACAAAAAATATTTATAAAAGAGTAAAAACATGTGTTTTTAATTTTTATCAACGTTTGTTATTTACTTGTGATTTTTCTTCAATTTCAGATGCTTTTAGTCAGTGGTCAACCGCCTTCTGTCCTCCAGCAGTTGTGCACTCTACCATTTCCGTATTTCTTTGAAGATGTCCTGTCCAGGATTTTATATCCTACATTACTAGCTTGCTGTGCCGGTAACGAACACACTGTAGAAATTCTGAAGCAGGAACTCTCTTTTGATGTAAGTTTTGATTCAGTCTTGATTTATTATTAATTATATTATGTACTTACGGAAACATTGTCTTGCAGGTATTGGAGGAATTCAGTAGATCGGACACCGGGAAGGACATTCGCCTAATAAAATTACTAAATAAATAGATACCGCAGCTATTATTATTATTGATTTTTTTCGTAACAAACAGCTCACCAGTCCACTAGTTGCTTACAAGTTAGGCTGTCTAACGTAAGGCTAATTTTTCAACTAAGTATTATCTAATAACACAAACAATTATGTCTAATGTGTGTTCTTAGCCGTTAAATTAAAATCATCAACGATTACGGTATACCTATTTATTTTTACGTACTGATCTAGTTTAGAAAAGAGGAGCGTCTAACTATCGTTTAGGTGTCGAGTTATGTTCTTGATATTGTTTTGTTTACATTTATTACGTGATGTATGTTTTTGTTAGATCTAACTATTATAAAACTCTATGAACGTGTAACTATATTTTGTACGATTGTAGTTTTTTCTATGAACAATAAATTATCCGCACAATAACATAACTTGTGTTTTTATACCTCCAAAATATGTCATTTTTCAGCCTGTTCCAGATTGTGTTACTTTGCGATTGGTGCCTTCGAAAGGTAAATCCCATTACAATGAATTTATGTGGCTACTTTTGTTTAATGATACCTAAATGTTTATAAATATTGGTCTAATAACCAAGAAATCTTACGAAATATATAGCAAAACTTAACGTAATTATTGTTTACTTTACATTGCAATTCCAATTAATTAACTCGAACATTTCATGTTTAAAACATATATAACCGTAATATGTTTTTATCAATTGCTTACAGCAAGCTCCTTGTATCACTTTAATTATTGCTCGATATATATCGAAGTGTACCTACCTATCATTACCAATCACTGATGAATTGGCTTTAATTACAAGAAGGTATTGCATTGCTAGATTGCTTAATACATACCGTATATACCGTTACTAATTAATTAATTCAACAAGTTATTGCGATAATGTATCTACACTCTTTTGTTAATTACTCAAGCATATCAGAACATCTGATATGCCGGCTGTCGACCTAATGCCGCGATCACACTAGGCTGTTTTATTAGCTGCTAGCTGCTAGCAGCACCAGTAGCCAGCGACGGTTTTGTGGTCTCATTACGCTGTTTACCATGAAAAGTACTGCTGTCGCTGGTAGCCACTACCAGCAAGCCTCAGTTCAAACTAGAGATGGGCTTATTAGTTCTTTTTAATGAACTAGTTCTTCCGGATTAGTTCACAAAAAGGAACTAGTTCAAAGAACTAGTTCTGAAGAACTACTTTGATCCTGAGACATACTACTTCGATAAACGTGTCTTTGTGTGTTCTAGCACGTTTATATCTCGTTCCAAACGAAACTAGGATCTAGTTTGGACAGAATCGATGTCTGCCTTCCCACTTTGTCTTTTTCTTGAAGAATCGTTATTTTGTTTTGAAAATAAATAATTATTTATAATTATATTGATCGAAGAATCGTTGTCTTATTTTATTTAGGTATATTTCTTAAATATTTATTTAATAAGGTATAAAAGACATATTGCTGCACGTATTTTAGCCTTATTCATACTGCAATTTTAGGTGGAATTGGGGTATTATTTATAAATTATAGTATAACATATACTGACGAAACTACTATTAACAGTGTAATCCATTATCCAATAGGAAAAAAACTATACTCTAATTATATTTTTGACATCCGCCGTTAGGTAAAGAAACAACTGGCGGGCAGGGTGCTATGTCGCTCGTTTGATGTCGCCACAACTCGTTCACTGAAGGATATGTTTCACCAAAGCAGGACTTTCGAACTAGATTTCATGTCCTTACAAAGTCGTTCACTGAATGAGATATGCATAGAGATATGTTTTAGCAAAGCAGGTCTTTTGCGAACTAGTTCTTTTTATTTTAAAGAACTAGTTCTTTTGTTCTAAGCCGGGAGCCATTCTCTCGGACTAGTTCGTTCACGAACTACCCACCTCTAGTTCAAACTACAAGGTCAACTATTTCTGGTGCGTTTTATAAGTCACCAGGTATGTGAGACAATGTATTGTCGTTTGTCAGGTGCAGGTGTCGCAACCTTAAAATATTTCATATTTGATACCAATTTGTGGGGTTTTATTGACTACCTGCCTTGAACCTAGCTACATACATTTTGAGACTTTTGTCCTTCGACCGGCGTTTTCAAGCGTGCCGAAAAATCGTCAATTTTAACACCCTCTTCTATTGAATAGGTACGGAAATTAGAAATTCGACCTAATTATCTCTGAACGACAAAATCGCTCCTCAATTTTACATTTCGTCAAATTTGACACGCTGAATCGACGACCCCCAGATGAATTATGATCCCCCCCGCTCAGTGTGCTGGGTGGATGAACGATCAATTCATTCGGTGACTATTTTTAGGCCGGTTTTATATCGGCTTAGCGTTCGCATATACATACACTTTCGGAACGTATTTTCGGGATAGCGCCACTTGACTTTTATGTCTCACATGCGCTCCGAAAAGTGTAAACACTCTTTTCGCTCGGGCCTTTAATTTGACGGATACAGGCTCTTAAGTTAATAGAAAGCTTTTTATGCGGCTGGAGACCGACGGCAGAACAGCATGTCCCGGACACTGATGCTTTTAAAATACCTACCTCAGTGATGCACTTTCCCCACTTCCCCTATTACTTTCGCTTTTCCTGAGTGTCTTTTTTTTGCTTTCATTCAAACACAGGATACGATAGATAACCAAAGTGTTTGTTTTCAGTAATGATTTTAAACATTTTTTCTACTTACATATTAAAAGTTGACCATTGCAGTGTGATAGGTATTTATGTACTTCGTCAAATCATATTTGATTTATAGTTTTCAAGTTCTGTAAGTATTTTTTAAAGCATTTATAAAAAATATTATATAACAACACACGGGAACAATAATATGGATCTTAGACCTGTCGCAACACTTTGATGACTTGATCCATGAAAAGTGATGTTAGGTCAACAAAAATATGTGATCCTTGTTCTGGTTGTAGGACCCTTGCTGTAGTTGTTTTGAGTGCGGTTTATTCCGCTGCACCTAGGCCAATTCTTGGCCCTTTGTGCTTACCCATTTTTACATACTGTTTAATAACGACAACCAGAGGTGTTCTCAACTGGTTGCCGGCACCCACGGTTTTACGCCTCTTGCGAAAGGCGGTGGGACGAGGATCTTCAGCTGATGCCTGGATTTGAACCCAAGACTTCCTAGCAGGAGAGCAGCACCCTACCGCTAGAGCCACTCGCCCCTTGTAGGACCCTTGTTCCCTTGTGTAATAGTACAAAAAGTTAGTTTATTTTGTTCGTACCTATATAGGGCATTAAATGGACTGTTGTGAATATTTTGTTAGGACTTTTTCTCCATAACATCTATATTCCCACCAATCGTCAAAACAACTGAAATGTATATTTTAACAGATATTAAATGACAGGTCGCCCTAAATATACAACACAAGAAAAACGTTCAGCCTTCAGCAACCCTACACGACCTGACATCAGCAGGGAGCGGACATGGATCTCCAATATTTGAGAAATATGATATTTGTTAGTTTACGTTCGCTGTCAGTTCAGTCGGTATAGCAGCTCACCGCTTGTTTATTTGATTTTGGGACTCCCTTGCTCGCTCGATTGCCGCTTTCAGGTCGGACAGCGAAGTACATACATCGCACAGTGTTGCCAGATTCCACAATTTAGCATGATTTGGGAATCTCTTGAAGGAAAATATCTTTAATTTGGCTTAAATGCAGAGTAGGCAAAATCTTGACCAAAGTCCATAATTGTTGTAACACTTTAACCACAAAAACATCAAAATCAAGGGTCATCAAAATCTTTAAAAATAAGAATGTCAAAGCTCTATTTATTTATAAAGCTAGGATGTTTGAGGAAAAGACCCACTTTCACCCTCATATTATAGTTAGCAACTGATAATTTCAATCTGGCAACACTGATTTGGTGTCTAGTATCTCGTGTGTGAAGTTGTACGTATGCAAGCGGACGTACGCGACAGCGTGAACGAAAATACGTAAGCGACAGCCGCGGAAAAAAAGCTTTTAGCGGGCGTCGATACAGGAATTGACGTTTTAATGTGTGTGGGTGTTGCTGGCTGCCGAAACGTCCGCAACGCGCGCACTCACACACACCAACACCGACGTCGAAAAAGCCACGGGTCCGCCTTAATGACAGCGCTGTATTTATAAAATCATATATACATCAATTACCGGTGTGCGCTCTGCTGATGGCGGTGCTACACGTGGATATGCTTTCAGGTTTCAGCGGCGTTCCCAGTCGATGGAAAAATAAAATATAAACTGGTGATCGATGATGATAAGCCGGTTGATGAAGGAATGGAACGTCGGTTTCCATGAGAAGATTCTGCCCTTTTAGAGAAGTTTATTGTGAGGATAAAGTTAAGTTACGCACTGGCTGCTAACAGCATAGTGTGACCACTCAGCAGCGCTGTTTTACTAGTTGGCAAGTGAGTTTAGCAGCAGCCAGTGCTTGTTTAACCTTTACAGCAACCAGCATGAATGTTAACTCAGGAAATTATGTATTTTTGAAATGTGTTTTATAAATATTATGCGAGGTAATTCTTCCAATATATAAAGAGAGCTTTAAGCGATACAGTTGTTAAAATACTGATCACATACTGAATAGTCGCCGGCTGAAGAGTTATGCTGCAACGTTGATTGGAATGCAAAATGTGGGGTGGTCGCACTACGCTGTTTTGCTGCTTGCTGTAGATTATTAGCCGCTGTTAACCAGCATAGTGTGGCCACTCAGCAGCTGCTATTTTTGAATGCCGGCGAATGGTTTTGGCTGTTGCTTTAAAGTTGAACATGTTGAACTTTCATTAGCCGTTATTTTGAGCGTTGCTGGCTCAGAACAAATGTGGGTATTGTAGAAGATACCAACCATATATTATAATAAATAATTTAAATCAACACAAAAGTCTACACAAAAGAGCAACATTTCACATCGACCACAAATTCCCGTAGTTTAATGAACGATGGAATGTTAGACGTGTTGTTTATAACTTGGAAGATGAAGATGTAGGTCGGTAGTTTGGTGTTGGGAACCACAGAATAGAGGGAACGGAGGCTCGTAGACGACGTGACTGGGGGGTGGCGGTAACGGCGACGAGGGGAGGCCGTCGGTTTCCCCATGCTCTTAGCGCTAAGTGCTTGCGTTAATCTGTAGTCCTGCTGCTGCTGCTCCAGCCGCCCCCAACCGGGGCTCAGCGGTCGCACCCCACGAAACTCTGTTATTTTACCATTTCGAAAGAGCGGCCGTAACGGCGGTGGCGGCAGACTAGACGCTACGTCGACAGCCATCCGACACCGACCCTCGTAAGTGGGGTAACCGTGAAAAGGAAGAAAAACGGCAGAGCAAAACATGCTACAAAAATATACCTTCCAATAGTTATAGTATTGAGTATTGTTTATAATCACTCCGTGTCGCTTATAACAAGTAGCAAAAAGCAAACCAAACTATTTTTAATCTCCATCAACGTCTGTTGGTTCTAACTATTTTCCTGCCTCTGTAATCATCTCAAATATAAAATTGGACGTTGTCTAGGAAAGAACCACCTCTTGATATAGACAGCAGAAATGGTAGAACCCAACTGGTATTTGTGCTCAGCAAACATCACCGAATTCACGATTTACGTTTTAGTCCTCCGCATTCGTGACCAGCAATGCATAATATACTAGAGTCCCTTCCAAATCCTAGAGCCTTCATCTCGGTGCATAGGGTACACTTGGACATGAGCAGAGATTAGTCCAGCAAGCGGAGTAAACTCGCAACTTTCCCGCGACCAGCACGGAATTAATTTTGACGACTAGCGAACGACGAAGGGACCGCGGTGCAGGGAATTGAAGGAAGGCGCCTTCCCCCTTCCGGCGGGACAATCATTTTTCGCACGCGGCAAGTCATCGTGACGGCCGTCGTTGTTACATATCGGTCCATTGTGGCAATGAATGGGTACGTGATTGAACCCGGTTGGAATTAGTCTCGGGCACGCTCTTAGCGAATTGCTCCCAAGACAACGCCAACGATGGGAGCGTAAACGTTTAACACATTAGAAAATGCACGATTATTGCGACGTACTGCGTATCGTTTTGAAGTAGGGGTGCTTTTTTATTTTAAATGGATGGAGTTTAATCGTTTCTAGTGCAAGTTGTACACAAAGTGGTGATTGGTCGCATGAATCGAGCTGGAAAATGGAAAATGACTGGGAAATGATGGTGTAGGTAGTAACCAGAAAGAGAAAGTTTTAATTTTAAATAGTGACTGCATTGATATATTACCCATGAAAACTTTAATTTTCCGGCATGAGATTTATTAGTCAATTTTAGATCATTCTGGTTTATTAAATACGAAAATAAAGGCAAACCATTCATATTTTAAATAATATATTTAAAAGCTTTTATTCAAAGATTTTAAGTTAAAATAACGGTATAAATTATGGTCGGCATAAAGTGTTAACCTGCTTTGTCCATATTCAACGTAATTTGAAATTTTTTATCATTCGAAAGCATGAGTTGTATTACACAATTCTGAAATTAACAACAAAAGAATTTAAAAAAAAACACATATTTACATTAAGAAAACGTTTTCTGTGTGGTTTTCTATTGTATTTTTGTTGAGGACAGTCCCTTTCTAAGGGTCAGCAGTAGTCTGCCATTATATGGCAATACCATCGGCCTTCATATCTTTCCTCCGTTATCTTGATATACTGCTGAAACCGTTGCTCTTGTTTTTCATTGTAATCACTCAGATTGTAAGAACATTGATCTAAATGACTATGAAAAAAAAACTTGGTACTCATATTAGTTTTTTCAAAATTTTGAAGCATTTTGTCAACGACTTGTATTGTTAATATTGTTAGGCTTGGTGATTGCCCAAACATTTTTCGATAACTGATACAAAGCTTGTCCATGCTTCCAGATCAACATAAGTCATGTGATTTGTGGTCGATCAAAGATAATTTTCCTGTATTGAAGCCAGGATATATATAACAAATATATTTGGAACAAACATTATTCTTATATAAAGCTTTCACAAACTATTTAATAAGCCCAAATTTAATAGATATGTAGTGGTAAAAGAATTATTTGTTCTCGACTTATCAATGGTTCATGAACGATGTTAGCTTTTCCTCCGGTCATATTTATTCTCGACGGCCAGTTTTTCTTATCCCAATGCTCTTGTTTTTCATTGTAATCACTCAGATTGTAAGAACATTGATCTAAATGACTATGAAAAAAAAACTGGGTACTCATATTAGTTTTTTCAAAATTTTTAAGCATTTTGTCAACGACTTGTATTGTTAATATTGTTAGGCTTGGTGATTGCCCAAACATTTTTCGATAACTGATACAAAACTTGTCCATGCTTCCAGATCAACATAAGTCATGTGATTTGTGGTCGATCAAAGACAATTTTCCTGTATTGAAGCCAGGATATGATTAACAAATATATTTGGAACAAACATTATTCTTATATAAAGCTTTCACAAACTATTTAATAAGCCCAAATTTAATAGATATGTAGTGGTAAAAGAATTATTTGTTCTCGACTTATCAATGGTTCATGAACGATGTTAGCTTTTCCTCCGGTCATATTTATTCTCGACGGCCAGTTTTTCTTATCCCAATGCTCTTGTTTTTCATTGTAATCACTCAGATTGTAAGAACATTGATCTAAATGACTATAAAAAAAAAACTGGGTACTCATATTAGTTTTTTCAAAATTTTTAAGCATTTTGTCAACGACTTGTATTGTTAATATTGTTAGGCTTGGTGATTGCCCAAACATTTTTCGATAACTGATACAAAACTTGTCCATGCTTCCAGATCAACATAAGTCATGTGATTTGTGGTCGATCAAAGATAATTTTCCTGTATTGAAGCCAGGATATGATTAACAAATATATTTGGAACAAACATTATTCTTATATAAAGCTTTCACAAACTATTTAATAAGCCCAAATTTAATAGATATGTAGTGGTAAAAGAATTATTTGTTCTCGACTTATCAATGGTTCATGAACGATGTTAGCTTTTCCTCCGGTCATATTTATTCTCGACGGCCAGTTTTTCTTATCCCAATGCTCTTGTTTTTCATTGTAATCACTCAGATTGTAAGAACATTGATCTAAATGACTATGAAAAAAAAACTGGGTACTCATATTAGTTTTTTCAAAATTTTTAAGCATTTTGTCAACGACTTGTATTGTTAATATTGTTAGGCTTGGTGATTGCCCAAACATTTTTCGATAACTGATACAAAACTTGTCCATGCTTCCAGATCAACATAAGTCATGTGATTTGTGGTCGATCAAAGATAATTTTCCTGTATTGAAGCCAGGATATGATTAACAAATATATTTGGAACAAACATTATTCTTATATAAAGCTTTCACAAACTATTTAATAAGCCCAAATTTAATACATATGTAGTGGTAAAAGGATTATTTGTTCTCGACTTATCAATGGTTCATGAACGATGTTAGCTTTTCCTACGGTCATATTTATTCTCGACGGCCAGTTTTTCTTATCCCAATGTTCATTTTTTGCACGACTGTCCCACAGACAAAGAAAACAGGGATATTTAGTGTATCCATTTTGCTGACCTAATAAAAAAGGAGCAGCAAGTTGTAGAGTAACATGTTATATTTCAAAAAGTTAGTTCAAAGATTGGTTTTGATAAATAAAGACTTGCTAGCCGCACGAAAAGCAACAATATTTTTTTTATTGAGGTTTAAATTAAAATAATTTAACTTATACTATACTTTTGATTGCATCGTTTATCACGCGAACTGGAGTCAATTCAAACAAACTAATTATACAACAAATTAACTCCTTCCAGCAGCAATTTTTGTTTCAAACCTCTACAACATCGTTCCTTGTTGTGCAGGAATCTAATATTAATCCACAGTTTGCCTATTTCTCCAATCCACGCCACTCAATTCCCCAAGATCCGCACCCATTCAAGAGTCCCCATTGTGAGTAACGCACGCGTCTCCTGTCGCGGACAAAACACGACAATAGGTGCGTCGCGACGCGCTCAGTTTAACCTTTGTTTCGCACACTTTTAATCTGGCACAGGAACCCCCATAGTATAAGGTGGGTGTACCTACCCTCTCACTCTCCGACTCACTGTTGTGATTACTCCTGATTACAGGACAGTACGACAAGTGTAATCACGGCATTCTATTGAAACGCTCCCGACAATACCGACCGTGCTGGCTAGTAATCCTCAACCTCCTTGTTGCTGTCCCAATAGGTTTCGTTGTTGTCTCTCGTTGTCGTTTTATATGTTCTATGTATAAACCCCAGCCCCATCGACCTCCCGAATGCTGCGAATTAGGGATGTACTCGAGCGTGGACGTAATATCGACGTTTTTTTTTTTTTAATTTCTCGTGAAAGTGCCCCTTTTCAACGCTATCGGGGGAAGGGATTTCTGTGCTTTGGTAATATGATGGGTCTCTTGTGTTCGCTCGATATTTGCTTGTATTCGCAAAATGTATAATGTAGAATTTATACAACAATTATACCAAATATGAAATGGATTCATGGGACCTAAAAAATCTAGAATCTAGTATGATAGTTAAAAGACTAGGGCAGTGTCAATAAAGAAAACATAAAAACTATTTTTTTATGTGTCGAAAAAACTCAAAATCAGGTGCTATCTGCTTTTTGACCAAAAGCTACATGACAAATCTAAATTTCTACATGTGAAAAAAGTTCCACTATCTCACAGTATACTTTTAAAGCTAAAAATTATGAAATGAATGCAAAACTCCTACATTAAACATGCGTAATTTGTCCGTACGTAATGTTACCTTCGGAGAAGATGGGTATTACATAATTAAATTAACACTGTTAGCATACATTCATTTACCAATATTCAAACCGTAGATGGCTACACAATAAAAAAATATACGTATTTGTCTCTAGTTAATTAAGAAAAAATCTGATGTGGCCAGGCACGTGACTTTATCATACGATACAGCCGTGTTCAGGGGGGCAATTTGGAAGTTCAAGGGGCATCCGCTTACTATGATTTAATTTTTTTTTCCAAAAAATGGAATGGACATAAATTATACAAAATTTTCTCTACTACAGTTTATTATTTAACTACTTTGACGAAATTACAGAAATGGCGGCTAATTTGCAAAATCGTTGAAAAATCGTTGAAAAAAGAGTAAACCTCGAGTTCCTTTGGGCCCTTTTGGACAAAACTTCTTTCAGCTCTAAGTTTAGTCACGAAACTTCTAAATATGAAGTTTCGTCTCGATACCTTCAGTAGTTTCTCCGGAATCGTCGCCACAAAAAACGGGTACACACACACACACAGACATTTTTTTGTACCTTGGTCAAAAATGTTCAGGGGGCCCCAAGCGACATATTTCCCCTAAAATCTCAATTTTTTTTTCGACACGATTACAATACTTTATCATACTACGTATAATAAAGTAAAAACAAAGCAAAAATCGACGTAGCAGTCATACATATTATTCTGTTAATCAAGTATGTGACACATCGTAGTTCTATGAACTTTAAATGCCTTGGAAACTTCCAAATGATCGCACTAATGTTGATATCACTTCATTGCCAGTCTGTTGATTAACGTTCGCAGTTGTAGTACTCAGCATTGTGTCTAAAGATGAGTATTACCAGAAAGGTAAGTCTATATTTGCTTTTTATTGTCTATTTAGTTAATTCAACATCGTTTTTATTTTTAGATATTGTTAAGTTTGTTGATATTGGCGTTTCTATCAATTATTCTGGCCTCAGCTCGACATTATGGTCCAACAAGGCCTTACATTCCACGGTATGAACCCAATCGACCAACAAAAGAGCCAAAAATGTTTATTCCGGTTGCTCAAGCTCATCCTTACCCCTAACTGGAAAAAATATACCATTTGTAATACATATTTAATGACCTGAAATAAATAATGAAATTATTGTCTCAAGTTTAAGATGTAATACATATGTATAATAAAATTATTAATTAGCAATTCTGCAGGTGTTTAACGGTTAGAACAAAAAAAAACTTCTTGTCTAACGTATTTCTATGGACGTTGGTAGCTTTTTTCTAAGACACGGTTTTCCCAGTATATTTCCCATGAACACGTGTGCCAAAAGGATGCAGTAACGTGTAAAACGGTCTAGATGAATGTTCGAGGGCGTTAACTATGTAATGGTAGGTGGATAGTTCACATGGTGAACTTTCTGGCGATGTGCAGGTGTTGAGTCAAACCACCTGAAGCTACTACCTGTCCACGACCTGTTACACACTTGTAACCTACACAGTACACTTGTTACCATTTCCGTTTGCGTAATTGGGTACACGTTGAGTGGATCCGATGATAAATGATATCTACGTCTATTGCCCTGTTAGGCAATTTGGAATAATGGGCGTTTAGGGATATTGCCAAGATGTGGTTAACTTTATCATTAATTAAAACGATAATACGCCGTTAGAGAGAGGTTATATTAATGAAATATTGTTGTATATTTAGAATTTTTATTACTTCTCCGTACACATTGTCAACTTACCCGTTGTCGGTTTACATACTGTCAGTGCATAGGGGTGGCAGCAAAATAAACGAGCCGGCTCGCCGCCCCGTTGGAGAACTGAACTGGCACAAGGGGCCAGCCCATCCGTACGTAAAATTGATATCGGTATTACCTCATGAATATACAGATGTAATTTTGCTAAGTGATGGTGTCCCTAGGATTAGCATACGTTCGGGTTATCGGCACATTAGTTGGCCAACCCTGTACCAACACCACAACCCGCTATACCATTACAACAAACAATAATAACGACGCCGATGACAACAACTGGCGATTTTATACACACACAATGATTAGTTTTATGTATTTGGGATTTGCGGATCGCGAAAATATACCGGGAGATTGATCGGGTCCAGATTTACCCGAATGTAAATATTTAATTGTATGCTTTATCGAATCACCCCGCGAATTCATTACCCCCCTTATGGCGCTATACACAATCTGGCGAGAAATGACATACGAACAGTGTTTGTGGAGTATTTTCATTGCATGGTACGTTAATCTTATGCCCTGGTCACTCTAAGTTGTTTTACTAGCGTTCTACTTGCTACTGGCTGCGATGTTTTACCAGTTGGCGAGTTGCTGCTAGCAGCACCAGCAACTAGCGGCTAATAAAACAGCCTAGAGAAATCTATTGACCATTCAACATACTAGTTTTAATTTAAGGCATTCTTTTCCCGGTTTGTGTTTATTTTGTAATTACAGTAAGCCTCTTTATATACTACTACATCAAATCATAAACATTATCGACACCATCCCCATATACCAATTACATCCCCAATTACAGTACACACAGTTCCACCGCCACACTCCGAAAACCTGCATCACTGTAAACAAGAAATGTGCCCAGGTTTCATCTAATTCCCATCGTACAAAGGGCTTTCCAGTGGCAGTATCTAATGTAATTGAGCACCTAGCAGTAACCAAGGCAAGGAGAGATAGTAGGGTGGCGTAAAAGGGTTGGCGGTAGCATCAACATCCGAAGAACGACCGCCCCAGGTAACGTTGCCAACCCTTTGGCGATGCAGACGGTCTTCGCCCTCCGACGGATGGTCAATTAGGTACGCGTAGACACGCAGCGAACGCACCCACCCCCCGCCGTCACCCCGCGGTGACAATGCCCGGGGACGCATCACCTGCGTTGCGTCACTGGAATCGATACCTCATCGCGGTAAAAGGGTAGAGGCGGACGTGACGGATGCCAGAGCCGGAATGATAATTTTTGGATGTGTGGAATCGATTTTTTTTAATTTTTGTATGAAAAGTTTTATTTTATCGAATTTTAGCGAATTTGATCGAATTTTATCGAATTTTAGCGAATTTTATCGACTTTTATCGAATTTTATTGAATTTTAGCGAATTTTATCGAATTTTATCGAATTTTAGCGAATTTTATCGACTTTTATCGAATTTTATTGAATTTTATCGAATTTTATCGAATTTTAGCGAATTTTATCGACTTTTATCGACTTTTATTGAATTTTATCGAATTTTATCGAATTTTAGCGAATTTTATCGAATTTTATCGAATTTTAGCGAATTTTAGCGAATTTTATCGACTTTTATCGAATTTTATTGAATTTTATCGAATTTTATCGAATTTTATCGAATTTTATCGAATTTTATCGAATTTTATCGAATTTTATCGAATTTTATCGAATTTTATCGAATTTTATCGAATTTTATCGAATTTTATTGAATTTTATCGAATTTTATCGACTTTTATCGAATTTTATTGAATTTTAGCGAATTCTATCGAATTTTATCGAATTTTATCGAATTTTATCGAATTTTAATACCACCCTATAAATTTTATCGAATTTTATCGAATTTTATTGAAATTTAATACCACCCTATGATTTTTTTATAATATTTCATCATTACAAAAACTTTTACAACAGTTAAAATTAGAATCTATTTTGTCTATTTTGTGTTGTGCCTTTTCAATTTAATGACACTAACAGTGGATAGCCGATTAGGCAGACTGCTCGACAGAATTCTGGAGAATTCTAGAGAATTCACCAGAATTATGTAGAGAGAATTCTTAGAGAGAATTCTGTAGCATTCAGGACAATTATAGACCATTCTGAGCAATTTTGGAGAATTCTAGACACTTCCAGATATTCCAGATATTTGTTGTCGATATTTTGACTTCCCAATTAGTTTCAGTGATTTTCCAGCATTTTCGGTTCTGTGTTTGGAATAAACAATTTAGAAAATAAATATTTGTTATGATATCTCAAAGATGAAAGTCCTCATGATGAAAGTTTTCATTTAGTTTTAAAGTTTTGTAAGTAGCTTGATATGTTTATGCCATCGAGCAACTAAAAGACATTGGGCCTATCAATCCTCATGCGTTTTAACACGTCGCTATTATATACTACTAGAACCTAATACGAGTATTGTACATAATTGTCAACTTACCTAAAATAAATCAGGAATATATCAGGAAAACAAATCTGTAACAAAAATTTTAATTTAATGCTTATGTTTAGAGAGTCAAAGAACATCAACAAATAGTAGTGTTTATTGATTAAGAATATTATATGTTTGAAGTTCATAAATCAATTTTGGCCTTTACGAAAATCAGTTTTCAAGATTTTTAATTCACTGTAAAGCAGCGAGCGAAGATCAACTTGGTTGCTTAGAAAGAAAGAGTGGACAAAATATCATGTTCGTGTCCACGTCTGCATGTTCGCGCCAGTTTGAGTAGACCTTAAGAGACAGTTATAGAAGCGAACACATCAATAATGACATCGATCTAGCTTTCCACAAAGTGAGCTATTCCCGATCCGTCCCTGTCCCGTGTTTAGTTTGAAGTCGGAGGCGGCTGGCAATATGTGTAATGGATAGCGGGCGGCGCTGACGGGGGTGGAGTGGCGACCGCAGCGCCGTTCCGGTAGTTCCCCGTACTATTATAGCAACTCGTGTGCTCGCCGCCGTCGCCGTTCACCGTTCGTTCGTTTGCGGCGCTACCGCCGCCTCTTCCTCTGCCTCCACCGCCCTGTAACCTTATATTTTCCCTTCCAGTTCGGCCAATATTGGCTCCCGTTTTTGCCCTCAACCCGATATTCCCGCTCGCAAAACTGAAAGCCAATCGCTACACGTCGCTGAGCAGTGCCTTAATTGGTTTGCACGTCGATGGATGGATATTTCAGTTTCATGTGTGTTCGGTTCCAGTTTCGGCACATAGGTCGATGGAAATGTGAATTTCAGATGGGAAGATACCTAAATAAATTCTGGTTGGAGGAACAGAATTTCAAGTTTCTTTTTTGTGTTTTTTTTCTTATTTAGGTACATAATATCTATGGTATGTATGTATCTTATGGGTGTCAGGTATTGGGATAATTTGTTAAATAGCCTATGTTAATACCAACAATGAAATAAACAAAACGTCAATGAAACCATTTTTTTAAAGATAAAAAAAATTCAGGTGTCCGCAAATGTCTCTACGCTTATGCTCAATCACCTTATTTCTACCACGCATTCCTTTAGAACTACCCATTAATTGTTCCACACTTATATGACTTTCTTCATTGTACGATCATGGTGCAGTATTTCGATTCAATAAGACTCTTGTCTCTACCTCTAAGGTCTGTTTTCTTCTGTATGTTCTCTTCTGCTGTTGCGACTCTCCACTTCTTTCGCCTAATACGCTTTTCTCTTGCATTACACTCCTTTATACTTTTATCAGTCCCAGTTCTTTTTTCTTATGATATCGATCTAGGTCGTTTCTCCGTTTTTACTCTAAATCAGCTTCAGATATTTTCTTCCGAAATTGTCTTTGATTTTGCTATTTTGTAGGTTTTTGGGCGCAGTTCTATCTTTTTCACTTTTTTTCATTTTTAGTTTTAAGCTGCTGTAAAAACATTTAAGAGAAACCCATAAAAAAATTGAAAATCAGTAATTTCGGTAATGATATCATCATGTGAAATGTGGAAGCAATACCGAAATGACCATTACCGAAATGACAATCTATGAAACAGTGAACGACACCACCTTATTCAGGCTTATATGGCATGCTTTATCACTACATTAGTTTTTCTTTATTCAACAAGTTAATGCTCAGGTGTAGAAGAAAATAAATAATATTACATAATAAATGACCTTTGGGGCTACCGAAATCATATATAATGGTCATTTAATCTTGAGATATTTGTACAGAAACTTTAATCCAGGTACTATGAAGGAAAAGGATTATTTGCGGTGAAATCTAAACAGTAAAAAGGATTTTTTTGGGCAATAACCGCTATCTTGAATACAACCGTAGACACGTGTTTCGGACTTATTAGTCCTCGTCAGTACGGTATAGCCAAAGAGAAAGGATGGAACCTCAATGAAGAACTCAACAAAAGGGACCTTAATCAGGGAGACCAACGTAGCCAATTGGAGCTTCAGTGACGACATCCTCGGATTGAGGATTGACGCAACGTCGCGCCGAGGTAACAAGTACACCCCGAGGTACAACCTTAGCCCAGGTACTATGAAGGAAAATGATTATTTGCGGTGAAATCTAAACAGTAAAAAGGATTTTTTTGGGCAATAACCGCTATCTTAAATGCAACCGTAGACACGTGTTTCGGACTTATTAGTCCTCGTCAGTACGGTATAGCCAAAGAGAAAGGATGGAAACTCAATGGAGAACTCAACAAAAGGGACCTTAATCAGGGAGATCAACGTAGCCAATTGGAGCTTCAGTGACGACATCCTCGGATTGAGGATTGACGCAACGTCGCGCCGAGGTAACAAGTACACCCCGAGGTACAACCTTAGCCCAGGTACTATGAAGGAAAAGGATTATTTGCGGTGAAATCTAAACAGTAAAAAGGATTTTTTTGGGGCAATAACCGCTATCTTAAATGCAACCGTAGACACGTATTTCGGACTTATTAGTCCTCGTCAGTACGGTATAGCCAAAGAGAAAGGATGGAAAGTCAATGGAGAACTCAACAAAAGGGACCTTAATCAGGGAAACCAACGTCACCATTTGGAGCTTCAGTCACGACATCCTCGGATTTGAGGACAAGAAGCAACGTCGCGCCGAGGTAACAAGTACACCCCGAGGTACAACCTTAGCCGAGGTACTATGAAGGAAAAGGATTATTTGCGGTGAAATCTACACAGTAAAAAGGATTTTTTTGGGGCAATAACCGCTATCTTAAATGCAACCGTAGACACGTATTTCGGACTTATTAGTCCTCGTCAGTACGGTATAGCCAAAGAGAAAGGATGGAACCTCAATGGAGAACTCAACAAAAGGGACCTTAATCAGGGAGACCAACGTCGCCAATTGGAGCTTCAGTGACGACATCCTCGGATTGAGGATTGACGCAACGTCGCGCCGAGGTAACAAGTACACCCCGAGGTACAACCTTAGCCCAGGTACTATGAAGGAAAATGATTATTTGCGGTGAAATCTAAACAGTAAAAAGGATTTTTTTGGGCAATAACCGCTATCTTAAATGCAACCGTAGACACGTGTTTCGGACTTATTAGTCCTCGTCAGTACGGTATAGCCAAAGAGAAAGGATGGAAACTCAATGGAGAACTCAACAAAAGGGACCTTAATCAGGGAGATCAACGTAGCCAATTGGAGCTTCAGTGACGACATCCTCGGATTGAGGATTGACGCAACGTCGCGCCGAGGTAACAAGTACACCCCGAGGTACAACCTTAGCCCAGGTACTATGAAGGAAAAGGATTATTTGCGGTGAAATCTAAACAGTAAAAAGGATTTTTTTGGGGCAATAACCGCTATCTTAAATGCAACCGTAGACACGTATTTCGGACTTATTAGTCCTCGTCAGTACGGTATAGCCAAAGAGAAAGGATGGAAAGTCAATGGAGAACTCAACAAAAGGGACCTTAATCAGGGAAACCAACGTCACCATTTGGAGCTTCAGTCACGACATCCTCGGATTTGAGGACAAGAAGCAACGTCGCGCCGAGGTAACAAGTACACCCCGAGGTACAACCTTAGCCGAGGTACTATGAAGGAAAAGGATTATTTGCGGTGAAATCTACACAGTAAAAAGGATTTTTTTGGGGCAATAACCGCTATCTTAAATGCAACCGTAGACACGTATTTCGGACTTATTAGTCCTCGTCAGTACGGTATAGCCAAAGAGAAAGGATGGAACCTCAATGGAGAACTCAACAAAAGGGACCTTAATCAGGGAGACCAACGTCGCCAATTGGAGCTTCAGTGACGACATCCTCGGATTGAGGATTGACGCAACGTCGCGCCGAGGTAACAAGTACACCCCGAGGTACAACCTTAGCGCAGGTACTATGAAGGAAAAGGATTATTTGCGGTGAAATCTAAACAGTAAAAAGGATTTTTTTGGGCAATAGCCGCTATCTTAAATGCAACCGTAGACACGTGTTTCGGACTTATTAGTCCTCGTCAGTACGGTATAGCCAAAGAGAAAGGATGGAACCTCAATGGAGAACTCAACAAAAGGGACCTTAATCAGGGAGACCAACGTCGCCAATTGGAGCTTCAGTGACGACAACCTCGGATTGAGGATTGACGCAACGTCGCGCCGAGGTAACAAGTACACCCCGAGGTACAACCTTAGCCCAGGTACTATGAAGGAAAAGGATTATTTACGGTGAAATCTAAACAGTAAAAAGGATTTTTTTTTGGGCAATAACCGCTATCTTAAATGCAACCGTAGACACGTGTTTCGGACTTATTAGTCCTCGTCAGTACGGTATAGCCAAAAAGAAAGGATGGAACCTCAATGGAGAACTCAACAAAAGGGACCTTAATCAGGGAGACCAACGTCGCCAATTGGAGCTTCAGTGACGACATCCTCGGATTGAGGATTGACGCAACGTCGCGCCGAGGTAACAAGTACACCCCGAGGTACAACCTTAGCCCAGGTACTATGAAGGAAAAGGATTATTTACGGTGAAATCTAAACAGTAAAAAGGATTTTTTTTTGGGCAATAACCGCTATCTTAAATGCAACCGTAGACACGTGTTTCGGACTTATTAGTCCTCGTCAGTACGGCATAGCCAAAGAGAAAGGATGGAACCTCAATGGAGAACTCAACAAAAGGGACCTTAATCAGGGAGACCAACGTCGCCAATTGGAGCTTCAGTGACGACAACCTCGGATTGAGGATTGACGCAACGTCGCGCCGAGGCAACCAGTACACCCCGAGGTACAACCTTAGCCCAGATACTATCAATCCGAGGATGTCGTCACTGAAGCTCCAATTGGATACGTTGGTCTCCCTGATTAAGGTCCCTTTTGTTGAGTTCTCCATTGAGTTTCCATCCTTTCTCTTTGGCTATACCGTGCTGACGAGGACTAATAAGTCCGAAACACGTGTCTACGGTTGCATTTAAGATAGCGGTTATTGCCCAAAAAATCCTTTTTTACTGTTTAGAAACTTTAATATTTGTGTGAACAACATGTAATACTACATTCACGCACAAGAGTAAACATGTTTGGCCAAACTTTACACTGATTTTTGACCCCTTCTGCCTGTTTTGATCACAGCATAGCATGGGACTTATATTCTCCCAATACCTGACACATACCCTTATATTATATTCATAAATAAAACGTAGCACAAAACAAATTGCCTTAAAATACCCATAAACCCATATCGTAATGACCAAAACCAATCATACCCTTATCTCTGCTCGGGCAGGAAATGAAAGCACAAAAAGGCGGACGAGACAAAAGCTATCTGTCCGATGGTCAGCGTGTCGCCTGCTAGATTTAGTAGGTAGATCGGCATCGGCGATAAGTTCGGCTGGCAGAATTTTGTCGAGGCAGATGCGTCGTAGTTGGTTGCTGGCGTGTCCGGCTCGCGTGCGCCGCGGTGATGACTCCCCGGCTGACTTTACGGCCCTAATGACCGTGTCGTGACGTCAGGCTGGCCCCATAACGCACCTACGATCCCCTTTAAATTACGTGTCTTCGCACTATCATTACCATCGATCTCATATGGTGTAGACGAATATAGACCGGACTAAACAACAGCTTGTTTGGCCAGGGGTGGTACTTTTTGTCGAGGTGATCTTTTAATCGGAATATGTGAAAATTTAGGTTGCTTTAAACGCTAATATATCTTTGAGTGCAGAATATCACTTGTTTCTATATCCGCAGAAAGATCATTTGGTTGGTTCAAGTAAAATAGAAAATTCTCAGAGTAAGCATATGAGTTTCTTGATGCTCCAAGTATTACGTTTTCTTGTTTTAAGTATGAAGGAACTGCTTGAAAGGAATTACGTCTGTTTTAAGCGATACGTACGTATACTTTTGGGTCAAGAAACTGTTCGTTCGTTGAAGCATGTATATTTTCCACCTAACAAAATACTGTTGTTGTTGTAAAACAAACTCTTACTCTTTTTATATGTAAAAGAATAACATTATCTTCAGAGCAAAATATGCTCTACTTAAACATACTAAACTCTTAAACCGAAAGAATAACTAGCCTTTGAAATAACCATATAATATACTGAAATTCTTATTACAATAAAATAGTATTTGGATAGCAAAAATATCCTCTTTATGCTACACTTTATACCCAAGAATAATTTTTCTTGATATCCAAGAATATAGTTCTCTCTGTGTAAAATGTAGGTACTAAAAATCAATAGAGTTAAAAAAATCAATACAATTTAAAAATCTCCGGAAAACATCAAAGCAAGCAAAATCTACAACGATATATAAGCGAGAAAGCGCCGTTCGGGATTTGGGGGGTAACTTTAAAAAGATCTCCCCCACACACCTCCTCGCTGCGCGGCGCTTTCTTTCCAGTCGGCAAGTTCCGGATCGTTAAAAACCGTCTAAATCTTCGAGTTAGAAAGAAAGTTTGTAGGTACTTTAAATTTTACATCGGGAACAAGTCGTCGTCGGCGGCGGAATCGGCAGCGTCGTCCCCTTCCGCCAGCCGCCGCCGCGATACCCAGTATATAATGATAATATAGTGGGAAATGAGATTTTGGGGGTAGGAAAGGAAGACCGTAGAATGGTATAGCGACGAATCGACGGCGGGTTAGGCGGTTTAACCCCATGCATTAGCGAGATTAAAACTTTACCTTACCAGCCACGTCATCGTGCCCGAACGTTTCTGATCGCTCGGGACGAACATGCGGCGGCACCGTTTGCCTTGATGACCTGGAATAGTTAATAATTTCGGCTTCAGTCTGAAAACTATAATTTGTTTGGTCTGTTGCTGTCTCTTACTGTGTTATTTTATGGATGTATACCTACATTGTGGAAAAAAGTAATGAACACATAAAATATCTTTAAACGGAGTTATGTCTGGCGACAACATTGTAAGGCGCAAAAACTATTTATTAAAACCTATAAATGTGTATTTTTTAGATTGGAGACTCTCTCTGCTCTCTTTTCATAAGACAAAACTATTTTTTCCTTTCCGACTAGTACTCTAGAATGAAAGTATTGTAATCGACGGAAAAAAATTCTGGATTTCAGCGGAAATACGTGTTTTGAGGTCCCCTGAATCCAACGTCAGTTTCTCTGACATTTAATGTCATATCAGTGGTACTGACGTTTGTCAAAATCTGTGGATTCCGCCAAGCCGCTTCTATAAAAGCTAATAGCGTCTAAACCGTTCATCCCATTGATCTGTAAATTAGTATATTTAATAGCTCTGTGTATAAGTCAAAATTTTCGATTTTAGTTATTGGGCATTCTAGAAATATGTGGTTAAGGCTTCCCACCTGTCCACATTGGCAATATTGACATTTTAGGATACATTTTAGGTTATCTGCTATCTGTTACTGTTGTTACGAATGTCCGGTAGGGGGCGTTTCGGGTTTGACGTTACTGTGGTAATAGCAGCAAAACACGGGTCGACAAAAATCGATTTTTTGGATCGAAAATTGTTTTTAAGGCCGTTTTTTTGCTCAAAACTCTTTGCGAAGGGTATTTAGAGGGATCTTATCGTAAGACATGAGAGCGAGTGGCTTTTATAAGGTCGGCAGGAACGGATAAAAAATGTAAATTTTTGACGTTCATCGATCCGCTTGTCGGAATTTCTAGACGTCACGTGACATTTTCTCGAGGTTCGCCTTCACCCGAAGAGGTGCAAAAACGTGATTTTTTTTTTCAAAATTGACGCATTTAATTTACAAAATATCGCGCAGTCCACGCGGAATTGTGTCCTTTTTTCAATTCGAGCGTCAAAAGTAATATCGAAAAGCCCAATTTTGCAGCTACTCGATCGCAAATGTCGGCGAAAATGGGCGATTCCGCTGAACGCGCCCTACACTTGAAAGTTCGTAATTAGTATAGGTAGATTAAAATCACTGGAGGATGAGCTGATATTAATTTGGCCAAAATCGTATAAATTCCGAAGAAGATGCATGTAATATTTGTTGAATATTTCTTGCATAATATCTTTGGAGTGAATAGTACACATCAAAACATCACACGTTTTCTTTTACTTCTTCATCTTTTCCCTCGGACGAAAAATTACGTATTTAGCTTAATCAGATCACGAGAAAATTGTGAGAAGCAGCAAAAGGAAGCAAAAATACAAAAACGGAAGCAAGCACAAATCATCCAACCTCGGGTTCGACACAGAGGAAGAGAATCCCTGCAGAAGAATATATGAGCGTGCCGGCGACGTATACATACGAACGCGCGGATTGTAGGTGCCTGGCGTTCGTCATAAGGGTGCGCTTCCCCTTGTAAATAGAGCCGGGCCGGCTAAAAGCATATCTGTGTATGGAGTAAGTGAATTTGGTCTGGGAGAGATACTTTTAGAGCGAACGAACGACGAACGACCGACCTTCCCATGGCGCCCTCAATCGCGAAAAATGACAAATATCACAACGTGCCCGCCACTATTCACGACCCTCCCATTCACGGCACCGCAACTGCCGCCATTGCGGCTTATACATACGCTACAGGCATTCCAAAGAGAAAACAGTATGTCTAAATGGAATGTATAAGAACCAAATATACTTACACAATATAAATAATTATGGTACATTATCCCTGTAGGTAAGTTTCTGTTCTGCTATAAGCAACACCGTTACGTCTCTTCTTACTTAGTTACCCCATAAAAACTTACTACTCACTCCCAAAATATACCTCTCATACACAAAGTATACATTAACTTCGTCTAAGTAACATTTGACACCTTCCCTTTAACTACACAAACCACATAAACATAAAACTTCACTCGATGCATTAACTTTTAGGTGCGCGCCACCTAGTGGTCACTATAAACAGCTCCAATAGCACCCCTGGAGAGAAAGCCTCTTTAGACCTGAGTATGTTTCAATATTCATATCGCCAGATGTGCCCTTAGGAGGGTAAACAGCAGCAATTACATCTTTCAGCACGATTAGGCCTGTTGATTTATATTGGGAAAAAGTGCGAAAAGGGGGAAAAGTGCAAAAAGAGCTACGTTCTTATGTAACCTTGGAAACGGCGTACGCGGACCGCTCGGAGAGTGTAACCCTTTTCTGCGAGCTAACCTAATATAATCTCCCCTTCATTACGTAATTGCCAAGTCAAGAGGGATGGGTGCTGAACGATTATACACGAGTAATCGAATCTAGTGTCGATACCCAGTGATTTGTAAACGTATTTATTATAGTGGAGAGTCGGCAAAGACTTTGTCCACACTGTAATTTTATTGCGTCGGATTATAGGCTGGTAGGAGTTCTAGTTAGTTTATGCAGGGTTGCAACAGTGAATTTTTAAAAGATGTATTTTATTGTATCCTGGATGACAGCATATTGTAAAATGGGTGAGGTATGTTGACGATATCTGCTGTATTTGGAAAGGGTAATGAACAAACCCTTACACATAGAGAGAACTCTATTCTTGGATATCAAGAAAAAATATTCTTGCGTATATAGTGTAGCATGAAGCATTTTTTGAGTTATTCTTTTATAAAAAATTAGACGTTCGTCTAACAACAAAACGTAAAGTATAAATGCTTCAACGAAAAAAAAAAAAAACAGTTTCTTGACACAGGATTCTTACTCTGAGAGATACATAAAAACTTGTGCAATTACTGTTCAGATGGCGCTAACAGTTTCTCCCGTCTTTTGCCACATATTACCCCTATGTAAGTCTGACGATATTGAGTATATTGTTTGTTTACATCTATGCATAAGTATTTCATTTCATGGGTGACTTACAAGGATTATGAGAAAAACCAGGATTGTAGTGGAATAGCCTGCACAGAGAGAACTCTATACTTGGATATCAAAAAAAATGTTCTATAGTGGAGCACGAAGAGGACATTTTGGTATCCAAATAATATTTTATTGTAATAAGAATTTTAGTGTAGCATGAAGCATTTTTTGAGTTATTCTTCTATAAAAAATTAGACGTTCGTCTTACAACAAAACGTAAAGTATAAATGCTTCAACGAAAAAAAAAAAAACAGTTTCTTGACACAGGATTCTTACTCGGAGAGATACAAAAAAAGTTGTGCAATTACTGTTCAGATGGCGCTAACAGTTTCTCCCGTCTTTTGCCACATATTACCCCTATGTAAGTCTGACGATATTGAGTATATTGTTTGTTTACATCTATGCATAAGTATTTCATTTCATGGGTGACTTACAAGGATTATGAGAAAAACCAGGATTGTAGTGGAATAGCCTGCACAGAGAGAACTCTATACTTGGATATCAAAAAAAATGTTCTATAGTGGAGCATGAAGAGGACATTTTTGGTATCCAAATAATATTTTATTGTAATAAGAATTTTAGTGTAGCATGAAGCATTTTTTGAGTTATTCTTCTATAAAAAATTAGACGTTCGTCTTACAACAAAACGTAAAGTATAAATGCTTCAACGAAAAAAAAAAAACAGTTTCTTGACACAGGATTCTTACTCTGAGAGATACATAAAAAGTTGTGCAATTACTGTTCAGATGGCGCTAACAGTTTCTCCCGTCTTTTGCCACATATTACCCCTATGTAAGTCTGATGATATTGAGTATATTGTTTGTTTACATCTATGCATAAATATTTTATTTCATGGGTTACTTACAAGGATTATGAGAAAAACCAGGATTGTAGTGGAATATCCTGCACAGAGAGAACTCTATACTTGGATATCATAAAAAAATGTTCTATAGTGTAGCATGAAGAGGACATTTTTGGTATCCAAATAATATTTTATTGTAATAAGAATTTTAGAGTAGCATGAAGAATTTTATGAGTTATTCTTCTATAAAAAATTAGACGTTCGTCTTACAACAAAACGTAAAGTATAAATGCTTCAACGAAAAAAAAAAAAAAAAACAGTTTCTTGACACAGGATTCTTACTCTGAGAGATACATAAAAAGTTGTGCAATTACTGTTCAGATGGCGCTAACAGTTTCTCCCGTCTTTTGCCACATATTACCCCTATGTAAGTCTGATGATATTGAGTATATTGTTTGTTTACATCTATGCATAAATATTTTATTTCATGGGTGACTTACAAGGATTATGAGAAAAACCAGGATTGTAGTGGAATAGCCTGCACAGAGAGAACTCTATACTTGGATATCAAAAAAAATGTTCTATAGTGTAGCATGAAGAGGACATTTTTGGTATCCAAATAATATACTATTGTAATAAGAATTTCAGTATATTATGTAGTTATTTCAACGGCTTGTTATTCGTCCGGTTTAAGAGTTCATTATGTTTATATTGAGTATATATTGCTCTGACGAAGAAAATGTTATTCTTCTACATATAAAAAGAGTAAGACGTTCGTTTTACAACAATATTTTGTTGGGTGAAAAATATACATGCTTCAACGAACAAACAATTTCTTGACCCAAAAGTATACGTACGTATCGCTTAAAACAAACGTAATTCCTTTCAAGCAGTTCCTTCATACTTAAAACAAGAAAACGTAATACTTGGAACATCAAGAAAATCACATTCTTACTATGAGAATTTTGTATTTTACTTGAACCAACCAAATGATCTTTCTGCGGATATAAAAACAAGTGATATTCTTCACTCAAAGATGCAAAGTTTTTAAAATATATCAATGAAATTCAAACAAAACCAAAATTTTTCCTCATCACATCGATTGTACAGATCCAACTAGTTGTAGAAATAATCGGTGCATTAAAATTCACCAAAGATTAAAAAACTTATTAGAGATCAAAATTTGTCAAATTCTTAGGTGACCTTTTTTTGACACTTAGTAGGTACATACTAGCTCTGTGTATAAGTCAAAATTTTCGATTTTAGTTATTGGGCATTCTAGAAATATGTGGTTAAGGCTTCCCACCTGTCCACATTCGCAATATGGACATTTTAGGATACATTTTAGGTTATCTGCTATCTGTTACTGTTGTTACGAATGTCCGGCAGGGGGCGTTTCGGGTTTGACGTTACTGTGGTAATAGCAGCAAAACACGGGTCGACAAAAATCGATTTTTTTTTATCGAAAATTGTTTTTAAGACCGTTTTTTGCTCAAAACTCTTTGCGAAGGGTATTTAGAGGGATCTTATCGTAAGACATGAGAGCGAGCGGCTTTTATAAGGTCGGCAGGAACGGATAAAAAATGTAAATTTTTGACGTTCATCGATCCGCTTGTCGGAATTTCTAGACGTCACGTGACATTTTCTCGAGGTTCGCCTTCACCCGAAGAGGTGCAAAAACGTGATTTTTTTTTTCAAAATTGACGCATTTAATTTACAAAATATCGCGCAGTCCACGCGGAATTGTGTCCTTTTTTCAATTCGAGCGTCAAAAGTAATATCGAAAAGCCCAATTTTGCAGCTACTCGATTGCAAATGTCGGCCAAAATGGGCGATTCCGCTGAACGCGCCCTACACTTGAAAGTTCGCAATTAGTATAGGTAGAGAGAGATATATATTTCATACTTTTGTATGAAATTGTATACTTTTGTTCCATTTTCAGTGATTTTTGCAGAAAACACCACTCAAACGTGCTCATATTCGAGTCACGCAACCGTCGCGTCGGGGCAATAAATTTCGATTAGCTCGCAAATCTGATGACAATGCTTCCAATAGTAACAGTGCCATAAAGTCCTTATGGAAGAAAAAACAAGCCAGCGAGGGGTGGATGTGCTTAATCCGCGAAGAATAAAGTAGGCAACGAGCCGTAAGAATCGGCCACATGTTGTGTCACGAGCGCTCTCAGCTACCGAATCGCAGCGCTACCTTTCGACTGCGCCAGCTCTATGCATTCGCCGCCTCTCCTGTCGATACAGTGTTTTATTACCGCACTTTCGGTCGCCTTGATTTTCTTTTATTGTGCCCCATATGTTACCGCTTTGCTACACCGACTGCCCGGGTATCGATCATCTCGCGCCATCGCACAATCACCATATACAGGGTGTGCGATAATTATTAACTGAAACATCTGACGCAAGCCGATTAAGCACTTGTTTTGCTCTCATGTTCTCGTATAAACTGGTTCATTAGCGATTTCGTTAATCGACTAAACAAAAATACGCATCATTTACTGAAAAAGCGAACTTTTCAGTAAAGCATGTGTATTTTTGCGACTAATAAACCTTTATACATGTTATTTGCTTGTCTCTGTGGATTGACATCCACAATCCGTTTCATTAATTGATCGTCAGCACAAAGGCAAGCGCGTTTGTTTTGCTGTATATACTTCTTTTGATGCGGTGATTGATCAGAATACACAAGCGGCCGACCACCACTGTACAAGACAAATAATTTTCATTTGCTGCCCTAGATTACCGATGAATTATAAATAGGACAAGCGAATCCCCCACTGCTTTGAGGTCGTTGTATTTATTTAACCATTGGGGACTGTGTAGTTGCAAGAATCGGTGGTGATTGGAATGTGTAACTACTGTAACACTATAACAGTAAAAAACAGTGCTTGACGTTTAAAAAAATTTACAGGTTTTCATCTCCAATAACTTTTGATATCTTTGGTGACTTTCAAGCATTTACTTTGATTTTATAAGAAAAAGCAAATTTTTATTCATTAGGGCCAATGTCATGTCAGTGACACTGACGTTTGTCAAAATCTGACAATTTGCAACACGGCGACGAAGGCTATGGGTTCTGTCAAACTGCTTCTGTAAAAGTTTATAGCGCCTAAACCGTTCATCCCATTGATCTGTAACTTGGTATACATATTTAGCCACTGGATGGTGAGCTGATATCATTTTGGCCAAAATCGGATAAATCCGTAAGAAACGCATGTAAAATTTGCCACTTCCGGTTGTCAGATTGTCATCAAAAAGAATCCAGATCGTCCCCCGGTAATTCTAAATAAGTATACCAAATTTCAACCCGATCCGTTGTTCCTTTTGGGCGCAATCGTGTTCACAGACATACATACACACATATATTTTCCAGAAATTATTGCAATGGATTCAGGGGACCTCAAAACGCGTATTTCCGCAGAAATTTCGATTTTTTTTTCCGTCGATTACAATATGTACTTTCCTTCTAGAAATTAGTTGGAAAGTAAAAAGACTTTAGTAGTCTGAAAACCCTATATAGTTATTAGGATATATCACTTCATTGGCATTATAACAGCTTTGTTCGGGCAGCTGTAAAAAAATGTGTAATAATTGGGGATTTCAGCTGCATCCATATTTTGTTCATTGTAATTTGGTGGGGATAGGTAGCAGAGAGAGTTGCAGGGAAATTTTCAAAGAACAGAACATACTTACCGTGTGCAGCATGTTTATTTTAACAACACTAAAATATGTTCATACAAAGAAATACAAATTTAAATTAAATAAAGAAATACACAGCTACAATACCAGAGGAAGGAACGACCTAGTTGTACCATACCACCGGCTAAATGCCACCAAAGGACTTCATTACTGGGCAGCAAAACTGTACAACAAATTGCCTAAGAGGATACAAGACATGTCCGAGAACCATTTTGACAGGGCCGTAAAAACTGTTCTGCTGAGTACTACATTCTACACTGTCGAGGAGTTTTTGGAGACAAAATTGTTGTGAAATTAATGTTCGTAATCCATTTTGTGTGTAATTACCTGTAGAGTCAGTGGGTGTCATATACATATATATTTATACACATATTTACTTGTAGTTTATGAAGATTGTATTTATTTTAAAGTGACGTTTCTTGTAATTTTGATTGCAATGAATAAAGTACTACTACTACTAATACTACTAATTTGAGATAAATTGTATGTGATGCCGGATATGTGAATGGTGATACTGTCTGACCTTTTCACACGCATGGGTATGATTTGCTATATTTTCAACTTAGAAGACTCGTAAATCTTTCTTTTTTATGGCCCAAATCAGTAGGGCCCTTTCTTTGAGTGCTTTGTGTCTTGATATTTTGTGTGTGTGTTATTTGCTTAATTATAAATTATGGTATCGTGGACCGAGATAGTTTATACATGAGAGGTATAAGTACAAGACAAAAAGATGAAGAGAAAAACATTCTGTAGAGAACAGTCGAGATTAACAGCCGACATTCGGCATTCTACTTAAGATGTAGTCTTTTTTCATTTATTTTTATAATGTAACTTAGTGTAGTGTTTTGTGTTTTGTAAATGGTAAGCTAATTATTATTTCCTCCTTTGTGTTTTCACTTCTTTGTATTTTTCCGAGAATCTAACAGCTCCTCTAGATGGTAATTTTAAGGATGAATTAAGTGTCTCTTTTATATTTTTTATTCATTCATTTTTATGTTTTTTTAATTTAATAAATTTGTTATTTTGTTGAGAAGTGTTTTCCTTTGAGTTAAATATCAATATGAGTAGTTTAATTAGTTTTGCCTGCTAAAATGCTGCACTGGTCCCATTGCAAGAACTCACGTGCAGAGCGAGTGTAAGAGCAATAATAGTGGTGGCTTGTGTTTGGGGGGTCGTGGTGTTTGACTTTAAATGTTTTAGAACATTTTTTTGTCATGCACTAATCACATTCCAAGAACCCACCATCCTACTATTACACATGTATTCTACTGTTATATAGCAACATATTGTATAGCAATTTATTGTTTGATGTTTGTTTGACAGTTTATTTTATCAAACATTGCGTTATATAACTTGGTATTCACATTATGTAACAGAACCTATTATTATTTATGTATAACATATTTTGCTATACAGCCTGCGACTCGCCTTTAGCTAGTAAATTATTCAGAGATCTTATCGATCTGATATATTGATAACCACACATAACTTCACATAGATTTTATCATATCTCTTCTTATTTAGTTTTTTATTTCGAGCAAAATGAATAAAATGTATGGTAGTGGTAACTGTGGCTGCTTGGAAATCCTTTGGATACAATCGGATTCGCCCTGCGTCGGTCTGCCGACCGGTTGCGTGCCAGAGGCAACTCTCCTCCGGGAAATCTCTTTAAAAGCATCCGATTTTGGGATTTCATTACGTCCGCCGCCTCCCTCTCTGCCGCTACCGCCGCCCCCGCCACCACAGTCCTCAGGATCATGATCCGATTTCATCCTGAATCCAAGCAGAAACACGCCCTCCGCTAACTGCACACAACACGCAACAACTAATCACACAGAACGGGTGATTTCTGTCTACTTTCTTTTTTTGTGATTGAACTAGTTGTGTAGAATGTACTTATATATTATATATTCCACACATAAAATTCAAGAACAACAAGAAACCTCTTGTGATTACTCCAAGAAAACATCTATCACTATTATCTTTTCATTAATCTCGCAATTATCCAAAACGCCGACGCTATAAACAACACTCGACAACCTGGGTCCTGGGAGGGGTTGGTAAAAATGGATAAACGAAGATTGGCAGATGTTACCGTGACCATCTGCGCCCTCTATGATTCACGAAACGCGGTCCGCTCGCGTACAGACGAAGTGCCCAACCGCGCACAGGTAACACAATTGGGCCGTCACCTCGCCGTCGTATAGTTTGCGATGATTGAAATAAATGATCGTCGCGAGGTGGGCCACTAAATACGACCATAATGCGATCCGCTTCAGGTGATCATCAATCTCTGCCTGGCGCCATCGCAAACTTTGATACTATACGTGCATTAGCAGTCGCCCGGTTCATGCAAAACACCCAGCCAACCATCAGTTTACCTCGCCCGAATTACGTTTTATTCCAACAACGTTTTGACTAATGATGAACGCTCTTTGCGTCGCTGGTGATTATTATTAACCATGATTCTTCAGAGTCAAGCATTAAGTCTTTGGTCGACATGAGGAGCAACAATTCTAAAACTGGTGCACCATATCATTTTCTGAAGTTGTTATTGTGCGATCACGTCCGAATTACGTTTTATTCAAACAACGTTTTGACAAATGATGAACGCTCTTTGCGTCACTGGTGATTATTGTTAACCATGATTCTTCAGAGTCAAGCATTAAGTCTTTGGTCGACATGAGGAGCAACAATTCTAAAACTGGTGCACCATATCATTTTCTGAAGTTGTTATTGTGCGATCACGTGCAATTTCTTGTCATCGTCCAAGAATATAACCATAGTATCATGAAGACAACTATAATTTTACACTTTACGACGCAGTGAGGGCTATAAACTAGTGAGAAGGAAAAAAAACGAGCGAAAAGTTAAGTGTCCAATAAAGTAACTTCAGCGCAATTTAACCAGTCATTTGCCGGAACATCAATAGAAAAGTAAGTAGTCTGAGTAGACGGCTCGTTACAAACGGACAAGGAGGGGTCGCGAGCGCAGTCAAATTGACTTTATGTGTACCGGAAATAGTTGACATTGGGTGTAGTGATTCACCAGATACGGAAAACGGTCCCATCAGACAACGAACTGCTCTGCAGAAGGCAGGAGACAATTGGAGGGAGGAAATCAGACGGGAGACAATGGACTAATTAGAATATATCGTGCGGAGTGTTCTGCCTGGACACCAATCTAAATTGAAAATGGTCGTCAGGTGTTGAGAGTACGCAAAAGAAATTCTATTGTGTGTTTGGTGTGGAGATTGGTGTAATCGAGGATGATAATGCAAATTTATGCGAGGAAGTGTTGAAGATACAAAGGAATTGATGTTGTCTATGTGACGGTGATTATCTGAAGAAGATGATAAAATCTTTGTAGATAGCTTTTAGACGAGTCCTAATTCTGCTTTTTTCAAATCGCCGTTTTATCTACTAAGATGTAATTTTACGTAAAGTAGTTTCCGTTTATCCAGAACACTTAGTACGAAAATCAGAATGGGTATGCTACAGTAGCCTAAAAGTATGATAACTTAGAATTAAGGCATTAAAATCGTTATGTTCATGTTAATGCTTTGGTGTAGTACCTGAATCAAGCATAGTTTTAGTATTTATTTGATCAGTTTTTTTTTTCATTTCGAGAAGAACAATGGAGAACAATGGAGGAGCACCATTCTTATTGGTAAATTAAGTACAGTAAACCATACACCGGGTCTGCAGAGGTTAACATTCATTTTAGTTCATGATGTGTGTATGTATGTCCGTGAACACGATTGCGCCCAAACGCAACAACGGATCGGGCTGAAATTTGGTATACATATTTAGAATTACCGGGGGACGAACTGGAGTATTTTCGGTAACAATCTGACAACCGGAAGTGGCAAATGTTACGTACATTTTCTTAAGGATTTATCCGATTGTGACCAAACTGATACCAAATATTATCTTAAATATGTATACAAATTTGCAGATCAGTGGGATGAACGGTTTAGGCGCTATAAGGGTTTCTAGAAGCAGTTTGACAGAATACACAGCCTTCGTGGTTGTACATTACATGACATTAAATGTCAGTATGACAATAGTATATTATTATATAAGTTTTATAAGACGTCAAATTGGCGCATGAGTTGTTTGGGGCACGAGGAGCGCCAGCGACGAGTGCCCCAAATGAACGAATGCGCCAATATGTCTTATAAAACGAGTGTAATATACTATTTTTTTCTACTTTGCGTCATTAATTTTATAACAATTTAGAAGTATATTAGGTAAAATTCCAATCTAGAGTATTTATGGGTGCAACCGTTGGTAACACTGTCATCTGTCACTTAAATTCAAATATCTGTGAAAAAGTAATTATTGATAATTATTATATACCATCATATACTAGTAGTACGAAACCTAGGATGCAACAAGCATGTTTAAATATGTATAAAAATATACATACTTCACAGTTTGTGCGATTCTAAAAAATCAGTTTGTGCTTACTTTTGTGGTTATGTGTATTTTCGTTTGACATGCATTTGATATCAATGTCACCAATCTTAGAAAAAAGTTACTAAAAACGGTGTTACAATTTGCTAATTGTAACGCCGAAAACAGTGTTACAATGTGTGCATTGTGAATGCAAAGTAGAAAATAGTATATTATTATACAAGTTTTATAAGACATCAAATTGGCGCATGAGTTGTTTGGGGCACGAGGAGCGCCAGCGACGAGTGCCCCAAATGAACGAATGTGCCAATATGTCTTATAAAACGAGTGTAATATACTATTTTTTCTACTTAGCGTCATTAATTTTATAAAAATTTAGAAGTATATTAGCTAAAATTCCAATCTAGAGTATTTATGGGTGCAACCGTTGGTAACACTGTCATCTGTCACTTAAATTCAAATATCTGTGAAAAAGTAATTATTGATAATTATTATATACCATCATATACTAGTAGTACGAAACCTAGGATGCAACAGGCATGTTTAAATATGTATAAAAATATACATACTTCGCAGATTGTGCGATTCTAAAAGATCAGTTTGTGCTTACTTTTGTGGTTATGTGTATTTTCGTTTGACATGCATTTGATATCAATGTCACCAATCTTAGAAAAAAGTTACTAAAAACGGTGTTACAATTTGCTAATTGTAACACCGAAAACAGTGTTGCATTGTGAATGCAAAGTAGAAAAATGTAATTATGTCACTGAAACTGGCGTTAGGTAGCGTCCAGAGATGGCTCTGGCTTTACTAAATTAAATAATTACAAAAGTGTTTAGGCACTTCGTTGTACCAACGATATAGTCGGAAAGTAGGGTGAGGGCCACCCCACATATTTAGTTTATGGTAAGAGATTTTCTTTTTGTGATTTTATAGCTAACAAAAACAATACAAAACAAATTGCCCAATTAAACGAACAAGTTCCCATCTCGCTTTTACGTACCTACTTTCTACAGTTTCCACTTTATGACTCGCCATTTCTAGCTCCTCACCAAAATTAGTACTCCAGACGACCGAGTTAATTGTTTTGCATTATCTACTCAGCAGACAAAAGGCGGACGACTGCATTGATTCATGTATGCCGTTAGAAGGAAATTATTTCTACTTCCGGCTGAACCGGAAACGGGGTGACTATTAGTTCGGTCGACGTTCGACTGCTCCCGGCGACAATGGACGATCGCGTGGCTCCGACCTTTTCCCACAACAACAACAACAACAATCGGCAACAACATGCCGCGATGAGAAATGGTCCCGCTTCCTCCAGAATCCGAGAGATACCCTCCAGAATTCGCCTATTTCTTTTTTCGGTCAAGTTGGCCGTGATGCGTGCGTATAATAAATGATACCAGGACGGACAAATGACGAGCGCCGAGCTTTTGTGCGCAGCTCGCTTGATTTATAGTGCGGGCGGATGTTTTATCTATTTAATTGTGTGCGGTTGGTATAAAGGGGCGATTTTTTGAGTGAGTAGGTTCTGCGGTTTACTGGAAGCATTAGCATAAACATGTGTGGGGTGGGATCCACATTAGTACGATTGCGAACTTGAGACGCTTTCGTGCGTAAAAAATCAGGATTTCAACAGAAATACGCGTTTTAAGGTGGAACCAGACTGAACAAACATCGTTGAGCAACAGTTAAGCAACACTGTTGGCGAACAGTTGCGCAACTGTTGCTCAACAGTTGCCCAACTGTTGCTCAACAGTTGCCCAACTGTTGCTCAACAGTTGCCCAACTGTTACATAATTGCATAATTGTTGAGCAACAGTTGGTCAACTGTGTTGCCCAACTATTGCTCAACAAATGTTTGCTCAGTCTGGTCTCACCTTTAGATCTCCTGAATCCATTGCAATGTGTGTCTGTGAACTTTTTTTTGTCTGTGAAGAATTTTCAGGGGATGAATTAGATTGTATTTTTGTGACAATTTGATAACCAGTGGCAAATATTGCATGTATTTGTTTGATAAAATGATACCAGCTAATCCTCCAGTGACTATAAATAAGTATACCAATTTACAGATCATTGGGATGAACGGTTTAGAAGATATAAACGTTCATAGTTTGGCAAATTTTGAATTTGAGAAGCAGCAATTGGCGTTAAGTTAGGATTCAAACCTAACCAACTATATTCAGGGCTGTGGCTTTACTGAATTGAAGAATTGCATAATGTTTAAGCGTTTCAATATGTCAACGAGTGCACGTATGTGAGCTTAATAGAAAAGGTTCTTTAGGTATTAAGCATATAATCTTTCTCTGGGTTACAATTACAAGTAGGGTACTAGCATTTGGTATGTCAAGAATTCCAACACTGCCAACGAACACCAATCAACCATCAGAACAGATCCAAACTTAACTGAACGCCAAGGCAACGAAACCGTACATTAAAATCCGGATACGGTATCAGTCATAATTTAGCATCATTAACGTGGAAAGATGGGAGATATCTGGGCAATAAACATACACACGGTTAATCTCTATTGCTCAGATTCTAAGAACGTGGTCAGATGCTCGAATCAAACCCAGCTATGTGTCTCTTTCTCCGACTGTTCGAGCTTAATAGAAATAAGAGAGATGGCTTGTTCCATGTACGAAGAACACGCCATTGATTCGAGCATCTGACCGAAGACAGCTCCGCCCGCCATGGCAGAGAAACCAGTGTTGGACCAACCGATCGTTGGACATCTTCGTGTTCCCTGTGTGTGTGTGTGTGTGTGTGACTCAGAGCCATTAATATTTAGATCGGTTAACCCATATATTTCCCAGAAATCAATGATTGTAATTTATTCGTCACGATAGGCCAGGGCCACGGCCAAATGGAGCGTAGAGCTGTGATGGCTCGAGCGGATCCGGCACATTCCAATAACTTTTATAGACAGATTTATCATTTCGTGACGGCGAAGTGGTGCCGTACTTTGACTAGTTATTTGACCGCAGCGTTGTGAATAATTTTGTCAAAACTAATGGTGTTTCTACATCAGTAATGCAATGTTTTGATTTGTCCACCTGGATATGAAAAAGGTGTTGCTAGTATTCAATAACGAGAAAGAGAAAGCTATTTTATTACTAAGATTTAAGTAGAGACGTCTAATATTTAAGAACTCTACAAACATAAGAAACATAAACATACAGTCCCTCATAAAAAAAAATCCTCTACAAAACAAACACCACAAAAAGAAAAATTCGAAACATTACCACTGGGTTTCACCTTTAGCAGTGGAAAAGACGTACTCCTCCCCATTCAAGAACATGATCCCATGCGACAAATTGAACCTCCACTTATTCCTGACGCGGGTAATCTTCGAGTACTGACACATGACCAAGTTATCAGTGGTAAAATTGTCAAGACCGTCGTCTGTAAGGTCATCATCTGAGTTCAAACTGGACTCGTCCATATTGGCTTCCTCCTCTGCCTTTTTAGCAGCATTTTCCGCGTCTTCATCGACGGAATTGTCTCCGGAATCGTTGGTGTCCGACGTAGTGGTACCTTCTGATTCATAAGCAGGAACATTTCCTTTCTTAGCTGGCACTGGTTTCAATTCTTCTTCTGCTCTGATTTCCTCTTTGATTTCCGCATCGTAGGCGTGTATTTCTGACGCAATATCACTTTGAATAACAGACGAAGTGACTTCTTGCGGAAGGCTTGATAACGCCATTATGGTAGTTGAGTCCAATGCGTTTGGATACACTTGCATAATGCTAACTTCTGGGGTTAGCCCATCATCAATCTGACCAACTGAAGAATCATTTTCTGGTTCTTCTCTGCTATTCTGCTTACCAGTTTGTAGTTTATTCAGCCATAAGGCCTTTAGTTGTTGAAGTATTTCGTCATCGTAACCTTCATCGTAGAAATGCGGTGCCACGTTCTGGATAACGCTGTCGATGGTTTCCAGGTAGAACTGGCTGGTATTGCACTGTCCGTACATCTCCATAGCACTTGATTATTGCACTAAACTGCGATTAAATCGATCTGGATCAATACAGAAGATTGTAACCGGTAGTGTTTGACGTTTTGCACTAGCGATATCTGGTGGCGAGATTTGGAAACAGTAGACAGTACCGCATGAACATATAAGTACATATTTGTGATAGAAGTAACTAATTTTTTGAATATTAGAGTCAATATTATATTCTTTTATAGGTATGTAGTGAAATTCATTTCTATCGTGAATTAAAGGTGATGATTGATGCATTTTGCAGATGTAACTGAAATGTCAAACTAAGTTAACGCGTATGTCCATAGATGGCGCATGTAAATTAGTAGCACGTGTGTACCAGGGAAAATAATGTAGGTTGGCTATTCTGAAATTTGACAATTAAACTTTAAGCCATTTTTTGTTTCTTGTTATTACCATGGTACCACTGAACACGGTATTGTGGCACACTGCTGTTTTCGAGCTGATGTCGCGAAGTACAACAAAAGAAAATTTAAAATTATTATATATTATTATAACTGAAAAATAGACAAGCTTTTGTAATATTATCATTATCGGCAATCAATCATATGCCAACAAATAGAGAAGCGAGTCAAACAAAGAAATAATAAAAAAGCATCATAATGGAAATGGAAATATTTATCCAGTGCAGTCAGTCGCCCGCACTAAAACTCTTCCCCTTCATCAAAGGAAAACAGACACGGTATAAGTAATTACCGATGGTGAATTATTCATCAACGAGTCGATCCAATACATTAGCCCACATTTTGCCGCGTAATCCTATTTTACGGACAGGTTATTGTGGCATATTGGCGGCCACTTGCTTCCGTAACTGCGGATATTAATAACAATGAAAAATGTCAGTTGCGCTAGCCAGTTACGTGTATAAGTTGTCGGAGCCGCTGACTGAAGTTAATCCGATTATCCTTGGACTTTCCAGTGTCCCGTATTGGGAGCTCATGGCCCCGCGATCCGTCAATGGATTATTGTGAACGACAACGTCACTGACACTAATCCTTTATGTTTATGGTCGATGGAAATAATAAATTCGGTAGCCGCAATATAGTGTCAACAAATTATTCAATATGACCCCGACAAAATTACAACTTTTCAGCGTACCTATAACTCCATGTCTTCAAATAAATTTGCTTACTTTAGGGAAAAATCTGATGTGGCCAGGCACATGACTTTATCATACGATACAGCCGTGTTCAGGGGGACAATTTGGAAGTTCAAGGGGCATCCGCTTATTATGATTTAATTTTTTTTTCCAAAAAATGGAATGGACATAAATTATACAAAATTTTCTCTACTGTAGTTTATTATTTAACTATTTTGACGAAATTACAGAAATGGCGGATAATTTGCTAAATCGTTGAAAAATGATAAGAGTAAACCTCGAGTTCCTTTGGGCCCTTTTGGACAAAACTTCTTTCAGCTCTAAGTTTAGTCACGAAACTTCTAAATATGAAGTTTCGTCTCAATACCTTCAGTAGTTTCTCTGGAATCGTCGCCACAAAAACGGGTACACACACATACACACACACAGACATTTTTTTGTACCTTAGTCAAAAATGTTCAGGGGGCCCAAAAAGACCTATTTCCGCTAAAATCTCAATTTTTTTTCGACACGATTACAATACTTTGTCATACTACGTATGATAAAGTAAAAAGGTCATTTAGAGTAATTTTATAAAATTAAAGGCACTTTACTTCGATGTATTGTGTTGTGTTTCAAACAATGAACACTCTCATACCTTAACAATGTCTCAAAATATGCACGATAAACAGCAATTTACCTTCAATAGTTCCATAATGAGTGGTCTCTTTTCAAAGTGATTTTAAAACGGGAAAACAACAAAAAACAGCTCTTTTATATATTTAGACTTAAATATTTAAAAATTGGAAATATAATGATCCAGAATCATTCACTCTTTTGTTCTTCGGTTCGCTTATTAGAATCCATGAAAAATATAACTGTGAAATGTTTATTTCTTATTTATTCGAGATATTACGTCCCCTTTGTTTTATATGAATAAAACTACTTTTTCTACTTTGCATTCACAATGCACACATTGTAACACTGTTTTCGGTGTTACAATTAGCAAATTGTAACACCGTTTTTAGTAACTTTTTTCTAAGATTGGTGACATTGATATCAAATGCATGTCAAACGAAAATACACATAACCACAAAAGTAAGCACAAACTGATTTTTTAGAATCGCACAAACTGCGAAGTATGTATATTTTTATACGTATTCAAACATGCGTGTTGCATCCTAGGTTTCGTACTACTAGTATATGATGGTATATAATAATTATCAATAATTACTTTTTCACAGATATTTGAATTTAAGTGACAGATGACAGTGTTTCCAACGGTTGCACCCATAAATACTCTAGATTGGAATTTTACCTAATATACTTCTAAATTTTTATAAAATTAATGACGCAAAGTAGAAAAAATAGTATATTACACTCGTTTTATAAGACATATTGGCGCATTCGTTCATTTGGGGCACTCGTCGCTGGCGCTCCTCGTGCCCCAAACAACTCATGCGCCAATTTGACGTCTTATAAAACTTGTATAATAATATACTATTATTCAATTCTCATCTATAATTTTTTTAATCAAAATTGGCACACAGTTATCGACTCACAGAAAACTATAACATTGATGAATATAACCCTAAAATGCACAAACACAACCAAATCATCCCTAAGTTCACACGTTGTTCGCTCACTTGTCATCAACCACCGACCAACGTCAGAACCTACATTACCAATACATAAACAAACATCCCAGGCATTGAAAGACCGCCGCCAGTAGACATCAGAATAGCCAACACCGTGGATAATTTTACATAATTTTCGTGCCGTACTCACTATAAACATGACTGCCGTAGTCACGTGGCCGGATAATAAACCGACGAAAAACTATCAATAACAATAACTTAGACTGTTCCCGTCTCACACAAAAACCATCCTTTGGAGAGTCACAGTCTAAACGGGAGCCGCAATTTGTGGCTTGAAGGCGGCGCCACGTGTGCGCCGCCGGATAAAGAAGTTATTGACGGTCACGTGGCCGAACGTATGCTCAGGGCGCCGTCGCCGCGGCGGGCGTCCCCATGTGTCCGTCTCGCTCCGGTACGTAGGTGTTATTGGGGGTCGCATAACTCGCATAGAAAGGCACGCTGGGGCGCATTGTCACGATTTCAAATTGTGCATGCGTAATGAGGAGTGCGGAAATTGATAAATAAAATTTGAGAGATGAATGTGTTAAGGGATTTTCGGTCGAGGGTGTTGCTAATTACGGTCTATTGTGTAATTGGTAGGAAAATATGAATGTGCAAAGGGAAATGTACCGTTTAAGAGTTATTCCAAAAAAAACTAAACAGAAAGAGATGGTAACCTACTGATGTCGATGATACAGATCATAATTCAATGCGCTATAGCGTACAAACTACTCGTTTTAGCGAAAATATTTTTAGAATACAAAATGTAGGAAATTTAATGAGCTTTATTTTGGTATATAAACATTATCGCCGAAAAACGCTCAGTTTAAGAGTTATTCGAAAAACACTAAACAGAAACAGATGGTAAGCTACTCATGTCGATGATACAGATCATAATTCAATGCGCTATAGCGTACAAACGACTCGTTTTAGCGAAAATATTATTAGAATACAAAATGTAGGAAATTTAATGAGCTTTATTTTGGTATATAAACATTATCGCCGAAAAACGCACAGTTTAAAGAGTTATTCGAAAAACACTAAACAGAAACAGATGGTAAGCTACTCATGTCGATGATACAGATCATAATTCAATGCGCTATAGCGTACAAACAACTCGTTTTAGCGAAAATATTATTAGAATACAAAATATAGGAAATTTAATGAGCTTTATTTTGGTATATAAACATTATCGCCGAAAAGCGCACAGTTTAAGAGTTATTCGAAAAACACTAAACAGAAACAGATGGTAAGCTACTCATGTCGATGATACAGATCATAATTCAATGCGCTATAGCGTACAAACAACTCGTTTTAGCGAAAATATTATTAGAATACAAAATATAGGAAATTTAATGAGCTTTATTTTGGTATATAAACATTATCGCCGAAAAGCGCACAGTTTAAGAGTTATTCGAAAAACACTAAACAGAAACAGATGGTAAGCTACTCATGTCGATGATACAGATTATAATTCAATGCGCCATAGCGTACAAACGACTCGTTTTAGCGAAAATATTATTAGAATACAAAATGTAGGAAATTTAATGAGCTTTATTTTGGTATATAAATATTATCGCCGAAAAACGCACAGTTTAAGAGTTATTCGAAAAACACTAAACAGAAACAGATGGTAAGCTACTCATGTCGATGATACAGATCATAATTCAATGCGCTATAGCGTACAAACGACTCGTTTTAGCGAAAATATTATTAGAATGCAAAATGTAGGAAATTTAATTGACTTTATTTTGGTGTATAAACATTATCGCCGAAAAACGCACAGTTTAAGAGTTATTCGAAAAACACTAAACAGAAACAGATGGTAAGCTACTCATGTCGATGATACAGATTATAATTCAATGCGCCATAGCGTACAAACGACTCGTTTTAGCGAAAATATTATTAGAATACAGAATGTAGGAAATTTAATGAGCTTTATTTTGGTATATAATCATTATCGCCGAAAAACGCACAGTTTAAGAGTTATTCGAAAAACACTAAACAGAAACAGATGGTAAGCTACTCATGTCGATGATACAGATTAGAATTCAATGCGCCATAGCGTACAAACGACTCGTTTTAGCGAAAATATTATTAGAATACAAAATGTAGGAAATTTAATGAGCTTTATTTTTGTATATAAACATTATCGCCGAAAAACGCACAGTTTAACATAGCTTTTGTATTAATAAATATTGTATCAAAAGAAAATCTCTCTCCTGTTGCAAAATTAAGTATTTGATCTCCACCAAGTTCACAAGCTCACCTCCTTCAAATTACATTTTGTCGGCGATAACACGATTTCGATAATAATTAATAGCGTCGGATGGCTCTCTCGTCTCGGGGCGTGGTGGACCCCAGCATCAAATGGAAGGACGTCCGCAGTCCTTTGATGTCACATTAAGGGGTCAGACCGCGACGGACCTAAAAAAATGCGGGGGTATTGGCGCTACCCCGCACCAACGCGTCCCCCTGTCACTACGCATAACCGGACCCCGGATTCGGGCGCCGTTCCGGGCTCGTGATCGCATGGGGGGAACGCTCGCTCTTAAGTGAAACGCCGACGGCTTATGATTATTAAATTATCCCATTAGGGGTACGGTCCCGCGTTGGGACGCGCCCCCGTAAATAAGTTGTCTATAGTTTTGCCTAAGGCCATTAGGCGCGGAAATCTGAGCGCGGGACAAAGGGCGCTCCGTTGTTGCTGGCTCCGGTCTAACCTTAACTGAATCGGACATAGAGCCTAATTGATACGTGATGCGTGTGTAGGGTTGTATACATGGGATATTTTGGCTAACAAACTTTAATGTTGCGAATAAATTTGTACCGGAAATTTTCTGTAATCCAAATAAGAAATATTGTTGAATACGATTGACAATCTGAAATATGTCTAAATTTGGAAGTTTTTTTTTATAAATTTTACCAAAGAAATAATTTTTTGTGGCAACCAAAGCTTTGTCTATCTACCTATACTAATTGCGAACTTTCAAGTGTGGGACGCGTTCAACGGAATCGCCCATTTTGGCCGACATTTGCGATCGAGTAGCTGCAAAATTGGGCTTTTCGATATTACTTTTGACGCTCGAATTGAAAAAAGGATACAATTCCGCGTGGACTGCGCGACATCTTGTAAATTAAATGCGTCAATTTTGAAAAAAATCACGTTTTTTCACCTCGTCGAGTGAAGGCGAACCTCGAGAAAATGTCACGTGACGTCTAGAAATTCCGACAAGCGGATCGATGAACGTCAAAAATTTACATTTTTTATCCGTTCCTGCCGACCTTATAAAAGCCGCTCGCTCTCATGTCTTACGATAAGATCCCTCTAAATACCTTCGGAAACAGTGTTGAGCGAAAAAAAACGGCCTTAAAAACAATTTTCGATCCAAAAAATCGATTTTTGTCGACCCGTGTTTTGCTGCTATTACCACAGTAACGTCAAACCCGAAACGCCCCCTGCCGGACATTCGTAACAACAGTAACAGATAGCAGATAACCTAAAATGTATCCTAAACTGTCCATATTGCGAATGTGGACAGGTGGGAAGCCTTAACCACATATTTCTAGAATGCCCAATAACTAAAATCGAAAATTTTGACTTATACACAGAGCTAGTCTGCTACTATTTAACATGGATTTTTCTTTGACTTGAAGCAAATTCCTTTCATTCATCCGTTGAAATCCCATTTTCCCCCTTCGATTGCAATACTTTCTTTCTAGAGTAGTAGTCAGTAAGTACAAATTATTTTCTTAAAATATGTGAGAATCGACTAGCTTGCGTACAAAACTGGTAAATTCATTTTGATACAAAATGAGATACCAGATGATTTTATACTACATTTTATTCTAGTTAGGAGTCAGTTATAGTCTTTGCACATCAATATTGAATATAAAAATTTAATGGATTTAGGTGTCAACAAGTTATTGATAATCTGACATGAAACAATTTGAAAACAAACATATAAAATATGGTTAAGACTTCCTACATGTTTACTATTCGTTCTTACGTAAATAAACATAAATTCTTCATGTGAATAGAATATGAATTGACCAATGCCATTACATCCAATTTCTTCAAATTCAATTAATTTCTCTATAAACTCGTTAGACTGTTCGACTTCATCGCTTTGTCCTCGTGAATTAATAATACTCGAGTACTTTCTTTTCAGTTGTGTGTCCCATCATCGTCGTCGTCCGTCCGTCCGCCAGTTCCAATTTGTTTAATGGTAGCGGCAGCAAGTCAAATGTATCGGTACATTAGGGCAATAACGTCCTTGTCCACCCCTCGGATGCCGGGGCGAGTGGTTCGCTATTATTAAGTTGACCATCGAAGGCGCATTAAGCTCTCGAACAGTGATTAAAGTCCTTATTGCACAATCGGCCGATTTTGCAATCCACCCCCGTCGCTACAGAAACAAAGGGTATTAATCACAGCACCACGCGCATAACGCACCATAAGGGTGGTGCAATACACGTTGGAACAACGCTAGAATGTAACATTCCAATAAAGGGCCGGAAGAATGGATCCCAACCAACTTGGCATGAAATATTATTATGTGATGAGTTATAGGTTACTTATTATTGATATATTGCTTGGTGTAGGTTGTTTGTTGGATTTAGAGGACTCTTAAGCCTAGCATACACGCTCCGGAATGCCGGAAGGATCCTTCCGGCATTCCGGAGCGTGTATGCCAGGCTTTAAACCAATCTGTTCTTCAGAATTCATACACCTTGAGTGTATGAACCACTTGACCAGCCTCATCCACAATCAAATATCAATACAGCATCATATCTGGCGAGCAAATCGGATTTTCCGTAGGTGCCGCCGAAAGTACGAAAGAACAATAGGTGTCGCTCGCGTCCGATGCTCAGCCGTCCGTCCGCCGGGCGACATGACAGCGCTACCTGCCGGATTAGCCGGCAGATGATGCAGAGATAGCGGGACAAGCGATGGACACGACGATAACGTGGTCCGGCGCGATGTTCCGGCCGGCAATTAGTACACCATGAACTGACGCCGATTAGGATCTGTTCGCCTTTGTGCCGTGTACCCTTTCGCTAATTGTGGCCGGGTTTAGCGGCATTATGTGCCGTGCGCTGGTGCCTGCGCCTATATGGGATGCTGTCGGTTTTCTTCGTCGATCGTCTTCAGGGAACTTATTTAGTTATTTATTCTCCGCGATTGTATGATTGATAGGTTTGAGCATATGATAAATCAGTATGCAGACTTAATTCTGCAAGTTACACAAGGTCCAACAATGGTCCAACAACCAGAACAGGGACCACATATTTTTGTTGACCTAACATCACTTTTCGTAGATCAAGCCATCAAAGAGTTGTGACAGGTCAACAGAAGAAATTTCGCCTGTTTGAAGAAACTTGCCTGATTTGACAGAGTGTCTGAAATCACTCTGTCAAATCAGGCAAGTCGTGAAGAGTCACCATTTGAAGCTTTAGGCACATCCCACCTTATAAACCAGTGCTAACTGAATGATTTGGTTAAAGACTTAGGTTTATCAAAAGAAAAGCCGAGTTACTGGGTTCTAGGCTACAGGATTGGAATCTTTTTGCACGAGGTGTGACAGTGCCTTCATTTACAGAGCGTTAACGAGCCCTTTAAAGCATATTTTAAAATGGAAGGATCTTTACGTGTATATCACGATGTCGAAGATCTTATGAACGAGTTTGACATTCCCCACGATCCTTCTGAATGGTGGCTTTTTATCGATTTATCAATTCATCAAAATACAGCTTGAAAGCAGTATTTTTGCATACTGTAAATCTAGACCTGTTACAATAAATCCACTTTCAGTTTCTAGTTAGGTATGTAAGGTAAATATAATCTGGAACAAATAATTTTTTGTTGTTGTATCAGAAAGTTGGAAATGTGTTCCCTTTGCTACATAAAAGTTGGACAATGTTGATCTCCAATAACTTTTGTAATCTTTGGTGAGTTTCCATGGTTCTTTCAGCAAATTATAGAAAAATTCATGAAAAATCTTCTAGCTAATAACTATATTTTGAACAAAGATTACTAAAGTAATTGGAGGTCGAAATTAATCAAAAATGTTAGGTAGGTTGTCTTTTTCACGCTCCAAATGTATAATCTAGAGCTCTTAATGCCAACCTAAAATGAATCACCTGCCCTGAAAATGAAACCGATTCATTTTTCGATGTCACCGCAGATCCTTCGCGTCAGACGTTGATAGATAGAACATGGAAAAAATCACAAGTGCTGTGTCAGTCTGTGTTGTGCTCGGCCAAACAGCGCGAACATATGTACGGGTTCGATAAGCGGGTCCGCGTCAATCTGCGACCACAAAAACACCACTCTACCAGTCTATAAACAAAAGATATCGCGGCAATATGGACCCGGCCCACTTCACGGTAATCGTCCATGCATTATTTACTCTATCGTCGACAGTTTTAGATAATGTGCAAAATGCCCGGCGAGGCCCTCTCCGCCATGAATAAATATGCGTAGTTTGTGAGCGGGACAAGGGATAAAATATGTCCCTGTCGCGGTTATGTCTCAATTAGTATGTCAAGCACGGATAATGTATATTTATATATTTCGTTTATATTTCCTTTTGACAAATAAAATTCGAAACAACGCTTTAATTTAAGAGATAACGGCGACTGAAATTTGAATAAAAGTCCTCCCTGTGACGTTACAAGGAAGAAATATAATGCGAAGGTTGACAACGTTGCTCTTAGTTATTTTATGCTGCTGGGGTGGTAGCACACGCACACTTCACATTATTTACGGTTGTTGAATTGAGGTTAAGTGAGGCAAAAGACTACATCAATCATGAACAAATCTAAACAACAATATAAAGTTTGCAAATCAACAGAAACACATGACTGTACTTATAACACCTATTAGAGTTATTACTTTAATATACAGCTAACATAACCTCCGAAATGTCAAAGTGAATACTAGCGAAGATAGCATGCAACACCATTAAACAAGCAGTGATGACAACCCGATAAGAACAAAAATTCCTACATTTGTGAATAATTTCTAGGCTATGTTGACAATTTTACACTTATATATTTTAATTGCAATTTACAGTAGTTGAATTGAGGTTATGTGAGGCAAAAGACTACATCAATCATGAACAAATCTAAACAACAATATAGAGTTTGTTGTGTGCCTGATTGCAACAGCAAATCAGCCGAAATAAATGACTGTACTTATAACACCTATTACAGTTATTACTTTAATATACAGCTAACATAACCTCCGAAATGTCAAAGTGAATACTAGCGAAGATAGCATGCAACACCGTTAAACAAGCAAGCAGTGATGACAACCCGATAAGAACAAAAATTCCTACATTTGTGAATAATTTCTAGGCTATGTTGACAATTTTACACTTATATATTTTAATTGCAATTTACAGTAGTTGAATTGAGGTTATGTGATGCAAAAGACAACATCAATCATGAACAAATCTAAACAACAATATAAAGTTTGTTGTGTGCCTGATTGCAACAGCAAACCAACAGAAACACATGACTGTACTTATAACACCTATTACAGTTATTACTTTAATATACAGCTAACATAACCTCCGGAATGTCAAAGTGAATACTAGCGAAGATAGCATGCAATACCATTAAACAAGCAGTGATGACAACCCGATAAGAACAAAAATTCCTACATTTGTGAATAATTTCTAGGCTATGTTGACAATTTTACACTTATATATTTTAATTGCAATTTACAGTAGTTGAATTGAGGTTATGTGAGGCAAAAGACTACATCAATCATGAACAAATCTAAACAACAATATAAAGTTTGTTGTGTGCCTGATTGCAACAGCAAATCAACAGAAACACATGACTGTACTTATAACACCTATTACAGTTATTACTTTAATATTCAGCTAACATAACCTCCGAAATGTCAAAGTGAATACTAGCGAAGATAGCATGCAACAACATTAAACAAGCAAGCAGTGATGACAACCCGATAAGAACAAAAATTCCTACATTTGTGAATAATTTCTAGGCTATGTTGACAATTTTACACTTATATATTTTAATTGCAATTTACAGTACTTGAATTGAGGTTATGTGAGGCAAAAGACTACATCAATCATGAACAAATCTAAACAACAATATAGAGTTAGTTGTGTGCCTGATTGCAACAGCAAATCAGCCGAAATAAATGACTGTACTTATAACACCTATTACAGTTATTACTTTAATATACAGCTAACATAACCTCCGAAATGTCAAAGTGAATACTAGCGAAGATAGCATGCAACACCATTAAACAAGCAAGCAGTGATGACAACCCGATAAGAACAAAAATTCCTACATTTGTGAATAATTTCTAGGCTATGTTGACAATTTTACACTTATATATTTTAATTGCAATTTACGGTAGTTGAATTGAGGTTATGTGATGCAAAAGACTACATCAATCATGAACAAATCTAAACAACAATATAGAGTTTGTTGTGTGCCTGATTGCAACAGCAAATCAACAGAAACACATGACTGTACTTATAACACCTATTACAGTTATTACTTTAATATACAGCTAACATAACCTCCGGAATGTCAAAGTGAATACTAGCGAAGATAGATGCGATACCATTAAACAAGCAGTGATGACAACCCTATAAGAACAAAAAACCCTACAATTGTGAATAATTTCTAGGTTACGTTGACAATTTTACACTTCGCTCACGACAGTCCTCGGCAAATTCATATTTTAATTGCAATTTTCTCAACAAACTCCGAATTTAATTAAGTTTTAAGTTAACAGAATGTCATATTATATGCCGTAATACCCTGTTGTCGAAGAAGGACAAAATTTAGCAAAAATAACTTACATAAACGCTCCGCCTAAGTGAGATTCTTTCTGCGAGAATTATTTTAAGAAAAACTGTCATCTGTACCCTCAAAACCTATAAACAAGCGCGCTACCACTTAGCGAGCAGCCTCCCTAACATAAAGCCTCTATTAAAACAAGATCCGTACGTACATCTCTTTGATATTTACAAACACCTCCGGAAAACATGCAACCCAAAACAGGCCATCAATTTTCAAATATAACCCTCCTTTTTATTTTTACCCGTTGCCCTACCAGCAGCGCCGTCAGAGGGCGCGCTATTTTCAACCCCGCGCCAACTGATCGAAACCCCTCAGCGCTCTTTTGTTTTTCAGGCGGGAGCCTCAAAAACTGTCAGGAAGAGAGTGATATGAATAAATTATACCGACGGAGTTGCGTAGTCATCCGCTTTTACCGAAGGAAGACGGAGCGCACCGCCTACTCCATCACGGACTCTAATCAAACCGCCGCTAATGCACTCGCCGTCCGCCAGAGTGCGCGCTGTCTGCGCCCCAGTCATCGCAATCTTTAGCGATACCGATCGCTCGCTCGATGACGTCGATAGATTCTAATGTGATTATTTTGTCTTTTTTTTGTCTTCGCCGGTCGATTTTCTGCGAAGTTGGGGTTGCTGTCAAATAGATCATATCGCGGTGCTTTTGTCTTGTGATGGTACTCCAGGATGGGGTAAATATCGGACGCGTGCTGCCGCAGGGTGTCTTCTGACTTAGTCATGGTAGTAAATTGATGGTAATTTTGGACGGGGAATCAAAAACAATTGGGAGGTTGAAAGTGACTACTCGAAATCTCGACCACTTTGGGCAGTGGTGCATCAAGAGATAATTTGAAGTAAATTGCGTTATAAGTATCCAAAGGGTTGAGTTTTTGCCTCTACACAATATTTTGAGTGATGGAGATATTAATCATTTTTGATTTGATTTGCCGGCCCTACAACCAGAACAGTGATAACATATTTTTGTTGACCTACCATCACTTTTCATAGTTCAAGTCATCAAAGTGTTGTGACTGGTCTAAGATCCATTTTATTTGATATTTTTTTGATATTATCCATTTTGATATATTGTCATATATTTTCCTTGAATTAGCGTTCTGTGCATACGTTCTCATAACAGATTGTTCAAAACATTACAAATCAACAAGTTTTTTGTGTTGTTTTATCAAATTAAGTTATACAGACGTTCAAAATATGGGAAGTGATTAAAGAACATGTAAAAAATCTTTTTTCTACTTTGCATTCACAATGCACACATTGCAACACTGTTTTCGGTGTTACAATTAGCAAATTGTAACACCGTTTTTAGTAACTTTTTTTCTAAGATTGGTGACATTGATATCAAATGCATGTCAAACGAAAATACACATAACCACAAAAGTAAGCACAAACTGATTTTTTAGAAACGCACAAACTGCGAAGTATGTATATTTTTATACATATTTAAACATGCGTGTTGCATCCTAGGTTTCGTACTACTAGTATATGATGGTATATAATAATTATCAATAATTACTTTTTCACAGATATTTGAATTTAAGTGACAGATGACAGTGTTACCAACGGTTGCACCCATAAATACTCTAGATTGGAATTTTACCTAATATACTTCTAAATTTTTATAAAATTAATGACGCAAAGTAGAAAAAATAGTATATTACACTCGTTTTATAAGACCAACTCATGCGCCAATTTGACGTCTTATAAAACTTGTATAATAATATACTATTATGGAATTTTATGGAACCGTTACCTATGTTCTCCATTGTCCTGTGTAGTTTCAATTCTATGTGTGGTGTGCGCGGTTAGCGCAAATGATTCACCGTATTATTAGCGGGAATGAACTGTAGCATTAATTATTAACGTTGGTAGGCTAATGCGAGGTAATGGTAGGCGAGAGGGACAGAGGGCGCCACACGGCGCGTCGACGTTAATGTAAAAAGATCATTAGGCCGGAGAATTATTGTTATTACTGGACGATTCCCTAGCGCCTAGCTCTGATGTGGCCCATCAAGCGCGAAGCGGAATCGGACCCGGACGGCTTCCATTAAAATGGACAAGTGCGATTAAATTCTATTCGGTACGGTGTTTGTTTATTTTCGTTCTTTGGTTGTGGTTTCTTCTTACAAATTGATCTGTGTTAAATGCTTTCTATTGTGTGTAAAATGTCTACCGCGGAGAGGATAGCCATAAAAGATATCCATAACTTTTTGTTCGAATTTCTTAATGAAACATATATCAATCGATAGAGCTATTCAAATAGTATACCCCAGAGTTTTGCCCACATAAAATATCGAACGGTTTAGCAAAAAAATTGATTTAATTACCAGCGCGTCATCTAAAACAGCTCATGGTGTCCTCAAATGGAATTGCAAATAACGCCATCCGCCGATACCGTAGAACATCGGGGATAGCAAATTCGGAATCTACATGAAATTCTGCATCTAGTAATGGTATCAATACGACACTACCCTTATGGTTACAACCCCTCTTACATAAGTAAAGCGGTAAATTGGTGTGTGGCTTATCAAGTGGGTTATATAAATGTTTATAACTATTGCGAAAGTTGATGCATAACTTTGATTAGTACGTCAAAATGTAGGTAATTTATAGGGTAATAGTAATTTATAGTAATTTATAGTAATTTATATTATCCTGAAAAGGTCGGAGTTTTGCCCACTCAATAACACCCCTAAAATGACAATAATGTTGACCTACCCCATAACAAGGAATACGACGGCAGGCAGATAAAATGTTTAATACTTTTGTAAATATTCTTGCATAACTTTGTTTTTTACGTCAAATTGTAGGTAATTAATAGGGGTAATTACCCTGAAAAAGTCGGAGTTTTGCCCACTCAATAACACCCCTTAAATCATAATAGTGTTGACCTACCCGTGCATTCCGTCTTACGGGATAGGTCCACATTATGATCATTCAAGGACTTCAAGGTGTATTAGCGAGTGAGCATAACTCCGAGCTTTCCAGGGTAGCTACCCCTATTAATTACCTATAATTTGACGTACGAATCAAAGTTATGCAAGAATATTTACAAAAGTTATTAATGGTTTTATTTCTTTGCCCGTGCATTCCTTCTTATGGGATAGGTCTACATTATGATCATTTAAGGTGTGTTATCGAGTGAGCATAACTTCGAGCCTTCGAGGGTAGCTACCTCTATTAATTACCTACAATTTGACGTATGAATCAAAGTTATGCAAGAATATTTACAAAAGTTATTAATTATTTTATCTGTCTGCCGGCGTATTCCTTGTTATGGGGTAGGTCAACATTATTATCGTTTAGGGGGTGTTATTGAGTGGGCAAAACTCCGACCTTTTCAGGGTAGTTACCCCTATTAATTACCTATAATTTGACGTACGAATCAAAGTTATGCAAGAATATTTACAGAAGTTATTAATGGTTTTATTTCTTTGCCCGTGCATTCCTTCTTATGGGATAGGTCTACATTATGATCATTTAAGGTGTATTATCGAGTGAGCATAACTTCGAGCCTTCGAGGGTAGCTACCTCTATTAATTACCTACAATTTGATGTATGAATCAAAGTTATGCAAGAATATTTACAAAAGTTATTAATTAGTTTATCTGTCTGCCGGCGTATTCATTGTTATGGGGTAGGTCAACATTATTATCGTTTAGGGGGTGTTATTGAGTGGGCAAAACTCCTACTTTTTCAGGGTAGTTACCCCTATGAATTACCTATAATTTGACGTACGAATCAAAGTTATGCAAGAATATTTACAGAAGTTATTAATGGTTTTATTTCTTTGCCCGTGCATTCCTTCTTATGGGATAGGTCTACATTATGATCATTTAAGGTGTGTTATCGAGTGAGCATAACTTCGAGCCTTCGAGGGTAGCTACCTCTATTAATTACCTACAATTTGACGTATGAATCAAAGTTATGCAAGAATATTTACAAAAGTTATTAATTATTTTATCTGTCTGCCGGCGTATTCCTTGTTATGGGGTAGGTCAACATTATTATCGTTTAGGGGATGTTATTGAGTGGGCAAAACTCCGACCTTTTCAGGGTAGTTACCTCTATTAATTACCTACAATTTGACGTACTAATCAAAATTATGCATCAAACTTCACAATTGTTATAAACATTTATATAACCCACTTGATAAGCCGCACACTAATTTACCGCTTTACTTATGTAAGAGGGGTTGTAACCATACGGGTAGTGTCGTATTGATACCATTACTAGATACAGAATTTCATGTAGATTCCGAATTTGTTATCCCCGATGTTCTACGGTTTCGGCGGATGGCGTTATTTGCAATTTTATTTGAGGACACCATGAGCTGTTTTAAATGACGCGCTGGTAATTAAATCTTTTTTTTTTGCTAAATCGTTCGATATTTTTTGTGGGCAAAACTCAAACTAAAACTTAAATAGCTCTATCGATTGACATATGTTTCATTAAGAAATTCGTACAAAAAAAGTTATGGATATCTTTTATGGCTATCTTCTCCCCGGTAAAATGTCTTAGGTTAGTTTTTTAGTTATACCAGTTTTGATGTGGTATTCTAACGAATACCAGCAACTATAGTCCGTACATATACAATTGAGATAAATTCAGGCTACGCCAGTAAGTTACAGTTACACATCCAAAGCATCTGTACAATTATTCCCAGCGGCCCTCCACTAGCGGAAGAGAAACCTTTTTATCGCTACTCACTCCCCCGCTCCCATCATCAGCCATCAATCCACCCGAAAGTAAAGACAACTGCGCACAAGAAAAGGCACCCAGAACACAATAAACCAGTCGTCCTCCTTAAAAGCGTGTTAAACCAGAGGGGGACGACCGACGGAAGGAAGGAGGAGAAAACCCACTCCGACGAAGTCAAAATAACTTAATAACTATTTTCGGTCAGATCACACTAAGAGGTTTTAAATTCAAACAATAGCCTTGTTCCATTTCACAAATTGCCCCGCTCTCGCATTGGTGCACGAACACCTGGTACCTCTAAAGATGGTCTCAACCTTTGCCATCTTCGTTCAGCTAACGCGAGAGGGCGTCGTTGACTCTCCCCGTGTTTTATTTAGTGTGACTTGCAAGCGGGGGCACTCACTGCCTAATTACCTGTTGTGTGCGGTGCCGTTATTTTCGTGGATGGAACCCACTTTGCCGGGATATTTTCGCCCGTGCTTTTGCCGGCAATTTGGTAGCATTACGGCTTCACACCTGCAATAAGGTGTAAGAATACCGGCAGAGACAAACTATTATGGCACAGCACGTGTTTTTGATGAGTAATGGCGTATACAATGATATAATGAAGCAATGTCGTGCAAAATGAGTGGTTGTAATAACGAGTTAATTGGTTATTATTATTTATTTTTGATAAACAACCGCCTGGAAAGCATCTGGCATCCCTACTTATAAGAACGTGGAATACCCTGTAATAGTAAAGTAGATAGTGTGTAGGTAATTCTGTTGTGTTGACCATCGATCAACTTTTAACTTCGACGTCGAAAGTTAAGCGACGCGTCGCGTGCTTGTCGGTCGGTCACGTGACCCGGTTGTCTTTTAGCAATTTCCGGTCGCCCGCGCCGGTAAAGAGAACAATCGGAAAGCGGGGTAGACGACGCGCCCCCGCAGGCGTGAAAACGGCCGCCAATCCAGGAAATGCGGTTCATTTTTAATGATACGTTTTACTAAATAAGGGAAAATTAATGATCGGGTTGTGGATGCAATTTTTTTGAAGTAAAATAATCCGAATTTATAGAAGTGCGTTTAAAAATCAGCTGGCATGAAAAAGGACTGCTTGGTGGGGTGTTTATTGGACAGAATTTTTGAGAATGTGACCTTGAAGTATAGACTTGTTGAGATTTATTGCTATTTCAGTTGTGTAGTCTTGAAAAGTGATGTTAGGTCAACAAAAATATGTGATCCTTGTTCTAGTTGTAGGACCCTTGTTCCCCTGTGTAAGCAATGCATGAGCAATGCTACCAACCAAAGTATTAAAGCAGCGAACCAACATATAAACGATACTTCCTTTTGTTGACATTACTGGTGCAACTGTTTGTTCATCATCCACAACTTAAGACACTAGGAACGAACGTCTTTTCATGCATTCTTTTTCCAATTTAAAATATCTCACAGATTATATTTCTGTGTTCAATTTTGTCGAAAATTATCGAAAAGAATTCTTTTTCTGAAAAAGCTAGGGATATTTATGTGTAGTGACGTGCAACCATGTCATTATGTCAATAAATAAACTGACGAACGTCAAGTTCCAGTTGTCTTAATTTTAAGTCAAGTTGACTTTTAGGTTGAAAGATAGAGTTAGGGAGAGGTTACCTATGACCAAGAATTTCATGGAAAAAGCAAAGAACTGCTGCTCATTGTTTTGGGGCATATTCACATGGACCTCAGAGATAATACTCCTTGGATTATTTTGGGCCATTGTGTTGCCACCGTATTTGTCATCGGCCAAGGTGATGGACATGACAATTAGTGACAATATAAGGGAAATAATATTTTATTGCGTGAAGCCTTCCGTTGAAGACTGGACCCGCCGGTTGACCACCGTACTAGTAATGAATTTCATTTTCAACTGCCTGGTACGATGGAAACGCTACACCCCAAAGAAGTACAACTTCATGTCTGCCATCACTGGCCTGATGCTACTAAACACCAATTCCTTCCCACGGAATTTAGTTTTGATCCTTGCGTTTTGCTTGATCGGTTTCTGTTTGCTAATTAGAATGCAGTACGTCATGGGAACTTATCCAGAGATTATTCGACCTGTCTACATGGTATCCGTTATTACCTTGGTCATCTTAATTCTGGGCGAGTTTTTATTTCCTGACTATCGAAATTGGTGCGAATCTCGTGGAGTAATCATGTTAATGTCCATGAAACTCATAAGTCTGATGACTGAAGAGAGTAGAATCCTACTGGTGACATTTAGTGAGTATTGGGGATACATGCTTTGCCCTGCGACAATTTTGTTTGGCCCATGGATCTCCATTCAAGATTACAGACTCCACAATCACGTCCACACCAAATTAAACTGGAAATGGCCGATCAAAATGGTACAAATCTTGACATACGCTATGATTAACATGGTTATTTCAAACTGTATTCAAAGAATGCTTACTGTTACTCAGCACCCTTCACCATGGCGTATTGCCATTCGAGATGCGTGGGCTTTCCGATGCAGCAATTATTTTCGTTGCTATATGGCAGAATTTACAATGATCACAGCTGGCTTCAACACTGTCACTGACGAATCAGGCAACTGGAAATACACCTGCACTAAACCATTTAGTGTTGAGTTCCCCAGATCCATGCATATGGTTGTCAAGAACTGGAACATCCCGCTTCATCGTTTCCTAAAATTACACGTTTATCTACCATTTTGCGAAGTTGGTCGAAAATACGCCGTCTTTTTCACCTTCTTGTTTGCTACGATGTTTCACGGATTGAACGTACGTGTTACCTTGGTGTTACTGAGCTTGGGATTTCTATCATATGCGCAAAAAGTCTGCCAAGATGCTCTATCTGATAAGTTTAATATTTGCGTAAGGATTTTCCCATGTAGAAGACGTCCAATGCGTTGTCGGCATTTCTTGGGTTGTTGGAATCCGTTAGCTTTGATGATCAATGGATTGAATATGGTTATGAACTGGTACCATCTTGCCTATTTGGGCTGTATCATGGATGATGTATATTCTGGTGCTAATTTGATGCAGATTTTTTGTAAATGGGATAACGACTTCCAGTTTGCCACGCACCATGCCATTATTATATGGCTTGCCACTACTGTTATCGTTTGCTAATGATCTGATGTGTTTTTGTAGTAATGCATTATTGTAATGCGATGGCTGAATTTTATAATAATTTAATTATATCTAATAAACCAAAGTACTTCTCTTAATTAATGTCACATATGTTGATAGTGATTTAATATACAGGTGTAGATTGAATGGAAAAGTTTATTATTCAATTCATTTATATGCATTTCTTTTTTGTCAGATTCAGTACGAATGTTAGATACACAAATATGAAATATTTTTAAACCAAAATGGTTTGACCTCAAAAGCAGTATAGTCTGTACTTGTAACAGAGTTCCAACTGCAATTAAGTACCTTTGCGGTCAACAGTTTGTTATATGTATGTTAAGACTAAATATTATGGATTTGCCTCAGTTAAAGAGCTAAACCATTCAATCCTACATTTTTTGCAAAATAGGTGTCCAGTTGTTATTCCTATTCTCCTACCAAATCCAATAATAATATTATCCTACCTACAGTCAACTCGCATAACAACTAAAAAGGACATCGCGGTGTGGTCAGCTGCCCGGTGACGGGAAATCTTCACGAAAGAAAGCAAACACAAGTCAAATAAATACTTGAAGAGATCGAGCTTTGTGTGCGACGGACGCGACGGACGTTGGGGCATTTGACCGGCAAATCCCCGACGACCAAACTTACCGCCCAGGGGACACCGAGAGGCCGTCGGTCATTTTAAACACCGCATAAGACCAGACCGACCGTCGGTCGGCAAATATTGTTGTTTGATTTCCACGGTACTCGAACTAACCCGTATATATTTTTATCTGTCCTGGCTGTTTGTGTGTGTGTCTTTTTCGGCGCAACTTTGAACGTTGCCTGTCAGATTCTGGTAGTTGTCTAAGTTGTCTTTTCCGTCTTCTGTATAAATAAATATTAACTACAAAACGATGATTATTTCGTTATTCGGTTCATATATCAAACGAAATACCACCGCAGTCAATAAAGAAACATCCTATCTAAATTTTCGTGTGAAACACGCATAAATATCTAGCGTGTGACAGATTACCCAACGCTATAATTACCGGGCAGGGCACCCGATCGAAAATGCGGGGTCACGCCATATTGCACTCGGTATTCAGTAGTCCCCGTACACGGCTCGCAACGCCGGTAATATATTATTTATTTTCGGGGTAAACCGTAAAATTAGCATTTTACACTGTCCCGGTTATCTTTCCATTCGATTCGAAACGAGAGAAATATCGTTTTACACGGGTCCCCAGTGTGTTTTCTCCCATTCATTTTCAAACGATGATGATAATGGATTTTAGGTGTATCGATAAATTTTGCGTGGATATGCGTTTAAATTTTTGATGAATTACGCTTTTTAGTTAGGGTAATTATGTCGTGGGAAGTGTTTCGGGTATTTCTGTTAGTTTGTTTTGAGAGTTTTGGTTGATTTTAATCTGGTGGAGGCGCCAGATGTATTAAAGATTAAAAAATAATGGACAAAGTTTAATAAAACTACAAATGTGGTTCTCTTAGGAAAATGAACTTTAACATAATTATTATGTATGAATAAGTGTCAGGTATTGGGAAAATATAAGTCCAGTCTCATGCTATGATGTGATCAAAACAGGCATCTCTTTTCTCAAAATGTAGTCTAAAATCTTGTGCCTAAATGTAGTGTTACCTGTAGTTCACACAAATATTAGAGTTTCTGTACAAAATCATTCAACATTAAAAAATACTATCCCAATAATTATATAAGAAAATAAAACTCCAAATAAACACAAGCAAAACCGTTAATAAGAAAGAATGCCAATAACTGTCATCGCTCAGACCACCGATACCAAGAAAAGATTAATGCCCACATCCCGTCGATAAGTGAAAAATGCAGGTCATGCTTCTTACAACCCCCGATCGACAAGACAAGACCTCATAATTTAAGAAACAAGACGTGTCGCCAGTGTGTGCCCATGATGGACAGCGGACAGCCGAAGAGGAAGGTAGTTGTTCAATGTGTCGGACAATGATTTAGTGGCACCCAAAAACCGTGTCAAAGTTGCAGACATACGGTAGTACGGATCCACCTAGTTTGCACACGATTTGACCGGATGTCTTGGCCGTTCTGTGGACGACAACAGGCGCCAATACCTGATCCAGACTGCTACCTTATCTAGACGACAGAATATAGGCAGGCGCCCCAATTTTACGAGAACGAAGATAAAAAGGAGTCATTCAGGAAGTTAGGAAACATGTTTTACGATGTGGTTTAGAAGTTTTAGTAGTTTGGTTCAATCGGTAAAAAAAGTATCTTTTACTTAGAATAATTTCTTCAACAGGCTGATATCCAGAAGCATCATAACGAACAGTAATTATCCTATACATTTTGATAATAAGAAACACGAGAAACCACCATTACAATATGACAACAACAACGCAGTTTATCAATATTTAATTAGCTCTCCGACCGCAATTGGACGTGTTTCTTGGGCCACTAGTGATTAATAAGAATATGGTAAGTAATCGGTTTTTCCTTCAGTACATTTTCGGTTAAAACGGTAATATACCATAATTTTCTTCAGTGCGTGCACTTAGTAAAAATACTCCTATAATGAAACAAGAGAGCTTTTAATATCATATAAATTAACAGGAATATGATTAGTTTTTTTCTTTCTTCACGAAATTGTAGACGTTAGATACCTTTCTATAGGTCAATATAAATTGTTTGTTAATTGAACAAATGCGTACATATGGATATATGTTATAAACAGACGCTAATGGATTCCGTGTATACGCTAGTGGTAAACGTTGAAAGTTTTAGGGAAAGTGGATTTTTTATTGATGTACGAGTGTACGACATTATTAAATTTCTAAGTTATTGAACTTTGCTTTATTGTGAACCGCCTTATAGAAAAATATTTTTACGGCCAAACGATGGACAACACTTCATTATATTTTAGAGATTTTTGTTTAGGTATTAAATATTTTGTAAGTAACCGTCATTACTAAGAAGGAAAAAGGTAAACAATACTGGCAAATACATGTTTCTCGCCCTTGAGTTTTAGCATGAGATTTTTATATATTTATTACTAATACATCTGTGGAATATAAAATACTATATTTGAGATCATAAGAAAGATTATAAGAAATACTTTTGAACGTCTAGATCGGCCATATTGCTCGCTGTGGGTCCTTTCATTGAAACTGCGAAATCATTTCTTCACACGTACCATGATGTGAAGTATAATGTGGTATATGGCACACAATTTTGAGGTTGATTAATGCCATTTCCGTGGTGATCATGTGCCGGAACCCAAACAATGATAAATATCGCAAAATTCTTGAATAAATCTGTTTTTTTTTGCTTTGTTTTGTTGTTGTTTTATCTTTTGCATTGTGTTCAATATTTATCATTACTATTTAGTATTATTTCCAAAAGAAATAATTATAAATCAAACGTACAATTTGTAAATTACTCTTAGATAGTCCAAATTGACTTTTGAAAGGTTTATTTTACTGAAAAATAGTTCAAAAATTGTTTATTTTATACACTTATTAAGGGAGAATGTTGCATATTTAACTATTTATTCGTTCATAGGCTAATCAGTTGTTAATCGATTTCGAACATATCGTCGGGGTTCTGTCAAGATTCACTAAGCATAGGTATATTTTTAGAATTTTTTGTAATTATCTATTTTTTTTTCTACCTATACTAATTACGAACTTTCAAGTGTGGGGCGCGTTCAGCGGAATCGCCCATTTTCGCCGACATTTGCGATCGAGTAGCTGCAAAATTGTGCTTTTCGATATTACTTTTGACGCTCGAATTGAAAAAAGGACACAATTCCGCGTGGACTGCGCGATATATTGTAAATTAAATGCGTCAATTTTGAAAAAAAATCACGTTTTTGCACCTCTTCGGGTGAAGGCGAACCTCGAGAAAATGTCACGTGACGTCTAGAAATTCCGACAAGCGGATCGATGAACGTAAAAAATTTACATTTTTTATCCGTTCCTGCCGACCTTATAAAAGCCGCTCGCTCCCATGTCTTAAGCTAAGAACACACGAGGCGGCGCGCGACGAAGCGGCCGCCGATTCGTCTGCCGACTTGACAGACAAACCATTTGCAAGCACTTGTAGAGGACACACGGCTCAGCAGCGGCGCGGCGACGAATCGTCGAGCCGGAATACAGCAACGAAATGTCGCCGCCTGCGTTTGCACACACGCAAGCGTCGGACGAATCGGCGCCGCGCCGCCTCGTGTGTTCTTAGCTTTACGATAAGATCCCTCTAAATACTCTTCGCAAATAGTTTTGAGCAAAAAAACGGCCTTAAAAACAATTTTCGATCCAAAAAATCGATTTTTGTCAACCCGTGTTCTGCTGCTATTACCACAGTAACGTCAAACCCGAAACGCCCCCTGCCGGACATTCGTAACAACAGTAACAGATAGCAGATAACCTAAAATGTATCCTAAAATGTCCATATTGCGAATGTGGACAGGTGGGAAGCCTTAACCACATATTTCTAGAATGCCCAATAACTAAAATCGAAAATTTTGACTTATACACAGAGCTAGTAAAATACTAATTTGTAATTGTGACATTCACATACAGACATCATTAGATTCTTGATGCATTTGGGTTTACGTGTAATTTTTGCCGATTACAACAGGCCTGGTATTGAAAAGCATGGTGAATTTAGTTATTTGACGATCAGGCATGTAGTTCGTTTCACTTACATATGCTCCAAATGTCGGTATTATAAAGGTAGAATAGTTTTGTAATGAGATTTTGGCGAACTAAAGATTGTCACTGTCAGATTTGATCTGACTTAATATGTATCATAAATTCATAACATACCTTTTCTACTGCAATAATGTTTGTTGTATCCAACTCCTCTACCCAGATAGACCGTGGTATCATTATATTTTTTGGCCACTTCCCGCACTTATTTTTATAGGTTATGATGAAATTTTTAGCACCTTAATTCTTTTAACAGTGATAATTTGTCGCATGTTCTCTTATCTTTTCTTCTATTTTCACACAACCCAGTACATTCAACACGCACAAAATCAAAACTTCGACTAAATTTGTTACAACCAAAACCTGTTATTTTCCATCAACAGGCGAGAGGCAAAAAAAACAGCAGCGCGGTTTACCTGCTCTATCACATTGTCGTCGGTATTACTTGAATTGAATGTTTGCTATTCGATCTATTTGTAGTATTCCACCGACATAATAAAAATAAAACTGCAATTACTTTCTCTTCTTTCCCATTAAAATCTTAGTTTGCTTTCAGAGCTATTTCAATACAGCTTTATCTAACGAATACCAAAACAATAAACACCACGAAATCCACCTCCCATGACTACTCAAAATTCCATACATCTCGCAGAGTAAACGAAGAAACAATCATACCTTCTCACCACGAGAACATACCTCGAGCTATGCCTATCACCACACGGCACCCCTTCAATATTTACCGAAGTCTTTAGCCAAGGTATTAACATAGGTGCAAAATGCACGCTACCTGCTTATCTCCAACTTCTGTTTACGCTTTGAGCCTCGGTTTGTCTTGCCTCGGCTCGGTTTGGCTCAAGTGCGTATTTGCACGTCGTAAACTCGTAATCTATGCAAAAGAAATTGTTCATTAGCTGACGGTACAACGAGCACCTAATACCGTATTAATGCCAGGATAAAATCTCGGTAATAAACTTGATCTGCGGCCGTGTTCTACTCACTTCACGTGCTATTTACCTGTTTACAAATGTGTGCCAACGCAAATACATTAAAAAAAAACATTGCATATTTTAATTGTTTGTTTGTAGACATTATTTTGAAAAAGTCAATAACAAAATATAACACTTATTATTAGTACATACTTACTAGCTCTGTGTATAAGTCAAAATTTTCGATTTTAGTTATTGGGCATTCTAGAAATATGTGGTTAAGGCTTCCCACCTGTCCACATTCGCAATATGGACATTTTAGGATACATTTTAGGTTATCTGCTATCTGTTACGGTTGTTACGAATGTCCGGCAGGGGGCGTTTCGGATTTGACGTTACTGTGGTAATAGCAGCAAAACACGGGTCGACAAAAATCGATTTTTTGGATCGAAAATTGTTTTTAAGGCCGTTTTTTTGCTCAAAACTCTTTGCGAAGAGTATTTAGAGGGATCTTATCGTAAGACATGGGAGCGAGCGGCTTTTATAAGGTCGGCAGGAACGGATAAAAAATGTAAATTTTTGACGTTCATCGATCCGCTTGTCGGAATTTCTAGACGTCACGTGACATTTTCTCGAGGTTCGCCTTCACTCGTCGAGGTGAAAAAACGTGATTTTTTTTCAAAATTGACGCATTTAATTTACAAAATATCGCGCAGTCCACGCGGAATTGTGTCCTTTTTTCAATTCGAGCGTCAAAAGTAATATCGAAAAGCCCAATTTTGCAGCTACTCGATCGCGAATGTCGGCGAAAATGGGCGATTCCGCTGAACGCGCCCCACACTTGAAAGTTTGTAATTAGTATAGGTAGACTAGCTCTGTGTATATGTCAAAATTTTCAACTTTAGTTATTGGGCATTCTAGATATATGTGGTTAAGGCTTCCCACCTGTCCACATTCGCAATATGGACATTTTAGGATACATTTTAGGTTATCTGCTATCTGTTACTGTTGTTACGAATGTCCGGCAGGGGGCGTTTCGGGTTTGACGTTACTGTGATAATAGCAGCAAAACACGGGTCGACAAAAATCGATTTTTTGGATCGAAAATTGTTTTTAAGGCCGTTTTTTTTTGCTCAAAACTCTTTGCGAAGAGTATTTAGAGGGATCTTATCGTAAGACATGTGAGCGAGCGGCTTTTATAAGGTCGGCAGGAACGGATAAAAATGTAAATTTTTGACGTTCATCGATCCGCTTGTCGGAATTTCTAGACGTCACGTGACATTTTCTCGAGGTTCGCCTTCACTCGTCGAGGTGAAAAAACGTGATTTTTTTTCAAAATTGACGCATTTAATTTACAAAATATCGCGCAGTCCATGCGGAATTGTGTCCTTTTTTCAATTCGAGCGTCAAAAGTAATATCGAAAAGCACAATTTTGCAGCTACTCGATCGCAAATGTCGGCGAAAATGGGCGATTCCGCTGAACGCGCCCCACACTTGAACGTTCGTAATTAGTATAGGTAGATAGATATCTATTTCTCAATAGATGTAATTCATAAACAGATGTAGCTATATCCGGCCCCATATTTTTCCGCTTAACGTATAAATAAACAATGACCAGATTGCGGCTAATGACGAACCTCTCCAGATCATATCACCGAACGAACTAATTTGTCCGATTTCGAGTACATACATCACTCGCCGACAAAACCCAAAGTCCCAATTTTCCGCACCCATCTCGTCCAATATTCCACTTTTCCACAAGTCTGCCCGATAGCAGAACCGTCGTCTGTCAACGGTCCGTGAAAGTTGGAAACCGTTCGCGGTGGCCGTGTTCTTCTTTTCGCGTCGTCAGCATCTGCTGGTGTCGGCGACGCGGCTGTCAAACGGTTGGCACAAAGGTGCCGCTCTCACGGCCGCTATCTTATCTACGGGCGGCTTGTATGTATCGCATCAAAGATCGGTGTGCCGGTCTTGTCTTCTTGCGTATATCGGTGTTGGTTATCGGTAGGTCCCCCTTGAGATCTCTCGAGTGCGTCTATATCGCACACACTTTGATTTTACCCGCAACCAAGCAAATATTGACTATAATGCACATCAGGGTAATAATATATCCTGTATGGAAACGCTGTGATTTATTGGTTTTACTGTTTATAAGATTGCAAAACGTTCTCAAGATTCTGGTCTCGGTGTTGTTACTTGTTTCTATTGTACTGAAGGATTTCTTATGGCGGGTATTTTGCTTTGATTTTCTTAACAACTTGTTTGATTTTTGTTATCACTGAGCGATTTTTATCTACATTAGGTAATTTTAGCTTTAACATCTTTTAGTGAAAATCAAATTTGTTGCACCTGTAATAAATAATCATTGCAAAGCTATATACATTTACATTTATGTTTGACAATGACATAAATCAACTAGTAATCAAGCGTTTTGCTTCACACACGACATTGCAATGATTTCTGGGAAAAAATCTGTATGTATGTATGTCTATGTAGAACACTATAGCACCTAAACAGTACAACAGATCGGGCTGAAATTTGGTATACATATTTGGAATTACCAGGGGACAAACTGGATTGTTTTTGGTAACAATCTGACAACTGGAAGTGGCAAATGTTACAGACGTTTCTATAGGAATTGATCCGATGTTGACCAAACTGATACCAGCTCATGTTCCAGTGATTTTAAACATGGTTGTCAATTTTCAGATCAATGGGATCAAGGGTTTGAGCGCTATAAACGTTTATAGAGGCTATCTGACAGAATCCATAGCCTTAGTCACTATAGTTGCAAATTACTCCCGAATAAATTACTCCCAAATTGTCATATTTTGATCAGTGGCCATTGACATGATATGACAGTTATTCTGTGACTGACATAAAGTTTGATATCCAGAGTGGTTGTGGCTTCATAAATTTGAAATATTGTGAAAAGTTGCGTGGGGGACACCCCAGATTTGTTTCCAAATTTAATTTCAACTCTTCATGTGCAATTTTTACAAATTTGATGTTTGATGTATGTTTATTGAGCACCTGGTGTGGCCTCAACTTTCGAACTTCTTGGACACACGAAAGCGTCTAAACCTTCTAAAATTCTTCAATTTTGTGAAGCCACTCTGGATCTCAACCTAATGTTTGTGACTGCAATGATAGCGACTTAAGACCGCAACTACTGTCAGATTGCTCTCACAGATATCTCTCAGCTTGTGTACGAACGCTTATACCGTTCATCCAATTGATCTGTAAATTGGTGTGCATAAATAAAGTTACTGGAGGATAAGCTGGTATCCGTTTGGTCAAAATCGGTTGAATCTCTAAGACAACAATCCAATTCTTCCCCCGGTAATTCAAAATATGTATACATAATTTCAGCCCACACACATACATTTTCCAGAAATCATTGCAATGGATTCAAGGGCCTTCAAATTGCGTCGAAAACCCGAGTTTTTCCGTCGGTTACAATAGTTTCCATCTAGGATATAGTAGGACAGAGAAAATGATGACTTTCCTAAACTTGTTTAACAATAATTGTTTTATAGTTTTCAAATGAAAGAAATGTTATACGGCAAATCATATATCATAATATTATTTATTTATATTTCAATTGACTCATTCTATCATGCGATTCTCAGCTTCACTGGAACATGACTAAAGATCTAGATATGAGTAAATAAAAAAGTAGATAACGAGATGATGTCTGATGGAATTTTAAGGAATAATAGTCCTTTAAAAATCTCATTTCATACGAAGCTTTTTTCTATGTGCCATAAAAATGGTGTTTCGTCTCGCTATGCAAGTATTTCAGCTAATATAGTTTTGCAGATTGTTTGAAAATTTATTTTAGGTGAAATGTTAACAATTAATGTGGTTTTGTTCTCTTATTATGTAGAGATATTAACGACAAAAACAATTAGATGTTTTCATTATTGACACGATAAAAAGCGTATTTTGTAGAAGTTTTTCATCTAAACTGATTAAACTGTTAAATTACATAATTTAAAAACGCCATAACAACGATAAAATATCTGAAGTGAATCTTCAGCCGCTCTCGACCCTACCTAACGTCAGTTTCTATGACATAATAACATGTTTCTACTTTGCATTCACAATGCACACATTGTTACACTGTTTTCGGTGTTACAATTAGCAAATTGTAACACCGTTTTTAGTACTTTTCTTTTTTAGTTTTAGTACTTTTTTCTAAGATTGGTGACATTGATATCAAATGCATGTCAAACGAAAATACACATAACCACAAAAGTAAGCACAAACTGATTTTTTAGAATCGCATAAACTGCGAAGTATGTATATTTTTATACATATTTAAACGTGCGTGTTGCATCCTAGGTTTCGTACTACTAGTATATGATGGTATATAATAATTATCAATAATTACTTTTTCACAGATATTTGAATTTAAGTGACAGACGACAGTGTTACCAACGGTTGCACTCATAAATACTCTAGATTGGAATTTTACCTAATATACTTCTAAATTTTTATAAAATCAATGACGCAAAGTAGAAAAAAAAGTATATTACACTCGTTTTATAAGACATATTGGCGCATTCGTTCATTTGGGGCACTCGTCGCTGGCGCTCCTCGAGCCCCAAACAACTCATGCGCCAATGTGACGTCTTATAAAACTTTGTATAATAATATACTATTTTCTTACTGACATTTAATGTTATAGCACTGACGTTTGTCAAAATCTGACAATTTGCTACCACAGCGACGAAAGCTGTAGTTTCTGTCAAACCGCTCCTATAAAACCTTATAGCGTCTAAACCTGTGGTCTAAACCGTTCATCCCACTGATCTCCAAATTTGTATACATATTTAAAGTCAATGGAGGATGAATTGGTCTGAGTTTGATCTGAGAAATACCTGAGAAGATGCATTTAACATTTGCCACTTCCGGTTGACAAATTGTCACCAAAAGCAATCCAGTTCGTTCCCCGGTAATTCTAAATATGTATCAAATTCTTAAATTCTTAAAATGTACCAAATTTCAACCCAATTCGTTGTTCTGTTTGAGTGCTATCGTGTTCACAGACATACATACTACAGTGTCCTACTATGTAAGAGTGCTACAAATCGACACATATTCGTTAACTTTCCCGAAAAAGCATTTATTATAATCTAATAAATCGTTTTTTCGGCGGGACATATGTCGGAAAATAGCGTACGGATTTCAATAAGTGTATTACTCTGAAAGAGTGCGTGTGCAGCGCTACAAATCGACATACATACATTTTCCAGAAATCATTGCAATCGATTCAAGGGACCTCAAAACGCGTATTTCCGCGGAAAACTCAATTTTTTTCCCGTCGATTACAATACTTTCCTTTTAGGATACCAGTCGAAAAGTAAAAGCAGTAGAGTAGTTTCAAACTAAGAAGAGCACAGTTGTATATGCAACCAATCATACCCAGTGTATGGTTTATAAATTGCCTGTGTATATTTGGTTGCATATACAACTGTGCTCTTCTTAGTTTGAAACATCTATACTAAACCGAATAAATTGTATATTTAATCTACTTTTTCGGTATCTATTTTAAAATAGGTATTCTTCTTCGCATTATTTTTTTTTGTGTGCATAATTTCCCACAGTAAAATTCATATTTTTCTATGGCCTGAAGCCGCAGGTTAAACCTGTACGCATCAAAAATACCAATATTGCGTTAAAAATATTATTTTTGCACTGAAAATTTGATTTTGTAGCTCGCGAATTGCAGTTGTTTATGAAATAAAAACCGAAACGGTATGCACATATCGTCGGCCGTCGGGTTTAAAAAACAACACCATGTAGATGGGGTCGTATGACCCCATCGAGGGGCACCCGGTTCCCGTACAGATCACCCCGGATCTATTGACCTAATCGAAAAATACATATTTACCCCGCGGTCACAGACAAACAATCCATTCTATTAAAACGTATTTATTTTTCGAAAATAAACTCCGTTATCGGTCTGATATTAAATATATAAATGAAATCTGCGCCGCGTTTGTGTCGGCCGCGAGCAACAGATACGCCTCTGTTTGAAGTACCTTTTTAAAACAGGTGAATCCGTCTGGAAATGTGGTACGTCTGGAAATGTGTCAAGTACAATTGGAATTAATAAATATTCTAATATACCTAAATAAATATTAATATAATTACATAGAGTGTTTGAAACAAATAAGTATTTTTAAATTTAATAAAAATGAGCTACATGGCCTGAAAAATATTTTATTTGAAATATTTTTTCAGTAAAAGAAATGGTTTTTATTGAAAAAACGATTCTTTTATACCAATTATGGTTTTCCTTAATTTTCGTAAAGTAGAAATTGTGTAGGTTTAATCGTTTATTGTTTTGAAATACACATAGACATAGATTTGAGTGAAAAGATTATGTGTTTGAATCAAAAACGTGCGGTTTCATTAAAATTATCGCTATGTTTACTAACGGGAGTACACCTTGGCTTAGTTTGAGCTTAGGTATATAAGCTAGGTTTTAAAAAGCGAGCGATATTCTGGGTTCTCTTCATTTGGGAATAAGTCCTTACTAAAGATTTTTGTGTTTTTCAACTACACTATGTTTGGATTATAATCAAGGTTCTATTTGAAGGTATGATTATATCAAAGTTTGTAGTTTTTAAATCAACATTCCATTTTATTAAGTCAAGTACTAAATTGTCAAACAGTAAAGGAAGTTTTTTTACTTTATCATACGTAGTATGACAAAGTATTGTAATCGTGTCGAAAAAAAAATTGAGATTTTAGCGGAAATAGGTCTTTTTGGGCCCCCTGAACATTTTTGACCAAGGTACAAAAAATGTCTGTGTGTGTGTGTATGTGTGTGTGTACCCGTTTTTTTGTGGCGACGATTCCGGAGAAACTACTGAAGGTATCGAGACGAAACTTCATATTTAGAAGTTTCGTGACTAAACTTAGAGCTGAAAGAAGTTTTGTCCAAAAGGGCCCAAAGGAACTCGAGGTTTACTCTTATCATTTTTCAACGATTTTGCAAATTAGCCGCCATTTCTGTAATTTCGTCAAAATAGTTAAATAATAAACTATAGTAGAGAAAATTTTGTATAATTTATGTCCATTCCATTTTTTGGAAAAAAAAAATTAAATCATAGTAAGCGGATGCCCCTTGAACTTCCAAATTGCCCCCCTGAACACGGCTGTATCGTATGATAAAGTCATGTGCCTGGCTACATCAGATTTTTTTTACTTTATCATACGTAGTACAAAGTATTGTAATCGTGTCGAAAAAAAAAATTGAGATTTTAGCGGAAATAGGTCTTTTTGGGCCCCCTGAACATTTTTGACCAAGGTACAAAAAAATGTCTGTGTGTGTGTTTGTGTGCACCCGTTTTTTTGTGGCGACGATTCCGGAGAAACTACTGAAGGTATCGAGACGAAACTTCATATTTAGAAGTTTCGTGACTAAACTTAGAGCTGAAAGAAGTTTTGTCCAAAAGGGCCCAAAGGAACTCGAGGTTTACTCTTATCATTTTTCAACGATTTTGCAAATTAGTCGCCATTTCTGTAATTTCGTCAAAATAATTAAATAATAAACTATAGTAGAGAAAATTTTGTATAATTTATGTCCATTCCATTTTTTGGAAAAAAAAATTAAATCATAGTAAGCGGATGCCACTTGAACTTCCAAATTGCCCCCCTGAACACGGCTGTATCATATGATAAAGTCATGTGCCTGGCCACATCAGATTTTTTTTACTTTATCATACGTAGTACAAAGTATTGTAATCGTGTCGAAAAAAAAATTGAGATTTTAGCGGAAATATGTCGTTTTGGGTCACCTGAACATTTTTGACCAAGGTACAAAAAAATGTCTGTGTGTGTGTGTGTGTGTGTGTGTGTGTGTGTGTACCCGTTTTTTGTGGCGACGATTCCGGAGAAACTACTGAAGGTATCGAGACGAAACTTCATATTTAGAAGTTTCGTGACTAAACTTAGAGCTTAAAGAAGTTTTGTCCAAAAGGACCCAAAGGAACTCGAGGTTTACTCTTATCATTTTTCAACGATTTTGCAAATTAACCGCCATTTCTGTAATTTCGTCAAAATAGTTAAATAATAAACTACAGTAGAGAAAATTTTGTATAATTTATGTCCATTCCATTTTTTGGAAAAAAAAATTAAATCATAGTAAGCGGATGCCCCTTGAACTTCCAAATTGCCCCCCTGAACACGGCTGTATCGTATGATAAAGTCATGTGCCTGGCCACATCAGATTTTTTACTTAAAAGGAACGTTGAGTTCTTGAAACAAAATGTGCATTTCTTTTGAAAATATTATGTTATTAAATTTAAATTAATTAACGTTCATACAAATGCGATAACTTTGAATGTAATAAATCTTACCAAAGAAATAATTTCTTTGCGGCAACCAAAGCTTTGTCTGCCACTATTTAATATAAATTTTTCTTTGAGTCGAAGCAAATTCGTTTTATTCAAATTTCTTTTTCTCTCTGTATAAAGTCAACATGAAAACCATAAGGTAATTTTCATATCCAATCTTTTTCACCATCATTTCATATTACAATTTTTGATAATACCTACGAACAGATATGTTATGCAGTAATACTAATACATCCATAATTACCAACTACAAAAAATAAAGTTTACCGGCATCTTTTTATATTAGGTACCACGTCGGGCGATTCGAAAAAAAAAATGAGGCTCCCGTTTTTTCCGGTTGACGGCTTTATCTCGCGGTACAGGATCTGATGTCACTTCAATCATCGCACGGTAAATTAGCAATTTGCGCGCGGATGACCGACCATAGCCCGTCATTATCGCATTATGCGGTGCAGGTTTTGCGAAAACAGCTCCGCGCTCCCGACTGCTCTTATGTCCGCCAGGTATCATCCATCCAGTGCACGGTGTAATTCTTCTGTTGGACACAATGCGCTGCCCCGAGATCAAGTAGGCGTGAAAGCTTCAGCTGTTGGAAACGGTAGCGGTTGCGCACCACCACCAACATTACACCTTTATGAAGCGGCAGAGGATTTAGCGCATCATTGCCTTTTAACTATTTCGGCAGGCACAAAGCGGCGCTAATGGGGTTTGGGACTTTCGGGGACGCATCAACCAGATGCGCGCGTTTTATGGTCCACGCAATGGATGATGGTTGCGTATTTACAGGATTAAGAAGGATAAAACTCTTCGATTGTATGTATACGCGTTACATGGAAATACAGAATTTATTATAATGTAGAGGATTTGATCCTTTTATAAGAATACGTAATCCTGACCACTTTTACAAATACCATTCGAAACAACACTTTAATTTAAGAGAGAACGCCAATTGAAATTTGAATAAAAATCCTACCTGCGACGTCACAAGGAGGAAATATAATGCGAAGCTTGACAACGTTGCTCGTAGTTATTTTATGCTGCTGGGGTGGGAGCACCGCTGACTTCACGTTATTTACGGTAGTTGAATTGAGATTATGTGAGGCAAAAGACAACATCAATCATGAACAAATTTAAACAACAATATAGAGTTAGTTGTGTACCTGATTGCAACAGCAACTCAGCAGAAACACATGACTGTACTTATAACACCTATTACCTACAGTTATTACTTTAATATACAGCTAACATAACCTCCGAAATGTCAAAGTGAATACTAGCGAAGATAGCATGCAACACCATTAAACAAGCAAGCAGTGATGACAACCCGATAAGAACAAAAATTCCTACATTTGTGAATAATTTCTAGGCTATGTTGACAATTTTACACTTATATATTTTAATTGCAATTTACGGTAGTTGAATTGATGTTATGTGAGGCAAAAGACAACATCAATCATGAACAAATCTAGACAACAATATAGAGTTAGTTGTGTGCCTGATTGCAACAGCAAATCAACAGAAACACATGACTGTACTTATAACACCTATTACCTACAGTTATTACTTTAATATACAGCTAACATAACCTCCGAAATGTCAAAGTGAATACTAGCGAAGATAGCATGCAACACCATTAAACAAGCAAGCAGTGATGACAACCCGATAAGAACAAAAATTCCTACATTTGTGAATAATTTCTAGGCTATGTTGACAATTTTACACTTATATATTTTAATTGCAATTTACGGTAGTTGAATTTAGGTTATGTGAGGCAAAAGACAACATCAATCATGAACAAATCTAAACAACAATATAGAGTTAGTTGTGTGCCTGATTGCAACAGCAAATCAGCAGAAACACATGACTGTACTTATAACACTTATTAGTACAGTTATTACTTTAATATACAGCTAACATAACCTCCGAAATGTCAAAGTGAATACTAGCGAAGATAGCATGCAACACCATTAAACAAGCAGTGATGACAACCCGATAAGAACAAAAATTCCGACATTTGTGAATAATTTCTAGGCTATGTTGACAATTTAACACTTATATATTTTAATTGCAATTTACGGTAGTTGAATTGAGCTTATGTGAGGCAAAAGACAACATCAATCATGAACAAATCTAAACAACAATATAGAGTTAGTTGTGTGCCTGATTGCAACAGCAAATCAACAGAAACACATGACTGTACTTATAACACCTATTACCTACAGTTATTACTTTAATATACAGCTAACATAACCTCCGAAATGTCAAAGTGAATACTAGCGAAGATAGCATGCAACACCATTAAACAAGCAAGCAGTGATGACAACCCGATAAGAACAAAAATTCCTACATTTGTGAATAATTTCTAGGCTATGTTGACAATTTTACACTTATATATTTTAATTGCAATTTACGGTAGTTGAATTTAGGTTATGTGAGGCAAAAGACAACATCAATCATGAACAAATCTAAACAACAATATAGAGTTAGTTGTGTGCCTGATTGCAACAGCAAATCAGCAGAAACACATGACTGTACTTATAACACTTATTAGTACAGTTATTACTTTAATATACAGCTAACATAACCTCCGAAATGTCAAAGTGAATACTAGCGAAGATAGCATGCAACACCATTAAACAAGCAGTGATGACAACCCGATAAGAACAAAAATTCCGACATTTGTGAATAATTTCTAGGCTATGTTGACAATTTAACACTTATATATTTTAATTGCAATTTACGGTAGTTGAATTGAGCTTATGTGAGGCAAAAGACAACATCAATCATGAACAAATCTAAACAACAATATAGAGTTAGTTGTGTGCCTGATTGCAACAGCAAATCAACAGAAACACATGACTGTACTTATAACACCTATTACCTACAGTTATTACTTTAATATACAGCTAACATAACCTCCGAAATGTCAAAGTGAATACTAGCGAAGATAGCATGCAACACCATTAAACAAGCAAGCAGTGATGACAACCCGATAAGAACAAAAATTCCTACATTTGTGAATAATTTCTAGGCTATGTTGACAATTTTACACTTATATATTTTAATTGCAATTTACGGTAGTTGAATTGAGGTTATGTGAGGCAAAAGACAACATCAATCATGAACAAATCTAGACAACAATATAGAGTTAGTTGTGTGCCTGATTGCAACAGCAAATCAACAGAAACACATGACTGTAGTTATAACACCTATTACCTACAGTTATTACTTTAATATACAGCTAACATAACCTCCGAAATGTCAAAGTGAATACTAGCGAAGATAGCATGCAACACCATTAAACAAGCAAGCAATGATGATAACCCGATAAGAACAAAAATTCCTACATTTGTGAATAATTTCTAGGCTATGTTGACAATTTTACACTTATATATTTTAATTGCAATTTACGGTAGTTGAATTGAGGTTATGTGAGGCAAAAGACAACATCAATCATGAACAAATCTAAACAACAATAAAGAGTTAGTTGTGTGTCTGATTGCAACATCAAATCAGCAGAAACACATGACTGTACTTATAACACCTATTACCTACAGTTATTACTTTAATATACAGCTAACATAACCTCCGAAATGTCAAAGTGAATACTAGCGAAGATAGCATGCAACACCATTAAACAAGCAAGCAGTGATGACAACCCGATAAGAACAAAAATTCCTACATTTGTGAATAATTTCTAGGCTATGTTGACAATTTTACACTTATATATTTTAATTGCAATTTACGGTAGTTGAATTGAGGTTATGTGAGGCAAAAGACAACATCAATCATGAACAAATCTAAACAACAATAAAGAGTTAGTTGTGTGTCTGATTGCAACATCAAATCAGCAGAAACACATGACTGTACTTATAACACCTATTACCTACAGTTATTACTTTAATATACAGCTAACATAACCTCCGAAATGTCAAAGTGAATACTAGCGAAGATAGCATGCAACACCATTAAACAAGCAAGCAGTGATGACAACCCGATAAGAACAACAATTCCTATATTTGTGAATAATTTCTAGGCTATGTTGACAATTTTACACTTATATATTTTAATTGCAATTTACGGTAGTTGAATTGAGGTTATGTGAGGCAAAAGACTACATCAATAATGAACAAATCTAAACAACAATATAGAGTTAGTTGTGTGCCTGATTGCAACATCAAATCAGCAGAAACACATGACTGTACTTATAACACCTATTACCTACAGTTATTACTTTAATATACAGCTAACATAACCTCCGAAATGTCAAAGTGAATACCTACTAGCGAAGATAGCATGCAATACCATTAAACAAGCAGTGATGACAACCCGATAAGAATAAAAATTCCTACATTTGTGAATAATTTCTAGGCTATGTTGACAATTTTACACTTATATATTTTAATTGCAATTTACGGTAGTTGAATTGAGGTTATGTGAGGCAAAAGACTACATCAATCATGAACAAATCTAAACAACAATAAAGAGTTAGTTGTGTGCCTGATTGCAACATCAAATCAGCAGAAACACATGACTGTACTTATAACACCTATTACCTACAGTTATTACTTTAATATACAGCTAACATAACCTCCGAAATGTCAAAGTGAATACCTACTAGCGAAGATAGCATGCAATACCATTAAACAAGCAGTGATGACAACCCGATAAGAATAAAAATTCCTACATTTGTGAATAATTTCTAGGCTATGTTGACAATTTTACACTTATATATTTTAATTGCAATTTACGGTAGTTGAATTGAGGTTATGTGAGGCAAAAGACTACATCAATCATGAACAAATCTAAACAACAATAAAGAGTTAGTTGTGTGCCTGATTGCAACATCAAATCAGCAGAAACACATGACTGTACTTATAACACCTATTACCTACAGTTATTACTTTAATATACAGCTAACATAACCTCCGAAATGTCAAAGTGAATACTAGCGAAGATAGCATGCAACACCATTAAACAAGCAGTGATGACTACCCGATAAGAACAAAAATTCCTACATTTGTGAATAATTTCTAAGCTATGTTGACAATTTTACACTTATATATTTTAATTGCAATTTACGGTAGTTGAATTGAGGTTATGTGAGGCAAAAGACAACATCAATCATGAACAAATCTAAACAACAATATAGAGTTTGTTGTGTGCCTGATTGCAACAGCAAATCAGCAGAAACGCATGACTGTACTTATAACACCTATTACCTACAGTTATTACTTTAATATACAGCTAACATAACCTCCGAAATGTCAAAGTGAATACTAGCGAAGATAGCATGCAACACCATTAAACAAGCAGTGATGACAACCCGATAAGAACAACAATTCCTACATTTGTGAATAATTTCTAGGCTATGTTGACAATTTTATTTTAATTGCAATTTTCTCATCAAACTTTGAATATAATTAAGTATTAAGTTAAAATGTCATATTATATGCTGTAGAATTGTCTAATACTTGATCCTACTTAAATTTCCACATGACCGTAATACCCGAATTGCTTGTAAGGTTCATGCATATGGTTGGGGGTGGACCTTCAACACGATGCAGCGCAGAAACCGTTTGTAGCAAAAATATTAATATAGGATATAAAATATTTCAAATTTTATTCATCTGTGATATTGTGGTCCAAATAAAAGCAAATTATCGCTAATTTTGAAATATACGCCACACTTTAACAGGCCGATTGTCAAATATACAACAAATATTGTCGATGTTCTTGATGTGCAATTATTTCAGAAAATTATGATGTAATCGTGACTACCTATTCGACGTTCACCTGCCGGCCGGCGCCTTTGATCCAGGCCACTTTGTTTATTGTTTTTTCACATCTATCTTAATTGCCCGCCGTTGAATCTATAGGTGAGGTACTCAAATTTTCAAGAGAATTAATGGACTCACTTCAATATATAGAATTCGTAAAAAAAACACACACACATTCGTACATACCTACCTACTTCAATTTGCAGCGATTACGTATGAAGTTATATAGGTAAGTAGGTAGGTATACTCCTCCTGGAATAAAATAGCGGTATAGCGGCGATTTATTTGATGTTATTTTAATTAAGTAAAACTCACAATGAGAGTGAGATTTATTGCTGTAATATGGACGTAAATGGTGGTTAATTAATATAATGTAGGAAGTGGGTCGTGCTATAGGTAACGACAGGGTTGAGTTACTTGTAATTATTCATGCTATTTATTGGTTTGAATAAAAAGTAAGATTAGTCAACATTTTTTTTTAATTAATTTAAAATGTATGTCGTTCATGATGTACGTTTTTTACTTAATATTTGTAATTGCATTGATTGTTTGTGCACGTTTGTTCTTGCTTCTTTCCTTTGACTTGAAGTGTATAAGTAAACATAGAGATAGAATCAGATAAAATATTTACTCTCAAGTTTTGTTTAGGTAACAACTCAAATCTAAGATGATGCTGCTTTTTTTGTAAAATTTATTTAGGTAGTTAAGCATGTAGATATTTTTTAAAATTACCTACACTTTAATTGTTCATTCTTTGATATTCAACCTTCAGCAACCTCAAAAAACCTTCAGTACCTATTAGTAGTAACTTTAGTAGATAAGTAGGTACCTGAGACATATTTAGTCGTAGGTAGGTATAGCGGAGACCGTCTACAAAAGTATAGATGTTTCAAACTAAGAAGAGCATAGTTGTATATGCAACCAAATATGCACAGGCAATTTATAAACCATACACTGGGTATGATTGATTGCATATACAACTGTGCTCTTCTTAGTTTGAAGCTACTCTATCTAACATGAGAACGAAAGTAACATGCCGCCTCCTGACTTTACAAAACACAGCGATTGGTACAATGCGCCATATAGTATATAAGTAAACAAGTAAAGATTATCAAAATTAAAAAAAAAAACATGTTATTGTCATTGTTTAAAACATATTCTTATAAGAAGTGCTTTTCTTTAACATCGTTTTGTTAAAAAAATTAAACAAACACGTTTGTCTATCTATCTATCTACCTATACTAATTACGAACTTTCAAGTGTGGGGCGCGTTCAGCGGAATCGCCCATTTTCGCCGACATTTGCGATCGAGTAGCTGCAAAATTGGGCTTTTCGATATTACTTTTGACGCTCGAATTGAAAAAAGGACACGATTCCGCGTGGACTGCGCGATATTTTGTAAATTAAATGCGTCAATTTTGAAAAAAAATCACGTTTTTGCACCTCTTCGGGTGAAGGCGAACCTCGAGAAAATGTCACGTGACGTCTAGAAATTCCGACAAGCGGATCGATGAACGTCAAAAATTTACATTTTTTATCCGTTCCTGCCGACCTTATAAAAGTCGCTCGCTCTCATGTCTTACGATAAGATCCCTCTAAATACCCTTCGCAAAGAGTTTTGAGCAAAAAAACGGTCTTAAAAACAATTTTCGATCCAAAAAATCGATTTTTGTCGACCCGTGTTTTGCTGCTATTACCACAGTAACGTCAAACCCGAAACGCCCCCTGCCGGACATTCGTAACAACAGTAACAGATAGCAGATAACCTAAAATGTATCCTAAAATGTCCATATTGCGAATGTGGACAGGTGGGAAGCCTTAACCACATATTTCTAGAATGCCCAATAACTAAAATCGAAAATTTTGACTTATACACAGAGCTAGTTTTGAATACTAAAGTAAAATAAACGTTTTTTGTTATAGGTAACAACCCTGAAACCAAAAAAACATAAAATTCAAAACCAGTCCTAAGAATAAAAATAAAACTTCATAAGCAAGTAGGTAGCAACCGGCACGAAGGACCAATTCGAAATCCCGGATCCCGTGGGCAAAGTGTAGACCCATCCACCGGGAATACACAGGACAACAGCGTCCGCAGCTACAAAAAAGGCAGAACAGAAACCCCCCAGAAAAGAAGAAAAAGCGAGTAGAGGGTCCTGGTAGCCAGTCGTGTCGGACTTTAAAGGTTAAATTTACATCTCCAACAAAGAAAGAAGGTAATTTTGACACGGTCTCGTGCAGGGTGGGGACTCGCTCATTATTGATTATCCTTCCGACCATTTTGTGCCCCCCGGCGCAGCTCGGCCGCCCTTCTGCGCCAATGGCGCGGAACCATGTAGGCGTGGTCTACACCAGAGTGGGGGACGAAACAAAAATTATCGTTCGTCCGACTTTTGCCGAATCGTCGGCTACGCTATCAGTTTGTCGACGACTATCTGACGTGGTGGGTGTATGTTGTTGGCTGATGACAGGACCGATATACCGGGTGTTTACGAACTGATTGGTCTTTATTTTCGGGCTTCGCCGGTTGTGTTTCTCTGGATTGTGATTCGGAAACTTGTACAGTGTGTGCGCTAAGAATTTTTTTTGTTGGTGAAGGGTTTTGTCAAGGAGGCTGTTCGTATGGTGATGTCAGAGCAAGGTGGGTTGGCCATGCACCAACTACCAATGCACCATCGCGTGCAACCCAGCCTCGTTATGAACCCACACCCATTGAACGATTCCTGCTCATTGGAATCGCAAAACAGTAAGTTTCTGATTTGCTTTTTAAGGTAATACAGCTTTGAAATCTTGAGGAAACTGATCTGTCAGTCTCTGCCTTACCAATTAGGAAACATGGAATATCTAGGTATTGGGAAACATCAAATTTAGACACTATTTTCCTTGTTTGACGTGGTTTTGGTTATTGAAAAGATGTAATAATAATAATTTGTCAAAAGTTCTTGGATTGGGGAATTTAAAACAATCAAATTCGGGAGGATAACTATATCTACTAACTATGGTTATTATTCTATTTAACTATGAACCTAGACAACGAATGCATTTGATTTGGTTAAATTAAGAAGCAAAAATGAGAATTGTCCAGGTTTAATATCTTAAGAACCAGTTCTATGCAATGTTTTTCAAATTTGATTCAGGGACCCATGAATGAAATAGTTACCTAAAATTTTGTGTAAGTATAGGTAACAAACAACTCTCATTACTGAATTACTAGAAAATAAACCTATAAATGTTTCGGTTCAAATCCAAGACGGAACGGTATTTTTTTTATTTTTTTTCTAAGTTAATAACTTGCTAATACAGTCATGTACAATGATAGTTTTAAAAGATCAAATTTAGACACAAGTTAGGCGGTGGTTTTTGTTGCTGAAAAAATTAATAATATCTAACTATAGGCCCACAAAGGTAATTCTTTGACACTGATTCAAAGTTCTTAAATTGGGTTGGGAAAAATCAAATTTGGACCGTAGGTACCTACTTTTCAGTTTACAGGGTAACTACTATACCTACTAACTATGTTTTTTGTTAACAATCTGCCTAACTATGAACCCAGACAATGAATTCATTTGATTTGGTTAAATTAAGAAGTACAAATGAGAATTGACCAGGTTTAATATCTTAAGAACCAGTTCTATGCAATGTTTTTCAAATTTGATTCAGGGACCCATGATTGAAATAGTTACCTAAAATTTTGTGTAAGTATAGGTAACAAACAACTCTCATTACTGAATTAGTAGAAAACAAACCTATAAATGTTTCGGTTCAAATCCAAGACGGAACGGTATTTTTTTTATTTTTTTTTTTTTAAGTTAATAACTTGCTAATGCAGTCATGTACAATGATAGTTTTAAAAGATCAAATTTAGACACAAGTTAGGCGGTGGTTTTTGTTGCTGAAAAAATTAATAATATCTAACTATAGGCCCACAAAGGTAATTCTTTGACACTGATTCAAAGTTCTTAAATTGGGTTGGGGAAAATCAAGTTTGGACCGTAAGTACCTATTTTTCAGTTTACAGAGTAACTACTATACCTACTAACTATGTTTTTTGTTAACATTCTGCCTAACTATGAACCCAGACAATGAATTGATTTGATTTGATTAAATTAAGAAGCAAAAATGAGAATTGACCAGGTTTAATATCTTAAGAACCAGTTCTATGCAATGTTTTTCAAATTTGATTCAGGGACCCATGAATGAAATAGTTACCTAAAATTTTGTGTAAGTATAGGTAACAAACAACTGTCATTACTGAATTAGTAGAAAACAAACCTATAAATGTTTCGGTTCAAATCCAAGACGGAACGGTATTTTTTTTATTTTTTTTTTCTAAGTTAATAACTTGCTAATGCAGTCATGTACAATGATGGTTTTAAAAGATCAAATTTAGACACAAGTTAGGCGGTGGTTTTTGTTGCTGAAAAAATTAATAATATCTAACTATAGGCCCACAAAGGTAATTCTTTGACACTGATTCAAAGTTCTTAAATTGGGTTGGGGAAAATCAAATTTGGACCGTAGGTACCTACTTTTCAGTTTACAGAGTAACTACTATACCTACTAACTATGTTTTTTGTTAACATTCTGCCTAACTATGAACCCAGACAATGAATGCATTTGATTTGGTTAAATTAAGAAGCAAAAATGAGAATTGTCCAGGTTTAATATCTTAAGAACCAGTTCTATGCAATGTTTTTCAAATTTGATTCAGGGACCCATGAATGAAATAGTTACCTAAAATTTTGTGTAAGTACAGGTAACAAACAACTCTCATTACTGAATTACTAGAAAATAAACCTATAAATGTTTCGGTTCAAATCCAAGACGGAACGGTATTTTTTTTATTTTTTTTCTAAGTTAATAACTTGCTAATACAGTCATGTACAATGATAGTTTTAAAAGATCAAATTTAGACACAAGTTAGGCGGTGGTTTTTGTTGCTGAAAAAATTAATAATATCTAACTATAGGCCCACAAAGGTAATTCTTTGACACTGATTCAAAGTTCTTAAATTGGGTTGGGGAAAATCAAATTTGGACCGTAGGTACCTACTTTTCAGTTTACAGGGTAACTACTATACCTACTAACTATGTTTTTTGTTAACATTCTGCCTAACTATGAACCCAGACAATGAATTCATTTGTTTTGGTTTTAAAAAACGTTAGCAGATGTGAGAATTGTTTATGAGAAATGCTTTATTAGATTAAGAACCAGTTCTGTGCAAACTTTTTAAACTTTTTGATTTGCTTTCGAAGGATTTACATACATATCATGTAAACAGGCCTTTAAAATGTGGAGGAAATATTATTACAAATGATCCAAAATATTATTTCATGGACATATGAGTGAAATATGTACCTAGTTAGTTTCAAATCGTGTGTAGGTAACAATTCTGATTACCTACTCAATTAATAAACGTCAAACCTTTCAGTTCCAATTCAAGCTTAATTTTGTTATTTTAATTGAAAAAATAACTTTCTTATGCAGTCATGTAGGTACAATAATAATAATTCCCTATTTGACTGAACATTTTATTTAGCCAAGCGAATTTATTTCAACAATAATTAGATATCCCTTGTGTTACAAATTTCCAACTTTCTGATACAACCAAATTTGTTCCAGATTATATTTGCCTTACTTAACGAGAAACTGAAAGTGGATTTATTGTAGCAGGTCTAGATTTACAGATACATCGATACTTTAAAAAACTAAGAAAACTGCAACAAAATCAATTAACAAATTATATAAATTCAAAGAATATGCAAAGGACTGCTTTCAAGCTGTATTTTGATGAATCGATAAAAAGCCACCATTCACAAGGATCGTGGAGAATATCAAACTCGTTCATAAAACCCTCAACATCGTGACATACACGTAAAGATCCTTCCATTTAAAAATGCTTTAAAAGGTTCGTTACGCTTTGTAAATGAAGACATAGTCACACCTCGTGCGAAAAGATTCCATTCCTGTAACCTAGAACCCAACAACTCGGCTTTTTCTTTTGATAAACCTAAGTCTTTAACCAAATCGTTCAGTTCGCACTGGTTTATAAGGTGAGGTGTTCCTAAAGTTTCAAATGGTGAATCTTCACGATTTGGCTGATTTGACAGAGTGATTTCAGACACTCTGTTAAATCAGGCAAGTTTCTTCAAACAGGCGAAACTTCTTCTGTGTCAAAAATCGAAGATGATGAAGTGGATTGCGCACTTGGGAGAGCATGGTTCCCTCAAAAATCCCTAAAATATCCCAAATTTGGATATTTTATTTTATGCTTAGAAGGCTCTCGCCACAACATGGGAACTGCAAACGGCATTTTCTTTTACTTCCCTTTCATCCACTTTAAAAGTCCGATCTAACAGAAAATACAGCATATATTATGTGTCCATATGAAAGGTTTATTTCGATTTCTTGGTTGAAATAAGCACCAAGCCCAATTCTAACCACCAAAACAGATTTTTCGATCCATTTCAAATTATGACTGTTATATAGGTACGAATTGAACATTCTGGCTAAGTTGAGAATTCCTTTCCCAGTTTCTTCCTCGATTCTGGGGCAGTTTTCATCATCAAATGTTTTTACCCAACCAAAGTAATTTTTATTATTTCTTCTTTTGATGGTACCTACCAGAACGAAAATGTAGTGTCCATGAAAAGATGTATTATTGCCCCAAAGAGAAACATTTAAATATTTATTATAGCCAGTTTTTTTTTTTTTTTTTTCATGGAACACAAAAGCTTTAAGACAATTTTTGAAAATTTGAGGTTGGTCTGCGTGTAGGTATATTACGAAAGTTATGCAAACATCAATTCTAACATGCAATTTTTACTTGTCACTTTATCTATTTTATAATAGTATATTATTATACAAGTTTTATAAGACGTCAAATTGGCGCATGAGTTGTTGGACGAATGCGCCAATATGTCTTATAAAACGAGTGTAATATACTATTTTTTCTACTTTGCGTCATTAATTTTATAAAAATTTAGAAGTATATTAGGTAAAATTCCAATCTAGAGTATTTATGGGTGCAACCGTTGGTAACACTGTCATCTGACACTTAAATTCAAATATCTGTGAAAAAGTAATTATTGATAATTATTATATACCATCATGTACTAGTAGTACGAAACCTAGGATGCAACACGCATGTTTAAATATGTATAAAAATATACATACTTCGCAGTTTGTGCGATTCTAAAAAATCAGTTTGTGCTTACTTTTGTGGTTATGTGTATTTTCGTTTGACATGCATTTGATATCAGTGTCACCAATCTTAGAAAAAAGTTACTAAAAACGGTGTTACAATTTGCTAATTGTAACACCGAAAACAGTGTTACAATGTGTGCATTGTGAATGCAAAGTAGAAAAATACATATATAGATACATACGTAGAAACTCAGCAACAAAATGTTGAGAAACGAGGTATATATAGACAATAATTTTTGCAAAATCGTAATAAGAGAACAGTTAAACAGTTTAAATTAAAGGAAAACACAGAAATAAATATATTATAAAATTATAAACCTTTGATACATATTCTTTAACATATATTGGCCAAAAATCAAGTAGATAGATAGACATTAACACTTCATAACTAATTTTCAACACGAGCGGTAGAAAAACTAAACATATACCTATCTATCGAAAAATATGCTGAAATAATCTAACCTACAAGATATGTGACATACCGGCGATTCCGGGTCACGCAACAAAATACTTCACAATTACAGTGCAAAATAGTTGCAATGATAACAGCGACGCGTTTCGAATTTCGTTCTATCTCAACTTCGACGACGTTTAAGTGTTTTCTTTTCGAAAAACCATTAATTAAACTTGTACACGGCCATTTCAAATTCATGTTAGCGCGTTCTCAACAAATGCATTTTTAATCGTTGTTCCACAAGCCATAAATTTTAGAAGTTCTACCGGTTTCGCTTAGTTATCATGGAGAACCTTTTCTGGGATGTTTTACTAACTCCTATCCGTAAGTGTATCATTTCTTTCTTTTCATTTTATTAATCAACTAGTTAGACAACCAAATTTACAATCTAGAGACATCACAGACTAAATTAGGTTATGTAAATTACAGTATGTACTAAAATAAAACAACAAAACTAAGTTTAATTCGCATAGGTTATGTCTCAGTTTTGCGCAATTTGACATCTGTCAAAATTCTAACCTCACTTCCTCTGCACCGCATATTTTTCCGTGACCTGTCCGGAAATTATTTACTGTCAATTTATCACAGATTTCGCAACATAAAACCTCTTCTGTTCAGACATCTAGGAAAAAAGCAGGTCTCATTCACAATTTTCGAGAAATGCTTGACGTCCCGCTGCTTTAGTAGGTTTTGGGGATGCAACCCTTAACTGCAGTGATAAACGCATTGTTTGCTTTGCGTCCCGGACTGTTTTCTTGTTATATGGCCCCGATTTTTGTACTACCTGACTGTCAGTGCTTGTCTGGAACATTCGGTCAGTGACTTCGAACAGAAACAGAACAACCCTTTCTTAAGATGCTTGTACTGAATTAGTTTTGTGCGTTATATACCGAACACTTGCGCGGTTAATGTAGTTTTGATTTGGAGATTTTGAGACTCTATGTTGCGTGTTTTAGTGAATAATAACAAAAACAAAGGGATGGGGAGCATATGCAGAATGTTGTTGGGTGAGTCTTTAGTTGTTTGCTTGCTAAAAAAATGTGATTAGTTCTTTGAATATTAAAATGAGTTATTTATAAAACAATTTGATTGAAGGAAGAGATATAAGTATATGAGCCCTCCCAGGTATACTGCGATCCGTCGGAAACTTTATCTAAAGGCTATATTTGATGTTATCAATTTATCATTAAATAATTTGATCGGAATTGAATTCAGTTTAAATTTTTATGTAGGTACTGTATAGTTATAAATAATTAATTAATTTTTTAATATCTCCAAAGCGATAGAGACACGATGGAGTAAAAAATGAAAAGACTTGCTTTAAGCCAAGCTTAAACTCAAAAAAACCTAAAATGTGCTTATCTAAATCCTTGTTTTTACAACCCTCTTATAAAAGCAAATGATACATGTGTTTACGGATGATTTTATTGACCATCCTCCTTGCGATTAGTATAAATGTTGCATTCTTCATATTTATACCTAAAAAGGCCAACTCGTATCTCCTCCTTAATTATCTTTTGCACTCAAACGAAGAATTTTATTCGAATAACCAAAATACACTTAAGATAATGGTTGCAACTAACCGTCCGTCAGTCCGCGGCAAAATTAATAGACTATCACCCAAATACTTCAGCGATTTCAACTGTTTTCACCTTCAAATACCAAAATACCTCCGCACCATAATTTACCACACAACATTCTCCCTATCAGCATGTCAAAATATTTGTTTATTTTTTTTCTGTGTTGTATATTGACTGTGATGTAAGAAAACAACCGTATCGACCAATGATAGCATAGCAGGAAAATGCACACGCATAATTCTCGTAGTTTGCATAATTGCAAGCGTTATAAATCAACTTGTGCGGTGTGAAAGCGAGAAAATGTGCGAAAAGTGCGATTTTTGCTTATTTAGTTTATGCCAACACCTCGTTAACAGGTTAGTGTTACAATCGCTGTTTAGTTTATTAGCGTGTCGGTTTATAAACAATATTTTGTACCCGCTGATGTTGTTGTTCGATAAACGAAACGGAAATCTGAAGAAGCACGACGTATATTATATTATGTGGTAGTGTTTTCCACATGTTTTTGTTATCTTCTTTGATACATTAATAGGTGTTTACCTGTCACGTTATACAATGCTGCTGTTTATAAGTAGAATCTCTCAAAAATAAATGTTAATAGTAGGTATCAGTAAAAATTGTGTCTGGTGTATGCAGTGTATTTATTCCACGTAACCTGGTTAATTCTATAAAATATTTTCGAGATGGTCGCTATAAATGGTCTACCGGAAGTAGACTACTACTTGTGGTGGAAGGCTTGTGATCGTACAGAAGATTCCGCGTACTAGCAGGACCAGGACTGTTTTAATAATTATGCTGCAAAATTTTCTATGCTCAATATACCAAACATTCACGAGAACCAACATTTTCGAAAATTCTCTTAAAACTTTTAAAATATATCGAAAAAGAAGGTGGAGGAACCCCGTTCCATTGCCTTCCATAACAACAAAAGCATTAATTAATTGTACAGTTGAGAGTTAACAGCAATACACTATTTAAAAAAAAATATCTGGGGTGGTCCTCACCCTACTCTCCGACTACATCGTTGGCACAATGAAGTGTCTAAACACTTTCGCAATTACATATTCAATTTTGTAAAGCCACAGCCTCAATGGCATAGATAATAGTATATTATTATACAAGTTTTATAGGACGTCAAATTGGCACATGAGTTGTTTGTGAACGAATGCACCAATATGTCTTATAAAACGAGTGTAATATACTATTTTTTCTACTTTGCGTCATTAATTTTATAAAAATTTAGAAGTATATTAGGTAAAATTCCAATCTAGAGTATTTATGGGTGCAACCGTTGGTAACACTGTCATCTGTCACTTAAATTCAAATATCTGTGAAAAAGTAATTATTGATAATTATTATATACCACCATATACTAGTAGTACGAAACCTAGGATGCAACACGGATGTTTAAATATGTATAAAAATATACATACTTCGCAGTTTGTGCGATTCTAAAAAATCAGTTTGTGCTTACTTTTGTGGTTATGTGTATTTTCGTTTGACATGCATTTGATATCAATGTCACCAATCTTAGAAAAAAGTTACTAAAAACGGTGTTACAATTTGCTAATTGTAACACCGAAAACAGTGTTACAATGTGTGCATTGTGAATGCAAAGTAGAAAAAAGATATATTTACTGATATAGATGTCCCACTCCACCGTATTTTGTTTCCCTCTAACATTAGTTCGCCTTACGTCGATAGATGGCGCTGCCGACGGCAGTATTCCCGCGTACTTTCAAATTTTCGTAGAACCATTGCGTATGTTTTCATTTTTGACGCGTTCTGGTGAGCGGACTGGACAACAACGATAAAGTTGCTGTCTAGTTCGCTCGTCAGAAGGCAACAATTTCCTCGCGATGTTTTGAATTTGATTTTTGTATAAGGATAAAAACAGACAAAATGAAAATGTAATAAAGTGTAATATTTAATGTACAGACACGAATATAATATAAAATAAAATTTAATACAGAAATGATGATGTCCCCATTGGATCAGTATCTGCAAAGTTTCCTGATGCTGAAAATTAGTAAAACTTATATCAATGAATATTATACAAATTTATTTATGGTTTCATCTTAGAAGTGCATAATAGCAAATAATTAACTTTGTATCAAGTATAACGAAATTAAAACGAATATATATGGTACATACCTCTGAATCTTGTGGAAACGAATGCATTACACATCCGTCTTTGTTGACGGATGGCTAATTAGGAACACAGCACCCGTACACCATGTTTAAAAACAATAAATGCTTAAGAAGAATTTAAAGAACATGAAGAACGCAAAACGTTTGCAACGAATGTGACAACAGTTTGACAACACTCCACGCGCGCTGTTAGACCAACTGTCACGATCGGTCGATCTAACAGCGCGCATACCGTGCGAATCAGTACTGTCAGCGCCATCCAACGATCTTAGGTGAATTAAAAAAACGCCTGCTGTATACGCTGATAACACACCGTGCTCAATGGACCCTACCTAATGTCAGTTTCTATGACGTAATAACATTTGGAATACTGACATTTAATGTTGTCATGTCAGTGGCACTGACGTTTGTCAAAATCTAACAATTCGCAACACAGCGACGAAGGCTGTGGATTCCGCCTTTGGTCGATAACATCCAAGAAAATATGCTATACTATAACGTTAATTGTATTATTTTTATCAATTTATTTATGTCAATTTTGAAAATAATTATTAAAAATTATTATACACAAACCGTAAAACACGATATTTAATGAAAATACCGAAAACTAACCACAAGAATAGTTTTATTTCACAACTTCGACAGCTCGAATCATAAACACGATCCCACTAATTTTTTTTCTTCTATTTTGGTACAACACCATCCACCAAATACCCCAGAGACTAAACCTAAGGATTTCTGTCTGGCCGTGGCCCATATAGGCGCCGGCCGGCGCCCGACCCGTAGTGTCGCCGAGGAGCCGTTGTTGGTGACACTAGCGCCACGGGCAACCCTAATAAATCACTGTATCGTCGGTCGCCTTTCCGCCCGTTAGGTGGCCGCCTTGTCGCTACCGACAAACTTCATCCATAATCCTTCAGCATCAAGAGAGAGGAAGGAAGACCATACTTGAACCGAAGAACCAGCGCAGATGTTCACCAAATCGCTAGCATCAAATCACCTCACGACTTCTTTTTCGAGTGGACAATGACAGACAGCGCCGTGTGATATGTCAGCTGAGGCATTTCACGGCACTCACTGCGTATAGCTTGTTTCACGCTTGTCCGTGTCGACTTGATACGCTTTGCATTGTGAAGACATAACCTCACACGTGCAACGAACTGATTTTATGTGTTGGGATTAAACCAATTTATATATCATCATCAGCGATACTTATAATACATCCGTTCTGCCATGAAATTATGCTGATAACTGATCTGCTAAAATCAAATAATGTTATTGGGGTTCCTCAAGATCCTTACTTTGAACCATTACTCTTTATAATCTACCTATACTAATTACGAACTTTCAAGTGTAGGGCGCGTTCAGCGGAATCGCCCATTTTCGCCCACATTTGCGATCGAGTAGCTGCAAAATTGGGCTTTTCGATATTACTTTTGACGCTCGAATTGAAAAAAAGGACACAATTCCGCGTGGACTGCGCGATATATTGTAAATTAAATGCGTCAATTTTGAAAAAAAAATCACGTTTTTGCACCTCTTCGGGTGAAGGCGAACCTCGAGAAAATGTCACGTGACGTCTAGAAATTCCGACAAGCGGATCGATGAACGTCAAAAATTTACATTTTTTATCCGTTCCTGCCGACCTTATAAAAGCCGCTCGCTCTCATGTCTTACGATAAGATCCCTCTAAATACCCTTCGCAAAGAGTTTTGAGCAAAAAAACGGCCTTAAAAACAATTTTCGATCCAAAAAATCGATTTTTGTCGACCCGTGTTTTGCTGCTATTACCACAGTAACGTCAAACCCGAAACGCCCCCTGCCGGACATTCGTAACAACAGTAACAGATAACAGATAACCTAAAATGTATCCTAAAATGTCCATATTGCGAATGTGGACAGGTGGGAAGTCTTAACCACATATTTCTAGAATGCCCAATAACTAAAGTCGAAAATTTTGACATATACACAAAGCTAGTCTGTAATACTGTTTAATATAGTCGAGGTTTGAGCTTAAGGTAATATAAGCGTCGAAAACGTGCAATCGTGGTCGTATCGCGATCGTAAATACCGGCCATAAAACATTAATTTACTTCAATAAATTAATTGCGAAATATATATTCCCTCGTCCAGATATGCAAAGCGTATACCGAGCGAAGTTTTTACTGCTGCGCACGGACACACGCAACATACGTATACTTGTGCTATTTTACTACGTCGCTTATGCGGATAGCGACGGCGGCATCGTCCGATCACAAAACGGCCACACAAATTCGCCCAATTAACATCGCTTTTACAATCATCGTAAATTTACCGAAGAGGGCATTAAAATTTGCCAGTTAAATAACTTTCGAAGCTTCCGAAACGGTGAGAGTGATTGATAGAAAACTTTAACCGAAGAAGAAAACTTATAATTCTAGAATTACACTATGGGACCTTTTTTAGGATACAAAAAGTCAGTAACACAAAGGAACAAATTTCCATCTTTCTGATACAACCCAAAAAAAATTTGTTCCAGATTATATTTGCCTTACATAACTAGAAAATGGAAGTGGATTTATTGTAACAGGTCTAGATTTACAAATACAGCGATAGTTTAAAAAACTGAGAAAACTGCAAGAAAAACAATTAGCAAATTATGTCAATTCAAAGAATATGCAAATGTATACTGCTTTCAAGCAGTATTTTGATGAATCGATAAAAAGCCACCATTCAAAACGATCGTGGGGAATATCAAACTCGTTCATAAGACCCTCAACATCGTGACATAAAGATCCTTCCATTTTAAAATGTCTTTAAAGGGCTCGTTACGCTTTGTAAATGAAGACACTGTCACACCTCGTATGAAAAGATTCCATTCCTGTAGCCCAGAACCTAATAACTCGCCTTTTCCTTTTGATAAACCCAAGTCTTTAACCAAATCATTCAGTTCGCACTGGTTTATAAGGTGAGGTGTTCCTAAAGTTTCAAATGGTGAATCTTCACGATTTGGCTGATTTGACAGAGTGATTTCAGACACTCTGTTAAATCAGGCAAGTTTCTTCAAACAGGCGAAACTTCTTCTGTGTCAAAAATCGAAGATGATGAAGTGGATTGCGCACTTGGGAGAGCATGGTTCCCTCAAAAATCCCTAAAATATCCCAAATTTGGATATTTTATTTTATGCTTAGAAGGCTCTCGCCACAACATGGGAACTGCAAACGGCATTTTCTTTTGCTTCCCTTTCATCCACTTTAAAAATCCGATCTAACAGAAAATACAGCATATATTATGTGTCCATATGAAAGGTTTATTTCGATTTCTTGGTTGAAATAAGCACCAAGCCCAATTCTAACCACCAAAACAGATTTTTCGATCCATTTCAAATTATGACTGTTATATAGGTACGAATTGAACATTCTGGCTAAGTTGAGAATTCCTTCCCCAGTTTCTTCCTCGATTCTGGGGCAGTTTTCATCATCAAATGTTTAACCAAAGTAATTTTTATTATTTCTTCTTCTGATGGTACCTACCAGAACGAAAATGTAGTGTCCATGAAAAGATGTATTATTGCCCCAAAGAGAAACATTTAAATATTTATTATAGCCAGTTTTTTTTTCATGGAATACAAAAGCTTTAAGACAATTTTTGAAAATTTGAGGTTGGTCTGCAAATTTGGATATTTTATTTTTTCTTTATCCTTCTTCGAATATCCGGAAACGTTTATCGTGCAAAAATAGTAATCATCTACTTGAGTTGAAGGCTCTCGTCACAACATGGGAACTGCAAACGGCATTTTCTTTTGCTTCCCTTTCATCCACTTTAAAAGTCAGATCTAACGGGAAATACAGCATATATTAGCTGTCCATGGGCTTTCCAGATCTCCAATTCTAAATCCAAAATAGCAGCAATAAGCTGCTTTTACCTCTTCCATCTTCTTCGGTCAGTTCCCATATTTTAATGCACAGAATGTCTCTAAAACTTGTTGATTCGTAATATTTTGAACAATCTGTTATGAGAACGTATGCACAGAAGCCTAATTCAAGCGAAATATATGACTTCATATAAAATGGATCTTAGACCTGTCACAACACTTTGATGACTTGAAAAGTGATGTTAGGTCAACAAAAATATGTGATCAACAACATTACTTATTTATAGTTTTTCGATGTATAATTCAAGGTTCTTGAGATTCTCGCACATCAAAAAAAAACACCCAAGAATCCAAAAAAAATCATCTTTAATAGACAAGACAACATTCGCGAACGAGTTCTCTTGCACCTTTCCTCCTCTTTCCTCCAACTTCAAGAACGAAAAAGTCCACACGGATGATGCCAGCAACAAACGGGCAAACCGGTACCAATAAAAGACCGCTGCGATCTGTCGGTACGGTACAGCGCGATGCACAGGTAACGCTTCTTCGCGACGGACAGCGGCGGCCTCCTTTGATCTCATTAACACTCCTCCGCGCCGCCACATACCACCGCGGAGGGACGCGCGCGGCCAAGACAAAAAGAATCCTCTCTCTTCGGTGACTACTAATTACCAATAGCCAAAGCGCTAACCGTTACTTATTTCGGTACACAGGACCCACAAGAGCGCATTAGGTGTTCCCCAAGGTAGCCGTCGCGGACCATCGTTGTTTATGATCATTGATTTCTAGGTTATATTACTGTCACAATCAACTGTCAAAATTATTTCCATCACCAATTCTTAATCGAATCATAACTTGGTAACCAGAAAGGTGTTTTTTCTTTTTTTACTGTCATTTTATTGTCTTAATTTCGTTGGTGGTGTGATGTGATCTGTTGATTTGAATTGGCTGCTAAACGCAACCACCTGCGGTGAATAACTGGAATCGAGATTGAATCATCCCGGTCAGTTACGACGGAATGACGTAAGTGCGAAGACTGACACTGAATACGGCAGAATGTGTCGAAGAATACGGCCGGTTCGCGGCTTACGCGCCTCCCGAAACTTGACAGCTTGTCAAGTTAAGACGTTCATTCCGATGCGGCCATCGGATAGCGTTATTAATATGTCCTACCGTAACACCGTAAGTTACATCATCTGATATTTTTTAAGATATCATCGATTGCACTGCACGTAAAGAAAGCATATGTTATAGAAGTCTTGCCCCTTTTGTGCAATTCTTTAATATCGTGAAGCCACAGCTAATAATTGTGAATTTTGGAGCTTATTTTGTCTTTAAAACCTCATGCGCTCGTTGCGGTGTACTTTTAACTATGGTGGAGTGTGTGAGCAAATAGAAATTTGAATGTTGGGAGATACCGCACGCCCATAGCACAAATGGAAAGGCGGTAATGTTGACAGAAGATATTGTCGCCCGAAAGCGCATTTCGTAACCGAAAACACCCAGTATGGCTCACGAGCAAACAGGCAGGACAAAGCGGTGTTCCCATTGATCTACCTTTTGTTTATCTTACGTTCCGGAAACAAACTAAGAGAGAATGGATAGTAAAACTATCATAAATTCATAAGTTATTTGTTTCTTTGTGTATTGTGTCCGATTGCAAAATAATCTACCTATACTAATTACGAACTTTCAAGTGTAGGGCGCGTTCAGCGGAATCGCCCATTTTCGCCGACATTTGCGATCGAGTAGCTGCAAAATTGGGCTTTTCGATATTACTTCTGACGCTCGAATTGAAAAAAGGACACAATTCCGCGTGGACTGCGCGATATTTTGTAAATTAAATGCGTCAATTTTGAAAAAAAAAAATCTCGAGAAAATGTCACGTGACGTCTAGAAATTCCGACAAGCGGATCGATGAACGTCAAAAATTTACATTTTTTATCCGTTCCTGCCGACCTTATAAAAGCCGCTCGCTCTCATGTCTTACGATAGGATCCCTCTAAATACCATTCGCAAAGAGTTTTGAGCAAAAAACGGCCTTAAAAACAATTTTCGATCCAAAAAATCGATTTTTGTTGACCCGTGTTTTGCTGCTATTACCACAGTAACGTCAAACCCGAAACGCCCCCTGCCGGACATTCGTAACAACAGTAACAGATAGCAGATAACCTAAAATGTCCATATTGCGAATGTGGACAGGTGGGAAGCCTTAACCACATATTTCTAGAATGCCCAATAACTAAAGTCGAAAATTTTGACATATACACACACAGAGCTAGTCTACCTATACTAATTACGAACTTTCAAGTGTAGGCCGCGTTCAGCGGAATGGCCCATTTTCGCCGACATTTGCGATCGAGTAGCTGCAAAATTGTGCTTTTCGATATTACTTTTGACGCTCGAATTGAAAAAAGGACACAATTCCGCGTGGACTGCGCGATATTTTGTAAATTAAATGCGTCAATTTTGAAAAAAAATCACGTTTTTGCACCTCTTCGGGTGAAGGCGAACCTGGAGAAAATGTCTAGAAATTCCGACAAGCGGATCGATGAACGTCAAAAATTTACATTTTTTATCCGTTCCTGCCGACCTTATAAAAGCCGCTCGCTCTCATGTCTTACGATAAGATCCCTCTAAATATCTACTCTTCGCAAAGAGTTTTGAGCAAAAAAAACGGCCTTAAAAACAATTTTCGATCCAAAAAATCGATTTTTGTCGACCCGTGTTTTGCTGCTATTACCAAAGTAACGTCAAACCCGAAACGCCCCCTGCCGGACATTCGTAACAACAGTAACAGGTAGCAGATAACCTAAAATGTATCCTAAAATGTCCATATTTCGCATGTGGACAGGTGGGAAGCCTTAACCACATATTTCTAGAATGCCCAATAACTAAAATTGAAAATTTTGACTTATACACAGAGCTAGTGTATTATACTGTTTTGATAAATGCACGAGTCATAAACGTATTGACATGAAATTGAGGGGCCCCGGTTCAAGTCTTGGCTAACCATTTTTTGTTTTTCATTCGTAAAATTAATATTTTGTTCAACTGCAATTGACTTGTGATGAAACTGAGTAATTCAAGTTCAAATCTTGGTTGTGCTGTTGTTTTTTTTTTTCCATAAAATCAATTATAGGATCTCTTAATTGGAAGTCATCAATGAGGAGATTATAATTTTTCTTAACCACTTAGTTTCTAAACCACCTGGTACGGGAAATCTTAAAGAACTCCAGATGACATATCATCAATTCGATCTTTCGAAATTAGATAATTTAATTTTAAGATTCCGCCAACAGATGGAGCTCGTTTCGTCTAATTTAGCGTATGTGGATAAAAGCGGTATCCTTAAGGAAGACCTCCGCTTTCGTCGTCGTATTTATGGTTATGGCGCGTGGTTTTCAGCGGTCGGAATGACGACGCTGGGCCTCAAAAGTCCGCTACCGCGCGAGCCAATCTCGGGCCGCGGTCGATTAGCATATTCAGTCTCTCTAGTCGATTCCGCACAACATTTACTTATGCGAATTGTCCTCGCGGCCGATATCCCGACGAATTAATGACCGTCATTACCGACGTATACGCGAACGGTTTTCTGCAATTTCGCAATACATATTTAGGTTGGATGGAATTTAAACTGAAGGCTCACTATAAAGTGTGCGATTCATGCTATGCACCGGGCACAGGTGGGTTATCGTATTATATGGACGTGCTGTACCGGTATTGCAGAGAACTGGACATTGTTAAGTCGTTTTCAAAAATAAAGTTGCATATTTTGTATAAATTATCATAATATGTGAGTAGAGGAATGCGGAAATGCAACATCTAGATTGTCTAGATTCTAGAACATGTCATGTATTAAGTAGGTATGTTCGATAACGAAAAAAAAAAAAAAAAAAAAACATGGAAAATATTTGACAGTTAAAACTTTGAACCTCTTTTTACTTTATCATACGTAGTATGACAAAGTATTGTAATCGTGTCGAAAAAAAAAATCAGATTTTAGCGGAAATAGGTCTTTTTGGGCCCCCTGAACATTTTTGACCAAGATACAAAAAAATGTCTGTGTGTGTGTGTGTGTGTGTGTACCCTTTTTTTGTGGCGACGATTCCGGAGAAACTACTGAAGGTATCGAGACGAAACTTCATATTTAGAAGTTTCGTGACTAAACTTAGAGCTGAAAGAAGTTTTGTCCAAAAGGGCCCAAAGGAACTCGAGGTTTACTCTTATCATTTTTCAACGATTTTGCAAATTAGCCACCATTTCTGTAATTTCGTCAAAGTAGTTAAATAATAAACTATAGTAGAGGAAATTTGGTATAATTTATGTCCATTCCATTTTTTGGAAAAAAAAATTAAATCATAGTAAGCGGATGCCCCTTGAACTTCCATATTGCCCCCCTGAACACGGCTGTATCGTATGATAAAGTCATGTGCCTGACCACATCAGATTTTTGTTTTATGTCATTATCAAAGTTTTAGTGGTTCCACACAGAGGGAAAAATTTATTCGATAGAACACGAATATCTTTGAGTGGAGGATATCACTTTTCTGTATCCAGAAAGATCATTTGGTTGATTCAAGTAAAATATAAAATTCTCAGAGCAAGAATACGATTTTCTTGATGTTCCAAGTATTACGTTCTCTTGTTTTAAGTATGAAGGAACTGCTTGAAAGGAATTACGTCTGTTTTAAGCGATACGTACGTATACTTTTGGGTCAAGAAACGGTTTGTTCGTTGAAGCATGTATATTTTTCACCCAACAAAATATTGTTGTTGTAAAGCGAACGTCTTACTCTTTTTATATGTAGAAGAATAACATTTTCTTCGTCAGAGCAAAATATGTATACTCAACATAAACATACTAAACTCCTAAACCGGAAGAATAACTCTAGCCGTTGAAATAACTACATATGTTGAAATTCTTATTACAATAAAATATTATTTGGATAGCAAAAATATCCTCTTCATGCTACACTATTTACGTAAGAACAATTTTTCTTGATATCCAAGAATAGCGTTATCTCTGTGTAGGCTATTTCACTACAATCCTGCTTTTCCTCATAATCCTTGTAAGTCAACCATGAAATAAAACACTGCATAGATGTAAATAAACAATAAACTAGCACTCAACATCGTCGAATTTATATGGCGGTGATATGTGGCAAAAGACGCGAGAAACTGTTAACGCCATCTGTAAAGTAATTGCATTCTTAAATCGTAAGAATAACTAACCGTTGAAACAACTGTGTCAATTGGATAGCCAACACAAATTTTAAAAAGATAAATTGAAAGACCAATTTTTGATCATTTGTTGACAATTGATCTCTAAATCGCCATTTCCGGTTATTTTTATTAATTTTGAAACAATTTTTTATTACCTATGTTTTTGTGTGGTTTCTATAGGTACCTACTTCATAAATTTAAGAGATTTTGTTTACATTAAACTGCCTGTTAACTCATGCAGCTAACTACGACTAAGTTACAAGAAATAAAATAAAACAACAGTGAACAAAGCGGTAATAAATTTCAACAAATAGCCACCAATAAACCAATAAACGGCGCGGCCCAGTTAGACCGTCGCGCCACCTACAACAACTCAAACGGGCACACAGCGTATTATGCAAATGCGGCACCGAGGTCGAAAATAAACACCAAAATAAAACCGAGAATAAACGTCTATAGTCTCTTTTTACAGCTCAAAAGAGAGAGATAATTCTCGTCTTTCGGGGAATCGAAACTAAGCAAGGGAACAACAACAACAACAACAGCACCTTTTATCCGCCAAAGGCGAACAAAAGGTGGACAAAAGGTGTTATGGGGTTTCTGCGCACAAGGTGTATAGTAAGTATGGCTATGGATTGGACAGACTGTATATGCCGGCAGCAGACGGGTTGAAGAAGCGTTTTGATAAGGACGGCGCCGACCCGGAGTCCGGGAATGTCGGATTACATGGCCAAGTTGGACCGGATTAGTGCGCACCGCACCGCACGTTGTTCGGCTGTAACCCGTATTATTACTTTTACTCTTTTCGGTACCTAGCCGGCAGTCGAAAATTTGAATACATTTCCATCGAAATCTACAAGCGAGTAGTTTTGAATGTCTCCCCTCAGACGGACATGTCCGGTTTACGGTTAACTTCTGGATACACTTCTTAGTTGCGGTAAAATTTGTTTAAAGGAACACCGGGGAGAAGATAGCCATAAAAGATATCCATACCTTTTTTGTTCGAATTGCTTAATGAAACATATGTGAATCGATAGAGCTATTCAAGTAGTATAACCCAGAGTTTTGCCCACACAAAAAAATCGAACGGTTTAGCGAAAAAATTGATTTATTTACCAGCGCGTCATCGAAAACAGCTCATGGTGTCCTCAAATTGAATTGCAAATAACGCCATCCGCCGATACCGTAGTACATCGGGGATAACAAATTCGGAATCTACATGAAATTCTGCATCTAGTAGTGGTATCAATACGACACTACCCTTATGGTTACAACCCCTCTAACATAAGTAAAGCGGTAAATTGGTATGCTGCTTATCAAGGGGGTTATATAAATGTTTATAACAATTGCGAAAGTTGATGCATAACTTTGATTAGTACGTCAAACTGTAGGTAATTAATAGGGGTAACTACCCTGAAAAGGTCGGAGTTTCGCCCACTCAATAACACCCCTTAAATGATAATAATGTTGATCTACCCCATAACAAGTAATACGACGGCAGACAGATAAAATAATTAACAACTTTTGTAAATATTCTTGCATAACTTTGATTAGTACGTCAAATTGTAGGTAATTAATAGGGATAACTACCCTGAAAAGCTCGGAGTTTTGCCCATTGAATAACACCCCTTAAATGATAATAATGTTGACCTACCCCATAACAAGGAATACGACGGCAGACAGATAAAATAATTAATAACTTTTGTAAATATTCTTGCATTATTTTGATTCATACGTCAAATTGTAGGTAATTAATAGGGGTAACTACCCTGAAAAGGTCGGAGTTTTGCCCTCTCAATAACACCCCTTAAATGATAATAATGTTGACCTACCCCATAACAAGGAATACGACGGCAGACAGATAAAATAATTAATAACTTTTGTAAATATTCTTGCATAACCTTGATTGGTACGTCAAATTGTAGGTAATTAATAGGGGTAACTACCCTGAAAAGCTCGGAGTTTTGCCCACTCAATAACACCCCTTAAATGATAATAATGTTGACCTACCCCATAACAAGGAATACGACGGCAGACAGATAAAATAATTAACAACTTTTGTAAATATTCTTGCATAACTTTGATTAGTACGTCAAATTGTAGGTAATTAATAGGAGTAACTACCCTGAAAAGCTCGGAGTTTTGCCCACTCAATAACACCCCTTAAATGATAATAATGTTGACCTACCCCATAACAAGGAATACGACGGCAGACAGATAAAATAATTAATAACTTTTGTAAATATTCTTGCATAACCTTGATTGGTACGTCAAATTGTAGGTAATTAATAGGGGTAACTACCCTGAAAAGGTCGGAGTTTTGCCCTCTCAATAACACCCCTTAAATGATAATAATGTTGACCTACCCCATAACAAGGAATACGACGGCAGACAGATAAAATAATTAATAACTTTTGTAAATATTCTTGCATAACCTTGATTGGTACGTCAAATTGTAGGTAATTAATAGGGGTAACTACCCTGAAAAGGTCGGAGTTTTGCCCTCTCAATAACACCCCTTAAATGATAATAATGTTGACCTACCCCATAACAAGGAATACGACGGCAGACAGATAAAATAATTAATAACTTTTGTAAATATTCTTGCATAACCTTGATTGGTACGTCAAATTGTAGGTAATTAATAGGGGTAACTACCCTGAAAAGCTCGGAGTTTTGCCCACTCAATAACACCCCTTAAATGATAATAATGTTGACCTACCCCATAACAAGGAATACGACGGCAGACAGATAAAATAATTAACAACTTTTGTAAATATTCTTGCATAACTTTGATTAGTACGTCAAATTGTAGGTAATTAATAGGAGTAACTACCCTGAAAAGCTCGGAGTTTTGCCCACTCAATAACACCCCTTAAATGATAATAATGTTGACCTACCCCATAACAAGGAATACGACGGCAGACAGATAAAATAATTAATAATTTTTGTAAATATTCTTGCATAACTTTGATTAGTACGTCAAATTGTAGGTAATTAATAGGAGTAACTACCCTGAAAAGCTCGGAGTTTTGCCCACTCAATAACACCCCTTAAATGATAATAATGTTGATCTACCCCATAACAAGGAATACGACGGCAGACAGATAAAATAATTAATAACTTTTGTAAATATTCTTGCATAACCTTGATTAGTACGTCAAATTGTAGGTAATTAATAGGAGTAACTACCCTGAAAAGCTCGGAGTTTTGCCCACTCAATAACACCCCTTAAATGATAATAATGTTGACCTACCCCATAACAAGGAATACGACGGCAGACAGATAAAATAATTAACAACTTTTGTAAATATTCTTGCATAACCTTGATTAGTACGTCAAATTGTAGGTAATTAATAGAGGTAACTACCCTGAAAAGGTCGAAGTTTTGCCCACTCAATAACACTCCTTAAATGATAATAATGTTGACCTACCCCATAACAAGGAATACGACGGCAGACAGATAAAATAATTAATAACTTTTGTAAATATTCTTGCATAACCTTGATTAGTACGTCAAATTGTAGGTAATTAATAGGGGTAACTACCCTGAAAAGGTCGGAGTTTTGCCCACTCAGTAACACTCTGTAACAGTTATACAGACATTCTGTGCATTAAAATATGGGAAATGATCAAAGATGTTGTTTTTGCTGTAAATACTGTGTTTTCGAAATTCTAATTATCCAAAAAAGGTTTTTGTCTCTTGGAAAATAAGTCACTTCTGTACCCAGAAACCTTTCCAATGATTTATTTATATTACCTACACCTTTCAAACGAATACCCAATAAATCTTAAATCCGTGGTTGCAATTTGCATACTGAGACGAAGTAATTGGGATCGAACTGAGGAGAACCCACCAAACGGAGCGGTTCTTCGTGTGGAGTAGGCAGCATACGCGCGGGTGACGCCGTCGTCCGCAGATAAAAAATGTCACCGATCTACCGCTTATTTTTGCTAATTGCCTGCTCTTATCGCGGTCGGGATCTTCAGGTGTTCGAACGTTATCGCGGGCCCGGTGGACCCGTGGAGCCGCGCCGGTCATTCTGCGGGGAAATACCTGCGACGGCATGCATGTATTCTCGTATATTGTACCGGTGGATCGCGTGAATGCTTGGAAAATGACCTCCCCTAATGAATATTCACGGTCTCGACTCGGCGGCGGAATGCGTCGCGTTGTTTTGACAAAAAACGTCAGACGAGAGACCTAACCTAACAAACCAGCGAGACGCTACCATGACAATCCCTAAAGAAGCCCAAAAGGGGCCATAACACGTCAAAATACATCGTGACAATAAAATGTGTATTTTTGGCAGAACCCATTCATTTGAAGCCTAGCTACAGTTATGGCGGCACGACTGTCGAACCACAAAACTCGCTCGTCTAACCGTACCTTTACTCTAATAAAGTGTTTCAGACCGTCAACCGTCAACTGATCGAAACCATAGTGTAACTATTTTTACATGGTGGGCCAAGAACTCCCCACTTTTCCGGCAATTCGCAGAGGAAAGGGAAGTGTTGCCAACATACTCTGTAAGGAACAAACATAGGACAGTAATATTTTGCCCTTCAGTTGCATGCGTGCGTGCGAATGCGAGATTTTGATTCCTATTTAAAAAATTAAACCATAATCTTGTCTTTCAACTATTCCAAATACTCTACATTGAATAACTTTGTTCAAACCGCAATGCATGGTAGTTTACAAAAGTTGTCGTTGCTACTATGGCCATCTATGGCTGCTACTCGAAGCTACATAGGTGACACCATTACAGTATTCTATAATAACCTTAATAATTTGTATTCTTTAAATTTTTCTTTCTGTACTACTATGGTCAATACGTCTTACAAAACGAGTGCTACATTTATCGTTTATAAATTTAGTAAATGTGACCACTATATTGGTTGGTGGATTCCATTGTTACCAAAGTCAGAAGTAAACACTGAGAACTGAGTCTACTGTGGAACCAAAGTAGAAAAATTCGAAATTCTTATTGCGAAAATTTCAAATGGTAAATATTGTTCTAACTGTAAAGCACCGACCTTCGATTACTATATATTAATGTTCTGGTGATATTTCCAATACTTGACAACACTTTCTGGTGTTTTTCCAACAATTGGCAAAATTGGGCTTTCTTAAACAAGGTAGATAGAGACGGACTGAGTTTTTTAGAAAGAGATCGTTGCGTTCTTGGCCCACCATGTAAAAATAGTTACACTATGATCGAAACCCAAGTTTATGTCACACACAGCGTTCTGGATACAAAAGTACGTCGATCTGTTGACATCTGAGCGTTCCGTCGTCATAGTAACCAAACGTCAGGGTTTCGAAAACGAAACTTAATTGTGAACACTAAATTACACACCATACTGCTCAGTGTTCGGCTTATTCGCATTCTGATTAATACCAAGTCGTAAGTTGCTGGACAGCAACAGCGCTAAATAGCGTTAAAGCCCGTATCATTGGCGTATAGTTATCACCTCAGTCGAATGCACACTTTAATTATATTATTAAACGACGCTACCTGTATTGAGGAGGTGAGCTGTAATGCAGTTTGGCTCCTTTATCGAGCCCGCCGTTCAATCGTAATTAAAATTAACGAGATTGCGAGACGTGACGCTCTTGCAATTAAGGTGTCTCCGGGCATGAGTAACTCATATCGAGGATGCAGAGTTCTGCAGATACTGTCAATTGCTTCGTACGTATAGGCCGCCGAGATGGTAAGTATCGGTACTAAAATTATAGACGGCCATTACGTTTAGAACTACGGAAATAGAGTTCTGAGTGAAATCATTTCGCCGGCATAGTTTTCCAAAGTTAGTGGCTATTTATAATACATTTTTTCTACTTTGCATTCACAATGCACACATTGTAACACTGTTTTCGGTGTTACAATTAGCAAATTGTAACACCGTTTTTAGTAACTTTTTTCTAAGATTGGTGACATTGATATCAAATGCATGTCAAACGAAAATACACATAACCACAAAAGTAAGCACAAACTGATTTTTTAGAATCGCACAAACTGCGAAGTATGTATATTTTTATACGTATTTAAACATGCGTGTTGCATCCTAGGTTTCGTACTACTAGTATATGATGGTATATAATAATTATCAATAATTACTTTTTCACAGATATTTGAATTTAAGTGACAGATGACAGTGTTACCAACGGTTGCACCCATAAATACTCTAGATTGGAATTTTACCTAATATACTTCTAAATTTTTATAAAATTAATGACGCAAAGTTGAAAAAATAGTATATTACACTCGTTTTATAAGACATATTGGCGCATTCGTTCATTTGAGGCACTCGTCGCTGGCACTCCTCGTGCCCAAACAACTCATGCGCCAATTTGACGTCTTATAAACCTTGTATAATAATATACTATTTTCTACTTTGCATTCACAATGCACACATTGTAACACTGTTTTCGGTGTTACAATTAGCAAATTGTAACACCGTTTTTAGTAACTTTTTTCTAAGATTGGTGACATTGATATCAAATGCATGTCAAACGAAAATACACATAACCACAAAAGTAAGCACAAACTGATTTTTTAGAATCGCACAAACTGCGAAGTATGTATATTTTTATACGTATTTAAACATGCGTGTTGCATCCTAGGTTTCGTACTACTAGTATATGATGGTATATAATAATTATCAATAATTACTTTTTCACAGATATTTGAATTTAAGTGACAGATGACAGTGTTACCAACGGTTGCACCCATAAATACTCTAGATTGGAATTTTACTTAATATACTTCTAAATTTTTATAAAATTAATGACGCAAAGTAGAAAAAATAGTATATTACACTCGTTTTATAAGACATATTGGCGCATTCGTTCATTTGGGGCACTCGTCGCTGGCGCTCCTCGTGCCCCAAACAACCCATGCGCCAATTTGACGTCTTATAAAACTTGTATAATAATATACTATTGTAGCATCATCGCAGGGGCTGGCATTATTGTGTTATTGATATAACCCTTTACCCAGATAATTCAGCAAACACGATAAATACTTATAATCCTCATCATTAACCCTATACGGGCGACCACCATCCCTGAAACCAGTAAAACAAGCATTGGAACCGTCAACAAAGGACGAAGATAAATCGTAAAAACTAATAACCGCCACGGTGATCATTTTTCATCCACAAACATAACCTAACCAGGAGGGACTGTTTATTTTTCGACTGGGTGGTGTGACGTCGTCGGTGCCCGTGGGTTAGCTACTGCCGCACTATTTTTTGTTTGATGTAGGTGTCGCTTTCGGCGGCGGCGGGCGGTGCGTGGGCTTTCGACCGTCGCGGGTTGTTTTATGCCCGATCACGGGGGTACGGCGGCGGAATCTTGGCGCAGTTAGCGGCGAAGTGCTAATGGGGCACCCGGTAAAGCCAACTGCTACCGCACTGTGCACCGCAGACCGAAGAGACTCGTTTTGTAAAGGCAATTAGCACCACCGAGACAACTGCATCGAACCCACGGTTTACTGTGCGTGGTCAAAATTCAACCTTTGGGTATTTTTTTATGGGGTGAAAATATTACGGCTAGACAGGATAGGTTTTGTATCTGCTTGGGTATTAGAGAAACGTAAGCATAGTCACAACAATTCTTCGTGAACGTACCTAAAACCGTCCTCGGGTTTTACGTTCCCGAAGAATTGTGAGGTTATCACGTTCGAAGATTGCAATAACCTTAATAAAAAATCCATGGTGAATTTTGGTGCTCAGAATTTTAAGAAAACATTCCTATTCGCCTCAATGAGCGAAAGAGTCTCCGCTCTGGTGGTGAAAGTATGAACTAAGTTTCGTCGGAATAACTAACACAGTGAGGGCTTGTCATTTCACAAGGTTCTAAAGGAAAAGGTTACACAAACACAGTGATTGTCGCCGTGTACTAAAAATTGTACAAAAACGCACAGTCATCATCCTTTGTTTTCCAGAAATCACTCTTAGGTCGGTAATTAGTAATTAGTCGTTAAATTGAGTGCACCGTAATTACAAGTTTGTCGCGAGACAATTGATCGTCGGTCGGTCGATAAAAAAGATTCCGCTTCCTCCTCCCACCTGTCACCCTGTCCGGCTAATCAGTTTAAATCTCATAAAGCATCTCTCGCTGCTCCTTTTCTCCTCTCCGGTCGGCGTTTATCGAACGGCGCGCGCGTGCAATGCAAAGCTAATGTGTCCCGCGTTTCCCCCTCGCGCCTCCGAGAAATCGCGCGCGCACTTTTTCACCCTCATTTGCCGCTCGTTCGGCTATCTCCGTGTTAATCTGGGTAATTACGAGCTGCTGTTATCTCCGGAACGGGCCGAACGACGGCGGTCGGCCGACTTTACGTCCGCACATTTGCATACGCAATTGTAAATTATGAAAATCATTGTAGCGGTCCTTGGGTCGTTTATGTCCATCGCCGGGACACAGGACAGCGGTCCGTATAGGCTGGGTGACAATGCTGCGCAAGCCGATGAATATTCAACGGTTTTGACGGTTGACAGCACTGCTGTAACCTTGAAGTTTTAGTATCTCTGCATGTCTGCAAACTTTGTTGCAAATCGCTGAGATTTATTTTACTTTTAAATCGTTGTAGAGAATATTCAATGAAAAAACATCTAATGGGCCACACCATATAAATTTTCAAAGTTATGCCGATGAAACTTAGTTCATACTTTCACCACCAGAGCGGATACTCTTTCGCTCGTTGGGGCAAATTGGAGCAGAAACCAGTGGCTTATTTATAATGCTAGACACGTGTAAACTCTCCGTTTCGTACATTAACTCGATCGTGGTTTGTTTTGACTCGCGCCTTTGACTGTCAGCGACGTAAATGCATCGACTAGTGCTAGTGTCTTCCAGGGCTGAAAGTTTACGTAAACATGAGCGCTGACGACCAGGGATTCCTCGTTTATCATACTTTAATTAATACGAGACGCGTATATATGGGTCGCGTCGACGTAAAACGTCTCGCAAGCTAATAAACACCTCCCTTAAAACATCCTGTAAAACCTTTCAGAAAGGCAGTTATAAGCTTCATTTCTCGTCCTAAAAATAAATAGTTTTGCTAAATTTTTTGGGACTGACTATAGATTTATTTTACACAGAGAGAACTCTATTCTTGGATATCAAGAAAAATTATTCTTATTATTTTATAGTGTAGCATGAAGAGGTTTTTTTTCTATACAAATAATATTTTATTTTAATAAGAATTTCAATATATGTAGTTGTTTCAACGCCAATGAATTGGTATGTATTAACATTTTTCGGTTCCTTTTTCTAATAAATGTCTCTCTTGTTTTGCAGAAAAACCAAGAAGGTTAAGCCACTGCATCGGATGTGGTGGCCAAATCCACGATCAGTACATAATGCGTGTCGCGCCAGATTTGGAATGGCACGCTGCTTGTCTGAGATGTCAAGAATGCCAGGAGTTTTTAAACGAATCACACACATGCTTTGTCAGAGATGGCAAAACGTACTGTAGAAGAGACTATGTTAGGTGAGAGAAAACATCTAAACTTCTAATAACAACATCCACTTATAAAGCACGGTTTAGATAGGCAACCCAATAACCGGGGAGAAGTTAGCAATAAAAGTTAGCAACAAAAAAAAATTTCAACCGATTTGAATGAACTATACCTCATTAGAAAGCCCATAACGTACTGAATGTATGGTAGTTATGGCAACTGGATCAAATCATAATTACTACCTAAAAAATGCAAAAGAATGTTATTATTTTCCCAAATTTCGCCATTTTACAAGTCTCATATCTCCGTTGGTACTGAACGAATCTTGGAGTGTATAGCAGCAAAAGAAAGCACAAACCTTGCTTTAATTGTCAAGTTATGGCAACTTGAAATCAAAACTATTACTGGTAGAAAAAAATTAATGAACATTGTCGGTTTTACGCTCGACGATTCCTGATGACTCTGTTTTTCACTTATTTATGTAGTAATTATGATTTGATCCAGTTGCCATAACTACCATACATTCAGTACGTTATGGGCTTTCTAATGAGGTATAGTTCATTCAAATCGGTTGAAATTTTTTTTTGTTGCTAACTTTTATTGCTAACTTCTCCCCGGTAAACCTATAAGCAATCGCTTAAAAAGGTTGTACTCTTACCGACTTAGATATAAGTTATGCGACACAAATGCCTATTAAACACATTACTGTAATTAAAAACTAATCGATTATTCGAGTATTCCCACTTCTGATATGACAAAAGAAACACAATTCAGCTGTCAAAAGCACAAACACGACCAAAACAAACATCGTCAAAAGTCGAAGTCGCCTTATCGAAATACTTAATGCAAAACGTTTGTTCTCGACAATGATTGTACAATACGAATGTTGTCATCAGTTACCCTTCCTAGAAACGAGTTAAAATGACGCATCCTTGCGACATCGGATCTCGGATGTAAGGGACATGTCATCGCGGCTAACGTCAGGCCGCGGTGAGATTTTGGGCTCTGCGATTTTCGTTGAGAAGAAGCATTGGAGCTCCGTGTGTGGCTGTGTTTGTTTTCGGTAACTGGAGATCTTACTAAAGGGGCTGACCCTAAATTTCCTAATACAACACACCTGGGCCCACCACCGCGTAAAGTCAAAATGTGCCACCTCTCGGCGAATTCACAAAACATATCAAATGTCACTTTGTATGAAATATGAATGTAGTCACAATGTAGTTTAAATGGGCCTGGAAATGTACCTAAAAGATATATTTAAAAATGTCATTTTGTCCAATTTAAGGTTAAGTTGGCAACCCGTTTAGAATTTAGACGAATTCCACTGCTGAGCGACAAAGTCAAACAAATAAATAAGCCTCTATCAACACTAACGTAAATATTATAAAACACCGTTGAAGTGTCCGAAAATAACCGCTTTATAATATACTGTGACGCTATTAATAAGGAATGCGTAAAAATAACAGCGATTACATGCACTCATTTTAGTGGCTTTTAACACATCAAAGAAGGAACGGGCCTGACGCCAAATAACAGAGGAGCAACGACTCAACGGGTTGAACACGCGGACGGCTATGATGTTCGTTGTTTTTAATCCATCTAGAGGCCTGACCAGAATTTAGTGAATTTGTCGGCAGTTAATTATATTGCTAGTGGCGGCCAACGGCAGTCATGTCGCATGTCTAATGGATAAATGCACGTAAATGTCGCGATACCCGCGATTCCACGAGAAACATGTCCGGAGCCACGATGAACACATACGATGTAGCTAAATTAGAACGACATACAGTGCAGATGGGAACATCTCGCCTATTTATTCATCCGTTGACTTGGTGATTTTTTATCGTTTATATTCCACGTACATATTTCAATGCAGACATTCTCTATTATTGTATTTCATTCTAGTTTCATGTCAAATCAACACAGTTTTGGCTAAGTCTTGTTGCATTTCTGCTTATACTACAAATGGATTTTGATAAAAGTTGTTGTCTTTTCTTTCTTAATAAATTTAACGAATAAGTTCAGTTAAACCAGTGTTTCCCAACATGGGGCGTACGCCCCACTGGGGGGCAATATGATTGTTGAGGGGGGCAATTGGAACATAGAAAAATTTTGAAAAAAAAAAACCTACCTTAAAGTCTCTGTACCGTTCATACTGCAACCGTTAATCATATCCTTGAGGCTAATTATTAAATATCCCTACACAATTCTAAATCTGAAAAAAAAACACAATAGGGAAAAATTTACTTAAGCCATCAATATTTGTAAAAACGTTTTTAGAAAAATATGTCAAAGATGTGATAGCTATGCCACTTAAGATACATTGTTGAGGAACATTTTGTTGAAGGTATGTTATTCTGTAAATTAGAAAGCATCACAACCTCCGGAGATATTCGTCATAAGCAAAAAAATTACTTCAATGTCTTTAATATTCCAATACAGAACATAACATCCTGTACTGCAGACTGTGCTCCTAACATGATGGACAAGAAAAGCGGCTGTTTAAAGATAAGAATCCAGAAATGCTTCTTGTGCATTGTCTAGTATAGTTCCATAGGGAAAACTTGGTAACCAAAATTGTTTGTCCAGTTCTCAATGAAGATTAAATTTGGTTATAAAATATGTCAATTGTATCAAACCTAATGCCGAATGTGACATTTCAAGTTAATTTGTGAAGTACAAAATAATTCATACTTTTTATAACTAAATTTAATACTTCATTGAACAAATATTTTTGGCTACCAAGTTTTCCCTGTGGATTACACAATACACAAGAAGCATTTCTGGATTTTCATCTTTAAACCCATTTTAAAGCCCATCATGTTAGGAGCACGATTGGCAGCACAAGATGTTATGTTCTGTATTGGAATATTATCGACATAATTAATAACATAATTTTTTAGCTTAGAAAAAATATCTCTGGAGGTCGTGGTGCTTTCTTATGATTTGCAGAATAACATTTCCTCAAAAATATGTTCCTTATTAATGTACCTTACATAAGTTATCAACAAGGCCTCAGTGCCTGTCATTCTTGCTCATTTTAACCATTCTTTTTCTAACAGTGTTGTTACTAAGGGCCACAGCTATCACATCTTTGTCATCTTTTTCTAAAACCGTTTTTACAAATGTTGATATTGACAGTTTAATTAAATGTTCCCCTATTTTGTGCTTTTTCCAGATTTAGCAATGAGCACGAATATTTGATATTTTACTAGACTCAAGGGTACGATTAACACTTGCAGTGACAATTTCAGTTTTAGAGTAAATGTTTAACTTTGTGTTGTTATAATAAAATATGGCAGATTTGTGTTGTATTAGTTTTTAAGTGAATGTTTATTTCTATTTTGTTATAATAGAATATGTAGCACATTTTGTTTCTGCTAAAATGCTTAGTATTTATTTCAATAATCAAATAAATTATTGTTTTATGTTATCATTTTTATACCCCCAATGGCGCAAGTTTTTCATTACGTCACAGAGAGGAAATTAGTCAAAGTTTGTTGGGCAGAATGTGTACCTATGACGAAATGAGAAACGTACACCGTTCCGAGTAAGGTTCATTTCCAACTCTGTTATAGGTATAAAAAAAGACAATATGAAGTGGGGCATGAGATTTTTAGACCAGCTTCGGTGGGGCATAGCTCAAAAAAGGTTGGGAAACACTGAGTTAAACTGTTCAGTTAAAGTTCAGTTAAACAGCTCGATGCGTTGTATCGTTTGGGCTGTAACCGGGGAGAAGTTAGCAATAAAAGTTAGCAACAAAAAAAAATTTCAACCGATTTGAATGAATTATACCTCTTTAGAAAGCCCATAACGTACTGAATGTATGGTAGTTATGGCAACTGGATCAAATCATAATTACTACCTAAAAATGCAAAAGAATGTCATTATTTTCCCAAATTTCGCCATTTTACAAGTCTCATATCTCCGTTAGTACTGAACAAATCTTAGAGTATATAACAGTAAAAGAAAGCACAAACCTTGCTTTTATTGTCATAGTTAAGGCAACTTGAAATCAAAACTATTACTGGTAGAAAAAAAATAATGAACATTGTCGGTTTTACGCTCGACGATTCCTGATGACTCTCTTTTTCACTTATTTAGGTAGTAATTATGATTAGATCCAGTTGCCATAACTACCATACATTCAGTACGTTATGGGCTTTCTAATGAGGTATAGTTCATTCAAATCGGTTGAATTTTTTTTTTGTTGCTAACTTTTATTGCTAACTTCTCCCCGATTGGGCAGTATCATGTTCATAGACATATGACACACATACATACATATAAATATCCATACATTTCCAGAAATCATTGCAAGACCGAAAAATGCGTCTTTTTTTCCTAATCTCGTAATACCGCCTTAGTATTTAAAATCTGCAGGTGATTTTGTCTGATTTAGCGTTTATGATACTGGTCCTAAAACTTGCCAATTTCGATATACAGAAATAACTCCCCGCGAAATGTTAACATCATGATATAACATTATTATTAAACATACCTGTACTACAATCAAACAATTCTACATATTGGTAAATATAGATAACGGATATTACGCGATATAATAACAACAATCAGAACCGGGGATTTGCTGAGTTAATACACAAATTATCTTCCCATCGATCACAAGCATTAGTTAAAAAAAACTAATACATACTAATTTAGCTTGTACAATAACCTGCACTGATTATTCTTTATCCGCTAATCCATCGTTCTAGGAGTTCATTTAGCTAGCACAAAAGATTACGTAATATTTTTTTTCTACTTTGCATTCACAATGCACACATTGTAACACTGTTTTCGGTGTTACAATTAGCAAATTGTAACACCGTTTTTAGTAACTTTTTTCTAAGATTGGTGACATTGATATCAAATGCATGTCAAACGAAAATACACATAACCACAAAAGTAAGCACAAACAGATTTTTTAGAATCGCACAAACTGCGAAGTATGTATATTTTTATACATATTTAAACATGCGTGTTGCATCCTAGGTTTCGTACTACTAGTATATGATGGTATATAATAATTATCAATAATTACTTTTTCACAGATATTTGAATTTAAGTGACAGATGACAGTGTTACCAACGGTTGCACCCAAAAATACTCTAGATTGGAATTTTACCTAATATACTTCTAAATTTTTATAAAATTAATGACGCAAAGTAGAAAAAATAGTATATTACACTCGTTTTATAAGACATATTGGCGCATTTGGACTCATGCGCCAATTTGACGTCTTATAAAACTTATATAATAATATACTAGTTTCGTCATATTTAAATCGGGAATTTCGAAGATAACAGATCTAATAAATAAAATCACTCCACTAATGTTTTGGTACAAATGTCACTAGCTCGATATTTATTTTCCAGCGGTTTTGGACCGTTTCCAAACATTTTTCGTATCGGATTTGTCACCAGGAAAATGACTTAATTACAAGATTAATGTTGTACTGAATTATAATAACAGTATCAAGCCATTTTAGCTGATATTACCTCTTTTGTATTAATGTATCTAGTAGATACCATAGTGGCGCCATCTCTATTCGTCCCTCGGAAGCGTTGATTGAAAGAAAGCTACAAAACCTCATTGACGTATTTTATCATTAATTCCTTAATTTAGTTGTTTTTTAGCAAAACAACTACTAACTAGTTACAAAACATAACCTAAGATAATTTTGTTTTGTCTTTTTTTCTAGGTTATTTGGGGCAAAGTGCGACAAGTGCGGTTCGTTATTTAGTAAAAGTGACTTTGTGATGCGAGCACGTAGCAAGATCTATCACGTCGACTGTTTTCGTTGTGTGGCGTGTTCGCGGCAGCTTGTGACCGGAGATGAGTTCGCGTTGCGCGAAGGTGGCGCACTCTACTGCAAGGAGGATCACGACGCCATGGAGAAGACGTCGGCGCCGACGACGCCGCACGCCGGAAGCGAGAGCAACAACAACACCAGCCTTAGCAACAACAATCATAGTAATCCAAGCACGGACCTAGGATGTATATCAGGTATAGAAATCATTCTATCCGTTTCGAACGATCTCGTTAGAGTCGTTACTTTAACGGTTAAAGAAACATGCCGGAAACGTGAGGTTCCAGGTTCGACTCTTGGACAAGGCCATAACTTTTCCTCTACTTCGATTTAAAAAAAATCGTTCTTTTCTTCGATACCGTCTTAATTTATTTTTTAAATAATTATAATGAGTTAAGACTTAAATTAATTTATAGTCTTGAAATTGTTGGTTGGAAAATGTTTTTTTTTCTACTTTGCATTCACAATGCACACATTGTAACACTGTTTTCGGTGTTACAATTAGCAAATTGTAACACCGTTTTTAGTAACTTTTTTCCTAAGATTGGTGACATTGATATCAAATGCATGTCAAACGAAAATACACATAACCACAAAAGTAAGCACAAACTGATTTTTTAGAATCGCACAAACTGCGAAGTATGTATATTTTTATACATATTTAAACATGCTTGTTGCATCCTAGGTTTCGTACTACTAGTAAATGATGGTATATAATAATTATCAATAATTACTTTCTCACAGATATTTGAATTTAAGTGACAGATGACAGTGTTACCAACGGTTGCACCCATAAATACTCTAGATTGGAATTTTACCTAATATACTTCTAAATTTTTATAAAATTAATGACGCAAAGTAGAAAAAATAGTATTTTACACTCGTTTTATAAGACATATTGGCGCATTCGTTCATTTGGGGCACTAGTCGCTGGATTTATTCTTTGTTATTTTTCCTCGTGCCCCAAACAACTCATGCGCCAGTTTGACGTCTTATAAAACTTGTATAATAATGTACTATTTTTTCAAATAAGGAGAAATTTAGTTAACGTGTCACATTTGCTATCAAGGAACGTATTAATGCAGTTACGTTTGCGTATAAATGTGCGTCAAGATCGTAAATACTTCGGTTAATTAGCAATTCCCTTTCGATTGGTTTAAATGTTTGTTTGTATGTACTTTATCCGGTACTTTATACCTACTTGGGGATAAAAGAAAACATGAAAATCCTTTTTATTGTACACGTTGCAATTTAAAAAAAAAACTATCATAAGCATTAACGTTCTACATTATTCACTTTTTATATTACATACTTTCTATTAGATAAGTATTAATTGTAGATGTAAAATATACTGTGAGTATGTAAAAATTGGACGTGATGATAGAATTATTTTAATCAGAATACAAAATAGAATTGAAATCGTATTATAATAAATATGTATGGTGATTTTACACAAAAAATACAAAAATTATTGTGTCCATTTTTTTTTATTAAAACCAATAATCTTTTGGACAAAAGATCTCAGATTTTTTTTATTTCTCTTCTGCTACCACTACCATAGTTTAATATTTATAATAATTTCTAAATAAATATCTTTCATTAGTTAACGGCAATGTTAAGAATAGTACAACATTCAATTTTGTCTTTCGATTAGATTTTTATCCATTGCCCAAAATAGGCGTTCCTTTTTTACCACTTAAATGCAGAAAACCAGAATACAGACAGCGGTTATCACAAAAACGTTCCATTTTTTCGAAGAAAACAATTAAAACGCCCCAGAAAATGGCATTTTTTGCTTTCCTCGCAACCACTGCACAAAAACAATAATCAAACGTGTAATTTTCATCATTTTTTTGTGTTTGTTTTAATAAAATTTAATTGCAAGCTTTTGTCTTGCATGTGAACTACTCCAGCAGTTCGTTCACACCCAATTAATTTTTTGTAGAGGATACAAGAAGTAAATTTTTCACAATGTGATCCCTTTTCTAGAAAAAAGAGAAACTTTTGACGGATTGGGTACTTTTAACTTTTAACTATCATTTTTGTAATCCTCTTAGAAAAAAATCGATAGGTATGTTCTATCAGACAAAATGAATATCAACCATACAAAATTATAGCTTATCACAACATTCTCCAAAACGATAGATTTTGGTGCAGTGGTTGATTAGCGTTTTATTGCATAAAACACAGAGTGAAAAGAAATGTTAAATAATAAATATATTTTTCTACTTTGCATTCACAATGCACACATTGTAACACTGTTTTCGGTGTTACAATTACCAAATTGTAACACCGTTTTTAGTAACTTTTTTTCTAAGATTGGTGACGTTGATATCAAATGCATGTCAAACGAAAATACACATAACCACAAAAGTAAGCACAAACTGATTTTTTAGAATCGCACAAACTGCGAAGTATGTATATTTTTATACATATTTAAACATGCCTGTTGCATCCTAGGTTTCGTACTACTAGTATATGATGGTATATAATAATTATCAATAATTACTTTTTCACAGATGTTTGAATTTAAGTGACAGATGACAGTGTTACCAACGGTTGCACCCATAAATACTCTAGATTGGAGTTTTACCTAATATACTTCTAAATTTTTATAAAATTAATGACGCAAAGTAGAAAAAATAGTATATTACACTCGTTTTATAAGACATATTGGGGCATTCGTTCATTTGGGGCACTCGTCGCTCGCGCTTCTCGTGCCCCAAACAACTCATGCGCCAATTTGACGTCTTATAAAACTTGTATAATAATAATATACTATTCTGTGCACGTATTTCTTTCAAGGAAAGAATATATGTTTGAAACAAGTATTTTTAAATTTAAACATAATATGAGCTGCATATGCTGAAAGGAATATTTTATTCGAAATATTTCTTAAGTAAAAAGAAATAGTTTTCACCGAAAAAAAAAAAAACGATTTTTTTACACCAAATGGTTTTCCATAATTTCTGTAAAATAGAAATTGTTTGGGTTTAATTGCAAAAAGACGTTTGAATGAAATAAATCTGGTTTTATTGGAAATAAAGATCGGCCTTGAGGTAAATAAATTTTGTATTTTATAATACCCTAAATCCTATCTATAAGTTCGAATCTTTTCTTCAAATTTTAATTCATTATCTCAATCAAAATTTGGTTACTTTATTCGGATGAAGTTACATCTGTTTTATACTACACCCTTTCTGGCAAAAATTAAAAAAACTCAGTAAAAACCATCCAGTCTTTTACAAAACTCTACCTCCAAATCCATACCTACTATAACGACCGAAGAAATAAATCATAATTCAAGCATTAGGCTAATAAAATCGTCTTATTAGCTCCAACAGCAAAAAGAGTAATAGACGGCATGTATGTAGATTCCGATTCAACCAGTTAAACTCACAGCGACAAGATCCAATTATACACCAATTACGACTAATTACTGCCACTTTACTAAATCAACCTTCCACACTGCTAAACAAGCCACGCCATGCCTCTTTGTGATTCGCCGAGATTGGCTCTATACATATATATTGAGTCAATTCATCATTCCACCACCTGAACCGACTTGTAATCTACAAAAGGAGATCAGGTCTTACATAAATACACGGTGATTATACACTTTCCTATACGGCATAACGCCCATAACTCATACATATTCCGAGAGAATTACCATTTTCGTGCGTGGGTATGAAAATCTGGTCAGAACAGAAATTTGAACTGTAGTAAAAAGAACTGGAAATTTCCGTTTTCTTTTTCCATGTGACAGCTTTTTTTTACATTTCGTATTGGTTCCATTTTGTTCGTTAAGTATGCACAAAGGATCGTTGGGGTGGTCTTTTGATGGTCAAGCGTTTCACACCCTTGCTAAGCCCTTGCAGGCCGGACTGGATTACGTAATGGACTAAGTGGACATCTCTTTGATATGGGATCATCGTAGTGCCGCCAGTCCAGGCTCCCGGTTCATTATTAATGTTGTAATTTGTCGGTAGTAAGAGGAGGGAAATGTTAAAACCTCCGTCTGAATTATTGACTTTGTGTCCCACAGGCGCATTACCGGACCTAGAGGTCCGCGCAAATTTTAATGCCGACCGAGTAGGATGGAATTAGTGGGCCATTAACAAATTAGGGAACTAAGAGAAAAAAAGTTTGATTCGGATTGGTTATTAGTTAATTTGGGCTTCAAGGATAGCAGCATTATTAGGCTTGTTAGAAGATATAGGTACAGTAATTTAAATTTTACTTTCATCTTTTATGATCTGTCGAACCGACATTTTTCTGGTTTAAATTTGAAACTCCCAGTGGAACAATTAACGGCCTTGATCACGTTTTTTCCTAGGCAGTTTTGAGTCAAATGAGTAAAGTATTGTGTAGTTTAACTTCAATATATGTATTAATGTTCAAAGAAGATATAGGTACAGTAATTTAAATTTTACTCTCATCTTTCATGATCTGTCGAACCGACATTTTTCTGGTCTAAATTTGAAACTCCCTGTGGAACAATCAACGGCCTTGATCACGTTTTTTCCTAGGCAGTTTTGAGTCAAATGAATAAAGTATTGTGTAGTTTAACTTCGATATATGTATTAATGTTCAAAGAAGATATAGGTACAGTAATTTAAATTTTACTTTCATCTTTCATGATCTGTCGAACCGACATTTTTGTGGTCTAAATTTGAAACTTCCTGTGGAACAATTAACGGCCTTGATCACGTTATTTCCTAGGCAGTTTTGAATCAAATGAATAAAGTATTGTGTAGTTTAACTTCGATATATGTATTAATGTTCAAAGAAGATATAGGTACAGTAATTTAAATTTTACTCTCATCTTTCATGATCTGTCGAACCGACATTTTTGTGGTCTAAATTTGAAACTTCCTGTGGAACAATTAACGGCCTTGATCACGTTATTTCCTAGGCAGTTTTGAATCAAATGAATAAAGTATTGTGTAGTTTAACTTCGATATATGTATTAATGTTCAAAGAAGATATAGGTACAGTAATTTAAATTTTACTCTCATCTTTCATGATCTGTCGAACCGACATTTTTGTGGTCTAAATTTGAAACTTCCTGTGGAACAATTAACGGCCTTGATCACGTTATTTCCTAGGCAGTTTTGAATCAAATGAATAAAGTATTGTGTAGTTTAACTTCGATATATGTATTAATGTTCAAAGAAGATATAGGTACAGTAATTTAAATTTTACTCTCATCTTTCATGATCTGTCGAACCGACATTTTTGTGGTCTAAATTTGAAACTTCCTGTGGAACAATTAACGGCCTTGATCACGTTATTTCCTAGGCAGTTTTGAATCAAATGAATAAAGTATTGTGTAGTTTAACTTCGATATATGTATTAATGTTCAAAGAAGATATAGGTACAGTAATTTAAATTTTACTTTCATCTTTCATGATCTGTCGAACCGACATTTTTGTGGTCTAAATTTGAAACTTCCTGTGGAACAATTAACGGCCTTGATCACGTTATTTCCTAGGCAGTTTTGAATCAAATGAATAAAGTATTGTGTAGTTTAACTTCGATATATGTATTAATGTTCAAAGAAGATATAGGTACAGTAATTTAAATTTTACTCTCATCTTTCATGATCTGTCGAACCGACATTTTTGTGGTCTAAATTTGAAACTTCCTGTGGAACAATTAACGGCCTTGATCACGTTATTTCCTAGGCAGTTTTGAATCAAATGAATAAAGTATTGTGTAGTTTAACTTCGATATATGTATTAATGTTCAAAGAAGATATAGGTACAGTAATTTAAATTTTACTCTCATCTTTCATGATCTGTCGAACCGACATTTTTGTGGTCTAAATTTGAAACTTCCTGTGGAACAATTAACGGCCTTGATCACGTTATTTCCTAGGCAGTTTTGAATCAAATGAATAAAGTATTGTGTAGTTTACCTTCGATATATGTATTAATGTTCAAAGAAGATATAGGTACAGTAATTTAAATTTTACTCTCATCTTTCATGATCTGTCGAACCGACATTTTTGTGGTCTAAATTTGAAACTTCCTGTGGAACAATTAACGGCCTTGATCACGTTATTTCCTAGGCAGTTTTGAATCAAATGAATAAAGTATTGTGTAGTTTAACTTCGATATATGTATTAATGTTCAAAGAAGATATAGGTACAGTAATTTAAATTTTACTCTCATCTTTCATGATCTGTCGAACCGACATTTTTGTGGTCTAAATTTGAAACTTCCTGTGGAACAATTAACGGCCTTGATCACGTTATTTCCTAGGCAGTTTTGAATCAAATGAATAAAGTATTGTGTAGTTTAACTTCGATATATGTATTAATGTTCAAAGAAGATATAGGTACAGTAATTTAAATTTTACTTTCATCTTTCATGATCTGTCGAACCGACATTTTTGTGGTCTAAATTTGAAACTTCCTGTGGAACAATTAACGGCCTTGATCACGTTATTTCCTAGGCAGTTTTGAATCAAATGAATAAAGTATTGTGTAGTTTAACTTCGATATATGTATTAATGTTCAAAGAAGATATAGGTACAGTAATTTAAATTTTACTCTCATCTTTCATGATCTGTCGAACCGACATTTTTGTGGTCTAAATTTGAAACTTCCTGTGGAACAATTAACGGCCTTGATCACGTTATTTCCTAGGCAGTTTTGAATCAAATGAATAAAGTATTGTGTAGTTTAACTTCGATATATGTATTAATGTTCAAAGAAGATATAGGTACAGTAATTTAAATTTTACTTTCATCTTTCATGATCTGTCGAACCGACATTTTTGTGGTCTAAATTTGAAACTTCCTGTGGAACAATTAACGGCCTTGATCACGTTATTTCCTAGGCAGTTTTGAATCAAATGAATAAAGTATTGTGTAGTTTAACTTCGATATATGTATTAATGTTCAAAGAAGATATAGGTACAGTAATTTAAATTTTACTCTCATCTTTCATGATCTGTCGAACCGACATTTTTGTGGTCTAAATTTGAAACTTCCTGTGGAACAATTAACGGCCTTGATCACGTTATTTCCTAGGCAGTTTTGAATCAAATGAATAAAGTATTGTGTAGTTTAACTTCGATATATGTATTAATGTTCAAAGAAGATATAGGTACAGTAATTTAAATTTTACTCTCATCTTTCATGATCTGTCGAACCGACATTTTTGTGGTCTAAATTTGAAACTTCCTGTGGAACAATTAACGGCCTTGATCACGTTATTTCCTAGGCAGTTTTGAATCAAATGAATAAAGCATTGTGTAGTTTAACTTCGATATATGTATTAATGTTCAAAGAAGATATAGGTACAGTAATTTAAATTTTACTTTCATCTTTCATGATCTGTCGAACCGACATTTTTCTGGTCTAAATTTGAAACTCCCTGTGGAACAATTAACGGCCTTGATCACGTTTTTTCCTAGGCAGTTTTGAGTCAAATGAATAAAGTATTGTGTAGTTTAACATCGATATATGTATTAATGTTCAAAGAAGATATAGGTACAGTAATTTAAATTTTACTTTCATTTTTCATGATCTGTCGAACCGACATTTTTCTGATCTAAATTTGAAACTCTCTGTGGAACAATTAACGGCCTTGATCACGTTTTTTCCTAGGCAGTTTTGAGTCAAATGAATAAAGTATTGTGTAGTTTAACTTCGATATATGTATTAATGTTCAAAGAAGATATAGGTACAGTAATTTAAATTTTACTCTCATCTTTCATGATCTGTCGAACCGACATTTTTCTGGTCTAAATTTGAAACTCCCTGTGGAACAATTAACGGCCTTGATCACGTTTTTTCCTAGGCAGTTTTGAGTCAAATGAATAAAGTATTGTGTAGTTTAACTTCGATATATGTATTAATGTTCAAAGAAGGTATAGGTACAGTAATTTAAATTTTACTCTCATCTTTCATGATCTGTCGAACCGACATTTTTCTGGTCTAAATTTGAAACTCCCTGTGGAACAATTAACGGCCTTGATCACGTTTTTTCCTAGGCAGTTTTGAGTCAAATGAATAAAGTATTGTGTAGTTTAACTTCGATATATGTATTAATGTTCAAAGAAGATATAGGTACAGTAATTTAAATTTTACTTTCATCTTTCATGATCTGTCGAACCGACATTTTTCTGGTCTAAATTTGAAACTCCCTGTGGAACAATTAACGGCCTTGATCACGTTTTTTCCTAGGCAGTTTTGAGTCAAATGAATAAAGTATTGTGTAGTTTAACATCGATATATGTATTAATGTTCAAAGAAGATATAGGTACAGTAATTTAAATTTTACTTTCATTTTTCATGATCTGTCGAACCGACATTTTTCTGATCTAAATTTGAAACTCTCTGTGGAACAATCAACGGCCTTGATCACGTTTTTTCCTAGGCAGTTTTGAGTCAAATGAATAAAGTATTGTGTAGTTTAACTTCGATATATGTATTAATGTTCAAAGAAGATATAGGTACAGTAATTTAAATTTTACTTTCATCTTTCATGATCTGTCGAACCGACATTTTTCTGGTCTAAATTTGAAACTCCCTGTGGAACAATTAACGGCCTTGATCACGTTTTATCCTAGGCAGTTTTGAGTCAAATGAATAAAGTATTGTGTAGTTTAACTTCGATATATGTATTAATGTTCAAAGACGGTATAGGTACAGTAATTTAAATTTTACTCTCATCTTTCATGATCTGTCGAACCGACATTTTTCTGGTCTAAATTTGAAACTCCCTGTGGAACAATTTACGGCCTTGATCATGTTTTTTCCTAGGCAGTTTTGAGTCAAATGAATAAAGTATTGTGTAGTTTAACTTCGATATATGTATTAATGTTCAAAGAAGATATAGGTACAGTAATTTAAATTTTACTTTCATTTTTCATGATCTGTCGAACCGACATTTTTCTGATCTAAATTTGAAACTCTCTGTGGAACAATTAACGGCCTTGATCACGTTTTTTCCTAGGCAGTTTTGAGTCAAATGAATAAAGTATTGTGTAGTTTAACATCGATATATGTATTAATGTTCAAAGAAGGTATAGGTACAGTAATTTAAATTTTACTCTCATCTTTCATGATCTGTCGAACCGACATTTTTCTGGTCTAAATTTGAAACTCCCTGTGGAACAATTTACGGCCTTGATCATGTTTTTTCCTAGGCAGTTTTGAGTCAAATGAATAAAGTATTGTGTAGTTTAACTTCGATATATGTATTAATGTTCAAAGAAGATATAGGTACAGTAATTTAAATTTTACTTTCATCTTTCATAACTCAGTTTTTGTCCGATTCTGGCGAGTTTTTCAATACGATATAAAGAAGATTGGTAGAAATAACACACGCTGTAGAAAAAACAGATATCTAACATCTTCTTCACGGCAAGATGGAAATGAATTAGAGTAATTAGGGGCACTTCATTGCCTATTTACCTATAAGCCTATTTCCAAAAATTTATTACTTATCTAGGAAGAATTTCAGAAATCAAAATAGAATCATCAAAATCCAGCAAAGATTGTCGTTATTGGAGATAAAAAAAATTGTCAAAACAAACTCTTACGCAGACAAAAACAAAACTTTCAATTCTAAATTTGCCAAAATAAAACCTTTCTATTAAACGTATCTCTTTCTGCCGCAGATTCAGGCTCGGAAAGTGGATCGCATAAAGGTGGCGGCGGCCCGAGAAAGAGCGCATCGGGCGGCGGCGACGGAAAACCAACTCGGGTGCGGACAGTACTAAACGAGAAACAACTGCATACGCTGAGGACGTGCTATGCGGCGAACCCACGTCCCGACGCCCTCATGAAGGAACAACTAGTCGAGATGACGGGCCTGTCACCGCGCGTCATCCGCGTCTGGTTCCAGAACAAACGCTGCAAGGACAAGAAGAAGACCATCCTTATGAAACAGCAGATGCAACAGGAGAAGGTTGGTAGGCGAAATTATTAAATCCTTTTTGAGTATATCTTTTTTCCTTGACTGTACCTATCTCCACGTATAGGTACGGTCAAAGAAAATCGTTATGTTCAACTCCTTTTTGTCAGGAGCAATGTATAGTCGGTAGAGTCGATACAAACCCCTCCCCGCAACCGTGCAAAACCTCCTCTACAGAAGCGGTAGCGAGACTCCCCTCCATCTATTATTACTGGGTTAACGGCGTACCCCCACTACTGCGCTCGCTGCAGGAGAATAGCGAACGCCACGCCCACAGTTCGATCGTCGGATCGCTCGGACCAATACGCTAGTCGGCACCGTATCCGATATCCGCTCATTCTCTACAACCGAGTCCTACCGGGCTATAGAGAATGAGGATCTGCGGAGAAACCGGTTTCTACCTCTGCCCTACACGTCTTTATTCTCGCGTGCGCCGGAGAAAACTTGAGGAGAATTCGACGCGCCGAAACGCGACACCTAGCGGTTAACCCGCGAACTTTATACGTATGATTTTTTTCTCGGTCAATATTTTTGATCTTATTGATGATTAGTCGGTGTAATTTTAATTTTGCGGTATAGAAAAGTGTAACCTATCATTATTATATAGCGCGTGTTAAATTTGAGAAACTTCCTTAAATCGTGTTAAAAAAGATGAAACTTTTACTTAAGTTTTTAGTTAAAACTCTGTATCTTATTTGAAAATTACCGTACCGAAATGAAACAGATGAGAATATATTGGCAATTAATTTGGTTTTAAGATTGAATAAACTATAACTTTCCACAGTACCAAACTGGACAAAAAAAAAACACAAAAACATCATGTCAGTTAGACAGATCAAATGAGTGGAAGAAATACATAGTTATTTTAAAAATTGTGTTAGCCAGAAAGAATTATGAAGAATTTGTTTGTATAAATTTGAAAAATTTACCAGATTGAACCAACAATTACAAATGTTATTGGTCAAAATTTGTGGTTTTTCCGCTGAGTATATTATCTGACTAATAATTTCTGTACCTTCCTACTGATAATAAAAACAGGTAGTAAAATTTCTGGAGACTCATTTTTCTCGTGATCGCGCTTTTCTCAACTGAAAAGTGACTGATGTTTTCTTATATTAGAGTAAAATCGAATAAGCTTAATTACTGGTTAAATATCTCTAAACGTCCATTTTCCATAGATACAAACAATACTAACAAAGAGGCAATAAAACACATAGCATTCGACCTTATGACATCTTGACCACCCATTAAGAACCTCCATACTAGTTTTACACCCAGAAAAAAATTAATGCATTCCTTATCCAATTAGCATATTTGACGACCTCAAGTAACAAAACTTCTATATGTGGGTCCAGCCTTCAAGTCTCATGTTATCGGTTATGTGTGAATCTGTGGTCAATTAGTTTTACTACAACCTAATGGTACTTAGTTTTTCGTGCAGGATGGCCGTAAGCTGGGCTACGGCGCGATGCAGGGCATCCCGATGGTAGCGTCCTCGCCCGTCCGGCACGACTCCCCCCTGGGGGTCCATCCCCTCGAGGTCCAAGCCTTCCAGCCACCGTGGAAAGCGCTCTCCGATTACGCCTTGCACGCGGATCTCGATCAGCCTCATACGCCTGCTTTCCAGCAACTCGTCAATCAGGTAAGATTCACCGCTTTTCTTCTTTCTTCTTTTGTCTTTTGTTCTTTGTGCCTTTTCCTTTCTTTTGTTTTCTTTATCCTTATGTCATTTCTTTCCACATTCGTTCTTTCTTACTTTCTGTTTTCTTCCTTCTGTAGGAGGTCAAAATGGCGGGAACCACCACGACTCCCTAACATGGTAGCATTTTGGCCGACCGCGGTCTAAGGCTTTAATTACTGGTCAAAATTCTAATTCATCAAATCTCTTACAATTTATTCGAAGGCAAAACTAACTGGTATCTTTTTCTTGAACCTTGTGAACACATTTTCTGACTACTAACTGACGCGTTTAAGTATTTAACATTTAATAAGGGCTGATAAAGCAAGACTACTCAAATGAAACGAAACACTTATCAAAACAATAACATCTATTAACAATAATAACCAACAATCCCGTTTGATAGGTTACATAGAAAAATGAATGAAGCTTTGAACATATTGACGTTTAAATTAAACCTAGGAGTTGATTTAGACAAATACACTTTTTAGCAGAGATATGTTAGATATGCAGAGATATGTATAATTTAATTTACAATGAAATGCGAGACGAGTTGAAAAGACTTACCAGGGATAAACTTAAGCGCCTAATAAGAACGCTCCACAAAAACGTGTACTTTACATGACGGTGGTTGAAATGAGAAGAGACAAAGATCTGTTCGTTTGCATCCCTTGACCCCAAAGGAAGCCGGAAGCATTTCTTCTTAGCCAATGGCAACACTTCAAATTTAAACTTATAAACACGCGGTCAAATCCTAAACCAGATGTTCAACTCAACACCAAAATCTTCGATATTCTCGAACATTCTACCCCGTCTACATCGCGCTCAATTTGATCACATCCTAACAAATAAATAATGGGTTTCCGACCCATTACACTTCTTGCCTCAGCGCTCTTCATTGTTTCCCCCTGCATGCTACCCTTTTCTTTAATCTCTTTCTTTTTTAATATTTATTCTTCCGGCTTCCCCCATCTTGTGGCTTCTTCTACTCCATTGCTTTTGTTATTTTGTGTTTCTTTTTCAGTTTTTCTTTTTTGTTTATTCCTTCTTCTCTATTTTTTTGTTCTTCTTCCATCTTCTTCCATCTTCTTCCATCTTCTTCCATCTTCTTCCATCTTCTTCCATCTTCTTCCATCTTCTTCCATCTTCTTCCATCTTCTTCCATCTTCTTCCATCTTCTTCCATCTTCTTCCATCTTCTTCCATCTTCTTCCATCTTCTTCCATCTTCTTCCATCTTCTTCCATCTTCTTCCATCTTCTTCCATCTTCTTCCATCTTCTTCCATCTTCTTCCATCTTCTTCCATCTTCTTCCATCTTCTTCCATCTTCTTCCATCTTCTTCCATCTTCTTCCATCTTCTTCCATCTTCTTCCATCTTCTTCCATCTTCTTCCATCTTCTTCCATCTTCTTCCATCTTCTTCCATCTTCTTCCATCTTCTTCCATCTTCTTCCATCTTCTTCCATCTTCTTCCATCTTCTTCCATCTTCTTCCATCTTCTTCCATCTTCTTCCATGTTCTTCCATCTTCTTCCATCTTCTTCCATCTTCTTCCATCTTCTTCCATCTTCTTCCATCTTCTTCCATCTTCTTCCATCTTCTTCCATCTTCTTCCATCTTCTTCCATCTTCTTCCATCTTCTTCCATCTTCTTCCATCTTCTTCCATCTTCTTTCCTTTTCTTTCCTTTTCTTTCCTTTTCTTTCCTTTTCTTTCCTTTTCTTCCCTTTTATTCCCATTTCCTTCTTCCCGTTTCTGCCCCTTTCTTCCCGATTTCCCCGTCTTCCTTTTTCTTCCCATTTCTTCCCGTTTCTTCCCGTTTTTTCCCCTCTTCCCTTTTATTCCCGTCTTCTCTTTTCTTTCTGTTTCTTTCCTTTGTTTTTCTTTTTTCCCTTTTCTTCTCTTTCTTCTTGTCTTTTGTTCTTTGTGCCTTTTCCTTCCATTTTCTTTATCCTTATGTCATTTCTTTCCACATTCGTTCTTTCTTACTTTCTCTTTTCTTCCTTCTTGCCTCAGCGCTCTTCATTGTTTCACCCTGCATGCTACCCTTTTCTTTAATCTCTTTTTTTTTCAATATTTATTCTTCCGTCTTCCCCCATCTTGTGGCTTCTTCTACTCCATTGCTTTTGTTATTTTGTGTTTCTTTTTCAGTTTTGTTTCTTCCTTCTTCTCTATTTTTTTGTTCTTCTCTTCTTCAGTTCTACCCTTCTTCCGTTCTTCCATCTTCTTCCATTTTCTTCCATCTTCGTCCATTTTCTTCCATTTTCTTCCATTTTCTTCCATTTTCTTCCATTTTCTTCCATTTTCTTCCATTTTCTTCCATTTTCTTCCATATTCTTCCATTTTCTTCCATTTTCTTCCATTTCTTCCCTTTTCTTCTCTTTTCTTCCCATTTCTTTCTTCCCATTTCTTCCCGTTTCTTCCCGTTTTTTCCTCTTCCCTTTTCTTCCCATCTTCTCTTTTCTTTCTGTTTCTTTCCTTTGTTTTTCTTTTTTCCCTTTCCTTCCCTTTTCTTCTCTTTCTTCCTTTTTCTTCCCTTTTTTCCATTCTTCCTATTTTTACAAGATTCTTGTCAAACTGAATAAATTATTAAATATATATTAATAAATTCCAGATGCATGGATACGATTTGCCGCCACCAAATATGGGACAAGTTCCAGGACCACCCCCGGGTATGTTAGGGTCATCAGCGCCACCTTCGGATGCGATGACGTACCCTGACAGTACAGACAGTTACGTCACGTATCAAGATAGCGATGAAAGTCTACCGGCCAGCCCTTAACCTATAAAAATGGAGGTCGGTTATGCAACGCCCACTACGAATTGATATTCGTCGATCGTCCCCGAAGAGCAGTGCAATAAAACGAAAACGCCCGATTGCGGATTCCGCGTGCTTCCGGTGGAAGTCGGCTCACTGCAAGGCGGTGGTCTAACTCCTGCCGATGAAGAGTTAGGACATAATAAAATGACGGCCTTTATATTTCTATATTATGGACTGTATAATATGCAACAAAACTGTAGATCTTGTGTACATTTGTAAGTAATGTAATATTTTCCTGTACAATTTGTTAATTGCTAATCATGTTGTATTGTTTCTCAAGAATAAAGAATTACTGAACGTAAAAGTCGATTAATATTGATATGTGTGTGTAATATTTAATCGACCTTTTACGATGATGGTAACGACTTATAAATATTTCATATTTTTGCAGATCTAATAAGTACCCTTGTAATTAACTGCAACTGGTTTATAAATATTGTATTTGATAAACAGGAGAATGAGTGAGCGTGTATTCGTGTATATACAATGTTATAGAAATTACTTTGTAAATAAATTGAAAATAATCACACTGAATTGTGTTTACTTATTTTCATTCTTCCTTAATATTTCCCTACAAAAATATCAGGTGTGGTCCCCACCCAACTTTCCGACTATATTGACACACTGTTTACTCATTTATAAACTCTCTATAGAGGGTGAAACGCCAAAAGCGAATGTCGGTAAGATAATAATAATACTATATCTGGATTATAACAATACGACTGACTGACCTCTCGTAAATTTGTATACATATTTAAAGTCACTGCAGGATGAGATGGTGTCAGTTGTTGATCTCTTTGACCATTGATCCAAATTATAATTTGCTAAGTTTAAAGCAAATTATTTTGCTTATTTTACATTGGAAGCCCTACATATTTTTATGTCAATCGATGTAGAATTAAAAAAACAAACATTCTTTCTAATTACAAACCTATCCCAGTTCCTATCTTTGTAAAAGCTATGCGCTGCAAACTCGTATAGTCAAGTACATATTCCTAAGTTAATTTTAATTCATAAAAAAACAAATAGAAAAAACAAATAGAACGTGGATTTGAGGCCTGAATGTGAGTTTATGAGGGAATATGAGTCGGCCCATAACTTTTTAAATACAGTACAACTTCGATAGATCGGACACTCTCTAGTACGGACACTCCAGTAATCCGAACGCTCTTGTCAACCGGACATTTTAGAAATTTTACCTCCCTAGTTCGGACACAAAATATAATTTGCAGTTAAAACTAGGTAGAAAATACCAAAGTATTGTTTAACATTAATGTCTTACTGTAAAGCAACCGGATCACATAAATTGCCACTTAATATTAGCAATAGCGGCAAATCTAGATGCTTTTAAATGCAGAATGAGCTCAATACCAGTTGTGTACAGGGCGTCTGATAAAGGGCGGATGAGTAGAACATTGCTTACTGAATGTTTCGAAAAATATTTTAAGCCTGAGGTTAAGACATTTTTAACAGGGGTTAACAGGCCCCAAAAAGCTCTAATGTCGATGCTGCCAACGCGTTTTCTTTGGGCATCAGGTGGTCTGCAGAAAACAATTTTCCCATGGAAATTCTGCTTCTCAAAAGGCCCAGAGAAAAATTTACTAATGTAGCTGTATCCAAAAGAATATAAACAAAGATTGATATATTTTTAAAAAATAACTGAAATCTTTTGCTTATTTTATCCATTTATGTTCAGAATTTAGTTTTTAATTTTATGTTTTGGTTATATGTGACCTCGGATGCGAAAAGGGACCTATCGTGCAAAAATAACGAGCAGCATAACGGTACATATCGGAAGACACCTTACGTGCGAAAATATTGTGCAAGATAACGTTACGACAGGTCCCTTTTTGCGTCCGGGCTCACATATATTCAAATATTCCCAGTTGTTTTCATCTTCATCATAAAAAATGACCCTTCCCAACAAAAGAAAAAAACCTCCAGTGATCCGGATACCTCAATAGTCCGGACATGGTCAGGAACGATATATGTCCGGATTAGCGAAGTTATACTGTAATAAAATATAATATTTGTGGAATTGGGTCTATTTAACGCCTAGCATATAGACAATATAACAACACAGAGCCGTACGAAACCAGGAACACGTAGAACGACTTGTTGAGTAGGCAACTAACATAACAACCAAAGTACTAATCGAGAAGTGATAGTGGTTGCCTATTTATCAAAAAGTAAATTGACTGCTTATTATTATTAAAGGACAGCAATGTTTAATAAAATATGCTAATCAAAGATGCGCAAAACCATTCGCATTTATAACGTTTGTTCACTTACTATATAACTAGGTTAATCAGGTCATGCTCAAATATAAATCCCCGGGGAATGACGGCCTGAAATTTACAGATCAATTATAATTTGTAATCCGACTATGTATTAATCAGTAGTTAACTGATAGAGCGCCCAAATTGTGCCATGTTAGACGGTATTTCAAAGTGAAAAATTAATTAAAACAGTGCGATGGCATCATCGAACGGGACACAAGACATCAGAGAAGGCTTTATTTGCCCAATTTGTCATAGAAACTTGCACTCGGCCAATAGTTTATTATCGCATTTTCAAGATCAACATTCCGAAGAGCAGGATATCCTAAAATCGCTAAAAGGTAATAGTTAGGTTATGTTTACCGGATTTAAACCGTAACTAAACAAAATCCTAGATATATTCGGCAAAGCCAAGAAGAAAATCTTAAATTTCGACGAACAGGACTCCGAATTCGCCAAAGCAAAACCGCAAAATGAGAAATACTACATTGAGGAAAGCAAACCTCAAGATCCCGGCTGCATTAAAAACCACACGGAATTCTTCAAGACCACGCGAAGGGAACGCCTAGATCACCGCACCACGGAAACCAACAGACTAATCTTACGATTAGACAAATTACTAAAAGTTCAAGGCTCTGATCGAAAACAACAAGAACAAAGACTTGTCGCATGGTTAGATGGTACCACTGTAACAAGATGCCCTTCCTGTGCTGCAAGTTTTAACATAGCAAAGCGTCAACATCACTGTCGATTATGTGGAAGTATAATGTGCAGTTCTTGTTCCCAATTTTTAGCCTATGAAGTAGCACGTAAGTTGAAAATTTAATTAAAATAGTTTGGGATGTTTGTTATTTTTTGTTTGCAGGTACGATAGTTACCCCAAAGTTTACAGAGGAAAGTGATATTAGTTTAAGAAGTAGTAAGAATGAATCGGAGTCGCTAAGGATTTGTGCGCATTGTATGGAGATGTTGGAGTGTCGACGATACATTCAGATGCATCAGATGGTCCAGCCGAAGATTTGCCTGCTTTATAATGAGCTGAGGAGAGTTAAGACGCAGATTGTCACTTCCGTTGAATTATATGAAAAGGTATTATTATTTTGTGGCTCTAACTTTACTATTTTTTATTTTGACAAGAGTTGTTTTGCTAGATCATAATGAACCAAATCATGTTATAATTCAGTGTCTCAGGTATTCCAATGTTTTTATCAAAATTATGAATCCAAATGATTAAAATGTCCATGTCAAATTGAAATGTCAAATAACCTATGTTCAATAAAAAAAGAACATTTTGGTGTGCCGAGGATGATAGAAAATATTGTAGGTTGGCAACCCTGAAACTTGACAATTAAAATAATGTCAAATTAAAATGTCAAATAACCTATGTTCAATAAAAAAAAACATCTTGGTGTGCCAAAGGATGATAGAAAATATTGTAGGTTGGCAGTTCTGAAACTTGACAATTAAATTGCTTTATGTCATTCCGGACGTTTTAGAGGTTAGAATTGGCCAGTTTTGTTGTTAACCGCTTCTTTTTGTTGTTTTCTTAAAATAAACAAAACGTTGAGGTTACATCTGACTTTTTAATATGCCAATTCCAGATGCACACATCCTTAACATCCGGCGACACAACATTCCACCTCCCAGACGCGCAATCTTTAAAATCGACGATTGCAAAACAGGCGGAATGCCTGGACACGATAAGCAAAACAATTGCCACGCTACCCGTCTTATCAGAAGAACCGAAACTGCTCCATTTGCAAAATTCCATCCGGAGATCCACGACTCACTACGTGAAAGAGTTCATTTTAACGTTGCCTGCGTTGCCGACGCAAGAAGAGCTGGACAAGGCCAAGCGGAACAGGTACACCCTGTTGGAAGACGCCGAACGTCACGCCACCGTCAACATTAAGAAAGTTACCGTGACGACGGGTTGGTCGCCGGCCAATGTTAACAATGAATCCGTTCCGGATGAGGAGGAGGATCCGATATTGCAACAGATGAATATCGTTAGGAATTATATTGATCAGGCGAGGAAGGCGCAGAGGTTTGAGGAAGTTGCGTGTTTGGAGGAAAATTTGAGGATGTTGAAGGATTCGTATAGGAAGCAGCAGCGTGAAAAGGAGTTGAGTGTGTTGGTTGGTCAGATGGGAGAGTGAATTGTGTATAATAACTGTATATCAATGTTTTTTATGTGTAAGTACATTCCTTATTTATTTATTAAATATATTTGCTTACATAATGTAATGTGTTTTTTCATAGAGGTTTTTCTACAAAAATATAACCCCCAAAGATGATGTCAACTCATGTGTCGCTAGTAGTCTATTTTTAAAGTATTTTTTGGTATGCGATTAACTGAAAATAGTATTGCGCTCTGTGATCCTTAATTATTATAACCTGGTATAAATTATTCATTCCCATGGAGCTCTGATTCAAATATACATATCGCTTTGGCTTGTGGTTGATTTTTATCAAATCAATAAATAGGTAATAAATAATTCAGCCATGCATGTCTGAGAAGGCTGTTGACTAATCTTCAGTAGCTTTTCATACTGCTCAAGATGAAGGGTATATCGAATTATTGTATCTATTGTCTGTTGAAGTTAAAATTTAAATTAGCGAAGGTTGTAGGTACTTTTCCTTACGTTTGCACCTGTGATCATTCCAGTATCGCAAAAAGTTTTACAATTAGCGTATCAAAGCCGCAGATTTTACTTTCTTGTGTAATATTATCACTTTTAAGCATAGGAGTTGTGATGACAGTAAAATTTCGGGAAGAGGACTTAAATGACATCACATATAACTGTCTTATGTTATTTATGTTGATTGATGCAATTGGTATGCTTTTGGGTGGCCTCTACAATGTAATGTTACCGTTGAGATTATATATGGATACGAATGAATTAATATCTGGTTTGAGAAGAAACACGAAAATGAGAATGTATTATGGATCCCTCTTAACGTTCGGATACATAGTTTTATACTCTCTGGGCATTTTAATCACATCTTTCTTGGCCGCAAACAGTTTTAAAGAGGCTATTTTCACTTTACTTTCATGTTATGTTATTCAAATGCATGCAATCATGGTAACACAATTGAACATTACCCAGATTGATATTCTCGCAGATTTCTATTGGCACATGAAGGAAAAATTTATGAGAAGGTCTGAATTGGTATTATTTATTGCTAAAGATGTAAATAAAATAATTGAGATGAGAAGAAGAATGTATGGACGTCAGAAATTGATCAACAAATATTTTTCTTTGATTACAATTCTACATGCTGTTTGCACACAAGCACAGAGCGGTTTCTTCTTTTGCCATTTCTTAGGCAATCTTTCTGAAGGCACAGTGATATCTTATGGTACATTACACGTATGTTTTGTCGTTGTCAGTGCAGGTGCTACAGCATTTTACGGTTGTGTTGTCGCGGATACTTTAAAGAAAATAGTAGGTGCGCAAAAACTGTGGTTCCACTAAATTTCTTTTGATAATGTTCTTCTAGGACGATGATTTTTCTTCATTTTTATTCAAGTATCGGCTAACAACTTTATCGGAACCTGAATTAAACTTAGTGAGTTAATTCAACAAACATAACCGATAAAATACGAGTAAGTAATAAAAGTTTTCTTTTAGATAGAGATATATTTCTATTCTGTTGATATTCAGAAATTAAGTGTTGACATTGGGATTTTTGAAGTATCCTCATCATTCGGAGTATCGGTGAGTTTATAATTTAGTTTAAAACACAGTGGAACAACGTATCTAATATCTATTACTGTTTTTTTTCTTATAGATGATCAAATATGGTATCACATACGTTTTGCAAATTGTGCAGATTCTACCATAAAGAAACTACTTAGTGCTGCTTTATTTTGTCAAATTATTTAGTATTTTTATTTAGAAACTCACAATAAAAACCTAATGAAGAGAGTTGGATAGAGAATAGTCCAACCATATAGAGACATATGTATTTATAAATTAATTAAGATGATGGATATTGTCCAAATAAATAATTACATTAAATGGTTAAAATACCATTCTAACCATTTAATTTAACTTGCAGTTGCACAAACACATTTATAGGTGCCATTTGAACCAGAAACAGCAAATTATAATTGAAAAACGGTTATAAGAACTCGTTTGTCTAACACATTTTGCCCATTTATGACGATAACATGCAAACTTTAGCAGAAATTAAGTAAAATAGCAATAAGCTGTCATTGCTTTGATTATAATAATTGCGTCAATATTTCTTTAATTTCGAAATTATATTTATCAACTACAAAAAACTATTTTAAAATATTTAATGAGAATTCCAATTTATATTTTTGAAACCATAAAAACGGAGAAATTACAAAGCATATTTGGTTGCATATATTTGTCCGTCAGTTTTCCAGGCACACAATGTGCTGCTATTCCGCCAGTGACGTCATCGTACGCACATCACAAAATCGCTCTGTCTGCGCAACCTTATCTACAGTAATCTATTACTAAAGATACATTTAAAAGCCCCTGGAATTAATTAAATTCAATAAATCAGGGTTACAATAAATATGATGCGATTTTTCGGGCAGTGGCATTGTCATTCAGTCAATTCAGTGTTCTTGACAGCGATAGTGTCACTAAACGGGATTCATAACCTATACTTTTGGAAAATTAATCTACTTATAATTTCAACGGTAAAGTCGAGAGCTACATATTTATGCACTCGTTTACTCTTGATACCCAGAACGACTGTTGCACTTTTCCATAGAATAGACAAAATTCCTTACATCACCCTTAACAACTGGGGGGGCAAAGGTCCCCTCTGCCCATACGTAACGCCGCCTATGAACTTCGAATTAAGTTTTGTGGGTAATTTTGGCTATGATGAAATACGCATGCGTAAAACACAATCCTGTTCAATCGCCTTCGAAGTTTGAATTCCATCCAGCATAATGTACGATAATAAATGATGAGCTATTTTGTCGAAAATGGAGATAAAGAAATTACCGGACGATGTCACAAATCGTTTGCGCAGCGATATACAAATAAATACGTTCCCGCATTGCGTTGCAGAGCTTGTAAGTAAATCCAAAAAACAATTTCCATCACAAATCTTCAATTCGTTTTATAGGTTTTAAACAGTTTGGACGCAAAATCAACAGCAATCGCCGTAAGAATAAATCTACTGCTGTTCAGGATAGAAGTAATCGATAATGGGACTGGTATCAATGCTAGTAACATGGAACTAATTGGATCTAGATATATGACTAGCAAATATGATATAAAATCAGAACGGAGACTCAAATGTCACGGATATAAAGGAGAAGCTCTTGCATCTATAATTTCAACTGCAAAACAAGTTGAAATTACTTCAAGATTTGAGGAGAGCAACGATACTTATTACAAGAAATTTACTACCGGAGATCCTGGAGATGTATTAGTCACAAAACAGAGACCCAGTAAAGGCACGACTGTTACAGTAACAGATTTCTTATATAACTGCCCCGTTAGGCAACACAGAGTTAAAAAAATCGATATTAACGACATACAAAAGAATTTAGAGCTTTTAGCAATAATTAACCCAGGCGTATCAATTACACTACGCAACGACCAAACTTGCGATGTAATATTAAATTGCGCAAAAACTAATTCAGTATCGCACACTCTATCTTGTTTATATAAAGATTTAAAGGTAAAGAATTTTTGCGAAATCAAAGTTACCAAGGGAAATATTCATATCACCGGTTTATTTTATTTGAGCGCTGTTTTCCACCCAAAATTACAGCTTTTCTATATAAATAAATTACCGGTCACCTTAGAATACTTACAAAAACACATCAAGCTAGATCTGCATAAAAATTTACACCTAGAATTCATAACAACAAATTGTCACCCCGTTTACGTCATAAACATAAGTTGCCCGTATTCGAAAGTTGATATCCATTTCAATTCGACAAAATATTTAGCCGAATTCAAGTCCTGGGACGTTATAACTAAATGCGTCGAAAAAATGGTTAAAATCTATATAGAAAAATACGAAAAGAACAAAAACAAATCGTCAAGCTCTGTAATCAAGTCTATAGCACCTGTAAAACAAAATAAAACTCTGGGGATGCGATACAAACAGAAGAATACAATTGAAACTCCAACTAAGTTGTCTCAAGGTCGTTCGATAAGTTTTGAATGTTTAGCCAATAAAGTACTGGGTGATCGGAATGATAATTTCTTGGGTATGTTCGATGAAAATTATGATTCACAAGATTTAACATTCAAGAGGTGTAGTTTGGATAACTTGAATCATAATGAAAGGGAAGGGAAAAAGATTATTATGGACGCTTACTTCAAATCTATTACTGGTGAGAGCAAGAATGACGATAACATCGAAGGAAAGGTTATAGAAATGTACGACAACACTTTGGGAACGATATCCAATAAGAGTTTCGATAAATCAGAAAAATCCAAAATGGTAATAAAATATTTTTGTACTAACCATATTTGATCAGGGTTGTTATGTTTTAAGACATTTGTTTTAAAATGTTTTAAAAATGTTTTAAAACATGTTTTTTTTCTACTGTTACTGTTTATTTCCAAACTACATTCAATAGAATCATTTAGAGACTACCAGGGTTGTTTAAAAATAACAGCATTAAAAAAAACCTTTTAAAATAAATAATAGTAAATAATTATTTTGTATTAAATCGAACTAACTACCCGTGAGGTATTCCCCTAACCGTCAGGGAATCCCATTACAACGCCAAATGGAACAGAGAACCTACAATCAACTCAAGAGAGCAAACATTTGTAAAATGATAGATTTTATACTATTCTTAAATCTTCATGAGCATCCCTTTATATTCGAAAACAACAATTTATTTTATCTGACACTTTGGCTTGAAAAATAAAAAAAAAAAACAAAAAAAAATGATTTAAGACATGTTTTAAAACATGTTTTTTTTTTGAGGAGTTTTAAAACATGGTTTCATGTTTTAAAATACATTTTAACAAAAAAAAACTGTTGTTTTTGTTTTAAATTAAAAAAAAAGCTTTTTTTATAACAACCCTGTATTTGATATCGTAAATGGTTTTATAGTTATTGTTCTTTCTTTATTAGGATACTGCCCCCGTAGAAGTTAACAGGGAAAAAACTACCGAGGAAAAAGATATTTCCTTGCTTATTAAACAAAGCGGCAACGACTTGAAAAAACGACGTTTGGAACGCTTGAATGGAGTCGGTACGTCGGTGATCGAGAAGAAATTAAAACTTCAGATCGAGTGTCAAAACCTTGACAAAAATCCAGATAAAATAAAAGCTAGCGATGTCATAGAAATTGCCAGCTGTCAAAGCACCACTTCTGAAAGCATCCAAAAGCCTAAAAGAAATGTTCGTATTTTTTTTTTTGTTTTACTTTACCACAAAATTTGACATGCGTTCCATTGTAGAATGCAACAAAAAAGAGATCTCTAATAAGGTCAAAAACAATTCCTGAATCTCCAATTATATTAAGCGGAAGTTTGAGGCGATCGTTTTCGAACAAAGCAATTCAAACTAGCCCGCCGTTTTGCATGTCTTTCCACGAAAAATCAGTACAAGTGGATTTATTAAAAGACGAGTTTAAATTTCCTGTGAAACTGACTAAAAAGAATAATAATAATAATAATAACATCAAAATTTTGGATGATGTTAGATTTATTCCTGGCCTAGAGCCAATTGTATTAAAACATACAAAAGAAAATATCGCTCCTCTTGTTGTAAATCTCAATACAACTTTTAATAGTCATTATAATGCATCAGGAGAATTTAACGTTGAGAATAATAGTAAAAACTATCCATTTCCTCCAAAAATTACATCTCCATTTCTAAGAAATCCGAACAGAAATCTTCCAGTGGTTGAGATGAATACACAGAAACTTTTCAATGAAATAACAACTTCCAATTTATTCAAAATTGATCAGGAATTTAAACGGCCAAGAACCCCTGATATTGGGTATGAAGACTTTACAAAAGGGTTGAAAACAAGTACACCAAAATGTGGTGACACCTCCAAGTTCTTTGGAAAATCCGATTTTAAAATTCCAAATAATCCAATAAATGTCACGATATCGACCAATAAAAACACAACGGTTGTCTTCGCCGACACCAGCATGTTTAATTTCAAAACAGATAAATTCCGGAAACCAAACATCGATAAGAACTTGCAAAACTTAAACGAAAACGACATTACCTTCGGTCATTTTGAACCAGTATTCAAAAGTACCGCAAAGGAACCGAAATATACGACGAAAAATAATTTTTTCAAAAGTTTTCTTTTTGAAGAGAAAAAAGTTGACAAAGACCATGATAAGTTTTTTGATTTCGGGAATGAAACAAATAACGTAGAGGGGCAATTTAAAAACGCGTTTTTTGAAGAATTTGGAGAGGATTTGGATTTGGAACCGATCCAAAATCGAGAGCCTCTTTTCGGTTTGAAGAAACGGTACGATTTTATGCCGAAAGGTTTGTCTCCCATCTTAAAGGAAACCAAAGTTGTGGATGTTACGTTGAGCCCCACATCGAAAAAACAATTGAACAACGCGATAATCGAGAGTTACGAGAACGAGTTGGAGTTGATAAAATGGCAGGATTACCTTGATGGGGATGGTAAGTTTTAAAAAATGTTTTATTAAAATTTATTTATTTTATGAACGTTTTCGTAGATCCCAGGGAATTTTTCAATGAAATATACACTGAAAAACAGAAATTAATAGAGAAAGATATACCGAATGTTACAAAGACTATTAAGAATTTTACGTTCAGCGAAACTGGAGCTTTCTCTAAAGATATATTTGATTCAATTGTTGTTATTGGTCAATTGGATAGGAAGTTTATCGTAACGATTTTAAATTCAAAAGTTTTGTTGTTATTTGATCAGCATGCAGTTCATGAAAGGATTAAACTAGAACAATTGCTTAATGGTACATAAATCTTTATTATTTTTTCCAATGTATTTTATTACTGTCCAATATCTCTCTTTTTTTTAGATTATACGATTAAAGATACCAATGGCAACCACACAAAATTTAAATCGATATTCTGCAATAAATTCATCAAAATGCAATTTAATGCACGTGAGCTACAATGCCTGAAATATTGCAAGGACACTTTTGAGAATTTGGGTTTCCTATTCGATATTCACAGTTCTTCAATAGAAATAAAAAAAATTCCAGAATGCGTCCACAAGAAACATTTAAAAGAGGTAATATTTATTATTCTTAATAAATTTTTTCTAATTATTTTTTGTAGTCTGATGATTTTTTGCATAATTGTGTGAAAAATATATTTAATGAAGAGATATCTGTTCTTGAGGAAACTAGAGGAGTGTCAAAAACTGTCCCAAAAATGATGCAGTACATTATCAGCAGTGAAGCTTGTAGAGGTATATTTTTTGTGTTCCTAATATTTATTTTTTATAAATACTTTCATATTTATAGGTGCCATAAAGTTTGGTCAAGTGTTAACCAATGAAAAGTGCTCAGAATACATTAATTTACTATCAAAGTGTCAGCTACCCTTTCAGTGTGCCCACGGAAGGCCAACATTATATCCAATTTTTGAAATAAACAATGATGTTGTTAAGAGTAAGATTAATTTTCATCGATTGTAATTGTAGTTATAATACTTTATTTCTTTATAAGATTTTATATAGAGTTTGGTGTTTATTTTATGTAACCTTTATACTGTTTTATGTTTTGTTAATAAATTTGTATTTCTACATTTCTACATTTTTTTTTATTGTAAATATGACTTATTCTAGTTATGTTCTTTGATAACATATGGTTTGGCCCCAAGAAATTATTAATTACAAGAATTCTGATAAAGACCAATGGTCGCAAGTCTTAATGACCAAATGGCCATCAAACATGTAAAAAGTGCATTCTGATTGGTTCAAAATAAACAGCCGACCACCAAATATTCAATTTAAAAACTTACTGCTATTGCCATCTGTTGTGTTGGGTTGAAGAAACCAAATCTGAACGTGCACGCCGGTTCCACTGCGACGATGATTATCTGCGCAGCGGCATCATCAGCTCCGCTGTCGTGCATAGTTGAATGCGTAGATTGTAAAGCGACGTCAGCGTTGCAATCGTGCCGCAATGAAAATGGCCTAATTGTTCTAGATACAAATTTCTTTATGATTAATAAAAAAATAACAGAACTAGTTGATCATGTATCTAATAAATGAGATAGAAACAAACATAATTACTAAGTAATTAGTATTTCGACAAAAATACTCTGTTGGGATTTCAACCGAAATAGCGTTTTTGCATTGTTGGTTGGCAGAACTGAGGTAATTGTCTTTCCCGTCAACATGGCCTCATCCGATAATGCCGGCGATGTGATTGTAAACGGTTTAAATACAGAACAAATCCAAGTAAGTAATTGCAAATCATCATCAGGTTCTTTATGCGAAAGTAAGGACCGGTCAATGTACGAATATCCTTCAACCGTTGACAAAAACCGTGGGGATTTTATTGAGACCGGGTTGGTTGGCACCTCCGAAAATAGCTTGCTTGAAAGCGTGAGGTTGGGAAGCGAGGTCTGTTTGTCGGTTTTCGGCGCGAATTGTAGTCCGCTTGGTTTCGTTTTGTCTTATATTAGGTAAAATAATGGTTTGTTTCAAAATTCTTTATTAGTAATTATCACCAATCTTGGCGTGGTTACTCGCGTAAAATTGTTAAATCCGCGACCACGTGCGTAATATTTTTTCTCGCTAACGAATCTGTTTTCTCGTTAAAAATAGGTTAACAAGCCCGCTATGGAGTCCATGGAAGTTACCCCTGTGATAACCAATAACACCGGAAAGGAGGAATCCGTCGGCGCCGACGAGATGACCTCGCGCGACTACTATTTCGACTCTTACGCCCATTTCGGCATCCACGAAGAAATGCTGAAAGACGAAGTGCGAACGCTAACATACCGGAACTCCATGTACCACAATAAGCACCTATTCAACGGCAAAATAGTGATGGACATCGGTTGTGGCACCGGCATCCTCAGTATGTTTGCGGCGAAAGCAGGCGCCAAGAAAGTAATCGCCGTAGAGTGTTCCAACATCGTAGATTACGCGAAAAAGATCGTCGAGGCCAACAAACTAGACCACATAATCACCATAGTGAAAGGTAAAGTCGAAGAAATCGAATTACCCGAAGGCATTGAAAAAGTTGACATCATAATCTCCGAGTGGATGGGGTATTGTCTATTTTACGAGAGCATGTTGGACACGGTTCTATACGCCCGCGATAAATGGCTCCAACCGGATGGCTCGTTATTCCCGGACCGTTGTTCCTTGTTCATAACGGCAATCGAAGATAGGCAATACAAAGACGAGAAAATAAATTGGTGGGACGACGTTTATGGTTTTGATATGAGCTCAATTCGTAAAGTTGCCATCAGCGAACCGTTGGTTGACGTTGTCGACCCAAAACAAGTTGTAACGAATGCTTGCCTAGTCAAAGAAGTTGACCTTTACACTGTCAAAAAGGCCGATTTGGATTTCTCCGCTCCTTTCCATCTACAGGTGCGTAGGAATGACTACGTCCAAGCGTTGGTTACGTTCTTCAATGTCGAGTTTACAAAATGCCACAAACGCGTCGGATTCAGTACCGCCCCCGAAGCGCCTTACACGCACTGGAAGCAAACGGTGTTTTACTTCGAGAATCATTTAACGGTGAAGAAGAACGAGGAGATCTACGGCAAGTTTGAGATGAAACCAAATCCGAGAAATAACAGGGATTTGGATTTTGTTATCGAGATCGATTTCAAGGGTGAACTTGGAGAGGTGCACGAAACGAACAGATACAGGATGCGTTAGAATTATCCGTTTTATACTTTAGATGTTAAGTTCTTTTTTATTTCGTATGATTATTATTGGTAAATAAAGTACATCAGGCCTCACCTCATCTGTAATTTGTAAGTTATTCGTGTTGGAGCTAGTCTGCAGGCAGCGCCCCCTCGTTTTGTACCGTTACGTTTAAGTTCGGATTGATTATGTGTAGGCGTCATCCTCCCGTTAATACTTAAATTGCGAATCTCTGACACTCGGGAGGTCTTTGTTTTAGCAAAGATTGTGGAGAGTTGGCTCGATGAGAGTTGAAAATTTTTTTATTGAATATGATTTTTATTTGGTAACCATGGCGAACACAGCCGAAATTTTTGTAATGTGTCGCAAACCCGTCAAACGGCCATTGTTGTAACCGTGTAGCAAAAAATTATAAAACGCAATAAAACCCAGTTTTGCAAATGAACTTGTTTTATTTTTATTATATTATTGTTAACAGTCCATATTAATAGGTGGTTTTTTATCATCTAAGTAATAATGGTTAAGCAAAATTGATCAAATATTCTTACAATTGTGACTTTTATACTCGCAGGATTTGTTTAAAATCACTTCTCAGTTGGATAAAGCTGTTGACCACTGCAGAATCCAGATCAACCTAAAAAGTTAAATATAAACTACAATTCATGCCTTGATAAAAATGAGATTTCAAATATTTATAGATTAAATGATAAACAATGAATTCACCTTTCAAGGTTGAATCAATTTAATCAGTAATAAAGTACATGACTAAGGGCTGGTTTATTCACAAATTTTATTGCTGTGTTAGTCATTCAAGATTACTGATCATGGTGTACATAACTCATCACTTGATTCTTTTATTCACGTTCTGCACACCGCCACCAACATATTTCTGTGTTAATGGTACAAAATGGGGCACCAAAATCAACTTATCTGATATTCTGACACATACATAAATGATTAAATAAGGATTCATATAGACAATTTGTGCTATTAAATATTTATCTCATGAATCAAACATGAGATATGTTCATACAAAGTTTTAGCGGAAATTCTGTATTTTAGGAGTTTATATTTTTGTCACACGATAGAAATACAACATCGCTAAACTCAGGAAATTAAGAAAAAATCGTTTTGTGTAAAAATGATTCTTTCATTAAAAGTCAAATTTTTCATATAACATGATTTGGAGGATTAAAAAAATGGATTTCTAATTTTTGTGATGCAACAAAGTGATATTCTTTCTACGGTGTTTAAATCATCGAGCAACGTGTCGCCTAAATTTACAAACAAAGTAGACTACATTCCAGTTTTAATATTAAATGAAACACAAATAAAACCGATACTGATAACATACCAAAGAATCCTCTCTAACTTGCTCCAAATTTTCAGGCTTAACCAACAGCAAGTTACACAACGCGTGTAATTTCTCGAAAAGTTTCACCACCAGGGGGCCCAAGGGCTTCATGCACGTTCTATACTCGTTCAAATCGCAAATAGCAATCATAGCCCCTACAACAATAAAATTATTCTCAACTCTCACCTTTTCATAATTAATAATTAAAAAAAAAAAAAAATAACAAATAAATCATACCTAAAGTATTATACTGAAACTGTAGAAGGTGATCATAGATAACTCTGTGCAACTTAATCCCTAACTCTTGCAGGACAACCTTCACGTTATTCCCGTCCAACGTTTCCGTGATTCTCGTGATAATAGTGCTTACGTATTGCGTCACGCCACGACAAGCCTACAAAAGTTTAATTTTTAATCGGTGAAAAATCAGATAAGAATATAGGTTTCTGTACATTTGACGAAACTGTGTCGATATCGTCGCTGTCCGGTTTAAAATCTGTTTTCTTTTGTTCCGCTTGTAGGTACAGCCTAACCCATGTTGCAACGGCGTTCAAACACCTATCAAAGCCGAAGTTAACCTTCTTTTCAATCTCTTCTAACCTCTGGTTTTTCATTTGGACACAATCACTGTACCTATCCGTATTTCTAAACAAAAAAAGCTTTAGAGTAGTTTTAAACTAAGTAGAGCACAGTGACATATGCAACCAATTATACCCAGTGTATGGTTTATAACTGACCCGCGTATATTTGGTTGCATACACGACTGTGCTCTCCTTGGCTTGAAACATATATACTTTACGACAGACTAAAGTTCAAATTGTTAAAAATCTTCTAAATATGTGCTGTAACACATAAATATGTGTTTCTTTAGCTTACTTGATAAGTGGAATAACCAGATCAACAAACTGTTTCTCTAACAAATGGATTATGCTGTTGCTGTGATGGATAATGTTGAAAAAATAGAAGGTCGGTGGATTTTTGTGGCCCTCGATGACCGGTATCGACTGCAGACCTAACTCGATGGCGTAATTAATGTGGTCGATTAATAAATATTTTTGCACTTCGTCGAGGATTCTGTGGGCATTTGATGCCCTTTCTTCCGGTCTCGATAGCTGGAATTATTATAAAGTACATTGCAAAAAAATGTTGGTTCTAATGTTATTTAGTGACTAAATTTTAGTGACATCAGCGTCTTTCTGGCAGCACCAGGAAGTATTAATCAAAGTTATAAGAGTAAATGTCAGGTATTGGGATAATTTGTGAAATGTATTTTGAAAATAAAAATATTAAAAAAAATTAATTATTCTACTCTAGAAAAATCATAAAATTAAGGTAGTTAATACTCAGGTGTAGAAGAAAATTAATAATATTATATAATAAATGAGGTTTGGGACACTGAAATCATATATCATTTAATCTTGAGATATTTGTATAAAAAGCAGGGTTGTTATAAAAAACGTTTTTTTTTATTTAAAACAAAAACAACAGTTTTTTTTTGTTAAAGTGTAATATGAAACAATGTTTTAAAATACCCCCCAAAAAAAAACGTATCAAATCATGTTTTTTTTTTGGTTTTTTTTATTTTTCAAGGCAAAGTGTCAGAAAAAAATAAATTTATTGTATTCGAATATAAAGGGATGCTCATGGAGATTTAAGAATAATATAAAATCTATCCTTTTACAAATGTTGGCTCTTTTGAGTTGATAGTAGGTTCTCTGTTCCATTTGGCGTTGTAATGGGATTCCCTGACGGTTAGGGGAATACCTCACGGGTAGTTAGTTGGATTTAATACAAAACAATTATTTACTATTATTTATTTTAAAAGGTTTTTAACACTGTTACAACCCTGGTAGTCTCTAAATGTGTCTATTGAATGTAGTTCGGAAATAAACAGTACAGTAGAAAAAAACATGTTTTAAAACATTTTTAAAACAATGTTTTAAAACATAACAACCCTGATTTGTATAAAAAGTGTGAACTACATATAACACTACATTCAAGTACAAGAATAAACGTGTTTGGCCAAACTTTACATTGATTTTTGACAGAAGAGATTCCTGTTTCGATCACAGCATAACATAGGACTTATATTCTCCCAATACCTGACACTTACCCATAAACGTGAATTATGGACTTTTAGAAGATACACTTACCAATTGACATCGTTGAAATGCAAACTTACTATCCTGTAAGATGGTAATGGCCAATTCCTCCGAGAGAAACGTTTCACCTCCGTAATCGTCAATCTGAGCTATGTTCAAGTTTGTTCGTGTCCCGATAGCGGCCTGAAGATCTCTGCGTAACTCCTGAAAGCTAAACAAGCATTGTAACGCGGACATTTATACATTCACTTGACCTACCCTCCCGATTGCAACTGTTTCTTCTGGTGATTCTTGGACTCGTAATATTTCCGTAAGTTATCCGACATTCGGCCTTTCAAGCAATCCAATTCCATACTAGAAAATAAACAAACAGATTTTTGCTTCGAGTATATATATCTTTCAAAACCTACTTGATGTAATTTTCTATGTATGGTCTAAATATGTTGTAGGTTAATTTATCCAGAAATAATTTGTCGCTCAGATTTGCTTCGACCAAGTCGGCCGATAGTTGTATCGTCCTAAAAGATTTAGATTTTAGTTTTATCAAAATATAAAATTATATATTTTACGTACTTTGAGTATAATTCAAATAAAACTTTCAAATAATTGTACGTATCTAACTTATTAACGGATAATTTCTGTTTTATGTATTCCTGTAGCTTTAAATGGTAAAGATTCAGAACGAATTTTGATTTAATTTGCTCAGGATGATTGAAGACAAACTTTATAGTTTCATAGCTATTTTTGCACAAGGCAAGCATGTACACAAAAACATCTTTATTTCCAAGGCAACACTAAAATTTATAATTTTTACATTTATTCACAGAATTTGAATTCTAAATATGTAATACTTACCAGTTGACTTTGTTTTATATAATCATCAACGCAGTCGGAATAACTTTTAAATTGTGAAAGCACAGTAGCAATATCTTTCATTTTCTTCAGGTCGTTCTTTGTGTGTGCTGAACAAAAATCTTTCATCAACTTCTTCTCTACTTCATCGTACTGTGTCTTAATTTGCTTGATTACGCTGCCAAATCTTTCAACAAAAACCTTATTTCTGAATAGAACTTAACATCAAATAATAATATAATATGAAAAGAAAAGAAAACCTCTAGTGTGCCATGGAAAAGCTCCCAGTAGGCTCTGAAATTTGACAGTTAAAATTAAGCACCTTTTTACTTTACGTCATTCCCAAGTTTTAGAGGTTAGAATTGGCCGGTTTTATTGTTAACCTCATCTTTTTGTTGTTTTCTTGACATAAACAAAACATTGAGGTTAGACTTGACCAATGTACATGTTGATTTTGTTACTTAAATCATCCGACGCTGAAAAAAAATTAATCATGGTGCGCTAGAGGTTTTTTTTTTACTGAACATTGCCAGAACGTTGATTGTTGTGCGGATTAGAAAACGTTACTTTCTTGTTAAAATACATCCAATTGTTCCTAAACTAAAACCAATCAGCTCAAACAGTCGACTGACTGAATCTTTAACTTATTTTTGTTCAAAACAATTTTATACCGCGTAAAAATAACAATTTTGTTTTACAAATTTTTCTGTTCTGTTCTATGACTGTTAAAAATCCCAAACAATATTTTAAAAAAGTTTGCTAGATATAATTATTGCTATAGTACGTATTGGCTAGTATAAAAAACTTACCGTTCTGCAGGTAGATCTTGTGCTATAATTTGTAATTTACGTATAATTTCTGCAGCCTCCGTTAACTGAAAATTTAACATAAAATCATCAAAAAAACAACATACAGTTATAGTTTTATACCGTCACAGGATCATCAAATATTGGTGAAGGAAACGGTGTGGGGGACAAAAATTCATTGAGGTGCGTCATCAACTTTTGCGCTTCAACAACGCGTTGTCGAGGAGCATTAATGCTATCTAGCTGATCCCCCAAGTGCAGCACTTTAGCCCCGACAATATTAATCTTACCGTCCAATTCTTGGAATGTATCGATGGCATTCTACGCAATAAAATTATCTTTAATATGAAAAAAAAAAAACATTTTATAGCTTAACGTACTTTATTACTATCCAACAAACCGTGGATTTCTTTGCGAAATACAGCCTCGTCATCTTGAACTCGAGCCTCCAACCGCTCACATTTCTTATGTTGACGTTCTTGTAACAATTTTAAATCTCTACGGAACAAAAATTTTCAATCATTCCTTAATAATAAGTTAGGAGTGAGGTTAGTTTTACATACTTGATTGCTTGAATAAAAGCATCGTGTAGGAGCGTTGGGTTAAATTCCTCTTTATCGCCGTCTTTTGTTTCTGCAATTGTTCTCCAGGCTAACCGCTCTACAAATTCTTCAGCATCAAATGGTTCCTGAATTTTACCAAAAATTAGGACTGTAGATTTTGCGGAATTGGTGCTCTACAAACCTGCTCTAACTCTTTTAAATATTGTTGCATCATCTTGATAATCAAAACGAATTATGTTTTTGCTTTTTAGAAAATTATTCTTGTTATGAAAGGCGTTTATTTTTAGGTTATGTTTTGCTACGTATACAGTAAACGTCAAAATTTATAACCTCTAGGACCTCTGGTATACAATCCACCTCAAAGAAAATAAGACGTCAAAATCTTTGATTTTTTTGATAGATACGTTTTTTTTTTCACGGTAGAAATAATCTTTCTTAAAAAAAACGTAAAAAATACACAAAAAATATTTTATTTAAACTTAATAACAGATGGTATTGATAAATACACATTTTCCTTAACATAATTTCCTCATTATATATTTACATGCATGTATATATCACTTGTGATTCTTTTTATCGACATAAGCATACAAATTCTGTATAAATTGTCTGGCAAAGGGGACGCCGTTGGGGCAACCCGCACTGCACACTTGTATTAATTCGTTTCTTGGAGTACCAATCTTAGCAAAGTACTCAACAGTTTTTTCGTTGACTGGCTCGAGTTCTCGCATATTGATTGCAAAGTTCCATACAAACATCCGCTCTATCCTTATTATCGAAAATCTTAACCTGAAATTTAAAATCAACATTATTTCCGTTAAAATTAAACAAAGATCGAGCCGCATACTTGAAGTCATCCTCTAAAATTGCCCCGTAAGTATCGAACAAGTACTGCAATTCCTTTCTAAGATCCGTTATATTTAACATCGTCAGCTGAACGTAATCTAGCAGAGAGATAATATCGAATTTTTCCCCGAGAGATTTCTGAATGTTTTTCAGTGATAATTTCTCCATGAAAATTTGGTGGGTGTACAGTGCGTCTGGACGGACTGAAATAATTGATATACATAATGATACCGATGATAGGGAATAGCAAATTGAATTTTGCGCACTTACCTACGGTCTTGGAGAGCTGATTTTCTAATTTTATGTCTTTAACAATTTCTGCGTTAAGATGAACGGTGAAGATTATCGTTTTATATAATGTTGCAAACGTGTGTGTGGTCTCTTCAGACGATAGCAAGGACCATTTTGATTGTTTTCCATTCCTAAATTTAAAAATATATATATATATATATATATATATATATATATATATATATATATATATATATATATATATAAACATATATATATATATATATAGTAAAAATGATTGTCTCGGGCACACCCGCTATCTTAATTGCAACCGTAGACACGTGTTTCGGACTTATTAGTCCTCGTCAGTACGGTATAGCCAAAGAGTAAGATGGAAACTCTAAGAAGAAGTAAACAAAACAAAAGGGACCTTAATCGGGCAGACTAATGTCACCCAATTGATGCTTCGGTGGCAACATCCTCGGTATGGAGGACAAGAAGCCACGTCCTACATGGGCTAAAAGGGTACACCTTTTAGCCCATGTATAATAATTGAACCGCTAATCACCGCTAATAATTCATTTTCATATATATATATAAAGCTGAGCAACCGAAATTTTTATGCTTGTTATTTGAGAGGCATTTTGGATTGCAACAATTGCAACAAAAACAGAATTATATTGTTAAAATATTAAAAAGATAACACATTCTAACATTTCTTTTAATGAATGAACCACTGGAAAAAATACTAAAAGTAATAAAAACAGGAATTTTTAATTAATTTTTAATTAATGTGGCCTCTCCCATTTTCAATGCATAATATTGTATGTCTTGAATGCAATTTTCGATAACATTTTTGAGATGTTGAACATCTCTAAACGGCTGTTGTGCGTACACATGTTGCTTTAAAGTGTCCCAAGGAAAAAATCCATTGTGATCAAAAAAATATTACAAAAATGTGATTGTAATTTAGTATTTGACACCTACTAATCTTTCTAAATACCTTTTTCAAATAAAATGTTGGAGTATCTTTAAAAATAAAAGTACTTTACGCTTTAGTAATTTTCTTAATTTTGTAACACCCGGTATACGCAAGCAGATAATTATACCTTGATGTTTGCAATTTAGGTTTAGGACAATACAGAAACTTTTTACTGAAATAAAATTTTCTGAAAAATTGATAATAATTAAAAAAAAATTCCCATTTGTCTCTAAGTTTGTACCTACTGGATAGTGGATATTGTATATTTTCATTTCATTCAAGTAATAGATTACTGCCATTATCATATTCCTGTATTAATGGCAAAAAATGGGGCCCTAAATAACATATTTTAAGCAGTTCAAACTGATCTTTTTTAGAAAATTTTTTTGTTAAAAGCTGATGTTACAATTAAGAGCTGATATTACAAATATTCATATAAGATGTGGGAAACACTTGGCACATTTCAATGGCTATAGACTTATTCTATATTAATTCTGGACTTTATACTGATATTCTGTTATCCTAGTTATAAACTACTGCATTAAGTGTTTTGTAAGACTGTACCTTTTAAATAGATCGTTAATCTTATCCAATATTGATTTCTGAGCGACATCCTCCTTAATTAAATTCTTCGTGAAGCTACCTTCGTATGTCGACTCGCCAGTACTACAATCGTCAAACGTAGTATCGGAACTGGACAGACTATTCCTGCATTCCTCAATTTCTCTCTTAATATTCTCAGACAGCTTTCTAAACAACCAACAGAACTTATCCTGAATCCTTTTCGACTGGTCCAAGTCAATTTTCAGCACATCTTCCTTCTTTTCGTTCAGTAGAGAGAGCGATTCAGATAGAATTCTATCCAGCATTGTCTTAGGTTCTTCGACAATCACTGAATCACTGATCGATGCCGACATATCAATAAGAAAATCAGGAGGTCGTGTATTATCTAACATATTTTCCAAATGAGAATTTTCCGAATGAGAATTGCCCAACTCAGTAGTAATATCTGCCCTTGATTTATTGGTGGTGTCATTTAAAGACACATGAAATGAGGGCGAATTGACACCCAAAGGCATATTAACCAAATCAGGAAAAGACATATTTTCACCAAGAACTATTTTCGAAAAATCAGATTTACAATTTGATCTGGATTTTCCCCCGCTGATATTGTAATTAATAAGGTGATTTGTGTCGTCGTAATTCGATGAGTTTGCCGAGTTTATAGTGCAATGCGATAAATAATGCAATGATTGTTCATTTTCAGCAGGCCTTTCCTCAATCGCTTGAAGAGATTTATTATTTTCCCCGAATAATTTTGGTTTCCGGGGCAGTTGCGGTGTTTCCCGTTTCTTTTTCGCAGACACCACAGGAGTTAACGGAGTCTCCGATGCATGTTTTGAGGGTCTAAATCGGTGTTTTTTACATTCCGGAGTTATCAATGATTTTGCATCAATTGTTTTCCTTTCTTTGTGTGTTTGTGCTTTACATTCAACTGCTTTTAAATTTTTGATTATTGATTGTTTAGCTGTAAGTGAATTATCTGTCAAATCCATGTTTGTTTTACTTAAATTTGGAGCATCTTTTAAACATGTTTGAGACGGTGTTACGTGATGTTCCGGATTATTATCCATAGTCATATCAGTGTTATTCAAAATTATTATGGAAGATTTTGACATTTCTAACAGGTTTGTTGAGGCAGCGGCTGTTGTTTCAGTTTCAATTTTGGATTTATTACAAGCAGGAAGAAGTTGTGAAGTTGAAATTTTTATATCTTGCAGTATAGCAGGACTTTTATCGAAGAGATTTTGTGCAGTTTTGCATACAAGATTGGAGGAAACATCATCCTTTATATTTGCAGTGTTAATATCCGTTATTGTTTTGCTGATTATGGACAAATCAGTTGTACTAGCAAGATTGGGGCATACATTTTCTTTGATATTTGCAGTGTTAGTATCTGTGGTATTTTTGCTAGTTGTTGGTACATTTTCAGATGAAACTACTTCAGATTTTATCATTTCTGTTTTCATTATTGTTTTGTCTCTGGGGTTAAAAGAAGTTTTGTGTAAGTGATTATTAAAAATGTTTGCTCTTTCACAAGGAAGATTGGAGGATACATTTTCTTTGATATTTGCAGTGTTAGTATTTGTGGTATTTTTGCTAGTTGTTGGTACATTTTCAGATGAAACTACTTCAGATTTTATCATTTCTGTTTTGATTATTGCTTTGTCTCTGGGGTTAAAAGAAGTTTTGTCTAAGTGATTATTAAAAATGTTTGCTCTTTCACAAGGAAGATTGGAGGATACATTTTCTTTGATATTTGCAGTGTTAGTATTTGTGGTATTTTTGCTAGTTGCTGGTACATTTTCGCATGAAACTACTTCAGATTTTATCATTTCTGTTTTCATTATTGTTTTGTCTCTGGGGTTAAAAGAAGTTTTGTCTAAGTGATTATTAAAAATGTTTGCTCTTTCACAAGGAAGACTGGAGGATACATTTTCTTTGATATTTGCCGTGTTAGTATTTGTGGTATTTTTGCTAGTTGCTGGTACATTTTCACATGAAACTTCTTCAGATTTTATCATTTCTGTTTTCATTATTGTTTTGTCTCTGGGGTTAAAAGAAGTTTTGTCTAAGTGATTATTAAAAATGTTTGCTCTTTCACAAGGAAGATTGGAGGATACATTTTCTTTGATATTTGCCGTGTTAGTATTTGTGGTATTTTTGCTAGTTGCTGGTACATTTTCAGATGAAACTACTTCAGATTTTATCATTTCTGTTTTGATTATTGCTTTGTCTCTGGGGTTAAAAGAAGTTTTGTCTAAGTGATTATTAAAAATGTTTGCTCTTTCACAAGGAAGATTGGAGGATACATTTTCTTTGATATTTGCCGTGTTAGTATTTGTGGTATTTTTGCTAGTTGTTGATACATTTTCATGTGAAACTACTTCAGATTTTATCATTTTCTTTTTGATTTTAATTTTGTCTTCAGATTTAAACGGAGTTTGGTCAGATTTAGAACTCTCTGTGCTTTCGGTAATAATGAGATCTTTTTCCGAAAGATAATTTGAAACTTCTGCAGTCTCAAATTTAAATTTTGAAGATGGAATGTCAATATTGGCAGACATTTTGCTGGTTACTGCAGAATCATGTTTTACTATTTCTTTTACAGACTCTTTTATCAAGGCATTTTCTATTTTGCTTTCAATTTTGGATTTGTTACAAGTAGATAATGTAAGTTTTGAATTAGATTTAGAACTTTCTGCACAATCAGACACAAAAAGAGATTTTTCCAAAGACATATTTAAATTTTCAGTATTCGATAAAACATTCTCTTTATCTTGTTCAACTATCTTATTTTTTGTCTCAGTATGTTTGAAACTTTTCAATGTCTCACTTTCAAAAATAGAGTTACCCTCAGAAACCGATTGAACATTTTTAACTAAACTTTCACATAAAACTTTATCGTCACCTTCATTTAATAGCTTATTTTCTCTGCTATGTATATTACCACCTACTGCTTCTGTAAAATCTAACTTGCAATTTTCAACATCTGCAGGTCCCATTATATTACCACCAACTGCTTTTGTACGCTCCATCTCATAGTCATTCAGTGCACCAACAACCTCTGTAAATTCCATATCGTTAATTTGATTTATCGTAAAGTTAACTGGTTTTGTCAATTCCATGTCGATTGGACTATATATCTTTTCTTTAACATCTGTTTCTTGAATAATATTTAAAGGTATAGGTCTGGTAAATTTCATTTCATAGTTATTCTCAGTTTTCTCACTCGTTTCTCCTGTACCTTGTATAATATTCATCCGTACAGGTAGAGGTGTTGTAAAATCCATCGTAAAACTTTCATCTTTCAATTTCTCTTGTATATTCCCTTGAACAGGCATTGTGAATTCAATTCCTGGATCTAATGTGTCATCTAAAGACATATCTTGCACTTGATGCGTTACAATTAATCCTGGTATCATCGTCGTAAGTTCCATGAACGAATCACAAACGGTACTGGGTTGGTAAACGTTTTCCGGCAAAACTTGTTTAGAATCCATACGCGACATCTCCATATCATCTCCCACATAATTTGTCCTGTTCATCTGTGTAAATTCAACTGTTTTATCGGTGATTATAGTCTGATGCTCGGTTGTTTTTATCCTGACATTTTTGTTCTCCTTGTCAACAACTTTTGTGATTTCCACAGTCTTAATTTCGTGTTCTTTGAATTGTCTTTGATTGGAGTGAGCCATTTCCAGTGTTATATTTGGTATGGTAGTAACATCAAGATTTTCGGAAATTTTGATGTTTTCTTTGTTTATGGTGCATGATTGTGTCGATTGGAGTTGTAACGAGGAAGGTGAATGATCGGATCCTTCTACTGATTCTTCATAGGTGGAGTCCCATATTGTGTGTTGTTCTCCGAGGGCTGTGAATTTTTTCACCTGATTGCTAGCGGCAAAGCTGACTCGTCGCGCTCTGGTTACAGTGTCTTCGGTCTCGTCGTCGTTGCACAGGTCCCCGAAGGGCTTCCTTGCTTTCACTTTGAGGATCTGCAAGTTTGAAATTGTTTGTTTCCATTGTTTGGTTATTTGTATTTATGGGGTTTTCATACCGACGATCTGCGCTTCTTGTTGTCGTCCATTTTCGTTATATCCTACGTATTTTAAGGTATTCTACAAACACGATTTTATCACATCGATTTTATCGTGTTGTTGTTTGGGCTTCGTTACAATCCGTTTACGTTTGAAGTTTTTAACCTATAAATTTGAATTTCAAACAAACGGTTTTATGAACAGGATGGCCAACCTCTCTAACCAAAACAATAGCCAACAGTGGAGAACGAAATTCTATGTAAATTTTGTAGGGATCTAGCAGACAAACAGGGAGGTTGTATTTTATAACTACAACGCGAATTTAATTTGCAAAACCCGGATGCAATAAAATAGCAGGTCACTAGCAAGAACAAATTTGGCTTAAGTCAAGAATATTGTATTTAAAAGCTATAAAGTATTTAATTCATACAAACAAGATGCAAAAAATCCGCATGAACAAGCGAATGTAGATGGCGCGATTTACCCCGAATTGTTTAATTCAAATTTCTACCACCAGAGCGAAGACTCTTTCGTTCGTTGAATAATAAAATAATAATAAACTTGTCTTAGGTCAGGCTGCAGTAAAATGTTGTATTTTATTATTTTAGTAAAAAATTGTGAGGATTTTAAAAATAATTATGTACTTACAAAACTTTCACATTTATTTTATCCCGGGATTCTATCCTGATATATCTCCACCATAATCTGGTCACCTTATACATGTATAGGTATAGCTTTTATGAATAACTGTCTTGGAAGCCAAATTTTCTCGAAAAATAATCAATTGAGAAATATTTCTTAACAACTTTTATTGAAAATAACTATTAAAATCTATATAACAAGCTTGCCCAATGATGATGGAACATTTATTGAACTTAATGTCTCCGTTATGATGCCAGTAGCTACAGTATTGTTATTTTCTCGTATGGTAAACGATTGTCCTTTACTCATAACCATTTTCCACTGCAATGTGATCAAAACTTGGCCATGATCACCGGGCATTATCATCTCGTTACTTTCATCTAGCAAAAAAAAATGTAAAATTAAACTTGAATACAATAATTTAATAATTTTTTTATACCCATGTCAATTCTGCATGCAACATTCCAAGTTTTGCTGAAAAGTTGTTGGATGTATTTGCTCACAACTGGTCTAGATCTGCCACCTTCACTTTTGGATAAGAAATAAATGCTCGCTTTAAATCGATTGCTTAATTTTTCACTGCCTACTGCGCAGAGAAGCATTCCTCTTTCTACTACTTTTAATTTTACACCACGGAGAAGTGCACCTATATTGTCACCAGCAAAAGCCTACAAATTAAAACATTTTTATAGATCAATAAATATTAATAATGAAATAACTGAAATAAAAGCTACAAATTAAAATTTTCGGAAAAAGAAAGATCCTATAACAAATAAGACTAAGCTAATATAGGTTTATAACAATCAATTCTGAAAAAAAGTGCATTTTAAAGATAGTAATAACAATATACTTATTTAAAAAAAAAAACATCAATAAATGTTGAACTCTTTGACATTGGTGTCAAAAACTGTTAAAGTAGTTTTAAACTAAGTAGAGCACAGTGACATATGCAACCAATTATACCCAGTGTATGGTTTATAATTGACCCGCCTATATTTGGTTGCATACACAACTGTGCTCTCCTTGGTTTGAAACATCTATACCTCTGGTACACTTTTCTTGAACACTTGTATATCGCTGATGGTAGTCTTGATATCGGAGTCAAACCCAAGCAGTTGAGCTTCGTTGTTCTTCTTTATAACTCCTCTGGCCAAGGTACCGATGACAACGGTGCCCCTTCCAGGGACTAAAAACGCATTGTCAATCGGCAACAAAAACGGCGACTTCAAATCCCTCTGCGGATCTGGAATGTACGTATCCAGGATTTCCATAAGCTTCACGATGGACTTTTCTCCATATTCAGATTGGTCCCCTTTTAACGCCAGCAGAGCAGAACCGTTAACAATGGGGGCTTCATCGCCGTCAAACCCAAAATCGGTCAATAGTTCACGGATTTCTAATTCAATCAAATCCAAAACCTAAACAAACAATTTAAATTTTACAATATTTCATTACAATATTTGACTAATAAAGAACATATAATAATTAAGTATGCAACTTTAGTGACATTTTGTCATACACATACAGAAAAAAAAACATTTGCAACATGATCGTTGCTTGGCAACGTCAACAAGCTTGTTGCTTAGCAACATCGACAATACTTCTACGGTCTAACCATTTTAAAGACGACCAATTCTCCCATAAGAAAACCGGTTATTTACACATGCGGGTAGGTCTCCTTTACAGTGGTTTAGCTATAAATAAGTTATTGTTTATTTTGGAATTTAGAAAGAAATCAGTTTTTGCTATTAAAAAAAAATATCTACTAACTTCTTGGTCAACCAAATCAGCTTTATTCACAAAAACAATAATCTTCTCAATCCCAACTTGTTTGGCTAATAAAAGATGCTCTCTTGTTTGGGGCATTTGGCCATCGTCAGCGGCTACTACTAATATCGCTCCGTCCATCTGAGAAGCGCCAGATATCATGTTTTTCACATAATCTGCATGTCCCGGACAGTCCGTGTGCGCGTAGTGTCTATTTTTTGTACTGTACCCGATGTGGGCAGCATTTATGGTGATTCCTAAAAATGAATGATTAATTCCAAACACTGGTTTCCTGTTCTTAGTAATTACCTCTAGCTTTCTCTTCGGGGGCCTTATCGATTTCGTCGTACGATATATAAGATGCCAATCCATCTTTCTCTAATGTTTTGGTAATAGCAGCGGTTAATGTTGTTTTGCCATGATCTACATGTCCTATTGTACCTACATTTACGTGTTTTTTCCCAACGTTGGGACCGGTAGAATATTTAACGATTTTTAAATATCCCGCGACACTGTGCGGTCGGATGTGTTTGAGGTTATGTCCGCGTAGGTGACGTATTTGACATAATTTAAAGGTTTTTCGGACGAAAGAAGTCGATTCCAACAATTTAACGGTTCTCTGGAAAATATGAAGAGAACTGGCTAAAGAATAATTTGCCATTTCTTTAATCCCAAGGTACAATTTTGACACCTTGTCGGCTGGAGGGAGAGTAGCCGAAAATCGACCTTATTGCTCCGTTACATAAGAATCTGTATCGCACTCGGTCAGCTAGAAATCTATTCAATACGGCACTGCTTTTTGATCGGCAGCAGTAACAAGGTTAGTTGAAGAATTTTCATATTTTAGAGCATAAATACTGAAAATTAGGTACTTAGTAGCTCATGTGCGTGTAATAACTTCTTTGCCTCATTATCTATTACCCCATTAAATGCTTAATCCCCAAATAAGACGGTTTCGAAAATCCACCTCTTACATAATCTGCATTACTAAGGTTATGGAATATCCAAGTAATCTTTCTGTATTTTAGGAAATAGGGCTTCAAAATGTTCGGTCGATTCGGTAATTTGGCCCCAGCGCTGGTCCAGAATGTGCAGCAGGCGCAGCAGCAACGTGGAATGGCCACATTGAAGGCCATCTCCATTCGTTTAAAATCCGTAAAGAATATCCAAAAGATCACCCAATCCATGAAGATGGTCTCCGCTGCCAAGTACGCTCGTGCCGAAAGGGATTTAAAGCAGGCCAGACCTGTCGGAGTCGGAGCCCAGCAATTCTACGAGAAGGCTGAAATCCAACCACCAACTGAGGCCCCACAGAACCTCATGATTGCCATCACTTCCGACAGAGGTGAGTAATTTATAAACTGGGGCTTTTAATAAACGCTTATTTTTGGAAATAAGAACTTTTAATAAGCACTAAATTAGTATTTTTATTAATAATAAAAGTAAATAATAAGCTTAACACATTTTTAGTACATTCAAAAACAAAATAACATACTTTAATAAAATTAAATAACATATTCTATATATATTTTGAATATTATTTTGTTGATTTTTATGTAGAAAAATTAATTAATTAAATTATCTAAATTAAAATTATGCTTTAATTGGATAAAATATGTTAATATGCGACACAAAAAGATGATTTTTTTTCCTCTAGGTTTGTGCGGTGCGGTACACACCAGCATTGTCCGTCAGATCCGTGCCGAGCTCGCTGAGCACGGCGCCAACACAAAGGTGATCTGCGTCGGCGACAAGTCGCGCGCCATCCTGCAGCGCCAGTACGGAAAGAACATCATCCTGGCGGCCAACGAAGTCGGCCGTTTGCCCCCTACTTTCCTGGACGCTGCCAAGCTGGCCAAGGCCATCCTCAACTCCGGCTACGAGTTCACGTCCGGCAAGATTTTCTTCAACCGGTTCAAGTCTGTCGTCTCGTACAGCACCCAGAATATGCCCGTGTTCAGTTTGGCAGCTGTCAGTGTAAGTGATCTGAATTACCACATATTTTATTGTTTAGCTTTTTATTTTCTACCAAATTTAATGCAGAGATTAGATATCCCATACTGCAGACTTCACTTTTTGACGTTTTGAAGGCAGATTGACAAACCAAAATCAATTTAACCCTACTTTTTTTGTCCATCCAGGTGTCGCTAGTTGTCAGAAGTTAGTTACTTGTGTCACATAACCTCACTGATTTGAAAGTGAAGTTGGTATTGTAGCCAACTATTGTTCTTTTCCGACTTTTGAAAACTGAATTACCCCATATTTTATTGTTTAGTTTTTTAGTTTCAACCAAATTTAATGCAGAGATTAGATATCCCATACTGCAGACTTCACTTTTTGACGTTTTGAAGGCAGATTGACAAACCAAAATCAATTTAACCCTACTTTTTTTGTCCATCCAGGTGTCGCTAGTTGTCAGAAGCTAGTTGTTTTTGTGACATAACCTCACTTATTTGAGAGTGAAGTTGGTATTGTAAACAAGTATTGTTCTTTTCCTACTTTTGAAAACTTTCTACTATTATAAAATATCTTTAATGCTATCTATTCCAATCGATCAATTGTTTTTATTATATAGGCTGCGCCAAAACTGGCAGTGTACGATTCCCTCGACAACGAGGTTATCCAGAGTTACCTGGAGTTCTCTTTGGCTGCGTTGATCTTTTACGCGATGAAGGAAAGCGCGTGCAGCGAGCAGTCGTCCCGTATGACGGCTATGGACAACGCCAGCAAGAACGCCGGAGAGATGATTGACAAGCTCACTCTAACGTTCAATCGTACCAGACAGGCTGTCATCACCAGAGAATTGATTGAAATTATCTCTGGTGCTTCAGCCTTGTAAATTAATTAATCAATTTTCTGTACGACCACGACTCGGACGCACCCCTCTACGCTCTATATTATATATATTATTGATTTTTTTTGTTTTGTAGGCTTTAAGCTTTTAAAAGGAAAAGGTAGTTGTAAGATTATCGATTGATTTTTTTTTTATATATTTTTTTTTGTGTGCGTCCGAGTTGTGGGTTATAGTTATAGCACTGGCATATGTGGGAGTTAAAACGGAAGCGAAAAAAGCCCCCAAAGTCACTGGATATTCAACATCTGCCATTTTTACTTCTATTTTATCTGTTACGTATCTGTGAATGGAAAGAACTAAATAAAACCAATTCCGATGTTTATTTTTTTTTTTGTTATTTAGTAATCCATCAGAAATGCCTAAAAATATTACCAATGTTGCCAAACAGTTAAATTGTTAAAGAACTTCATGCTAACTTAAAGGTTTTTTAATTGTTAAACAATGTCGTGACTACAAAATAAAAGAAAAACACTTTATTTCAATAAGTTATTTTATTAGAGCAAAGCTGACTAGAAAAAGCGGTAGAAATAACGTTCTACAATAAAGACAACAAATAAAATATATATATGCTCAATAATTACATTTAATTATAGCATTGTGCTTAATCTGGACATGCGTCGATTGTACTGTTGCAGCATAAATTGTGCTTCGTTATCCATTTCTGAATAATCAGAATATCTGAAATAGTAACAACTGTAATGAGAATAAATACATATATGACAAAATTGCCAATTGTTCTGCCCTATAATAAAATAGAAATAATCAAAAGTACACAAATATGTAGAATTATTAACTGTACTAAACTAACAGACAAAAGCGTCTAAACGTTTACTAAATTTGAGACAACATCCTTATAGAGATATAAATCGGAATATTAGAATTCTTTGTTAACAACAGTTTGCGCATTTTTGAGCATGATATAAAATATAATCTTTATAACAAAATAATTCATAAAAGCTAATAACTGATACTAAAACATAGTAACATTATATAAAACTTTACAACGACAAAAACATTTCAAATATGCTACATATATGGCAACAGAACTAAAATATAGGTATATCAAAAATAGTATAGCATCTATGAGAGCAAAAAAACTTTCCACAGGTTAATCTTCTTGAAAAATATACGTAAACCTGGAAGAACATACAAGAAGACCGTCAAACTATTTATAGTTACATTTAACAATCCTCACAGAAATCTAGATCAAAACGAATCACATAAAACATGGCCTAATTGACGCATTATAGGCCTCAACATTTATAACATCTGTTAAAATATAATAACAAGTAAACACTAACTTTGGTTGCAATGGCACATAACAGCAAATAGGAAGAATAAAATCACAATTGTTGATTACGATTGTAAACTCGTGCTATGAATATTTGGTAACAATTAACTTCAATTATAACTATTAACTTTAAAAATGTTTCAATAATTCTACAGATTAGAAAAATTTCTGTTTCTACTTACAGCGCCCTCTAACTAGGTGCGGTGGTGAGGTTTGAAACTAGTGAACGTATATGGTAGCAAGCGGTAGTTCATTAAATAACCACCGAGCATGGCCAGGTGGTGCTGTCAGTACGATCACTAGTTCCGAACTTGACCACCGAGTATAGCCAGGTGGCGCTGCAAGAAAGGAGCGCAAATCATAAAAATCTGTAGTAGAGAAGTAACATAAAGGTACATATTATGTGGTATTAGATTAATCAAGATAATATAGCATTCGAACTGGACAACAATCAGTTATCTCTGTTGGCTTGTGATTGTTTCAAATTTACCTTGGAGTCTTCATTTCTTGTTTGATGCAGGCTTTATATGCCTCCCAGCCTTCCACTTTGGCAGAGGACTGGAATGAACGACGATAGAATGTTAATCTAAGAAAATGAAAGAATAATTATACATACCTTGAAACCGCGGTGGAGTCTGTCCTTCATGATTGCGATAAATTCCCTGAAGCTAAGGAGGCCGTCACCATCAACATCAAAAATAGCAAAGACTGTGTCGACTAGGTGGGTGCTCAAACTGGAACCAGTGCATATCATCACAGCTCTATGAAATTCACCTGAAAAAAAATTCTAATTTTAAGATGTTTTCTAATAAAATTAATTTGAGTGAAAAAGTTTACCTAAAAAAACAAATCACCCACCTTTCGAGATTGGATGATCCGCTAGCGTGTACATCCTCATGGCAATGCTGAAATCCTCCATGTTATTCAAGAACTGACAGAACGAGAGGAACTCCTCAAAAGTGACGCCCCTCGTGTCCCTGATCCGATGCAGAAGCCTATCGAGGTACATGTCATACTCGTCAGTGTCCAAGTACGTGTACCTTAACAAGATTCTTGCAAAGTCCACCTCGGAGATGGTCGGCAGTCCCTTGGAGAACTCGCTGAACTCCAGCTCGAGCACCTCTGTCTGTAGGAAGAGCATGAACTTGCGGAAGTGCTCAAAGTTGAGCGTGTCATTGCCCTTCTGGCCGAAGAAATGCACCAGGAGGGTGGTGTCGACGTTGTGACGTCTCTGCAGGCCCTCTTCGTCGTCGATGAATTGGTCCTCGATGGGGGCAGCCTTAAGGTCGTACTTCTCGTCCACGACCATGCCTCTCTTGCCTTTCCAAGCGTAACTAAATATCTTTTCCATCTATGGACAGAGTGGAATCGGCTTTGGTGTGGAAGCGGTTGATTTTGTGAATATATTTTTAACAAAGCTTTTATTTTTTATAGAGGTGTTTCAAAAGAAGCACAAAATTGTTATTTTTCAATGGAAAAAACATTTTCAAGTGATTTTTTCTAGTGTAAACCTGGTTTTTTTGGTTTTGTCCTCATAGTTTCAAAATATACTACATAAAAACATATAAATAAGTAACTATAAGTAACGTTTTTAAACGTAACCAATTTAAAGATAAGTTTTCGAAATTATAATCAAGCAATTTTCGAGGAAATGGTGTTTGCGCTTGTTTTGAAATGCCCAATAGTTTTAAATCTGTAATTGTGGTTGTTGCTTGACTTTACAAAGCATTTTGAAATATGTTTACAGAAGCCGGCATATTGAACAGTAATTGACGACCTAATTTGAAACTTGCACAAGGCCATTTTGAAAATGTTGTTAAGGTTGAATTCTACTCCCTGACAGAAGGCACAAAAACATGGCCCTTCATTATTTCAATACATGAGAAAAGTAGGTCATGTTTTAGCTAGGTGTTTTTGCTAACGCATATCTGAGATGCGTGGAAAAGGCGGAAAGTTGTTTTCGTGTAAATTTTTCTACGTTGTATCATTGTAGAGTTTGCACTTGTGCAAGTTTCAATCGATGCGACGACATAGTATGTAGAATGTAAGCAAAAATTGTGATCTATGTTAGAAATTATTTCAAAAAATATTGATACATGTACAATTTATGTACAATTTACTACCACTAAAGATGGGACCTTTCTGTCTGACATGAAAGGAACAAATAAACAGTTCTGCCTAGCACACTTAAATATAAAAAGGCAACTGTAAGGGTTTACCAAAGTCAATCAAATACGCTGTCCATTTTATTACATTGTATGTGGTAACGAGAAAAAATGTGTTACAACATATTTAATAAAATAGAAAAATAAATCAAATTACAAACAATTAATAGATCAAAAATGTTAAAAATATAAAAAAAAAACAAATAAAAATGAGTTAAATAAAAAATTTAAAAAAAAAACATGCAAAAATACATTTTAATAAACAAAAAGCAGACATTAATTATTATTATTATTTCCTATCATTTTGTCATTATTTGGAGTTGGCAACATTATTTTCAAATATTTTGGTGAAATATTACTGCTGCTTATGCAAATTAAAGTTTGGTTGCATAAGCAGTCGTAATAATTTGCATAAATATTTTTTACATAATATGGCTGTCCAGTTTGCTGTACCTGAATATAGCAATGGAGCATTGTGTGCATTTTTGAGCAACTATAATCAGTATCTAAAAAATTTGGTTTAAAAAAAATCTTATCTATTTTAGAGATTAGAATGACTATTAATTTTACTTGATTTAAGAAACCTAAGGCGCTATGAGCTTCATAGAGCTCACATTATGATTTGGCAAAAGCGGTTTTGAAGCATCCCGTCACCTGATGAGGTGAAAGGCACGGGCCAAATTATCTGTACAGAAGGACAACACCTCAAGCAGTCGAACGATCGAGACACTCGATACGCACAGACGGCACAAATGTTAACATCGATCGTCGCACGTTAGGAATGCGTTAGTACTGACGCAGCAATTAACTCGTTTGTTTTAACTCACGGGTATGTCTTCGACGTCTTTGCGTTTGCCCAAGAGTAACCTTCGAATCTGTCATTTGGAAAGGATGTGTTTAAAGTTGTTTTCTTTATTTTTCTTTCAGTTTTTTTCACTCAATAATGGAATTTTATAGTATTGTATGTTCAATAACAAAAGGTCTAGTGTGATAAGGAAATAAAACTCTAACCTCTAAAACTTGTAGAATGATAAGTTTAATTGTCAAACTTCAAAGTTGTCAACGTACAATTTGTTTCCATGGCAGACTAGAGGTTTTTTGTTGAACATACTATAGTTTTAGTTAGGAATGGGTGTACATACCACTAAAAATTCGTTCTTGTCTACTTTTTGATTGCCATCAGTGTCAAACATGTTAAAAGCGATGCGGAAGCCTGAATGTGGCTCTGAAATTACAGTTCTTTAATAATATAACCTCAAATGAGAGTGACAATACTTACTTGTCAAAATGGAGAGTAAAAACAGATATTCTGTGTACGAAATTATACCATTGTCACATAAATCCCTGAATAATCTTGAACTTCCCTGGTTCAGCATGGGTGTCACCTTTTTAATTTGTTCCAAATCCTTTGCAGTGAGAAGCCGTCTTTTCAACCTCGCTTGAAATAAAAAAATAACCACAGAAATCACAAAAATTTGATGAAGTTAAATAAAACTTACGGCGAGGTTCAGCTTCAACAACGGATTCCAGAAAATCCTGTGGGGTCATATACAATTGCCCGTCATACTGTACAGAAGCAAACCTGATAAACCTCTTTTCCCTCGATGTTAATTTAACGGTCGGTTTGTCATCCTAAAAATTTTCCTTATCGTAATCTTTAAAGTTTTGATTAATTTAATCTTGAACTTACCGGTCCCTTCTTTAAAGCTTGGACACTCTGGGTCTGTTGAAGTTTGTAAGCAGCGTATAAAGCAACTGTGCCCCCAATGACACAGGCCACCTGTAAGGGTCGTAGTCTACGCCCATTTCCATAATTTGCACTGTGGAATTGTCGAAATGTGTTATTTTTCGAGACGGATCTTCGTAAAATTCTAAATAACGTCGCCATTTATATCAGGTTTACTTCTTCGGGAAATTTTTTGGCAAGGGACAGGATGATTTTTAGGTTAACACATATTTTTAGGCTAGATATTTAATAATAAACAGCTGATTGTCTGGCTTTCTTGTGTAATATAGAAGGAAAGGCAGGCAACCGAATTAACATTGGAACATTTTGTTTGTCTATTTTGCTTCATTTTTTGCGATGAATTCAAATTTGATTATTTGAATTCCTGCTTGCCGCCACTGGTAATAATAATTAATAATAGAGATAAAATTTAATATTGCATATCGGTTAATTCTTACTTATCTTATAAGATTAAACTCTAGGCCACTTCAACTCAATATAGATAAGGATATTGTCAAAGATTTCAACAATAAATAGTACGCTAACTGGTGACAATGAGATATTCCTGTACTTCGAAGGGTTCAAATAAACCCAGAAAGAAAGATGTACCAACAAGCATATCTTACATATACGGTGTGATTTTCGTATTATTTTTGATTGGTCTGGCAGCTGGTGTATATTTTCTTGAGACCTGGTTTCCTCGGATGTTAACTTTAGATGAAGAAGTATTTATAACATTAAGAGAATCGCAACTCATCTTAACAACAGTATTTTAGCCAGGACGTCCGACAGAATTTATTGGAGAGAACGCCAAAAAGTATTTGGAAGGACTGACGAACATTGGGCCGCGTGTTGTGGGCAGCTACGAAAATGAAGTCCAAGCTGTGGAATACTTGAGAGATCGGATTTCGGAAATTATAGATGGCAAGCATAATTCCCAAGATATTGAGTACGATTTGTTTATTACTTCTGGTTCTTACTATTTGGGATACAAGCCGTACGGATCCATAAACGCTTATGCCAATTTGCAGAATGTAGTAGTGAAGTTGCATGGAAGAGATAACAGTGAATACAGTGTTTTGGTTAATGCACATTTTGATACAGTGACCACAAGTCCAGGTAATAATATAAAATACACATTTTTCTACTTTGCATTCACAATGCACACATTGTAACACTGTTTTCGGTGTTACAATTAGCAAATTGTAACACCGTTTTTAGTAAGTAACTTTTTTCTAAGATTGGTGACATTGATATCAAATGCATGTCAAACGAAAATACACATAACCACAAAAGTTAGCACAAACTGATTTTTTAGAATCGCACAAACTGCGAAGTATGTATATTTTTATACATATTTAAACATGCGTGTTGCATCCTAGGTTTCGTACTACTAGTATATGATGGTATATAATAATTATCAATAATTACTTTTTCACAGATATTTGAATTTAAGTGACAGATGACAGTGTTACCAACGGTTGCACCCATAAATACTCTAGATTGGAATTTTACCTAATATACTTCTAAATTTTTATTAAATTAATGACGCAAAGTAGAAAAAATAGTATATTACACTCGTTTTATAAGACATATTGGCGCATTCGCAACTCATGCGCCAATTTGACGTCTTATAAAACTTGTATAATAATGTACTATTATGCAAAAAAGCAACTAATAATCATACTTATAAAATATTTGCAAAATATTTTTACACGCAGCGCAATCTATCAAAACATTCACCACATGCATATTAAGTAGCCTACGTATCTGACGAGATGTAGGTTAGTATAGATGTTTCAAACCAAGGAGATCACTGTTGTGTATGCAACCAAATATACGCGGGTCAATTATAAACCATACACTGGGTATAATTGGTTGCATATGTCAATGTGCTCTATTTAATTTAAAACTACTCTACATGGACGCTTCCCACTCTAGATGCTTACGCGCATACCTCTCCTTCTTTAATGATTATTATTATTATTATTATCTTACTGAATTATTTAAAATGAAATCTTTGTAATATTTCCTAGGGGGTAGTGATGATGGTATACACTGCGCAATCATGTTGGAAGTTCTGCGAAAACTATCCCAACAACAAGAAAGGCCCTTAAACAACATCATCTTCCTCTTCAATGGTGGCGAAGAATCAAACATTCAAGCATCTCATGGTTTTATTACCCAACACAAATGGGCCAAAGAGGCCAAAGTTGTAGTTAACTTGGAATCTACCGGTGCCGGAGGCAAAGAAATCTTATTCCAAGCAGGTCCTGAACAACCATGGCTCATGAAGTACTACAGCAACGTACCTTATCCTTTCGCGCATGTAGCGGGCGAGGAAATATTCAAAAGCAACATTATTCCCTCTGATTCTGATTTTCGGATATTCAGAGATTTCGGTGGTCTTGTAGGTAAGTCTTTATTCAAATCTGTAAGCATATGACGATCATAAGAGCTAGATGCAACCAAACATACACGTAGTTTTGGTTGCATCTCCTTCTATGTTTGCATGGTTCGGATTTAATAACAAGATAATTTCACGTTTAGGTTATGATTTTGCTTATATCCAAGACGGATATAGATATCACACAAAATATGATTCCTTTTCCAACATTGAAGACGGACGTTATCAACGTACAGGAGCAAATATCTTACAACTTATCCGAGATCTGTCAAACGCGCCGGAAGTTGCAAACGCTACCAGTCAAACAGATGGCGCTGTGTTTTTCGACGTTTTTGGATTGTTTATCAACCATTATGAGAAAAATGTTGAATTGGTGATCAATTATCTTTGCATTGCTTTATCTCTTCTGATGTTTGTTTGGGCTTTAATCGATTTTAAAATGGGTTTGTTTCTATTTTACCACACATAGATAGTTTGGACTTGAGATTTCCAAAATTTTTAGGTCTATCATTGACGAATTCCCTATTGGTATTATTAAAATTTTTCTCGATACTTTTTCAATGGTTAGTGTCATGCTCTTTAGTGGCTCTTGTGGCGCTCTTTTTAGGCGGAGTTAACAGAACCATGAGCTGGTACAAACTGCCATATTTAGCATTTGGTTTGTACTCTATTTCGACGTTACTATGCTGTTGTGGAATATTGTTGCTCATTAATAGGTTTGTCAAAAAGGTACAGTTGTAGTAATATGTTTCTGCATTATTTTTATATATAAAGAATCTTGTTCTATAGGAAAATTTAACAGTACAAGAAGACATACTTCTACAAAGTCACCTCACAAGACTGATTTGGACTGTGGTGATTCTAGTAGGGACCATTCTTGGGGTAAAATCGGTTTATCTGTTTGTTATTCCTGTTGTATTCAACATCATATCTTTGGCAATTATTCATATATGTAGACTCCATCTCCGCAGTAAGTAATATTTGCTTTTTTTAAACCTCTTTTAATTACAAGTGGGATTAAAGGACAAAATAAAGCGGCATTTTTTGTTTTTAAATAGGTGGGGAAAGTTTTGAAACGGGCTTACTGTATATAATATATATATGGTTCAGTATTTATACCGCATGTCCACTTAGACGACGCAAAGATATATATACATAAAATGTTAAATGCTTTTTGATTTTTTGTAATTTAATAACAATATATATAAAATAAACCAAATTTTAGCATGTTGGTGGATAGCAGTGTATATATTTGGAGGATTAATTCCCACCATGTTTACATATTCCATTGGATACCACATACTGTCACTTTTCATACCGATATGCGGCAGATTCGGCACTGAACTAAATCCAGAATTTATGGTGGGATTATTCACCATGTTTTTGACTATAATGTCCACCTGTTTTTATGTAAGTCAACACAAAGTTGTTTATTTACGTAAAAGTAGCTATATATATATATACTTCTTTATAGATACCTTTGATTCTGTTAATCAACAAACCAATAAATATCCTAATAATCATGGGAAGTTGTTTTATAGCAACCATAATATTGGTCTTAACGCCTGTGGGATTCCCATATAACGGCAATATTGACAGTCCAGCACCACAAAGATTTGGTGTATATGTAAGTAATGCATTATAACAACTATTTCCTGTTTATTAATGTGTTTATTTAGCACACTCAAAGGATATTCCACGATAAGAATGGTGATATAATCAAGAAAGACTCGGGATTTCACTTTTTGAATATGGACTACAATTCTCCCAGAACTATAGAACCCTACGTTACCGACCTGGAAAGAGCCGTGCCATTGGGTGATGATTGCAATATGGCGCTGTTCTGCGGTTTGCCCATTGTATATTCGAGAGATTTTGAAGAATTGTACAAAATCGAATTATACTCAGCGTCAAAAATATGCCCACCTAAGAAAAATCTTTTTTTTAGTCAAATTTTTAGATGGGTGTTTGATTTGGCGCTGAGTATATTTTTTAATATTCGTTTGATACTAAAAATGATATTTTTAGAGAGAATAGTGTTTGGATACCTACAGATCCCCCAATTTTTAATAAAACCCTTCCGGAGTTTGTTTTAATGAGTAGAGAAAAACTAAATAACACAGTTCTAAGGTATAATCTGAAAGTTACAGGTGAGATTTGAATGTTTGGTTTTTAAATTGTCAAATTTTATCTGTAATTTTATAGGACCTGATTGTATGGATGTTTATCTATCACCTAAGGAAGGTGTGAAATTTTTGGCGACGGATTTAAATGAATTTATACCGACGGAGCAGCCGATATGGAATGGGAGACCCACCCTGTATATATTATATGTGTATGGAAAAGAACCGGCAGCTTTAGAATTTTACGTGGACTTTGTAATCCCTGAAAACTGGCAGGATTCGGTCTTTGACATTGCTATAACAGGAAAATATATCCACGATCATAGGAATACTGTTACCGAACATTTTAAGAAGTTTTTGAACAGTTTTCCGGACTTTGCTGTTCTGACAGGCATTACGCTTGGATATTATGAATCTTGGGTGGTTTAGAATTGTATGTAAGAATTTTGATATAGGATTTTAAGGAAACATGTGATAATGCGACTTTAATTATTAAAACTGCTACAAATAAGATAAAAGAGTTTTTTCACATTTTGGTGTTATACATATTTTCCCAAATCTATGCACCATAAAACCGTTTATGTATAATTATTCTTATAAATGTTGAGTAATATCTCAAAATACACGATACAAACCGCTAAAAGAATAAGTTGCACTTTTGGCGGATGCGCCGGTGAGTGACCCAAATTAATGAAAATTTCTGATTCTTGCATTAACTGTTTCTAAATTGTTCAAACCCATATCTATACACAAATCAGAATCATTATTTAGCCACGTGTTTTTCACATTCCGATTGTTAGCCTAGAAGAAAAGTATTATAATCGACAGAAAAGATTCGGCATTTCAGTGGAAATATGCGTTTTGGGATCCCGTGAAATAAAAAAAAAATCACCAAAATTTATAATAAATACGTATATTAATTGTTCTTCAGTACAACATTCTCATAATAAGCCAGTCCGCTAACACTGAAAACAGTCCATTCAGGAAATTCGTCCAGAAACCGTTGATACTCTTCGGTTCTCTCGTTCTTATCATCATGGACGAACTTCGCAGCGATGCCAAGGTCAGCGACGGGCAAATTTTGCCAATCGTCCGGAACTTCTATTGTGAAAGAGAACTTGAAAGGAGCAGGAGGCGACCCATAGACAAATGATAAATAGTACGAACGTTGACCATTCCATTCCACGTAATTTTTTGGAAGCTTTTCCACCAAATCAATGTTGAGAAGCTTAACACCTTTTCTGATGGATAGATAAGCGTCTATTCTGTCGTAGCCTATGATGGAAACGTAAAATTTATATTTTAAATAGGTTGCAAAACTCAAGAATACATAACATTCTCCAACTACTTACCTTCTATTTCAAAATTGTACTTAATTTGTTTCCCTGATTTTTCTGTGGTATACTTATACGTTATTTCTGAAGGTAATTTCGGCTTTTCAGCAGGGATCCACACGCTGTTATCTCTAAAAAAAAAAAACACATTTTTACTTTCAAAACCATTCAAAAATCCCATAAAAAACATACAGATTCTTCAAACTCCTAGAATTGGTAATTGGTAATCCACAAGCAATCACAACATCACAGTCTCGACTCACAGATGTAGCATTATCTAGGAAGGATACCTTGCCTTCAATACTATGAGGGGTATTTCGGTCAGATTTTGTGAAGTAAAAACCAGCGTCTTCAAAGAGTACGTCATTGTTGTCATCCATAATCTTTCTATGCGTGTGCTAAAGCGTAAAACATAATTCTTGAGAAGTGAGAACATATTTAAACCTTATTGTAAAAACTGGACCATGTAGTGATATTGGAAAAACAAACTTACGTAAATGTAATACCTCTGCAATCGTGGATGTTCTTCATCAAATGTGTATGGAAATCCTACTGGAGTGTAGACTAAAATCACAGCTGCTACAAAAATTGCACCAAGAAGACCGACTGTGTACCACGGTTTTTTCACGTAAACGAAAAGGGGAATCTGAAAGAAGAGCTAATCTAAGAAGAGCACCGTGACATATGCAACCAATTACACCCAGTATGGTTTATAAATTGCCCGCGTATTTTTTGTTGCATATACAGCTGTGCTCTTCTTAGTTTGAAGCATCTATAACATGATCTTCCTTCCGCTTCCTTCCCATTTACAGAAGTGTTTTAAACTTTTGACACGTCATAAGTTGCAAGTATTCTAAGTAAAATCATCTGTTCTGTATAATCAACTCGTGCAAAATCAAGAGGCAAACATTTCATATACAGAATGTTTAACCAGACGCATTCTCCTATACGTTTTTGCTGACACATGATGCAATTTTGCTTGCATCGTGTCGTCTGGTTGATAGATATCTGTATACAGGTTGTCACAGATTTAGGCGTCATTTTTCCAATATGGCTACGTGAGCGGCAAAAAATTCGGAAAGAGCACACCAAAATCTATAAAATCGCCAATTTTTAAAATATTTTAAGCAGAACTACAGGCAGTAAAAATATTTCGCTGACTAACATCGAGTAATTTAGAAACGTTCAACAAACCGCTGCTCTCAACTATTGGCAACCGTTTAGTTCACTGAACGCGCCCTATACTTACGTAATATGAAACAATCATGATCGTGAAGAACGCCAGCACCAAACCGATCATAATATCTGGATTCGTACTAGCTCCAAAACGTCCCAAAATCGGGATGAACAAAGCGACGACTTCATGAGCGTAGCTAAGCACCAGCATCGTCGGTATTATAGTGCTCACGATGTACAAGTACGGCCATATTTTCTCCATCAAAGCTAAAGGATCAAACAGATATAAAGAACTCCAAAACTAATGAAGCGTTCACAATACAGTTTTGTTTTCGAAATGCTGACGTTGCCGGTTGGTTGCTATGACAACACTTAGATTGCTATAACAACAGATATAGATGTTTCAATCTAAGAAGAGCACAGTTGTATATGCAACCAAATATACACAGGCAATTTATAAATCATACACTGGGTATGATTGGTTGCATATACAACTGTGCTCTTCTTAGTTTGAAACTACTCTAGCATTCTTGAAACGTCAGACATGCGCAGCTGTCAACTACTAATTCGGAATTATATTTTTGATCCAAATCTCTCTTTTTTAATTATCAGGCAGTTGTCATTGAAACGTTCGTGGTCATAGTGACCAACCGCGTCGGTATTTCGTAAACGAACTTGTGAACGCTAAAAACCTTGAAAAACTTTCTGCACCTACTTTCTTTATAAATACTGAGACACTGAACTATCAGCATAGCTACTGTGTTGAACAATATTGCCACCATGATCACGTAGACCATCCTCAAGCCCATTATGGTACCTCCCAATAACACTAAGGTCCATATCAATCTGTTGATGTGGACTTGTATGATTGCCTTCTGAGCCAGGGATATTCTTTTCTAAAAACGCAAAATCATGAAGATGTACAGAAGATATTTTACACTAAGCATAATTTCTCGTACAAGAGTTGACTAATTAGTTTGACTGCTTTTCTAATGCAGGAAAACTATTCAACTTTTATGCGTGGAAATTGTTTAGTGTAAAACGCTTTAGACTAACATTTCTGACGACTCGGTTGATAACAGCTCTTGTAGTGAGTAAAACAAAGCAAACTGGAGTTATGTATAAACCAAAATTGAGCCAGGGTTGGCTATACCAGCCCATGCTTCGATTGGAAACGTCCAAAATACTGGCGACTATCACAACTACAGCAACAGCGATTGCCCAGCCCAGTAATATAATAAAAGCCAAAATGGTCGTATATAACAAGCCTTGAATGACGCTACCTAAAAGTAAGGCAAAAAAATAAAAATCTTAATAAATAAGATAAAATACAAAGTATGTAGTTGTTACTAATATTTATGATCACTAGAAATGAACCTGTCAACACCAGCTGCTTACCCATATTAATTTTTACGAAAGACCAAATCGTCAAAAGAATGGAAGCAGCAGCGATGATACTGTTGGTGACAATGGCTGTGGTGGAAGAGTAATTGATCATGAACAGTCCTAAGAAATCAAAGAATACGGCTTTCCCGTCGTTTGTTATAGGATCTTCCACTTCGGGTGCGTCTGCCAAATTCCGAACGAGCTTGAGGATGTTATCGCCGGTATGTTGGTAACGGCCATAGTCTATGTTCTCGACGCCATCATACTTCGTATGGTATCTGTAGCCATCTCTGGTGAATGCAAAATCATATCCTGGAATTTAAGATTAAGAACTGGCTAGATTAAAGTAAAGTCGTAAACTAGCATGTTCACTATCAATATATATGATAACTTCATTTCGAATAGAAGTTTTATCTGGCTGATGATCAAAATTACTTTATTATCGTAATAAATACCTACAATTATTTGATTTACAACCCAAGGAATTTTTATTATTAGTGCATCTGTAGAATCAGTAATAATCGAATTAAGAAGAACGACAAAATGCTATGTTGATACAGAAATACATCATTAACAATATTAATTCTTTAACAATACAAACAACAATCAATTGCAGAATGTTTACCCAAAATAAGGACCCATTACCTATCAAACCACCATAATCTCTGAATATCCTGAAATCCGTGTCGGAAGGAATGATATTACTCTGGAAGACCTCTTCGCCGGCTGCATTTCCGTGCGGATGGGGAACGTCGTAATATTTGAGTAGCCACGGTTCGTCCGGTCCAGTCTGGAAGAGGATCTCTCTACCTCCGCCCCCGGTGGCTTCCAAATTAACTAGAACGCGCACTTCCGGCGCCCATTTGTGACTAGATATGAAGCCATGTGATCCGAGTAGGCCCGCTTCTTCTGCACCGTTGAACAAGAAGACTAGGTTGTTCTTGGGTCTGGTCGGCGACTTCGCGAGGACCCTGATTATTTCTAGCATTACAGCGACCATTATTCCATCGTCGCTACCGCCTTGATAAAGAAAATAGAAATTGAAAGAAAGTATAGTGCGTTCGCGTTCAGAACGAAGTGGTGGGCGAAGCATAATAGTATATTACTAGCTCTGTGTATAAGTCAAAATTTTCGATTTTAGTTATTGGGCATTCTAGAAATATGTGGTTAAGGCTTCCCACCTGTCCACATTGGCAATATGGACATTTTAGGATACATTCTAGGTTATCTGCTATCTGTTACTGTTGTTACGAATGTCCGGCAGGGGGCGTTTCGGGTTTGACGTTACTGTGGTAATAGCAGCAAAACACGGGTCGACAAAAATCGATTTTTTGGATCGAAAATTGTTTTTAAGGCCGTTTTTTTGCTCAAAATTCTTTGCGAAGGGTATTTAGAGGGATCTTATCGTAAGACATGAGAGCGAGCGGCTTTAATAAGGTCGGCAGGAACGGATAAAAAATGTAAATTTTTGACGTTCATCGATCCGCTTGTCGCAATTTCTAGACGTCACGTGACATTTTCTCGAGGTTTGCCTTCACCCGAAGAGGTGCAAAAACGTGATTTTTTTCAAAATTGACGCATTTAATTTACAAAATATCGCGCAATTCACGCGGAATTGTGTCCTTTTTTCAATTCGAGCGTCAAAAGTAATATCGAAAAGCCCAATTTGGCAGCTACTCGATCGCAAATGTCGGCGAAAATGGGCGATTCCGCTGAACGCGCCCCACACTTGAAAGTTCGCAATTAGTATAGGTAGAAGATTATACAAGTTTTATAAGACGTCAAATTGGCGCATGAGTTGTTTGCGCCAATATGTCTTATAAAACGAGTGTAATATACTATTTTTTCTACTTTGCGTCATTAATTTTATAAAAATTTAGAAGTATATTAGGTTAAATTCCAATCTAGAGTATTTATAGGTGCAACCGTTGGTAACACTGTCATCTATCACTTAAATTCAAATATCTGTGAAAAAGTAATTATTGATAATTATTATATACCATCATATACTAGTAGTACAATATATACTAGTAGTACAATATGTATAAAAATATACATACTTCGCAGTTTGTGCGATTCTAAAAAATCAGTTTGTGCTTACTTTTGTGGTTATGTGTATTTTCGTTTGACATGCATTTGATATCAATGTCACCAATCTTAGAAAAAAGTTACTAAAAACGGTGTTACAATTTGCTAATTGTAACACCGAAAACAGTGTTACAATGTGTGCATTGTGAATGCAAAGTAGAAAAAAAAGTTTAAAGACCTTTATTGATATAACAAAATACCAGAATTATAATACTCTATAATATGAGATATCACTTCAGTCCTTGTGCATTGTCATGCAGGAAAAGAAAAAAACTAAATAATGCTCTAAAACTTAAAAACTAATGTTTATAATATAATAAATAGCACAAATCGTAATTTAAATAGTCTCTTTAGAAAATAATGTGCTTCCTACAATGTTTAGCTAAAATATCTTTAGATATCAAATTGTCGAATACGTTTAGACAGTTCATGAACTACGATTAAACATATCCATATTTTAGATTTTAATCGGTAATATAAAAACAAAAAAGAAACGTAAACAAAGAAGTCTAGATAGTATATTCTTTCAGTATACCATTCTGCTATCTCTCATGATAATAAGAGAATAAAGGTCCAGTTAGATATGCAAATAAAAGACAAAAGCAACACTTATGTATGTACTATGTAGCACCAATCAAGATAAGAATTCATACGACTCATATTATACGATACTTTGATCAAAATAGTAATGGGTCTATTATTTTTAGAACACGAAATCACTTTACATTATAAATAAATTATAAATATTTACAACAAAAGGCGCAATATACCTACTGCCAAATATTTAAATAAACACCTCATTCTGGAAGTAAATATTCTAGACTACCAAAAATACAATGGAGATCTGCATATTCATACAAATCATTAATTATTCAGCGATGACTTATACGAGTAACTGCTTAAATTGACCAGATGGGAAATGTTAGAATATTCAAATTTGTCTTTGGATGTTTTTAAACTTTGCATGGTATTTTTTTACTTTCTCACGTTCAGCTTTGATAGAATATAAGAAAACAATTTTTTAATGTTTTATATTTAACACTTTAAACCAGCAAGAAATAATGTAATTCTGACTGTATAATGTATTGTAAAAAAGTGTATCTCAATATTGCCAAGACTCTGTGCCAAGACATTACGACAAATGTGTTGACACACTGAGACAAATGAAAGGTAAAATCAAATAAATGTATTTCTTTAATAGTATATTATTATACAAGTTTTATAAGACGTCAAATTGGCGTATGAGTTGTTTGGGGCACGAGGAGCTCGAGCGACGAGTGCCCCAAATGAACGAATGCGCCAATATGTCTTATAAAACGAGTGTAATATACTATTTTTTCTACTTTGCGTCATTAATTTTATAAAAATTTAGAAGTATATTAGGTAAAATTCCAATCTAGAGTATTTATGGGTGCAACCGTTGGTAACACTGTCATCTGTCACTTAAATTCAAATATCTGTAAAAAAAGTAATTATTGATAATTATTATATACCATCATATACTAGTAGTACGAAACCTAGGATGCAACACGCATGTTTAAATATGTATAAAAATATACATACTTCGCAGTTTGTGCGATTCTAAAAAATCAGTTTGTGCTTACTTTTGTGGTTATGTGTATTTTCGTTTGACATGCATTTGATATCAATGTCACCAATCTTAGAAAAAAGTTACTAAAAACGGTGTTACAATTTGCTAATTGTAACACCGAAAACAGTGTTACAATGTGTGCATTGTGAATGCAAAGTAGAAAAACATATTTCTTTCAAGGAAAGGATATATGTTTGAAACAGGTATTTTTAAATTTAAAAAAGGTGAGCTGTATGGGTTGAAAGAAATATTTTATTTGAGGTAAAACGAAATAGTTTTCACTGAAAAAACGATTCTTTTACACCAAATGGTTTTCCATGATTTTCGCAATTTAATTGCAGAAATAAGAAGAGAAGAAGAGAAAGATTCATTAAAAATTATTGCCGTGTACTGGCGGAGAGATGGCGCTGACAGTCGCTACGCACGCGTTGGCCTTTTTTGGGATTTATATACGCTGAGCTGCAGAATGCGAGCGGTATTCTGGGTACTCTTCATTTGGGTCTGTAGTTTTTACTAAAGATTACCGTGGAAAATAATCTAATGAGTTTATTGTGGTTTTCGACTAAACTATGTTTGGATTATATAATCAACGTCCCATGATTATAATCCAAACATAATAAAATATTAATTAATGATAATTTACGGTCGAAATATTTATCTAATTTGAAAGTACACTTTACTGAAACTAAACTACTATTTGATTATATCAAAATTTGTAGTTTTTAAATCAACATTCGATTCTATTAAGTCAAGTACTAAATTGTTAAACAGTAAAAGAAGGTTTTTTTACTTAAAAAAGAACGTGACTTCCTGAAACAAAATGTTCATTTTGTTTGAAAATATTGTGTTATTGTATTTAAGTTAACTAACGTTCATACAAATAGCTTTGAATTTAATAAATGTTACCAAAGAAATATTTTTTTTGCGGCAACTAAAGCTTTGTCTGCCACTATTTAAAGTCGATCTTTCTTTGACTTGAAGCAAATTCGTTTCATTCAATTCTTTTCTCTGTATGTAAGGTGCTAGATTTTTTTTAAATGGTTATAAAATAACATTGTTTTATCTGTTTTATTATATAAAGTGTTACACAAAAGCGCCCCACGCTGTACATTCCGATTTTCATGAGTTAGGTATCTACCAAATGAAATGGTTTGATAAATACTATGTCTCAGGCTAACTCTTTCCATCTTCAATTTCCAGCAATTCTTTGTCAACTTCAATTTTTCAAATTATTTTGTAGATTTATTTCTCAATGTGTTGACTTATAATGCTAATAGTTCTATAGTTGGCAGAGAAAAGAATAAAACACTTTTGACGCATGATAAAATCCAGAAGCCACTTAAGGACCTTAAGGTATGTTCAGTTAAAAAGCCTCTGGTGTGCCAAGAAAAATATTGTTGGCAACTCTAAAATTTGACAATTAAACTTTAACCATATTTTTGCTTTATCTCATTTCGCAAGTTTTAGAGTTGTCTATATAGTTTTGTTGTCGTTGTAGTTGTTTTGGGTGCGGTTTATTCCGCTGCACCTAGGCCAATTCTTGGCCCTTTGTGCTTACCCATTTTTACATACTGTTTGATAATGACAACCAGAGGTGTTCAACTGGTTGCCGGCACCCACGGTTTTGCGCCTCTTGCGAAAGGCGGTGGGACGAGGATCTTCAGCTGATGCCTGGATTTGAACCCAAGACTTCCTAGCAGGAGAGCAACACTCTACCGCTAGAGCCACTCGCCCCACAGTTGTTGTTGTTATCGTTGCTTAATTTTTCCGATAACAGCCAACATAAATTTAAGATACAGATTAAATCGTCACACACTGCAGGGCTTTTGATTGAACATATCATATCTTCTAGCAGTGAGCATTGCATACTGATTCTTTTTATACCGGTTGTAATGCGAGTTTGATCCCAGCACTTACCTGGACTGTTTGGTACGCTGTCAAAGTGAGAATTGATCAATACGCTGTGGTCCGACTCGGTTTCAGAGAATATCTTCACCACGATATTTTGAATATTGGCATAAGCCTCAATAGCACCATACGGCTTATAATCCAAGAAGAACGACCCAGTGGCTTTTTGTAGATCGAGTTCGATCTTTTGATTTGGATGTTTGCCATTGATAATTTTGTTGATTTTTCGCGTCAGTAAATTCACAGCTTGCACTTCGTTTGCTTCATGACCAGCCACTTTTGGACCTAGCGCTACCAATTCTCTTAAATGTTCTCTTGCTCTTTCTGCTATGAACGAATTCGGATTATCTGCCTAATAGGTGGAAATTATTAATAGTAACAAAGCCATTTTATCCACTTTATGATCGTCATGAATGATGAGAGAATGTATGATGAATGATTATTGATGAATCTCACCTCATCTGCAATAGTTAAAGGTGTTGGTAATACATGGTCGATGGCATAGATGATACCATAAAGTCCGACAAGTGCAGCTAAAAATACTGCGGCAAAAGGGAACCAAATAATTCCTTCGGCTTCCTTGTGTCTCTTCCTGGAAGACACCGTGCTTATGGACCTTTCCGGTCTCATGATTTTGGATCTGGATTCACGTGCGCACAACAGGCACTAGAATATAGAACTGTTGATATCGCTGACCAAGATCTTATCACTGCTCCATAGCACTCACGAATTATTCAAAGATTAGATCAGTTAAGTATCAAGAGCAATATAATTCACGTCATTGCTCCCCATGCATATATATCGTATGTTCAATAACAATAATGAAATTTGATAATTAAACTTTAACCCCGATTTTTGCTTTATGTCATTATCCACGTTTTAGAGGTTAGAGTTGTCCAGTTTTGTTGTTGTTTGCGTACTTAAATGTCAATTAACAATGTCAAAACACACATACCTACTATAATACCTGTCTGCAGTCTGCACAAAAGTAACGTATGTGGGTAGACCAAAGAAATTACTTGCGTCCGCTATAGTTTCATTTACTCACTGTCGGTAGTGGCAATGACATTGCACATGACATTTTGAAAGTGAGTTCGTACAATTAAATTCGCACAATGCAATTAAACTTGGTCATTCTGCATTAATATGCAGAAATGCAATTTTAAACATAAAAATAGTGACTATGAATAATAACGTTAAAAAATGTTTAAAGCACAATGTTAGTATAACCAGTAGTTGCTGATTACTCTTGCGTTGTACTTGTTTCCGCCAAATTGATGTTTTTATGAAGTTTGTAAGCTAAATTAATTAGGTGAATCATCTTCATAGCGACAATTTTGTGAAGAGCCGTCAAAACTTTGTTCATCGAAAATTGTTTTGTTTAGAAAATGTCAAATATGCCATCAGATGACAAAAAAAAGTTACAAAATTAAACGTGAACTTTCGCATTTCTAATAAGTCGTAAATATCTCATCTAGAAATAAGAATCTGTCGTTTTATTTGTTTACAACTGACAACCACTTAAAATGATTGCTTTGAATTGACGCAAAAGTGATAAAACGTGCAACACGTGTTATATACATATCTACTACCTACCCTACCTATTACATACCTACTTGCTGTAACTAGCAACTAGTAACAAAATATTTTTATTTGTCCGCTTTGTTTCATTTTTCTATGTACAGATGACAAACAATAAACTTTACTAATTCCTAGTCATGACATGTTACTAATGCATTTTAGTTAATTTTAGAATAATGTTGATAAATTCAAGCCTTCTTGTCATTCAACCTGAGTACTCTTTTCCTATCGTCAAACAGAAGTGTCAGACGATTGTGATCACACTGATCACTAATCAACAGACAACGGAATGGATTCATGTTACGAAAGAACGATACAAAAGCGTCATTGATCAATATGCATCCATCTTGTTCGGCGCCAGGCTTCAAAGCAATTTATACCACTACTCATACCAAATAAGTAAATTTTAGTATAAAAAACTAGCTCTGTGTATATGTCAAAATTTTCGACTTTAGTTATTGGGCATTCTAGAAATATGTGGTTAAGGCTTTCCACCTGTCCACATTCGCAATATGGACATTTTAGGATACATTTTAGGTTATCTGCTATCTGTTACTGTTGTTACGAATGTCCGGCAGGGGGCGTTTCGGGTTTGACGTTACTGTGGTGATAGCAGCAAAACACGGGTCGACAAAAATCGATTTTTTGGATCGAAAATTGTTTTTAAGGCCGTTTTTTTGCTCAAAACTCTTTGCGAAGGGTATTTAGAGGGATCTTATCGTAAGACATGAGAGCGAGCGGCTTTTATAAGGTCGGCAGGAACGGATAAAAATTGTAAATTTTTGACGTTCATCGATCCGCTTGTCGGAATTTCTAGACGTCACGTGACATTTTCTCGAGATTCGCCTTCACCCGAAGAGGTGCAAAAACGTGATTTTTTTTTCAAAATTGACGCATTTAATTTACAAAATATCGCGCAGTCCACGCGGAATTGTGTCCTTTTTTCAATTCGAGCGTCAAAAGTAATATCGAAAAGCCCAATTTTGCAGCTACTCGATCGCAAATGTCGGCGAAAATGGGCGATTCCGCTGAACGCGCCCTACACTTGAAAGTTCGTAATTAGTATAGGTATGATAGATAGGATAAACGTCTTACAACACCTGTCAAATGAATTTACAATGGTATACCGAGAAGGATAAGTATGTCGGACAACTTTTTGTGTTTACCAAATCTGTACATGATCTGTACTAAGGATTAGTAGCGCCAATTTGCCAATTTCTATGGTAGTGTCAAACAAACAATTCTTTTATACGTATATACTACATGTGTTTTCTATCCTCGATTAATACCTTCTGGTGCCGCTTAATACCTTCTGGTGAGTGCTGATGTCACTAGATAAAAGTAGAACCAAAACTTTATCGAAAGTGGATTTTTTTCAAGCATCTACTTAAACTAGATGGCGCCACTACAGACTGTACAATCCAATTTTCAGATTTTACAACCATTTATTGCTCCTAGTCCGACAAAATAACGACCATAATATTAGCGGGACTTTTTCGCTCGTTGGGGTAAACCAGGGCGAACTGCCAATGAAATGCGCCATTGGCCTGAACACGCGAATGTAGATGGCGCTATTTATCTCTGTTTAATTCAAATTTCTACCACCAGAGCGGAGACTCTTTCGATCGTTGAGGCGAATAGGGCGAATATGCTCCCTTGTCATTAGTGACATAGGCTACAAAGTCAAGAAATTGGTTACTTCCTTCTCCCCACGCCCCTGTGGTGCCTTCTCATATCCACTGTGAAAATGGACTGAAAATTGGTATTAGTGGCGCCATCTAACGGATATAATTTTTTCGAAATCTTGTAAACTATTTTGGATCAGGCCTACCAACTTGCCCGTTGGCCTACCAACCGTTAAAAACTAATAAAAACAATAATTAGACAATAGAAATTTTGGAAAATTGTCTTTGACGAACAATTCAAAACATTTTTTTCTCGTAATATGTAAAGTGTAAGTTTAATCTTTGTTTTATGGAATGTAATAAAAAATCACTGGTGTCACGAACGCAGAGTCGTGGGACGATAAAACATAAAAATAAAAAAAAACAGGCTGCGACTGAGAGGTTACGACCAGGAATTTGTCAATTAACGAGATAATATATCGATAATGCCCAAAAATAACCGCTTGTACAAATACCGGGACACGACACATCTTTAGAAACCGCTCACCGATGCATTTTGCAACCAACCATGCAACGGATGTAAATAAGAAGTATTGGGCGCATGCGCTTCATCAATCCCTTGCTGTTTTGGCAGTTCGGCTTGTCGTTGTCGGTAGAGGCGTTTGCAGTCTAATCTCAGCACTTTTTTTTATTTTTCTCGTGAATGCAGTACTTCAAATATTAATCACCCTACAGGTAAGTGCTCACTAAGTGACGTTTTGCGATAAAATACGACCGATATTCGACGGGTTTTTTTACTTCTTGAAAATTTCCGTCGCAATGTCGCAGTTTTGTCCCGGCTTATTCTAATCTGTCCACCATGGCCTAACTGGCCTACGTGGCCTTGATGACTTATTATATTTACGCTCTTGCACTAGTTTTCTTAACAAACGAGGCTGAATTTGAGTAATTATGTAACGGAATTATTAAAGGGTATTTTCTCAGTAATGGTAAACCGGTACTTTTGCCATTGACGGGTCAACGGAGGTTGAACTAATCGCGCAGTAAAAATTAAAACTCACTTACACTTTCTAATAAAATGCAGCATAACTTTACTCCATCTCAATTTTCCATCCAAATTAAACACCTACATGTTTTTTTAGGATGTTGGACTTGCAACTTATAGCCGTCGGGCTTGTTATTGTTTGTGTGTTTGCGTCGGGTTGGTGGCTTTTCTCTGTATTCGTCATGAAAGAGAAAACCTACGAAGAAGCCTTAGCTGAGCAACGTCAGCAAAATAGCGCTCTTCTCGGTATGACAAACAAACCGAAACCCAAGGAGAAAAAGCAAAAGAAAGCGGGCAAAAAGGTACCTAATCAGTCACTATTTTAAATTAGATTAGTTGTTACCTCTGGATTTGTAGGTTAAGGAAAAGTCTGTAAAAGAACAAGATCAAGACGACGTAGACGGTGATCTGACAGATTCTAAACAATCGACGAAGCAGGCTGCCCAACCGAAACATCACGTCGAGTTCAAAGAACCAACTGTCGAAGATGAACCTGTTAAAGAAACAAACAAGGTAGGATAATATTTATTTTATATATTACTACGTCTAGATTTTACTATATCTAGATATTAGTACGTCTTCGTTTTCATGGCTTTTATTTTCTTCACTAACTCTTGTTTTGGTAACTTTTAATGCAATGAAAAATTTATCTTTTAACTTGATTTGCTTATCTTATTGATAGAACGCAGGGACATCCTTGATGTTTGTATGTATTATTGATATCATCTGGTAAAGCTATTGTTCCACTAATTCATAAACAAGGTTTAAATTATTAAATACTAACTTGCTATATTTATGCAGAATGCCTGCTTTATCATTTTATTATTTTATTAAGACAAATTCGCTTATAATACCTCTATATCTGGTATCAATTCAGATATTACTCCTGTTTTTTTACACTGCCAAAAAATAAAGGAGGCAATTTTAGAAAAAACTCTTTAATTTTGTTTTAGAACAAACTTATTAGCTAATAAAATTTGATAACTGGTAATTATAAATTACTTATCAAAAACAGAACACACATTCTGCAGTACACAACTGTATTTTTAGCAGAACTCTTTGTTTGAATAACAAAATTTCTTCTAATCAACAAATCACCAATTACAATTCTACATTATTTTGCGCTTATCATCATCATACATACACTTTATCATTCGCTCATTACAAGTTCCATTATGCACATTCCAAAATCATTTTTGCACAAAATAACTTAGATTTAAGTTGATTAGTTGGTGGCGTTGTGCCGTATATGTAAAAATATCGGATTGTGCATGAAATGCGCTTGGGTTACAGAGGCGTTCGAAGCGGGATAAGGTACGCCCTATCCTGCTCAATAGGGACATGTCCGTTGAGAAAATTGCGCCTCTCGATGTCGACACGCCGTCTGCAAATCACTTCGAGGAACTGCACCCTAAAGACGACTTTGAATTGTTGCATTCGCTCAGCGTAAGTGCCACATAGGGTTGAGGTGGTTGATTTTTCTAGCTAGTTCTGTTTTTTGCTTGGATAGGGTTTATATTGTGTTTTGCTTCGCTTTTTTTTTTCTTTAGGTCTTTTAGGCCTTTTGAAGAAGATTTTTTTATATATAGAGCATTGGATGTGTTTCTGTATTGTATTGCATTGTATTTCTGTTGATAATTAGTTTTCATGATGTTTTTAGATTGAAGGTCAACAGCACTAACAAATTGTGTCTGTAAAATGAATTTAAAATAGGTTCTAATGAGATAGTTTATCAAGTTTTGTATTCCTTATCTATGAGCTGCAACAATAGCTATTAGATTTGTAAATACGTATGTCTATCTCTTTTGTGTTTTCACTTGTGCTACAGAGTAATATAGTTCTGTATGCGGTGATGCATTAGTGTAATTTTAGGAATTATGCCTTTTATTTGTTGAGAAGCAAATCCGTGTAAAATTACTGAAAGCCTGTCTTGTTTGTACGGTGTTTCTTGCCTTCTTGTCCTATACCTCTCGGAAATTGATTTTAAAATATACAATAGATGGTTTAAGATTAAGAGGCACATGGGGTTATATCTTTTTGTGTTAAGGATTTTATTCTTTGTCTCCATAAAGTCCTCCCTGGATACGTTTACCTGGCAGCTTTTGAACCCTTCTTTTCACCAAGAAGTAATTGCAAACCTTTGTCTGAATTTTGTACCTATTGCCTCTTTGGTATAAATATTACTTACCTGAAATGTGCCAGTCTTTTGACCAAATAATACATTTTGTAAAGAAAAGTAACAGATTATATAAAATTGTGCACTTTTGGTTGAAAATTAAAATACAAGAATATAACATTTCACACTCTACTGCCTTGTGAAATTAGTGAATAAAACTTGTAATGCCCCATTTTGACAACACAAGGGAACAAATTTCTAACTTTCTGATACAACCACAAAAAAATTATTTGTTCCAGATTATATTTTCCTTACATAACTAGAAAGTGAAATTGGATTTATTGTAGCAGGTCTAGATTTACAGATACAGATCTGCTTTAAAAAACTGAGAAAACTGCAACAAAATCAGTTAACAAATTATATAAATTCAAAGAATATGCAAAAGTACTACATACTTTCAAGCTATATTTTGATGAATCGATAAAAAGCCACCATCAGAAGGATTGTGGAGAATATTAAACTCATTCATAAGACCCTCAACATCGTGACATACACATAAAGATCCTTCCATTTTAAAATATGCTTTAAAAGGCTTGTTACTCTTTGTAAATGAAGACACTGTCACACCTCGAGCGAAAAGATTCCATTCCTGTAGCCTAGAAACCAATAGCGCGACTTTTTCTTTTGATAAACCTAAGCCTTTAACCAAATCATTCAGTTCGCACAGGTTTATAAGATGTTCCTAAAACTTCAAATGGTGAATCTTCACGACTTGCCTGATTTGACATAGTGATTTCAGACACTTTGTCAAATCAGGCGAGTTTCTTCAAACAGGCCAAATTTCTTCTGTGTCAAAAATCGAAGATGATGAAGTGGATGGCGCACTTGGTAGAGGATGGTTTTCTCCATGGGGGATAGGTCGCAATGCTGATGACAAATTTTGATGTTTTATTTTATATATATTTATGCTAGGCAAAATCTATGAACTGGATAATCATTTCAGAAAACTTTGGGATATGTCAGTTTCGGTGTATCAGAGTATAGACTCAATAGAGTTTTAGAACATGCCAAGAAATAAAATTGTCAAGAAACAGTTAACTGTTGACATTTGTTTAGACTGAATAAAAATAAAGATGATATGGGAGTGTGTCATCTCACAGTTAAACAAAAAACTCCTTGCATAATATTGTAACATATACCCAGTTTTTTTCCTTTATTTATGGGTTTTAATGTGGACATCTACACTCAATTAATACCACCTCTTTATGCCGCTAGGTAGGCACTGATAGCACTAGAGAAGATTACCACAAAAACTTTTTCGCAAGTGATATTTTTGCAACTTGCAATAGATATTGCCACCCATGACGACTAATTTTCAGATTTTACAACCAATTATTACTTCTTGTTTACTTGCAACAACAATGACCATTATATTGTTATCCTGAGTTTCAGATTAGTGGTTAACACGTTCAAAGACAAATCCTTTTCATGTTTATTTAAGGAAATTGTAATTGTTGAGTACCATGTGATTGTACATAAATGTCCCTAGGCGTAATAAAAGTCATTGTTGTCTTGTCACCCTGATATCAGACCACAATATAGACACCCAAACAGTACCAGACATTGTCAATGTTTAACGCATTTATTTATAGCCAAAAGTACTGTTTGTTTTGCACTATATCAGGGGTAGACTTCTTAAACAACTCTTCTAAATTTCATGTTGGTACTAGTCCAATAAATCTTTTCAAAACAATATTTTTTATCTAAATTACAACTCTTTAAAAACGCTTATGTTATTGCTTATACTACTGTTTATTTGCTTTTTGAATTATTTTACAACAAAGACTTCAGAGTGCTGCCACTTTCAAAACAACGTAAACACATATCGTACAATTAATTATATATCAAATTGAATGTATTTTGCAGCGAGACGAACAAGAAGTAAAAGAGGAACCCGTAAAAGCCGTCAAGTCAGCGCCGGAGCAAGCCACCCAAGCAAAAACTAAACCACAGCCTGAACAACAGTCCGGTCAAGGTAAAAATAAGGCACAGCCAGACCAAAACAACCAAGGAAAGAGTAAGGCAGCAGCATTGACTAAGGTAGTTCCTCCTAATGACATCTCCACGCAAACGAAAGAAATATCCAACACGGTGGTAAGCACGCAGACCAACGGTCTGCCTCCCACCAATCCTCCAAAAGATAAAAAGAAGAAAAAGCTGGTAGATCCTCTTGGTAAGTGACACAGACAAAAAACGGCTCACATTTTATAAGTTGATACGGAGTTTTAAGTTAAAAGTCCGCATAGTCTTTTCTTAGAGATTTTCATTGATTTTCTTTTGCTTAGCTGCTGGGGAGGGACTCGACGTTGAGCAGATCGCAAACCTGGTGCGTAAGGCAGAATTACCTAATAGTGAACTGCAAATTTTGATTAATGTAATCCTCAACAAGCAGCATGAGGCCCCCAGTACTGTCGATGAATGGAGTGAGGTAAGCACAGAACTTTTCTTAGTAGACTGCAGATTTTAATCATTTAGTGTGTGCAAAATAAACACTTAACTATTTCTTTTTGCATTTTTACCAAATCTTTTCGCACTTTTGTAAACATTTAACGTTCCCAGGGTAAAGCGGATCCTCTGCAGAAGTTGAAAAAGCAGATTGCCGAGAAGGAAAAGCTCTTGGTGGACGCTCAGGAAGCCCTCTTGGGTGCGCAGCGTAAACTTAAGGAAGTTCGCGCGGAACAACTGACTGAAAAGTCCCAGCTACAGACGAAGGTTCGCACTCTTGAGACGGCTCATACCACCCTGCAGGCGGAAGTGCACCGGGCCCACGAACACGTCACTTCCAGTCAACAGCAGATGCTGGTCATGCAGGAGCAGTTCAACAATGAGATGATGAAAGTACGCAACTTGGAGGCGGAGAAGCAAGACATGCAGGGACAATTGCAACAGATGCAGATAATTATACAACAGGCCCACGAGGTATTATTATTATTATTATTATTATTATTATTATTATTATTATATCTCTGGAATGTTCACTTAAGACAAATTATTATTATTATTAATAATTTATTTTTATTATTATAGGAAGTCGAATATATTATTATTATTATTATTATTATTATTATTATTATTATTATTATTATTATATCTCTGGAATGTTCACTTAAGACAAAAGTTTAGTATGTCATGATGATTTATTTTTTTTTCTTAAATTTATGTTGGCTATGTGTTTTAGGAATTGACATATAAAATGTCAGAAAATGTAAGTGATAAAAACAATAGCAAAACTGGTCAACTCTAACCTCTTAAAACTTCAAGTTAAACTGTCAAATTTCAGAGTAGCCAACCTACACCAATTTCTATGGCAAACTAGACCTTTTTTTTATTGGAATAGTTTATTATATTTGAATGTTGTCTTTTATTTATTTATTTTTTTTTTGGTACGTTTGCAGAAGGAAAATGCTGCCCAACAACTTCTAGCAAAGTTGCAGCACATGACGCTTGAGATTGAACAGAGAGATGAACGGATTAGAGAAATTGAGGTAAGTTAATAAAATATTGCTATTAGACTGCAGATTAAAACACACGATAAGTGTAACCTTGTCAGTTTACGTACAGTTTAAATAAGTTGCGTGTTATTTGCAGCTCTCCTGGTTTGTACTATAATCAACAAATAGCACAAAAAAAAGCCGACAAAAACAAGTAATTTCTTGATATGTTGGTACACTGCTTTAATACTTTGGGTGGTAGCATTGCTTATCATAGACATTTAGCAAACACTTAACTGCTGGACAGTAATCACAACCATAAATGTTTTGTTGACTAAACAGCAGTTGATTTTGCTGAACGCGCCCACTGTATCTTTATAAATTGAAAAACTTCAACTGAAGTAAAGGGTGCAAATTTAAAATGATTAGGAGGCAAGTCTAATGCTAAATTGTCAAATTTTGGGAGTTACCAACCTACAATATCTACCTGCAAAACACTTCTTTGATAAAACTTTTTCATTTTTACTTTGACTCTGGCCAGCAAAATTACCTCATAAGTAGCAAAAAACGCATTACAGATGTGAATATTCTAAAAAAAACCAAAAAGCATTCAAAATGCGCGAATAGTGTTAAAAAAAACATAAATGGCAAAAAAAGCATCTAAAAACTAAAAAGAATAAATAAAAATAGCCCCAAATGACTTAAATATTTACGACAAAATTGTTTTGTTGACAGGCCTATAAAAAAGATGCCGACCAATGCTACGCCTCTTTCCAAAGAAAGGAGAAAGAGCTAGTCACTGAACTAAACGAAAAGCAAATAGAAGTGAGCAAATTGCATACTACGCTGCAGCAAAGCCTCGAGGAAATCCGTCTACTGGAATTGAACAAAGGACAGGCCTATTCTGAGATACAGAACATGAAGAAACGCCAGGAAGAATACGATCGCACCATCTCCGAGGTAAATAAACTTTGTTTCTTGTTTTCTTCAATAGTATTTATGTTAACTTGTTCTCATATTGATTTATTTGTTTAGTTGAACACGGAAATAAAGAAAGTCCGCGCAGAGAAAGAACTTTTGGAATCGAGCCGAGAGAACGGAGCAATTGAGGAGAAGATGGCGCACCAGGTCGAGGTAAGGAACCTCCAGAACGAAGTGTCGTCGCTAAAGGCAAACCTCGAGGAAACTGAGACCAAATACAGAGCAGACTTTGACGCAAAGGTCAGCAGACTCCAGTCGGAGCTGACAGAGCAGAGGGAAAAGAACGACGTAAGTTTGAGTGTGTTTTAAAAGTTTGAATGATACGATTTTTACCTTTTTTTTTTACTTCATGCATGTATCTTAACTATCGTTTGGTTTTTGCTGCTACAATTAATCGTGTGTTTGGTAGGACTTGCGTAACAAGAATAGGAAGCTGATGGAAGCCGTGAACGAGATGGAAGCTGTCAGCCAGACTTTATTGGCTCAGGCAAAAAGCAAGGAGAATATGGAGGTAAGCGTTTTGTATTTGGCGTTCAATGTTTCATATTTATGTGTATTTATTTGATGATTTGTTCATTGAGTAGTGTGAGTCTACTCAAAAACATAATTTGTTTATTCGGAAGCAGCTAAACTTTACCATATTACGTAATAACGTTTGTATATTACTTTTTTTAGCAGTGCTTGTTTTATTATTTCTCTTTTCACATTTCTCTTTCAATCTTTTCTTGACCTTAACCTTCGATATTTCATTTCTTAAAAAGAATAGAATAATTTAATATAATATCTTTGTTATCAGCTAGCCAGAATGTATTATTATCTCTCACAATTTGTGCACTCAAACCTGTTACACCCTGTATATAAGAAAACATATTGCTTCACTTGCTTGCTTATTAACTCTTGTGCACTGTTTTTCTGTTTTGCATCATTCTTGTTTACGGTTTCATTTAGCATGTGCTTGACTTATAGGAAAATCTTACCGCGTGGGGTATGGCCAATATCCTAGGGAAGGAACCGTTTGTAATTCTGAACAAGGGTGGAGAGGAAAAATATGAATTCGCGTAGTGTACAGGGAATGTTTTGTTTGCATCACTTCATTTTATTATATAGGTGGTGTTCTTTTTTTTTTCTTTTTCTTTTTAATATAGTTTTCGTTTGCTTGACTCGTTATTTACACCTTTACCTCAGAGGTATACAATATTATGTCACATGAAAATATAATGGACATAGTCTCCTATACCTTCGAGGTACAGACATAAGCTATTAAATAAGCTATAGAAACTAGTTCAACATTGAGAAGAATATAAGAACGTAGTATGTTTTGGTTTGCCTTTCGTTCGTTGCAGGGATAGTTTAAATACATCACCTCCGGGAATTTGTTCCCAGGATCCGACCGTCGTTGCGTGACATTTTTACTTTTTTTTGTTGATCATTATTATTCTTAGGTAGTATTATGTCTATTCTCAGTAGTATACGTAGTGATTACTTTTTGGTAGATTGAGTTGGTCTGCTGTGTCATTGCTTCGTTCTCTAGTTACTTATTTTAGTTTTAAGGAACGACAAACAAATAAAGACATACAAAAACGTTTTAAAACTTTTTTAGTAGTGTTGTACAAAAGAGCTATGTGCATTTTCAGATTTAAGATATCAGTTTTGAAGATAATCAAACACTTTTGCTAACAAACGTTTTATCACCTAATCTTCTATTTTCTATTCACATTTAGAACTGAGAAAATGAGATTGGAAAGTGAGACAACCTCAGACACTTTTATACTGGAATACAAGAAATATATGACTATTTAATTATCTATGGCTTCAAAAGTTTGAAATACTGATTACGGATCTCAGTTTATGGGCTTTACATTATAATAAATTCACCACAATTCTAAACACAATGCTGTTCGATTTATTGTACAAGTTAAATAAAGGTTTAACTCAAGTATGCAAGAATTTTGCAGAACTTGTCTATACTCTACAGCAAGAATCATCAAATTCACAAAAAATACAAATGTTTAATAACAACAAATCGTGTCTGCAATGAGTCACAAACACATGTAAAAGATATACCCACCATATTTGTTCATACCTTTGCAAATAAATATTTCTTATAAACAATATTTGATTCAATAATGAGGTGTTTATAAGTAAACAGATTTTAATGCACCTTTAAAAATAAATTAAAAGCTACCTTTACTAGACAAAAAAATTATATATTTTTGCCCTCTGGTTCCATTTTAATACACTTTTCCAATCTTACTCCTGAAATTTTGATCAATTTTATTACAATTCTAATTCAGTGCACTTTTTTACTTCCACTCAATTAAGATGTCCCAGCATCAGAAGCAGTTTTCATTAAACAGGGCTACACATTTATGGTGATATATTTTAGATAATGTTTGATGCGATCAATATTCTAATGTGACAAAGAGTAAAGTTTCTAAAAGAGTTTTATTAATAACATGTGAAGAGAAAAACATTTTGTTATATTAGTAAATCAAAGCAAAAGATAAAAATAAACATGATTAAAGAACAGAAATAGTTAATACTTAAGTATGTAAATAAAATAATAAATAAGCAATGAGTAAAAATAAATGAATAAAAGGTATACTCTCTCACTGATTCGTTTATTGATTTTTTTTTTTTTTATACAAAAATGTTCCTGATGACCAAAAATGCATAGTTTGTAGTGTTCACTTAATGTAGTATTTTTCGCTCTATTGATAGATAAGTGACAAGTCAAAAATTTCCATTTTTTGAGATAATCGATTATGATAAACCCAAATTTCTCTTCCAAAAGATTTTTTTGATTTCATCAAATCTTGAAAATTTTTGAGCACATGTTTTCAATATGCAATGCTTTTTGTCACAATAATTTACTTACAATGCAAAAAATAGCACTAGAATATTCTCTGATAAAGTAAAAGCAATACTGTAATGTCACAGCTGTTGAAAAATTGTTTTTGTAAAAAAATATTATGCGATTGTAATATTATGTTCCAGATAGCAACTTAATCCTTTAACACATTTGCAATACTCCCAATATACGAATACCTACACTAAATAGTTGATTTTTGAATGAATTTCTAAAATTTCTATAAAGAAATAAGTAAATTCATTCTATATTTCTTTCATTGCATTAAATGCAGTATTTTGTCCTGTATTTTTACAAAACTTAAAAATGCATGATTCTCTGTTGATATTATCCACCAAAAGTATATGACAAAAACAACGTACCATTGAGCCTGGCACTAAACACATAATTTTGTGAATTTTTGGAGATGTATATGATCCTTATCTCTAACACAACAGAAGTACTTTATATTTCCTATTCTTTCTTGTTTAAACATTTTACTGGCAAATAAAAATGAACTAATTTTTGCTATCCTTACAATAGATGCTATTTTGTGACAAGATTTTGGATCATTTCTGTAGTTGTTTCTCTTAATTGTGGTATCTGGCCGACTTCCTGCATTTCATCCCTATAAGATTTAGACACTGATTTTTTAACCAAAACTGCCGCCAAAATACGTATTTATGGCCAATACCAAACCTTCGGTCGGACACTTAACTAAAATGTACCAACTATCCTGGTCACATTTTATTACGGTTGTATTATCATACAAAATGCATTGGACGAATTCAAAATTCATTATCATAGTTTGTCCAGGCAACAAATATTTTTACTTGCACACCAAAACTAAATATTCATTCTTCTAAACAATTATCTCTCTGTAACCTTAGGAAACAATTGCCAAAGCACGACTGGAAGAGCAAACGCTGAACAAGCAGCTAATTGCAAGGCTTTTCCCAGACTTGAACATTGACGACACTGTTCCGCACGAGAAATGGTGCCAGCAGGTGGAGACAGCAATCAAGCAGTACGTTGGCAGCTTACAGAGGCCCAGAACTCCAGAACTCGTCGTCGACGACACAGAAATCAACAAACTGAAGAGCGAACTTAGCCATTACAAAGCAATAATAGACGACACTGTAAGTTTGATTTAGAAAACGGTATAATATTCTAGAAAATTTTCGTCTATCAAACTTTGTGACAGTGCATAGTTATGTATGTTTGTTTTCCATTTCAGGAAGGAATGCTAAACAAACTTCAAAATCACATAGAACGTGAGGAAATCCAGTGGAGAAAGCAACTCGAAGCCAAAGACGCTGAGATTGAATTGTTTAAGGAACAACAGGCAAAACAGGTTAGTTGTAGTTTTTTTTTTTTTTTTACAATCTCGATTTATTTGCATTATTAGTGTACGGAATTAATTTGTTGTTTGATAGTTGGTAGCACCTGAATTACCCGAAATTCAAGGGGTCCATTTTGCTTATCAATGCATTGAGAAATCGCTGCCCATGATTGTCGATGAGGTACGGAACACCACAGTGTAGTTTGTCCTTTTCTTTGTGTTAGGCAGTCGGTATCGTATCTTCATTCTTGTAGCTTTATATCGCAAGCCTAACTTTAATGTTTTTATTTATTTGTGGTGTCCGATCACAATACATCTTGTGCTATAATTTTTGGAGATTCTTGAAATGGACTAGAATGGAATTTAGACTGCTTATAATAAACAGTCCAAACAAAATGCTCTAAGTATGACAGAGTACTTAACATAATATTTACTAAGGGTGATATAAAGGAGAAAATTTACTAAGGGTGATAAGAGCTTTTCTGCAATCCTAATGTCAGGTATATTGATGATAATGTGGTATTGGGCTGACATAATTACAATTAAATCTAATACCATAAAATATCGACATTTTTTCAGGACAGTAAGTTTTATTAATTGTAGAAATATATTATACATACTTTAGAATAATAAATACAACTTTATTTATAGTGATTTATAATTACCTTTAGAATTTGGCTTATAAAATGAAATGCTATTTTTTTTTGGCAAATTTATCCTGAATTATACAAAGGGGGAAAAAATCATTAACCTAGTTAGAAATCTAAAATTATTGATGAGTTCTTTTATTATTTATCAATTCATTAGATAGATAGATTGAACCAGCACATTGCAAACATTACGAGAACATGTTTGCCTACACATTGCTTACTGTTTTGTTATATCACACACGGTCTGTTCTGCATTTATTTGTCGCCCAGCTATGGTGTGTCCAGACTATGGCAAATGTTTACACGAACATTTGTGCCAATAACTAAAGGTAGGAAAACTCGCCAACACGCTTCGCCTGCATCGCACTCAATATTTTATAATATTAATTTTTACAAAACATGTTACCTGTTTTTGTCTAGTGCTGGTACTTGTTGGAAGGTTTTATTACCTGGTTAGCGCGAACGTTTGCCATAGTCTGGACACTCCATTAAAGAAAACAAAAAAAAAGATTTGACGGTTTTTGTTCCCTTTCAGTTACGCGAAGATCTGCTCGACCTCCAGTCACAGCTAGCGTTAGAACGTGAAGAAAAACTGAGATTAATCAACGAACTTAGTACGTGTAGGAGCAAAGAGTCAAACTCGAGTCAAATCTTAGAGATAGAACGACTTTCTGAGGTTGGTACTATCTAATTTTTTTCTTCTTTTCATCATAAATTTTCTCATTTTTGTATTGGATGTTTTGTGTGATATAAGTTGACTGAATCTTTTGTCGTACTATTTTAGACTGCGCAACGTCTCGTCGCTGAAGAACAAAAGGGGAACAGTGAAGCCCAGAAGTTAGACTCTGTAAATAGTTTACCCGTAAAAGTGAGTTGAACTATTCTTTATTTAAAATTTTCTGTTATTCCTCATCAACTCTATTTTTAGGCGATTAATAATCATATTAATAATACGGCTAATGGACCTGCGGTAGCAGTAGAGGTTAGTTTTGCCTCTTAATATTCGTTTTAATCGCTGCTAACTGTCCTCAATTCTTTAATTCAGTTGTTTATTTAATCTTTCAATTGGATATTTAATCGTTATTTTTTTGATGTTACATTTTATTGCATTTTTTGAAAGATTGATTAAACTATACGAGACCTCATAACCATTGTTGATGTGATTCCTTGTACTAATCGCTTTCTTCCCCCTCGCAGTCAACGCTTTCATCTACGTCTAGTCCCGCCTCCTCAGTAACAGAAGTAAAGTTAAAAAAGAACAAAAAGAAAAAGAAAAAGGTATTTGGCTTGCATACGGATTCTTTGCTCAGCATGTTAGAAGGCAAACAGAATATTTATTTATTTTTATTAGGATTGGTTTTTATTTATTGGCAGAGGGTTTTTAATACAAAATTATAATATACTTTATGACAGATTTGTTTCCTTCTTATTTCATTCATAGTTTATATTTTTCTATCATAATAAAAAAAAAACGTTATGGTTAAATTTGCCTTTTAATTCTTTTTATTTTTTTATATTTTTGTGAGTATTTTTTTCAATGACAATTTAATTTATAAGCTTAGCACATTGCATGTTATAACATTGTCAGGCTATTGTTGGTTGCGTTTGTTGAGTGTTGGGTACGTCTCTATTACATGTTAGCATTACAGAATGTACTGGAATTTTTATTGTTTAAATTAACAAAGTTATTTATTATTATTATTATACTCCAATATTGTAAAATTACAATTTATGTATAATGTTATCTTTATGGAAAATATTGTGGGTTGGCAACTCTGTAATTTGACAAACTTTTTACTTTATGTCATTCTGTCATCTGCTTCATTATTTCCCAAATTGTAGAGAAATACTAATAAAAATTTTGATTTTGTGTAGTTTTGTGTACAAGAGTATCAAATAAAATTTGATTTTTGTGTGTTTGTTTTCAGAATAACGGCAATTAATCGCCTACCGTCAGGAAGCGCCGGATTATCGTGCATAAACCTACTATTAATAACACATACGAAGCATGTTATTTATATTTTTCTATTTCTCCTAGGTTCCTCGTTTCCCGGCAGAAAGATCCGATATCTAAGCAATCATTTTACTCGTGATACATTTCATTCCTACAGTACTCAAGGGCCGTACCTTGGATTATCGTGCTCCTAACCTTACGTTTGTACTCCCCAAGTGCAATGTTACAATTATTTTTTTATATTTATATTATCTATATATTTTATTTGTCCCAATAATCCTCCGAGATGTTAAAAATTAGTTCTCGTCCCCTACCGCAGTAATTGTTAACTTATGTCGTTTTTTCTTATGTGTTTTCCGTAACCGCATTATTTAACTGTACAAGTACTAAGTACTATTTTTAATAATTATTAATTTACATACTACATATATATAATATATTTTTTATTAGTCTCGCGTTAAGAAAGAAAAGAGAATCGGTAACCTAAGAAATGAACGCTCGTGCCGTCGTTTCCGGACTTTCTATTATAATAAAATTGTTATCGTGTAAAATTGTATTGCGTTTGTTTAGTTGCTTCCTATTTTCCGGCGCGTACCACTTACTAAGCGTAATAAGACTAAATAAATCCAATAATGCTTTACATATTCCTAGCATAGTATTTTTTTAATATGGGATGGAGATATTACCATTTAGTACATGTGCGGTTTGAATTAATTGTAATAATTATATAAAGTACACTTACAATAATATATGAAAATATCAATAAAAATGTTTATTATACTTATGGTATTATTTTTTCCTTATCCTATCCTACTGCATTTTTCCGCAATACAAACAATAGTAAGTATGTATTGTTCAAATGAGTTAAGCTATAAAAAGTTACAACATTTATGATTTATTGTAATCATATTAGTCCAGTTCATGTTGTGTGGTCATTTATTAGTTGTTACGAAAATTTTATTGATTAATAAAGTCAGAATGGATTTCAAAATCTGTTGCATGCTCATATACTCTGATAAAGTTCGGAACAAAATTCATAATTTCGTTATTTAATGTTTTCAAGAAAAACACGCCAATTTGAACTTTTAATCAATTTATCACCTTTTTCAGGATGCTTCAGGCATTCTTCATTTATTTAAATGGTAACCTCAATTTTTTTGCTATTTTTCCGTAGAACTCCTTACTACAGTACAACTTCGATAGATCGGACACGCTCTAGTACGGACACTCCAGTAATCCGAACGCTCTTGTCAACCGGACATTTTGGAAATTTTACCTCCCTAGTTCGGACACAAAATATAATTTGCAGTTAAAACTAGGTAGAAAATACCAAAGTATTGTTTAACATTAATGTCTTACTGTAAAGCAACCGGATCACATAAATTGCCACTTAATATTAGCAATAGCGGCAAATCTAGAAGCTTTTAAATGCAGAATGAGCTCAATACCAGTTGTGTACAAGGCGTCTGATAAAGGACGGATGAGTAGAACATTGCTTACTGAATGTTTCGAAAAATATTTTAAGCCTGAAGTTAAGACATTTTTAACAGGGGTTAACAGGCCCCAAAAAGCTCTAATGTCGATGCTGCCAACGCGTTTTGTTTGGGCATCAGGTGGTCTGCAGAAAACAATTTTCCCATGGAAATCCTGCTTCTCAAAAGGCCCAGAGAAAAATTTACTAATGTAGCTGTATCCAAAAGAATATAAACAAAGATTGACACATTTTTAAAAAATAACTGAAATCTTTTGCTTATTTTATCCATTTATGTTCAGAATTTAGTTTTTAATTTTATGTTTTGGTTATATGTGACCTCGGATGCGAAAAGGGACCTATCGTGCGAAAATAACGTGCAGCATAACGGTACATATCGGAAGAGACCTTACGTGCGAAAATATTGTGCAAGATAACATTACGACAGGTCCCTTTTTGCGTCCGGGCTCACATACATTCAAATATTTCCAGTTGTTTTCATCTTCATCATAAAAAATGACCCTTCCCAACAAAAGAAAAAAACCTCCAGTGATCCGGATACCTCAATAGTCCGGACATGGTCAGGAACGATATATGTCCGGATTAGCGAAGTTATACTGTACTTAAATGACGATATAAAATGATTGGTACTTTACATAACGTTTTTTTTTTAGATAGCACATTTACTTTAACAAATAAAAACTTAATTTTAATGGAAAAAGTTGTTATTGAACCCAAAAATCTAGTGTAACTTGCTTTCTTAGTTTTGTCCGCATAGATTCCACTCAACTTTCTGACTAAATCGTGGGCAGATTGAAGTATCTAAACACTTTTGTAATCATTCAACTTCGTGAAGCCACAGCCACTCTGGACCCTAATCTATAGTCAGTCATAAAATAACATTTAATGTCATGTCAGTGGCCACTGACGTTTATCAAAATCTGTCAATTTGCAACCCCAGAAGCAAAGACAGCCAGACCACTGCTAAAATCAATAATTTTCTTCTAGGATACTAGTCAGAAAGTTAAAATAGACATAACTTCCTAAATTATGGTACTTTTTTAAGAAATTTATTAATCAGTTAAAGTACCTACCTATTATTATTATTACAGGAATATTAATTTTTTCTAGAGTTTATTAGCATTTTGCGTTATAATGTTGCTAAATTTTGTCACCAAACTTCAAATCTTAAATTGCAATTTTTTGGTGATAATTAAAATCGTGTACATTTTGCAAACATTCAGATAGTACTTGAGGGAACTGCCTTACACACTTGTTATTTTCATATTTAACTCCAAAAAGAAAAACTTACCAATTCAATGATAAAATGCAATTCTTGAGCAATAATCTGTCATGTAGTTATTTCAGATTACAGAAATAAATATATGTGTTATATCTGAATACGGATGATAAATTTTATATTTAATAATTACCTAAACATTTTGAGAACTACAGTACAAAATAAAACAAAAATAATATATTAAATTGTTTATATTGAAAACAAGTACACACAAGTTCTCGAATAACATTCTTGATCCACTTTTTATTTTCCCAACAATCTGGTACGCTAACCCCTTAGTATAGTTCGGCACCATAATTTCTCATTCCATAACAACATAAGGACCGGAGAATCAAACACAAAACAATTCATTTATCTCGTACAATAAAATTGTCAGCTAACTAGTTATCTTACACAAATGGACGCCACTCAAAAATAAAAATAGTAATAAAAAAAAATCCTGGCTCATTTATTTATTACATCAAATATCTACTAAAAATAAAAAAAGAGTTGATCACCTACTTATATATTTTAAATACTTTTTAAATTATAAAAAAAAAAACATGGAATGAATCTTTGACATATATATATACTGTACATTCCCTCACAAGGACACATCATCATATTTACAAAATAACGCTAATAACCTGGAAGCTGATTGTTTCATTCTTACGCAGACAGGACAACGTGTGGCCACCGGTAAAAACCGCCTCCGGAATCACATCGGCGTATAATCCAGCTGCACATACAGCTGTCTCACTCCAGCCGCCGCAAAGATCATATGCGTATGAGACACAACATATTTCGGATCGACATTTTTCGACACCTCCAATTTCAAAGCACCCACATACACATCACTACACAAAGTCCAAAAGTGAGGCTCCTGCACAGAATAGACACCCGGTAATCCCACAACCTTCTGGTAACACTGTGGCAACACATTATCCAAAGCATAAGGCTGTCTTTGCATGAGAATAATCACCGAATCTTTTATAAGACTCAAAACACTCACAATAATCAGTAAAGCAATGAAAATTGAACAAATCGGATCTGCTATCATCCAACCAAACATTTGCATGAGAACAGCAGAAATTATCACACCTACACTGCCTAAGGTGTCAGCTAAGATGTGTAAAAAGACACCCTTCATGATCTGTGAGTTGCTGCCTGAGAGGTCGTCGTCGTGGGAGTGACCGTGAGAGTTGTGAGAGTGACCGTGGTGATCGCCCCCGTGGCTGTGTCCGTGAGAAGAGCCCCCGTGACTGTGTCCGTGTTGGAATGCGTATATACCTACTAAATTTACTAGGAGGCCTAATACTGATACTACAAATAACCGTTCGTGCTTTACCTGGAAGAATAAAAGGGAATTAAATTAAATAAAATGCAAAGAGGTAAAGAAGTTCAATATTTTTAACCAAAAAAAGATTAGAACCAAAAAAATCTACTAAAAAATTTACTAAAAAAATACTTACTTCAGGAGGTTCAATGGCCCTTTCAACCGCTTCGGACATAATGAAGAATGCGATAAACAACAGGAATAATCCATTGACGAAGCCCGCGAGTACCTCTGCTCTGACGTACCCATATGAGTACTTGTCATTTGCCTTCCATTTTGTTATTACGGATGCTGCTAGGCCAGCCAAAAGCCCGGTACAATCGAAAAACATATGGAAGGAATCAGATATCAAACCTAAAAGCCATAGCGAAAAATATTAACGATATATATGACTGGGGTTGCTAATAATAAATACCTAAACTATTGGTCCATATTCCGTACGATAATTCGACAAAGGCAAACGATAGATTTAACAGGAGAAAGAGGAATAGATTCCTGGAGTTTCTATCGGAGAAAATTAACCTCATCCAACCGTTCAGCTTCTCCTTGATGCGGGAGCCGAAGCCCCGATTCATGTTGTCCTTGTGCGATAACGGAAGCATTTTTTCAGTTCGATTTATAAATTACACAAACATAATTCTAAGAAAAATGTAGTTATTGGGAAACCGCCTTTGCTTATGTACACCAATTATCACATAAATTTCACTGTGTAACTTGCGTGCGGGTACATATAATCCGTTAAACAAAATAAATCTTCGTTCGCCGATAATCACCTAATAAACATTTAATTTATTACGGGTTTCAAAGCAGCCGAAACCGGCTGACAACTGGTAAAACTGCCATGTTGTCAATGACAGATTGACAGCTGTCAACCCGCAGGGCATAAACACAAAAATACACAACCCTACCACTAGCCAAATACTGACGTGTACGATTTTCAAGTTGTAAATTTGATTTGTTAAAATAGGAATTAAATTCGGCGATATTGTAGGTCATAATATTAAATAAATAAAGATTTTTATATCGCATAATTGGAAAAATTTGATTGAGATTGGTTTTTAGGGATTTTCGTTTTTGTCGGTTCTTCGAAATATAGATGGCGTTGTGCGCTTGACGCATATTTCCGTCGGGTCGTCTTCCGTTTTTCTTCCTTCATTATCCAAGATGGTGAGTGTGCACATGTTTGTTGTTAATTTCTTGTAATTTTCGTAGATTTTGTGTAGATTTAATTCAGAAACCTTTAAAAAATTGTAGAAACGACCCTAATCGTTTTTATTATTATCGAATTCATTGATAAATATTCGTAATTTTAGGTAAATTCCTTTTAAAACTTGGCGTGCATCATCACACGTGAATGTATTGCAATTTATCGCAAGTTTTATAGTTTTTGTGTATAAACAATGCTTAGATTGAAACCAAATCTTAAAATCTTTAAGAATATATTCATATTTATATTCAAAACTTAGCGTGCCCCACACGTGAATGTGATGTTAATTCTTAACCAGACAAAAACCAGTGGTGGTTAAATCTGATTTAATGAGTCTGATTCTTTTAAAATCTTAATAATTTAATCTTAGTGTTGTATCTTTTAACTAATAATTTGTGTATTGTAGCCCCCTAAAAAGGATACCAAGGGATCCTCTAAACAACCGCAAAAGACCCAGAAAAAGAAGGAAGGGTCTGGTGGCGGCAAAGCCAAGAAGAAGAAGTGGTCGAAAGGAAAAGTCCGTGACAAGTTGAACAACCAAGTCCTGTTCGACAAAGCGACATACGAGAAATTGTACAAGGAGGTGCCCCAATACAAACTTATCACCCCCTCCGTTGTTTCGGAACGTCTGAAGGTCCGAGGATCACTCGCCAGGCGGGCGCTTATCGAATTACAACAGAAAGGTAAGAAAATACGCCACCCAAAAATACTAACGTCCTAATAATAATTTTACACTTGTAATTTGTGTGATGATATCTTTTAATTCTTGAAACACGGTGAGAGTTAATTACACTGATTTAATGAGTCTGATTTTATTAAAAATTGTGGTTAAGTTTGTTCTTTTTTTTTTGAAATTATTTTTAATTTTGTTTTTCTATTGTGCAGGTTTGATCAGACAGGTTGTCCAACACCACGGACAACTTATTTATACCAGAACGACAAAGGGTGAAGACCAGGCTGCGTAGTTTAAGAAAATGTATAATTACATTTATTGAATAAAAACAAAAAAAAACTATTTGTGCTTTTTATTTCACAAAAAAGTCTTCTGATCCTTCCCACATGTGGGCAACTTTTATAGACGTCAAATTCAAATCCTAGCGCGCCATCTGTCGGCTTGTGTGGTTGAACAATCAGATTTTATCGAAAATTTTGCAATTTCAAAGTTGATATGGTATTTTAAGTCCTAGAATAAAGAATATGAACAAAAAATGAAGCAAGATAAAGATTTTTCTGCGATAATTATATTTTTCTTAATAAGTCATATACCAAAATAAAATGAACTGTTTTTATGGGCTTGCAAACCTAACCTTAAAAATCAAATCTAAACATAACCTCAATAAACACGTCAACAAAATCTTTCCAAAAAATATATACTATACAACGTAATTACTAAAAATTAAGAATCATTTAACCAACCCATAATTGTGGACACAAAATAACATAATAGAACTAGCACAAAAGCTCTACTTGTACACAATAATTTATTAAATACCTGGTGACATTTTGAAGTTTACATTAACATTGACAGCTATCAAACTCACAACATGGACAGTCAAGCAGTCCTAACACTAAAAAATGAGGACAAATCTTCTTCCACGTTTAGAGTCAAGCCAACATGGAAGGAGTCTTGTTTTGAACTGATTATTCTTACTCAAGACGCTTGGCAGACAACAGTAAGACATTAGTTCTGAATTTTTTTTAAGTAACACGAGCACTTTTCAGGTGTCTGAGGAACATCTGGAGAATTTAGCCAAAGATCGTAACCAAAATATGGAGGATTATTATTACGCTGTACAGCAATGCTTGCAGAGCCCCGACGATGATATCGCATTTAAATTTTCCGATGACGATGGGGAATTCAGGATAACACGTAAGAGCGGAGTGCGGACCTTGTTGTTTTTCGTCGCTAAATTAGAAAAGGTAGCTTGAGCTGTGAATTTACGTTTTTGTGGTGACTAAGTTTGTTTTGTTTAGGTAAATTTTCAAGAGTGCGTCTTCAATATACTGGATGAGTTGTCCAATAAAAATAAACAGTATGCCAACAAGTTGAGTGTATTACAAGAAGAGAAGCTTGACATTGAAAGAGGTATTTTTTAATTTTTTGATTTAAGAATTGAAATACAAAATGTCAAAAATTTAAGTAACAAAAACAAGAAAACTGACCAACTCTAACCGCTAAAACTTGTGTATAGATATTTGAAACCAAGGAGAGCACAGTTGTGTATGCAACCAAATATACGCATGTCAATTATAAACCATACACTGGGTATAATTGGTTGCATATGTCACTGTGCTCTACTTACTTTAAAACTACTCTAAAATAAAAAGATTATATCAAGAAACTTTGATCTTGTAGAGAAAAATATTTATGAAGATAAACTGGTGGAATTCATAGAAAGAAAATCAAAATGGGAGCAAGAAATGTACAGTAACTTCTTATTGTTGCTCAATGAGAAAAAGAAGCGCATAAAATACCTTACAAACATCTTAAAACGTAAAAATATCGATCCTGGGCAGGCTACACTCGAGGAACCTCAGAACAATGTAAAAAAAAGCAAGAAAAAGTCAACTGCACCTATCAATGAAGTTTCTGAGTCCGAATCGAGTAATTATTCCGATACCGATGGTTACAGTACAGATAGTAATGCGTCTGTAGAGCGTCACCAGCCGACACCATGTACGTCAAAAGGAAATTTATTATTGGACGATCCTGAAGAGAATTCATCCACATTTGATCTACCAAAACGCATGAAAGAAACGGTTAATGAAGATATCGTGCTTAAGACACCAGCTAAACCAACTGCTGTAGAGGTTGAAACAGATGAGGTGTGCCAGTCCCCATTGCAGTTCTCAACTCAAGATTTGATCGACCGCATGTGATGATTATTTTATTTTTATAAATTTTAAAATTGAGAAAAATATATATTTATCTACCTATGTCTTGCAAATACAGAATTTATACAGTGTTGAAATTCGTTTTCTTTTCTTTCTTGATAATTGTGATCCAAGAGAATCCAATTGTATGATTAGAAAATAGTTCTTGAAAGTTACTCTCTTTTGAAAACCCCGCCTCATTTTAATTCTAAGTTATGAAACTAGATGTCGCTTACAATGGTGGTGCGTTTCATATATGGAATAGTCGTGTTTTGGAAAAATATTTATGTAAATATGACTTGTAAATACAATTTTGGAGCAAATTAATGTATGTTTTTGTTTCAGTTAGATAAAATTTGTTCCAACAAAATTTGTCCTAGATGACGCTTGCGTTAAAAGCGCCATCTACGACAGATTTTTGCACTTGGAACTAATATTAAGTTGAAAAATTCAAAAAGCAATAAATGTTTACGTTTATCGTTGTTTTATCGATTCTTTCCACTTTATAATCATTTATGCTGCAAGTTAATAGAAGTTAATACCTTTATCGTGTAGGTATATGCGTTCATTGTTGCTAATCGCACAATAATGAATCCTACTCAAATTGTTGATAAGGAGCAAGGTCAATAATGGTTCGATTGCTCGTCGGTTTGCGTTCATTGCAAATTTGAACCAACAAAAAACATTTGAATTAAGTAGCACTGATTAGACACAAAAATGATATTTGTGTGATAAAATGCTGTACATATTTGTTTATTGATTTTTCCTTATTTTTCTAAGGGGAGACTAAATCCCATTCATAAATCATTCTGGGAAGGCCCCTCCTAACGCATCTACCAAATCGATAGCGTCACGCGTGACGAGGAAACGCGTTGGATGGATTGGATGAGAGATAAATAGATAAACTACGACATAACCTTTGATTTTTAATCAAAGATGTAACATATGTACATAAAGTACGTAAGTTTACAATGACTGTTTAGTTTTTGGTTGACCACTGAGCGGTTCGGCGCTCGTAGTGAACGTTTATAACTCATAAGAAATGACGAAAATTGTACTTTTTAGCTATGAAACGTTGGTGCATGCCATCGCCGGCGCTGCCGTAAGTATTCGCATACATTAATTAATCAAAAATAATAATTATTTTTATTAAATAGGGCAGCATATTCTCTATGTCGGTGTTCTACCCACTGGACACCGTCAGATTCCGTTTACAACGTAAGTTATTCACATTAAACAAGTAGCCGTCGACGTTACGCTTGAAATTTTAGTGGAAGACAGTAATCCCAAGGATCTCAACACTTTCCAAATCCTTGTGGAGATTATCAAGAAAGAAGGAATGTAAGTTTTCACGTCAGAAATAAAATGTGATCAGTTTTTATATTGATTTATGTTTGTAGAGAGGCTTTATATAGAGGTTTGACTCCCGTCCTCATGAGTTTAGGTGCCTCAAACTTCGTATATTTCTACTCATTCCATGGCCTGAAGGCTATGCAAAAAAGTTCCACTTTCGGAGATCTGAAGTTAGGAATTATCGCTGGTATAATCAACGTTCTAGTTACCTGTCCATTATGGGTTGTCAATAGTCGTCTGAAGGTATAGATGTTTAGGAGAGCACAGTTGTGTATGCAACCAAACATACGCGAGTCAATTATAAACCATACACTGAGTATAATTGGTTGCATATGTCATTGTGCTCTACTTAGTTTAAAACTACTCTTTAGTTTGATTGTTGTTAATTATTACTGTTTAATCATATAGTTTTGGGTTAAATGTACACTAGAAAGTACTAGAAAATGTTCTGTTTCTGTTATTTTCAGGTTGAAACTCAAAAATACTACACCGGACTATTAGATGGCCTGATCTACATTCTAAACACTGAAGGTTTGGGTGCCTTATGGTCCGGAGTAGGTTCCTCTCTAGTTCTAGTCTCAAATCCAGCAATCCAGTTTACCGTTTACGAAGCCCTCAAACGTCACATTCCTGCCAAATCAGCGCTCGCGTTTTTCCTCATGGGTGCAGCAGCTAAAGCCGCCGCGACGATGTTGACTTATCCAATTCAGTTGGCTCAAGCTAGGCAACGTCACGGGAAGAAGATGAGCACTCCAGTATTACTATACGCCCTTCTGAAGAAGAGCGGTCCGGGGGCCTGGTTTAACGGCCTGGAGGCCAAATTATACCAAACTGTGTTAACGGCGGCGTTAATGTTCCTCATGTATGAGAAGATTGTACGATTTGTGTTTGTTATATTCTTGAGAAACCATAGGAGGAAGATAGCTTAATTGATTTTTTTTATTTATTATAGTTATATTTATTGTTTTTGTAACAATGCTTTATATCTTAAGTGTGTATTTTTTGTTTTTTTTATATATGTATATTGAAAACAAAGCCAAATGCGATCAATAAAGTGTGTGATTAAGTAATTTTATTTATTATCTTTTTGCTTTTTAATGCAATTTTATTCCAGTTTTTATGGTTGGAAAATGTTGTTTATTTCTTACTCAAGGTCAATAAAAAACTAATTGGGTAATTTTGTAAATTATTTTGTTATTGGCCTTCATATAATAACCATTGGTATACAGGGAGGGCCAAAATTTCACTTAAAAATAGCGATTATCACACATTTTTAACTAAATAGGATTGTGCTAATGTTGTATTTTATAACTGGAACAAATTTAATTTCCTAAATCCAGTTCCAATAAACAGCAGGAAGATTCAATAATAAATAAACTTGTATCAGGTCAGGAAAGTTGTATTTTATGACAACTTAAGAATTTAATTCGCAAAAACCAGGTGCAGTAAAGCAGTAGTTAGTCCCAATGGTAAACAATTCGGGGTAAATAGCGCCATCTACATTCGCTTGTTGGTTTTAGGTCGGGAATTTTGTATTTTGTGACTAGAAAGAATTTAATTTGCAAAAACCAGATGCAGTAAAGCAGGCAGTCTTAACAATAAACCAACTTTTATACATAATTTGTGTAGATATCGTGATTCAAAAAAGTAGTTTTGGAAATCATTTATTTCTATATGTGGCAACAATGTGTAGTACACTGTCCTGGATATTTGGGGATATTTATTGTTCGTAAAAAATCGTCAACTTCACTCGAGTTGAGCAAGGTTGGAGTTGTTGATGTGCGTCGAAAACCAAAATTCGGTCAAAATGGGAACGTAGATGCGATAAAAGTAATGGCTGTGCGTTCCGTGCGTTCTAAGAAACTAGCCATATTGTGGATAATCGTGTTCCCCGTAGTTCTAATCAGCACAACGTGGTTTTTCTTGTTAAGAACGCATAGAAATGACGAGAACAAGAAACAACTAACTGTAACATCATCAAAAACAACATACAAAGATTTCGGTGATTTGGTAACGATAATTATCCGAGATTTTCAGTTGGACAGGAACGATGTCATCCCAACTGTTCGATCATTCACCAAACAGTACCCCAATATTAAGGTGTACATCATATCAGACGAAACACCATACCCACCATTAGAATTCACCGAGAATAACACAAACATCTTAATCGTTAACTTGAGGAACTCGTTTGGGGTATCGTACAAAAATAAATATCCGATATTCGAAATTGAGACGGAATATGTTCTATTTCTTCCTGATTCTACACGTTTACCTCACAAGGAGATCTTAGACTACATTCTGTACGAAGCAGGCAAGCCAAATTCTATTGTTGCGGTGCCCGTAACGTATACGGACCTAAAATGCTTCAAAATAACCCACAAAATAAGACAGTGGACCGTTAACTATGAATTGACGGAGGGTTCTGTTTGTGATTCTGTAACGGGCAAACATGCGACCGTTTTAAGTAGCAAGATTGTAAAGCAACTCCCACACGCACTACTTGCCCCCTTTCCGCTATCTTTATACATGCAAACTTCGTATTTCAATTATACGGTAAGTTTGGTAGTAAAGAGCCCCCTCCCCTCCTTAATAGTGGGCTGAAACGTTCGATGCTTATTTATGGTTTTCTTAGGTTTTATTGGTGTTTTATTGTAGTTTGCATGGGTTGTTTCTTTTCTTTTGGAATGGATTCAAATAGTTTTTCCTTCTTCTGAAAATGTCCAATTTGAATGTCCAGAGTGAATAATTTAAATGTATTATATATTTATTATTTATTAACAAAGCTATTATTATATATATATATACTATTATCCAGAAGCACTATTTGCCTAAACAATCTAAGAGTCCCGCTCTGGTGGTAAAAATTTGAATGAAGGATAGATGTTTCAAACCAAGTAGAGGACAGTTGTGTATGCAACCAAATATGCGCGGGTCAATTATAAACCATACGCTGGGTATAATTGGTTGTATATGTCACTGTGCTCTACTTAGTTTAAAACTACTCTACTATCAGTTGGGATAAGTTTGATAATATAGTATGGCGTGTTATAGCAATTTTAGTCTAATTTCGTGTTTACGTTGATAAGAAATGGAAAAGATGAACAAAAGTACTGACTAAATGCTTTAAGAATCATTTTACAGTGACTGATAATCGTTTTAGAAATTTTCTATATGATAAACGGTTACAATACAATTGGCGAGTTGTGAGCAACAATACTTATCATAGAAAAAAAATATTATAGAATAAGTTATTTTATTAATTTAAATTGATGATTTTCTTTAGTGTATATAGAATACACATTAGATCATTTGACAATTACCGTATTGTATTTTGTATGTCATGATAAAATAAAATGTAATGTTTTTGATAATCTGAGAAAATAAAACGCCGATTATCATTTACCAGTACATATTTATTTTATTTCTTTTGTTCTCATTGATTCAGTTGTATAAATACAACCAATAAAAGAAGCCTATATCATAAAATATCTTGTAAAACCATTACAAAACGCATTTATTTTTAACGTTTGGCGTTGTAAGCAAGCAAACACACAAAAAAACTGTTCAAAAAATATATTGCGGAACAAAGGTTAAAAATCCGTGGTGGCCCTCACCCAAGATGTGGTACTGACGTTTGTCAGATTCTGACAATTCGCGACACAGCGACGAAGGCTGTGGATTCTGTCAAACTGCTTCTATAAACGCTTATAGCGCCTAAACTGGTCATGCCACTGATCTGCAAATTCGTATACATATTTAACGTCACTGGGTGGTGAGTTGATACCAGTTTGGCCAAAATCGGATAAATCCCTAAGAAGACACTGGTAGCCACTTCCGGCTGTCAGATTGTCACCAAAAACACTCCAGTTCGTCCCCCGGTAATCCTAAATATGCATACCAAATTTCATCCCGATCCGTAGTTCCGTTTGGGCGCAATCGTGTTCATGGCCATACACACATCCATACATACACACACACATACATACGTACATACACAGATACATACATACATTTTCCAGAAACCATCGCAATCGATTCAGCTGACCCCAAAACGCGTATTCTTAGTGCACTTCATATACTATAATAAACGAAATATCTGTAACGCCTAACAAATAAAGATATAACATTACGCAGGCATGAATTATCGCATGCATAAAGTTTATTTTATGCATGAAGTTTATTTTATAGCAAGCAGCAACCCATACACGCACTATCCGATATTGACGTGTTACTTCGCAGGTAAAAATCTTGCAAGGTGTCATATTTCAAGATGGAAAACCACCTTTGGAGAATCGTCATGTATGGTGGTTGCGCCGCCAGGAAGAGGAAGCCTTGAAAAACCTGTACCGCAGATTCAAAGTCAAACTGGCCCAAGAAGATGGCACGGAACAATGGTACGGTTGCACAAAGAACACGACCAGATGCTTTCCCCCAGTCATAAACTCAATGCCATCATATTTATACGAGAAAAGATGGACACCGCCGTGTTGTTTAGCAAATTTGCGCAAAACCGCTCAGCATGTTTTCAAGAATCTAGACGAGGCTGGAATCAGATATTGGCTTGAAGCTGGTAGCTTATTGGGAGCGATGAGGAATAGCGATATTCTCCCATGGGATCATGATGTGGACGTCGGTATAAATCGAGATGACGTCTCTCGTTGCGCGTGGTTAGAAAAAGCAAAGAGGAAACCTGTTATAGATACGAAAGGTTTCTTGTGGGAGAGAGCTGGGGATGGGAACTACTTCAAGGTTTATTTCAGCAAGAAGAACCGCATTTTTGTTAACCTTTATCCGTTCTATTCGAAAAACGGAACCATGACCAGAGACGGTTGGTCTTCCAGTCATAAAAACATGGATTTTCCTGATCATTTCTTGCATCCGATGTCCAGTATTGGGTTTGCGGGTAGGCATGTGCCCAGTCCTAATAATATCAGGGATTTCCTGGAGGCTAGGTATGGTAAAGGGGCCATAGAGAACCCTCAGTATCCTGATCCTACTGTAATGCGTTTTCCATGATGTGATAAGAATGTGAATAGAATTTTACCACTTTATTTTGATTGATTGTTGTGATAAAGATATTTTTTTTATTACATAGTTAATTATAGAGTATTATTGTAATATCTCATTGTTTCCACGTCATCTATGTACTCGACATTTTTGTGTACTTGATTAATTGAATTCGCTGGTGCCAAACGTTTACAACAGTGCGCTTCCTGATTACGAATATATTCTAAAATGTTTACTCGAATTGTTCTTATCAATTTGGGTCAATGTGCCAAGATAACCATGAAGAAAACTGAGCAGTTTATGAATCTTGTAGATTTTGATATATGTACTTGTGTCAGTTCTACAACTTAACTGATATATCTCAAAGATAGTTCTATTTAGGTATATTTTAGTTAAAATAGAAGTATAATTGTGAATAATACCTGCAGCACACTAATTATGAAATTCCTATTATCATTCATAACGCATTTTATTTGCAATATTGTACCAGAAGAGATAAAACTTGCGTGTGCACAATTTTCATAATTTACTGTGTCAAACATAAAAGGCTCATATTTAGATTGGAGACTTCCGCGGTTCGAATCACTAAGTTCTAGATTTCCGGGAGAAAACCGCGTCAACTGGAATGCACTTCTACGACCACCACACCCAATTACAGCTACCCCCAATCGCCCTCCCAACCAATAGTTGTTTGACTACCGCCATAACAATAAATACCCTCACGATTCCACACACACGTTCATTCTCTTCGTAGCTGTCTTACTGTTACGTCCTCAAGATGCCTCTTGCAACAGAGTGCGAAACGTTGACTACTGTATCGTCGTTGACGCGGTTTTCCCCCCGAAAATTAGGACTTAATAAAAAGCTCATATTTTACATTCTGTAGATAACTTTATGTGATAGAATACAGTATTATTGCTTTAGCCAATTTAATATGTTGTATAATATGTTGACCAAAATCGTTTGACTTCTACAAAGTTAATTTGTGCCAATGTTAAAATATATGTACATTAGACTAAATATGTATAAAATTGCCACATGTATGTTATAGATCTCTCTTTATTAAAATGTTAATATAGATATAACAAAAAATGTAGAATTCTCTCTTGTATACATGCGATGTAAATATACAAATAAAATATAATGTATAAAAATATAAAAAGCGTTTCTATGACTCCTCTGAGCTGGTAATGTCCGTTGGTATGGACAGCGTGCTCGGTTCTCTCACCAGCGACAGCAATTTCTCCAGTTTCATACACTGCAGTGTCCATTGGTCCAAATACTGCTGTTTCTTTGGCGCCTTACAGGGTATTCTTAAGTTTGGAGACAGTTTTAAAGTTGTCACGCATCCTCTACAAAAGAAAAACTATTATTAGCGGTCCTTATTCTTAAGTTCTCATTATTCTTAAGGTCTCTATTTAAAAGGAATTTACTTATCATCTCCAACTATGATGATAGGCAATTTGTGGTTAAAGGCAATCCTGGTCAGTTTATTCCTCTTCTTCGACACAACAGCCTGGATGCATATCGGCTTATATTTGTTGACATTCAAGTCAAAAACGTAAACTTTTCCTTCTGTACTGACAGCTGCGAAGACTGTTGATGAATACGGGGCCCATTTTACGTCACCAACAGAAGAACCAACGTCGAAAACGAATAGAGGTTCTCTGTAAACAAATGTTTAATCGACCAAAGTCAACAAGGTGGAATTCATAGTTACAATCTGTTGTCTTCCCATATTTTGATTCTCCAATCACCACTGCAAGATATGAAGATATCAGAATTGAATTTGTTGAAGTCGATTCTGTAGACGGGCATGTGGTGGGCTTTATAAGTCAGCAGATACATTGAACTGTAGCTAGTGCTGCACTTGTATATGTTGCCCTCTTCTGTACCGACCATGTAGATTAATGGTTGCTTTGGGTGGAAAGTGATACACGAAGCACAACCTAAGGATAGATTTTAACGTAAAATGCTTTTGAGCGAATCGATTTTACCTTTCACTCTAACAAATGTTCCATCCGGACCAGGAACAGGGTCTTTCTCCAAATATAACACGGTGATGGTGGTCACCGATAGTTCATTCTGCATGAGGATCCAGTTGTTAATCCTGCCATCGGCGGCCACTGAGAAAAAGTTCATTTCGCCATCTGGAAGATCTGGTGCCCATTTCACCTAAGAAAGAAGCAACCAGACTTCAGGAACGCTAAATAATGATCAGTTGAAAGTTTCCTACCTCCCATATAATACCACAGTGTTTATTCAAGACAGCGTTACTTCTGAACGCTGGCTTCTTACACGTCGCTTGCACGTTGAAGACAACAACACTACCATCGTACAGACCCACCACGACCATATAAGGATACTTAGGATGGATGTCCACGCACATGACACCAGAATCCGTGACGCAGATATGCTCAGGAAAAGAGGGATTTTTGATAGTGAAGAGACACACCGCTCCTTCAGTGGATGGCTTCATGAAATCAACTAAAAATTGACGATTGAGTGATTTTGGTTTGGTTTAAAAAGAAGGACGTACGAAATCCAAAACATACCGCGAAGAGGTCATAATACCACGGGTTCCACATGATGTCAGTAACCGTGTTCTTCTTAGTTTTCTCGTAGACGAACTTCCACAGGGGAAGTAACGTGCCTTCCTCATCACGAAACTCGTCAGACGGATCTTCCCAATACCTATAATCTAAACGTATGAGGAATTATCACGGTTGTTATAAGACAGAAGACGCACCTTTAGCTATTTCATCGTAGGTGTTCTGGTTGAGCATCCGTTCCAAGACTTTCCAGCATTCGAAGACCCTTCCTTGCACAGCTTCGCTCAGCTGCGCTCTTCCAGTCGCCTTTTTGGCAGGACCAGCGTGCTTGGAGACCGGAGCTTTATCTTTCTCCTTACGTTCGCGTTCTCTTTCCTTTTCCGCTTCCTGCTCCGCGAAATCCTCTTGGTAAGCATCATAGATGATCCACTGAAGGACATTACCAGAGAACGTTGCGATCGGCGGTGGGGTTGTCTGCGTCTCTTGACACTAAACCATCAAAGCTATGATCAACTGATTGGGAACAAATCGCGAAGGACATACCCTGACTGGGTTATTGTAGGTGAGGGCTGCGCGTTCACTGAAGTTGAACTGATTGGTCAACTTCTTCTTGGGGCCTTTCGGCGCGGCATCGTGGTCGGCGTCAGCGTCGGCGTCGTGGTCCACGTCGTGCTCACCTTCACCTTCACCCTCTCCCTCCTCACCTTCTTCACCCTCCTCCACCTCTTCTCCTTCCCCCTCTTCGCCTTCGAAACTCATCTCGTCTAACTTGAAGCGGTCTTCTTCAACTACATTCGCACCAGAGATATCCTCTTCCTCGTCCGGCTGTTGCTCAAATGTTTGGGCTAATCAGCAAAAAATCAGAAAGTCAGAAAGTTTTTTTAGACATTGAGTCAGTTTTAGGTTTTGCCTTTTGTACTCACGATCTATTCCTTGTGCTACCAGCTGATCCCTGGCTTCATCAGTACCTAAATGGATATAAGTTCCACGTCTTTGGTACACAACTACCAGGTTTCCAGGCCCGGGCAGGGTCACGAACTGGCCCAAATTGTGGCTAAACTCGACGAGGTTGTCGGGAACTTGGCGATTGGTGGTCACCAGAACCCTGGGGATCATCTCTTTGAGTTCCTAAATGGTAATTTAGAGTTTAATTTTGTGTTCTTGTGGTGTAGTCTGTGGGGTAGAACTTGCCACATCTGCGAGTTCCAACTGGTCTTTTGGTTTGGCAAGCTGCTTTGATTTCTTCCATTCTTCCAAGTCATCGTCGGCTTCCAACCGCTGCGTGCTCAGCTTATTCCGTTTCTTATAAGATAATATTATAAATCAATTTTCCAAATAATAGAATGTTTATTAATAAGAGAAAGTAAGAACAAAAATCTGACCCTACACTCAAAGCGGAAAATCATACTAATAATATAAATGTATTATCAATTTATTATACTAGAAATCATAACGCTAAGTTTGTATACCATGGAAGAGGAATACATACATGTTTCAGCCAAGGTATTGCTGCTAGCTACGTATAGGAATAGCGACATAATTATTAATATTAACAATAGGAAAAGTATACTGAGTGGTAATGTGTGTTTCTGTCTAGTAGATGTTTAGTTATGGTGAGTTGTTGGTGGTGTAATGCAGCGTGCTAGTATAAAAAGTAGTATAAAAAGTACTTGGGTTACTTTCTTGTAGTGTTAAAGACTGGATAGTATTGGAAATGTAATAAATTCAAATTCATAAGCTAGACTCACGCCAGTCTTGGCCGGAGCCGCTGCAGTTGGTTTCTTGATTACTGTAGTAGGTGGCATTTTCGATGGTCGAGCGTAGAACTACTATCAAAAAGTAAAGTAAAGAAAAATTACAGAATGCTAATAGATTCCCTTCTGCAAGGTTGTCATTGCGACATATCTGCACTGTTTATCCGTTGCGATGGCAACGAGGCTATATGGTGGTATTTAGGGTTAAAAATAGGACTTTGATGGGTGGTATTACCAGCGAAAAGAAACAACAAGAAGGTTCAATTCGTGTCGGCACCTTTGATGTTGGTGTCCCCGTTTTCTGAATCGGCTCGGGCTCTACTTCATTGGAATGATAGTAGATGGCGCTAATAAAAACAGCTTTTAGTGTATGTTCTAACCTGCAATAACATATAACAAACAATTTGTGGGATGCATATTGTGTTTGGAGAGATCAGTTGTCACGTCAGGTTAAGAACTATCATTATAACAACTCGTCTACCGTCTTTTGTGGTATTTGTAATGTATTTTTACCGTAATGAGTGTATTACTGATGATGATTTTAGTAGATCAGGTTACTTAGTGTACAAGAAGTAATGCTATGAATTCACCGCACGATTTATCATTAGCTACATATGCCTCAAGTTGAAAAGTTAATAAATATAGTCAACACTTGCTAATCCAACTATGATCTAGGTAGTTTGTGCTATATTCCGAATATTCATTAAATGGTACCCGAGGAAGTATATTGTGAATTATATTTGCAATATGAATATGGGAGCTATCAATCTGAGTTTTGGTGATCATCTTGTACTCCTATTGACCACACGATTGTGTGCAAAAACAGATCTGGTGTATTCTGTACTGCCATTTGAATTGTTCATCAGTTATGAGCGTGTTGATCATCATCGCTGTTTTATTCTATAATTAATTGCATATGTATGCACATGAAAACATACACATTTATATGCCGATTGAAACCATTAAGGCTGATCGCTCAATTTTGTGTTCTATTGATCGCACTCGTGGAGGTTTCGTGTTCTTTTGGTCCATCATGTATTTGCAACGACATTGCACTAGCGCACACTACATTCAGGCCCAGCTTCCCAAAAGAAAACTAACAAAAATAATCTCGATCTAAATTAAATTAATAAACCATTTATTGGGTAAACATTGTTTTATTTTCATGCAGTGATGTTCCGATATCATCAAAGTATCGATACCTACTCAAATCGGTTTTGCGATACTCATACGAGTACCCCAAAAGTATTGATACCTACTTGTGTCGATACCTACTCATATCCATATTAATACCTTTTCCTTGGTCAGTCATTTTATGTAGTTTAATAAAACACGTTAAATATTTTATATATTTATTAATGATTATAATTAAACAAAAAAAGGCTTTCTTTGGAATATTTGCCAAAAAAGCAGTTTTTCTAAATATTTAGATGACAACTTATTTCTCTTATGGTTAATAGTTCCACCAGCCTTAATAAACATTCACAGGGCACAACTGTTGCAACTACGATGAGATATTGCTGCATGTATTTGTTTTGTATAAACACGGATAAAGTGCCTTCATGTCTTCCCAGTCTGGGTTTGATTCGATACAAATACTTTTCTTTCGATACGAAGTAGGTATCGAAAGAAAAGTATTGATGCTAAATGTACTCGGTATCGAAACAAAAGTATCGATAATTTACTTGTATCGGAACATCAGTATTCTCGTATAATCTTCCGGTGGTCAGGTGTGAATGTATGAATTAATTCCATGATTCCAGAAGCCATCTTCTGCTTAAGCAAATTTAACAAACCGCACACTTCAGCCCATTTTGCCGCCCTAAAAGAATATAAAACATGTATACAATACTATAATCAATTATTGACAATAATAAGACATTTTGACTATACAGGTCGCGTTTCAGCGATAGGTGTAAATTTTATAAAACATAACCTTATATTTCCGCATTAAACGATACGTACCTTTCAAATTCCTACGGAAAACGAAAAAGACGAACGTTTTTCGTGACCGGAATCGTTAGGCTACATTTTATGACTGAACAAATACTCATTCATACTTATAGCTGAACACGTAAAAATCACAACGTTTATAACATAACCTCAACGCGCCGTCAATCACTTGTTGTCATATGTCGACTACAGCAGCGCCACCATCGGATTTCAAACGTACCAAGGCCCCACATCGCGCATGCGCACTCAATTTCGGGACCGTCAAAACCCTCCAATGACATTTCTTGTTTTGGCTATTCGCTGGTATTACCGTTTAGTACGCAAAGGTATACATACACACAGGTTTAAGGACATCGATTGCGAACGATTTTCTTGTATGCAAGGGCAAGTCAGCCGGCTGAAAATAGAACGCCTATTAACCTCTATTACTGCTTTCTAAGGTGTTTGAGTAGGTTCTTGGACATTAAAGTGATCACGAAATGTTCAATCTGGACAATATAATCACTGTTGCTTTAATTGAGTTATAATTATAAGTTATATTGTGCTATATATAACTACTTTATGAAGTATAATTTATCGAAAACACATCGATTTATTTCTTTATAAATGAAGCAGACTAAGTTTAATGTGGGTTGACTCAGTCCGAAGAATGTTTTCCTGCCATGTGTTAACCTAATCGGTAAAGGAAATTAGATGTATTGATTTCGACAGACTGTCAAAAGATATGAACACTTTTTCCACGTAGCTCACCAATATCGGGCCAATGTCGGTCAAAAAGTATTTTTTAAATTCGCCTGAACGAGCAAACGTAGAGGGCGCTAACATCGGCGCATTAGTCGGAACCCTATAGTATTTTTGGAACCCTTATTGAAAAAATACGTATACAGATTATAAGGGACAGCCGCTTGAAGAAGGAGAAAAGTTATTTGCAGCAGGAAGATGTGACTATATGTGGATTTCTTAATAAAAACGTTTCGTTTTGAGGTTGAGGTTGAGATTCGCAATAACTCGAACTTAAAACAATATGATTCCTTTACTGTACACTCAACATGATTTATTCGTGTACAAATCTTCTTTTAGAAATTGCTTTGAACACACCAGCATGTGTCTAGACATTTTTGCCCATTTTTAGTACACGTTGCCACTCACTGTGTAACCTTTCCCTTTAGGAAACTTGTGAAATGGCAAGCCCTCGCTGTGGTATGCATTGCATTGTGGAACGCAAAAATTGATCTTACTTTTGCTGCTTCTTTTTTGTCATTTTTTCACCTTTTGATTTAAATACCAGCAAAAATATGCTCAACGTTCTATACCACACCATATAAATTTTCAAAGTTATCGCGATGAAACTTAGTTCATACTTTCACCACCAGAGCGCGGAGACTCTTTCGCTCGTTGAGGCGAATTGGCTCTGTATGTTTGTCAAAAGATTAAATTAATGACCAATACAAAATAATATACGATGACTGAATATCGTCAAACTTATATACCATCAATATGTGACAATAGGCGATGAGAGGCTGTAAGCGCCATCTATAGAGTAATTGCAAAACTTTCTATGTGCCGCTCTGCTATTGGTTATCATAATTTTTAAACAAATTGCCAAGTGAAAAGCAAGATTGGAACAATTTGGCCCATACTTTTCTGCCAATTTAAAATTACCATAGGGGCAATATCGCCTGTATATAACAATTTCAATATTTCTGTCAACTTAAAAACATGATTGTGCCAATTTAGGAATTTAAAAAAATGACCTCATTTTCTAAAAAGAGAAAAAAGTATTTAATAAAAACAACTCTCATATTGGAAGTGAGTACTAAGAACATTGCAAAGTTCCAACCTTGGAACGTAAAAATTCTAAAAAGATTGATTATTTCTTCTTGGACTGATACTTCGTTCAAATATATAAATCTCTCAAATATATAAATATCTTCTCCTTCTTAATAACTTAAAATGAATTCCTGAAACACACTGAAATATCTCGGAGATTTAAGTCCATAAACTGGATTATAGATGTCGTTTTCACCCGGACTATTGATTTTCCGGACGGAAAATGGCCGCTTTGTTGTCGGTTCTGTCTATATGTCGCCGCTCGCTAGCTGTCAGTTGAAATAGTCCCTTCACACGTGTGATTTGATGGCAAGACACCCCCTACTGACCTGTGGTTGACGATGTTATCATCAGCTGTAAATATTTTCCAAATCAAACAACGACAACCATCAGTGAGACGAGTATTGGTGTGATTCCCAAGTGATTTTCATCAGCAGTTGCGGAAATTTTGGGGCCAAACGAGAGGAAATTATGTGAATAGATACGATGGAAGATAGTGGTATAGATAGTGGCGATCATAATGGAGATAATACAGCGTCAATGCAAAACGGAGATAGATTTCATGTAAGATAATTACAGTTTTTTAGTTTTCTTCTTGCACTATTGCTGGCTGCTATTTCAAAGTGTACATGCTGGTTTGTTAATTACCTGTTAAATGTCATGTTTTATTGACCTATTATTATGCCAGGTTGTGGCATTTGGTGTAACATTTAAGGTTGCTGCTGATCAATAATTATATTTTATATGCAGTGCAAACAATAAGGTGCGGTCTTATTTTAGATATAATATCTGGCGTTGGTTTAGTTACTTTTTATTCCGAAATAATTTTTACCAATTGTTTAACTTTGACCAGATATTCAGGAAATTTAATGCATTTTGCAGTCGTCATTGTTTATATTATGAACTTTTTTCCAAAAGAAAAGCGAGATGGAAGAAATGTACATACATATTAAGAATTACCAGGGGACGAAGTGGATTGTTTTTACCCACAATCTGACAACAGGAAGTGGCAAATGTTACATACATTTTTTTAGGAATTTATCCGATTTTGACCAAACTGATACCAGCTCATCCTCCAGTGACTTTAAATGCGTTTATAAATTTGTAGATCAGTGCAGTGGGATGAACGGTATAGACTATAGGTGCCTTCGCACAGCCTTCGTCGCTGTGTTGCAAATTGTCAGAATTTGACAAACGTCAGTGCCACTGACATGACATTAAATGTCAGCATGACACATGTCATTATGTCATAGAAACTGACGTTAGGTAGGGTCCACTGAGGCTGTGTCTTTACAGAATTGAATAATTGCAATTGTATATTATTATACAAGTTTTATAAGACGTCAAATTGGCGCATGAGTTGTGCCAATTGTGAACGAATGTGCCAATATGTCTTATAAAACGAGTGTAATATACTATTTTTTCTACTTTGCGTCATTAATTTTATAAAAATTTAGAAGTATATTAGGTAAAATTCCAATCTAGAGTATTTATGGGTGCAACCGTTGGTAACACTGTCATCTGTCACTTAAATTCAAATATCTGTGAAAAAGTAATTATTGATAATTATTATATACCATCATATACTAGTAGTACGAAACCTAGGATGCAACACGCATGTTCAAATATGTATAAAAATATACATACTTCGCAGTTTGTGCGATTCTAAAAAATCAGTTTGTGCTTACTTTTGTGGTTATGTATATTTTCGTTTGACATGCATTTGATATCAATGTCACCAATCTTAGAAAAAAGTTACTAAAAACGGTGTTACAATTTGCTAATTGTAACAACGAAAACGGTGTTACAATGTGTGCATTGTGAATGCAAAGTAGAAAAAAGTATTTAGACATTTCATTGTGCACAAGATGTAGTCGGAAAGTTGGGTGAGGACCACCCCAGATATTTAGATGATGTATCACGTATCATGTAGTAGAACAGTCCAAACAACCTCTACTTACGTCTTTAAAAGCCTTTCATAAAACCATGTATGAACCAAAAATTCTTCCTCGTCCTTTTACACCATTGAATTTTAACGATCCATTATACCACCTCCAAATAGAACATTCTCGTTAACCTTTCCCAGCGTATAATATCCTTTCTTGCACCTTCCACCTGAAAATACAAACTAGTTTGGAAAAGTTACATGGGATTCATTAAAAGTACAGCAAACAATTTCGGATGTCCCCAGGGAAGCGACAGCTCCAGCGCGGACAGTAGCAGGTCCCCAATCAGGGCTGCTCCTGTTCCTACAACGAGGCAACTTCAACGACGCCTCGAAAGTCGGATAGAGCACGCCAGAAGGATCCACCAGGAATACCATCCCACGCCAGGACTTATACCTATCCAGAGACTACCGATACCTGGTGCTAAGGACCACCAGCCGCTCGTCCAGTGGGACACCGATGACAGGTGAGAAAGATATGTTACTTAGCTGTTAGATTAATGTTGTTGTTAGTTTTTATACCTTTTCTGTGAGTAGTGCAGACATCTGGCCCATTAGCTCAGTTGGTTAGAGCGTCGTGCTAATAACGCGAAGGTCGCGGGTTCGATCCCCTCATGGGCCAACCTTTTTTTGTTTTTTTTTTTAAATATAAATTATTTTTGATTATTTTATTTCTTATTTTAGTGAAGAAGATATCGTAAACTTCTTCCCACTATCGAGAAAGGAATCCAGGGTCCATCAGGAATTAACCGACACATTCAGCATAGAAGAAATGAGCATATCCGGGGACGAAGAAGATGAAGAAGACCTTCATTTGGTTCCACCGCAGACCATTTACAGGAAATTTTCTTGCTGTCCGATGGCCACGTGCGTCATTCTTTAATTTTTTTTAATTTTGATTTTAATTTCCGATCTTCCCGACTAACAAGTTTCTGTGTATGAAGAAGGAAGGAGGTACCTTGCCTATATAATACCTGAAAGTGAGAGAGCGAGAGAAAATGTTTTTAGTCAATTATAAGCTAAATATCAGCGAATAGATCGTTATTTTGCAGTTGACTTTTAATAGAGAAGGATTGCAATCATTCGTAATGTTAAAATTTCCGAAGTACCTCAGTAATTAAAAATTTGAAACTGCAACTAAAACAAACTGAATGTATTTTCCTAATAGAACGGTGTGAGATGATTTAGGTGTTTTAATGTGACATTTAAAAAGGCTAAAATTGTATTTTTGTATGCCTTTTTGATCTTTTCTAGGTGTTTTGATGAAATACTGACAACGCAACAGAGAGGTTTGTTGTAGATATATCAAATATAATGGAACACACGATTGATAATTGTATAATTATATTATTATATAAACTTAGTAGAATGTTTATTATGTGTAAGAAAATTGATATCTATACATATTATTATTATTATTATTATTATTATATTACTGCACCTCGATGTGTGCCAAAAGCTATATTATTAGGATGTTGAAAAATATGTCTTATTGTATAAAATATTTATTTGTTTGGATTACGATGTTGTAATTTGTAAGAGCAACGGAAAATGTTATTATACATTATAACAGTATTAAATGACATTTTACAGAATTTGGATGTTTTTACTTAGTCCATTACCATTCCTATAATATAATAAATAATTTACATATTTTGTTTTCTTGTTTAATCATAAAATTACGTAGCATAAAACAAAAACCTGCTCGAATTTAGACTGAAAGCCTAAAATTCTTTTGCAGTTTTCTAGCTCATAATAACTAATAATAAAATTAATGAAATCTCGAAATTTACATACATACATCTATAACATCACTTCAACTTACCAGGTTACCAGATCTTCGGCATTGGGCCGGAGTCTGCGGCATTTGAGGTCCATCTCAGGCCTCCGGCAGGCATTTGAACATCTCCGGCAAAATCAATCTTCGAGCGTCAATAAAGAGATCAGATGCAAAACAATACACTGATTTCGACATTTATGTTTGGAACCTACCTCTGCCATATTTTGCACAACTGCGCTCACCATGCCAATACATTACTAAAATATGATTTAGAAGTATTAATATTGGTTTAAGCAGAGTTTTCAATTTCTTAAAAAAGATTGACCTATGAAAATCCCTTTTTGATGAATTTGTGGCATATAAATAAATGCTACGCCTTGACCGAACTAGGTGGCTGTCTTTACACAGTTATTATGGCCGTGTAGTTCTTTGTTTAGCTCCAATTAAAGCTTAATTGCAAACCAAGCAGACGAGGCCAGTAATGTTGATTCCAACATCACTGCACAAGTTTTTTTAATGTTATATTTTATATGATTGTAGTATGTATTTATGTATATGCTTTGTTGTTTTTTATCCTTAAACGCGATTAAGAAGAAAATGTTTATTTGGAATTGTTTTATGAATGATAAAACCCAACCCAACCCAACCCCTGTCTCCGGCCAGGTCTCCGGCATTTCGGTCGGAGGCATCTGGTAACCCTACTTCAACTGCAATTCTATTGTTAGTAGAACATGAAATTTAGCACTTTCCAATAATTGTTTTAAAATCTCTTTGGAACGTGACTATATTAAATTTTGCCCAAAATTTCCCATTACTGTAGATATTTGAATATTTAACATTTCTTTGCTCCTTGTTCTTTGTTTTATGGACTGATTTCGGTTAAAAGTTAATTAGTTCATCCTTACTGTACTGAAAAATAAATGGTATGCAGAACAATTAATCCGCAAATCTTTTGGGATTTTTCTACTTAAAATTGTCAAAATTTGTGCTTTTACTTGTAGGTTAATGCTGTATGTAGGTGCACTGTATAATTATGTTCTGGTAGAAAATCTATCGTCTGGGCGTTGAAATACTACTGTGCGTGACGCTCGATCGTGTCAACGTCTATAGATGGCGCTGTAAAACACGTATCGTATCGTTCAGTAGACACCAAATCCTCCACCAAACGGTCTCATGGAACGCCTTCGGTAGTAGTGCATCGCATTAAATCGATACGAAACTAAACGATGTATTTCCGCTTTCGACAGTGTTACGATGTCGAAATATTTCCTAAAGTATGACTCTTTTACAAATTATTTCATTAATTAATTTCTGGCAACCCTGGTAAAATTTTTAAACTAAGAAAATTAAATCAGATAATTAAAACGAAATGTATTATTCGCTTTTCGATAGTAACTAATTTTTACAACATGATTTATAGTTGTTTCAGTTGACAGATTTTGCTAAACTACAGAAAATGCTGCTTTTATTGCAAGGGGATTTTTTTTCAGGTTTTACGTATAGTTTTTTAGGGATTCGTCCGCTTTTTCACCAGATTCATACCAGAGTATCTTCAAATCAATTTAAGTATGTCTATCAATTTATAGATCAATGAAATGAACGGTTTAGGCGATATAAGAGTTATAAACTCAAGTAGTCTGACAGAATCCATAGAATTCGTCGCTGTAATTGCGAATTGGTAAATTTTAATAAGCGTCAGTGGTCGCTGTCAGAACATTAATGCCCGTTTGCAACGTTTGTGTTAAGAAAGGCTTAAGTATGAGATCGTACTTATGTCATCGATTTGGTTTGCACTGTCATATATCCATTACCTAACTACAGTTAAGAACGACCTAACTTAAGTCTAGAAAATCGACGGCTTAAAGCCAGCGTAAATATAAGCTTAGTTGTGATTGGTTGATTGTGATGTCGTTTTAAGAAATGTCAAGACACTACCTATATGTGTCAATTTATCATGCAATCAAGCGATTTTAAGAGTTTGTAATGTAAATTTACAGTTTTATTGTGTATTAGGAATAATGGTTTTATTTTGATCATAAATTGTGTTTTTTTGTGCTGTAATTTTTGTATTTATGAAAGTAATTCAAATTTGCCGCCACATTAGCCTATTGAAAGTTTTGACAAGTGACGCAATACTGTTGATTTTAGAACCAAGTATTTCCAAATATAACTAGAACTTTACAGTGTTGCCAACGTCAGAAACCCTTAAGTAATGCTAAAGTTAGGAAAGGCTGACATGCAAACGGTGCAAATGATGCCTGACTTAAGTTAGGCATAAAGATAAGCTGTTCTTAAATTTAAGTCGTTTTTAATCAATACGGTGCAAACGGACATAAATCTTAGTCTACAAAATTGAATAATTGCAAAATGTTTAGACACTAGTATCATAAAGTGCCAAATCACTAACAGTCAATATACCCATCGGTCCTCATTTCAAAATGTATTAGTAACATCTCTTAATAATAACATTCACTAACAATAATGATACAGTTGTAATAATTAAGAAATTAAAACGTCAATGTAAACCACAAACATTTAATATGACACCAGTTATGCTATTGACACCCGCAGTCAATTTTTTGGATAATACACACACATATCGTAGCAACCACATGTGCTACAATACAAACAAAACGAGAGCGCTCCGCGCATGTTCCCAGTTTCACCGCTGCGCTGCAAAGCTTGCAAGTCGCGCGCGTCGCGTCCTTGATAATTTCAAAATTTTGGCTAAATATCGCACCGAATCATGTTATTAGTGTTACCAGTGTAGAAGTGGGAATATGGAACATCATTTTTATACAATCTGCGGAGTCGATCGATCATCGGTAAGTTTATTTTTGCGGATAATCGCCGTGATTGTTATAAATACAAAATTTGCACGTTCGCCATATTGAAACTTTGACGTTTCACAACGCGAAACGTCAAAGTTGCGGAATGTTGAGGCTTGTATGTAAAATACGGTTATTATCTTGTTGATTTTGGGTGATGTACCTGTTTTTTTTAGTGATTGTATGCTGATAATAATAGTTATTGGTAATTATTTATTGAAGTATGGTATGATGGTGGGATAATTTAGGTAATAACTACATCAATAAGTTCTTTCTGTCGTAGTCACGGTTAAGTGGTCTGTACAGGGTGTTGTAGCTCGCCTCCCGTCTTCTGTAGCTCAGTTATTGACTAAAAGTTTGATATTTGGAGGCATATCCGGCATATCAGAGAGCATTTCAGGAAATTATTTTTGACCACACAGCTTGTCCCCAAAACGTGCAACGTCATGGTATACTGTTTTTAATTGCATGATATATATTTTTTTACACATTTGGGTGCCTTAACTGAAAATAACACATTTCCCAGAAATTGGGACGTCATTTTACACTTGCCCATAAAAAATCGCGATACTGTTTCTGGTAATTTATAGCGGAGTATTTAGTTTAATGATTTCTTTTGGAACTACATATATCCAACGAGTAGAAATGCGATAAGGCCAGGGAGAAATCCCGCATATTATGCACCGCTTGGAAACCCGATTCACACGAAGCCACCGAGAAGAACAGACAGAACCGAACCAGAAAGAACAGCGCTTCGCTCGCATCGCATTGGTATGATGAAGATGTACTTGTTGTCGAACGAACTGGTGTGCACGTTCGCGGCCGCGTGGGCGGAGCATGCGCCGCGACGGCCGCCGTCCTCCTGGTTCGCCAGTCAGCGGCGCACCGGGGTCGCAAAAGGTACCCCCCGCGCGTACCCGTCATAATAATAATAATGTCCCGCGGTCTCCAAGTGCCAACGACATCACAAGTGACAACGGCGAAGACGAGGCGATGCTAGTGCATAATTTTGACGACGCCATATGTCTGTCAGGAGCTTACATCGCCGGGTATCTGGTCCCGGTGGATACGTGCAACACTTTAACAATCAGTAAGTCATCATTTTGCTGACCATCTTCAGGTAGATCTACTCCAAGTACCTACAAGAAAAAATAATATCGGAATTACGTAATATTACGTAACCTTTGGGCATGAATTTTAGGTTAGGGGTTTTGCTCATTGGTTTTGCTATGGGAAAAGGAACAATATGATGCCCTGTGGGGTTTAAGTTATTCAGGGTAATGTAATTTACCAGTTCGATTTCCTTTTCCTCTTTTTTCCGCTGGCCAATTCGTAATTAATGACCGACAATGGTGACACGGTAAAAGAATCGATATGGGGGTTATATGTGAGGATTTGGGGAAAATAGAAGGACTTGCTGCTCTTCCAATAGATCCCTGTACTTTTTCTTTAAGTATTTGCTTCGTCTGTATTGACTTATTTACTAGACACCCAGCGTTTTATGTTTTTGTATGAGTTGAGGCCATCGTTGAGAAAAGTTAGTAACTCATAATGAAAGATTGTATCTTCGATTCGTCGAGACAATTTATGACCGCCATTGTTATTGAGTTGTGATTGCACTCAACTGAAATGAACTGGTACAAATCAAATGGATTAGTTCCATTGAAAAGAAATTATTGATCAAATTGACATTTATTATTTACATATTTGCGGTAAAAATGTCTATATGTTATTATTACTTTACCAATGGAATATAATATTTATTATTGACTATTATATCTATTGAAATCGTCAGGTATATATCATCCAAATTTCAGAGAAATTACAGAATACATTACGTAACAAAGTTGCTCGAGCATGAATCTAATGTTAGGGTTTAGCTCATTATTTGAGTCCTTGTAGGTTTCAGTTATTTAAAGTCATGTAATTTACCAGTTCTATTTCATCTTCTCGCTTTTCTACTGACACGATAAGTCCGTTTGTTTATTATTATTGTATAAATCAGTTCGATTTCCTTTTCCTCTTTTTTCCGCTGGTCAATTCGTAATTAATGACCAGCAATGGTGACACGGTAAAAGAATCGATATGGGGGTTATATGTGAGGATTTGGGGAAAATAGCAGGACTTGCTGCTCTTCCAATATATCCCTGTACTTTTCTTTAAGTATTTACTTCGTCTGTATTGACTTATTTACTAGACACCCAACGTTTTATGTTTTTGTATGAGTTGAGGCCATCGTTGAGAAAAGTTAGTAACTCATAATGAAAGATTGTATCTTCGATTCGTCGAGACAATTTATGACCGCCATTGTTATTGAGTTGTGATTGCACTCAACTGAAATGAACTGGTACAAATCAGATGGATTAGTTCCATTGAAAAGAAATTATTGATCAAATTGACATTTATTATTTTGAGGTAAACGTGCCTGAATTTTATTTTTACTTTATCAATGTAATATAATATTTATTATTGACTATTATATCTATTGAAATCGTCAGGTATATATCATCCAAATTTCAGAGAAATTACAGAATACATTACGTAACAAAGTTGCTCGAGCATGAATCTAATGTTAGGGTTTAGCTCATTATTTGAGTCCTTGTAGGTTTCAGTTATTTAAAGTCATGTAATTTACCAGTTCTATTTCATCTTCTCGCTTTTCTACTGACACGATAAGTCCGTTTGTTTATTATTATTGTATAAATCAGTTCGATTTCCTTTTCCTCTTTTTTCCGCTGGTCAATTCGTAATTAATGACCGACAATGGTGACACGGTAAAAGAATCGATATGGGGGTTATATGTGAGGATTTGGGGAAAATAGCAGGACTTGCTGCTCTTCCAATATATCCCTGTACTTTTCTTTAAGTATTTGCTTCGTCTGTATTGACTTATTTACTAGACACCCAACGTTTTATGTTTTTGTATGAGTTGAGGCCATCGTTGAGAAAAGTTAGTAACTCATAATGAAAGATTGTATCTTCGATTCGTCGAGACAATTTATGACCGCCATTGTTATTGAGTTGTGATTGCACTCAACTGAAATGAACTGGTACAAATCAAATGGATTAGTTTCATTGAAAAGAAATTATTGATCAAATTGACATTAATTATTTTGAGGTAAACTTGTCTGTATGTTATTGTTACTTTATCAATGTAATATAATATTTATTATTGACTATTATATCTATTGAAATCGTCAAGTATATATCATCCAAACTCCAGAGAAATTACAGAATACATTACGTAACAAAGTTATGTTGTATCATGTAAATTACCAGTTCTATTTCATTTTCTCCCTTTTCTACTGACACGTTTAGTCCGTTTATTTATTATTATTGTATAAATTGCACATTTGTGAACAACAAAAATGTATCTAAACATATAAAACCATTGAATTGAAGTAAACCCTCCATTTATATGTAAAAACCCTGAACGTTTGACTATATCCATCGAAAATCACTGATCATCCTCAGGGAAAAGCGTTATCCACGCTTTGTTTCTATTACATTCGCCTCTCACCTAAAAAATAACATAAACGAAAAGGCGAAAGAAAGACCTGATGGGGGAGAAATGTAAACGCATTATTTATATAGAAAGCAACCGGGGGGATACGATATCAATTGACATATTTCCGATTATTGAAATGTCGCGAGCACGTTATTATGTCTGCTCTGTAGGGGGGAGGGAGGGTGACGACCACGCGTAACCTTCCTCTAGAAACCGATTGGAGTGTACAACAAAGGAATCGGTGTTCTGTATGGCGGGCCCGAGTCACTTCCGGTTCGGTTTCTGCAATTTTTTTCGTAATGGGTTTTCCATCCGTGCGGAAAATGCTCACTAAATATTTCACTTCCGGTGAATACCGTTGAATGTAGGTGAACAACATGGAATACTAAATTTAGAATCGACGTATTTTTTGTGGAGGTAGGTTGAAAGGAGAAAAAAATATTGATACATTAATAAATATCAATTTTTTTTTTCTAGACTACGTTCAGGTCGGTGTGTTTTGTGCTTGAACTGATTTTAACGGATAACAGCTCATCCTCCATTAGTGACAGTAAACATATATACCAATTTTCTGATCAATGGGATGTACGGTTTGAACTTTTATAGAAGATCTCTGATAGAAACCACAGCCTTATTTGCCATGATTGTAAATTGACAAATTTTGATAAACAGCAGTGCCCACTAATATGACATGTCATTTAATGCTATTCTATTTTTGATTTTTCTAGCAAATTGGTTACAGACTTTTATGGATTAAATTGTCACATCTGCTGTAGAAAAAAAGTATTTTATCATCACAGTTCTGGAAGTCTTGTTCTGCATTTTGGGAAGAAACGTACTGTCATGAGTCGTAATGACAGTAAAGCCCATAATTTGTCGAGAAAAGCCAGTCAACTACTAGTTCAATGTGTGTCAAAAGAAATGTGGACACAGCTTTGGTTCAAATCAGTATTCGCTCAGTTTTGTTTATACCAGTAATACAAGTGACTTTCTTTTACAAAACCTACAGCTATGTGGCAGATCTATGGAAGGAAAAATGCACAATACAAGTCTCAACAACTGTATCAACAAAAAATGCCATTGGCTTATTCTGCTTTGAAAATTTCAAACTAGTCTTTTACTGCTCGAACAAACCTATTGTCTTTCAAAGTAACCTTAATTTAGCATGTCTACTATCGTCAGCTACAATTTTAAAGTCAGTAGTAGATAGCAGGCAGTTAAACGTTGGTTATTGATTTCTCCATATAATATATCTGGTATGAATATTTGTCAGTCAATCAATTGAACCAGAAATCCGACTTTGTAAATTTTTAAAACCTGCAGACCCAGCTGAAAATAAAATCGAACCCAAGGAATTCGTCGACAAAATTCCTGTCACTTTTCTTGGCTTCAGGTAAAGTCAAGTGGAAGGTTTTGGATTTTATCCCTTCTTAGTGCATGGCCATATTGTAGCTTCGCTCCGAATAGAGAACCTAGCTGCGCTCCTCACAACAGAAAAGATTAACGTACATATTCTTATTTCTGATACAAGTAAATTATCGATACTTTTGTTTCGATATCGAATACATTTAGCATCAATACTTTTCTTTCGATACGTACTTGGTATCGAAATAAACGGTATACTCTACTAAGAGCAAAACTTTAATATGGTCACGCACTTTGTCGTCGAGCAAATGCAGCACGATTTTCTGTCCACGTCCGTTGAAATATATTATTCATTAACGGCAGTTTAATATTCATCTGGAGGTCCACGCGGCTCAAACTTTGCCGGCCCAACAACTTTTTGTCCGTGGAATACATTATGTGATGCAAACCCGTTCATCGGGTGTTCGTCCGCCTTTTTTTTTCATACACTTTTCGAGGGCGAAAATTGCGGGTTGTCGACGTACACGCGAAATTGAGTTTTAGTTAAAAAGTTGATGGTGGGATTTTCTCACCATCAATTTGCTTGTAAGCCATAGAATTGGCGGAAAATGTGAGTATTAGTACATAATTCAGTTTTATGATGAGTTACTGATCCATTACCTAAATATTCTACTGATTTATAACCATGTATGGTTTTTAAACGATATTCGACTTTATGGGGAATACTTTTCATTTTCTGTTTTTTTAAGGCATAAGAATCGAGCTTTATTCCAATGATTCCGATAATAGACTATTAACATTAATTAAAACTGTGTAATTAAAATTGTATTATGTAATTTAGTTAGTAGCCGTTAGTACCGTTACCGTGTTTTCACGCAATAAACATAATTAACCGACGTTCATGTTGACCTCTTGATTGTATCAAGTTGCTCGAGGAGCCCTTGAAAACGAGGGGAGGAAAAACTTATTGCCTGCTCCATTCACGCGTATAAAATACGCTTCACGGTAAAATTTTCCAGCGAATTAAATCGCGTTACAACGAGGCACGTGTGCAACGGGCACGGTGTCCAGATAATATACGATCATCTAGATTAAATACTACAGTCCCGTCGCCTCCACCAAAATTGACTCTATAAACAATTCGCTGTCCTGCCATTGCAAAACGCTCCCTAACCACAACACAGTAGCCCATTTACAAATAGTGGGTATATATAATCGTAATTTTGGGTAATTTGTTGGTAGATTACCAGAGAAGTGGTAATAAAAACATTTTAAACATAAATCAGTTCAATTTTACTGTGTAATATTCGTAATTTTTTTGAGATAATTTATATTAAATGTTTACATCAAAAGTTGTAGAAAATATTAATATACTTTACATTGAATGTTTCTAAACTTCAAAACTTTTTAAACTTTTAATAACAAAACCACAATAAAGAAGAAAGTCAGACTTTGTTTGTTTTACTTTATCTACAGGAAAAAGTCCTCAAAGTGTCGATTTTCCACAAGACAGAAAACGCTATCATTTTAGCCAATTTAAACATCGTTTATTGCATTGTAATCGACTGAAAAGAAATCGTGCTTTGAGCTACAATATGCGTTTTGAGGCCCCCTGAATCAATTGCATCTTTGTTAAGACCCCTTCTTGGAAAGGTCACTTAGTCTCCGTAAGACAGACGTACACAAAGAATACTGTCCCTTTCTAACAACAGTTAATTCACACCAAGAATCCTTAACGTAGAAAATAATCCACAAAAAAAAGCGAACAATAGAATCGTGTATTTCCATCACAGCAAATTCTCTCATCAAATTCGCATTTTGGACCACTGTAGAAAGTCATACCGTTAAAAAAATTAATCGCTCCCGCAGGATTATTTATGGACACAATAAAATCCGCCGCAGGACAAAATGCCTATTCAAAACTCTGACCCTTTACGCTGATGCTGAAGTATGTATAGGTCGCCACCGGCTGTTCCCATAAAAAGCATACGCGCGTAACATGCATTCATTAATGTTTCATTGAGTCATTTTAGTAACTCGCTTGCTGCGTATTTGCAACGGGTTTACGGGATTGTTTGAAAATGCTAATTTTGTCGTTGTAACATCGTCTAGTGCAGCACCACAATACCTAGTTAATATTCTTTTTTAATATTGATATTTAATACCGATGAAGATGAGCTGGTATCAGTTTGGTCAAAATTTGTCGAAACCCTAAGGTCATTACCTGAGAAAATGTATATACCATCTGCTACTTTTTATTGCAAGAACAATCCAGTTCGTCTGATGTTCTAAAAGTGCATGGATTCAACGACATCAAAACTCGTATATATGCTGAAAGAAAAAATATTGTCCAGAACAAAACTTTCCTTCGTCGGAAAGTAAAAATTAATAGGAGTGGCGCAGACGGTACTATGGTCACCAAATAACATTTTACATTAAAATACACGACCTAGCTCTTTATAAACCTAGAGACTTTACGGTGCAGTTTTATCGAATGACGAAAAATTGTAGAGGGAATAAACTTTCCTCTATTTTTTTTTGTGGGTGTCTGCTCCTAAAAGCTTTTAAAGCTCATTGAGCAAATTGTTCGTGGTGGTGGCGGTATCGAAAGTTTTCAAGTATTTCCCCAGCACGAAGATATTGCCTTTCAAAATCTAATTTAATTTTCAGTGCAGCCGCCTGAAAACTGACCTAGCTAGCTAGCAGCCAGTCTGCCGGTAGAACGACATCGAGTCATAAATTTTCCGATATCTTTATATAAAGTGTCAGCTTAATATTTGGGCGATTTCACCCAATAACGGTAATAATTGTCATTGGGGATAAAGACAGACATGTACAGATTTAGGTCACTGATACTCCTTTGCCAACTTTGCCGTGTGTATGCATGTACCTGCAGTGTACGGCAACTGTTCCTTATCGATCTAGGTACATCGATTTGTTCATGGTCTCTAAACCTTTACGTAACACGTAAGTAATTTCATTCGATACGTGATAAACATGGTACTTTCTTTGAAATATGTGTCTAAATTATGATATGATGTGATATGTACCTGGTACCTTCAAGCAGAATTTAAGTTCTCTCATCTAATAACACACTTTTACTTTTCGAGGAAAGTATTGGAATCAATGAGAAAAACAGGATTTTAGCGAAAATGTGTGTTTCAGGTTCCTTGAATCAACAAAATCGACAAGAAATCAATAGTGATATGTACTTTATTATAGTATGTGTATACAATATAATATACAGGGCCAGCATTAACTTGGACACAAATGGAAAAAAATTTTATTATCCATTTCTCAGAAAACTTTATTCTTTATGAAAGTTGGCGTTAGGTCTGAAATCAAGAATACCATTATAAGATCTTCAAAATGTCGTGCCATATACCAGGTGTTTAAAAAAATATGAAAGGCGCATAAGAGTACAGTACGTGGAATATTAATATTATCGAAATATTTTATTTGGGAATGTTGCTTAGAATTAATAATGACAGAAAAAAGTCGTTTCTTTTCTAAATTTTTATTATTTGAGAACACAAATTTTTGTGTGGTTTTCTATTATATTTTTATCAGGGCAGTCCCTTTCTAAGGTCCAGCAGTAGTCTGCCATTATATGGCAATACCATCGGCCTTCATATCGTTTCTCCATTATCTTGATATACTGCTGAAACCGTTGCTGTTGTTCTTCATTATAATCACTCAGATTGTCAGAAAATTTATCTAAATGACTATGAAAATAATGTAACTTGGTACTCATATTAGTTTTTAAAAATATTAAAAAATAAAAGTATGGGTAATATTGTTCAGCTTGGTGATTTCCCAAAAATGTTTCGATAACTGATACAAAGCTTGTCCATACTTCCAATTCAACCTAAGTCATGTGATTTGTGGTCCATCAAAGATATCGGTTTCTAATTTTCCTGTATTGACGCCAGGAAATGATTAACAAATATGTTTGGAACAAACACCATTCGTATATAAAGCTTTCACAAACTGTTTAATAAGCCCAAATTTAATATGTACTGGTGGAAGAATTATTGGTTCTCGACTTATAAATGGTTCATGAACGATGTTAGCTTTTCCTGCGGTCATATTTATTCTCGACGGCCAGTTTTTCCTATCCCAATGTTCATTTTTTGCGCGACTGTCCCACAGAGAAAGAAAACAGGGATATTTAGTGTATCCATTTGGCTGACCCAATAAAAAAGCAGCAGCAAGTTGTCGAGTAACATGTTATTTTTTAAAAAGTTAGTTCAAAGATTGGTTTTGATACTTGTAAATACTTGTTATCCGCACAAAAGGCAAATATATTATTTATTGAGGTTTAAATTAAAATAATTTAACTTATACAATACTTTTGATATATGGATATATATGGATTTCCAGGAGCGTATTTGTTCATATTTATAGAGAGCGAAAGAGCTGTGCCCTGTAGGAGCATTTCATATGAGCAAATGTAAATTGTGACACGCGGATGGCCCCCTTCATCACGAAAGCCATTAATTTATCAACGCCCGAGAGAATTGAATGGCGCGTTGGACGTAACAGTTTCGCATCCAACGAGATATCAAATTAGTTATCAGGATGTTGCTTATTCAATTTACTCACCTCTCAATTATATTGTTACTGGTCTGTAGTAGAGAATGCACCCAGGGAAGTGTTATAATTTAGAAATTACTGAATTTAACTGAGTAATGTGTAATGTTATAAAGGTATTATTATTTGACGAGCACATATTTGTGTGTATGTATAAACTTAACACTTAATTTATATCCTTAAATTAAGACTATCATTGTTAGATGTTGAATACAAAAGTTGTTTGTCTTATATTTGATTTGGAATAAAACAATGATTGATAGCATTGTTGTATAATGACGTTTTCATTAGATAATGTTTTCATTATGTCGTCGCAGATATACATACATATATGTGTGTGGTTTTCAAATCCTAATAACTAGAAACTTGCGTCTACCAGTAATTATTGTTGTAAAGTAGGCAGCACTTAGCTAAAAAGAAACGCATTAACTTATTGTAGTAACATGATAAGCTCGTCGGAAACTCTCATCAGAAAAAGAAAACTGTCGTAAAGAAACATGTTTTGCGATTATCCGTATGTAAATTTATGTAAACGCAGCACTCCAGAGTCGTTCATATCTCATTTAGTGGACGAGAACGGGCAAAACTGCGCAAAACTTCCATTATTTCTTCTGTGGCGTGAGCCTCCGGTCGCCAGAGAAATTCCATTAATTTTAAAAACTTTACAATTTCGCCCGTCTCATTATGTTGCGTTGTGCATCTGTAACTCCATTGGGAAATAGGCGCCGGCGCGGCGTTAGGAAACACCATTTCTGATTAAACTTTTTTAATTAACTCTTTTTTCCGCTTGTCCGTCACGATTTTGCTTTTCTGATCTTTACTAACACTTGACGTGTTTCGTTAAACAGCTTGATTTTTTTGACAAATATAAAATTAATCTTTTTGCCATTATTCAAAGAAATGTTTTATACAGTGTGTCCAGGAAAATCCGCACCATATGGGAAAATCTTTACTATCCATTTCTCAGAAAATTTTATTCTTTATGAAAGTTGGCGGTAGGTCTGAAATCAACAATACGATCATAAGATCTTAAAAATATTGCACCATATACTGGGTGTTTAAAAAAATGTGAAACGCGCATAAGAGTAAAGTACCTGCAATATTAATATTATCGAACAATTTTATTTGGGAATGTTGCTTAGAATTAATAATTACGCTCAGATTTGAAATCACACTCTTATGCGCGTTTCGCATTTTTTTAAACACCCGGTACATGGTGCGATATTTTTAAGATCTTATGATGGTATTCTTCATTTCAGACCTACCGCCAACTTTCATAAAGAATAAAATTTTCTGAGAAATGGAAAACAAAAGATTTTCGTAAACATACATTTTAAAAAGAGATGCTATGACTTTTAAAAATAAATGTGAAGCACCAGGCCAAAAAAATCTGTATTTTATTTAAATTTATTTATAAATTTATATAAATCACCTAAAAACCGGTCATCCCGAATACAAATCAGTAAATATAAAGATAAAGTGTTTGCAATAAAAACAGTCAATCCAAAAGAATGCGAAAGAGCGAGAAAGGCTTAATAAAGCTGGACCACTTGGTACGACGACGGCTACGTTTTAACGACGGACATTTCGGAATTAAACGGGACAATATTTTTTCATTTGTCAAGTGGTCGTGTATTGGACATTCCCCAATAAAAGTGGGACAACGGCAACGAATTTCTTTGCTCTCGTCCAAGTGGCTTCCTCGCCAACGCTATGTTCCATTCCAGATTCCAGGAGAGCTTTCAGATGCTCAAACTGCGGGGCAACGACACCCTGACGATTGAACGGGATTTTCCTGGATATCGCATTCGCAGTTTTCCTGTTTTATTATCGATATGATGAGGTTTATGCAATAAAACAATGTGATATGTGATATCGACATAAAATCGCTGATAGACAACGTAATTCTTTACGAGACAAAGATAACGATGAGGATAACGATAAAAAATTATATTTTTCTACTTTGCATTCACAATGCACACATTGTAACACTGTTTTCGGTGTTACAATTAGCAAATTGTAACACCGTTTTTAGTAACTTTTTTCTAAGATTGGTGACATTGATATCAATTGCATGTCAAACGATAATACACATAACCACAAAAGTAAGCACAAACTGATTTTTTAGAATCGCATAAACTGCGAAGTATGTATATTTTTATACATATTTAAACATGCGTGTTGCATCCTAGGTTTCGTACTACTAGTATATGATGGTATATAATAATTATCAATAATTACTTTTTCACAGATATTTGAATTTAAGTGACAGATGACAGTGTTACCAACGGTTGCACCCATAAATACTCTAGATTGGAATTTTACCTAATATACTTCTAAATTTTTATAAAATTTATGACGCAAAGTACAAAAAATAGTATATTACACTCGTTTTATAAGACATATTCGCGCATTCGTTCATTTGGGGCACTCGTCGCTAGCGCTCCTCGTGCCTCAAACAACTCATGCGCCAATTTGACGTCTTATAAAACTTGTATAATAATATACTATTATTTTTATACAGTCAATGTCCTCCTACTTACGGATTTTGATACCAAATTTTCATAATAACTAGTGTCTATCACGTAGCTTGTTACGTTGAAAGTACATTGAGACAGGTTCATTTATAATTTAGCAAATTCCCAGGCAGCTGTACATCATAGTTTTGGCCTGTCTTGGTTTTCGGGTCCGAAATAGGATTATCCGGTAATATTTGACAGTTGCTAGTTTAGGTTAAAGCGCCATCTACCTCGAATGAAGCAAAATGCTTACGAATTGCGCTGTACACTAGATTCTAGAATCTACTAAGCCGACAAATTCACTGGGTTGGAGTTCTGAAACTGTTTGGGTTAGCGGTAGCAAAAAGTTAATGCGGTACTACGAAATGGCAGTCACTGTTGGCTCGTTATGTTTTACGTCTCTCGAGTCATGAGTGTTACACAAAACAGCAAAGGATTTGCATTATAGTGAGGTAATAGACGAAATTATCCTGAAATTTTAGCATAATTGAGTTGATTTTCTCATAATTCACCTCTGAGAAATTGAAAAGATTGCACAAAATTACCCAAATTCTGAACCATTTAAACCACGGCTACATCAGACTACATACAGAGAGAAAAGAATGCTCAGTTCAAGTCAAATTACTTTGAATGGTTGATTTCCATATCCACAAAATAACTATCCACTTCAGCCAAGACGAAATTTTCTCAGTAGAAGTGCTCGATTCAAGATAAATTTAGTTGCAATGAGTTAATTATTAATTCACACCAAACAGTCATCACAACTACAAAGGACTATATGTAGTTTTGGATGAAACTTTGTAGTATTACTTCAACTATTTAAACATTTCGACCAAATTAATATTGATTTATTTCAACTATTGGATGGATCAAAGAGAATAATAATAACCAGAACAAGTAATTGATTTTTTTGCTTGGGAAAACAAATGTTTCAGAAAAAGATTTTTAGGTTTGGTTCAACACCTTCTGTGTTCTGAATAGAGTATTTGATTCTCACTGCAAGTAAGTCTCATTTTAAATGAAATGCTACCAATTATTCAAAAGTTCAATTATTATTAAACATTCAAAACAAACTCTAAGCTTTCCCTTACAATGAAACCACCCGATATTTTAAACTAAGTATTTGTTTACTTGATTCACACAAAACGTGTCTTGCATCAACCACCAATTTTACTTGTTTTGAAGCTCATATTTTACATATGTGATCTTGAATCAATGCAATGGTTCTTTTTATTAGAATATATAGAACTTTGTAATGCAAAACACTATATTCTTAGAAAAACTCATAACAACATTTAAAGCTATCCAACATAGTTTGATTTGGAAACAAAATCTTGTCGCTTCCAAGGAGATGCATCAAAAAGCTCTTCTCAATTGAAAACTTTAAATTTAGTAAATTTTCGCAAGACAACGAATGTCTTAAACATTTCTCTGTGTGCAAGGTTTGGTTTATTTGTAATAAATAAAAAAATTACAATATTTATATGCATATTATGTAGCCTACATATCAGGCACCCGAACGCTCATCCCCACTCCAGATGCTTACGAGCAAACCTCCTGTTGTTCTTCCATGTTGAAACAACCGTCAGCTTGATTTTGACGATTTCTGGAATAAAGCTACTGAATCTGATAGAACCTAATTGAATATAAGCGTGTCGACGACAACGTAATTTAGGCAGCTATCTCGATTGTGTTGCATGTTAATGTTAATGTGTCAAGCAGCGGTAGACAACGTTGATTGCGAAGGTCATATCCATAACTCGTATCTGGGCGTGAAATTGCTCCAGCGATCTGTCATTTCAGGACAGCGGCAGTGATTCATATTTGTACAGCTGAACGTGTCCGGGCCGTTTTCGCGTCCGCCAGAGTCACCAGAGTACCGTGAATGACGCGACCCACTCAACTATTATCCCATCCGCTTTGGCTGGATATTCACTATAAATAGACCCCTAAACTCTCCGGCCATTCATTTGTTACCTTCGTTAAAATCACCTGGTTTACCACTGAATTAATGGGGCGTCTATCTAAATTATTGAACATTAAATCACGTTCCTTAATCACTTTACTGAAACATGACGAAATTTACTCGAACATACAAATGATGAAACATGGCAGATATGACATCTTCCCATCCACATTAATATTAATGGTAATAGATGTGTACCATAAAAGAATAAAACTAAATATTTTATGTCTTCGCACGGAATATAAGCTGTCGTCAGGAAATATACAGTATAAAACATAAATTTTTTATTACAATCCAACTTGATTCTCTCCGGTTCCAGATTCTGTGTGTAAATAATTTAACGGGACCACTAATAAAAGAGCTAAATGTAGGTGTAGGGTTTCATGAAAGATGCGTATTCGCCGTCGAACATGGTATGAGACTATCCCACAGTAACAGAATTACCTAGAACTTGTAGATACTCGACAGACATGGCACAGCATCCCCATCTAATAATGCATGAGCGGTACAAGAGGCAATATTGGTTGTGTTTTATAATTCATGGGTTTCTGTGTTCAGAGTTCAGGCAGCTCCCGCAGAACACGACATACTCAATTCTGGGCCTTCATATGCCACGGTCGCACTGGGCTGCTAGCAGCAACAGCAGCCAGCGGCTATTTTGTGGTCACATTACGTAGTTTACCAGCAAAAGTACTGCTGCCGCTGGTGGCTACTACCAGCACGCCTCAGTTCAAAGTACAAGGTCAACTATTTCTTGTGCATTTTATATGTACCTATATTATATGTCACTAGGTAGGTACGTACAATAGTGAGGCAATGTATTGTTTTTTTGTCAGGTGAAGGCGTCGCAACCCTTGAACCTGACTACATAAATTTTGAAAGCAGTAGGGAATCCAAAAAACTTCCAATAAACCAGTTGCCTGAAAGACCCTGTACGATAGTATTGTCAAAGAAATATTTCTTTCGCCCGTAACGTAAGAGGCACTACTATCATCAATTCACGATCAGCGCCATCTGCATTCTCATCCGTCTTAACATCCATTTAAAATCTCACCGACACAATCGAAAGAATCCAGCGCCCGATGCTCCCGGAAGCAAACCTTTGCCACCCTTCGCTGAAAACACGATTCCCCGTGCTCTGGCCTGCTCCTGGAAAGCTTTGTTGTCGGGAAGCACACTCGGTCCTGGCCTCCAGCGTTGCCAACTCGGTGCATTTTCCACCAGATCTGGAGTTTTGAAGCAGCATTTGGTGTATAAAAATGTCTTTTTGGTGTATGGTGTAAATTCTGGTGTAATCACCATCTGAAAGGGTGCAAATCTAATGTTTTCAGACCCTACAATATATATGATTTTAATCGTAAATTTTATATTTTTTTTTCATGTCGATAGTAAGTCCCTCTACATTCCGGTAGCGTATTAATTGCAGGCCAAGTACGTTGCCAAGTAGCATACAGAAGGTAGGTATGATAGGTACCTTTAACACATGTTTACTTGCCTGCAGGGAGTGTGTTGTAGTGCGCACCATGCAAGTTCAAGCGTGGTGAAGAATATGTATTCAAAGTCGCCGAAACTGCGTACTACTTTACAATTTATAGCTACTGTCTCGATACACTTTGGTTGTCAGCATCAGTTTGATTTAAATTTACAACCTTGCTTTGAATTTCGAGTGATTAGTCAAAGTAAACTGGTTAGTTTGTAAGTTTTGCCTTACCTAAAAGTATTGTTAATGAAGTTTTGTTTGTAGCTGGTGCCGTTGTGGGAATTCATGGTCTATTTTTTTAAGTGCGTATACATTTAGGAGTCGGATCTCTTCAATATATCCAAAGTAAATTTTCTCTCTGTAAATCATCTCGTCAAAATTAATTTGTTATCCTTATTTTAGATGCCAAAGCCTCAATACAGTCAAAAATTCAGGCATGTGTGGATGAAGGATCCCGCTTTAGAAAGTTGGCTGACAGTAGTTGAAAGCACTGCAGGTCCTCAAGCTAAGTGTAAACTTTGCAGCAAAATAATTAACAACAAATATGTGGATTTGACAAGACATGGCATATCAAAGAAGCATTTGGAGCAGAAAAACATTGTCTTTGGCAAGAGTCAGCAAAAAATTCCTTTTAAGAAAGTAGAAGAATTAATTGAAGAAAAGCGGGCAGAAGCTAATTTAGCTTTGTATGCGGTATGCCACACTTCGATAAATGCTATTGATCATTTAAATAATATTTGTAAAACATCTTTTAAGTCTTGCCATGCTGGAAGTAATTTGCAAATACACCGCACAAAATGTTCGAATATTATAAAAAATGTGTTATACCCTCATTTTAAATCCGAATTAATTAACGACTTGCATAATCAACATTTTAGCCTTCTTATTGATGAATCAACAGATATTTCAGTTCAGAAATATTTGGGTATTGTTGTTATTTATTATAGTAATACTCAAAATTCAATTATAACTACATATTTAGATATGCCCTTATTGACTGAATTTAATGCTGTCTCCATTGCAGAAGCCATCAAAGAAACAATAAATAAACATAAATTAAAACTAAATTTGCTAATGGGGATTGGGTGCGATAATGCATCTGTTATGGTAGGCGTTAATAATGGTGTGTATGCTATATTAAAAAAAGAAAATCCTAACTTAGTTTTAGTGCGATGTGTTTGCCATTCGCTGCAGTTGGCTGTGTCGGCTGCTGCAAGCAAAAATTTGCCTAGAAATTTAGAGTTTTTAATTAGAGAAACATATGATTGGTTTGCCAGATCTTGTAGTAGACAACTGCAATATAAAAATTTATATTGTGCAATTAATGAAGGCCAAGAGCCATTGAAAATCGTGCAGGCTTGCCAAACTCGATGGTTGTCAATTGAAACAGCGGTAACTAGGATTCTGAATCAGTGGCTAGAGCTTAGAACACATTTCAATATTGCACAACACACTGAACGGTGTTTTACAGCACGGTCACTATCAGATATGTTTAGTGATGATACCAATTTTGCTCTACTTTGTTTTATAAAAAGTATATTGTCAGAAGTTCAAAGAGTCAATAAACTGTTTGAGAGTGCTGATGCTGATCCAACAAAACTGCACTTAGAATTAATCGGACTTATTAAAACCCTTATTGCAAAAATAACGCTACCTGGTCATAACAACCTAAACATCTTCACAGATAAATTAGAAGATTATATAGACCGAAAATGTTACTTAGGGTACAATTTTGAGAAAACCATTAGAAAATTATTAGATGAAAAGCTGTTAACAAGGCCAGCAGAAGAAAACCTGAGAGGTAGGGCTATAAGTTTTGTTGTTGATTTAATACTCGAATTAAAAAAAAGACTGCCAAAGAATTTAGAAACAATGAAAAGCGTTGCTGTTTTAAGTGTTGAAAACGCCTTATCTCATAATAAGCAATCACTATTACCTTTACTTAATTTTTCAAATAAGTCTGATAATGATATTGAAATCATAGAAAATATGTGGGCAAAAGTGCATTTGTTTGAATGGAAAAACACCAAGCATACCAACAAATTTTGGTGTGAAGTAGTAAATTTTAAGGATGCAGGAGGTGAGAATCCTTTTTTGAAATTAGCAGAGTTTGCACTGTCATTCTTAGTACTACCCTACTCCAATGCAGAGGTTGAAAGACTGTTTAGTCAGTTGAATATTATTAAAACTAAGCTACGAAACAGACTTGGAGTAGGGATGGTTAATGCCATACTGACGATTAAGCAAGGTCTTAGAAGACAGAAAAAGTGTTGTGATAGCTATATGTTGCCAGAAAACGTTCTTAAAAAAATAAAAACCAATGAAACATACTCATTCACGTTAAATGAGGATGAAGAGGGATTTGATCTCATGGACATGGTCAATGTTCTTGCTTGAGTTTTTATATTTGAGACATTTATTATTTTTTAGAATAAATATTTATTTTTTATATTTTCAACAATGATATTTTATTTTAGTGTAGATATTACTTATTAATTAGATCTACATTTTAGATAAAAACAAATATATTTTATGGTCATTTATTATTTTTTAGAATAAATATTTATTTTTTATATGTTCAACAATGATATTTTATTTTATTGTAGATATTACTTATTAATTAGATCTACATTTTAGATAAAAGCAAATATATTTTATTGTCATTCATTATTTTTTAGAATAATTTTTTTTTTGTTTTCAAGAATGAAATTTTATTTTATTATAGATATTACTTATTAGTTAGATTTACAGTTTAGACTTTAGATGAACAATATATTTTATAGACTATTATTTTTTAGAATAAACATTTATTTTGTTTTCAAGAATGATATTTTATTTTATTGTAGATATTACTTTTTAATAAACGAATTATCTTTTGCTTCTCTGTAATTTGAAAATTTTGCATAACATAAATCTGGTGTATTTCTGGTGTATTTCTTTGAGCCATCTGGCGGGGAGCGGTCTTACCGAGTTGGCAACACTGCTGGCCTCAGTTGGCGGGCGTCCGTCCTATTGATCAGGCGCGTACGACCCAGTTTGGCGGCGACCGGCGGCAGAGGAGAGAACGCCGCGGAAATGACATTTGGGCTATCCCCGGGGGGCGGATCAAGGTAGCGCCACCGTGGGCGTCTCCTTACAAGACCCAATATATCAACTCCCCGATGGATATTCATTAGGGCGCCGCGGGGTACTCGACACCTTTTGCAGCGTCGTCGTCCTTGCGACCGCGAGGGTCTGACGTCGCTGCCTGATGTGGAGTCAACACGACAACGGGCAGGTGATGCCGCCTGATGTCACGACAAGGGAAACGCGGGCGAAGAGATTTACAGAAGCCGAATGAATTACGTAACGGGTTTAAAGCCGCTTTGACGAGTTATTTTCTGACGCTTCCCGTTCTATTCTCTGCGACTGTCGACGTCGCCAGCGATTTTTGTCGTCCGATATCCTAGATACATGTTGTATATTTATTAGACAATGTATTGTACTGCTACAGTTTGATTTTAATGTAACACTGTTGTATAAGGGTTGCATATAATAATAATAATAATAATCCAAGCCTTAACATCCCCTAACAGCTTTCGCCAATTACAGGGGGTATCGGCAGGCCAGAGTATTATTATTATCCGCCCGCGCCTGTGGAACGTCTTAAGATGTTTGGCTCCCAGCATTCGCCAAGGAGTGAGGAAAACCACAGAAAACCTCACCTTGGAAGCAGGTCCCCGGGCTCGAACCGGAGACCCCCTGAGTGCAACGCCAACGTCTTACCGCTAGGCCACACTCAGACTTATCATAGGCATATCATAGAAATACGCTTACATGACATCGAGCAAGCGTCAGTTTATGCAGTACTATAGTAGTTTTCACCTCAGAAGAGCACCGTGACATATGCAACCAATTATACCCAGTTTATGGTTTATAAATGACCTGCGTATATTTGGTTGCATACACAACTGTGCTCTTATGAGTTGAAAACAACTCTACGTATCACTTAACGAGCAAATAACAGACACGTTATAGGTTAAAAAGTAGTGCCATCTCTGTCAATATATATGCTGTCCTGTCCCATAAATCTATATCTTTCTGTTACAATTCTATGTTATATTTAACGTGATTGTCGTGGAACTGGTAGTAGTTGGTCACAATTCACAAAAATACAAAACATATTAATTGACCTTGAGTTTTAATGTAATTATTTGTATGTTAAAAAAAGGGATGTTGTTTGGTTGATGAGTTTGGTGATCTTTTAGCAAAAGCCGATAACAAATATTGTATTTGAAAGAACGGTAAACATTCCATGAGCGAAAATGTCTCGGGAAGCTCTGTGAATCTTTTCAAGTCTTTCAATTTGCGTAGCCATTGGAAAGATGCGAAGATGTGGACGAAATCTATCTCATTTCTTGTCGATTTGTTACACAATGCACGCTGCACACACATGCGCGCACACGTCACCGTTTAGAATCTAGGAGCGCCTCCAGTTTATTGTATAAATAATGCATGAAGTATTAACGGCAATCGTGCACAAGCCATATTTCAAACTGAAGCGCCGGACAATGCGCGAATAGGATGACATAGAGACGATCCTTATTGGAATTTCCTGTGTGGATATGCAATTATTTCCGTTGCCAATTACACAAGGGAACAATTTCTAACATTCTGATATGTACAACAACAAAAATTGTTCCAGATTATATTTGCCTTACATAACTAGAAAGTGAAATTGGATTTATTGTAACAGGTCTAGATTTACAGATACAGGTACAGCCATACTTAAAAACACTGAGAAAACTCCAACGAAATCAGTTCAACAAATTATAAAAATTTAAAGAATATGCAAAAGTACTGCTTTCAAGCTGTATTTTGATAAATCGATAAAAAGCCACCATTCAGAAGGATCGTGGGGAATATAAAACTCTTTCATAAGACCCTCAACATCGTGACATACACGTAAAAATCTTTTCATTTTAAAATATGCTTTAAAAGGCTCGTTACGCTTTGTAAACGAAAACACTGTCACACCTCGTCCGAAAAGATTCCATTCCTGTAGCGTAGAACCCAATAACTCGGATTTTCTTTTGATAAATCTAAGTCTTTAACAAAATCATTCAGTTTGCACTGGTTTATAAGGTGAAGTGTTCCTAAAACTTCAAATGGTGAATCTTCACGTCTTGCTTGGTTCGACTAAAAGTGATTTCAGACACTCTGTCAAATCAGACAAGTTTCTTCAATCAGGCAAAATTTCTTCTGTGTCAAAAATCGACTATGATGAACTGCAAACGGCATTTTCTTTTGCTTCCCTTTCATCCACTTACAAGTCCGATCTAACAGGAAATACAGCATATATTAGGTGTCCATGGCTTTTCCAGATCTCCAATTCTAAATCCAAAATAGAAGTAGTGAGCTTTTTACCTCTTCCGTAATTTTTTTCAGATGTGTCACTACATAACAACCGCACATGTAACGAAACTTATTTGGTGAATTTTTACAACATCTTCTTTGATCACTTCCCATATTTTAATGCGCAGAATGTCTGTATAACTTGACTTGATAAAATAACACAAAAAAAAAACTTGTTGACGCGCTATATTTGAACAATCTGTTATGAGAACGTATGCACAGAAGGCTAATTCAGGCGAAATATATGACTTCAAAAAAATGATGTTAGGTCAACAAAAATACTTGATCCCTGTTCTGGTTGTAGGACCCTTGTTCCCTTGTGCCATTTAAACCTAAGGAGTGACTGATACGTAAGAACCCTCTTCTCATTCCAAGAAATCATTTGCTTTTGATATATGCACAGAACTAACTCGTTATATGCGGGATGTCACAGAAATAATTGACATAAATGAATAAGTAATTGTGATATCGACTTTACAGATTGGTAGGGTCAGCTGAAAACCTTGAACTAGACAGAACTGAACTATTCCTGAAAACATCCTGAATATAACATCGGGTTTAATCGATTTAGATCAATGTAAGCTGTAACAAAATGGTTACAAAATTGATGAATGTCATCAAGTCTCTAGTGATCACCACGTGTTAGAAATGCATATATATGTATGCATAATTCTGCAGTGCCGTAACGAACTCATTGTGTAACAAACACAACCTTGCTCTATTTCCATAGGGAAACGGATGCCACGGCGAAAGTTACTGCTTTTTTGGCTCTGAACTGTGCAAACAAGGCCGAATGGGCCGAGCAGGGGAGGCGGCCGCTACCTTATTTCCGTGCCGACACGAACTCACCGCACAGAACGAATGGTCAGGGAGAAAACACCACCCCCTTCTAAAATGTGGCCTCTGAAATTGGGTAAACAGAACAATTACGCCCAGTTAGGGGTTTTATTACGAAGTTGGTTGGCGCGCGCCAACCCCAAACATTCTGGAAATATTGCGGAGCGTAGAGACGCAAATATAAATTCTAAAAATACTTACTACTCTGTTTACGTTGTTTTTCTATAGTATCGATTTCTGGCGTTCTTGGAATAAATTTGATTAAAATTTATTCGTATGAGAAGGCAACAGGCAGGAGTCAACAAAGCTTATGTCGATGTTGTACATATGTATGTCAGGTTGTCTATCTACTCTACGTAATACGTAGAGTCGTTTTAAATTAAAAGGATCACCGTGACATATGCAACCAATTATACCCAGTGTATTGTTTATAATTGACCCGCGTATATTTGGTTGCATACACATATGTGCTGTCCTTGGTTTGAAACATCTATAGAACAAAAAATTCAATAACATTTCTACTTATAGGTAACATTAAATAAAAGTGTCCAATATATTTAAAAGCTTTTATTCAAAGACTTCAAATTAAAATAACGCTATAAATTATCGTCGGCAAGTGTTAACCTGCTAAGTCAATATTCAACATAATTTGATTTTTTACAGCTCGAAAGCACGAGGCTTATTACACAATTCTGAAATTAACAATAAAAGAATTTAAAACACAAATTTAAATTAAGAAAACGTTTTGTGTGTGGTTTTCTATTGTATTTTTGTTCAGGACAGTCCCTTTCTAAGGTTCAGCAGTAGTCTGCCGTTGTATGGTAATACCATCGGCCTTCATATCTTTCCTCCGTTATGTTGATATACTGGAGATACTGTTCTTGTTCTTCATTATAATCACTCAGATTGCCAGAAAATTTATCTAAATGACTATGAAAATAATGTAACTCATATTAGTTTTTCAAAATTTTGAAGCATTTTGTCAACGTTTTGTATTGTTAATATCTCGGTGATTTCCCAAAAATTTGTTGATAACTGATACAAGGCTTGTCCATGCTCCGAGTTCAATCTAAGTCATGTGATTTGTGGTCCATCAAAGATATCGGCTTCTAATTGTATTGAGGCCAGAAAATGATTAACAAATATATTTGGGACAAAGACCATTCTTATATAACGCTTTCACAAACTGTTTAATAAACCCATATTTAATACGTATTGGTCGAAGAATTATTTGTTCTCGACTTATCAATGGTTCATGAACGATGTTAGCTTTTCCTACGGTCATATTTATTCTCGACGGCCAGTTTTTCCTATCCCAATGTTCATTTTTTGCACGACTGTCCCACAAACAAAGAAAACAGGGATATTTGGTGTATCCATTTTGTTGGCCCAATAAAAAAGCAGCAGCAAGTTGTAAAGTAGCATGTTATATTTCAAAAAGTTAGTTCAATGATTGGTTTTGATAAATATCTACTTGCTAGCCGCACGAAAAGCAAAAATATTTTTGCAATACAAAGGTATTGCTATTTATATTACAGTTGCCATCAAAACATATCTTATGCTGTCAAATTGGTTTCAACTTAGTTTTTCTTGTTAAATGGCCAAAAGGCTACTATACTATACACCATAAAAACATGCGGCTAGCAACAATTAGATTAACAACTTCGATAAAACAAAAATGTTTATTATAATTATTTATGTACCAAACGAGAGTCTTTGACTATGACATTAGACATTTGACGTAACATGCCCTTTATATGTCGTGCGGTGGCAGGTTTGCTTGTTGGTTACCTTAAAACCCTTATTGTCCTAGGACATTAATGGCCCCAAATATCTGTCATGTAATGTCAAATATGACATAAAAGTAAGACATAAAATATTGTGTGTACCTCGGGCATAAATTGATATTTAAATTTCTAGGCCGACTAAAAAAGTTCTTTATTTATTGAAACAATCTCACCAGGCCAAAAGCTCAAATTTAGTTTCACAAGCTTTTAATGGATAATCCGTTTACCGGTGGGTGAGGGAAACGGGTGGTTTAATGTACTGTGCTTTTATTTTTTATTTTGTTGTGAATGCGGAAATGTTTACGCGTAGGGAATTGTCGGGTATTGTAGGATTGCCGCTATAAATCTCTTTGCCAATAAACAGAAACATTTCATGACTATAAATCGAGTTTTTCTGGTACTCAAGTGGATGTACCAGTGCGCTGGACTAGACTTTTCCGGGCTGAAGCTTTTCCTATCGACTGCTGTTTTAGTTTTCTATTTTAGTTTCCGTTAACAAACTATCAAAAATATTATTAAATCATGTTAGCTTAGTTAACACAGATTTAGTTTTCCTCCCACACCTGCTAATTAAAGAATAATTACATTATTAAAAGATTGTGATAGAAATTAATTACCAAATTAACCAAAATGATTCCCAAATGAACTCATTTAGGAACTTTTGAGAAAACTTCATCGTAACAATTAATTAAAAAGTATAAATTTGCCGGTCCGGCACAATCGGTTCGAAATGAGTAATTAGCCAGTTCTGTGGAAGCGATACAGAGGCGCTGGCAGTCATTTTCGAATAACCCTGTCATTTGGCGTAAATGAGCTATATAATTAGGGTTCTTTATCGTCCCCTTCAACGGTTGTGCAGTCATCCCTAGGCGCCCTTGTATCACTTTCTCGCCCTCAAACCGGATCCTTTAACGGCGTGACATATCCACCCTTAAAGTGCCTACAACAGTTTGAACACCGCCTTTCTGGATGTTTATCCCGTCTTACCGTGTAAGTACATGTCATTTTTGTGATGATACGAGTTGATCGCTATTAGACCCATATTGTATGCGTTTTTTTTTTTTGGGTACTATTTTCACACATTTAAGTCATTCTTTAATAAATCTTCTGTTGACGATTTGTCCTGTCGGTGACGTCAATGTAATTGTTGTAGGTATTGCTTCTCATTCCTACAATAATTTGTACTAATAATATACTTGAATCGGGTACATATTTATTAATAATTTGTAAATGATTACAAGACAAAAAACAAAAAAAAATGTGGGCTCGTCCGGGATTTGAACCCGGGACCTCTCGCACCCTAAGCGAAAATCATACCCCTAGACCAACGAGCCAGGTGGTATTATATTCTCAGAAATCAGTGTTTACGAACCAAAATTTCGGTATGACCAAATATCGATAAACCGCTTATGAACTGGAGCAAACCGTTAATCTTATCTCGCCAATAGATAATCGACGTTGTGTGTATTCTAGCGGACCGGCATGCAAGAAAAAAGTGCGGAATAGTTAAGCGACCACCGGCAGGGTGATTTTACAATGTAGGTCAATGCATGGACCAGCCGTCCACACTTCCTGAGATAATAGCGAACTCGGCCATCCAAGTATAGAACAACATTGTCACCGTGGTAATAAAAAATAATGGCGGCAAAGCAAAGGTCATTAATGGAGTGGAATGTAGGAGGCGGTAATAAAATCGATATAGGCAGCCCAGTATACACGTGGATCCGCTGCTTCTGTAGTTTGGCATAGCTATCGCGCTATCATATCGGTTCAATAACCATGACTATTATAGTAATTATAGCCCGTAGGTGCTTGTACTGTTATGGGACATTTTGAATTGGTATCTAATAATGTTTTATTAATTTTCGTGTATTTGTTCTTCGGAATAGTTAGAATGAAGACTAGCTCTGTGTATAAGTCAAAATTTTCGATTTTAGTTATTGGGCATTCTAGAAATATGTGGTTAAGGCTTCCCACCTGTCCACATTCGCAATATGGACATTTTAGGATACATTTTAGGTTATCTGCTATCTGTTACTGTTGTTACGAATGTCCGGCAGGGGGCGTTTCGGGTTTGACGTTACTGTGGTAATAGCAGCAAAACACGGGTCGACAAAAATCGATTTTTTGGATCGAAAATTGTTTTTAAGGCCGTTTTTTTTGCTCAAAACTCTTTGCGAAGGGTATTTAGAGGGATCTTATCGTAAGACATGAGAGCGAGCGGCTTTTATAAGGTCGGCAGGAACGGATAAAAAATGTAAATTTTTGACGTTCATCGATCCGCTTGTCGGAATTTCTAGACGTCACGTGACATTTTATCGAGGTTCGCCTTCACCCGAAGAGGTGCAAAAACGTGATCTTTTTTCTAAATTGACGCATTTAATTTACATAATATCGCGCAGTCCACGCGGAATTGTGTCCTTTTTTCAATTCGAGCGTCAAAAGTTATATCGAAAAGCCTAATTTTGGAGCTACTCGATCGCAAATGTCGGCGAAAATGGGCGATTCCACTGAACGCACTTGAAAGTTCGTAATTAGTATAGGTAGATAGATAGACAAACCAGAATACGCATTCTGTAGGTCAGCTTATATAAAGCCCAAAAAGGCCAACGCGTGCGTAGAGACTGTCAGCGCCATCTCCCCGCAGTAGACCATAGCAATAATTTTTAATGAAACCACTGTTTTTTTTTGTATTCAAACAGATAATCGTTTTACACAAATCTATTATCTTTCTCTTCCAAATCGAATATTTACTTACCTCAAGGCCGATGTTTATTTCAAATAAAACGAGACTTATTTCATTGAAACGTATTTCTGCAATTAAGCCCAAACAATTTCTACCTACATTACGGAAATCACAGAAAACCATTTGGTGTAAAAGAATCGTTTTTTTTTTCAGTAAAAACTATTTCTTTTTACTTCAAATAAAATACTTATTTGTTTCAAACATATATTCTTTTCTTGATTTTACATTGTTTTTCTTTCGGTAGGGAAATGATACGAAGAAGCACGTATGTAATTAACACGTGTGTAACGTGTTAATTCTATATTTCCAAATCTCTACCTGTTAAACGTCCTAAACATGGCCCAAATAATAATCCCCAATGGATTAAAATGCCTCCCAGGTATCTCCTCACTGCGTTAAATCTGTAAATACCTCGTTTATCATCAGCTAAAACCAATTAGCGACACTAAGGTTCCAATTAATTCACCTTCTTCTCGTAAGAAAGGTTGTGTCGACAATGAAACAGGTAAACCTTTCTAGCAGTTAAACCCATGTCATGGTTAATAACTTTTAAACTGAGATTAAAACCTAACAAAGTTAAAACTAAGTACGTTAATTAACAGTGTGTCTATTATAATATTCGCGATCACTCCTCCATTAAGGTTATGTCACTCAGGTGTCGTAAATTACCTTTTTCGCGTTTATTATTACGAAAGCGTTGCGGAGCCCGTTTGAAAGAACAAGATACACAACGTGGATTGATGACAGCGCACACAAGGGGTACATATAAAACAACATCCGAGATTGTATTATACCTCTCCGGGTTTGGGGGTGCTTTACTGGAGCGGCAAAAGAAAAAAAAAAGAAAACTGCGGGGTGAAAATATAACAAAGTAGTGTTTCTCGCAACTCACGGTTCTTGATGACCGTTTTCGCCACGCGGTAACCCACTGTAAAAAATCTTTATTCACCGGAGGGAATGGTGAAATAATATGGATGTTTATGTACTCAAGGGATAAAATTGATTTTTGATTGATATTGCTGTGAAAGTTTCTGCAATTTTGATGATGTAACTTTTGCAGAGTTTGATACAGACCTTTGTTACAGCGTTCTGACACCCTTCCACTGTCCACCATGTCAGTCTCATTATCCCTAATTACTTCCAATGGGTGCGTATATTATTACCTAATTATCATTAATATCATATTAAGTGACTGTTACATAATAATAACTATCAAAGATAGGCGTCTCATAAATCTGAAGATATTAATATTCTTTTTTGTGAGTTTAGGCATCCACCTAATTTTATTCTTTTTTTATCCTTTCGTGGGCTTCGCTGCGGAACCATTAATATTTTTCAAACTGGCACCTAATGACCTCTCCTCAATTTAAATAACCCGCTTAATCGCTGCCATAAAAAACAATAAACGACAAAAGCCTGCTTTAATTTTCTAAAAGCTGTGCGCATTGATCGATAGCTCCGCTATTTACCAGCTCTTAAATAAGTAAACAGACGAGCTGATCGGTAATTTTTTTGTATAAATTAAGGGCTCCTCTCTGAATAACAAGTAGATGTCCCTGAACATCGTTATTGATTGTTTTTTAAGAGTTTAATTTCAGATATTATTTATCGTTTGCGGTACCTTAATTTGCAAAACATTTCTACGGCTTATCATTACATTGAATTTTTTCTTCTTTATTTTCATTCTTGAGTTTGTAAGATGGTAAACTGTAGATTGTTCTACAGTGTTTATAATCAGCGATCGCCAGACTTCACCAGAGTTTTGGCATCCACTATTAGTTTAGGTCCTCTTTTGCTAATGTTCCATTTTGCCTTAGTTTGTCTATTGTAGAGTCGATAGAATTTACATAACTTAAGACATCTTAAAGTGTAAAGATAAAGTCTATTTTCCTTGAATTTTATTTTATTTTACGTTTGGAGACTAATTTCTCTGTGGGTGTAGAATTACGCATAAGTACATAACTAACTGCAGCGCCTGCAGTAATCCATCAATATCTAGTTGCAGCTGACCAACCAACCGCCACCACCAGCCCAATAAACGTCTCCGCACATGAAATATTATCTGGGTCGGTGATGATGCGGTCTTCTTAATTCCGCTAATTCTTCCAACGCAAAACAAACGAGTCCGACCTTCCTCAGGTCATTAATTTCAGCGGTAGAACGCGCTGGTATCCTCGGGTCAGTACGTCAGCTCTCCCTGCCATGCCGCCGGCCGTGGGTAGTACGTGTCCTTGCAATCATTTTGCACAAGGAGTGGAGGAGCCATCGATTACGGGTGGTAACCTCTGACGTCAAACCATCCCATCTATCCACCCCTCGACAACAACCCCCCAACATCAATCATCAGAAGAAATTCAGCCGCTCATCGGGAGGCACGCGGAAGGCCTTAACCACTGTGAAAAGACATCACCATAATCGCGCGGATCGACCCAGAAGTACAAGTTTAAACGCCCTTTAGGAGTTCCGGAACCAAATTTCGATCCGATTAGGTGTGATGCGGGTTGGGTTCAGTGACATGACGAGCGCAAGGAGCGACGCTACTTCCGGCTCAATTAATCACATGCTGCGAGGAATAAGTGTTTTTTTTTGCGGTGCATTTTTAGACAAAATACAGTGAACACTCTCTTCAATAAATCTACAGAGTAGTTTTAAACTAAGAAGATCACCGTGACATATGCAACCAATTATACCCAGTGTATGGTTTATAAATTGACACACGTATATTTGGTTGCATATACAACTGTGCTGTTCTTAGTTTGAAACGTCTATATAGGAGAAGTTATATTAAATGGCATTATTCCATCTCAAAATTCAGTTTAGTTTAGTTTATAAGCTTTTGAAACAGTCCTCGATAGTCCATTTTTCGATTTATATTAAATAACACAATCTATTGTGCGGAAGGTACCGCCAGAAATAAAATCCGATATAACTAGACAAAAAGGAATAGTCGTGACGCATGTAAAATCCTCGTTACTACCAAACGAGTCACAGAACCACGCCTCCACTAAAAACCAGATAAAACATAAGTACCGGTTATTTGGCAAAGGGACGTTGAAGTTCCCGTGCTAATTAACTCTGGACATAGCATATCCGCGATACTACGCTGGGCGTAGGTGGCAGTATAGGTCACGAACGTGTCGAACAAATGACCCATCGTCGTGCCGGTCAAAATGCCCGGCATTCTAACTAGTATCCCACCGCTACCACCCACCTTAAAGGTGGATCTTGTGAAACCATTTCCTACGCCGCGCCGTGCCGAGGAAGACAACGACAAACTGCGGTTGCTGTTCTTGTTGTTAATGCTGTCTAGTTATTGTTGTTGAACCGAGGTAGGGGAACACAAGATCCACCATAACGTAGGTTACGTACTCTGTCCTCAGCGCAACTGTGGTGCTTTGTAATCAAAGATTGCCATTCTAGGGAGTGCAGACTTCGTGCGCTGTGTACCGTGCAAGAATCCGAATGGGTGGGTAAATCGTGGACGTGTTTGCTGGCGAGAGTCACAATTAGGTGATTAAGAGGCCACTGACGGAGGTGAAACTCTTGGATTAACCGGCCATTTTGATTCAATTATGAACACTCTACTTGATGGGGTTCACTTGCGTCTTCTGTTAGGTTTGAGTACGATTTATGTACTTTGCACTGTTGGCTTTTCTATAATAGTAGAATTGGAGAAGAATAAACATTAACATATACATTATCAAACGAGGTAGGAAGAAGGAAAGCACACTGCTAAAAACCAATTCTTGAAACGATATGTTCCTGTTCTTCTGTTCTTCTGGTCATACTGTGTAAACTAAATACAAAGAATCTGGGGTGGCCTCCACTCGACATTCCGACTACCGTGTGGACACATTAAAGCATCAAAAACTTCTGCAAAAACAAACACCTTTCGGCGAATAATCAACTCTGTTCACTCCTTTTTAATTCCGTAATATTTCCCCTTTTGAGGTCCCCTGAATCGATTGCAATGATTTCTGGAAAATGTATGTGTGTACGTGTGTATGTGTGTATGTGTGTACGTGTGTAGGTATGTCCGTGAACACGATAGCGCCCAAACGGAACAACGGATCGAGCTGAAATTTGGCATACATATTTAGAATCACCAGGGGACGAACTGGATTGTTTTTGGTGACAATCTGACAACCGGGATTCATCAGATTTTGACCAAACTGACACCATCTCATCCTGCAGTCGTTTTAAATATGTGTACAAATTTACAGATCAATGGGATGAGCGGTTTGGGTTCTATAAGAGTTTTTATCTATTCGTTTGTGACGTAATGGAGAACTGACCGCATCATACCGCGTTAGGCCAGACGTTATTGTTTGAATATTATCGCCCCGCCAGCGATTAAAGAATAAATAAGCAGTAGAGAAATAAATCTCGTAGGAAACATGTATACGTGACAGTATATTATGATATTATAGTTATTTGTATCGAGAAGTGCCTTGTATGTATATTGTTATTATCTCACGGAAATTCGTTTTTGGTGTTTCACCCTTTATACATTTAGAGAGTTTATAAATGTATAAACAGTGTGTCAATGTAGTCGGAAAGTTGGGTGGGGGGCACACCAGATATTTTTTTCTGTGAACATATAGACATTTTCCAGAATACATTGCAATTGATTCAGAAAGCCTCAAAACATGCATTTCAGCTGAAATCCCGTTTTATTCGTCGATTTTTCGTAGTAAAGCGACCTCTTATTATTATATATGTATACAAAACTCATATATCTTCGAAATGTGTTATTTCTGGCAAAACCCTTGAAGGGGTCAAAAACTATTCTCATATTTCTGTCTTTTCCTTACCTTAAACTTTTTTACTTTATCATATTGTAATCGTGTCGAAAAAAAATTGAGATTTTAGCGAAAATATGTCGTTTTGGGTCACCTGAACATGTTTCACCAAGGTACAAAAAATGTCAGTGTGTGTGTGTACCCGTTTTTTGTGGCGACGATTCCGGAGAAACTACTGAAGGTATCGAGACGAAACTTCATATTTAGAAGTTTCGTGACTAAACTTAGAGCTGAACGAAGTTTTGTCCAAAAGGGCCCAAAGGAACTCGAGGTTTACTCTTATCATTATTCAACGATTTTGCAAATTAGCCGCCATTTCTGTAATTTCGTCAAAATAGTTAAATAATAAACTATAGTAGAGAAAATTTTGTATAATTTATGTCCATTCCATTTTTTGGAAAAAAAAAATAAATCATAGTAAGCGGATGCCCCTTGAACTTGCAAATTGTCCCCCTGAACACGGCTGTATCGTATGATAAAGTCATGTGCCTGGCCACATCAGATTTTTTTCAATAGTGTTTGTTCATAGGGTCAAATACAGAGCAAACAAATACTACTTCTTGAATGACAATCGCAATTGCTTATCCGATAAGGTTGCCTAACAATAATTTTGTGCAAAAGTTTTATTGAGAAGAATTGTTGGAGTTGAAGTTGGAACAGTGACTAGCATTAGGCGCTGGACCAAATTACTGGTTTACCGTCCCATTCAAAGAAAAGTCATTAGTTAATGCGATGTTTTAATGTGATGAATTTATGTCAATGTAATACACTAAGAATAGTACGTTGACTCAAATTCATTTGTGAATCCATTTCACGAGATCTTACATGATGAGTTACCAGTTCTCTAAGTTCTCTAAGTATAGTATGATGTGGGATAAGTTAGGCAATAACTATTTCAATAAGGTCTTTCTTTCGCAGTCACGGTTAAGTGGTCTCTTGCTAACTTGCTCTTGCAGCTCGCCACCCGTCTTCTGCAGCTCAGTTATTGATTAAGTTAAGAGTTTGATATTTTGTAGGCATATCCAAGTTTTTTAATCGCTCAAGGGTTTTTGCCAGAAATAACTCCTTGTGAATATATTTCAGATATTCCAGACTATTTTCCACACTGTATGTAATTTGGTAAACCTCCATATTCAAGCATATAACACAATAATCTCTAGATTTACTATTCAAGATGGCCTCTAGTTCACAACAAAAGTGCACAAGTTCTCGCCAACAAGTTATCCGAGGGATTCCCGCTTCTAGTTAAGGCCCGCTAAAATCCCAGTGCTAGTTAGCGTTGGCCGGACAAGCATCGGGCGCTGCCACCATTTCAGTCGAAAATTTACAGCGGTCTGCGTTGCGCCCGGAAAATGATAATAACGTTAGGTATGGGCAATCCGGGGCCGAAATGGAAACATTCAAATGGCCGTAAGAATTATTTATGGATATATGCGAGTCGGCCCCCGCTAATGCCCCAATTTTACATTTACGGTCCTAATATACAATAAATTGCAGGCGGGCTGTAGATTAATATCTGTTCTTTCGTCCCCTATCATCCCATATTGTTGACCGCAACCATGGTGACTCCGTCCTATTAATCATGTCGTTATCAGTTAATGTGAAAATGTTGAGTGTATGGCTTGATTCATTTGATAAAACGCCTCTATCGGCTATAAAGTGCATTATATACCTATTACTATATTATGACAAATGTCATTATGAATATTATGACAAATGTCATTATGTCATAGAACCTGACGTTAGGTGGCTGGACCCTGGTTTGGCTCTGGTTTCACAAAATTGAATAATTGCAAAAGTGTACTAATATAATTTGTGTATAATTGTGCCAACGGTGTAGTCGTAAAGTTGGGTGAGGGTCACCCCAGATATTTTCACACAGTTACTGAAACATTTACAACACCAAAACAAACAGTCAACTGTAAATTGATATAAACCAAGAACAGTCAGAGAATTGTAAATTTTATGTTTTGTCTGTTCGGTATCGGTTATGCATTATAATAAATTTATATCGGCTTAAATTAGAACGAAAATTAATTAATATTTGACAAGATAAGTTCACAAAATTCTTGGAAGTAGGCGGATAGGTACAAACTTATTAACTAATTGCAAGTTAAACATTTTGCTTAAATATGTAATAAACTCGTGCGAAGGGGATTGCCACTAAGTGTAGGGGCGGCTTCCTTCGAAGAGCGATAAGCCCCATTCTCATTCTCCTCACACTCTATTAATAATTAACAGGGTTAACGGTGAGCACACCCCGCGCAGCTAAGAAAGGCCTTATTTTATAAGCCTCTTTGGTCTCGAAAGCGCTAAACTAATTTCACTAAACCAACGTTACGGTAAATAGAAAAAAAAATAGCAAGTAATACTTATTAAAATCGCTTTTTAGATCAAATATTGTTTATTGAATAGTCTATGAATTTCCTGGTCGGTTTCTGAAGAAGCATATTGTTACTAGTATAAAGTGGAGGTGGAGCTGTCATAGTTCATTAGGAGTTACAAGAACGAGATGGGTTAGTATCGTAGGCTGACAGGCCTTTACGAGGGTCGTCAGTTCAAACCCCTGGCCGACCGCCAAATTTATAACGTGTATTCTGCATCAAGCATCCAATCGAAACATTGTTTAAATACATTCAGTGACTTGTTTGTAAATAATTGACATGGCTGCGTGTTGTTAACAGCAGATGTTCAATTACAGCTTACTAGCAAACTAGATAATCATTCGACATAGCTACTGCATTTGACATGCATAATTTTACAGCATATACACTGAGAGAAAAGAAATGTAAAATCAAATATGTAAATGTATTTCTTTGAACATATTTATTCCAAGGAAAGAATATATCTTTGAAACAAATAAGTACTTATTTTTAAATTTAAAAAGTGAGCTGCATGGGCTGAAAGAAATATTTTATTTGAAGTAAAAAGAAATAGTTTTCAGTGAAAAAACGATTCTTTACACCAAATGGTTTTCCGTAATTTTCGTATTGCAGAAATTGTTTGGCTTGAATTGCAGAAATACGTTTGAATGGAATAAATCTGGTTTTATTTGAAATAAAGATCGGCCTTGAGGTAAGTAAATAAATAAAAAAATAGTGGTTTAATTAAAAATTATTGCTATGTCCACTGGCGGGAAGATGGCACTGACAGTCTTTACGCACGCGTTGGCCTTTTTACTTTATCATACGTAGTATGACAAAGTATTGTAATCGTGTCGAAAAAAAAATTGAGATTTTAGCGGAAATAGGTCTTTTTGGGCCCCCTGAACATTTTTGACCAAGGTACAAAAAAATGTCTGTGTGTATGTGTGTGTGTGTACCCGTTTTTTGTGGCGACGATTCCGGAGAAACTACTGAAGGTATCGAGACGAAACTTCATATTTAGAAGTTTCGTGACTAACCTTAGAGCTGAAAGAAGTTTTGTCCAAAAGGGCCCAAAGGAACTCGAGGTTTACTCTTATCATTTTTCAACGATTTTGCAAATTAGCCGCCATTTCTGTAATTTCGTCAAAATAGTTAAATAATAAACTATAGTAGAGAAAATTTTGTATAATTTATGTCAATTCCATTTTTTTGGAAAAAAAATTAAATCATAGTAAGCGGATGCCCCTTGAACTTCCAAATTACCCCCCTGAACACGGCTGTATCCTATGATAAAGTCATGTGCCTGGCCACATCAGATTTTTTGGGCTTTATATAAGCTGAGCTACAGAATGTGATTGGTATTCTGGTCTTTACTAAAGATTAGCGTGGAGTAAAATAATCTAATGAGTCTACCGTCTACCATAATCTTTTATTATGGTTTTCGACTAAAGTATGTTTGGTTTATATAGTCAAGGTCTAGAAATAAGTTGTTTGTGTCAACTAAAGGCTTTGTCCGCCACTATTTAACATCGACCTTTCTTTAACTTGAAGCAAATTTGTTTCATCCAAAATTTTCTCTCTCTCTGTGTATTAGCTGTAGTACTGCTTCTCCAGAAACTTGAGTTTCATGTAAACAGATTAGACGGTTTTGGTAAAAAAAAAAAAACATTGTTGTTTTATCATGTTTTAGTACTAGAGTTTGTAGTTTTTCTACCATTCTTTCCACAGTTTTCTGTATAAAACGTCGACAAATTTATCGTCTTTGATGCGGTTTCCTCCAGAAAAGTCTACAACTTAATTTGTAGACCATACTAGCACATAAATTGTGTTATTTTGTCTCAATTTCTATAATGAGGGGTCATTCATGTATTTGCACTGAACATTATGATGGTTCAATAATATAATTAAACATGTCACATCAGCGATACGTCATCGTCACTGTCTATAAAACAAATTTCCTAAAATATAGAATGGAAATATTGGTGTGTTGACTCTGTTACCGTAAAATACATAATGCCCCAACCGTTTATACGCAAGTATGTTTTATATGAGCTATTAGTATAGTGCAACAGTTTAAGCTCTACAAACCGATGATGATAAAGTAGGTATCCTCTTGAACATGTCAACCGTTTATACACCGTTCAATATTAGCTAAGCTTTTAGCGTTCTAAAATTGATGTGCAACATAACCTAAAATTGATTGTATTGTCCATTTAATAGGATATTATAAGGTGGTTTATTTTTAATGTATCATGTATCACATTACTGTTTGTTAAGATTTTGCCCAATTTCCTAAGGAATCTATAATAGGTACTTGTGAGTTTATAGAGTTTATATATTGTGGGGAACACGCAACTTGTTAAAACTCTTTTAATAACGTGATGTTTCAGTTGCATGTTAAAGTTAAGTTACTTCAAACGAAGTATTAATTTAAAATGATAAAATTACTTAGAACTTCCGAATTGTGTATTGGTCCTTTAGATTTTATTAATCTTCTATAAACTCTTTTAATAACGTGATGTTTCAGTTGCATGTTAAAGTTAAGTTACTTCAAACGAAGTATTAATTTAAAATGATAAAATTACTTAGAACTTCCGAATTGTGTATTGGTCCTTTAGATTTTATTAATCTTCTATAAACTTTATAACATTCTACCCTACTTCTAGGTGATCTTCCTACTTTTAGAAGCTTTTAACTTCTTCTGTTTCAGGTGTTTCTTCAATACCGATGACACCTTAGGTGAATCTTCAATCTTGTAATCTTGTCTAAACTTAATTTTATTGCTTCAACGCTTTCCTTACTTTTAACTCTATTACTAACTATTTTCTTTCTCTTTTCTTGCACAGAAATGGCGAGAAAACATTACTTATCACAAAGGCTAGATCGGCGGAACAATCTGTCATATGGAGGTATGGTTGCTGTGCTAAATGTTTGTTTAACTGTTTGTTACTGTTCTTGCTTGCTCTTTGTACTCTTGATGTTGTCGTTGTTGCTATTGCTGTTGTTTCCTCTATGCTTGTTTTTTTGTTAATCACTAGTTTACAGCCATTTTATACAATTGATATGGCTGTTAAATTCCAAATCGCATTTCTACAGTTCTATAAATACATTATGAAACTAATGAGATTGTAATGGGTCGGAAACCCATTATTTATTTATTAAGATATGATCAAATTAAGCGAGATATTTGTAAGAACATTCGGGAATGTCAAAGGTTTTTGCTAGGGTTGAACATCTGGTTTAGGATTTGACCGCGTGTTATAAGTTTAAAATTGAAGAGTTGTCATTGGCTAAGAAGAAATGCTTCCGGCTTCCTTTGGGGTCGAGAGATGCAAACGAACATATCTCGCTCTTCTCATTTCAACCACCGTCATGTAAAGTACACGTTTTTGTGGAGCGTTCTTAGGCGCTTAAGTTTATCCCTGGTAAGTCTTTTCAACTCGTCTCGCATTTCATTGTAAATTAAATTATTCATATTTCTGCTAAAAGTGTGTCTGTCTAAATCAACTCCTAGGTTTAATTTAAACGTCAATATGTTCAAAGCTTCATTCATTTTTCTATGTAACCTATCAAACGGGATTGTTGATTATTATTGTTAATAGATGTTATTGTTTTGATAAGTGTTTCGTTTCATTTGAGTAGTCTTACTTTATCAGCCCTTATTAAATGTTAAATACTTAAACGCGTCAGTTAGTAGTCAGAAAATGTGTTCACAAGGTTCAAGAAAAAGAACCCAGTTAGTTTTGCCTTCGAATAAATTGGAAGAGATTTGATGAATTAGAATTTTGACCAGTAATTAAAGCCCTTAAACCGCGCTTGGCCAAATGCTACCATGTTACGGAGTCGCGGTTGTTCCCGCCATTTTGACCTCCTACAAGATAATGACGTGTGTGTGTCTTTGTTAATTTCGTAGTAGAGCTGGTTATCTATATAATAGCCAGTGTATGTTTCAAATCAACACATGTACTACCTGTACATGTATTCTGTGACACAAACACATACATTACCTTGTAGTTTCATGAGTATTCCATTGTCAAATCATTACGTCTGAAATTGTCATCAGATTTGTAGTGAGTTTATGCTGATGTGTTGATGTCGGTGTTCTGCAGTAATGAGTGAAAGTGCGAAAGGGATTTGCCAAACTGCTGGCTGTGTATGGCGCCAAATGCGTCGTATAATTGCTGGCGAAATGACAATTTAATGCTGTTCGCGCGATACAACGGCCGAATATTACGTCCGGCTGCTTGTGCCGGAATATGCGAGCGCGATTCGCTGAAAATTATTGTTGTTTGGTAGGTTTGGCTAACAATGCAATTGTGACACGATAATTGGATATTGCATGAAGTCCAATTCATATGGTTTGACAATATGATTGATACATCTACCGGCGATTCCACCAAAGTGGATTTGAAAAATTAAATTTAAATTAAATTTTATTCTAATACGTTATTAATATGTTGTATTTCTTGGTTAAACTAATTAATTTAAGATCAACTTTCTACTAGTTTTTCTGTTTATTTTCCATCACTTTGATGGCCCAATTTCCTTATTTTTCAAAGAAACTCCTTTCCTCTGAATAACCCTCCTCTCCAATTACACGTAGGCATCTGTTTTCCTGCGCCAACAATTCACCCAACTGTCAACATCAATATTAATAAATCCCAAAACGAATTACACAACTGCGAGGGTCTAGGCTCGTAGACCCATAATAAAATAGCACCCACCTATCCCTGATCTAATCGTCCAATTTAATGACATTCCATTAAATATAATATCCAGATCCGGGCATTTATTATTGCTTTTGCGATTTGGTTTATTTCGGTACCCGCACGTTAATTTTTACACGGACCGGTTTGCGTGAGCGAATATACACGTTAAGTTGTCAGAACATAGAGACCACCGCCTTATCGTGCAGAAGTGGCTTTTAGCTTTGTTGGGTGTAATCGTATCTTTTTATTTTACTGCCGGAAGGCCATTGACAGAGGGCGCAGTTTACGCGGCATTTTGCGAAGCCATTCTAGAGCCTTATCATGTAATTTCATCTAGTGTCGGGACCTGACGTTAACAGAAACCAATGTTCTCATTGCACATTAACTACCTCTGTGGGAATTTAGAATTTTTTGAATTTATGAAATGAGGGATAGTTGAACCATGTTTTAATAGTTCTGTTAATAAATAAACTTTTAACTATAAACCTATCAGACAAAACATATTTTTCAACTGAATGAGTTTTTTTTTCAAAATGGGTTGTAAGAGGTTACAACCTGAGTCTGTTTTTATTGGTAGCATGGAAACAGAGCGGTCAAAAGGTAATTTATTTTAACTCAAATTCAAACGGAGGACGCGAGAACTTTCTTTCAAACCTTGAGGGTTTGGTATCGCTAGATTTTTAGAAGCCAAAAATAATAGTAAATGAACACAAAGTATAACGTTAGGGTGATTAAAAGTCAAATTCTAACCAAAACAAATATATTTACAAAATGAACAAAAAGATTAAAAACCCTTCAGATCGAGTGTACAATAATCATTGAAACTCTTGACACAATGAAAATAGTTGGAGAGAAAACGGATGACAGAGACATAATTATTTTATAAAAATTACCTAAATTGTTATTGGCAAATTTACAAATTTACAGCAGAGACGGCATCACGGGCACACACAGAAACAAAACACAAGATAAGGGCCTATTACCCTAAAACACGGAATGACTACATCTTTCGACTTCTAAACCACGACCTCGACTGATATTTCAATATACAGAACTAGGAAAGCCTTCTCCCACCACATACAGAACCAAAGTTCGTTATTTTAGCAAAAACCCTCAATAATAAAGCCCTCAGACCACACACGGACAGTTCCACAAACTTCTAGAAAAAATCTGTATTTATGACATCCGGTCCAAAGGACCCAAACTACTTCCTAACCAAACATCTCTTTGGTATTCTTACATCTGTTGCAACCGTTTGCTCTGCCTGTCTATCCAATCTCAAAACAAAAGACAAAATTCCGACCTACCACAGGGTCACCTTATAATATGTAAGAAAGGCCAGAAATTATTTTATCACTTTCGTTTTTTTTTTTCGTGAACTTACCAACAAAACGCGAACATAAAGAACGTTTGCATTTCAAATTAGGGGCCAATTCGGTTAGGTTGGCAAAATTGTCGCACAGATGATAAAAGTGGGCCGTGAAGCGTGGCCGCCCTTTGTCGTTCCCTTTATAGGCCGTTTCCTTGTTTTCACATTACGTCGCCATGGTAGAAACGCGTAAACAACTTTTTTACGGCATCGAATACACACTCCTACAGTAAAATTAAACTCCCATATTTATTTTACCACCTTTCGCGTACTACTCTGTTATTTCTTGTTTGTGCACTGTACAGGGCGTGGTTACAATTGAATAATTCAGACATACTTTTTGTTTTAAATAAAGACATATAGTAAAGATGAAATGACATTTTCTTACAACGGTTTGATGACGTATCCCCGCAAATCGCCTGACCCAGGGCTTGATTGTGGTGATTTCTTTGGTTCTTTGCAAACTAAATCAATTAGATTAACAATAAAAGGGAGGCTTGTGATTGCGGCGTTCACAAAAAGACATAACGAAAGTTGCAAACTGATTAGGCGAGTAACTGGAAGCAGACGGACATAAGATAGAGGGACTCAATCAAAGAAAATAAGACGTGAAAGAGTGCGGATCAGTACGATTGATAGGGACTTTACACAGTGCTACAAAATTGAGCGGAACGTTCAGTCGCCTAGCAGAGCCACTACGAGATAATCCAGAGCGTGCCGAAAATCAATTTGCCTGCGCCAATAACATGAATGGCGGTCTCGAGGTACAGATGCAAGTTGACGTCGAATGGGAAAGTTTCGAAATTGAGAGAAATTGGGGGGAGAGAGTTCCATTTGATGTGGAATAAACACATTTTTTACATTACGATAAATATGGCTTTCACACGTTTTTCAAATGGTTACTGTTAGAAACTTTTTACTTATGCCACCAGGGAAATTGTGTTTTAAATTTGGCTCATATTGACTCTTTGTGACAGGCACAGGCACACTGCACACATTTGACAATATTTATAAACTTAAATTAAAGGTTAGCAATAAAATTAATAGAAGTAAAAAATAGATTTAATGATATACATAATTTATTTAACAAAACTAAAATTAATGACATTTTGTGAATTGTTAATTGTCTGTCAATATTGAAAATTGAAATTATCACGTTGTAGTAATTATTAATCGTAATTATTAATTAATAATAATGGAATTTATGTGTTTCAATCATGTTCTAATCAATATAATCATATATTCCAACAATTTTAATTATGTTTCATGAAACACATTCAGTAAATACACACAAGATCGATGTTAAATAGTGGGAGACAAAGTTTTAGTTGCCGCAAAAAAATATTTCTTTGATCAAATTTATTAAATTTAAAGCTGTCGTATTCGTACGAACGTTAGTTAACTTGACTTCGAATCGAATGTTGATCTAAAAACTGCAAATTTTGATATAATCAAGTAGTACTTTAGTTTATACTTTTTTAAATTTAAAAATATATTCTTATTTGTTTCAAACATATATTCTTTCCTTGAAAGAAACATCTTCAAAGAAATACATTTATTTGATTTAACATTTCTTTTCTCTCAGTGTGGGAATACTGAATGTCAATATATTTTTTTCGAAAAGAGTAAAATTTTTGAACGTCTTAAAAAGTCTAAACCTACAGTGAAACCTACTATTTACCCCATAGCTTAAATTAATTATCAACAATACATATTACATATTTTTCATTTATGTTAAAACATACTATTAAAACACCAGCCACAATTAAGGATGTATATTGACACAAACAGTATCAAATATCTCCAAAGTGAAAGGTCATAAAAATCGATCGCAAAAACGTTTACATAACATTGTATGTTAAACAACAACAAAAAACTCGTAAAACGTGTAAACATGCGCATTGGCCGCGCCCTTTCTATACGAGAGAATATTGATTGTTTCTTTCGCTATATCCTGGATCCTGGAGTTATCCTGTCGACCGGAACTCGACTACATCGGTCCTATGTAACACGTTTTGTTTATCGAATTTCATCTCACCGGCAAAACTGGATCACGTTTGCCAACGTGGACGAGATAAACTGTCAGGCCGTATCAGAGCAAGACGGACGTAAAAAAGTTTAATTAAATGTGTTTTGTTTGTGGATTTCACACAATTTCTGTTGAACTTGACAGTTTATATAAATGAGTAGAAGACGACTGTAAAACCTTTTCAGCAAATCATACTGTGAAGAATGCTTTTCAAACTTGTCGTAGAAAATAAAATTGTTTTTGAGGTTTAAATAATTAGTCTTCGCATTGAGATTTTAATTAAAATTTTTCGCTACGACAGTACTTGAAATTGCCAACGGTCGGGTGAAACATTAAAAACAATGTTGGTGACTGAATTCATTATAAAGTTATAACCCGGCTGACATGAAGTGAAATGGCCAACTGCGCCAGTCATACTGCTGTCACTGATTTCGGGATGAATTCGTTTACGACATCTCTGCAACCTTGTTGTTTTTCGTGCTTTTTTGCTTTTATGCAGCCACACAAAAGGTCACGAAAATATTTTCTGCCTCTGTATTTTTATCATTGTGTCGTTATTAGTGCTGTTAACCTTCAGTTTTTCCTATAGATAAGAATAACAATAACAGTATAAAAATGTACACAGCAACAAACAAACTTATTACATACATAAATAAGTGTCCACAAAAACTTAATCGTTTCCAGTCACATTTGCTTATCTCAATGAATCATATTTTACAAAACAATCCCAGTCTTAATGTGAGATGTATCGGTAACATTTTTGGACTGGTTTTCTGGTGTTGAATATCATCCACGAAAGTTTTCGGTTCACTGAACGTTCGTGACTTTTATGATTGTCAAATTTATTGCAAAATATTTATTGTTCATTGTTCCAGACAGACAGGCACTTTGTGCCCTGGAACACCAAACTAATTCACGATAATTACTTTTCTGCGATAAACATAAAAAAGAACAATTTCTATTTATTAAGTTTAATTTGTTAATTTATTTTGTTCGTAAAATTCAATACCTCAAAAATTATTTTCAAGAACTTAAAAAAAATAAGGTAGTTTGTTTGAGTTGTGGTTTGAAAAGTTTTTGTGAAAATCTGATAACCGGATGTGGCAAATTTTACATGCATTTTCTGAGGGACTTAAGCGACTTTTGCCAAACTGATACAAGCTCATCCTCCAGTGACATTAAATATGTATACGTACAGGTCAGTGGGATGAACGGTTTAGGAGTTATAAGCGTTTAACAGAAGCAGTTTGAGGATATTCGTAGCCTTGGTTGCTATGCTTGCGAATTGACAAATTTTGCTGAACATTAGTCCATTGAGGTTGGGATCCAGAGTTGCTGTGGCTTTACAAATAGAATTGCAAAAAGTTTAGACGCTTTAACGTGTCTAATCAACAGTTTATTAAAACTATAAACAGAAATTTTTAATTGTTAGTCTTTTGAATAGCTATAATTGCATTATACTTACTCAAAACTGCATAAAATATCTGCTTTTGTAGCTAAACGCTTTGTATGATTCATGTTCTAGGTACCCACTCTAACATATGTTGTAATAGATGTCAAAACCAATTAAGGAAGGTTTTTTTTATATGAAACTAATTGCTGAATAATGACTTGTATACCTACCTTTAGTGCCGAGTCAGCTTTTTATTAGAGGTCAATCAGCTCAAACAAGTTCAATGCACTACAATGTACCGTAGGTAATCTTTTATTGGAGTTCAATACTCTTTATTTCGTTAGCATTCAATACCTTATAAAAAGTGTCTTCAATAATCTCATGTTATAAATAAAAAAAAAAAATAAAATAGAGTTTCTTTTTTATAAAAGGTATTTATTTCGAAAGATGTACAACATACATTTCACACATTAAAAATAATTAGCAATAAATTTACTCTATTATCACTTATTGCGTGGAATCCGCTTTATCAACTGCGATTGGCTGAGCCAATTTCTCGTAACCGCAGTCAGCAATAACCACTTCATCAACAGGTCTGTCATTACCACTGGTACGGCCTTGCTCAATTTTTCTAACGACATTCATACCCTTGATAACTTTACCGAAGACGACGTGTTTCCCATCCAACCAAGTGGTCTTTACCGTGGTAATAAAGAACTGCGAACCATTGGTGTCTCTTCCGGCATTGGCCATTGACAACCAACCAGCTCCGTAATGCCTCAAAGTGAAGTTCTCATCTTCAAAACGATCACCATAAATGCTTCTTCCACCAGTTCCATCGCCCCTAGTGAAGTCACCTCCTTGAATCATGAAGCTCTTGATCACCCTGTGGAACTTGCTGCCTTTGTAACCTTCACCCGGTTGTCTTTGGGCGAGTTCAGCGAAGTTTTTGACAGTTTTTGGTACGACATTGCCGAATAGACCGATCTCGATGCGGCCACTTGGTCGACCTCCAATGGTTATATCAAACCAGACCTAAATTATAAAATTAAAGACATTTAGAAAAACAATAATAACAAATACATATTCCTTGATGTCCAATAAGTGACTTAAACCACCAAAATATTATATCGGTTATACTGATAAGAAGAGTTGTTGAAATAACTTCCTGTAAGAATCAAGATTACAAAAGGTGTTGAGCATCAAGATTTGTCAACTTTTTTTGGTACTTATTATATTATAAATATATATTACCTTTTCTGTAACTTGTGGTTTGTCCTGACCGAATACAATACTAATAACACTAATGACTACTAAAATGGATAGTAACGACTTCATTGTGATAGATAGTTTCACTAGCAGATGCCACGGAGAGACTGGTTTTATCGCTGGACGGTTTCGGCGTGGGCATGTGGCAACTTCTTGTTGTCTGTAAAGTTTATATGACGAAGGAGATGCGTCTGCGCACTTGTTTAAGCCTCGAGTTCATTCAGTCGGTTAAATGTGACACGTGATTTTATTGGTTAATGTTTTCATTATCTCAATGATAGCCGGCGTATTGTGCGTACCGTACAGTTGTTAAATAACAATTCAACGACAATAAGTACCAAATTAATTATAATTATCACGTTGATTAAGTTTAAGTATAATTTATTTTTTATTGAATATTTTTTTCTTAAATAAATTTATCTGCAAAGATAAATCTTTACATGTACTGTTATTTGTATCGCTTTTCGCGAACGCTACAAATTTAAATGAAAACATTGGCTGCATTAAATTCACCGAACAGTTTATTTTTCGATTGTTTTTAACTACTCAATTTCTACATTCTCCTTGAGAAGAAGATACCTAATCGTAAATCTAACATTTGTTTTCATTACAAGTACACATAAAAGATTAGATAATTATTTTTGATTTAGTTAATTGATTTATGTTTACTCTCCGACTGGGTTCTCTAGAAAGACATGGAATTTCCCTAAATTCATAAATTTTTCCCTAAATTAAAATTTGGCCCAAAGAATACATCAAAAAATGTAAAGTGTTGATGTAAAGTGTGTTATAGCTGTAATATAACAACTAGGATATCACATTGCACCGAAATATATAGCGTGTCCGGCACTAAATTGGAGACAAATAGGAAACATTTTTATTATTAATATTTCAGAAAATTTTATTTCAGTAAAATGTTTCTGTATTGTTCTAACCCAAAAAGGCGAACATCAAGATATACTTACCATGTACCAGTAATACTTGAGTATACCGTGTTTTACAAAATTAAGAAAACTATTTAAGAGTAAAGTACCTTTATTTTTAAAGATACAAAAAATTTTATTTGAAAACGATATTTAGAAAAATTAGAACTTTTTAATTAGAACAAAAACGAACGACAACAAGTAACAAAAAACAGAAATTTCTTGTTAAAGTATTAAAAATATAAAACATTCTAATATTTTGTTTTAAGGAATGAACAAGTGGAAAAAATAATAAAAGTAATAAAAACAGATTTTTTTTTTATAAACAACACATTACAATACAATATTTTGCTCAATTCACCCATTTTCAGTGCGTAATATTGTACGTTTGTTGTCAGTTTAAATGTGATTCTAATTTCGTATTTGATACCTCCTAATCTTTATCTAAATACATAAAAATAAAGGTACTTTACTCTTTAGTAATTTTCTTAATTTTATGACACCCGGTATACTCACGCAACTTACAACTTAGCTTTTTTTTCTATTATAGCACTTATACATCTTAAAACACCTCTATTTTGCAAAAATTGTTTTAACTTTACAATGTTTAATATATCTCATATAAATAGATTACAGTCCAAGATGAATAATTTTGTTTAGTTTGAAATTTAAAGAATACATATTAAATCTTCTTTTCAAAACATCTCTCACGTCTACAATTATACAGATTATTAAATCAAATTGGTCACGTGTAAATGTTAAAATGTAATGAGCGTTTCAGCAGACTCAGCTATCTATTTCTTTGGTTGTAGGGTAAAAAAATGTGGTTGTTGCTGATATGTAGGTGTCGTCCATACAGAAACAACAAATACCCTCCTGTCCCACTACCGACTGCGCCTATTGTGTTTCCCTCTTCGCTTTGTTCATCCCGCTGACATTGAGTAATATATCTACTATACAATGACGGACTACGCAATAAATAAGACCATATATGAATGAGATACATGCGAACTTTAACAACCATATAACACGTGTCTTCCTTTTGATGATGGCTATTATATGAATAGTGACTAACTGCTAAACATACTTCTTTCTTTTTCAAAACTCGAGTCTTGTTTATAATTATAGTATCATTAAAAACGATTAGTAATGATTAATCTTAAATATAATATAAGAAGAAAAAATAGTATTTTCTGTCTTTCTGTCCCACAAAAGCGACAACACTTTTCGCTTCCATGAGACAAAAACCAAATAAAATCGTGCGACGAGAATCTCGTGAAAAGCTACTAGAATAACATGCAGATTCACGTAGTACGGATCTAGTGGCGTTTCGTTAGGGTGCAAAATCAACACGATTTTAGCATAAAACGGGGTGCAGTGTCCTCCGTGGAAGCACAGGGACCGTGTGTACTGTATTTATGTGCTGTGTCGGTTAGCTCGGTTTCAAAGTACGGGGTTAATCGCATTTAAATGAAATTGGATTTTGGTGACGGCCAGATCAAGAGGGAGAAAGCACTTTGGTCTAACAACTTATCTGCTTATCCTATAATGAACACAGCAAGCTGGACTTTATACGACTTTATACATTATATTATTATTAATTGCTTCATACGATTAAGAAAGATTGTTGATTGCTTGTTATAATTATCTCTAAAAAAATCCCGAAATTCTTCATAAGAAATAATCTTACTGTGGCTAAATGTAGAGTACAAATTGAGAAAGTACACACGGCAAGAAATCATTCTAAAAACATTGTACCATATTAAATTCTTTCTTTTTCCCTCTTCAAGATTTTCATGCTCTTGGGCCAGGAGGCGGTAGTTTACCCCCATTGGGAGCAGTTAATTTAACTTCGTTCTAATGCTATACTTCAGCTGGAAATGTATGAAGTGGTAGTCGAGGTGTTCGTAGGGGTTCCGGGTAGGATTGGGGTGAGGGTGGAATTGGATGAAAAACGTTTATCCGTCGATTCTGGCGGCGAGATATATTGACGATAGAAGCCTGGAGGTCGATAATGGCCTATGTTGCTATCCGTAAGCGATGGCTTAATTATGGTCAAACATAGTAGATTATTTCTCCACCCTGAACGTCGTTAGCACACTTTTAGGCAGGCTTAATCAAAATTAATGTTTTACGTAGACTTTTTGAACGTCGCTGATCCAAATGCGGACTTTAATAAGAGGACTCACACTTCTGGTGACCAAATACTTTTTTTTTTAGATTCGTACGATACAGTATGTGTCTTAAAAAATTGATATAGATGTGTTATATCGTTCAGAAATTCGGATGAATTCGATTGACGATGTTTTTGATGTTTTTCTTCAATGACAGATTCTTTTTCACTGTTTGTAAGGGTCATGTCTCTCTATCTGCAAGTGAACTTTTATAGTGCTGTAGCACATAAACTCTTTGTTAGACCTAAGACCATAGATGTTGCTGGTATATAAAATTTTTAATTGGTATGTAATGGGTCGGAAACCCATTATTTATTTATTAAGATATGATCAAATTAAGCGAGATATTTGTAAGAACATTCGGGAATGTCAAAGGTTTTTGCTAGGGTTGAACATCTGGTTTAGGATTTGACCGCGTGTTATAAGTTTAAAATTGAAGAGTTGTCATTGGCTAAGAAGAAATGCTTCCGGCTTCCTTTGGGGTCGAGGGATGCAAACGAACAGATCTCGCTCTTCTCATTTCAACCATCGTCATGTAAAGTACACGTTTTTGTGGAGCGTTCTTAGGCGCTTAAGTTTATCCCTGGTAAGTCTTTTCAACTCGTCTCGCATTTCATTGTAAATTAAATTATTCATATTTCTGCTAAAAGTGTGTCTGTCTAAATCAACTCCTAGGTTTAATTTAAACGTCAATATGTTCAAAGCTTCATTCATTTTTCTATGTAACCTATCAAACGGGATTGTTGATTATTATTGTTAATAGATGTTATTGTTTTGATAAGTGTTTCGTTTCATTTGAGTAGTCTTGCTTTATCAGCCCTTATTAAATGTTAAATACTTAAACGCGTCAGTTAGTAGTCAGAAAATGTGTTCACAAGGTTCAAGAAAAAGAACCCAGTTAGTTTTGCCTTCGAATAAATTGGAAGAAATTTGATGAATTAGAATTTTGACCAGTAATTAAAGCCCTTAAACCGCGCTTGGCCAAATGCTACCATGTTAGGGAGTCGCAGTTGTTCCCGCCATTTTGACCTCCTACAGGTATTTGCTCAACAAACTATCTTGTCGTGTCACAAGTTTCTGACAAAGTTTATCACGAATTTGCAAAATCAAAAGTGCGCTACCCATTCAATATGTCGAGCTGTTACCTTCAATATTCGACTTTCAAAAAAGAAGATAAAGCGGGAGTGCCCATGGCAGCCAGCACCTTGGGTCAGTGCTCTATTACAACCTTGAGATACGAGTGCCCTAACATAGGAGTTTTTTGAGATACGAGCCATCATTAGGTCGACTTTTTGACTTGAGAAGCGAGTCGTAATTCGAGATACGAGATAGCTTCAGTGACATCATAAACACGATTGTCATCATAAACCCCATTCTCATCAACTTCATTCACATGAGTATCCTGTCGGAGCGCGTTTGGTTGCGGCGTCGTAATTTGAATAATTTGAATTTGAATGAGTACAATTGATTCGAGATACGAGTATTTTGACTAATGAGCACGGCCAAGGAACGAACTAAACTCGTATCTCAAGGTACCACTGCATTTATTATATGGAAGTGACTTTTCATAGCTAGAGAACTTGGCAGTCGCCTGATTTGACGACGACACAGCAGTAATGTAGCTATGGGATAAACCGTTGATGAAGCCACATGTAAACTTCAACAGGCTTGTGATCAAATTCATCAATATGTCAGAAATAGAAAGTCAAACTGAATGAATTATATTTCGTTCACATCAGCTTCACAAACAGACATATAAAGGACATATTCTCAATCAGAATAAATAATGCAACTAGTGTATTATATTGTATAATAGGCAGAGTTTAGTAAGTTTTAGTTAGTTTTGGACAAAGATAATTACAGCACGTTATGACTTTCTTTCTGCTTTCTAATAACAGAATAGTATATTACTAGCTCTGTGTATATGTCAAAATTTTCGATTTTAGTTATTGGGCATTCTAGAAATATGTGGTTAAGGCTTCCCACCTGTCCACATTCGCAATATGGACATTTTAGGATACATTTTAGGTTATCTGCTATCTGTTACTGTTGTTACGAATGTCCGGCAGGGGGCGTTTCGGGTTTGACGTTACTGTGGTAATAGCAGCAAAACACGGGTCGACAAAAATCGATTTTTTGGATCGAGAATTGTTTTTAAGGCCGTTTTTTTGCTCAAAACTCTTTGCGAAGGATATTTAGAGGGATCTTATCGTAAGACATGAGAGCGAGCGGCTTTTATAAGGTCGGCAGGAACGGATAAAAAATGTAAATTTTTGACGTTCATCGATCCGCTTGTCGGAATTTCTAGACGTCACGTGACATTTTCTCGAGGTTCGCCTTCACCCGAAGAGGTGCAAAAACGTGATTTTTTTTCAAAATTGACGCATTTAATTTACAAAATATCGCGCAGTCCACGCGGAATTGTGTCCTTTTTTCAATTCGAGCGTCAAAAGTAATATCGAAAAGCCCAATTTTGCAGCTACTCGATCGCAAATGTCGGCGAAAATGGGCGATTCCGCTGAACGCGCCCTACACTTGAAAGTTCGTAATTAGTATAGGTAGAAGAAAGATATACAAGTTTTATAAGACGTCAAATTGGCGCATGAGTTGTTTGGGGCACGAGGAGCGCCAGCGACGAGTGCCTCAAATGAACGAATGCGCCAATATGTCTTATAAAACGAGTGTAATATACTATTTTTTCTACTTTGCGTCATTAATTTTATAAAAATTTAGAAGTATATTAGGTAAAATTCCCATCTAGAGTATTTATGGGTGCAACCGTTGGTAACACTGTCATCTGTCACTTAAATTCAAATATCTGTGAAAAAGTAATTATTAATAATTATTATATACCATACTAGTAGTACAAAACCTAGGATGCAACACGCATGTTTAAATATGTATAAAAATATACATACTTCGCAGTTTGTGCGATTCTAAAAAATCAGTTTGTGCTTACTTTTGTGGTTATGTGTATTTTTGTTTGACATGCATTTGATATCAATGTCACCAATCTTAGAAAAAAGTTACTAAAAACGGTGTTACAATTTGCTAATTGTAACACCGAAAGCAGTGTTACAATGTGTGCATTGTGAATGCAAAGTAGAAAAACAATTTATTAAGACGAACCAAAGATTATTGATTTATCACGACTCCTTGGCGACGACGAAATAACCAAACTTTTTCCCGTTTAGCATGGCAACGTATCTAACGAAATAATTCTCCAATTCCGCCACTAAAAAGTAATAAACTCCACTTTATCAAATTAGCAAACTGCCGAGCACGCGATTCCCCAATTAATCACAGAGCGTACGGCGCAAACAATAAATTTATATCTTAAAATAAACGCGGCGTTATCTTTTGTTCTATAGGTTGTGTGCGCCACCCTCAGGGCGTCTCACATCTCACCAAACACACCCTGCCCCACACGCCGCCGCCACCCCGTACCATTTATTTAACCGTCGCGTAATCGATTTGCCGGCTAGGTCAGCTCAACGTTCCCTTTAAAAATAGTCAGACAATTGTTCATTCCCTTGAACTTTGTCCGTCTATATTTTTAGACCATTTCGCGAGCACCGAGGACTCGAAGAATCAATTGCGTCGAAAGCAATTGCAGACTTGAGGGGCAAAATGAAGGTGTTGCATTTTAATGAAGTGAATTATTGAGGAGTGCGGGAAATTGTAAAATTATTTATAGTAGTGGATGGTACTTATGGATGCTATAATTCATACTTGGAATCTGATAAAATTATTATTAAAACTTGATTGATTATTAATGTGTGTATATTAAATGTTGCGCATGAAAATTTATTGTTTGGTTAGCATATTGTTATGTCATAACTTAAAGTACATCAAGAGTATGTAAGGTAATCAAACATATAGGTCCAAAGCAGAAAAAAAAGTCACTTAAAAATATATATTAAAAAAATTATTATTGCCATAAGAAGCAATTGTAACCACAAAAATTTTATTCCCCACGTTTTTTCACGGGAAAACACGTTTTGGGGCATCTGGATGCCAAAACCTCAACGATGTCGGTCGGTCTGCCCGTGAAAAACGTTGTGGGTGTATGTAAAACTTTGCCGCCCTACATAAAAACAGTAGCGGTTGCACAAATAAAAGGCGCCCAGGTAAAATAGGACATCCTATATTAAAATGTACACACAATAGCCCTTTGTAACGCGTAACCTACAAAGCGCATTCAGCATACTTTGATCCATTATTTTCAACCCACTCGCAATATAGGCCCAAGTTTACGCCAACGTAACACACATACATAACATACCTGTACAGATTTTCCAAGTTCGGAATAAACATGGTAACGTGACAAAAATATGCAACCGAACTATCTTGCACTTTCGGTTGCATAAACATCAGTAATAATATGCATCCCATGTTGCGTCTAAAACTTGGATAAACGGTATAAACACGGAAAGGTTACCGGATATTCTGTCTTTCTGTCTCTCTCTTGTCGACACCTTCGTATCCCGGAATTTGTTTCCTCTGTAAATATACGACACGATGCGTGTAAATAGGCTTTAAATTAAAAATGCCCTCTTATCTCGGGTAAATACTTGACTACTGTATAACGGTAGAGAGGAACAAGAAAAGGTACCCTGTAATTAATGAGGCCTTTCATCGTTCGTTTGAACGCATTCTTGTGTTTGCTCGAACATAAATGGTTGAAAGCTCTCGTCGGCGTTGTATGAAGCGCTTGAAAATTTGAATGGCTCGTTTAAATACGAAGCAAAGTCGGTATGATTTTTGCTTATTTTGTTTAGAACTTTCTCACAGAAATGTGAACGAATAAAAACTAAGAACTAAAGTTGAATATCATAACTTCTTCGTTAAATAGCGAAAAGAATCACTCGTTTCGCTTATCGCAATAGAACCCCAGTAATGCGTGTGCTGTCCATCGTTTTGTGTGTCATTTTTGTGTAATTTTATGTCGGCCAACGTGCACTGCTTTGAGTCTTCCGTGTTGTCCTAAAGGTGGAACCAGACTAAGCAAACATTGTTGAGCAACACTGTTGGCGAACAGTTGCGCAACTGTTGACCAACTGTTACTCAACAGTTGCCCAACTGTTACATAATTGCATAATTGTTGAGCAACAGTTGACCAACTGTTAGCGAACAGTTGCGCAACTGTTGACCAACTGTGTTGCCCAACTGTTGTTCAACAATGTTTGCTCAGTCTGGTCCCGCCTTAATGTGGACGCATCCTTATAGCACGGTCAGCGGTATGAAGCCATCTTAAGATCCTTAAGACGTTCCTTTAGCCTTTAGATGTTTTTACGGTTTTTATGCACACATGCGTCCCCCACCACATCGTGTTTAACTCTGCTGCATTCATACACCTGTGCGAAGCAGTGCTTGTGCTAAACATGTGGCGCGTGGGTTGTACATTTTTGATGTTTTATCTTGATTTTCTCTCTATTTTTTTTGTGTTTATCAGTCGCGGTGTGTGTGTTTTGTAAATTGATTACCCAGAACAATGCTGGAGTGATTTTCTGACGGAATGACTATCGGTAAGAGTTATTTTCCTGAAATGTTTGAGATACAGCGGAGTCTTTGTTGTGTGGGTTTTATAGGCCTAGGGTTTTATATTTCCTACATTCCTACATTAACTACCTACTATTAGCTTTGTTCGATCAGCTTTCAATAAGTAGGAATTAGTTTGTTAGATGACACAAATAAACCGCCATTGCTATATACAATGCAGTTAGCATTGAAACATATTTGGCTTATCCTGTCAAATTAAATTCAAACTAGTTATTTCATTGCTCGAACAAACCTATTATTACTGAATATCTTATGAACTTTATCGAGCATTCGCTATATAAATATATTTATTGATACAAGTGTAATTTCGTCCATATAAAAGTCATCGTCGAAATTTATGAAGAAATTTGCGATTTATTGAAGGTATCCTTATAACAAGTGTTCCTTTTCGTTATACGATCGTCGTAAAAGAGGATCAAACCGATGTCATAAAATATACAGGTAGCGTGGGCGCACGGGGCAGGGAGATAGGGACGCTATACGAGTAAAAGAATTCTGCTATAAACCAAGACGTCCGTCGCCTTCGTCGTCTCGACAACTATCTGAACAGAATAGGCGTCGCTCAACTGAAGAACTCGTACTGAAAACTGTGCTTACACCATGATATAGCAACAAGACAATCCTGTGTAATACTCGTGTTACATGACAAGTGCATTGTTTCATGCATTTTACATCCGTCCTCGACTAGTTTGAGGAATTTGATACATATATTTATGATACATATATACAGGTTGTTACTATGTCGTAGTGTTATACAGTTGTAGGAGGTCAAAATGGCGGGAACAACCGCGACTCCCTAACATGGTAGCATTTTGCCAAGCGCGGTTTAAGGGCTTTAATTACTGGTCAAAATTCTAATTCATCAAATCTCTTCCAATTTATTCGAAGGCAAAACTAACTAGGTTCTTTTTCTTGAACTTGTGAACACATTTTCTGACTACTAACTGACGCGTTTAAGTATTTAACATTTAATAAGGGCTGATAAAGCAAGACTACTCAAATGAAACGAAACACTTATCAAAACAATAACATCTATTAACAATAATAATCAACAATCCCGTTTGATAGGTTACATAGAAAAATGAATGAAGCTTTGAACATATTGACGTTTAAATTAAACCTAGGAGTTGATTTAGACAGACACACTTTTAGCAGAAATGTGAATAATTTAATTTATAATGAAATGCGAGACGAGTTGAAAAGACTTACCAGGGATAAACTTAAGCGCCTAAGAACGCTCCACAAAAACGTGTATGTACTTTACATGACGGTGGTTGAAATGAGAAGAAGCCAAAGATCTGTTCGTTTGCATCCCTTGACCCCAAAGGAAGCCGGAAGCATTTCTTCTTAGCCAATGGCAACACTTCAAATTTAAACTTATAAACACGCGGTCAAATCCTAAACCAGATGTTCAACTGAACACCTAAACTTCGATGTTCTCGAACACTCTACCCTGTGTACATCGCGCTTAATTTCATCATATCTTAATAAATAAATAATGGGTTTCCGACCCATTACACAGTTATATGATAATAGTCCAGTCATTTGGTAGTTTTGCCTGGAAAGTTTTCCGGGAGTTTTGAAAATTGGTGATTTTATAGATTTTCATGTGCTCTTTCCGAATTTCTAGTTTACCACCTCGTATCTTAGCTGTTCGCGCCGCCATATTGGCAAAATTACGATAAAAACATTTATATAATAAATTAAATTAGAGAAAATTTCCTATAATTTATGTAATAACTTCTTTATACAAGAAGATACAAGAAATATAATCATAAGTTACTGTAATTAACTAAAAAATCCTTAAATAAACATTGTGTTTTTATTCTTTAGTAAAATTTTCCACCATAATGATAGCTTGCAATATTTTTCTCTCTTTAGATGTCTATATCGCTCATATAAAATCCACATCACGTCTCCCGAAAAGTTAAACCATTTTCATGTGAGTGGTATCCAATAAATGCATTCCCAAAACTTCCAAATGTACACATATTTGCAAGTAAAAGCGTTCAGTTCGGCTAATCTGAAATCTCACCACTTGCACTGAGTGCTGCGCACTGAGTACGAGTAGGTATACACGTTTGTGTCGCGGGATGTGTGCGCATTTAGCTTCAAAGGGTAACTTGGAAATTCAATAAACGGGATCCGTTCGAACTGAGCCCTCAGGGCAGTTACGAACTGCCGGGGAAAATAGAGAAAAAGTGAGCCGGCCGCTCATCTGACCTATTATCGTTAACCGGAAGGGCACCCGGGGGACGGATGTCTCCATCGTATTATAAAACAAACGCCTCGCAGCCCTCAGAGGAAAATATTTCATGGGTACGAACAATGGGTTTGATGTATATCTCCTGTAAGGGTTTTTTTGAAAAAAAAAAGAGGATTCTTTTCTCTCTATGTCATTTACAGAAAACGAAAGAAATACATACATGGCAGAGTTGGTAACATAAGTTTTCATCAGCCGTCTATTGATAACTAACAGCACACCTGTAGTATCTACTTTATAAATACCATACGTATACACGAGAACTAAAAATACACTTTACCGATATTGCTTATTTTGACTATGTAGTTTTAGTACGGTGTAATTCCGGAGGCGGATACTGTTCTCCAATGTGTGCGCGAGCTCTGTTATCTTCAAGCTAACATTGAAATGAACACGTTATAGCGAATAAAACAAATAGTTGATCGTTTTCACTATTACTTCGCGGTGGACTTAGAATAATGCGCGTATTGGATACTTGTGGGTGCATGCCGTAAACTTTAGATAGTGTTGTAGTGTGACCAATGCGCGATGTTACCAAAAACAGATGTTTTTTTCTTTATAGGTAAGTGTCCTTCGACTGTCGGCTTTTTATTTTGATGTGAGCGGAGAACGTCCCCCGAAATGTCAATGCATCAGCTAAGGTAATAATCGTACTTTTGAATATAAGTGTGGTCTTTTATGCGCTTTATTTTTGTTCTATTTTTATTTATTGGAATACTATTTTCTTAGAATTAGGTAAACTAACGTGTATTGAATTCATATTCTGTAAAGCTAGTCAAAATATAATGAATTAGTATTTTTGGTTTGAAGATACTGCTGTAGTGTTACTTAACTAATCAATGGTATTATTGTAACTGCTAAATAAATCGTTTTCATTCACATTAAATGATATGAGTAATACTACTGTGTAATTTTTCAGAAAATATGATGTAGGAATGCTTGTTTTTTTATGCCACGGTCACACTAGACTGTTTTATTAGCCGCTAGTTGCTGGTGCTCCTAGCAGCAACAGCAGACAGCGGCTATTTTGTGGTGGCATTACGCTGTTTACCAGCAAAAGTACTGCTGCCGCTGGTGACTCCTACCAGCAAGCCTCAGTTCAAACTACACGGTCAACTATTTCTGGTGCATTATATATCACCGGGTAGATACATACAACAGTGACAATGTATTATCTCCTGTCAGGTAAAGGCGTAGCAATCTGCCTTAAACCTGACCACATACATTTTGAAAGCACTACGAGTGTAAATAACATAAGTAAGGCCACGATGATAATAAAATTAGAAATTGTGTATTTTAGAAGTATTTAGTTGAAAAGTCAAGGGCTCTACTACAATTAGTTATTTACAAAATTATTTTAATTATTAATTAAATCATTATTTCAATTATTATGAATTAAATTATATATATTTTCATAAAAAAAGTCTCTTTAACGTCTTCAATAAAATTGTTTCCCAGTATATTTCTAAATAACAAATTGTTCAAAAGTTGATGCTTCCATCAAATTTAGTTTCTACCGTTTTCCGTCCAATTTATTAATTAAAATATAATATACAATTATATAATTATACAATTTAACATACAATTGATATAATTAAAATCCGATATATGTTACAAAAGTATTAGTATAGATTATAGATGCATTTCTACTTCAAATAAAGCTCAACACGTCACAGCTTATAAATATTACATAATATTTGCATTATGTATAAATAATCATAATCCAGGTTACTTAATTTGGAAGAAATTTTGAATATATTATTTAAAATAAAAATTATAAATCACATATTTATAATTTTATATTATTAGTTATACATTTAACTAAAGAAATGAATTGCTGCTTTAAATTATTTATTATAATCGATGGTTGGTATTTTCTACAATACCCGCATTTGTCCTGAGCCAGCAGCGCAAGCTCTAAATAGCGGCTAATGTTCAAATTTACAGCCAAAACCATTCGCCGGCATGCAAAAATAGCGGCTGCTGAGTGGTCATACTATGCTGGTAACACAGCGGCTAATAATCCACGCCAAGCAGCAAATACTAATGTAGGAGGTCAAAATGGCGGGAACAGCCGCGACTCCCTAACATGGTAGCATTTTGGCCGAGCGCGGTCTAAGGCTTTAATTACTGGTCAAAATTCTAATTCATCAAATCTCTTCCAATTTATTCGAAGGCAAAACTAACTGGGTTCTTTTTCTTGAACCTTGTGAACACATTTTCTGACTACTAACTGACGCGTTTAAGTATTTAACATTTAATAAGGGCTGATAAAGCAAGACTACTCAAATGAAACGAAACACTTCTCAAAACAATAACATCTATTAATAATAATAATCAACAATTCCGTTTGATAGGTTACATGGAAAAATGAATGAAGCTTTGAACATATTGACGTTTAAATTAAACCTAGGAGTTGATTTAGACAGACACACTTTTAGCAGAAATATGAATAATTTAATTTACAATGAAATGCGAGACGAGTTGAAAAGACTTACCAGGGCTAAACTTAAGCGCCTAAGAACGCTCCACAAAAACGTGTACTTTTACATGACGGTGGTTGAAATGAGAAGAGACAAAGATCTGTTCGTTTGCATCCCTTGACCCCAAAGGAAGCCGGAAGCATTTCTTCTTAGCCAATGGCAACACTTCAAATTTAAACTTATAAACACGCGGTCAAATCCTAAACCAGATGTTCAACTGAATACCAAAACTTCGATATTCTCGAACATTCTACCTTGTGTACATCGCGCTTAATTTGATCATATCTTAATAAATAAATAATGGGTTTCCGACCCATTACACTAAAACAGCGTAGTGTGACCACCCCATATTTTGCATTCCAATCAACGTTGCAGCATAACTTTTCGGCCGGCGACTATTCATTATGTGATCAGTATTTTAACATCTGTATCGCTTAAAACACTCTTTATATATTGGGAGAATATTAACTCGCATAATATTTATAAAACACAAATCAAAAATACATAATTTCCTGAGTTAACATTCATGCTGGTTGCTGTAAAAGTTAAACAAGCGCTGGTGCGCTGGCTACTGCTAAATTCACTCCCCAACTGGTAAAACAGCGCTGCTGAGTGGTTACACAATGCAGTTAGCAGCCAGTGAAAAATAGCACGCTAGTAAAACAGCCTAGTGTGACCATAGCATTAGTGTTCTCAAATAACGGTGAGCTATAAAGATTGCCAAATTAAAGAAAAGGCGTTGTTTTGTTAAAACTAATGGTTTTAATTCGCTTAGAAAGCTCCTGTATCCATGCCCAAAGGTTGCAAAATGATCGTGTTGTGACGACAAGAAACTTTGTCATCAAATTTAGAGCGTAACGACTAGTTACGTAAACGAGGTATATGCTCTTACACAATTTATTAGATAAAGTAGGACGTCTTTAGATGTCACGAGCAGTATAAGTTCGCAACTAAAATCAATATCCATGAATAACTTAATTAAAAGAACCGATTACCTTCCAAGAAATCCAACCCGTCATCCGTGATGATATAGTGCGCGAGGACCGAATGCTTGGAGATCATAATTTGCGATTATTAAATTCTTAAGAGCTTATAAGTAAGCCAAACTTATTTTTTTCTTAATTTATAGCAACCCTTTCGCGTCCGGTCACGTTCCCAACATCCCCAACTCCAACCCCATAACTCTCCCTAATTATTTTCTATATTCTAGAATTGTGGGCATCAAAATGGGTATGGAAGGGTGATCGCATTGTAATTAAACAGTGCTATTATAGTTTAATGTGGGGGTTTAGAATTTGGGGGAACGTTTATATGAACGATTTACAGAGGCAATAGCGGCGTGAAATTGGTTCTCGGAATGTGAGCGACAACAAAGGATATTGCGGTTTGTGAGACATTGTATTATTGTTGAATATACGACGCCGGCGTTTTGATGTATTACTTATCAATTGATATAATTTCATTGTAATAGAATTTTCATCAATTTACTTATAACTACATTTATCGGCGAAATTATGTTAGTTATTGAAAATGTAAGTTATAACATCAGTTGGTTGTTATTAACTGATTGGTTAGAGCGGTATTCAATGGATATTTATCTCAAAAATTGCGGTAAACTAATCTTTTTGTATGTTGGCGACATTGGAATTAGAAGTGACATGCATGGGGTATATTGTATGGTGACGTGATTCGCGACATGTCAGTTGAAATTGTTGTGTGAAGTCCAAACTGACGCTATGGTTTGTTGACTATGATTTATGGTTATGACTATGATTTATGGTTATGACTATGATTTATGGCAGTGTTTCCCAACCTTTTTTGAGCTATGCCCCACCGAAGCTGGTCTAAAAATCTCATGCCCCACTTCATATTGTCTTTTTTTACTTTCCGACTAGTCCCTAGAAGGAAAGTATTGTAATCGACGGAAAAAAAAATTCGAGATTTTAGCGGAAATACGCGTTTTGGGGTCCCCTGAATCCATTGCAATGATTTCTGGAAAATGTATGTGTGTACGTGTGTATGTGTGTATGTGTGTATGTGTGTATGTGTGTATGTGTGTACGGTGTACGTATGTCCGTGAACACGATAGCGCCCAAACGGAACAACGGATTGGGCTGAAATTTGGTATACGTATTTAGAATTACCGGGGGACGAACTGGATTGTTTTTGGTGACAATCTGACAACCGGAAGTGGCAAATGTCACATACGTTTCCTTAGGTATTCATCCGATTTTGACCAAACTGACACCATCTCATCCTGCAGTGACTTTAAATATGTATACAAATTTACAGATCAATGGGATGAGCGGTTTAGGCACTATAAGAGTTTATACCTATCGGGCGCCGTCGGTGTGTGTCGTAATAGAGGCTCACGTATGGCTCACTGTATGTGTCGGCATTTAAGCAGGCCGATAACATGGCCCGCGATCGAAGAATAAATAAACATCTAGCAGAAAAACACAGATACGTGATAGTATAATATTATGTTCATTTGTATTGAGAGGTGCCTTGTGTTATGATCTAATAATATAGTATTATTATTATTTTACGGACATTCGTTTAAATGTCAACAATGTAGTCGGAAAATTGGGTGAGGGCCACCCCAGATATTTATACCTATAACAGAGTTGGAAATGAACCTTACTCGGAACGGTGTACGTTTCTCATTTCGTCATTGGTACACATTCTGCCCAACAAACTTTGATTAATTTCCTCTCTATGACGTAATGAAAAACTTGCGCCATTGGGGGTATAAAAATAATAACATAAAACAATAATTTATTTGATTATTGAAATAAATACTAAGCATTTTAGCAGAAACAAAATTTGCTACATATTCTATTATAACAAAATAGAAATAAACATTCACTTAAAAACTAATACAACACAAATCTGCCATATTTTATTATAACAACACAAAGTTAAACATTTACTCTAAAACTGAAATTGTCACTGCAAGTGTTAATCGTACCCTTGAGTCTAGTTATCAAATATTCGTGCTGATTGCTAAATCTGGAAAAAGCACAAAATAGGGGAACATTTAATTAAACTGTCAATATCAACATTTGTAAAAACGGTTTTAGAAAAAGGTGACAAAGATGTGATAGCTGTGCCTCTTAGTAACAACACTGTCAGAAAAAGAATGGTTAAAATGAGCAAGAGTGAGAGGCACTGAGGCCTTGTTGATAACTTATGTAAGGTACATTAATAAGGAACATTTTTTTGAGGAAATGTTATTCTGCAAATCATAAGAAAGCACCACGACCTCCAGAGATATTTTTTCTAAGCTAAAAAACTATGTTATTAATTATGTCGATAATATTCCAATACAGAACATAACATCTTGTGCTGCCAATCGTTCTCCTAACATGATGGGCAAGAAAAGTGGCTGTTTAAAGATGAAAATCCAGAAATGCTTCTTGTGAATTGTGTAATCCACAGGGAAAACTTGGTAGCCAAAAATATTTGTTCAATGAAGTATTAAATTTAGTTATAAAAAGTATGAATTATTTTGTACTTCACAAATTAATTTGAAATGTCACATTCGGCATTAGCTTTGATACAATTGACATATTTTATAACCGAATTTAATCTTCATTGAGAACTGGACAAACATTTTTGGTTACCAAGTTTTCCCTATAGAGCTATATTAGACAATGCACAAGAAGCATTTCTGGATTCTTATCTTTAAACAGCCGCTTTTCTTGTCCATCATGTTAGGAGCACACTCTGCAGTACAGGATGTTATGTTCTGTATTGAAATATTAAAGACATTGAAGTAATTATTTTGCTTATGAAGAATATCTCCGGAGGTTGTGATGCTTTCTAATTTACAGAATAACATACCTTCAACAAAATGTTTCTCAACAATGTATCTTAAGTGGCATAGCTATCACATCTTTGACATATTTTTCTAAAAACGTTTTTACAAATATTGATGGCTTAATTAAATTTTTCCCTATTGTGTGTTTTTTTCAGATTTAGAATTGTGTAGGGATATTTAATAATCAGCCTCAAGGATATGATTAACGGTTGCAGTATGAACGGTACAAAGAGACTTTAAGGTAGGTTTTTTTTTTCAAAATTTTTCTATATTCCAATTGCCCCCCTCAACAATCATATTGCCCCCCAGTGGGGCGTACGCCCCACGTTGGGAAACACTGATTTATGGTCATGACTATGATTTATTCTTTGTATCAGTCTTTGTATCACGCCCAGTGTTGTTATAGTAATAGATTTGTCAAGTAATAGATTTTGTTTCATTGCATTAATTCTATAATAAGCGTAGTATTGATGGCAATATTGTCAAGCGTATAGTTGACGATGATTTAAAACGTTCGAGTAGTCACAAATACCGGCACAAGTTTCGAATTTGATATTAATAACTTATTGCCACACGAACAAAGCCATTGTAAACAAGACTAATACATTTTCAATGTCCCGGTCCATTCTATTTGGAATATTCTACATTGTTCGCTTTAATATTATTATAATATAGTGCTCTATAATTTGCAGCATACAATTCATCATGGATTATAAATTAAAAAATATAAATCTTTGGATGTATTGGTTTGTACGGGAAGTCTATTTTAGAAAGACAGAAAGCTATAAGATCTAGAAACAGATTTAATAGGTTCCTGAGTCTCCTGCAATCGTATAAATTAAATTTAAATTAAATTCTGGAGCGATGTTGACGTCGTCGGCTGCGCCATTATCGCGCAAAGCAAAACAAATCGGCCGTTGCGGCACTAATTCACCTTTCGAGCGAAAATAAGAGCAACACAGTAAGCGGTGGAAGTGAAAATCCGAGTTCGTAATCCGGCAGCTCCGGACGAAATCTAATTTCCCGGCAAGATTACCGCAGCCGGCAAGGTAACAGACACTTCACCGTAAGAAAGCCGTAGGCATCCGCGCGAATTTGCTACCTACTGGCCTAGTCGGCGCGGCGGGCGCCTCAACGGACGCGGCAGTTGAGTCAACGGCAAAAGCAGTCAGTCAGTCACTCACTCACTCTCTGTGTCGGGATTTCCAGCAGTCGAGCAACCCTAAAACGGTGCATTAATCCACCCACCCACATTTAACAACAAATTTGATTACGCTGTCCATTGTAGCGTATTTGGACTGTTTTACTTTGGTTGATTTGATGAGGCTTTATCAACTGCTTTATCTAATGCTATGGTCACACTAGGCTGTTTTACTACCGTGCTATTTGCTACTTACTGCTAACAGCATAATGTGACCACTCAGCAGCGCTGTTTTACCACTTGGCGAGTGAGTTTGCAGCAGCCAGCCCACCAGCGCTTGTTTAAGTTTTACAGCAACTAGCATGAATGTTAACTAAGAAAGTTATGTATTTTTGAAATGTGTTTTATAAATATTATGCGAGGTAATATTCTCCCAATATATAAAGAGGGATTTAATATATAAACTAAGATAAACTAGATAAACTATTACAACGTTATTGGAGACCAAGATTTGTCAATTTTTTAGGCTTCTCACTGTTTTGGATAATTGTTGATTTGAAGAAAGTCAAGACATAATAACCTTTTGATGCAGTATTTTATTAGTTTGTATACTTCGGACTCCGGACCGGTTTTGCCTCATCGACTCAACCGTAAACTAAATTATAAACTGTCTAAATAAGATCACAAAGAACACCCATGTAAGGTTAAAAGTCTGCAGTCCTTAACAGCAGTCCTTAAATGCATTCACTTTTCTTACTTAAAAATACGAAGCTTGCAATTTTTGTTTGCTTTTCCTAGTCATTTGTGTAATGGGTCGGAAACCCATTATTTATTTATTAAGATATGATCAAATTAAGCGAGGTATTTGTAAGAACATTCGGGAATGTCAAAGGTTTTTGTTAGGGTTGCACATCTGGTTTAGGATTTGACCGCGTGTTATAAGTTTAAAATTGAAGAGTTGTCATTGGCTAAGAAGAAATGCTTCCGGCTTCCTTTGGGATCGAGGGATGCAAACGAACAGATCTCGCTCTTCTCATTTCAACCACCGTCATGTAAAGTACACGTTTTTGTGGAGCGTTCTTAGGCGCTTAAGTTTATCCCTGGTAAGTCTTTTCAACTCGTCTCGCATTTCATTGTAAATTAAATTATTCATATTTCTGCTAAAAGTGTGTCTGTCTAAATCAACTCCTAGGTTTAATTTAAACGTCAATATGTTCAAAGCTTCATTCATTTTTCTATGTAACCTATCAAACAGGATTGTTGATTATTATTGTTAATAGATGTTATTGTTTTGATAAGTGTTTCGTTTCATTTGAGTAGTCTTGCTTTATCAGCCCTTATTAAATGTTAAATACTTAAACGCGTCAGTTAGTAGTCAGAAAATGTGTTCACAAGGTTCAAGAAAAAGAACCCAGTTAGTTTTGCCTTCGAATAAATTGGAAGAGATTTGATGAATTAGAATTTTGACCAGTAATTAAAGCCCTTAAACCGCGCTTGGCCAAATGCTACCATGTTAGGGAGTCGCGGTTGTTCCCACCATTTTGACCTCCTACATTTGGTAATTCCTAAGTATCTACTATACAAAATAAACAAGAAGTGACATTTATAGACGTAAACGCGAGGACAAAATCCACACCCACATAATTAATCCCGACTATCTAATTTATAAGTACGGCTGCTCATCTTTCTCCGCCCCTCCGAAGCATTTATTTCCTTAGATCAGAATTGGGATAATCCGGTACGTCACTTCTGGGAAAACATGTGCATCTGATAGCGGGCCGCCTACGACGCCCTCTGTAGTACTTAGATCGAGAGGAAATTCCGCGAAAATGGCACAGCCGCTCCCGATTCGCCTTAATTTCGGCAAGATTTTAACGAGGCGGATATTTATGACTCGGCTCGCGAGCAATGCTCACTTTCTGTACACGCGATCTCTCGACTTTATCGGCCGCCATCGTCTTGCTGTTGTTCCTATTACGTGCAGCAAAAAAGCGTTAAATTTGCCGTCTGACCGGCTTATCGTCAAAATTAAATTAGTACCCTCGTGCTGGTCGTGCCGGTGGTGTTATGCTTATGGTTTTAGGTACGGTTATTATGTTATTTGATGCGTTACCTTCGGTATGGAGTAGTTTTTATAACTTTGTTATTTACAAGTTGCCACGTAAACCATAAACAGACGACGTGTTGTTCCTGCTGTAGTTGATTTTATATTGTACAGTAATGTTATAAAAGTTGAGTACCATTTTACTGTTTTGGTGGCTGCGCCGCAGAAAACAAAACGATTTGCAAATCGTAGAATATACCAAAAGAGTAGGTACAGTAGATGAAAAAAAAGTAGTATGTGGGAATGTAATGGGTCGGAAACCCATTATTTATTTATTAAGATATGATCAAATTAAGCGAGATATTTGTAAGAACATTCGGGAATGTCAAAGGTTTTTTGCTAGGGTTGAACATCTGGTTTAGGATTTGACCGCGTGTTATAAGTTTAAAATTGAAGATTTGTCATTGGTTAAGAAGAAATGCTTCCGGCTTCCTTTGGGGTCGAGGGATGCAAACGAACAGATCTCGCTCTTCTCATTTCAACCACCGTCATGTAAAGTACACGTTTTTGTGGAGCGTTCTTAGGCGCTTAAGTTTATCCCTGGTAAGTCTTTTCAACTCGTCTTGCATTTCATTGTAAATTAAATTATTCATATTTCTGCTAAAAGTGTGTCTGTCTAAAATCAACTCCTAGGTTTAATTTAAACGTCAATATGTTCAAAGCTTCATTCATTTTTCTATGTAACCTATCAAACGGGATTGTTGATTATTATTGTTAATAGATGTTATTGTTTTGATAAGTGTTTCGTTTCATTTGAGTAGTCTTGCTTTATCAGCCCTTATTAAATGTTAAATACATAAACGCGTCAGTTAGTAGTCAGAAAATGTGTTCACAAGGTTCAAGAAAAAGAACCCAGTTAGTTTTGCCTTCGAATAAATTGGAAGAGATTTGATGAATTAGAATTTTGACCAGTAATTAAAGCCCTTAAACCGCGCTTGGCCAAAATGCTACCATGTTAGGGAGTCGCGGTTGTTCCCGCCATTTTGACCTCCTACAGGAATACTAGTATTAAAGCAAAAAATAACTATGTAGTTTTGAACTTTTCCATGTTAGGCAGAGAAGCACACTACAATATCTTCCATCTCTTTCTCCAATTTACAGTTACTGTGGTACTGTACGTGTCATATAACATCGTGTATTTTGTGGTGAAAATAATGCTTTAATTTGTATTCTCCATGTCGAAATGCAGAACATCTCGCTTTTTAATGCATTATTCAGCTTTAAAATGGTCGGTATCTGTTTTGAGGTCAAGTGTAAGTCGCCTGCCACGCATGATAAGGATATCTTTCTATAAAATACCTACAGTGTTTTTGCCCAGAAAGGGAAGCTTGTGTCTTTTTAATAAAACTATTTATTGCTTCAGAACCATTGTTTTATTCATCAACTGTTCTCTTTCCTTGAAGGGATGTGAAATATTTACAGAGAATTTAAGGCAATACATAACCGCTGACAACTTTTACCATCTTTGTTCCTACAAATCCAGCTTCAATATATTTTTAGGTTTCAAAGATTTGTAGACCTTTACCTTCAACCACGTATAGTAGCTGGTTTTGATCAATAAATAAATAATCAACAATATCAAAAGCCGATACTTGTACTGGCAAAATCCCAATGTTACAATCTAGACCTTTTCGTGGATCATATGTGGATTTACACCAACTTTTTTTCCCTATACCTATCTCTCGGCAACATCGGAAAATGCTTGTTCCGATTATTGATAATATTCGCCATATTTTATACTTTTTAGACATTTTTTAAACATAAACTGACGTTTTGAACTCTAACTTTAGCAGCTATTTATGAGGTACTCCTTAAGAAGTAAACCTTAAAACTTATTGAATATAATATACAAATAACAGATTATAATTTATAAATAGGGCGAAAATGGTATACTGAACAAAATACATAAAGTTAAATTTTGCATTTTATGTTCTCAAATAACAATTATACAATAAAAACAAACATTCGGCCCTACTACGTATTCCTCAACGAGCAAATAACAGACACGTTTTATGTTAAAAAGTAACGCTATCTCTGTCAATATATATGTTGTCCTATAAATCTATATCTTTCTATTTAACGATTCTATGTTAAATTTAACGTGATGGGATACATAGTACGGCCAATTGTTTCGTTAAAAAAGCATTTTTAAAGCAAACGTGTTTGTTTTGTATAAAATAAAAAACGTTTCATATAACAATCCTGTCAAGCATAACTTTATGTCAGTTTTTGTTCCCAGCCCAACTAAATAACATACACAGAGGGAAAAATTTATTCGATACAACACGAATATCGTTGAGTGAAGAATATCACTTGTTTCTATATCCGCAGAAAGATCATTTGGTTGGTTCAAGTAAAATATAAAATTCTCAGAGTAACAATATGAAGGAACTGCTTGAAAGGAATTACATCTGTTTTGGATCAAGAAACTGTTTGTTCGGTGAAGCATGTATATTTTTCACCCAACAAAATATTGTTATTGTTGTAAAACGAACGTTTTACTCTTTTTATATATAGAAGAATAACGTTTTCTTCGTCAGAGCAAAATATACATATCATAAACATACTAAACTCTTAGACTGGAAGAATAACTAGCAGTTAAACTACATATAAACAGTTAAATAACTACATATTTATATTGAAATTCTTATTGCAATAAAATATTATTTGGATAGAAAAAAAATACTCTTCATGCTACACTATATACGCAAGAATAATGTTTTTTGATATCTAAGAATATCTGTGTACAATTCATAAATATTAGAAAATTAGATTCCCATTATAAGATTGGCCCTCGGTGCTACCATATCGGATCGCCGTTTGAATTACAACACCTACCCCTCAGAGGGTTGCTAATATTTTCTTTGACGTCCGCAATATAACTTATTTGAGGTCGACCCGCGCAGATTAGATCTTGAGGGTTCGCGCGGCAGCTATGAAGGAGCGAATTTCTCTTACAATAATCGGCGGGCGGGTGGCGCCCCAGACGCCTGTTTGTTGTACCATGGAGGCCGGGAGGCGAACGGGGCGCAAGCACGATCCCCTTGCCCGGTCCGTCGTGCGAGACGCGTACTTCGGGGTCATTTATTTTCTTTGAAATCCCGGGTAACTCGATCATGGATTACGAAAGTTTAGAGCGCAGATTTCCATTGAAATTATTTTCAACGTTGGCGTTAGGATCTTTGAGAGGGTAGACTCTTCTTGGGCGAGTCTAAAGTGAAGGACTCTCTAGAGTTTCTACACTATTCGTGTACCTGGATAATAATTTATATAAATTAATGAATATTTATGTTATTTTCTTTGTGTTTTCTTCGATCTTTCTTAGTTTCTGTGGAAATTGAGTCCCATTTTCTACTTCTTTAAGTTTATAAGTATCTAGTCATCGATATGCCCGGTAGGTTTTATGGTATGTAGTTTCGAGAAACTGACTACTCAGTAGGTATAGATATAAAACTGGAAAATCGCTTTTATGCAGTTACGAGCAATTCGAGTTGGAGATTATGCACTGGCAACTTGAAACATTGGACAGTGAAACTTCAAACCACTGCCTGACTGGTTATAGGACTCCTGAAGGGCCTGTACTCCTAAGTATTCGAAGTAATCTCGGTTCTGTCTAGTGCGCTTTATAAAATTTTTGGAGCAGAAGACGTTCCGTAATTTTATATTATACAAATTTTATTATGGTACTCGTAATTCTTGTATTTTCCTTAATGTTTCTTTAATGGTACATAGTCATTCTATCAAGCATAAAATGTGAAGGTTGGTTGTTTTTTTATAGCTAAAAAGGTTAGTTTTATTAATTGCTATATTTTACTAAGTAAAGGTGATACAAATACTAAATTTACTGCATTCGTTCTTGTGTTTCTTGTAATTTGAGATAAATTTATCTGTGTAGCCAGATGTGTGCCATTCTAGTGGTACTATTTGAACCTGAGTTGATACCGACGCGTCGGCGTCGCAAACAGTTCTGGACACGTTCATACGCTTAAGCATAAGATGTTATTTTTACTTTCCGACTAGCATCCTGGAAGGAAAGACACTATTGTAATCAACGAAAAAAATCGATAGAACAGCAGCAAACATAACGACTTGCTCATTTTATTGTGTAAATGATTATGACACATGGGACAAGCGTCCAACAACCATAACAGGGATCACATACTTTTGTTGACCTAACATCACTTTTCATAGAGCAAGTCATCAAAGTGTTATGCCGTTTGAAGTTCCCATGTTGTAGCGAGAGCCTTCCAATCATGTAGATTGTAGATGATTGCTATTTTTGCACGATAAGGTATTCGAAGGAGGACAAGCATAAAATAAAATATCCTAATTTGCCATCAGCATCGCGACCTGTCCCCCATGGAGAGAACCTCCCTCTCCCAAGTGCACCATCCACTTCATCATCTTCAATTTTTGACACAGAAGAAATTTCGCCTGTTTGAAGAAACATGCCTGATTTGACAGAGTGTCTCCTGTGTTTGAAATCACTCTGTCAAATCAAGCAAGTCGTTAAGATTCACCATTTGAAGTTTTAGTCACCTCAGCTTATAAACCAGTGCGAACTGAATGATTTGGTTGAAGACTTAGGTTTATTAAAAAGCCGAGTTATTCTCTAGGCTACTAACTAACCTTTTAAAGCATATTTTAAAATGGAAGGATTTTTTTGGTTGTATCAGAAAGTTGGAAATTTGACATCTAAAAACTCTTCTAATTGAAAATTATTTAATTTAAGGGTGAATTAAATTAGTTTCTTTTAAATGGCATTTAAATGTCTTTTATTTACAATTTTTATTTATCTCAACCACCAAATGCCAATCTATTATATTGCCACACAATGCACAATCCAATTATTGCCAGTTGCGCACTTTTAAGTAATTTAACCAATTTAACCGAAAGATTTATTTCTTTGCCCACTTTATTTCTGCGAACGTAGCAATTCCGTAATCACATCATCGGGAATACCTTCTTTTCAGGTCCAATTAACCTTCCGAAACATTTTCATAACTCTCCCCTTATTTTCATTGTAATTCCTTGCGTCAATACCATTTCAATTCATTAAAAAGCAGCGCTTATCGCCGCACCACCAGGGGATTGTCACCCTCTAGAGTCATCGCGCACCACTCAAATCTAATTATAAAAAAGGTACGGCGAGAAAAAAGAAAAAAATTGCCGAATGTAGCGATCGAGACTGAGACGCTGGGCCACAGTTATTTTGTCTGCTTGAGGCGTACAACGGCCTTTGGGGCCTTGTATTGATCCAAGTAACCTTCACCACTCCTTCTCCTTCTCGTCGAGACTCCAAAGTCTACTTTTGTCTACTTTTGTTGGCGACACGCAGCTGATATGATCGGGTTCACCCTTCTTATCGGGATATCTCTTCTTAATGACCCCGATACGACACGTACACCGTTACAGAGACAAGATTTTCTTGTTAAAATAAGTTGAGTGCATCTTGGTACGGGAAAGGGCAAACTTGGTATCCCAAAATCAGTCATGTATCTACAGAGAGGGAAAAATTTATTCGATACAACACGAATATTTTTGAGTGAAGAATATCACTTGTTTCTATATCCGCAGAAAGATCATTTGGTTGGTTCAAGTAAAATACAAAATTTTCAGAGTAAGAATATAATTTTCTTGATGTTCCAAGTATTACGTTTTCTTGTTTTAAGTATGAAGGATCTGCTTGAAAGGAATTACGTCTGTTATAAGCTATACGTACGTATACTTTTGGGTCAAGAAACCGTTTGTTCGTTGAAGAATGTAAATTTTACACCTAACAAAATATTGTTGTTATTGTAAAACGAGCGTCAAATGAATATAAATGAATGGGAGGCCATTCAAACATTCTAATTCGGAACTACAAATAGGTATGTTAGGTACTAATAACGGAGTATTTCCTATGTAGACGGTGGGCACACCTGAGCAAATTTAGTTTCGGGATTATAGTCTGCGCCCGTAGCAATTACAGGTATGTTTAAAGCGCACGTTCTATATTAAAGTAATATAAACAAATCCAGGTGCGCGAAATGGGTTAAAGCTCTTGCCATCTACCACCACAACTACTACAACCATCGGTAGCGTTCTCTAGCGGGAGATTACGGAATGAGCGCACAGCCACCACTTTGTAATAATTTCCTGCTAGTCATATATTTGCACTGCGGGGCGGATTCGAAATCGTTACGTCCGCTAGGACTCGATAATTTTGCTTAACGCAGCAAATTTTGGTATCTCTTAGATTTATTAGTTAATATTCTTTACCTGTATTGTTTTGTCCTCTTCTACCTTTCTTTTTGTATTTCCTATAACCTTTCTTAAGTTTAAAACGCATCCATACTTAGTTATCATTGATTAGCAGCTCTGAGATCTAAAATTTTCTGCTTAAATTATGCTTCACATCTTAGATAATCTAGAAACAACAAAACACCCTCGTACATAAAGCAAGCACAAAGTATTCTTATAAAATACAGCAAAAATCCTCTCATCCATCTTATTTATGCACGGAAAGAGTTTCCCTTGCAAATTCCGTCCACTAATTAGTACCGACAAACTAAATTTCGGGCGGACAAGGACTCAGATGATGAGTAGGGTCTTTAAAATTGCAGATTAAACCTCCCCGGTGGCGCGGCGGTGGTGGCATCGTCAGCACGGAACGGTTTGATGTGCTGAAACCGTTTCGCCAGGGGGAGCCGCCACCAGCCGTTGCTCGTTTCACTCGTTTGCTAATCTCCAGCGGCGGTAGCATGGAGACGACACTTGGCCACTTTCTCACAAAGTCAACCTAGCGACACGTATGCTTACGCAGAGTTACAAACGGACGAGGACTATTCCCTGTTCTCCGTGGCCGGTTTGCTTGACGGGAATACGTATGCCGGGGAACTTTCGGGTCACATTGCGCGGATAAGCTCCGTCATGACCCATCTGTACGTGAAAACTTTATTATTCGTACTGGGAGTGATGAGTGCTGTCATGGGAGAAAACGGCGCACGTAAGGGTTGCTGTCTCTAAAAGCTGATCCACATTATTTTGAGTTTGTTTAAGTCTATGATGAAAGGGCTTTGTGGTTTAATTATCTTGAAAAAGGAATATATAAAAAGCACAAAAAACCAAGCACAATTTGCCATACGTATTCTATCTAAAAAATGGTATTTCTTCGGACTTCAGGCGTCTTGCGAACGACTTTTATAGAAACATTACAATCGCGATTTATATCCTTAATTGTCTCTTGTCTAATAATACGCAACAAAGAGGACATCAAATCGCTCGCGAAGCTAACGACACAATAATTTACCTCTGCCAGTAGTCCATTGATAAATGAACATCTAACCAATTGTCTATATTAACTAATGACAAGGCCGTTCGGGCAGATCCTGTAACAATTGGTAGCGGTTGTTTGGGATTCCCGCAGTCGGCAAGAAACAGACCGTCTGCATCTGATGGCCGAAATAGGGGACTCGTTCCACTGTACCGTAACTCTATCTGGCCGATGGGTAACATAAAAGGGACGCATGGAAATTTATGCTAAATTGTATTATTATATAGACAGCTGTTTCTTATACCGCTAGTTTTCAGATGGTTTTGCTTTATGCTGGTGAGTAGTGAGACTATTGGAATAATTTGAGGTTATAAAATAAGATAAGTAGACACTCTTTTGCATATTGTATAAACATTCTTGATAAGGTGAAATAAGACGAGAAATTTTATATTTTCCAGAAATAATTGCAATGCACAGAGAGAAAAGAAATGTAAAATAATATAAATGCATTTCTTTCAAGGAATATATGTTTGAAACAAATAAGTATTTTTAAATTTGCAAAAGTAAGCTGCATGGGCTAAAAGTAATATTTTATTTGACATATTTCTTAAGTAAAAAAATAGTTTTCACTGAAAAAAACAATTATTTTACACTCTTCATTTGGGAAAGGCTGTAGTCTTTACTAAAGATTCCCGTTTAATTTAACAAAAAATTAATTGATGGTCGCAATATTTATCTAATTTGAAAGTATATTTTACTGAAACTAAAGTACTATTTGATTATATCAAAATTTGTAGTTTTTAAATCAACATTCGATTTTATTAAGTCAAGTACTAAATTGTCAAACAGTAAAGAAAGGTTTTTTTTATGTAAAAGGAACGTAGAGGTCATGAAACAAAATGTTAATTTCTTTAGAAAATATTATGTTATTAAATTTAACTTTCATATAAATACGATAAATACGATAAAAGAATTTCTTTGCGGCAATCAAAGCTTTGTATACCAGTGTTTAACATCGATCTTTCTTTGACTTGAAGCAAATTCGTTTCATTCAATTTTTTTCACTCTGTGTGGATTGAAGACACTTTAAAACGTGTATTTTCAATAAAATCCCTTGAATGTATTGTAGTTCAAACGGAAAAGGAATTTTCATGGATGTCACTGGACACCAATAACTGTATGATTGAATATATGACTTCAGCTAAACATTGAAATCAAGTAGAATTAAAATAAATTGTACATATCATGATTTCTTCCAAAGTTCTGTACTTTTTGCACATAAAGAAATATAAATTAGCTAGTATGTAGAGTAGGTTACTTCAGTACCCACCTACAGTGGTAAGCTGCAAGCACCTGCCTAGTCGGTAGTGCAGAACAATGGAGTATCGAATTTTTCCAGTGACTCGAGCACCCTCCGCTAGAGTGCGCCACCTACTTCAGTAGCAGGACACAGGCCACAACAGCGGCACAGTCCGCCCTGAAAACTAGGTTACGAAATATTCCAAACAATGACATCTCTCCCGATGTTTTACGAACTTGAAATCCCAGTTCCGAGTAATCTCCTTTAAAAGCAGATTTTAACCACCGCAAAAAAAAAGCGGAATAAATTACGAGAAAAAGATAAAACGGTGATTAAATTCCAACTCTTTTTTTGTTTTGTGTATTTTTGCGGAACGATTTTGAATAGAATTCTGGGAAATCGCCGAATTATCAGGAAGGGACTGGAGCGTTTCTGGGATCTAGTGCGATTCGCCGGAAGCGTGGGAGGATAGGGATGATATTCTCGGTATTCAGATGTTATCTCGACCCACGGAAACGCCGAAAACGCTAAATAATTTCTCTGTGGAGAATTTTAACGGTGATATAAAGCGTCGACAGCGCACTGATAACTTTTAAATTATGTTTTCGATGAATTATCTCCGTTGGCATTTATTATGGGGAAAGCGTTTGAGGCTCCGTTGAATTAATGATAATGGAATCTTCTAATTAGGGGACCACAAAAGTTTCTTTTAATAAATTTATTATGGGCTGTTTGCAATAACAGTTAGTTAAATTTCAACCTACTAGAAATTATGGGTTTTATTGCCTCATCAGGAATATTTAGCTTATATCTTTCTTTAGCCTGCTAATAGTACCATATTTTGATATAATATAACATGAGTAGGAAGAGTGTTGGCTTCTGCTTCACTTTCTTTTCTTTGAAATACGTACATTTCACTTACGAGGAATCAATGTGTGTTATTTGCCTTTTTTATTTTTTTTTCTAACGGGCTAAATCATGTTGTTTTATTTTGCTAGGGAAGAATGATGGATATGTGGATAAATAACTGACATTAGGGAAATAATCTGAAGAAAAATTTATGTGAAATGACTTATAACGTATAAACATTTATGTACCTAAGGCCCAGTATTATAAACAGAAAATCATCTCCGAATAGTGATTCGTCGATGATTATATATACAACGAATGCGGAGTAACCATGGCAACCTAACAAAATACTTCCTTAATATCTATAGATAATCATGAACTGGGCCTAAATGTATTAATACAATTTATTAATAAAATATTACAATGTGTACAAAAATCTAGAAAAAGGTTTTCATACATACCTAATAATTTAATTAATAACCAACCCATGGGCAGACCTATATACAAGTATGTAACATGTGCTGATACAATCTGCACATTATTACATGACTTGTATCACCAGTATCAAACATCAGGGTATCGCAACATTTGTCTCTGGGGCCACAGAATGCAGTAATATTATGCATAGTTTGCATATCCCGGGGTATAACATGATATAGCATTCGAACTTGTGGATGCTACTAGAATATTTAAGCTAGAAGATCAGAAATATAACACTGTTGCTGTATTTTCTTTCCCGGAAGCCAGACTTTAGGAGACAAAGTACGCTGGTAGTTTGTATTTGTATGTACATATTTACTTATATTTTATATGTGGCGAGAATGTGATATAGGTTCACTCAGGTCGTCGTGAGTGCTTTACAATGGCCACATATTGCAAATGGTGTATTCCCACCAGTCGGGGTCTACAAAATAAAGTTCACCGACCTCAATAAACCCACGAATCGATTTAATCGACAATCGTTCTGTCGCTATTCTAAAATTCTATTTCATGCATTTCCCCACATATGGTACGTACTACAAACACAGACAGTACAAACATAGCGGTTTTCTATGAAATAAATGATGAGGAACTTGTGTTAATATTATATTTTGCACCTACTATTTGTTGGTTGACTTATTTATCTGACTAAATTCATATTATTTTTCCATAATTACTGTACAATATCGACTAACACCTCTAATTCAAATTAAGAAATAATTAGTAAGCTGGCTACCTCAAATTTAACAATAAGCGTAATTGGCATGGAACTCTCTTAACTGCTTAAAGTGACACGGGGTTAAGTTGAGTTTACCAGTTATATCATTCGCTGATGAAGAAGTTTGCTTTCTCTCCAGCAGCGCTGTGGGCGCACTCACTACAGGCTAGTATTTATCTTTGTCAACTGTGTGGATTCAGCAGTTAATATCCTTCGTGTGGACGGTAAGAAAGAGAGGTAGTTTATGGAGGTGAAATCCGACACGGTTTTTCTGCGGGCCGGGAAACTTTATGAGTAGATCCATTTCCATAACGACATCTTATGTAAATTCCCTGTCATTTCTGGGTGATATTTATGATCACGTGTTATATTGCACCCGCGGTGCTTTGTGCTTACACCTACTCGTCCACGTTAAGTGTGAGTTACGGTAATATCTAGAGCAAGAACGAAATCGCTACCGCCAGTTTGTGTGTCGTTAGTGTTCGGGTTCCAAAATAGACTAGAATGATAACATATCAGAGGATTTGGTCTTGTTGAAGAGGTAGAATCTTGGTTCTTCACTTCTTATTTATTGTTAGTCAACGTACAGATTTATTTTACAATGTTATTGTTTTTAACTGATAGCTGGTTAACTGAATGATAGATGAGTAAATCTTCCCAAAAACTCTTTTGATGAAATTATTATGACCGAAATGTGAGTGCACAGAAAATGTATTGTAAATCTTAAAATTATTATTTAGTAATTCTGTTGTTTTGTTTCAGGTAAGTACATTTACTACATCAAGTTTTAGTGGCAGTAAGTATAGTAATAATAATATAGGCAGTTCAAATCTAGTCCAGTGATTGACAAATTATTTTTCAATTATTTTACTTATTAGGTATGTAGGTATTAAGTACATTAATAATACAAAAAAATGGTGTTTTAAACCAGCACCTATAGCATTGTAATCGATAGATGTGCTACATTTTTGTACATGTCATTGCATTAAATAATACATGAAACATACTGGAATTCTACAACAAAAACAAATGTAACAGAAAAATGTCCATAAAAACATACGCAGCGATTTTAAATGGCATTCTCCAAGATTATTATTATTATTGAACAGAAATTTACAATCCATAAAAGTCAAAGCGGAAATCGTAAAGTATAATGGTGCATTTTTAACACCTACTCAATCGAAGAAAAGTGTTTTCCATTACGACACGGCCGCTCGCTTCAGCAAACCGAGCAGTAAGCTTGCCCGTGCCGATAAAAAATATGGCCGTCGTAAAATTTTACAGAAAATTCTTTATTATATGACTCGAACGCTCAGCTTGGGCGGCCAGTCTCAGCAAAGGCTAGAGAAAAGAGAAGCGCCCTTCAGCTTCTATATGATTAAACAGAGCTGGCTGCAAATCGATACATCGACCGGAAATAATTTTGGTAATAAATTCGTTGGAAATAGATCCTCACGTTTTGCATAATGTCATAGATGAAAATATTGGTTAGGTTATTATTTGCTTTTAACGTTTTACTGATGCAGTTATGGCGAGTACGCAGTGAAGTTCCGTTTTCGACAAATCGAAAAATTGTACATTTTTCATACAATATGGCGTGAATACGTGTTCTCAGCAGTAGTGCACATGACTAACCGATGTCTGCTGTTATTTACTATTAAATATAATAAGCACCTGCTTGAGGCATCATATTTATTGTAAATTGAAAGTACTTATAGGTTAAATGCGTCAAAGGGGGGAATTTATATTAAATTTTGACGTAATTGAGTTGGGAAAGTTACTAGCAGGCGCTTGAACAAATTTTTTTTTATTTGGCGTTAGTTAAATCAAATTTACTTTCAAAGTTTTAAAATTTAAATTAAATTCTGTTGTCTAATTAAAAAATCTTCTCCAAAATATTACGTAGAGAAAGATATGTATGCTGTATGATGTATGATGTATGCTGACGGAAATATTATGAAAGCAACTATGGAAGTCGGCATTCTCACAATCTGGGTTCAGAAATAAATTTAAGTCATCGAACTGTATTATACTGTCATAAATTCCGTATTTCCGCGGAAATCTCGAAACGTCATTTTCCGTCGATTACAATACTTTCCATCTAGGGTACTACATAGTCAGAAAGTAAAAAAGTGATTGCTGTTTAAAAAACGTTGCCCTTTTACTCTGCAAAAGATGCCACTATACAAAAAGTTTAAGCTGATAAAAAGACAGCAAATTTGTAATAGTTTTTAACTTCTTCAATAGTTTTGCCAGAAATTTTAACATATTTTAGGTGCTCAAGATTTGAGGTATTATTTTTGGAAAATTGCAAATTGAATCCCTTCAATATGTCAACGAGGTAGTCGTAAATTTGGGTGGTTGCCACACCAGATAGTTTTTTCAAGCATTAGTCCTCAGTCCATTAAATTAGAAGATGCTGTCATGATGCGACATGAATGTTAAAGCATTCTTATGCTGGGGACACACTATGAAGTAAATCATGATTTCGAAAATTATGATTTAGGTTTTTCTTCGATTTGATAATCGAATATTGTCGATTATGACTTATAACAACGGAAAAGGACTCATGAATTAAGGTAAACGTCGTTGTGAAATACGATTAACAAAGTTTTGAAGTAGAACATTACTGAATGAAATTACAAATTAGGTTGTAGTCTGTAGCCTGATTTTAAGAATAACGTGATTTATGCCAAATTTCTTATGCCATTTCACATTAAAATAATTGCTCCGAAACAAAAATAAACGATACTAATTATCACAAGTTCCGTATCGACAAAATAATCATCAGACGCACGTAACATCAAGCCGGGCGCATGCAAACGACCGCCGATACGGCCGGCGCCGCATGTTTACCCGCTACGCTCCTAAAACCTCTCTCCCGAAGAGAAACAATTGTGGCGGAGGCGCCGTTGAACTCCATACTTCCAGTATAACGGGTGCGTGGCCAAAGTTGCGCACAAGTTTTGCCTCTCGCCAGTCGGAAGAAGGTTCGCTTTGCCTTGGTTCGTTCAGTAGCGTTGGTGGAGACGCGTTGTGACACGGGGTGAACTTTGTTCAGTAGGTACTAGGGCGCTCTCGCTACGTACGAAAGTGGCGCGGTACGGACTCGCCCGTTTGGTGGCGGCCCGTCACGCCATCTGGCGCCTAAGGCGGACCGGCTCTCAGCCATGCGAGAGTCCAACAGATACGGATTCGTACGTAATGTTGAACTAAAAGGATATAATAGATCAGACTTTTTTTTCTAGCACCTTCCTGTACAGTTTTAGAGCACGCTTTCTTAATTTTAATAACGATTTGGGAGAAGAAGTTACCAAAGAACGAAACCGAAACGCGATAAAAATGCAATAGTTTGTCTTAAAATTTAAATAAGTACATATATGAAGCACTTCACGTACAGTTAGAGAATACCATTTAATTTGAAATACTATAAAGAAAATAAAAAGGGTACACTTCATGTGTTTGAAGCGTGGAGAGGTTCTCATGTAGGCTCATTAAAACGCTTTCAGGCGGACGGCTACCATCTCTTTTCGCCCTATTAACGGCAAAATATAGTGTCTCCACCGACCTACCTACCTACTTTTATTTGGTATCCCATTTAAAGCACCAGTCTTGATATTTGATAGACTAACTACCTGACAGCACTTGAGATAAATGAGATTTCCTCATCTTCGCGTAGTAGGTACATTAAACATTCTCAATTGCCGTGTTCTATTGCGCTTTCATAGCAAACAATTATTATATTAAAACTTGAGCTTAGTTGTAAATGTAAGGTAAACTTTAACTAATAAATGTGCTTTATATAAAATATGTGTGTAGATATTTGGCAAATGATTATACTGTATTTTCAAAGCTTTTCTAACCAAAACCACTTGTACAAAAACAGGGTATTCGAACCTATTTTCAATAAATTGATACCAAGACAGATAATATGTCACATTCACACCTCTACAATCTATCAATTGGCTCAATCAGCCAGTGCAGATAGGTGTGAATGACAAATTACCCACCTCACACTTCCATATATGCCAATGATGATGAACGACTGCTCGATCCATGCGAAATCTGTAGCCTCAAACTAATGAGGATGCGGCTTAAAGCATAAACTCAATTTAAATCGCCGTATAGGCGACCGTTAGCCCCCAACCCCATTAAATCCTAACCCAGCGCCGTATTTTCCACGCTGCCGCGTGTAAAACTTGGCCCAATTTGTCAGTTGTTAACCTTTGCCTTCCACCGATCGCAAAACGTCAATTATCAGGAGTCACATGGTGCAGAAATCTGAGGTCATTTGACATGCGCTAGCAAAAAAACTGGAAAAAGGGAATTGGTCTAAATTTAGAGGTATTTCCTTGCCAACGGGTAATATTGGCAGAGAACGAGAGACAACAAAATTTCAGTTTAAATTCAAGCTGCAAGATACATTATGAAGGTTATGTACAATAAATATTGAACTTAATATTCACTACTAAGTTTTTATAAAATAGGAACGTGTCCTACATTCTTTTAGAGATCGATTCTGTTAGCAACACAATGCCCAAATAACATTTACTGTTCACAGATTGTTCATGGAATTCTGATGTAGACTTTTTCTACTACTTATTTAGCTTCAACATTAGCATTCATATGAATTATGTGATAATATTTTAGAAATGTTTATCTTTCATTCAAAACTCTTGACACACCAGATTTTAGTAGAGAAATTGTCCAAGTCCAATTGTCATATTCATTGCCGCTAGGTTGGGACATAATCGCATTGGTTGGTGAAGGCCTTTAATATGAATTATGTTTGTCGTCAGAGTTGGCATTGTCTCTAGATAGCTATGAATTACTGTTAAGTTAAACTTGAACCCGGATAACCTAGTTTATTGTCGAATCAATATTTACGATTGTTATGCCAATGCGTTAAATATCGATTCTTCTGGGAAACTGAATTTTTGCATAAAGTGGTGCGAGAAGTCAAGTTTCCGTCATTAATCATTTATCGTGGTCATTTATCAGTGACGAAGAAATAAATACTGAATGGAAGCAACTTGTAATTTGACATACATTGCTTATTGAGTCATGAAATATGTATAGTTTTTTTTTTGTTGAGAAAACTATGTTATTATACTGATTCTTTTTTATTTGCATTATCGATTGGTACGTATTTTAGATGTGTCACCTATTGCAAAATTATGTAGTAGAAATATAGGACAAGGGTGACATTATTTGCATATAATGTATATTCACGAGTTGACATGTCGTAACCGATATAGGATATGTTAAAATATTACCATATTCCTTCCTTAAATATATGAATCAAATACAGTGCTTAAATTCAACTTCACACTATTGTAATTTTATGCAAGACATTTAGGATTTAAGAATAAAAAGGTCAATTTTTAAATCATCTTAAAGTTAACGTTAGTTACCTAAAAAATGGAAATAATCTAAATCTGTAAATATACACTGCCATTAACCCTGCAGTCGATCTATATAAGGAAATTTAAATATGTCGACTTGAGATGCTGAAAGTGAAAATGACTGACCAGCAAAATTTTGAACACTGTTCCTTTCTTTTGCCTAATCACAGTTGTATGTTTTACTAATTTCATTAGTAAAACATAGTTAGAGATAATTACAATGGAAAATCCATCGCTAAAAGAAAGAAGTTGAATTGTTTATGTACAATCGAACCTGCGATTAGGAATGATCCCCGTTGAAATAATAATTGTATTTTGTCAGATATTTTGCAGATATCTCTTTACTCTTTGGTTTATATTATCGAAGTTCTAGTCCTTTCCTTCGGTTCTTTGTAGTACATTCACATAAAGAATAATACTGTATAGTAAAAACCAGGGGTGCTGTAAATGTCTCATCGCTTAAAAGGTTACGATACAGATACACAAATATGGCTGTTTCATACGAACAGGTATGATCATTCAAACAAGATCTGTCGCATATGTCAAAAATAATTACAAATATTACTTGGTCTTTTGCAGCGCTCCTGGTTTTTACTATAAGTACATACTATATATATATTGTTAAGTAGCCACTAAAAAAAAATTCTAAAATTTTTTATTTAAAAATACAATTTTACAGTGTTTTAGATGTGAGAAAGAAGCGTTTGCTACAGCAAAGTCAAATTCTATTAATAAATTAAAAAATAGACACGTATAATATTTTTTTTACTTTGCGACATGGGGCCATCATACTGTCATAAAGTTATTCGGATACTCCATAGTAAAATATTTGAAAATAACATTTATGTTACATAAAAACTTTTACAGGTATGTACTTATTTAGAAACTAAATTCTCATTTCCACCCGTAAAATGTTTCGTCCATAAAACGACATGTTATAAAAAAAATGGTAGTACACTAATAAAATTGAATATTTTGAACATTTAAATACGCACCGTTTTGTTTTATTTCTCGCGTAATTGTTGAATAACTGTTGGAAATCCACCAAAGACAAGTAATATGTACAATTAAGTGATTGACACGTCACGTGATATTACTAGTTGATACAGTAACACTAGAATGAAATATAATTGTCAAGATATAATTTGTAAACTGTTGACGTATATAATTAAATAGTTATTTTATTCTGGCACACTTTCTCCTCACTGCTTTATACTAAATACTCAAGAGTAACCAATCATACTTTATTAATTATTAAAACAACTAAAATATTTTCAGATTCAATGAAAAGAGGATTTTAATTTTTTATTGTATTGCGTTGATATAATATGAAGTCAACAAAAATACTGCACAGTAGCAAGATCGATGCGTCACACTAAAAATAACCAAAACACGTAACACGTTTCCCACTATATTTAGAAGCTACATATTGCAAAATATTCCACGGGTTTTCAACAATTTCTACAACAACATTTAATTGACATAACATTTGATTGTCCCAACTCTACAAAAATGCGTTTTGAATTTACGTGTTAGGATAATTACAAAATATACTAACACAAACAGCGCCGTTTGTCGTCAAAAACATTCACACTGGGATATTGTGGAAAAACCTAACCTGTCCCGGCGCATCCACCAAAATGGCTCTGGCAATTATTTCCTGCGGCTTTGAATCGACCGCGGCGAACAAATCATAACAGCCGTTTATGTGGATTTTCACGGAAATGGAGAAGCGATGGCTATGGGTAATTAGTTCAACGGCTTGCATACATTGTCTACGCTTATTATACACACATTTGCATAATCACCTTACATAAATGCAAATTAAATACGGCCGCTTGCGGTGGACGTGTTATTCTAAGTGATTATTTCGGAAGAACTAACAAATCCCGTATGTTATAAACGCTGTATGTAGAATATCATACAAAATAAGGTACTGGTGTTGTTGTGTTAGTTGTCAGTCAAAATTTGTCCTAACTTGTGCTAATGCTTAGAACACTATTAATTTATGTTTATGAGTTAACGAAATTTTGCTGGTTTGCAAAAAGTTATCGGTATCTGATCTGAAACTCTTTCACTTCAGTTCGAAAGTAAAAATCATGACAATAACAGATTTTATTCACTTTTTATCTCCTTGCTATAAAAAGTACTTGTGGTTGTGATAATTACGACTGGGTAGTAAAGAAATATCTACTTGTGTTGAACCACACTGTAATGAGTATTTTCGAGTTCAGACCTCATTGGACAAAACCAATTGACATCCCGATAAAAGTCCGTACAAAGTACATCAGTATCTCTCATTTAATTATCCGCTATTGTTTGCTCCGGAACGACAGAGGGCGGATGGAGGGCGCCACCGTTGCAGCGAATCGTTGTCCTTTCAAGAGATAAAACTGAAACGAATCGAAACCGGTTCGTGCGAGCTGACTGGCTGGCTCCAACCCGTTATGAACCATAACGATAATAAAATTACCTCAGCAGGCAGGTAGTGAATGGACGGTGACGTCACTAAGGTGACCTCTAGCAGATCGATAGCACACCGCCTGAATGCCGCCAACTTCGATTTACGCACTGATTTATGTTGTTTTAGTTTTTACGGTATCGAAGATTGACAGCATCATCAAATTTTATCTATACAGCTTGATTTTGGTGTTCATTTGCGGTGTAAATATGGACAATAGGGTAGTTTTGGCTAGTTTTTGAAGTAATATATCGGCGTATTCCCGATCAAATTAAAGAAATGGTTTGCTTTATGTAATCCTTAATATTACTACACCAATAAGAGTTTTGTCATGTTTCTTCTTTGAAAGCTCTCTCCGCAAAAAAGAACAAATTTAGAAACGTTAATGTAACATAGTATAGAAGTAAATTAGGGTTATTTAGAAGTTGCAGCGCCGCCTGTGGCAAAAAAGGGAACTGCAAGGCCATCAGATTACCGGAACGATCGCATGCTCACCATCGAAGTCGGGTAGCAAGTTATTTGCCGTTAGTCCACGGCCCTTTGCGTTCACCGTGGCCAACTTGACCCTGATCCCTTTTTGCCAACACCACTGTATACAGTGTACACCTATAGTGATAGAGCTTTGATTTATCAGCGATTTATGACTTAGATACGTAAGCTTTTAGCTTTCTTTTCTTACTTAACGAAACTACTTTCATCGTTGTGTACACAAATGAAAGAAAATATAAAATAAAAAATTTGCACATATTTCTTCGAAGAGAAGAAGTAAGAAGTAAAGCCGGTGGTCCGGTGTGCTGTCATGATGCTAGGTGCACGTTAAAGAACCCTTACTGGGGTTGGAATTCCCTCAGTTCGACAAAATGTCGCGACATATCGAATATGTTTGTTCCAAAATCACACCAAAATGTTAACTTACAGCACATTCTATTGTGACGGGGGTGACACCTGAACAAATATAATGCACAGTTGCACATGTTTTATGATGTTTTAAAATGTGACGAGCTTGACTTTATTTTATGACAGACGTGATGAGTGCAAATTATGCCAATGTGTTAAAAGAATTAAATTATACAAGATGTTGAAACTATATTTATAATTTATTTATGTTCGAAAACGTGGTTAAATAAATGAACTTTTATAATTGTATAATTATTTTTATAATTGAATTGATGTTGTTTTTTAGTTTGCTTAAAGGCTGTCATGAAACTCGACCAAAAAACTCGACTTTTTTGTTACATTTTCCGATAGCTTATGATGTATAGAATATCTTTCCGAAGCGGTTTGGTCCATAACGATTGCATAAAAAAGTTATCGCATAAGAAAGGAACCCATATTTGTTTCACGAAAATTGACTTTGCGCAGTAATGAGTATCTCACATCAATCTTTATGAAACGCGGGTCTGTATTACCATACTGTGGTAAAAATAGTTACCACAAGCACCACCTAGCTATTTTTTTTAAATCACGTTTTTCAAACTGGTCTCCACGATATCTCAAGTATTATTCTATGGATTAACTTGAATTTTTTTAAATTTAAAGTTGATAAAATTTACTGGATCCTAAACCTAAATTCACATGATATTTGTCTTTTTATTTTTAGAACACTTTAAAGAGCGAAAAATCGAGGTATAGCTGATGGTACTAAAAATTCACATGTCCGTCATTTTTGTAATTTTCGACCTTTTATTGACATTCGACGGTGTAGTAACAATTCCCATGACACTTTTACGTACTTAAAAAACAATATTTTTGTACACTTTAAGAGTCAATAAATAACTACAAAAAAAGTTGTTCATTTACATCCTTCTATTAAAAAAAGCATTGTATTTTGGACATCTGGATAAGATTCTCCTCTTAATGGCTTGATGTTTATTCCCTCTAGCAGAAAGAATCTCCTGTTAAAAATTCTTATTTTTTATAGACAGTCAAACACTACCTTTGAATATTTTTTTAAAATTCGAAATAATTCTAATTGAAAATTAATTAAATCTCGAAATAATTAATTCTTTTTTTAAAATTCGAAAAATTCGATATAATTCTAATTCTTGCGGGAATGATATACCACCCTGCACTAAAAAAATAATTCAATAGTTTTTTTATTTCACTGAGAAACACATTTCCAATCACAAATTATACTCCTCAAATTTCACAGAAGTTACTAGACTTACTAGTATACATAACTAAACTTACTCTCTTTACTTATTATACTCACAGCATATTTTAATTACCTTAATAGTTCTAAAGCTAAAATACGCATCTCATCGTTCTTCACTGTAATTACGGAATTAGCAAATTAAGTGATAAGGAGCGCAAAATGCGGTAATGTCACTTTACGTTATTAATTACCGCCCAGTGTAGCCAAGTTTCATACAAATTATATAATTTTTTAATTAATTACCTCTTTACATAATCTCGCTAATATAATCATAATACTGATTATAAAACTGAGTATCATAGAATTTTATTCGACACTTTCGTGTTATAAATCCCAGATATTTTACATTCGAAAATGCATACGCTAGAACCAACTGGCGTTTTTATCCCAGTTTGAGGTATAACGATATGTAGGTTAGTTCCAAAGGGACCATTGAATAAATGCTACCTTTTCTCATTATACATTCCTGCCGGTAAAACGGAAAAGGTATCCGCAAGGGACATGCCGAATATGCATTTTATACGGCATTTAAATCTACCGTGTTTTTCTACTTTATTTTAACTCGGATAACGGTCTAATATTGTTGGTACCAAACGTTTACTTTGCTCGGTAATATCAGCTTATATACCAATGTTTCTGTTGATATGTGTCGATATATTATTTATGTTTTGTTGGTGGATTTTTTTGATGACTAACTAACCTCAAGCGTGTAATTTTGTCACGCCCATTCTGCGTTCTCGTTATTTATAGATAACTAAAAACGGTCGTTTTCCATACACCTGCCAAAAGTATTAGCTATAAACAAAGGTTGGCATGAAGCTACAAAATAATAACTCTGCTCAGTTTTGGTGGAGGCGACGGCAAGTGTATATTTCTTTTTTTATATGGAACAAAACAAGGTTACAATATTCATTAATGACATTTTGATTGCTTGTTTTCGATGTCTATTGTCTACATATTTGTCTCAATAACTTTCACGTTATATTATAGAATAATACACATATAGAAAAAGCGCTACGTCAGTAATATAATCTTGCTGATGCAGTTTTGCATGACTTCTAAGCCTTAAAATGCTTCTACTTGGCGGACATAAAAATAAATATAGGTAAAGGTCGAGGGTCGTTGTTTTCTGCAAAATCGATGCTTTCTGCTCTGCCTACTTTCCATTTTCCCGGCATTACCACCGGGCGAAGGTGCTTTCAGTTGTGGTTTATTGTATGACAGGAATTATTGGATATTTAATTTTATAGCATAACAATTAATGCGGATTTTTTATTTTTATTCCAGAACTACTGGCATAAAAATACTGCTACTTAAATTACTTCTTGGGGATTTTTTATTAATTTTGTTCATCATTTTGACGAATAATCGGGATAATCAAATGCTAATTGAACGTTAAGTGGTAGTGGTATAAAAAGGGCAACTATTCTGGTTTAAAACTTACGTCAAAACAACAATTACGAAATCTGGTTCGTATATTATATGCATTTTGCTACTTTGCATTCACAATGCACACATTGTAACACTATTTTCGGTGTTACAATTAGCAAATTGTAACACCGTTTTTAGTAACTTTTTTCTAAGATTGGTGACATTAATATCAAATGCATGTCAAACGAAAATACACATAACCACAAAAGTAAGCACAAACTGATTTTTTAGAATCGCACAAACTGACTGAAACGAAGTATGTATATTTTTATACATATTTAAACATGCGTGTTGCATCCTAGATTTCGTACTACTAGTATATGATGGTAGATAATAATTATCAATAATTACTTTTTCACAAATATTTAAATTTTAATGACAGATGACAGTGTTAATAATATACTATTTCATATTACCTTGATAATAGTTTAAGATTATATAAAAAAAAATAAATTTCTTCCCCAGAAAAAAATTCAAGATGACCAAATTCATATTTGTTAATACTCTAACAATATCTGGAATTGAGATTCCCGGTGCGAATCAATTAATTCTTGACTTTCGGAAGGAAACCGCGTTGTTGGCTTATTCAGGCCACGAGAGTTCCAAAGAGACTGTTGAACGGTTTCTTTCTTTTACAGAAATCAAGAATAAACCCTAAAAATGTACAGGGTGTGACAGGTTTGAGTACACATTGAGGAATAATAGATTTTAAGCTATTGACAATTGGCCAACTTTATGGCATATAAATGAAGTGAAGTCTGTTTAAACTTTACATAGCAAGCAAATATAAAAATAATGTAATATATAACCATACGAAATGTATTTCTTAAAGATTTTATAGCTTTCTTTGGTCAACATGATTTTTCGCCTGTTGTATTGGTTGAAAGATATGCAGTTTCACATACTGTTCCAAATGCATTAAAAATCCATTTTAATCGCTATAGCCATTACCACAGGCGGTAGTCAAATATTGTCCTTAACTTTGACCTTCAATATTTCAGTTATTAAGAAGAATAGAAAATTTTGATAGAGGAACTTTGTTATCAGCCAACCGGAGCTTATCATCTCTCAAAATTTGTGCTCTCAAACTTGTTACACGCTGAAAAAACTTTACTTTTCTTGAGTAATGGAAACTACCATCTGAAATGCATAAACTGACCCCAGGGAAGCCAAAGTTGAATCGAAGCCGTTACTGAACAGACGGACTCGCACCTCAATTTATAAAAGCTCCAGGGGCGGTTAGCTGAGGTTTAGTTTTTAGGATGAGACATTTGATATTTGTTCCCAACATTCCTGTAAAGTGTATAAGATCGATAAAAATAAAATATTAGACAACTTTGCTTATAACGTTCGTGGTTATAAAGAACTTTTCCTCTTCCAAATTTATTTCATGTATTCTGTTAGAAACTGTAAGTAACGTTAGGAAATAAGCCGTAGGTATTTAAATGAACGACTTAGAGTTTGTAACTGAATACCTTGACATTTCGGGTATACAAAAAGGGGCTTAGCAACAGGAAGGGACCCTCTTTTCGTGGTCGGACAAAACGTCGAAACAAAGAAGGGAACACAGAGGTCGGGTTTCCCTCATTGTGTGTATGTAAATAAATGAAAATCCCTCTTCTTTCATTTACATTTATTGTCCGTGTCTCGCCGAATAAACCAAAACAACCGCTGAAGCTGAACCGACCCACCGTAAAAGAATTGCTGAATATAAAGTGGCTTTAATGGCTAAATATTTGTTGAACGGATGTTCTGCATGTTAAAATAAACCTACAACATTTATATAATTTATTTACGTGTTTTTATGACAGCTTTATTCAAGAATATTCGGTGATGCTAATGAAATGTGTTTTGCTTTATGCGAATGTTGAGTATATTTTTGCATTTTCTATGTTTGATATAATATAAGATATATAAATATACACAGTTATAACTAAACCCCGTTTGCGACAACTAGATTCTTTTCTATTTTAAGACGAAGTTGTGTGAATAATGATTTTTAGTGAAGTATTTGATTATTGTTAAATAAGAATACTATTGGTTAATTAAGTAACTACTTATTATAATTTCTAAGCTTGTATAATTTGCTTGCATTATCATGTGAATTACGTCACCCCAAATTAAATAAACATAAATTTCGAAAGTTTTATGTGTTTCTAAAATCGATTCAATAGCAATAATTTAAAAATTCCACATTAACCGCATTGATTAAAAAATAATCAAAATTTAATTCAATTCAAGTTGAAGTTAATTTAATTCAAGTTGTAGGTCACTAGTATGCATGAAAAATAAGCGCATTTCATAGTTTATTAAAATGTAAATTGATATATTTGATATATGTATAGGTCTATGATAAATTAGTCAACCATATTGTACCATAATTATTAATTTAAACACAATTCAAATTATAACACATTTCAGTTAGCAGGCGCTATCTGTAGGCAAAGTGCTGTACTACAGCTGTTATTGATCCGGGAATCACACAAGTGGCGCCATCCTGTGCAATTTTTGGAAGCAGAACGGTACAGATACCGGAAATCTATATTTATTACCCATAATAATTTTATAAGGGTCTATAGAGGTCTAGAATTGCCAGCAGTTTTAACGACTTTTTGGATAAAATTTGTTTAATATTTATTTACAGAATATTTATAAGTATATTAAGTTCTGACAGCCCTGTACAACTGTGCTTGCTGGATAAATAAAAGTGAACCAAACAATGTACCCTGCGGTATTCCCGTACGGCTTTAAAAAATAGATTGTTTACTCAGCTATAAAATAAATTCATATTTATTCTTCCTATTGTAATAAATATTTAACTATAGTATGCAAATATTCTAGATATCTGTAGTCTAATAAAAACTAATAGAAACCTGATAGTATTTCTGCAAGGATTTCCGAAGAACATACACGGAAATGTCGGTTTCGATCGTTATAGAAAATAGAGACGCAAACGGATGTCAAAAACGGTTGGGATATGGTACGGTGCGCCCTATAACTTCCGACCTAAAAGGTGGAAAAACCATTTACAGTCGAAATCTCTCCAGAGTTGAAACTAAATTGACTTTTGAACCGCGAATTTCGCACGGACAGGAAGCAGGTGAGCGGGTCTTACGGCAGCGGCGAAAAAAAAAAAACCGAGAGCGCGCGAAATAACTTCGAAATTGCAAAAAGTTTTGCAGCCGCTCAGAGCGGATATATTAAAAAATATGGGGGTATGGATGTTAATATACCTATTTCAGACAGTTTCTGTTTCAAAGTTATTATACTACCGGAAAACATAGCGGAAATAATAAAGCTAAATTAAAAGAAAATCCACGAAGCGCACAGAAAATATTGGCTGTTTGGGACATAATTTAGAATTAAAGAATGAAAGTAATGAACTTCGTACAATGTTAATTATGTTTTTAACACAACATTGTGATATCCTTGTAAATGTACATAATGTACAATATAGCATAAATATATTTAGATTAATGGTTCATTTATCACATATAAAGTACCCACAAACTCAGTGTCCTGATGTGAAACAAGCAGAATTTCAGCAGAGAGAGATGTTATGTGCGACATTGCTGTAAATCCTGGTCTATTAACCCGGCTGTTTGTGGTCTAGAGTGCTTCTTTAATTAATTAATCATAATCAGCCATCGCTTGCTGGTCTGTTCCACTTCGTATATTGTTATTAAGGCATCGAGTTGGTTCTAGTACAAACTGATTTAGTTCGCGACAACACTGAGACGTTCTAGATATTATTCGAAACAATTTCTCTCAATCAAACAAGTTAATTTTATGTGTATGTGCATCAGATGAGCAGATCATTCTATACAATTCGGTTTGTATGAATTTGCGAGAGATTGCTGGAATACTTACCTACTTTTCCTGCCTACAAGTACGAAATATAATCGTTGATTTTTAAAATAAAACTGTAATTGATTAATTATAACATTATGGTTTGTTGATAAACTAAATTAATTATGTCAAGATAATTCTGTTTATCTGTGTAATATGACACATGTCAAATTTGCAGGAGCCATATGTAGGTAAAACGAAAAAATCAAGTCAAACACTCGTTAAGAAAAAATATGTTAAAAGCTTGTTTGTTGTGCAGATGCATCGATTGCACAAGTTGTGTAGATTAGATAAAAGTAAGCAAACCTTGTCAATACTTGTTAACACGTACACTAATAAAGCTATGCTATAACCAGAGGAAAATGGTGCGGTGGCATCAAAACTTCGATATGATTTTTACTTTCCGACTAGTACCCTAGAAGGAAAGTATTGTAGTCGACGGAAAAAAAGTTTCGGGATTTCAGTGGAAATATGCGTTTTGGGGTCCCCTGAATTGATTGCAATGATTTTTGGAAAATGTATGTATGATGAGACATTAAATGTCAGTGTGACAAATGTTATTATGTCAGAGAGACTGACGTTAGGTACCTACACAGAAAGAACTCGATTTTTTTTCTATCTAAATAATATTTTATTCTAATAAGAAATTCAATATAGTTGTTTCAGCGGTTAGTTATTCTTACGATTTAAGAATTTAGTATGTTTATGTTAAGTATATTTTTCTCTGACAAAGAAAAAGTTATTCTTCATTAAAAAAGTATACGTTCGTCTTACAACAACAAAAATATTTCGTTGGACGAAATATATATATGCTCAAAGAAAAAGCAGTTTCTTTACCCAAGATTCTTGCTCTGAGAAATACATACAAAGTTGTGCAATTACTTTACAGATGGCGCTAATAGTTTCTCGCGTCTTTTGCCACATATCAGCACTATATAAGTTCGACGATATTGAGTGTTCGTATATTGTTTATTTACATCTATGCAGAAGTGTTTTATTTCATGGGTGACTTACAAGGAATATGAGGAAATCCAGGACTGTAGTGGAATAGCCTACACAGAGAGAACTGTATTCTTGGATATCAAGAAACAATGTTCTTGCGTATATAGTGTAGCATGAAGAGAATATTTTTGCTATCCAAATAATAAGAATTTCAATATATGTAGTTATTTCAACGGCTAGTTATTCTTCCAGTTTAAGAGTTTAGTATGTTTATGTTGAGAATATTTTGCTCTGATGAAGAAAATGTTATTCTTCTACATATAAAACGAGTAAGTACATTAACAACAATATTTTGTTGGCTGAAAAATATATATATGTACATGCTTCAAATTTTTTCCTCTGTGTAAGGTACAGAGTTAGACGTTAGGTTGGGTCCACCGTGGTTATGGCTTCACAAAATTGAATAATTGCAAAAGTGTTCAGACACTTCATTGTAGTCGGAAAGTTGGGTGAGGGCCACCCCAGATATTTTTAATACAAATAAATAACTTCAAATTAAGTCATCGATGTTGAAAAGCTAAATAATTTGATAGCCTCTGGTAAATATATCTAAAATTGAAATATCCTTAAGGAATTTATTTATTTACTTTCTATTTAAAATATACATCCAAGCCGCATTCATAACAAAATTTCTCGTGCAACACGGGAAACATTAATGCCACATCTAAAACAATAAATATGCACCGACTTTCTTGGCAAAGCTGACTCTATTATTAGGTTGATATTTGCCACGTATATATTCATATTTCTTTTTTAGTTTTAGTCAGAACTAAATTACTTACGACAAACATGTAAAATGTTTCTTTTTTTAATGTAATTTGTTAGGTACAAGTCGGATAATGTATTACCGTTGGTAAATGTAATAATTTCGAAAGTCCTCAAGCACTTCTTTTTTCTTTCTCGGTTAAGCCCGGTGGCATTTCGAGAGCCGTAATTATTATTTATCCCATTTGGAATGTGTAATTTTAGTCACGCTTACCGCCTCAAAAACGCAGATTTACATTTTCATTCTTTTATTTCCCCAGGCTTAAAGAATGTATTTTGTGTAGTCATTTCATTAAAAAACTGAACAAAAAAACTGACAATCTCTACCCAGCTGTATTCAAATTTACAAATGTTGGAGCATACGCGACGAGTAGCAGAACTAAATGTATTGAAAATGTATTTATAGAATGTGAAATTGAAAAGCACGATTTCAGTTTCGGTTATCTATAGATATCTCTGTTTTATTTAGTCGATTTTAAACTATTGGTAAATTTGATTTTGTATCTTTAATCCGTCAAGCCTTCAGAAGTATGCGAATCAATATTTCATAAAAATAAACAATCGATACGTGTGAGATAGCGTATCATAAATTACGTTATATAGACTTTATAGTGCTCATATTCTCTTTATGCTTCGAAATTTATATAGGTTTGCTCGAGCTTTGGAGCAATAGTTGGTCAAAGGCGAATAACTGCGAATATAATTCCAGGCGTTGGTGTTGCGTGTGCTTATTATTGCTGCGTCTGTACCCTTTGAAATATTCCATAAACATTCGAAGTGATTACAGTAATAAATCAATTTGAGGCGTTGGTCACGTGATACACGATTCTAGGCTTATGCATCGCTAAATTTACCTATTTTCAGACCGCACTTGCTGATTATAAACATTAACAACGCAGCAAACATAGGTCGTTACTATTTCAAGTTAGTTGAGAACGGTTGTACGTTTTTACGCTGTCAGTGGGTACTTTCTTGGTTCAATTTTAAATTATTTATATATAGAAGAGATGATATATATATAATCGGATATTGAACAAATATTGTAGGAGTTGATGGAGTGGATTTTTCCTTTCTTTTCGGGCAGATTTTCGTTTTGCTTCCGCTTTTCGCTTTATAGCCAGGAAACACGCTCACGATGGAAAAATAAATATTTTAGTATTACTTGGTGATGGAATTTTATTGAAGGGGAGAATAACTTATCGAACTGGGTGGAAATGTATTTCTTAAATCCAAAAATCCGGTTAAATAAGTACATAATAAAATGAGTCATCATGTCCTTGTAGAAGTCTGAAATTGATTAAATAAATGTTGCCCAATCTGATTTGGTAAAGGAGGTTTTATTAAAATTAAAGTCTAAAATTAAGCTGTTTTGCATTCGCCACACATTTTGAAGCTGATTTGCTTCGCATTTATGGTCATAATCTTATTGATGATTGTATGTTGGAAGGAAATCTTATAATATGTATATTTTATTTTTGTTCTATTTTGCATGGAAGCGAAAGATCTTTTTTATACGATGTCTTCTTTCAACGATTGATTTTAAATTGTTCTTTCTGCTATCTATAACCTTTTGTAAACTTTTGTCTTAATAGAAATTTTTAACACAATGGTACTTCATTTTATTGATGGAGTGATCATTGAAGTTAGGTATGTAATACGTATAGACTATAATTTAATTATAGACTGTCACCAACAACAATCCAGTTCATCCCCTGGTAATTCTAAATATGTATACCAAATTTCAGCCTGGTCCGTTGTTTCGTTTGGGCGCTATCGTGTTCACAGACATACATACATACACACATACGTACACACATACATACATACATACACATACGTACATACATACATTCATACACATACGTACATACATATATACATTTTTATTAAAGTGTACTTTAGTCAAGACTACAGACTTATTCCCAAATGAAGAGTAACCAGAATACCGCTCGCATTCTGTAGCTCAGCTTATATAAAGCCCAAAAAAGACCAACAAGTGCGTAGAGACTGTCAGCACCATCTCCCCACCAGTAGACATAGCAATAATTTTTAATGAAACTACATTTTTTTATTCAAACATATAACTGTTTTACTCAAATCTATTATCTTTCTTTTCCAAATAGAATATTTACTTACCTCAATGCTGACCTTTATTTCAAATAAAACCCGTTTTATTTCATCCAAACGTATTTTTGTAATTAAACCCAAACTATTTCCACATTACGGATATCACGGAAAACCATTTGGTGTAAAAGAATCTTCGTAGTAAAGACTCTTCATTTGTTGTTTTTAGCGCCATCTACATTGAACGTAAAATCGCAAAACTGGACTATTTCATGTTCAAGTGCATTATACAGCCGTAAAATACATTGTTTTATTATTCAAACGCACAATCTAATGCAAACAGCAAAGGTCCGAAACTAAACGTCAAATTTTGGTTGTAAACTTTAATCTGCAATTAACCCGAACGGGGTACTAATTTACGATGATGCTACAGAACATTTGGGGCATTTCCGACCGCATGACGAAAAGCTGTCGTAGCGGTTATTTTTACCGGGTGTACGAGACGTGCACGAGGTCCGTCATGTTCGGTTTACGCCGCGCCCGCGGCTTGAGGAAACGGAGCAATTGCAGCGCGGACGCAAGCGACCGTGACCGATATTTATTGGTCATGATCTTGTTTTTGAACCACGTCCCTCACCTCCGCACATAGACGAATCGACCTTCCTAGGAATTTATGCTCCGGATCCGGCGTATGGTACGTTACGAAGCCGGTAAGGAGCACTTTTATTAGTTTAACCTTAAATCAGGACGTATGCCACGCCATGTCTTTCTTATAGAGGTACCTATGAATATGTAGCCGTACAATTTATGAAAATTTCTAATCAGTATGATTGATTGACAAAAGCGAATGCCAGCAAGAGACTTGGTAATGTATGGTAATCTATGGTAATAGGAAATCACATGCACCTGTTTCAAAATCGTGTTCGTTTAGTTTTAGATAAAGACGTATGGGAATAGTTGTGCAACATATGTTGTGTTAATGCTTGTATAAAATTGCAATAATTTCTGGAAAATGTATGTGGTGTATTGTGCCGAAATTTAGAATGCTTATTTAGAATTACCAGGAGACGAACTGGATTATTTTTGGTGACAAACTGACAACCAGAAGTGAAAAACGTTTCATGCGTTTTCTTAGGGATTCCTCCGATTTTGACCAAACTGATACTAGCTCACCCTTCAGTGATTTTAAACATGTGTATCAATTTACAGATCAATGGGATGAAAATGTTTGGACACTTCAGTGTATCAACATTGTAGTCGGAAAGTTTGGTGGAGGCCACACCGGATTTTTTAATTTTACTTTTACTATCGGCATTGGTACCAAAAGGTGTCAACTATTGGGTAAAACAACTATTTGCCTTGTCAGCTGTTGCTGATAAAAATTATCTCACGAAACAAATTATTTAAAAAATTATCAGAATAGTTTGTGGGTGTGCATAAATAATATTTTTTATGAAATTTGGTATACATGTTTAGGATTACCGGGGGACGAACTGGAGTGTTTTGGTGACAATCTGATAGCCGGAAGTGGCAGATGTTACAAGCGTCTTCTTAGGGATTTATCCGATTTTGGATGAAATTTTTTATTAGAAATGTTATTAGTACTCACAGAAAAGCGATTATTTGAAACAAGACAAAATAAGTCCTTGGAAATGTTTAATTAAATCAAATTATATCAAATAATATAACTGAATGGAAGAATTTAATTTATTATCCCAAAATTACTTGACCCAAGAAATATAATGCCTAAGTAATAACCTCCAAGGTTATTACTTATTCACTAGCTTACCTACTATAAGGTATGGCAGCTTTGCGATGCCGCTATTAGACTCTGGAGACATATGAACACATATGGTAATAATTTATTGCTAATAAATAACTACTTCTGCTTGTTTACTTCCGGAATAGTTCTATAGCGACCAATAATCAGTTATGCCGAAATGCGTACTCATTTGATATCTTTTAGTAATAAATTTTGAAAAAATTAATTATACTTTCTGTTATCTGATCTCTACATAAACCCTAACCGTAAGTGCTACATATATCCTTGGAATACAAAGTTATTAATAAAAGTTTTACAATTGAAATGTTAAACTGTGGTTTCGATTACAATAATTATAATTGCAATCTAACATTGATTATTTTACCAAAATATACCTACCGTGAAATGACATCAACTCTTCCGCAAAAGTCTTCCTATCAGAAAATTCAATCCATACAAATCCTTGGGCAATATCCAAACGCAATCAACTCCTGACCGCATCACCAAATAACCTCAAGGCTCAGAGCTTCACCAACTAGGAAATTTCAATGAGATTCCTCAGAATCCGTACACCACAGTGAACCACAAATTTTCTAATTTATGTATCCGTCGCGACCGAAATGTCGTTGACTGATTTGTTTACCTTGATCTCCTCGACACAGCTCTTGAGAGTGCACGGCAGCAGCAGCAGCAGCAGCAAAGCTACAGCTGCTGGGTGTTGCGACCTTGCTTGCAGTCGATGCCGTGATTTCGAGCAGCCTATTGCACACGCACCGGTGTCAGTGTTCGGTAAAATCGGTCCCAGAGAAGATTAGTGTACTGGTTCGCCCGGAACGGTCCGGAACGTAAGAGTGTAGTTTGAACTTTCGGTATTTGTATCTTTGAGTGTGGTGTGAAAAAAGTTTTCTTAGGAGTTTGTTGAAAATCTTTATGAACCTTTTTATTTAGGTGAGTTCTTTTTCAGAAGGAAAAAATGACGGGAAATGTTTAGTTTGTAGTTTTATTAAAACGTTCAGGTGCCTTTGAAGGGTCTTTTCGGACCTATGATTTACTAGAAAGTATTTTTATTATCGCTTTGTTGGCACAGTCGGTACAACTCCTAGTGTTAAGTTTTCTTCATAAAGAAAACAATGTATTTCTTTTTGACAGTGAAGTATTCCAAATAAAGTGAATAAGTGTATCTGCCTGATTCTGACACTATAGCTTAAAATTGATCTTTTGCTTACAAGTTTTAACAAATAAAATCGGTTGTCAGACAGAATTCAGGGGTCCTCAAAACCTGTATTTCCGCTAAAATTTCGATTTATTTTCCGTTTATAGTAGTCGTCCTTAAAACCTGGTACCTTTAAAATACACTTTCTTATAATTTGAATTTCTGTAATTTAATAAATCGAAGAATTATAAGTGTATGACATAAAAACATGATGTTTTTGTGAACACATGGTCAAATTGTCAGATATTCTAGACATATAATCAATTAATCACACCCAAATCATACCAAATAATCATATCCATTTATAGATCAGGGGGGTGAACGGTTTAAGCGCTATAAGCTTTCATAAAAGCTGTATGACAATAGCCTCAACCTTAGTCGTCATGGTTACGATTTGACATATTTTGATAAACGTTAGTTCAGTGGCCACTAGCACCATTAGGTTGCGATACAGAGTGGCTGTGGCTTAACAAAATTGAAGAATTGCGGGAGATTTAGACACTATGTGTTTAAGGAGGTAGTCGGAAAGTTGGGTGGGGGTCACAGCATTTATTTTATGATTTCTTACAGTGTTTTGACATAATCTTTCGTCTTTATTTTTTTATCCCGCAACAACAAAGACCTGAGATGAGCTTGATGAATTATTGTTCTCTAAGCACATTATTAAGAACAACGAATATCTATTTGAAGTAGAATTATAAGAATTATAAACAACCAAACACAGCGTCAGTCTACAATGTGGATAAAGGATTATTTCTTGTGACTAGCTTTAGCTTGTTCAGACCTAGAGAAACCCATTAATAAATTGCTTTCCACAGAGAGTAAAAAAATGTAATCAAACGAATTTGCTTCAAGTCAAAAAAATATCGATGTCGAAGCTTTAGTTGCTGCAAAAAAATTATTTATATGGTAAAATTTATTAAATTCAAAGTTATCGTATTTATATGAACTTAAATTGGTTAACTTAAATTCAATAACATAATATTTTCAAACAAAATGAACGTTTTGTTTCAAGAATTCTACGTTCTTTTTAAGTAAAAAACTTGACTGTTTGACACTTTAGTACTTGACTTTTGAATTTTTATATAATCAAATAGTACTTCAGTTTCAGTAAAGTGTACTTTCAAATTACATAAATATTGCGCCCGTAAATTAATTAATAATTTTATTTTTTTTCAAATAGAATATTTACTTACCTTAAAGCCGATCTTTATTTCAAATAAAACCAGATTTATTTCATTCAAACGTATTTCTGCAATTAAACCCAAACAATTTCTACATTACGAAAACCACGGAAAACCATTTGGTGTAAAAGAATCGTTTTTTTCTGCTCACTTTTTAAATTTAAAAATATTTAGTTGTTTCAATCATTTCCTTGAAAGAAATATGTTCAAAGAAATACAAATTTATTTGATTTTACATTTCTTTTCTCTCAGTGTATTATATTATACTGGAGCCGTTTCTTTTAATAAAGTACTAATAATAAAGAATTTCATACTAATACTTTAATACTAATACTAATACTAGGTTAATTGGTTGCTGTAAGTGCTAAATTATAAACACAATGACGAAACAGCTTAAATACAATGAACAAAATCACTAAACTCATTTCATTTCATGTCTACAATTGTATGCAACATTTGTATTTTTAATTACATATTTCTGTTATCTCAACGCAATAATTAATTCGAGATATAACAAAAGCACTAGTAAAAAGTTTATGAGCTGAGCATTCTTCTTCAAATTGGAATTTCTTTGTTAATGAATTTATTTCAATATGTTTACTATATTATCTCAAGCTAAATATTCTGAAATACATCGTCCTGTTCACTTCCAGTGTTTAACTGTTTACATTTTCTGGTTTCAGTTTATTTTTGCACATGATCCGACTTTTCCTTACTTATGTTATACATACTTAAAATTGACTATGTATTGATGAATTCCTCACATTGTTTAATTTACATTATTGATAAAACGTGTCAATTGCCCAGTGAAATGCCATGTTACGTATACATTCAAACAAATTTTTACACGCTCTGACATTGCATGTTCGAGCCTCGAACATACAAGAATTCCAATATCCTTGAATAGGTCATATGTGCATATCTACATAGAATTCTGGATATATGCCAAACTATCTTGCGAAGTCACACAACTGTGTATGTTTTGTAATGAAATTGGAAATTTCGTAAGGCCAAAGTTGATTTTGTTCCAAAATGTCTATCATTTCTTCAACAAAACGAATTTTTAGTACTCGTCTACTCTACATAATCTTATATAAATATTGTCTTAGTTTATGTCAAGAAATACAAGAAGGAAAAGGGAGTAATGAGGTTTTTCGAGCTTGGGTCTCCAGCCCGCATAATTTATTTTCTTTTGTTCCGGCTCATTATTACAACCCTTTGCTGATAATGAGAACCACACTGCTATATTTCGTAAGTACTCCTTTGTTTTCAGTGCAAAGGAATCAGTTAATTAATTAATTAGTTCGTAATTTAAGAGAAATAGCCTCAGTCCTGACGGCTCTAGGCTTGGAATTTACAGGTTTAAATTCCCAATTAGTCGACAGTTTGTATCTTGTTGATAAAAAGAATTGTCTGAATTCGAATTCGAGGAATTTTGTTGTCAGCTTGCCAAAACCTATCACCCAAGACCCAATCTGTCTAATCCAAAGCATTTAATTTACAACTAAAATACTTATGATGCTTTTGTTTGTGCTTTTTAAAAAAATCATATCAAATCAAATAAATTCTCAAAAAGAATTATTATGAGCTACATATATTCATCATAAGCTATTAGATATTTTTGGAATAAGTTGAGTCATATTATTGATGAAATAAAGAAAACAAACTAACTTAAATTGACTGTGGTGATTGAAGATGCAATAAATAGATCATCCATCGTTAAATCATGTTTGTTTAGATTAAGTTCAATTGAAAAGAATATGTCAGATGTTTTGCTTTCTGACTGTCTAAATACTTTAAATTAGTTTTTTGCACTTTGGTTTTTTTTTTACCAAAATCTGGTATTTTAAACTTTTATTTTAATCATACTTTGTCACATTTCTTCTCAAAAATACGCTTATCGAAATTATTATGTAACTAAGTCAATAAATTGCCAAACATTTCTTTTATTTATGACAATAGGTACCTAAGTATTTGTAAATCTCAGCTCGGATTCCCTTTCAGTGTGAGCTGTTTTGAAAATAATCGAATCAATGTTTGATAGCATCTATTATTAGCTATCACTGCACTATAATATTACAGTATGACTTGAAACTTGTTTGTTTCCGTAGATGGGCAGAGAATCCGTGCGGAATTAACCGTATGAAATATTAGGATTTCTGTTCTGGAGAACTGGTAGACGTCACAGTCCCGTCGGGATGAATTTAATTAAGCTCGCTTCCGACTGTCACTTTCTCCTGTCTCCAGAGCACACAATCCATCTGTGATCAGTTCCCCAGTTGTTGTGCAATCGTAAATTACTAAATGACTCGTTTAACGATAATAATATATCATGATTCAATTTAATTAATTTAAGCAGTAATTTGAGGGATTTTGAATTATGATAATCGGCTGTTTCTTTTACAAGTTACCTACCTTTTGTCCGATTTTGTATATCGTAGGCAATACAATTAGATTATCATCACATTATGGCTCAGGAGACTGAAATGTGTGGTAAAAATTAATCCGACTAGTATCCTAAAAAGAAAATATTGTAATCGACGGCAAAAGTTTGGAATTTCGGTGGAAATACGCGTTTTAGGGTCTCCTAAATCCATTGCAATAATGTCTAGATCGTCTAGGTCTAGAATATGTATCTGGGTATGTACATATGTGAGCACGTATATATGTCTGTAAACACGATAACGCCCAAACGGAACAACGGATCGGGCTTGGTACATATTTAGAATCGCCAGGGGACGAACTCCATTGTTTTTTTTGGTGACAATCTGACAACCGGATGTGGCAAATGTTATATGCGTCTTCTGAAGGGTTTTGACCAAACTAATACCAGCTCATCCTCCAGTACCTTTAAATAAGTATACAGATTTGCAGATCAATGGATTGAACGATTTATGTTGGCATCGCTATAAGCTTTTATAAAAGCTGTTTGACAGAATCCACAGGCTTCGTCGCTGTGGAGGTGAATTGTCAGATTTTTTGATAAACGTCAGTGGCCACTAACATGAAATGACATTATTATTCTATGACTGACTGACATTATTATACTATGATGATTAGGTTAGAATCCAGAGTGGCTGTGGCTTCACGAAATTAATTATTCAATTTTGTGAAAAAAACACTTCATTGTGTTATCGATTTCGCTGGAAAGTTGGGTTGGGGCCACCCCCGATATTTAAATTCAGATTTTGTACAAAAGGTGTTCATAACAGCTGTGAACATGACTGGGCTGCAAATCCAAAATAGGAATCAGCGTGATGTTTAAATATTGTACAAAGTGTTCTGCGCAACTGGTTTGTTAGAACTTCTTTGCGTTCTGGTACACCTATATCATTGAAACTCAGACTGTAGAGGTTGTTCATATCGATTTGTTTATCCAAAATATTTTCAAGATGGTCCCCATTACCGGAAATTAAATTAATGTTATAGCATATTTTTATTTATATTTTTGACCAGACAAAAATGTGGTTTCACGTTTTTTTTTTTTTAAATAAATTTAAAATATAATAATAACTTTCTCATAATTGTATAAGTAAATTGAACAAATAAGAACAATAACACAAAATATTAAGTGTTATAGTGACAACATCTAACTATTAATAAGCAAATAAACTAATTCTCTCATTTCATGATTTAAAATCTCTAATATCTTAAAAACTTTAACGGATAGGTATAGGAACGGTTTGTAGAAAAATTCTCTTTCGGACAGGTTAATTAAATATGGGGTGTTCCAGTTAAGATTTTCAGTTTTTTTTTTTTTTTTGGTACTGAACATGGTGAAACAATGGTTTTATTTTTCAGCATCCTGTATCAGAAAACCTCATATATTAACGACATTCTTTTTTGTATGTAGTGTCTTTAGCATTTTTAACGTTCTAGCGTCAACGATGACGCTACAACGATGAGAAATGCGGTTTTAAGAAACAGTGATAATTGTTTAAAATAACTCGAAAATGAAGAGCACCAAGTAGCAACAATCCGAATCAGAAATATACCATTCCATTTAAAGTAACTAAGTTGTGGTCTACCACCTTGATAATATTTTAGATAAAAGGGGTAGGAACTGATACGAAAAAACACTACATTCTGAGCTTCAAAACGTATATTATATTTATTTTTGAATGTTGAAGAGCTTGGTTGTCATTTTTGTAGTTTACATAAGAAAACAACTCGAAATGGCCTATCACATACTCTTAGGTAAAACTAATATCAACCAATAATAGCGGAATGCATATTATAACCCTCAAATTTTGATAGCAGTTTCTAATATGTCAAAAACGATCAATTTTATGCATTGGTAAGTTAACATTTAGTTTTGAAAATTGTACTTTACTGCATACAATATATTAAAATATAAACTTTTGGGACAAAAAAACGTGTACTAAATGTTAACGATTTATGCAAACAGCGAGTAGTAATGGTGGTATGATACGAATAAGTAGAGGAATTTAGCTGGTACAGTTTCCAAGATAAGGTTTTCTGTAGTTTTTTTCCCAACTCTTTGGCGAATGCTAGGGGCCAAACATCATAAGACGTTCCACAGGCGCGGGTGATAATAATAATTCTGGCCTGTTGATGCCCCCTGTAATTGGCGAAAGCTCCTGGGGATGTTAAGGCTTGGATTATTATTATTATTATTATTATTACTGTCTTAGAAATAAACGTAAAAATAACAAATATGTCACTATAAATGTTCCGTGAACAAAAAACATAGTGTCCTATCGTCCGAGGACACTCTATTGGGACTACATAAATTATTGTAATCATAGATGTTATGGCATTATTATAATACCACATATGTATTGTCACCTTTGTTATCTCTCACATTTGTTTGAAAGCTAGTTATATAACATAATAGGTATTATTAATTTTATTTATATACATGTTGTAACCGACTTTCCCATCTATCAATATTTCAATAAAAATCTTGCTACATACAATCCGTATAAACGTAAATCACAAAATATGTGGATTGTAGGTACATAAACACGAATATATTAATCAAATTTGATAGCGGATTTTCACCATATTCCGGGCATATGCCACAAACGAATGCTCTACCTTTTGTGTCCATAAAATCACCATCACTATTTTATATAGACTGAACCGATAGCGTTGTCCTGCAATGCGAAAATTCAATTACCGGATCTGTTCACATTGAACATGCAAGATTGGATAAATTGGGCTGCTGCTGGTGCCGTCTATCTACACGTGCTGACAACACTTCCATCGATTCGCTACTATACAGATGCTGGATTGCAGAGCCACTTAATTTCCACAATTGTGCGCGATACTTGACGTGATATCATCGTTAATAACAACTAATAACACGGTCTACAAAACCCACACAAATGCACGCGAACGTATACCTAAATTCGTAATGTCTGCTTGGATGGTTGATGAGGTTTTTATGGTTATTTCGTGAGGTATATGTATTTTGATTAGCCCAAAGCACTAGATCAAAATTATTGTTGTCTCTGGCCCATTTAGACCATTTCGTTTTAAGAAATTGTTAAGCAACTCATTACCAAACAAATAAGAAAGTAATATAACTGCAGTTTAATAATATTTACCACAAAAGGTCCTTAAAACTAAGGGCAACTGGACCAATGCAACTGGGCAAATATCACTCGTGTTTGACATTTTAGAGATACATAATTGACCAACCATGTAGCTCTAACCATAGCTCTAATGACCCATTATAGTATTATAGCGACAGTGGCGACACCTATAATCAAAAAGTCGTTAACTGCCACACTCTGACAATTTAGTTAAAATTCGGCGCAAGTTTGAATGAAACCGAATAGTCGATCAGTTAAACGAAGGTCAAATTATCGTGCAATTGTTCATTATATCTGTGGAATAAAAACGACGCGAAATAATGATAGGAAATTTGCAGGTAGGTTTTGATGACAGGCGTTAGCCTCCACTGTAATTGTTTTCTGTGAATGAGGTTCAGAGGATCATATAACAGACGATTCAATTACCGCGTAAACTGGATAATAAAAACTATTTTCACCGGCATAATTGGGAACGTGGTACGCGTGGTGAGGAACGCCGAGTTCCTGTGTAGTGAAATTTAATCAATTAATTATGATGTGATTGTTATTACTGTCAGTATAATTTGTACGTATGTACTCTGTTAAATTATTTATAGGAACAATATACGGGGTGAGTATTTTATTCTTTATTCGGAGCATATTGATATAAAACTGCAGTTGACAACGTGTGACTTATTTATCTCCGGTATAATTTATCCTTTTTATCAAAACTAAGACACCAATAGAAAATTCATCGATTGAGTTACATATTCAGCAAAACTGAAATACAAAACTCGCCAATTCAGTTTCGTGGTAGCGCCTGTAAAGCCTTGCGACCTTCTGAAGGGGTTAATATTTGAGAAGTGCTGCTACCCGTGGAGCCCACCTGATAGAACGATGCATATTAAATTGGCGACGCCCGCTTCCCGCCGCCGCGGCGCGCCGTGGTCTCCGACTCGATTCCGAACGCGGTTTTGAATATTTTACTGCCGAAGACGGTTTCTTATTCGGGCCCGTGGAAATAAGTTCCTTCGGCTGCAACCGTGGAAGCCGTAAAGCAAACGTTGCAAAAATTCTGCGGTTACCTACTTTCAAGATCACGCAAGCCTCTAGGCCAAGGACAATAATTTAAAAAGTACGAAGTAGTGACGTTTATATTTTACGTTAGTAGAAAGTTATGGTAGGTATTCCTATATGGCTAAATGTACATACATAGTGACTAATGGGAAATACGGAGTAATAGTTTGTCTATTACATTCCAAACTGGACATTGTAAAGTACACATCTTCAACGTCGTAAACCTGTCGAAATTTTTCTGGGGGGAAGGCAAAATAATCGAATTTTTTTTTCCGTCAATTACAATACTTTCCTTCTATGGTACTAGTCGGAAAGTAAAAAACTATGGACTGTTGTAGCTCTGGGTTCTGCTTCATTAAACTTTGCAACTTTTTAGAAGAGAAATTTACATAACTTTTTCTTGCATAAAGATTAGTTTTGAAAAATAAAAATTGCAAAGAGAAAGGTGGAAAGCAACGTCGCAAATATCAAGTGCCCGGAATATGCAGAGTTAATCAAATCTGTTTGTAGAACACACACAATTTACGCTTTTCAAAAATTGCAAGTTGCAAGGTAGTTTTATAAAACAGTCCCTTATAATTATTTTAAGAGTAACTAGTAAGTAAATAAAACTAAATAAACTAGTTAAAGTTTGCATAAACACCCAACATTCAAAACAAAGAAGGTATTAAAATAATTAATGTGCATAGTTCAAATTTCAGAATGTGCACTAGAACAAATATTTGTGCATTTATAAATTTGATTGCCTATTTTATGACACATTTGAACACTTAACCTTTGTGCGCCTTAAAACGTGCTCTTGAATGCATATTGTACCCATTAAGTTCTCTTTTGTGCTAATTATCTCTATAATTAATAACAAACAAAAACTAAGAAAAATGTCATAGTACATTATAAGTGTTTTTATATTATTTGCCGCTTTACATACAAAGAATGTTGCGATAGACATCGACAGTACAGGTGAGGACCTCCATCAAAGATAGTGTAATGGGTCGGAAACCCATTATTTATTTATTAAGATATGATCAAATTAAGCGAGATATTTGTAAGAACATTCGGGAATGTCAAAGGTTTTTACTAGGGCTGAACATCTGGTTTAGGATTTGACCGCGTGTTATAAGTTTAAAATTGAAGAGTTGTCATTGGCTAAGAAGAAATGCTTCCGGCTTCCTTTGGGGTCGAGGCATGCAAACGAACAGATCTCGCTCTTCTCATTTCAACCACCGTCATGTAAAGTACACGTTTCTGTGGAGCGTTCTTAGGCGATTAAGTTTATCCCTGGTAAGTCTTTTCAACTCGTCTCGCATTTCATTGTAAATTAAATTATTCATATTTCTACTAAAAGTGTGTCTGTCTAAATCAACTCCTAGGTTTAATTTAAACGTCAATATGTTCAAAGCTTCATTCATTTTCCTATGTAACCTATCAAACGGGATTGTTGATTATTATTGTTAATAGATGTTATTGTTTTGATAAGTGTTTCGTTTCATTTGAGTAGTATTGCTTTATCAGCCCTTATTAAATGTTAAATACTTAAACGCGTCAGTTAGTAGTCAGAAAATGTGTTCACAAGGTTCAAGAAAAAGAACCCAGTTAGTTTTGCCTTCGAATAAATTGGAAGAGGTTTGATGAATTAGAATTTTGACCAGTAATTAAAGCCCTTAAACCGCGCTTGGCCAAATGCTACCATGTTAGGGAGTCGCGGTTGTTCCCGCCATTTTGACCTCCTACAATAGTTTGAAGTAGTTCATTTTGCTCACTAGACCTCAAAATAGATATTTTACAACGATTTGCTAGCTCGTATTTAAGAATTCCTATTAAAATGTTAGAACATCTACAATACATAATATATGAGGACCTCTATCAAAAATAGCTTGAGGCTGGATAGTGGAAGATATGAGATAGGAATTAATTCTTCATTTCCGTGAGAAAATCGCGTTGTCAAAATCGGATGAATCCCCAACAAAACACATGTAACATTTGCCACTTCTGGTTGTCAGATTGTTACCAAAAACAATCCAATTTGTCCCCCGGTAATTCTAAATATGTATACTTATATAATTTTATCCCGATCCATTGTACCGTTTGGACGATATCGTGTTCATAGACATACAAACACACATACATACAAACCTACATACATACATTTTCAAAACGCGAATTTCCGCGGAAATCTCGAAATGTCTTACTTTTCCTCTATGGTACTAATCGGAAAGTAATAACTACGTATTTTATAACGCACGTTTTTGACACATGTTAAGTATGAGAGGCCTGATTTCGTTCACCACCACTACTTGAAACATGACGATTTTAATTTGATATGATTATAATTTTGTATGAATACTATTTCTTTAATAAAATAAGAATAATGTAGAATATTCTAGACAATGTGACTGTTAGATATACATGAAATTCATAAATGCTGTCTCGAGGATATGCAATTAGGTGTAGTGACTAGAACCATCATAAATTGACTAGTTTTCTATGTGTAATTACAATCTTTAACAACAGTGCGACATCTTAGGCACGTGGTTTCACTTACGAGACAAATGCAGTATCACAAGACAGCCTGTAATGAATCCATTACAACTACTAATTATCTCATAAGCGAGTAGCGTTGCATAATTATTGAAGTCATTTATGTAAATGAAACCGTTAAAGTAGCAATCATCACATTCTGGATAATATAGTCAGTATAACTCATATCAGACTAAATAAACTACCATTTTTCAGTGTTTGGTTTAGCAATGTTTGTTATAAAGCAACGAATTACCGAAATAAATAAATTTTAGTACTTACCACATCGTAAAATCGGAGGTTTTGGTATCTACTCAGTATTTTATTGAAGCTTGAGTTAAGGTAATGTAGGTACTGCAAATAATAGCCAACCGCAGTTGGCTATCACATCTCTGCTGATAAACCTATAGTAATATTGAACCAAATTTTCGCCTTTGATTGTGATATTTTGTTTTTGCTAATTAATCAGCTCCAATCAAATCAATAGATATAATTTTGTGAGAATCATGTGACAGTTTTATTATTATTATTATTTTAATCCTATGTGAATATCCTATTTTTTATACTGACATATTTTTTTGTTAACGAATATTTTTGTATTGTAGAATTATTTGTTACAAAAGAGTAATGAGAGTTTTGTTTGTAAATTAGTGAACTGTCCAGTAATTTATCAAATTCGAACCGTTTCCTGTTACTGATTGCTGTGTAAACGCGGTAACAGTATATTGTCAGTGAATGCGTTGTAATTTTGTAGGTGCTGAATAAAAAAACAGTTGAAAAGGTCATTAATTTGTTGTGCTAAATTTATCTTTCGAAATTATTTGGAAAAGTATTGATAAATTTACAGATACCTATATATGATGGATCATTAATGTATTGGTGGTCGATATGATTATTTAGTAAATTTGTCTTTATCATAATCTGCATGCCGAATTAGTGTTCTCATATAACAGGAATGTATAAAGTAATCATTATCAAATTAAAATACCTGAGGTGACCCCCACTCAGTTTTTCCACTAACTATTTTATACATTGAAGCGTCTAAACCTGCAATTCATCAAAATCGTGAAGCCACAGCCACTCTGAATTTCAACCAAATGTCATTGACCACTGACATTTATTAAAATTTGCCAGTTCGTAAATTTGTTGATGTGTAAATTAGTATACATATTTCAGTGGAGGATGAGCTGGCATCAGTTTGGCCAAAATCGGTTGTGAATTATTAAGAAACGGCATGCAACATTTGCCACTTTCGGTTGTCGCCAAAAACATTCAAGTTCATCACCTGGTCAATCTTAATATGTATTTCAAATTTCTGCCTGATCTGTGTGCCGTTTTGGAGCTATCGTGTTCATACATGTATGTCTGTTAATACCTACACACAGACATTTTGCAAAAATGATAACAACCAGGGCCGGATTAAGCCATATAGAGGCCCCTAGGCAATGCAAGCTTCGGGGCCTCTGTCTTGTTAAGTAGTTATGTAGGTAGGTCGCAGGCCCCTAAGCAGTGGGCCCCTAGGGGACTATGGGCCCATAGGCAGTTGCCTACACTGCCTTATGGATAATACGGCACTGATAACAACACATTCTGGGGACCTCAAAAACGCCATATCCGTCGATTGCAATACTTTACTTCTATATGGTGCTGTTATAAAGTAAAAATGTTCTCAATAACCAAATTTTGGATTCACATAAATGGCCAATCATAATTTCTTCATGACTTTTTTGTCATCTAGCAAATAACATAAAATATGTCAAAACGTAACGTAATTATCATCTTGTTTGATCCATAGTAATGTAAAGAATGAATTTAAATAATATCTTGGGTTGATCGAAATTATAATCATATTTTATTATTTTCCATGTAGAATGAACTTTTTCTGTACTCATATGAAACAAAAAATCAAAATCATTTAAATGTACAATCAAAAACTGCAAAATTAAACTAAAATCTGCAAATAAACTGGATTTACTGGAGTTACATGCGTCTTCTGAGGAATTTATCCGATTGAGACCAATTTCATACCAACTTATCCTCCAGTGACGTTAAATATGTACACAAATTTGCAGATCAGTGACACGAACGGTTTAGGAGCTATTAGTTTTTATAGAAGATAGAAGGAGTTTGACAGAATCCACAGCCTTCGTCACTGTGTTGCAAAATTGCAGATTTTTGATAAACGTCAGTACCATTGACTTGACATGAAATTAAATGTCTGTATGACAAATGTCATTATGTCGTAGAAACTGACGTTAGGTAGGGTACAGAGTGGCTCTGGCTTCACAAAATTGAATAATTGCAGTAGTCGGAAAGTTGGGTGAGGACCACCACAGATATTTATGTTTTGGCTTCCTGGAATTTTGTTCCGATTTGTCTGAATCAATTTCTCGTCGCGTTAAAAATAACGTATTCAGTTTAATCTGAAACAGATTTATACATAACCAGTTTTTCTACAAGGAGCATAATAAAATGCCACTGCATATATTTGGTTCATCTACTAATGAATCACTTTATATACAATGAAAAATAAATGTAACCGTAACTTCCATTATGCATGAAGAATACGCATGTTTATCCACATAGTCAACATACAAACTAAAGTATAGTTGCCATAGGCTGAAAATTATACTATATTTTTTCTATTAATTACTGGTTCTATTACTGGGTTCTATACTAGACTGGATGATGGACTAGCCATACTATCATATACGTTGATTTGTAGGTTAGCTTACCTACATTACTGCTGCCACTAATGTCGTTTTTGCATGTACCAAACCCGAATAGCCAGCATAGCTATCAAAATAACTTTTTTGTGATGTATAAAACTACCGAAGTTGGTTTTACTCAATTTCATACATAATTTCATACATTCTAATGTATTCAAGTATTTCTTTCACTCATACAGAGAAGAAATAATCTAAGTATAGCTATATTTTGCAATATAAATCAAAAATTGTTAGAAACTCGGTTTCTAATCATTATGTTGTACTCTTTTTGTTCCATGTTCTTCAACTGTACCACCACCTCCACCAATGTCTTCCGCACTGATCTTAACACCTCCACCACAACCGATCAACGACATACGTAACCGGTCGTAACCGACACTATCCGCGAACAACAGGGACGGTGGGGAAGGAGACAGACGGTGCGGCGCGAGGCGCGTGCCCAGTCTTCGGCTAGCGAACGGCCGTGTGGCCGCGGCTCAGTCCGAAGAGGAGATCCGTTCGCCACCACCGCGTCGCCTCGCCAAGGATGACTCGATCAAGATCAGCATCGAGAACACGAACACGTGCACCGACTCGCTAGTGACAGCCCTTGATGACGAAACCCTCCTCATCACGGACTTTCTACCCAACGACATGAACTACAAGGGTAGCAGCGGCAAGGTCCACTTCGGGGTCGACGATGTCTCCCTGTACGGCACCCCGAAGGAAGAACCGGGACCGACGCCGCTCGGTTCCGTCGAAGCCGGCAAGCAGAGCTTCCTCAAGAACCAACTGCAGGCGCTCTTCCAGCCGACGGACAACAAGCTGGCCATGAAATTGTTCGGCTCGAAGAAGGCGCTGATGAAGGAGAGGATCAGGCAGAAGGCGTCGGGACATTGGGTGATACATCCGTGCTCTAGCTTCCGGTAAGTCTTCGTAGATTTGCTTACCGTTGACGAAGAGAGGATGAACAAGTTTGATATCTTGAAAAACTGCTATTTATGAAGTATCATTTTTTGGGATTATTGAGATATTATGAGTCATAGGTGCTGAAAATGTTGATACGGAAGGATTTAGCTACAAAATGAACTTGGAGCTTGTTAAATGTTGATTCTGATATTGAAAAGTTCTCATACATGTGCTATCATATTTCTGGACTATAATATATTTCAATTGTGGTTATTATGGAATTTTTTGAGGTATTATAGGTGCCGAAAATTTTGCTACAGAAGGATTTAGCTACTAAATGAGCTTGAAGCTTGTTTAAATGTTGATTTTGATATTCAAAAGTTCCGATAAAAGTGCTATTAAATTTCTGGACTCGGGTTTTCTAGGAAGCCGGCTAAAAGTATTTTTACGATCACAAAAGATGAATGAATTTGTGTCAATTAGTATCTTCAATTCGGCGTAATAATCAATCATCTTCAATTAATTATTAAAATTCTTCTTTTCAAAATTCAGTTTTTATCTTTTCTGGCATATAAATCATCCTTAATATCAAAAAGACTCTTCTTGAGGTCTTGAATTTTGAATCTCAAGGAAAATAAGAACAGTTTATCGTTTTTACTAATTTTTTATCATATTTTACATAAAATGTTATTTCATTGAAAAATGTAGTGAATTGTAAAGCAGTTTTAGCTATTCTGCAGCTATTTATTATTTTAAATTCCTGAGGTGGGTGAAATTAACAAAATGGAATAATTGTAATGGAAATATAATTTGTTTTGTAATTTGGAATTCGGAATAATTCCATGCATGCGTAGCCTACAAATTACTACATAGTACATATTAAATAATAAATATTTGAGTTTTACATGTTTTTGTCGGGGATTTTAACAAAATTATATGTGATTCAATAATTTTAAAAAATTAATGGGGATGCATTAATCTTCAAGTCCGTACTACTCGTACTAGTGCGTTATAAAAAATTAATTAATTCCTGTTTTCAAACCTCTTTATTGAATAACATAGCTAACTATACTGGCTATATTAAATAACACAGATCAAATATCAACTGACTCATCTTTTTTACACCAGCTAAGAAATTTCGATCATATTTTGTAGTTAAGCGCGACATAATTTTTAGTTAAGCTGGCACATAAATAGGGTAATGCATTACCTATTATCAAAATGAAATCCACATAGCACGTTTTTTACATTTACTATAATGGTACAACCAAGCAACTTAAGTCACTCAAAGAATGTGATAACATTAAAACAGATTGAGCACTTGTACAGTACGCGAACAGTCATAACATTGTAATCAACTTAGATAACCCACAAAAACACTATCAAAGTTAAATAGCTTCTGTTGAGAATAATAAGAATAAAAGTTCATTAAATTCTCAATAATTTATTTTTAATACATACTTAGAAGATCGATTTATTATTTAAGCTCTTAGAAACATGAAGAATGCAAAGATGATTTTGTATAGGTACTTACCATTCTTTATTTTGTATTTTATATTACATAAGGCGTGGAATCTTTGCGGTAAGGCAAAGTATTCACGTGCGAATTTGCCATTAAGACGTGATGATTAATCGTCAAGAAAAATGGAAGCCCCTCGGCCATTGTCCACATTAAGGAAACGAAATAAGCGAATAACGAAACACATCGTCACTTTTCGAGTGTACTGTACAAGTGCTGATGACCTAACTGAACAGTTAACCCATAATGACCGTCATTAATATCACTGCTCATTCTCTATCCATGCTATGCATTCCAAGAAAACAACCACGAAATAAACTCTGTTTGTGATTGGTTTCCATTATGTCATTATTAAAGTGACACAAGTTAATTTACTTCAAAATAAGCTGTGGTATATATAATGACAAATAATTTATCGCGGGTGTTTACTATTAGATATTTAATTTAATCTTCGTTCCGCGTTCGGAATTGGGTATGATCTGAAGTTAAAACAACAGCAGATTTTTTTAAAAATAATATCCTTATATTCATTTAATTTGCTTATGCCAGGGATACATTCAGAACTTCTTATTGTCTTGATGTTATCCTCAAATTAAACATGAGAACAAAGATCAACATTCCAGATAGTAATTTAAATGAAGTTTGTTGATATGATCTTGTGTCGAATACACCAAGAACGCACTTTAACACAAAACGATTTAAGTTATCTCCGAGTGATTCATTTTATTTATTATTGTAATACCTAAATAATGATTTCTGAGTACGATTGATGTTATTGTGGTTAATTTTAAGTATTACACTAAGTTAGCCTCTTAAGTTTTTATATACAATATACACAATATTTTCATCACCTATAAACATGTCGATAAACATTTTTCATTAATAAAATGTAAACAAGTCTATAATATTGAGGTAACTCAGTACCTAAATTTTTTTTAACATACATACAGATTATCTACATAGTGTTTCTGCGTTATAAGTTGTCTACTGTACACTTACGTATAAAAGATTTATGAAGAAATATTATTCCTTCCGCTCATAAATTTTGTGGGCGCCCACAATATAATCCTTTTATTAGATTACGCGGGTCGCTAAAAGTTTACGTCCATCGATTTTGATGAATGTCAGCTTTGAGAGGTCATAGCGTAGGTCAAATAAGGTGATAAGCCTCCAAAGTGAGGTGGATAAAATATTGAATTAGCAGCTTATCGAAGTATGGGTTGTGATAAAGAAATAATCGCACCATATAAGAATATTTCAACTCAACACCAAGAAAATCCTGTATCTTTTGTGGTGGACAAATTCTTCAAAATTCTTCAAAAAAGATTTCGAACAATTTGTTTAAAATACGCAGAAAGAACCTTCAAAATGCACCATAAATTACAAAAGAGTGAATATATCTCAATATGTTGTTCGTAATAAAAACAACTTAATTATTTATATGCTATGATGTGTATAAATTATTGAAATATAAATCCGATGTGGTTTCTGTCGCACGTGTGGTGAAATGTTGCATATTCACATATAAAATGAGATATTAATATTTTTATCTCGACATTAGCTGCCACGCATGCAAAGAAGTATGCATTTGTATTATTTAGACTTTAAGTAAGTACGCATAGTTATCTTTTATACACAATCTTGTTAGTATTGACGTTATTTATTAAATTTTGTTACTTTAATAAAGATATTTTTATGTAAAAAATTACGAATTAAGTAAATTAAAATATAAGCTTATGCCAAATATGCATTACAGAAAGAACTTAAAAATTCGAACATATTTTGATCCACTGTACACAGAGAGAGAAAAAAATTGAATGAAACGAATTTGCTTCAAGTCAAACTTTAGCTTTAGCTTTAGTTGCCGCAAAGAAATTATTTCTTTGGTAAAGTTTATTAAATTCAAAGCTTTTTTTGTGTGAACGTTAGTTAACTTAAACTCAATAACATTTTCAAACGAAATGAACATTTTGTTTCAAGAACTCTACGTTCTTTTTATCTAAAAAAAAAAAAAACATTCCTTTACTGTTTGACAACTTAATATTTGACTTAATAAAATCGAATGTTGATTTAAAAACTACAAATTTTTGATATCATCAAATAGTACTTTAGTTTCAGGAAAGTGTCTTTTAAATTAGATAAATATTGCGACCGAGAATTAATCATAAATTAATATTTTATTATGTTTGGATTATAATCATGGCACCTTGATTATATAATCTTCAGTAAAGATTACTAGCTCTGTGTATATGTCAAAATTTTCGATTTTAGTTATTGGGCATTCTAGAAATATGTGGTTAAGGCTTCCCACCTGTCCACATTCGCAATATGGACATTTTAGGATACATTTTAGGTTATGTGCTATCTGTTACTGTTGTTACGAATGTCCGGCAGGGGGCGTTTCGGGTTTGACGTTACTGTGGTAATAGCAGCAAAACACGGGTCGACAAAAATCGATTTTTTGGATCGAAAATTGTTTTTAAGGCCGTTTTTTTGCTCAAAACTCTTTGCGAAGGGTATTTAGAGGGATCTTATCGTAAGACATGAGAGCGAGCGGCTTTTATAAGGTCGGCAGGAACGGATAAAAAATGTAAATTTTTGACGTTCATCGATCCGCTTGTCGGAATTTCTAGACGTCACGTGACATTTTCTCGAGGTTCGCCTTCACCCGAAGAGGTGCAAAAACGTGATTTTTTTCAAAATTGACGCATTTAATTTACAAAATAACGCGCAGTCCACGCGGAATTGTGTCCTTTTTTCAATTCGAGCGTCAAAAGTAATATTGAAAAGCCCAATTTTGCAGCTACTCGATCGCAAATGTCGGCGAAAATGGGCGATTCCGCTGAACGCGCCCCACACTTGAAAGTTCGTAATTAGTATAGGTAGAGACAGACTTACTGCCAAATGAAAAGTAACCAGAATACCGCTCGTATTCTGTAGCTCAGCTTATATAAAGCCCAAAAAAAAGGCCAACGCGTGCGTTGAGACTGTCAACGCCATCTCCCCGCCAATAGACATAGCAATAATTTTTAATGAAACTACTTTTTTATTCAAACACATAACCTTGTACTAAAATCTATTATCTTTCTCTTCCAAATATAATATTTACTTACCATAAGGCCGGTTTTTATTTCAAATAAAAGCAGATTTATTTCAGTCAATCGTATTTGAGTATTTTGGTATTTACAATTTGGTGTAAAAGAATCGTTTTTAATCACTTTTTTTATTTAAAAATACTTATTTGTTTCAAACATATATATTTCCTTGAAAGAAATATGTTCAAAGAAATACATTTATTTGATTTTACATTTGTTTCTCTCAGTGTATAAAAAGTCAAAAGGTATATATTTTATCAAATGTCGAATATAAGGAGCCGACAGTTGCGCTCATTGATATGCTATAAGCGGACCTTATACTCATATACTCATAATAAATTACTGTATGTAACTGTAAAAATTCGTAACCGCCGAGTATATTGATAGAATCTATGAATGAACGCTAGTAACAATGGAATCCGTGGCCTGTGAAAAGCGTCAATTACGGCACTAGGTAAACACGGGTTAATAAATTAGATTACACTAAACGAAGGAACTAGTTTAGACCGTTAAACATATCAATTTCGTTATAATGATGGGAGAACAAAGTTCTCTCATTGTACGTAATGACCCGTGGCAATTGCCATGGATGCCGACAAATAATGCATGGCTTCTTTTTGTTTTGGCAGGATGAAGAAACATGACCATTAATCATGATTTTGAGTTAATATAGTCGTCCCTTGTTACAAACAGGCCGCCCTTAAAGTTCCCAATATTGTACTCTGTGGAAAACCTTTCACCCTTAAATACGGTGAAATGTTTATTTATTTTGTTTAGCGGAGTGCGTAATTTTGAATGATGGCTTTTTTGACGAGTGCGAATGAATTATTATTACCAAAAATAACAAGTAAAATAACAAATAACAACTCCCATCTATTTTCATAATGATTCAATGTTACAAGTAAAAAAAAATAGTTTAGCTTTGATGATCATTATTATCTTTTTCTCAAGATTGATTTCCTTGCAGTTTTAATGTTGAAAACTGTTTATTTTTCGACTAATACCCTAGAAGGAAACTATTGTAATCGATGCCAAAAATAAATCGGAATTAGCGTATATATGAACTGAACTGAAAGCAAATTGCTTATAATGTACCCTTGAATGGAGTGTATATCATCCTCAGTTTATCCAATCACACTTGATGCAATCGGGAACAAACCTTGGGGGTAATTTATTATACCTAACAGGTAAGACGCACTTAAATTTCGACATTCAGAAAATTCTCACGGGTCCCGTACATCTCTACCCTTAATAATAAATTAGGGTTGTCTAGCTCCTTTCTGGTACTCTGAACGTGAGAGGTCAGTTAGAGAGAAATTATCTATATAATTGTTTTCACTGATCAATTCTTTTCGATTATATATACACCAGATCTGATAAATCGTCAAAATAAGACACAGACTTATATAAGAACCATTTAACATAGACTGGTTTCTATTTCAATTGATATAAAACCCCGTACTGGTTATATGCGAAATAAATATATCGGTATGTTTAGTTTATGTTGTAGCCTTACTTTAAATATTTACCTTGTGCAAAGTTAGGACCAAGCTCGAGAAAAGGGCATTACTCACCTGTTAATATATACAGTTTACGTTTCGTGTGCATCTTTCCATTTTCCGAAGAAACACATTATCGGGCAACGGGACAACATCAACAATCACACCAGAAATCATCGACATCTGCATTAATAATTTTTTTCTCAGTGTCTAAAACATGAATTATTTACATTGTTTAGCATCTTCTGAACCTCATGGAGAAATATCGATTTTAAAATACTGTAACTGTAAAGGACAAAGGTAGTACCAGGTCACAATTTTACCTGTGTATTATTATACCTTGACCACAAAGGTCATTACAATTTTCTTGCCCAACCAACATTTTGTTGTATATGTGGAACCCTGAATGGCACACATAAATTCACTGTCAGCTGCACCTTTCCTTGACTTGTTGGGTTGTTTTGACTCCAGATTATGTTATTATACCATTTATAAGGCATTTAGCTGCTGTCCTATAATTTTCCCGGCTTTGGTGGTCCGGGCACTAGTTCAATAACATTATATTGTGACCCCTTGTCACAATGTCCCCTGCTATTTATGACTATTATATGGTTAGGGTCCTATCTCAAATGGGCGATACCTGTTACCCAAAGTGTCAAGAATGTCTGATATGAATGAATGGTAAAAATAATGACGTACACAGATTTTATTGTGTTTAGTATGTGCTTTGTGTATAATATTTTGGATATAGGAAATTTTGTGAAGTATTTTTGAACTAATCAACATTTTGAGTGATGTTTTTGATCTGATGTAATAAATTAATAAAACTTAAAGAAGATTGTCAATACAAGTCAATTATCTCAAACAAAATTGTTTATACGTATTGTTGTCTCGACAATAACACTGTTATTAAATTGTATTAACAACGTTGGATATCTTGACTACTGTTATGAGGCATATACAGATTGTAAGAGGTTTGAGTACACAAAGATTGAGGGAAAATAGATTTTAAAATACTGACCATATAATATTCTTATAAAAAAATCCATTCTTTTATAATAACTGATACATCAAAGAACAAAGTTTGGACAGAACATTGATCAACTTCGAGTCATATAAATGAATTACAGATTCTCTAAACGTTACATAGCAAGAAAATGCAAAAATAAACTAATAAATAACATATGAAATGTATACCATGAAGATTTTGTTTGTTGTTTTTTTTTGTCAACATCAACTCCCTTATGGAATACAAGCAGTGGGTTTTTTTCTACCACTAGCCTTTAGATTGGTTCAAAGATACTCGTATGCAAGGTATCACTAACTGTTCCATAACCATTAACCCTTCGATAATTAATTATGAAGAGGAATAGAATAATTTGATATAAAAACTTTCTTAGCTAGAAGCTATTATCTCCCAAAATTTGTGGACTCAAACCTGTATATTACAAACAGATTAGATTCTGACAACGTAATTAATTTGTGATAGCTTTAAGAAAATAATAGATTATTTCATTTCGCTTTGACTTCATTCCTTCTAAGAATAAGAAGTAAATAAACCAGAGTATTTTTATTGTAACAAGCTTAAGTTTTATAAGAATCTCCACAAATTAGGACAAAAAAGTAATTTTTTTGCGCTATTTTTATTTTGTTTTGTTTTATTTTATTTTTTTTTAGATAAATGCTTTTTGCAACTTTTTGTGCTTTAGAATATTTGCCTATTCTGCTTAATATCTGCCTTTCCTTTGAGAATATTTGCATTTGTTGTGCCTTGTTTGACATTATTGTGTTTTTAATGCTTTTTTGTTTGTCGGTCGAGTATTTATAAAAATAAGCGGTGCAGCTCGGATTGCTGGCCAATTAATCAAATCAAAAATGATTTAAAACGTTATGCAAAATTGAGTATGGGAGGCGATTTTTTGCAAAAAGATATTATTATTATTGATGTTCCTCTTAATCATTTTAAACTTCCACGATGCATTACTTCTATTCAATTATATATAGTAGGTATCTGAGTAAATATATAAATCGCACTTTTTTGCAATTTTTTTCCTTTTTTTCTACAATTCAAATAAAACACTTATAATGATTTTTTGTTGATTTTTTTTCTATTTTTTGTGCTTATTTAAAGCGGTTATATTCCAAAAATAAATGCTTAATAATACGCAGTTTACATTTTCCTTCATCCAAATGTATATGAAATATTTATAATTTCGAACAGTGAACGGAAAATAGCTCTGTTGAAACCTCGAAAACAATAAAAATCAGAAAATTTATAGTTAATATTGTAAGCACCATATATCTTACTTATATCATCAGCACGAGTATAACATAAACGTGGTCGTTTCAGACAGAATTTTTACGACAAACTCCTCTGTAAATAAATTGCCCTGTTAAAAACAATTTTACTACCTCTTAAAGTAACCGAATAATGTCCCAAGAGAACGTGATAATGTCAATGGTACTTTCAATAACAATAACTCAGCAATAAAAAATCTCAAATTGCCGAAATACCTAATTCGATTCTACAGCACTTATTCCCATTCAAACTCGTCCAATCTAAAATTTCATTATCCCATCGCCATCGTCCCAAATGCATATATTTGTATATTACCGCGGGGCAAACGTAGGTCTCCGGCAAATGCGAACCGAAAATAATTCAATCCTTAAGACCACAGCAGCACAGCGAATGTAAAGAAAACGGGAAGAACGGTTTTATCAGCAAATGCACGGGAAGTTTTCTTTGTTCGACAAATTGAATTCTCTGGCGAGGAATCTTGCCACAAAACGCCCCCTAGAAACGAAATTGACATTGAAAATTGTCATGAGGTATTAAAATGCATGAATTAGAATATGCAACGATGGCTTTTGGAATATGCCATTGCATGTTTTTTTGTTGCTGAATTTATGACATGTTTAAGTAAATAATATTTTCTGGAAGTAGAAGAGTTGCTGTGATTTCAATTTTGACGGTTGTGATAAGCGGATAAAATTGAAAAAAAAAAAAACATGATACATAAAAAAATCTATACAGGTGATTGCGATTGAGTAGAAAAGCAGCGTAGGGTTCGTTTCTTCAATACACGTGGACACATCGTTTCCCAATCCCGATGAGCCTTCTCACGTCTTACTCTAAATCCGAATTAGATTTATAACGTGCCCAGAGCTTAATTCTCTACCGTTCCTCCTTCATCCAATTTTCGCCACGTAATAAACGGTAGCCCGTCTCGTAACTTATATACCGAAGGACTTCCTCCTTCTCTTGTCGTCCACAAGTGAGACTCAAACACGCAACGTTTTACCTTCACCTTGATTCGATTACTGCGGTCGTAATCTGTCCGAATTTACCTTTAGTTTTCCAATCAGAGTTCTACCTACTAGAAAGTATTTTGTGGCATGATCATTTTGTTAAGCTGAAGTATAATTGTTGGATTATATCAAGCAAATTCATCGAAACCTTCTACAATATTTCGATTTCGTGAAGCCAGTCTTCGAAGCCAGATTTCGTGAAGACATTCTGAGTTTTTTTTTATTATTAATAGGCCATCAGTGCCATCACTGATGGCCTGGTTTAACTAACTAACTGATGAGTCTCCTGGTTTAAAAAAAAAAACATTATGATAGAAATTGTGTTTGGTTGGAAATAATTTGTGTTCTAAGAAAATACTCTCTTTGGAGGTACATTTTAATCTATACAGCTGACGTCAAGTCTTACTTATAATCAATGGCTCTTAGCTCCTATTTACAAGAGGTAAGTAAGACTTAGTTAGCATTACAATGTGATCAAGCTGGTTAAACGTCGAAGCGATTTTCGATTAGCGAAACGCTATTTCTGACTTCTGTCTGCGTCATATGCAATCGATTTAATCCAGTGAGTAAAAGTAACTCGACATTTTGATGTAAACTTGATGAGAATTACATTTTTCATTGTATTCTTAGTAACCGTCTAAATGTAGACGGTGCTAACTAAGAATTCCGTTGACATTTCTTTCTTCAGTGTGAGTAATTTGCCTGCATTGTCCAGCAGATTATAGACCTATTCTTCCTAAGTCTTCGCAGTTAATACATTTTTTACTAATCATTGTTTATTTGCTTTTACATTACCTATAATAAATTCCTGTGAATTGTAAACGCGCTGCTAATTAATTTATCGCAAGTAGTTAAATTTGTAGATGGGCTATATTTTTTTCTGATTTCCCCATTATCTTCGGTTTTCTTAATTTTTGTTAAATACATAAATATAAGTTTCGTCTGTTTTCAAATAAGAAAAAAGGTTCTCCTTGTTTCCCTTGTAACTTTTGGTTAAGGAGTGGTGCCTAATTTATCTGTTTCTCTTTTTGTCCCCCATTAGCATCGACCGGCATGTAAACACTATCAGTGCCGTATAAAACACAAGAAAGCGGCGCGGGGTCATCATTATCTCGGCCCAAGGAAATAAATTACCCAATTTTCTTGCCTCAGTGAATAAATCAGTCGATGGACGCGATAACGTTAAGGTCATATTAATTTATTAAACTCTTCCGCTACTCAATCATATCTTCGGGGAGAGAGAGAGAGAGAGAGAGCCTTTTTATTATTATTATCATCGTCGTCTGCGTCCGTAGTTTCGGCTGCCGCTGTTATTGGCGTCTTCCACCACTTTAAGCCTGGTTACAAGCCGTCGGTTTCCTCGTTGCCGAAGGGCCGTTATTGCTGTTGTCCGACCGTCGGCGAAACTCATCCGTTATGTTAAATTGGACGCTAGGCCTTCTATTAACACCGTCCCAATGGATAAGCCATAAAAAGGAAATGAGATTGGCGGATGGCGGCGGCGATGTCAACTACAAATTGGGCACTGTTTGAGTACACTTGATTAATGTTATTATCAGCTACAAGCATTGTCTTATTCTGTGGATTTGTCCATAATTAATTTAAAATATCTCTTTTATGCTTCTGTGACGATAAAATCAAATTGTGCCTTAGATGTCACCACTTTTTTTATTTTTACACCAAAAAATCATGGTATGACATTTTTGCACAATATATATGGTGAAATACTTATAGAAAGTAACGATAGTAGTTCATACGTTTGGCCCACAAATCGGTATACATATGTCTATACAAAATCGAGTTCCCACATTCTCAGATCTATTAAGTAAATATCATTATTTTCGTTCGCTGGTAATCTAGAGTTAACGGTATGTAAATATTCGAGAAAAATATCAGAAAGTTGGGTATTTTATATTCAACTTAGAGCTACGTTCTATTTAATTTTTGTACAGTAACTTGGTAACTCTGGCCGGATATTAATTCTTATACGTCCAGAGACGATTACACAAGGGAACAAAGGTCCTACAACCAGAACAAAGATCACATATTTTTGTTGACCTAACATCACTTTTCATAGATCAAGTCATCAAAGTGTTGTGACAGGTCTAAAATCCATTGTATTTGAAGTCATATATTTCGCTTGAATTAGCCTTCTGTGTATACGTTTTCATAACATATTGTTCATAATATTACGAATCAACAAGTTTTTCTTGTGTTATTTTGTTAACTCAAGTGATACACACATTCTGTGCATTAAAATATGGTAAGTGATCAAAGATGTTGTAAAAAAAAGTTTTGTTACGTGTGCTGCTGTTATGTAGTGACACATCTGAAAAGAATTACGGAAGAGGTAAAAGCAGCTTACCGCTGCTATTTTGGATTTAGAATTGGAGATTTGGAAAAGCCGCGAACAGCTAATATATGCTGTATTTCCTGTTAGATCGGACCTTTAAAAGGGATGAAAGCGAAGCAAAATAAAATGCCGTTTGCAGTTGTGGCGAGAGCACCCCAATCATGTATATGACTGCTATGCTATTTTTGCACGATAAGTGTCTCCGGATATTCGAAGAAGGATAAGCATTAAATAAAATATCCAAATTTGCCATCAGCATCGCGACCTATACCCCTGGAGAGAACCATCCTCTCCCAAGTGCGCCATCCACTTCATCATCTTCGATTTTTGACACAGAAGAAATTTCCCCCATTTGAATTAACTTGCCTGACTGGACAGAGTGTCTGAAATCAATCTGTCAAATTAGGTAAGTCGTGAAGATTCACCATTTGAAGTTTTAGACACACCTCACCTTATAAACCAGTGCGAACTGAATGATTTGGTTAAAGACTTTAGGTTAAAGCCGAGTTATTGGGTTCTAAGCTACAGGAATGGATTCTTTTCGCACGAGATCTTTTAAAGCATATTTTAAAATGGAAGGATCGTTACGTGTACGTCACGATGTTGAGGGTCTTATGAACGAGTTTGATATTCCCCACGATCCTTCTGAATGGTGGCTTTTTACCGATTCATCAAAATGCAGCTTGAAAGCAGTACTTTTGCATATTCTTTGAATTTTTATAATTTGTTAACTGATTTTGTTGCAGTTTTTTCAGTTTTTTTAAGTATCTCTGTATCTGTAAATCTAGACCGGTTGCAATAAATCCACTTTCAGTTTCTAATTATTAAGGCAAATATAATCTGCAATAAACATTTTTTTTTGTTGTAGCAGAAAGTTGGGAATTTGTTCCCTTGTGTTATAAACTTATAACATAACATACAAGTCCGACCTGCTTCCAGCGTGTTAACTGCGTGAACGTTTCATTTCTAAACATTTCTAAACTGCATGCTGTTTAAATCAGTTTAAACACATTTCATTTAACTTTGCTTGTGAATGAAATCAAGCTACACGATGGACTGAATTGAAAAGGACCCCCTATTGCCAGTCTGAAGCAGACATAAAATATTAATCTTTACATTTTCGGGTAGCAAGCAGCAACGAATAGCAGCTCCATATGTACGCGCTGTTGACTGCCTGCCAGAATAAAGCCGTTTTGTCTGCGGTTGATGCTGTAGCTACCTGGCACGATTGTATGTATAACATATTCACAGCCAGCCTGGATATGTACCTCAACGCCCCCATTCTAGTGGAGAACTATATACGCAAGTAACAAATACATCTTTGATGAACCCCTGTCCGTATGTATTTGTTTATCTGTGTTTATCTTTCCACTGAATTCGGATTTCGTATTTACCAGACACTTCGAAGTGCGAAAAGTATTGATTTTAGAAGCTGGAAATGTTTTGATTACGACATTTACTCAAAGGATTTACCTCCATTTTATCACTCTACCTTTTTCCTCAATCTTGTAGGTAGGAAATACAAGAAATAAGAAATACACCACATAAACATTCGTCTAGTAGAAGCCATACTATTTTAATATGGTATACTTGTTTCCATGGGTAAGAACAAGACATATAACAATAGAGAAACTCATTAATTCTGAATGCATTAGTCATAATACGTATCAATTGTCTCGTAAATCAATCATCTTGGTTGGTCGCACAACACTTATGAACGTTTGCGACAACGCTTAACGCGCTCGAAACAACAATTGCTAACGAATCGCTCAGTTGTCTCATTAATTGGTGGCGTACAGAAACGGAAATTTATAGATTGCGACTGGCATCCTTGTCGTCAATGAGTAATTAACATATCAGTACCAACACCAGAGGCTGTCATGTTCTTTCGTATTGTTCTCCTCTTTGCGTCATGTCTATGTTATCTCATGATGTTCATTCTAGTTATTGTTCTATTTTCACCTTCTACTTATTGACAGATTAGCCATGTTAGAAAGAAACAACATTTTTTGTATATCTATGTCGTAACCCGGTAAACAACGATACATATTCTACCTATACTAATTGCGAACTTTCAAGTGTAGGGCGCGTTCAGCGGAATCACCCATTTTTGTCGACATTTGCGATGGAGTAGCTGCAAAATTGGGCTTTTCGATATTACTTTTGACGCTCGAATTGAAAAAAGGACACAATTCCGCGTGGACTGCTCGATATTTTGTAAATTAAATGCGTCAATTTTGAAAAAAAAAAACACGTTTTTGCACCTCTTTTTGATAAACGTCAAAAATTTACATTTTTTATTCGTTCCTGCCGACCTTATAAAAGCCGCTCGCTCTCATGTCTTACGATAAGATCCCTCTAAATACCCTTCGCAAAGAGTTTTGAGCAAAAAAACGGCCTTAAAAACAATTTTCGATCCAAAAAATCGATTTTTGTCGACCCGTGTTTTGCTGCTATTACCACAGTAACGTCAAACCCGAAACGCCCCCTGCCGGACATTCGTAACAACAGTAACAGATAGCAGATAACCTAAAATGTATCCTAAAATGTCCATATTGCGAATGTGGACAGGTGGGAAGCCTTAACCACATATTTCTAGAATGCCCAATAACTAAAATCGAAAATTTTGACTTATACACAGAGCTAGTATTGTTACTAATCAGGATAAAAGTACTTAGTTGCTACCGCTGCCGCTGATGGTCAACAGGTCAAAAGACAAGTGCATTCCTATGGTTTATACGCTTTTTGATGGGTTGATACGCTTTTCTGACGTTTCCCGAACGCTGGCAGGAATAAACCATGAATAAATTCATCTATGTGCTTGGTCGTCATAGTAACCAACCGTCAGCGTAACCATTTCGAAAACAAAGTTCAGAACGGTCAACAAAACATCACAAATTTAATGCATCATTGTCACGTTTGATAGAAAGAGAGAGCACATGATATCTTCTATCGCTGTTACTAATTTCCGGTTACTGCGCAACTCTGGACGCCATTTAAGTTCCTGGATTTTGTTCGGTGAACAATTTGCTACAATTTAATTTCCAAAGTTGTAAATGTGAGGTTATGTTTTAAAAACGTGCTAGTTACAGTTTTATTATGATAAATATATTATTCATATTATATAGCGAATGTTCTTAACATATGAAGAAGCATTTTTCGATGTTGCCAAGAGATATAGGCAAAAAATCCAATGTATTGGTGTAAATTCACATATGATCCACGAAAATGAACTGGATTGATTCTGTTGATTTTATCTATTGAACAAATTTAGCATTTACTAAACGTGGCGGGAGGTGAAGGCTTATAAATTCTTGGAAGCCTATAAATATTTTGGGGTGGATTTGGGCGGATACTGGGGATAAAAGTTGTCAGCGATTATGTAGGTATTAAGTACCTGAAATTCTTCGTAAATACTTAACCTCTGTTTAAGGCAAGGGAGTAGTTGATGAATAAAACAATGATTGTAATAAATAAATTGTAAAGTAAATAAATAGTTTTACTATAGTAGTTACTGTACTAGTAGTTACTGTAATCTACACCGTTGCATATAACTGAAACTTTATAAAACTTTCTTTGGCAAAAAGCCTGAGTATTTAATAGAAAGATATAAACAAACTTATTACGAGTGGCAGATGTTGGCCTCAACAGTTTCTGACCATTTAAATAAACTAAAAAATACACTTTCTATTACCCTAATCTCACTTTTGGAACGCTAACTTTCGCAGCGAGTTATGAAGCACTCACCGCGTTTGTATGATACGCGTAAATTAGGTTTAAAACTTATTCAATAAAGTCTTTATATAATAAAGTCTTAATATTAACATTAAAATAGTGAAATGCTCTGTATTTGGGCACAGGGAATTCACATTAAAGCAGATTCATTTCTCCACAAAATACATGATGTTATATGACACCTAGCGTACCCCAGCAACCGGAAATTGGAATTGGAAAGAGATTGAAGATATTGTGTGGTCTCGTTTTCTGTCAAACGTGGAATTTATGGATAAGCCAGAAACTGTTAAACATAATCTACATTAACTATCTCCTACCGCATCTGGCACTTTTGGTATATTTCTAGTACTAATATCTGGGGTAGCTCTCACCCTACTTTCCGACTATATCGTTGGCACAATGAAGTTCTAAACACTTTTGCAATTATTCAATTTACCCTACTTAACGTCTACATCATACAGCAGTAAATCTTGCAGAAAGTGGTTAAAAGTTATTGGTCCGAATTTCTATCAAACATTGTGAATGTTACTAACGATCGTCAACAGAACCATGATTGCAAGTGGAAGATAATCTAGACTCATCCAGCCTAATGTATTCTGAAGCATTTCCCTTTATTTATTTTTCATCATGAACACATATAAAGTAGAGAAAAGGAGAGTATATTCAATAAAATGCAAAGTGTATCAATGGTATTTCCAGAGAAAACATCTGTGTTTCTTTAGGACACCCCTGGAGAGTGAATTCGGATATTTACTACCGTTGTCGTTGACAAAGCTGACTCTTATCCTGCAAATCCATGCTAAACAGCATCCTAAACCAACGTGAACGAACTGTTACTGTTGCCGTTTCGTGGAATACATTTTCTGAAGGAACTAGCTCCTTTGAGAAAGAAAATAAAACGAAAAAAGTCTTTTACTTACACTAAAATCAGTTTTCTAGTAATCTTATCAAATAATTTCCTGTGTGACAATGGTCCTTTAATAGCTTGCCCGCAATTTCTAATCTGGGCTCATCTACATTAGGAAATTGCTGTGTTGCGAAGAAAAGAACATTTGGGACGGTATAATCGATTTTATATTGAAGCTTTCTTAGAGTATTTACTTCACTGAAAAAATCGTCAAAATCTACCAATGATTGCAAAGGTATTGGGTATCACAAGTTGTCAATTTGTCCTATTTATTTCAATTTGTCCTATTCTTATGTTGAAAGTTGAAGGAATCTATCACAAACTTCATCGGAGTGCTTACCAAAGGGTGAGTTCATATGTTATTCATGGAGAGGGCAGATTGCAGATCAATACTGCCAACACCTGAAGAAAACATCTTTCGTTATCACTCCGTGTCCCATAACATTTCAAATAGTCTCAAATAAACTTTGAAAATCTGGTTTCTTCAGTACTGCACGCTTTCATATTGAAATTTCCAATGTATGCAAGAAGATAATTTTGCAGACAATGATGCAATGATACGTCTGCTGTTTTCAAGGCCAAGAAGCAATTATACTAAATATTACAAACGATCGTCTGAAATGTAATGGTCGATTATGTCAATGGAAATAAATCACGCAGGCATGCCGATTAGGATTGCTAATTTTCGCAAATCTGATAATACTCATGTTGGAATTTCTCGTTACGCAGCTTTATGTTTATATCAATAGCAACGTACATTTGCAATGAATTACTGGACTTTGATCGACTAATAAATCAGTAGCACATTATGCAATGAGTTGATATGCACAATTTATAGGAGTGGTGTTCCAGAAATACTTAAAGGTGCAACTAAATTAATAGAAATTACCAAAAATCTGTATTTTCAATTAATAGTAAGAATGAAATCTCTGAGCTTTTCCTGGGTGTAAAATACACGTAGTGTTGTTAAGCTTAAAAGAGATTTATTTGGATTATAGGATTAAGTTAAGATGGAGACTCGGAAGTAAACCTAAGAATTTTCAGTTTAGTTCCATTCTTGTTATTTTGCCAACAGTATAATATACCTACACCTAGTTTGCTAGGCACAATTTCTAGTGGGGTAAGATTTACTCGAGTGATTGTGGTATTAAATTCTGAATTTACTCTCTGTGCGAAGGCGAGTAGGCGAGTAGATGTGCTGTCCCAAGCACAAAGAGGATTAGTTTGCAATTATTGTCATTGTTTGAATAGTTGCCGCAACGGTACATTTTCAGATTTTCCACTGGTTAAAGCAAAACTGGGTTACTGGTAAAAACTATAATTAGGACCACCAGTCTTTGTGAACGTTGTTTACTGTTACACTGACTTTTTTAATTGTTTTGCTCGTTAGAGTTTTCCCATTTCTATATTTCATTTCCATATGTTTTTGTATTTGTTGTACATTTGCCACCCCATTGCAATTTTTCGTGCTATTTCATCCCCTTTGTTGCTGGTGGTAATTTAAATCAATATATGACAGTACAAGTACATGATCAAAACCCCAATATAAAAAATCATGGACGGGAGTAGTGTGGAAATAGTAGTCAGTGAATTGCTACAGATAGACTGCTATATTCATAACCACAACTGTGTACAGACACTAATGCTTAAATCAATTTACAAACTAGACCTATGGGACAACCATTGAAACAATTCCACGAAGAGCAATAACTCGCACAATGTCCAATAATTCACGCAAATTCTCTATAACTATCCCCCATATGGAGTCGCACTTGGCATGGTCACAAAAACTCGAACCGAAAAAAAGCGACATCCGCATTTGGTCATACGCAGTAATTCAGATGGCCGGACCGTTGTCACGAGCGGAAATTCAAAATTCGGCGCCGATCCGGTTGTTAGAGATAGCGCTCCGGTCGTACTAGACTGGAGCGCCATCTCTGACAACCTCCGCTAAATTGGTCCTGTAATAATACCTGTAGCCCGGTACGGACGTTGTTTTACTCATACCATGGGTGCTGTATAGCTGTACAGTCGTTAAAATTTCAGGGAATTGTTCTGCTCGCCTGGAATGGAGCTCTGGAATACAGGGCGGAATCCTTCCAAGTGAAATTAATATTTCAGGTTGAAATGCAGCGGATGGGGGTATTTTGTCGTCGAATTGATGCATGCGAATTCTCGACCTTGGTTTCATGATTGTAACCCTTGTGTCTTTCGTTAGATTAGGGTTAAATTTTAAATGTTGTGGTACCGAAACGCTGCTTAAGGAGTAAACTATTTAGGTTAGTTATACCTAATATTGCTTCCTCTATGCAATAAGTCACCTTTTCCTTCTTTTAAATTTCAAATTTTCCACACATAATTGGCCATTACTGTTCAAGTAATGACTCAGTGGCCTGCCAGAGTGGGTATGGCTTCACAAAATTGAATAATTGTGTTTAGACACTTCATTGTGCAAAAGATATAGTCGGAAAGTTGGGTGACGGCCACCCCAGATATTTTATTTTCCGACTAGTACCCTACAAGGAAAGTATTGTAGTCAACGGGAAAAAAAATCGAGATTTCCGCGGAAATACGCGTTTTGAGGTCCCCTGAATTGATTGCGATGATTTCTGCAAATGTATGTATGTATGTATATATGTATGTTATGTATGTATGTGTGTATGGCCGGGAACACGATTGCGCACAAACGGAACAACGGATCCGGTCGAAATTTGGTATGCATATTTAGGATTACCGGGGGACGACCTGGAGTGTTTTTAGTGACAATCTGACAGCCGGAAGTGGCAGATGTTACAAGCCTCTTCTTAGGGATTTATCCGATTTTGGCCAAACTGATATCAACTCACCATCCAGTGACTTTAAATAAGTATACTAATTTACAGATCAATGAGATAAACGGTTTAGGCGCTATAAGCTTTTACAGATGCAGTTTGATAGAATCCACAACATTCGTGGTTGTATTGCAAATTGTCAGATTTTGACAAACGTCAATGCCACTGACATTACATGACATCGAATGTCAGTATGACAAATGTAATTCTGTCACTGAAACTGACGTTAGGTAGCGTCCAGATAGAATAGATGATAGATAGGTAACTCCTTGAGAATTGAACGTCAATGAAGATAATTTTCTTGCTCGAAAGAATTCGTTACCTTTTTTCCTCGCGAATGGAATCCTACAGATCCCCAGAGGATCACATAAAACATCGCGCAGGTTCTGTGAATTATGATCCCGCTGGAACTAACTGCTTCCAGGTAATGATTACATCCGGCAACGAAAGATAAAACTTTACACCGCCCGTTATTATTTGTACCGTGTGGCCACTCAGTAATTACTTGAACAGTAATGGCCAATTATATGCGGAAAATTTGAAATTTAAAAGAGGGAAATAGGTACCTCGTCGTTGATGGTTGTGCTTTTCCTGCTTCAAAGTAATTCGGCGATTATTAATGTCAAAAGTTGGAATCCCGTCTAATCCCGGGTAGTACTAATTAAACTAGATGAAAATCTAGACTGAAACTTAGTTTCCCGTGCCAAAGGGTTAAGTTATTACTATCCCTCTTAGGAGGAAACGGATCTAAACTTCTTAGGTAGACCACATGTGCAGATTGAGACTTCAGATTTATGCAGATGTACAGTGTTGCAATTAGCAAATTAAACATAAACGTGACCAATTACAGATAGTGCCATTAATTTTTAATGACTAAACTTGTAAGATCAAGATTCTGATTGGTTGAAAAAGTATTGTTGCTGTTAATTTAAGACCATTTCATAAAAATACTTTAATATTTATGTTTATTTCAACAAGCTTATTAAATTGTATAAAGAAAATTTGCAAAAAATGTTGTATAAAATGCTGGCATGAGCTTGTAATTCTTTACACCGCGAGCCTTCGTTAAATATTTAGATCTCGCAATGTTAAATCACATCTGCGCGTAATATCAATTAATTTAACTGGTTCAATTGACCGCAATGTAAATAAACATGCTCTTTTGTTTGGCTTGGTAGATTCGTAATTCTCCGTTGTAAGTGATGTATGTAATCTATGTACGTTGTACATCTTCAATCTTATGACGATATTAACTCAAAGAAAAAGCAACAAATTCTAGTGTGTTTTTCCTTTGGTTATTTCTTCTAATTCAAATACATAATCTCTGCGATTTATTTGATTGTTTTAACGTTATGTCCTCACTTACTGTGCTTTACAATTTACAGTATTTTGTTCTGAACATTCTAAACGTCAGGTGTCATATTTTTATGTATTTTTTCATTTTTATTGTCGTTCCTTTTATGTTTTAACATTGTCTCTAGACCTCATTTACACATTAAAATAATTACATAGAATAACTTAATTAAATGTCATGTAGTGGCCACCGATGTGTGTCAAAATTTGTCAATTTGCAACCATAGCGACTTACGCTGTGGATTCTGTCAGATAAACGTTTGTAGGGCTTAAACCGTCCACCACTGATCTGTAAACTGGTATATCGATATTGAAAGTCACTGGAGGATGACCTGGTATCAGTTTGATCAAAATATTTATCACAAATCTACAAATATATGGAAAAACATATTTTCTTTCACTTTTCTATTTTTTGTCCTTCTTTGCCTCAATAGGGATGTGGCCACCTTAATAGTAAACGCAAAATGATTAGCTAGTAAATATTATTTCAACATTACCTTGAGATTTGATTGTTATTCCGTTCGTTTTACCCAGCTAACGAAAATATACCTTTACGCATTTGGCAAGTTATTGTGAAATAAACATATTATAGATAGAATTCTGAGGAGCTGACTTTCCATTCATTACGTATTTGCAAACACACTTTAATTTGCAAAAGAAAACATTGAGACAACAGTGATTTGATCTGTTAGGATGTATGATGCCTTTAGAAGTATATTTAAAGATATCAAACTTGAAATTCACATATTTTATGCTTGAGTTGTATTTATAAAGGCTTCCAAATAACTAATAAATAATCGTTTTCTGTTTCAGATTTTACTGGGATTTGTGTATGTTATTGTTGTTGGTAGCGAATCTCATTATTTTACCAGTTGCAATTAGTTTTTTCAATGACGATTTAAGTACACGATGGATTGCCTTCAACTGTTTGTCTGATACTATATTCCTAATTGATATCGTTGTCAATTTTAGAACAGGTAAGTTTTCACATGGATATCTTCAGAACTTTTGGTACACGATATATTAAATGTGGTTAATTTTCAGGTATAATGCAGCAAGATAACGCGGAACAAGTGATCCTAGATCCAAAACTAATTGCCAAGCACTACTTGAGAACGTGGTTTTTCCTAGATCTCATATCGTCCATACCCCTAGACTATATATTTCTAATATTTAATCAAGTAAGTGGGTTTTAATATTAATGCCATTTCTGCCTGATGGTAAACAGGCCATGTACATACGTGTATATTCTCTGTAGGAAACTCTCGCCGTATGCCCGTTAGATGTTTAGAATACTCAACCCAACACATATTCCTGCATAGTTCATATTAAGACCAATTCTGTAAATCAAATAGTTAACGAGTTAGTAAATTAGTTGACTTACAGAATTTGGGTAAACATTTTCAAACATCTTACAAAAACCAGACAGATTAATGGATGGAGACAATATTTATGATTCAAAAATCAGGTTTTTTTAAGATGTTTTGTTTTAACAAAGAACATTTGCCACACTATGACAGGCATTTGTACTGGTTTTGAATATGAACCATTCAACCATAGAAATCTGTCATCCTACTGTAAATATAGCTACTGAAACACTCCAAGGTGATAACATGTTAAATCAACGCAGGAATATCCCATGAAAACATGATTTTTGACTTGTGGCTAATCCTCAACCTAGTGTAACTAATGTAAAGTCTAAAACCTTAAAATGGCAAGTTTAAACTACACCGTTTAAAGAAATTTTGATGGTTGAACGAAACAACGGATTGGGATATTACTGTGATGTTGATTTGACATGTAATGAAGCTATACACAACTGTACATAAGATCTTTCCACACAAGAATGCATTCTTCCATTGCACCTGACATAAATGTTAAATGTTACACACAAATTTAAGTTATCATTAACGTTGAAATTGCATATAATAACACGTTAGCAGCGGGCTCAAACTTTTAAACTGAGACGACTGAAATTTCAATTTTTCAACTCTACAGTTCTCGGTTCAGTTGGATGCAGGGCTTTACAAATTGAACTGAGAACTGTACAGTTGAATGCCCACACACGTAACGATCAGTTGAACCATTCAGTTGCAAAAATGACATTTTATTCGTCTCAGTTTAACTGTTCAGTTGAGTTCAACTGAGACTGAAATACCCACACACGTAGACGTTAAACTGTACAGTTAAACTGATCAGTTCAAACTGTTAGTTAAACTGCATAGAAACAACATAGAAGTCGATCTAATATTACAAAAGTCATTTATAATTCCGCTAATTTTGCCTTTGAGTTTTTCATCGGCACAAATCATACTTCACCATTCATTATACATGTATAGCATATGTATGATCATATGACCCAGGTAAGCAAGCCGATATTAACAAGTTTTGGCGACTGGAATACCAATCAACTAGTCGCGTACAGGAGCAGATATTAGATATTCATCTAACCTTTCCCTTAACTAGGACACTGAAAGCCAAGCACGTGTTATTAAGGGTGAACAACATAAATATTGAGTAAAACGTAGCTGTATAAGAAGCTGTACAAGAAACGACTTGAAGGAAATAAGCTACAACGTCCGTCATCCCAGAAAATATTATCCTGGATAAAAAACCTCCAGGATATTCAAATTTTGACCTACTTAAAAAGATATACAAATGATTGGGTTTAAAATATATTTGGTCTTTGTAAATTTACCTAAGGATGTATTCAGTGTGTTTAATGTTTATGTTATATCAAAATATTAAATCCTAAATGGTAGCTGTAAAGCATGTTGCCTGTTGACCTCGGAAATTAGTGTGACCTGTTTGGTGTTGACAGCTGAAGAAAAATCCCTGAAATTTGTATAGAATTGGAATGTGCTATCCTTCCGAATATTGTAAGCTTTTGTGTGAACATTTCTTTGTTATTTACTTGTTATTTTTTACAAAAATGCGTCTAATAAGTGACATTATCAGTCCTGACTCTGTAAGTGCTTGTGTACGAAAAACTTTAAAATCTAAACGTTCATAATGATTGATTATATATCTTTTAATAATAATAATAATAATAATAATTTTTCAAAATATACTCGGAGTGAAATAAACTGGCTACCTAAAATTTTGCTAAATTTTACTCTCCACATTTTGAGGATTCTTTTTAAAATAATAATTTTTTGATCATTGTATTCATTTCATAGAATTGTCAGGGCTTTATTACTGAAGTCTTTTCTTCTTGCGACACAAGAAGTTGTTAGATATATTAATTCTGTTATATTAATTCTTGTGCTCAAAAGTCTAGTACGTTTCATCAAAATAACAAGAAATGTTAATACAAATGCGATTTGTTGTGTACAATAATTGTGTGACAGTACAGATCGTCAAGCAAACCTCGCACTGAACTTCCAACATACAGAAGAAGAAGCGAACTTTCGACAATCCTACGGACTGCGCCACCTTCTTCAATCCAAAGGACTGCGCCACGTTACATTCGGCGTTATGCTTGACGACCTGTACTCGACTGTGACGATGACTATGTGCGATGCTCTTTTGTTGTGTTTGCATTTTGTAGATCTGTGGTCGTAGATGTTCCCTAGCGAATTACCGAAACAATTTTAAAATTCTGTTCCAGGATTTCGGCGAAAGTTTTCAGTTGTTGCACGCGGGCCGCGCCTTGCGAATTCTGCGGCTCGCGAAGCTACTCTCCTTGGTCAGACTCCTTCGATTGTCTCGACTCGTCAGATACGTTAGCCAATGGGAGGAAGTTTATGTAAGTCGAGATCAGTTTATTTTTTAGTTACCTCTATTTATTTAGAACTTTTTTTTTCTCATTTTTGTATCTATTTTTTTGTTGTATAGAAAGATATTATCACGTTATTTTATGCGCAAGGCTTCAGCACTGTCCATAAATTTAAATCTATAACCGAGGTATTTTTTGTATTCTTTAACATATCGTGTTTTACTAACAACTGTTTATTTTGTAAGATAAAAGAAAAACAGCTAAAAGGGTGTGTTGTACTTCTAAAACAAACGCTTTTAATTTTCTCATATTATTAATCAAAGGGAGGATTTTATTATTTGTTTGTTTATGTGTTTGTTTATTTGTGTAACGTCGAGTTTCTTATAAAAAAGTATATATATATATATATATATATAAAATGTGGGCTTCGAGCTTCGGCTGTGAGCTCAGGCAAGCTTGGAATGAAGCTACCTTTGTTTGCTACTTTTCAAGGCACCCCATTGCACCCCAAGCTTCAGTTCTACTGTTACTTGTCTCGAATAGTCCGACTATATCTTGTGTAGCAGTCTTTCTCCGTCGACGGTGTATATCAGCATGGCATAAAGTCTTTCTTAGTTTTTTGTGTGTTTAATTAAGAAATATTTATTAACAATCCACCTATCAGTCAGTTAATTAAAAAGCTAATATGTCTGTTCCAACGGATTGTAGGTAAATGTATTATTTTTGTATGGGTTATGTTTGTGGGAAGAACTCAACACTGACATGAAAATCCCTATGAATAATTTGCGGAGGGTAATCCAACGCGGGTATTAAAACAAATGGGTGGCATTAAAACAGATGACAAACGGTGACAGGACGACCGGGGTATTTCGCACCAAACACGGGAATAAACACGGGCTTGACATAGGGATTCCACATCGAAATTATCAATTTGAAATTGAACTTTATGCCATGTTGATTTTACAATCGCAATTTATTGACAATCATCAGTACTCGTAAAGTGTTTATCAGTCATTTCCCACTTAATATCTACTGTTCTGTAACCCTTATATATGTATAAATGATTCTAAATATTTGCAGCTTGTCTACAAGTTTGCCGGAGAGATTTGTTTTATTGTTCCGCTTTCGTTAGCATTTTGTTTTTTTTGTAATTTTCATCTGTCGCATTTTCACTTTGACCTCCCTTGTATACATAGTAATACCGTAGACATACATAATGATACAACCACAAAAACATACGTTTCAATTTGAAAGGAATTTTTCTGTGAGAGCATATTTATTGTTCTAAAAATTTTAAATCCAGTAATTGATATTCTTTTGTTTGTTTATTTAAACTAAATTTGTTATACCATTATTTCTCATTAATATAATTATTATTTCAAGGTAGATTTGAATTAAAATATTCGCACATATTACGAAAGAATGATTATATGCATCTTAAATTGGCAATAGTTTGTGTCTTTTATAATACAGTGTTGGACGATATAGTACATTTTTAGTTTCATAAGTAGGTAAAATATCCGAGGTGATCACCAACTTTCCGACTATATTATTGATACCTTGAACTGTCTAAACTCTTTTGCAATTATTCAATTTCGTGAAGCCACAGCCATTTTTACCTCATTTTAATGTCAGTTATAAAATAAACTGTGGATTCTGTCAGATGACTTCTATAAATGTTTATGGCACCCAAACAGTCTGTCTTTGATCTGAAAATTCGCATAAAGTCACTAGAGGATGAGCTGTTCGGTCAAAAATTTCTAACAAAATGCCTGCATGTTTAACATTTGCCACTTATGGTTGTCAGATTATCATAAAAAATAACCCAGTTTTTTTCCTGGTAATTCTGAATACGTAAACCAAATTTTAGCCCAATTCGTTGCACCGTTTTGACGCTATCGTGTTCACTATCAAATCATTGCAATGGATTTCCACCTGATTAGCTAAAAATCTAAACAATATAATACGCATTTCTTGAAAAATTAAATCGGGTTTTCAAACAAAACCATTGTGTTGTTGTGCACGTTTCAGATGTTCAAGTGTCACCTTTTATCTGTTAATTTTAAGAATGTGTATTCCTTAACATGCTTACTAGTTATGAGACTATAGGATGTAAAAGATGTCGTCCACACTGTAACTCTAAATAATAATTTGCAAATTAAAATTGAAATTGTCTCAAACAAAATTATAACGTATTGGTGGTATATTTGGGCTGCAGATACCCATGTACCAACACCCTTCTGGCCGTCCTACCGAGTACACGTCAGACGGTACCCCAATTACCCCACCGAGAGATCGGACCACCGAGGTGCCCACACCATTTCTATATATTACCATTTTGATATTGTTTGGTCAAGAGCATAACAGCCCAAAACCTTTTGCACGAGAGATATTTTTTCACTTATAAAAGAATTGAAGAATGTCATAAATTTACCGAAATCGAACGTTTCTTCCAAAAAGTTTAGGGCAAATGTGATCTTGAATGTCGATGTTTAGCGGCGATAGTATTTATTTTGGTTTTCGATGTTGATTGGTCCATGATAAGCGCCATGTTTGTTGTTGTGCATCTTGGAAGAGTTTAAACGTCACGTGGTTTTGTTGTTTAAGTTCCTTTTGTTACGACAGAGTCAAATCGCCTGACACACAAGTACTTTACAACACGTATTCACCAGAAAACACTGTCTATGATTTCTGAATACTGAATCTTTTTATTTCTGTTTTTATTTTCTTTTGTATGAAGTTGTCTTGGTTGTAACTCTATTTTTTTTGTCGTTATTTTGTTTTGTGTTTACTTGAAATGCACGTTGATGAATAGTGGGATGAATGAAGAAACTTAGATAACAGTAGCATAATCATTGTTCTCCAGTTAAAAATTGAATCATGACTTCTCTCTCTCTGAGCTTATGTAAGTTTTCGATGTTAGACGTACTTATTTAGATCCTTTAGCTATTTGATGTAGATTGAAATAACATTACATTTATAATCATTCATTTTCATGCTTCTCACTTTTTATCAGAAGCATCATGAATAATAAACATAATTATTAGATTAATATATATTATTCAAAGTATTTTTCTCTACAAAATATTTATATTATACTTGTGCAGCAATACATCCTCGCGAGTTATGACCATTATATACACGAGATCTACTACTTATACCATGTCCACGGTTTTTAAAACAATACGACACTTTTTACAGTATGACGTTAACCATTATTAAAAGTTGCGTATTGACACAAATAAATGATTAGTTTTGTAATGAATCGTTTTCGTTTTTACAAAAATGTGATGGACCAGTTAGCGCCAACATGTTTTGTCTCTGAGCGGTGGCGGTGGACAGAAAAATAAAAGACTTTCTTCCACTTTCATAAAGTGGAATCTATCCTTTTCTTCCTTAGGCAAATAGAAGAAGAGAGATAGGTGGTTCCGTGTGCGGATTAAACCTCTTGGTTTCGGGAATATGGGCCCTGTATGCTAAACCATAAAAAAATCAATGAAAAAATGGAAATTTCATGAAAAAAAAAAACAATGCGCCGTTCCATCGCTGACATTCTGCTATTGGATTTTCTCTATCTTCAACGGTTCGAAAGTTATAACGTCTTATATACAAAATCGAAACTTATGACGTTTTACATACAAAATAGAAATGTTAACATAACTCGGAAACTATTACAGGTAGAGCCTGGTTCTATGCAAATTTGCGTGTAGTTTTTCACGCTGATTCGAATGGTGCTATTGGATTTTCTCTATATTAAACGGTTCGAAAGTTATAACGTCTTATATACAAAATCGAAAGTTATGACGTTTTATATACAAAATAGAAATGTGAACATAACTCGGAAACTATTACAGGTAGAGCCTGGTTCTATGCAAATTTGCGTATAGTTTTTCACGCTGATTCGAATGGTGCTATTGGATTTTCTCTGTCTTAAACGGTTCGAAAGTTATAACGTCTTATATACAAAATCGAAAGTTATGACGTTTTATATACAAAATAGAAATGTGAACATAACTCGGAAACTATTACAGGTAGAGCCTGGTTCTATGCAAATTTGCGTATAGTTTTTCACGCTGATTCGAATGGTGCTATTGGATTTTCTCTGTCTTAAACGGTTCGAAAGTTATAACGTCTTATATACAAAATCGAAAGTTATGACGTTTTATATACAAAATAGAAATGTGAACATAACTCGGAAACTATTACAGGTAGAGCCTGGTTCTATGCAAATTTGCGTATAGTTTTTCACGCTGATTCGAATGGTGCTATTGGATTTTCTCTGTCTTAAACGGTTCGAAAGTTATAACGTCTTATATACAAAATCGAAAGTTATGACGTTTTATATACAAAATAGAAATGTGAACATAACTCGGAAACTATTACAGGTAGAGCCTGGTTCTATGCAAATTTGCGTATAGTTTTTCACGCTGATTCGAATGGTGCTATTGGATTTTCTCTGTCTTAAACGGTTCGAAAGTTATAACGTCTTATATACAAAATCGAAAGTTATGACGTTTTATATACAAAATAGAAATGTGAACATAACTCGGAAACTATTACAGGTAGAGCCTGGTTCTATGCAAATTTGCGTATAGTTTTTCACGCTGATTCGAATGGTGCTATTGGATTTTCTCTGTCTTAAACGGTTCGAAAGTTATAACGTCTTATATACAAAATCGAAAGTTATGACGTTTTATATACAAAATAGAAATGTGAACATAACTCGGAAACTATTACAGGTAGAGCCTGGTTCTATGCAAATTTGCGTATAGTTTTTCACGCTGATTCGAATGGTGCTATTGGATTTTCTCTATCTCAAACGGTTCGAAAGTTATAACGTCTTATATACAAAAACAAAAGTTATGACGTTTTATATACAAAATAGAAATGTGAACATAACTCGGAAACTATTACAGGTAGAGCCTGGTTCTATGCAAATTTGCGTATAGTTTTTCACGCTGATTCGAATGGTGCTATTGGATTTTCTCTATCTTAAACGGTTCGAAAGTTATGACGTCTTATATACAAAATCGAAAGAAGACTTACACTTCTTAAATATTGCTTAAATTTGGCAGAGGGTCTCTTTATCTGTATCCAACCATATCAAAACGATATGCCCTTACATCAAACATTCATCAGCATGTTTGCAATGAGGCACCATTTGTAGACCCTTTTAGGCTCTACAGAGAGATACATCGCACGGGATGCATATTTTTTTTAATATTGGGAACAAGGGGTCAATAAACATGGAAAAACTACACCGGAAAACAAGGTGCCTATTGGGTAGTATAGATGACACCATTGTTGCAAGCAAGTTGTTGCAGCAACAATAAGTAATATTTAGGAGGTTATTCTCGAATAGGTGATTGAGAATCCGTGGACGGAATTTATTAATCTATCCCTTTCTACCTTAGGCAAATAGAAGAAGAGAGATAGATGGTTCCGTGTGCGGATTAAACCTCTTGGTTTCGGGAATATGGGCCCTGTATGCTAAACCATAAAAAAATCAATGAAAAAATGGAAATTTCATGAAAAAAAAAACAATGCGACGTTTCATCGCTGACATCACATCCATAGTTTCTTTCATTTTCACCTATTCACGTATTCTTTATGGCATTTTCTTCTTGGCATGCGCGCACTTCTGTCCATGTAAGCTTTTTGCGCATCGCACCAGTTGCTCTTTTGTTTTTGTCATTAGCATTCAGGTTGTTACGTTCTGTTTCTTTTCTCTATTATGTACCTATTCTTTGTTCTTTCTCTGTCTTGTTTGAAGCGTACCTACTATCTCATGTTCGACTAGCACTCTGATCTTTGTTTGCCTGTTTGTTTCGTTACAGTTTTTTGTCTATCTCTTGGAACCAACCTATAATAGACCCTTGGCCGTACCTTCCTAATCCCACTTTAGTACTGTAACCTATTCTGAATTCGTTCTTCTCTGGAATCTAGTGTGCCACGCTTCGTTTTCTACTACCTTGTGTTCTTCGCTTTTTCTAGATCTTGCAGAACCTCCAAAAAAAGCGAACGGAGCGAAGGGGGCGCCTAAGTTCGGAACACGACAAGTCTAAATACAGCAAAAGCAATCTAATATTCAAGGTAACACGCTTCCAGCTTGCTTGGCATTTGAGTATTGTTATTATTATTATTATTACTAAGTACTTACATGTATTTTTTACTTGTATTATATTAATTATTACTACTTTATTATTATTATTATTATATCGTTCCGAGTTTTTTGCGCATGACCGAATCGGCGCCTCTGCTTTCGCTTGAGGCTTTTTTTATATAAATAAGATTCTGTGTGGTTGAACAGCAGCGCTATAGTGGCGCCACCTACCTCACACAGTAACCTACCAAAATCTTTTTCCATAGATGTACAGTTTACTTAACAAGAACTGAAGCACTCTTAATAACCTTCTTCACTACCTGTCAAAAATAAAGAAAGCAACCAGGAGATGTGTTAAATCTGTGAGTTTTATGAAGTCTTTTGAACTTATTTTGAGCAGCCCAAAAAGACTGTTTTACTGGTGGAGAGTGTCCAATAAGAATGTACAGAATTATGTATCGTTGCTTTGCATTCGTTACTTGAACTAATACTTTTCTAAATTTATTGATACCAACGCTTCAAGTTGTACTTGAAATTTATTACTTATTAAATTTGAAACCGAAAAGTTTAGACACCTGTATATGACAATTGTATAGTTGTTGTGTTTTGAGCAAAATCATTATAAAAGCTTCTTATCACTGGAACAAGTTCCATTTATTAACCTAATTTTGAACTATTACGATATTAACTGTTCCAAAAAATATATACTGATTGTTTTATTTATTTTTGTCGATCTATAACTTCCAATTTATTATTCAAGCATCAGTTCTTCTAATCAATAATAAAATTATCCGTCACTCTACACACTAGTATTCCTCTGTCTTGCAATAGCTTTGTACAGGCTTAATGAGTAAAGTTAGTCTCACCAAAATGGACACACCAACGACATACTATTGAAATAGAGAACACGTTTCCACATTTTCTTTTCAAGAGACAAAAATGTGTATAAAACTGACTGAAGGTAAGTCTTCTACCAAAATAAAACACTTTGCTATGAAAGTGTCTCGAAGTGTATACAATATTGGGCGAAAATCTATTGTATATAATTTCGTTGTATGAGTGAGTGTATTGTATAGGGTGATGTAGCTTGTAGCTTTGCATGTCGCTAATGCATTTTCGATCTTGACTTTCTATAACAAAAAACGAATAAAGTAATGTTGACGGTGGAGATAATCAACATAAAAATGGTCGTTTTTTGTTATCGTTTGCGACTTTCTATCTAAGCCTTATTTCTATTATTTCTGTTAGCTTTTTATTTGAAGACACACAGACACAACACACCGAAAATTAGTCTGAAAAAAAATACCAATTTCCAAACGGACCAACCATCAAAACAGTACGGTATTTTTCTTATAGCCATATACATTGGTAACAACACTATTTTGTCTTAGACTTTTAATTATAAACGATACATTTCTTATTACATGTAGCACCTAGGTAAATGTTGTTTTCTTGGTAATTTTCCTTACTGATTTGTTCAATTTCAAAGTACAATATACGCACAGCTTCGCAATCGTTTGTCAGCCTATTATAACAATAAATATTTTACAACCTGTTAATGTTTGGTTTTCTAACTCCCTAGATGAGAACACAAGTGGAGAAGTTGCTTCGTTTTTCAGTTGTTTTACTAACACTATACCATCTTTTGTTACCCGTTTTACAGATTTTTGTTTTCAGTTTTTTGTTTTCGGCGATTGATACGTTGTTGGGTTTTGTTTAATTTTTGAGGAGTGAGTTTTTTGTTTCGTTTAATTGAACTAATCGACTGACTATCTCCTTTTTTAGAACTAGGTTGTATCTCCAATTTTTATTGGTTATGCAGGGTTTCTCTCAAACTCTAAACAAAGTTGAGGGAAACTTTTTCTGTCGAGCGAATTTCGATCACTAATTGCGATCGTTGATGATGTTTCAGTTTCTTAACATGGCGAGTGTGTTCATGCGAATATTCAATTTAATTTGTATGATGTTACTCATCGGCCATTGGTCAGGATGTCTGCAATTCTTAGTGCCCATGCTGCAAGGATTCCCTCCACATTCTTGGGTTGCCATTAACGAACTTCAAGTAAGTTATATACAACACTACAATAAACCAAAAACCTTATAAGCTTAACGTAGGTTTTAAAAGAAATAACATAAATTAAAGAAGGAATTCGATATTTAATTCGATTTAGGTTCTATGTCTTCTTAGACTTCTTTAAACAGTGGGGTTACTGTAGTTTTGCTTATTTTCTTTTATCTCGCTTAGGAAGCATCATGGTTAGAGCAGTATTCCTGGTCCCTCTTCAAAGCTATGTCCCATATGCTGTGCATAGGATACGGTCGATTTCCACCGCAATCATTGACAGACATGTGGCTGACAATGTTGTCAATGATATCGGGTGCAACATGTTACGCCCTATTTCTTGGTCATGCAACGAACCTTATTCAAAGTTTGGACTCCTCGAGGCGACAATATAGAGAAAAGGTAATAACTAAGACAAAAAAAAAATACGAAAAAATGCCTCTGCTTAGATTCGAACCTAGCGCTCATTGGTTGTCTCTTAACAGGTAAAACAAGTCGAAGAGTATATGGCCTATAGGAAACTGCCTCGCGAAATGAGGCAGCGCATCACCGAATACTTCGAGCACCGTTACCAAGGTAAATTCTTCGACGAGGAGTGTATATTAGGTGAACTGTCAGAGAAACTACGCGAAGACGTCATCAACTACAACTGCAGGTCGCTCGTCGCTTCTGTCCCATTCTTTGCCAACGCTGATTCCAACTTTGTCTCAGATGTTGTTACCAAACTAAGATATGAAGTCTTCCAACCAGGTATTTTATAATTTTGCTACAAGTACTGATGTAAAGTATCCGTAACTAAGAAGAGCACCGTGACGTATGCAACCAATTACACCCAGTGTATGGTTTATAATTGACCCGCGTATACTTGGTTGCATATAGAATTGCGCTCTTCTTTGTTTGAAACATCGAGTACTCAAACAGTTAAATGTAACGAATCTCTTTTTATCCACAGGTGATATTATAATAAAGGAAGGAACAATTGGTACCAAGATGTACTTCATACAAGAAGGAATCGTCGACATAGTGATGGCAAATGGTGACGTGGCGACAAGTCTCTCCGACGGCTCGTACTTTGGAGAGATTTGCCTGCTGACGAACGCGCGAAGAGTGGCCTCTGTACGCTCGGAGACGTACTGCAATCTCTTCTCCCTTTCGGTGGACCACTTTAACGCTGTTTTGGACCAGTATCCGCTGATGAGGAGGACGATGGAATCGGTGGCCGCCGAGAGGTCAGTGCGTTGGTTGGTATACAAGGAACCCTCGAGGTTTTATTGAATTATTACTATATTCAATATGTTTTTTCTGATGTTTGTTTTGGTTATATCATCGCTTCTTGTTGTTTGCTGTTGTTCCCGTTCATTCCTTACTGTATTTTTCAGACGCATCGGATTTTTTCGTTGGTAGATTGTTTGACTATGCTTGTTTGAAGAGTTTTAAGTACAGATAAACTGATGTATGGTTGAGTTATAGATGTTTCAAACCAAGGAGAGCACAGTTGTATATGCAACCGAATATACGCGTGTCAATTATAAACCATACACTGGGTATAATTGGTTGCATATGTCACTGTGCTCTACTTAGTTTAAAACTACTCTACCATGGCAATTTTTCTTACTCCAGCTTAACTGCAACTTACATGATTGTGAATGCACCTTAATGATGCTTTCACATAAGCTAACCTACATTGCAGTTATGTTGTAATGTTGATATTGTCGTTTTCCTTTGATTGAATGTTGCAAAAGGATACTTAACTGAGGATGAAAAATTGATTATAAGAATAAATGGTCAAACATCTAGCAATTCATGTCAGACTACTTGCGAATGTCGCTTCACTCATCTTGTTATCACTGATCACATGTCAAAGTTGGATTTGTTGTTCTGTTTGGTGCATTTGAGTCTGATAATTTTGAGTTTTTACACGTTTACACACATAACACCGACTTCACTAACACTACGTCTATGTGGGATTTCTACAGCAAGTAATTAACGATGTTTTATTTGTGGTGATTGGACACTTTGTTGCTTCTTTATTGCTTTTTTTCTTTAAATCAAAATATGCACTTTCTTAAGACTTTTATGCTGCACAATTGTGACTAATGTAAGCCATTTTATTTATTATTTGAGATTAGGTTTCTTATAGTATACACTGTTAAAAATACTGCAATACCTTTTTTTGTAATAATTCCGAGTTTACATGGTTTCAAATTATGCTTATCGGACCTATTTTAACACTTGATTTTAAATGACTGTCATCCAAATATATTCAAAACCATATCGCAATTTTAAATTTGTATTGTAGAACTGATTAAAAGCTTTAAAAAGTCCAAAAATGTTTTAAATGCCTGATTGTACTTACCGTGGCAGCTTGTGTCCAATCATAAAATAAATTGTCGCCACTGTGGCATGTCAGCAAGTAGTGTGCAACGCAAAAGCGATGAAAGTATTATAAAATAATTCAATAAAACACATCATACGTACACAGTGAACAAAAGTACTAGATGTTATTGTTTTGTCATGAGGAATGTCTTTATTTTGGCACTTTTATTCTGATTTTTAGTATAGGGCAGTGATATATTTTTACTCATCTAACATTTTAGTCATATTGGGATTAATTAGGTATGTATTTTGGGGGTATACCTATGGAAAAATGTAAGAATATACTTACTTACATATTTCCGGAAGTGTACATGTAAATAACCAAGCCATTTTAGTTTATACTATGTAAATAACAATAATCTTTGCTAATCTACTTTATTCTTATTGTTGGGTTTAGGTCACACTTCCTATCAGTGGGTACCTACTGGGTTTTAACCAAGGCAATAAATTAATTCTAAATAATTTCTGTAATATTGCAGGGAATATCAGACAACATCATTGCTGTAAAATGGTGTTAAACAACAATTATTGGCAGCCCCTTTCATTTGGAGACCAGGTCTAATATCGAGGTTTTACCAACTTATTTAAAGACTAAATACTTAGTAAATTTTGTACATAGTGGGTTGGGTAATTTTCTGTAAGGATCTGTACTGAAATATAAGTAAGATTTTATTATTATATTAAAGAATTAAATATAATAAATACTCAAAGAATCGAGAAATAAAATTAATAAAAAATATATCACTGTCTGCGTTGAAAGTATGTATTTGTTTTCTGTGTATACTGAGGGATTTTTAGCTCGTAGTAGAGATAATTAATGTGTGTTTCTTTGGTTGTGTATGTTTAAATAAACAACCAACCAATGGATGCAAGTATAAAATAAAATTAAGTCACTATACACACATGCAAGGTGATGTTCATTGAAAAATACATTTGTGTCGTTTTTCTTTATTTATTTCATGTACAGCATGCACTCTTACGCCATAATATAGTTATTTTAAGACAACAAACTTATTTAGTTGCAGTTTATTAATTCAATGGGCGCGTTCAGCAAACGGAACGGTTAGGTTGTATTAAAATTAAACCAACATATCAAAAAATTACTTGTTTTTGTTAACATCATTTATAAAACTGTTGACCACCCAGAATTTTGGACACAGTGAACTTCTTTTTTTATCCATTCTTATTCCAATTTAAAATCTTTTTGAAGACACGTATGTCTTTTAAAATTTGATTTTCTTTCAACATTGTTTTCTTGAATGTTAGAGAATTTATAAGAAAGCATGTGTGGCTCGCTGAACTCGTCCATTGTTATGTATGTTGTATAATATAAGAAAAAAAAACAGTTAATTATTTAAATAGAATATTATATATATATATAATATTACATTATACATTCCTTTAAATCCAGTACATATACAGGTTTGAGTGCACAAACATTGAGGGACACTAGATTTTGAGCTAGTTTGTCATAAAGAATTATTCAGTTAGGAAATAAATAAATTGCTCTTTCAGTCTTTGTTCTTTGACCTTTTATTTATGCATTTGCCAACGTTTTGCTGAATTTCTTCAGCTTCCTCATGGTCTAGAATATAGAAATACAATACACTATTGCACAGTTTAATACATTAAAAACATTAACAACCCTCACAAATATTATGGCGTAAGAGTAATATAGTGACTTTCGTAGCATTGTCGGTGTTCTCACAGTCTGCATCCGATGCATTTCCGCACTGCCAGATAACCAATAACTGTCCTCAGGTTGAACAAAATAGGCAAGAACCCGAATCTCGTCGCCCACCGCGAAGAAGACCTGGGCAGTGAAAGTAAGACCATCAACGCTGTGGTTAACGCCTTGGCGGCAGAAGCGGACAACGTGAACATGTCAGACGAATCGATGGCTCGACTACACGGGAGTGACAGGAGTCTCAACGACTTGGGCAGGACACTTCAAAAGCTGACACTTCCACGGCCAAAGTCCGAGAATAATTTCGCCTCGCAAGACATTCCCTTGCAGAGGGCGAATGGGCATTCCGCCAGACCATCTTTCCATAAATCCGATACATTTCATAAGGAGAGCACGTTCCAATGACGTCACTCCACGCACTAGTTCTTCTCATTCGTTCTCATCATCATTCATACTTCATTTCATCACTCTTTCTCTCTCTCTCTCTCTCTGTCTATAACCGATGGGGGTTTTGGGTTAAATTTTAATTCCTATGAAATTATAGTGCCATAAGTCACGAAGCTTTATAATTACTGGTTTAGCTGATAATTCCAGCCTATGGATTTTCTTAGTCCGAGTTTTGTTTATAACAATTTGGCTGTTGTTTTTAACTTAGTGAGACAACATCAAAAAAAAAGTAAATGTTCAAGTTTTAATTTATTTTAATTGAAAATAGTTCAATATAGGTAAGATGCATAGGAATTAGAACGTAATCTTGCGACCCTTCTGTACCGTTTCTGTGTCTCGATCATGCTGTTTTTATATAAATAAGTACCTAATGCAAACAGAAAACCAAAGAATGCGTTTAAGTGGAGTACTGGTGCGTGACTACTCGGTGTACATTTGTTATTAAAACTGATCTTAAGCAATATGTGAAATGGACACTATTCAAAAAATATACATATACAAAGTAAGGGAAAAAACGCTAGAGGAAAAAGAATATTGTGCAATATTAGAGAATAATTTAAGTTAGCTTAAAACCTTAGGTGCTCAAATAAATCATTATCTAACGTTAGAGTATACAATACACAATGCCAGATTTACATTTACAAGATTTTCAATTTTCTCCCAAAAAACACGTATTTCGAAGCGAACAAGTGACTGATGATTAAACAAACAAAAAACAAAGGCCTTAGATATTGCAAAGCAATTTAAGTAAAATAAATTAGTATGGCTGTGATTGCCATAGACTATTGTATAGTTAAGCATGAATTGCATTGATTCTCTGCAAGTCACTATAAACTTCAAAAGACGTGTTCTTACGCCATTTTTGAACACCATTTCGGTTCAAAAGAAAATAGTTTTATTGACAATTAATGTTTTGGTTTGTTTGTAAACATGTATTTTGACATTTTACAATGAAATATTTCCTTACAGCAAGTGACATTTAACAAATCTCAACATCAAGTATACCAATTACCAACTGATTTTGTAGATTTTGTATTCAAAACTATTTTGACAGCAATATTTATTCACCTGGCTTACAGATGTTTGCTTGATTTGAGTGAAATTACTTGAGCTTCAAAGTTTACCCAATGTAAAGATGTGCCTTTGCTTCAACTTTGTAAACATTACATTCTTTTTGCAGATGCAGAAAATGTTAGGTAATATGCAAGTTACAGAGATTAGAAACCACAAACATTGTACAATAATATTTACTGGTTGTTGGTTATAAAATATACAGGGTGTGACAGGTTTGAGTGCACAAACATTCAGGGATAATAGATTTTGAGTTACTGAACATAAAATTCTTATAAAAAATGTATCCAATTTTTTATAGTAACTGATATATAAAAGGACAAATTTAGGAAAAACAATGATGAACTTTGTGTCTAAATGAACTGTTTTAGTTTCTTTAAACGTTACATAGCAAGAAAATACAAAATTAAAGTAATAAATAACATAAAATATTTGCAGTTTCATTTCAATATTTTACAGCTCTTTTTTGAGAACTCAAAATTCTTACACTAAAACCTGTGGTCATGTATCTTTTAACTTTTTTGACATAACTTATGTACTTAAACATAAAATCACACAAAAATAATTTCATTTTGAAAAATGATAGATTTTTTGGGTTTACTAGAAAATTGATTGCAAACTATTTATTGACAGCTGCTCGAATAAAACTATAGTATCATTTGAAGAGAAAGTAAATATAAATCTGGCCTTCTTGCACATGAAAAAAAAATCACTTGTTGCTACATGAACAGAACCTATAGACCTGAGCATGCAAGTTGATACGCTGACATTCAGGAAATTGCTATAATCAGTGGCCTAAACTACATCATCACTACAAAAAAAAAGTGTCGGGATGTATTGCGGAAAACGTATCAAACTGAGCCAGGAATGCCATAACAAAGTATAAAATAATATATAGTATGAAGTAAATCAAAGAAGTTGGCCATGCCTTGTGTGGAGACATGGGCGCGGCTGATCATTTTTTTAGGCAGTTTATAGACAGTATTTTAAACAAAATGAAATGAGAAAACGAAAAAAATTATAATGAGAGACTCCACATTGTTAGCTGTGATCTATGAATGTTATCATTTTAAAAGGAAGTCTATGATTATTATTAATTGACTAATTATTAGTTTTAGGTGTCGTTTATAATTTTACATTTCTGTATAATGTAAAGTTGCTTGATATTTATTGTAAAACCTGTGTATTTATGACTACCTTAAGTTTAGATGTTAATTATTTATTATTATTCATTACTATTATGTTTAATTAACCCCAAGTAAAACGCGTGTGCGCTAGATAAACATTTTTAACTGAGATATGACAAATGGACATGTTTGACTTTTCCAAGTGAAAGCATTTCAAGATTATTTAAAGTTACAGAAACAAACACGCATAAAATCTTTGAATAATCTTGGAGAAGTTGAGTTAATGAGGTCAAATATCATTATTATTTATACATTTCTTATATACTGAAAGTGATATTATTTATCTGGAAATGAGGCATTTTTAGAATCAATAGCCAAAATTGAATAAATATTTATATCAAAGAGCAGTTTTAAAGAATACACTGACATTGACTCACTAAATGCTAAATAATGAGAACAAACAAAGTGATTTGTCGTATTATTTATTTAATTTTAAGTACTAAGTAGCTGACTGATTATTACATGTATCATGTAAATTTTTTATTTTTTAGTTGTATTGTCACTGCTCATCAGGCAATAAGATCGCAAAAATTCTCGAATTTCCTCGATATTTATTCTCTATAATTATTAAATCATTTTATCACACAATAAAATGGAATTAGTTGTCTGATAAGCAGTGACTACTAAGTAGAAGAGTGACTAAAACCCTATTTATAAGTAGTTTAAAAAAGAATTAATAAGTATCAATTATTATATCATGAATTTTGCGTTTTACAGCGAAGAGATGATGAGAAATTATTAGGTTTCACAGAAGATTAAAAAAAAAATAAAAATCTTGCCATATGAGATTCTAGCCTAGACTGAAGTTACTGATGCTTTGTTACATGATTGTAGTTGTATAAATTAATAAAAGGTATAACGAGGGAAAGTTTTAGTTGTAAATTATAAAAGAAACTAGATATTACACCACACCTTAGGGAAAACATAATTTAAATAAAAAACTAAAGTGTTGCAGTTCTGGACATGTCAAGATATTCTACTACATATTTTTACCAAAAGTGCTCATTGCTGTTGAACATTAGAGAATGTTATACTACATTGGGGTGATCACAAATCTGTCTTATTTATATTTTTCCTACACTACTCTCTTTGTTTATGATTATTTAATTCGTTTCAGGGAACACGTGTTTATTGTACATTATTGTGAACATTAATTGTACCAGAGTAAAAATAGTTACCCTAATTTTCCAAACTGTACTTGTAAATAATGTAGAAAAGTGCCTCTTTTAAATTTTTGCGCATCGCTAACTCTCTCGGTCAACTATTAGACGTAAAAAGAACATAAATTATTTGAATGTTTTAACTGTTGTTATTATTTAGTTTTTAATGAATAAAGCTGCATTTTTACAGTTACATTGTGTTTTATTATCACCTTTGTTGATATAAGTACTTACGGGTAACAGATCAACAAAAATATAATTTTAGCAAAATTGAAAATATTACATAATAGCAAAATTATATATACTTAACACAAAATTATATTTATTACAGAAAAATTTCTCTGTAATACATATTATTCTAAATATTACTTCAATATAAGGTTTGTTAGAAAATTAAAATGTATCCATATAGAAAAATATGTTATTTAAAAGATAATAACATACATTTGTTAGTAAGTACTATAAGTCTATTATAATATAAACTTCGTAATAATAAGTAATGAACTCTTCGTACTGGTTAGATCACCTGTAAAAGATCGAAAATGTAGGTACATATATATATATATATATATATATATATATATATATATATATATATATATATATATATATATATAAATAAAATGTGTATTATATATTATTTATTTTACCTGCAATAAGGGATCCTACATTCCTAATAGGTACTATTTATCTGACAAAAGAAACTTTATGTTATCTTTTGGAACAATAAATTTATTCACTACAACCAGTTCAAAATAGCCATCGTCGAAACTTTTGAAGAACATTTTGATATCTTGCAATGTTGGGGAAGAATCTTTCTTTACCATGATAACATTAACTTCTCCAGTATGATAATAAATATTATAAGGAATATGTTTAGCTTTTGGCGTATATTCTATTGAAAATACTTCAGCGATCTTGCTTAAGCCAATGCATAAAAGATCTCTTGTAAATTCCAATGGTACACATTGCAGGGTAATATATATCATATTACAGTTTACATACACCATATTATAAAAGTAAACTGAATTTTTACACACGTTAATATGAGAAATTTGTTGCCTTTTTTCTCCATATAAAAATACCAAGTTGTTGTAAGCAGAGGCATTATTCAATTTAATGATATATGCGTCTTCTCTTGTGTAAGCACTACTGATGTACTGTGAAGCTGCACCTAGTATCTGGTTGACGTATTTATTTAGTCCATCTTTACCTATTGTTGAAATTGTCCCCTTTTGAAAGACGATAACTAATGTATTTGTGATTTCAGGATGTGTCGAACTCTTAACAGCCGTGTTCGACATTCTGCACTATTAGCAATCAACATCACAACTGATGAAATTTTGCACCAGCTGACCAGTCAACAGAGTTGGCAGACGATAGCTATCAACGCAGACTATTCTTAATGACAAAAAGTACCGGTTTTTTTGCAGTAGCGCCAACACATTAACTCTCAATTTTACTATTGGCATGGCAACGCTGACCGCTCTCATTTGACAGTTGTTATACTTGTTATCTGACAGCGATTGTGTCATGTAAACACAGATTAGGTTATGCATAGCTCTTTCTTGTGTTTATTGAATTATGTTAAAGTGTTACTTTTAATTTGATAGATTGATCACCATATTCCAAAGGCAACATCATGGTCTTGAATCACATGAATTATTTATTTAATCTGGACAAGTATGATTATATCCAACAGCGATACATAGTCTTAAACAATCGGAGAAAGCAGAAGATCGAAACTACGGAGCAGTCGATAGAGAGCAAGAACATTCCCACATGGTTGAAACTTATCGCCATATTTTCCAGACCGCAAGTCCTAAGAGCTGCGTTGAAATTTGGTCTCGCAGCTTTAATAATGAGCAGATTCGAACGGGTCGGCTTCGCTCTTATGATGCTCTGCTTTGCGTTTTAACGTAGTCGATATTTAATAACAGAATTTTTTATTTAAAATGTGTATTATAGATGTGGGTACTGTAATACTCTTGACATGCATGTGATATGGTAATATATTTATTTATTTTTATTATTATAATGGCTAGTATGTTTATAACCAACAATATGGTAATAAAACAATGGTAGATTGTGAAATTGTCCTTCATTTGTACATGTGGGATTGGAAAAAGTAACGTCAGTTTGAAAAATTCCGCGCATTTTAAGTTTTATGATTGGCAGGGTTGCTAACGTCATAAATCGATTTCCCTAGATTCAGGCGATGTGGGAGCGTACCTAACTTCATGTAGTTTGAAGTTGTTTTGTTTACAAGTTACCGAAGTCGGTAAAATATCACAACAAAAGTAGAAAAATATTGTGGATTGTTAGTATTATCCAACATCCTTATGTTAACACGTTCCAGCTATTTTAATCATCAAGACGCAGCTAGGAGTTATATAACTTTATATCTGGGAGCATTGACTTGTGGACGATAGGTTTTCTAACCTAAAAAATAAATAAACGATGGCTTCGATACAAGAAAGATTGCAAATAAAACGTGAACCGCTTGACAAATGGTCCGTAAGAGAACAATTATGCTTGGCGTCTGCAGTAGCTAGGAGTGGGGACCAAAATTGGATGTCTGTCAGTCGTGCGTTGAAGCCGTTTGGTGATGCCAATAGACCGACGGATTGGTTTCATCAAAAGAACTGCGCAGCACAGTATTGGGCTTTACTTGAAAATGTTGAGACGCCGAAGAGGAAGAAGAGGCAATCGGGACCTGATGCCGGTATAGAGACACCCGCCGAAAGTATTTTGAAGAATCTTAAAGCCGAACGACTGGTGGAATTGAAACAGTTACTTGCCGAAGAGAAAGCTGAATATGCTAGGCTACAAGAGGATATGGCTGTGTTGCAGGCTGGTACGTTTCGCACATTTACATAACATTTTGTAATAGAATTTCATAAAATAATAGAAAAAAATTATTTTTTTAAATTATTTTTTAAAATACAAAATTTATTCTTGTGAGCTTTGTTAAAAAATAAAAATAAGAACTGCCTTCTTAAAATCACTTGTATTTATCCACAGGAACCGTCTCCGAGGAACAATTAGACAAATGGTGCAAAGAGATCGACGAAGAAGAACAACAAAAAGAACAAGAGGCCGCGGCGCACGCGAAATGGCTTAAGGAACGCGAGATCCGCAAGCAAGAGATCGAGCGCGCTTGGAGACCCGTAGTAAAGGTAAACGTCAACGCGACGCCGGCGGCCGCGCCTCATGGCCAGAAACGCAAGGCCTCCGAGAGCGTAGATAGCGCGACCGACGGCGAAATGACCGAGGAACAACCCGCCATGGTCACCCCAACCCTAACTCCCGAATCCGGAAAATCATCCCAGTCACCACTACTCACCAGTCTCTTGAAATCGCCGTCACATTCGCAATCGGCCGTGACGTCTTCGATTCTACACACGGCGATCACCAGCCAGAGACCTACAACCACAAATCCGACCATTGCGAGTCTCTTGAACACGTCTGCTAACGTTTCGGTATCGCCGAGTCTTCAGCAATTGGTTAGTACCGCCATCGGGCAGGAGCAAGCTTCTAATGTACAGATTATCACACAGGAAATTGCCACTCCTGACATCCAGGAAGATCCCGATAATCTGATGAACAATATCAAGGTCGAGGATATAGAGAGCACCATCTTAGCCTCTGGGGATACACTTCCAGAGATCAAAGACGAAGAGGTTGAGGTGATCATCTCCGATTTGATAGAAAACGCGGAGATCGTCACGGATCCAGAAGAACACCTCCAACTGGACGACAACGTGGACCTCATGGAGAACCTGGAGAATGAGCTTCAGGAACTGGTCAAGGAGGAGGAGGAGAACGCGGCCAAAGACGCTGCCGCGGCCGCTCTTCTGGAAAGCGCCAAGGCGGCGGAAGCCGCCGTAAAAGAACCCGAGGAACTCCAAGAAGTCGTCGATCCATTCGAGTTCCAAGAGGAGGAAGTCTACACGCAACCTCTCCAGCAGAAGCCCGCCATCCAACAGGAGGCAAAAGAAGTCCCGGAGATCAAGGAAGAGCAAATCGTGGAGGAGTTGGTCGTGGAACCGGAACCCCGCGTCGTCCTCGAAGCCAAGGAGATTGAGGAACCGAAGAAAGGCTCTGTGGAAATTGTCGAGGTGGTCGTCATGGAGGACGAGGAGATCGACAAGGAATTGAACAAGGCCCAAATTGAGGATATCGTGCATTCCACGAAGACAGACACTCCCGTCACCATAGAGAGTCAAACCTCCTCGGAGGATCAAATCTTGGAGGAGGTAAAGACCGAAAAGGACGAGGAATCCAACGCGGAGTCCATTGATACCGAGGTGAAGTCTGAAGACGCTGAGACTGTCAAAGACAGCGGGAGCGCCGAAAACACCGAATCTGAAACCATCACCACCACCACTGACGACTCCAAACCCGCGTTAACGCCAGAATTCAACGAGGAAGAACTGTACGATGCGAACGTGGGTATTAAAGCTGACAAACCTGGGAAGGCAAAGCGTGACTATTCGCGGAATAAAAAGAAGGAGGAGAAAGACCTGGATCTTCTTTTCGCCGCCGAGCAGAACCAACTGGAGGAAGAGGTTGAGACTTGCTCTGAAAAAGAGTTTTCCGAAATCGAGGATAAGAAGACTGAGGTGAAGAAGTTGAAGCTGGAGAATGACAGATCGAATAGTTCGTGGACCGAAGAGGAAGAGTTGAGTTTGAGGCCATCGCGAAGGCGGTACTCGACTCCGGGAACTCCCGTGGACTCGATACCGAATTCTCCCGCCGGATCGACGACGACTAACGAAGACGATCGAGATTATAAGAACTGGAAGAAGTCGGTTCTTCTGATCTACAGCAGGCTGGCCACCCACAAATACTCCTCGTTGTTCCTAAAGCCAATTACTGATGATCAGGCTCCTGGTTACCATAATATTGTCTATAGACCGATGGATCTTCAGACCATCCGGAAGAACATTGAAAATGGTAGTATTAGAACCACCGTCGAGTTGCGTAGAGATGTACTGCTGATGTTTACTAATGCTATAATGTATAACAAGAGTAATGAGCACGTGTATAATATGGCTTGCGAGATGCAGCAGGAAGGTATACAGCAGCTTCAGCTGTTTGAGCAAGCCCAGCAGGCTGACGCGCCGGCGAGAAGAGAGACCAGGACTGGCGAACGTGAGCCGAATATTAAGAGGAAGCGGGTGTCGGAGGAGCCTTCTAGAGGAAAGAAGAGGAAGGACGATTAGATATATTATATCTCCTGTTTGGAGGCTTTGAATAGATAGTTCCGTTTTTATCTACTTAATAGGTTTTGTAAGACGTCATTGTAAATATAGATTGAGCATTTTGATTTATAGGTAGTTCCTAGGTCGTTTTAATAAAAGAAATGATTGGCCCGAGTGTTTTTGTGTTATTTTGCCCTTATATTTTTACTGTCCCTTCACGATAAATATGTAGCCGCTTGTCTTCAACTTTAACAACAGTAGATGTTGCGTTACGATCGTTAAGAAGAGTACTCGTACATAAGTGTCGTTTTTACGCAATTCCTTTCACCTTTAAGGCGAGTTTATTCACCTACCCATAAAGTTCTGCATTGCGATCTGTCAAATTTTGATGCCCTATTTACAACTCGTACAATTAATTACATTACAGATTTTAGTGATACCAACGAAATACAATTTTTACCTCTTACTCTTTTATTCACGTTCATGCAGTGGCACTTGGCTTATCTAAGATCACTGTTCTGGACTTGAGTTGTTCAATAAACCCGCCCATAAGACCAAACCCAACTGGTCCTGCACAAACGCGAATGCGGTCACTTAATTCTATTGCAGTACATGACAGAACCCAAACTGTGTTCGTGTTTGTGTCCGGAGCAGTTAGGATGTATAGACCTCCAAATTCCTATGCCAATCTATCGAATGGCAATTTATCGTTGATATTAGGTTATATCCAATGTGAACGATTTTTTAGTACCTACCGTACGACGTAGCGACGTGCTCGTTCAAATTCAACAAATAATTATTTACATTAAAAAATTGAATCAACAAGCAAGGCAACCTTCACCATTGTCTGTTCCATCTTGTTCAACTACACCAGAACAACAGTAACTTTGCTGCCATGCTCTAGCATCCTATACCATGTGTGACATGTACAATCATATAAGTACCTTTTTCTGTCACTTGCTTACACTTCGTGTTACTCGCTTTGAAATTTTGCAGAATGGCACGTAATGAAGTTAAGTAACATCTTATGAAATTTAGCAGCATCCTATACCATGAACGACGTGTGAAAATCATATCACACCTTTTTGTGTCACTTACTTCCACTTCGTGTTACTCTGTTTGAACTTTTGCAGAGTGACATGTAATGAAGATAAGTAATATCATATGAAACCTAGTAGCATCCTATACCATGGACGACATGTCAAATCATATCACATCTTTTTGTGTCACTTGCTTCCACTTCGTGTTAGTCGCTTTCAAATTTTGCAGAGTGGTACGTAATGAGGGTAAATAACATCTTATGAAACCTAACTTTGTGTCACTTGCTTCCACTTCGTGTTACTCAGTTTGAACTTTTGCATCTTTTGAAACCTAGCAGCATCCTATACCATGAACGACATGTGAAATTATATCACACCCTTTTATGTCACTTGCTTCTACTTCGTGTTACTCAGTTTGAACTTTTGCATATTTTGAAACCTAGCAGCATCCTATGCCATGAACGACATGTGAAATCATATCACACCTTTTTGTGTAACTTACTTCCACTTCGTGTTACTCGGTTTGAACTTTTGCAGAGTGACATGTAATGAAGATAAGTAATATCATATGAAACCTAGTAGCATCCTATACCATGGACGACATGTCAAATCATATCACATCTTTTTGTGTCACTTGCTTCCCCTTCGTGTTAGTCGCTTTCAAATTTTGCAGAGTGGTACGTAATGAGGGTAAATAACATCTTATGAAACCTAACTTTTGTGTCACTTGCTTCCACTTCGTGTTACTCAGTTTGAACTTTTGCATCTTTTGAAACCTAGCAGCATCCTATACCATGAACGACATGTGAAATTATATCACAGCCTTTTATGTCACTTGCTTCTACTTCGTGTTACTCAGTTTGAACTTTTGCATCTTTTGAAACCTAGCAGCATCCTATGCCATGAACGACATGTGAAATCATATCACACCTTTTTGTGTCACTTGCTTCCAGTTATTAAAATCGTCAAAGTTGACAATTTGTCAGAGTATGGTGGCGTAAATTTGTTAACTTTCTTGTTCGATTTTGAAAGTCAAGTCTCAAAAATTTGGTAAATTTTGTTTATGACAGATGGAGAGATGTAATGTAGAAAATTTCAAGCAGCTGAAAAGGATTTGAACCCGGTGCTTCATGTTTTGCACACATTACTTTACCAATTCAGTTAACGAGGCTGTTGAAAACAACTAGAATTTATAAAATAAATATATAAAATATTTATTTATAACAATTCATGTTGACGCGTTCATTCACATGATGCAAGATTCTTTTATTTTGTGGTCAATTATTGACTCATTTTTAATGTGACTATTAATTTCCCAGTACCTACTTAAATAACATACGCACGTAGAAAGTTTTATGCTCAATTAAATTAAATATCCGTTAAACAGTTTCCAGAAATAATTACTTGTTGCTGTATACATTTTTGCAAAACTGTGTCATAAATGGTAATTTTTTAATAAGCCAGTGTTATTTGTTGGCAAATATTTCATTCTAATGTATATACTGTCGATTACCGTTATTATCCATGTAGAAAGTTATCCATCTCATGTTATAGATGGTGGATGTGATACTGGCTACCGTTGTTTATTATAGCTTTATTCGACACACAACAAAATCCAGTGAATGTTTGAACTAATGATTAGTAAATAAAAAACAGTACTTAGGAACAAATTTAAAATATTTCTTTGGATGTGTATACCAAAGAAATTACCATTCAAAGAACAAACATATTCTGGAAATAGTCAAAACAAAAATTAATTAAAAATAATAGTTACTCTGTGTAATTTAATTATTGGTGAATATAAACTTCTTGTTGAAATGATTAATAGCTATTAAACATAACAAAATACATCTGTTAAAATTAAACAAACAAATTTTACTGTTCATTTGGTATCAACAATAATAATTGATAATTTAAGTGATATTTGTTACGAAAGTTAAGTGAAAATGCTGATGTAAACATATTTTCCAATTTATGCCCATAAAATACGTATGGTCGACAATTTGTCACCGGTTCTTGTGTAACATTGTTTATTGGTTCAATATTGACATACGCCGCGCTGATTACATCTAGAAACTGGTCAAGGATTCATTGTCTGTCCATCACACCAACGTAAGAAGTACATTTACATAACAGAACTCGAAGAACTGGCTTAAAATCTCTAGAGCAATAAAAATTAAAAAAAATAATCCAGATTTTATCGTCAAATGGATTACAGTTAATAAATATTAATAATACGAGTAGGTTAATGAACTGTTTTGAACTAAACTCGTTTGTTGTACCATATATTTATATATAAAGTTGATGACATGAAGAATGATAAAAAAGAATATTCTAGAAAGAGTTATATGTATATAATACGTCAGCGAAGGTAGATATGCAAATTATATCGACGTGTCACCCAACCAGCAAGACCAATTCAATGCGACATGGGTTGAAGAAAAAAGAAGAAATATGAACTCAGTATGTGCCCCATTGACGTCAGTGACGGCGATTAACTACACAGATGCAGAAAAAACGGGTCATTGGGTTATTTTTGTAAAAAAAACAGCTAATTTTTTTGTTTTAGTACTGTCAATGTACAAATGAAACCATAGGGTGTTCCAATCAAGTACGAATTTAATGCAACTATAAATGTTGATCTTCTTGATTTACTTTATAGTTTTTTTCTGTTAAACGTGCATATATTTGTATGTATTGCTAATACGTCAAAAATGTTCTCGAACTATCCGAAAATGTACATACCAACAGTAAGTAAGTGCAGTCAATAATAGAAAAGACTTTATTAAGAAATTTATTTGAATCAAAAGAAATAGTGTTTTGGCATATTATATTTTTGTTAATTGATATTGTGACATATTATATTCATATCATTATCCAGAAGGATGCATCAAATACACATATAGAGGTAGTATAAAAGTCACCATCGAGTTTTAATAGCGTTTTCTAAATATGATGATTATGCAATATTTTTTTTATACCTAGTTGCAGTTATCAAAGGAATTCTCCTTAAACTTTTCTCGTGTCAGCTTTTAACACCTGAGTATAAAGAATGTAATTTCTCGCTTATCAAATACCTAGACAAAACCCATTAACAAATATCACAAGTGGGCGAGAATAATCACATAACATGTTTACAAACAGACTGACGTTATTTTCGAAGAAATTATCAGCGAAAACTGCTGACGGAGGATTCAGAATATTATGATAGGTATAGAACCTGTCTGTCCCCACAAGACCACCGCTTGTTGTTCCTTTGGCCCCACCAAATTCAGGAAGCAGTATATATTCGGTTTAGAAATCCACCGAATTTAGTTCAAGTCGAACATCATAACCATCATGAAGACCGCAGTCGTTTGTGTTTTGTTGATCGCTGTATGCGCTGTTTACGCTGCAGAAAAGTACACCACAAAGTACGACAATGTCAACATTGACGACATACTCAACAACAAGAGGCTCTTGAAAGGTTATGTAAATTGTCTTTTGGAGAAGGGCTCTTGCAGTCCTGATGGAGCCGAACTTAAGAGTAAGTCTTATTTATTTTATTTGACACTTGACATAAATCGTACAAATTTTGACATGAATATACACCACATGGCATAAACATAAAAACTATGACAGGTGTGTACAAATTTTGACAGATATCTGTACAGGAATGTACAAATTTGACAAAAATATACAATTTTTGACAGGAACTAATATATGTTTCTCTTTTCTTCAGAGATATTGCCTGATGCTATCGCTACTGAGTGTTCAAAATGCAGTGAAAAGCAGAAGGAAGGCAGTAAGAAAATCTTGCGTCACTTGGTTGACAAAGAGCCAGAACTTTGGGCTTCCTTGGAGAAGAAATATGACCCGACCGGTTCTTACAAACTGAAGTACAGGGAACAAGCCAAGAAAGAAGGAATTAAAGTTTAGGTTTAATTGTCATTATTAATTGCAATTTGTCAAAGAATTAAATAAATATTGTTTATACTGCAATAATTTGTGTTCTTATTGTATATGTGATGGTGGGTAATTCTTAATTTATTGTTGGAGAATGTTTAATAGTTTTGGCTGGTGATTACAGCTGGCGCTAAACATCTCATACTAAAGTGTAGATGTTATTAGATTTACTAGAAGGGCTTAAAAAATTGCCAAACCTGAGATTATGATCTTAATTCTGAAGTTAGAAAAGTCACCAACTGGTTATGTGAAAATAATAACTAATGTGTTATCAAGACTGCTTTATCTCTAATAATTCTTAAGTGACGAAGTAGGTACTGTTCGAGTTTACAATAAATGTAAAATATGGTAATATTATTAAAATCTTTTATGATAGATTAAAAATTACATCTACCTACTTTCTAAAATATGTGTGTGAAGGAAAATAATAAATAAACAATAAAACGTAGAAAGTAATTTTATGAATGTAATATTTATTTTATTATATCCATTAAAATTTCGACATATTAAACTTATGTATGCTTTTTTAGCAACCGTTTAAAATACAGGAATAAATTATCCAGGAACTAAATTCTTGGATTTCGGAAATAAAATACATCTTCTTTAGGTCAAGTGTTACAGACTCCTTCATGCTATGGTTTATACTAGGAATAACACCGAACTTAAGTGCTTATTCAGGGAATAACTTACCACCCAGAGCCATTTCAGAGCAGTCCGTACGGTGCGTGCGTTGCGTACGTCCGTAGCGCTAGGTATATTTACAGCCACATATTATGACCTACGATCTACACCTGCTTGATAGTCAAAAGTAATTGAAAAATTTCTTCAGGCACACATACCAAACAATGTAATTTCGTATATTAATTTTCAGCAATCTTTGTGCAATAATCGGATGCTGAAAAAATCTTCTATTTCTACAACGTCGCCTTCGTAGTCGGTTAACCGAGACATTTAGGATTTCTTGGATTGGAAAAGGATCTATCTTACTTCAAATGCTGCCTCTTCTGCACTGTCAGCTGTTAATTTAATAATTCGTTTGAATAACTCGTCCGTGCTCACCGTACGCACTGCTCTGACAGGTAGAAAATGACTGCTACGGACGTATGGTCCGCGCGTACCGTACCAGCTCTGACGCAAAACAGACGCCAAATGCGTAAATTTTAAAATTTAAATTTGACTGGGAACAAAATGAAATGTATTACTTAAAAATTAGGACAATAATATATAATCTATATATGAAATATATTAATATGTGGAATATTAGAAAGAAATCCTTTTGGAACTCATTTTTACTTTTCGACTAGCACCACTGAGTATAAGCATTGTAGAAGGTTACGACGACGTTTCCATATGTCAACGAGGTAATCGGAAAGTTGGGTGGGGGCCACCACCGATATTTACTTATAACAATTAAAAAAAATACAAATATATTATTAATATTATAATAAGCCACAAGAATTGTTTGCCCATTGTTTGCAATTTCCGTGCACTGTTCGACTGTAGTGTTGGGCAGGTCCGTTACTTTTCAATACTCGCATGTAATCGTTCCATTCGTTCTTTATAGTACAGTAATCGTTACTTTGTATCGTTGCATTATAGTCCAAGCGAGAAGCAGTTCCAGTGTTTTGGTACTGGTACTGACAGGTAGCCGTTACCAATTGCCAGTGCCGAAATACTAAAGCTTGGCATACACGCTACAGAATGCCGGAAGGATTGCCTTCCGGCCGCTAATCCCGAAGGCAAACCGCATCATTAGTGGTCAAGTTAGCCGGAAGGCAAACCTTAACTCTCGGCCTCTCTGAAAACTGTCGCCGTAGAATATTGCAAGAATTTTAACAAAACGTAACGTGTATGTGACAACTGAGAGTACAGGCTTGCCTTCCGGATTGTTGACCTGAAGGCTCGCCTTCCGGTAATCCGTTGCGTGTATGCCAGGCTAATGGACACACCGTATGTTGTAGGTTGGTTCCTACTTGCATATCGTTACGATTTCGATTCTAGTACATTTATCTATTTGAGCGAGAGGCGTCAACCAATTTTACAAGAGCGTAGGTATACATCTTTAATTCTTTTCGTAGCTCTCTTATGCCCCAGTCACACTATTTGCTACTAGCTGCTAACAGCATAGTTTGATCACTCAGCAGCGCTGGTTTACCAGTTGGTTCGTGAGTTTAGCAGCAGCCAGCCCACCAGCGCTTGTTTAACTTTACAGCAACCAGCATGATTGTTATCTCAGGAAATTATGTATTTTTGAAATGTCTTTTATAAATATTATGCGAGGTATTATTCTCCCAGTATATAAAGAGGGCTTTAAGCGATTAAGTTGTTAAAATACTGATCACATAATGAGTAGTCGCCAGTTGGAAAGGTATGCTGCAACGTTGATTGGAATGAAAAATAGGATGGTCATACTAAGTTGTTTGAGTATTTGCTGCTTGCTGTAGATTATTAGCTGCTGTTAACCAGCATAATGTGACCACTCAGCAGCCGCTATTTTTTACATGCCGGATTTTGGCTGTTCCTTGTAAAGTTGATATGTTGAACTTTCAATAGCTGCCATTTAGAGCTTGCGCTACTGGCTCAGGACAAACGTGGATAAAAACTGTAGAAAATACCAACCATCGATTATAATAAATAATTTAAAGCAACAATTCATTACTTTTGTTAAATGTGTAACTAATAATGTAAAATTATAAAAAAGTGATTTATAATTTTTATTTTAAATTAATATCCTTTGTAAAGCATACCGGATTTTAATTATATAAATTGTATAATAATATAATTGTATATTGTAATTTCATTCATAAATTGGACGGAAGCGATAAAGAAAACTGATTGAAGTACTTTTGTGTTTGAAGTTAATATTAGAAATAAAACATTAAATATAAAATAGAAACTAAATTATGGATGAAAATAGTAACTTTTTAAAAATTTGTTATTTAGAAATACACTGGGAAATAATTGAAGACCTCAAAGAGATTTTTTTATGAAAATATATAATTTAATTAATAATAATTTAAATAATTATTTAATTAATAATTAAAATAATGTTGTAAAGCCATTGACTTGTCAACTAAATATGTACTTCTGAAATATAGAATTTCTAATTTTATTGTGATCTTGGCCTTGCTTATGTTATTTACAATCGTGTAGGTGGTTTCAAAATGTATGTAGTTAGGTTCAAGGCAGGTGGTCAATAAAACCCCACAAATTGCAAATATGAAATATTTTATGGTTGCGACGCCTTCACCTGACAAAAGACAATACATTGTCTCACTGTTGTATGTATCCACCTGGTGACGTATAAAATGCACCAGAAATAGTTGACCTTGTTTGTTTGAACTGAGGTTTGCTGGTAGTAGCCACTAGCGACAGCAATACTATTGGTTGTAAACAGCGTAACGTGACCGCAAAACATCCGCTGGTTGCCGTCGCTGCTAGCAGTAACAGCAACTAGCTATCGATAAAACATCATAGTGTAACCATACGTCCTGAAGATGCCTCTTGCAACAGAGTGCAAAAGGTTGACTACTTTATCGTCGTTGACGCGGTTTCGTCCCGGAAATCTAGAACTTAGTCATCTTTAATGTTTGCATGTTACGTGACTACCGTTGTAGGCAAACGTTTTCGCTTATCAAATACCTAGACAAAGTCCATTAACAAATATGACAAGTGGGCGAGAATAATCACATAACCTGTTTACAATAGACTGCGTTATTTTGGAAGAAATTATCAGCAAAACCTGCTGATGGAGGATTCATAATATTATGATATGGAACCTGTCTGTCCCCACAAGACCACCGCTTGTTATTCTTTTGGCCCACCAAATTCAGGAATCAGTATATATTCGGTTTAGAAATCCACCGAATTTAGTTCAAGTCGAGCACCATAACCATCATGAAGACCGCAGTTGTTTGTGTTTTGTTGATCGCTGTATGCGCTGTTTACGCTGCAGAAAAGTACACCACAAAGTACGACAATGTCAGCATTAACGACATCCTCAACAATAAGAGACTATTGAAAGGTTATGTAAATTGTCTTTTGGAGAAGGGCTCTTGCAGTCCTGATGGAGCCGAACTTAAGAGTAAGTCTTATTTATTTTATTTGATACTTGACATAAATTCAGACAAATTTTGACATGAATATACACAATTTGACATAAACACAAAAACTATGACAGGTACCTATGTACAAATTTTGACAGATATCTGTAGAGAAATGTACATTTTGTACAGAAATATACAATTTTTGACAGGAACTAATTTATTTTTCTTTTTTCTTCAGAGATATTGCCTGATGCCATCGCTACTGACTGTTTAAAATGTAGTGAAAAGCAGAAGGAAGGCAGTAAGAAAATCTTGCGTCACTTGGTTGACAAAGAGACAAAACTTTGGGCTTCCTTGGAGAAGAAATATGACCCGACCGGTTCTTACAAACTGAGGTACAGGGACCAAGCCAAGAAAGAAGGAATTAATGTTTAGGTTTAATTGTCATTATTAATTGCCATTTGTCAAAGACTTAAATAAATATTGTTTATACTGCAATAATTTGTGTTCTTATTGTATATGTGATGGTGGGTAATTCTTAATTTATTGTTGGAGAACGGTTAATAGTGAAAGGCTGGTGATTACAATTTGAGATCAAGATCTAAACATCTCATGCTAAAGTGTAGATGTTACTAGAAGGATTTAAAAGATTGCCAAACCTGAGATTAAGATCTTAATTCTGAAGTTAGAAAACTCACCAACTGGTTATGTGGAAATAATAACTGATATGTTATCAAGGCTACTTTATCTTCTATATTTCTTAAGTGACGAATTACTGTTCGTGTTTACACTAAAAGTAATTATTGTAATACTATTAAAACCTTTTATGACACATAAAAAAATACATCTACTTTCTAATATATGTGTGTGAAGGAAAATAATAAATCTCAAACAATAAAACGAAGAAAGTACCTAATTGTATGAATGTAATATCTATTTTATTATATTCATTAAAAAATTGTACTTATAAACTGAAACTTATATAGGAAAAGAATCACTTTTGGAACTGATTTTTACTTGCACCACTCGACTAGCACCACTGACAAGCATTGTAGAAAGACGTTTCCATGTGTCAACGACGTAGACGAAAAGTTGGTCGAAATATTTACTTATAACATTTAAAAAAAAAATTAATAAAAAAAATATTAATAATATTATAATAAGCCACAAGATTTTTTCCCACTGTTTGCAGTCTCCGTGCACTGTTCGGCTATAATGTTGGTAAGTAGTAATCGTTACTTTGTAATCGTTACATACGCTTTCATACTAGTAATCAATACCAATTGCCAGTACCGAAATACGAATGGACATACTGTAGTAGGTTGGTTAAGTATGTAGTAGGTTCCTACTTGCATACCTATATATTGTTATCAATACAAATATGCACAAAATAACCACTTTTCGACTCATGTTGAAGTAATGAAATCCCGAGACAAGCAGGAATAGACTGAATTAAAGAACAATATCCGTTAGCTATAAAAGTACTGTATTTTGCTTACAATTACACATTAAAATATCTCAACTATAATTTTATCCCTTCTTTCTTGAGTTCTTCGCGGTACCTGTTCTTGTATACACCTTCAGAGTCGTACTTCTTCTCCAGTTCATTCCAATATTCCGGTTCATGGTCGATCAAATGACGTAGAACAGTTTTGCTGCCATTTTGTTGTTTTTCACTACATTTAGCACATTCAGTAGCAATGGCATCCGGAAGAACACCTGAAAATATGTTATTTTAGACAAAATAGTATACTGCACTATCTACTTGAAAAGAGATAGTTTTCTCTCAAGTACCGAAATTCATCTTCTGAGCATAGATCACAAAATAGTAAAAGTATATTACTGCCAATGTAACAATTGGAATTTTGTCAAACGTATCACAGTTTGTTACATGACAAGAAAAAAATAAAAAATAACCAAAACAATATTTTAATTAAGGTACGTACGTTTCAATTCTGATCCGTCTGGGCTGCAAGGTCCTTTCTCCAATAAACATTGGACGTATCCTTTGAGGAGCCGTTTATTTTGCAGGATCTGTTTCAGATCGACGTTGTCATATTTGGTGGTGTATTTTTCTTCAGCAGACACTAAAGCCACTACGGCTAACGCGAAAAGGAGCCACTTAATCATGGCGAATGCACTTCTTGGGCAATTGTAACAATTCGCTAAGAATTGTATGTTGTGGCAGTGTCTTTTATACTTTCTTGGTACATCTAGGTGGGGTTAGTACATACATTACTGACTCGTTTAATGTTGAATCATCTGGATTAGATTAATGAAATTAAGCTTCAGGATCTTTCCATTCATCAGTGTGCATAAATATTCTGGAAGTTTACAAAAGAATTGATGTAGGTACTAGCATTTGCCAGTAATGTTGGTACCGGCAAAATGCCATTGCTTTTCCACGATTTTGTGAATTATAAAATATAACAAAGAAATGTTCAAAGGACAACATGCAATAGAATCAATTTAGCATTATTCTGTGAAGTAATTAAGCAATTTATCAGGTTTTAAAGCACTCAGAAGTTTGTTTGATATACAATATATAAGCGTTTGTGAATAAAAGACTTCAAGACACAGTGTACACTAGTTTGTAAACAATGAAGCAATTACGGACAGAACATAATAAAATCAGGTAATTTAGTTTTAATTGCATATGCAAAAGATACTAAGAACAGACTTAGATAACATCACACAGAGCAAGGTTAAAACTTTCGCTAATAATAATGTTACACCTGGAGACTCATATATAAATTAACACATAATCCATTTTTATGTTAACCACAATTATAAAAACATTGCTGTATATTTTTGTTGGACGAAGCAGAATAAATAAAATAAGCCTGGTATTTATTAATTAAAGAAATGTGTAGCTATAGGTATTATGTGTAACCTATTAGATCTTCTGATAAACTGAATAGTTTACAAATTTAACTCATTAGACAACGTTTTAAAAATTAATTATTTTTATTAGTAGTAAGTACATAAGTAGAAGTCCGTTGTATTTATAAAACCAATATTTTAATTATACATTAATTCCTTCTTTTGATGCCATATCCTTGTACTTCTTCTTGTAGTTTCCTGAAGGATCATATTTTTTCTCCAATGCATCCCAGCATTGCTTCTCATGGTCTATGAGATGGCGAAGGACGGTACGGGCGCCGTTCTTCTGTTTTTCGCTGCATTTTGAGCATTCCGTTTCAATTGCATCAGGTAGTACTCCTAAAAACATATAAAATATTATTTTATGCAAAAAAAAACTATCAAATGTAATAAATGAAGTCACTCGGGTGTATGAAGAAGTGTTGCATTAAAGAGTAAGCATGGATGAATCAAAAATTAAATGTTGATTAATTAAATTGAAGTAATTCATTAATAAAATTGACAAAACGAGTGCGATGGCCGGGAATCGAACCCGGATCAACTGCTTGGAAGGCAACTATGCTCACCATTACACCACCATCGCCAGGTGAGCGCAAAATTGAATTAAGAAGATGCGCTCGTTCGAACGATAAATTTGACGATTTAGATTAGCTATTTGAAGGCCCTTTGTTCGAATCCAAGCCGTGGTATTCAATAAATCCAGCTTTGATGTGGCCTCATAATTCATAATGTTGTGGTGACTCTCATGGAAGTGAATGTTCATTTGGTTTGCAGCTATTGTTTTACAACGCACATAATTTTTAAACTCATTAGAATCACTACACCTTCCTCCAACATCAATAGTACTAAAGAAGAATTGGGAGTCTACTAATTCAAGATATGTATATGTTACGGTTAAAGTGATAAATGTGGTTTGTATTAATAATTACCGGCTATTATTAATAATAACCGCATCATTTGGTCAATGTGATTAGAAACACTTGAATAATCACATGGACCGGCTATTATTAATAATTTCCTAACGGGCACGGTAAAAGTGATAAAAATGTAACTTTTTGCAAAAGATCTTTTGTATACAGTCTTCAATGAAGTTAGCTCAGTTATTTTGGTTACTATGTAAGCTATTATATTTATTTACTCGACGCAAATCATCAGTACGGCTACCCCAATGACCAAAATTACGAATAATACAAAACATTGATAATACAGAATGCTTTTTTTGTCTTCCTTGTACTTTAGAAACTACTGGATATAATTGATACTGATATTTGGTATACACCCAAGGACGACTCAATGACGAAAACATAAAAAAGAACAGTTTATACAGAGTGTTCAAAAAAGTTAACCATTTTATTATCAATAACACCCATTTTTATATTTAATGCATGTGGGTAGTTTGTTGTACAATTACAAATGTACAATTACAATTTATTAAGTAAATTCTCAAATCTTAATTATCTTGAAATGTTGCGCATTTAATAATAATTTTATCAATATTGTATTTTCATGCAAATATGTACATGCAAGAACTAGACTAGTTTACATAGATGTTTTTACATAAATTGCACCGCACAAATGACGCAAACATTTCTGTATGGTTCTGTTCCTAACACGGTATTTTTACTTTTGGTGTTTGACAATAATTTTATAAATAAAAGATTAAACATGGTAACAACTTGCCTCAATCTTCCCTACATTAGTATGTCCATTACCTATACCTACCCTAAGTATATCTAATATCTCACAGATATATTTATTATAAAAGTGTTTATCACCAACAAAAAATACAAAAAAACAAAAGAAGATGACGTCCTATTGTTACAAACTTTATCAATATAAATGGTGTCATTGTTGTACTACCACAAAAAATACAAGGTCTAGAAGGACTTTTGTATTCAAATTTAAATATAAAACATTTTTTAAAGTTTTGTATTAAAAAGATAATAAAGTTATAAATAAAAATATTTTTTTGCCACGAATTGAAAAATGCAGAAGCACTACGTACGTTTGCACTGGTAAAATAATACAAACCGAGTTTCTAATTTATTACTTACTTTGCTTTTAAGAATTGCGCAAATAAGCATGACCCAAAGAGTTACACACTCGTGCATGCAATTAGTGTGGATTGGCATTTTTTAGTCTCGTTTTGATAATCTTCCTTATTTTAGTCATGAGTAGTAACTAAATAAGTTAGTCAGGACTAACGTCACTAAAGGCCCAACACTGAAAACCCAGTGAATAGATTCGTTGTGTGGCGATTATGCAGATACTAACAGAATTTCAAATCTGAGGCTCTATTATATTGTAGCATCACCTTAATGCAATATCGAACTGAAATATATCACATTGACCACAGCATGCTGGAAATTATTAATAATAGCCGGTTCATGTGATAAATTCTTCACTTTAACCTCGCCACTTGGCTATTATTAATAATAACCGGTAATTATTAATAATAACCTATTTATCACTATGACCGTAACATATATACGTATAACTAAATTAGAGTTAAAAAATGGCATCCTCAGTGAGATGGGTTGGTAATGCAAATACGTTTTCCATCAATCATGATGATGCAATTCGCAAAATTAATATTTTGGCACATTTTCTTCTATTTGCTCCCTACGTCTTTTTCTCTGGTTTTTCTGTAGCATGTAGTCGATTTCCTCAAAACGAACATTAATGCAGTAATATTCTTAAATCGTCTAAAGTAAAAGAAGCCCAGAAACGAGGAAGTTGCTGCAAGACTGTCTCAGATATTTACAAAAAAAAAACACACGATGGCGATGGCGCTGAAAAGTAGAGGATCGTACATTTCTCTTCACGCAGTTTATTGATGTTGTCCGTAACTTCATCATGTGATATGAGATTTTGTTGGTTGTAGAACTAATGACATAATAATGAATAAAATTCTGTTTTTGTAAAAGGTGGACATACTATTCCTCATTAAAATGCTAACTGAAGACAGTTTTTAGTTTTTTTCATTTGGCATTCTTTTTTGAATTGATGCATGTCAATCAATGTTATAACTTTAATGTTTGGTAACTGAAGACAGTTTTTAGTTTTTTTCATTTGGCATTCTTTTTTGAATTGATGCATGTCAATCAATGTTATAACTTTAATGTTTGGTAACTGAAGACAGTTTTTAGTTTCTTTCATTTGGCATTCTTTTTTGAATTGATGCATATCAATCAATGTTATAACTTTAATGTTTGGTAATCACTACCAAACATTAAAGTTATAACATTAAAGTTCTTATTAAAACTAATTTTTTTTTATTATTGGGTTTATGTCAAAAAATGTTGGCGTCGTTACAACTTGAATTTTTGAGAATAATTTATTTTTATACATATCTCATGCTCTTCTTCAATCTTCGTAAAACCAGTAATATTTATCCTACTTTATTAGTCCTACCTTGTCCGTTTTGGGTGGAAACATGTTATTTTTTTTTGTTGACAAAAAATACAAGACTAAATGTATTAATTTGTACGTAGCAATGAAATCATGTACAATTTCGGAATCTCAGTGATATCAGAATTTATGAAATCCATCAATGATAACCCTTAAAAATATCAATTCTATTGGCCTCAAACAAAAAATAGTATTTATCTTATTTCTGTGAAAGTATACGTTATATATGAATAATGATACAATAAAATGCATTTATGTACATACGCTTGAGCTCTGAACCATCTGGACTGCATGGTCCCTTTTCCAATAAACAATTGCAGTAGCCATTCAGCAACCTTTTGTTATGCAGAATCTCTTGCAGATCGATACCATCATACTTGGTCGTGTACTTTTCATCAGTATACACATTCACCATCACAGTGAATATCACAAAGCAAAATATGATTACCTTCATGATGCCTGAATGATTTTTTTATCTGATTATTTTTGCCAGTTGTCATTGTTTAAATATATAGATGGCCAATTGGAAAGAGAAGGGGTACAACAACTATTAACGTGTGCCATAAATATGTCATTAGAATCGTCCTGTAATGGGCAGTTTAGGCATTACTGCACATAAAAGTCACGGTTTATGGTTTTGTTCGAACGTCCAGCAGATGATGTGTATAATTATATAACCTAGTAGAGCCAATTAGATTTATCTTTTCCATGGTCGTATATGATATTGGGTTTTTAAGTAAATGCGTTTTATGGCAATTCTGAAAAATGAGTGAGCTTAATGGATGTAATCTGACACAGCATTAGGATTATTAATTTTGGTAATCCAAAAATACAACAGTATGGGTATAGTGGCAGTTAGAAAAAGTTACAGTGATTATTTTTCACAGTTGTTACACCCTGTCAAAGGAAGAAATAATTAGTTTGGCTTTCCTACTAGTAACCTAGATGGATAGCGAAAAAATGTAGTCGGAAAGTTGGGTGAGGATCACCACAGATATTTTGTTTTTATATTTATTTGTTGTTAAATTATTTATGTATATTGTTTTTTGAATAATTCCTTTAATAAAAATAAAGTTAAGTTACAACTACATACATAGTTTCAACAACGTATATAAAAATATAAACAACTTATATAAAAATATAAATATGAATTTATCATACTTTTTAATATAACTAATATCGTTCTAATTTATAACACAGATAGATTTCCTCATGATTTTTAAAGTAAAAATATCCTCCGATGACAAGGGGACGAGTTGTAATATTCAGAACCTTTGCTGTACTGTTATTGAATAATTTAAGAAAGTGAATTACTGGTGGACCAGACCATAGCAGGAAAACATATTCCATATGATTTAAATAGGGGTCCATATAATAATATAGTATAAACCTGGAAAATAAATGGCCGGCAATGAAAATAACAACGTTGCCAGATGTCCAAAAAAGATGTTACTTCTCAATTTCTATTGAGACTGTCTATTATTTTATAATGACACAAGAGAACAAGGGTTCTACAACCAGAACAGGCATCACATATTTTTGTTGACCTAACATCAGTTTTTATAGATCACAACTCATCAAAGTGTTGTGACAGGTCTAAGATCGATTTTATTTGAAGTCATATATTTCGCTTGAATTAGCCTTCTGGGCATATGTTCTCATAACAGATTGTTCAAAATATTACGAATCAACAAGTTTTTTTTGTTATATTTTATCAAGTTAAGTTAAGTTATACAGACATTCTGTGCATTAAAATATGGGAAGTGATCATAGAAGATGTTATAAAACACATCTGAAAAAAAAAAATACGGAAGAGATAAAAGCAGCTTACTGCTGCCATTTTGGATTTAGAATTGAAGATCTGAATGATTTGGTTAAACAGTTAGGTTTATCAAAAGAAAAAGCCGAGTTATTGGGTTCTAAGCTACAGGAATGGAATCTTTTCGCATGAGGTGTAACGGTATTTTCATTTACAAAGCATAACGATCCTTTTAAAGCATATTTTAAGATGGAAGGATCTTCCATCTTAAAATATGGAAAATATGGTGTATGTCACAATGATGAGGGTCTTATAAACGAATTTGATATTCCCCACAATCCTTCTGAATGGTGGCTTTTTATCGAATCAACAAAATACAGCTTCACAGCAGTACTTCTGCATATTCTTTGAATTTTTATAATTTGTTAACCGATTTTGTTGCAGTTTTCTCATTTTTTTAGGTATCTGTAAATCTAGACCTGCTACAATAAATACAGTTTCAGTTTCTAGTTATGTAAGGCAAATATAATCTGGAACAAATAATTTTTTTTGTTGTATCAGAATTTTGGAAATTTGTTCCCTTATGTAATTATAAGGAGTGACGATTGCAATGGGATAATGTTGCATTTCATAATTGCAGGTCATAGGATGCTAATTTTAAGTAAAATGTCATATATTATCAACAATAAAAAATATATTTTTTGTCATTTTCGGTTAAATTGCTCTCCTAATTTCTAGAAGCGTACATTAGGTAATTATTTATTTTCGCACTAATCTTTCGATAAATTGGCACTTGCGGACTTAGATCTTGAAACCTTCCTCTTTCGCCCTATTTTCGTACTTCTTCCTATAGGTTCCAGTTGGGTCGTATTTCTTCTCGATCTCATCGAATATTGGCCTTTCATTGTCCAAGAGATGATGCAATACGGTCCTCGCTCCATTTTTCTGTTTCTCACTGCATTTTGAGCATTCAGTTGCGAGTGCATCCGGAAGAACATCTTTAATAGAAATTAAGGTGAGTTTGTTGAAGGTTAACATCTATTTCGCGACATCAATAATAATAATGATTTAATTAATGGTGCAAAGGTTTGTGCTATTTATAAATCGTGCGGTTGCTGTGTTCAGTTTTTCATGTTCAGTCTTTCACCCAGCTAACAAATTAATGTAAACACTTTTTTATATGTATTATTGCACAACCTAGAAGCACAACAATTATTAAATGATAATTGTTCAAACTTTATTTTATTGAAACTATTTATATCAATAATAAACCTACTTTCTATATGTCGAGAAAAAGAAAGCATTACTTATACGTAGACTGTACACAGAGAAAACAGTTTATCTACTCAATTTAATTGATTTCAAAATAATTCATTTAGCTGAAAATTTGGCCGGTTTATATATTTATCGGTAAATTCAATAAGTAATTAGATCAAATTCGATAAATTCGGTAAATTATGCAAATTTTAAGTGATTTACCTACGTTATTTTTCTCTGTGTGGGCATATTCAATACAAAAACTGCTCTTGTAACAACAGCAACTGTACTGAAAACTATGAATCGGTTTTATCAGCCAGAACGTTGGGGGTTGATTACTGACACTGTCAAAGATAAAATTTATCTTTAACCTACATATCATGGATAGTTCAATATAAATTTTGAAAAGTTTATTTTAGAAAAAAAAGTACAGCAACCAAATAACTCGAAAAGCAGATTGTAAATTTTTGATCTCGACTTGAATTCGAACCACGAAATTCTGCTGGTTGATTTATTCTCAATTATTTATATGTGAGCTGTTTGTCAATGCTATTTTCTAATAATTAATGACTATGGTTAACTTTTGGTTTTTCTCACGTTTCTGTAACATTTTATGAGTCAATTCCTAAAGCATATAGTTAACATAAATTTCAGAAAAAAAATATTATCGCTGTGACTTTACGAAAAAGAAGTATAGCATAAGATTTAGAATATTTAGATGCTTCAAAGCCTTAGTCAAGAACTAATAGATATTACATACAAGTTATTTCCAGAAAAAATGCCAAAGAATCTCGACTCTAATTTCTAAGGAGTTTTAAAAGTGAAATTTTTGATTTGTAGTTGGTTATGAAAGTTACATATTTCGTTCTGCATTTATTAGTAAACTATCCTATCATGTATTAAAAATTTAGATAAAAGCGATGACCGAAGTAAATTCTTAAACAATTTTATGCTGGGTGATTGAATTAAAGGTTGATTTTTAATGTTACGATTAATGTTTTGCATTTTCAACCTTACTTTAAGTTAAATTCAATCTCTGTTTAAAATGAAGTACTTTTGGAGTGTAAACAACTCTTTAATGAATTACTTTTTCTGTTCAAGCTTTGACATACTAACCAGGGAGTATACAAGACAGGGCGAGAGAGGAAACTAGCTTCCAAGTTAACTTAAAAAATTTACCAAAAATCTTTGCGCACTACTGTCTGTCGAAAAATCATCTGTCATCAAAATCACGTACTCACTCTATAGTGGGGAAACGGAAACGGAGATACTTACTTTTTAATTCTGTACCATCAGGACTGCATGGTCCTTTATCCAGGAGGCAGTTGGTATACCCAGTAAGTAATCGTTTATTCTTCAGGATGGATTGAAGATCAACACCATCATACTTGGTCGTGTACTGTTCTTCAGGCCTGGCGTAAACAGCAACCAAAACAGCGGCCAATACAAATAAGAACTTGTGCATTTTGGCTTGTCTTTACTGAACTCGTACCACCGAATTACTGTATCCAAGACCACTGGGGTCGCACTTTATATAGAACCAGTGTAGACATTTTTTTGACTGACATGCAAAAAAACACAACGTTTACAAACTAGTTATCCACGTCACTTGCGTTAATATAATAAAAATAATCGGACGGTACAAGGAATGATTTTTAAGGTCAGCTTAATTGAGTTTTTTTCTGTTTTGAGTTGTTGCTGTACACATAATGGATTTGTGTATGTGACTTCTCACTTTAGTTTATTTGTATTCACGTGTTTACTCTAGAAATGTCCTCTCTTTGTGTGATTTTGTAATCCTTAATGAGTCTACAGGGAATGAAAACAAGAACGAATGATTTATTTACATGAATAAACGGTTGGGAAAATTTTGATGAAGAATATATGAAGAAGAATATAAATCAATGCTATAAATCAAATAATTTAAATTTTAGAATTGTTAGTTGCCAACTTTGGAATGTGCCAACTTTTTTTAGAGTTAGCGCATATTTCATGTTTCTGCTGTTGTCACTACAGCACCGACCACATATTTTATAGACGCTCTAGAGAATATTAACCTCCTAATAGTTCAAATAACAGTTCTTTATTTTAGGTATATAAATATAGTTAATAATGAGCATGTTGACATTTGGTGAAAAATAGAGACTATTAGAAGAAGTATTTGCATTTCAACTTATGACGTATCGATATATTTCTATCATAAATTAAACAGTTTATATAAACCCAAAACCTCTAATTTTAATTCAATTGTTCAAATTTAATGTTATTCTTCAATAAAAAAGTAGACGTTCGTCTTACAGCAAAATATTTCATTGGACGAAAAATATATACGCTTCGAAAAACAAAATATTTGTTACAGCAACAGCAACTAATCTTAATGAGAAATACAATAAGTAAGTTTGACCACGAGACAATATGTTTTTAATTATTTATCCGACCCACGTTAGAGGACCTTCTGCTGTACGAGGTTGCCAAAATGATGTATGCGTCAAAGAGATCAAGAAAAAAAAAATAAAAAGAATAATAAAAATACTCTAGACACTTGAATTTCATCTTCAAACGTTAATCAATACTTATTATACTTGTGTCATTGTTCTTTTACAAATGTGAGGTGAGTTTCTTTTGCATCAGCATCATTATGTTATATTATAAAAAACTATATAAAAAAGTTTTAAATTTTATTTATAAAAAATTTTATATTATTCTGCTTGCCTCTGATTCACCATATTTCTATACCTACACATATTATAGATTCAAGTAATACTGAAAGAAAATGAATCGATTTCTTCAGAAGTGCCATGACGTAATGCAAAATATCGTTTTTCGGAGTATAATTTTGAGAATTATTATATGCCATTGTTTTGTAGGAGGTCAAAATGGCGGGAACAACCGCGACTCCCTAACATGGTAGCATTTGGCCAAGCGTGGTTTAAGGGCTTTAATTACTGGTCAAAATTCTAATTCATCAAATCTCTTCCAATTTATTCGAAGACAAAACTAACTGGGTTCTTTTTCTTGAACCTTGTGAACACATTTTCTGACTACTAACTGACGCGTTTAAGTATTTAACATTTAATAAGGGCTGATAAAGCAAGACGACTCAAATGAAACGAAACACTTATCAAAACAATAACATCTATTAACAATAATAATCAACAATCCCGTTTGATAGGTTACATAGAAAAATGAATGAAGCTTTGAACATATTGACGTTTAAATTAAACCTAGGAGTTGATTTAGACAGACACACATTTAGCAGAAATATGAATAATTTAATTTACAATGAAATGCGAGACGAGTTGAAAAGACTCACCAGGGATAAACTTAAGCGCCTAAGAACGCTCCACAAAAACGTGTACTTTACATGACGGTGGTTGAAATGAGAAGAAGCGAGATCTGTTCGTTTGCATCCCTCGACCCCAAAGGAAGCCGGAAGCATTTCTTCTTAGCCAATGACAACTCTTCAATTTTAAACTTATAACACGCGGTCAAATCCTAAACCAGATGTTCAACCCTAGCAAAAACCTTTGACATTCCCGAATGTTCTTACAAATATCTCGTTTAATTTGATGATATCTTAATAAATAAATAATGGGTTTCCGACCCATTACAGTTTGTTGTTAATACATAATGGCATACCTATTAACTTTTGCCAAAAAAGTAAAATAACTCTTTGCCAATTTTCTTATGAGCCCATTTCTGCGAAAAGTTATTTGGTTCATGCTAGTAGGATAGAAACCCATGTATAAAATTACATAACGTTAGGTTATATCGAGTTTTTTTTGTGGATATGGATTCCTCAGGCCCCAAGTAGTAACTAACGATGTAACACCTATGTACAGTCGTTGAAAAAGAAATATTATGACACATTTTTGCTAATGATACTGGGAGCTCAAAAAGTATTTGGATAAGCCTTATAATACACATAAATAAAAATTCATTCAGTAGTAAGTGAATAGAATCATGAAGAAATTAACAGTACATATAACATTTTCTTTCCACTGTACATACGTCTTTTTATGTATGTATGTATGTATATCAATCTTGATACAATATGTATAATGTTCGGTTATTACATATTAGTTCACCTTGAAAACGAATTGATAATTAATTGATTATTCACCGAAATAGTATGATGTCAATATTTTTTACCCATGTCAGACGAGCTATTTTTGTTTACAGCAGATGATTACTATGATTTTGTCTGCTACTTGGACAGCTGATTATTTATTTAAACAGCTCATCACACGGAAACTTTTGAAGGTTACCAGTTCACGCAAACAATTAATACTTTGCCTTATTAAGAATACTTGAGTAAAAAACAACAAAGAAACAACTTGACTAACAGATCAGACTAACGTCACAAGCCACTTATATTTGTCTAAAAGAAATGATTCACAATAAGAAATGATAAAAATATTTTATTTAATAATGCTTAGCTTATTTTAATTATAGATGAATTTATTTAATAAATTGTTAAAACACTTTTATTTAAGATTTTGGAGTCCAAAGAAATCACATAATATTTAATCGTTTCTAAGAATCGATTTTCTGATCAAGGTACACACGTTGATGGGCTTTTTAAAGCCCACATAACACAAAAAGAACATTTTCTGACTCAGCAGAGGACATCGGTACGCTTATCACGGATTCATATATTATAGAATTAATTGTACGACCTTACAGTAATGTAAATCTACTACATACATAATTGGATATACCATGTAGTGCACTGTTACCTCCAGCCGAGGTCAAGTGTTTCTATTTTGCTTTGAGAATGAAGAAATTTGCATTTTACAGCGCCGAAGCTATATATCTTGCGTATAATCACTAATTTATTGTTTTTAATTAAATATGTAAGTCGAGCGATATAAAACTCGGGAAGAATAATCACGCTGCTTGAATCAAGTGGGGGAATTGCGTTTTAAAATGTGTTTTTACAACTGGTGATTTCAACGCTACATGATATCCATTCTATCATTATTAAAACAATAATTGATAAAATTACATCAAAGTATAATATATTTTAGGTACCTATATTAAGGACCTGTTTCCATAAAAAATGTGCTTTATTTGCCTATGAATCAATAAAACGCAAAAAGGACGGTTCACAGCATTCTTTTCATGTTATTGATTCATGTTATTGATCATATAAAAACAATTGAAAAAATTACAATTTGTTACGTAAGTCAAAACTGCTTCGTTGCAATATCACTGTAAAATTATATTAATTTTCCTGGTGCATTTGTAACCAGGCATATTCATGTAATTATTTTTTACTGTGTACGTAAGGACCTGTTTCCAAAAAAAACATGTGCTTTGTTTGCCTATGAATCAATAAGCACACAAAAAAGACGTTCATGTTTGTATAGAAATATATTATTTACACTTCAATGCTATTTTTATTCTATCACAGCACTCGCAAACCGTTCCGACAAGTTTAATAATTTATTTCCCGTGATAATTAGTGCCACTAATAGCTGACATAGCAAATATTTATTTTACCCAATAGCTGATACACTTTAGTACCAACGCCTGCATGACAGCGAAATTTAAATTAAAAATTACAAAAAATCAATTTATTAGATAATTGGTAATTATCGAGTTTATTTAGTATTTGGTGCAAAATTTATTGACAGAAACCTTAAAAATAATATTTATCTAGAACATTTGCTTTGTGAAAAATATTAATACTCTCCCATTTCTGGCACTTTAAAAACACCAACAAATTCACATCCATAGAAGGTTGTATCTTTTGAATAACACACATGTTATGGATTCCACAACATAGTTCATGTGTTGACACTATGTTATTCCTAATACTATTTCTAACAACACTCAGAAATTATAATTATAAAATATTGTCCCTCATAATGAATTATTTATCATTATAATGAGTTATTAGACATTCACCACCTTAATTTTGGACCCAGTTCTTGGTTGCTGGTAACGGTTTATTATTAATATTATCATTTGAATCAGATGCAACCCATCCTAGGGAGAGTAGAATTTGAAATAGGAAATTAAAAGGGTAAAAAATCTGTTGTGATGACCAACAGATTTTTTAAATTTTTTTCTATTTGGTTGTTGTTGCCATTGATGATATTTTTTAAGATATTTCACTAGTTGTAATGGTGTGATAAAATGACATTATAAGGATGTCATATCGTCACAGTTTTTTTTAAGAATTATGCTACTCGAGTTGCTGCATTTTTACTTTCTGACTAGTACCCTGAAGGAAGTACTGTAATCGAAAGAAAAAGATTGGGATTTCAACGAAAAATTTTGACCACAATCTGACAAATGGAAGTGGTAAATATTACATACGTTTTCTTATAATTATATCAACAGTATCGATCTAAGTGTTGCTTGCATTGAAAGGAAGCCATTAAAAATATATTATCTATCTAGTTTTTGTTAAGTACAAACTTTAAGAAGTAATCTTAATGCATTGATGACTTTCATAATATTTGAAAAAGACATAAAATAACAAAATTGAACAAAAAGATTAAGGATTGTAATGACCAACGTGATGTACCTACTAAGAATTTCATGTAATGTCCAAACTTTTAAATAAAGTTATATTTTCTTTATTTTTTTTAAATTTATCAACTGTGTTAATCACTACCTCGTTTATATTTACTACACCGGAATATTATCGGCGGAACTTTCCAAAAAACGTTTAAAGACAATTGTTTCAACTCTGAGTCAGCAATAATAATTATATTTCCACCAATTAGCAATAGAAAATAACTAGCAATAAAATTATAAATCATAATATTTTAATTTTTCTAAGAATTGCCCAACAGCTCACATTAAAGTAATTATCACTCAACTTAATATGAGTATGCCGCTCGTTGCATGCACACTTACACTTGTTTTATATTGAATAAATATTAGTTATTATTACATTCATAAAAATAACCTTAGATCGAGCAGGGTGTTACTTTATGATACATGATATATATAGCTAATATACATGTGCTCATGTGCGTAATTGGTCAGATAATTACTGTCTGTATTGTGGGTACTTAATTGCATATTACACAAGTTGTCCATTAAAAATTATAGAAAATCGATGACGCACGTGTAGTCAATATGAGTGGTCATTTCTTAGAACGATTCTTTTTCGATAAATAATAAATGCAAATACGTATTCATACATCGTCAAATTTAACAATTAACAACTGTATAAATACTGTACTTAATTTTGATCATCGATAAGGCTGTGTTTGTCACACCGCTTCTATAAGGGCTTATAACGTCTAAACCGTTCATTTCAGTGATGTGTAAATCGGTATACATAAGTCACTGGAAGATGACCTGGTATAAATTTAGTTTAAGTAATCGTGCTTTATGAAAGACATTACAATATAGCCAGATACCTTACAAGCCTCACGGAAGAAATGAATTGCACACCTGGTGTGTAGCTCAGTTGGTAGAGCACCTGCCCGGCAAGCAGAAGGTCGTGGGTTCGGATCCTACCATAACAGGTCATTTTTTCCGTTGGTTTACGTAGTTTGAGAATTATCCTCTTTATCATCATATGGTATAAATTTAGTCAAGAATCCGTAAAAAAATGCATATAAATTTCAGTCCGTTCCGTTGTACGGTTTGGGTGCTATCGTATTTAGAGACATATATACAGATCGATAGATACCCACATACATAAATACCCACATTATCCACAAACATTTTCCAGATGTCAGTGCAATGGATTCAGGGGACCTCAAAACGCGCATTTTTGTTGAAATCTCGAAAAATCCTAGGGTACTACATAGTCGGAAGATAGAAAAATAGCGATTTACGTTTATGGACGCCACCTGTACACCGAAGCAACAACTACAGCTATGTGTAGAGATCTTAGTTATAATATTATTTAACTGACCAAGAGTTGGCCTTCACTTGCAATTATTGTTGTCAGTCCTCATCACTAGAGGACTCTGTTGCGATGTTGTTGGTTTAAATTTTTCGCAGATCTTCAGATCTTGTGTCAACATAAATTTATAAAATGTGATGTCTTAAGTTATGTAGTTTTTTTGCTTGGAAAATCATATTTTGTGTTTTCTTATATATTTTTGTTTATGATTTTTTTAGGTATGATCTTCCACTTATTTTTTATGTTTAAGGTACCAGAAAAAAATTCATAGAGAGCTGAACTCTTCAATCAACTCAAAACGGTATATTGCGTTACCATCTTGAGTAGGAACGAATATTTTAAATATTTTTTTTTATTTCATATTAGAATATTTGTGTAGTAGTTTGAAATTGAATAGCTCTGTTAATATTGACATTAACACTTCTATGGGTGATGACTGCGTTTCTCATGGTCAAACAAAAAATGTGTCCATCATCACTTTATTTTATCTTAGCTCATGTATCTTATTTATATATCACCAGAGCCGACCCGCGCAAAGGCGGGGCCCGGGGCATCGTTCAATTCAAATTTTACCAAGTAATATTGCATTGAAAAAAAATCTGATGTGGCCAGGCACATGACTTTATCATACGATACAGCCGTGTTCAGTGGGGCAATTTGGAAGTTCAAGGGGCATCCGCTTACTATGATTTAATTTTTGTTTTCCAAAAAATGGAATGGACATAAATTATACAAAATTTTCTCCACTATAGTTTATTATTTAACTATTTTGACGAAATTACAGAAATGGCGGCTAATTTGCAAAATCGTTGCAAAATGATAAGAGTAAACCTCGAGTTCCTTTGGGCTCTTTTGGACAAAACTTCTTTCAGCTCTAAGTTTAGTCACGAAACTTCTAAATATGAAGTTTCGTCTCGATACCTTCAGTAGTTTCCCCGGAATCGTCGCCACAAAAAAACGGGTATACACACACAGACATTTTTTTGTACCTTGGTCAAAAATGTTCAGGGGGGCCAAAAAGACCTATTTCCGCTAAAATCTCAATTTTTTTTTCGACACGATTACAATACTTTGTCATACTACGTATGATAAAGTAAAAAAAAATCTGATGTGGCCAGGCACATGACTTTATCATACGATACAGCCGTGTTCAGGGGGGCAATTTGGAAGTTCAAGGGGCATCCGCTTACTATGATTTAATTTTTTTTTTCCAAAAAATGGAATGGACATAAATTATACAAAATTTTCTCTACTATAGTTTATTATTTAACTATTTTGACGAAATTACAGAAATGGCGGCTAATTTGCAAAATCGTTGAAAAATGATAAGAGTAAACCTCGAGTTCCTTTGGGCCCTTTTGGACAAAACTTCTTTCAGCTCTAAGTTTAGTCACGAAACTTCGAAATATGAAGTTTCGTCTCGATACCTTCAGTAGTTTCTCCGGAATCGTCGCCACAAAAAACGGGTACACACACACACATACACACACAGACATTTTTTTGTACCTTGGTCAAAAATGTTCAGGGGGGCCAAAAAGACCTATTTCCGCTAAAATCTCAATTTTTTTTTCGACACGATTACAATACTTTGTCATACTACGTATGATAAAGTAAAAAACGCGCAATGTAAACAAACTGGGTCAAGTGCAAGAGATTTATTTTGCTGAAAACAAGATACTCACTAATTTACAAGATAGATAATAATAATATATCGTCAAGTCAATATTTTTCCACGCTATTTATTCTTTGCTGTTGCTGTCATCGTCGTCACTGTGTGATTCTGATGATTTGTCATTCTTGGACTCCAAATATCTTTTAGTGTAACTTCCAGACGGGTCGTACTTTTCCTGCAACATCATCCAATATTCGGGCTTATTATCAATCAGATGACGCATGAATATATCGGAACCTTCCTTCTGTTTTTCCGAACATTTCGCGCAGTCTGTCTCAATAGCATCAGGCATATTTTCTAAAAATCAAAAGATCACTCAACACCCATAACAAATTGACAAAATTTGTCTATTTTTTTTACTTTTTAGTCAAAACACTGTATGATTTAACTAAAAACTCGTATTTTTTTAACGATTGTGTTCAGTTTTTCAGCATGGTATATAGAAGATTGACAGAAGAAGTCAAACTCATATTTTATTGCAATAAATTCATCGTCTGATACTATTTTCTTGCCTAATGGACAAGAAAATAACTACATTCGAACAAATAATAAGAGAAACAATATCTACTTACTCTTCAGTTCCATGCCATCTGGTGTGCAAGGTCCCTGATCCAAAAGACAATCCACGTATTTCTTTACTAATCTATCATTTTCGATCACCTCGTCGATGTTAATGTTGTCATATTTGACGGTATATGTAGCGTTCGCGGCTAGAAAAGTGGCAAACGCTAAAATCACAACTGGGAACATCATTTTCACGAAAATGAACAGCTAACGATGGGTGGGTTAGTGAGATGAGTCGGTCCGAGTTCTGCTTTTATTTCGAGAATTAAGGAGATTATTATTTTTACATGCGATGCAATTTGTGAGTTATACAATACATCCTTTGCTATTGTATATGGATTGCATGTTTTGTATAATTTTGTTTATAATGTTCTTAATTAAACTGATTCCAGAAATGATGGTTCTTTCTAAAGCAATAAAGAATAAAAATAATAAAATTTTGTTGCCTACTTCAATTGCTAAAATGGCACATAACTTTTAGGGATTTATCCGATTTTGACCAAACTGATACCAGCTCATCTTCCAATGACTTTAAAAGTATGTACGCAAATTTGAAGATCAGTGGGATGAACGGTTGAGGTGGTATAAGACTTAACAGAAACGGTTTGAAAAAATCTACAATCTTCATCGCTATGTGCCACTGACATGAGATGACATTAAAGGTCAAGATGACAAATGTAATTACGTCACAGAAACTGACGTTAGACGTTCCATTGTGGTTATGGCTTCAAAAAACTGAATAATTGCAGACGTGTTTCGACACTTTATTTTGCAAAAGATGTAGTCGGAAAGTTGTGTGAGGGCCACCCCAGATATTTTATTTTAGTTACCCAGTCTATGCTTATATGCTTTTTACTCTTTTGTATCACAGTGCATACAATTAGATGCTGGAAAAAACAAAATTATGTCCACCGTCATAAGTGCATTATCTTGCGTTTATTTATACCATAAAACAAGTTTTCCGACAGGTCAATTTTATAATTATCATTATCAGAAATCGGGAAGTCCACCTTGAACATATTTATTGGTTTTGGTACCTTGATACTGTACCGCAGTCGTGATTATTCAATATCAGAGATGAAGCCCTGTTGTTTAATAGCAATTGCTATAATTCTATCTGGCCCAAGTGATATTAGCACATTACCAGCAAGTGAAAAAGGCGTTTTTCTGAACAGGTATAATGTGGATGTTGATAATATAATACAGAGCAAACGTTTGCTGCTGAATTATGCAAACTGTATTCTGGATAAAGGCCCTTGTACTGCTGAGGGAAAGGAATTGAAAGGTAATTTGACCAAATAAAACAACCTTGGTTCTTGTAATGTTATCAACTGTAATTTTTATGTATACCAAATACTGGATGGAGTATTGTTTTAGAACAAATACCAGAAGCTATTGAGACGTCATGTGGACAGTGCAGTGACGAAGAAAAGAGGCAAATTGGAAAGATATTTTCACATTTGCTTCAGTATCATAGAAATATTTGGGACCAACTTATGGAGAAATATGACCCAGATGGGGCGTTTCGTAAAAAGTATGAGTTTGATGACGACTATGATGATGAAGATGAAGAAAGTTAATTTGAAAATTAAGACGAAAGACAGATAATGTAGATTTGGTGGCTGTGAAAATTTGTGAATAGAAGTTTGTTATAATATTCTGTTTTTACAGTATAAAATATACATACTAATTTGGTATATTACCAACAATATTAATTTTCCAAAAGATTTCCGTGCCATAAAATGCGACAACAACCGCGATCAAGCAACTTTTACAACTGAATTTATTAATTAGCGGAATACTCCAATTTAATGACATCACTAATTCGCTCGGCAAGTTGTAAATAAATTAATTAATAGACCTGTATTCATTGTATTATTAGCAACGTTTCAAATAGTGGCATACCATAAAATTTCATGTAAATATCTTGGGTAGTCACTACACGATGTTCTTGTACTTCCGAGGTTGCATGAAATAATTTTTATGATGAGTCGAATAAAGAACAAACAAACAAAAATTACAAAATAATAAACATTAGTGTAAATACATTGCGTATCAAATATTCTTCAGTATATATGTTATATAATAATACACTGGTTGTTCTGTATTACTTTTAAATGAAAATCGGTGCTGCTTGAGTAATGCGAATTATTTATTAATCCGAATCACGGCGGTGTTTATTAGATCGGATTATCGAGGTCGCACTGTAGTAATTTATGAAGTATACCAAATAGTCCCTTCCGTATACATACTACCATATAGCATGCGAAAGGAACAATTTTCTGGCGTCACGGTATTAATTATTAATAAATTGGTTTGGTGTAGTGTTGGTTGCATATCAGTGGACCGCAATCATTGAAAATTTATTTGTTTAACAAACTTAAGGTGACCAGATGTCCCTATTTGACGGGACAGTCCCAATTTTTCAGACCATGTCGCGCGTCCCGCCGGCGTTGAAAAATGTCTTGCTTTCCGATAGAACACTACATGAATTTAGAAATCTTTTTTAGTTTTCATCATTTTGTTAATAAAGTCTTGTTACCACTATTAAAAAGAACCATTTTAAACATTTTTAACTAAATAGAATTGTGCTAGGACCCAAATACTGAATCTGACAACTAGAAAGAATTAAATTCATTAAATTATTCTTACAACCGAAAGTGGCAAATGTTAAACGCGTACGATACAGCTAGTAAAACACACCAAAAACAGTTAATTGCAAATCAAATTCACAATTACGAAATGGAGGTGTTAACCTATTACCTAGTGTTGATCTATAGTGTGATACATTTGACTGAAATAAATTTGTTATTTTGCTTTGTACTACTAGTATAGATGTTTCAAACTAAGAAGAGCACAGTTGTATATGCAACCAAATATACATAGGCAATTTATAAACCATACACTGGGTATGATTGGTTGCATATACAACTGTGCTCTTCTTAGTTTGAAACTACTCTAAAAGACCAGCATATTTACAATAACTCGCTGGCTGTCATTATCTCACACTTTATAGCATATTGACTACCTTTGTTTCTAATGTTAGTCTCAGTTAGTCTCAGTTATTGATTCCGTTAAGAGTTTGATATTTTGTAGATATAACAAAATTTTCTGTCGATTACAATACTTTCCTTCTAGGGTACTAGTCGGAAAGTAAAAAAAAAACTGAAATTATTACATAATAGTTATGTTTTTCTGTATAATAGTGATGCAATTTCTATTTTATAGAACTTCTAACATCGATTTTCGCATTTTTCTTCTTTTGCTATTAATGCTGCAAACGTTGCGATGGAAAACCACACTTGAATAAATATGAAAACAAGTGAAAGTCATATTTTTAGATTAGGCATGCGTGAAAATAGCTATTTAGTGTTTATGATACGAATGCGAAAATTTTTTTTTATTTTGTGAGAAGGAAGTTGACGTTGTGGCTGTAGCAATTTGTGGAACCCTTCAAGCAAAATAAAATCAGTTTTCGCACAAGTATGTGATATGTGACACTTTATTAATGCATGCTAAGTAGCAAATAATGCTCTATCAGGTTTGTGCATTTGCTGGTGCGTTGTATATGTAGTCGTAAAGTTTTATTACATAACCATTTGAAGCTAGATGGGTAAATCAAAACACAACAAAATTCCCACATTAAATTCATGAGAATTTGATGTAATCCGAGCGTAGTTTGCGGTAAGTATTTATCTTTAATTATAATTATTACTTTGTGTTAAATTTATTTAAAACTAATTTATGCACATTATGCACACATAAAGCATAAAAGAGGACAGGAAAGAAAATTTCTTTATGAAATATATTTTTATAAATTTTCTAGATAAATAAATTATTTATGAAATGATAATATGCTTTGGATATATGTGAATTTTGTTGCTTTTATGATTCTAAGTAAATTTCTAACTTTACAAGCTTTTAATATGTATTTTGTTAGTGACAAAAAATTTAAATGAATTTTAAAAAGATAACATTCTTTTATTTGAGGATCGTGTTAATGTGCTTGTTTTTTGATAAAATAAGTACTATTTACAAATATCCAGAGTGGCTCCCACCCAGCTTTCCGACTTACTATTATTCAACCTAACGTCAGTCATAGAATAATGCATCATGTTATGTCACTAACAACCAACGTTTGTCAAAATCTGTCAATTCGCAACCACGTTTTGTCATCATGGTATCAATTTGGTCAAAATTAGATAAATAACTAAGAGAATGTATGTATGTAACATTTTCCACAACCGGTTGTGAGATTGTGGCAAAAACAATCCAGTTTGTCCCCTGACAATTCAAAATATGTATACCAAATTTCAGCCCGAGTATTTACATACACGCATACATATCCACATACATACATAACCTCACACATTTTCCGATAGGAAGCAAAATTTGTACTTTCTTTTTTTCTGATTAAAAAAAAATGGAGCACGCGAGCTTCTTAATTGCACCCACACAAGTAGTAAGTTTTTCGTGCATTCCCGCGACCCACTAGACCAGATGAGCAGACACAGCATCTTCTTCAATCCACTCTACTGCTCCACTAGCAAAATATGTCACAACGTAACAGTATTTCTAATCAGCAAGCAATGTCCAACCATCGAGAGCATTACCGAAGGTCGTTCGACTCCTTCTCCTCTGCAGAGAGTACTATGCACCTGGGCCAACTCCTGAATGACTCTCGGCTACCAGAATACTCGCACAAGTCCTGTTAATCGCACTGAAGAGGCGACAACACTTATCAAGTTGACCGAAACGTGATGAACATGTTATCAGCGGCAGTGATAATATTGTGCTCCGTCTTCGCACCTTCCAGCGCTCAAGAACCTCCAGGAGGTTACTATACCACTAGGTATGACCACATCGACATCGAGAACATATTGAACCAGAAGAGATTGGTGCACTATTATGCTGCCTGTCTCATGGACAGGGGACCTTGCACTCCACAGGGAACTGAATTTAAAAGTGAGTTTTTACAAATGAATTACAAATGGTTACTTTCACTTTTCGTGACTCGCTGATAGAGCCAGGGAAAGTTTTTCAACCAAATATAAACAATATAGCACGGTTTGTTCTTTTTTGGTCACATAAGCTTCAAAACAAACCATTGCCGTGTTTGATACTTTTTAGACATAACGAAAAAACTCATTATCTATTCAGAAAGAAAGAAAATCGGTGTTGTAACATGAATATTACTGTCAAGGTTAGAAAATAATTAGTCTACGACAAAGGTAGGAACAAAGATCACCTTGCTTTATTGCAAAAAATTCCTGACACCTCTGATTTGATTACATACGATTTTGGGTTTCCCTATAATTACTTCTTCTTAATAATAGCTACTTTGTTACTGCGAAAATTTAATCTATTTATAATCATTATTATTCTGATTACATTTCCATAAAGATGCATTATGACGTCTTCTTTTAATGTCTAATTTACCAATTGGGTAATTCCAAATGTCAAGTCAACAAGATTGCACTTCATCTCTGTGATGTTGTTCTGTGAATTTAGCTAACCTGAATTTTTGTTGAGTTGTTGTTACAAGAACACACCAGATTTCAGAAATTTATAGAATTATTTTATTGTTACTGATCTCAACACTGTTATTGATTTTATATTTAGAATTTTGGAATCAATTAACAGAAAGTTACTGCAATTTTTAAATTTTATGAAGCTAAAATTCCAACAGAAGTTAACACATTAACCAATAGAGTTTGGCATTATTCTTTAGATGCAAGACAACACGACAACAAATAATACAACAAATAATAAAGTTTATCAGAATTCAACGTGATATAGACAACAAATGCCTAAAACTGTGTTTGTTTGTCATGGAATTGCCCTATTATATTATTATGTATAATATAACCATGTTGTACCGTCTAATTAAAATAGTAAATTAACTTAAGTAGATCATAAACACTTCATTTATTGTGTACTCAGGTCATTCACTTGAATATAGAAAAGTAGTTGGCATTCGTATTTGTTGTAATGTTTAGTTGCTGTTATTTCCTTGAAGGAAGTGCTAAGTACAAGCATTCCCTACTTAATATGATTATACAAATTTGTATATAATAAACAAGCACTCGCCGTCAAAACAGATAAATACTTATTGTGTTCATTGAAAATTTAACTTTTTAGTCATAGAGTTTAATCTTACACAGTACTTGAGAACAAGACAAACATGTTAGTCACATATTATTGTTACTTGACCACTGATTAGGTTTAATCACAATCGATTTTAGTTATAACTTTCGTTTTTAAAGATTTATAGACACAAAGTTTTTTTATTGTCAAGGTATATAAAAGAACGCAATTTTTGTTTTTATTGCCTAAATTCTTGAGATACAGAAGATAAAATAGTTTGTATAAACATGTTATGATCGTTATGATTACAAAATTATTGTTAAGCACTTAAAAATTGCATCTTTTTGGTGACAAATATTAGCAGACAAATGTAGAGAGACAAGATATAATTATAGAAAAATACAAGTGTTGTTAATTTCATGTACCATGTCATACAAATAACTGTGTACAATGTAACTAAACTAGACAAGTTACATTGTATCAATTCATTAGTAATAACCAAAAAGTTATTTTAGATTTTATAGCTAACTCAAAAAACAAATTTGAACAAATACCTCTGGTAAATCTTTTCTTTTTTGTCTACATAGTTTTTTTTTTGTACACAGAAGGAAAAATATATTCGATACAACACGAATATCTTTGAGTGAAGAGTATCACATGTTTCTATATCCGCAGAAAGATCATTTGGTTGGTTCAAGTAAAATATAAATTTCTCAGAGTAAGAATATGATTTTCTTGATGTTCCAAGTATTACGTTTTCTTGTTTTGAGTATGCAGGAACTGCTTGAAAGGAATTACGTCTGTTTTAAGCGATACGTACGTATACTTTTGGGTCAAGAAACTGTTTGTTCGTCGAAGCATGTATATTTTTCACCCATCAAAATATTGTTGTTGTCCTAAAACGACCGTCTTACTCTTTTTATATGTAGAAGAATAACATTTTCTTTGTCAGAGCAACATATACTCAACATAAACTACTAGACTCTTAAATCGGAAGAATAACTAGCCGTTGAAATAACTAGATATATTGAAATTCTTATTACAATAAAATATTATTTGGCTAGCAAAAATATCCTCTTCATGCTACACTATATACGCAAGAACAATTTTTCTTGATATCCAAGAATAGTGTTCTCTCTGTGTAGGCTATTCCACTACAATCCTGGTATTCCTCATAATCCCTGTAAGTCACTCATGAAATAAAATACTTATGCATCGATATAAACAAACAATATATGAACACTCAATATCGTCAAACTTATACAGCGATAATATGTGGCAAAAGACGCGAGAAACTGTTAGCGCCATCTGTAAAGTAATTGCACAATTTTCTATGTATCTATCAGAGTAAAAATCTTGGGTCAAGAAACGAAATATTTTTGTTGTAAGACAAACGTCTACGTTTTTTATTGGAGAGTAACTTTTTCTTCGTCAGAGAAAAATATACTTGACAAACATACTAAATTCTTAAATCGTAAGAATAAGTAACTGTTGAGACAACTATATTGAAATTCTTATTGGAATAAAATATTATTTGTATAGAAAAAAAAATCGTCTTCATGCTACACTATTCTCTAGTTCTCTCTGTGTAGACATGGTTCGGATAACCCATAATAATCGCGTAAAGAAAGTTTTCATACATTTTTCCATAGGCACATCATAATATCTTCTACAAATTCTAATAAGAAACCTTTACATTACTTTTAGAAACCTTTTATCTACCAGCTGAATATGCATTAGCTTATTATAGAATGCATGCGGAATTCTTGCTATGCAACAACATGGCTATTATATTGGCGCACGTAAAATATATTACAAACATTGCTCAAGATCAACACCCAGCCACTTTTCTATTTTGCATATTATCTTATTAAGAATTCTATGCGTAAAAGCTTTCGTGTATAGTTAAACGTGCCGTGAGAAGCAGTTTTTTCTCAACCCTATCATTACCAAGTTAGAATGTTCAATTGTCTGTGAATAATTGCTGCAGCAAAGTTACAAATGAATATGCAAGACTATCAATTTCTTCATTTCACTACATATTATTTGATTATGATCTACAGCATGTTACACCATAATATTTTTTCGAGCAAAAATAATTTATTTAATATGTAAATTAAATAATAGTATTACTTTTTCTAGATGTGAATGGATGAACACTCATAATTTATGCATGTCTCAAGTTTGTAAGATTCAACCAGTTATTTTACAAATGTTATGGTAAATACCGGTGCTACTGGAAGACTTAACATGCATATAACTAAACAATAAAGAAATGACGGCATGTTATAGTATCCCAAAGATCGTGAACACTAATTTATTTGACCGCAAAACCCATGTCATTAACACCTCTTTAGTACTAAATGTGGCTTTTCGCATTCACATGACATAACTGTATATTACTTGACAAAAACGTATTTTCAGTCTTTATGTTTAAATGCAATATCCTTCTTTAATTTCGTGAAGCCACAACCACTCTAGGTCCCAACCTAATGCAGTTATTTCCCAAAATGGTTTACTAGAAATTCCATCTTTTATCGTAAGTGTTTGTTTCTGTCAATGATGTAACAGATACATGTTACAAATGACAAAACAATATCCGTTTTAATACAAAACTAGTGTTATTTTAAGCACAACGCAGGAAGTGTATCATTTACTTAATGGACCAAAATAACAGAATAGAACCAAATGAAAACCATACCATCACAAGTTGTGTTTATGTTTAATTTAGTTTAGCACGAATGTTTTTCACTGGATTATTTTTAATTATTTAAAATTCCCATCAAATAACAATAGATCGTGCTATTTATGTCATTTATGTATTTATGTCGTGTAGTATGTATTCCTGCAAACAAAATCGTTAGCAACGGGTACAAATTGCTATGAACCTTGAACTTGATACATTATTATTATTATATAATAGCAATCACTACCGAAAATACACTCGAATATAATTAACTAGGAAATCAAAGAGCAATTAGGTAATTACTATTATACAACACCTTTAATTAATGGACCCTGAATGAAATAGAATATTAGGAAACTGACTGACAAGGTCATGCTTTTCTTTTGTAATATATGTAGGTATTATAAGAGCTGCTTATGTGAAACATGATTTTATTGCCTTTTTTTTAACATCAACTTGTTAAGTTTTTATACACAGATAAATACCTAGTGAAGCAGTCGAGACAAAATGGGTGATAAAATTTTAAAGTGATTCAATAGGGTTTAGAATTCAGGCTTGTTATATTCTGTTTACATCAGAATGACGTTAGCTATTAACATTATTTCCGCGTTGTTTTAGATAACAGAGTATTCATTAGATTTCAAATCGTGTATCGATGAGTATTTAAACAAGAATGGAATTTAAATTAATTAAAAATAGATAAACAGTCAGAACTCAAAAACGAATAAACATATTACTAAGGCACCTTAAGGAGAGAACAATGAACATAATTAAAAAAAGATTTACTTTTCGACATTACATTTGGCTCGTAGTCATTCCTAAGAAATTTTTTTGTTGGTTTTATATGGTATTTCTTTTTTTTTGTTCTCGAGAATTTACATACAAAAGCAACGTGTTGTCAAGTATGTTGATTTCGCCCACCAAATTCTGAGGTGTAAACCCTTGCAAAATAACTGCATGACATTCAAAATATTACACTCATGCATTATTATACTAATGCATTCAATGTTAATGAACTTCACCTTGCAATGTACTTCAGGAAAAATAATACGGATCATAAATGGTTGCCAGTTTATAGTCACTATAAGCTTTATAACTAAGTGTATTTATTATACATGTATAAAAAATTTATTATTACCAATGGAACTCATATGTTCCAACTTCCAGGTTGAGTAAGAAAGACCACAAATACGAAGCAGTGCAGCAAAATACGTTGGCATATTTGTTATAATGCTTGAACGCTCTGAAAACCAGTGGTACTTGTTGGATATCTCAGTTTCCCAATAAGGTGAAACCGTACATGGAGGTATAAATGTTTCATATCCTGAAAAGAAATAAGGTGCGAAAGAATTGTAAAAGGACTACCAGCAACAGCTGGTCTGTGTTGTGCTTATATTCATTCGAGACGAGTTATGCTCATGACAACTTTCGTCTTGATATCGTTTTAATAATTTAAAACACATTTTACTAATTTATTTCTTTAAATTTAGGTGGTGCTGCAAACTTTTCTGACCATCAAATTTAATGTTTTTCGTCATTTTTGCCATAATAAAATATTAAATATCTTTGCATTGTGGGTTTCACAAACATTTCAGTGCTGGCGATTAGGATGTCATCATTAAATAAATTAACATTTGCGTCAAAGAATGTTTATTGTGCAAATTTTTTTCACAAATAAGGAACAGCTGTAAACAACACCTCTTAAAGAACCACTTCTTCTGAAAGAACCACTTCTTTAAGACTGGTATCGTTGGATATCGCTCTCCATATAGCGTTACATTCTTTAAGACGAGTTCAGGTTGGTCATATGTTTGTCTTTTTATCGTCGACCTTTTTAGTGTATACAATTATGAGCAATAAAAAGTGAAACAATTTTCTTCTGTTCTAGTGAATTTGATAATATATAATTTCTGACACTGATTATGTCCTCGAAACACTCTGTATAAATATCCTGTAATACAGGCATACCACTTAGGCAAACTATGCAAGTTTTCATGTTAAATATTGATTGTAGGAAGTGTTGCTGTGCCTGCATAGATATTTACTTTTCTAATTGCTGAGCATACAATGAAATGGTAATTTTTAACAGTTGAAATGGCAGTTTTTAACTGGGTTGGGGTTTCTGGTGACTGGCTACCGGAAGTGATAAATGTTAAATACGTTTGTTTAGGAATTCAATCGATTTTGATCAACTTGATATCAGGTCATCGACAGGTGACTTTAAATATACTATATTTATACTTAAGTGGATATATTGGATATTTAAATGACATTGTGGTCATGTTCGGCTTCAAATTTTTACTAAATATGGAATTCATAACGTTACTGAGGAAATCAAACCCCACTTGGCCTCAGTACCCTTACTTAAGTATAATGTGTATTTTTATAGTTTTTGCACACTTTCGGTGTGCCGTGTGCCTGGTTGAAGGTTTCTTTTAGCTAAAGATAGCAACCAGTGACAATATTTATGTCATTAAGATCCCTTAAGATTTAGGAATGTTTTTATTACTATTTATAGACTGCATATCTAAACGAGGTGAACATAGGTTAAACTGTAACCTTTCCAAAATGCAAATCAATTCTATCTAATGAATGCTATTAAATTCCCAATATTGCAAGTTGTTATTGTTTGGCTGACATTTATTCGGAAAAAAGATTGTTTTTAATTACAAAAATACAGAAATAAGGTTAACGATCGCTTCCATATGTATGCCACTTTTAACATTTTCTAATGAAAGAAGTTTTGTGATTTACATACTTAATAATTAATTAATACTTAATAATTTGTTTATTATCAATTGCTCAAGCCCTTAGCGCTGATGGTCAACGCTGATGGCCACCGTCATTGTAAAAGGGCACTTAGTCGGAAATTTGGATGGGGGCCACCCCAGATATTTTTGTACACAGCAGTATATCTCTTGTACAATCTCTTGTGCTGCGTTTCCAAATCTAAGCTCACAAAATAGTAACTACAACTATTCTTGACATAACGCAGTCATTAAAATCATTAAAAAATCATATTTTAGCAAATAAGCCATTTATAACGGAATAAGAAAATATTTTAGTTTGAATAATCCAAATACGAGGTATACATCCCAACAGAATCCTGAACCTAATCAAGAATTCAGTTCTTTGCTAAAATACTCTTGTCATCGGTGACCTGTCACCAAAAGTTGTAGTTTTGTTGAAACAACTTAAATAGTGTGTTATATTGTTACATGAGAAAAAATCGTGGTAAACACCAACGTTCTAAATGTAGTGTTATTATGATACAACAAAACCATTAATTTTTCTAACGATATGTTATTAGTTTTTTAGTCGATAGTCCATAAACACGAGAGGTCATCTGTAGTACCAAATTTTCCGTTTTGCCCGGAGATATGATATTAATACTATGACACAAAACAAACGCGTTTTTGTGTTTTCTATATCACCGCTACCCTGACGTCTGTTGTTTTCTAGACATAGTAATTAACTGTTGATACTTGTTTACTAAACTTGTATCTTAAATAACTTAATAATGAGAAAAATATAATAACATATCAAACGAATTATGTCAACAACATTGGACAAACAAAAATAAAACCGATATGTTTTGTGCAGGTATCTTAGAATTTCCACAGATTTAAGAAGTTGTTTACAAGCTCAATGAAAACATGAATTACAGCTATCTGAAATACCAAACACCAACATTTATGCATTGGAATTAATGTTTAGGTATTCTACCGGAGGCCATTAAAACTAACTGCTTAAGATGCACCGAAAAACAAAGGGTGGTCACGCTACGTTCCATTCGTCGACTGAAGAAAGAATACCCAGACGTTTGGGCACAACTGGAGAAAAGCTGGGACCCAACAGGTGAATACGTCAAGAAATTAGAAGGATCTGTCAACAGACCAAGACCAGTCCCAGTTCCTACAACAGAAAGAACGACAACTACAACTTTGAGTATTGAGGTTGTGCCATTAGGGAATAGATTTGATGATGGAACTGCTGAAGCATCTGGTAATTATGTAACATATTTAACAAATTTGCTTCTGATGTTCATTTTATTTATTACTTATTAAACTATTTACACACTACTTTTGTGTTTTTTAGGCATATACCCACCTAAATCAACGCCATCAGATCCACCTCGTCAGTCATCAACGTCTTTAGTAAGAAGTCCAACAGAAGCACCAACAACCAGCACAACGTTGAGCATAATTATATCGTCATTGCAACCTATAACAACTACTACCAGACAAACTACATCTACTACGAGACCAACTACAACAAGCACAGCAAAACCGACAACAACTGCAAGGATTACAGTGACTAGAAAACAAACGAGACCATTTAGCTCGATAGGCCCAAATTTAATACTACCAAATCCGAAAGCATTACTTGATAATGTTATTAATTTGAGTATTAATACAGCTGGTGCTGTCCTGAATAGTGTTACCAGTGTCACAAATACAGTCATGAATGCCTTCAAGGGTTAAAGTTTAATTTTAGAAAGAAACTAATGTAAAAACTCTAGGATTTCGCAGGTCAAATATAAATCCTTTTAATGTTAAGTTTAATATATCAACATATGGTGCTTACTTTAGACTGTTTGTAAACTTTATATAACAAGCGGAGTGTAACCATGCTTACCTTGATATTTGCCAATTTTTTTGATATTATTATTGATACACTAATCCTTTTATACGTAAGTGGATATATTGGGTATTTAAATGACATCGGGGTCAAGTTGGGTTAAAATTTTGACTAAATATGGAGTTCATAACGTTACTGTGGAAATCAAACCCCCACTTGACCTCAGTTTTGTTGCCCTTACTTTAAGTATAATGTGTTTATTTTATTAAATTTTAGTATGTACACTTTGGGTTTGCTCGGTTGGAAATTTCTTTTACTTAGTTAAAGATAGCAACCAGTGACAATATTTATGAGATTAAAATCGTTTAAGATTTAGGAATGTTGTTTTTATTGCTATTTATAGACTGCATCTATAAATGAGGTAAAGATACGTCAAACTGTAACCTTTCCAGAATGCAAATCAAATCTACCGAATTAATGCTGTTAATGGCCCAATATTGCAAGTTTTTATTGTTTGGTTGACATTTTGCTTCCTTCAGAAAAAAAGAAAGTTATTATTACCTAGAAATAAGGTTAATGATCGCTTATATGTATATACAAGTATAAATGTAATACTTGTAGGTATGTGTGTACGTATGTATGTGAGTATGTATGCATGTGTGTATGTGTGTGTCAGTGAACACGATAGTGCCCAAGCGGTACAAGGGTTCGGGCCGAAATATCGTATACTTCCTTAGAATTGCCGGGGACAAACTGGATTGTTTTTGGTCACAATCTGACAACCGGAAATGGCAAATGTTAAATGCGTTAAGAACAGTTTGACAGAATCCACAGCCTCGTCGCTGCGCTGGGTTGCAAATTGTCAGATTTTGACAAACGTCAGTACTACGTACTGACATGACATGACTGTGTTATTCTATGACATATGTTAAGTTGGTGTTCAGAGTAAAAATATGGCTTCACGATACTGAATAATAGTAAACTTGTTTAGACATTTATGTCAAAAGTTTACTCGGAAAGTTGGGTGGAAACTACCCCGGATTTTTTTTAAGTGGTTCTTTCCAATCCTTTCTTAGATATTTGTTTAAATGTTGGCTCTTGTTTACAATCATTGTAAAATTGCTTGTTTTCTTGGTGCGCCAATGATTGTTTCACTTTGTAGATATAAAAATATCAAGCAATACGTAACACAGATAAGTAAATTACCTTTCGTTGAGTTATTATTTCTGATTACTCGTTTTAGGTATGGTATGCTAGAAAGGCATTCAAAATCGCGAGTATTACAACAAATTTTAACAAATATCTAATAAGGGTATTGAGAAGAACCAGTTTAAATCACTAGCCGCTACTAATCTTTCTTCTAATAGTAAAAATATAAAAAAAGTATGTCAAAATAGGTTGTTTAGTTTTATGCCCTAGTTGATCCAGCAGCAATTATATATGGAGCAATATTTTTAAGATCTAGTAATGACATTTTTACTAGCGGAGTTCCTGGAAAAAAATCTACTGTTCATTTATTCCTGCTTAGAAAAATACTCAAAACATTATAATAAAATTTTGAACTACAATTTATTATGTGCTGAATGAGATGGCTAATAGTGATCATTGTCACAGTCAAAAGTATACTTGAGACATGGATCCAAATAACTAAAATGTGAAACTTGAACAATACATACAGTATTTGAAGGGTGAAGGGCAATCTGTCATTTGAAGAATAAAAACTAATGAGCAAATAACCAAGAAACTTAGGATATAGTAAAAACATAACAACAACCATTACAAAACTAATTTGTTAAATGTATGTTGAATACTTTTGTTAATAAATAACAAAGCATGCTTAAAGTGGACACATATCATACAGGATATTACAGATTACGGATTTGAACCTTCAAACTCCACTATTTTTATCTCTAACTTTTATAAATCTCTGAGAAATGCATAATAATTTATTTCTCCTGGACACACTGTATAGCGCTTGACAAATCGTGTTGTACGACATCAGACATGTACGAACAATAAATAAAACAGCAAACATTTTATCAACTGCTTCATCTTTGATATACTGTGACAAACAAAATCGTAGATTTTTCGTACAAACACTTTCACAAAGGGAATCTTCGTATTTATTTATGTGTATTTATCTTCTAAAAACTATTGAATAGAGAATTAATATGGGTTACGTACCTAAGTTAACTTACCTCATTCAAATCAAACTCGTTCGAAACAAACGAACTAGTTAGAATATCTGTTAACTTAGTTCACTTTATTCTAATATTCTAGTAAATAAAGCAATTATAATTTCTTAAGATAATTTATTAAAATATATACTCTATACTTACATCTATCTGAACATAATATCATACAGAATTCATATTACAGAGTTTATAAATTAATTAAGAATAATAATTAATAAATTAATTAATAATAATAATAATTAAGAACAAGTAACAAAATATGACTAGTAACATAATAACATAATATATGTAAAATATCAATAATGAATAGGTGTATAAAACATTTATGTGAGAGCAGTTAGTGAGAGAAAAATCTCTAAACTTTTTTTTTAAACATCTCAAGACGTATCAACTTGTACTAAAACCTTCTGTCGTGTCTAAACCTAAGGCGTTTGCTGTGGTTGTGCTTGTACTAGAACCGGACTCCTTCATTTCTAAACTGCTTATAAAAACGTTCACCACCACGATGAGTACGTTCAGGAACAGTATTCCATTGTTTGCTGAATTGGCATTATCCTTGTCACCATCCTCGTTAATATTTACTTTAGTACCGACAAAGATACATGCTCCCACTTGGATGAGCTAAATAAATAAAAAAGAAACAAAAAATAAATAAAGGAGAGAAAAAATAAAATCATGAGAAACAAAAAATAAAAAGAAGTAATAAAAAATAAAATAATAAAAAATAAGAAGAAAAAAGGTACAGAAAACATTCAAATACCCCTTGAGTGATCACGACCTTCTTTAAAACATTTCAGTACATAAAAATAATGTAATCATAACTAAATTGACCGAGAAATTAATCTTTAGTTGTGACATTGACAGCTAGAGCTGGATCTAAACCAAAATTCATTTTGATGATGTCACAAAATAGGGCACATGTCACAAAGCCCAAAGCCACGTGATTCATGATGGCTGCTATGAGGTTATGTGTGCGATCTTCATAGATACTCAGAGTACCAATGATGACCGACAAAATGGCAGCAGTCACCTGCAGAGACAAAACGAAAAGAATCAATATAAGATATAGGCAAAACATCAATGATCTTGAATGAATGGTTATCTATATGTATATCGAAACAACCTAAGATCTATGCCGAGCCGTTTAGGGATGAAACATTGACGTTACTAGTGGGACAGAATACAATATATTTCGAGAGAAGTTCTAAGAATTTAGCTATGATAACTTTGGAGCATTTGTTGGTCCAGGTTGAGAATATTGATCGTGTTGATGGATTCTCTTCAAAGGATTATTTGAATATTCAATGCCGAAACCGGAAATGATAATGTTTACTATCGAAATGATAAAAATAAAAATTAAAATCACATCGTTCAGAATAATAGCGGCGTTGTGGTCTGCGGTACGATTTAAATTTAATCCTCCAATCGCCACAAACAAAATTGCCACCATAAGCTGAAATAAATTAAAAGAAACCAGATAAAAACCACTGAGTGTATTACTAAATTACTAACCACTGAGGGTTTTATACTAAATTGTTTTAAAGTTCGTTATTGATCACATCAGGAGGGGTAAATACCGCGTATTTAGCGATTGTTGGGTCGAAACAGGAAATGATAAGGTTTAATACTGTTATGACAAAAGCGCAAGCTGTTGAGAAATAGTTTAAGAATTTTGCCGATGTGTGGTATTCTTCTAGATGTAAACGGCAGTCTCTCATCAGTAATAAGGAAAGGCACATTAGTCCGACCACAACCTAAGAAAATGTATGAATAAGAGTCAGCAATAATAATCACTCAAAAAAAAAAACTCCAAAAATATATAATTTCGATAACAATCATACAATAGAGCAGTTTTAATTTTTGAAAATATTCAGGACACTCTTTTTCATCTGCCATATCTGAACAATAAAGCAGAAATTTACGAGTTTGTCAAATATGCATTTTACGCCTTAACAAAGGTGATAATTATTTAATAATTATTTTAATGTGGTGATTGACTGACCACACAGAGTATTGAATAAATATTTTGTATTTTTTTTGTATTAACGTGGCATCTCCTGAACAAATGTTGCAAGAGTTTTTGCCAAGGTCAATTACATGTCATCTTGATCATTATTTATTTCTGGCTTCAGTCTTAATCTGCAGAAGAGCTCAAAATCCACATTCTCAGAGGTAAGTAGAAGCAATCTGCACCAATATCTATGTCGCTGCATAGTTCTTTGAACAAATGAGTAGGTATTGACTAGATTTTATATAACTGACAATTGTCACCAAATAGTCAAGCACTTCATGGGTTGTTCAAGCTTTGGAAAACTCTTTGCGTGGGGTGCAAGAGTTTACTGCACAACGATCATATTTACATATTAAAAATTACTAAAACTGGTAAAAATAAAGATAATGTTCAACAATATGTACACATTTATCATTTTACGTATTATTTGTTACTGTTGACAATTGACGTAGCTACCTAATGAATTTATTGTAGTCTTTATCTTCAATCTGTGAGGAGGTCATAATCAAAACAACAATCTGTCGAATCAGTAGTTGATATCTAATTAGAAACAATAGGAATATCTTTTGTTTTCTATTAGATTTGTTTTAAAGTATGGTGAAATACACGTATACAAATCTTAAATCTGTTTTTCATTATTTGCTAAAAGAAACCATTAAACCTAGTTTTCACTTAATCGCATTAGGCTATAAAACTCCTAAACAATCGACACTTTCTTCAAATAATAACACTTTTAAATTTGAAAAATTATGAAAATTTATATTTAAATTTTAAGATATGAAGATATTTTGTAAGATATGTATCCAAGAATCCATTTTTTGCCAGTGGCTTTAGTTATAAGACTGTGATTACTTGTACTATGTTTTAAGTTACACTAAGGGCGAGTCTTACAAGTGCACTAGGCTAAGTTATACCCAGTATAAATTTTCGAGGTATTTCATTGGCTATCGCATCTTGGTTACTATAGGAACAGTGTTATGCTGGGTATAAAATATGGGATAAAGTTTTTTAAAGACTGCACCTAACAAAACTAATCTGGTAACGCTATAACACACAGTGTCGTGGAAATTTATTTCTGTTTCTATGGAGAAAAATGTGTATATATACTTTGTCATATTTTGACTTGCTTAGAAGGCTTTTGTATTTATACCCATAATTTGCATGCCTTTGATTTTCAATGCAAATGTGCATACGAACTGCCATAATAATTTACCTGTAGAATAATTGATGTTATAATGAGCCCAAGCATCAACGAATAAAATTCATGTTCCTCTCCAACTTGTAGAACATACTTCAACTGTGAAGCGTTTGCAGTCAGAAGAGCAACATCCAGAAGACCCTGAGCAATTGTCTTCTTTGTTGCATAACTGTTAGCATCCAACTTTTTCTATAAAAAAGAAAAATAATAATAGGTAAAATTCAAAATCTTCAAAATCTTCATATAGAGTACCTATATATCGATTAGTAATCAGTAATCACTCAACCTAAATCTATACACATCCTAATTAAAACTATAATTAATATTAAGTGTTATTAATCACTATATTGAATCAAGAATCAATTTTAAATCTTTGGTGATCATGAAACAATAAAAAATATGTGGTGAGCAAAGTGCAACAAGTTTTTGTATGCACTATTTCCAGTAAAGATAATAGTTTAAAATAATTATTAACTCACCATTATTTCAGAAGCAACATTTCCATCAACACATACTTGTTCAGAATTGTTAGCATTTTCCACGTCTTTACCCATTTTCAAAAAGTAAGTTGAACAGACAAACAAGCAATAAAATAAGATTAAAGTAAAAACTTTGAACTCTGTAACACAACTGAGCACTACTAACAAATCGCGAATCGTTATAAATAACGTATTTCCGTTTGTTTCATTGTCTGTGTAACACAAAAGCCTTCGATGGTGGCACAAGCATTGTCCACATTAAACATATAATGAATTGGTTTTATATTGGCGTTCATTGACTAACTGTGTTTACTCTACGCGCATGTTAGCAACCTGTGTAATTGACTTATCAGTGTTATTTTTTTGTTTAATATCAGTAGATATCGATAATAATACTCGATTGATGTTTACAATTAGGTAGCTTCGTAAAGTGCAATTGCTCCACATGTCATGACTTGTTACAATAACCTGATTGCTTCTTACTCCCACGTTTTGGCAAACTTAAAATTTTCGGCAATTTTGGGTCACTTTATAATTAACTCGGAAATACATTACGCATTTCCTATGCAATATAGAAAGCGATTTTTTACGCTTAGTGAACTTAGTTTACAATAATAATTTAGTGTTGCAATTATGTTACAATCGTTCACAAACAATGCAGTAATTACAAAATAGATATACAAATAAAACAAATCCACAACTTTTTATCACGTACTTGAAGATAATAGTGCTTTAACACGAATTATGACTATTTTTCAACACATTGTAAAGAACTTTGTTACCACATACATACTGTAGTAGCTTTCAGTAATACAAAGTTCTTATGCCTTTAGAATAAACACAATGTTTTGCGGTCAAAGTTTCATCCTGTAGGTATTGTCGTAGTTTGTCGTAAATACTGTCTTATTTATCATGCTTTGGTCATAAATCTCGAAAACAAAGATAAAAAAAGTAATTTCAGATTTAAATTTATCAAATAGTTTTGATCGCTAAACGGTAACACAATAGTGATTGAAATGAATATATATATATATATATATATTGACATACTTATAACTAATAGAGAATAATTATAGAACAATAAACATTACATGCAAACAAATTTCGAAAACTTACTGTTTCAGAAGTGTTATTATCTGGATATATCGACGAGGACATTGTTCTTTGTTCAATTTGACTATTCAACAAAGCGTATGCAGGTTTATTGTTGGTTGCTGTTGTGGGTTGCTATAAGGTTTTTGATTTGACGATTGAGATTTCTATCACATTGAGCACGATAGATAAAATAATTATAAGTACATGGTATTTTGTAAACCTACAATGATGTGATGCACATTTACCTTGATAAGCTACCTGCTAGACTGAGCGTTTTGTTTGTATCGACCAAACACTTGGCTACGAAAAACGATTGTCCATGAAAAACGTATTGTTTGCATTATTAATTTTCGTCCTATGGTTTAATTAGGTATTACATAAAATATTACAGTTCTATTACTAGTCGTTTGTGCTGCTTTCAATTTCAGTGTACTTGAAAATTTCATTTCAACTTGAAATGAAATATTGTGGAGCATACATAAGTCGTGGTTAAGTTACCCTAGAAAAAGATCAATAATGCAATAAGTAACTGAAATCAAGCATATAATCAAAGAAACTTTAGTTTACATACATGTTAATTTTATTTTCTGTTTGACCAACGATCTTCTTAAATAATTAATTTATTTATTTAATCAGAATTTCATCAGGCCGACCTTGCACGCACTAGCAACTGAAGTGTCATGAATTGCAACTATTGCTCAAAAACAACCTAAACAGTTATCAACAGACAATATTGCAAAAAAACACACTTAGGTAATTTACTAATTTACGACCTTCGACAAGATAATGGACAATTTATTAAACACCGCCATGCACATGCAGCATTGACACATAAAGTAAAGATTAAATTTGACACTAATAACAATAATAAGGAATCGGCGGACGCGAGGTTGCCATCCTATTGTTCTAGCGCGGTTCTAGCAACCGACATCCTCAATCGTCGCATTATTTTGAAACATGGAGATCTCGAATTAGAGATCTCTTTACGCAATTTTTCCCACGGAAAAAAGTGTCACTTAACGCTAAAATTGACCGGCACCGGTTACAAAATTCGTAATTCCACGGTATAAAATACAATGAAAAAGTGCACTTTACGTTATAACATTAAAATGTCCGCTAAGGTACAGTTCGTTGTTATTTTACTCGTGGTTGTCGCTGATTGTATCAATGGCCAAGCTGCTGGTTACGTAGAAAGACAGTTGCTGTGTGCTTTGGATAGAGCACCATGTGATAGAATGGGAAGACAAATCAGAGGTACGTACGAATAATTCGATTAGAAATGAAAGTGTAAAGATTTTTTTTTGTATTTAGCAATTTTGCCGGAAATCATTGGAAATAAGTGTCAAAATTGTACCCCAGCGCAACTACAATACGCCAATACAATAGCTAACTACATCCAGCAAAGTTATCCACAAGCTTGGGGTGCTCTACTAGAAAAATATACCAACTAATTATTGAATGTAATCTTGGACGTGCATATGTGATGGTATTTATTCGTGAAATTTCGTAATTTTAGGGAAATGTAAGTGTTCTAACATATAGGTATTAAGATGTAAAAAGTTATGATGTTTTAGTTCGTTAGTTCTTGCTATGTTTTGTATTCATATATGTATAATTGATCTTATTTTTTGTGTATCTATATTTTGTGTATCTATATTATGATCAAATAAATAATGTTTATTTTATTCACAATTAATAGATATTATGCAAGTTTTTAAGTACAACTCGTTCAACTTAATTTGGGGTGGTCTCCACCCAAATTTTCGACTACCTTGTTTGCACATTGAAGTGTTAAAACTGTCTGCTATACTTTATATTCCACTCTGGTTCTAGACAGTACTAGATCCCAACCTAATGTCAGAATATAGAATAAGATTCATGTCGTGTCAGTGGCCATTGATGTTTATCAAAATATGCCAATTTGTAACCATAGTGACCAAGGGTGTGGGTTCAGGTTACTTCTATATAATCGTTTATAGCGCCAAAACCATTCATCTCATTGATCTGTAAATTGGTATACATATTTAAAGTCATTGAAGGCAGAGCTGCTTTATCCATTAGGCAAGAAAGGCTACTGCCTAGGGCGGCAGTCTTTTAGGGGCGACAAGAAATGCTTAAAAAGAAAAATTAAAAATGTTGATCTGTTCGCATATTTGTTTATTAGATTCATATAACGGAGTGTATCTATAGCATTACTTTTGTAATGACAGGGAGTTCTTATAATAAATACTAATTATTGACTTTACCTACCACTAAACCAAAAAGTGATTATTTTCTTTTATCTTATTTATTTATCTTCTCCCCAGTAGTTTCTTGTGCTTATGTTAGCGTATTCGGGGCAAATGTGTATTGATCACAAAAAAAACTCCGTTGGTTTACGTTTACCACATCTAACAAAATTGCTGTATGGGACAGGTATTTTAAATATAAATATTCGAACAATATATTTTCTGTAGAAAAATCTAGGAAAAAGAGTTTTGGAATACACAGAGAGAATTTTTTTAATGAAACGAATTTGCTTCAAATTAAAGAAAGATCGATGTTAAATAGTGACAGACAAAGCTTTGGTTGTTGCAAAGAAATTTGATAAGAATTATTCAATTCCTTGAACGTTAATTAATTTAAATTTAGTAACACAATATTTGGAAAGAAATGAACATTTTGTTTCCAGAACTATACGTTCTTTTTAAATAAAAATATCTGGGATGGCCCTCACCCAATTTTCCGACTACACCGTTGATTTAATAAAGTGTCTGAACACTTTTGCAATTATTCAAGTTTTGTGAAGCCAGAGCCACTCTGTACCCTACCTAACATCAGTTTCTATGACATAAAGACATTTGTCATACTGACATTTAATGTCATGTCGTGTCAGTGGCACAGACGTTTGTCAAAATCTGACAATTTGCAACACAGCGACGAAGGCTGTGAAGTCTGTCAAACTGCTTCTATAAAAGCTAATAACGCCTAAACCGTTCGTCCCATTGACTTGTAAATTTGTATACTTATTTAAAATTACTGGAGGATGAGCTGATATTAGTTTGATCAAAATCGGATAAATCCGGAAGAAGACGCATGTAATGGGACCCTAAAACGCGTATTTCGGCAGAAATCTCGAAAAAAAAATTTCCGTTCATTACAATACTTTCCTTCTAGGGTAGTCGGAAAGTAAAAAGTACCTAAGTCCTAAGCATTATTGCAATCAAACATCATAAGATTTGTATACAAATTTATCATACAAATAAGGTATTATAAAAGTCATCTATTACCTATGTGTCTGGCATTGGAAAACGTCAGTTTTGTGACTCCTAGATCTGATCTAGATCGGTTAGGTTCTTCCTTCCTAATCTGCAACAAGAAACGTATAAACTCAGTGTTGTTAAAATAATAACTCCTTCATTCATCTACAAAGTTACTTACTTAAAAAACCATAACCCTGATCATTGCAGTTAATCCATGGATAAAGAGTATAAGCAATGGGGAGTGGGGGCCTTAAATCACTTCCAACATTCTCCTAAATCTAAAAAAAAAATAATTCTACTTATAAACATTGAACACTTTTGTAGTGCCTATTGGAAAAGGACACCCACTCCTCGTCCATCTGAAACAAAAAAACACACAGATTTGAACTTTTTTGAAGCAGAAACGAGCAAGGGGGAAGATCCCAAACCTCCACCCCGCTAACCTGCAGCGACATCTTCTTCCCTCTCGCTCGTTTCTACCAGGTATCGCAAGAATTACAAAGAAATACCCACTTACCGGAATTTTTCAATAATACCACCAATCAAGGTCAGATGATTAGCACTACCACTGCTTTTGACCACTCTACAGAACTCTGTAGAGAGTCAAAAAGACCGATAACGCGCCGCGAACCTAGAGAAGTTCAAAAATCCTACCTTATTGCGTCTTCTTCCCCTCCAACGAAGGATGACATCTCCTTGAACCTACCTTTAGATGTCTTCGTCCTTGGAAGCTGCCACTCCGGTAAAATCCTCCTCCAAGTCAGTCCTTCTTCTCCCTTGCGCATCTACGGCTGCTATTCAACACTACACACGCAAGATTTAAAAACGCGCACAACTAAATGTCCAACACTTCACTACATCACCGTCGTTATCCATCTGCAACAATAATATAACCAAATATAACCAAATATTTATCCACAATGTTTATTATGATCCAAACACTACCAGTACCAGTTATTACTCAACAAAATTTGATTAATGGCGTTGAAATGAGTACGGAACATGATTTTTATACACGCGGGGTAATTGGTTAGGTCAAAATCACTTTAAAAACCACTCAAAATATCACAAATTACCTGTTGCGAATATTTGCTCTGTATGCAACACGCGCAAACGCCGTGAAATTCTGTCAAAAAAAAAAAAAAAAACGCACAGACGCGCAGAAAATGTTTGGCAAGATGGCCGAAAAATGCAAATTAGCTCGGTTGTGGTGAACAGGTATTATCGTTGCTTGGTTAAGAGACTAATACATCTGGCTTTTGTCGGTTCTTACTACTTTGCAATGTTAGATAATTCGGTTCTACTAGCCGATAATAATTTGATGCGTAAGACAATAATAATTTAGTATTACTTACATAAGTTTTATTCTTTACTTCAAACTTCTATCACAGCTTCTATGATCAGATAATACATAGTTATTGCGCTCAGTGAATTTGGTTAAATATGTACCCACATTACACCGCTTACAACGCTTGTCGCTAACTGAACTGAATTTCTACACAATAAGATATGAAATGCATCAAAAAATTTTACCTGCGTAGGCGAAGGATATAGCATAATATACAAACACACATCCGGCATACCAAAAAAAACTCGTTCAATTCCAACCAACACAGCACGCAAAGCATACACTTCACGTATTGGTAACTTTTACAAAAATATTTCTCGATAAAATTCATGGTGTGCTTGTGAAAATCCTATAGAAATAAATTTTAATACCTAAAACCGTTTAATTAACAGTGTGGTTACCATGGAATTTGGTGAAAACACATATCTTCAAATATCTGGGGTGGCCCTCACCCTACTTTCCGACTACATATATGGTTGGTGCAATGAAATATCTAAACACTTTTGAAATTATTCAATTTTGTAAAACCACAGCCAATCTGGACCCAAACTAACGTCAGTTTCTATGACATTATGACTTTTGTCATCCTGACATTTAATGTCATGTCATGTGATGGCACTGACGTTTGGTAAAATCTAACAGTTCTATAAAAGCATATAGCGCCTAAACCGTACCTAAATCTCACTGATCTGCAAATTTGTATACGTATTTAAAGTCTGAATTATTCCTAAATGAAAAGAAAACACAATACCGCTCGCTTTGTATAGAAGCTATAGCTTAGCTATATAAGCTCAAACTAAGCCAACGTGTGACTAGAGAATGTCAGCGCCATCTCCCCGCCAGTAGACATAGCAATAATTTGTAATAACACCGCATGTTTTTCATTCAGATCTATTATGTCTTTCTCTTCCAAATAATTTCAAATAGAATATTTTTTATCTCTAGGCCGACCTTTATTTCAAATAAAACCAGATTTGTTTCATTCAAACGTCTTTTAGCAATTAAACCAAAACAATTTCTACTATACGGAAATTAAGGAAAACCATTTCGTTTTTCACTGAATGATGTTATATGATGTTACAAAAAATATACATACTTAAGTAAATAGTAATGAATACACAACAATAAAATATGAAACTCGTTTATTAACTCATAAAGCATACTTTACATAAAGTATAAAAAACTAAAATAAGTTCGAATATAATAATGCAATGATTCGAAAAGTCTAAATGATGAGTCTCTTTGGTAGAAATAAAGTCTTCACAGCTTATGCTTTGACACCAAATTGTGCCTCGTACTTCTTCCTGTATTGTCCAGTGGGGTCATATTTGTTTACCAATCTCTTCCAGTCGGCATTCTTGTTATTGATCAAGTGCTTAATGACCTTTTCGGCGTTCGCTTTCTGGTTTTGGTTGCACTTTTCACATCCATGTGCTAATGCGTCAGGTAAAGTCTCTACAAGAAAAACACATACATAAGTAACACATTATAAATTTTTAGTAATAATAAATTATAAACTAAAATTCTTTATCGATTTATAAGATTAAATGTTATTGCCAATCTTTAAATGATAACTGGAATAACTAGTTTATTATGAAGGGTTATTGCCAATCGATCTTGCAGAAGTGAAGAAGTCGTATTGAAAGTGAAAGTCCATTCAGTGAAAGCCATGTCCATTAAAGCGTTTACTCTTCGCACTTGTGGCAATTTAAACTGAAGGGAATTCTGAAGAAATGTAAAAAATACAACTAAAAAGGAATACGAAATGAAAAGTAATGATAGCTTTCTCGTTTATGATTTAAAGACTTTGCTGCTATTGTTTCTATAACATTATATGTACAATGTTTGCTACGCAAATCAAATATGTTACTTTATTTTTCTAATCGCTTCTGTTTTCAAGATACAGGTAAACGCAGTGACATAGAAACATAGGTTGTGGAATGGATAGTAATGTGTCATAAAGAAAGTTTATTATAGCTTTTATAGCGATGTTTGTTTAGGCCGTTAATGTTACAAACAAGGTATATATCATTTGAATTTTATTGTGTCAAAAGATTTCCCTGGGAGTTAATTTGAGCATTTAGTAAAAAAATTAATTAGAAAAACGTTCACGTCAAATTGTTGTTCAAGCCACAATGTAGACCACCCAACACGACTACACACCATGTGTATACCACAATACTTAGTGAATGGATGGAACACATGCACTGTATTTGCGAAAGGAAATGAATTAATTTTATTTGCTTCAGACCAATGCAATGTTGAGTAGGAAGACATCGTTTTCTTTGCATTACTTTTATAACAACCAGCCAATACTATTTGATTGTCAACAAACACTGAAAAAAAACATGTTTCGTCCATACAACACAGTATGACAAATATCTTGTCATTTATAGTGGTACGTAACTGATCATAAGTAAGTGATAATGTGTTATAATAATGTTTTTCTACTTTGCATTCACAATGCACACATTGTAACACTGTTTTCGGTGTTACAATTAGCAAATTGTAACACCGTTTTTAGTAACTTTTTTCTAAGATTGGTGACATTATATCAAATGCATGTCAAACGAAAATACACATAACCACAAAAGTAAGCACAAACTGATTTTTTAGAATCGCATAAACTGCGAAGTATGTATATTTTTATACATATTTAAACATGCGTGTTGCATCCTAGGTTTCGTACTACTAGTATATGATGGTATATAATAATTATCAATAATTACTTTTTCACAGATATTTGAATTTAAGTGACAGATGACAGTGTTACCAACGGTTGCACCCATAAATACTCTAGATTGGAATTTTACCTAATATACTTCTAAATTTTTATAAAATTAATGACGCAAAGTAGAAAAAATAGTATATTGCACTCGTTTTATAAGACATATTGGCGCATTCGACAACTCATGCGCCAATTTGACGTCTTATAAAACTTGTATAATAATATACTATTTAGTGACATTATAACAAATTTGAAGCAACAATCAGCCTGATCCGCTCTGCTGCCCCTACCTTTAGGAGTTTATTATTGTTTACATTCCTGTATGTGTCTCAAAGAGTTAAAATCAGTAGACCCAACGTTAGACATTAACTTCTAGCAATGTGATCTTTTGAATCCCAATACATATTAACACTTGAACATAATTGAATATGTTTTACCTAGGTACTACCGTATTAGCTGTAAATGTTATTTACTTCAGAAACTATCAAGACTGGACTTGATTATGGATGAGAGCATTTATTTTGATAACTAAGTCAAAACAAAACTTTTACATTTGCAAATCAAACAACTGCATTTCATCTGCATTACTCTAAAACCATCTTATACACAGACTCGTCGTGTATTCACTTTTATTTTGATATTAAGGTACCGAAATCATTAATATGTAAGACATAGAACACATTATCATTATTCAGTTTTGGACCCATACACATTCACAAAACGAGACAACAATACTCATTTCGATTGTTCTTACAACGTTAAGAATTGTTATCGCTTCTTAGAAATATGTAGGTACAAGTAATAACAATAAATAATAAATAGTGATTATATTAATAACTTAACTACGTTTCGCACTTACTTTTAAGTTCACGCCCTTCGTTAGTACACGGCCCTTCATCCATCATGCACTTGATATAATTATTTAGGATTCTGCCATTCGCCAAGATCTTGTCTACATCGATATTATCATACTTATTCGTGTACTGGTTTTGTGCCTCAGCCAAAGCAATAGCAGCAACAATTAGTAAGAAAAATACACCCCGATACAACATCTTGGACTGCAACACTAGTTCTACTGGTTCTTGGTCCTTCGAAACGGTGGCAGCTCTTTGTGGCACTAAGCTTGCCGGTGTAGATCTCGGTAAATATAAGAAAGTGGTACCTAGGTCACGTGACCTACCAGAAAGAGCTGGACACGTACTGGAGTTTTATCGTTTGATGACCCACATTGAAATGCCTAGAATGGACATGGGTAGACGTAATCGCTGAAGGTATGGAAGTTATCGAAGGAAGTTATTAATAATCTATAGGTAGATAATTGCCCTGACATTTCGTATAGGTATGTTAAATAATAAAATAATTGGCATGCTTATGTGGGGTTATACTTTCTGGGTATTTCCATGGGGCACCGGATTTGCTTTTCCGTGAGAGTGTCTGCTGGAGTTATGTAATCATTTTACTTTCTTTTGTTTATTTTTATCGTGAGTTAACATACAATTATACCAAAAAAAAAAATAGTAATTTTAGAAAATGATTATTGCAATGTGGTAGCTATTTGATTTTTATTTATCTCTTTAGCTTAGAGTTAATAAAATCAAACATTTCTATTAGATTTTAATGTTCAAATAATATAATAAATATGGCTGATGGATAAATAATAATTTTTATTAAAAGAGCAACGATCTCCAATATCTGTCATTAGTAGACAACGGTACGAGTAGGCATGAAATCAAATATGTACATATGTGTCAAAATATGTAGGTAGTAATTCCTGTGTCTAATCACTTTCTTTTATTGTTTTGAGCCTCAAATCCTACAAAATTAGTTGAAAAAATAGAGTTTTCCTCCACATGGCGTCGATCATAACATAACTATAGCAACCACTGGTTGCTGACCACTAGTGAGACACAATCAGCTTCCCATATTTCAAGAAGCTGCTAAAATTGTTGAAACATTCTCTTCTTGAAATGAACGTGCCTGCGATCATCCCGTTGACCAGGAGATATATTCATATAAAACACAAATAGAATGAATGGAAATCTAACTAATATTATTTTGGGGTGTCTCCAAAATGTTGGAACATAGACTAACTATAAGCTACTGGGATAAAAATAAGATAATTCAACCCAACAGACCATTAAAGAGCAAGATATACTCTATTCCTCTAAACACACAAATTTAACTTTGGGCTAGAAATCAAAACGCCGCACAAACAATAACTGATCGACAAATGCTGCAGAACGTACCTACAGTACAATCAACGAGAACAACTAAAATTTTGTAAACATTTTCGATTTCTTTTTACTTTCTGACTATAGTATCGAAGAAGGTACTAAGGCACTAAGGTATTGTAATCGACGGAAAAAATATTTCGAGATTCCGCGGAAATACGCGTTTTGAGGTCGTCTGAAGCCATTACAATGATTTCTGGAAAATGTATGTATGTATGTATGTGTGTTTTCTTGGTATCATGTACAATGTTATACAGTCGTGTTCTTACATCTGGTGTGGCGTCTAGCCTGATTCTATGCTTTTTCTTCAAAGCAGCGTAATAAGCAAATCTGACTCACATAAAAATGTAATAGTACACCGGAGTAAAATAATAATAGTTTTTTTTATAATATATGGAGGTTTTTGGTATTCTAGAACGAGGAGTAGCAAAACATGGTATTTTCAGCTAGTTTTGGAGGTTTTAAAGGTTTTTGGTAAAAATTCACCTATTCTAGAACAAGGACTAAAAAGACATGAGGTTTTAACATTTTCTGGTTTAGAGGTTTTAAGGTTGTATGGTTTACAATGAAGATAAAACCTAGGTTGGCATCTTGGCATCAGTTTCCGACATGATTCTTTGTACAACCTCCTCCAAATTTATAAAGGTAGCCTTTTTGTTCCTCTTATCATAACATGCTATAATTGCTATATCATCAAACCCATCCCCTATCGACAGTAATTCAAATTTTTCCCACCAGAGCGGGACTCCTTACATCATTACTGCAACTAAAACTACACCGGTGTACGTTGTATTGCCTACACCAACGTCACCACTAACATGCGACTGGCATTCATCCAAAATGAATGCAAGTTTACCCCGTTGTCATGGAAACTATACGCGGTGCAGCTTGCGCAATCGCGATTTATCAGCAGTGTGCTGCAGTAATCACGCTGTGAGTGGATCGGTGGTTTTTATCATCATGATGAGTATCGTAGCCGGTTAATGCCATTTTAGTGAATGAAAATGCAGCGGTCAGATCATTCCCTAAACTCAAGGCGACTCTCCTAGCGAGCGAAAAATTTTACAATATTTCTGGCATTATTCAACACTTCTATTCTAACCAAATCATGGCTCTTGTAAGTACAGAATATTTTAAATCGTCCCGTATACCTTTTTTTTGACAATTATCTTTTTATTTTAGAGCGAGCAAAATATTCGACAGAGATTCAAAGATAAAAAGACATCGACAACAACATTCTACGATGAAGAGCCTAAAAGAATATTTCGAAAATCAAAACCATTTCCTGCAAATTATTTACTGTCTGTTTTAATTTTAATTGTGGTTGTTTTCTGCACGGTCATAATCATTGAGAAGCAATTACCGAGAGGTTTAAAAATTTCCGAGGAACACAAATACCCCGATAGATTTATTGCGGAAAGAGCTTACAATCATTTACGGAAGTTGACAGCACTCGGATCACGTATAACAGGCAGTCATGTCAATGAAGTCTTAGCTGTGGAGTTACTAAAAGGAGAAATTGGTGATATTATAAAAAAATCAAAAGATATTCATGTCATCGAGCTTGACGTGCAAACCGTTAGCGGTTCTTTTGCTTTGGAGTTCTTGGATAGCATGACGAATGTATACAGTGGGTTGCAGAATGTGGTGGTCAAAATTGGTTCGCACATAAATTCACCGCACAGTTTGTTGATCAATTGCCATTTTGATAGTGTTCCTGACAGTCCAGGTGAGTTTTTTTTATATACTCCTTTTGTGTTTGTTAATTTTTAAAGGTGTTACTGAATGTGGAATTGATTCTCAAGTTTGTATAACTTTTAAATAAAAATTGAGAGTCACAACCCTGTGTAAAGATTTTTGACCAATGAGTAATGTTAGGATAACAAATTAGAATAGAAAATCAAATATTTTTAAGATGCAAAAAGCCAAAAATTCTGGGTATATAATAAGAAAGTTTCAGGCAAAAATTGACAACTATTACGCAAAATTATACATGACCCACTTTTTCAGTGATTACGAAGACATTTTGGGTGAAATTAATAAATAAAATTTAGTCTACCTATACTAATTACGAACTTTCAAGTGTAGGGCGCGTTCAGCGGAATCGCCCATTTTCGCCGACATTTGCGATCGAGTAGCTGCAAAATTGGGTTTTTCGATATTACTATTGACGCTCGAATTGAAAAGAGGACATAATTCCGCGTGGACTGCGCGATATTTTGTAAATTAAGTGCGTCAATTTTGAAAAAAAATCACGTTTTTGCACCTCTTCGGGTGAAGGCGAACCTCGAGAAAATGTCACGTGACGTCTAGAAATTCCGACAAGTGGATCGATGAACGTCAAAAATTTACATTTTTTATCCGTTCCTGCCGACCTTATAAAAGCCGCTCGCTCTCATGTCTTACGATAAGATCCCTCTAAATACCCTTCGCAAAGAGTTTTGAGCAAAAAAAAACGGCCTTAAAAACAATTTTCGATCCAAAAAATCGATTTTTGTCGACCCGTGTTTTGCTGCTATTACCACAGTAACGTCAAACCCGAAACGCCCCCTGCCGGACATTCGTAACAACAGTAACAGATAGCAGATAACCTAAAATGTATCCTAAAATGTCCATATTGCGAATGTGGACAGGTGGGAAGCCTTAACCACATATTTCTAGAATGCCCAATAACTAAAATCGAAAATTTTGACTTATACACAGAGCTAGTTAAATATACTATATCTGATTTAAAATTGTAGCTACAATAAAATTCTAAAATCTCCAGAAGTAGTGCTTATCTATTAATATATGCAAGACATGCAGTAACCAAGTTAATATAAAACAATATTCATTTAAGGGAGGAGCCTCGTATAGATGACAAAAAAATTAGGAAAAAATTGTCAATATATTGTTTAACAACATTTATTTTACAGTATTTTTACATTTTCGATATTTTATTATATTCTTAGATTTTATCAAAATTTAATCAGGTTTATCAGCCAACTAAAATATTTGATTTGACTTGAGAGTATTTATTTTAAGATTGTTTGATTTTCTTATCATTGTTTACAATGTGACATTGGAAGGTGCGATCTATTCATTGTTTCTTTTTGTGATATTTGTGATGCTTTACTAGAAAAGCGTTTGTACTGTAAATATATTTACTTTTGGTAAATGTTTGTTAAGTACAAATTATTTTGAATACACAAAGTTAAGCCTTTTTTTGGCTAAAATTGGATAATAATTGACATATGTTGAAACCGATGGCGTATTAACACTTATTTTGTTGCATCAAGCGTGGGTTGACTTATTTTCAAAATAAACAATTTATTTCCCAAGGTTTTTTCGTCCGTCATTTGTTTACTACATTTGATTTGATTGTAGTCAATACCTACAGAATTTCAAATTAATGAATGTTTATTTTGGTGCAAATATAAACATTACATTAAAGCATAATAAGTAGATATGTATATTGTATATCTTATCGACATTTTATAGACTTGACTGACATAAATTCTGCGTAGGATTATGTGATAAGACATAAAGTTACATGCTTCTCAGTGTCGGACAAAACTTATTTAGTTTTGTGTCCTACATTGCTTGAAATTACTGTTAGAATCAAACACAGATTCTTACTACAAATGATACATTTAATGACCGAATCCAGACTTTACAATAATACACGTGTTATCGTTACTAAACTATAACCGAGAGTGAGTCCCGTCTGCTGCATTCCTTCGAGGTTCCTTCCATCCTCGGTGTTACTGTTTATGTTTCATATCTCCAGACATAAACAGTGCATAGGGGCGCTCGTCTAGTGGGACGGTGTGCAGACGTATTTCTTACACTCGGCCATCCTGTTCTTGTGGGCTGTCCTCAGGCCACTAAATAGGAACAAAATCAAATAAGTAATTGAGAAATAATAATGCATGCAACATGCTTTTCCAGGTATACAACATACACAGCATCGGGCGAGAAAGCCCTCATATATTCAGCAGCTTTCGCTGTGGTCGAAAAGACCTTCGTACATACAACAGCTTTCGCTGCCGGAGAAGTAAACCTGTCGCACGCAATAATGTTCTTTCAAGCTAGTCATCACACGCAACACTCTCACACCAAACCGTCTATCCCTATTCAAGACTTCATATCGTAGAAACCGGCCATGATATCATAGTATTTAATGGTTCGTAATATTCGTCGACCTCCACAACTTGTCATGATGACCCTAAAATAAAGCGGTTAAATGGTTTCTCTTGGGCGACAACCCTCAAACCCCACAAATGTCTCTCGGGCAACAACCCTCAATTCCAACAAAACTTTTTTTTTTCTCGGGCATCAACCCTCAATATCAACAAAACATGTCTCTAGGGCAACAACCCTCAGTTCCAACAAAATATTTCACACGGGCAACAACCCTCAATATCAACAAAACATGTCTCTAGGGCAACAACCCTCAGTTCCAACAAAACATTTCACATGGGCAACAACCCTCAATATCAACAAAACATGTCTCTAGGGCAACAACCCTCAATATCAACAAAACATGTCTCTAGGGCAACAATCCTCAGTTCCAACAAAACATTTCACATGGGCAACAACCCTCAATATCAACAATACGAGTACCAGTACAGTGTATTTGAACGTATCTACTACAGCAATTATTTTTGGCACTCACAAGTTTGGATCGTGACCCAGGGCTTCAATTTTTCAACAGCCACTACTGTTCGCCTACGTCGGTGGCCCTCTCGAAGGTCCTCGACTTCGTAACGGTCATTGAAGAGTACCTTCCTTACGCGGAAAGGACCCTTAAATTTTGGCATTAATTTTCTGCTGCAGTTAGTGTTGGGTTCGCTTGATATCAGGACCAATACTAGTTCGCCTTCGCTGAAAGACCGTGCTTCACGTCTGGCCTTATCATAGCGCTCCTTCTGCTTTGCTTGATCGCGCGTGATATGTTCTTTAATTTTTGGTCGAAGTTCTGCCAAGTCGATCCTCTCCACTTGCTGCTCCACTTCTTGAAGTATATGTGACTCTGCCATCGGTCGCGGCTTATACCCAAGGAGTGCTTCAGATGGGGTGGATCCAATGCCCTTGTTGTATGCAGTATTCATCGCACCTTGGACTTGCTTGACATACGCGTCCCAGTTGGCACTATCACTTTCCACGCTCGACGTGGCCAATGCTTGTACAATAGTTCTGTTATACCGCTCACATTGTCCATTTGCTCTCGGGGTAGCAACCGCATTTAGCACGTGTTTTATTGCGTAAGTGTCACAAAAAGTTTTAAAGGTACGAGATGTAAACGCGGTTCCACGATCACTTATAATGCGTTTCGGAACACCGAACAAACACATGATCTCACGTAAGACCTTCACGACCGTTGAAACTTTGGTTGTCTTTACAGGTTCGATTGTCACAAATTTCGTAAACGCGTCCACGATAACGATTAAAAACTTGTTCCCTCTATGGCTTGTTTCAAATGGACCCACATGGTCGATGTGCAGGGTGTGAAAAGGAACCTCAGTCTTTTCGATGGGGTGGAGTTTTCCTTGTTTCTTACCAGGGCGATGTTTATAATATGAGCAGTTAAGACAAGCCTGAACGTATTTTGTTACTACGCGTCGCATTTTGGGGAACCAGTAATTTTGCTGTATCCTTCTCAGGGTGTTTTCGATCCCTGGATGACCTGCCTGGTCATGACAAAGTCTACAAATTTGCCAACGTGCTGGTTTGGGAACAACCCACAACTCCTTTCCATCGTCCATCTTTTTGAATACTCTTCCATCTTTCAGTTTGTACTCTTTGAAGTACATCTTTGTTTCCTTGTTGGTTTTTTCCGTCATGAGTATTTGGCGAATGCGTGATAGTTGTTCATCTTGTAGCTGCGCGCTCAATACCCAGTCACCCTCGGTGAGATCTATCTGATTAATTTCGGCGGCTGCATCATGTATTGGATACCGGCTAAGAGCGTCTACATGAGGCATCCTTGGTCCTGGACGATAACGCACTTCAAACGAAAATTCCTGCACGTCAAGCCACCACCTGGCGACTCTAGGAATGAGATCCTTTTTCGTGAAGGTCGTGCGTAGTGCACTACAGTCAGTAACTACTGTAAAACGCAGTCCAAGGAGATACACCCTAAAATGTTTCAAGGAGTGAACGACGGCCATTGTTTCCAATTCATACGAATGGTAGTGGCGTTGGTCTAATGTGGTCTGCTTGCTGTAATAGGCCACAACTCGTTGTCCGTCGTCGTGCATTTGCAGCAAAATTCCACTTAATCCGGTGGAACATGCATCCGTGTGCAGTTCAGTCGGTAGATTTGGGTCGAAAATCGCTAGTACAGGTTTGCTGCTGAGTAGTTCCTTAATGGTTTCGAAGGCATTTTCTTGTTCCATATCCCAGGTCCACGAGATATCCGACCGAGTTAGGCGTGTCAGTGGTTCCGCTACTCTAGCATAATTTTTCAGGAATTTGCGGAAATAACCTGATAAGCCTAAGAACTGTCGAATCTGCTTTACATTCTCCGGTGGGCTCATGTTCATTACAGCCTCTACCTTTTTAGTGCCCGGTCGAACACCGTCTTGGTTAATTTCTCTGCCGAGGTAATCGATGGTTGATGAGAAGAATACACATTTCGAAATATTTAGAGTCAAGTTGTGTGAACGTAGAGCCTCTAACACTAAGTGTAATCGTCTTAATCCTTCCTCTTCATCAGGACATGGTATTATGATGTCATCGATGTATGGTTGTGCGATCTCGCTTATCGGTCTCAATACTTTGTTCATTAAGCGCTGAAACGTGGAGGGCGCATTTGATAGGCCAAAGGGCATTCGCAAAAATTCGTAGTGAGCATCCGGAGTAATAAATGCTGTCTTGGCAATGGAATCTTCGGCCACTGGTACCTGGTAAAATCCACTACTTAAATCGAGTGTAATAAAATATTTGTTTCCACCGAGACGGTCGATCTGATCGTCAATGAGCGGTAGGGGATATTTATCCTTGACAGTTATGGCGTTCAATCGTCGATAATCGATGCATAGTCTGTAACCGGATGTTTTCTTCTTGATTAATAACACAGGATTTGCGTATGGTGAGTTTGATTCGCGGATTATGCCATGACGCAGTAGATCTTCTATCATATCCTTCAGGATATTTCTTTCAAAAGCCGCCATTCTATACGGTCGATATACAATGGGGTTGTCAGATGTACAATTGATTCGTATCTCTGCAGAGCTCGTTCTTCCTAACTCTGCCAGGGATGTTGATATTCTGTCCCTGAATTCGGCTAGCAAGTCTTCGCATTTTGATTTTACACCCTCGTTCACGTTACCGAAGTTTATCTCATAATTTAGCTCTGAGGTAAAACAATCCAATTGAGCGCACTCTACTACGTCTTCTAATGACCGGATTGACACCTTTGCGCCCACCTTGACCAGCATCACGTTAGGTAAATCCAGAAAGTCTCGGCCGACAATACAATCGTGTATCATAAACTCGTCATCTACGACTATAACATGAACGCGCGCTTTAGCTTCGCAAATCCGGACCCATGTTATCATCCGGCCAGCACCCTTCACTCGTTCTCCAGTAAAACTACGCAGGGTATCGTAAGTGGTAATTTGATACTCTAACCCTAGTGCTTGGGCAATGGACCTACGCAGAAGTGTGTTCGAGCTACCTGTATCAACTAAGCACTTGACTTTGCGTTCTCCCACAAACGCGGTCATAATGTAGGGGTTGCTTTTAGTTTTATTGTCCAACTTTAGTTCGTTGACATCGTGGCGATTTTCGTCATTATTTTTCGTAGGAAATCGACTGGTTTTTAAATTTTTCTGAAATTGGTTCAGCCGTCTGCTATTTTGTTGTCGCGATTCATGTTGTGTTTGTTCGAGTTTACAATCTCGCGCGTAATGATTGCCCTTGCAATTAAAACATTCGAGATTTCTCGGAACAAATGGAACCGCTTTGATGTTATGTTGCTGCAGTGGGCGATGTGTGGAAGACAAAGTACTGGGCGAGTTCTGTTTTAAATTACAAGCACTCGTGAATTGCTGTCGATTTGCAGGGACGCCCGTGGCAGGTACGCGACCGAGGGTACTTAGATATGCAAAAAGATCATCTGTGTTCTGATACCGAGCACTTTTCGCTATGTTGACGATACTTTCGTCCGTAATCCCTCCTATGATGGCATCGACAAGGTATACCTCCGGTATGTTAACTTGTAATAGTTTTAATTTTGCCAATTTGTTGTAGCAATACACACTCAGGTCTTGCCCAGGATGCGTACAGTAAGTCGCCGCGTTCCATAGCAATTTTGAAAACGGTAGTGGCTTCCGGAACTGTCGAGTTAGTGACTGTCTCATAGCGGCCCAATCGGTCGATAGTAGATCTTGCGAATCGTACCATCTCCTCGCCATGCCTTTTAATCTACTTGACACTAACCTGACAATAGCTGCGTCTGTCCACCCATAGGACTTTGCCAAATTATCGACACGTGCCGTCCAAGCTTCTACTAGCAGTTCGCTCCTTTGGGGATCGAATTCCGGAATCACCAACTCGTCTCCCATGGCAGGTTGTTGATATTGTAGTCGCTGTTGTGAACTCCGTTCTAAAGTTGACAGTCGCCGTCGTAGACGTTTAATTTCCCTTCTTGAATTTTCGCGGCTAGTCGCACTACTGTCACTTGACGAGTCTGAAGATGAACTCGATGATGAGCTCGGCGATCTTCGTCGTTCGCTTTGTCGCTTCCTTTTCTTATTTCCGCGTTTGCCCATGTTATTTCACTCACGAAAATAAATGAACAAAAATTTAAGAGGAGATATTCGAGTTCTCACAGCACAACCCGTATTTCCTTTGTTCTAAAAACTTCAATTCTTGCGAGCCACTTCGAGTGTTTATTCTGATATTGTTTATGTTAACACCTTCACACAAAGAAGTTCTATGAGGACGCCAACAGACTCCACGCCGATAGCCGACACGTAGATATTGAAAGCGTAAAGTCACTCACTCTTTGCACTACCACTAGTAAAAACTTTACACCGGCGTTTTGCGGTAATCCCACTTCTGATTTTGTTAGAATCAAACACAGATTCTTACTACAAATGATACATTTAATGACCGAATCCAGACTTTACAATAATACACGTGTTATCGTTACTAAACTATAACCGAGAGTGAGTCCCGTCTGCTGCATTCCTTCGAGGTTCCTTCCATCCTCGGTGTTACTGTTTATGTTTCATATCTCCAGACATAAACAGTGCATAGGGGCGCTCGTCTAGTGGGACGGTGTGCAGACGTATTTCTTACATTACTTAATTACAAATTACTTAAATTACATGATTAGTTTACTTAAGAAATAGCGCTATTTGAAATTTCTCATGCGACATCATTCTTTATTGCATAAAAGATTTTTAAAAGACTTTTAGCAAGTCCGGAATAATGGCGCGATTTAAAAATAAGCGACTCATTTGATACATGATTAGAGTATTAACTTGCTGTTCGAAAAATGTAGTCCAAAAAAAAAAAAAACTCTAAACAGCAATGCATTGTACTGTTATCTAGGCTTTGCCGGTATGGAAAAGTGGGAAACGTGTTTAATAACGATTTAGATAATGGTGTTTATCTGACCACTAATACTAAAGCAAACGTTATTCATCAAAACATGTAATTTAGGTGATATGAGGACAAACATTGGTCTTGCGGCAACTGTGCCGACCCATAATATGCTTTCCCATAGAACATTTCAATAAAAAAGTCCATATTGTTGTAATTGTATTTAAATACTTTGTTTTTATCATTTGAAAGAGAGTGTCAAAAAATGTTTCGCTCCCTCCAATGGTTTTTGCAAAACAACTACTCTTTTTGATGATATTTTAGGTGTTCGAGACTTTTTTCACACTGAATATTATCAAATGGCAAAAAGCTTCGAATGTCTTAATAAATTTGTTGCTATGGGCTGAAAGAATCGTGTAAATCGGTCTAGTATATTATAAAGACGTTCCATTTAAATTTATGCATTTAAATAGAGACAATAGACGAAATAAACGATCAATCAATTATTCCTGAGCTGTGCAGCTGTTGGATTCACTCAATAAAGCATTCAAGATGCCCCATGGTCGTCAGTATGGTCGTCGGTTTGAAATGCAGTTGATTAAATGCCTTATAAGCAGTTTTGCTCTTTACTTTTTTTACTGTTCAATAAATACCAATATTTACTCACACAAGCAATACAAAGAAACTTAATTTGCTGCCACGGTATTGACTAAGCAATTGCAAAATGATTGCGGTAAATAATTACGCACTCGAAGGGAAGCGATGTTAAATCCATGTTAAGCCATAAATGTGATGATTAAGTATGCGTTTTTTTGTCGTGTTTATTTCAGTTTGTCTGTGTGTGTGTGTCATTGTTTTGATGTTCGATGTCCAACGTGAAAAGGTTTATTTGTCATTGTTTGTTGTGTAAATCGATTCCATAAAAAGAAAGGATAGTGTCAGTGTACTTTAGTCGATGGTTTACGTGAATTGTAATGTGACCAACGTTGTTCATTGACCATTGACATTTTTTATGTGTTTGCTATAACTCATTTCTTTTCATTTTTTCGAGCTTTGTTCTCTCTTAGAATCTCACATAGGTATGTCTTTTCTTTATTTTGCAAGGGGACTTTGCAAGGATTAACAAATCCACTTAGCAGATAATTAGATGTTTAAGCTGCCAAATAACAATAGGGTATTCCGGTGTTTTTCAAATTGTTGTTTTTCACAAAGTATCGATGGTACTGATTGCTACTTTACACATAAAATCTCAAACATTGCTTTAAATTAAGAGAAATCGTCATTTGAAGTTTGAATTGGAGTTGGTCTTTGTGACGTCACAAAGATCGCTTAAAACGGACGGCTTGGCAACGTTGTAAGTTTCTTTTCTTCTTATTTTTTTCTACCTACACAGCTTTTGCTCATTTTTTATACCTTCTTCCATTTTTCATTTCTTCAATATGTTCTTCCCTTTCTTTTTTCGTAGTTTGCTCTGAGAAAAAAGCATGGTGTTGCTGATCCAATGAACGTGGATTCTCTTAAAAAAATAGTTTTAGTTACATAATAAAAATATAGAAAATAGACTTTTAGTCTTCTTTTTTCACTTTTTCTTCGCCATTCCATCCTTTGTTTCCTTTTCTTTATTTGCTCGTATCTTCTGTTTTTTCTTACTTGTTTTCTCTTTCCTTTATCCATTATTTTCGTTGTTTTCACACTTATATGGTAGCGTCTTTGAGCAACTTTTTACACACAAGCTTTTTAATTATTCATTTGTTACTGAAATTAATTGATCAAAATAACCCTTTGGAAGCAAAAACTATCTGAGTCCTTTTCCTAGACCTTGTAAACAATTTTCCAGGCTGCTAATTGACGCTTCTAAGTTTCTAACTTAGTAAGGGCTGGCAGAATAATATCAGACAAATGAAAAACGTACAACATTTCTCAAGCAATAAAATCTATTAACAAAATTCAATAAAACAACCGTTTTTTATGCGTTACAATGGTACGATGAAACTGTAAACATAATAGGGTATTCCGATGTTTTTCACAAAGTATGGATGCTACTGATTGCTACTTTACACATAAAATCTCAAACATTGCTTTAAATTAAGAGAAATCGTCATTTGAAGTTTGAATTGGAGTTGGTCTTTGTGACGTCACAAAGGTCGCTTAAAACGGGCGGCTTGGCAACGTTGTAAGTTTTCTTATGTTCACTCACACACCTTAGTTGATAAGTGTCTCTAATGGCACGACCGGTCAGCTGTTCCCTTGTTGCCAGCGCTGGTCGGTGAATTCAAATAAAATACACTTTTAATTGCAATTATCTCATAAAAAAAAAACTAAACCAAAAAGCTTACAGCTTTACGGTATGACTCCTGGTAACTTGTATGGTGGTTTAAACCGAATATCTGCTCAAATTTTGACATGACCGGAATACCCTATTATGTCGCTACAAAACGCAGTGTACAGCATTAAATTCACATGCACAAAAGTGTAGGCGGACTTACGCCAGACCAGCAATTGGCAACATGCAACATGCGACGTCATCGTATGCTATCAAACTGTAGGATGAAAAAAAAAAACTGTAGCATATTATATGTTGCAGCTTTTGTTGCATGGGTTTCAAGTTCACTCCATAAAAGAGAACTGAGTTAACAGCATATAATAAGTTTCCTTGATGTTAATTTTAGCTGATTTGATGACATATGCGAAAATAATACTAGTAGCGCCATCTACATCGTGTGTAAAAAAAAGTTATATAGGTTGACAACAACGAAAATTGTGTTGACGTTGCACATGAAAAAATGCTAGTTAGAAAAATGTGTTTTTTTTTTCAGGTGGTAGTGATGACGGGGCTGGTTGTGCGGTAATGTTAGAAATGCTCAGGGTTATATCACAGTCTGACAGGACGCTCAAGCACAATATTATTTTCCTCTTCAATGGCGGCGAAGAAAATTTCTTGCCTGCTTCGCACGGTTTCATTACGCAGCACAAATGGGCGAAAGAAGTACGTATATCTTCTTTTTTTTTATTTATTTTATCATTTTTATTATGATTTTATTAACCTTATTACGTTTTTTTTTATTTTTTTATGTGTATTATTATTGATACAGATAATTGTTAACCACAAAGATTTCGTACAATATTCGACGCATGTGTTTTATCATTTGTCCTGAGTCAATATTGGAGTACTTGATATCGTCCTATCTATTTATGGGTCTACATCTAATATATTAAAAGGTCAGATGTAGATGAACTCCTATATTTAAAATGGCCCGCTTAATGACACTAAATGAATATGTATGGGTTCCGTTTTGTTCGTTATATGTGCCACATTATATGTACAAAGGTTTCTGAATATTATCCATTTGTCGCGTAAGTGTAAATTGTTTTATTTTGAAAGCCGGTGTGCATTTCCAATTACTCGTGTATTCTTTTACAATTGTCGCCGATTTTTCTGGATCCCTAAAGGAATTACCAAAACATTTTTAACAATGCTAAATATTTCTGTGAATTGAGTAGGTAGTATTTATCGTCTTATATTTTTTAATGGTTTAGTGTTGTTATTATTATTGGTTGAACTACTTCTCTATATTATAGCAAGCAATTTTATACCAGAGTTGTTAAATTATGTCGTTAAATTATGAACTGATTGTGGTGTAGAGAAGATGCGGTCGACTGAACATTACTAACCAGCGGCAAGTTTTAAGCGAGTATCTCGTTCAGTTGCGATGGTGGTGTAATGGTGAGCATAGTTGCCTTCCAAGCAGTTGATCCGGGTTCGATTCCCGGCCATCGCACTTCTTTTGCTCTTTTTTCATCTAAACATTTCTTCCTTTTATCCTTCCCCTTGTTCAAGTTGCTTTTGTTCACTACCTTTCGATTTTTTCTGATTTTGACATTACCTATTGCTTTTTGCTCTTCTTTTTGCCTTTTACAATTTGTCTTCATTTCTTCATTATCTTCTTCACCTTCAGAATTTTCTCTTAGATTCTTTTTACGTTATCTTTCATCACGACCTTTTTTCTGATTTCTACATTACCTGCATTACTTTTTGCTCATCTTTCTTGCCTTCTTCCACATCTCTTTATTTTTTCATGTTCTTCTTTCCCTTCATACTTTTCACTCCTTCTTCTTCTTTATTGTATCTTTTTAAAAATTTGTAGTTACATAAAAATAGAACTTTTCGTCCAACAAATTTATTATTATTTTCCAAGTGATTGAAGAGAAATTGAAATTGCATTTGCTCACTTAGGAAAATGACAGTTCTGTTAAGTTTGCTTTCTGATTTTAACTTTCTTGATGATTTTTTCTTTTTTTTTTTCAAACAATAAATATGGATTCTCTTAAAAATATCTATCATTACGGAATCAAATACACAACATAGGCTAAAATTTATTATTCTCCTTCCACTTTTTCTTCGCCATTCCTTCCTTTGCCTCCTTTTCTTTGTTCTCTCGTTTCTTTTATTTTTCTTACTTTGTTGATTTGACTTTTGTTTATTGTATCTTAGTTCTTAGTTCTTTATACTAGACAACACTGGTTTATCTACTTTGCTTTTTTGTTTGTCCTTGCCTTTTTTTCTGTATCCTGCGCTTTTTCCTTATACATATTCTCTTTTTCCTCTTTTCTTCTGGCTCTTAGTTTTTCTTTTTATTTCTTTACAATTATGCCACTTATTTTTTCTTCGTTCTAAACTTATTACCAAAGTATTTTATATAATTGAAAAATGTTGGTGATTTGGTAATTGGTAGTTATCTTTATATTCTCACAGCTTCGGTCATTATAGGAAATTATTATTTGAATTGGCGCAACTGAATATAATAGGCAATTATTTGCTACAGACTACTTTCAAATTAATTCATTTCACGCTGAAGAGAAGATACGCTCGACTGAGCAAATCTAAGCCGGCGATTTTCTTAACCCATAGCTTCGCTCAGTTGCGATGGTGGTGTAATGGTGAGCATAGTTGCCTTCCAAGCAGTTGATCCGGGTTCGATTCCCGGCCATCGCACTTCTTTTGCTCTTTTTTCTGCTTAACATATCTTCCTTTTATCCATCTCCTTCTTCTAGCTGGCTTTATTCACTACCTTCCGATTTTTTCTCAGTCTTTCATTAACTACATTACTTTTTGCTCCTTTTTAACATTACTATATTTTCTTCTTCCTTTCTTCATTATCTTCCTTTATCCTTTATGCCTTTATTATATCATCAATTCATGTCTAAATCTGTCATTGAGATACAGATTTTTAGAAACTACTAGAAAACGTCATGAATTTCTCAAGAATATCTGCTTGTTAATAAAACTCTACCAAAAAGAACAACAATTCTCCTAAAAGAAACCATAAAATTACTATCTGCAATTTTAGATCAAATAGATGATATATGAGCGCGAGATGTAAAGGATTTTGTAACTAAAAACCAATAATAATAATAATAATAAATTTATTCAAACTCAAGCATTTGAATAAATTCTGAAATAATTTTTCAGATTAGAGCTTTTATAAATCTGGAAGCATGCGGGGCTGGCGGCCGCGAAATCCTCTTTCAAGCCGGCCCCAACCATCCGTGGCTTTTGGAGACGTACTCCGAAGAAGTGCCTTACCCTTACGCCTCGTCGCTGGCGCAGGAGATCTTCCAGAGCGGTGTCATTCCCGGCGACACCGATTTCAGGATTTTCAGGGATTTCGGTAACCTCTCAGGTACCAAAAACAAAACTACGATCACCCAAACAAATAGTAAAATGTTTAATGTTTACCCTTTTGCAGGTTTGGACTTTGCGTGGTCTTCGAACGGTTACGTTTATCATACGAAATTCGATACTATAGAACAGATTCCTCTTGGTTCTCTGCAGAGGACCGGCGACAATATCCTTTCTTTAGCCTTAGGGATGGCCCATGGCCATCAGCTGTCCAACATCGACAATTACAAGTCGGGAAATTTGGTGTTTTTCGACTTTCTCGGCGCTTTTGTTATTCGATGGCCGATGTTCATTTCCAATATTATCAATACATTGACTGTGATATTCTCCGTTTATTCTGTAGTTTGGAACGCTAAACAGCATTCCAATGGTAAGTTTATATCTCCTTTTATTGTTTCCTTTTTATTTATGACTTTTCTTTCTTTCTCACTTTTTGTTGTTGCTTTTTATTATTATCTTCTGTAAAATCTCTGTCAGACATTTTATTTTTTGTTTGTTTTTCACTTGTTTCCCCAGGAATGATTGCGAAAAATAATGGGCGCGTTCAGCAAACTCGGTTGTATAGTCAGCAAAACGCTGATTCATGTTGGCTGAACGACTCTGATTAGCAATGGTACCAACCAACGTATTAAAGCAGCGAACCAACATATGAAATATACTTGTTTTTATTGACATTATGCTACTGTTTGTTGATCATCCACAACTTTGAACAATATGAACTACTTTTCATTTATTCTTATTCCAATTTAAAATCATTTTGAGCACAGATTATATTTCTATCTTTAAAAATTTGACTTCCTGTCAAAATCGTTGAGTTCACTGAACGCGCCTCACATTGCATTACCATTTTTTCCAGTTTTGAAGATTTCTTTTTGTTATTTAAGAGTTACCTCAGAAAACTTATGGTAAGAAGGTACTTAGGGCCATGGGGGTTATCGTTGTGACGTGGCTGGCAGCAGTGCTGCTGGCCGTTCTAATAGCCATCATGTTGAACGTGCTGGACAGGAAGATGGCGTGGTACAGTAGGCCGGTCTGGGTCTTTTTCCTATATATGGTCCCGTCGGCCCTCGTCGCTATGGCTGGGATACTTGCTCATTCAAAAATTAGTCATAAGGTAGGTAATTCACAAAAATTAAAGTTACAACGACGAAGTTATTGATTAATATTGGGGACAAGTTAAACTTTGATCCAGAATTCTTGTGTTTGTCTAAATTTTCTCATTTCTTCAAATCTCAAATCTCACATCAATCAAAATGTAGATTGATTGTTTTATAAATTGTTTATAAATTTTTTTAGGACATAGATGTATGGCCGTGGACAATATTTCAAATTTACTACGACGCATATCAACTACACTTTACACTACTGCTGGCAGTAGGCACAATACTTCAAATTCGTTCGAGTGTTATACCGTTGCTGTGGGTTATTTTTGCAGCTCTCGGTAACGTACTTAAGTTGTTCTTCAAAAAGGAAAGAGGTACGTTCATTGCTGCATTAAATTATTTAAACATTTTTTATTTTTAATATTTTAGTTTCTATTATATATGGGTAAGTGTCAGATATTGGGAGAATATAAGTCATCTCTTGTGTCAAAAATCAATGTAAAGTTTGACCAAAAACGTTTACTTTTGCGCGTGAATGTAGTGTTACATGTAGTTCACATAAATATTACAGTTTCTGTACGAATATCTCAAGATTAAATGACCATTATATATGATTTCAGTAATGTCCTAAACCTTATTTATTATGTAATATTATTTATTTTCTTCTACACCTGAGCACTAATTACTTTAATTTTGTGATTTTTCTAGAGTCCTACTAGTAGTCCTACTAATAGGACATGGGTATACAGGCCCGTGATTAATTATACAGTTGTTTTCATTAAACGGTATTCTTTGTCCACCACTTTTGTGTCATTTCGGTAATGCCAAGCTTGGCATGTGGTTACCTATACACCACAACCTTTGATGCGTCAATGTAGGTTGCAGTAGTTAGCATTAGAGGTGGATAGTTCGTGAACGAACTAGTCCGATAGAATGGCTCCCGGTTTAGAACAAATGAACTAGTTCTTTAAAATAAAAAGAACTAGTTCGCAAAAGACATGCTTTGCTAAAACATATCTCTATGCATATCTCATTCAGTGAACGAGTTGTGGCGACATCAAACGAGCGACAAAGCACCCCGCCCGCCAGTTGTTTCTTTACCTAACGGCGGATGTCAAAAATATAATTAGAGTATAGTTTTTTTCCTATTGGATAATGGATTACACTGTTAATAGTAGTTTCGCCAGTATATGTTATACTATAATTTATAAATAATACCCCATTTCCACCTAAAATTGCAGTATGAATAAGGCTAAAGTACGTGCAGCAATATGTCTTTTATGCCTTATTAAATAAATATTTAAGAAATATACCTAAATAAAATAAGACAACGATTCTTGGATCAATATAATTATAAATAATTATTTATTTTCAAAACAAAATAACGATTCTTCAAGAAAAAGACAAAGTGGGAAGGCAGACATCGATTCTGTCCAAACTAGATCCTAGTTTCGTTTGGAACGAGATATACACGTGCTAGAACACACGAAGACACGTTTATCGAAGTAGTATGTCTCAGGATCAAAGTAGTTCTTCAGAACTAGTTCTTTGAACTAGTTCCTTTTTGTGAACTAATCCGGAAGAACTAGTTCATTAAAAAGAACTAATAAGCCCATCTCTAGTTAGCATCATCGACAGTACACCAATGTTTGATTAGTAAGTTCTTGAATTTGTATGTATTTAGACATCAATTGTGTAGTTAATGTTGCACTTTGAGACCGTATATTTAATATGCGTCATATTTAATATTTTTATTTCGAAATTCATTTTACAAATTATCCCAATACCTGACATTTACCCATATGGTGTTAGTTTTAATATTGTGGTTAGAATTTCTTAGATTATATCCAACCTTATTTTGCTTTTGAGCATGTCTTCTAACTCAAAATCATCAATAAAATTCAATCGTACATTTCAGATATTAAATGGTTGTTACTCCACGTTGGAATAATAGGCCTGCCATTCGTGCAATCGTTTTATCTATTCATTGGGGCCCTCTACCTGTTCATCCCTGTGATGGGTCGTGCCGGTGCCGGTAACAATTCGGAAATTCTAGTCTCGATCATGGTCAGTTTCCTAATTGTGCTGCGACTCAGTTTCGCCATACCGCTGATAGTGGTCATCCGGGAGGCGCAGAAGATATTCAGGATACTGCTGGGCATATTTCTGATCTCCATCGGCGTGCTGTTGCTGACGTCGCTCGGATTCCCGTATTCTGGGGAGCCTGGCGCTCTCGCCCCACAGCGTTACATGTTATCTGTAAGTAAGAAATCTTCTTTAGTTATTGAGACAAATTGAAAACAATTGATCAATTTTTGAACATACATACATAGTATCTAAGTCAAAATAATAATAATAATAATAATAATAATAATAATAATAATAATACTTCAATCATACATTTTAGATATTAAACGGTTGTTACTTCACATTGGAATAATAAGCCTCTCAATCAAATAAAAAATACTTTTTTTACAAAAGAATGCATCTTCCTTTATTTTCCTCTGCAGCATATCAAGAGAACCATGCATGATGTTTCTGGGGCGGTGGTCAACGAATCCTCAGGTTACTGGATAATCGACCTGGACATCAACAGTCCGCACGCCGTGCAACGTTACGTCCCCGAGATGTTTCTGGCCGAACCGGTCGAGCAAGACTGCAAGAATTACCTTTACTGCGGCCTTCCGTATTTGGTGCCCGTCCTGAGCATGATTTGGAAGACGCATTTCCTGCCCGCTCCGGCGCCCGTCTTCGACAAACCGACGACGATGAAGGTTATCGATAGGCGGAGATTGGACGTGGGTGAGCGGATTTCCGTGGAGTTGGATGGTCCTGTTCACACGGCCATTATGTTCTCGCCTGTCGAAGGGGTCCAGTTGCGGAACTGGAGTCTCCCCAGCGAGCCGCTTCTGACTACAACCCCTTGGAACGGAAGGGATAATTATTTCGTGTTCTACGGGGTTGGGGTGAGGCATGAGCCGTTGCGACTTACCATGGATTTTAAGGTAGGTTTTTTTGCTTCAAAAGGGTAGGAATTGACATATAAAATGATAGAGTGAATCATAAGAAAATGTAAATAACAAAAAAAACAACAACAAACCTCTAAAATTTGCAAAACTGTAAACCCTAATCTCTAAAACTTGCGGAATGACATAGAGTAATTGTAAACTTTCAGGTTCCTACTTCCCATAAGGGTCCGATAATAGATATAGCGGCATGCGGTCAGTATTTCTTTGGACCGTCGAAGATAACGGGAAATTTTGGCAATTTCATCGCCAAGTTTCCATCTTGGACTGCTATCACCGCGTGGTCAGCTTCGTATGAATCGTGGATCCTCTAGTAACGTAGCGCTGTGTTGTTTGCAGCATATTCCTTTAAAAATATATAAATTTGCCATGTCCTGGTGATATTAGTTAGTTAATTGTTGAAGTTTGATTGTTTTCTTTTTTTTTTAGAGTATACGATTTACTTACAGATGAATGGAAAGTTTGCCCTACCGGTGATATGCTTAGAACAATTTCCTGTTGTACATTTTTATATTATTATTTTTTGTTTCTTATTGATTTTTGTTCAATAGATACCATTATTATTATTTTTTGCTTTTGTTGTGGACCTGGAACAAAGATTACTTATTAAGTAAATTCTGGTGTTATATGATTATGTTAATGGAAGTGATAAATTTAAGACTTTGAGGTTTGTATACTGAAGATTATCAGAAAACGGATGTAACTCAATCTTATTATTTGGTAAACATAACATAATATCACATACATCTGTTTCAAAGAAAATTATTTCAAAGTATGTATAGGTATTTATTGGTAATTCTGTTGGTGTTTGTATTTTATATGTAATGGTAGTTTTTACTACCAACTGTACTGAATTTTATTGCAGGACTTCCTCTGTAGGTGATAATTATATATCTACTTTAAATGGTGAGTAATATCAATTGAAAGCTGACGGTATATAATGCCACATCATGATTCGAATATTAATTGATCAATATTTCGTAATAGGTTTAATTTTAGAAGTCGAATATGGGTGGCCTACGGAAGTTGTATGAGTGTACATTCACTGGAAGTCACAAAAGGAATAGCTCGATGTTGAATGTTGAATGTTTAGTAATTTAAATTGTCAAAATTTGATTTTTATGTGACGATCTTTACGAATACAATTGTAGAAAAAAGATCATCACTATGTATGATGTATTGAACTTCTTGGAATTTTTAAGATAGAGTCATATGTCAACGCACTACATGATTAAAAGGTTATTAAACATAAAATTAATCACGGAACTGTTGTATAGAATTTTTGATGTTTCAATTAATCGACATTTTTTAAACTTTGTAATATATTTTGTCTGAACTTCAATCTAAAATACTTTCAGCTTAATTGCCATCTTTGTTATTTCAAATAAAACAACATATTTTTATGCCAAATTTGAATACTGCGTATGAAAAGCCAATAAGATAAAAAAAAAATTGACAGATAAATGTCAAAATGAATTTTCAAAGCTTGCTATTAGAATGTCAGTATAAAATGAAGAGATATATTTTGATCATGTGAAAGTAAAAATAAAAATAGGATTATAAAAAATTATAAATGTGTAATAATAATCACAGCATGATCCAAAATATTCTGTATTTTATACAAACTTTATATAAATTGATCTGCCTGATAAAATAATCAACAATTGTGACTGTATTTTTGCAAAGTCAGTAATATCTCAAGAACTACAAAGGATAAGTATAGGAAACCTTAATATCGATTGATAGGCAAGACAATAAATACTCTTTTTGACATTTAAAAATGTTAAAATGAATTTTTACATTTTGCGATAGCTTTTATATTAACCGAGATATTCAACACTAACCTTTGCCTCGAAAACAACAAAAAACGGTGACATTGGGTATAGGAAACCCTGATAGAAATCGATGTATTTTCATACGCAGAATTCAAATTTGACATAAAAAATATATTATTCCATTTAAAATAACAAAGTTGAAATATAATGCCATTAAAAAGTTTAAAATTAAGTTTTAATATAAATTTAAGATTAAGTGAAACCTCAGAAACTTCTAATAGACCAGTTCTGTAAGACACTACAGTACAGTTGGAAAACCAGAATGCACCCGCATGAGCACTCAGTGCAAATTTTTCCACGAGCCGAATAAGCTAGTGTTGTTAGTGCAATATCAAATATGGCGACCAGCGGACTGTTACACAAAGACTACAGTTGTAACAAACCTAAAGAAAACTGAACACCAACATAGCTTTTTGCTAAAATTAGTAAAAAAAAACCAAAAATTGGTGTTCACTTTTCTTTAAATTTGTGTAGTGTTTGTGTTGCAGAGGTCAACGTGGACCCATATAACAAACTAGTTGCCATTGATTGTATGTACATTGGTTATACTGTAATTACAATGGGTTCATTCAGCCAGGTTAACACTGTTACTTAGAGCTAGCGCTTTTATGCTACCGCTTCAATCAAATCTGGCGCTAATGTCTGGTTGAACCGTGGGGTAGACTGGGATAGACGTCTTTTTTCTGTGAAAAAATGGCCACCGTGGTTGTTGTGGCTTGTGGACAAGTATAGCAGTTGGCATATAGCCTGGCTGAGATATTGTAATGTTTTTGTGACGTTTCCAAATCTTCTAAGTTTCACTGTAACTACAAGTTGTTAACCAATTTAAAAGATTTATTACCAAATTAGTACTTTTAAAATTAATTAATGTAAGAAACAAATAATAGGATATTTAATTTTTACATAAATAACTAACAATTATAAAGAGTGATTAATGATTATAATATAGCAATAATTTGTCACGACAGAAGTAGACACGGTTTCGTGTTTTCCTCCATCTGCTGGTGCAGGGTTCAAAATCTTACTGACTGATATCATCTTAACATTCTCATTTCGTTCACATTTATAGTTACCTAAGTATGATTTTATTTGAACCTTACGCTAGCAGCAGGATAAAAAGAATTAAAATATGCGTCCAATATAAAAGCGTACCTACTGCAAAACTTACTCGACACGCATGTGGCTTACTAGCATATTTTGGCTCCTGTAGGTTTTAAGTACAATATAACTCTTATAATAGCATGGTAGCATCAGAATGTAGGACATATCACTACTAGAGTACATAATAATGACATTTTTTTATAGATATCATAATATATGAGGTGAACATACAATTTTATTTGAAATGTTTAACATAGTTATAACTGATATCATTATTTTTGCTATTTAAGGTTAGAATAAAAAAGTTGCACATTAGTACATTAAATAAAATTATTCTAACAACAAGACTTTTGTTGTTAGAATAATTTTATCACTAAATCACAATCCCTCCAATAGGAAGAGAGTATTTCAAGTTTAAACTCAGATTGAACTGCAGCAATAAAGCAATCAAACACAGACGTCATCCAATGAAAGAAATTCCATCCCAGATGTTGAAAATATATCTTATAAAGAAGAATAAATACTACGTCAGAAGTCAAAGTTTGAAACACCCTGTAGAGTAATTAGAGGTTTTATTGGCACTTTATTGGATTTTACATTATAATGAAGTCCTGTCAATTCTAAATGCGATGCTGTTTGATTTATCGTGATATGGAGGAGTTAAAGTTAGAATATTGAAGGTTTTGCGTAAGTGACAGTAGAATATTTACTTTCAAGTTATAACAATATATCTTCTTAGATAATTAACATCTCGAAATGAAACAAATGCCAATGTATTGCTAATTAATTTGGTGTTACAACTGAATATGCAAAAACATGAACAAGTCCGTAATTGCTCCACTGGATTTTTCGAACTTAAGACCACCAAATTGTCATAGGATGGAAGTAATGACACAAAAAGTGTAGTACGTGCCTAAGACCCGGTCTTTTTAAATTCTGTTACTAGTTATATTGCACTTTATGTCCACTTAGTGTCGACCGGCAACACTAATTGTCCACGGTTTGAGTTCCTCGTTAACACCTAAACCAGATTTCACTACACTTCTGACTGTTTATACAACTGATTCTAACAAATATAATACATACTCTACTCACTATTGGAACAGGCAGTTAATTTTACTGGTCGACAAATAGATTTAAAATTTTAATAAGTATGTACTGTGAGTTGTGCTGTTTTTTTCTTAGAAGTATTAGGAGATTGTGTGGATTTGTGATAGTTGAACACCAAAACGTGACACTGTTTTTATATGTATCGAAATTTTTGTTGATTCTATTTTGCATGTCCAGTATGTAGCGATTTATACAAAGTTTTACTGATGTTATTGCGAATAAACTCTCGATTAATAATTGAATTGAGTTGTTTAAATATGGAGTCTTGGTCTTGCACAGGATGGAAAAGAAAGAGAGCGTAATATCGATATCACTGAGACGATTTCGTATTTCTAGATAAAATCTTCCAATTCTTTGCGAGTTATAATCGAGGTTGTTATGGTGATTTGTAAGATTCTTAAGACTCAAAATATCTGTTGTCATCGTTGGCACAATGAAGTGTCTGAACACTTTTGTAATTATTCAATTTAGTAAAGCCAGAGCCATCTCTGGACGCTAACTAACGTCAGTTCCTATGACAGAATTACATTTATCATACTGACATTTAATGTCATGTCATGTCAGTGGCATTGACGTTTATCAAAATCTGACAATTTGCACCGTTCATTCCACTGATCTGCAAATTTGTATACACATTTAAAATCACTGGAAGATGAGTTGATATGAGTTTGGTCTTAATCGGATAAATTCCTCTGGTTTTAGTCTGCTTCATATTAGTTCATTTGCGTTTAAAATATTTCTTTCCAGGCAACATCGATTTCTGCCTTTTTTTTCGCAACAGATTGTAGAAGAAAAATGTTAGATTTATAGAAATAAGTAAAGAGAAAACATTTGTGTACATCGTACATAAACCAGCTGAAAAGAAAACAACAAATCTGGCAGTCAAACTTCAAAATTATAACCGGAATAAAATAAGTCTTCAGTTCCAGACTTCTATCAAAAACTCTTTGGCTATATTAGTTGAGCATACAAGTTATTTACAACTTCTACTATACATCGTTGGAAACAGATTCAACATTTGAGAAAAAAAATCATGATAGGTACTTACATAACTAAATGACATGCAGAAAGAAGAATGCGTAGACTATGTGAAACATAAGCTGGCTTGATGCAACATAGCCGTAATCCAACACGATCAGCTATGCCGACATCTTGCCTTCTCTGTTTCACAATTGTTCCTTTCTTTTTTCCACGAGCACCAAACGTCTCCAAAAATTTCAGAACCAAAATAGGCAGACCACAAAAGGACAAACTATACTTTGTTTCAACTGGCCATGATGATGTCTGGATGAAGACTGATCATCCACTGACAATGGGGGTTCCTTTTGGTCGGCGAAACCCATGGCGACTTCCTCTGGAGGCACGTGCTCCACGCGGAGCGCCACTAGTCTTTGACGTGTCTTCATCGTGACCATCATTCGTAATGGCCCCCACCCTCATAACGTACCGTGCTAAGTCTTTATGGAGAAAAGGTACTAATAGAAAATGCAAACAATGCGTTATGAATACGTAGAGGTATAATAATGAGTTGGCCATTCAAAGTAGAGTTTGTATATCGATTACTTACACCACGAATTGTCCAAAATAGAACAAATCGGACAGAAGGAAGATGTTAGGTAAGAGAAATAATGTTGTATAATGTGTGTTGTGTATAAGAAAATGCAGATATAGGCTGAAAAAGACAGGCGGCTGTTACAGGTGTGCTATTTCAACCAAATCGATACAGGAAGTAATTTTCATAAGGTGTACGTGCGAAACTCATGGGGGTGCTATTTTTAAAATCGATATGACTCGTTTCTCTTCTGTTTACCGTTGTGAACTATCGCAAAATGCTGTTAACTGTAACAGCAGGTGTTTTTTTGTATAAAAATAAATATGAATATGCCTTTCAAATGATATCCAACCATATACAGGGTGTAACAGGTGTGAATGCACAACATTTTAGGGTCTTAGTGATAACGCAAACTTACACCAAACTTACAAAAAACGGGGGACGAACTGGATTGTTTTTGGTGTCAATCTAACAATCGGAAGTGGCAAATGTTACATGCATCTTCTGAGAGATTTATCCGATTTTGACCAAACTGACACTAGTTCATCCTCCAGTGACTTTAAATATGTACACCAAATTACAGATCAGTGGGACGAACGGTTTAGGCGCTATAAGAGTTTATAGACGTAGTTTGACAGAATCAACAGCCAGCAAACGTCAGTGACACAACTGTCAGTGGCACAAATGTCATTATGTCCTAGAAACGGATGTTAGCTACGGTCTAGACTCTGGCTCTGGCTCTGGCTCTGGCTCTGGCTCTGGCTCTGGCTCTGGCTCTGGCTCTGGCTCTGGCTCTGGCTCTGGCTTCACCAAATTGAATAATTTCAGATACTTCATAAAAGGATATGCTTGTGATGGTTATAAAAACGGGTTTCTTACAAACCTGTTTGAAAAATGTTTTATTCGATAAAATATGAATTTCGAAGAGATTATTTTTAAATCAAACACGTTTATTCTGTGTTCCATTGTAAGGGCTGAGAGTGAGTTATTGCCGATTCGAGAAAAGATATGATGACGAAGAAATATGACCGGGAGTTTTATTTCTGAGAAAGTATCGCACATTATTTTTTATCTTACACGTCTTAAACGTAACAAATTTCCAATAAAAGATGTCATAAAAGATGTCATCAGTTCACTTAGTAAAGTCAAATGGATTGATGTGTTTTATTGTCCAGATCGGTATGTGTTTCATCTGGTGGTCATATTTTGGAACACATTTCGTTCCTAGCTTGAAAATTGTATTTTAAGAATTCTAGATTTCTTTTTCGGTTGTAATAAAATATTTGGCAACTGTATTAAGCACAGCGCACACTCTTCTACGCTAAGTCAACACTTCTTCGCCAATTTGTATGCGGATGGCATTCGTCTGGGCAACGGACGAACAGGTAGAGAGGAGTATAGTGGCTTAGGTGGTGGCTATGGGTGGTGCTCGGCCATAAACGGCCGATTATAGCCTATGTTGATCACGTATGCGCCGCTTCCGCCACTCGATCCGAATGAAGCGATGTGCCGGGCATTGATTGCAACAACAATGTCCAGATAGCCAGGTATGACTCGACGCGGTGGCACTCCGCTCTTTGGTCGAGGGACGACTACAAATTAGCAAGTGTTAGGCCAAGTGTTAACCAAGACCGACGACACGACGACAATACTCACAAAAAAAGATGATATATACTTATAAAATTATAGGCACGATGATGACATCTTAAGGTGGTTCCACACCGCGTTGTGCTACCAGTTGCTGTTGGTGGTATTCACAAATACCGGTGTTTGGTATTAACCAGAGATCAATTTTGTTTTCGATTTGTTTTTTTATTGGGGGTATTGTAATGGGTATAAATTTGGTATATAAATTTGGTATAAATCCATAACAACATCGAATGATTGCAGTCTCTGTGTCCAGGTGTGTGTGTTTTGAAATTTTACACAAAAGTTTGTAATCTAATGGTTAAGCTGTGGGCCGAAATTGGCCTATAAACAATAAGCAAAGAATGTTTAATATGCACATATCTTCATTAATAGGTATTTTTGGTTATGGTTCCTCGTACGAGAAACGGATTCCCAAAGGAATAGAAGACAAAACACGAGCCAAAATTATCCACACAAAATGTAGGTAGTACTTATTTCATTAATATGTGCTTATTTGCTCTATAACAAAATATACAGAAATAGGAAAAAGCTGTATTTTGTTACTTTCACATATAAATAATCATAACTTCTGTATTTCACTTCGCTATAGAAGACCAGCGGGTAGGTATTTTTGATGATCACTTGCCATCAGTGGACAGAATTCGCTATGCTCCCCTGTCGAGTATGATAACATTGGCTACATCCAGAAGTTGGCTGCTCGTTAAGAGTATATAATACCGGGTGGACATAGAGGCTGACACAAAGGGCCCACTGGGGCCTAGACGCCGCCGCCGTTATCCCTGGCATAGTGCCTCCCAACCCTACATACATACAACTTCGGTAGTTCTCCATAGAGGATACATCTTGAATACAGTACAGCGTCGATAATCCAAACTAATTGGACCGAAAGTTCGTCGGATTATCAAAATGTCTTTTTTTATTGTCAAACAACAACTGCATACCAAAACTTAGCAATGCACTTCCATTTCCGTTTTCAAATCTATTTAAAAGCGCAATTTTTGTGATTACGTACCACTCCTATCCGCTTCACATTATTCAGTGTAGTACAGCGCATCCCTTTTTGGACGTTTGGATTAGCGAACGTTCGGATTACATCAATTCGGATTATAGACGCTCTACTGTATATTGTTCTCTTTGTAAAAGTGCAAGTTCTACGCAAAAATTTGAAAAAGAAACAATTTTTTGCCCTCCCCGGCGTGGCGTTTGAATTTTTTAATGTAATTTTTGCTAAAAAGTGTTTGAGAAAGCAAGAGCATAGAGTTTCAATACGATTTTCGCGTTTAGGATACCAAAGCGCTTAACAAAATATCTGGGATGGCCCTCACCCTACTTTTTGACTACATCGTTGGCACAATGAAGTGTCTAAACGTTTTTGCAATTATTCAATTTTGCAAAGCCACAGCCACTCTGGACCCGACCTAACGTCAGTTTCTAGAACACAATAACTTTTGTTATACTGACATTTAATGTCATGTTATGTCAATGGCACTGACGTCTGTCAAAATCTGACATGGTGAGCTGATAACAATTTGGCCAAAATTGGAAGACTTTTGTAACATTTGCCACTTCTGAAGTGGCCCCCACCCAACTTTCTGACTAAATCGTTGACAGACTATTTATTATTCAATTTTCAATTCAATTATTCAATTTTATGAAGCCACAGCCACTCTGGACCCGACCTAACGTCAGTTTCTAGAACACAATAACTTTTGTCATACTGACATTTAATGTCATGTTATGTCAATGGCACTGACGTCTATCAAAATCTGACAATTTTCAACACGGCGATGAAGGCTGTGGATTCTTTCAAACTGTTTCTGTAAAAGCTTATAGCGCCTAAACCGTTCATCCCATTGATCTGTAAATTGGTATACATATTTAAAGTCACTGGATGGTGAGCTGATAACAGTTTGGCCAAAATTGGAAGACTCTTGTAACATTTGCCACTTCTGGAGTGGCCCCCACCCAACTTTCTGACTAAATCGTTGACAGACTTTATTTATTATTCAATTTTCAATTCAATTATTCAATTTTATGAAGCCACAGCCACTCTGGACCCAAACCTAACGTCAGTCATAGAATAATGTCATGTCATGTCAGCTGATTTGGATTTATTTCGAAAACTTTTTCATTTTTGCTTTAGTTTTAGTTCAGATACTCACTGCATAACTTTACTATTGCTGTAGTGAGAACGCACTGTTTTACAGTCCCTCCTTCCGTTAGTTTGTAACTTAGGATATAAGCTGCTTAAAGTGTTTGGACGTTGGAACCGTGGAGCATAGGTAAGATACCGTAGTTCTCGAACGTAACCGCATTTCCGTTTTTGTCGGTTTATCGCTTCCTGTACCTGCCCATTAAACACTTTGAGCATAGTTAAAATTCATATCGCGTTTACACAAAAATATAATCAAATAAAAGCAGTAGAATAGTGTTTTGCTCAAAAGAATTACAAGACAACATCACATCAAACAAGAATTTCTAGTGGTATTCCATTATTACCTTATTATGTGTGTCGGTATAAAAACGTACCCATTATCGTTATTGAATTCAAGATTCCTGAATACTTCTGCAGTCTGCTATTATTATATAATCGATTGTTTTGACGTCGTAATCTTTTCATAACTTTATGAATAATAATAACATTATACAGCTATATCTCTACTTGATTGTTATATAATTTTCGCATTTAATAATAAAATCTTACTTGTATAAATCTTAAAACATCCTATAAAACCTTCACACATATATTAATCCACGACACGCAACACACATGATGTTTAGCACTAATAAATTAGCACTCATTTCTTCTATTCAGGAATGAATATTGATAATTAACACCTCAGTTAATCACAGCAACTCAGCGATTTTCCTTCACGCGACGAATTTTGAAACAAACCGAACGAGTTTAAGATTCACTATAAACAACTGTAGTCTTCTTTTAGTGAGAAAACAATAGAATATTATGATTATATGAAGAACGCGCTTGCACTTACCGCAAAAACCGCATGACATGCACGACAGATGCGGGCAAAGAATTTAACCAGGAAGCTATAACAAAACTATGGACACCTCGTGAGCTGTTTTATTGAACAATTCACCACGAATTGTTGTAAACGTAGCAAAGGTTGCGGAACTGGATATACGATGTATCATCATTATTTTATGCTTGCGTGCTCGTTTATTTTATTGTAATATGACCAGTTTTTAATACTCAAGAAAATTACAAGAATTGGTGTAATTTATAAATAACTTTTTAGATGGTGTAATGAGATGTTCGATACATTTTACGCAGAGCATTATCTACAAACATTTTTTGATATATTTTTTCTAAATTAACACATGGGAACGCTACTGCTGAAGTCTTACAAGCTTACACTGAAAGAATTAGACTTAACAATATGAAATGTTATTGTAGGCCTTATTTCTAAATTTAATATCTTCAGTTTAGTTAGTATTTTTTACTTATCCAGGAAAATAACATGGTGGGCATCTTCTTTTAAAGCTAGGGTAAAAATCTCAAGCACTGAGATCAAATGGATCTGGCAACCCTAGTTTAAAATCAGAAAAAAAAAACAGAAAAAAAAATCTTGTTTAATACTAACACTTATGCAACTTAAAATACACCTCTGTTCGTTACATTCGTTGCAAACTGTCTTGCTTTACTGGTTTTAATATTTCACTTAAATCTCCATATTTTATATTATTTGAATTTTGAAGAAAGAGACTGTGTTTTTTTTGTCGAGGGATATGTCCATGCTGCCATCTCTGATGAAACATGAAATTAAAATAAAGATTAGTTTTTCTATAATTATATGAAATATTTGGGGTGGCCCTCACCTGACGTTCCGACTACACCGCTGGCACAATGAAGTGTCTGAACACTTTTGCAATTATTTAATTTTTTGAAACCAAAGCCACTCTGTACCCTACCTAACGTCACGTCAGTCTCTGTGACATAATAACATTATTCTACTTTGCATTCACAATGCACACATTGTAACACTGTTTTCGGTGTTACAATTAGCAAATTGGAACACCGTTTTTAGTAACTTTTTTCTAAGATTGGTGACATTGATATCAAATGCATGTCAAACGAAAATACACATAACCACAAAAGTAAGCACAAACTGATTTTTTAGAATCGCACAAACTGCGAAGTATGTATATTTTTATACATATTTAAACATGCGTGTTGCATCCTAGGTTTCGTACTACTAGTATATGATGGTATATAATAATTATCAATAATTACTTTTTCACAGCTATTTGAATTTAAGTGACAGATGACAGTGTTACCAACGGTTGCACCCATAAATACTCTAGATTGGAATTTTACCAATATACTTCTAAATTTTTATAAAATTAATGACACAAAGTAGAAAAAATAGTATATTACACTCGTTTTATAAGACATATTGGCGCATTCGTTCATTTGGGGCACTCGTCGCTGGCGCCCCTCGTGCCCCGAACAACTCATGCGCCAATTTGATGTCTTATAAAACTTGTATAATAATATACTATTTTCTACTTTACATTCACAATGCACACATTGTAACACTGTTTTTAGTAACTTTTTTCTAAGATTGGTGACATTGATATCAAATGCATGTCAAACGAAAATACACATAACCACAAAAGTAAGCACAAACTGATTTTTTAGAATCGCACAAACTGCGAAGTATGTATATTTTTATACATATTTAAACATGCGTGTTGCATCCTAGGTTTCGTACTATTAGTATATGATGGTATATAATAATTATCAATAATTACTTTTTCACAGATATTTGAATTTAAGTGACAGATAACTGTGTTACCAACGGTTGCACCCATAAATACTCTAGATTGGAATTTTACCTAATATACTTCTAAATTTTTATAAAATTAATGACGCAAAGTAGAAAAAATAGTATATTACACTCGTTTTATAAGACATATTGGCGCATTCGTTCATTTGGACAACTCATGCGCCAATTTGACGTCTTATAAAACTTGTATAATAATATACTATTGTCACACTGCCATTTAATGTGATGTCATGTCAGTGGCACTGACGTTTGTCAAAATCTGACAATTTGCAACACAACGACGAAGGCTGGGGATTCTGTCAACCCGCTTCTATAAAAGCTAATAGCGCCTAAACCGTTCATCCCATTAATCTGTAAATTAGTATTCTTATTTAAAATCACTGGAGGATGAGCTGATATTAGTTTGGACAAAATCGGATAAATCCTGAAGAAGACGCATGTAAGTATGCAAAATTTCAGCCCGATCCGTTGTACCGCTTGGGCGCTATCGTGTTCATTTTCCAGAAATCATCGCAATCAATTTAGGAGACCTCAAAACGCGAATTTCCGCGAAAATCTCGAAAGGTCATTTTCTGTCGATTACAATGCTTTCCTTCTAGGGTACTAGTCGGAAAGTAAATATTGTTTCTAAAGGTTAGTTTTGCGATTTTAAATAGACTTGAAAATGGAAATCGAAATTCATAGCTCAAGAGCTAAATTGTCTGTTCCGAATATTTTTAGTTTTTATTTCTTTCATTATAATCTGTTAATGACGAAGAAGTAACCAGAAAGGTGATGACATTGTTCTCTTTGGGTAGGTATAGTTTGGATGACAGGTTACTTTCAAGTTTTCAGTTTGCAAAAAGCACATGTTTCAGAAATATTTATTTGGTTTTCTTTCATTTCGCCGAAAAGAGATAAATCATTTTGGAGTTTAGAGTGCAGAGTACCTTTTTTCCGGCTATGTTGATTGAGTGCTTTAATAGCAAGATCAATGAGAACTATTCATAGAATTGTGGTATTTTTAAATACCACAATTCAATGTCAAAATTGAACAGCCACTCGCAGTCAACGTCGTAGCAAATATCACTATATTTGAAAAAAAATTGTTATTAAATTTATGGTTATTTAAAAAATGTTTATTCTAATATTTTATGATGTTATCAGTAATATAAATACCTATACTATGCAAATTTCATATGAATGGGGGCAATGTACGGATATCCATTTCTATATAGATTATAATGTGACTGAGGGCTTGTTTATTCACCTACACGTAAAGTCCTGTACAGTGTACAGAATTCGACATTTGATTCTTTTACTCACGTTCTATACACTGCCATTTACATATTACACTACAGAACTTTGGTAATTTGTATTGTAAATGTACACCAGGGTTTTTGCAAAAAGTGTCAAACTAGGTGTATAATTAGAGCCCCCCCCCCTGTTTTATTTCCGTTTTAGGTTTAGATGTTTAATAATACTAACAGATTACTATTAGTATTATTATTATTAGCCTTTATTTCCAGTATGGAGACTGATTAAAATAGGACAATCCGAATATACAATAATTTTACGCAACTGAAATGTAATGGAATGAAATCGTAATATTTTTATTTATAAAACACTGGCGCTATGCTGTCTGGACCATTTTCGTTATTCTGAATTGCGCAAGCGGTGCAATAATAACTTTGTTCGTGCAGTTGTCAACAACTAATTCATAATTATTTTTTTACATGACCCAAATAATCTACTATTGCTATTTATAATGCAGTTGACCTTGAAAAAGTCTGGCTTATCCCATTTATTAATTATCAGCTTATTAATTGTCAACAAGTTTTCTCACTGTTCGAGTAGATCGCATTCTTTTACGACGGCCGGTTTCTTTGTGGTGTGTCCGCACCTTTAATACGTTTTTAATATCTGGGAATATAACATTGTGGTAAAAATATCATCAACATAGAATCAATCACAAAAATCCTCAAAGTTTTTTAGCAAATGAACTTTTGTAGATCTGAAAAACGTACATTCATCAACAGCAAATATCAGTGTGGAGCAAATTCATTAATGTCTGAAAGGTTATTAATAATTGACTGCTAGCATTGTTCAATACTTGTCTGAGGAGTGACGATGCAAGTCGATAAATCTATTATATATGTAAATGACATTTAAGTAAATAGCAAAGAAACGCATTAGTGTTAACGTTGCTTTGATATTTTTGACATTTTGTCACAAAGACGGAATAACATTGTTATAGATTTTTTACTTTCCGACTAGTACTCTAGAAGAAAACTGTTGTGCCTAAACTGTTGTACCCAAATGTTAAATGCGCTGTCTTAGGGATTTATCCGATTTTTTGATCAAACTGATAACTGCACATCCTCCAGTGGCTTTAAATATGTATACTAATTGACAGATCATTTGGATGAGCGGGTTAGGCAATATAAGTTTTTTTCTACTTTACATTCACAATGCACACATTGTAACACTGTTTTCAGTGTTACAATTAGCAAATTGTAACACCGTTATTAGTAACTTTTTTCTAAGATTGGTGACATTGATATCAAATGCATGTCAAACGAAAATACACATAACCACAAAAGTAAGCACAAACTGATTTTTTAGAATCGCACAAACTGCGAAGTATGTATATTTTTATACATATTTAAACATGCGTGTTGCATCCTAGGTTTCGTACTACTAGTATATGATGGTATATAATAATTATCAATAATTACGTTTTCACAGATATTTGAATTTAAGTGACAGATGACAGTGTTACCAACGGTTGCACACATAAATACTCTAGATTGGAATTTTACCTAATATACTTCTAAATTTTTATAAAATTAATGACGCAAAGTAGAAAAAATAGTATATTACACTCGTTTTATAAGACATATTGGCGCATTCGTTCATTTGGGGCACGAGGAGCGCCAGCGACGAGTCAACTCATACAACTCATGCGCCAATTTGACGTCTTGTAAAACTTGTATAATAATATACTATTATAGAACCAGTTTAGTAGATTCCACACCCATCGTCGCGTCGCTGTGTTACGAATGGTGAGATTTTGACAAACATCAGTGCCGCTGACATGACATGGCATTGTGTTAGGCTAAGAACACACGAGGCGGCGCGCGACGAAGCGGCCGCCGATTCGTCTGCCGAGTTGACAGACAAATCCATTTGCGAGTGCTTGTAGAGGACACACGGCTCAGCAGCGGCGCGGCGACGAATCGTCGAACCAGAATACAGCAACAAAGTGTCGCTGCCTGCGTTTGTACACACGCAAGCGTCGGACGAATCGGCGCCGCGCCGCCTCGTGTGTTCTTAGCATTATTCTACGACTGAGTTAGGCTAAGAACACACGAGGCGGCGCGGCGCCGATTCGTCCGACGCTTGCTTGTGTGCAAACGCAGGCGGCGACATTTCGTTGCTGTATTCTGGTTCGACGATTCGTCGCCGCGCCGCTGCTGAGCCGTGTGTCCTCTACAAGTGCTTACAAATGGATTTGTCTGTCAAGTCGGCAGACGAATCGGCGGCCGCTACGTCGCGCGCCGCCTCGTGTGTTCTTAGCTTTAGGCTAAGAACACACGAGGCGGCGCGGCGCCGATTCGTCCGACGGTTGCGTGTGTACAAACGCAGGCAGCGACATTTCGTTGCTGTATTCTGGTTCGACGATTCGTCGCCGCGCCGCTGCTGAGCCGTGTGTCCTCTACAAGTGCTTGCAAATGGATTTGTCTATCAAGTCGGCAGACGAATCGGCGGCCGCTTCGTCGCGCGCCGCCTCGTGTGTTCTTAGCCTTAGGTTTGGGTCCAGAGTGGCTATGGCTTCACGAAATTGTCTAATAGTCAGAAACTTGGGTGGGGGCCACACCGATTTTTTATAATTAATTTGTCGATATTTGATTAACTGAATAGTATATTTATAGAGTTTTATTCAGTTTTTAAACTTATATCATTAACATTAACGTCTGCATAATATTAATAGGACATCTACTTTATTACATTACTATGTACTAGCAAAGCACATTAGGGTAAATTGTCAAAAAGTGATGTTACATAGGTACTCGTAACTCGTAACGATATCTATCGAATAATTTTAACGGTACTTCTGAAGCACGTCAAATTTTTCGACATCTCGTCATGACGTTATAGTTGATATCGAGCAAAATACAGAAGAATACCCACGTCTATCGATGCCACTACATTATTCGATATGACGTACAGCGATATTGCTAGAAGGAGCCGAATAAGCTTCCAGTACTCAATTATTCTCTTTGGTCGTTTGAAGATACTTTAGCTTTCTCTTTATGATAATGTAACCCTTGGGATTGTTCGGATAGCAAAGGTAAGAAGCTATCTAAAGCTTTAGTTCAAGTATAAACTATTCATTCCTTTGATAAAACAGCTTCTTTTCCTTATGGCGGCTGTACACTCTCGCCGAGACACCCCGAAACCAGGCGAATGCGAGAGTGTACTCTGTGTACTGCGCAGCATTCGCCTCGCCTCGGCATGTCTGTTCTCCATCGCCTGGGTCTGGTTCCATATGTCTTTTGCGAAAGCAAGACTTCGGCAAGACTAGCCGAAAGCAAAGTGGAGTTAATAAATATAAAATAGTCGTTGAATTGATTTGCTTTGCATAGTTATATTATGCTAGTTAGCAGTAATTTGAATATAATAAGGTCGGACGATTTACGCCACTCGCCTGCGGCTCGTTCTGTAAACGCCATCCCGATTTATGGCCCTTATTATACGCTTTTCTTATATTTATTTTTATGTGGTGTTTCTTAAATAATGTAAGTGTTTAATACTATAAACATTATTTCACGAATTTAACAGATTTATTAATAATTGATATTGATACTTGATTTTTGTGGAATGGCTCCTCAAGAAGTTATATCAGCAATTCATTCCAAATTAAAACAACTTGAACCTCGTCATATCATTAAATCAAAGTACGGTGGTTTTGTGGTCATTTAAAGTTGATAAATGAAACAATAATAATAAAATTTAAAAAAAAATATGGGGTGTCCCTCACCCAACTTTCCGACTATATCTTTTGCACAATGAAGTGTCTAAACACAATTATTTAATTTTGTGAAGCCATAGCCGTGTCATACCCACTCTGGCCTCTACCTAACGTCAGTTTCTATGACATAATGACATTTGTCGTAATGACATTTAATGTCATGTCATGTCAGTTGCACTGACGTTTGTCAAAATGTGACAATTTGCAACACAGCGACGAAGACTGTGGATTCTGTCAACCTGCTTTTATAAACTGCTATTATAACTCCTAAACCGTTCATCCCACTGGTCCACAAATTTGTATACATATTTATGGTCAGTGGAGGGCGAACTGGTATCAATTTGGTTAAAATCGGATAAATCCCTAAGAAGATGCATGTAACATTTGCCACTTCCGGTTGTCAGATTGTTACTAAAAACAATCCAGTTCGTTCCCCGGTATTTCTAAATATGTATACAAAATTTCAACCCGATCCGTTGTTCCGTACATATACATACATTTTCCAGTAATCATTGCAATGGATTCAAGGGACCCCAAAACGGGAACTCGCCATTTTTTCCGTCGATTATAATACTTTCCTTCTAGGGTACCAATTGGAAAGTAAAAATTGGAGTGATCACCACTCAACGATGCGTCAAAATCATTTATAATACTTCGTAACTCTAGATCCCAATCTAATGTTTGACAGCTTCAATCAAATGTTGATTGTGCTCAAACCATTCATCCCATTGATTTGAAAATTGGCATACATGCATTCTAAAGTCACTGGAGAATGAGTTGGTGCTAGTTTTTTTTTTTCAACGTTGGTACAAAAACAATCCAATTGGTCCTTAGATAATTCCAACATGTGAAATTATTGCAATGATTGCAAAATCTCGATTTCTTTCCCATCGATTACAATACTTTCTTTCTAGGGTACTAGTCGGAAAGTAAAAATTTTAAGGTATTTTGTCGATATCTTTAATATCTCCTATATATAAACGCCAATTGCGTAGGGACAAACAAACAATCCCAAATTCGGCAGAAAATTAAAGAAATAACCATAACAACGACACGCACCCCCCTATGTAGGTTAGTTAAGTCGACGATCCTGCGGTAGTCACGTGACGTTTCGTATCCACCCACATGCTTCGGCGCCAGTCATTTGTCACTACGGGAGGAAAACAATCGACTTAACGGAGCATCCAACATTCCCCGACCAACAAACATATCCTAAAAACTAATCAAAACAACGTCAAAAAAAATTGCCAAAGTGAATTATGAAATAAAATGTGTATCATAAAGTCAGCCGGTGCCGGCTGTAAAGTAAAGAATCGATATTGCAGACGTCGAGCGCCAGTTTGGAGACGCGGGTCGTCCTGGACGCACGTCGGCGTCGAATTGCTAACCTAAAAACGTGTGGTACGTGAGGGTAATTTTGCGTAATCCTTGCTTTGTGTGTAAATGTTTTTTCGATTGACATGTAATTTGATTGTAACCGGGGTGATGAAGATGTTGTCGAGAGTGGTGTTCCTGTGGATTCTTGCGCAGGATGGAGGTTTTTTGATCCTAAAGGATAAATAGGATTTTCGGTTTTTAGTGGGGTGAATTGTTTTCCAAGTCTTTGGAAAATTTGGTTCCTCGAATATGATTCCGTCTGATAACTGTGATCAACCATCTTCCAGTAAGTTTTGTCCTTGATAAATGTCTCATTTCTTTCTTATTATTAAAATTATAGCACAAGTGTCCGCAATGAATTATGTATTCAGTATATTTGTCTTATTAAATTGCAGAGCGAATCCTGAAAAGTTGAGCATTTGAGAGCAGACAGTTGTTTACTCATCTGTCAAAAGCAAAATCACTTAAGTGAAAATCATCTTCAAGCTAGTTATTTACTATATTTTTGTACTGAAACTTTATTAATCCAATTCGTCCTTTTATAGATAATTAGGTATATTAATATATTAGGTATGATAAAGCTAATTTTCTCCTTTGACCAAATGATTATTTGAATAAATAGAAAGCTTTGTACTAACGAACGCACTAACGACCACTCGGACCACTTGTAAATAACAGGCCAACATTTCGAATCATTATGTGCTAAAACGCGGGTACTTTAATTTAGCCTTTGAGAACTGTCAACTGTTGTTTACTCTTCTGAGCTTTGTCAACAAGATCGCTGGAGTGTAAATAGCTATCATGCGGAAAGATAAGTATGCTGGCTTTGTTTGTAAATAGTACCACATTATACATGATTACCAATAAGAGTATACGGCATAGAATACATTAATGTCCAGGATTATAAAGGACGAGTAATTTAGTTACCAATAAATTGCAAATTTTGGTCGAATTATTACGAAACTGCTTGACCATAAGAATATCGAAATCTATTGGTCGTATATAATCACGGGGCTCAGGATCAAATTCTGCGCAAGGAATTTTAGATCTTGCCATTTTCCGGTTTTTACCAATAACTATATTTTACTTAATAATTACGTGTTAAACATAGAACAAAACAAATCAAATTCACTATCTTTACATTTATAATCATATCTCATTTCCGGCAAAAAATTCAGATACCAGATTTCCTATTCTAGCCACGATATATTTGTTTGTTACAGACCACACGTTTTTACAATTGTGTGTTTGATGTCTAAAAGGCGATTTTTACTATTAATTGTCAGGTAGGTCAATCCAATTAATAAATACCTACTTGTTGATATTGCATAAGGTTATTATTGTTTGTAACCTGTATTTGCATTCAATACGTAACGGAATTCTTACCGTCAATAGTTTTGCGTTATATTATAGGTGGATGGTATTCAAGCTCTTTATTTCTTCTAATATTTCTTGTCGGACGATATTTCTCAGTCCGGAGCATCTGCCACGTCCGAGATTACGTATAAATGATTGCCGTATTTCTCCTGCAAAATTGGAAAAGCGTAGCAGATACTTTTCATTGTTTTCCAGATATTCAAGCTGCTTAAGTTATTCTAGTAGCTCTATCGACTAGGATAAAAAGAAACCTTATTTCCCTTGCAGAATTATGAAATAGTTTTTCCATTAATATCCATTATTTATTGAAGACAAAGACAAAAGAGTTAGAAATTATTTATACAATCAGAATTACTAATCACCATAGTTCAATATTACACCCTAATTTAAGAAGCCATGTCACTCTCATGCTAGGTTGGCTACCTATTTCACCAATTACAATTTTTTCATTTTTACTTTATCATACGTAGTATGACAAAGTATTGTAATCGTGTCGAAAAAAAAAATTGAGATTTTAGCGGAAAAATGTCGTTTTGGGTCCCCTGAACATGTTTCACCAAGGTACAAAAAAATGTCTGTGTGTGTGTGTGTGTGTGTGTACCCGTTTTTTGTGGCGACGATTCCGGAGAAACTACTGAAGGTATCGAGACGAAACTTCATATTTAGAAGTTTCGTGACTAAACTTAGAGCTGAAAGAAGTTTTGTCCAAAAGGGCCCAAAGGAACTCGAGGTTTACTCTTATCATTTTTCATCGATTTTGCAAATTAGTCGCCATTTCTGTAATTTCGTCAAAATAGTTAAATAATAAACTATAGTAGAGAAAATTTTGTATAATTTATGTCCATTCCATATTTTGGAAAAAAAAATTAAATCATAGTAAGCGGATGCCCCTTGAACTTCCAAATTGCCCCCCTGAACACGGCTGTATCGTATGATAAAGTCATGTGCCTGGCCACATCACATCTTTTCTCATTAATTCAAAACATTTTACGCGCCATGTTAGTACACGGGACTGGCACGTCATACATTGTAGTGCTGTTCGCATATACCAGCTGTGGCGTGTGAAAATCTTTCGTCCTTTCAGTCTGCTTTCCGTCAATAGCAGCCACATAGCAGCTGTATCAGCCTGATACGCGTGCATCCACGATTACCGAGCACTAAATATGTCATCAAAGCGTAACAGTTTATTACACAATTTACACATGTACAATCACTCATTTCACCGCCTAAGACTTTTATTGTAAGTAGTTATACAACTAATTCACATCTTAAGAGTAACCTCTAATTGTATACTGTAGAACCCTTGAAAAAGCTCACAACACTGGGCGAAATATTGCACTAATAAATAAAGTCATTTAGACAAGGCGTTTTTTTCAATAGCCCAATTACCCAAAAATCCAACCTACACCTTCATTGCTTGTTCAACGGGCAAAAAGTCTCCTGGAAACGGTATTGACACAGTGTATACGTATATGTAACGACCTGGTCGGAAAGGTAGGTTAGATAGGTTAGTGTCCTTTTTTTATTGAAGTCATACAACTTTTACAGAGTTGCATTATTTGGCAAGTAACTCCTTTACGTTTTAACAAAGAAATGCAATGTGGTTCTGGTCTTTTGCAGATATTGAGATTTCAGTAACTTGTTAAAGCATATTTGTCGAGTCTTATTGTTGCCGCATATCTGAATAATGATTTCTTGCACAAAAAATACATATATAATCACTTTTCTTGTTCATGTAAAAAAATCATCAAACTGAGTTTACGAATTTAAGGCTGGAAATTAATCTGCAAATAGGCTGGATATTCGCTTAATATACTGGAAAATATGTAGATTGATATTAATGTTGCATAATTGGTAGAAGTAGAAAACAGAACAAGATGTTGACCGTCCTACAAGTTGCGATAATTCCAGTTTTGCAGTCTGGAGTGGTTTTTAATAACACCCATTTTGAAACTGTCGTGAAACTGTCGTAAATTAAACAGTATAGTTTGTGTATATCATGATTATTATCGTCTAGTTCTGGTACGAGTGATATGGACCCTAATGGTGTCGATAAACCGACAGATTTGCTTGTAGAAGTAAGTAAAAGTAAGTAAGAATAAATGTCTGTCTTACAGTCTTGCTTTAATCATGTATGTGGTCATAAAGTGGAAAATGTATAGTTTTGCTTGTAGGTCTTAATCTGATGGTCTATATTTCCTATAATAACTACTCGGGTACATCATGCAGTCTATCGAGAAATATGAAAATATGCTTAGAAGATTATCTCCATGCACATGAACAACTGATTGTAATTACTCCGATAACATTAATATCGATTTTACACACAAAAGAAATGCGTATATATGAGGAGGTAATAACCTCTAGTACATACACAAGTCCACAGAATGTCACACAAATTATTTATTCATCAATTGGATGGTATCTGGATTACTGTTACAAAAGTAGATATGACAACCATAAACAGTGATTGCATGTTATGGATTCGTTAAAGACTATACAGAATCGCCCATAGAAACTTGTTTCATATCACTGAAATAATTATTTTGACCTAATTTTAATTTTCTACTCTCTTACTATGTATCTATGGAAATTACTATTGCATTCCAATTAAGGTTACAACACGAAACGAATTATTATTACCTTGTGATTAAATGTTTATGAAAATTGTATAGAACGATTGCTATAATGCAAAATTAATTGCACATTATCGCTGACTGATTAAATTTTAATTTATGATTATATGTTTGCGTATATGATCATTCATTTCACGGACAGCTGAGCAATTGACAATATAAGTGCATTTGTATTGTATACAAACTGCATTATTTAATTCTGTCTTTCGGGCGTTGATACTGATTTGATACTAGCGTTGAATTTTGATAAACTTGTGGTCACTCACATTATGTTGCAATCCAAACATGTTAAAAGATTCGTACATTCGAGAATTAGAATGAAACAAAAGCTGTAAAACTATTAGTTAAATAAAATATATTTTTTTACCCTTATTATCAAAATCTCTCTGAAATTGCGTACAGAATTGGAACAGAACTGTAATTATGCCCTAACACAAAGCGACGTATAATGAATATGCACGGTCGATTCAGCCCTAAGTGTATGAACTATTCGAAGCAAGTTGACTTTAATATGACGCAATGGTAGGATGGAGCCTATGCTTCTCTTTGTTTGACGGTTATGCCACGGTTGTGCTTATAAGGTCGATTTAACGACCTGCCACCCCATTGAACAACCGGGTGTGACCCCGTTGCTTTAATATTTTCAACGAAATGCTTTTTGCTACGTTCGTTTTATGTTGGGCAAAGTATCGTAAATAAGAAGAAAAACGAATCATTAGTGATGCTTTTCTACTCGAAACATGCTGAGTTCTCTTTGATCAATTGGGTGAAAATAGCAAACGTCTTTTGCTGTAGAGGCATTTTTTTATGAATTATTTCAGAAAGATATGAAATTCTTGGCATAGTAATCATTTGCCTTTCCAAATACCGCCATGATGTCATAAAAATGTACTTTTTTATGTAATCCTTATCGACCAAATCGCTTTGGGAACATACTCTACACATCATAAGGTAATCAAAAAATGCAACAAAAATAATGGAGCATTTTGGTCGAGTTTCATGAGAACCTTCCCTTAAGACAATTTAAAATTCCTCGTAGACAAATATTATTGAAGTTGACAAATGATATATTGGCTTTGAGATAAATTATTGATTTATTACCTACTCGTAATGCGCTTTATATTTATACAAAACGCAGTGGAAATTTTATATAAAATATTATTTGTATAATGTTAATATTACAGATAGGTGAATATTATTAAATTGCAAGCATTTTAGAACCAAAACCACCAGAATGCTAAATTAAACGGCTTATCAGTGATGTCATAGTTGATATGTTTTTCTATAATGAGTTTAATTCTCCTAACGCTAAAATAAATGAAAAAAAATATCCGTTTTATAATCATACCCAAAAAAAAGACTAAAGTGTTTTATCTACATGAACAATGTGATAGATTCCGTACTAAAAAAACATGCTGTACCTGTTTCGAACAAAGAAATTTGAAGATGTGAGAAAACTCTTTTTACTTTTACCAAAAACGGAGCGACGTTTTTGTCATTTATTAATTACTTCGCGAGACGTGACTTTAAAAGTGACAAATTTCATTCGTTAAAATTGGTACTGAAATTTGTCATCCTCAATAAGGTTGTAAGACGTTAAAACGCCTTACCTATTGAAGACTCCATAAAAGTTTCAGAAGTTTTGCAGTCAAAGGCACGTAAAATTACGTGATTTTACCAATTTCCACCACAGAATTGAATGAAGAGAATACGTGATTTTTCACAATTTGCTGACAGGTTGTAGATAACACCGGACACATTCGTTATCGTTTTTCAGACACATGTTGCAGTTTTTCGTGCACTGTGTCGTCTAGTTTGTTTCCTGTTTTAGATCAAGCAGCTATTTATTTGGTTTTAAAAGATCTTCTTTATTTGGCTTTAAAAGAACTAAGAAATATATATTGAAAGCAACTATCGACGAAAATTATTTCTCTAAAATGTAAGCTTAGAAACATATCCTTATACAAGCGAATAAGCGCTTCATGAGATATCTCCATATATACAGACAGTAAGCTCTTGGCTGTTTGCCAAATACCAAGGGTGACTATCGCGTAATTGTGTTATATCCCCATTCTAGGACTATTAATATTCCAATTAGTATGGCACTCCTGTAGCAAGCCTTTTTAATTAAACGTGTCTATATACTAAGAGAGAAAGGCAGAAAATGTTTTGCACGCATTAGGCTTTTGTGGGGAATTATAGTGTCATGTATACCCTTCGTTCGCACAAGAACAATTCATATTATAATAAAAACAAATCATCTGGTACTCGTTTATAAAAAATAGGAACACAACTGAAATTATATCGACGGTTGGTTTTACAGTAATGTAGCATTATGTTATTATTAAAGCAGCTTGAACAACTACACTAAGCCCCCTTTACGAGTTTATGTAGTTTATTGGATTACATTATACTACCAGGGTGTCCTTAATAGTTATTAGATACATAAATTTAATGCCTGTATTAAACACACCAAAAAAAAACATAATTCGGTGGAGTGCAATTCTCAGGCATACATGTTTTTAACATTGCCATTGCGTCGGTATGTAGAAAGACGGAATAATTGAATTCCAGGAATGCTGGTTCTTGTAATATTAAACGTTCTTGACTATGCCATGAATTTCAGATTTGAACATACCTGCAAAGATTCGCAGATTTGCTTTAAAAAACAACACTAACGGTTGTAATAACGCTAATATTAAAAACCCTGGAATTTATGCATACGTACAGATCACAATTAGTTAAGGCTAACCACACCCTAAATAAAAATATTAAGTCATGTTCAGGATCTTTCCTATAGAGCTGATGACTCGTTTCTTCATTTTGTATGCTGTCAACGTAGGGTGTTCTGGAAGTTCGTTAGTGGAAGGTAGTAGGAAAGCAAAGTTAAAGACGTAAATAATTATTTTATTGCGAGTTATTTCGTTTAACCTAGTTCAGCAAATATTATTTACAAGCTAATTGTGTTGGTTTTCTTACTTTCAAACTGTTGGCTTTTCTTGTTAAGTCCTTTAGTTATCAGCATCAAACACAGAGCAAAAAGAGACAGTGATTTTTTAGACAGATTTGGTGGAGGCGCCTCGATATTTGACTAGAATTGTAAAGTAATTAATCTCAGACATTAGTTGAATAATAGCTGTTATATTATAGAATATAACAAAGGGCTGAAGTACTGCGGTCAATAGCCGTTTCCAGAAGAAAAATTGAATAATAGTAGATATTATTGTATGCAAAATATGTTTAGAAATAATCTTGAATAATAACAAAACAATATAAAACGAATATGAACGAGGATATTCACATTGCGGATTTCATTTTCATTAGGGCTGTTGACAAAATTAAAGTTTAAATTTAGTAGTCAACCTATAGTAACATTTTAACTATAATTAATTAATAAAATAAACCTAGGTCCGGATCTTGTACTATTTCTAACAGTGACAATAGTGACATCTCTTAAATTTTGAAAATTCTTCTGGTTTTGTAATGTCACATTTGATATATTCCCCACAACAGTCAGTCCATTCCCCTACTCCACCACTGTTGAATCATTTCTGCTACAGAAATGACAAAGATGATAAGCAACTTTTCTGTTACTCCAGCAACTAATTCTTATTACAGTTATTACGATTCTTAAACGATTAGAGTTTATAGAAGCACTTTGCCAGAATTCACAGCCTTCGTTACTGTGCTACGAATTGTCAGACTTCAGTGTCACTGACATGACATAACATTCTGTCATTCTGTGGCTGACGTTAGGTTGGGGTCAAGAATGGCTGCTGCTTCGAGTAGCCACTCGAGTGGTGACATTACCATTCAGTGTAATTATAACCTAAAATAATAACTTTGAAGGCCTATTTGTCTGATTCTGGACAGTTATAGTGTCATTAGTTGGGATTCATAACCTATAAATTTCGAAACTTATTTTACTTATAAAAGCCGAGCGCCGCATATTTATACTGAGGGGTCCAACCTGAGATAATGCTATTGAAACCCACTTGACATCCAGAGCGACTTCTTAACATCAGGTATTTACAGTAAAAAAAAATTGCAATTAAATTGAATAAATTAAAAATTAAATAAATACATCAATATATTGCTGTTATCAAGCTAACGTAATTTCGCAACAACTATTTACGTATAATGTACCAAATTTGATTTAACTAAATCACTAGATATAAAAACATACTATTTTTGCGAAAAACAAACTAAGTATATAAATGTTGTTTGCCGAAGGTAATTGACTTCAAATTAACGCATTCATTCAAAATTGCCGCAATTCATCTTTGGGTAATTAATTATAATTGCCCAAGTTGACATGCAAGGAGTTTAGCCAATTTGTACGTTATCCACATGTTCATTACGCACTTAATCTTGTAGTGTTTTCTGAAAATAAACCAATTTGATGCCAAAAACATTAATTAACCAATTGAGTGAGATTCAGACAACGTAATCAATATCCTGCTATTTATTTTAAACTTAATGACGCATTTGCTCGTAACTTACTTTACTTAGAACATTTTTACAAAAAAAAAAAACAAGGAGATACTAATTATAACTTGACTGTACTCCTTAATTAATGGAAATTGCTCCGTCGGCGTTGCAATTATTTCGCAACGGTGGACAAATATTGAGTGGTGAATGTAGTTTAGTTTTAATATTAATGCGCACTTTAATTACACAGAAAGGCGTTGATAAGACGTACACAGGTCAAACGTAGATACGTTAATATGAGGAAACGGATACCATAATTACAACATCTACCATAGTTACTAAAAAGAACACATGACAATTTTGTGACCTTTAAAATTTTGATTTTGATGGTCTTTTGATGTAAACGGTGCAGCAAGTATTCTAAGACGATGGACGTTTATAATTAAATAATTAAAACAAAAGTATTCAAGAGATAAAAGTCACTATACAGGATCTGCCACACGACTGGTTTGTTAGGCCTTTTTAGTTTACAGTTTGTTTATATCGACCATTTTATCTAAAACACTTTTAATGTGGTTGCCACATTCGGTTTACCGAAAGTCGACTACAACTTTGTTATATTGAAAATATGTTGACTTTAGTCAAAATTTGTAAATTTGCTTCTTAGTTATTATAAAATGGTACCTAGTTTTATCGTTCTATGTTATAAGGGCTGTTCAGAAAATTTACTGTTTTACTATATTTAGGGCTGGCTTATTCACCTACACGTAAAGTCCTGTATAGCTGTGTCAAATAGATCAAATTTTGTTGGTGTGTTACATCTCATTCAAGTAATAGATTACTAATCATGATGTACAGAATTCGTCACTTGATTCTTTTATTCACGTACTACACACTGCCATTGTACACACTACTAGTCGAACAGTAAAAATAAATAAATTGTGCAATTTTATAAATGATTTTGGTAAATTTCCTAACATCTTTCTTGCTTCTAGAAAATTAAATTCTGTTTATAATAGGCTAATCAAATATGGAAAGTTGCAACCAACCAGTTGCGTGGAATACCTGTATATCACACCTCTCTTTCATGATGGCATATGACTTCAATATAATCTGCTGTGAAATTGAAATTAATGTGATATGTCACTTAATAAGATTGACGACGATACCAGATTTTTATACCCTTTGACATTTACTTTGTTGAATGGATTCACTGGGAAACTTTTAGCTTATTAGGAATATTTTTGATGTTCTAACAAAGAAAGCAAACACAGACGATATGTTTACTGCTACACCGATGGAAAAAAATAATTCCTAAACTTTTTGTCTGTTGATGCTTAGTCATCGGCATTAGCATTGAACACACCGATATCTTGCCATTGCCACAGCTCTTTGCTATGGCACTGGACGGCAGTGGTTCCCAAACTCTTTCTAATCGCGGCGCCTATTTTTAATTAAAATATTTCCACTGCACCCAACCCTAACTAAAAGGATGACTATTCGTAAGTAAGAGATAAAAATATATAATTTTGGAGACCTCTAGTCGCCTCACCCAACACTCCGATTACCTTGTTAATACATTGATTAACCTTTTTACCTCTGCGACACCCTTAAAGTGACCAGAATTTGGTTGAGACAGATCGGGATAAGGCAAACATAAAAGGCGGAACATAAAAGGCGGAACATAAAAGGCGGAACATAAATTATGATTAACTATAAAATAAAAGATTTTGGTACTAAAATACTATTGAATTTTTTTCTTACTATATAGACTGCCCGTTATTATGTTGCAATTGCTTTTTAGAAATTACTTTCTTTTTGGTAATAAACCACAACATTTCTGACCTAAAACAAGTTTATAATTGAGAGTACCTAAGCCATTGGTTTTAGGAAATTCAATTATTTCTAGTAATAAACTACAACATTTTTGACCGAAGACAAGTGTGTGTTATTAACATTTCTTAACATTCTTTTTATTGAATTTTTAATTATTATTAAATTAAATTCGGGACATAATACAATTTTATTTGGTTAAAAATGTGTGAAAATCACTCTTTTTCAAGCGGTAACAAGTTTTTTTTTTAACTAGATGATGAAAACTAAAACTAATTTTGTATGTCATATTATGTCAAAGGATGTGCATTCTGTTAGATAGCTTCTATGAACGTGTATAGCAACTATACCGTTAATACCATTGATCTATAAATATTAGAATAGGTATATATTTATAGTCACAGGACAATGAGCTGGTGTCAATTTGGTTAAGATCGGTTGATTCCTGAAGAAAATACAGCATTGATCTGTATATTAGTATACATTTTAAAGTCACTGGAGGATGAGCAGGTTTCAAGTTGGTCAAAATCGGATGAATTCCCAAGAAAGCACATTTAACATTGGCCATTTGTCTGATTGTGACCAAATTCGATCTGTTGTACGACTTGGGCGCTATCATGTTCACAGACATACATACATTTTCCAGAAAACATAGCAATCGATTCAGATTCGGCCCAAAACTGGGTATTTCGGCCGAATCCCGATTTTTCTCCGTGGATTACAATGCTGTGCTTCAAGGATACTCGTCGGAAATTAAAAAGGAGCAAAGAATATAAAATATAGACACCAAAACATAAATATCAACTACTTCATTCGGAGACGCTCGTAAATGTATGAATCTTATCATAAATGAAATTATCATAAATTTATAATTTAGTACTTTTTATTTTTATCAAACCAGTTCGCTTGCTGTCGTCCAGGTAGTCAATAAATTAACTCATAAAGGATTTCGTATATGGGAACTGTCCATGTGTTCAGTCGCGGTTTAGAACTTACTGATATACAACTTCAACATTGTCGCATTTGATATTCGCGAACCTTGAACAGTCCGAAGCAATTTGCCTGCTTTTAACTAAAGTTGTCAAGTGATAGCCAGTATAGGTACATGCCGGTGTTGCGATACGTTTGTTTTGTGTGTTTTCTATCGAAAAGTGCGTATTACAAATAAGAGAACTCAAAATGGTTAAGAAAATGGTAAAATGGAAAAGCTTCGGTAAGATCATCTCTTTTATAAACCATGAGACCTAATTGATTTGTGGTCATTACATTTTTCATTGCAACTGGCTATCATAGAAAGATTTTATTGGTGTGAAATATTTTACGACAACGGAATTATAGACATTGTAATATTTTAACGAGTTAGATTTTATGGGATAGTACTTAATTTCGAGGATTCATAACCACACAAAAGCAAATGAATGGTTCTGGAAACTTTTCTCTAGCGTATTAATTGTAAACAACGAATTATCATCAAGGATAATGCCATTTGTCATCATTTAACAATTGCCAGCATCATAAAAAGTTCCACATTATTTTAATTGCTGTTGTTAAAATAAAAAATCAGCTTGTTGTGCGTGTGCAGTGTGCTTTATTGCTATTTATTGCTTTCCGTTTAGTACCCTAGAAGGAAAAGATTGTAATCGACGGAAAAAAATCGAGATTTTAGCGGAAATACTCGTTTTGGGGTTCGCTGAATTCATTGCAATGATTTCTGGAAAATGTATGTGTGTGTGTGTGTATGTCTGAAATTTTGCATATTTATTTAGAATTACCGGGGGACAAACTGGATTGTTTTTGGTGACAATCTGACGTGCGGCGTCTTCGGGATTTATCCGATTTTTGCCAAACTGATACCAGCTCTCCCTCCAGTGACTTTAAATATTATACCAATTTATAGATCAATGAGATGAACGGTTTAGGTGCTATAAGCATTTATGGAGGCGGTTTGACAGAATCAACAGCCTTCGTCGCTGAAGTTGTAAATTGTTTAGATTTTGACAAATATCAGTGCCACTGACATGGTATTAAATGTCAGTATGACAAATGTCATTGTTTCCTAGAAACTGACGTTAGATTGGGTCCAGAGTGGCTGTGGCTTTACATAATTGAATAATATTGCAAAAGTTTAGATACTTTATGTGTCAACGATATAGTCGGAAATAGGGTGAGGGCAGATATTTATTTTTACTTTCCGACTAGTACCCTAGAAGGAAAGTATTGTAATCGACGAGAAAAAAAATTCTAGATTTCAGCGGAAATACGCGTTTTCTATGGCAGACGTTAAATTGGAGTCTAGAGTGACATTTGTTACAATGTCACTCTAGTTGAGTTTAGACAATCAATGTGTCAACAATTTAGTCGGAAAGTTGGGTGGAGGACATCCCGGATATTTGTATATTGTTGTGTAATATGTATACAGGTGTCTCAAAAGTGAAAGTCATTTCATTAAGAGATGATAGAGCAAGTCATAAAGTTACTCGTTTTACTATGAAAATCGAGAATTTATATCAGATACTTGCATATAACACTTACAATATTAAGATTGCTGTTAATCACATTTCAAAATGAAACTAATACTTCAATGTCTTTTGGTAACAAAAGAAAACAGTGTGACAAAAAATCTCACGCAGCTTACTGTAATTATTGCCTATTTAGTGCAGCAAAAGACATTGCTTTACAGAAAAGAACATTATTATTATATTATTATTATTATTATATTATTTCAATACCTACACATTGTTATAAAATACTTGCTTAATTAAACTAACAAATTATTTTATTAAAAAATAACAAAGTTAAAAGTCATTGATGCCCTTATTTCTCGGGGAAGACTTGTTGTTTATGTGTGATCTTGTAATATTTTGATAAACTAAAATTGCGATTATTTGTATCTAATAAGTGAAATAGGGTAACCCTTCAAAATACAGCTTTTTGATGAAAGCCAAAGTGGTATTAGTTTCATTTTGCTGTGTTGTTTGTTGCGTTCTAGAAGTTAAAATTTTCGATATTCATGAAGAAAAATGTATTTCTAACTAATGATAGGTACAATTAGATAAACATAAAATTACATTATTTCTACAAAAGACATCGTAAAAATTATCTTACAACACACAATGATTATGTATAATTACCAGAGACCTGTTACTCGTTAATTACTTTCTTTACATTAATTATCAGTAGCATCGAATTAATGGTATCAACTTTTGCATAGTAATTAAATTGTTACTGCTCATTATAGCAAACATTACTTCATACCAAATTATGGATTGTTGAAGAAAACTCTATACGTTATGAAGTTAATAAAGTAAGTATAAATAAGTTAAAATGATTGAATTATGATAATAATAATACTTGACAAAAATAAACCTTTTTTGTACGAAAAAATGTGTAGGTACTCCACTACGTACTGTGTACTGTATTAACGATTCACAGTATCAACAAGTCGATACTCTGGTAGCTTGCGTGACATTGTGTAATTTTCAGATGGTCGTCGTGATAACAAATGCATTGGAGAAATGCAAATTATGTTATCATAAAGTACTAGCAAAAATGAGCCAAACAAACTGGTCGACCGATTTGCCGGCAGTTTTTTACATCAGCCGAAATAGCTCAGTTGGGAGAGCGTTAGACTGAAGATCTAAAGGTCCCCGGTTCAATCCCGGGTTTCGGCAGATATTTTTTTTTATTTTCGTTATTCACTTCAGTTCGTGCGTGTCTGCCAAAAGATCTTTATCGGTTGTAATCCCAGTGCGACATATACATGATAAATAGGGTTAAAACACACGCGCATGACTGACGCAATGATATTTTATTATTCTTTATTTACAAGAATATAGACAGTACCGCAGTGTGATAGTTGGTTTGGCGGGATATTTAGTGCAATTGTCGTTTTTAAGAATGGCACCCGTTTTTTAATGGTATGATTAGGTTTGAAATTATACCGGCTAATCTAAACCGAGAACAGGTCAATTTTCAAATATTTAGTTATTACTTAATTATAATGAAAATTGTGAACTTTTTTTAATTTTCTTTTTTATTGCAGAACGAGCTTTAGAAGCGTCAGATCTTAAGCACATAGCAACAAGCACTTTAAGGGGTAAACATCTCAGCAAATCAACATCTGAACTGAGCTGCAGCACACGTAGCGATGATATGACAGAAATAAGGCCGCAGTCGGCTGCTGGACCGGGATCATCACATGGAACTGTTTACCAAAAGGCCCATAGCTTTTTTGCTCAATTAAAGGTAAGTCCTTAATCAATTGCTTTTTTAAGTAAAGCCAGAAAATATGTAGAATTATTGTGAGAAGATCTATTGTCAGTCCGGAAATTTACTATATGACCAAAATAGAAAGAAAAAATAGAAGTACCTGTCCTCATTTTCTATGCTTACTGATGCATCGGTACCGTAGAAACATAAAGTTTCAATTAAATTTCAATTCAGTTTGCTGTTACAAAAGCGTGCGTGGTAATAAAACCAGGAAATTTTACGGCCATATTTTTACAATCACGGTACAACACTGCGATAACATGAGTGGGCCTGTTTTGTGGTATTTTCGTTGCTGCCGTGGCTTTTCAACTTGAAAATGTGAAAACGTGAAAATTTACTACCCATAATGTGGACAAATTCTCACATACGAAAAACACATCATAAAGCAATACCTACCACATTCACAAATATAACTTCACATAAACTTCAATCTCGCTATTTTAATACCCTCAATAACACATTTAGTGAAACGTTAATTATCAATACTGATCTAATTTGATCCTCAATAACTTACTGTTATATCAGAATTTGCTTGATTCTTTCGCATTGTACGTGGAATTTGGTCTTGTCAAAAAAATTTACCTAAATCGATCACATATTGAAAAAGTTATGACGGTTTGAAACAAGCAAAATTTTAGCATCCCATAAAAGAAGTGATTTACAAACTAAGTTTTGTCATTTATTTTTCTCTGGAGAAAAGTTTTGAAATGAACATAATATATTACGTATAATGATAAAAACTTTGGTTCCTGAGTTTCCTGGCGAAGTGGTTCGTGATTTTTGTGGTAAAATTATTCATGCTCCAAAAGGTTTTTTTATGTTGCTGTCAAGACCTGCATGTTCATTAAAATAATGTTACTAATAAAGTAAAAATAATCTAAGAAAAAAATGATACATTCAATTCTTACTTCTTACTTCTTTTTTATTCTTTTGTTTTTTGACCCAACGAGGTCAATGTTAATATAAATGCATTACTATTACGTACATAAGTCACATATTTTGGCAAAACAATTTAAACTGTTTTCTTTGCTGTTAATATTAAGCGCTGTCTTTGCCCTTAAATTCGAATATTTGTAGAATGTACACAAATAAACAAGCATTTTTTATTAACTCTAAATTACCAGTTAAATAACAAAGTATAGACAATTTTTGTTTTAAGTTATCTTCTTTACACACATTCCACAAAGAAATAAATGCTTCTATTGAAAATATATTCTGCAATAAATACCCATAATCGTAATCATTAATCACATAAAAGATACTTATATGTAGATGGTATTAAGTAATTGAATAAGGACAGTCCTGTTCGGAACGAATTTATCCTGGAGGCATGCGCCATCACTTCCGGGATTGCGGGCATATTTCGTTCGCGTGTGTTGCCGAAGTTCGTAGCAGTGTGCAGAGCAATCTGATCGGTGCGATCGTTGTGTTGCAGAATCGTTGGGGGCACGGGAAGCACAAGGAGCGCCGTCACAAATCTCCAGGAAGGCAGGATTCCACAACAGACTACGCCGCTGATCTTAGCAGTGATCACAGCACACCGAGTACTCAGAGTCCTAGACATCGACATCTCACATATACAGGTAAGAATTATGAACAGTCCATAGGTAATAAAAAAATCAGTGATAAATTGCTTGTAATTAAGTTAATTTTGGCAACGAGTACATAATTACTTTGCCTGTTTGAATATTTTCTTTCATTTTTGCCTAACAATATTGCACTAAAGTTATAGTAAACAACTAAACGCATAGAAAAACGTCCACTTAAAATTTTTCAAATTTCGAGCTTCAATAACATTTATAATCTTTGGTAATTTTTGATGATTCTTTCTCCAAATCATAGACAAATTCTTCAGAATTTTATCTAGATTATACAATTTTTAAAATAATTATTTCTACTACTCATTTGATCTGGATAACCAACATAATGTTTTTCTGGTCCAAGTTTGGAATATCCTGTGTAACGATTAATATCCTGTGTAACAATTAAGGACCTCGGTCAAGTTTTTTATATACCCAAATTAGGTATAGAAGATACAATTTCAGTTAAAAACTGAAACCTTGCAAATTTAGCTTTCATTTTCCATAACTCGAGTATTTTATGATCGATTGTGACAAATTTTTCAACGCGATGTAAAGAGATTAACATGCGCTATGGTAATTATAAAAAGAGATACTTTTTATACCAAAAGTAATCTATAGAGTAATTAGGAGTGTATCACTTGATGGTCTTTTACATTATAGTAACACCCTGTCAATTGTAAACGTACTGCTGGCTGTTACAACGTTACAATTATCCACGTTGTGCCCTATTTTGCAAGAGTCATTTTCAGTACTTCTTTACACCAAGAGAGTTACGATGAGACGTCAGTTGTAACGTGAGCAACGCGATTTGCTCCCAGAAATCGCGAATTCATTGATTCGGACTGCGGAAGTTCCCATTCTAGATAATATATCTTTAACATGCTTAAAGAATTGTCAAAATTCACCAAAGGCTATAAGCTATTGAAGATCAAATTTTGTCACATTATGTATAAGAATTGTTCAAATGAATAATGAATATAACTACTTGCAAAATATGCAAATGTTGTCGTATCCAGTAGCAATTAAAATGTCTAGTTAGTTTAATCTGAAATAGATTCATATCTACCACCTAATTTAGAACTCTGTATCCACATTCAAAGATTTTCTATAATTTTGAACGTAAATGCAAAAATCAATCTAAATATTGTCGGAAAAGTTTGAAAAAAATAACGCAAAATTTGCCTGCAATAATTGCGAATTAATCCACATTTTAGGAATAATGTATAATAATATAAATAGCCGGTTGAGTTTTCGTGTTGATGTTGGTCATCGTCCATCGATTGGTTGCTGCAAACGTAAATATTATTTTCAATTGACGGCTGAAAGAATTTTTCATTTTTGTTTATTTAAACATTTGTTAGTTCATGCAGTCCTAATTTGTGCATTAAATTTACTTTTGCATCCATTAAATAATTACAAATTGTCGATTACATACTCAAGCGTCAAATAGAAACTACTGCTTCAACCAATATATAATTCATTTTGTCCCTTAAAATTACTTACACGTCCATTAAAATAATGCATTTCGTCCATTAAATGAATAGGTACACAGGCGTCGAATAAAAATTGATATTTTGAGCAATAATTTATTCATTTTTCATGAACGCTTTAGGCGGTATAGATGTTTCAAACCAAGAAGAGCACAGTTGTGTATGCAACCAAATATATGCGGGTCAATTATACACCATACACTGGGTATAATTGGTTGCATATGTCACTGTGCTCTACTTAGTTTAAAACTACTCTATGAGAGTTTATAGAAGCAGTTTGACAGAACACTCGTCGCTGTGTTGTTGGGGGTAGAGTGATTGTGGCCTCACGAAATTGAATAATATTAAAAGTGTTTAGACATTTACTCGGAAAGTTGGGTGGGGGCCACCCCGATTTTTTTTTTGACCAAATGTATTTATTTATAAAAGTGTACAATACATTTTATAAGATGGACATTTTAAATATGTAAGTTGATGTTTGTCATTTCTAGGGCACATTTAACGGATGAGTCAGTAATTTAAATGTACAGATAATATTTTTAGTGGTCAAATATTTTATCCAATGCATACTGTAAATGCCGTTTTAGTTATTCTATTGAATGGTTAAATCATACCCTTTTAGTTATTATTATTCGTTGTACTGTTGTTAAGGGTACAGGTTTTTTCTTTTGTATTTTGTATTTAATGCAGCTTTACAAGAATGCAAGGACTCACTGATGAAGTGATGAACATTAACATGTAGAGTTCTCTTTATAATTCAAATCAATTATTAAAATTTTACAATAATATTAGTATTTATATTATATTATATTTCCACCCAAATATTATTTTCGTAATAGGTGTAACACGTGCATGAACACATGCCGGTGATACGGTGTGATAAGGTGCTGACATTTGACACCAGCACTAAAAATATCTAACCGTTTGTCACTTCTTTAATTAACATAGATTGTTCGATATGCATACGTACAAACCAAGCCTATGCTAAAAGTGGCAACTTTAATTACTTTATTGATGCGTTACATTTCACTCAATTAATTTTAAATCTGCTATAAAGTCTATTTACAGCGAGTATTGTATCAACACGTACAACGCAGCTTTATTTAGAAAATAAAACGCATCAGAAATGCAAATTTATAGATCCAAATACGAACATCAATTAGCAATTAGCAGCATACAATAGAAAGCTTCGTTACGTATTAATTTCTAACGTTTATGCAATTTTATAATTAGGTGATTCATTCAATCATACGTCATAAACAGACTAGAACGCTCCTAAGTATTCGCATTGGAATTTCAGTATAGATATGATGCATAGGGTAGCTGCTGAACTGAAAATCAGCGAAGGAATGCGGAAAGTCACTCACATTCTACGATTGACTCACGTGACCAAGCACTAAACGTAAACCAAACATACATTCGTAATATGTGTACTATATGTGATGACGAGTATCGTACATGCACAAACATTGTAAATCCTAAATTGGATTAAATTAGCAGGTTTAATTTGATATTGGTAGTTCCCGCAGAAACTAGTTACCTGGACTATTATTGTTATTGATTTCTATGCAGTAATCACAGTGCTGATGGATAACCAGGCAAATGTCACCTCCCAACAGCTTTTAAATCGTAGTTTTCTTTGTTTTAATGCGTTTCCGATTGGTAAAAGTTGGTTGTATTAAAGAGAATTATTTGTACAGTGGCCGCTTTCACTGAGTGTTTTGTACACAGCTGGAAAACTGAAAGTTCGTGTTGATAGTGCAATATGCAGTACCATTTGTACAGGTGTTGCATTTTGACTGTCTTTAATCATGCTGATTGTGTGTATGTACTCTTGGACATGGACTGAAACGCCGTACTTTCCTATAAAATGGCGCCAAAGTACCCAAAATCGTACACCAGAGTGTGAACATATGGAAGGGCATTTAGTTTTATATTATATCAAAGAAACTGCCGTACACAATTCTTTGTGCCAACCATTTGGTCGGAAAGTTGAGTGAGGGCCACCCCAGATATTTTTATACAACAAGATGTTGCCACTTCTGCCAACATAATGAACACCGTTCAGACTGACATACGTCAAAATAGGTTGCATAACTCAGTAACGACAGGTTTGTAAAAATTATGGCACCTACTTACTTAAATAAATAAATATCTTATTCAATTTCGTGAAACCACAGTCATTCTGGATACCAACCTAATGTCATTGGCCACTGACGATTATCAAAATTTGAAGGCTACAAGTACTGTCAGAATACTTCTATAAAGGGTATAAACTGTTCATCTCACTGATCTGTAAGTTGGTATACATATTTAATGGCACTGGAGAATGAGCTGGTAGCCGTTTGGTCAAAATCGGATTTAAGCGATTTTGACAAATCTTCGCGGTTTCCTCCCGGAAATAAATGTTTGGGAAGGTTCTAAGCGAGATATATTTATAACCGTCAATCTTGGATGTGTGATACTTTGGTATTTATGACAGAATAAAACCTCGTACTTTCTTTTTTAATACGTCTTTTATACCTCGTTTTTAGTGCATACCTATTTTTGAATACGTCGGAATTTTATTGTGCCAAATATATAAAAGTTATAATATTGCAGTAAAGTGGAACAGATCCATTCAGCCGACTATATTTATGGAATTATTAAACTTCGTTTTGTGTTTGCTAGGTCAGCTTTAAAAATCGTTAATGGAATTTGCGAATAATTTTGTTGTTTCATTGGTAATTTTTGCGGTTTTACCTTTGCTAATAATAGCTTATTTATGTGAACCTTGTTCCTTATTTTATTTTGTGATGTCTGGAACTATATTTTGCTTTGTTATGCGTGATAGATTATGCTAATTTAGCAAATTGGTGATAAAAATTCACAAAATTAAAATGAATGTATCAATTTAATGTGTCTAATTAATTTATGCATACAGTCTTTATCTTCTTTATGTATGTTCCGAAAAAAGTTCTAGTATTTCTGGTTATGAATGGTTACCAATCATGCTCTTATAAAGTAAACAACGTTATCGTGGTACAACAAACAGCGTTAAAATGGCAAGCCAGGTGTGTGCTTGTGATGGGTCCATTAGTGGCAATAATACTTATACCGCTTTTATGTGTCATTTTTAGCACCGCTCTATTGCTTTTAATGTCCTCCAGATGTGGCTGCCAGGGAAACTTTTTAATTTAATATTTTTTGCAAATTGCAGTAAATCGCTTGTGTGGTTTTCGATGACTATGCTTTCTTCGAAACCAAACCAGAAAATTGTTTATTTTTTTTTCTGGCGTAAATAACCACAACCAGTAATAGCTATCATACTAATAGTGGTGTACTAAAATTAGTTTTCATAAATGAAAGGGATAAATATTATGCGTTCAACTTCCTAGTGAAAATACACAATTACTTCATTTGATATGGAAAACGATGGAATACGTATAAATAGATAGCTTGGTCAAATCCAATTTTGTGGAAAATCTAGCTCTGGGGCTCTAGAATACAAATTCTTACAAAGCATCCTGCCCTAGCAACGTGACCCGTTTTACGCTTTGAAATGTTATTGTCTCTTGATAATATATTCGATTATATTATCGCATTGACCGAAGAAGTATTCGAAATGGCAATCTACTTTTAGTTATGTAGAAAAGATTGGATTATAAAATAAAGAGTCAATAAAGTTATACAATAGAAAAGATTATTTGGACATATCCGCCACCTAAAATGCAACCGTACACAGAGGGAAAAATTTATTCGATACAACACGAATATCTTTGAGAGAACAATATAACTTGTTTCTATATCAGGAATTACATCTGTTTTAAGCGATACGTACGTATATTTTTGAGTCAAGAAACGGTTTGTTCGTTGAAGCATGTATATTTTCCACCCAACAAAATATTGTTGTTGTGGTAGGACGAACGTCTTACTCTTTTTATATGTAGAAGAATAAAATTTTCTTCGTCAGAACAAAATATACTCAACATAAATATACTAAACTCTTAAAGCGTAAGAATAAATAGCCGTTGAAAGAACTACATATATTGAAATTCTTATTACAATTAAATATTATTTAGATAGCAAAAATATCCTCTTAATGCTACACTATATACGCAAGAACATATTTTCGTTATATCCAAGAATAGAGTTCTCTCTATTCTTGTTGATTGTAGAGGCTATTCCACTACAATCCTCGTTTTCCTCATAATCCGTGTAAGTCACCCATGGAATAAAACACTTATAAGTAGATGTAAACAAACAATATACGCACTCAAAATAACACTCAATATCGCCAAACTTATGTAGCGGTAATATGTGGCAAATGACGCGAGAATATATTAGCGCCATCTGTAAAGTAATTGCACAACTTTTTATGTATCTCTCAGAGTAAGAATCTTGGGTCAAGAAACTGTTTTTTCATTTATGCATATATATTTTGCGTCCAACGAAATATTTTTGTTGTTGTAAAACGAAAGTCTACTTTTTTATAGAAGAATAATCTTTTCTTTGTCAGAGTAAATATACTTAAACATACTAAATTCTTAAATCGTAAGAATAACTAACCGTTGAAACAACTATATTGAAATTCTTATAAAAAGAATAAATACAATGTTCTAGAAAATAACAGTCTAGACATTAGAAACTGTGATAAATATCAAATAACAACCTATCATTTAGACCTGTAATCCAGTTATAATAAATTGGGGTGGCCCCATCCAACTTTCCGACTATTTCGTGGCAATTCTTCAATTTCGTGAGGCTACAGCCACTCTGGATCCCCCACCTATTGTCAGCGGCCAGTAACTCTCTAAAATTTGCCAATTAGCAATCATAACGAAGGCTGCGGCAACTGTTAAACTGATTCCATGAACGCGTATTTCTTCTGAGCCCTTCAATCCAGTGATCTGTAAATTGGTTACATATCTAACGTCAATGGAGGATGTGGTAGTATCAGTTTAGTCAGAATCGATTAAATCTAAGAAAACCCATGTAACATTTATTATTTCCGGTTGCTGCTCTGAATCATTCAAAATTTATTTCAAGTATTTATTGTTAGTTAGTTTTTAAGCAATAGCTTTTAAGCAATGCATAATATCGCAGTGCGAAATACGGATCTAGAGTTTAGTAAGAATTAAACCTAAAACTATAAACCTTTCTTCAATTTTATGTATCCGTATTATACGTTTATTCCATTTATTTTTCATGCTATGTAGCAGAACCATTAAATTAATTGAAGCTCCGCAGAATATATTTCTTAATACCATTTTAACTTCCGGCACAAAGCGGACTATACTAATTATAATCCGGGCTTAATTAACCATGCTAGCGTGACTTTGAGAATTAAGGTGTGTTCTTAATTATTTCAGACTCGCCAGTAAATCGAGCCTGCTTAGTCGGCGGCGGTGACACACCACACAGTAGTCCAGGGGGTTCTCCACGACCTAGAGCGCCCACCCCCGGAGCCGTGGCTGGTCTTGATCTAATTCCGGTAAGTTTGATGGAGTAGAACTACATATATCATTATCAATAACATCATGACATCTGAGAGACATAAAATAATAACTATATACGTGAATTTTGATGGAGTACTTCGGGCAAAAGATACTACATATATACAAACATTTGACTAATGTTGATCTCCAATTACATTTGTATCTTTGATGCGTTTTAATGATTCTTTTAGCAACAACAAGTTCGTCAAAATACCTAGTTAAAACAATTTTTAAAATGATTATTTCTACGACACATTTAATTAATTTTAAAGGCAAATTAACTGGACATTTATTAGCATTCAAATTAAATTTTCAGTTTTTTTTTAAGGAAGGGCGTTCTTATAACAACCAATACAGCACGAAATTTTGATATTTGCAGTATGAACAAAGTTTCTTAGGTCCAAAAGATAAAAACATAAACTGGCATATAAACATGCTATTTGTGTTTAAGGTATCACCTACAAATAACCATGCAGTTCATTCCATCGTGACGTAAAGAATTTCAACGGGTGTTCATTGTTAAAATCGGTTTTCAAACAAGCAATGATTTGTAGGACTAGTTAAATTTTAAATTTCCGTTCGAAATTCTAGAAATAGACCTCCGCCGTTGCTGTGGCTATGAGTATGCATTATGTTACGTTTGTAAATATTAGCGTAAATACTTATTCTCATATAAATATTATAATTATCATATACTATTGTTCTATGCATTTTAGGACTTGAATGTGAGCATTTTCCTGTGTAAATAATGCAATATAGAAATCAATAATATTCAGCAATGACGCAAATTTAACGTCAGCGTAAGCAAATGTGTTAAAATAGCCAGTAATAAGTATGTATCTATAATAGATGTTTAAAACTGTAATTACAACTTCAATCCACATAAACACATAAACGCATTATATCGCAACCACTTAAGACCAAGAAGTCATCAACAAACTTAAACATAATTTTAATATTTACCATTTCATGTTTTGTGCCCCATTCCGAATAAAGTAGAAAACATAAAATAATACTGAACTGAACTACTGTTCAAATGGTGGATCTTCTGCTCTCTCCAGCCCGATTCAATTAAACACGTTTTAGAATCGTGCGGAACAAAAACAGCAAAGTCGACTGCAGGCAAAGGTCGAGGTAGAAACCCAAGATCCACCGTAAAAGACACGAAATGAGACACCAATGAGTATGGATGGGAGCATGCCAATGAAAGTTTAATGGGCCGCAGGGAACATTCATCAAGGGCCTCAGATCTCCCTAGGAGTGTACTGTAGAGGGTTGTGAATATTTAACGATAAAAATTGCCCGGAAGGCATGTCAAGTATAAACCTACTTCTGCACCCAAGGGAAGGACGTGTTTGTGTATGTTTTCCTTTCACCGGCGAAATTGTTTATTATTTACAATATGTGCGTGGCGTAAAGTTAGTTGTTACTAAGTATATACAAAAGTCTGTAAAACAATATAGCAATAGACGTTTCTTATTCTACAGTCAGTAAGCTAAAGATATCGTTTTATTTAAATATATTTTGAAGGCACAATAAAAACAAGATAGAAAGAAGCGATAGGTAATTTATTTGTTTATATCATTATTCTGTTTAAACCAATAATACTTTCATGTTTGTTTACAATAAAAAAAAAAAACGTTTTGCGTGATGCGTTTCTAAGTGACAGAGGGATCAACTGAAGGTCCCCTTGTTATTCATTGCGTGAGTCCCTGGTTGAGGCAACGGTTCGTACGCTGGCGGCATAGCTCCTCCTGTAATGATATTTGTTTATAGAATAGAAGCCAAATGACCCTTTCATACCGTATATTATTCATCCGTCCGAACGAAAAAAAGTATGGTTTCTCTAGCGTTCGAATTCTATTGCGCATAGGATCAAGTCTTAATAAAAAATACGTTATCAAACAAAAAAATATTTCGTTTTCTCTAAGTAAGTAATAAGAATCAAATTTCACAGAACACTTTCATACCGATTAGATAAATAAAACTGCAACAATTTATAAAGCACCTATTGTCTCTCAAACAGCAACCAAAGCATCCAACAACATTACAAATCCTTGCATTTTTCTCCATTGAGTACTAAGCCATTATTAAGTCCATTATTACCGAAAACATCCAAGACAAGAAGCAACCAATAAACTGATGCATCCACAGAGGAAAAAATGTATTTGATACAACACGAATATCTTTGAGTGAAGAACAGTTGAGTGTTTCTATATCCGCAGAAAGATCATTTGGTTGGTTCAAGTAAAATACAAAATTCTCAGAGTAAGAATATGATTTTCTTGATGTTCCAAGTATTACGTTTTCTTGTTTTAAGTATGAAGGAACTGCTTGAAAGGAATTACGTCTGTTTTAAGCGATACGTACTTATACATTTGGGTCAAGAAACTGTTTGTTCGTAGAAGAATGTATATTTTTCACCCATCAAAGTATTGTTGTTGCTGTAAAATGAACGTCTTACTCTTTTTATATGTAGAAAAATAACATTTTCTTCGTCAGAGCAAGATATACTTAACATAAACATACTAAACTCTTAAACCGAAAGAATAACTAGCCGTTGAAATAACTATAACATATACTGAAATTCTTATTACAATAAAATATTATTTGGATAGCAAAAATATCCTCTTACACTATATACGCAAGAATATTTTTTTTGATATCCAAGAATAGAGTTCTCTCTGTGTAGGCTATTCCACTACAATCCTGGTTATCCTCATAATCCTTGTAAGTCAACCACGAAATAAAACACTTATGCATACATGTAAACGAACAATATACGAACACTCAATATCGTCAACTTATACAGCGGAAATATGTGGCAAAAGACGTGAGAAACCGTTAACGCCATCTGCAAAGTAATTGCACAACTTTCTATGTATCTCTCAGAGTAAGAATCTTGGGTGAATAAACTGTTTTTTCGTTGAAACATATTATGTATTTTTCGTCCAACGAAATATTTTTGTTGTAAGACGAACGACTTTTTTATAGAAGAATAACTTTTCCTTCGTCAGATAAAGATATACTGAAACATATTAAATTCTTAAATCGTAAGAATAACTAACCGTTGAAACAATTATATTAAAATTCTTATTAGAATAAAATATTATTTGTATAGAAATAAAAATCCTCTTCGTGCTATACTACATACGCAAGAATAATTTTTCTTGATATCCAAGAATAGCTCTGTGTAAATATGAAAGTTGTGATACGTTATCAAAGAAGCAAATATTGCATTTTGCTAGTAGGCGAGCAATAGCAATCAAATTTCCCAGAACACTTTCATACAGATTAATTAAATAACGCTTAAATTTTACGTAAGTTAAATCAAACTTAATGTAACTTTTTCGATTGCAAAATTATGATACGATAAATAAAGAAAACTTGTCGATACAGATAGATCAACAGTCTGCTATTTAGCAGAAAATAAGGTCCTATAATCTGTTGAATGAAAATATCAAACAATTTCCGCTTTATAAGTTCAAAGTATGTATTGTGATACTGTATATGATTTTCCAGGTATATTATTTTGTAATCTTGGAAATAAAGATTCTATTTTATTGCCTGTCATAAAACAACCAATGAACATACTACAAATCGATGCTTTTTTCTCAAGTAAGCATTAAGCAATCAAATCCAGTTTCAGGAAAAACTTCTATAGCAAGCAGGAACCAATAAACTGACGTAAGAATACGTCAGTTTATTAAAGTCTAAAGGAAAGAAGCGTTGTTAAAAAACTACATATTAATAAGCAATAAATTAAGCAAATAAACCATGACGTACTCACTGGGGCTGGTCCTTTAGTTTCTAATTCAGATAAAAATGATTAGTCAAACAATTATATTCTCTACCTTGTTCGACGGGATATGGTGAATAACCCACTGGAGGCTGAAACCCTATTACAGGTGGAGGTTGAATAATGTTCGACGTCGTGTTGACTACAGTTACTACTGGTTGATATGCTGTTTTCACAAAAAAATCATCAATTATAGCTATATGAATCCAATTTCTTATTTTGTACTTACATCCCAAATCCTGTCCGTTTTTCTTTCCACAACAACAACAACAGCACAACAAAACGGCAATCTCTGTACAACAACACCCAATAATCTTCAGAACACAAATGCAAATAATCAATAATATAACAACACCGACCACTGCACAAATAATAGCAGTTTCTATATCCATTTTGATTGCACTATCGCCGGCGTCGTGTTAGGGTATGAACTATAAATTCAGTTTGAATATGATGCAATTTTATCACACTCTTATCTGGTTGTCTATGCGGGTATAGTGACTCATAATCGTCAAGAGAAATAGTAGTTTTTTTTTACTATTTTAACGAATTCATCCGTTACTTTTGGCATATCCTGTATATCAAAACATGGGTATAGTTATGAAATGCCAGAAATTAGATCAATCCATTCTCAGAAAAAGAGAGTTATAAAAGTTATAAGTTATAAAATCTATCAACTTTTGCTTAGTAATTCTTCAACTGTTTTGTTATAGTAGAGTATATGGAAATTCTTTTTTTTTTGTGAAAAATAGGTCACTACGACAGATGAAATCAGTAGACGACGCGAAACGGCACTCAGGCAGCACACGTTCTTCCAGCTGCGTATTCACTTACGCAGAGGTCATGGCTTGGTTGCGATGGACAAAAACGGTAAGTTTTGATGTGTTTTTCTAAAACCTCATCAGTCTCAGTCAGTTGTTTTAAAAGTACAACAGAATACGACAATATTTAGAGGAATTTTTCCAACAGCTTATCCATTTTATATATTATACATAAAGTATCTTGCATGCAGTGCGGATTGGTCCATACGAATATACCGTACGGATTCTGTTCACACAAGATGCGGTATTGAATCGATGTTTATGATTAATCGACAATTCTTACACAAGTATTAGTGTCTTAACCTCTAAAAGTTGGATAATGACACACTAAAATATCTGGGGTGGCCCTCACCCAACTTTCCGACTACACAGTTGCCACAATGAAGTGTCTGAACACTTTTGCAATTATTCAATTTTGTGAAACCCAGTCAGTTTCTATGACATAATGATTTTTGTCATACTTAAGGTCATGTCAGTGGCACTGATGTTTGTCAAAATCTGACAATTTGTAACAACAGCGGCGAAGGCAGTAACATACCAACGCCAAACCGCTTTTATAAAAGCTTAGTGCCTAAACCAGTGTTTCCCAACCTTTTTTGAGCTATGCCCCACCGAAGCTGGTCTAAAAATCTCATGCCCCACTTCATATTGTCTTTTTTTATACCTATGACAGAGTTGGAAATGAACCTTACTCGGAACGGTGTACGTTTCTCATTTCGTCATTGGTACACATTCTGCCCAACAAACTTTGACTAATTTCCTCTCTGTGACGTAATGAAAAACTTGCGCCATTGGGGGTGTAAAAATAATAACATAAAACAATAATTTATTTGATTATTGAAATAAATACTAAGCATTTTAGCAGAAACAAAATTTGCTACATATTCTATTATAACAAAATAGAAATAAACATTCACTTAAAAACTAATACAACACAAATCTGCCATATTTTATTATAACAACACAAAGTTAAACATTTACTCTAAAACTGAAATTGTCACTGCAAGTGTTAATCGTACCCTTAAGTGTAGTTATCAAATATTCGTGCTCATTGCTAAATCTGGAAAAAGCACAAAAGAGGGGAACATTTAATTAAACTGTCAATATCAACATTTGTAAAAACGGTTTTAGAGAAAGATGACAAAGATGTGATAGCTGTGCCCCTTAGTAACAACACTGTCAGAAAAAGAATGGTTAAAATGAGCAAGAGTGAGAGGCACCGAGGCCTTGTTGATAACTTATGTAAGGTACATTAATAAGGAACATTTTTTTGAGGAAATGTTATTCTGCAAATCATAAGAAAGCACCACGACCTCCAGAGATATTTTTTCTAAGCTAAAAAACTATGTTATTAATTATGTCGATAATATTCCAATACAGAACATAACATCTTGTGCTGCCAATCGTGCTCCTAACATGATGGGCAAGAAAAGTGGCTGTTTAAAGATGAAAATCCAGAAATGCTTCTTGTGCATTGTGTAATCCACAGGGAAAACTTGGTAGCCAAAAATATTTGTTCAATGAAGTATTAAATTTAGTTATAAAAAGTATGAATTATTTTGTACTTCACAAATTTACTTGAAATGTCACATTCGGCATTAGCTTTGATACAATTATTTTATAACCGAATTTAATCTTCATTGAGAACTGGACAAACATTTTTGGTTACCAAGTTTTCCCTATGAAGCTATATTAGACAATGCACAAGAAGCATTTCTGGATTCTTATCTTTAAACAGCCGCTTTTCTTGTCCATCATCTTAGAAGCACAGTCTGCAGTACAGGATGTTATGTTCTGTATTGGAATATTAAAGACATTGAAGTAATCTTTTTGCTTATGAAGAATATCTCCGGAGGTTGTGATGCTTTCTAATTTACAGAATAACATACCTTCAACAAAATGTTCCTCAACAATGTATCTTAAATGGCATAGCTATCACATCTTTGACATATTTTTCTAAAAACGTTTTTACAAATATTGATGGCTTAATTAAATTTTTCCCTATTATGTGTTTTTTTTTTCAGATTTAGAATTGTGTAGGGATATTTAATAATTAGCCTCAAGAATATGATTAACGGTTGCAGTATGAACGGTACAAAGAGACTTTAAGGTAAGTTTTTTTTTCCAAATTTTTCTATATTCCAATTGCCCCCCTCAACAATCATATTGCCCCCCAGTGGGGCGTACGCCCCACGTTGGGAAACACTGGCATAAACCGTTCATCCCATTGATCTGTAAGTTGCTATACATATTTAAAGTCACTGGAGGGTGAGCTTATATCAGTTTGATCAAAATCGGACTAATCCCTAAGAAGATGCATGTTACAGTTTCCACTTCCGGTTGTCAAATTGTTACCAAAAACAATCCATACTTATATGTGTCAATTAACGGACATACAAAAATAGAAAGCATTTTATTATTGGTGGTTTATTTAGCAGATTTCTTTTATTTGTTTTTTTATTAAAGAAATGCCACTGAACCAACAGGTTAGACAAATTTATGAATTATTTAGCGATTTTATGTAGCGGTCTGTAAAAATTTGTTTCGTGAATTTTCTCTCTCTTGACAAAGTTTTCATGATGGAGAAGTAATTATTCACATAAAAAGTATGAATAATTCAAGAGATGAAGCTGGAGTAATGTTGATATAATGCCATCACAGGCGCACCGTTGTAAAACAAACAATAGCATCACCATAATTACGTGGTGTTAGAATAAATTATCGTTGCCCTTTTCCGGCCGGTATGGCAAAGAAAAGTACTCTCCTTAGCCAGCCTTTTACGAGGTACGTACGCCTTTAATAAATTGTTCGTATAACTTATATATAAGGGTTTCGAGTTCAATTTGAAATGCTACACTTGAAACTTTGCAAACTTTACGGTGTGTTCATTAGTTCCATCCTAAATTATTACGTTATAACTTCAGTGCTACAAACTTTATAATGATGTGTCAAGTTTTGGTTCGGAACTACTTATTATGGACCATGATGGACACAGATAATTTTCAATAATCTTTCAACTTTTGAACATCAAATATGAGTTGTCACAGAATATTATTGTGACAATAAAGTTAAACTCTAAACTTCTGAAATTCTCTAATTTTGGGAATCCCAACCTAATGTCACTAGCCACTGATTACTGTCGCTTCCATGAACGTTTACAATGCATAAACCGTTCATACCACTCAGATTTGGTCAAAATCAGCTGAATCTTTAAGAAAAATGCATCTAAGACACTTCCGGCTGTCAGATTGTTCTCAAGAGCGACCCAGTTCGTCCGCTGCTAGTTCTAAACATGTATACCAAACTTCAGCCCGATTCGTTATACCAGTTGGGCGCTATTGTGTTCACAAACACACATACACACAGGTATTGTCCAAAAATCAAAACAAGCTTTTGTAGATTGTAATGTTTTGTCAGATCATAATCAATAAGTTTACTATGTAACAGAGTAAAGTTGTCAGTCTGTACTGTCAAATTTACAATCATTCTATCATTCTTTGAAACTGAAAATCATAAAAAGTCATAAAAACACAATCTATTCAAATTTATTGATACGAATAACTTGTCTGACCTGTCAGAGTAAACAATGGAATCACCAACTGTTAAAGCTAACGTGACAAAGCGACATAAAAGAGCAGCTTACCAGAACGCTTTCCGTACAAACGACTTTATAACACCAGCAATTGTAAAGCTCATGTACGAGTACGTATTTTCTAAGTGTCGGGGATTTTTCCGGACAGCTTCCTAAATTCTCATTCTCCTCTCTACATTAAGTGGGTGGGAAACTCTGGAAACTAGACACGTCTTTGAGTTTCACGGAGGTGTTTCATTACGGGCCCAAACTGCATTTCACACAAAGAGCACGAGTCTAATGGGTAGTGGCTCAAAATACCATGAGCTCGTTAGAATGCTTATCAGAAGGTGTTGTTACGGTGCATGGAAATTTAAACAAAGTGCTCTCCGTTGACGATACGGTTAGTGTTAACATATGCTCAGGTTAGTTCAATATTATCTTAGAAGTATTGTTTTGGCGGTTTGCTAATAAATTTAATGTGTAGGTAGGTTATATATACACTGTTTATAGTACCAGTCGTTATATAGCTAATATTATAAAAACTACGATTGTAGCAAATTCCAAGTTTTGTTTCATTTTAGTCACTTCAGCATTACTTAAAAAAAATCTAGTGAAAAGTTATATACTGTTAAAATAATCGTTAGTTGTCATTTTTATGGAAACGTGTTAACATTTTCAAAGAAACTCGACTTGACAAGATAAATCTTAAGACATACAAGGCTACACCAAAGGTACATACACCAAAAATCATAAAGGCATGTGATTTTTTGGTTTACTTGGTATTACTTTGTTTTACAGTAAAAACCAGTCCACTTATTCATTGTTTATTTGAAGCTATAGAGTTTGTTCTGAAAATATTGTTGACCTTACATCTGTGTTAAAACATGTCTATTATGGCATGCTATACAAAATACAATGCGACTGGAAATTGTTAAAGAGAAATTAATCAAATGTACATAGATATTATGTTATCCACTATTTAAAACGATTAAATGTGCTCCATTGGCTCTGTACTCAGTACAGTTGTTAACATACTTAATTCTAAGGTACTACCTTTCTAGAAGTTTTTGGACTTATTATAGCAAGAATTACAGAGAACTTGGTTTTAATTTGGTAATAGAATCATCAATATCCATCAAATATTACAAAAGTTACTACTTGTTAACGTTACAGACCCATCTTCTGCCAGAGAAAATTTTGCCGGTTTACTGGTACCTTACAAGCATAAATAAAATTTATAAACTCGTATGAAAACTGTACATTGGTAAGTCTTTTCAATAAGTATATCAGAAAGGTCCATTGGCTCTAAACGTGCTTATTTCTGGTTGAGTTGTAGGTACCCGCATATCTGCACATGTCTGAATATGTTTTGTGAATGTATTCCTTTCATTCGTAATCTTTTCACAGGCTGCTCAAATATTCGAGTTGTGTGTTTTATTTATGCCTACATTGCGGTCGTTCGTGTAAAGTATGCCCACTGATATGCTATATGATTCGTCTGCAGCTATTCTCGTATAAATAATCCCCCTTTATATGAACGTCTTAGGCAAAGGTTTTATCTTTGTAAGTATGCTCTGCAACAACTTGTCCAGAAAGTAAGAATTTTCTTAGAAGCGTAATTTCTAAACTCCAACATATTGAATTGTCACATTGATTGGTGGTATAATTACACTTTTTTCTAGAAAGAAAAGTCATATAATAAAAAAATTAGTTAATGTGATTTTCCTTCACAGTATGCAATAAAAATAAATATGTCATATATGAGAATAAAACAATTATCCGCATGAACAACACTTGATAACACCCTTCGTTATTATTGTGACCATTCTAAAAATAGTTTTGTGCACGTCGAAAATGATTTCCTGCTTGTTGTTCAACTTTTGCTAACCTCTTTATCGATCTGAGAGCTTTCGGTCTTTTTTGCTTCTCCGTAAAGCTCTCTTGGCGATTTTAATGTGCTGGGCTAAGCACATAGACTCCAGTTCAACAGCATAAAACTTAATAGTGACCTATTTTATTTTATGACAACTACCATCACGCCTTGAGAGCATTGTTATTACTACTGCATGCTACTGGGTCTGTTGGTGCCATCACCGTTTTATTGTCAATTTTTGGAAATTAGTTATTCAGAAAATGATTAATTTAAATACGGATACTGCATCATCTAAAAGATTCTGGTAATTTTTGAGTGAATTGCACTAGATACAGGACAGGAATGTTCACTTTTTATAAGAGCGAATGGCTGTAAGGAGAGCAAATAAATCAAACAGTACAACAATTATATGGTCTAAAAAAATGAAAATTTCAATAGAATTAGTTAGGTACTTACGATTAGGCAAAAAATGACACAATTACAGGGAAACTTCGGTATACGAACTTAATCAGTTCCTGATATTGGGCCTTATACCAAATGGGACGTATACAAACAACAACGGTAGTTTCCCATAAAAAGCAATGTAAAAACGATAATGGATTAGTCATGTAAAAAAGTCCTTGTTCGACAGCCCGTGACGCCAAAAATGAAACTAGCAGTTTTAAATACAAACACACAGACGAGCCACTTTCTGTCACGCAACGTTCTATTTTCTGCGACCGTCCTTTTTCGTCCTTTCCTCATTGTGTCAATTTTCGCCCTTTTGTTCTTTCTCATCCTTCCGTCCGTTTTCATCCTTTTTCGCCCGTTTTCGTCCTTTTTCGCCCTTTCGTCCTTTTTCGTCCTCACGTCCTTTTTCGTCCTTTTGTTTTTTTTTCGTCCTTTCGCCCTTTTTCATCGTTTCGCCCTTTCGTCCCTTTTCGCCCTTTCGTCATTTTTCGTCCTTTCGTCCTTTTTCGTCCTTTTGAGTCTTTTCGTCCTTTCGTCCTTTTTCGTCCTTTCGTCCTTTTTCGTCCTTTCGTCCTTTTTCGTCCTTTCGTCCTTTTTCGTCCATTCGTCATTTCATCCTTTTTCGTCCTTTTGTTCTTTGTCCTTTCGCCCTTTTCTTCTTTCGTCCTTTATCGTATTTTTGTCCTTTTTCGCCATTATGTCCTTTCGTCCTTTACATTCCTTGCCGGACAGCGTTATTAAGTGAAGAACAACTCTCCCGACCAGAAATTTCGTAGTTTCAAACCAACTTGAACTAAATCCATTACTGAGCAAAATTTTTTTCGTCCAAACAGTATTGAAATAGTATATTATTATACAAGTTTTATAAGACGTCAAATTGGCGCATGAGTTGTTTGGGGCACGAGGGGCGCCAGCGACGAGTGCCCCAAATGAACGAATGCGCCAATATGTCTTATAAAACGAGTGTAATATGCTATTTTTTCTACTTTGCGTCATTAATTTTATAAAAATTTAGAAGTATATTAGGTAAAATTCCAATCTAGAGTATTTATGGGTGCAACCGTTGGTAACACTGTCATCTGTCACTTAAATTCAAATATCTGTCAAAAAGTAATTATTGATAATTATTATATACCATCATATACTAGTAGTATGAAACCTAGGATGCAACACGCATGTTTAAATATGTATAAAAATATACATACTTCGCAGTTTGTGCGATTCTAAAAAATCAGTTTGTGCTTACTTTTGTGGTTATGTGTATTTTCTTTTGACATGCATTTGATATCAATGTCACCAATCTTAGAAAGAAGTTACTAAAAACGGTGTTACAATTTGCTAATTGTAACACCGAAAACAGTGTTACAATGTGTGCATTGTGAATGCAAAGTAGAAAAATACATATTCTAAAGCAGACGTATACAGAGATACCACTGTATTTTATTCAAAAGATATTTTATGTACGTATACCTGTTTATTTTATATTTATGTATTTAATTGGATAATGTAATATTATATGTAAGCTCCTCCACCAAAACTGAAACATTTTGTACTAAATATCATTTTGAATATTCCGCAAACTAAAATATTTTATATCTTTAACGAAATACTACTTAATTAAATGAATCATCATCATTCGTAAAGTAATTAGAGTGCTGGGTATTCCGCATTTAATACAATAATTAAAAATACGCAGACAGAATTGCTCCCTTTATGTTGTACATACAATGTACGCTGTACGCCAATCTAGCTATCGCGTACTAGCTTAATTAGTCCCAACTCGGTATATTAAAGCCAAATAATTAATTATTATCCGCTCCTGTGAAGTTCTGTGAAATATATTATATATTGTGTGAGTAGATAGATTCATATATGTAAATTATTTGCAGTATTTATTAAAATTAGATGCATATTCTTATGGATTCAATCGATTTTAACCAAAATGATACCAAACTTTTACTTTACGCATGTCATTGTACGTAAACGCAGTCGATACTGTGCTGGCCACATTAGATACATACATACATATATTCCTTACTACTTGTTATGCAAATAAATGTCTGGGAAGAATAAAAAAGAATTTGTTGTAGGTACAATAAAACTGTAGAAGCGAAATGCTGGGAATCTGTACCCTAAGGCTTATTACTAATGAACCAACATTGATTCTAGGGACAAGTGATCCTTACGTGAAATTTAAAGTTGGCGGTCGTCTGGTATACAAATCGAGGACGGTCTACCGGGATCTGAATCCGATATGGGATGAGAGTTTCACCGTACCTATTGAGGACCCTTTCATCCCCATTCACATAAAGGTGTTCGATTACGACTGGGGACTTCAGGTAAGCAATCATAGCCCATTTGTGTTCCCGTAATTGCTTTCGGCAACTTTTCATTCTATTCACTACCACATTAATTGAATTTGAAGTCAGCCGAAATGTCTCTATTTAAGTGATGCGTCAATTATAATTACAGAATCCTCTGCGTGAGTCTGTAATGAGAAAGTAGTATTATTAAAAATCGCAAAACGTCTACTTCTTTGTTCATAAGATGCTTGTTTGTGTATTAGTCTTTAACTTTGAAGTAAATGTATCCATTTATAAGCAGCAGTTATAATTGCAAAATGCACCATCACGAAGAACAGCTTCCAATTATTCCACTCAATTATTCAATATCGATCAGTCTCTCGGAAGCAGTAAAGAGCTTTCAGGCAGTTCGGAAATACAGCTATAATTCATATTATATGTCGGTGCCTGAGACAGGCCATCAAAGTTTGCAAAGTTGGCAGAAATTAATACCTACTAAATCACTCTGTGATATGTCCCAAGGGACAGGAAAGTAAAATGTTCTAAATCAAACTGTTTCAAACCTTTTTATGCCAAACTAGTACTTGGCCTAGTTCTCAAAATACTTACAACGGCTATTTTGTGGTCACATTACGCTGTCTACCAGCAAAAGTACTGCCGACGCTGGTGGCTACTACCAGCAAGCCTCAGTTCAAAGTATAAGGTCAACAATTTCTGGTGCATTTTATATGTCATACAACAGTGAGATAATGTATTGTCTTTTGTCAGGTGAAGGCGTCGCAACCATAAAATATTTCATATTTGATACCAATTTGTGGGATTTTATAGACTACCTGCCTTGAACCGGACTACATACTTTTTGAAAACACTGTACACGAGTGTAAATAACAAAAGCAAGGCCACGATTACAATAAAATTAGAAATTCTATATTTTAGAAGTATTTAGTTGAAAAGTCAATGGCTCTACTACAATTAGTTATTTACAAAATTATTTTAATTATTAATTAAATTATATATTTTCATAAAAAACATCTCTTTCCGGTCTTCAATTATTTCCCAGTATATTTCTAAATAACAAATAGTTCAAAAGTTACTGCTTTCATCCGCAATTTAGTTTCTACTTCATATTTATTTTTTTATTTATTTTCACTTCAAACACAAAAGTAATTCAATCAGTTTTCCGTCCAATTTATTAATTAAAATATAATATACAATTATATAATTATACAATTTAATATACGATTGATATACATAATTAAAATTCGATTCGCCCTCTTTATATATTGGGAGAATAATACCTCGCATAATATTTATAAAACACAGTTCAAAAACACATAATTTCCTGAGTTAACATTCATGCTGGTTGCTGCAAAAGTTAAACAAGCGCTGGTGGGCTGGCTGCTACCAAACTCACTCGCCAACTGTTAAAACAGTACTGCTGAGTGGTCCCACTATACTGTTAGCAGCCAGTAGCAAATAGCACAGTAGTAAAACAGCATAATGTGACCATAGCATTACTGTGGGATCAGGCTTCACATAATCTCAATATGATAATCTTAATCTATAGTTTACTTACTTCTGTTATTGTGGTTGTACGTATACCTACCTGTCTAGATATGTACAGACAGATAAAGAAATAATCTACTTTTAATTAATTTTATAAGTAATTTTACATATTATAACAATAAAGGATCCAAATCTTATTAAGGATAACAATTACTTGCAGGATGACTTTATGGGTGCTGGTTACCTAGACCTGACCACACTAGATTTGAGCAGACCATGTGATATAACCATCGTGCTTCAAGATACTGCCAGACCAGGCGCTGGCCTGGGTGACATCTCCTTAACAGCAACCCTTAGTCCAAAGTCACAAGAAGATAAAGAACAGGTAAGACATAAAACTTAATCAATATTTATTACCTTCGGTATTTTTTGTGAAAAATATTGAATTGAAAGTTGTTTTTTGTGTAGAAAGTGATTTTGGTAGATTGATAGCATCCTAACTTTGCATGCCCGTGCATCTTATTGACTTGTGTGTAATTTTTATAACGCAGTTTCTGGCGTCTCCTAAACGCTGCACAAGGGTGGATGAGAGTCCACCTCAGCGTCGTCGTGACGCACTAGAAAAGGTGAGGAAACGTTCAAACGAAATATAGTGTAAAGAAATAGTGTATAGAGGTGCTGGTTATGTTTCTGCAGCTAGAATTCAATTGTACCCAGATATATAACATTTATAAGGTTGGTGCAATCAAGCTTTTATGAGTTATTGAAACTGTAGCGTTTCGCTCAACCGCTGGCATAATGTATTTGCTTAGCATGCTGAAGGCGGTTCAAACCCAGATCCTCAGAAAATTTTCTGACGAATGCTACAATAATCGACTTTAGAATATATGTTTCCCAAAAAGGAAGTGTTCACAATATATTGAGCCTACATCTTGCTTGCTTTAACATGAACCTAAATAATGAACTTAATCAAGAATGAAGTTGTTAGAGAAGTTGGAAGCTAGAGAACATAATCAAGCCACGAAGGCTTCGATAGCAACTGAAGGTACAAATGTTTATCTTCCACCAAGAGCTAATCTCGGAATTCCTTCCGAATTATATTATTTAAACGAGAGTTTACGAGGCCCACAAACCGTAAACAACGATCCCAGAATCCGTTTCGCCCACGGTACCCCAGTATTGTGTAAGGCACCCCGTGACCTTTTCACCCCCAATACAACACCACGTAAATATATTACCACTACAGAATCACAGCTTTTTACGATCCGTATCCTCCTTTTATTCGATAGGATAACCGAATATATCCCAAACGAAAACAATCATTACAGAAATTATATCCCTACTTTATCAATTTTATTGAGGTTTACCACTTCTGTTCAATTTATTTCTTTTGTTGATGAAAGCAGACGGTTGCAATTCGATTTTTGCTGTATACCAAATATCTATGAATTTTTAACACTATTTTTAGATAATAGCTACTGCCTCATTAAGAATGCATTGTACAATGCGTCCGTCAAGTGTTTGTCGTATTGGTGACTCTTGACATTGGCCTTCTTTTCAGTCGATATCCGATTTGTAAGAATCTCCCGACATTGAACATGCCTTGAACAAGTTCATTGAGCAATTGTTTCTTTAGGTCAAGTGAAGAATGGAAAATAGCAGTAGAAGAGTATTTCCAAGCTATTGACTATACATAATTGCACAATTCAATTTGCATTGACTCCTTATTCAGGAACGACAGTCCGTAAACATACTTGTCATTGGTTGAAATGTCCAGAACGTGTTATGTATGTTCTTAACAAATCACAACAGAAGTAGACATTTAAAGGAACACTTTGTCACACTTTATTAACTCTTACATTATACCTATGTGGACATAATAATTTAGAGTACGGTAACATAAAATCCTTATGGCGTAACCACTTCTAATAACACATTGATTTTTTTATGATAATTGCCTTTGTGGAAATGACATATTATTAGAGTTATTGCTAAAGAATTAGGTCTGTTAACGCATACATTATCAGGTTTTTATTGTCTCAACGTGATGGTAGGTCAACAAAAATATGTGACCACTGTTCTGGCTGTAGGATCCTTGTTCCCTGGTGTATGCAATTATTGCTAATGGAGTTATTCGTTCTGTATTATATTGAGCATCGGTATTATAATTGCAAATATCGTTATGCTTCTGCAGACTTCCAGAATATGGAGAATTACCATTTGCAATTTAAATATTATTTTGCTCAAGTAAAACAAAAAGTTGACGTAGTTAGGTCTATATGCAAGTGTATAAGTAAAGAGCATACCAATAAAAATGTACAACCAAACACTATAAATGCAAGGCTAACAGTTGATCAATAATTGATATGTTAATATATTTAGCCAACCGCAAAGTTATTTATAAGCTATGTATGTATGCAGCAAATACAACTGCATGATTTTTTGGAAAATTGCCTATAATCTTGTAAAATGGGTCGTCAACATTCCTTAACAACCACAGTAATCTAACAAGTACTAAGGCTGCAGATAATTTCATTAATGTTCTTATAAAATTTATTGAAGTCTTACCGAATTCAAGAAAAAAAATAACTGAGTGTTTGCAAAACAAAATTTCCACGACACATTTTAGCACTGACCTCAGTCTGGCACTTTTACCCATAAAAGCATTGAATTATTAAACTCGTTTTTGTAATTTCAAATTTACTAGTAAATAGTACTGACTGCGCACAAACAAAATTACGATATAGACATAAAATTAATGGAGATATTTATAAAAATAAACGTATTTTGCATTAATTAATCTACCTGCGTAAGTAATTGACAACCCTGACAAAGGAACTGGGAAAGACAAAGTGAATGACATATTAATTACAAGCATTGATTAATTGTTTTGTTATTAGAAAAGCACATCTTATACGTTTATGTTTCGCTTCTGCATTCCTTTGTTCCACAGATGACGAAGGACCATGTTGACGTCCTTCGACGAAGCCAATTGTTAATTATTTTGTGTATTGTATAATGAGTTTAACTCGCCCTGTATATGTATTAGGTTCTTATATAAAGTGCACCAATTAAAGAAAATTGCTGATACCTGGATATAAAAATTACATTGGTAAATATAATAATGTCCTTGTTTTTCTTGCAATTTTCTTCAATTGGCGGTTAATGCAGTTGACAATTTGATGCATTCTGACTAATATAGAACTAAATATAGCAGTACCATTATATTGTTTTTGATCTTTACTTTTAACGAATTATAACTAATTGTACCGACAAAGTAGTAAGGGAAATTATTATTAGTTATGCGTTATAGTTTATGTATTCTCTTTTTATTCCAATATTAAATTTTACATTAAAAATAAGAAATAAAAACCGTCGTAAATACAAGATACAACTCTACAGAACCCACACAGGTTTGGAGTTCATAATTTTCCGTAATATTTTCAGGCGAAGGGGGAAAATTCCACTCAACCAAGTACAAATATTTTCCCTACACTTATAACTCGAGACTGTCCAAGAACTTAATTACAAATTCAAACTAGACTGTAGAGTGTTGAAGGGAAGGAACTTGGTCAAGTTTTCGGTAAACGATTCAAGTACTAAAGTAGTAAAGTGCATGGTTAAGTTTGGTGGTAAATGTTGCCTAACTAAGCTAGTTAACTACATACGTCTTTAATCACGAATTATTTGCTGACAGTGATATGACGTGAATTATTTAAAACTAGCTTTTGTGAGAAGAAAATTAAAAATATATTGGACCATTATTGCAAACTGAGATGAAACTTATTTCAGCCACATTCCCTCCACGTATATTCAATGTTTTCCCCACATATTGATTGATCACTTGATTGTTGGTACTTATCATCTTGTTTGCGTTTTCAAATATTCATTACTGTCGTCTACCCATCAAGACTTACCCATGTGGATGGCAAATTTACTTCATGTCATCATGTGTGTTTTGTTTACTTCTCCGGCTTTGCGTCAGTGGAGAGGTCACTCAATCGATTCCAAATTATCGCGGGATATGGCGGCATTCGCTAACACCACGGTTTGCACGAAACATCGACTCCAACCATGGATACAATACATTCCACCAACGTTTAAGCTGCTGATTAGTTATCTTTTTATCAAAGCGCGCGCGTACAATTTGTGAACTAATGTCTGTGCCAGTATTGGTGGTAATGTGATATACAATAGGTGCGATAAGTTTTTTTGTGTTGGTTTAAAAAGTAAACGATTGTGGATATAATAATATGTGGGGTAATGTTATAATAAGATGATAAAAGGTAGTGGTAAAAGGAATTTCGTATGTTGAGGTATTACTTGACACCTTTTTTGTATAAATGTATAAATAAATATAAATGTAATGATAGAAGACATATTCCTCATTTGTTGGTTACACCATATAATAAATGCAGAATTAACCTTAATAATTTATTTAACATTAACCTTAATAAGGTCAATACTTTATTATTTCTTTGATTTGCAAGTCAATACGTCTGCTTTTCAATGGACTTTTTTGTTGTATCATTATCATGAATTTTCATTAACTAATTGTGTTGTTACCATAATAAGTAATGATGTCACCTCAAATAAAAAAATCCAAAAATATAATATGTGAGATATATTTTTTCTTGCTTTGCGTGCTTCAGTGGAATATAAAATAAATTTATTAGGACGCGTGAAAATACTATGATAATTATATTAGTATTTAATGCAAATTATCCAAAATAATTACTTACATGTGCTCATAGTATGTCATCGAAAGCAGGTGTATTATTTAACATGTGTACTTATTAATGTATGTGTTTGGTGCACTTTTTTATTGTTATTATGTTCCAAAAATAGTATTATTCTTAGACGGTCAAATAATAGTTACCTTTTTATTACATATTCAGTCAAACATAAGGTTCTACAGGTGGCGTACTGTTATCACAAAAGATTACCTAAAATAGACTAAAATATAGCCTATATGAGTAACAATATACACATGCACACCACTTAGTTTTGATAAAAATTGTATCAGTTACGGTTAATCCCGGAATTATTCCAGGATTATTACTATCAAACAATCTTTTTCATCTAAATTAAAAACAGCCTAGTACATAATTCCGTCAAATTGTTGATTAATAAGTCTGTAATAATATGTCTTTGATGTCAACTTCCTTTGTGCATTTGGACGTGTCTAATGTTAGGTAGGGGTCATCATTTAACTTATGATTTCCGGGAGGAAACCGTGTTGTTGACTGACACGTTATTGACAATTGTCGACGTTTTCCACTCTGTTGCAAGAGGCATCAGGACTTCTTCACACCACGACAGCTACGAAGAGACCTCTTGCAAGAGAGTGCGAAACATCAACAATTGTAACGTCAACAAAGCGGGTTTCGTCCGGAAATCAAGAAGTAATTAATTCGGACCACGGATGTCTCCATTGTAGATATAGGGTTCCTCATCATATAAAAAATTGTGTAAAAAGTTATGACTTGAATTCTATTTCTTCAATTAATGTAAATTTCTTGCTCTAGATATGAAAATAAAAATTTTAATCTAACATATATACTGAAAATAACTTGTAACTTGCTGGTGCGAACTTTCCTGGACACACTGTATAATGAAGACGGAGAATTGTCAATATACGTAAAATTTTATTGTTTCTCAGTATTAAGTGTATTTTACACTAATCACTTATTTACCTACAGCACCACTAAAATATAATTTACTTAATTAAAATTCTTAGCGAATTAAAGGAACTTAATATTTTATTCTGCACCATGCTTATCATCGTCAATCACTGTCAGTAGTTATGACTGTTTATTATCATTATCACCTTTGATGTGACACTGAAATTTTTATTCTGAGCAAGACGTGATTGAGTTCATGATCGATCATATTTGCGTTTGCCTTGAACTGGCAGGTTTTTTTGTTGTTTTAAATGCACATGTTTGGGTAAACCTTTAGAAGTTTTAATAGTCGGTTTACGTGATTCAGTTTCGAAATAAAATTCTATAATTTAACAGAATTGTATTCTAAGAATATTTGCGGCGGTAGATTTTTACACAGTTGACTAACGATTGATGACACCTATAATTGATAAAGTACGTTGATGCTGTCGACGTAGAAAATTGTGTTTTGTAGCCGATACTGCCATGATTCATTATTACGAATGTTTTATTTTGCAGATCAAGTGCTAAAAATACACGATACAAGTCATTAAGCGCAATTATTTAATTTTCCATGTATTATATACGTATAAACAATTGGACTTTAAGGTGCAATACAGAAAATAATTTCTCCACTACCTTTTAGGCCTTCAACACACCCGTACTAAATGTAGTTTAGTGTTCATTAAACAAAAGTGTTATTAAAATACCATCCTACAACATGTTGGAGTACAAATCGACAAGCAGAATTCGAAGGAAAATAAAGACTAAAGTGGCCAAACTTGGTGAAAAACGACGTGAGTTTTTCGGTTCTCTTCAAGACTTGTCGACCGAGTGTAAAAATATTAAGAATCGTGTGATGCGAAGGACAGCTTCGGACATTGAAGAAAGTGATGATGATGATGATCCAAACGACAAAAACATTTCAAATGTTGATTTAAGGTTAGAGTTTCTGGCATTTTACAGCTAGTCGCTGGATAAGAGGCAGTGTGTGTATTAGTTCTAGTTTTTCTTGAAGTTGGAAGTATGTATATATTTTTATTAGTAGTAATTTTAGCTAATACTGTAATTATTAATTCATAATTTACTTTACATTTGGTGCTAGTATGTATTGAATGTGAAAGTTCTTCACTTGGACTTAAAATCTTCAACTAGGTACTTTTGTGTCTTTCTATTTGTACATTTGTAGTATAACATTGTTAACAATTTCGTAATTTTATCATTATTTGAAAATTGGTTGTGTTCAAATGTTTACGCAATAATATGTCCATAAAGACAGCATAACAATTTGCTCTTACATGATTGTTTGATATTTGTTCACATGTACCCTTGAATTACTAACAGCATTTATTTTAAAAGACACTTATGCACATTTACAAAAACAACAGAAATGCATGATAGTTGGTAACGATTAAATTCTCTATCGTTTCCTTAAATATACAATTACCATGTTTATTAAGTTATTAAACTTAAGCATCTGTCATATGAGAAACTTTATTACTTTTTAATCAAACATTTAATAATAAAACATTCGTGATAATTCCGGGCATTACTATCTGTACTTTGTCTTATGGTTGCTATCAGACCGACAAAATAGCAAGAGTTTTTCATTTTTTTTTTTTTTAATTTCATCTTTCAAAAGCTTTTGAGTCCTCCACATTCCAGCATCGCCTGGAAAACTTGTCATCGACACTTTTGATATACAGGGTATGTGGTGTACCAACAGGCTGACAAAAGGCATTTTTTCCATTTGATTCATTTCCTATGGAACCAATGACACAATGCATGGAACCAGTAGTTTATGTGGCTCCTAAAAGTAACGAATGAAAGTGCACTTAGACATTTTTAAGAAATCATAGCAATCAATTCAGGGGACCTCAAAACGTGTATTTCCGTGAAAATCTCGAAATGTCATTTTCCGTCGATTACAATACTTTCCTTCTATGGTACTAGTCGGAAAGTAAAAAGGTGCGTTGACAACTGACACAACAAAAGCATCTCTTTGTTGTTTAATTTTTTCTTCCAGTTATAAGTCTTGCACACAGTTAGATATGAAGGTCCTCCTTCCACAGTTGGCTCTTGTGGATTTTACAGAATTTATATAAAAATCCCGATACTTAACTATCTTTGAATTGTCTGTGGGTGGGCCAACAAAAGAGACCAAGGTCCATTTTGTTACGTTGGAATATCCTAAATATCTCGTTAAATAAATATTTTTTACTGAAATATATGTTCAAAGAATGTTATCTCAGTAGACAGTTAGAGAAGATTGTTATATTCGAAAATAGACATATTCGTTTGATCTGAAAATGCCAAAACGATATTCCACTTATTCAAGTTTATGCCTTGTATTTTAAATGCCCAGACTGTTTCTTTTGTAAATACTATACGAAACTCATGAAACATTCATTAGTTATTTTATCTTACTTCCAACGTCAAGTTCGCCTCTCTATTCAATATTTTCATTCCGCCAAAGCGATAATAAACATGGAAACATAAAACATTCTGACGACCACACTGCCTCTTGAGGGTACTGCGAGTACCTTCCTCCTTCGACTAACGAAAGACGACTACAAATTGAACCATGAATTATGCAGGGAAGACCGCACCGCCGGAGATCCACTGACGCACCAAAATTACCCTTCTGTCCTTAGAAAAACTGTGAGAGAAAGTGTAGGAAGTGGTTTTGTGAACGGCCGTTACATTGATAAGGAAGACAAACTTTTGAAGAAATTAGCGGAAAAGTTTGAGGATGTCAAGGCGAAAAATCACGTCATTCATAGGGTAAATTGTATTTGTATCTTTTTGTCGATTATTTATGTGTATGTTTAACAAAATATCCACTATAAATAAACATGTAGGAAAGTGTTAAAAATTCCAACACCCAAGCGTACGCATTAAGTTCGATAGAATCAACAATTCGTTGTATTTTTCCTTTGTATAGTTTCGGTCAGATTACAGGTAAACAAGCTGATTGCGATCATAATGCATATTATTATTCAACTAATATGTTATTTATTTTTAGCGCTATTAAATGCCATCACAGGTTTTGATGATTGTTCCGCTAATACCATATAAATGGACATTTCTTTTCTTTTTACACCGACATTATATGACGTGATAGCCTTCACCAAAATGAGCGGGATATTTAAATAGATATTTTGACGTAATCTGCTATGATGTATGCAAAAAGCGACATTATGCTTCTTGTCATTAGTTGTGACACATTTGTGTGTGCGTCCTGAAATTCTTTGTTTCTGCTCACGATGTATGGCCGAAATCATTCAAATTCTCAGTTTCCATCGCACGTCGAATAGATGAATTCTCAGTTCGATTATTTCGCAAGATCTGCAGCAGCTATCTACACAAAAGCTTACCAGCAATACCTACTGAACTGTTACAATTATTGTAGAGCATTTCCAATTGAAACTGAAGCCCTGGCCAAACCCAGCGAAACAAACACAGAGATTACAGAAGTCACAAGCTCGGAAATCCTGACAATACAAACTTTATGTCCCACCTTAACATTGGAGGATACTACAGGCACCTGTAACGAACCCACCTCTCTGAAAGTGAATTTTTATCAGTATTCGCAGCTGCAGGAACAGTTGCACCAACCATACGACATAGAAAGCTTCGGCAATCTATCAATACAAACGTTATGTCCGACTTTGCAATACGACGATAGCACCTATACAAATACAGATCCCAGCCCTTTAAAATCGGTTAATTTCTATCAGTTATCACCTTTGGAAGACAAAATCTATCATGTTTCTCAGAGATGTGCGATTCTTGGATATCAAACTGATGAGGAGTTTAGTTCGTTGACTGAAGATGAATCCTCAGTTCTGTGATGTTTTATAACATCTCTTGATGTTTACTGAGATATTCTTCTTCTTTTGCAGTATTTCCAGAGGAATTCCAAAATTTCTGATGTTAACAAACGTCTCAAATCGCAAATATGGAGCTCCGTGGTTACCATTGTCCTCATCGAGGGGAAGAATTTGTTGGCATGTGATCCAGAGACTGGGACTTCGGATCCATACGTTAAATTTAGGTATGATTGATTTTTTGTAATTCATTTCAAGAAGCAAAATAAATGTTGATTACATTTAGGTTAGGAAACGAGAAATATAAAAGTAGAGTAATCTGGCGATCGCTAGATCCAAGATGGCTGGAACAATTCGATCTTCATTTGTACGACGATGGCGATCAACAGTTGGAAATAACAGTTTGGGACAAGGACAGATCAAGAGATGATTTCATTGGCAGGTCAGTAATATTTTGGCAATCTCTACAAAATCATACCTGAAGAACCATCAATTTGAAAGAGTTTTTACTTTATCTTTAAATCACAGTTATGGTAAGAGATGGTAAGCCCTTTTACATGGTTTCTGCTTGTCTTACCTAATCGATAAAGTTTAGAACTTTAGGTGTAATTAGTCGGTTTATATAGTAGTTTGTTCTACCTTAGGGTGGTGATAGACTTAATGAATTTGGAGAGGGAGAAGACGCACGGAATATGGACGAAACTTGAGGATGGCGCTGGGGCTCTACATCTTCTATTGACTATCAGCGGGACCACAGCCTCCGAGACGATATCGGATCTTACAACCTATGAGGATAATCCCCACGAGAAGGAAACTCTTGAAAATCGATATGTAAGTGGAAGATTTTGTCAATCTATTTTTAGGCTATTTTGCTTATAGGATAGAATTCTGGCAAATATACTTTCGTATCTGCAGTCTATAGGCTTTATTCTGTAACTTCTGTTCTAACCAATAAAAACTCCTTAACTAACATGGTTGATTGGCAATCTGGGTTGATAATCATTAAATTTGTCGTTTGTGGAATATCAGTCTGGGAAATATAATAATAGATTTGAAAATTTTAACGTGTAACTGCAGCTAAAACTGAAATAATCAGGGCTATGGTATGGCTTTGGAATATATACTCAGCTTCAAAGAATTAAAAACAACAAAGATTTGATAAATTTTAATCTCCAAGGAGGATTTCGTAGACGATTCGTTCTGCAGATTATAGACACATTCTTCAAAATTCTTCTGGGCTAACACAATTATTAAGATAATAATTATGTCTATAGCTCATTCGATATGTGGAACAATTATTGATCATGATTGCATACTCAATTTTAGAATCAAATTAACTTGCAAAGTATTGGTATTTGTTTAGTTAATTTTTAAAGACTTTTGTCCTGCATAACTCGGGCATTTTTTGATCGATTGTGACGATTCTTTCAACACGATGTAAAGAAGATTGTCAGAATTAACACGCGCTGAGGTAATCATAAAAAGAGATATAATAGGTATGTTCGCGGTAACAGTTTCTGACGGTTTGCAAACGGTTTGCAAGCTCGGCGTCTGGTCCAATATAAATCTGACTCCCAACCGTCAGAAATTGTTTGACTAAAACCTTTTTGTCTTTAGGCATGGCATAAAACATTTCATAACATCAAAGACGTCGGCCACCTAACCGTCAAAGTCTTCAGGGCGACAGGATTGGCAGCAGCAGATCTCGGTGGTAAGAGCGACCCATTCTGCGTCCTGGAACTAGGCAACGCTCGTCTCCAAACCCAAACCGAATACAAAACTCTAACGCCATCTTGGAACAAAATCTTCACGTTCAACGTCAAAGATATTAACAACGTTCTCGAGGTGACAGTCTACGATGAAGACAGGGACCACAAAGTCGAATTCCTGGGTAAAGTCGCCATACCAGTGCTCAGGATCAAGAACGGCGAGAAAAGGTGGTACGCCCTAAAGGATAAGAAGCTGAGGAGCAGGGCGAAAGGACAAATACCGCAGATCTTACTGGAGATGACGGTAATGTGGAATCCTATCAGGGCGTGTATTAGGACTCTCAACCCGAGAGAGGAGAAATACATGCAGACTGAGGTGAAGTTTAAGAGGCAGGTCTTCGTGAAGAATGTTCTAAGGCTTAAAGCCATAGCTATGCATTTTTATGAGTTAGGGAAGGTTTTACAGTGAGTCTTTTGGAATTTATTTGAGAAGATTTTGGTTAAAATTGGGTGTTTTCAGGAGTTGTTTTGAGTGGGAATCAACTGTTATGAGCTTCATAGCCTTGGTCTTCTTTCTCATCCTCTGCTATTACTTTGAACCATGGATGATACCCATTGGTGGCTTGCTCGTCTTCTTAAAGCAATACGTGGTGAAGAAGATCACGGGCCCTCAAACTGTCCCATGGGATGAGGTCGCCGACTCTGATCTAGATGATGACGAGGACGATGATAAGGAGAAGGAAGAGAAGAAAAGTCTGAAGGAACGCCTTCAAGCGATACAGGAGGTCACCCAAGGAGTACAGAATGCCATTGGGAAGTTAGCCACGTTTGGAGAAAGTGTTAAAAAGTAACCCAATTTCACATTTAACTTACTACTCTTATTCCTATTCATTCATAATTCTTCCAGCACTTTCAATTTCACCGTTCCGTATCTATCTTGGATAGCAGTGAGTCTGCTGGTAGGAGCTGCATTTGTCCTATACTGGATACCGATCCGGTACTTACTGATGATCTGGGGCACAAATAAGTTCTTTAGGCGACTCCTCAGGCCGCATTCAGTGCCGAACAACGAGATCCTAGACCTGATCTCTAGGGTACCCGACGACGAGATGCTGGTAAGTGTTCCTTCCCAATATCATCTACCTTTCTTGGCTTATGATAAAAGGTGCGGCACCATTGTTTTTCCCACATATAGAACTCCGACTGTTGGCACACTGTTGTCTTCACTAACTAAACACTGTGTACTAGTGTACTGGTTTCTATTGATGATGAGGATGGAGTTGTGGTGATCAACTCATCTCCAGGTATTAACACTTGTTGCATGGGTGGTGATAAGGAAGGTATGCAGGTACTTATGATGATTAACTTGATGACCATTTAGTTTCATCGCTAAACTTTTACATTCATTTCATCATTGCTTTTTCCAGACGAAACCGAAATCACTGGTGGTGGGTTTGTGTTTGTGTTTATTTTAAGGTTGCCTTGTTTATAACATCTTGACGATTTCGGTTTCTTGCTATAACATATTCGGACAAATTAAGGTAATTATGTTTTTTTATGAGATGTTTATTGATTCAAGAGAACATTTACAATTACTTAGTTGAAATATCAAAATAAAACAAAAAATATTCACATTTGTTTGATTAGGATTGATTTTCAGATCAATCTACTTGCAAAACACGCTGTGATTGGAGCATCTGGTCGCTGGATTGTTTTTTTTTTGTACGCAAAACAAGTTTTCAATTAAAAAAGCATACTGAAAGAAAACTACAACACATTGAAGACGTTTCAATTTTATGTGGATCCATGCAGCAAACATTTCTATAATATTGAAAAGATACTTACTACCTTTCCTTGTGTATTTATTCGTTTATAGAGAGAATGTTGTGGTAACTCATTATTTTTAAATCCCAATTGACGCCATTGATTGAAATTCGATAAGCGCTATGGAAAAATGAAAATTTCCAATACTCGGGACACACAAAGTCAATCATAGTTTACTTAAATTATGATTTCTTTAAATCAACAAAGGGAAACATCATTTATTTTATATTCCAAAGGTCAATTAGTGAATTTTCCAGATCGATGCACCATTTAAAACTTTTTTGTGTTGTGGTCATTTTGAAACATGCCATGTGACCATGATGTGAAGACTAGTGATAACTGATTTGTTCCTTGATTTTCTTTAAAATGTAATTAGTTCCATATTACCAAAGAAAAGCTGAATATGTGTATGTATTATATTAGCTGTGGCGTCACGATTGCAAATTAACACAAAAAAAATAGATTATATGATTATAGGATCATTTTCAAATCCAGTATGTATAACATTTCTCTCAACTGTCGCGCTTAGGCGCGAACTAAGTTGCTAGAAACGTACAACTGGTTGCCTACATACATACACTCCAGAGAATAACTCGAAATTTTCCACTTTTCGAAACGCGTAAAGACCGTGAATAGACCGATTGTGGCACCACACTAGTATTCCTCGCCATGCCATCATATCGACCCAACGAACGTTTAGCCAAAAAATCTTCATCAAAAATCAAGGCTGACCACCAAGCTGACAAGTGTTAATATTTGGAACCGATCGTTGTGCACACAGTTGTGGGCGAAACTAATGGGAACCGCACTCTCCTCAAATATCGGACGACTGACAGTGTTTGAGTGGTACTTCCAGCTGGATTATAGAGACCTCAAGATTCTGATGAGCACCACCGATCCGGAAGCGAAACGTCGCGAGCCAAGGAAGAAGCACAAAGTCTCCTAGTGGAGGACGAAGAAGGGAACCTTCCTCAGGGAGGTGAGGAGGAGGTTCCCATCACCGATTATTGAAACGCCGAAAGTCTGATCTTGTACAGTCGATTTAAGTTTTCTTTTTTTTAATAATAATAATTTAGCGTACGAAACGTTTAGACCTGCGGTTTTTTGGATGATTGTAAGCGATTTGTTGTTTTTTTTATTTAGTAATAAGGGAGACATCGTATCGCGTAAGTAAGGTACAGTTTGGTAAACCCTATTCTAAAAACACCAAAAAATATTTATACTAGGAGGTAACGAAATGATAAATGCAAAACTTAGTGAGAACGAGAGTGCCCCATTAGGATCGTTTTTAGAGATTGCTAAAATATAATAACTCAAGAAGATGTGAGGTACCAAAACAACTTTTTGACGAATATTTCAGTCAATAAAGTTTCTGCGCGACTATCACACCATTCTTATCCTACACTATAATATCGTAGAGTAGTTTTAAACTTAAAAGATCACCGTGACATATGCAACCTATTATAGCCAATGTATGGTTTATAAATTGACCCGCGTATATTTGGTTGCATTACAATTGTGATCTTCTTAGTTTGAAATATCTATACTACGTTGAGTCGATAACTTCAAAAACATTTCGCAAATCGATATAAATTCATATAAGTTAAACATCTTCAGTGGTACTAGGCATGCAAGATGATCTGTGGTGTTATCATAGAAGCAAAAATATCTCTTTTGTATAGTGTAGGACAGAAAACCAGACTGGAATATTGCTGGTAACCTGTTAAAATATTTTGTACAAACGCCTTATAAATTATATATTCAAAAAGTGGTTTTGTTACTCTACATCTATAAAAACTTTACACATGACATAAGTAACTGACAAATTTTTCGAAATACGATTCAAAATGAGAAACGTGTCGAAGAAACATAATAGAAAAGAATCAGGAGCGGTGATACTACGTCTGTTAATGTTAATGATAAGGCAAAGCATTGAATTCCATGAGTGCAAGTGGATTAACAAATATTTACGAGTAAATAAGAAATGCCATTGTTGTTTGCTATTAATTAATATTTATATATGTCGAGTTGCATTTAAAAAAAATGTATTTAATAAGTGAGTTAATACCTATTACAAAAAATCACGGTGATGAGTATTTATAATTGATTTCTATTAAAAACGTGGTGTACAAAGCAAAACAAAACAATTAGCTGAGTTTAGAGTATTAGTTTTAGTTAGAACCTGTTAATTTTACCGGATTAACAACAATTGTGAAAGTTTTATATTTTTCTACCCGAATGTTTACAATTAGTTGTTTAGTAAAAAAATTCTTCGTCTTGCCATCTACATGTTAATTCTTAGCTATTTTTAATATGTTTACTATTAATTTTATCTTCCAATAGGCATATAGTATAAGGTGTTAAGTTTTCTCGAATATTTAATATAATTCAATGTATTTTGGAAGGTGTAAGTACAAATAATATGCAAGTGTCCCGGTTGACAACATCAAGTAAATAAATCTTTCAGGCAAAACTAATTCGGCTTTTCCACAAGCAGGCAAAATGTTATTTTGCATTTATTCCTCGACACCTGTGTATGAATTTACTTTAATTTATTCATTTTCAGCGACGAACAAACAGTAAGAAGAGAAGTTCACATGTGGTGTATTTAAACGCACTTTGGTTCTTCCATTGTTTAGTCGATTATAAATTATTTAAAACATGACATTAAACGAAGTCAATTGAGGTGATATTTTCTCTAACCATATTTAAAGAGCTTTGGCCTAACTTTTAATTGTTGCTAGAGTATATTCCATTTAATATTTTAGTGCATTTTTAGGTGTACATCCTTTATTAAATGTTGTCAAATTTGTTATTTTATCTGTGTATGTTTTAAATTCCCGCAAACATGTTATAATTAAGCTAGCTTTGATTGTTGTGATATTGAATTTGACATCCTTCCATCTTTAAGAATTTTAAAATTTTAAGCACTTCCACTAATTAGCACTGATTGTTTGTAGCTTACATTTTAAGGGAGATATAAATGCAAGTGATATTGTAAATTATTAACGATTATTATTATTAATAATAATAAATGTTTTTCTATTCAATTAATAGTGGTGTTTTATTATTTTATATAAGTACATATTTACATGTACGAGAAAATGTCTAGAAGAATTGCAAACTATTTTAAATCATTAAAATGTAATGATGTGTTTCCTTTAGAGTGTTGCTCTTAATGTTCCACTTTTGCAAGAGGATAAATAGTGGCTCCCCTTGACTTGTACACTTTTAAACTATAGGAAGTTGGCCATTCCAAAGTAGGTGAGTAATTAACGGTATTGCATAACAATTTTTACTGCTGGTAACGAAGTAATGTATTTCTAGTTCTTTAGCATACACTTCACAGATCTTCGCTTAATTTTATCATAATTATATGTTGAATGTGTGTATTTTGACAAATGTCTTCTAAGTTGCGGAAACAATAAACCCATATCTTCATACCAACATGTAAGTAAAAGTGGCCGAAGTTTTACAAATCGTGTTTTTTATACAGATTTGTTATACAGGTTTGTTATACTGGTTTGTTATACAGGTTTGTTATACTGGTTTGTTATACAGGTTTGTTATGCTGGTTTGTTATATAGGCCTCCTGGAAGGAAAGTATTGTAAACCACAAAATAAAATCGAAATTTTAACGGAAATACGCTTTTGGAGGTTTGCTGAATTCAACCATTTTTGGAAAATGTCTGTGTAACTGCCAGGGAACGACCTGGATTGTTTTTTTTTGTGACAATCTGACAATTATGTTACATTCATTTCCTTTGGTATTCAACATATTTTGGCCAAACTGATGCCAGCTCATCCTCCAGTGACTTTAAATTTATATACTTATTTACAAACAATGTACAAATATCTGTACAAATATCTGAACAAATATCTGTACAAATATCTGTACAAATATCTGAAGATTAAATGATATTAAATTATATACAATTTTGGTAATGTCCCAAACCTCATTTATTATGTAATATTATTTATTTTTTCCACACCTGAGCATTAACTAACTTAATTTTGCGATTTTTCTAGAGTAGAATAGTCCTGCCAGTAGAACATGGGTATACATGCCCGGGATTAATTATATAGTTGTTTTCATTAAATACTATTCTTTCTCCACCACTTTTGTGTCATTTCTGTAATGCCAACCTTGGCATGTGGTTACCTACACACCACAACCTTTGATGCGGCAATGTAGGGTACAGTAATTAGCATCATCGACGGTACACCAATGTTTGATCAGTAAGTTCTTGAATTTGCATGTATTTGGACATCAGTTACGTAGTTAATGTTACACTTTGAGACCGTATGTTTAATACGCGTCATATCGGTAATGCTCTATGTGATTAGCGCTTGTTGAATGAGGAACCATATGCAGAAATGTCAGTTTTACCAGTCGTATACTCTTCGTCAATCATCGTAAATGTGCCATATTGATCAAATTCTTGTGCGTATTTGAGCGTAGGTTGCTTAAAAACCAATTCCACATTATACTTTTCGGCAATTGCTGTAATTATGGTGACCAGAATTCCCGGAGTGCTATCTTGTTGTCATTTGTCGCATATGGTGGTCGAATAGCCCAAGCAACCTTCATGGAACTTCCAAAATACTCAAAATTTGGCGCAAAATGTTGACATTTTGAGTGCTGTATAGTGAAGTTATCTTTATGATGAGTGTATATATATTTTTTTTCAAAAGAGTTGGGATTCATCTTGCAATCTCACGATCATCAGTAAGAATTCTGTTTTTGAGTGCAGCGATTGTTTCATTCATGATTCGATAGTTTTGGAAATATATCACGTATCGTAGATCGTAGATAACATCTTCGTCCAGTTCACCTAAGTATTCATGTTGAAATAAGTACATTGGTGAGTTGACTGCAATCCATTCTCTTTCAATGTGTATGCCGACAGTTTCGCCATGTAACCAACCAAATATCTGCGTAGTACCGGTAGTACAAGTTGAATGAGATACGTTTCCAGCTTCAATATGCAAGAAAACCGATGTCGCCAATATTAATAGTAGCATATTAACTGAGGTTGCATACCAACTGAAGTGAAACGAGCACATCGGTTGTAACTAGGCACTTATCCTGTTTTATAGGAGTGCATTAAACATAGTTTCTTCATGTATATTTAATTTTATTGATAGAAGTACAAAAATGGTCGCGTAAGTGTAATGTGTCTACCAAAAAAGGCATTACTTTATAATTAAATTAATGGCTACTTCCTTATTAATGACTACTGACTGTTCATCGCCGTTTCCATCGTAGGATCCTGACAATACATATCAGTTTCAAAGAATCTCCAAAATATTATAGTATTGGGGACAAGATATTGACAGCTCGCATGCAACATGGTAAAGTTAAAATTAGCAGTTATGTGTAGGAAACAAATGCTAATATAAGTAGTCAAAGTTTGAAATTACTGTGGGGAAATATGCTTGTTAACATTGAAAGGTAATTTCGGATTATATACGCTAGTATAATACATATATATATATATACAAATTGAAGTATCACAGACATTCACGACACAAGATGCAAAAAGTTGGAGTTGTAATTTTAGTGGTAATGGTAACCCACATCAACAACACGGAAGCTGCAAATTTTAGTCTTTACACTTGCCTGGCTAATATAATTAGTTTTGGGGAAATAGTCGTAGTAAATGAAAATCATTTGGAAATGATTAGCCATCCAATATACGTATATCGTCATGAAAACACAGATAATGTCCCCAGCGAAATTATTTACAGCAGTTACATCATATTTTTTCAGAATTATCAATTCCTGTACGAAACAATCAATATGATCAAGAATACCAGCAGATTCCATTGCAAGGCGAAGTTTATAATTTTTATAGATGATGAAAAATATACAAGAACTATTTTTGAGATGCTTAAGATGGCCAATTTATACAAAGCCATTATTGTTAGGCATTCCAACATTTACACCATAGATCCAAGAACATATCATTACGAGAATTTCAACATCACGAAGTCAGACTGCTATAATAATTTACCTAAATTCGAATATTACGGTGGCAATTTGAGAATTGCTTGGGATATAAGACCACCTTTTGCTATAAATGACAATAGGAATAGTACTCCAGGAATTTTAGTCAGTATAATTACGACAATCGCCGAAAAGTACAATATAAATGTAATATTTAACCCACCTTCTGCAAAATACATACAGGAATGGAATAAAAATGGTACTACCTTACAAATTGAGGAAGATTTCAAGGCAGGAGTAGCTGATGTTTCTGCTTATGGATCTTCAGCTTTCGATATCTATCCTAAATATGCATTCAATACACAATATGTATTAAATGGGGGGTTTCATCTTCTCATTCCAAAACCAGATATAATTGAAGGATGGAAGAAATTTGGTTTGCTAATGCCTCTAAATTATTGGCTGATGTTTATAGGAGCACTAATAACTTGCATCATTACCACATACGCATTAAAAACGGCTGAAAACTTTGATTTCGTCAACTCATTTTTCTTAGTTTGGAGTGTAAACCTGAACACACCAATTAAATTATGCTTCACTAGAAGAGGCAGTCTTTTCATATTTATCATGATAGTTTACTCCATAATATTAAACATCTATATTCAAGGAAAACTGTACAGCATCTTCACAGTTCCAGTCTATGATAAACCAATCACAGAATTAATACAAATTACTTCTTCAAAATATCCAATAATAACAACAAAATTTGTATATTCCCTATTACATATCCCGTATTACAGTTCAAATTTCGTAGAAAGTAATGATGCAATACACGTATTGATGGAGAAGTTTTTTCAGAGTAGGAATTTTATAACTATCGGGCAAGATACCTTCAATCTACGATATCCTCAGTATGAAGGAAAATACGATGACATTAGAGTTCGTAGTTACCTCTCGACCATGCAAATAAAACCTTGCTGTCACTTCTTCGACCAAATCGATAGAGATGTTGCTGTCTTATTGCAAAGTGGTCTGATAGAGAAGTGGACTGCAGATATTAAATGGTCCTATGAGTTACATGCAACTGTTATCGAAGAAGACACTAGGTACAAAGCTATGTCGATATATAGTATTGAATTGGCGTTTTTCGTTGTTGGAATTGGTTGGGGAATAGCTTTTGTTAGTTTCATAGTTGAATTTGTTAGTTTTAGGTATGCAAATAAACAGTAAGCTCATTCAAAATAACTTGGTATGTTTTAACTGTTAATAAAAGGTTACAATGTGTTTCGATTTGTTATTGGGCGATATTGTTTTCATGTTATATAAACGTTTTCATGAGAAATGCTTTAATTCGCGCTATTCGATCATAGATTGTGTAAATTTGCTCTGGTATGCTTGCATTAGGTATGTTATGGACACAATCAAACACAATTCAATACAATACGATCCTAAGTAGACAGTTATACGAAAGTGGATAAAATCACATCACTTCTAATATAATCATCATCGTCCGTAATATAACACCAACCTGGTTAATAGCAATGTTTCATGGCGCAAATGGAGCATAAAATAACTTTTCCTCGATGCCGGTAAAATAACAAATGGCGGATGGACGGTTTCCATCGATTTCCATATTCAAAAATTATCATTTCTTGCCAGATCTAATTAACCTTGTTTTCTTCGGATGGTTTCACTTTTCAACGTTTCTCCTGGTCTGGATTTCTTGCTCTGTCTCTTCAACGTGTTCTTCCTTCAGGCTACGTGCGACGCGTAAGTGTTAAGAATGTGTTATTCCATGTTGGCTGCACTTGATCACAGGCCGGACCAGTTCTCTTTATGAAGCTGGGCTGCAAAGAGTGAAAGTTCAGAAAGAAATGGAATGTAAGAAGTAGTCGTCCATCCTGTGGACTGTGTCTGGTCAATGCCCTAAAAAGAACTACCTATCGAAAGAAAAAGAGGTTTTTGGTAATGACCACCACAGTTGATTTTCTTGTGGTTTCAAAAATACTTTTTCGTATACATTATTATATTTAAGTTTTTTTATTGTATGAATTTTGGTACCTATATTGACGTTGCATGCGGAACGGACTGACTATATAATAATAATCCTAGTGGCAAGCGTGATACCGCATTCCATATAATTATCAGAGCAAATGGGAAAACAATATTATACGCGGACTATAATTATCAATTTAATTGTCTCGATGACCAAACGCTAGAAGACTTATAATTAAGGCTTAATTAGATTGGCGTGATTGGACGAACAGGTTATTAAAGACGAAATGTTAGGTGAATTTAACTAGAACAACGTTGGTCTATACTTCGTTCAAATTAATGATGTTTAGACCGTATTCTGACAATTGTTAAGAACGTTTCGCTCTAAATCGACCGAGTTAGTACCACAATGCATGAGAATTTTATCAATACACGAGCAGTGGTTTAAAAGCAATTTGGCCATGAATTGATCCCACTCGGACCAGGCAAGCGTGACCCATAGCTGGATATCCTTATTGTTTTGGAAAACCAAATTAGCATTTTTGTGTAAAACATTTTCTCTGTATGGACCTAGGGTTTGTACCGAGTACTGTGACTTGGTAAGTATCTATAAGCAATAGTGTTTCTGGGTTTTACAGAGGCAAATCTGTCTGTCAAATCTTAATCGACAGAAAAAAATAAAATATTCGTTTTGATCCATATTCACAATTACGATAAGAATTGTTTTAATTGAAATTAGTGATTTACATTTCAAAGTAGTGAATAATTTATTAATTTGCGGACAGCAGCAGTAAAAAGCTACTAGTGATAAAAGCTAAAAAATACTAGAAAAGTATAAATTGTTGTCACTAGGAAGTCAATGAGCCAAATTAATACGATTGAAATAAGTTTTTTCTTGCTCTGGTGACATTAATGCTTAGTCCTTCTGATTAATATTTATGATACGAGTGAGGAAAACTATGAAATGGCATAAAGTTATTGTTAAAAAATAATATTAGTCCTTATCATCTATTCACATAGTCAACCCTTCCCAGTCTATTAAACACTACATACACCAAAACAGTAAATAAGTAGAAGAAGTACATATGTTTAGATTTTCACGTCCGGCATCTAACATACTTCAAAGCTTGTAACACAAGGTCGTATAATGGATGTAAAATTGCTCGGTACATTTTCCACATGCCATACCGGTTTGATAATATAAATGAAAATCGGGGTATTATAGTCGACAAATTACCAGGTTATGACAAAAATGAAATACGTATCAAGCGAGATTTCTTCGAGACAATTTTCTCCCAGTTTTGAAAGTAGTCGTACTAGTTTACTGCGGAATTTCTGCACGCCGAGTTTCAGAACAGACACTCACTGACATTTTCATGTATGTACATAGTCGGACCAGTGTTCATTTCATTCCATTGCATTTCCTATTTGTTCCTATTGCCCTGTCAAATTTCGTTATGAGGTAAAAATCCCACTGCTTACCGTCATGAAGTCCAACAACAATGGTATTGTTATACTTTACGTTCAAGTGTATTTTGTAACTCGTAACAGAACAGTTGAACCAACAGTAGTAGACAAAAGGTACATACAATGCGACATTATTGCCCAGTGAAAGTTATGGAATAAAAGTAAAGTTATACTTTTATTGTTTTCTTTGACGGATTTGACAGAACTGTATTACTAGTTGCGTAACGATTTATGCAATTTGCCAACTAGAACATTTCTTTTGTTCATTCTTGAATAACTGTCATTTACAAGGTGTTTTTTTGTGCAATAATAATGTAATAATTGGGGATTTCAGCTGCATCCATATTTTGTTCATTGCAATTTGAGATAAATTGTATGTGATGCCGGATATGTGAATGGTGATACTGTCTGACCTTTTCACACGCATGGGTATGATTTGTTATATTTTCAATTTAGAAGACTCGTAAATCTTTCTTTTTTATGGCCCAAATCAGTAGGGCCCTTTCGTTAAGTGCTTTGTGTCTTGATATTTTGTGTGTGTGTTATTTGCTTAATTATAAATTATGGTATCGTGGACCGAGATAGTTTATACATGAGAGGTATAAGTTCAAGACAAAAAGATGAAGAGAAAAACATTCTGTAGAGAACAGTCGAGATTAACAGCCGACATTCGGCATTCTACTTAAGATGTAGTCTTTTTTCATTTATTTTTATAATGTAACTTAGTGTAGTGTTTTGTGTTTTGTAAATGGTAAGCTAATTATTATTTCCTCCTTTGTGTTTTCACTTCTTTGTATTTTTACGAGAATCTAACAGCTCCTCTAGATGGTAATTTTAAGGTTGAATTAAGTGTCTCTTTTATATTTTTTATTCATTCATTTTTATGTTTTTTTAATTTAATAAATTTGTTATTTTGTTGAGAAGTGTTTTCCTTTGAGTTAAATATCAATATGAGTAGTTTAATTAGTTTTGCCTGCTAAAATGCTGCACTGGTCCCATTGCAAGAACTCACGTGCAGAGCGAGTGTAAGAGCAATAATAGTGGTGGCTTGTGTTTGGGGGGTCGTGGTGTTTGACTTTAAATGTTTTAAAACATTTTTTTTGTCATGCACTAATCACATTCCAAGACCCACCATCCTACTATTACAATGGTGGACAGGGCCCTACTGATTTGGCCCATAAAAAAGAAAGATTTACGAGTCTTCTAAGTTGAAAATATAACAAATCATACCCATGCGTGTGAAAAGGTCAGACAGTATCACCATTCACATATCCGGCATCACATACAATTTATCTCAAATTACAATGAACAAAATATGGATGCAGCTGAAATCCCCAATTATTACAATAATACATAAATTTTGGAGATAAATAGAGTCTACAAGATTTAAAGTCGCTCAAGGATTAGCTGGTATCCGTTTAGTCAAATTGCTATTTGCTACTTCCGATTGTCAAATTGTCACTTAAAGCAATCCAACATTAATCTGTCTTGTTTTGTCTGCAAATAGAATTAAAATTGTTTAACAGATTCACAGAAAAAAAGCATTAGAAATGATGCTATAATTTTCCAAATATCACATTAACAGTTTTAACATATTAATACATATATGGTTATGTAATAGCTTTTATATATGCGTTATCACCTCATATAATTTTTATTACTATAGAATTATGCCTCATAATAAAACATTACAAGGTGCAACAACTGAACAAGAGAAACTTAAAAATCGACAAAAAAAAATAAACAACTTATTTTATTATCGATGTTATGCTAATTTGATCTTCAATGGGCTTGTCGCTTCGTCTTAGTGCCATAAAACGGGTCAGTGTGCCGTTGGCTAAGCATTAGAGGAAGACAAACGGCATTTTTACGGATATTATCCGGCGTGGTCAATTTCACCTGCGCACCAAAACCAAAGCAAATCGCTCTGACCGGGGATTCGTTGCCGAATAATTTCTATCATTAATCTGTCATGGCCTGCCCACAGGATAAGAATTCAAGTTCACTGTCACTATCTCAAGGCCATTTCAAATTTACGACCGGCCGATTTTCTACTCACGACCAATGAATGAGTGAATCTTCTCATCTAACAGTCACGAAATGTATGTATGCTTGTTAACATACGAAACATCAAATAAAAGCTGCAGAATTTTTTGTTTTACAGATGCAAGATTGTATCACATTACGTAATCATTTTTACTTTCCGACTAGACCCTTTCTTTTTGTTTTCAAGCCTCGAAAAACATCCTGTCAATTTTCATTCTGATTAGTCAAATCTATGTTAAAACGAATGTTAATTCTTATTATTGAAGAAAGAAAAGAATTGCAGAAATCATTGCAATAGATGCAGGGGACCTTAAAACGCGTATTTCCGCAAAAATCTCGATTTTTTTTCCGTCGATTACAATACTTTCCTTCTAGGATACTAGTCCGAAAGTAAAAAGTAAGCAGTCAGTTTTGAGTCATCCCGACGCGTGGAGTTTATTGCGTATACATATGAATTAACATTGACAATAAAATTCCTCTTTGGCACGCACCCAAAATGACAGTAATATACACTACATAATTACAGTTATCTACTCTGGTTCAGATTTATTTTAGACAGTTTTATGTTACCAGCACTTTCACTTCCTTACATATTTTTAAACATTTTCACGTGTCAGTATATTAACATTATTAATTATTTTTCTTAATTTATTACCAGAAACGCAGTTTCTTAAATGCATACTTACCAAAAATTCCAACAAAGACTTTTTAAATGTTTTACTCATTTTACCATGTATCATGTCTAACTATCATAGTTCACCTAAAATGTGAAAGAATATAATTAATTTGTGAGCTCATAACCCAATTATAGGCATGTAAACCATCAAAAAACTAATTCTAAATTTCTTGCTTGTCCACGGAGAAATTAAACTGTTAATGGGGCCATAAAACCGCCTGCTTGTTTTGCCGCACAAAAATTTCATAAAAGCCCAATTGTATCTCTCAATCACCTGTAATTTTAAAACCTCAGCCTATTCACATAGTGTAACAATTTAAACAATTTTGCGGAGATATTGCACCAGATACAGTAAAAACTATAGGTTAGGTAGGAAAAAGAGTGTAATTTACTATTAGTTAATGAAATTATTAACTGGTTTATAGACTTTCACAAATATTGTACTTATTTCTTTTCTTTTCGGTGGTGCAAGAACTGAACCACACAATGCGTTTTATGTTACATAAATTTCTTAATCATTGATCTTAGTCTTAACATATCTTTATATATTTCGAACTGAAAGGTTTCAATCTTAAAGAGTTGTTTATTTAAAAGTCATACAGCATAAATTAATTCACACATACGCTATACGTATGCATACCGATATAATTACGGTAATTTCTGATAAAACAAGGGATATAAAGCCGACTTTACATACTAAATAGCTGCAATTTGCGAGTGAAAGTGGTGCATTTACAAGAAATGATTTGATTTAGTTTCTTTTGTTTACAGGACTTTACTACATATTATCATTTTTAGGAAAATAACACAATTAATAATTTCTCTGCAATTTCTACTATAAAATCTTTTAACTTGAATTTGCAGAGTTGTACATCCGGTATAATTTGTACTAACATTATTAAAGTTGGCCCCGTTTTATCAATAAATTGTAAAATAAGAGATTGTCATTCTTTATTTAACGTTGATTAATTACGCGGAAGAACTGTTGACTTTATTATTACGTAATACTGTTGTACGGTCCATTAAATTCAGTAACAAATAAACTAACTTGAAATTCTGGTGAACGGAGTATGCCGCTATGAGATTTAATCCTATTTCTAACATTTAAAGACGGCATATCAATTACACTTCCTGAAAAGTAACAAATTCTATGGATGAGAATGTTCGACAGCATTATCTTTTCAAAGAAGCCATATTAAACCGTAGAATTTGGTAAGTAATTGTGATTATTTTGCAATTTGTTGATGAAATAGTGAGAGATCCTGTTATAAATACATTAATTTAGTTATTAGATGTTGTATTATACTCTTTGTATTTACCACAATTTGTATTATTTTAGGTTTAAATCACAGTCTCCATTTTCTGGAGACAATAACGGAAAGATGTATGCAAATGTTGCCTATCTTTGACCTCCTAGCTTTTATAATACTAGTTTAATATCCATGATTTTTACTTTCCGAACACCCTAGAAGATCTCCCCGACATAGCAATAATTTTTAATAAAACCTCTTTATTTTTTATTCAAACACATAATCTTTTTACTCAAATCTATTATGTATCTCCTCCAAATAGAATATTCTCTTGCCTCAAGGTCGATCTTTATTTCAAATAAAAACCAGATTTATTTCATTGGAACATATTTCTGCAATTAAACGCCAAACAATTTCTACATTACGGAAATCACGAAAAAACATTTGGCGTCAAAGAATCGTTTTTGCAGTGAAAACTATTTCTTTCAGCCCATGCAACTCAATTTTTTTAATTTAACAATACTTATTTGTTTGATACAAATATTCTTTCCTAGAAAGAAATATATACAGTGTCGGCCAGTTTCAGACGCCGTATAGCCCATAAGAGAGAGCAAGAAACCAATATAAAGGCGGTCACTGCATGCCCCCACCAAGCGACATGAACCAACCACGAGGCCGTGCTAGCGCGGTGCCTGCATTGGTGGGGATGTGTTTCAAACGTTCTCTCTCGCACTCGCACAAAACTGATGCGGCGGCTGGAATTGGCCGACACTGTATATCTGATTTTACATTTCTTTTCTCTTAGTGTAGGTTGCCTTACAATAGACGGCAACATTAGGTGTTTCTAATAAATATTATACCGGTATTATTCTTTGTGACTGTCCAAAGATAAAACATTACCACTGTTATAATATATTATCTATCATTTTAGCGTAACCTTGCCATGAAACAGACCTTAGTCCTTTTCAAAATCTCACATTACCGTGGCATCAATATATACTATTCTTGTAAAGAATAAGCAGTTTGAATTACAAACAAAATGTTATCATTACTTCATATCAAAATCTATACCTGTAATAAAAACACTCAATCATGACTTCAAAGTCTCCACATCTAAAACCACCTGTGACGTCTCGTCTGTTTGGTGGTGTTTAGAGCGGGCGGTAGGGTGTAACATTAGGGGTTAAATAAAATTAATTATTGTGGAATTCGTGTGTTCCCCTCTGGACCCACCGCACGCTTCTCCGATCCCCGTATAAGAAGCCGGACCTTACTAGCACGAAGACTTTCTTCTGTTCGATGCAGCGTCCGTGATCGTAGCCAAGAAGCCATTCCTCGCACAGAACTCTTCAGACGCCGACAATAGTGAGATAGTGATGTAGTGTGGGCCCTGATTTGATATTTCAGTGCAGCGTCAGAGTGATTTAGTTTTTTTTTTTTTTTTTCATTGCCCTTGCATTTGGTTTATTTTTTTATTTGGATACGTTATTAACAATGGTAAGATTTTTTTTTGGTTATTATTAATGTTTAAAACCGTAATGTGAATTATGATTATTATATTAGTTATATTTATTGTTTTTGGTTTAGGTACCATGCTTTTAAACTATTTTATAATTTTCTGTCAACTGTATATGTATATATTTTCTAATATATGTATATGTATATACAGTGTCGGCCAGTTTCAGACGCCGTATAGCCCATAAGAGAGAGCAAGAAACCAATATAAAGGCGGTCACTGCATGCCCCCACCAAGCGACATGAACCAACCACGAGGCCGTGCTAGCGCGGTGCCTGCATTGGTGGGGATGTGTTTCAAACGTTCTCTCTCGCACTCGCACAAAACTGATGCGGCGGCTGGAATTGACCGACACTGTATATTATAATCCTAGATATTCTTCAAGGTAACATTGTTGTACCCAATTACAATTTTGAAATAGTAAAAAGGAAACTTTTTTGAGTAAGTACACCATTTTTGGGTGGTATTGATGAATCGACAAAAACAGAACTTCAGATACAGATTGCAGCCATAAAAATCTAAGTAGTTCTGACTGTATGCAAAAAAAACTTTTTGATTTTCTTTCGGCAAAATGCATAGAAGCGGTATTATTTTATTTTACAATTCAACCCAATACCAAAATTTTAAGGAATAGTCAAGCAAGACATAGAAATGTTGGTTTGAAAATCCTTGGTTTGGATACAAACATTTTATTCATCATAACTTTTTCCACGATTCAATAAATTAGAGCACAATATTGAATTATATTTTAACGATTTAAAGAGTAATTAAGATCTGAAAAGCTCTACAAATTATCTTTTTCGGTATCATCACTTTATACAGAAAAAGTATTATATATGAGAGTTTTATTCATAACAAAAAATCGAATGATGAAAACCCTCAGGATTCCTTGAAATAACTTTATAGATTATAGGTGTGTGATTGGTTTTGAAATTTTAATTACTTCGTAAAAGCTACTTCTTGGTTATTAATTGAGCTTTCAGTTTATAAAAATTATTTATTATACACTATCTATTATACACTAACTGTACAGTCCCTTATAAGATAAAATTTTATATTAATAATGTCCGTGTTTAATTCAATGATACTATTTTGTACAAAGTATAGTTTCAGGTCTAACTAACAAATTTATGGACAAAATCAGGCAATTTTCATTCCTTAGACTGTTTTATAATTTCGCCAATTTTGTACATAATTCATCTAGTTTAGTAGTTGCGACATTACGTTGTTAAAATAACACTAGTTCACAAATGTATAGCGTAATTATAAAAATACGTAAATAATTATAAAGTTTGACACACTTTTACTATACACAACATGCCTGTAACCCTATACTTAGCAAAACACAAGCCACGGCGCCACTTTTACTTATTCAGTCAAAATTGAACTCAATAGCACCTTTCAAATATTTATTACTTTTCAAGAATTTGGAATATCATACTAAAAGATTAACGATCCATACTTGAAAAGTGAAGTTTATGTTTGTGATAGTCAACAGCAAACGTCTAATTCTTATAACTCTTATTAGTTCCGCCTACTTCTTCATGGACCAGTAATACAGATCTACTTTCTTTTCGTGTCCAACAATTCGGTGCGCATTATTAAACGAAAGTGTAGAATTTTCCATGCGTTTCAAACACACACCGTCACTATGTTTCACTCGCAATGTTTTCCGCACACAATCATTGCAAAATAATCTGCACGACATTATCATTCTTCACCTGGTAGGGTAATTGACTCATATTAATGTAATGACCGCTTTATATGACAAGAATGCCGGACTACGTCTTCATTGTCGCAGATTTTCATCTCGTATGTGATTCATGATTATAATCAGCCTTAACCGTTTGTAATACGGTCACGTCCTGCTTATTTCTTCTTAGATTCAGAATCGTGGGTATGATATTTTCTTAAGACGGGATATTCTCAAGCTAATTGCTAAGTGTGGATGCAAAAAGAAACTCGAGATTAATGGCAACTATACATTATAAGCACAGCTCTACACAATGGCATTATTTAGATGTGCAAATATTGGTTGGTATAATAATGTTTATATTATGAGGAATTGTATTAGTTTGTAGGTTTGTAGGACTCAGTCAAAAAAAGTCTACATCCCTCCGACAAATTCGGAGAAATATAAAAACTGTATTCACAAGTTCATCAAATTAATACATTAATTAATTAATCAAATTAATACAATATGTGATAGGATGAAGGAAAACGGCCTACATACCGAAAAGTTTTACAAGTTTGATTCATTTAGAATATTATTCATAGATAAATTCTTCAAAGTCTAAGTTTATATCATTCTATTGAACTATAAGAACATTGGGCAAGTTTTTGAATACTCAGTTTTAATAGTAGGTATATTAAAAGTGTTAGGTATATAATGAATCACGGATATGTATACCCATTTTCTATTAGCAGGACTATTCTACTCCAGAAAAATCCCAAAATTAAGGTAGTTAATGCTGAGGTGTAGAAGAAAATAAATAATATTACATAATAAATGAGGTTTGGGACATTCCCGAAATCATATACATACAATGGTCATTTAATCTTGAGATATTTGCAAAGAAACTCTAATATTTGTGTGAACTACATGTAACACTACATTCATGCACAAGAATAAACGTGTTTGGCCAAACTTTACATTGATTTTTCACAGAGGAGTTTGTTTTGATCACAGCATAACATGGGACTTATATTCTCCCAATACCTGACACTTACCCTTATGTTCAAGTTCTTTCTTCATTCTCAGATTTAATCCACTAAAAAAGTCGATCAATATTATCGAAAATCAAAGTTTATTTAACATGAATTGACTGTAAATGAACGTGTGTAGCCTTCCACCTAGCACTTTGCAAAAGACACGATTATACGTAGGTACACTTTAACATTTACCTTTTTATTACTTACGTTAACCTATAGTGCAAAGGTTACAGATATCTCTGATATTGCGAATAAATATTTCTCAGGACAATGTTGAAAGATAAAACATTGAAATGCCTGAACCAAATAGATATAATATTTCTATCTGGTTTTAAAGGTTATTTTTAAATATGTTACAGTCGAAGGACTGTGGAAACTTGCTACAAATCACGACTAGAAAGGCTCACCGTACAATTTACAGACACACAACACTACTTGCTGGCGAAATAAACTTCTAGATGCCAATATCCTTGTTGCGTAAGTTTGGTTGCACCGAACAAATGTACCGTGAACGAAATTTAACCGGATTGAAAAAGTTGCATTTGATTTATAATTGAGTACAATTTGTCGAATAAAGTAGTTGATTGTTTGGCGCGAACGTTACATAAAATTCTTTAGCAGACGTTATTTATTGTATACGAATAAAATAAATGTTTATCCTCTCTAATCGTTTGTTTTGTATTGTGTAATTAGATCACTTGTTACATAAGTTACGGAAGAAAGGTATCTATGTGCAAATTTAATCAGACGAAAGTGTAGTGCGATAGTTAAGTCAATGACTAATGATATTGACAATGTCAATATCCTACTATATAGAGTCAATTCGCAAAAACAGAATATAAAATTTAATGTCCCATACTAATTATTATTAGAGTACTTCACCACTTACGTATTCAATCCAGTATGTAAGTCCTTGCAGAACATACAAATAGCATTAATCTGTATCTTAGAAAAAATTGTTGCATCACTCACAAAATGATTGCAAAATTCGACAATCTAGAAACTTGCACTTTACATTCCCATTTTATGACTGGCACAACATGACGTAATCCAAATTGATATGGTAAAGTGCGTGTTATATGAAGTCAATTTCTTTGTGTATCTCCAACTGGTTTTGCGATGTGCTTTCCGCTATTGCAGACTGAGTTCGATTACCATAACTTGGCTAGGTTCACCAGTTGTCTGCTGTCTTCCGAAGCGTAACCTCAGAGAATATCACGCATTAGTTTTTCACGATTTCCTACTGTACCTAATCCAGTTGCAACGTTGCAAGTCGAGATATCACTTTTACGCTGAATGATGAATATCGACGTATAAACGCACTTTCCATAAATAACATTTTCCTGTGTGTTGTGTCACACGAGAGGACTTCGTTTCTCTAGCATCTGTATTCTACCAGGAAAGTTGCGGACAGGTTCAATTTCTCTTCCAAATTGCTCTTTATGGTAGCCATTCTTGTTTGTCATACCAAGAATACTGTTCTTTTTCACTTGGCTAATATCCTAGCTTAAAAATGTCCAGAATTGTCTCACACAAGACAGCAGACCCATAGCGGTGTACGAGGTACAAAAAAAGCTCTGCTGTAAGTTCGCCTTATAACATATCAGACTGGGTTTGCGGTATATATGTACAACAATATATATTTTTTTTTACTGAGTACGAATTATCTTCATCAAGGATTGTATAATTTAGAAAACGTTGTAAAACAGCACGAGTCATGTATGTGTAACAACAAAAAACTAAATGAAAGTGTATATTAAAATGAAATGAAAACGGAAAAGAAGTAAAAGAACCACAGAATGGCAAAGTGGGTAGGAAAGAAAGTTACAGATATATATGCGATTAATATGCCGATTATAATTTAAAATTGAGTTCAGTGAGTGATTTTTTGTTGTTGCATTAAATAGTAGAAATTACGCATAATATGTACACATAACGAACTTTTACATTTTTATACTATACTTTTACTTCTAAAGCCCGATATTAAAAGTACTGATATACGATGTAGGATAAGTTATGATAAGCCAGGATACAAAAAAACTCGTTCTGGGGATGTGTGTATGTAGGTGTGTATGTATGTGTGTATGTATGTATGTCTATATGTATGTATGTATATATATGTGAACACGATAGCGTCCAAACGGTACAACGAATCGTGCTGAAATTTGGTATACTTCTTTAGGATTACCAGAGAACGAACTGGATTGTTTTTGGTCACAATCTGACAACCGGAGATGGCAAATGTTAAATGCGTATTCTTAGGAATTTATTCGATTTTGACCAAGTTGATACCGGCTCATTCTCCAATATGTGTCCTAATTTACATATCATTGGGACGAGCTTATAGAAACAGTTTGACAGAATCCACAGCCATTTTGACAAACGTCAGTGCCAGTGACGTAACATACAGTATAAAAAAATGTCATTGTGTCAGAGAAACTGAGGTTAGGTAGGGTCCAGAGTGGCTGTGGCATCAACAATTTAATAATTGCAAAAATGTTTAGACACTTCATTTTGTCAACGATGTAATCGACAGGTTGGGTGAGGGCCGCCCCTGATATTTCACATTAAAAATGCCAATATAAATTTCTCACCAGACTGTCCTTTTTAAACATACAGAATATCCTAAATCTGTCTAAGAAAAAATGCCAATTAAAGTGATATAATGATAGAAGAGTAGGTATTTAGTAATGATTTCTTAAGATACATATAAGAAATGTTGACTAATTTTCTCCAACGCATTTTATCGATGCCTCTAATGGTAAAAATATGCTGTTATATATAAAATATGATGTTATAATGATCATTATTGTAATATGCCGAGTATTTCAATAATTTATTTGATAGAAATAATTTACTATATTTCATTATTGTATCGATTGTGGAATTTTTTAAAACATTGGTAATCTAGTTGAAAAATAAAGGTTGTCTGATTAGGTGTATAACTTGTTCAATCAGCCATAAACTATGAAATGGGTATTGTAAACGTTAAAACTTTTTTGGGATTATATATGTACTGTTTCAATCTATAAATATGTTGTAATCAATCTATAAATATTCAGCCCAAGAACGTATCACCCAACAAGAGATAGAGTGGACTCTTCGTCTGTTCGTCGACTGGCCTGTTGCTGGTGACAACCTGACAACCAGGGGTGACAAATGTCACATCCTTTTTCTTACCAGCTCATCCTCCAGTGACTTTAAATATGTATCGTAATTTCCAGATTAATGGGATAAACGGTTTTAGCGCTGTAAGCGCTCATAGAACCAGTCTGGCAGTAGGCACAGTTTGATGTTTTGAAAAATAGAGTTGTTAAAATCTCGATGCGGATTCATCGAGACTTTCACAATGTGCTGAAGGTTATTATCTTTTCCATTATATGAGAACTATACCGTTACACTTACTATCACCTAACACTTACATTTTCCAATAAAACAATATAAACCGGTAACAAAAACAAAATCTAATTTACAGAAACTTTCTACGATTGCAAAGTTAACAACAATGTGTCATTAAACCGCTAAACACCTTTTGCAATATTATATTAGTTTTCCAAACAAAAAAGCAATAACCTATTTTAACAACTTGTGATAATGAAACGTTATTCAATGCTTAAATAGGTCTAATTTTAGCCGAGCTCATTTCCCACGTTCCGAACGCATTTGAATAGTCTTGCGCGAAGATATTACGCCATCCACCCGGTAATTGTATCCTGAAAATCTGTGCGCCGTTTCTTGGCGGATGACCTTAACATTTGAACGTAACGCTTTGTTTTTTCCTCTCATGCAGATCAGTTGTTATTTAATAGGTAACTGTAACGCTACAAACATTTCATAACTGCGTGTGTCACAAGGATTCATCATTTGAAATGGTAATAATTTGAATAAAAAAATGTTTTAATGCACTTGCACTGCACAACTAGGTCAAATGTACCGGGTATAACGAATTGCTACCTTGGCTTTTGCCCAAAAAAAAAAAATCCGGGGTGACTCCCATTCAACTTTCCGACTAGATTGTCACACCGACGTTTATCAAAATATTACAAGAGCACAAATAAAAACCTAGTCTTCCCCGAAAATTAAGTGCGTATGACTAACTTTGTTTATTATTTTTTAATAAAATCGTTTATCAGTTTAATTAAACACATGTTTGGATTAAAATTCTTAACTATTGATATAATTTAACAATTTTGTCTATACAGTAATGCAATAATAATTGTTACTACTCTAAATACGCAATAATTGCAGTAATCTGCTAAGATTGTTTGTTATTCTATATTTTTCTTTGTTTACAAAAGGCATTATAGTGATTTTTTGAAATATTGTTAAAAGTTATCTTAATACGAGTATTTTAGTATTGCAAGTGCTATACAAAAGTATATATATATATATATATATATATATATAGTCAAAAGTCCACAGTGGCTGCGGCTTCACAAAATTGAATAATTGCAAAAATGTTTAGACACTTCATTTTGCCAACGATGTAGTTGACAGGCTGGGTGAGGGCCGCCCCTGATATTTCACATTAAAAATGCCAATATAAATTTCTCACCAGACTATGTTCTTTTTAAACATACAAAATATTCTAAATCTGTCTAAGAAAAAATGCCAATTAAAGTGATATGATGATAGAAGAGTAGGTATTCAGTAATGATTTCTTAAGACACACATAAGAAATGTTGACTAACCATTATTTTTATCCATTTTCATCAACGCATTTTATCGATAACTTTAACGGGAATTCTTTTGGGACACCTAAATAATGACAATTTCAATTATGTTGTTTTATATTGATTGAAAATAAGCAAATGGTTTCAAGATTTTAAGAAGAAGCCAATTTTCTTAAAATTTGTAGAATATTTATCTGTTTGTGTTTTTGTTATGTTTCCTTAAAAATAAATCTAGATGAAGTATCAAAATATTTATTCACAAAACACCTTTTGGACAATTAACCTTTTTTAAAAGAAAATGCACCATCTGCAAAATGTAAAAAGGATCAGGTACAAATTGTAATTGAGTATCAATAGAAGCTCCACATGCTCAATATCTGGCGTATGATAATTACGCATTTATTCAATTAAACAAGAAAATATTTTAGAGAGTTGTTAATGATCTTGATCGTTCACCTTCAGTAGCCTTGACATTGAACCGCACGTTTCAAAATAAGCTTTCTAGTTGCTGTTTAATGAGCAAACCAAAGCATCTCGGTTAGCATGATAGCGTGCCAAATGTTATTCACGAACTCACTCAATCATCCCATTGTTTAATAGAGCAAATTTGCAATTAATTTTATTGATTTACTAACCATTAATTAACATTCATTTCATTTATACTTTACCCTTCAGCAATTCTTCAATTTCGTATAAGCACAGTCGCTCTGGATCCCAGCCTAGCGTCAGTAACCTGATGTTTGTCTGAAACATTCAAAAGCCAACCATCAACTGAAAATTTCTCTTGCAATGTGAAGAAATGTTACTCCTTTAAGGATTATTTTACATATTCCCAACCCAAAAAGGGCTTTGATAGAAAGCAGAAAATAGATGTTACCATTTCTTGTCAAAACCGCAACTCAGGATATCCTAGAAAGCAGTACAATCAACAAAGCAATCTAAACGAACGCATGTCACTCCAAATCCATTCATTACGTGAAAAACAATGGTCCATATCTAACCATTTATAACACTCAGACCACCACACCCATGTTTCTGAAGAAAAGTGAGAGTCCATATCAATTAACTCACAGTACCTTATTGATAGTTACTCCAAATAATTTAACTTTCGCCGATGTATCCGCTCTCAACAAGCTTAAACTGCGCTAATTATGGAAACTGAAACTGCTCAGTTTTTGTTCATACCAATTCGATTCAGTTGTGCCTACGCATTGGTATAGCCTGGGGTGTAGTCATAACCCACATTCTCGAGAATTTACTTTCGAACTGTTGCGAATATACCAGCAGAATTGTCGACCAAATGCATATTATATTAAAGTGAGATTGCAGAGTTCTGGGCAGGATTACGTGGGTGAACCTGTGATGCTGATCGGATTTTATATTGTTCGCAAATGTGAGCCAACGCTGGTAATCCAGATTTTCACTTTCAAAAGCCAAGGATCATGGTTAAAACAAATGTTGCCGAAAAGATGCAAAAGGTGTCATAAACTCCTATTGAGACGCATTTGCAATACTTCAATTTCAGTGTAAAAACCATCCATCACCTTCGTTGCATTTCGTTGTTTAACTACTTTTACCAAATTAAAAGTAAAACTTGATTAGTGTTATAATCACCATCCACTCATCCTATGGAATTGCATTTTCATACTCTATGTGTAAATTTAACGATGTTAAAACTCGAAGTGAAGTGATGATATTACGCATCGATGACTGCTGAGGAAGCATACAGCATCAGGTGGATAGATAAGTCGGTCTACTGAGTGAAAGAAGTAGGTCAACTGCCTAGTTCAGACACCGAACATGCAATGACTTTCACGAGTGCCCAGAAAAATTTAAAACTCGACCAATCGGTTTTTAACACGAAACAAGAAAGGTAATTGCTGTCCTGAACAAATAATCGGTTCAAGTGTAACGTGCAGTCATTCAACATCTATAAAGATAAAAGAAGTCCCGATAGAACATTCAGGTTTTCAAAAAAATTAAAAATTGCAAGGTCTCTGCACTATATAACTACTTATGCTATCAATTTTCGTATGACTGGACCACTATAGTATGGTCATATGACAGTAAACTATATTTTACGAAATGTAAGCCATAGAAGGGAAAGTGAATGCATAACTTATTAACAGCAACATGTGTCTAAAATTGCACAATTTGCTAATTTCAGTGATTTATTAGACAACTTTAACTTGTTAAAATATAGTATTATTTAGTTCTGCCAATTAAGAGCACATAAAAACCATGAAACCAAATTGAAAGGGAAAACTGTGTCCAAGTGATACATAATATTAAGGGCCTTCAGTCAGGCTATTTGCTACCGTAGCGCTACGAGCACTAACTGCTACATTTGTCCACAACAACCGCTACCATAAAGCGCTACGCGTAGCGATGACCATTTTTTCATAGCAAAAAGACGTGTATCCCAATGTACCCTTTCAACCGGACATTTGCTAGATTGAAGCGATAGCATAAAAGCGCTAGTGCTAACTAACAGCGTAACCCTGGTTGAATGTACCCACTGACAACATGATAAAGGAATTGACAGGAGGAATGACTTCCCGCTGACAGTTTCATTAATATTAAACCGTAAAAATTTCCGTGACATACCTAAAATAAAATTGCAAGTATGATTTTATACATTTCCTTAATCGATAGGAAGAAAAATACGCTTATTGTAAAGTATTCTCAAGTAAGTAACCTATAATAGTCTCTTTCTTTTTGGTTGCAGATTACGCGAAAAATTGTTCCGTCGTTAGCCTTCTTCCTACTGCTAAGCCTAACTCTATCAGAGTGCCAAAATGAGAAATCGTACGATAAGAACGACTGGATACCGATACCACAACCAGATGGGAAAGAGATCATCCAGAAGCGAGCCACAGGACGAGTGTTGACACTACCAGACGTCCCACAACCAAAATTCTTCCCTGAGGAATACAGGAATGTGCGACAAGCACAGTACGAGCAATTTCTAAGGGAGACGTCAACAGGAGGAAACAAGCAGAGGCCAGCTCAGAAACAAGAGAAGAAGCCTTTCACTCCTCAGCAACTTGAACAGTATTATATCAACCAGAGAAAGCAACTACAGGCTCAACAGTTATCGGAAAGGAAGGTTCCGCAACAACAATTCGTTGATCCGCATGTGAATCAGCAGTTGTATCAGCAGAGCTTATTAAAGCAAGCTTTTCCTAACTTACCACAGGAATATTTGATACCACCTCAGACTGTTCAGCAGAATTATTTTCCTCAGCAGTATGGCTTTCCAGAGACGCAAGCTCTAAGGCAAACCGGACCAGTACAGTTTAATAATCAGGAGATCAAACAGGTCCTCCAACAACCTCCTAGTGCTAATGGTACCGTAGACTTTTACAATGCACTGAACCTGGGCTTTCAAAATGCTAACCAGCAAAATTATAGACCGATTGAACTTACCACGCCCATAAACAAAGATACTATTCAATTAGTATATGTTCCTTTGGAGCAACTCCAACAAAATAATCAGCAGGTTGTTAGAGAGAACATTGTGAAGCCTCAGCCACAAACACACCACCATCAACAACAAAGCAATCATCAAGCACAATTACAACACCAGCAAACGCCTCAGCATCATCACCAGCAAACTCCTCAACATCATCACCAACAACAGCAGCCACAAAGACTTCATGAGCAACCCAGAGCCCAACAACAACAACCCAGAGCTCAACCACAAACATATCAACGTCCAGTTACAAATTCCTTCCATAGCCAACAAAACCTCCTCAAGAATATTCAAAATGACTTTATCCAACAAGCACTTCACGCGCACAAGCTTCAACAGCAATTCGAGCAAGGTGGAAGTACATACCAAGTGTCCACCCAACCACCGACTCGCAAACCTGCTGCGAAGAAGAGGAAACCTCATCAGCCTCCTCTAGCTGTATATATGAATGGACAAGACAACGCCAAAGTTACAGACGTCCTCCAAGCATTGAAGGACGCTAGGAGTATCAACGTGCAAGATACAGTTGGTCCAGATAGTCCTCAGGTTTTTGTTGGTCCGGCAAATCTAGAAGCACCAAACGGCTTCTCGAAATTCGAGTTGCCGTATTTGTCATCTCTGGAATCAAATCGTGTGGAACGCAAAGTTGATCAATTGCCGTTCTTTGTGGCACCTTTGAACTATAAGGCTCCACCTGGGTATGCGAAGATACCGTTCCCGGCACCGCATGTAGGCACTGTGGTAATTAACATGAACGAGTTGGAACATCATGGTCAAGCCCAAGAGGAAGAACAAGTTATACCGTCCTCAATACATGTTGAGAAGGTGGAAGAGGTCTCCAGGAGACCAGTTAGGAATAGGGGACGTCCACAGTATAGAGTAGAACCGGTAACAAGAGAGCAAACCACTCAGAAGCTGGTTGAGATTCCAGAGAAGCAACTCTTCCGAGGAGGTGTTTCCACTTTCGCACCACATTACCCAGAACCGATTATCCAGCAAGATCAATTCAACCAGAATAGGTACTACTCAAGTGTCACCCCTGAACAGGTTAGAGACTACCAAGTCCAAAACTCCAACTACAACCACGCTAATGTACAACCGTCCCCCACACCAAAGGCAAATGACCATCCTTACAAGTTTGTGGAAGTGGATGATTTAAACCAAGAGCAGGTTGTTCGTCCTTCAACCAGAACTCCATCAACCAGAGCTCCAACTAAACATAAAGGTAAAGGAGGAATTGAGTTTGACATTGTGCAAAGTGTAGGGTCAACTCTGTCACCGTACGATGAGAAAAAGCACAATAACTTCTTTGCTCATTTCGAGAACTTGAATAAAGCGACAAACGCTGCTCCACAAGTTACGGAGATCACACCTGAGACCAAGTTTGAGGAATACATACCAACAGTTAACATTGGTCAGGAAGGGCTTCAGTCGCACGATGTCCAAGATGTGTACTCGATCATTCCTCAAGTTAACCGTGAAAAGATTTTGACGCAAGAGGTTGCGAAGCAAAAGACGAGACAGTATTTGCCTTTGGATGGACAATACAAGGGCGAAAAAGTTAATTATGACCATTTGTTCCAACTACCCTTTATCACCAATGCTGAGGTTAACCAGATCAACACAGCTGGAAGGCCTCATCAACCAGAAGAAGAGGAAACCACAAAAGCAAGGCCGACTGTGAATTCCAATGTTCAGCATGAGAAGTACGTTGTTTTCGAGGAATATCCAGTTAAGCAGAATCTCACCAAGACACATCGACCAGCTATCTACAATGATAGAGTCAATGAACGGGTTACCGAGAAAATCAATCGAGATGAAGAGAATAGGGAAAGTCCTAGTGGGAATCTAGTATTTCCTGGATTGATTAATGATCTTGAAGATCCGTCGATAAGGCAACTCCTCACTCCGATTTTGTTAGCACCTACTGAAAAGACAAGGTATTCCACGACCGAAGCACCCCAAACCGAAGAAGTCCCACGCCATCGTAGTTCCACGGAATACGTGTATAGCTACAGTGAAGAACCTTCATCTACAACATTAGCTCCTACAACAACACCAACAACCACTGCATATAAGATTAGGATGAGAGGTAGAGGTAATAGTAGGTTCAACGATAGAACGACCACATATTCTCCAAGAAGACATGCTGGTAGAAGGACACAACACCCGTCCAGGACAAGGCAAACCACGACGACGACTACCACTGAATACGTTGATCATAATGATCATGTTGAATATACGACACCATCAGCGCCTAGGAGGGTCTCGACGCAACAAAGGTTTAGAACCAGGGGTAGACCTTATATTTCCGAAGGGTACTCAACCACGACCACCAACGCCTACACTTCAACGACACCAACGACAACTACACAAGAAGCTGTAGAGGAAGACTACAACCACCCTGTTTATCCAAGCGAAAGAACGTACACAGAGGAACCAGTCAAGAAACCACAACTGATCACCAGAGCTAAAATCCTCAGCCCTGAAGAAGAATATCTCATCAACAAGTACAACTTGGCGTATACGATTTCCCAAGACCCAAAGACGGATAAGATCAATGTAGAAATCTTGACGGATCGGGAAAAGCTGGATAGTGTTCCTGAGTCCGATATAATCCAAGCTCAATCCACACCTAGAGATGAAACACCCAAAGAGACTGTTGTTAAACAATCAACACCACACTACCACGTTGCTAAAGAATCTGATGCATCTACAATAATTCATCCACGTGAGAGGGATTACTCAACTGTCAGAACTGTCCATAGGAGTTCAACAACTCCGAGAACAATTAGGATAAGGACTAGGATACGAGGAAGGCCGAAGACAACAACTCAACCACCAACAACCGAAAGAACTGTCCAAGTGAGTACACCATCTGGAAAGAAAGAGGAGTTTTATGGATTCTTCAGGACACCAAGTTTTAAGTCGAGTTCCAGCGAAGAGAACGATACTCCCAATGGGCGGTATACTGACAGTTTAGGGTCATCAACCAAACACGAGACTGAAAACGAAGAAGACGAAGCAGCTGAAGGAGTTAAATTGTTCGTGAATGAAGTGGGAAGTACCTCTCCTCCCGTTCAGTTTGTTGGGGAACTCCTTCCTAAGTATTCTACGTCTACTGAGCAATATTTTGAGGTTACCCCAGAGGAAAAACCGGTTACCGAGAGGTATGTGTTGACGACAACGACGACTGAGGTACACACCACGAGGAAGAGGCAAAGAGGTCGTGGCCAAACGAGGAGAACTACCACACAGTCTTACGAAGATTCTAGTAATGAAGTACATGGAAGTGAAGAAGTGTATAGGCCCACCCAAAGGATCAGAACTAGGGGTAGATCGCACTTTAAGTTACCGGAAACTGCCACGGTTGAGGCAAAACAGAAGGACGATAATTATCCACAGTTGTACTTGGCTGCTAAAGAGAACCAAGAGAAATATACTCCGCAGACATCAGTGTTTCCCGATTCGCAGACTGAAGCATTCAGGATAACAGTGGATCCAGAGTTGGATGAAGTGGATGACGAACAAGAAGCACACCAATCAATTTTACGGCCAAAAGCTGTCCTCCCCGACCATAACCACTTTGGTAATACCGATAAAGAGATTAAGAATAACGAAAAACAAGGTGGTTTTAAAATTGTGGAAGAGGAGGAGGTTTCCCAAGCAACGACCGATGAGATGGCTCATGAACAAAAGAAAGTGAAATCCAAGAAGGTTAGTGATGAATTTGAAACGGCGGAATCCCAGAACATAGGTGTTGTAAAACAGAACTCCTTTGATGATGAAAAACGGCCAAGTTTGGTGACAGAATCCCCAATTTTGATGACAGAATCCCCAATTTTTATGACCTCACCTTTGACCACGACGGAAGTCCGCGATGATGCTACTGAAGTAGTAAAGGAAGAAGAGTTGGTCCAAACGGTCATGCCAACAAATGAGGTACCAACAACAACACTCGCTGATGATAATGTTGGACAAGAAGTGGCAACTATACAAGATGAGGAACCCACAACCTTGCCAACCTATAATATGCTGAACATGAGGAACGTAGAAACATCTACGTCGACCACTATTGAGATATCACAGAAGACGGTAATCTGTACAAGAGGTGTATGTGTAAACTCCCCGGACATTGATAGTATGAAGTAGTTGAAGTTAAGTGCAAAGTGTGTTGAGTTTATTAAGTAATGATAAAGACAAATGTGATGTGTAGTATTAGTGATGTATAGTATTCTTTTTTTTTTAATTTCTTACTTTTTGTTAGCTCAAATATGTATCTTTATTTCTTCTATTCGATTAATTTAATTCCATATTTATAATTCGCTGAATGTAAAGAAAACGAAGAAGATATTTTTATGTATATAATAAAGTTATGTATGTGAGGAAATAAAATTGAACTTATAGATATTTTGGAGGCTTACTATTTTAGAAATGATTAATTATATAGATAATTCGGTTGTATTATGTTATGTCTGGAACAGTAGCTTGATTGTTCAGTGATGATAGTCGTTCTCTATTTGAACATGCATCTTATAATGTTCTCTTTTAGTAAACATGGGCCCTGTTTCACAAAACTACTTTGCAACTTTTCACTTTGAACTTTGCATTTGCGTCTTTTTTTTTTTCAAAGTACAAACTATTTGTGTTACATAAAATATTTGAGGAATTTGCACATTCTCAACTTTTCACTTAGCAATTTGATAAATGTCATCTTGACAACATGTACATATGATTCAAAAGTTTCAAAAACTTCAAAAATTGACTGCAATTCTGCCGAAAACAAGGCTAGTATTAATTCGTTAATTTTCTAAACATCTTATTCCCCGATATTTGCTGTAGTAAAATCAATATACATATTTTTTTAAAATCAAGATATTTTCACAATTTGGCTTTAACTTTAGTTGTGTGTATTACTATTGTTGTTGCTTATGAATTTCAACAACTAAACCAACAGGCCAAATGCATTTAAACTAAGCATTTTTACTAATAAGAAATAGATATTGGTACATAGCGTTGCTTAATATTTATAAATATTAAAATATTTATAAATAAAATAACGGACTGTACTCTAATAAAAAATCAGATTTAATGGTATTAGTACCATTAATATCATCATCTACTCCGGGGATTTTCATTTCATAAACATAATGGGATATAGAAATAACAAAACGAAATTAATAGAGCAAAAGTGTCATATTTGATAATGAAATATAAAATAACCACATAAAAGTAAGACTGCCATTTTTCGTGGTTTCTTTAGAAACAAATTGTGGAAGTTTGAAAAATTATCAATTACAATCGTAACATCAGAAGCATATCTTAAATTCATCACTGTGGAGCCAAGGTGTCGACGTTTGATGGTCGAATACTAAAAAAGTGCATGAAACTAATTCAGCATTTTGTCTTTTCAACAAGTTGTCTAGTTTTTTTTTTTAGACGACAAATTGTAGAATTTGGAAAACCATCATCACCTACGACAATCTTAATAACATAAAGAAGCTGCAGTAATTTTCCAAAATTGTTATTTCTATCATACTTCATTGGTCATTGGTATTTGCAAATAGTTGAGAAGTATACAAAAACAAATAAATGAAGCTGCAGTATTACTCCACAAAAAGTAGCATCCCAGAGGCAGATAAACCAATTCTTGTTTCAGTCATATTATGCACTGGTACCAAGATTGCATCAAGTTCAAAACATTTTCAGACCTACTTACCCAATTTAAGTAACAATAAACAACCAAATTGTCAAAATACAATGATAATATTGTGAACAAACTCTTACCAAGTAGAAAGTCCTTCCTGTTTTTCGCGAGAAAAGTCCGAGAAACCCAAATTGCGTAGTTTATTGAAAAAACCTTTATAATCAATAGTATTGATCCATTGCTTGTTTTCGGCGCGAGAACGCTGCGCGAAAGACCGAGTCGTACAATCAAGCAAAGAAAACCGGCGAAAATCGACGCAAAACCTTTGGAAAATCGCAAATTTGGATTACCGAAGCACTTGGCGTAGTCACTAATCACTTATTTTAATTAGGCAGTTGATTATTTACCGGATTTTCGCGAAATTTACCGGCAAAATTATAACAACGCGCGCGTACTGCGACCCAAACGACTTTGAATGCAACGAAATAGATACCGATACGCTGGAGTGGGGTCGGGTTTTTTGCAGTTTTTTGCGGAACGGTTTTTCGAGGTGTACAAAATTGAGCTATAGACGCTATAGAGTATAGAGCTATAGGCATTTCAGTTATAGACTCTTCTGAAATATATTTTATTGTACATACATTAATACGAATAATGCGTCAACTGTATTAATGTGAGACAAGTTGTGAATTATTGCTCTATGCTGTTAAATAAATAACATTGACTATATATTGTTTTGACTGAGATTAATGGTGGTTTCAAACACTATTCTTCTTTAGTTCAAAACTTAAATTATTAAGTATTAATTTTTCTGTTCTACTAACAACACAATTGCGGTCGAAGTGAGCCTTGAAATTCAGTTTTTGAGGTTACAAACAAACAACAACGACGAATTCCAAATTTTCCTCTGGGATCTGTGTTCTTATTGGATAACGCAAGTTGTCATAACGTTATCAGTATCACTATGAAATGTATTATCCTCTTCATGGGTCTTTTTATAACTTTACACGCCTATTATCGACCTGTTGCACTTTATAATACCTATTGTAGATGTAGTTTATAGAATAACAGCTGGCACAAAATGTAGAGAACGTAAACACAGCACATATTATATATTTACTAGCATCTAGCTTTTTTTGAATCGTCAAACAAATTTTTATTAAACAGAAACCTTGATATTTACGATTTTACTTTGCGCTTTGCAAATGTAACTTTGCAACTTTGCACAATAACTTTTTATTAAACAAAAAATATTTACATGTTCAACCACATGCGAACCTCGAGACCCCCTGTAATTAATTGGCACAAGCTATTAAGGTTTGAAGTTACGATATTAAGATTTGTATTATTATTATTCACTAAGAAACGTTCTAATATAAAACGGTTAATAGTGTTAATACCTTGATAGATATATTGAGAGCTGCATCTAATTTTTGCAGTCACGTTTTTCTGTTTTTTTATGACGGTCAAGGTAGTATAGTAAAACTCTAGATGCTAACAATTCAATATTTATTATCTATTTAATTCAACAATTGCAGTACATATCAATAGTACAATAATAAAATATCTTTATAATCAACATACTCTGATATTCTGTCACTAACTCTCGCTTCTTATACAGACAATCGATTCACGGTTTTCTCGATCAATAACGACGACATCTCTCTTCATGCACACGAACGCGCATCCTTAAGTAGATATGTATTTGCGGTTGTTTACACATTAAGCCATAGTACATAAGTACTTCAGAAAGAAATCTAGGTACAATACAAAACTAGTATATAATGTCCATATGGTTAATGTATAAAAGTAACTTATTTATTTAATAAGTAAAATCGACGACTATTCGACATATTATGCTATAAATTATCAACTAATATAGTTTCTAGTGTTCTCACAGATTTATTATACTCAGGACCGATGTTTCCAAGCGCTGGTTAACTATTCACCCGATAAACGATAGATAGTTAACCGAGGATGGAAATACCGGCCCTCATATTTTAAGTATATTGCACAGAGACTAATGCGCTTGTTGTGCCAAGCCCTACAATATAGTAGTACATAATTCAGGAATGTATAACTAGAATAATAATTCGTTGCAAGAATTTTGTGTGCAAGATAACTTTGGTTTACACGATAATTGTCCGAAATCGAGCTTTTATTATCATTTTTCACTCACTGCATTGTGGCTAACATTACTAAGCTATAATCACAAATTCTAGGCATCTAAGCGAGGGACTTTAAAGAGATTATTATATAATTCTCATTATTTTAAGTATTGAGCATTTCGTTAGTTAGTAACTCGCAATAAAAGTTATAGTTTAATATTAGATATCTTATACCTATCGAAACTTTAATTATTATTATCATACGATGGAAGACTTAGTAATATTTGTTGTAAAATTGTCTTTCGCTAAACTAGCTACACTATAAAATTTTTTAAAATGTAGTCTATGAATGTATATATAAAAATTCGATATCTAAACATTAGAAACAGTTGACTGTTGCGCTAACTAAAGAATAATCTACCTAAACATTAGGCAAAATTGATTTTATCTAAAAAACTCTTATACATATTATATACGATATAAAATTCAATATGTTAACAATTATAAAATATATTATAAATCTTTAATATTCTATCTATCTGTAAATATATTATTATTTTAGATTGCGGTATATTACACATATTGTTGGCATTTCAGTTGCTTTTCTTTACATTTAGCTAAGATTTAGAATATATGTACTCTGTAGTTTGCCGTACGAGATAAAATTACTAGAATTTATGCTTGCTTTTTTTAAATTAGTAACTCAACATACTGATTGCCGAAATTGGCCCGTTGCTTCTCATGCTCTGGCCTAGGTACTGCATCTTGAATAAATCTACCATCGATAGTTGGAATTGGTCCAGGCATTGGTTGAAGCTGAATGCAATCAGGTGGTATCTGAAAATAGAAAATATATTCATATAATTTAAACTAATGTAAGATAATAATACCTATATTGGGATTATAACAATACAAGACACCTCTCTTTTTCTGCGAGGTTGTTCTAGTACTTACCATGGCTTGTTGTGGTTGTTGTGTTGGAATAGCCCCTGGTGGTGGCATTGTAGGTGCATAGTAACTAGTTGGTGATACCGGAGGGCTTGGATAAGGCCAATAAAAGATGGGCGGAGAAAAGAATTGCCTTGGACCCATAGGCGGCGCCGCTATCTGTACAGGGGCGTATCCAGGAAAATTTGCCCCAGGGTGAAAGGCAGCGGGAATTATGCTACCACCTATATAGAAACGAACATAATCAATTGAAGTCCAGTAGTACCAACCCATAACCAAAAACATCACAAAACTGTTCACTCTAGCCAAATTAAATATAAGTGTTAGTTAGTATTTTATATAAAGTTAGTTCCTCTAATTTCTCTTTGTATCTCGCATAACTAATTTCTAAATACCCCCAAAAAACTACCGAGTGTATCTTTTCGAGTGTGTGTATATAATAAATATATACAGATGACTTTAGTAAAGCATAATGACACGATATTACAAAAACCGTTTGAAAAATAATGTGTTTTGTGTACTGCAATGCGCCTGAATGAAAACTGAGAAACTTTGTACATGCCAGATGATGTGAAAAAGATGTGCAGCCATCTAATACCAAAATGAGTTAAGTACCAAAATATAAGAAAAAAAAAAACAGGACAAAATGGCGCACCAAAACCCACATATAAAGCTCGAAAAATTCTATTTCCTACACCGAGTCTCATTGTGAACTTGACAGGTCTCGTCACACGTTCAATGAAACACACTGTAGCACATAATCAATCTCAAAATCGAGAAAGAGAGACAACATGAAACTACTGAAAATAAAACGGTACCGTTAGAGGAAGGGGTGTTATTTCTAAAATAAGTAAAAATAAAGACTCACCACAATGCAGATATATTTTACCGTCCCACCAAACGTGGGGGGCAGCTCACACCACGATGACGCCATCTCCCGGTTTACCAACAAAACTAGCCCACATAGTGTTTTAGCAATACCCATCTCAATAATATTTGTATTGACAAAACTTTACCGTACAGAAGTCTAGTCTACAAATTTTACAAAAACTGGTTTTTGTTGGAGCAATATAGTAGCAGGAGCAATAAGCTAGATGTAGATATTATTTCTTTTTGTAATTCTGCATTGAGATGGCTGTTGCTGAGTTTGCAAAAAGGAAATAATCTAACATTAAACCCAAAAAGCATTAATGTGACAAACATTTATTAATTAAAGTGTAAATTATTAGAACAAAAAGAGCTGCGTACATAGGTAAATAATAATCACTCCATTTGATGCTTTCGCTAGAGCTGGAGTGTCGCGAGAAAACAAAACAAAAAACAAATGAATCGCGTAACAAATGCGTCCATGCACCACCCTACTGTCTCATCGTTTAGTTAGTAAAAAAAAATTTCGATTGATACAAACACAAAAAATTGCACAAAATCTAAAGATACTTAATAATTAAAAAAATGTTAGTTTCACAAGAGCCCATACAAGATTGTTTCAACCTTCCTCTCCTAAGTAAAATAAAAAAACTGTTGTTAATTGGTGTATATACTCGAAAAAGAAAGAACAACTTTGCACAGGCAGAAAAAAAAACACACCAAATCTAGCGAAAGCCAAAATAAAGAAACAGCGGAGAAGGCTTATAAACTAAACCTACAACCTTCGAACATAAATCGACCGGATAGCTTACGTAAACAATGAAAAACAGCACGTAAACTATCCGAGGATTCTCGATAATTCTAGTCACTAAAAAATATCTCCAGTAATTAATTAATATAAAAAATATTATTAGGTGTACATAATTTTCAAATTATATCAATAAAAAAGCTACCAAAATGTAAATAACTAGTTAAGGCTCCCAAGCCAGTGACATAAAAAACAATTACATCGTCTGCATCGAAAAACTTTATTATTTTTGTCAGTAATTTGTAAATATATGTAACTGCCACGTGTCAAAAAAACATGTGTAAAAACTCGTAAGAAAGACTATCTGAATATATATATTAGTTGCAGACAGTTTTGTTACAACAAAAGCCAACCAGGTAAGCCTACCTGATCTGGGTGATTTTTCTAATAGTTTCTCAACTCGAAAAATCACAATAAACATATACAAATCAATTACAAATAGCGTCTACTTGAGTATGGAATGTTTAACAAATCACACAATATCATAAAAACAGATATTTAACAGTATTCTTTTCTCTTATATAAGGCACCTCTACAAACATCCCGGGTTCAAATTCCAACACCATACTTGAGAGTTCAATGAGTACTCCGCGCCAATTTCTCGAGAAATTACGCACATATTGGCTCTATCAACCCAACAACAAGGACACGTCTCTTTAGTCTTTTTCGTGTTTCACATTGGACGGTAATGTAATCTTTTTCCTTATATCAATTGCTTAAATTCGTAAATATATTCGTGTATAAATATATCAAAAATTCTATAAAATTGATCAAAAACTAATATCTAAGGCCTTAATATATCATTTAATCAATTAATTCAGTATTTATTCTATATAAAATTTAGATCTGGATTGTAACTTCTATATCTACAGTTTGTACTATTACTTATGAAAAAAATATATGAATTTTTATTATAACATTAATGTTTGTGTACACAGGGTATATTTGTTGTTATTAATTTGTCAACTTATTTTTGTTTTGTAAAAAGTCTTGAAAAAAACAAATGAAGTTTAATCTAGTTTAATAGCCCTTAAAAACAAGGTTTTATAATTTTTTATTATGAGTATAATTGTCATGCCAACTCTCTGTACAATTAAAGAAGTGCAGTTAAAGAATTAAACCCCAAATTAATTTACATATTGGGGTAAAAATGTGGATAAACAGGGAGTGGTCCTTGAAAAGCTCTTTTCGCCGGAGAAGCTTGATCTGTGAAAGCATCACCATAGCTACGCTTAACGGCAACATGGGGCATGACGGGTACCAACCCAGGTGGGGTTCCTGGGAGTAAATGCGAGGGATACCCCATAGAAGACCTAGGAATGCTTAAGGGTGGCACACGCTGTGGTAAAAACAAGAAGGGATGCTGAGGTAACAATTGTTGCATCATAGGCACTGGCGGGGGCTTTAAAACCTGGTTCTGCAGACCATTGTGCCCAGTTGGAGACATAGGACCAACATTCTGATGATTCAGAACGGCCATGTTATGATGGGCGATCTGATTCATCAGCAAAATATCATTTTGGACTTGGGCTTGGTTCTGCCTGGCTAATAGGTTCTGTTGGGCGATCATTTGGGCTTGTTGCTGGGCGAGTATCTGGGCTGAGTTATCCCATTGGGATAGTTGCGGTGGGGGTGGTTGAGCTTGTACGTAATTCTGAGAAATCGAGGCGACAGAGGTGCTCTGAGCGGGGGGCGGTGGTGGTATATTAGTAGGCGGTAGTGGCGCAATTTGGGGTAACATACCGGGACTGAGCAATGCTGGAGCCGCCTTCGCGGGCGAAACTGGAGCTGGAATGCCGCCAGTGAGCACGAGATTCATATCCTCACCGGAGCACTGAAACACTTCGATGTAACGTTGCTTCTTGCCGAACGTCATGTAGCGGTGGTGTTTATTCTGCGCGGAGACGAACGCCGAGTGTTCAGAGTCCATCTGGATGAAGGCTTCACCACTTGGTTGACCCTGGAAGAGAAAGATTTGATCGTCAAACGAATGTTACCAAGACGCGGCCATAGTTAAATAAGACAAATATCTCAAAGAAAATAAGAAAACACTAACCTGAGCATTGTATACCATATGTACACCTTGGAAGATGATATTCTTAGCATTCTCCCCGAGGAAATCCAGGATATGTTCCACTTGTGCCTCGTACGGCAATCCCCTGAGTCTGACACAGTCCTTTCTCGTCCCGGACGTGATGATATGCTGGGGCAACAGTGGCATCTGTGGTATCTGCGCTATCAACGGCGTGGGCTGCTCATAAGTCTTAGGATCCAGCGACCGATTCAACACCTACACAAATAAATGAGTTTTTTTATAAATCGGCATAACTTTGATCAGTTTTTACTTACCTGTTGTACTTCCGCTGTTGTCGATCGGAACAATTCTATATACCGCGACCCTATACTCTCCCTGTGCTTTTTTAGCGCCTTAGGAGCGTCAGATTCATTGGCGAAGAGGACAAAGGCGTCCCCTGTCGCCCTTCCATCTGGTTTCTTCACGAATAGAACTCCTTCGGTACCGTCCAGTACTTGACACGGGTTGTCGCCAGCAGAAAAGAAATCAAGCTGGAAAAGAAAATTTAACATTTCTACTTTGTTCCGTTTATTTTTTTATATAGTGGTTGCAAAATTTCATATTTACTGAATGGTGATTGCAAACACGCTGTAAGCAAAATGACTACATTATGAAATTGTTAGAAGCAATAACTAAAGAATAATTGGTTTTATGGTGCAACTATCTTAGTAGTTATTGCTTTAGAATTTAGTAAGATATCTAAAAATGTATGCGTTCTAAAAAGACAGATACAAAAGTCCTGCCCTGTATTCCATGTCTTAAGTTATATTATCAAAAAAATTGAATGTCTATTTCAATTCTTTAACCAAGAATAATCTTTCTATAAAATGTGACTGGTATTTTTTATATTATAAATTTGTAAAGTCGAAATAAGCGGAAAATGTAAACAATTACTATGAGTTCCATCTCAACCTATAGGACACTCCTAAAAATCATAGTGCAACAAAGAAAGCATTGTCACATTATTTGCTTACTTATTATGAATTATGTACGACTTGAAATTAAATTAATTTGTGAAAATAACTATGAATAATGTTCTTACTAATATATAATTCAACGTTTTATCACAATAAATGACGATAAGACGCAAAGTGACCCTTAGCAATTTTAAAATAAGTAACATCCACTGGTTTTTACACCAACAGACAAAAGTATTATGAAATATGCCTGAGAGCCCATACGATCAAGTTCAAGAGTGTTATCATGCGGGAATTACTAAACGTTTTACAAACTAATAACTATAAAAATACGAAAACCCGTCATATATATCCGAAATAACCAATGCCCTACAATCAGCCATGCAAGATTTACAGTTTCTTTGTAAGTCGTGGTGTGAAGAAGCAGTCCTGAAGAAGCCTCTTGGAACAGAGTGCAAAACATCGACAATTTGAATGCCAACAATGCGGTTTTCTCCCGGAAACCAAAAATTAAGCTGTCGACTATTAGCTTGCAAACCCCGAAAATTTTAATAAAGTTATTGAAAAATTTGCAAGAACAATAAAGTCTTCAATTATCTTAATTCTTATTATATGTCAGAGCTCAGAGCATCTTTTGATGTGTTTGCTAAAAAAAATTTTTTTTTATTCTTTTATCATGGACCCGCATAATTTATGAACCCGGCCCCGCAAAAGTTTGCGCCGGCCCTACTCCATAAAAAAAAAATCAGTTCCACGCCCTTATGGATCACCCACTATAAGTGCAAATACGTAATTTATGCCAATAAAAGTTTATAGAAAACGATGATCCCTACTACATTTGTATAAACGCACTTTTTTATATAAACATTTTCATTGATGAATAATAACGATGTACGAAATTTAAATGTATTTTTTTACACCTCTCATTCACAAATAAATGGGATGACATAATTATTATCTGCTAACATTTGAACTAAGACAAATATTGTCATGTTATCACTCCAAATGAGAAATTACAAGACGGTTTCTACCAATATTATTTTTTCTTTGTTTTGTAAATAGTAGCTAGCCTAGATAACAGAGCCTTGCTCTTGCGATGACCTATGATATATTTTATCAACCAAAAAGTACAAAAAACATGGATTTTTGTTATTACTACAATATGATACTATCAAAAATTAAGCGGAAGTTATAATATAGTATATAATTAAACACTAAAAATCGGTAATTATTTTGGTTATCAAGAAAGCGTACAATTAGTGGAAGTAATATTTTTAAATTAAAAAAAAAAAAGATATTCCTTCCGGGAATCGAACCTGCAACCCACACTTTTGCGGAACTCCGTAAAATCAACCAAAACACTAAAATGATATTATGAACTGTGTGTGATAAATGATATTTACCACTTGCTTGGCAGTGCAGTCGTAGGGTAATCCCCTCATCCGAACGATGACGGCAGCCCCTCTGGATAGGAACGCTTGAGCTTCGCAGTTGGAACCGCCGGCGACGGACAGGAAGTCTTCGCCGGAGGCCCGGTACACCTCGATGTACCTCGGGCCGATGTGGTGCTTATGCCTTTTGAGGGCCATGTCGCGGTGTTCCTGGTTGACAAAACGTACCAACGCCTCACCGTTTCGCCGACCCTGTGGTGAAAGACAAAGCGCTACACCACCTCTGCAACAAATAAAGATACATAGCTACACAGTAATATTACGAAAAAATCAAAACAATATTATACCAAAAACCATTTTACGCAAGCTGACGTAATTTTAGTATTCATTCGATTGATCTAGAATGTCATGTACCGTTGATTAAAGAAGAAACGTCAAGCTCACAGTACAGGTTATGTGTCAAATAGTCTACACAATTACACCAAGAAGACGAGGCAATGTTATGGAAACATTTTTTGGCAATCGGCCGAACTATGTAGCCCTTAACAAGCAAGGAAGTACAAGAGATGGCACTACTTTTTAACCTGTAGCATGTCTGCTACAGGCTAAAAAGTAATGCCATCTCAGTCAATATACAATACGTTTTCCCATAAATCTATCTCTTCCTATTTAACGTTTCTATGTTATATTTTAGGTGGCGGGGATAGTTGGACTGAATATTATAGTAGCAGTAGTAAGTAGTGGTAATAGTATAGATGTTTCAAACTAAGAAGAGCACAGTTGTATATGCAACCAAATATACACAGGCAATTTATAAACCATACACTGGGTATGATTGGTTGCATATACAACTGTGCTCTTCTTAGTTTGAAACTACTCTAGTAGTATCATAATTTGTATTTATTGAAATGAAATAAAACATTTTTCGTTGGACTCAAAAACACTAAAAATAACTCTTGTTTTTGATATGGTGTGTAATTAGCTTTTATGAATATTTTATCTTTATATTTATTCTATAATATCATTAAACAACCAAACTAATTGAGGCAAAAATAGCTTTTGAGTGATTCAGTCGAATATTTATCTTTAATATTGAGACATTTTCAATTTTTATCATACGACCAAGTCATTGTTCCTTTTCTGTTTATATTTGGTGATATAAATTTATTTATTAATTTCGTACTCCTATACTTTTCGTTATACATATTTTAAAGGTTTTCTATAATGTTAATTAAGTGTCAAATAATAAATATATCGATAATAAATTTTATTCTTATGTAACGTAAAACGCATAACACATTCACTGAGAAAAAGGTTCTTGTACTGTAACGTTTGTGTAACTTGTTGAAAAAAAAACATACGTTGTGATATTTCTATCAAATTACTGCCAATTCTCAATGCAAAACTACAGGCATCAATACAAAATTAACCTAATACTGCTATTTGTTATACCGGGTAAGGCAGTTAAATTGAGACAATCTAATAAGTCATAAACCAACTAAATTTAATCGATAAAAGTTTCAGATAAAATTTAGAAGCGACAACAATGTCTTTGAATTGTTAAATAAGTTTTTTCAAATGGACACATATGTTTTTTGGTAAGTACCTATGTTATTCTTCATGACAAAATAAATGAATAATATTTAAAACATTTTTATATTGAATGAATAAAAAAAACTCTAAATAACTACGTTTTTATAACAAACATCCCTATATAGCACGTTTTATTTAGTCTGAACACTTGTTTTAAATTTCCAGTTACATGAATAGTGTTGCTTTTGGCGCAAAGTAATTTATTATTTTCTTAACCACAACCCCATGTAATCTTTTAATAAGCACATAATACCCAATCAGAAATGTATTTTTAGAACGATAGCACTGATAAAATACCCCGTCAGACTTTTTCTACATTTTTTCTCATGTTCCAGACAAATCTATCGTCCGCGACACTTGACAGTACACTTTATCGTGTTGGCTAAAGTTCACTAAAAAGCTGATAGCGGTTGCTCTCGATCAGCACCAAAAAAATGAAGACAAATATCGAGTCACAATACTGAACAAAACATTTTTTCATTACGTTACTTCATTATCGTCAAGAACTATTAATTTAACAGTTTATTGGTCTCATATTTTTTTAGTTTATTTGATCTGATTTACTAATTAAGATCAATGAGAATTAGTTTTGTGTACACCAATAGCCAAATTACCTTTTTTGTGTTTAAATATTCTCTATAAAATGTTCGAACTTACTTGGCAACATTGAGACCTCTGAAAAACTTGGCTATGTCTTGATCGCTGCTCTGCCACGGAAGTCCTCTTGCTCTGACAACACAATTTCCGTCTATTTCATCGTCCTTCGAACTGCAAAAAGCAAGAAAATCCACACATCAGTATTAGAAGGAAAGGAAAGAAACTCATACTACAAATAGGTCCATATAGATAACCATAATGGCGATAAACAGACCAACTATTTAGTTACTTAGTCACTGGTTTAGACGAATTTAAAAATCGTTTAAGAAGTACACTTTTACAATAAACATATTTACGTGTTTACAGGGTTTTTAATCGACAAGTAGTAAACAAATTTGTAATTAAACTGACACGCAACATAACTTATATTAACCTACATGACAGTCACTAAGCTTAGTCCATATTAGGTAAAGTTTTAAGTATTGCTGCTAAAAGCGCGTCAAGTGGGTTTTACTAGATGATTCCTAAAGTCAACATAGTATTTTTAAGGAATATTATTGATAACATGTGTACCTATATATATTAAAATCGCCCTAAAATCAGGACTGAATTGGTAGTCATTCAGTTTGAGTGTTTACATAGAAAATCTAATCCACCAATCGCATAGGTACTGCATTGAGTTTTGTACTAAAGTAACCACTCAATATAGTTGTTATCTATAAGGTTGTGTGTTATTGGAAAAGCCATTCCAGTAACAGACGTTTGAAGTTATTTAAAATGATGTGAAAATTATTATTTATGTACAACTTTGAGATGGTTCTTCAAGGAACTTTACTTCAATGTAGCATGAATTTGTAAGAAAAAATAGTTTTGTAAAACGTATTATACACCACCCACGTAATAGCCATAATTAATGAATATTAACAACCATTATGCACTTAATAAATTAATACTAATAAATATAGCGAACATGTGATTTAAAGATATTGTTGATCAGTTTACAGCACATAATTAAGGAGATAATTGATTTTGGAACACTTCACTTTGTTGACAATCCAGAACACGTGGGTTCCAAAGTGCTTTGTCATTGAAACATTGTATAACGTTTCACATCTTTAAGGAAAAACTGACATAATTTTACACATTTTCTTAACCGCATGACATCCCTAATATCGCTCTGCGTGGGTATATAAAGTCAAACAACCCAATACAAAAGTTAATGTAGCGATTTTTCAATTACAATTTTACGATCAATGTAGGCAGCAGAAATGTTTAAGTATCGCTTTGTTACCGACTTATTGCACCAACCGATCGTGATAAAGTGAATGTGAAACAGAAATTTGACACTACCAATAGGTTTTTATGACTACAGGATTACTCACAGAACGAAATGACAAAAAATAAAAAGACACAAAATGGCTCCCTAACATAGGGACGACAATTTTTATTTTAATAAGTTTATCTATGTTTAAAATTGAAAATGATGGGTAACAAATTAACAACGCCAAAATGTAAGTTCTTTATAATAAAATCTAAAACCGTATGATGACATAAGACGGTTTTTATCAATCGAAAAGTCATTTCAAAGATGTTATTGACTCGAATTAATTAAAGTACATTCTAGATTGAATCGTAGCAGGACTTGCAAGATAGCACAAACCAAGCAATTAACCATATCGTGTAAGCCATCTAGAGCACGTGTTAAATTTTTGGTTTATTTTTTGCATACATACCAAAGGGATTTTTCTAACTGATCCACGATCCACAGAAACCTTTAAAATCCAAGAAGTGCACACTAAACGTTCGCTCCCTCCTCACAATATTTCTCAAATAAATAACGAAAGTCAAGAATTTTTGAACGCGAAAAATACACGCTCTCCAAAATGCTTATGCGTCTCACTCTATCAAACACTCTGGCTGGAAAGAGTTGGTATGGTGGACGTAACGCAAGAAATGTTTTTTATCGAAATTCATGCGAAGTAGAGAGGGTACAAATCATTGATAACTTATCGAAGCCGTATTACACGTATCGGTCAAAAGTGGTTATAATCTACTTGACTTGACGATGCGAAGTAAGCTAACGTGTTCCTCTTCCACATGTTTGTCGCTGATTATGTTGTAATAACAAACACCGGTTTCATAAACAAATAATCAAGTGGACCTCATTGCCTTTCTGTTGGCCAAATTTGTTTTTGTCCGTTAATGTTTACATGTAGGTATGAGGATATGGGGCATGTGATATAATTATTGTGACTGCAGGTATTCAGTCTTATTTCATCACTAAATGTTCTGTTTGGAGATTAAAACTTTAAAACTATGGAGTTGGTACTAAAATGCCTCCGAATAATACCAGCTACTTCATTTTAAAGTGAGTTTATTACTGGAAATCAAATATTTGTACATTTTCGATTGTCCCTTACGTAAGTAACAAGATACAAACAAAAATTATTTAAATTTTCAAAAACATGCTGGTAATCTTGATGAACTGAAGTGCCATAGATATAGTGCACCATGAATAGTGGCCATAGATTACAAATCAGATTACAATGCTTGCTTAAACTATAAGTTACTGCTAATTACTTATTATTTGTCAGCTGTCAAAACTTGTCTGGAGTTAATTAAACAAAGAACCGATATTTATCAATTATTGTGTACCGAGATGCTATGGAATGTTTTTTTGAGAAATTGTTTCAAACTGTTCCAAATTGCAATGGTATGAATGGTATTTCAACTTCAATAAAACATCACCTTCGTTTTATAAAATGTTCAGCCCTAATCATGCGATGTTCAATGTTTACTTCAAAATTAGAATTATATTAACTTGAATACATCGTGTCACATGCCTAAATTTATTAGTGAACTTTTGCTCAGATTACCTACTCCACATTTGACACTCAAACCGTGCCTCGCGGTCTAACTAGGGAACAGCAGGAGTAACTAGCTTTAACTAATGCTTAGTAAATAATTCAAGAAACAACATGTAATACTGTTTTTTTTTTTAGCAGAGGTTAATCGACTTTGATCCACATACTCGATATTGATTAGAAAATGATTTAATTTAATAAGAAGAATTAAAAAGATACTTGTAAAAATATCAAAACATACCTTTAAACTAAAAGAGTTAACAGCCTTTTTATAGGACGCTTTTTATGGAACATAATATGCCGTTTATTCAGTGAACTGTCCTGTTGTTCAAAACATTACCAAAACATCTAAATCAGTTTTACAAATCAGTCATTGATAAATAGAATTTTTTAGAAGAAGTTGCTAAAGTGTACCTCTTATCTCTAAGGGCTAGTTTATTCACCTGCCTATAAGATCATGATTAGCAATGTGTCAGATAAGAATTTTTGCCCCATTGTTTTGGCATTAACACAGAAATATATTAATGGCAGTGTGCAGAACATGAATAAAAAAGGTAAGTGACAAGTTCCCTACACCATGATTGATAATCTATTAGGTACATGATTGAGTTATAACACAGCAACAAAATTTGACATATCTGACAAAATTATTTCTACTCTATTTTGTATACGTAATCGTCAGTAATGTAATGGTGAATGTCCTAATTAATAAAGAAACTGAAACATAAAAAGCACTAGTTTATTTTTTATAAATAAACTTTGAATGTTGAAAATAATGGATCACATGAGTACATATTTTTAATTCAGAATGTTTTATGTTTAATTATTCGAATTAAAAATGGATTAGTGGGGTGCACTGTTCCGTTTTTGACAACAGAAGCTATCCAACTGTATTAATAATAATAATAATCCAAGCCTTAACATCCCCCAATAGCTTTCGCCAATTACAGGGGGCATCGGCAGGCCAGAGTATTATTATTATTAACGCCCGCGCCTGTGGAGCGTCTTAAGCTGTTTGGCTCCCACCATTCGCCAAGGAGTGAGGAAAACCACAGAAAACCTCATCCTAGAAGCAGGTCCCCGGGCACGAACCAGAGACCCCCTGAGTGCAACGATAACGTCTTACCGCTAGGCCACACATTAACTAGTTAGAGTGCAGATATATCTTTTGGCATACATTTTTTTTTCGCGTTTTAAGGGAAAAATTGAGGGAATCCTGAGTTTAACTAGGTAAATCAAGTCTGACATATAAAACATAACCTACTTCTATTAGTCTTATTGACCATCTACAAGGAGTTTGGAACAATTTTACAACTTCAAATCATTGTGAATTGTGAATATAAGATAAACACATTAATGGAAAGGAGCCCCAATAATAGTAATTAATTATAATAGTATTAAGAAACCTGCACATGTATAAGAAAAGCTATCCATTACTATTAAGTGTATTTTTAAAGTTCATTTTAAACAATATTATTAAATAAACATTTATTTCCTAAAATTAAACGCTAATAACCTGATCAAATTAATTTTATCTGAAATGAATAACGCATAATCTGTATACCGACCATATGGATGACTTATACGTAATGATTATCAGTACATAAGAAATCTTACCTAACTGTAGGTCTTATCTAAAGTGTCCTTTAACTTTTGATTGGCATTATAAGCGACCGTTATCTCTTATATGTATTACCCTATCAGCTTTATGAGGCGCATCAGTTTATCGCCTCCTACCAATATGTCTGTATGTGTGTATAAGTATGTGTGTGTGTATGTTTGTGTGTGTTGGTGGTTATATATATATATATTAAGATGTCTCACACACTTAGTCAAAACTCCACAGATTTTCCAAAAACACTATTTGCACAACACAGCTCTGAAGTGTAGAGTAAATTATAGAAGTTCACTCAAACTTTTAACTCTACAATATGGAAAAATAAACAATTTAAGGTTATACATACGGTTTACCTTTTTACCTGACGCGTAGTGATTGCGCTTATCGCTTCGGTATACTATAGCTATGGCGAATGCCACGTAAAGAATTGCCGATATCTTGAAAAAAATTACGACTATGGAGAATTTTGAGCGAGTCTTCGAGTACTTCAGTCGCTATATTATGGCGAGGCAGACGGTTTTGTAGTTAGTAAGCAAAATGTATAATTAGCATCAATTTTGCATAAATTGCAAACTTATTTGGTTCGCATTTCGTTATGTGGATATTATCATTACTAAGTGCGCAGGAACGCAATTTTGAAATTATTATTATTATTAGTGATTACGCGTATAGTCAAAGAGTTTTGCAATCTATTCGTTTGGAAATAGTTTGCATGCCAGATGTTAAATGTTAAAAAATATCTTGACAATTTTAATTTTGTTATTTTGCAAACATGTTCTATATTATACCATAAAATAAGAATTTAGAATAACCAACGTCCATAAGCGATGTTTACGTTTTACAATCCTTTTTGTAGTAGGATAAGCTACATACATCCAGGATAAATAGTTCTATGGCGCACTACACTCGTTATAGGATAAGGTTTACTATACAAATACATACTGATATTATATTTAACTGATATTATTAGTTATATATAAGTGTACTTAAAACTGAACCTTAACAAAAAAAAAGACGTACATATTTAAAAAGAAGTATTAAAATAAACACTTACCATATTCCAGGTTCCAGTACTAACGCAATCGTCTCTGGGGTATCAAAGCGATATCCTGGAAGAATAAAAAAGCAAACTTAACAATATGAACTAACTGACTCACTATCGTCGAGCGAAAGGAAACGATGAGTGCATCAACCGACCAACTCAAAACACCTGTATCGAAGTTTTACACTGTTTTCAGCAATCTTGCACATATTTCCAACGAAAAACGCTGATAATGCACGTTTATTCTGCAGGAAACGCGTCGTGTCGAGCACACTTGTGTTGTTTTCTTTCCGATCTTCCGATTATTATATTATTATTCATTTGTTTGTGGTGCTGTAGTTCAAAGATACGCTATGGGCTTTGATGATTAGTTTCTATCTACACAAAGAATGATCTACAACAAATAGAGGCTAGAGCAGAAGTTCAACGCGTAAATTTTTACCAATATGTATTGACAAAGACAGCTCTAGCATGCACAGTGCTCTTCTGAAATACATTTACGATATTTTTTATACATACAAACTATGAAATATGTATGTTAAATAAATAACAAATAAACTGTATTTACAGAATAAAAGAAATCACATAAGCATTCTAACAAACTTGGGTTGTAGTATTCCTCCTTTTTTGAAATTCAGAATATAGAGGTATTTTAAACAAAATGGTATATTTTTTTATTACATGTAATACCTCATTCAAAAATATGTTGATTTTGATCAGGATTATTTATACCAGGTGTTTTTTGTTTCTAGCCAACGGCGGCTGAGAAATGCGGTTTTAAGGAACAGAGATAGTTGTTAGAAAAACTTAATTAAACTAACTCGAAAACAAAAAGCACCAGATCAACAATCCTGATCAAAGTTAACTGTAATAGTAGAATATATGATATATTCCACTTAAAATAACAAAGTTGTATTCTACTTCGAGTAGACCGGAAATGGCGACCATCTTGAAAATATATTAGATAAAAAGGTTGTTATGAACAACCTGCACATTCTGAATTTCAAAGGCGTAAGAGTACTAGAACTCGAAAAAATGCGTGGAATAACCTCTGTCTATTGATATTCATTATTTGTCCTTTTTTCGCAACTTTTCATGATCAAGTACTTTATATAATTTTGTGTTGACTATAGGAAACGTCAGAATATTTAAGTAGCAAAAACAACAATAAAACTGGCCAACTCTCGCCTCTTAAGACTTGGATAATGGCATGAAGCAAAAAGTTTGATTGTCAAATTTCAAATTAACCAACCTATAATATTTTCCACGACACATTAGACCTTCTTGTTATTGAACATCAACATACGATATTTCATACATCATAAGCAACCACTGTGTTGACCATAATCGGCTTTTTTTTCAATAATTAGAGCACAGCCCGAATAACGGAAGACGGGTCATTTGATCATTTGTTGGAAATAAATGTGAATACCGAATCCTTTAATCTAGTTTTGATGAAAAATACTGGTTTTCGGTAATGCCATTGTAATGGGTCGGAAACCCATTATTTATTTATTAAGATATGATCAAATTAAGCGAGATATTTGTAAGAACATTCGGGAATGTCAAAGGTTTTTGCTAGGGTTGAACATCTGGTTTAGGATTTGACCGCGTGTTATAAGTTTAAAATTGAAGAGTTGTCATTGGCTAAGAAGAAATGCTTCCGGCTTCCTTTGGGGTCGAGGGATGCAAACGAACAGATCTCGCTCTTCTCATTTCAACCACCGTCATGTAAAGTACACGTTTTTGTGGAGCGTTCTTAGGCGCTTAAGTTTATCCCTGGTAAGTCTTTTCAACTCGTCTCGCATTTCATTGTAAATTAAATTATTCATATTTCTGCTAAAAGTGTGTCTGTCTAAATCAACTCCTAGGTTTAATTTAAACGTCAATATGTTCAAAGCTTCATTCATTTTTCTATGTAACCTATCAAACGGTATTGTTGATTATTATTGTTAATAGATGTTATTGTTTTGATAAGTGTTTCGTTTCATTTGAGTAGTCTTGCTTTATCAGCCCTTATTAAATGTTAAATACTTAAACACGTCAGTTAGTAGTCAGAAAATGTGTTCACAAGGTTCAAGAAAAAGAACCCAGTTAGTTTTGCCTTCGAATAAATTGGAAGAGATTTGATGAATTAGAATTTTGACCAGTAATTAAAGCCCTTAAACCGCGTTTGGCCAAATGCTACCATGTTAGGGAGTCGCGGTTGTTCCCGCCATTTTGACCTCCTACACCATAGCAAAGCTTAATCCATTTGCAAAGCAAAGCTATTATGCGTTTTACCGGAGTCACATTAAGCTGTTTTACCAGCCGAAAAAGTGAAATATGTATGTTACATTAGATGCACAAATGGGCGTATCATGGTCTTAAAAAAGAAGATTTGTTCAATTTTGATATAAGAATGGCAACTTTCTTGGATACAAACGTTGAAGTTTTCTTTACTCACTGAAATATTAAAATGACATGACTGGTTGATTTTTTTCCTCATTCTAAGTCTCTGGTAGACATTTCTATAAAGGAAAAAAGTCCATTTCACCAAAAGGCAACATTTCTTGACTCTTTGCATTTTTATGCAAAAAAAAATCCCAAAAACTGATTATGCAAAAAACGATGAACGGGTATAAAAAATGATACAAGGCAAGATCACCTAACATTGCATATTTCTAAATAAAACGTTTTATCGGTTTTCTCAAATATGTTTTCATCAAATACAAATATTTTCATCAAAATAAGTTCATGGAATTACATGATTACTACAGAAATTTCCATGTTTATCTTATTCTATACTATCTCATATATATGTATCTTACAACTTAAGTACAAGAACGATATAAACTAAAAGAAGGAAATAATCAAAGTAAACTCACCTTCCCTAATTAGCCTCTGTACAATATTAACCATATCTTTCGCTTCTTTCTTGTAAAATTCATTTTCTTCTTCCGCACTAATTTCTAAACCTATCACCAACAAGTTAAGGAAAACATTCGCTAACTTTTACAGTCATATTGTCCGGAGCTGTATGCACCTAATCAACTGCAAAATGCATTAAAGGTCGTGATTCAACGCTAAAGGAATGAAAAACAGTAAACACATAACAAACAGAAGTCTAAAATACACAATTTATCGCCTCAACCGTATTTTACCATCGGTTTGTTGAACGGCACCTGATAAACCACTACTATGGGTAGGAAAAATTCTTTATCTCGCTGCGGAAACTAGTCGACTACCGAGTTAGGAATGTAATGGTCAAGGAGCGAAGAAAGGTGCCCTTTATTGCAGCCAGATAAATTCAAGCGTGTTGTTGCTGCTTGCATTGGATTCCTTCGAGGAAAAACAACAAAGTTTTATGTTACACGATATCGTCTGGAATTTGAGTTGAAAAGCGATACTCGTGACATCTGTTGAAAGCCGGACGAACTTACTCGTTACGTGTGTTTTTCATAGATGGCGACACCAAATCCAAAATTTTGACAGTTGCTATGAAATCGTATAGTACTTTGAATAAGTTTTATGATTTTGTCGACAAAGGATTGCTATTTACAGCAGATTTTAAAAAAACATTGTTTAATATTATTTAGTGTTTAGTACATACCGGGTCATCATAAATGAGAGTCACCGGGTGCAATACTTTGTTCCGGTAGTTGCGCTCAAAACTTTAGTCCCAGTTATAGCGCCAGTGAATTTAAAATGCTTGGAGCGTTTTTATTGGTCCAACTAGGTCCAACTTTTGGTAAACAGTGTGAAGTTAGAACTATTACTTCCGATGATTCTCATTTATGATGACCCGGTACATTGTATGCACCTACTTTCACACTACAAAAGCAGTCGTAGTTAAATAAAATTTCTAATGAATACCCTGTTACACGCCAATAATTGAAACGCACTTCTCGGTAACACTAAAGACATTATAAAGACGCGTCAACAAATTGACATATACCTCAATAAATGGTTTCTGGGAAATTCCACTGCACTATTGCAGATTATAGGCTTAAAATAAACGCTTGTTTGTCTACGATCATAAAACACACTCATAGACAAGAATACACCATGGTCTAGCTTTTACTGTGTCCGCGTCCGTTGTGTAGGCAACCAACATAACATAGGTTACTGACTAATACTTGCATATGGATTATAGACAACCAACACAACGTAATTGACTGTAGTTCTGGTACATTATTGAAGCTTAAAAGCTAACTAACAAAGAACAGAAATAAAAAGTATAAAAAGGATACATGTTAACATATCGGCGATGCTTTGGGGCAGTGTTTCCGTTTTCCTAAATCGCGCAACTTCTTTCCTTAAATCGTTAAACATCGTATAATACATAGGTAGTTCGAGGTCTTTCCTGCACGCTTCCGGGTGCAGGCACTGCCTTAAGGGCAGCTGTCCATCAGTCAGTATTCTAAAGCCCGGATTGTGCGGGTCTATGTGTAAACTATTGCAGTAGGAGTCAAATTCGCTGAGAGCATTCTCAAGAAGTCGTCCAGTTGATTTGATGAGTTCGTCGGTCAGCACGGATTCTGATGTCAATTGTTCGGAGAGGATGTTTTCGTTGACGTCCGCTGTCAACGGTCGAATCGGGTATTGCTGTATACCAATAACCTGAAACAAATTAAAAGTAATTTTAGTATAGGTAAATCATGGCTAAATTATACTACAAGATTTTTTCAATTTATTAACGCATTTATGGAATAAAGACTCGTGTACACCTATGCATATTAAGTAGCCTATGTATCAGGCGAAACATACGCTGAGGTTTATCCCCACTCCAGCTACGTACGAGCATACCTCTTGTCCTTCTCCCATGGTTTGAACTAAATTTGAATATGTTATAATATTCTATTTCATAGAAGTTCCTCGACTGATTTAACACATCGTGTCGTCTGTAAACTTTGACGAAATAAGTCTGATTGAACAAAAAATCTATAACAACAGTCATTTAGTATTCTATTTTTGAAACGTAACTATACAAAAAGTATCGTCTTTAATTGTCTATAATTCAATGTTAATCAAAGTCGCCCGTGATTAGCGAAAATTATATATACGACATGTATAATAATTGACTGTAATGGCCCGTAATAAAGCTAAATACGTACTGCGTGCTGAAAAAAATATTTTCTTTACAATATGCAGAAAAGTCGGCCTGAAAGGACCTTGAATTATGTAACTTATCATCAGGAACATGTAATGTGCTTAAACGGTTTAGTAATTACCTATACAGTATACGTATTATAAACACAACCAAATAATATAAGAATAAGCTTTTGATCATTTTTTATGATGATTTTTTGTAGATAGTTTGTAATTAATTAAGACTTTAGCGTAGTATATTTTTCTTTGTGTAGATTTTTATCATAATTATCGACCTTGTATGTTTACAGTAACCGTAATTTTAACCCAATAAACAAATTATCGCACAAGCACGGACAGACACATAAAATTGTCTTCAACAACACACATGCCATGTTACCTGAAAAACCTGTAGTCAAGGTGCCATTTGTGCAGCAACACAAAACAAGCTAATTGATTTTAATTGCCAGAACCGGCTTGTTGTTTTACACCTCGAAAACTTAGTGAAGTGTAACACACATTAAGGGTCACTGTAAACAATTATTCTACATAATTTAATTAAAAAAAAAAAAAAAAACGAGAAACGAAAACATGTTAAACTGAGATTTTCACTCAAATTTGCCAATAACTTTTGTTAAGAACTGTCAAAATCCATAAATAATTCAAACGTTATTAGAGAAAATAACTTTTAGTCCAAAAGATTTTTTCCATTCAACAATTTATCAGAATTGATTGAATTCGCGTATACTGCCGCATAGGCAACCAGCTCTACCTAACATTCGTTTTGAAATTTGAGCACGTGCGTTCATGATATTAATGAGTTGTGAAAGTTGCCGTAACGTTTTTTGACTAGTAGACGGTCGGCCTAACTGTTTAGTATAGATTTTTGCGAGTTCATTGCTCCACGATGAACTTTTCATGTGGGGTACCCATGAGTTCATGCCCACATCGTATATACTTTACGGAAAACGAGCTTTTTGCCGAAAGTGCACTGTCGTTACTTACTTTTTGGGACAATAATCATGTACCTAGTTGATAATCTTATTGCAACAGTTACAGAACATAAAATGACGCAAAGGAACAAATAATATGCAATTAGCAAGCCACTAAATCTCAATTTAGTATTTCAGATTTAGATTACAAAAGTATTGAACAAGAGTTTTCAAAACGTGACTTTTATATTTTTTAGATTGAAGAATATAATGATATTACTTCTTGAGTCTTTTCTAGCAAACTAATAGATTCGTTGGGAATCTACAACTATACCAACTTAAGGCTGCTACTAGAGATGGGCTTATTAGTTCTTTTTAATGAACTAGTTCTTCCGGATTAGTTCACAAAAAGGAACTAGTTCAAAGAACTAGTTCTGAAGAACTACTTTGATCCTGAGACATACTACTTCGATAAACGTGTCTTTGTGTGTTCTAGCACGTTTATATCTCGTTCCAAACGAAACTAGGATCTAGTTTGGACAGAATCGATGTCTGCCTTCCCACTGTCTTTTTCTTGAAGAATCGTTATTTTGTTTTGGAAATAAATAATTATTTATAATTATATTGATCGAAGAATCGTTGTCTTATTTTATTTAGGTATATTTCTTAAATATTTATTTAATAAGGCATAAAAGACATATTGCTGCACGTATTTTAGCCTTATTCATACTGCAATTTTAGGTGGAATTGGGGTATTATTTATAAATTATAGTATAACATATACTGGCGAAACTACTATTAACAGTGTAATCCATTATCCAATAGGAAAAAACTATACTCTAATTATATTTTTGACATCCGCCGTTAGGTAAAGAAACAACTGGTGGGCAGGGTGCTATGTCGCTCGTTTGATGTCGCCACAACTCGTTCACTGAATGGGATATGTTTCACCAAAGCAGGACTTTCGAACTAGATTTCATGTCCCTACAAGTCGTTCACTGAATCAGATATGCATAGAGATATGTTTTAGCAAAGCAGGTCTTTTGCGAACTAGTTCTTTTTATTTTAAAGAACTAGTTCTTTTGTTCTAAGCCGGGAGCCATTCTCTCGGACTAGTTCGTTCACGAACTACCCACCCCTAGCTGCTACAGACTGCTACTATAAACGCTTATAGCGCCTAAACCGTTCATCCCATTGATCTGTAAATTGGTACACATACTTAAAGTCACTTCAAGGTGAGCAGGTATCAGTTTGGCCAAAATTTATTGATTTCCTAAGAAAATGCATGTAATAACTTTTGCTGATAACCGAAAGTTGTTACATGTATTCTTTCACCAAAAAAACAATCCAGTGTTCTGTTAATCTAAATATGGTAACCAAATTTCAGCCCGACCAGATGTAGCTACGGTTGCGGCAATATTCTGCTCATAGACAAACATTTTCCAATGGATTCAGGAGACCCAAAAGGCACATTTTTGCTAAAATCCTATTTTCTTTTTCGTCGATTACAATACTTTCCTTCTAGAAGACCTGGTCGGAAATTAAAAATGAATAAAACTAAAAAAAATTACACATAGCAAAAAAAAGATTGTGTAAATAATTCACTAAAAAGTTAAAGATATTATGTACATTTCCACAAAATACAAGTGCTGAATGGAAATATATGACTACATACAACGTATTTATACTGTGCTTCTATAGTGTGAGTTTATTATGTTATGTTTGTAAGAAAAATATCTCATGAGTGTGTCGGTTCGGGGAGTCACAGCACTTGTTCTTCTATCTTAAATAAATACTATTCCCTAAGAATACTTATAATAAATGATACATAATGAGCGGTAACCTTTTGCAGACACAGTAAATATGTATGTCAAGAATAATCTTTTATCACTCAACACTTAACACAATAATACCCATCTTACATATTATTGTTTTGAAATATTATGATGTCATACTGAATTTCAAGTGTAATTTGCGCTGTTTCTGTTGCACACAGACGGAAAAATTTATTCGATACAACACGAATATCTTTGAGTGAAGAATAAAACTGCAACAATTTATAAAGCACCTATTGTCTCTCAAACAGCAACCAAAGCAACCAACAACATTACAAATCGTTGCATTTTTCTCCATTGAGTACTAAGCCATTATTAAGTCCATTATTACTGAAAACATCCATGACAAGAAGCAACCAATAAACTGATGCATACACAGAGGAAAAAATGTATTTGATACAACACGAATATCTTTGAGTGAAGAACATCACTTGTTTCTATATCCGCAGAAAGATCATTTAGTTGGTTCAAGTAAAATATAAAATTCTCAGAGTAAGAATATGCTGTTCCAAGTATTACGTTTTCTTGTTTTAAGTATGAAGGAACTCCTTGAAAGGAATTACGTCTATTTTAAGCGACATATACTTTTGGATCAAGAAACTGTTTGTTCGTTGAAGCATGTATATTTTTCATCCAACAAAATATTGTTGTTGATGTAAAACGAACGTCTTACTCTTTTTATATGTAGAAGAATAACATTTTGTTCGTCAGAGCAAAATATACTCAACATAAACATACCAAACTCTTAAACCGGAAGAATAACTAGCCGTTGAAATAACTACATATATTGAAATTCTTATTACAATAAAATATTATTTGCACAGCAAAAATATCCTCTTCACGCTACACTATATACGCAAGAACTTTTTTTCTTGATATCCAAGAAATAAAAATAGTGTTCTTTCTGTGTTGGCTATTCCACTACAATCCTATAGTTGAAACAACTATATTGACATTCTTATTAGAATAAAATATTATTTGGATAGAAAAAAATCCTTCATATACGCAAGAATATTACTTTATCATACGTAGTATGACAAAGTATTGTAATCGTGCCGAAAAAAAATTGAGATTTTAGCGGAAATATGTCGTTTTGGGTCACCTGAACATTTTTGACCAAGGTACAAAAAAATGTCTGTGTGTGTGTGTACCCGTTTTTTGTGGCGACGATTTCGGAGAAACTACTGAAGGTATCGAGACGAAACTTCATATTTAGAAGTTTCGTGACTAAACTTAGAGTTGAAAGAAGTTTTGTCCAAAAGGGCCCAAAGGAACTCGAGGTTTACTTTTATCATTTTTCAACGATTTTGCAAATTAGCCGCCATTTCTGTAATTTCGTCAAAATAGTTAAATAATAAACTATAGTAGAGAAAATTTTGTATAATTTATGTCCATTCCATTTTTTGGAAAAAAAATTAAATCATAGTAAGTGGATGCCCCTTGAACTTCCAAATTGCCCCCCCTGAACACGGCTGTATCGTATGATAAAGTCATGTGCCTGGCCACATCAGATTTTTTTTCTTGATATCAAATAACAGAGTTCTCTTACATCAATATTAATATTTGTGTAAAAATAAAACTACAGTTCGTAACAGAGAAACACTTATGTGAATAACTAATTACTGTGTGTCGGTAATTGCTAATGTCGGCATTATGTTCATATCGCGCAATTTTTTTATTAAGTTTACCAAGTTCAGTATTACAATAACAATCTCCCAACCCAAAATGAAAGAATGCATTAATTATTTAAGTTACTAGTTTGTATGTCACCATAAATATAGGCATGTGTGTCTAATGATAAATAAATTGACACGACAGCTCGAGAAAGACAGCCATTAAAGGCATCTAACAGTCGTTTCTAATGCAAAATTTGTAACGGTGCATCGTCCCAAATTATCTTTCATTTTTATCGACACCGACTGTACAGTTATTAGAAGCAATTCGTCTTCAGGTTCAATTATCATAAACGTCATAATTCACCGATACTGGTATGTACAGGTTGACCTTAAATGCATGAACATCTTCGCGTGCACCGAACTTCGCTGTCATCTTTAGCGCTTCCCATAAACGTAAAGTACGTTTTATGACTTTTATGGTGCATTGGCGTGTCATGAAACAAAACACTTGTTGCTCGTGATGTATGTATCAGGTATGTGGTATATGGAAATATATTAGGAGGTTGACTTAGGTTAATGTTCCCGGATACTGAAAGGTTAAGCTCAGATGTTGGAGTGTTTCTCTATTGTGTGTATATGTATTGTATAGTAAAGCCCTTTAACGTTAGTCTGAGCGTTATCCAGCGCGTCTTTATGTTATATTCTTTTTTTAAGTGTAAACGTATGGTATTAATAAATACTTTCGCTGAGAATGATTACGAAGATCAGTTTTTGCACAGCATGCCGTGAGCTAGAACACCAAAAATTTCTGTAAACGTTTACCATAAATTCTTTTTCTATTATTTTGATCGATCTGGTTAAAGTTCACACTTTCAACTTAACAACTGGAAGATAATGTTCTTTTCAATGTAGATTAGATTTATTTAGATATTCTGATGGTGATTCGTACTTATTTATAGCTAAATGGCAAACACCTTTCAGTTCAGAAAATGTTAATTTATTAGCGTAGGAATGTGTGACATTCCACAGTGACTTCAAGCCTCAAATTATATATCTCTATCTCTCTCTATCTACCTATACTAATTACGAACTTTCAGGTGTAGGGCGCGTTCAGCGGAATCGCCCATTTTCGCCGACATTTGCGATCGAGTAGCTGCAAAATTGGGCTTTTTTATATTACTTTTGACGCTCGAATTGAAAAAAGGACACAATTCCGCGTGGACTGCGCGATATATTGTAAATTAAATGCGTCAATTTTGAAAAAAAAAATCACGTTTTTGCACCTCTTCGGGTGAAGGCGAACCTCGAGAAAATGTCACGTGACGTCTAGAAATTCCGACAAGCGGATCGATGAACGTCAAAAATTTACATTTTTTATCCGTTCCTGCCGACCTTATAAAAGCCGCTCGCTCTCATGTCTTACGATAAGATCCCTCTAAATACCCTTCGCAAAGAGTTTTGAGCGAAAAAACGGCCTTAAAAACAATTTTCGATCCAAAAAATCGATTTTTGTCGACCCGTGTTTTGCTGCTATTACCACAGTAACGTCAAACCCGAAACGCCCCCTGTCGGACATTCGTAACAACAGTAACAGATAGCAGATAACCTAAAATGTATCCTAAAATGTCCATATTGCGAATGTGGACAGGTGGGAAGCCTTAACCACATATTTCTAGAATGCCCAATAACTAAAATCGAAAATTTTGACTTATACACAGAGCTAGTGTATTAACTAAAGCAGAAATAACACAAGGAAGGAACAAGATATAGTCTACACTCTACACTCTACAGAAAGATAGAGATGCATAGTTTTGACGTAGCGAAAAAGAACCGGCTGAAAACGTCGCGTCGTCGCACACGTACACGTCCAAGAAACCAGTTGCGAAAAAACGCATTAAAAACTTGATATTAAAAGACATGTCCTGAAATTCAACAGAACTTTTACGTAATACCGCTCACTCACTCACTGCACTCAGCAGACCGGCTGACTCTCGTGACTGATAAAGTGAGATGGATGTAGACACACCATGGCAGAGTTAAATGACATCGGTGTCCTAGCCAAGCACAAGAACGGACGGCCATGACAATCTAGGTTTTGCGTGTAACAACAGTTACTTTGAGTTATCTGTTGTAATTGTGCGACCACCGTTCGTGTGTTGTAACAGGTGACAATGCAGTTACAATCCTGAGAGGTACAAATACGTAAACAACTATAGACTATGGCTCATTGGATAAGTTGCTAAAATGGGAGTAACTTTATACATAATATGGAAATGTGACATCTCAGTCCTGTCGAAGTGGACTTTTACTATGGAAATGTATACGATCATCAATATTTTGATGTAATATACAGTGAAATCTGTTCTCAAAAAAGAAACAGACCGAAGAAACTTAACTTTCTTGTATATGTATGTGTAGCATGAAATTATCTAAAGCTCCTTACAAAGCAAATGTTTTGATTGTATAATCTCATTATTGTTTTACTGAGAAATAAGAATGTTCGCCAGAAATGACACCTATTAACTTCCAACAAGCCTACAATTAAAACAAACTGCAAAACAAATCAAACAATAATTATATAACTATATGCACAAAATGTACAGGAGTAAAAGCAACATTAACCAAAAAATTAGGAAAATTCTACGACCTCAAAACGCGTATTTCCGCTGAACTAGTCGGACAGTAAAAACGTAATACTAAGGGCTAGTTTTTCAATACTGGTTTAAACCTTGACCAAACTTCAGTACTGCTTTTTACTGCCCACATTCATTAAGTAGTTCAGTAGAACTTAGAAATAAACCACTATTGAAAAACTAGCGCAAAAGATACCAAATACATATTTTTTTTCAATCAACATATAAAATAAATTCTTAATAAAGTGTAATGGGTCGGAAACCCATTATTTATTTATTAAGATATGATCAAATTAAGCGAGATATTTGTAAGAACATTCGGGAATGTCAAAGGTTTTTGCTAGGGTTGAACATCTGGTTTAGGATTTGACCGCGTGTTATAAGTTTAAAATTGAAGAGTTGTCATTGCCTAAGAAGAAATGCTTCCGGCTTCCTTTGGGGTCGAGGGATGCAAACGAACAGATCTCGCTCTTCTCATTTCAACCACCGTCATGTAAAGTACACGTTTTTGTGGAGCGTTCTTAGGCGCTTAAGTTTATCCCTGGTAAGTCTTTTCAACTCGTCTCGCATTTCATTGTAAATTAAATTATTCATATTTCTGCTAAAAGTGTGTCTGTCTAAATCAACTCCTAGGTTTAATTTAAACGTCAATATGTTCAAAGCTTCATTCATTTTACTATGTAACCTATCAAACGGGATTGTTGATTATTATTGTTAATAGATGTTATTGTTTTGATAAGTGTTGCGTTTCATTTGAGTAGTCTTGCTTTATCAGCCCTTATTAAATGATAAATACTTAAACGCGTCAGTTAGTAGTCAGAAAATGTGTTCACAAGGTTCAAGAAAAAGAACCCAGTTAGTTTTGCCTTCGAATAAATTGGAAGAGATTTGATGAATTAGAATTTTGACCAGTAATTAAAGCCCTTAAACCGCGCTTGGCCAAAATGCTATCATGTTAGGGAGTCGCGGTTGTTCCCGCCATTTTGACCTCCTACAAAAGAAGTAAAATATTTAAATTAGGAACTACATGCTGTATGAATGAGAATGTCTGTGCTATTATCCGATTTTGACGAACATGTTTTTAAATAGTATAATTCCATGATTATCTTTCGATGATAAGTAATATATTGGCTGGTTATTGAGTTAATCTCATTTACAAATCGGATTGACCGGGCCTATCATATTAACATGAGGTGCTAGGTGACATGATAAGTGATTTGATTGTATTAATAGCATTGTTTTTATACTGTCTGCCACTGTGTTTAAAATTCACATGCATCACTAAAATATATGCCCCCCACTCAACTTTACGACTACCTTTTTGCACCTACAATACGAAACCTACAATAATTCGTACTACAATATTTAATGAGGCCACAGCCACTCTGAATCCTAACCTAATGTCAGTCATAGTGTATGAAATGTCATGTCTGTGGCCACTTCATAACCATAGCGATTAAGACTGTGGATTCTGTCACATAGCTTCTATAAACGTTTATAGTGCTTAAACCGTTCATCCCATTGATCTGCCAATTGGTACACATATTTAAAGTCCCTGCAGAATGAGCTGGTATCAAAAATAATCCAGTTCGTCGCCTGAAAATTCTATAATATATGCACCCAATTTCAGCCAGATCCGGTGTACCGTTTGGACGCTTACAGACATACATACATACATTACCACATACATTATCCAGAAATAATTACAATGGATTCAGGAGACCCAACAAATAGCAAAAATACTTTCCTTCTAGGGTACTATAGTCGGAAAGTAAAAAGATATGTAAATGCGGACTTTCTTTCAAAGATAGTTCGTTCAAAATCATTTCTGGGTTGTGGCCTCATTAGGTAAATGATCATTTTTTTGTCGATTACAGTACTATCCTTTTAGGGTTTCTAAACGCATCCAAAGAAAACATTCGATATTTTGATACGGTATCCATTCTCTGGGTTGTGGCCTCATTGGGTAAAAGATCGTATCATGGTTGAATTTCAATACCGTGTCTGTTTGGCAACGTCTGGTTCATTGGCCGGGCCATGTTTTACGCAATAGTTTTGTGCAAGATGACAACATTATTTGGTCATTCATTAATCATTATCAAAATATACATCGGGATAATCGAATAATATTAATACTAGTAAAATTTATTTCAGAACGATTTGGTGTTGAAAATAAACATGTAACCGTACAGCTGAGCGAACCACTGTTACGTATGTTCAATGTCAAAACCCACAGAAAATTAGAAACGGAAATATTCAAATATACATATCCGTTAGAATATAACAACAACAGCATTGCAGATTTGATCGTATTTAGATCCGATTATGTTTTCTATACTATTATTAACGATGTAATAATAAAATCATAGAATCAAGAATTGTACTTTCAAGTTACATACACGATTTCCGATATCTAATTGATGTTTATAATTAATTTAAATTACGTAATCAATACGTAGAATGGATATACCTAAATTTGTATTGTATAAACATTAATATAATATATGTACTCTGAAAATAGCTATTGTAAAGAATGATAATTGCATTCATGATGGTGTAACGTCAGATCTATACATGCGAAGTGCCAATTAAGTTGTTACACCTTAAAATATCCACATAACAATTACTAAAGTTCACTAAAGACAATCATCAAATTTAACAACATAATTGATTTCTTCAGAATTCATAATTCAGGCGTATTAAAATATATATAAATGTTATTTCAAATCTATTTTCATCCAAAACGATCACCCTATAGAGAGCAGCATCTCTCAATGTTTTAATGACAAATATGTTCCTGAAATAACCAAAGTATCAGTTACAACTATAGATTAGTGCGCCATGCCATGGTGAGATAGAACCGTAGAGATGAGAGATAACATCAGTAAAATACACTTGACGTTGTGTAACCGGACAAATCCTTATCGCCAACAACGTGCAGGTTCATTAACTTTTAATTCACTACTATACTACTATGGGTATCTGCTGAAACTCGAAGGCATAGATGGGCGAGACTTCAGTGACGTCAGCGCAATTTCATATTTTGCATACGGAACCTATTTAGATGTTAATGAGTAGGCCGTTATGGATATTTAGAAGCGTCTGCGGATGACACTGATACTCTCTTCGTATAGCGGCAGGTGATTTTTTTTTCGACGATCTGCCGCGACTTGGAGATCTCTATCTCACCCTTAATGGCTGATGGGAACATTTGCCTTAGAGGAATTCAGTGTCGAAAAGAACGAAAAGCTTTTATGTAACTGATTTGTAGTGTGAAACTAACACAAAGATGGAATGAAAGATATATTAATTGATGAAATGTAATATAACCCCAGCAATTTAGGAATTTTTGTAATAGGGTGTTACAAAAACACAAAACATACTATATATTTATAGGTATGTACATTCACTTTTGTTGCTAGTCACTGTCATTTGCGACAGTGGACTTATTCGAGGTATATTCTATACACAAAACTTATTCAACCTTGATGTCTTTTGTTGTTAATTATTATAACAAGAACGCACTATGACGTGCTCCAATGTTTATTTCGTTATCAGCAATATTTTCGTGACATTCATGTAAACAATGAACTGCAACAAAATACTAACAACATGGTTTCTATTGCAACAGACGTAAAGGAATATTTTTAACAACTATACATATTAATTGGTTAATTGTTTTGATTGCTTTCAGATTTGCGTACCAGATGTTATGCATTGAATTTCTGTGCTTCTTGTCACTTAGAAAGAAGAAAGGATTACAATCGACGGAAGAAATCGGGATTTCAGCGCTTTTTAATCCATCTCCTGAATCGGTTGCCATGATTTTTTGAAAATGTCTGTGTGTTGTGTACCTACACATGTCTGTGTGTAGGCCTGTTAAGACGACAGCGTTCAAACGTTACAACGGATCGGGCTGACATCTGGTAAACATTTTTAGAATGACTAGAGGATAAACCAAATTATTTTTGGTGACCATCTGGCAAACGAAAGTGACAAATGTTACATGCATTTTCGTTGGGATTCGATTTTGATCAAACTAAATATGTATACCAATTTACAGATCAATGTGATAAATGATTTAGGCGCTTTCAGCGTTTATATAGTCAGACAGTAACCACAGATTTAATCGTTATGGACTGAGAGTAAAGAAATGTAATCTTTCTTTGACTTGAAGCAAATTCGTCTCATTCAAATTTTGTTTCTCTGTGGTTTTCATCTTGCAAATAGTGAAAAACGTCAGTGCCCACTGACATTAAGTTGGTACGCTTCAATGTGACAGAGTCGAGGTGGTCGGATGGATGGGCGGGAACCACCTAAGATGGCTGATGGTACAACAAAGACTGAAAGTTGTTTCTAAAAACTACATGTCAGTTTTGTAATGTGTACATTTTAGTACAATCGCTGAGAACAAAATCTTGGGAATGTCGGTCTATAAGAAGAATTTTGTATTGTGTGGTAAGCTGTTTTATGGCGACCATGCATTTGGTAAACAATAATAGAGTTTTAAAACTTATGCAATATCCTTATTAGGTCATAAGTACCTAGTAATTAGCTTCACAACAATTTTATGAAAAGAAAAAAAGAAATTTAGCCAAAGGCTGCTTGAATTGAATCACGCTAGAAATTATTTCTAGTGTATATGTTACGGTTAAAGTGATAAATGTGGTTTGTATTAATAATTACCGGCTATTATTAATAATAGCAGCATCATTTGGTCAATGTGATTAGAAACACTTAAATAATCACATGGACCGGCTATTATTAATAATTTCCTAACGGGCACGGTAAAAGTGATAAAAATGTTACTTGTTACAAAAGATCTTTTGTATACAGTCTTCAAAGAAGTTAGCTAAGTTATTTTGATTACTATGTAAGATATTACATTTATTTACTCGACGCAAATCATCAGTACGGCTACCCCAATGACCAAAATTACGAATAATACAAAACATTGATAATACAGAATGCTTTTTTTGTCTCCCTTGTACTTTAGAAACTACTGGATATAATTGGTAATGATATTTGGTATACACCCAAGGACGGCTCAATGACGAAAACATAAAAAAGAACAGTTTATACAGAGTGTTCAAAAAAGTTAACCATTTTATTATCAATAACACCCAATTTTATATTTAATGCATGTGGGTAATTTGTTTTAAATGTACAATTACAATTTATTAAGTAAATTCTCAAATCCTAATTATCTCGAATAGTTGCGCATTTAATAATAATTTTTTCAATATTGTATTTTCATGCAAATATGTACATGCAAGAACTAGACTAGTTTACCTAGATGCTTTTACATAAATTGCACCGCATAAATGATGCAAACATTTTTGTATGGTTTTGTTCCTAACACGGTATTTTTACTTTTGGTGTTTGACAATAATTTTATAAATAAAAGATTAAACATGGTAACAACTTGCCTCAATCTTCCCTACATTAGTATGTCCATTACCTATACCTACCCTAAGTATATCTAATATCTCACAGATATATTTATTATAAAAGTGTTTATCACCAACAAAAAATACAAAAAAAAAACAAAAGAAGATGACGTCCTATTGTTACAAACTTTATTTCGTTTTATTTTTACAATATAAATGATGTCATTGTTGTATTACCACAAAAAATAAAGGTCTAGAAGGACTTTTGTATTCAAAATTAAATATAAAACATTTTTTAAAGTTTTGTATTAAAAAGATAATAAAGTTATAAATAAAAATATTTTTTTGCCACGAATTGCAAAATGCAGAAGCACTACGTACGTTTGCACTGGTAAAATAATACAAACCGAGTTTTTAATTAATTACTTACTTTGCTTTTAAGAATTGCGCAAATAAGCATGACCCAAAGAGTTACACACTCGTGCATGCAATTAGTGTGGATTGGCATTTTTTAGTCTCGTTTTGATAATCTTCCTTATTTTAGTCATGAGTAGTAACTAAATAAGTTAGTCAGGCCTAACGTCACTAAGGCCCAACACTGAAAACCCAGTGAATAGATTCGTTGTGTGGCGATTATGTAGATACTAACAGAATTTCAAATCTGAGGCTCTATTATATTGTAGCATCACCTTAATGCAATATCGAACTGAAATATATCACATTGACCACAGCATGCTGGAAATTATTAATAATAGCCGGTTCATGTGATAAATTCTTCACTTTAACCTCCCCACTTGGCTATTATTAATAATAACCGGTAATTATTAATAATAACGTATTTATCACTATGACCGTAACATATACATACAATTCTACAACTAATCTGAAAATAAATCTACATTATCAGGATTTTTTCAGCATTGCACGGTTATCATCATTCTTCTTTCAACAGTTCTTTGTGCGATTATAGCCTGACTTTTAAGTACCAAATTTGCATGGTATTTTCGCCAATCCTCAGCAGTACATTCCACTACCGATAAATGAGCAATTCGAAATGCAGATCCTGTCGTCTCGGACGCATGCACGAACATGACGTGCGGTCAACGTTTTGCGGTCACTAGCTTTTTTCCAAGTGGGTAATAATAACATGTGAATATCTAATAATCTAACCAGCCAGCGTTCCAGTTCCACTCCTGTGCGCGGCACTTTTATTCAGCATTTATATTTACAACAGGTTGATTTCTGATTGATGATTATGCTTAAAGTAAGTTCGAGAACGTTTTACGCAATGATAATAACATGCTTTCGATATCGTTCCAATTTAAGGACTTTTGTTACTCGACATTGTTATTATGTGGTCGTTTTGATTGACGGCTGTTGTTTCTATAACATCGCCGGATTGACACACGTGACGGCACGATGAAATTGATCGTCTGTCATACAATTTTATAAGTTTCTCTTTATTGTATCGTGGATCTTCCACGCACGCACTGTTATTAATTGCAAACGTTTTGAAGTCATCAGTACTCGTGTGTTAAGTAAACTTTAGTATATTACAAAGTCTATGCCATGTATTTCGAACAGTATTTCATTCTTATTCCTGGAAATTTCTTGTGGAAGGCGATTTCTACAGTATTTATGAGTAGGGGAGAACAAATCAATAAAGTTTTCAATTAAGAAGAGCTTTTTGATTCAAAACTCACAAATTTCTCCTTTGAAGCGACAAGATTTTGTTTCCAATCTATGTTGGATAGCATTAAATGTTCCTATGAGTTCATTTAAGAATATAGTGTTTTGCACTGAAAAACCATTGCATTCAATCAAGATCACATATGTAAAATATCAGCTTCAAAACAAGAAAATTGGTTGGTTAGTACAAGACACGTTTTTTTTTGCTTTCCGGGAAGCTGTGAACTTAAGTGAATTACTAAAGTTCCTACAGTACTGCATACAATGGACCAAGGGATTTATAGCATGGTCTAAAGTAAGAGATGCGAATCAATGACAACAATTCACCAGAGGTATTATTTAATTATTATATGTATTTTATACTTTGAAATGTGTCAGATAACATTTAATTCGTTTATATTTTTGAATGTATTTTGTACTTATTTTGAATGTTTTTTATGTTTATAATAAATTACTGTATTGGTATATGTTATTATTCTCTTTAATCCATCCAATAGTTGAAATAAAAATAATATTAATTTGGTCGAAATGTTTAAATATTTGAAGTTATACAACAAAGTTTCATTCAAAACTACATACAGTCCATTGTAGTTGACGACTGTCTGGTGTGACTTAATAATTTACTCATTGCAACTAAATTTATTTTGAATCAAGCACTTAACCCGCTTCTACTGAGAAATTTTGTCTTGGCTGAAGTGGATAGTTATTTTGTGGATATGGAAATCAACCGTTGTTTTGATTCAAAGTTGACTTGAACTGAGCATTGTGTGTGAGCAACGGGATATATCTAATCAACATTAATTAACCATTCTAAAACGTAAACTTAGTAATTAGCCAACAAATTGGATTTGGCTAACCAGAGGGTCTTTAGGGGCGGTAAACATTCAAGGAGGTGAACAGCACCGTCACCGAGCAAAATTCATGGGACCGCCGAACGACCGGAAACCCCATACACCGGAACTCTCACGAACTATGAACCCCCCAAAAAATACAATGCGTTTAACATACATTTTCATACATTTACAAGCAGCATTGTCTGTGCGTATTTTCGTTTGTCGTCGTCTGGATGTATACTATTACAAAAACATACGTATTATTAATTCCATACATCTGACGCATTAAAAAAAAGTGCCTATAAAGAAAAGTGATTCTTTGGTGGAACAACATCCTAAATGAAGCAGCGTTCGTTAAGCTTATGTTGAATAAAATTAACTTTCGGATTCCAGGGAGAACGCTAACGTTAACAGTACGTACATTCAAGAAGAAATATGCGTATATTCAAGAAGAAAAACCGGTTGTGTTTATGTATCGAGACTTGAAAAATTTGAGCATACGTAGTTAAGGAATGGACACTGGACATGAGGGAACTCTGGACCCGCTACGATGGAAAGATACAAAAGCCATAACCGTACCCATAAAGTGATTCCCCTTTTCGTGATGCAATGACGTCCTTGGTGTTTACTGTGGCGCTGTTATCTTAATTTCATTGGTCTGCGGTCAGATTGATCCTTGAAAATTTATGAAAAACCTGTCTAATGTTTTTTTTGGCTCCTTCATGCAAGGAACTTAATACTCAAAGCCCAGCCTAAACTGCTACAACCAGCTACTTATTAGTCTAACTAGACTAAAGAACTGAGATATGTATTTAGATTTTTGTCTCTCTTCATACCTACTTAGAGTTAATCAGATCAAACATTTGTTTACCCCTGTAGAAGATTTGTGTCGGCGATCGCTTAATAAAAGTTTAAAATCAAAGAAATCGACTCTTCTTCAACAACACAAACTAAAGTAGTGATAATAAATGGAGACACAATTCTGAACGAACACACAGAGAAATATTTAGGTTAGACATTCGTTGTCTTGCGAAAATTTACTCCGAACAAATCACCAAAGTTTTCAATTAAGAAGAGCTTTTTGATTCAAAACGCACAAATTTCTCCTTTGAAGCGACAATATTTTGTTTCCAAATAAAACTATGTTGGATAGCTTTAAATGTTCTTATGAATTCTTTTAAGAGTATAGTGTTTTGCATTGAAGAATTCTATTTATTATAATAAAAGGAACCATTGCATTGAATCAAGCTCACATATGTAAAATATGGGCTTCAAAACAAGCAAAATTGGTTGGTTGATGCAAAACACGTTTTGTGCGAATCGGGTGGTTTCATTGTGTGGAAACTTAGAGGCGCAACCTCTAAGTTTTACCGATATTTGACAGTAAGTATATGCGTATAACTACCTTTTATGAAAATATTAATACGTATGTGAATTCTATCTTTTCAGTGCAATAAAATAACTGGAAAACATAAGAAAACTTACAGAGGAAGAAGTAAAAGAACTTATTCCGGCTGTTGGAGATCGAATTGCTTTCCGGGAAACTGTGAAGCTGTTAGATTTGGAAACATCTGATGTGAGAAACCGTATTATCTATCATATGTATGTACATATTATATTTCACAACAGGTGCAAATGATGCATTACTAATAAATAAATAAATCCTACAGTACTGCATACAATTGACCAAGGTGTTTTTATAGCATGGTCCAAAGTAAAAGATGCAAATCAATGACAACAATTCACCAGAGGTCTTATTTAATTATTATATGCATTTAATACTTTGAAATGTAACAGATATCATTTAATTCTTTTATATTTTTGAATGTATTTTGTACTTATTTTGAATGTATTATTTATTTTTATAATAAATTACTGTACTGGTATATATGAAGTTTTTTACCCCTTTGCAGCAGCGGTAGATAGTTTGAACAAAACAACAAAATTATCAAATCAATATATTATGTTGAATGTAAATTACTATTGCTTACTTTGAATAATTGATCGCATTTAGTTTAAAAAGACAGTAACTTGCAGTGAGAATGAAATACCTATTCTATTCAGAACACAGAAGGTGTTGAACCAAACCGAAAAATCGTTTTTCTGAAACATTTGTCTGTCCAAGCAAAACACCTAATTAACTATTTTGTTAATTATAACCTATTCTGTTTAATCCATCCAATGGTTGAAATAAAACAATATTAATTTGGTCGAAATGTTTAAATATTTGAAGTATTATTACAAAGTTTCATTCAAAACTAAATATAGTCTTTTGTAGTTGATGACTATTTGGTGTGACTTAATAATTTACTCATTCCAACTAAATTGATCTTGAATCAAGAACTTAACCCGCTTCTACTGAGAAAATTTTGTCTTGGCTGAAGTGCATAGTTATTTCGTGGATATGGAAATCAACCGTTGTTTTGTTTCAAAGTAATTTGACTTGAACTGAAATAACCTTATTTGCTTATTTAACTTGAATAAATATGACACTGTTGCGTTTGGAAATGGCTACCGTCTGCGCGAGTATTAACTATGGTAACGCCCAAACAGATGATGGTGGATGCAGACTCCAATGAGAAGGTCACACGAACATCCTTCGCACCTAGCTAGTCGCCGGTTATGAGTAACAAGCTGGAGATGCGGATTGCCGACTCCAAAAGAACAACAAAAGAGTCTCAGGCACTCGATAGGTATAGGTATTGTATGGGCCTACCTACTTTCTCAAGAATATCCGCAAGTTGCGTCGTCAGTAATCACTAATTATTGTAGTGAGAACGGTGCGATTATTTCTTCTATAATACTGCAATTAACCTGCTAGCTTCCTCTAATACCGCTGGATCATTCATGCGAATAATAAACATGGGTACCTGTTCGATTACATGGAATACCGTGTCAGTGGAAAACAACTCTGTGTACTGTTTTGTTATGACGCCTAAATTCTTTGGTATAGATTGGTTATTTACCATAACGCGGTATTTAGCATCCGGTTTGGATAAATAATTTTGTCAATGCCCAGTATTTTAAAGGACAAATAATTTAGTTACGAATAAAATACCCCGCTGGATACTTCGCACATTTCCATGTTCTGCTGGCCGATTATAGGAATTGCATTACCGATAACCGATTGATGATTTATGACTCTCAAAATTACCGGTTAGTTTCGACAGAATTTACCGGTATTCTTTTTATTATCAATCTTATTTATCTTTGAGTGAAGAAGTTCCAGGGCCTTTTCCAATGTTCCAGAGCCTTTTCCAACTTCCAATCTTAGAGAATTATTTATTGCTTTTTGCACAAAAATTTTCTGATGTAACCTAATACAAAATATGTTCTAGGATACACAAAGAATGACATGTTCCGGAGACTATGTTGAGTTAGATGAGTTAAGTTAATAAACAATATTAAATTATAAGCGTCTAATAACTTTGGAAAGAACAACTATATTTCTACCCATCGTATAACAAACAAAAAAACGCAAACACGAAGGAAACAGTAAATCTAATAGCCGAAGAAGACAATTCCTACTTCCTAAGTGGATGGACATTAAAGTAACAACTGAGTAATGTCGATAAAAGCTAATGACACTAAAAACAAACCCAAGCGATGCTTGTAAATGTGGGAAACAATTCGCAGAAACAATCGTAAGCTTTACCCATTAAAGGGGTGTCGCACATTTGAAAAAGTAACCTTTTGCGCGCTCGATGCATGCTCACTATGCAATAATAGAATTTTTATTTACTCGCACTATAAAAATGACACATACCGGACGAACATGGCAGTACTATCTACCACACTTTCACTATGCCTCGTTTTCTATGTTTTTCTATACGACTAACCGGAAACGGTCGGCTGTGAATTAAAATTCCTGCTGTAATTAAGTCCATAGCTAGATAACAGTTTGTGATTGGTTATCTATACAACTCAAATTGATCCTGAATTTAAACGATAATTTTTATGAACTCATTGCACATAACAGGAAGTGGAATCCTAGAAATTTTTAATTAGGTTGGTATCCTGTTTGACCCGTCGTTGATGTTTCGAGAGATCTTAATGCCTATTAAAATATTAGGTAAATAATTATGATGAATATATTGTCTGGTTTTCTCCAATATCATATTTTAAAATTGCACACGTCATAGTGAAATTCCTGTTACTTGATTGTATATTACAGTTTTGAGTCACAAAATTACCTATTAGGCATAGGTACATTAGGCTCTAATAACAACTACCTACAACATGACCATTCCACAAAATACACATAGAGAATTCTATTTTTTTCTTGGATATATAGTGTAGCATGAAGAGTTTTTTTCTATCTAAATAATATATTATTATAATAAGAATTTCAATATATGTAGTTGTTTCAACGGTTAGTTATTCTTACGATTTAAGAATTTGTTAAGTATATTTTTCTCTGACGAAGAAAAAGTTATTCTTCAATAAAAAAGTAGACGTTCGTCTTACAACAAAAATATTTTGTTGGACGAAAAATATATATGCTTCAATGAAAAAACAGTTTCTTGACCCAAGATTCTTACTCTGAGAGATACATAGAATGTTGTGCAATTACTTTACAGATGGCGCTAACACATTCTCGCGTCTTTTGCCACATATCACAGCTATACAGTATCGGCCAGTTTCAGACGCCGTATAGCCCATAAGAGAGAGCAAGAAACCAATATAAAGGCGGTCACTGCATGCCCCCACCAAGCGACATGAACCAACCACGAGGCCGTGCTAGCGCGGTGCCTGAATTGGTGGGGATGTGTTTCAAAAGTTCTCTCTCGCACTCGCACAAAACTGATGCGGCGGCTGGAACTGGCCGACACTGTATAAGTTCGACGATACTGAGTGTTCATGTAATGTTTGTTTACATCTATGCATAACAGTTTTATTTCATGGGTGACTTACAAGGATTATGAGGAAAATCAGGATTGTAATGGTATAGCCTACTCGGAGAGAACTCTATTCTTGGATATCAAGGAAAATGTTCTTGCGTAGGTATATAGTGTAGCATGAAGAGGATATTTTTGCTATCCAAATAATATTTTATTGTAATAAGAATTTCAGTATATGTTATAGTTATTTCAACGGCTAGTTATCCTTTCGGTTTAAGAGTTTAGTGTTATGTTGAGTATATTTTGCTCTGACGAAGAAAATGTTATTCTTCTACATATAAAAAGAGTAAAACGTTCGTTTTACATCAACAACAATATTTTGGGTGAAAAATATACATGCTTCAACGAACAAACAGTTTCTTGGCCCAAAAGTATACGTAGGTATCGCTTAAAACAAGCGTAATTCCTTTCAAGCAGTTCCTTCATACTTAACTTACTCTGAGAATTTTATATTTTACTTGAATCAACCAAATGATCTTTCTGCGGATATAGAAACGTGATATTCTTCACTCAAAGATGTTCGCGTTGTATCGAATTTCCCTCTGTGTAGTAAATGATCAAGCTCTCATCTTTTTCTTTTTGATAAGTTTTAACAGTAGTTTTAAGTGTAATATTGTGGTGTATGATCTAGAATATTGTCTGTTCATTTTGGTTTTTATCATATCATAAAAATTTATTATAGAACATTTGTTAGAATATTGATTTATTATTTTACTTTTTTATTGATTTTATCTATTTCTAACTAAGTTTATGCCACTAACCCTGGCATTTGAGACACATAACTTTAAATGTTTACATTACAATAAAATCAAATTTTATATTTCATAACATTGCAAAAATTTATATGTAATTATATAAAAATGTTTCCTATATTGGTATATGGTCTTGTCAAAGCAATAGTAATAAACAGTGTTATAATTCATTGTAAACATGATACAATTTTACAATTGAGAAAAACCTTTAAAATTATATGTCTTACAATAAAATTAAAATAACTTTTTCTTTTAAAATGTTTACCCAGATCAAAAAAAGTCTCTTTTAGTGTTTTAAACCAAACTTTATGCGACAATAGTAGCATGTCTTATTCGTTATTTATTACCTACAGGACAAATATTTGATTAATGGCTTTGCTTTTTATTGATTTTATCCGTTTATAAATTTGAGCATAACAATAATTTGAAACATTTTTTTAAATTTTAATTGTACATAAATTTACACTCTATTATCACTTTTTAACAAAATTATATGTTTTTTATTATGGCTATATGCCAATTAACAGATGTCCCTGTCAAAACTTCATAATTCTTAACATTTTTTTTTAAGAAAAGTTAAATCTAAAGATAAAACTACCTATGTTAAATCGAAATTCTAAGTATACAATTAACATGTGGTGGAATGTGGAATTTCTTCATTTATTCTCGTTCTTTCATATTTTATCTGATTTTTTTGATTTCTTTTTGTGACGATATGCTTTCTCAATAAAAATAATACCATATCAATGGTGACATTTTTTACTTTAATCCGATTTTCAGGAATTAGTTTTATTTATACAATGATTTTACTTATTATTTAATAATTACTTTTAGTTCCCAGTACTGGTAATCTACATATACTTTAGTCCACTTGTTGATTCGAAAAATGTATGTTATACGAAATAATATGGTATTTTCTTTCTTTCTCTATGAATTTTGCAATTTACATTGAAAACATAGTATATAGATGTTATATCCGTCTCAACCTTACCTGATTTTGTATAGTGTCAATGATGACATAAATAAGGAGGACTATTTCTTGTTCATCTGATCCCATGAGTGGCCCTTGTAGGCCAGCAGTGGCGACGTACATAACACAAACATGATGTGGACCTATCATGTTGACTCCCTTGATGCTCATTTGTTCTCAAAGACGGTCCTTTACAGCGAATATTCCATTTATAGTAGTCCCGTATTATAGACCGTATAGGTTATGTTGACTCCGCCATGTTGCCACGCTAGGTTCCCTCTGCGTTTTATGCGTTTTTAACACGTTCTGTGTGTGTTTTTAGTCGTTGGTTTATGTTTTAAAAATCGATTTTTGCATGAGTGAATGTTTGATGGAGTATTTTTAGTTTTTATCGAGTCGGAGCCAAGAGTGTTTTATCTTCGTGTTATCTTGTCTGAGATAATATACGGAGTAATCACAGATGTTTTCTCGAGTTATGTAGTAGGTAGGTAGATACGTATGTACAGGATTTTTAAGATGTTTAACGTTCCTTGTAAGTATATCACAAAATGCGGACTTAGTTTACTGAAGGAGTGAGAGAGAGACTTGCTTCACAGGAATTTCCATCAAATGTACCGTTAGTTTCTTTTACGTGGCAGTCGAAGTAGACTCAAAATAATACGAAAATAAAACGACACCTCAACAAATCACTGTTCCGAAAATTCGCGTAGATTCACTCAATTTTTAAACAACGAAATTTCACACTTCTGCCGATGATTGTGCATTCGAGCGTTAAGCATAGGTCATTCAACAGGTTGGCGTTTGACGAAACAGCGCGGTATTTTCGTTCGTTCTAAGGTTTTCACAGCCTTTCCACGCGTTGGAAAATCACACGGACAATTCTCCTAACTTCGACACTGTTTGTTTATAACGCACGCACTGCGAAAAAGTCCTCGCTCCTCACGTGAAAATACAGTTTTTAAGTTGACATGCGGTGTGTACACAGGTAACTGGTAGCTTGAGTTTTCTCGACGGTGTATAGGCAGGGGGGCCGCTCAAACTGTTCAGTCTACCTGGCCAATGGTAGGGGATACCTGTGAGTACACTCTAGGACAAGGATCCTCGCGCATATTGTATGTTATTATTATTATATAAGTGCGGAGTCTATCGTTTTTTTGTGGTGTTTCTTCAGGCTGGCCAAATCATGAAGCGTAGGAATCATCACGGCAAATTCAGGAGGAAATTCTGTGGGTTCATGGCGTTTTTTTCTATGTAGGCGTAACTGTGACAAAAACACGCGTTTCTAACAATAATCTGGTTATCTTATCTTTTTTCAAACATTGTATTTGTTTAAGATTTTGAATAAATTATTATCTGTTGCATTGCTTGTAGTCTGTGTTTGTTTGATTCTGCCTTTGGAGCCTGGAAGGCAGTAAAATTTTTGGATATATTTAATTTGAAACGGATGTTTGATTGTTGAAATATCTATTATTAAACTCTAGTTTTTTTTGCTGGAATGGATAAAAAATGATGAATGATAATGGTTGTTAGGTCTATAGGTACTACAAAATAGCAAACACGTGCACAAACTGGCTACAATAACATTCAGAACATTCAGAAAAATTTGTAATACCTACACAACAATTTTAGTTTTTCTTGGTATTTCTGTTATTTCATTTTTTAACTCCAAAATAGCCATTTTGAGGTCCCTTAGAGTCCCTTGAGGTTCCATGCAATGATTTTTGGAAAATATCGATGTGAATGTGTCTATGTCTGTGGACATGATAGCGCCAGTAGCGGCTCGTGATATGTTTAATTGGGTGGGCAAAATATCAATGCAGCTTTAAGGACTTATTTAATGAAGTGTTACTATATATGTTATTAAGTAAACACTACAAATTTGAAACGACATATTTTTAAGAAGTAGTTAACCGCAAGAACCATTAAGAAGGTCGAGTAAACACTAAACGACCCTAATAAAACGGCCGACTTTTTGCGCAAATTTGTTGCTTGCGCTATTGCCTATTAGAATACGTCTATGCTATGGTATGGGGTTATCTGCCTAGGCCTATGACGTCACACATGCATTTTTCGCTACCCCCACTCCTCCGGCTTGCTGGACAGTTTACGTGCTTGCAGTAGAAAACCGTCACCGCTGGTAGGCACAATCTCAATTGCCACCCCGACCTGGTAGTTTCGGTTGCATACACCACCGTTATTTACCAATTCTACGGCCAGTAGCGTAGCAGCGTTGGATTTTATTATGTATTCAATATAATAATGCAGGCATATAGACAGTGGTTGTAAGGAATTTATATTAGGCAAATACTTAACTGTAACAAATATTGTATTAATAACGTCCAAATAAAAATGTGAAACACTGAATACCAGTACCAGGTGATCCAATATTTTTTGGGTGGGCACTGCCCACCCTGCCACCCCTGACGAGCCGCCACTGGATAGCGCATCAATGGTACAACGGATCGGGTTTAAATGTTGTATACATATTTGGAATTACCACGACGTGAACTGGATTGGTTGTGGTGACAATTTCTACCAGTGAAACTGATAAATGTTACCTACATGCATTTCTTGATTTCAAGCCATTTTGATAAAACTGATAACAGCTCATCGTCATCCTCAGCTTTGGTCATTATGGGGGAACAACATTTGTTTCGGGCCTAGGAAACCGAGGTCCGAGATGTCCCAAAACTATGTCAACACATTCGAACACTTAACCAAGAAGCGTCATTAATACTCATAATTATACAATACCAAAACAATTATCTTGCACAGAGAGAAAAAAATTGAATGAAATGAATTTCCTTCAAGTTAAAGAAAGATCGATGTTATATAGTGGCAGTAGGGTTACCAGATCTCCGGCATTGGACCGGAGTCTGCGGAATTTGAGGTCCATCTCAGGCCTCCGGCAGGCATTTGAACATCTCCGGCAAAATCAATCTTCGAGCGTCAATAAAGAGAGCAGATGCAAAACAATACACTGATATCGACATTTATGTTTGGAACCTACCTCTGCCATATTTTGCACAACTGCGCTCACCATGCCAATACATTATTAAAATATGATTTAGAAGTATTAATATTGGTTTAAGCAGAGTTTTCAATTTCTTAAAAAAAGATTGACCTATGAAAATCCTTTTTTGATGAATTTGTGGCATTTAAATAAATGCTACGCCTTGACCGAACTAAGTGGCTGTCTTTACACAGTTATTATGGCCGTGTAGTTCTTTGTTTAGCTCCAATTAAAGCTTTATTGCAAACCAAGCAGACGAGGCCAGTAATATTGATTCCAACATCACTGCACAAGTTTTTTTTTAATGTTATATTTTATATGATTGTAGTATGTATTTATGTATATGCTTTGTTGTTTTTTATCCTTAAACGCGATTAAGAAGAAAATGTTTATTTGGAATTGTTTTATGAATGATAAAACGCAACCCAACCCAACCCCTGCCTCCGGCCAGATCTCCGGCATTTCGGTCGAAGGCATCTGGTAACCCTAAGTGGTAGACAAAACTTTAGTTGCCGCAAAGAAATTATTTCTTTGGTAAAATTTATTAAATTCAAAGCTATCGTATTTGTGTGAACGTTAGTTAACTTAAATTCAATAATATAATATTTTCAAACGTTCTTTAATCTTCTTTTTAAGTAGTTATCGCTCGCATTCTGTAGCTCAGCATATATAAAGCCCAAAATATCTGGGGTGGGCCTCACCCTACTTTTCGACTATATTGTTGACACAAAAACTATCTAACTTCTTTTGACATAAAAATCTTAGTTTGGACGCGCTTGGAAATATATCAAAACCTCTTTTTTTTTCTGAAATCATTGCAATGGATTCAGGGGACCTCAAAACGCGTATTTCCGCTGAAATACCGATTTCTTTTTCGTCGATTACAATACTTTCCTTCTAGAGTACTAGTAAAGTAAACATATTTGTTTCAAACATATATACTTTCCTTGAAAGAAATATATTCAAAGAAATCCATTTATTTGATTTTACATTCCGTTTCCCTCACTCCCTTTTGTTGTTGCTTAATATGATCCTCTAATCATATAATAAACAGTTAAAAGAATTAACCACGTGATAAAAATTTTATATTTCAAGATCAGTATTTACACCAATCATATTTACAATATTACGGTGCAATATGTGTAAGATTATGTTCCAACATATGAATATGCCAAATAATTTTGTAGCCATATGTTACAGCAGCATCGAAATCAATCATCTAATTCACAATAAAACTGCTTTAAACCGGTTTCGCAATTTATTTCTAATATATTATTCATATTTACAAGCGTGGAAGCTTTGGAAACATTAATTAATCAAAAGAAACTGATGATTAAAATGTCGTGTCTATCAGCGACACTGAAAAAAACGATATATTTAAGCTGTGGTAATTTTCTGGTATTGCGACTTTATTATTATAATTTATAATTATAAAATTAGTCGCCAAAGGTCAAACTTCAATGATATCAGGAATCTAATTTATAATTTTGTGTACCTATGTACTATATGCTGCAAGCTTTTAAATGATAAAAAAAGCAAAAACTAATTATACTAATAAAAAGGACACGGTGAATATTACATAAGTTATATATTATTATGTTGAAGTCTAACACTAAATTAATTCGTTGGAAAGACAAAAATTGTCAACATAATCTATGAATTACCGAATTTCCATGTCGTCACAGGTCTCATGAGTGCGAAATAAAAAATTACGCAATTTCTTATGATTTATTCATTTCATCCACTAATTGTTAAAAATTTGCGTTGCAATAACTATGGTAGGTAGGTGGAAGTCTCAGCTATCTTTTGATGTATATATCGATAAGATTTAATCTTGCAAAAAGTTTGCACAAAAGGATTTACATAGCGCTGTTCGCCGTCGACCAATAGCCGATGGAAAAAGTGTCTGGAAGTCACTAATTTATTTCACCCGCTAATTGTTAAAAATTTGCGTTGCAATAACTATGGTAGGTAGGTGGAAGTCTCAGCTATCTTTTGATGTATATATCGATAAGATTTAATCTTGCAAAAAGTTTGCACAAAAGGATTTACATAGCGCTGTTCGCTGCCGACCAATAGCCGATGGAAAAAGTGACTGAAATTCATTAATTCATTTCATCCACTAATTGTTAAAAATTTGCGTTGCAATAACTATGGTAGGTAGGTGGAAGTCTCAAGTATCTTTTGATGTATATATCGATAAGATTTAATCTTGCAAAAAGTTTGCACAAAAGGATTTACATAGCGCTGTTCGCCGTCGACCAATAGCCGATGGAAAAAGTGTCTGGAATTCACTAATTTATTTCACCCGCTAATTGTTAAAAATTTGCGTTGCAATAACTATGGTAGGTAGGTGGAAGTCTCAGCTATCTTTTGATGTATATATCGATAAGATTTAATCTTGCAAAAAGTTTGCACAAAAGGATTTACTTAGCGCTGTTCGCTGCCGACCAATAGCCGATGGAAAAAGTGACTGAAATTCATTAATTCATTTCATCCACTAATTGTTAAAAATTTGCGTTGCAATAACTATGGTAGGTAGGTGGAAGTCTCAGGTATCTTTTGATGTATATATCGATAAGATTTAATCTTGCAAAAAGTTTGCACAAAAGGATTTACATAGCGCTGTTCGCCGTCGACCAATAGCCGATGGAAAAAGTGTCTGGAATTCACTAATTTATTTCACCCGCTAATTGTTATAATTTTGTTCTGCACTAACTATGATGGGTAAAGGCAGGTCTCAGCTGTCTTTTGATGTATTTATCGATATGATCACACAAAGCGAATACGTTTGTTTAACTTAATTTAGGTGGGACTACATATGGTACCCGGATGTTAAAAATACTCATATTTGATTAATTTATTTGAGGCACTAATCAGCAAAATTTTGGGTTGCAATAACTATGGTAGTATAACCGAAGGTTGCGCTTTCGATTGGTGTTACACTTAATACGTATAATGAAGTATTGGCGAAGATATGCGGTTCTAAAGATATGGAAATTCATTGAAATTTTGACTTTCTTTTTAATTTTTTAGGTAGTAGTTATTAATTGACCCCGTTGCAATAACTATGGTAGATTTAGCTCGTCATGGGCTTTCCAACGGTGTATAGTTCAATGAAATCGGATGAAAAAAATTTTATTGCTGGCTTTTGTTGCTAGCTTCACACAGCTGTTTGATTGGGAGCCATAAAACAAAATAAATATTCCCCATAATCCAGAACTTAAGACCAGTTTTGTTTATCATAATACAAACTTGTCTGGGTCTTTTCACTCTTTTCTAAACAAACTCTAAATCTAATTTATAAATAGAATCATAGAATGTCTCGGAGACATCAGAGAGACATCCTGTTCTTAATAATAATTCTCTGGGCTTCCAAAACGACCTAAAGTGTAGAAAGGTTAACCGGTTTGGTAGACACTTGAAACCTAAACAAACTGTAATTGCCCAAATACCATAAACAATGTTCCAATTGGTTGAAGCGTACTTGATGAGAGCGTAGGGATTGGTGGACCGATTTAGCAGTAGGTCTTGCGCCATTGCGTCATCCGCGCTAACCGCGGCGGCGGCGGCTAAGAACATGAGCAAGGCATGATGTGTCTTTCCTTCTCTTTCCCATTCTAGACGGTGAACGTAGGCTTGCCTCTGGCCAACTATTCCATTCATAACAGTACATACCAGGAGCAGATATTATTATGGCTACCAAGCAAGTTTTTGTTGCGTTTAGACGAAAGAATCTTTTGACAAAGCACTAGTAGGTATCTACAATCGGTTTTGCTGCAGATTTAAGATTACTAATTTCCGAGAATTAATTTCTTATCTCCTAACCCAGTAAACGTAAATCTAATCATAAATTAATTGAACCAATTGGAGAAATTGCAATTAACACAAAGTTCTAAACATCAATATCTTGGTAGCCAATATAAATCCCATTAGCAGCACATTAGCGACGAATTTCCCTCGTTTCTCCTAATAATAATTACGAATAACGGAAGTCGTAGTTTTTGCTGACGTTTCACGCACATGTTTATATAGAATCTAGGTACCCTCGTCTAATGAGGAAGGTGATGAGTTGGCAAATGGACAGACGCCATATTTTCAAACCTGTAGCATTACCTGTAATTATACTGACACATAAAATTGATATGTAATCGACACCAATTTTATGTATTGCAATTATAATTAACAGTACCTAATTGGGAATAGACCTTGATCAACGGTCAATTGCGATATTTTCTAAGTAAGTAGGAAAACTGGTAAAGTTTATGAAACAAATTCGAAAGATTTATTGCTGGAAAAAACGTCATACTTAATAATGTAAATTCAATAAAAAAAAAACTTGTGATGTGCCATAGAAGGTATTATGTGCCATAAAAGGTATACACCTTTTTAATTTATGTAATTCAGCAAGTTTTAGAGGTTAGACATCACCAATTTTGTTGTTGGGCAACTAAAGTAACTTAAACTGAACGTTGAGATTATGCCTGGTGCCAAGACGTATAGATAGACATTATATTGAAGAAAAATATGCATGACACAGTACACTGAGAGAAAAGAAATGTAAAATCAAATAAATGTATTTCTTTGAACATATTTCTTTTAATGAAAGAATATATTATGTTTGGAACAAATAAATACATATTTTTAAATTTAGAAAAGTGAGCTGCATGGACTGAAAGAAATATTTTATTTGAAGTAAAAAGAAATAGTTTTCACTGAAAAGAAAAACGATTCTTTTACACCAAATGGTTTTCAGTGATTTTCGTGATGATAGAAATTGTTTGGGTTTAATTGCAAAAATACGTTTGAATGAAATAAATCTGGCTTTATTTGAAATAAAGATCGGCCTTGAGGTAAGTAAATATTCTATTTGGAAGAGAAAGATAACAGATTTGAGTAAAAATATTATGTGTTTGAATCAAAAAGAAGTGGTTTCATTAAACATTATTGCTATGTCTACTGGCGGGGAGATGGTGCTGACAGTCTCTACGCACACGTTGGCCTTTTTCGGGCTTTACATAAGCTGAGCTACAGAATGCGAGCGGTATTCTGGTTCCTCTTCATTTGGGAATAAGTCTGTAGTCTTTACTAAAGATTACCGTGGAGTAAAATAATCTAATGAGTCTACCATAATCTTTTATTGTGGTTTTCGACTAAACTATGTTTGGATTATATAATCAAGGTCCCATGATTAAAATCCAAGCACAATAAAATATTAATGAATGATTAATTCGCGGTCAAGTAAATTACTAAATTGTCAAACAATAAAGGAAGGCTTTTTGACTTTAAAGAACGTAGAGTTCTTGAAACAAAATGTTCATTTCGTTTGAAGATATTATGTTATTGAATTGAAGTTAACTAACGTTCATACAAATACCATGGCTTTGAATTTAATAAAATTTACCAAAGCAATAATTTCTTTGCGGCAACTAAAAGCTTTGTCTGCCACTAATTAACATCGATCTTTTTTTAACTTTAAGCAAATTCTTTTCATTTAAATTTTTTTATCTCTGTGTACAGACATGAATATGAATGTGAATGTATCCTCAACATACGTGACTGATTGTGACAGTTTATGCATGTAAGCAAGAAATAGAATTAGAGTGATCTTAAATATGACACATTGATGATATTGAGTACTTTTATATAAAGAATCGTTGCTATTTTTTTTTTTTCATTAAATCGTGACTCACGAATGTTTATAAGGAGTTTATAAGAGGCTTTTAGAACTATTGCAAGATTGACCCAATAACCGCCGTATCCTTGACGTTCTTAGAACTGAGAAAGAACGAAGAGAACATAATTATTTATTACTAATTTATCACTATTGAAAAGTCATTGACTTTTCTGATATTTGATGAAATAATGTTCTCCACTGAAAACTGTATTCTTGGGAGTAATGAGCAATTATGATGCATTAGTGTAAAATGCTAATTATTATATATTACGTATCTTTTATTACCATATGCATACCATATAGAACACAACACATTCAACGGCGCTGCAATTTAAAAAGTTTTTATTTTCGACATGCCTGAATATATTAAACAGTTTTTGTTAGTTTCATAATTGCAGTGTCCATACCATTAAACTTAATAACAGATAATTGACATGGTGCGTGGGTTCATCTATAACGTTTAAATGCTGCATATAGCCTCCACGTAAAAATAGAACTAAACGTGGAAAAAGGCGACTTCTAAACGATGTAAATGGAAAACTTGACGTCAGTATAATTACGGGTCCCTCCGATGACTTGGGAAAAAATTTACATCGTTCGATATTGCCGACATTTTAGCTTCAACCACAAACTGAAAATTTGAATTCAATGCTGACTTAATGCCGATTGTCATTGGGGTTACTCCAACTTGAACTGTTGAACCGAATAGAATGCAAATGTGTTGTGGTGTTGATTTTGTCCTTATTATTATGACTTATGACGTACCAATTCAGCTGAATATACCTATATATCTACCTACTATTATTTATATCCATGTATAAATTTTAATTACTTAAGGTCTACTTTTGCAAAACACTATATATTCGATAGAGTATTAACTGTATAATCAAATGTAAAAAAATGCAATTCTAACATGGCAATTAATGAATATTACACGTCAATATTCGCCATTTCATGCATCCGTTAACAAACATATGTTATGGCCATGCTTAAGCACCAAAGCTATAATCAATGATTATAAGATGCCATTATTCTTTATACCGAAATATGAGACCATGCGTTTTCCTGTTTCCTCTTGCAATTATCATTACATTACCGAAATTATACATCGTCGGCATCGGGGAAGAATAAAATTATTTCCCAATCATCAGATTATGTAAGCAATGAAAAAAGACTACGTATAATTTTGAGAAAAACGAACCACCTCCGACCACGCATACTAATGGGACAGTGGCTCCACGTTACGGCCGTACCATGTTAATTAAAATCGGTCGCGTATATAAATTACACGTTATTAAAGCAGACTTAAAACTAAAAATATATCTCGGTCTAATGAGACTTCCTGTACCTACTCTAGAGTGGAGACTCGAGTCAAAAACTGGACTCGGCTCGTATATTCCTCATTCCTTGATGCGGAATCGCGTTGCATGATTTTAATTGGTCGGTCTGATGTATGAAAAAAATGAACTTGTTTTGTTTCCCAAATAGCATGACCGAAATAATGACGGTACAGGGAGATTGTGAACATTATACACGGTGGTTATGTGCGATGGCAACGTCCCTTTTATATTAAACATGGTCTTATAAGACATTCAAAGTACACAGAGAGAAAAAAATTGAATGAAAGGAATTTGCTTCAGGTCAAAGAAAAATCGATGGTAGTCTCATTGGATTATTTTACTTCTTTAGTAATCTTTAGTAAAGACTACAGGCTTATTTCCAAATGAAGAGCAACCAGAATTCCGCTCGCATTCTGTAGCTCAGCTTATATAAAGCCCAGAAAAGGCCAACGCGTGCGTAGAGACTGCCAGCGCCATCTCCCCACCAGTAGACATAGCAATAATTTTTAATGAAACCACTTTTATTTATTCAAACACATAATCATTTTACTCAAATCTATTATCTTTCTCTTCCAAATAGAATATTTACTTACCTCAAGGCCGATCTTTATTTCAAATAAAACCAGATTTATTTCATTCAAACGTATTTCTGCAATTAAACACAAACAATTTCTATATTACGGAAATCATGGAAAACCATTTGGTGTAAAAGAATCGTTTTTTTTTTTCAGGGAAAACTATTTCTTTCTACTTCAACTAAAATATTTCTTTCAGCCGATGCAGCTCACTTTCACTCTCAGTGTGTGATGGCAAATAATGATGACAAGTAGGTAAATATAATTATGATATTTGACTTATTGTTTTATGTTATTGTGTAGATTATAAGGCATAAATGCCCATTCGTCCAATACTTGAGCACAATAAGTACACAAGTCTGACATCATATCGACAAAATCTTAAATTCCAAGAAATCCTTTCTCAAAAAATCCTCCCTATTTTTCATGCATCGCCACATCACCGCATATACAGCTTTATACGCTCATAGCCCATAGGTACAGTGATTTGAATGCATGGCACGGGCTGCATACGAAAAGTGGGTAGCCCAGTCATCGCGTGTTTTCTATTTCTATCACATCCAGGACACAGGTGGTTTCACCTATGCTATACAAATAAGAGGATGGCGGGCACCATACAATCATACGACGAAATGCATATACGGCCGTCCCATTACTGGCTGCAGGTACCTGCATAACTGCGAAGGTCAAACAGTCAGCCATAGAGTTTATAGTTCGACTTATTTTATGATTATCTACCTGCGGCTCGTTTTGAACGTTGAGTCTTATAATCACCGAGAGAAAACATACATAAACATATATTTTGGAGGAAATGGGATGTGGAAGTAACTGGTCATACATTAGAGATGGGCTTATTAGTTCTTTTTAATGAACTAGTTCTTCCGGATTAGTTCACAAAAAGGAACTAGTTCTTTGAACTAGTTCTGAAGAACTACTTTGATCCTGAGACATACTACTTCGATAAACGTGTCTTCGTGTGTTCTAGCACGTGTATATCTCGTTTCAAACGAAACTAGGATCTAGTTTGGACAGAATCGATGTCTGCCTTCCCACTTTGTCTTTTTCTTGAAGAATCGTTATTTTGTTTTGAAAATAAATAATTATTTATAATTATATTGATCGAAGAATCGTTGTCTTATTTTATTTAGGTATATTTCTTAAATATTTATTTAATAAGGCATAAAAGACATATTGCTGCACGTATTTTAGCCTTATTATGCTGCAATTTTAGGTGGAATTGGGGTATTATTTATAAATTATAGTATAACATATACTGGCGAAACTACTATTAACAGTGTAATCCATTATCCAATAGGAAAAAAAACTATACTCTAATTATATTTTTGACATCCGCCGTTAGGTAAAGAAACAACTGGCGGGCAGGATGCTATGTCGCTCGTTTGATGTCGCCACAACTCGTTCACTGAATGGGATATGTTTCACCAAAGCAGGACTCGAACTAGATTTCATGCCCTACAAGTCGTTCACTGAATGAGATATGCATAGAGGTATGTTTTAGCAAAGCAGGTCTTTTGCGAACTAGTTCTTTTTATTTTAAAGAACTAGTTCTTTTGTTCTAAGCCGGGAGCCATTCTCTCGGACTAGTTCGTTCACGAACTACCCACCTCTATCATTCATAGAAATTAGGTCTGATTTTCAGTTATAACTACGATTTGAGGAAAGGAAGTATCAGTACCTAGTAATTAGGTAACGTCCTGCAATTTTAATTTTGAATATAAACCTACTTAGGTTGAAAATAAAGGGATATTCTTACAGTAAAAAATGATACTTAAATAAATTGATACTTAAATATCATTACGTCACAGAAACTGCCTTTAGGTAGGGTCCAGAGTGGCTATTGCTTCACAAAATTGAATAATTGCAAAAGTGTAGAGACACTTCATTGTGACAACGATGTACCTAGTCGGAAAGTTGGGTGAGGGCCACCACAGATATTTTTTGTTTAATGAACATTTTGAAAATACAGTTTAAGATTTCCAAGTTGATTTTGAAAATTACATATCTGCAGGAATAATCAAAATCTCTATGATATTTTATATTACAACAATCAACATATAGTTCAATTGTTGAAAAACGTTTGTATAAAAGTCATACCTTTTCTTCAGAATGGAATCAATCTTGTCACTAAATATTTCAAGGTAACGTGACTTTGCTCAATTGGACATTGGTTAGCAGTCGGTAGTTGAACTACAGAAGAATATCCTTACCTATAATAGTACTGTACTACTGTTAAACTGTACCAAAGTAAGCGCTCAAAAAAAAAAATCACTGCATTCATTCCCTTTGACTGAAGATGGCCGGCTCTGGCGCCAAAACCAGGAGACCGAAACAGTATTACATTACAAGCTAGAAAAACGTGTTTTAAATAAATTGAAGACACCGCCTGCGTCCCTGAACGACATGCCCACGCTGTCTTTCTTAAGATGCTGACGTAACGCCATTTAAAATAGTCCGAATTAATTATTTATTAAACAATTTATTTGGAAAAGCTTTCTCGGAAATTAAAGATAATAAATAAAACAAATTAGACTTGAGAAGTAATGTATTGTTTGTTATTTTACAACAAACAATAAAACATAAATTATGGTATTTTTATCAAGAAAGGTCTATATAGGTACTTTACTATGCAACTGTAGAAAACGAAGCAGCTACTGCCAGTGTATGATTGATAACGGTGAAAGTAGGCTTTACTGTACATATTAACATTATCAAAAAAATGCTAATTGCCCACATATATTTGCAGATATAATCAACTATCACCTGCAGTTAATATGTTTATATATGTACTACAATAATTAAATAATAATAGATATTAACACTTTTAGTAATTTGCTCCTTCTATTATGATCTTCAATTGAAGTAGAATTCCTGCCATTTCTTATTTCATTCTCAGTTAGTAAGATGCTTATGCATCAAGTGATTTTTTTTATGCGTTTTACATTATCTATTGATTATAAATTTAATGAAATAAGATTTAATTAAATAATATAAGAGAGAAAATCTTTCCCAGAAAATAAAAAACACACAGTACCTAATCGTAGTTACAAATGTGACGCCAATACTAGAAAAACCAAATAACAAGGTTTGACGAAAGAGAATATCAAATTGTCTTACAAACAACTATATTAAAAACAATTTATAAATACGATAAGAGGGAATATTCTAATCAAAGAAGAAATGACAACAAATTAAAACCACACGTACGCAGTAAGGCAAAGTTCACTGCGATTAAAAAGTTATTTCAAAAATAATAACCGTATTCCTTAGGACGGACGGACGTATACGAAACAATACATTAGAAATTGCTATGTTCTACATGGGCAACAGGTATAATTGCATGTAATAAATTGCAAAAGACATAGATGTGCCCGTTTGATTGCAGCCACCTGATACCATACAGTATGCATTATCCCATTTTTATTGTTTATTTATAAACAATCTCTATGGCAACATCAGATAAACGTAAGAGGCGTTACCAAGTACATAAATGCAGGTTTATTTTTACCGACAGCAATGCATTACTTCATAATAGTATATTATTATACAAGTTTTATAAGACATCAAATTGGCGCATGAGTTGTTTGGGCCAAATGAACGAATGCGCCAATATGTCTTATAAAACGAGTGTAATATACTATTTTTTCTACTTTGCGTCATTAATTTTATAAAAATTTAGAAGTATATTAGGTAAAATTCCAATGTAGAGTATTTATGGGTGCAACCGTTGGTAACACTGTCATCTGTCACTTAAATTCAAATATCTGTGAAAAAGTAATTATTGATAATTATTATATACCATCATATACTAGTAGTACGAAACCTAGGATGCAACACGCATGTTTAAATATGTATAAAAATATACATACTTCGCAGTTTGTGCGATTCTAAAAAATCAGTTTGTGCTTACTTTTGTGGTTATGTGTATTTTCGTTTGACATGCATTTGATATCAATGTCACCAATCTTAGAAAAAAGTTACTAAAAACGGTGTTACAATTTGTTAATTGTAACACCGAAAACAGTGTTACAATGTGTGCATTGTGAATGCAAAGTAGAAAACAGTATATTATTATACAAGTTTTATAAGACTTCAAATTGGCGCATGAGTTGTTTGGGGCACGAGGAGCGCCAGCGACGAGTGCCCCAAATGAACGAATGCGCCAATATGTCTTATAAAACGAGTGTAATATACTATTTTTTCTACTTTGCGTCATTAATTTTATAAAAATTTAGAAGTATATTAGGTAAAATTCCAATCTAGAATATTTATGGGTGCAACCGTTGGTAACACTGTCATCTGTCACTTAAATTCAAATATCTGTGAAAAAGTAATTATTGATAATTATTATATACCATCATATACTAGTAGTACGAAACCTAGGATGCAACACGCATGTTTAAATATGTATAAAAATATACATACTTCGCAGTTTGTGCGATTCTAAAAAATCAGTTTGTGCTTACTTTTGTGGTTATGTGTATTTTCGTTTGACATGCATTTGATATCAATGTCACCAATCTTAGAAAAAAGTTACTAAAAACGGTGTTACAATTTGCTAATTGTAACACCGAAAACAGTGTTACAATGTGTGCGTTGTGAATGCAAAGTAGAAAAAAGCAGTTTTACACTTACACGCAATCTTCGACAGTCATGTATGGAACAGACCAATTTTAAGCTACATTTTGAACGAATATTTTTGTCATATTTTGGTTCATTATTTTTGTCTGTCCCTGTTAAAAAACTATTAACAAACATCTGATTATTGAGCGCAAAATTGGCAAAACTAGCAGTTATGCCAGTGACTGTTAATTGATGATTAATTATTCAATAATGAGATTAATGTTTATCATTTTTTCTTTCAATATAAGTTCAACATAAGTTAAAGTAAAACATTGCTCGTGTCGTATACGAATGGCGGTGGTGTGGTTCGCGCATAGGATCCCCGGGGGAATGCTGGAACGTCTTGGTCACGGTACAGATCGTCGTAGACAATCTCCGCGAGAGATTTTAATGTCGGAATATTTCTTCAGGGACCGCGGACCGACGACGACGACAATGGATGCTGTTTCTCAGCTCGCATATTGCAAATAGAGAGGCCGACCGACGCGGTCGCGTGCAACAGATGTTGCTAGAGCTTGGCTATTGTTTCGTCAAGCGTTCCATTCCGGCACTCGTTGCTCGTTCTCTGGAAATCCACTCGTCTCTGCCGGTGTGTTATGGAAACAGGATAGGAACGCCCGTTTTGCAACACCTCAACTTTGCACATCAGTGAGAACAATGTATTATAAAATAGTTAAATCGTATGTTTGAAGTTACATACAGGATGTCCTATATAGTGAGTTCTCGGACGATAGCATAGTTGTTAGTGAAGATATCTTATATCTAATTTTTTCGTATATGCACGACACTCGACTGCACATTTTAAAATAATTTTTACTTATACATACTGTTTGATAAGGGCGTGCCACACAAAAAAAAATTGTTTTTTAAACACCTTATATTTTGAAAATTTTTAAATTTTTGGCCTTCTTATTAAATTCTATGGCAATAAGTAGGTACCTACTAAGGTAGTATTATCCTAAAATTCATTGCTACACCCAGAAGAATGTTTAAGACATTCGTTGTCTTGAAAAAAATTACTCAGAACAAATCAATAAAGTTTCCAATTAAGAAGAGCTTTTTGATTCCAAACTCACAAATTTCTCGTTTGAAGCGACAAGAGTTTGTTTCCAAATAAAACTATGTTGGATAGCTTTCAATGTTCTTATGAATATAGTGTTTTGCATTGAAAAATTCTATATATTCTAATAAGCATTATTTTTTCTGTGTAGAGTTATTGCCATTTTGACTAAAAACAGCATTTACAGGAAAAATATAGTTCTTAGAAATCGTACAAGTGTACAATTTGATATGATAAAATCCGATTAAAGACAAACGTTTTTAAGATATATTATGTACCAAATGTTTCTTATTTCACAGATATTGTATCAAATATAGACATATAGCAAAGATAAATTTTATTTTAATTTTGTGCATTGGGCATTTAAATTTTGCAATATTCTCGGAAACAATTACAATAATGTGCCAATCAAATAGACTTTTCAGACACTTAGAAGAAAATTAAAAAAAGCAAGTGGGCCATTACGGTAAATAGAAAACGGCATTAATTGCCGTTGATAGGAACACTTAAATAGAAGTATGGCGTGACAGTTTACCTATTCAGCTATGTAAATTATCTACCGTTCAATCATTGACTCAAGGGATTTAAATCATTTGAATGTGAAAAATAATAAAATTACTTTGTAGACTTTATTAGGTACACTATACAATGTAGGTAAGTTTCAAATTAAGTACGTGTTATAAATCCCAAAGTAAATATCATAACATTTCCCTAATGATGATTTTAATACTTACAGGTCTTTAGTAATAAATCATCCAAAGTCAAGCAGACCATTAAAGATTTAACCTTTGTCTGGAACACAAGAGTGATATAAAACCTCTCCTAACTTATACATTATTTCCTCAAACACTTATGGCAGTACAAATAACGTCTTTAACATCAACGACCAACTACAAAAAGAGATAATGGCTTAACTGTTAAACGGGATAAACGCAAGTTTATGCCGATGAAACTGGAAGACATTGAAGTACTTTGAAAAAACCGTTATGGCAAGCAGTCGAGTCAATTCTGCGTAGGTAATCAATAATTAATACGTAGAACCGTCATCCATTGTGGCTTTAGAGAAGATAGCTCGCGGTCTACGCTAGTCAGATGTTGGTCGTTAGGAAACCTCGACGTTAGAAGAGCCGACGAACCTTCTCGGTTGCCTCCAGTGCGAATTGGTTGTAATAATAGAACTTGGTAACAGTTGGGCTAAGCATTTAATGCCTGATACATTGTTGCAACTATGGGCTGAAGCAGGAAGAAGAAGAAGATGTAATCTATGGGAATGTTAACTATGTATAGAAAGAGCTTTAAGCTTTATCTTCCTGTGCATGACTTGTGTGGACATAATAATACTTGTGAATGTTTACGGTTTTTAACCTTTACCTTAGAAATTACTGCGCAATCGTAAAGAATTTTATGTTGATTTGTGTTTGTTGGAAGGCATGCGGTTCTGGTAATTTACTGTTGAATGTAAAAACTTCTTCTTGAATTGTAGGGGTCAAAATATTTTATAAGGTCTAGTCACAGTTATGTTAGGTACTTAGTTTGGTACATATAATACATCTCTTCATAAATGCCATTTATTACCATTATTGCTATTCTTCTTAAATAACAACAACAAATCAATAAAGTTTTCAATTAAGAAGAGCTTTTTGATTCAAAACTCACAAATTTCTCATTTGAAGCGACAAGATTTTATTTCCAAATAATACTATGTTGGATAGCTTTAAATGTTCTTATATGAGTTCTTTTAACAAGTTGTCGGGCTTTGATATACGCTTGATTGTATTGTGGCTTACCTATCCTCAATAGTTATCACATGTGGTACTGGACAGCGCTGCAGCGTCGATGATTTTTTTAAATCAATCTCATTAGATCATCTGATACCGATATTTGACAGTAAGTATATGCGTATAACTACTTTTTATGAAAATGTTAATACACTATGTGCATTCTATATTTTCAAGGCAATAAAATAACTGGAAAACATAAGAAAACTTACAGAAGAAGAAGTAAAAGAAATTATTCCGGCTATTGGAACCTGTGAAGCTATTAGATTTGGAAACATCTGAGGTGAGAAACTGTATATATCTATCATATGTAGATATTATATTTCACCACAGGTGCAAATGATGCATTATTAAAGTTCCTACAGTACTGCATATAATGAACCAAGGTGTTTTTATAGGATGATCCAAAGTAAGAGATGCAAATCAATGACTACAGATTCACCAGAGGTATTATTTAGTTATTATTTGTATTTAACACTTTGAAATGTATCAGATAACATTTAGGTAATTCTTTTATATTTTTGAATGTATATTGTAACATTTGTTTTTCCAAGCACAACAACCAATTACTTATTCTGATAATTATTATTCTCTTTAATCCATCCAATCGTTGAAATAAAGCAATATTAATTTGGTCGAAATGTTTAAATATTTGAAGTAATACCACAAAGTTTCATTCAAAACAACATATAGTCCTTTGTAATTGATGACTGTTTGGTGTGACTTAATAATTTACTCATTGGAACTAAATTTAACTTGAATCAAGCAGTTAAACCGTTTCTACTGAGAAAATTTTTTCTTGGCTGAAGTGGATAGTTATTTCGTGGATATGGAAATTAACCGTTGTTTTGATTCAAAGTAATTTAACTTGAACTGAGCATTCTTTTCTTTGTGTGAACAAACCATCTCTCGCAACTGTAGGTAGGATGATAAACTTGATACATAAAAACAAGAATAAATGTTAAATTTATTAAATGATGACAAAGAAATATATAAATAAGAACTTTTGTCATGAAAAACTACGTTCTCGTTAGTTGTCAATCAAAATTCTGGTTCTGGAACCATAAGGAAATTGGCATAGTGAAAACTGGTCTCAATATACACTATATAATATACACTACTTGAATACATAAATAATACATAACAATGTGCGGTGAAATGTACTATAGACATAAAAAGAAAACTGGTCACGCACAATTTGTGCTATAGTCACATTCCTACCGTTCACCGGGTACAAATTATTTCGCGGTTACCTGCATATAGATAACATTTCTCCATTTCCTGCATAATACAATGCTGCCGAGTTATCGAGCTGGATGTTTCATTATCTGTACGTTATTATTGCTTCTTGTGACTCGGTATTATAGCTTTACAAATAATGACTAGCATTATAAGGAATATGTGTGTGCAGATGCTGACATAATATTTGCATCTGATGATGCTATTGCTTCCACATACAAGGAAATAATATGAACATTAAATGACGTTTGTATTCTGTTTGTATTCTCTTCTTGCACTGAGAAGTCTCTAATCTAGGTAACTTCGAAATTTGGATGTTTCTTAACAACATTATTGCATCAACTTTACCCCAAAATGATATAAAAGAGCCACCGTGCCATCAGAAGAAGAATGCTGCATGACTAGACCGCCGCGAAATGGTGAGACCCACACCTACGTCCTTCAAAATGGCCTTCCGCGCTGAGCGAAGTCATTGATATGCTTGTAGGTTGGCAATGCGCGACCGTTCTAGCCGTATACACATACAAAATGCAAATTTTATAGTTATTATCAGAAAAGACGTTCGCCTTCCGACAAATATGCATCAACAGTTACACAATCGGCGTTCCTTCGTCGGCCATTCGAAAGAGGACGAATCGCGGGTCAAACGAAGCGCCCGAAGGCCTTAAAGGCATCAGCCATCGAAGGCCTATGAATAGAATCGTGAGAGAGAATGGCGAGATGGCCGGATCTATACATTCAAAGTGTTCGATCATCGAACGCATACGCTCGTAGTTCTATTTATCTGTGTGAGGGCTCGCGGCTATCGAATGCTTTGAAAGTATAGGCCCAGGTTTGAGGTCGGCACAAGAGGCGTGTTTGCACATTACCATTTAAAAAATGCGGGTCCCGTTAAATCGGAAAACTTGCACACTCCGGTTACATACGTATTCTGTCGATTTATCGAGCATCTGCGTGCTGAACGTTCGAACAGAACTTCGACATTGCTTTTATAAAAAGAGCAGTTAACATCGGTCCGCATGTGAATGTTGCTATATTACGAAGACGGAGTCATTGATCTTTCATGTACTGCTTGGCTAATAATAATTTAGACAGGCATCTGTGCACGTAAAATATCTATATCTGAAATGGTCTACAAATGTCTTTTGTGTTTATCTGATGTCCTGTTGGATATTATATTATATTTATAAATGCTGTCTCAAGCTGTTGATTGATGAACTCCTCAATCCTCTAAGATTTCTATTCTATGATTAGATTATTTTGCTGTCTTTTTTGTGTCAATAATTCAAAATAGTGTTGTACTTAATATATTTACTATTTTCCATCTTTACTCGTTAGAGAAAAGCACCAACCGTTTTTGTATTCTAATTCTGTTTGGTTTGCAAAGATGCTTCTATGGTTCTCAGATATTCCTTTAAAAAATATCTGGGGTGGCCCTCACCCAACTTTCCGACTATATCGTTGGCACAATGAAGTGTCTGACAGCTTTTGCAATTATTCAATTTAGTAAAGCCAGAGCCATCTCTGGACGCTACTTAACGTCAGTTTCTATGACAGAATTACATTTGTCATACTGAAATTTAACCTTTAACAACTTCACTTTCCTGAAAACTTAAATAGTGCCTTTGATGCAGAATTGTAATTATTTTCTGCTTTACTACAGACAATGCAATAGATATACAACAAGAATTTGTCACTTAAGGACTAGTGTTAGTTATTATAACACATTTACTGTGCATGTATGTGCCAAATATTTATGTAGGTAATATTATAGAACAGAACTAAACAGGCACTAGAATAAAAACAATCTTTAATACAAATGGAGAGTTTACAAAACAGCGTAATATACATATGTAAAATTAAAGATAAAAATATAAATTTTCATTTGTTACACAATACTAAACGTATAGTCTTAGTTTCTGTAACGAAATAATAGATGCTATATAGTTATCGAAGGATAAGATGTTGGAATTAGATGTCTTGTTACATCATGTGGAATCCTGACAGAAACAAATTAAATATTGTTACTTGTAACAACATGCTTCACAATCGCTGTAACATTGTGCCCCACAGTGTATCTTACAAGTTCGTTTCATTTTTTGCAAGGTATAAATGGACTCTAATTGACTCTAATACATGGTGAAGATACAAAAAGGGCACTTGTTACTAAAAATGCTACAATATTTTGGAAATCGTAGGGTACTCGCCAACTAAAGTGACAAAGCATAAGTGTGTATAATGTATTCAAACGTTTGCTTGCAAATTGAGAGAAAACTGTCGACACTATAGCGACAAACTTGCTTGTCACATTGCTTGTCGACTATGTTTATTTTCGAGAAATAATAGTTTGCTGTTACGTAAGGTGATTAAATTTCGATTTGTGTTATTTTTATTTTGAACACCTATAAACATTATATGTTACACAAGATCACATATAATATGTCATTTATACGCAGGTTATTAATGTAAACGACAGATTGCTTGCGGAAGAATTTTACTCATTTCTTCTGGTTTAGCAACGTCAATATTTCTCTCTTTAATTTTAATATTTTATGATTGCTTTAACGTATTGCCTATGGTAACTTACATGTTTCATCTTGTCATTCTGAAATCTATAAATAATATCAGATGACGGATTATTCGAACGATACATCTCTGTAAAATGTAAATAGTGATCTTTCGGATGCCTCCCGGTTATGTAAACGTTGTAAACTTGCGTTTTTCTTCTCTCCTCATCTCCATCCTCGCTCCTTGTTCATCCTTACTTAGTTCGTCCCCGCAAGATCGGAGATCGTCGTTCCTTTTGGGATAAGATCGCGGCGGACCTCATGGCCTCAGCGGCAAAGAAAAGTAATAAAGAAAAAACAACACACTGTCGAAAATTATACGGCCGATACCGAAGAGTACGAGCAGTTCGAAACGGTACTCGAAGCTCAGGGCCGCCCATTAAAATTCGAAAGGATTCCTCGTTATGCTGGCGAAGACGATCCCCATTGCTCCTTTTGTAATTCCGAATTTTTATTGGCCCGAAACTCACTTTGATCAAGCTGTGGTTGAAATTCTTTGGGGTTTTATTTCTTTGCTAATTGGTATCAAAAATTTGCTAATTATTTGTAACAGTATGTTATAATTATGGTGAAGTTCGTATCTCTGCTTGGTTTAATACTGGAAACAGCACTTTCCTTGGTAACGCAAGTCCATAGTTGAAAACAGTTTATCTTGTCTAGTATTTCATATCTCCGATCAGGCTACATTCCCAAAGCGACACATCCTGTATCGTAAGAAGAACATACAGCGTAGAAGGTTACCTTTGCCGTAGAAACAAAAGCAATTTGCACCTAATTTTCAGCGGATCCACGTCGATGCGCCCTGATGGCTAACGGAGCCGTAGCGCCCGACATCGATCTCGAAGTCTTTTGGTCTGCTGGTTACGAAACCAGTCCCTCTCTTCCCCGATAAAGCTAGCAGAACGTATCCTCTATACGTGTACGTCTGGTGGCTGCGTGCCACGGACGAGAGATGGGACCGAAGCAAGTTCATCACCCATCTGCGGCGTGGATCTATGGCGGCTTCGTCGGCCCCCATTGTAAAATCAGACAAAATAAACAGGCAAAAGGTATCCCGGAACTCACTCAGCTGGCCGCGCCAGCCATGCCGCGACCAAGTGCGGTATCTTGGCTCTTCTGGTGCGGTCAACGCACCGACTCCTCAGGTCGTTGCCTTCCGTTAAGTGTATCTTGTCCTGTCAGTTGGCTTTGGCCAGTCGGCCGCTTCAGTTGGTTCTTCACGTTGGCCGGTCACCGCTTCTTGATCTTCTTCTTCTTCTGCGTCCCTTCCTCTTTCCCTGAATGCTTGCCTTCACGCCATGGGCGTAACTATAAGTTTACTTTTGATGCCGATCTAAATTAATTGAATTTTTTAGTTGGATTGGTGGTCTTCCTAGTTTTACCTGGTAGGTAATGATTTATGGCCAAATAGTGTCGTGATGGAAGATTCAATCAATATTGAGGAAGGGCGGAAAATCAAGTGGAATTTAATTGGTCTCAGGTCGTGAAATTGGTTTTCTGACGAGACGATGTTTTAGATCAGTTGTATGAACTTTACAGTAGTTTTTTTTTTTCTCTAAATGGATAAATTTGCCACAGAAAGTTGTTTGATAAATAGTCATGTACTCAATGAATTGTATCTTTGAAGCCTTTTCCTCAATCATAACGTTTTCGCACAGTTTTATGGCCAAACGACCAATGTTTTAGTTCTTTTTATACCAACAATCTCTCGATTTTCTCTTCTCCGTTTTTGGTGATTCTATATCATGCCCAAAACTAGTTTTGTTGGTGATTTAAATTAGTTCATTTTCTAGGTTGATTCTTCCTAGTTTTAACTACTTCATGATGAAAGATATGAATGAGGTACTAAATGGATGTCAACTTTTCAATGTGCCAGGAACAATTAACATTGTGGAATGCCAGAAAATAAAGTAAAATATAGTGGCTGAAAGACCACGGTCCATAACAATTTTCGAGCTTGGTTTCACAAAATTGAATAATTGCAAAAGTGTTTGGACAATTCTTTGTGTCCACGATGTAGCTTTCCGACTAGAGGTGGGTAGTTCGTGAACGAACTAGTCCGAGAGAATGGCTCCCGGCTTAGAACAAAAGAACTAGTTCTTTAAAATAAAAAGAACTAGTTCGCAAAAGACCTGCTTTGCTAAAACATATCTCTATGCATATCTCATTCAGTGAACGACTTGTAGGGACATGAAATCTAGTTCGAAAGTTTTGCTTTGGTGAAACATATCCCATTCAGTGAACGAGTTGTGGCGACATCAAACGAGCGACATAGCACCCTGCCCGCCAGTTGTTTCTTTACCTAACGGCGGATGTCAAAAATATAATTAGAGTATAGTTTTTTTCCTATTGGATAATGGATTACACTGTTAATAGTAGTTTCGCCAGTATATGTTATACTATAATTTATGAATAATACCCCAATTCCACCTAAAATTGCAATATGAATAAGGCTAAAATACGTGCAGCAATATGTCTTTTATGCCTTATTAAATAAATATTTAAAAAATATACCTAAATAAAATAAGACAACGATTCTTCGATCAATATAATTATAAATAATTATTTATTTTCAAAACAAAATAACGATTCTTCAAGAAAAAGACAAAGTGGGAAGGCAGACATCGATTCTGTCCAAACTAGATCCTAGTTTCGTTTGGAACGAGATATAAACGTGCTAGAACACGCAAAGACACGTTTATCGAAGTAGTATATCTCAGGATCAAAGTAGTTCTTCAGAACTAGTTCTTTGAACTAGTTCCTTTTTGTGAACTAATCCGGAAGAACTAGTTCATTAAAAAGAACTAATAAGCCCATCTCTATTTCCGACAATATTATGTGAGGGCCACCCCAGTTATTTCGAGAGGTCGAAATATCAAGATAACATAGTGATTAATTTTGCACGACCATGGCAACTAAATAATTATGGCAATATCATAATAATTTTATAATAGGCATAATTCGCACGAGTTAGTAATTAAATATCAACTGGTTTTATTGACACTAAAAAAGTAGTTACGGTATGGTTGGGTACTAAAATTAAATCAATCAATAATTAAAAACTAGTTTTAGCGATATTTCATCATAAGTCTAAAAAAAACTGCAAGAAATGCAGTCTAAACTTTAACGAAAAGTATAGTTGGAAAAAAAATAATGACATAGTTCCCTACTAGAGCAATAAATGATAAAGATAAATGATAAATCGTCTCAATCTCATTTCTTGGTCATATTCTGTTGTGCAGAATTGGTACACAAAACTATAACCAATGAAATACATGGTGCGATTACGATACAGATTACAACCATTACAACCATCCCTTATGCTATTTATTATTGTATGGAGATCCGTAATGGACACATTCATTTTACTTTATGTAAATCCCCCAAGCATGGTCCGTTTAGACCGCGTCTCTTACACTTTTTACTTATGCACTTTTTGAAAAGTGTCGCTCGAGTTGCTAACCAACAGGTGGATAAACCGTTCACACCATATCGAGTTAATCTGGAATTTATTATAAGACCAGTCACCGTATACGAGAAAAAAACGTATCGACATTTCATCATTGGGAAAGTTTACTTGCTGCTGTGGCTGCTATATGCCGCAGGTTGTGGTTCTTGTGAGTCAACCGACGCGAATTAAGAACTCCGAATTCGACCAAACTGCCTGGCCATCGAACCCGAAGAGAAAATTTCGCTCGGGGACCATATTTACTTTAATTTCGACGATTGGTCTGCAGCTTATAATTAAGGAACAGGAAATTAGCAAGAAAGAGGTTACTTATTAGAGCAGATATACGCGTGTGGCCAAAAAGAAACAAAAAATATATCACGAATCTTTTATTGGCATTTCTTGTCTTGAAAAAAGACCGCCCAGGTTTAATCTCAAGCAATGTTTCTAATCTTTCGACTGAAGAACATTTCTTCACCAGTCTACATGTTTAATTGACAAGTCAATTAGATATTAAAATGATTTGCTATTAATTCATCTATAATTTATTATTCCCTAAAGAAAATTCAACATGAATTCTTAAAAAATTTATTTTGTATGGTTTTCAACCATATTTATCAATAAGGTATTAAAATTAAAGCAGCTCTAAATTGATTAACATTTTAATCTCTTAAAGTTTTCTATTTCCCCATTCAAAAGATTAGCATTATAATTTCGCCTCTTATGGTTTTGCTAACCTTGACATTCAGTAAAGTCTTTTTTGAGAAAAAAAAAAACACACCAAATCCATTACATTGAATGCAAAATGACTTTCCCAAGAAATGCGAATTTTTTGCAGCTGAAATCGGTTTAGGTACAATCCTGATGATTATGCAACCACAATGTTACCCACCTTGCTGTTTTTAACTTAGCCATCTATTGGCAACACGGGACATTATGACTTTGCTCCACAAACCAAAACTTTGCTAACTTCGCTTGTATTGCTTCCATCTAATTTGCCCGAAATTCGGTAAAAAATACCGAAAATTGCTATGGACGATTTCGAATGGACAGTTTATCACGAGGGACAACTTTTGGACGCAATGGTGGGCCACAAACCCGTCGGTAAGCACGAAAAATATCACCCTGTTATCGGACATAACCTCACTCTTGTTTAAGGTGTAAATAAATATTTTCAAATGGCCTTCATATGCGACAAATTTATCGACAATATACACAAGGAGGTCCACTCCGATAGAATTTGGGCCCATCTAGAGACAATGTACAATTTAGAAGCTTTAGACGAAAGCGAATCTCTTCCGTTTCCAAATGACGAAAAGGAATTTTGTCTTCCCGAATCCGAATTTGGTTTGTTAAAAGCCAAGAAAGAGGATAAAAGCGACGATCGAAAGAATCAAAAAGGTAGGGAAACCCCAAAAAATATGAAAGAACTGAAAAAAGATGAGAAAAGTCAGAGGCGAGATAGTCGGGATAGCAGAGACGGGAAATCAGGAGGCACGAAAAAAGACAACAACAAAAAAGAACCGGAGAAAAATAAACCGATAAAAGGTAGGAATTCCGTTACGAGTACAAGAGAGGAAGCAAAAACCCCGAAAAATAATAAACAGGAAGAGACGCCTCGTTCTGCAAAGAGACCCCTTCGGGGTAGTTTTAAACCTGAAGATAGCAATAGTAATGGAAAATCATCACCGGTCAACGTAACACCAACTGGTACAAAAAGACGCAGGGTAAATTAGGATGGTCTTCTAGAATTTGCTAGTCTAGGTAATTTGTTTGCACAATCAAATTAAACAAAAATCACCAGACCAAAATTTAGTCCCTAAGTGCAAAAAGTGTTAGAAGAGTTTTAACAAACTGTGTATATATGGTGTGTAACTTTTAAGTGAACCAAAAAATATTTTTTAAGATGTTTAGAGCTACTTTTATAGACCTTGTAGATAGTAGTTTGGTTTGTCTCAAAAATACACTCACCTTTTTGTATATTATGTTTGACTCTATTTTATCCGCTGCTTTTTTACTGTATGTATTGGTAATGTGTACATAATTATGAACAGTTGCTTCGTAAAAGCAGCATTTAAGTGTATAGCTTGTTAAATCCGTTGAATAACATTAATTAGACAAATTTAATTATGTATTTATGTCTTGTTGGGTAAAAAAAAGAGAAATCAGAGACTTAATAAATATATAATTTAAAATTCATTTCTTTAAATTTATTTATTGAACCAACAAAACCTTTGCATCTTTGATAACATGGCAAATTTGACAGTTAGGCATCCTTCCATTTCCTGAATTGGAATGTACTATTTGTATTCTTGTTGTGAAATTTAAGAACCAGATATTGCATTAACTCCAGAATTCAGATATTTATTTGCTATAATAAAATATAATCAGTAGGAGATTTACGGTTTTTTTTTTAATGAGGAACAAATTGTCTTAAAGTACTGTAACAAAATTTTACGAAATCATTTTAATATTCTCTGCTTTATGTCATTCTGCATTTCTTAGGGATTAGATTTGATCAGTTTTGATGATGAAGAACACTAGACTCTAGAGATTTTTATGTAGAAATTGAAATATAAAACGACAGGAATAAATAAAGAAAAGAATACACAAGTAGCAATTTTTATTATTGTATATTGCGTGGTTCATAATATAAATATACAACAAGAGAAGCATGATATAGAGAACTACACAGTTTATCAAATAAATTGTGCACTTCCAAGTAAAGACAAAAAATATCGCAAAAATGTACGGTTGCGTTGTTATATTTGTATAATTTCCATTTCCTAAATTGGAATATACTATTTGTATTTCTCGTTGTGAAATTTTAGAACCAGATATTGCATTAACCCCAGAATTCAGATATTTATTTGCTATAATAAAATATAATCAGTAGGAGATTTACGGTTTTTTTTTAATGAGGAACAAATTGTCTTAAAGTACTGTAACAAAATTTTACGAAATCATTTTAATATTCTCTGCTTTATGTCATTCTGCATTTCTTAGGGATTAGATTTGATCAGTTTTGATGATGAAGAACACTAGACTCTAGAGATTTTTATGTAGAAATTGAAATATAAAACGACAGGAATAAATAAAGAAAAGAATACACAAGTAGCAATTTTTATTATTGTATATTGCGTGGTTCATAATATAAATATACAACAAGAGAAGCATGATATAGAGAACTACACAGTTTATCAAATAAATTGTGCACTTCCAAGTAAAGACAAAAAATATCGCAAAAATGTACGGTTGCGTTGTTATATTTGTATAATTTCCATTTCCTAAATTGGAATATACTATTTGTATTTCTCGTTGTGAAATTTTAGAACCAGATATTGCATTAACCCCAGAATTCAGATATTTATTTGCTATAATAAAATATAATCAGTAGGAGATTTACGGTTTTTTTTTTAATGAGGAACAAATTGTCTTAAAGTACTGTAACAAAATTTTACGAAATCATTTTAATATTCTCTGCTTTATGTCATTCTGCATTTCTTAGGGATTAGATTTGATCAGTTTTGATGATGAAGAACACTAGACTCTAGAGATTTTTATGTAGAAATTGAAATATAAAACGACAGGAATAAATAAAGAAAAGAATACACAAGTAGCAATTTTTATTATTGTATATTGCGTGGTTCATAATATAAATATACAACAAGAGAAGCATGATATAGAGAACTACACAGTTTATCAAATAAATTGTGCACTTCCAAGTAAAGACAAAAAATATCGCAAAAATGTACGGTTGCGTTGTTATATTTGTATAATTTCCATTTCCTAAATTGGAATATACTATTTGTATTTCTCGTTGTGAAATTTTAGAACCAGATATTGCATTAACCCCAGAATTCAGATATTTATTTGCTATAATAAAATATAATCAGTAGGAGATTTACGGTTTTTTTTTTTTTAATGAGGAACAAATTGTCTTAAAGTACTGTAACAAAATTTTACGAAATCATTTTAATATCCTCTGCTTTATGTCATTCTGCATTTCTTAGGGATTAGATTTGTTCAGTTTTGATGATGAAGAACACTAGACTCTAGAGATTTTTATGTAGAAATTGAAATATAAAACGACAGGAATAAATAAAGAAAAGAATACACAAGTAGCAATTTTTATTATTGTATATTGTGTGGTTCATAATATAAATATACAACAAGAGAAGCATGATATAGAGAACTACACAGTTTATCAAATAAATTGTGCACTTCCAAGTAAAGACAAAAAATATCGCAAAAATGTACGGTTGCGTTGTTATATTTGTATAATTTCCATTTCCTAAATTGGAATATACTATTTGTATTTCTCGTTGTGAAATTTTAGAACCAGATATTGCATTAACCCCAGAATTCAGATATTTATTTGCTATAATAAAATATAATCAGTAGGAGATTTACGGTTTTTTTTTTTTTAATGAGGAACAAATTGTCTTAAAGTACTGTAACAAAATTTTACGAAATCATTTTAATATCCTCTGCTTTATGTCATTCTGCATTTCTTAGGGATTAGATTTGTTCAGTTTTGATGATGAAGAACACTAGACTCTAGAGATTTTTATGTAGAAATTGAAATATAAAACGACAGGAATAAATAAAGAAAAGAATACACAAGTAGCAATTTTTATTATTGTATATTGTGTGGTTCATAATATAAATATACAACAAGAGAAGCATGATATAGAGAACTACACAGTTTATCAAATAAATTGTGCACTTCCAAGTAAAGACAAAAAATATCGCAAAAATGTACGGTTGCGTTGTTATATTTGTATAATTTCCATTTCCTGAATTGGAATATACTCTTTGTATTTCTCGTTGTGAAATTTTAGAACCAGATATTGCATCAAACCCAGAATTCAGATATTTATTTGCTATAATAAAATATAATCAGTAGATTTACGTTTTTTTTTTTTTTTTTTTTTTTAATGAGGAACAAATTGTCTTAAAGTAATGCAACAAAATTTTACGAAATCATTTTAATATCACTAAAATGTCCTATTCTAGTAATTTTCCAAAATATAGAAAGTTTACATGTTTTGCTACGTATTTATTTAAATTTCCTTAATATTGAATAGTTTTTATCGTTATTATACAGTGATATAACTCTATGAACGGTAGAAATAATAAATTTATAATAAAGGTACTCTGTCAATTGAGTTGCGCTTTAAAATTGATTAAAACGATTCAAACAGAAGATACCCTGTAAGTATAGTTTCTAAACGGAATCGGGATTAATTTAATTAATCTTAAAAATCTCATATAAAAATTATTTATATAAAATGGAAATTTTACTTATTTATTTTGCTCTAGATAAGAAAGTATCCACTTTCATAACTACAGCAAGTATTTCATTAAACATAAACTTTCTATTACAGACTCTGGAAAAAAAAGGCAATTTGTACACAATAGGACACTCACAAAATCATGAGCATGTATTCTCAAAAACACATTTTATTTTATTCCTTATTGACCAATTTCTTGATCACTGCCATATATTAGTAGCCAAACCGGGGGCCGGATTATTACTTTGACTATTACTCAGCGATAAATTACTAAACTGCTGCTGAATACCAGTCTGATTCCCAAAGAATGGATTCGGAACCGCAGGTTTTGCACCAAAATTCTGCTGCTGATACATCATGGGATTAAACTGACCAGGAACAGTTTGAAACTGACCATGTTGCTGAAATTGCTGATTCTGAAACTGATTCCCGATCGGCAATTGTTGTTGTTGTTGTTGAATTGGTTGTGTTTGTGGACCAAATTGATTAAATTGAGTTTGGGGAGGAAACTGAGCAGGAAATTGATGATTTGTGAATTGCTGCTGAGGGGGTTGGGCCCCATTTTGAAAAGTTTGTTGTCCCGGAAAATTATAATTTTGAAAGTTTTGTTGTGCTGGGAAATTAGTATACTGGGGCATAAAATTGTTAATTGGAGGTGCGTTTCCATACAAAGCTAAGATACTATCCTTAGTCATCTTTGCTTTTTCTTTCTCAGTGGGTGCCGGTTGATTGAAAAAACTCTCCTCCTCGCTTTTACCATTATCTTTTGGTTCTTTTTCCATTTCTTTGACTTCTTCCTTCGGGGGTGCAGATAAAAAATTACTAAACCCATCCTCACCATTTTGCAGTGCTAACAGATCTGTTACTTGTTTGTCTTCAGTCGGTTGGTTAGTGGCAGAGCGGGTAGGCTTGGGGCTAGCGTTTTTCGGCTTGGGTAATTGCGGGACTTCAACAATACCTAAAGATTTCTTCTCTAAGATGGTTTTCTTTTTACGTTTTTGTCTTTCGATTTCCTCCTCGATTTCTTTCTCCCAGTTGACTTTGGGAAGGGAAGGGGGTACCCATTCTTTAGCTATGTACTTCTTGTGTTCGTATTTAGCACGGATGAATGTCTCCAGGCTGGCGTCGTTCTGCGGACGTCTGAAATTATCGGGGATATTCGCTTCGTAGACGGCACGAGCTCTAGAATTCCCCATTTGTTGCAAGGATACGACTTGTTCGGGTGTCCAAGCGTCTAAATTCACCGATTTTACCTTTGATATGTGCACACCTAGGTTTCTGTGAATTCCGGCACATCGGATGCAAAGAAAGACACCCAAATTCCAAGATGCCCATCGTGGACCTAAAATTTATAATTACTATCACTGAATAACCTCTACTGAACCCAAGACCCCAATTGAACTCCCAATTAAAAATATCCCGGCTTCTAGAAAAGTAAAAAAAAAAAAATACATATGTAAAATACCTTTAGAATCACAATCCACACAATACTTGTTATCCTCGTCCCTCAACAAATCGGTGAGGACGGTTTGACACTTGTCCTGTAATTGTTTAGTCTTGTCTTTTTCGGATTTGGAAGCCATGTCCCGCACGCCACAATTAAATAATTATTAAATACAAACTTCAAGAATGACAACAAGGGGTGGTTGCCATTATAAACGTCATTCTTTATTGTGCGCAGGTCAACTGTATTTCGATTTGTATTCTGTGCGACATCTATTGTTCAAATTAGGAGATTCCACCATTGGCTATTCAACAATAGATGGCTACAAGAATATTATGAATTTATATAAATTTGCTAATTTGTGTTTATATATAATTTTAAATAATTTAAAAGCAATATACATTAACAAAGTTATTTGTTGGTTTAACAAAGAATTGGATTCTTGCGGATGCAATGGAATTCTTTGACATGTTGCTTGTGTAACCTAACAGTAAATCTTGTTAACTATTACAAATTTAACATGTTTCCTATCCAGTTAAAGGGAAGAGAACTTTGCAAGTGCGAACTTACGTCCCACTGAGATCAAGCAAAACTTCCCTATCCAGCAATCTAAAGTCTATCTATAGCATTACTTAGGAAACTGTCTTCCAAGAACTGAAGTGCTTAGTCTAGGTCCGGCCCTAAGTTTATTATAAAATTTAAATCTCTCTCTCCCTCTCTCTGGAAACAGTTTAATTTCCTTGCGGAAGTTAGATTGTATGAGTGTCACAATTTGACTAAACCGAAAGAAAAGCGAAGGATGTTTCTGCACTGTGGAGAACTTTATTAAAATTATATCAGGAACTTCTTTTCGTGGATTTTTACCGAAGAATACTAGACAGTCTCAAACCGATAAGACCGGTTTGTTAGAATTCTCCCTTTTTAAGTACACTCTCAGTACACTCACTTTTGTATTAGGTGGTTCTAAATCTACAAAATCGATTTATGGCTGAGCGAAAGTTTGTTGAATTGTTTAATTAGGTATTTGCTCACATGCATTGCGGGCCCCTTCAGATAAATGGTAGTTGAAGTTCCGACGCTACTCGAAATTAATTGTTCTGCTAACTAATGGGGTACTGCACAAACTTAATTCTACGTTTAGGGCTATTAATCATTGACCGCTTGTTAGGAAGAGACTTAGAATGAAGGGAACCATCGCAAATCACCAGCTCAGCTTAACTTAATTTCTTTCGGTATATTTTTGCCGAATAAAAACCGCGAAACTCGATGAAAAAGACAAGAAAAGTCAGCACAAGGATAAACAGTCAGACATGTCAAATTTGTACCGTGGAATGTAATAAATAAACATCAGAGTGGTCAAATAGCTATTTTGTTTCGTACGTTCTCTGTCTGCAGGAAAATCTATCGCAAATCACCAGCTCAGCTTAACTTAATTTCTTTCGGTATATTTTTGCCGAATAAAAACCGCGAAACTCGATGAAAAAGACAAGAAAAGTCAGCACAAGGATAAACAGTCAGACATGTCAAATTTGTACCGTGGAATGTAATAAATAAACATCAGAGTGGTCAAATAGCTATTTTGTTTCGTACGTTCTCTGTCTGCAGGAAAATCTAATGGTAAGTTCAGAATTTACATAGACAGATACACAAACGTGAATAAGCAGAGAGTTCAGAAACTATATTTGCCCGCTGGTTGGGTTGGCAATCTAAACTTTCGCTGCCGGATACTGAACCACCGGAAACAATAAACCTGCCACTGATTTGAAATCCTGTAGGAAATTGGTACTTTTCTTACGAGTTGTACGTATTTCCTTGAACACGCCATTCGAAAATCGAAAAGAAGTCGATATCTAACAATATTTGCACTTGAAATAAAAAAATTAAAAAAGAGAACCGATAATTCATTAATGGAATTTCACAAAGGCTATGTTCTTGTTGGGTGAAATCAGTAAAAAAGAGCCTACACTGTAGACAAGCAAGTGAGAAAGAACTTTAAAGAAATGACTTTAAATATCACAAAACCTACACACAAAAAATAAGAGGGTCCCTTTATGAACCATGAGACAGTTGTTAAAAACTCAGTTTTCTCGGGTTCTTGTATGAGGATGAAACAAAAGAATTCTAAAAATGTTTACTCATAGGGCAGATAATAAAAATTTGATTAAAATTACACAACGTCGCGAATTGTAATTTTATATGAATGAAATATACCAAGAAATATGTCAGTTGATTTCTCTCCTTCCCCGGGGGTAGTTGAAATTATTTCTGGAATCCGAATTGATGAATATTTCTAGATTTGTATGACTTTTATGCACTTTTCAGTTTTCCGAAGAATTGGTTTAATTATTTGTTAATTATAGTAGGATCGACCTATGTAAAATACAGCGGTGCTGCTATAAATATAAAATATCAGGTTTGGAATGAATGGGAACGAATAACGAAATGAAATTGAATGAAAACGAAATGGAAACGGATGAATGAAGGTTTAATATTGGCAATTGAAAGTTTAATTAGAACGGGCATGATATTTAGGTTTAATCGTTCTTTTAAATCCACAATTTCGTAAAAACATTTAATTTTAAATTAATAAACAAAGTATTCCAAGAATGTTAATTTTTCCTTCTCAGACTCGTACAATATAGAGAATACGTATAATATAGAGAAACCCAGTAGCGGCTCGTGATTTGCTTAATTGGGTGGACAAAATATCAATGCATTTTTATGGACTTATTTAATAAAGTGTTACTATATGTTATTAAGTAAACACTACAAATTTGAACCGACATATTTTTAAGAAGTAGTTAACCGCAAGAACCATCAAGAAAGTCGAGTAAACACTAAACAACCCTAATAAAACGGCTGACTTTTTGCGCGAATTTGTTGCATGCGCTATTGCCTATTTAGCCTATTAGAATACATCTATGCTATGGTATGGGGTTATTTGCCTAGTCCTATGATGTCACACATGCATTTTTCGCTACCCCCACTCCTCCGACTTGCTGGACAGTTTACGCGCTTGCAATAGAAAACCGTCACCGATGGTGGGCACGATCTCAAGTGCCACCCCGACCTGGTAGTTTCGGTTGCATACACTACCGTTATTTACCAATTCTACGGCCAGTAGCGTAGCAGCGTTGGATTTTATTATGTATTCAATATAACAATGCAGGCATATTGACAGTGGTTATAAGGAATTTATATTAGGCAAATACTTAACTGTAACAAATATTGTATTAATAACGTCCAAATAAAAATGTGAAACACTGAATACCAGTACCAGGTGATCCAATATTTTTTGGATAGGCACTGCCCACCCTGCCACCCCTGACGAGCCGCCACTGGAGAAACCCCCCTTGGGGTGGCTGAGATTATTTGTCGTATCCACAATAAGAAAAATTAATTTAGCTGTACGTTTTGGCGAATTTTATGGTTCTATTTTTAGTTTTGTATGACCTGAACTTTTCAGTCTTCCGTAGAATTGCTTTAATTATTTGCTGTAAAAATAATTATTTTAGGACCGAATTATATGAAATACTGCTGCGTTTATAAATATAAAATATATGTAAGGTTTGCAATGAACGGGGGCGAATATCGAAATGAAAACGAATGACAATGAAATGGAAGCAAACCATTGAAAGTTTAATTAGAAAAAGCGTGATATTTAGGTAGGGATTACAAAAATATCGCAATTTGTATTTGCCGGTAAACTTTTTTAACAAAAGTTGGTTAACCAGTAAATTATCGGTAATTTTCTGATTTTTTTTTTCACGATCTTTTGATAAAATATCTGGGGTGGCCCTCACCCAACTTTCCGACTACATCGTTGGCACAATGAAAGTTTAGTAAAGCCAGAGCCATCTCTGGACGCTACGTAACGTCAGTTTCTATGACAGAATTACATTTGTCATCCTGACATTTAATGTCATGTCATGTCAGTGGCATTAACCTTTGTCAAAATCTGACAATTTGCAATACAGTCACGAATACTGTTGATTCTGTCAATCTGCTTCTAGAAACCCTTATAGCGCCTAAACCGTTCATCCCACTGGTCCTACTAGTCGGAAAGTAAAAATGCATGTGTATCTGTAATCGACAATTTTCATTCGAGTTGACTACATACAAAAAACGTTTTTTCTACTTTGCGTTCACAATGCACACATTGTAACACTGTTTTCGGTGTTACAATTAGCAAATTGTAACCCCGTTTTTAGTAACTTTTTTCTAAGATTGGTGACATTGATATCAAATGCATGTCAAACGAAAATACACATAACCACAAAAGTAAGCACAAACTGATTTTTTAGAATCGCACAAACTGCGAAGTATGTATATTTTTATATATATTTAAACATGCGTGTTGCATCCTAGGTTTCGTACTACTAGTATATGATGGTATATAATAATTATCTATAATTACTTTTTCACAGATATTTGAATTTAAGTGACAGATGACAGTGTTACCAACGGTTGCACCCACAAATATGTACTCTAGATTGGAATTTTACCTAATATACTTCTAAATTTTTATAAAATTAATGACGCAAAGTAGAAAAAATAGTATATTACACTCGTTTTATAAAACATATTGGCGCATTCGTTCATGCGCCAATTTGACGTCTTATAAAACTTGTATAATAATATACTATTACAATTCCGTAAGTCGGTACGTCAGTGCAGTATTGAGCTGCATGTCTCAAGGTTCCATGGTGTAATGGTTAGCACTCTGGACTTTGAATCCAGCGATCCGAGTTCAAATCTCGGTGGAACCTAGTTTTTTTTTTCTGTTACTTATTTATATTACATTAACAATGTATTTATTGACAAAGGTAATAATAAAAACTTCAAATAACCGAATAAATTGCCCATCAGGGGTCACTACAAATAAGAATATTTGTTACTGAAATAATAGATGTCAATAATAATAATAATAATAATAATAATTTTTGCAATTCATACTTATAAAACCATTTCGAGTAAAAAGAAACTTTCAAACTAAAAACTTTAACTTCCAAATCGACAGACCCATAAGTACCTTTCCCATAAAACTAAACGTATCCGACATTTTTTTAATATTTCCCCAAATTATATATCGAACATACCAATCCAACTAAATGGACGACTAGATCTTAGTTTTAAATGAAGTTTCGTGTATTTCACAGAGCAAGGGAGTATCAAATTATTAGTAAACACATAAACGGTTAGTAAATAGATTCCAGCATCCTTGCCAATATAGTGTTACTTGTTTACAGTTTACAGCGCGCAAATGTGCAAATAATATTTGACAGTCTACACACAACATCTGGCTTCCAATGTGATAATATTCGATTACGTAGCACATGCATGGTCCAAAATGGGAAATAATTTTGTAGGCGGTGGCTGTTCATTCGCTATTTATGCGAGTCTACAACTAGAACTGTTAATTGAAATTATTCGGTTTCAAATCCAAATTGATTACGTTTCAGAATGTACTCATTAACAAGGGATCGATTTTTTTTGTCAGGTCACATATACAATTTCCCATGATCAAGTGATTTTGGTAAGTCATGACGATCTTTGAATATCATTTGTATCAGTGTAATAGTAGGATGATGGGTTCTTGGAATGTGATTAGTGCATGACAAAAAAAAAACATTTAAAGTCAAACACCATGACCCCCCAAACACAAGCCACCACTATTATTGCTCTTACACTCGCTCTGCACGTGAGTTCTTGCAATGGGACCAGTGCAGCATTTTAGCTGGCAAAACTAATTAAACTACTCATATTGATATTTAACTCAAAGGAAAACACTTCTCAACAAAATAACAAATTTATTAAATTAAAAAAAACATAAAAAATGAATGAATAAAAAATATAAAAGAGACACTTAATTCATCCTTAAAATTACCATCTAGAGGAGCTGTTAGATTCTCGTAAAAATACAAAAAAGTGAAAACACAAAGGAGGAAATAATAATCAGCTTACCATTTACAAAACACAAAACACTACACTAAGTTACATTATAAAAATAAATGAAAAAAGACTACATCTTAAGTAGAATGCCGAATGCCGGCTGTTAATCTCGACTGTTCTCTACAGAATGTTTTTCTCTTCATCTTTTTGTCTTAAACTTATACCTCTCATGTATAAACTATCTCGGTCCACGATACCATAATTTATAATTAAGCAAATAACACACACACACAATATCAAGACACAAAGCACTTAACGAAAGGGCCCTTCTGATTTGGGCCATAAAAAAGAAAGATTGACGAGTCTTCTAAGTTGAAAATATAACAAATCATACCCATGCGTGTGAAAAGGTCAGACAGTATCACCATTCACATATCCGGCATCACATACAATTTATCTCAAATTACAATGAACAAAATATGGATGCAGCTGAAATCCCCAATTATTACATCAGCATCTCAGGAAACTTTCTAATTTAAACTTTTGTGACCACATAATTTTCTGCCCGAATGAAATTTTGCACATATTTTTGTACATGAAGGTGGGTAATTATTTCGGTGTCTGTCAAAAGACAAGTCATACGTCCAATTTTTGCGAAAAGGTAGCAATTTCCTGCAAGATTTCAAATCACAGGTTTATTGTTTTCGTTGGATCAATTTTCGGGCAGCAAAAGTTTAGATTGCCTACCAAACCGCCGGGCAAATAGTTCTTGAACTTTGCTCATTCTAGTTTGCAGAGGTGTCGAAACTCACTTGTATATTTTCGAACAAATTGACAACATTTGAAACAGAACAGCTCCTTGACCATTTCGATCTTCATTTATTACATTCTGAGATACAAATTTGACAATAATTATCAACGAGTACTTACAAATCTGCTTTACATAATCCTTTGCTCCTTAAACCCAGGAGGTTTACTTTCGACGATAATAATTAAAGAGCTTTATCCGAGAGTTAGGATGCATTATAAAGATGATTCCTTGAATTAGTACAAACTGCTTCAATATTTTCACAGAAATTCATCTGTCGTTCTGTTCTTAATTAGTTATTTGTTGTGTCGTTTCAAAGTCGGTCGCTTGTGACAATCAAACTTGTTTACAAACTCACCCAATCGACGTTGTTAGGTGGTAAATATCACTGCATTTTTCTAACGTCACAATAATAAAAAAATCTCGATAAGTCAAGGATATTGTTTATAAGTAGAAAGTTAATATAGTGGCCGTATTGGAGCCGCTGCGATAGTCGTAACAGAGCTTCTATGAACGCCTATAGGGCCTAAACTGCTCATCTCAATGAGCCGAGAGATTTGGTCAAAATCCGATAAATTCCAAAGAAAAGGCAGACAACATTTGCGACTATGAGTGGTTGTCATATTGTGACCAAAAGCAATCCAGTTCGTCCCCTGGCAATTCTAAACATGTATACCAAATTTCAGCTCGATCCGTTGTACCGTTTGGGCGCTATCGTCATCACATACATACATAGGTACATATTACATACCCACACACATACTTACATACATCTTCCAGAAATCATTGCAATGGAGGACATCAAAACGCGTATTTCCGTGAAAATCTCAAACGTTTTTTTTTTTCGTCTAGGGTACTAGTCGGAAAGTAAAAGTCCATTTGGGGAAAGGTCGGGACCTCACAGGCCATGGGTTATTCGAATATCTTCCTATTCATCGGGTTGGAAAACTTTCGTTTAACCACAATCTCACTGGTACCTACTGTTGAGTGAATGGGTGCGCCATCTTGATGAAAGAGTAGATTGTCCAAATATTCGGTTTGAGCCCACACTCCGACAGGATATTACCTACCCCTCGAAATTTCCGATTTATTGATAGGTTTGTCCGTTTTTTTTGTGTTATATTTGCATTTTATTGATTTCCCACAAAATTGGTTTGTAAAGTAAATTTAGTTAAGCCAGTTTGGTGATTTGTGATGATTCTCACTATCCTCAGGCACTACCTATTAATCATTGACGCCTTGAAGGATTACTAGGTGAAAACGTAGGATTAAGTTTGGGCAGCACTCCATTAGTTAGTAGAACAATCAATTTCGGTCCCAATTTTGCGTTGGGACTTGGGACTCCATATCCGGAACGGTCTACAGTGCATATGAATATATGCAGTCTGTTCCACGAGTGGGTGCACGTTTTAAAATTGATTTTCCCTAAGGGTGTGATGCACTAAATATATAAAAGGACCTCCGTATATGGCTTAGTTTTGGATTCCTGTTATTTGACACAATCAACATGTTTTGGTCCCACTACAAAACAAGTTAGAGCCCCACTGCTCTAACTTTTGCAAATTCCTGCATCGCAGCTGACCCACATGTCTACTGTTGACCAATCAGAGCAAGTCGCGAGTCTTGGGCAGGTAGGAAACCTTTCGTGATAACAGTCCGCATCGCGTCGGTGAATACTGTCGATATGATCAATCTCCCTTATCGATTTTTCGTGTATTTTGGCTGATTTCCACCGTTTCTGCGGGTGTGTTGTGTTTACCAAAGTGTCGGGAACATTTCAGAAGCGCTTTTTGGACGTCATGGTCTCTGGTAAGTCTAATTTTGTTGAGTTTCACTTGAAATTTTTTTATCATGTGATTTCAAGTTTGGGCTCAAGTTTACTTTACGGGATAGAGCACGATTTGTGACCCTGCTAAGTGGTCACACTATGCTGTTAGCAGCCAGTATCAAATAGCACGCTAGTAAAACAGCCTAGTGTGACCATAGCATTAGTACCCTCTGCACGCACTATTGCTACGCCACTGTGTAGCAATAGGGGGTCCAGGTCTATGCATAATAAAGCAAGCTATGTATAATTAAATAATTGATCAAACTTTCCTTTGTTTGATGTTTGATTTGTATGTACGTTTGACCTTTTTGGATTGCCAATTAGGAAACTGGTTGCTTTGTTTTTTGGCTTCTTTGTATAAAGCGTTTATTTTCTCCCATGGTACAACCTAAAATTTCAACCATCGACACCCACAGTAGATTTTTATATATCAAATAAGGCTCGTGCTTTACGAGAAAAATTCCTCACATAATTTTAATGAAAGTCCTACTTGGTGATAGTTTATTTTGTGTAGTAAACGAACCGACAAACATAGTGGGAATATTTTTGTAAGTTTGTATGTATTAAATATTAATTTAAACGAAAAATGTGTTTACTACTTGCTTTGTGAGAGGACATAAGGTTCAGTCGTGTTGCAAAATCGGTTAAAACAAATTGTTTTTAATGAAATTCACCAACTTGCTGAAAATTCCTCGACTTTTATTGTGTTAGTCAGATTTGATCTGCCGACACGATCTTTATGCAGGAAAATTAAACTGTTTCCGGCGAGAAACGTTTCGTATTGAAGTTGGAACTAAACCCTAACTAAGCACTTCCAAGTTCTTGAACGATACAATTCGTTCAGTGCTTTACATTACTCGATATGAATTTTGTCTTCTCCTATCCTATAAATCCTGCAACAATTCTGTACATACCTACCTGCAAGGATGTAAAAACATAAAATTTTGAATTATAAGTTGAAAGTTCTGTCGATTGGCGCAGAACATACTGTTTTCCATTCTTAGACACCATAAGGTAGTAAAATCGATGGACTCGTCTGGAATGTTTATAACAATGTAAAATATTCTGATACCTAGCTTAGTAGCCCATTAACTTTGTTATTCAAAGCTAATGGCTTAGTTCCAGGCCTCAGTAAGAACACAACTTAGCAACAAGGGCTGTGTCATTAAAATAAATGAGAGTGGCTTACATGAAAAAAAACATTTCAAGAAGTAAATACGTAATTCATTATGTACATAATCTGTTCATTTAATATGTTTACCTTATGAAACACCACGGGGAGAAATGCGACACAGGATAGCAAAATTATTCTAATTAAACTTTACTAGTAAATACAATAAATATATAAATCGTTTTACATACTATTATGATAGAAGTAGGGGATAACAGCATATAACTCTAGCACAAAAAAAACGGTTTTACACATGGAAAGTTTTGTAAAATGAACAGATAAATAATATACAAGGTAAGTAAAGTATTGTTTGGATATCAAATTTAGCACAGTAGCAAAATGATAAATTATATATATATATATATATATATATATATATATATATATATATATATATATATATATATATATATATATATATATATATATATATATATATATATATATATATATATATATATATATATATATATATATATAAAAACAGTAAAAAGGATTATCTTTTTTTGGGCATAACCGCTATCTTAAATGCAACCGTAGACACGTGTTTCGGACTTACTAGTCCTCGTCAGTACGGTATAGCCAAAGAGAAAGGATGGAAACTCAATGGAGAACTCAACAAAAGGGACCTTAATCAGGGAGACCAACGTCACCATTTGGAGCTTCAGTCACGACATCCTCGGATTTGAGGACAAGAAGTAACGTCGCGCCGAGGCAACAAGTACACCCCGAGGTGCAACCTTAGCCCTGGTACAATATAAAGGAAAAAAGGTATTGTTTGCGGTGAAATCTAAATATAAAAACAGTAAAAAGGATTATCTTTTTTTGGGCATAACCGCTATCTTAAATGCAACCGTAGACACGTGTTTCGGACTTACTAGTCCTCGTCAGTACGGTATAGCCAAAGAGAAAGGATGGAAACTCAATGGAGAACTCAACAAAAGGGACCTTAATCAGGGAGACCAACGTCACCATTTGGAGCTTCAGTCACGACATCCTCGGATTTGAGGACAAGAAGTAACGTCGCGCCGAGGCAACAAGTACACCCCGAGGTGCAACCTTAGCCCTGGTACAATATAAAGGAAAAAAGGTATTGTTTGCGGTGAAATCTAAATATAAAAACAGTAAAAAGGATTATCTTTTTTTGGGCATAACCGCTATCTTAAATGCAACCGTAGACACGTGTTTCGGACTTACTAGTCCTCGTCAGTACGGTATAGCCAAAGAGAAAGGATGGAAACTCAATGGAGAACTCAACAAAAGGGACCTTAATCAGGGAGACCAACGTCACCATTTGGAGCTTCAGTCACGACATCCTCGGATTTGAGGACAAGAAGTAACGTCGCGCCGAGGCAACAAGTACACCCCGAGGTGCAACCTTAGCCCTGGTACAATATAAAGGAAAAAAGGTATTGTTTGCGGTGAAATCTAAATATAAAAACAGTAAAAAGGATTATCTTTTTTTGGGCATAACCGCTATCTTAAATGCAACCGTAGACACGTGTTTCGGACTTACTAGTCCTCGTCAGTACGGTATAGCCAAAGAGAAAGGATGGAAACTCAATGGAGAACTCAACAAAAGGGACCTTAATCAGGGAGACCAACGTCACCATTTGGAGCTTCAGTCACGACATCCTCGGATTTGAGGACAAGAAGTAACGTCGCGCCGAGGCAACAAGTACACCCCGAGGTGCAACCTTAGCCCTGGTACAATATAAAGGAAAAAAGGTATTGTTTGCGGTGAAATCTAAATATAAAAACAGTAAAAAGGATTATCTTTTTTTGGGCATAACCGCTATCTTACTTTACTGTTTTTATATTTAGATTTCACCGCAAACAATACCTTTTTTCCTTTATATATATATATATATATATATATATATATATATATATATATATATATATATATATATATATATATATATATATATATATATATATATATATATATATATATATATATATATATATATATATATATATATATATATATATATATATATATATATATATATATATATATACTTAATGTGCTATCTCTCAGACAGTTTATCAAAGTTTACGAACCCAAATTAACCGCTCGAACAAATAGACGACGTATGAATTAATTTGTTAAATGATAAATTGATATACTTAATATTCCGATCAATTACGTTTGATAGATTAACCATCTGCCTGTTTAATAAGCTATATAGTAGTATTTAGATAAACACCACCTTTATTCAGTTGCTTTATGCAGTATGCTTTTTTAAACAATAAAGTATATTGTCAGAAAGAATATTCAGAAAAAGAACCGGAAATATCTTTCCGTCGACGGCAAACGAATGTCGATAATGGATGCTGAAAATAAATCATTTGAAGAAATCTTAGTGAAAATCTCGTCATCAGTGATTCAAGAGATTGTTGCAATCTTGAAAGTTCAAACCTCTTGAGGACTGTTTGATCATCGTCATATCCAGGGCCATCCCCTGCTATAAATTATTACACCAAGTTTCCCAAAAAGAGAGAAAAGTTAAAAGTACCTATTTAACCAAGTATATTGTGAATGTACTTTGTATTAAGCATTTAGTAGTTACTGCAAACGCTATTAGATTTTAATACTTTACTCTATATTATAAACCAGTTAGTTACCTACGTCGTTATCCTTTGATTTTGCAGATAAGTAGGCGCAGTGTAAATTTTATTAGGAGAGGATTCACCATTTGAAGTTTTAGGAACATCTCACCTGATAAACCAGTGCGAATTGAATGATTTGGTTAAAGACTTAGATTTGGATAAAGACTTAGAGAGGTTTATCAAAAGAAAAAGCCGAGTTATTGGGTTCTAGGCTACAGGAATGGAATCTTTTCCCACAAGGTATGACAATGCCTTCATTTAAAGTGTAACGAGCCTTTTAAAGCATATTTTAAAATACAAGGATCTTTACGTGTATGTCACGATGTTGGCGGTCTTATGAACGAGTTTGATATTCCCCACGATCCTTCTCAATGGTGGTTTTTTATCGATTCATAAAAATACAGCTTGAAAGCAGTACTTTTGCATATTCTTTGAATTTATGTAATTTGTTAACTGATTTTATTGCAGTTTCCTCAGTTTTTTTAAGTATCACTGTATCTGTAAATCTAGACCTGTTACAAAGCCTCTTTCAGTTTCTACTTATATAAGGCAAATATAATAAAGGAACAAATAATTTTGTTGTTGTTGTATCAGAAAGTTGGAAATTTGTTCCCTTGTGTTATTGAATCCCCACTTAATCTTTCCTTTTAAATAAGGACTATAATACCCTTTGTTAAAGTATCTTGTTATTTAATTATATGAACATAGTATACAAAGATAGTGTTAACTTGTAATTAATTATCTTTAGACCTAAATTCTCCTCAAGTGAACGAAAAAAATAGTAAAAAATAGTAAGTGGCTACAAATAACTTTTGTAGTATTCCTGGGTTTCAATTTTTAGTACAAATGCAGAATTCAGGAGATAAAAGCAGGTTATAAAACTGACAAGCAGAATTTGACAACGAAATCAATGCATATTTTGCTGATCATTGAACTGAAACGAACTGCAATAGAATTGTAAGCGTTTTAGTGTGCCTACCCATGCGTAAAATTTAATCAATTGACTAATAAAACGCATACATTTTAGCAAATGGGATTTTACAATTATTCCAGGTGTGTTAATTGTTTTAAAATTTCGCCAAATTATTACTAAATTAATTCAGAATAGATTTTCCATCAAGAACTCTGCTAAAAAGAAGAGAAGATTTATATGTAACAGAAAGTTTGTTTCTTTCTTTCTTTGGTTCTCTTGTTTCGCGCTTCGATTAGTTGAGTTTTCCATAATTCTGTCTCGCTAAAACTGACTCATCGACTTTTGGGTGAGTCACTTTTCATGAAATGAATCGTGCAAATAGACGTGCCTACCATATCGATTTATGACAGGTAATTTTTCACTTATTTTTTTATTGTTTCCGATTGAACCTTTTTGCCTGGTTCGGTGAAATGTTTCAACAGGGACAATAGATAAAAGATAACCCGCGATGACCCTAGAGGGATGGAAATGTCTCAGCCGCTTAAATGGGCCGAAAATTTGAGATGGGTTGTTGGACTGTCTGGCCGGTTACTGTCATTAGCTAGGAAAGCTACTGGAATTGCCCCATTCAATCACGCTTGACATGCGTGGGCGCCTATGTTCCTTCAAGTTAAGTGTCGCTAAATGACAAGAAAATGCTTTTTCTTTCATTTGGGATATTATTTACATAACCTAAAGCGTCACGAATATACTAACATCAACAACCCATTGCTTTAACGTAGCGTTCACAATGGAGGTTTATTTTGAAAGGGTTCGTTGAAATAAATCTTTGATGAATTCCCATATAATTTCTTATTAGTTAAATAGTTCAAGCATTTAGTTCAAAGAGAGTATTTGCGATTAAAATGTTTTTTGTTGTTGTTTTATTCCCGTAAAGTTGCGCTACTGCACAGAGAGAAAAAAAATTGAATAAAACGAATTTGCTTCAAGTCAAAGAAAGATTGATGTTAAATAGTGGCAGTCAAAGCTTTAGTTGCCGCAAAGAAATTATTTCCTTGATAAAATTTATTAAATTCTAAACTCTACGTTCTTTTTAAATAAAAAAACCTTCTTTTACTGTTTGATGAAGAGTAACTAGAATACCGCTCGCGTTCTGTAGCTCAGCTTATATAAAACCCAAAAAATGCGTAGAGACTGTCATCGCCATCTCTCCGCCAGTAGACATAGCAAGAATTTTTAATGAAACCACTTTTTCTTTGGTGCAAACACATAATATTTGTACTCAAATCTATTACTTTTCTCTTCCAAATAATTTCAAATAGAATATCTACTTACCTCAAGACTGATCTTTATTTCAAATAAAACCAGATTTATTTCATTCAAACATATTTCTGCAATTCAACCTAAACAATTTCTACATCACGGAAATCACGGAAAACCATTTGGTGTAAAAGAATCGCTGTTTCGGTGAAAACTATTTCTTTTTACGTAATATAAATATAATATAAATAAAATATTAATTGCAGCCCATGCAGCTCACTTTTTTGTAATTTAAAAATACTTATTTGTTTCAAATATATATTCTTTCCTTGAAAGAAATTTGTTCAAAGAAATACATTTATTTGATTTTACTTATTTGTTAATAGTGCTATTAGTGTCATGTATTGTGCATGAAGTTGTCTAAGTTACGTTTTTTTTATGCATTTCTAATTTGTTTAATATAAATAAATTAAAAATATTAGTTTTAAAACATCTAGATCACTGAGGTGAATTTGATGTCGACTCAATTAATATAATTTGGCTGAAAGTGCTGGTCCGCCACTTCCACGTCAAAGGCTTATTTTATTATATTAACAAAACTTAAGAAACTTAGATCACCGTTTTCTGATAAACTAAAAATATGAGTCGTCATTTCGTTTGGGTTGTGAATCAGAATAAGAATAAAAAGTTTATACCAGGCAGCCTTCGGACATCAGACATGCTCTTCATTAACGAATAGACGTTATAAGGCTATAGCTATTATGCTGGTGAGGTAACCAGCTTGGTCCGTAAGCATATTATGCTTCTATTTTCATGCCTAGACCGGAAAATTGACACTTTTCCGGCTTTCGTTCAAATGATAGCTTTCATATTTCCATTGACACTTTAATCAAGTTCTGTTTACGTTTATACTAGCGTTTTTTTTTTGTGTTTTTGCAAAGAAAATCCGATAACGTCATGCAATAAAAACCGTTCTATTTCTAAAATATGCTTCCATCATAGTTAAACACCATGAATTATTTGTTATTATCATTCCATTTAGATCAAAGATTAATATTCTATCTATGGCAATGCGCCGTTTAATTATTGTGTTTTGCGTTCGTGCGTGATCTACATTGCTGTTCTTCTGTGTGTTTTTCCTCTCTATCCGATTATTATTCCACGTATACAGGGAAAAACTTGCGTGATTTACGATTTTATCGTGTAAATACCGGCAGTCGGGAATGTCTACATGCCGACGCAAAATGTTTTGTTCCGCTGGAATGCCTAGAATAAGGCGAAACTTAAAACACCATCTTTATCTCGGACCAACGCACGTGATGTAAACAAATTTGCATTCGACGCCTCCATGGATTTATCACTTCCCGTATCGAAATCTATCTAGTAACATATTGCGAACATGAGAACGAATATATTGTTTAGATCGCCAAAAATACACTGGTGGTGAAGCAAAACGGAATATTGAAACAACCGTTTTTCTGAAAGAGTATTAAAATAAGACTTGTTCCATAGGCAGGACGGAAAGAAAAACTGTGCTACCGCCTTTTCTCAAAGGAGAAAGCCGGTTGTCCGCTATTCCACGACAAAATATGTAAATTAAAAGAAAATTTAGACACTTTTACACTTCTGTACTCGTGTATTAGTTCTTTCTGGTCACCGAAGGCCAATATCGTGTTATTTTAAATGAAATTAGGTACTTATTCTTAATATCATACCTAATTGAATCCCATGCGATGAAGTACATAGATTTGTATTGGGGTTTCCTATATTTAGTCAAAATGTCACCCATATTGTGTAATTTGCTGATGATAATAATAGCCTTGTTCCAATAATACAATATTCATTAATTACAAAGCGAAAATCAATAATTACGTTATTAAGTGTTAAGTGTTTTATGAGGAAAGTTATGGCAATCATACAGGATGTTCCGTGAGGGCACAGCAATGGATTCCTTATAATTTTTTTATATTTAATTTTAAGTAGGTTAGACTTATTAAAGTAGTAATTAAAAATATTATTATACGGGTGGAAAAAAAAACAAGAAAAACCCTTAGTAACGCCCAAACACTTATACATATTATTATTGAATTTATTGTACCATTTTGAATGTATAAGAAATTGTTTGTAATTTTCCGCTGAATGCTATCGAAGTTATAGCTCGAGACGAGACATAGAAAACGTAGTATTTACATGGTAAATCTTCTCAATCGATTTCAAATGTTTGGATTTCCGGATTTGGCGCGTGGGTCTCTATATATTGCACCCTAAAGTGTGATTTTATTGCTAGTACTTATCCCTCGCTCCAACCCTCCATAAAAGCATCGGGGACTAAACTTTCAAAGTATTCAGTCGCCGAACGCAATCGCTCTGAGAAGTCTATCTAATTTTACTTATATCGGTCATATGCCGCGGTCACACTAGGCTGGTAAATTTGTTATTTAGAAATATACTAGGAAACAATTGAAGACCTGAAAAATTTTGTTTTATGAAAATATATATTTTAATTAATAATAATTGAAATAATTATTTAATTAAAAATTAAAACAATTTTGTAAATAACTAATTGTGGTAGATCCATTTACTTTTCAACTAAATACTTCTGAAATATAGAATTCCTAATTTTATTGTCATCCTGGCCTTGCTTTTATTATTTACACTTGCGTACAGTGCTTTCAGAATGTATGTAGTCAGGTTCAATGCAGGTGGTTAATAAAACCCCACAACAATCGAATATGAAATGTTTTATGGTTGCGATGCCTTCATCTGACAAAAGGCAATAGATTCTGTCACTGTTGTATGTATCTACTTGGTGACGTATAAAATACACCAGAAATAGTTGACCTTGTAGTTTGAACTGAATTTGCTGGTAGTAGCCACTAGCGACAGGAAAACACAAAACATCCGCTGGTTGCTGTTGCTGCTATCAGCAACAGCAACTAGCGGCCAGTAAAACAGCCTAGTGTGACCATAGCAATAGTGAAACAAATATCTCCCAAGAAATACATATATCATTTCGTCGGTGTTCTAGCAAGAATTACACAATTTTGGTGTAAAACATGTTTTAAGCTACATTGGACCCTTACTAGATGTTTGGTAATAATTACAAAAAAAAGTAAAACATGTGTTTTTTCGGAAAATTTGTGCACGTACTTTTGTACATCTGACTTGCAATAAATAAGTTTGGAACAATTTATGAAAGTATCGATTCGATATACATACATCCATAGTTTTGTAAAAAGTGTTTCTGGTGTTTGTAAATAGTTAAATTTCAACGTATTTTGCAGAGACATTCCACAGCGGAAACTGTATTCAGTTTAAACTTAGAAGCAAAATTATTTTCGATCTGCGGCGAACAGATGTTTCGTACTATCGCTTCCTGTCCAATAATATAGTTAAATTTAAACAGGGAAATGCATTAATTGAAGAACAAAGGATACACAATATTCAGAATGTTATCTTTCTATTTATATAACTTAAACTGGCGGTAACTGAGTACATTAATTACGAAAGTAGGGACTTCGACAATAAAATAAGGTTATTTAAAAATGTATTATACTTATTATTTATTTTTACCGTATAAACTAAGATAAAACCCATACCGAAGCGGCAAAAGGAGAAACACGACGGCAGTACCGTCTGCAAAATGCTTTAGCTCATCGCAGGTGAAAAGGTTCAATAATTGATTACCCGAACCTGAAGCGATATAAAAAAGGAAAATGACACTTCAATTTTTTGTTCCAATTATCAAGATATATAGCCCATGAAAATGAATGTAATGAATAGGTATAATCACTGTTTATTTTGCTATTTTTGTATGGTAGAATTTGTAAAAGTAATGTAAATAACTTCAAGGAGAAATACGACAAACATATCACGTAGCGGCGAATATATCAATTTACTTTCCGAGTTATTCCTGGGAATGTTGTATTGACAATAGAATGTAATGATTCAAATCAAGTTGAATGAGAATGTCAGAAACAGACGGTGCCAATTCGAGACGAGTGCTTCTACTATATGCTTTCTTTGATAAATATTGAAATAATACGGTTTGAAAAAATCTATTTGACTGCTGTGTAGATATGATGGTGGATATTTACGGTAGGTATTTATGTCACGCGCTGCATGCACGGTGAGCAGCTTTAGTGGTTAGTTCCTGAAAAGTAAACAAAGTAATTTTGTCTCCGGCATGGCACAATATAGTCAATATCACCAGGTTATGTGGGCCAACTTTTGTTATAACGCCGACGAAAAACAAACATACGTGACAACAGTTACGTTACCCACAGTTGTACGCATGGATATAAAAAGGAACCACGTGATGGAAATGAGTTTTTCGAGTATTTCCAGATAGAAAAAGTTTTGCTGGAGTATCAAGTAAACAATCTAAAATATCTGGGGTGGCCCTCACCCTCTTTCCGACTGTATCGTTGGCACAATGAAGTGCCTAAACACTTTTGCAATTATTTAATTTTGTAAAGCCACAGTCGGCACTGGACCCTACCTAACGTTAGTTTCTATGACACAATGCATAGACACAATGACATTTGTTATACTGAATTTTAACGATCTGCACTGACTGCAGTCCTGAGTTCGAATAATTTGGATTGCCGATTACCTACTCTTCCAGTACACATGTACAGACCACAGATCAAAGGACCTACTTACAATGCAGAATGAAAAGCCGAAAAAAGTGTGTTTATGTAAAATGATTGTATAGTAATGTAATAGGAATAATAATTTTAAAATGTTTTTGATCTTTGTGGGAGGACTGCAGCTCTGCAGCCCTTATGGATAAGCCGCTACTGGTTTGATCTCAGTCGCATGAATCCCTCAGAAGTCGGATGTAACATATTACACTTCCGGTTGTCAAATTGTGACCAAAAACAATTCAGTTCATCCTCTGGCAATTCTAAATAAGTACGCCAAATTTCAGCCCGATCCGTGGTTCTGTTTGGGCGTTATCGTGTTCACAGACATACACACATACGTACATACATACTACATACATAAATACATACATACATACATACATACATACATACATACATACATACATACATACATACATACATACATACATACATACATACATACATACATACACACATACATACATACGTACACACATACCCACACACACTTTCCAGAAATCACCCCAAAACACGTATTTCCGCTGAAATCTCGAAATATCTAGGGCGGCCCAACTTTTTGACAACATTATTGGCACATAAAGTGTCTGAACACTTCTGCAGTTATTCAACTTTGTTAAAACAGAGCCACTCTGGACACTAACTAACGTCAGTTTCTATGACATAATAACATTTGTCATACTGACTTTTAATGTCATGCCATGTCAGTGGCACTGACGTTTGACAAAATCTGACATACACAGTTACACACACATACATTTTCCAGAAATTATTGCAATGGATTCGGGGGACCAAAAAACGCGTATTTCCGCTGAAAAAAAATTTTTACGCATCATTTATAAAGATTATAATATGAAGGATTATAAAAAAATCAACATGACAGAAGTTAATCAACAGATTGTCTGTTTCATTTGCTTATAAAATTTGAGCTACATATAGCGAAGCTTACGTGTTCTTTATATAATACTGGATTACATTCGTATATGAGGAATTGCATCATTTTATTTTACTTTATTTAAATACGGATGGATTTCTAGAAAAGGTCAGTTGTTGGTTTAATTGGAAATAGCAAAATACTGAAATTTACTCACTGCATACCGGAGAATTTTCTTTCTTTTTCACAATTTCACTGGAAGGCTCATAAAAATTGTTTAAAAATCACGTAAAGTAAACATTCGCACTAATGGTGGAGTCGCCGGGTAAATAGTTACCACAGCACCTGTTTTAAAATACGGGTAAGGACTTAAAATGTGCAACCTGATCGTAAAGACGAAAGTAGACTAGTAAATAAAAACGTCGATTTTTACATTTTGAGTGATTATAGACAGAAAAGTATGGTATAGATGATATAAAAGCTGGTTTACGTATTTTATGTAAAGCAGTGAGTGTATTCAAGCTTTATATCGTAGAATGCACGGCCTTTCTCGCTATGATTGTAAATTGGTATACTGACATGACATGACATTTATTTTTTATATATGTTTCTCTATGACTGACATTAGGCTGGTGGCTTCAGGAAATTATTGAAATATTGTCGGTGGTCGGAATGTTGGGTGGGGGCCAACTCACATTCTTTTTTCACCTTGATCCAATTGTCTAAGATTTCCCGGAAAACGTGGTTCAGGCAATTTAAGAAAGCCGTGACCATCGGGCCGGAATGTGGAAGATAACGTCAACTACTTTCTAACTTTTCCTTGTTATGTCTGCTTTTCGCCTTGTTCGTGTAAATGAATTCGAGCTACTGCTATATATTTAGGTAAGTTATGATGGCCTGAAAAGAGTTAATTGTCTGGTATTAGAAAAGTTTATTTTCTTTTGAGAATAGATTAGTGTACGCTTTGTTTCGGTAGTGGGAATCCTATTTTCGTTGAGCCGCTAGATGCGTTGACTCACTGAATTCCGAAGTGGGTGTTTTACTTATTCACTTACGACTCCCACGTAAAACTCCACAAAAAATAAAATTTATCGATGTTCAGTGAATATGGAACAATGGTAGCTATTCTAAACGTTGTTGTGAAGGTGTTGCTTATCCTAGAACCAATCATAAAGCCATTACGGGCACTGCCTACGCTACACAAACTAATTTCGTAAGCAGTTGGCAGTTCAATGTTTACTGAGATCGGTAATGTTCTTGGAAGACGTATAAACACATCCAAGTTGACCTATTTTATATAAATACCGTTTATTGGATATGCATTTACTACGTTAATAAATGGCACAATGCAATTCACTTCATGGTTTTCCGTCATTAATAAGGACAGCACTTTTTCGCAAAATACCTAAAGCAAAATCCCAAACAAATCTGGTTTGGTGATTTTTAGATCATAGATAGATATACTTAATAAATAGATTTATATGTCATGTAACAAAATTTAAGACGCATATAATGGATACAAATAACGTTAGTGGTTGTTATTTTAAATTAAAATAAACCACAAATTTTATTGGGATAAATGTACAAAGCTACATTAGGTTAATTCATACGGTATATTTTCTTAGCATACCATAAAAATGCGGACTGATTTAATGATAAATGTTGTTTTATTGCAATATGTATTTGAATTGTCATTGGAACACAATATTACCGTTATTAATTCCAGTTGAACTGAATTTATTTTCCCACACATATAACAGCAAATAAACGCAAATAAAACACTTATATAAATTGTCATTATATTTACTTACACAAAACTAACACATAATATCAACTATTATCGTTATTAATTCCTATCAATTGTGTAGCTGGGTGAATAAATAATAGTAATATAGTCCATATTTCCGCAAAGGAACAGTTCCATTCAATAAACTTGCTGTAATTACTGTACAAACAATTTTATATAGGATAGAATTTTATATTGAATCGAATGACAGAATTCCCCATAAAGACACCAAATAGCTCATAGGCTATTGATGATTTATTGAGGTGTGTGGTTTTGTCAGAATGGCCTATGGTAAACTTTGGGGTACTTAGCGACATAATGGGGGTCGGTTTAAGGGTGGAAACTCAAAGATAATGGTTTCATTAATAATTTATTATTCACTTTTGATTTCGGGTGACCCTCGTAAGGTAAAAAGCCTTATTTTTTAGTGGTCTTCAAGTAGGGAAATTTATCTACTTGTTTTATTCACGGCAAAAGGAACGCAGCTTTTTTACTGTCAAGGATAATCGCACCTACACGGTTTGAGGTCGACAAAAAAAGCGTTACTTCCCAAGATGTCGCAAAGACATATCGGGTGGTCAGCTGAAATGGAGGTCAAGTTGGTTTAAATTTTTGACCATAGACTTAACTATTACGTGAAATATCAACATTAACATTTTTTCTGTTTCAGAAATATATTGGAAAGTATTTTGGTGGAGTGTTTTTTGTACACCTTTATAATAAATGATTTGCACTTTCTTCTGCACATATGGAGGCAATTTATTGAGCACCGGGCATATAAAATATGCAAAGACAGAAACACTACAAATATTACTACAACAAAAATGATCCTAGAAAGTTGGTTAAAAACCTTGGTATTTTCAGTTTATTCGGATGTTGTTGAATATCTTTTATATGTAGCAAAAGTGACATAAAATAGATTTTGAGGGCATACGTCAGTAATCGCATAGAAAATCCAATATTGCGGTTGCATGTTTCGCCTCGCATAAAGGAATTTAATTACATATACGTCGCGCGCATTTAGGCAGCTTATTCCCTCCAAACTTCAAAGCTTTGATTACATATGTTCACGGCATCTCTAATGAATTAAATTTCCTATGAAATCCATTAAAAATCTAAACAAATTACAAATCTCGTATTTTTTCAGATGGCTAAACATATGGGCTACAATTTTGCATGTTCAGCACATTCTAATACTAAGCTAATTGTCTTATAAGCCTATTGAAATAAACATTCTGCCCAAACATATGTTGTATGCAATATGTTTGACATGATTGGGTCGCTTAAGGTATATCGAGGGTATTTTAGGGAACCAGAAATTTATGTTCTGGAAGCTTCGGTACGCTTCTTGGGCATGAGTGCTGTGACAAATGGCAAACCATTTAGAATACTCGGCCGCTTCGGCGATCTGCCGTTTGCAAGTGATATCTTAAATATTCGTCCGTTTGAAGTGCTGACTGCTGCAACTGAGATGCTATCCTTATTGATTGCTCTACGAGATCGGTTCGCTTATTTGCACTTTATAAATTACCGCAGTTACTTAGGTATTCAAATTAAAATATTGAGTTAGTTGGAGTGTGTTTGTCCTCATAACTCTGATCACGTAAGGGATTCAATATTATCATAACAGACTGTGTTAACTTGAACACAAGACCGGTTGAATCTGAGAAGCACTTTATGCAACTAACACGATTTTAATTTCCAACTCGTACCCTAGAAAGATCTTAGGTATTGTAATCGACGGAACAAAATTTTCGGGGTTTCAGCAAAAATACGCATTTTTAGTTTGCCTGAATCCATTACAATGATTGCTAGAAAATATATATGTGTTAGGGACGAACTGGATTATTTTTACATACTTCTGAGGGAGTCAACAGATTTTGACCAAATTTATAAAAGCCCATCTTCTGGTCACATAAAATATATATGTACATATTATTAATTTTCAGATTAATGGGATGAACGGTTTAGTCGGAAGGTAGGATGAAGGCTACTCCAGATATTGTTCCTGACTTCATTTTTACATATCTTATCTGCTCCAAGGCAGTGTTGTCTCAAGCAAACGAATTCTATTGGTAAGTGTTAATTGTATAAAATATAAGTAGAAGTTATTTTATCCAAAATTGTCTGGCCTTTGGCATCATACCAACTTTTTTCTTTCTCTGTGTTTAAAAGACTAATGATAAGTGTGTAAGGTGTTAAGTATATCGTATTGATTATTATTGGGCATCTTCATGCGAAGTCCCTGTGTTAATATCTGTGATTATTTGTGTGAATTATTAAATGAGAGATATTAAATGTCAAATCCTGGATGCTAACCCATACTTAAACACCGAGTTTATGATGCGGGTGATAAGGATGTTAAATATCGAAGTTTATGAGTACATAACGTGGATTTAATGACGTGTGTTCAGATTTTGCTGGTCATTATCGTAAAATACGCGGGGGGGGGTAGCGTCCAGAGTGCTACCCCCCCCCCCCGCTTTACAAAATTGAATAATTGCAAAAGTGTTCGATGTAGTCGGATAGTTGGGTGAGGGCCACCCCAGATATTTATATAAAGATGTATGTAAACTTAATGTCATAATTCGTCGACATACTCTGGCAGACAGAAAAAGGGACTGGTTAAACACCCTGGGGGCTCGGATTTCACTAAGGCCAGGAAAATTTATCACACCGTTTCCAACCATTGCCGAAATGACGACCGAAGGCCTATCCCACAAAAAGCAAAAAGGTTTGCTATATCACGAAGATTAACGGCGTTATCGATTTTAATGTTTAAATCCGCCATATGTACATATTTGCTCGAAAATATCCTGTGCTGGACATATTTGAAGAGATAACCGTCAGCACACAAGTCAACCAACCAATGAATAAACAAATTTTCCAAGGATTGCAAAATATATCAATCATCAAGACTTTTTTATGTTTAGTAATACGACTATTAATTGAGAATTGATTTTAAAATAAAGCGTAATCTTCAAGTTTACCGTGCTTTATAAAAATAAACGCTCAAAACAACGCAGCGCGAGTTTTCCAGTCACATATTTTGAGTCAGCGGAGCGAACTAACGTCTATCGGACATAATTCTGTTCAGCGAGACGGCAAACGGTAATTGAACAGCTATGACTCTTGGTGTTTACTTTGGAAATTTTCTATATTGCCGAAGTAAATAGAGGAAATTTTTAACAAACAGTATGTTGTGCTCGAAGGTAAAAAGCTAGTTTTGACTGTTTTTCGAGGACCGCCAAGGGTCCTCAGGTCATGAAATTACGTACAAGCACAAAAGTTTCAAGGATATAAGTATTTTCTATATATGATGAAATATCATTTGCGCATAAGCACAGTCAGCATAAAATAACCAATGCCAGAAAAAAGTGACACAATGAATAATGAATACACTTGTGGTAAATGAAACCCCTTTTCATGTTTATTGTTACAAGTGTGTAGATAATGACTGTGATTATCTAAAATGCTCTTTTTATACAGGTCGATAATTGAGAATCTACGTGTGCTCACCTTCGTGACTGTTCCATGTGTTAAAAATAACCGTTATAATAAAATATTGAATCGCATTTTAAAGTAAATAATTTATTTTAACTGAAACCTAGCGGATTAAATAGAAAGAAGAGGTGCATGTGCTGCTAGCACTTAACAAAGATAATAAAACTATATTTTCAAAAATGTACCAAGTATGAGATACACTCTAAATGTTAATTCATAAAAATTAAATAAAAGTTAAATAAATCGAAATTCTATACCGAACGGATGTGCGTCGATGGGTGTGTATCGATTTGATACTTTTGAACCCCCGAATTGGTTGATACCTACGCTTATAGTTAAACTTGAAATTGATTACTTATCTACTAAATTTGAGTAAGCAAAGTCGATTATTAAGTTTTGACAATTCAAACTTAAAATTTTGATTGCAAGATAATTGGCGCTAGCGATTAAGTAAAGCTTTGTGTATATTCTGTATTTATTTATTTAAAAACATCTGTATTTATTATAAAGTTATAACCTTATTGAAAGAAATTTTAAACACGTTTATGTGATAAGAAGAATATACAGGTGTCCCGAAACTCAACATCAAGCGGACGCTAGGAGAGAGAGTGGTTTATGTACGTTCTGGCAAAAATAGTAAACACAATCACTTAGTTGAGTGGTAATTGGCATTCCTTATTTCAAAAAAAGTAAAAATCGACATCCTTTATCACATTTTTAGTTACTGTGGCAACAAATTTCCTAATTTTCTTGTGCTTTTTTGCTAATATGATCTTAAATAACCGTACCATTAATCGCTGTCGCAAATCGATCAAAAAAACTGTGACATTGATAAAAATAAGGTAGTTTGTTTGAGTGCAGTTTGAGAAAATTTTGTCACTTAACTTTGACTCTTTATTACAGATAAAGTATACTGTACTACGCTTGACGTTGAGTTTTAAGATAAAAAATTAAAATAATGTGATAGATTTTGCTGATATAACTGTTGTTGTTATCACAGGACCGAGACTGCATGTAAAAATCTTGGTTTTGTTTGAGAACAAGTGGCCGCAAAAATTGTTTTAGATAATCGCATGTTTAGCGATTTCGGTGATAAATTAATCAATTCATGCAAAGTACTGGTGTATTACCCTAAAAATGGGAGGTTAAATTATTACCAATTACATTACGTGACTGAAGCAAAAACCAAAGATTATTCGGAATACAAAACGCATCTTCCGTTCTAGATTCTGTTCTATCGAACGTTATTATATATTTTTCACATATATTTGGTCAACCAAATTACACATGCTGTATTTCATATGCAAATTTCATCCATAGATTCCAATATAAACTATAAATAAACAGAATTCCATTATGTAAGATCACATTTTTCACGAAGTTATTAAATATTTCTACCATACTTAGCATATATCCGAATATATTTTCTCCATACGGCTGAAACCCAGTTTCATGGCAGGTAAAATTAAAATATTAGATATAGCTATATTAAAAGAAAATTAGGTATATATTTCAGTAATTTAAAATGAGAAAAAAGTATGAAATCAGGAAATATGATCCAATATGATACAACAACAATAAATAATCGCAAAGCAAATGAAAAAGTTATTACCACTGGCTGACTTTAACAAAATATCCATTAGTCAAAGCAGTCAAAGTCAAATAGGTGACTCACTCATAGATTTGAAAAAGGTTAACAATTGATAAATGATTGTCGATTTTTTTTTTAATTTGCCCTTTTGAATTTTATGGGATTCATATACCTATCGACAGGTATCCAGGACTAAACAAAAGCTAACAAATAGTCCTTGCGCACTAACAGTTATTAACACGCACCTTCTGGATACAGAATAACGCTAAAGATGCGTTCAGTCGACCGCCGCACATCCTTCTGAAAGGATCGACGCCTAGTGACGCTCCTAGACGCTCCGCAACACCGCGACGTTGGCGCTGCATATTTATTTTTTTCCTAAAACATGACAAAAAATTAGTTACTTTATAAGTGAGCAAAGTTTGTCTCGTAGACAATAATATTGCAAAATTGTGTCTAACTAAATAGAAAAAGTAATAAAAACAAAGTTTTTAAGAAGACCTCCTAACTTCTTCGTAGTGTTGAGAAAATTATGCCAGGTAATATACTTGAAATTCTACTTAAAAATAACATATGTGTTTATGGCTCTAAACGGCTTATATTAATTTAAATTATGAAGTTTTCAACCATAATTCTATCAGAACAACCAGAAATAACAATTCACGGAAGCACTTTATTTTAGTACTTAAATATTATAAATTATATACAAACTTCGTATAATGAATCTGTTCTTAGTGTGTATGAAATTCCCAAATTACGCCTATTATATTAGAAATTTTATTGAATTACTAATTATTAATGCGGATTGAGAGATATTTTATGAATGAATAAAAATGTAACACCTGTCGCCTATTGTCATATCGTTATTTTGGCCCCATCGATATGGAATAAATAGCCCGAGTTGTGTGCGGTAATTTAATAAGCAATTATGTGGATGCTTGAGATTAGATAAAATGATTTTTATCTGGTAAATAATATCTAATTGGGGCACTTATTAATTTTTTTGTCTGCTAGGTGTTGAGTTTGCGAGTAGGCAATTAAATACTAATTGGAAATTTCTAATAATAACAAACTTAATTAAACATTTAATAACAATTTTCCTACGAAAAGTAATAAATGGCTGTCTGTGAAATTCATATTGAGTTTGTTGGATATTTTACACCATGTAAACCTTTTTTATAAAAGAGGTTTCATAATTCATTTCATAATTCTACTTCTTTATTTGCGCTATAAACGTGTTTATGTAGTTTACTCCAGTACCCCAGTAACAACTATATTTTATGGTAAAATTGCACCAGCGTTGACCTGCACCAGTTTAATTTACATTACACTAACTAATAAAAATATAAACAGTGTTTTCACAAAAATAATATGTACTGTGATTTAGAATATCTACTTACTTTGATTATTTTTTACTTGAAAGAACGTGGTGTATTATTATTTAAAATTCTATACTATTTCCTTATTCAAAAATTGCGATATTAACTGCTCTATACAAGGCTTTATTGTATAGTAATCGTAAAAGAATAGAGCCTTCTTTCTTTGTTTTTAGCCTTATTCTTTTTATGAATAGCGTACAGAAAGAAGCCCTTGTTCAGACAGTCCTGATTTAACTATTAATAAAGGAGATGAGGGAATTATTAAGCTGTCAATATAGATTTTGCTTTCAACAAATTATAGTTATTAAATCCTTGTGTCCCGCGATAACTGCAATGGGCTAATTATACCGCTAATTGTTTTATTGAAATTTTTAATCAAATTCCTCTTCCAACTTTACGGGTGCAAATTATACTTGCAAATATAATCCACCCTCTTATCCACTATTATCGCGAAATTAAATGCCATATAGAACAGCTATTTAGGATCAAACAACAGGAGAATTTAACAATGTTGCCACCTAAATGTCTTTGGTCTATCAATAATAAAGGGATTAATTCAAAATGGAGATTGATTACATCCCATCGACCTGCATATTTTATGGGGAATTTCGATATGGAATATTAAAGTCCGCTAAATCAATAGAAGGTTATTGTCATCCCTTGACTCTCAAGTCTGGTCCCTTCGGGGCTCAAACAGGGATATTTACTCTTCAATTTTTTCCTCATACATATTTAATAATTTTCGGGTCCGGAATATTACTTTACCCTATCATACGATATTGCTGGTGGACTCTTTTTTTTCTCTGGGTCTTTATGACTTCCATACCATGATATGGAGTATTTTTTCTTGGTCTAGGTTCTAAAAGATCGTGATACGTCCAGTTTTTATTGCCTATACGTAGAACATGGTTGAAAATCGTTGAGTCAAAGCATAAATTTCTACTAGTGAACATCGACAAAAAATCGAATTGCCTCAAAAATAAGATAGATATTGATAGTAATAAATTGCACAGTCTGATTAGCAATATTGCTCAACTCTGTAACATCAATTTTGTTATTATTTCAACAATAAACGAAGCCTGAATAGAAATATTCCTTTTGTGATTAAAATACACTCATAGCAAAAACGGATTTTGCTTTTAAATTTGGCTCGTTTAACTTGAAAATTATCATTCACCAAATGTTCACATCTTGACTATTTGTCATTCAATCGTTACGCATGAAACACTCTAATTTGAATGAATACGTATGGTACTTTCTATTTATGTATGTAAAACAAAAATGGAAAAATTGCATAAAAATAGTGGTTGGTAAAATATAAATACATACATAAATATACAGGGTGAGTTTACCCTGTTTTACCTTTACAAAAACGAAAAGCCAAATTATTTACACTCATACTGGGTGTACTATGAGGATATTGCATGATATATCGAACTTATGTTTTTTTTTTAATTAAACCACCGTATTCCATATTGTGATAAATTTTTGAATTCCTTATTAAAATTACTAAGTTTTATTACTAAAAGGTAATAAGTACTAACATAGTTGTCCCTAAAACCGATCGCTTTTAAGTTAACTTCTTTTGTTTAAAAACAGCACTTTCGTATACAGTTGTTGGTCCAAACCTCATTTTTTAAATGAAACACCCTGCATATATTTTTGGAATTTACGTACTTTTTCACACAATATAATGCTAATTTACTGTACATAAAAATCTATCGTTTTGTTTCAAAATTTCAAGATCAAAAGCCATGGTCAGCTATTAATGGCTGATATTGATTTTGTCAAAAATGGTGTAATAGAGCATTCGAATTGCTTCCTTATGTAGATTACGAATATGTCTGCGATATGCAATAGAATTAAATATTACAATATGTTGAGCAATAACTTGAAAACGCGAAATGCAAGTAAAGGAAATGGTACTAATTAAGCCAATTTATAATTTGGATGATATTGTATGTGGGGAGTAGGTTATGTGTATGGAATAGCCTATTACTGTGTCTAGTATTTAATATAAGATTTTTTCAGTGACTTTCTTTAAGACTTTTTATAGCTGATTTGGAAATAAATTATTATTTCATTCTTTTCTATAATAGTAAAAAGTCTCCATTATCCACAGTTCGTTGTCCTACATTAATACGTCTAAAACAGAGTTATTGCAAAAGCACAATAACAGGAGAGTACATTATCTTAACATACTTCAATATCATGAAAATATTTATGTTAAGACATGCTGTACTCATTTTGTATTTAAGAATGACGAAAGTATTGGGGAACAGAGAATCGGTTCAAAGATCAGAAATCACAGTTTAAAGGTTAAAGATCAGGGATTAATGAATGCAAGAAGGCACAACCATGGTAGAAAAACCTATAACAGAGTAAGCAAAATCAATGAAATAAGATCATGGACGGCACCAAAACATGCACATAAACCATTAAGTTTCAAACTAGACCACAGTGTTAATTGTGTAGTAAAATAAAGATAAATATTTACATGGCCTAGCGCCCTAGCATGTTTTCATATCTGTATGTTTGTTGAGCCGAGAATTCACAATAGCGTATGCTTCCAGGCATGCATTCTTCCCCGGTAAACATAGCTCTCCTATACGTAGCATATATCTTCTTTTTAATAATGTAAATAAAGCCAGCGTAAAATATAACATCCCGCGAACTGAAAAATGGGAACTGACACTTCTAAAAATAGACATAATATTAGGATACGGGTCCGTGAACGCAGAAATACGAATGTTGTTGTCCTCGTATATTGAACATCAGATATAAGAAAATCGGAACTGTACCATCTGTCACTCGTTATGAATGAAATAATGTTATCGAATAAAAGATTTAGCTTTAGAAAGAAACGTTTAGCTTTAGGCTAATGAAAAGGCAGGAAAAATATAATATCACTGTATACATTATACTTAGGAATAAGTAGTCCTATCTATTGTAATTCGGTCAGACTTTATGTGATATAGATCCCAGAAAATTCCAGGATACCTCCAATAAAACATTTCTTCACCAAACCGTTCCATTCTCGGCGATTCGGCGTCTACTTGCATCAAATTTAGTTTATAAGCTGATATAAATTGGAAAGACCACCAGAATTTGTGTTTAAAACCTTTAGAAATTGACTGAACTTTCTCCCTTTAAATTTGTATTCTTACCTCTATACTGCTGAATACATAAGTAAGAGCAGCGAGTCGCTCGTTATGATTTAAAGAAAAAATGATGCTTATTTTGCTCTTGGGAGTGTATATCCCAGGAAAAGTTATACGAATGAGTTCCTGAGTTAGGTTAGCGACTGACGCCAAGGGCGACGACTCGCGTAATTCAAGGCATCAAGTCCCTGATATGTAAAAAGTTATCCGAGCGGGCACAGGACTTTAAGCAGATGATTAATGGTCCCCTAGACACTTTTTTGCAGATTTATGCTGTGGAAATGGGGAATAATCTATATACGGGGTTATTGAGTTTAACAGTAAACTGGGATGTTGGGTTATATAAATTAGAATTTTATGGAATATTCCAGTATGTAGTACCATTTTCAGAATGGTGGATAAAGGTAAAGTTACATTTAAGTATTTATTTTTATTTTCTTTGTCTCTCTTTTATTAGTTAAACATAGGTTTTTATTTTTATTATTTTGATGTGAACTGAAAAAGAATTATAGTTTTCTAAGAATTTCTTCGTTTTCTTAGCGTTGAAGTCTACCATCGATCGACCCTTCTGGTGCCGCTAGTTAGGAGCTGATGTCACAAGATAAGATTAGAACCAAAACTTTTTAGAACCAAGTGAATTATCAGGAAGTAGACTTGTACAATAATTAAGGTAGAAGTCTGCCTCCTGATATAATATTCTTCGTAATCAATATCATGGTTTAGCAACTTTTTGTACAGCAGCGCCTGTAGGCATGGCACATTTTCGATCCGCCCTCCCCTACGTTTAGTGCTTATTCTTGGCTTATTCTCAAGACACATCAAAAGCGGTTGGCTATAAAATTCAGAATGACTTTTTATTCGAACCTAAAGGCAATTTTATGCCGGCTTTTTAAGCGAGATTGTTTAAGACAAGGCTCATCTACACTTCGTCGCACTTTATACCTACCCTATAAAAATCCGGCCGACTAGATGGTGTTTGAAGATTGGAAACACATAAAAAACTTTACACGTTGTTGCAGGCCTTTTACGACTTAACTCGAGTAAATTTGCCCTGAAAATATTACCAGATTACTAGAGGTTAGCCAGGATATGTAATATTCTATACATGCTGAAAATTTAAAACGTCAATTTTAGTTGACGACTGTCATGATGTTGTTGTGCTGCTTCTACGGAAATAAGCACTGAATAAATGATGAAAGATGCTTGGTCTGTCTGAAAGTTGACATAAAATCCTAAAAATAAACACTTAGGTGCAAATTACCTGTGTTTCCTAAAGACCGATTCACCAGTTTTGTTTATTCTAACATTATGATGTGAGCGAATAAATAAATACGATTTGTTTATGTCTAAAGTTATTTGGTGTGTAATGTGTTTACGGCTCCGTTTATTTATTTGATTAGCGTTTAGATTTTCAACGCACTCGCAATTTTTAAAATAAATGGATAAGTATATAAAAAGTATGTAAAAAAATCTTTACATATTCTTTCATTATATCTTTATACATATATATTTCTAACACTGCTTTACAATCCTCACTAAAATCGTTCATTTTCAAATGGCGTCTATAATTTTAGCTTAATATAACAAGAAGAATCCTTATCTCCATGTCCTGAATAATCTACGAAAGTGAGCATTTTTGGGGCACCGAAATAGTATTGCTATCTAATTTGATATAATCTGTTCGTGACCATTCCAATTAATGTGATATGTAACCGTGGTAGAGATTGAATTGGCGTACGCATTGGCAAAGGAGAATTAATGGTGCGAGAAATAGACACAGACTATCAGGATTTCCTGATCGAAACGGCCGAAACCGTCCGAAATTTACCGTACAAACATTTCGTGTTCAATTAAACACAATCCGAGGCGCAGAAAAAACTACGTAGAGTGTTTAACTTCGTGTAAAAAGTTAATTAATTTATACCGAACGAGCTATTTAAATATATTTGAATAAGCAGCCTGTATCCTGAGCTAGTATAATAATTTCTCTCGTTAGTTCAAGGTCTACAAAGATGTTATCGAATTTTTAGATCTTGTGGGCTCGGGATGTTTTATTTTTGGATTTTTAATATAAATACTCACGTTTGATGGTTGACACTTCAGGGTTCTATTCAAAATATACTCGTTTAATTCGGTTTCTGTTGGAGTGGTCTCAAAATAACAACGAAATCAATGACATTCATAATTAGGAGGTTTTTTGAACCATTGCAGAAACTTGGTTCAGTTAGCAGGACAGCTTCTGCAATTAGGAACTAAAATTTCAAATGAGTGATGTTAGTATTTATTGGGCTCATCACATGAGCCACAATAACACAAGAGAACAAATTTCCAACGTTCTGATACAACAACAAAAAATATTTTTTCTAATTATGTTTGCCTTACATAACTAGAAAGTGAAAGTTGATTTATTGTACCATGTCTAGATCAAAATCAGTTAACAAATTATATAAATTCAAAGAAAATGCAAAAGTACTGCTTACAAACTGTATTTTGCTGAATCGATAAAAAACCACCATTCAGAAGGATCGTGGGGAATATCAAACTCGTTCGTAACACCCTCAACACCGTGACATACACGTAAAGATCCTCCCATTTTAAAATATGCTTTAAAAGGCTCGTTACGCTTTGTAGATAAAGACACTGTCACACCTCGTGCGAAAAGATTCCGTTCCTGTAGCCTGGAATCTAATAACTCGGCGTTTTCTTTTGGTAAACCTAAGTCTTTAACCAAATCATTCAATTCGCACTGGTTTTAAGGTGAGGTATTCCTAAAACTTTAAATGGTCAATCTTTACGACTTAAATTTGGATATTTTATTTGATGCTTATCCTTTTTCGACGCTTATCGTGCAAAAATAGCAATCATCTTATGATTGGAAGGCTCTCGCCACAACATAGGAACTGCAAACGGCATTTTCTTTTGCTTCCCTTTCATCCACTTTAAAAGTCCGATCTAAGAGGAAATACAGCATATGTTAGCTGTCCATGGCTTTTCCAGATCTCCAATTCTAAATCCAAAATAGCACCAGTAAGCTGTTTTTGGCTCTTCCGTATTTTTTTTTCAGATGTGTCAGTACATAACAACCGCACACGTAACAAAACTTATTTGGTGAATTTTTACAACTTCTTTGATCGCTTCCCGTATGTTAATGCACAGAATGTCTGTATAACTTGACTTGATAAAAAATACACAAAAAATTGTTGGTTCCTAATATTTTGAACGATCGGTTATGAGAACATATGTACAGAAGGCTAATTCAAGCGAAATATATGACTTCAAATAAAATGGATCTTAGACCTATCACAACACTTTGATGACTTGATCTATGAGAGGTGATGTTAGGTCAACAAAAATATGTGATCACTGTTCTGGTTGTAGGACCCTTGTTCCCTTGTATAATTAAAATTACAATTGTTTATTCGAATATGATACAAATACGATTAAGCTCTACACAAATTCTGAAATTTGTGAGACCTTGTTTCCATCATTAAAATTTTTCCGCAAACGGTGCGATTGTTGTAGTGCACCTAGCCGGAAAATCTTCTCCAGGGTTTCGAATATCGTTTGTTGAAAATTCCAAATTAATTAATTCGATTCTATGGCGCGAGTGATCGAATTAGCACTCAACCTGTACAGTGCGAATCCACAATGAAATCGTATTAAGTCCGCTTGAAAATTCGAATAATTCGAAGGGCCAACCCGTCTTATTTCAATTCGTTTTTCTCATTTAATTAACCCGTTCAGTTAGCCCAAAGTTTAAGGCGTTGATCTGGTTTGCCACCCAAGTAACGTCGAGAATTCAAACTGTTTTATAAATGAACGAAATAGAGTTTGGTTTAATTTGGAGTGTTTAGCTTATTTAAATATGAATGAACATGGCTAGAAAAAAAAACATTAAATTAAATTATCTTTAAGGGTGAGGACAGACTACACAAAGAATGGTCGAGAACACAAGGTGCCCCATATGTTGCCAGCATGTACGCTTGACGCGTCGATCAAGGAGCAAATGCAACCAAACTTACATATATGAAAAGTAATGTTTAACTTAGGTTGCATCTTCCTCTTCGTCGTTGTGTGCTCGTGAACGTTTGTCGGTCGATCTGTGCTCACCCTCATGCTATTAAATTACAATGATTTCCTAATACGGGTCACCGCACGACCTCGAGTTACAAATCTTTCAATTTTGATCTCTTTTCCGATAATTCGGAAATTGGATACATCCTGAAATGCGTCACGTTTTCACCATTCTCGTGTGCAATTATTGGAAACTGATTGGAATTCAATATACTGGATGATAGGCTGTGTTTTCAATCAAAATTTTATTATTTTTTGTCAGTGAAAGCAAATATATTTTTGAATTGTTATTTGTGACAACCAATGCAATTTAATAAATAGATAGTACATGTACACGTAATTAAATTGCGGTTTGTTTAATATAACTAGCAAATCCAACCACAGAACAAGTATTAAATACAAAATTGGCTTAGAAAGTTTTTTATGCTATCAGTGTTTTCCAGTTCTGAAATTTAAGTTTAAAATTCAACGAATATCTGTGTACTGAACTAGTCACCATATGTTTTTATTTTAGATCTGTGTTTATATTGGCGAATTTCTGGAAGCTGTTGGTTATCTATGTCTGGAGTGCGTATCCTCCGGCACCTTTTTTCGTAGCAGTCTCACCCCCTGATGGGGTACTAAATAAACTATTGAGTCAGGAGGAAAATAGCAACCCTCGTCCCAATGGTAAAGTTACCACTGATAATATAAGCGTTAGCGTAGACGTGCAAATTAGATGGTAACTGAGGCACTCTACTTAATTTTCTGGTTCTCATTAGGTGAAATCCCCGTAGAATTGAAAATGTGACTGTCTACCTTTGGTTGCTAAAACCAGGAGTGGTTTTGTAGCATTTTTAATTTGATTAGCTTAGCTGAACGGACATAAGTGTCTGCAAAAATTAACTCAAAGTAGACATTTTTTAAATGAAATTAGCTAACATATGACTAAAGCATCACATGTAATATTATTGATTTACAATGCCAATGGGCTCTTTAAATCATTTAGTTCTTTTAGTTATTTTTGGTTGGCAGTGTTCCTTCTCAGACAGGTTTGTCAAAGGATTTTAATAAGTAGATATGTTAGTATATCAATTATATTGATCACAAGTTGAATGTTAAAATTATTGTTGTACATAATACAAAAATAACACATTGGAACTTTTTGTATTCAACAATTACAGACAAATACTAATAACTATGAACAAAACCTGCTACGAGGCAGATAGTAAACGTTTGCAGTTCGTCGATCATCAAATCGAATTTCAGCTCCAATCATGCAGTCTTATGTCACCGATTACAAAGAGAAACGGAAGCATTGTGAAGATGCATGTGATTTGGGTTCAATCTGGCTGGACGGTATGAGAGAATCATAGGAGCAGTTTCAATTTGAATGAAATCATCCAGTCTGTGGTTTACTCCGTCACCTATTGAACGGATCTCAATCAATCAGTTCAGCATATGTTGTTTGAAGTGCAAGTATTCTTCTCTCAATTCATCTATGGTGCTGAGTGAAGGTGTAGGTACCTGGAATCCTTCAAAGCAGCTTGAAGCCTGTCCTCGAATGTACCCATGGATTTAGTAAATCTCTCTTGGAATTATTAAGGATCTGGGTCAAGTGTTTGTCTAATCACTTATAAATCCAAATTAATTACCAATCTATTAGCATTTGTTACTCAACTTTTATAATCTTTGGTAAATTTTTATGATTTCTACAGGAACTTTTAACCAAATTTGTAGAAATTCATTGTAGCTAATAACTTTTTTTTATATAAAGTTGATCTGCATAACACACCTGATCTTTTGTAAGTTTGTAACACCTTCTGAAACAACTTTGGCCACGTTTTCGCCTACTCTGATTTAAAGTCAAATCAATTACAATATTTGTATACGTTTAGATATTTATATACAAATATAATTTCCATATGTTAGTTTTAAAAGAAGATATATTTAATAGATATTTAATAAAAGGTATCAATTGTATTACTGAATCATATGATATGATAAACAAATAGCATTTGCTATTCTCATAATTCTTGGCTCTACATATTCATCCAAACACATTCCGAACCCGTATTCCTTTGTGCGAATCAAAGAAAAATAAAGGAATTCGATAGACGAACGATAATTTTTAATCATGTCAGATATAACAAAACTTCAAAGCGATGGAAAGTTATCGTTATGAATTATGATTAAAGCTTTAAATAAAATATCTTAAATTACAATGACTCTCTTACATGTTAGTTAGCGATTCCTGCGTAGGGGGGCGGGAAAAGCATCTCTGTTCTATAGCTCTATTGTTCTATAGTTTAATATATCGTTTAATGGTTTTATGGTTCTATGGTTCTATGGTTTTATGGTTCTGTGGTTTTACGGTTCTGTGGTTCTGCGGTTCTGTGGTTCTGCGGTTCTGTGGTTCTATGGTTCTATGGTTCTATGGTTCTATGGTTCTATGGTTCTATGATTCTATGGTTTTATGGCTCTATGGTTCTATGGTTCTATGGTTCTGTGGTTCTACGGTTCTATGGTGCTATGGTTCTATGGTTCTATGGTTCTATGGTTCTATGGTTCTATGGTTCTATGGTTCTATGGTTCTATGGTTCTATGGTTCTATGGTTCTATGGTTCTATGGTTCTATGGTTCTATGGTTCTATGGTTCTATGGTTCTATGGTTCTATGGTTCTATGGTTCTATGGTTCTATGGTTCTATGGTTCTATGGTTCTATGGTTCTATGGTTCTATGGTTCTATGGTTCTATGGTTCTATGGTTCTATGGTTCTATGGTTCTATGGTTCTATGGTTCTATGGTTCTATGGTTCTATGGTTCTATGGTTCTATGGTTCTATGGTTCTATGGTTCTATGGTTCTATGGTTCTATGGTTCTATGGTTCTATGGTTCTATGGTTCTATGGTTCTATGGTTCTATGGTTCTATGGTTCTATGGTTCTATGGTTCTATGGTTCTATGGTTCTATGGTTCTATGGTTCTATGGTTCTATGGTTCTATGGTTCTATGGTTCTATGGTTCTATGGTTCTATGGTTCTATGGTTCTATGGTTCTATGGTTCTATGGTTCTATGGTTCTATGGTTCTATGGTTCTATGGTTCTATGGTTCTATGGTTCTGTGGTTCTATGGTTCTGTGGTTCTGTGGTTCTGTGGTTCTGTGGTTTTGTGGTTTTGTGGTTTTATGGTCTATAGTTCTATAGTTCTATAGTTGTATAGTTCTATAGTTCTATAGTTCTATAGTTCTATAGTTCTATAGTTCTATAGTTCTATAGTTCTATAGTTCTATAGTTCTATAGTTCTATAGTTCTATAGTTCTATAGTTCTATAGTTCTATAGTTCTATAGTTCTATAGTTCTATAGTTCTATAGTTCTATAGTTCTATAGTTCTATAGTTCTATAGTTCTATAGTTCTATAGTTCTATAGTTCTATAGTTCTATAGTTCTATAGTTCTATAGTTCTATAGTTCTATAGTTCTATAGTTCTATAGTTCTATAGTTCTATAGTTCTATAGTTCTATAGTTCTATAGTTCTATAGTTCTATAGTTCTATAGTTCTATAGTTCTATAGTTCTATAGTTCTATAGTTCTATAGTTCTATAGTTCCATAGTTCTATAGTTCTATAGTTCTATAGTTCTATAGTTCTATAGTTCTATAGTTCTATAGTTCTATAGTTCTATAGTTCTATAGTTCTATAGTTCTATAGTTCTATAGTTCTATAGTTCTATAGTTCTATAGTTCTATAGTTCTATAGTTCTATAGTTCTATAGTTCTATAGTTCTATAGTTCTATAGTTCTATAGTTCTATAGTTCTATAGTTCTATAGTTCTATAGTTCTATAGTTCTATAGTTCTATAGTTCTATAGTTCTATAGTTCTATAGTTCTATAGTTCTATAGTTCTATAGTTCTATAGTTCTATAGTTCTATAGTTCTATAGTTCTATAGTTCTATAGTTCTATAGTTCTATAGTTCTATAGTTCTATAGTTCTATAGTTCTATAGTTCTATAGTTCTATAGTTCTATAGTACTATAGTTCTATAGTTCTATAGTTCTATAGTTCTATAGTTCTATAGTTCTATAGTTCTATAGTTCTATAGTTCTATAGTACTATAGTACTATAGTACTATAGTTCTATAGTTCTATAGTTCTATAGTTCTATAGTTCTATAGTTCTATAGTTCTATAGTTCTATAGTTCTATAGTTCTATAGTTCTATAGTTCTATAGTTCTATAGTTCTATAGTTCTATAGTTCTATAGTTCTATAGTTCTATAGTTCTATAGTTCTATAGTTCTATAGTTCTATAGTTCTATAGTTCTATAGTTCTATAGTTCTATAGTTCTATAGTTCTATAGTTCTATAGTTCTATAGTTCTATAGTTCTATAGTTCTATAGTTCTATAGTTCTATAGTTCTATAGTTCTATAGTTCTATAGTTCTATAGTTCTATAGTTCTATAGTTCTATAGTTCTATAGTTCTATAGTTCTATAGTTCTATAGTTCTATAGTTCTATAGTTCTATAGTTCTATAGTTCTATAGTTCTATAGTTCTATAGTTCTATAGTTCTATAGTTCTATAGTTCTATAGTTCTATAATTCTATAGTTCTATAGTTCTATAGTTCTATAGTTTTATAGTTTTATAGTTCTATAGTTCTAAATACGACTTTACTTTTGAATATGAAGTATGCGCCCAAACCTCCGGCAAAGCCGATTGTTCAAATTCCTGGAAAACCTTCTTTCAGGTAGTAACAGATAACCACCAAACTTTTAAATTTACGTTAAAACTTTTCACAGTACCAAATATTTCAATAAAGTTATCTCAATTAATAAACAACGGGTCACCGACCTGTTACACCTGGTATAGGCTTAGGTACCGCTTTGAAATCCGTTAAGCAAAATTTCGTTTGACTTTTTAGATATCACTTTTAATGCACCAATTCGTATTCCAATTTACAGCCAGCTTGACTTACTTTCTATTGAAACAAGCTTATCCAATAAACGCCATTCCATTCATTTAATGCCTAAAAATAAAATGAACAGTTCAACAGAATCAAGGGATCGGGTCTTTAATGAAGGGTTAATATTCCAAATTTCACCCCCCGCAAGTCTGAAATTTTACGGATTAGCCGGATACGGTCAAACCAATCTCCCAATTTCACCCTTTTCAGTCTGAATTACAGAAATAATTTCTTATCTCCAGCCCGCAGCATAAAACAAAATATACTGAACAATATTCTTATCTGTGGAAAGTTTACTTTGGTTAGGTTTAAAAAATTTTAGCAATAAACTTTTTTACTTCTTGTTATAAAGTTAAGGTTATCTTGTTGTAAAGTTAAGGTTATTTGCGTCACTTCCTCAATGCTATTATTAAAATAGCATTATTAAAGCATCTTCAAGAGTCAATTTCGTTAACATTATTATGTAACTCTCCCCTATAGGCAAATATATCAGCAATTAATCAAGGTAGTCACCCCAGCGCTTCAGGATGCGATCAATCACCAAACTCATAATTAAATTGTATACAGGTACAAGAATAGATACGGGACCCACAGAATGACTATAACCAGATTATACCCTACATAAAAAATTTCATTACAATATTCTTGTAGGCACGTATTAAGTCAAATTACCTAATAATTAAGCAGAAATTTTATACAAAGAATGTTTTTGTCAGGAAGTTTGGGTATCATCTGCTACACCATATATTTTCGTGATTAAATTTTTATACTTAGAGGAATACAAAGCTTCCACATATAGTCTGAATATCCTTGGTTCAGATCCAAGTCGTTATCGCATTTTTTATTATTAATATTTTTTGGACTGCGTTTATTTTAATCATAATATAATTTTTGCTTTTAGATTTCCTCCTGAATATGGATCAAATACCATCCCATCAATATGTCCATCTGGTGATAAATCGTGGTGATTTTTGTGACTTTTCTGCCATTGTATTTCATCAATGAAGATAGTGTTTGAACCGTCGATAATCATGAGTGACAATGAGACCTCGAACGGGACAGACTTGGAGAAGATGTTCGACAGTATTTTGGGTGGTTTGCACAGCAAGAACTACACTGTGATCGCTCTTTACTTTCCTGTTTTCTTGCTGGCATTGGTCGCTAACATTCTAGTCATCGCAGTCGTCGTCAAGTATCATTATATGAGAAAGTAAGTACATTTTAGTTCTTTAGATTCTGTGAAACTGGATCAATGTGTTTTAAAAGAGATTTAGCATATCTATGTCGTAGTTCTATTTCCACATTTGCTTTACTCAGTAAGATATAGCTTTTTGGTTACGTCAACGTAAGGATTAAAGTTAAGTTTCCATTGAAAAGTGCAGTTACGAGACAGCATGTGAACACACAAAACGTGGAATGCGACTGGAGAATTTAATAACTGGGACTGTATTTCACGTGTTCTCGGCGGCTGCATTCAGAGACACGTTTTGTCGTTATACATACTCTTCAACATTCTACTAACTTTACAAGATTAGTTGCAGGAGTCTGCTTGTAATGCTAGCGTTAGATTCGTGAATATTAATTTATAAGATAGGAGCAAATGCTGACAACATATTAAGATAGTTTGACAAGTATCATGTCATCAACTAAATTTCTAAAGTTTACTTATTACCGAAAAAAGTAACTAATTAACTGAGGAATGTAAAAAAATAATTGAAAAGAATTAGTATTGTCATAGTGGCAATTTCATTACGAACCAAGTGAGTAATTACGTAATAACACCGTGGCTGAAACTCCTAGGATTATTGTATGTTACCAACTCTACCAGCAAACTTCATAATAAAATCACATCCTACCCTAATTACAAATTTATTTGACGGTAGTGTACTTGCGACATGGTTTGTATCATTCTAGTGGAGTATGGGTACTCTAGGGCCTAAGAGGGCTCACTGTTGTAAGCTCTAAAGTCAACTGTTTGAAAACAGAATTCAAATCGTGACAGTTCGTTGGCGGTTTCGTAATGGGAACTAAACCACACATTGCTGGAAGTCGCCTAATTGGCATGCCTAGAAATGCCAACATTTGTGTAAATACGTGAGAATACAATATACCAACAACGTTTTGCTGTTTAGTTAGCACATGTATAGTGTAACGCTCGAGCTTATGCCTTTGTACGTCTCTGCCAAATGGTTCTACTGTACAAATCGTTACGCATGTGCTGCTAATGATGTGTTTAACCTGACAAAAAGCGTGTTCTCGAGTATGTCAGATAACATGCACTAACACAGCTAAGCTAAGTATGATAGTAGCAAAATTCCTATATACCTACAGTCCCTTATCAACACGATAGCGGTCAAAGAGTAGGTACTAGGTACGGATCGAGCTGATAATTTGGTATTTTATTTAGACAATTGACAAATGTTACATGCATTATCTTTAATTGTTTTGTTTAGAAGATCAAATAGAAGTAGACAGATGTTCATGTGGTGAGACATCGTGGGCAGCATTACCACAAAATAAGACTGTGCCATTTTCTTTTTGGTCTTATAATGGATGCGGAACAACCTAGAAACAACAATGTACCGTTATTCTAATCGTCCTACATCAACAATCCGAACAATATTCATGAGATTTAAAGGGCAGAAGTTCCGCCGACGGTTCTGCATAAAACGTGCACATCAACGAGACAAACCTGTTAAATTCTGCATCAATTTGTACACTTCATTCTCATTAATAATACAACGGGAAGCAATTTGAATCGTTTTAATTTTACAAATGCTCTGAACTCGGTAGCATACGGAAGTAAGACGTTCCTTTTCGGAAAGCAATTTATAAGGCGTCGAAGGTGAGTGCCACGTTAACGACTAGAAGTTAATTTACTGTGGAGGGGATCGGGGTAGGGGAAGGAAACAGTAGAAAAAAATCGATTCCTTCCATCGTCAGTCAGATCTTTGGTTTTAGTGGTAGCAAAACTGGCCAAAACTCTGTCATTGGTCATAAATAAATACTGTAAATTCACCCAAATTCAGACGTCAATTAATAATTAAAACAGTAACGTTTATACTAGAGGTTTTCCACTGAAGTTTAATTCAGTAACCTAATAAATTGTGTTGAAGCAGCCAAACTTTTGATGGTAAGATAAGACCCTATTAAATAAGGGTTGGAAAAAAAATGGGAAGTCTCCCGAAAGTTCTCAAGTGCAGTTGATCTGCTGGGAATTTAATCTTGTTGAAGTGCAGCACTCCCTCTTCTGGTAGAAGTTCGTAATTGCGTTTTACATTAGCATAAATACTTTTTTGGACTACCGGAACGCGTGTATTAGTAAAGTTATGTACCTACTTGTCCAAATTTAAAAAGTTGAAAAACTATTCAAGTAATTCTATACAATGGAGTAATCGGAACGTTGGCTGGGGCCCAGATGTTTTTGATGGAATCACTAATTATGTAGATTGTAGATGATAAAGTCATTATTTTTGTTATTCCGGTACAGCAAGCAAGAATATCAATTTTAACGAATAAATAATATATACCTTGAGAGGCCAGAAAGTGAGAGATGATCGGGTTAAGGAAAGATATGTTTGGATTGTTTAAAAAATAGCTTTACGGTAATATCAAATAATTGCATTATAAATTGCATCCTAAAGAAATAAATAAAAGAGAACCGGTAGAATCCAACGGAGAGTAAATTTTATAAAGCAATATTACGCACTTTCCAGGACCTGCGGAATGTAAGTACATCAGCAACCATAATTAAGGGAAGGTGTACCCGAATAAAAGATCGAGTGAACCCTCACTTTTGTGATCGCCCACGTTTAAGCACTTGACTTGGTCCAGGGTTAATGCACTGTGTCGTTCCCGAATAAAAAAGGGTAAATAGGGATTTCACCGGAATTGCACGTACTAAACAGACGCCGCTCCACCATCCAGTCGTGAAATGTAAATTAGATCAGCAGTGCCCCTTTTCAACGTGCTGTTTTCGGGTGGCATTTTTAAAAAGACTTTGACGGAAGTCACTTAGCCACACCGTCCTCCACCATGCGTAATGGACAGACATATGAAAGTCAATTTACCCGTTCGCGATAAAATTGGTGCTAAAAGGCAGCAGGACAGGCGACAGGAAAACCATTTGCCACCGCGGCAACGGTCGTATTAATTTTTATTCGTAATATATCTTAGATGAATATTGATTGGCATGGGCGGTTGTGATTGCCCCTAGTACGACTTTGACGTTGTAATGGATAATAATGACGCGGACCTTGGCGGCTTGTTTATCGTGGTTGCGTAAACAGAATTCTGTGTTTTTCTATTTTCCACGTAAAAAAAAAACAGAGTACTCCAGAAAAAATGTTACAGATTTTATCAGACAAAAAGACACACGTTCAGTTCAACTAACAGTTTGAACTGTTTTGTTGCTTGTTTATTATCGCCATTTGAAACAAAACGTTTACTGGATTTATTCTTTAGCTTATTAAAAAGTTACAACCGTTTGAAACAGATGATGTCCTGAAAGCACCAGGCTCATGGCTCTTACTGAACGTAGAGAAGGAAAAAGCAACGAGGAAAGTGACTTTATTTTGTGCTAAGAGTGCATTCTCGCTGAATAAAATGACACCATTCGCACTAGTACGCACAAAGAAAAGAAATGTGAAATCAAATAAATGTATGTCTTTGCACATATGTCTTTCAAGGAAAGAATATGTGTTTGAAACAAATATTTTTAAATTAAAAAAAAAAGAGCTGCATAGGCTGAAAGAAATATTGTATTTGAAATATTTCTAAAAAGAACTAAAAAGAAATGAGGTCTTGAAAGAAAATTTCTTATTAAATTTAAATTAATTAACGTTCATTCAAATATGATAAGTTTGAATTTAATAAATTTTACCAAAGAAATAATTTCTTTGCGGCAACCAAAGCCTTTGTGTGCCACTAACATCAATCCTTTGTCTCATTTTTTCTCTCTGTGTATCATAAATAGCTACCTATTGTCTATTGCTACTGTTGCAAATATTGGTCACTTTTACCAGTTTTTGTATACTTAGTATTTTTGTGACGTAAATCGTCAATTATACTCTAAAAATAAAAAAATCTAGTAGTTTTTTCAGCAATAGCGCTAAATATGTAAAGTCATCATTATCTCATCCTGAAAATTTCGCACATTAAATAACATTTAATACTACAAAGTGACGATGCGAAGAAAATACTTTTCATGGGGAACTACCACCCCTAAGACATTTAGATTCAACTATTTTTGAGCAAATATGATTGGACTTCTTCTCGATGGCTACTGAATACTTTTAACGATACTTACCAATTTTATCAGAATTTCTTGAAAAATACTTCCTATTTTTATCAAAGACGTTTTATTTCTCGTGTGTACGAAAAATATGTAATCATTAATAAACCATCGATATGACGACATCGATTCAAAAACAATCCTCTTAAAATAATAGATACGCTTTTTTTGTAGTAACATCGTGACGTCGTCACCTCATATGTTATTTGAGGCTCATTTTTTCGTCTTCCCGCACAAAATTCCTCATAATGTCGTCATATATCAACATTCAGTCATTAATCAGAATCGAACAACAAACAAATCACGTCCTCTTTCCGTCTCCTACGTCCGTTATGAAAGTACAAACATAAACAAGAAAAAACCAAACGACACGCACAATAATACATTTAAACAGTGACTAAGAGCAGACGTTTATTTTTCGCAAATGTTATAGAACCTCATCTCTTAGCGAGCCATAAATCCAGCCTCGGCCACCAGGTTGAATCCATAAATATTAGCGTTAGAAAGAAAGATAAAGTATCTCCGATGGATATAATTTTTCAAAGTACTGCCCCTCCAACAAATTTACGGCCGTGAATTCATTCACCGATCTCGTACCGCCTGGCCGTTGAAATTATAGCCCGATAATCTGTTTTTTCGTTGAAACTTTTCTTTTTATAGGCCGGTCTATCGTAGATTACACTGCATGTGGTGAGATTGGTGAGGCATTTGCAATTTTACGACCGGAATTCGGCCCGAAAGCGCTATTTGATATTTTAAACGTGCCCCGCATGTTATAAAATCGTCGTTAAACCTCGAAATTGAACCGGGAATCGTAAGATATATTTGATTGGAGAGCTTTCAGGAGTTTCAAGATTTATTTTATATCTAAATTGTCCGAGAATAAGTAGCATGTTAATAAATACGAATAACCAGCATGCAAATAATTGAAATATGTTTGTTGAAGTTCATAAACTTATACATTTAAACTAAATTTGAAAACTTGTATTCTTTTTACCGCCAGCTTTTTTTCAGTTACATTGTTAGATAAAACTTTAATTTTATAAATCATATGGTCATCCTTATTTACAATAACACAAAACTTATATGTCTATATTAAAACATTTTCGAAAATGTCAAAGTCGAGGTTATGGAAACAATAAAGAAAACTACAAGCAAATGCTACCCCTTTGCGACTACAAGTATTGTAGTGACCATAAAACATCCGCTGGTTGCTGTCGCTGCTAGCAGCAACGGTAACTAGCGGCCACTAAAACAGCCTAATGTGACCATAGCATTACAGTACATGGATTGCTATAGCAGTTGAAAACTGTCATAAAAATTCCATTAAATAAAAAATCATCAACATGAATGAAAATAATTGAAACTGATCTCAAAGGACGTTTAACCCCGCAGAACAATCCCTGACATGGTCCAGAATTACCCCTCCGGGACCCACTGCTTGTAATTGCCTTGAGTTGACCTTTGAGGCGCAGAGGTAATTCCATTTACCACGTATGAACGCAGTTTATGTCACTCCTTGTTCTGTGAATCAAAAACTGAAGGAACTTAAATTAAGTATCAGCATTATTAGTCTTGTTAATTAACCGTCTAAGAAGTTTGTACTTTCATAAAGTTTGATTATTTTAGTTGTATATATGTGAGTACATAAACATATGTCCTCATCTGAATTTACATATTCTGACCATGCTGCGAAAATTGAATTTAGAACTGCACTTAACCGCAGAATATTCTAGCTGTGTACGCTCGATAAAGAACAGGAATAAATGGGAAAGGCGACATTGAAGAAAACGCTATGGTGTTTTAATTCGAAGTAGCTTCGCACCCATTCAACTTTTAATTCGTTTAGAATCGCGTCACCATTCATTAGCATACAGATTGAGTTAGACAGTCGTGAGTAAAATTTACATTCCACACGAGACATGTAAACTGTAAACCTGACAAAGTAACGAAATAGTTGTCTTCAAAGCTTTGCGTTGAGTAGCAGATTTAAAACCCCAAACGGATTTTACAGCAACAAAATTTGCATTTGGTCGTCGTGTGGTTTTCTACACAGCGAGCAAGAGTTTGTTCCAGAATATGGTGAATTAATTATTTGTGTTCTACTTGTATTGCGTTGCTTTATGGGATACACTTTTAAATAACTGAAATGTTTCCACTTTTCCACATGTCATGAAAGAGAAAGTATAGAACAACAATGGGGAGTACAAAACAGAAAAATTTGTTGGAATTTATTAAATTATTTACAGTCATTTCAAATTTGCGCACAGGGCGTAGTAATTAAATTTATGCAGTGTTCATTGTTTGTGACTTGTGTAACTTTTAAGTGACAAAATGAAAAACAAATTTAGATTCTCTTTTCAGGCCAAATACTAGTACTTGTATCACATCAAATTTTAATACTTGATTATATGAAACAGCATACATAAACGTAAGATCAAGGGTACATACACAAACAACACTGATTGGAAACAAAGGTTGCAAATGCTGACTTATTTATGAGCAGTTAAACTTAATAAAGAATCGGAAAACATTTGCGTATTTTCCTGGCTACACGCTCACCACTGTTTACACGATTACCATTTTCTTATTTAAGTTTGCAAATATTTTCGAGAGATGGACTCATTAGAAAGGAACTAGAAATTACGTAAAGTAAACGAAGGAGTTTTAGTTATTTTTGGCTGCATAATTCAAATACCAACATGCATATGTAATAGTATTACATATGCATTGAATATATTAAAATCAATATGACGAACTCTTATTCACAAATTTATTGAAAAGGTATCAGGAATACGGCGAGATATAAAAAAATGATGACATAGAAATACCATCAACATATATTTTGGAAAGTCTAACACCGTGAATGAAAAATGACAGGAAAACTGCGTCAATTTTATGAAAAATAGCGTGGTCTGAACATATCATGCACGAATAGCAATTTGCATAATGCGTCTTGGGTCTGTGGGATACAGCAGGTGGCTTAAATCATGTACAAACTATCAATTGCCGTCAAGCTGAGTTCGTCGAGTCCTAAGGGATTGTTACCTATGTTCCAGGACACATGAACAATGAGAATTTACTAATTATTCATATGAGTTCTCGCTCCTGAGAGAATAGCAGCGCAATACCCCAATCAATAATAATTTTATATTCTATGAAAGCAATTAAATTATTAAGAAAATCAATTCTTTTTTAGACTATAATGTAAATACCATTTGTGATATTCAAGTTAGAAATCAATGGTGTGATTTAACAAATTTCTCAAGATGTTTATTTATTAGCTCCGTCGAAAATTCGGAGCTGTCCCTAAGCGATATTACATAAAGATGTATTTCTCTTTATAAACGGTTTTTAATTATATCGATATTATGAAATTGAGACTGTTTTTTAATAAAACAGACTCAAATTAAATATCGATAATTTAGCGGAATGGCGAGACAAGGCTGAAATAAATTCATTAAAAGCAGCATCTGAGAGCTGCTGACCCCTAAATCATTATTATTCGTTGGAAAACAATTTTAGGCAGCAACATGAACTTTTTGCTCGCACCTACTATCAAAACATCAAAAAAGTAATATAGTCTGTGGAATTTGCATAAATTGTGTACCCCATTACCGATATTGTTTTTGTGTTCATATTTTATGATTTATAAAGTTGATTTACATGGATGACTAACCTGGATAATTTTTACAAAGTAACCCGTATAGTGATAAATAATCTCAAATGTGTAATTTAGCTGGCGGATATTAAAAGTCATAAATTCATCAATCACTTGACACCTGTGGGTGTAGGTGTTTCAATTTCACTTGTGTGAGTGGTACGTATGGATTATATGTATCCTTATTTATGGTTCTGACCTGGTAGACCGTTCTATTTTTTATTTTGCCAATGATTACAGTAATCTAGGAAATTAAGAAGAATACATTATATGCCCGCAAACTAAAAACGTATTATTCTTAGAGAGTTTTAGAGATATAGGTTTACATTTCCATTTACTGAAAAATTTGTAAATGTACAAACAAAATATCGTCCATCGAAAATCGCTTAATACTCGGTTTTACTTAAATTTCGGTATATTTATTCTCGAATACCCTAATCATATTATTATATCGTTGATAGAATTGTTTATTTTGTACATTTGATACGACATGCCGTCACAACCGTGAATGCCAATATACTAATCGACTTTTATTATCGAATATTATTATCGTTCAGAAATACTCCTGGACAATTTAGGTAAGCGAGTCAACCGTGAAATTAAATCAGATAAAAATACTTTTCCCTCTGCAGGTTATGTGAAATATCTAGCGCAAAAGCCTGATAATTTTCCAATATTCTACAGGTTCCTATAGTAACATATGCGGTTAGGTATCAATAAGTTTGTCAGAATCTGTTCAAGTATTATTTTCTTTACTGTTTATGTATTTTGTACAACCCCTATAAATTATAGCCTAAACTTTGGACTATTATTCAAGAAATTATTAACTTTTAGAACAGAAGAATCTGTAATAATCTCAGACAGATTTTAGTTTAAATTTATTTGTGTTTATTAATCTAAAGAACTATACTAAGTTCATATGACATGGTTCTGTTGTTTTACTATTATTCATGGAATCGTAAATATACATAATCCTGAGGCTTTCAAATGCCGGTTTTGTTGTGACTAACCAGTAATGTAACCTCGATATTTTGTACTTTTGGTACGACAGATATGTTCTATAAATATTTGATCCAATGGAAACCAACATCTTTCGGTTTTCTAGGCTAAGTTTAGCTTAAATCAACAAATAAAGCGGAGAATCAGGAAGAGCAGCGGAGCAGTACACTAATGCATCAATAATGGCGGATATGACTTCTCTAAGCAATAATATTTCTAATTTACGCTCCTAGTAAAAATAAATAAGAACTGAGTTATTAGTTAATGATTTTATCATACTGCCTCAAGAGATACATTTCCTTTCTATATTTGGTGCGTTTTAAAAATAATTATTATACAAAATCTTTGAAACCTACTTTTAGATACATGATCTAGTACAATTCCTTTGTATGTGTATGACGAAAATTGCAACATGCATATTAAACGAGAATGCCAAATTGACAGGCGTTCAGGTGTTCCTGACGGTGACCACTGCAGGCGTTGACCTTTGTACTTTGTGTGGTACAAAGCAATGTAGTTCAAGTTTGAGACACTATGGGCGGTGTAACTAAGCAACTTAGTAATGGCAATACCTGAACTTTATTGTTTTGAATGTGCTTGAATTGTAACTGAATTGTAGAGTTCTGAAATTTGAACTGTAGCGAATACGTCAGAATTAAGTTATTTAGATGTAGAGCTTATTGGGTTTATTTGTATGGCAGGCCACCCACGTACGTCTCGCTGAGTTATGACTTGTGTTATTGTGCGTACAATATGTGTACAAACTAATTTAGCGAATGCTTTGAATGGATTTGACGCTGACAAATTTAATAATACATTATGATGTCGCGTACAATGAAAAGTAATAGAATTTCTGTTGGGTTGTCGAGGAACCGTGACAAATTTTGGGGGTCGTAACAGCGACAGACCGTTTCCAGAGCATGAAAGCTGAAGTTGGATGAATCACGCCCCAAAACGTTTTACGATTTGTGTTTAACAAGAGAGTTGAGTATGTACCCATATCTGTCTGCTCTGGGAATTTGGAAAAAGGGTTTTGTCATTACTGCTGTTTTTACTTCAATCGCAATTTTTCGTTTTTTTAAATAGCAAAAGTTTTGTTAAACTCGTGAATAGGCAAAATAGGTTATGTAAATCATCAGAAAACTAATATAACAGTCCCTGTGTGAGAATATCGGACCGACGTCTCTCGTTTTGTATGTGGCGAATTGGCGATGTGAGTTGCATTGTCCGTGAAAATGTATCTCACATTGTACGCGAGTGTGTGTCTGACTTCGTGCGGTTTCCTTTGTTGATGCGCTCATTTCTCCTACGCAAAAAATATTTCAAACGACGCGACGTGCGAATTGCAAAAATTGTTTCCATATACATCAAAATGACATGTTTGTCAATCATGCGTTTTCCCCAACAACACGGAGAATATTTAATAACAAAAATTCTTTGTCGTCCATATTGCAAAAACAATTGCAAAAAACGTCTATGGAGATTGCATGTCCCGGTAAACAGTGCGACGCAATTGTAACGTTGGCAGATGACGAAGTATTGCATTGAAAATTCTCATTTTGCGTTGGCGTGAAATCCAGCAGGTATATCCCAATGTAAAGCTACATTTGGCCCCCGGCATCTGAGAGTCAGAATCCATGATGAATGTGTCATGTTCAGGCACTGCCTTTTTTAACAGTGGAATAATATTTTCCAGGCTGTCAAGGTTCGTCCTTATAACGCGTTCTAACCAGCAGGATCCTCTAGCTGCAATGTTCGCCTGCCATGCAATAGCAGCCGCTCCTGCCATCAAAATACAGGAGCGACGCGTATAAAAAAGGTCATTTCTAGGCGAGAATAGAGCCTAGATTTATTCGTAATAAATTATACGTACATATCAGATCATAATAATACTATCAAGGCGAATGTGGTTGCTAAGCACTGTTTTTCTGCAATATAAACAATGCTATTGATTATTGTAGGAGATTTTATATAATTTTAGGCAATTTTGGACGACTTTGGACAATTTTAGACAACTCTGGACAATTTTTGATTTTTTTTGACAAGTTTGTACAATGTTGGATAATTTTGGAAAATTTTGAACAATTCTGTAATATTTTGAGCAGCTTTGAATATTTTTGGATGCATTCGTATAATTTTGGAAAGAATTTTGAGCAATTTTGAACCATTTTTAATAGTTTTGTAAGTTTTTTACATTTTTAAGCATTTTTTTAACTTAAATTTAAATTTCCAACATTTCTTGACAGCTTTGGTTTATTTTGCTCAATTATGGAATATTTTGAATAATGCAGAATTTTAGATGTTTTGGGCAATATTAGATTTTTTTTGCCCTTATATTTACTTTCCAACTAATATCCTAGAAAATGTCGTAAATGGTAAACATGTTTAGAATTACCAGGGGACGAGCTGGATTGCTTTTGGTGATAATCTGATAACCGGAAGAGGCAACTGTTACATGCATCTCGTTAGGGATTCATCCTATTTTGACCAAACTGATACCAGCTCATCCTCCAGTGATATCTACTCAATATCTACAGAAATTTGCAGATCAACACGTGCGGTTTATGCGCTATAAGAGTGTATAAAAGCAGTCTGACAGAATACACAGCCTTCGTAGCTCTGGTTGCAAATTTACAGATTTTAATAAACGTCTGTAATATGACACGACTATGTTATTTTACTGACGCTAGGTTAGGGTCCAGAGTGGCTATGGCTCCACAATAATTGGAAAGTGTTTACACACTTTGCAATTGCTGTTCCATGCAGCGATGTAGTCGGCAAGTAATGGGCCCCAAATTGCCCATTCTTTCTACTCTGTCGATGAATATTTGAATCACCGAAATACAGACTAGAACTGATAATTTTTTATTTTTTATTCTTATTTTGTGCAGCTTTTAATTAGATATTTTATTAACTGTATGTCTGTGTAATGTAATATACATAAGTGTACTTGTGCTAGTGCTTTAAAGTCGCAATCATGTAAAAACTGACCATTGTCCATATCTACCAGATCTTACGACAAATATACCGATATTTTATTTTATTTTATTTTTAAGTCCGGGGTGGCAGGATTTTTGTCATTTTCAACTCATTATATTTCGACGAAAAACAAGACACGTAAAATACGCCTTTTTTGTTGTAAAACAATCTAATAGTAATACAAGCTATATATAAAGTTTTCATAAATTTATCGAATATATCACCTTTCGTTTCTCAGTTTTCAAATTTGTTTCTGAAGACTTTCAGCATGAAAATAATTATTTACTGAAAGTATAATTGGCTTAGACAATATTGAAAGAAATGAAAGGCATTTTCAGGTTTATAAACTGATCAATTTGTCCGAATTGAACTGACAACCAGATAAAGATGCCTTTCTTTCAAGTAACATAAACGGCAGCAGTAAAACTGTCTAGTAAATACTATAATTATCATTTAAATGATTATTTAACCTTTATTTAACCAAATTTCAGTACAGATTTCTTTCAGGTTAAGTGGGGGAAGGTATATTATTTTAGCTCAAATATGAAAGCACAACAGTAGACACAAAAAAATCACACTGGCCTTGTGGAAACATAATCAAAAGGTAAAAAAAAGTAAATAACCTGTGCCATCTACATCCTGCGTACATAATGGGTAAGGACGAAAATATGTAACGTGATGTAAATAGCCACAAACGTTTAAAAACTCAGGACCAAATATTGCTATGTACTTTACATTTAAAATATCACACAGGGTGACACACGGGCAACGGACGATTTTGAAATGAACTCATTTGGATTCTCATTTGACATTGATAAAATATATATTTTTATTTCACAAAACAAAAGATCAATAAATACCATTCAATTTAAAGTTATGTCACCCATGTGACGACCACCCTTTTGTGTACACACTTCAAGATGATTAGGTAAACACAGCGAAAAAAGAAACCATCGGTATTAAAATTTCGACGAAAGAACCGCTGCGTTGGATTAACCATTACGAACAAACGTATCGTACGCAAACACGCATTTCTTTATTCTCCACGGCTCCATTGTAACAAATATCTGGGGTGGCCCTCACCCAACTTTCCGACTACGCCGTTGGCACAATGAAGTGTGCCAACACTTTTGCAATTATTCAGTTTTGTGAAGCCAGATCCACCTAACGTCACTCTCTATGACATAATAAAATTTTTCTGCTTTGCATTCACAATGCACACATTGTAACACTGTTTTCGGTGTTACAATTAGCAAATTGTAACACCGTTTTAGTAACTTTTTTCTAAGATTGGTGACATTGATATCAAATGCATGTCAAACGAAAATACACATAACCACAAACGTAAGCACAAACTGATTTTTTAGAATCGCACAAACTGCGAAGTATGTATATTTTTATACATATTTAAACATGCGTGTTGCATCCTAGGTTTCGTACTACTAGTATATGATGGTATATAACAATTATCAATAATTACTTTTTCACAGATATTTGAATTTAAGTGACAGATGACAGTGTTACCAACGGTTGCACCCATACATACTCTAGATTGGAATTTTACCTAATATACTTCTAAATTTTTATAAAATTAATGACGCAAAGTAGAAAAAATAGTATATTACACTCGTTTTATAAGACATATTGGCGCATTCGTTCATTTGGGGCACTCGTGCCCTAAATGAACAACTCATGCGCCAATTTGACGTCTTATAAAACTTGTATAATAATATACTATTGTCACACTGACATTTCATGTGATACCATGTCAGTCGCACTGACGTTTGTCAAAATTTGATAATTTGCAACACAGCGACGAAGGCTGTGAATTCTGTCAAGCCCTTGGTCAAGCTGCTTCTATAAAAGCCAATAGCACCTAAACCTTTAATCCCATTGATCTGTAAATTAGTATATTTATTTAAAATCACTGGAGGATGAGCTGATATTAGTTTGGCCAAAATCGGATAAATCCCGATGAAGATGCATGTAATAGTTGCCACTTCCGGTTGTCAGATTGTGGCCAAAAACAATCCAGTTCGTCCCCCGGCAAGTGTGAAAAATTTCAGCCCGATCCGTTGTACCACTTGGACGCTATCGCATTCACAGAATACATACACACACACACACACACACATACAGACATTTTCCAGAAACCAATTCAGGGGACCTCAAAACGCGTATTTCCGCGAATATCTCGAAATGTCATTTTCCGTCGATTACAATACTTTCCTTCTAGGGTACTAGTCGGAAAGTAAAAATGGTAACCCACTTTGAAGCAAATCAACCGCATCCCTCTGAGTCAGTGAGTGAAAAAGTGTCGTATCTTTATTGAACTAGTTTAAATCACAGGAGATTTTGTCTGTAAAGTATGACAGTACTATCGCTAAGACGAATGGACTAGTCTGCTTTGTTAGATAACTGGAAATGCACAAAGGAAAACGGTGGCGGTATTTCATTGAAATAGCTGAAATTACTTGAATGCTAATTTAGCGCAATTCTGTAACTTTGGCGTCAAAGGAAAAGTTTCCCGGATGATGAATGTACTTTAAGTAAAATCGTTGGCTTTGAAACTGCAATTACAACCACTATGGGTACTGTTTATCTTTGAATTAAATTGTTTTACTGCAAATTAAAGTACCTGCTTAATCCCTCTTAGAAAAGTTCTTCTTCTGCAACAATATAGTCCATTGAATACTAGTTGTTATGCACTAAAGTTGCGAAGCACGTGACAGCTCAATTCTACAAACTCAAGAACCATCAATTCTACAAACTAATGGCTTATTTTTTGTTTGTGTACTGTTTTCAGTATAGTCCGGAGATTGTAATTTATTTCACTCCTAGACATAGTTCTGGACATTCTAGTTTATAACGTTTCCAAAATTGTTTGGCTTTCAAACAAATTCGCGGTGTGGTAATAGAATGTCACCTTGGTAAGTTTAAGCTGTATTAAGTACTCCAGACCACGCTAAATTCCTGGCATTTATCACAGGATTTGCGAGATACACCGTGCCGTTGGTAGGCTTTAATCCTACTATCCCAAGTACATTATAAAAGGGTTTAACGAATGTAAGGGATCAGCACAATACCTTCTTTAATTACCACTCCATAGTCTTTTAATTAAAAAATCTAAAAAAAAAACAATCATTTAAATGACAAAATTGTATAGTTGTATAATTTGCAGTAATGTATAATATCAATAACGTTATTGATATAAATAATAAATTATGTCGTTAAGCAGTCAATATTTCGAATATTAAATTGAAGCTAGTATTTAATTTATGTTAACGTTGAATAAGCCAAAAAGCACCCTATAAAATATTCCCTCTGTTTATTTTTCCTGAATACCATCAAATATTTGATTTATACCCAGTAACACATCATTAAAATTTCATTTCTGCCCCCAAATGTTCGTGTCTGTTTACTTAGCATTGTTTCAGGATTATAAAGGATTGTAAATATCTAAATTTCTAAATACATGGGATTAAGTTGGATTGAAAGCAAACAAGAAAGAAAGACCGCAGACCGACCCTGCCTCGTGTTTACCTTCGACACTATTTTTTGTCTAAAGCAACGGAAACCCGAAAACCGTTATACTGGTTGCCAAAACACCCATCCGGCCATTCTCTCGGAATAAAATTTTATCTCGGGAATAAATATACAAGGAAATTTCTTGCTTCCTTGTGGCTGGAATTTGGGGTTGTTTTTACTTTGTCAGGGGGTCGATTTCCGATATTCCAGTTCGTTTTTATTACTGCTCGAATGGTATAACGCGTTGTAAAAAAGAAGTGTATTATTATTGTTAGCGCGTTCATTTTTTCTTTCAATTTCTTTTTTAGGGAATATTCGTTAGGATTTATGATACCATTTAACGCTTCAGTAAATTCAGTGAATGAGGGGGACAAATGTAATATGATAATGACGGATATTTCTGTTCGACGAATAAGATAGTGGAGGAAAACTGAGAATAATCCATAATCATTATTTATTATCCCAGAAACATTGTAATAAATCCTAAATGAAGGAAATAAAATACCAATAACTATTATACGGTTTGGAGAGAAATCTGGAATACCTACCTAAAATATTGTTATTTTTAGCAAAAGTTCTTGAAGAGCAACTATTATAAATTTGGTGTCATCTCATCACAACAAATCCACAACAAATCATTAACAAATACTGAAATTGAGAATGTTACTAACAAGCTCTGGAACACATTGTTAATCTTTATTTGACATTATTTACGTGAATTTTTCTTTCAAATAAAATATTCTAAATATTATAAATTATACCAGTAAGGTGTCCATTAAAAATAAGGTCCCAAAATTGGACACTGTGTGCACTGAGAGAAAATAAATGTAAAATCAAATAAAGTATTTCTTTGAACATATTTCTTTCAAGGAAAGTACCGTAGGTACTGTATATATGATCAACCATGATTATATAAGTCCCGCCAGAATTGATTTTATTTTAGTTTTTGCAGGTTTTGAATTAACATAATTAAGTCGATTGCATTGAATAACAGAACTGACATTTAGAGAGAAATACATAGGTACATATTTGATAGACCGTGAAAGTCTCTTTTGCATGTAAACCAATTTACATGAGCACCGACCAATGTTACCACAGGTCACTTCATGCAAATCATTCAATTGAATGCGAACCACAAGCACGCACATCATGCTACACGTATCTATTGTTTACTACCCACTATACTACCGGTGATTAAACATCAAAGTAAACATTATTACACTGAGATTAGCTAGCAATGTCTCAGCTGGTCGACTATATGACTTAGTGCTCATGGCCTAAAGGTATTTGTTCTAAATTAAGTATTTACTGAATGTATGTAACGTAACAGTCTGTCTAATAACACAAGGGAACAAATTTCCAACTTTCTGATACAACAAAAAAAAATATTTTTTCCAGATTTTATTTACCTCACATAACTAGAAACTGAAAGTGGATTTATTGTAACAGGTCTAGATCTACAGATACAGTGGTACTTTTGAGAAATTGAGAAAACTGCAACATATTACATAAATTCAAAGAATGTGGAAAAGTACTGCTTTCAAGCTTTGTAAATGAAGACACTGTCACACCTCGTGCGAAAACATTCCATTCCTGTAACCTAGAACCCAATAATTCGGCTTTTTCTTTTGGTAAACCTAATAATTCTTTAACCAAATCATTCAGTTCGGACTGGTTTATAAGGTGTGGTGTTCCTAAAACTTCAAATGGTGAATCTTCACGACTTGCCTGATTTGACAGAGTGATTTCAGACACTCTCTCAAACAAAGCAAGTTTCTTCAAACAGGCGAAATTTCTTCTGTGTCAAAAATCGAAGATGATGAAGTGGATGGTGCACTTGGGAGAGGATGGTTCTATCCACGGGGGATAGGTCGCGATGCAGATGGCAAATTTGAATATTTTTTTATGCTTATCCTTCTTCGAATATCCGGAGACTTATCGTGCAAAAATAGCAATCATCTACATGATTGGAAGGCTCTCGCCACAACATGGGAACTGCAAACGGCATTTTCTTTTGCTTCCCTTTCATCCACTTTAAAGGTCCGATCTAACAGGAAATACACCATATATTAGGTGTCCATGGCTTTTGCAGATCTCTAATTCTAAATCCAAAATAGCAGCAGTAAGCTGCTTTTACCTCTTTCGTAATATGTGTAACTACATAACAACCGCACATGTAACAAAACTTATTTGGTGAATTTTTACATCTTCTTTGATCATTTCCCATATTTTAATCCACAGAATGTTTGCATAACTTAACTTGATGACTTGATCTATCCTTGTTCCCTTGTGTAATAAAATGTTACTCATGTTATTTTTGGGAATTGTTGTATTTTTTTCCTGTTTGTGGCATCAATCAATTATGAATCAATCAATTGTGATTTGAATTCCTGGAAATCCAAAACGTGCATTTCCGGCTAAAAACTGGCCTCACTCTGGTAGGACAGATCTATTATATTTTGGTCCTGTGACGTTTGTCCTCGAGAAACCCTAAACACAATTTATTATTCTATTAAACTAAATTTTAAAATCGACTAGATGATCTATAATACCCGAAAATTTTTTACCAGTAAATTTTACCAGAAAATTTAGTTTCGATCACACAATCGTTCGAGTTGTATTACATCTGTATAAAGTGATGTTAATTGTGACGTTAACGTGTTAAAGCGACAGCAGATGAGGGTATTACTATTACCCATTCACGGTACGCAAGTTCGACCATCCATCAAGCTACATTATTGAAACGTTACGCTGCATTGCAGGTGCTTTGAGTTTCCAATGAATGACCATTTGCAATTCAACGCGCGTTATGTGTGCGGTGCAACGTTTCAGTGTGCAAAACCCCATAAATCACCGTAATATGTCAGTGTATAACAGATAGTATTGTAAGAAATCCAGGTAGATAGATATCTTCGAAGCAAAGTTATCCGACGTATCTACAATAAGTTTCTAATGTCTTTCCGAAAATGGTACAGAAGTATAGATCATTAACTTGCACAGGACTTACTGTAGATAGCTGAAACGTGAATCTTGTTTGATCGTCTTTTATCATACAACAAAATCTCGTTTTCTTAACCATCATCTTCAGTGCGTAATAACGTGTACCATTCAAATCGTGACTACGAGCATTACTTTTCGATGTTTTCCGCAGAGCTGTGCCTACTTCATACTATATAAAAAGAGATTCATCCCATGTATTAAACTTTAAGCATGATGGAGCGAACGGATTAAAATTAAATTGTTGTACAAAACATAGGTATGTCCTTAATCTCATCCCTGTGCGTCCTTAATCTCACTTACATCTTACCCGCCACAACCGTCCCACCCGTGACAGCTATAGTTTGTCAAGGGTGGGGATAAAATTGATTACTTTACGTTTTGAGATTAAATTAACCATAAAAACAACTAACAAGGAATTTGTATTACTGTACTTGCATAGGCAAGCTTCAAAGGGACGTTCAAATCATTAAAAAGTTTAGTTGACAATTTATAAACCCATTAGTTACGCAACGCCCAAAAAACTGCTGAGTGGTCACACTATGCTGTTAACAGCCAGTAGCAAGTAGCACGCTAGTGCTACTAGCTTTAAGCTTCTTGAATATGTATTGTATAAACAGATTGGAATTCTTTTGAAATCGTTTCCAGACTATACATGGTCACCAACATGGGTTTCGGCCCATTAAATTCACAACAACTGCAATTCTTGAATTTAACCATAGAATTCTTGGCAGTTTGGAAGCCAGGCAATATTTGGTCGGCGTCTTCTGCGACTTATCAAAGGAGTATTAATAATTAATTTCAAAATTACTAAAGCAATATAAAAACATCTTTGAAATAGAAGTTTCTAAAGGACTAACGATTCACAGTTTGAAGAAAAAAAAACGTTAGCTCACGATAACTGCAAAATAAAACACCGTCTGGGAAGGTGATGCAGCGCAAACGGAATGCCCATTACAATTTGAAAATATAGCGTGATAATTAAAGTAACGTAATTTGGCAATTCTAAAGTTAAATATTTACACTGTCGGGGATTGGTATTCCAATTAATTTTAAACAATTAATTCTAAAATCCGAACGTGCCGATCTCAAAACATAGAAATAGATTCACGTCATGGCTGACTGAATGTAAATTCCACATAAAATCAATTTAGAATTGAATTTAATACATTATTATATTATATTATATGAATCATATTGTATAAATATATCATATGAAACACTTGCAAATCAACATTCTATTTCCAACACCTAAAACAGATATATCAAATGGATGGTGTTTAGATAACTTATTCCCAAAATCCTAAACAGTTTTTAAGGTTATTAACGTCAAGTTTTTAAGGTCTAGTTCAGATTTTCCTTTTGATGTGCTTTTTCCATCTTAGCTTTACATCTAGGCTCGTCCCAAATACTTCATTATACTTGAAGGGTGCACTATGATATTCTTTATTTTGATTGTAATATTGTAGTATATATGGTATTTCGTATGGACTATTTTGTAAATTAAAATTTTTGAAAATAGTGTCTTACATTCCTAACGCTATGCATTATTTTTACTTTTCAGTGTGACAAACTACTTCCTAGTCAATCTGGCGGTGGCTGATCTACTGGTCACCTTAGTCTGTATGCCAAATGCTGCTTGGCATGCTTATTCGTTTTGCTGGTATCTAGACGAGTACACTTGCATAGCATGGAAATATCTACAATGTAAGTGATGCATATATTTTAATATTTCTGCTCCAAAACAAGAAAGCGGCTGGTTGCTAATCTTTTATGCCTCGGGCACCATATCTGACGCATGGGCGTTTTCGCTCATAGCGTCAAGGTCGAGCGGGTGAGTGCCTGTTCCAAATGCACGCGTAGGAGAGCGTATAGCTTCTTTCTCTCTCCTACGAGTGCATTTGGAACAGGCTCTCAGCCATTCAATTCACTTCTTAACTGCAGACATACACCCAAATTAACATGACCATAATTTATCTGAAGTTTCAAGTTCTGTTATCACTTTGTTACCGCGATAACAAACCGCTTAGATGATTTCAATTTGAATAAAATTTTCGGTAAATTACGTTACGTTAAATTTGGTGTTTCAGCGCCGCGACGCCAAGTCCCGGCAGCGTTCTTGAAATCGCTCTAATTAATTTAATACCCTTATTTCGTTACACTAAGCCGTTCTTCGGGAGCCGGCGCCGCTCGCGCAGAAGTCGTAACTCTTTATAACGGCTCAAAGTCACATTTAATGAGAAAATGTAATTAGGCGAAAATTTTTGGCGCCGTAAATTTGAATTTATCTTCCCACTGGGATGAGATTTTGCGATAAATCTACACGTAACTATTGTTGTTATGTATTATTATAACAAGAGACTCTACATCTCCCAAAAAAAAACTATTTTTGTTAGTTACAGTGACAATAAACTAAATGTTAGTTTTTCTATAGTCTTTTAAAATGTGTTCAAATAATGACGTTTTACGGATATTTAAGGCGTTGCAAGTTAATGAACAATAGCGTTTTCGGTAAAACGTTAGAAATTACATTCTTCGGCCGCAGTATTGTGACTTCGCGAACTATCTTACAATTATGTGACCGGAAAGCGATAGAACGGAATGTCTTTCGTAAGGAACTTCATTAAAGTGTTCCGTTATCCTTTAGCCGGACATGTTCATTGTCCAAGCACGTCAAGCTACCATTATAGCCATCCGCCTGGAGTTAATCGCGACCTATCCCCAAGCGACAGATGCAGTTTGGTACAGAATACGAAATTAACTGCACTGTAGAACAATGATATATGGAATAGAACAATGCCTTCAAATACCTACTCTGTCTTAGTTAGATGAATTTTCGTATTTTAGTATTGATTTTGTGGCATTTCATTCTGCTATTGAACTTCAAAATATCTCTTTCAAAAATAGATAGGCTTGAAATTCGTATGATAAAGCCTGATTTATCTCATATTTTAATTGTGCTTTAACTTGAAATTTAATTATTAACTTTAGTTTTACATTTGTTCTTTCTTCAGGACTGTTTATGCAACCTTAAGTTTTCTAGAGGAAAACTTAATTGGAAAGCAAATTTTATTTAACTAACGTCAAACAGTGATAAACAATTTGTTCCATGGCCTATCAGTACACTGAGAGAAAAGCAATGTAAAATCAAATAAATGTATTTCTTTGAACATATTTCTTTCAAGGAAATATATTTGAAACAAATAAGTATCTTTAAATTTAAAAAAGTGAGCTGCATGGGCTGAGAAATATTTTATTTGAAGTAAAAAGAAACAGGGAAAGGAAGATATTTTACTTAAAAAGAACGTAGAATACTTGAAACAAAATGCTCATTTCGTTTGAAAATATTATGTTATTGAATTTAAGTTAACTAACGTTCATACAAATACGATAGCTTTAAATTTAATAAAAGAAATAATTTCTTCGCGGCAACTAAAGCTTTGTCTCCCACTATTTAACATCCATTTTTCTTTGACTTGAAGCAAATTCGTTTCATTTGTTGTAAAATACTTAAAAAAGTGTGTTCTTCCATATTATAGAATAAAATATCTGGGGTGGCCCTCACCCAACTTTCCGACCATGTATATCGTTGGCACAATAAAGTGTCTGAACACTTTTGTATTATTAATTTTTTTTTTACTTTTGCAAGGGGCCTAGCGATAAAATGGTGCTAAATGGCGCTGAAATAACATGTGTGGAATATTAGTACATTCTAATAAGTCTAACTGCCTCCGGATTGTCAATAAAATTTCGAAAACATTCCTTTTTTGATGTACGTTTCAATTTGAAAATATGGCATGCAGAATCAACTTATTATTATGCTTTTGATTACATTTTAAAGAAAACATTGTCAATTTACGAAATAGATACGATAAAAGTTGCGTTTTTTCTATGTATACGTATGGTGTGACACTGTAAGGCGTTAATGGTGCATTGAGACGCGTCGTGCGTCTGATATGTTGTATTATCGTGGTTGTGTTGCCCATACACACTCATATTTAAAAACATTTTTCATAATGCTCTAACAACCTATCAAAAATACGTTTTTTTTTTGCAAATTTTAGTATTTTCAAAGTCAATCCGGAGGCAGAAGATCTAACGACATAATTTGGCACCCTTTTCTTCCTGTGTCCGCTATAAATCAGATAGTTTTCTTTTTTCCATACAATGGTGACCCACCCTAAGACCCACATACTTACATACACACATACATACAGTGTCGGCGAATTCCAGCCGCCGCATCAGTTTTGTGCGAGTGCGAGAGAGAACGTTTGAAACACATCCCCACCAATGCAGGCACCGCGCTAGCACGGCCTCGTGGTTGGTTCATGTCGCTTGGTGGGGGCATGTGGTTGGTTCATGTCGCTTGGTGGGGGCATGCAGTGACCGCCTTTATATTGGTTTCTTGCTCTCTCTTATGGGCTATACGGCGTCTGAAACTGGCCGACACTGTATATACAAAATGTATGTATTTTTCCAGAAATCATTGCAATCGATTCAGGGGATCCTAAAACGCGTATTTCCGCTGAAATGTCGATTTTTTTTTCGTCGATTACAATACTTTCCTTCTAAGGTACTAGTCGGAAAGTAAAAATACGGATTGCCATTGTAAAAAGGTTTAGGCTAACAGAAAGGCAGCAAAAAGAAATACGTAACTCATTTTGAAAATAGCATTCCTCGTTCCTAAGGACCGATGTACGTGGGCCAGTATTAGATCAATAGTAGCCAATATTACAGCAATAGTGGCGACAGCTGGCTGTGTTTTTCAAATCAATTGCTTTCGAGATGTATTTCACTAAACAAATAATACGAAAATCGACCAATAAGAGTTTTATAGCAAAAGATTGCGTCAATCTACTACGCCTACAGACATTCCATTGGCACAAATTATTTGACTAAGATAAATCTTTCAACATAAGCAAATCTTTTTTAAACCTTGAAGGCAATGAAGAGCAACTCATTTATTTTCTTAGCAAAGAGAGTATTATCATTAAATACTACTGACAGAAAACCATTATGTCAGTTTACCACGTACACTAATAGTGATTAGAGTGATCAAATTTCGGAATAATTGATCTTTTGTGTTTTGCTTTTAGGCATATCGGTAGCAGCGAGTGTTTTTACCATCACCGCAATGGCTTTGGACAGATATCTAGCCATCACACAGCCCTTTGGGGTATCACGTTGCCTCTGCTTCAACAGGAAGACAGCCATTATAATCATCACGCTTATATGGATCTCATCGATGATTATCTTCTTTCCGATAATTCTCGTCACTAATGTTCTACCGGTTCTACCTTCTACGTATGTCTGCGGGGAATACAACTGGGAACAGATAGAGCAGTATTACCCTAGGCCTATTTTTGGGATCGTCTGTTTCAGTGTCATGTTTGCTGTACCTGGTAAGTATTATTATAGATTTTCACTAAATTTCATTTCACGAGAATGCACCCATAATTAAAACTCAAATTGTATTGATCCTATCAATTAAAATGTTATAAAAAAAGGATTTTAAGGTATTTTATTAATTTATTTAGTACTATGTATACAGATCGCCTAAAATATTCGTATAATCTGAAATAGTTACTCAGGAACTATGTTTATATTATTACAAAGTTACTCCTACAGATTTCCTACACCAATAAATTACTTATCTTAATGAGAAGCCTAACGCAAACAGTTCGTTGATAGCCTCGCTGATAAACTAATCGCTATACTTATTAATAAAAGAAACGGAGAAGGAATTTGTTTTTCGATGTTCAACATTAAGTTTGAAACCTTTGTTTTCAAAGAGAAACCTTCCAACACGGCAACACAGCAAAGGCAATAATAAAATCCTGTTTGCATTAAAACAATAATAAATGAGTGGTGCTGCTTTTTCAAACGCGGCGCTGTTTATTTCGATTTCCTTTCTGAAATCGCAGATACTCGTCACCGGGTAAATATTTGGACGTTTATTATTGCCAGAGATATTTCGCGTTTCATATGCTACAGTTCTTCTGGTAGCTTTTTACATACATACAACACTCAGATTAGACATTCACCATATGGACATTTCTATTTACACATTTTTTGTGATGTACACCTATCCAGGTTCAAAAGTCTTCAAGGTTCTATGGTTTTAGGTGCAACCTAATTATGTATATTCCGAGTACTCACCCACAAGAACTTAATTACAGGCTTATATCGTTATATTAACGCGCAAATTAATCAAAATTGGATGCATTTAATTGCAAATTATATAATCGGGATGTACGATCCCCAATTATCGAGATAATTGTGAGATATCGTGTTACCAGTCTACCAATCACGTATCTGATCTGTCTTCATCACAAAGAGTCGATCTGTTTCATCTCGTACTCGCCAATTTATCAAATTGCAAGAAGACCACTGGAGTGATCAATCAGTGTTTTCGCAATACCAAATGCAATTAATAAGTAATCAGACATGCTTTCATCTGCCAAATCAGTCGATTGGATTTTTTTTTAGTTTATGTGTTTACTGGAGTCCGTGTCTCAATACTATCAATAATGGACGGTACTGATAAATCCAGACTGAAATGAATGAAACTATCTAGCAAAAAATAATTCTAATTCTATTGGACTCTAAGTACCATTCAGTTATAAATTTCAACGGTATACAAAATTTAATAAAAATAAGTAGTTGGTTTACGTAATTGTTATAAGTAATTGGTTTAAAAGGTAATTTGAATTGTTGGTTGTGTTCAGAAGAACAGCCCTATCTCAGTGCTGCCTCAGCGCTACTAAGATAGCGCTTACGACTCTTCTGAACGCGATTTTATAACCTTCAGGGGATTTGTATAACTGTACTGGCAAAACTCCTTAGTGTGCAGTTTTGCCACCCAAGAGTGCATCGTTACGATATTCCTTACTTTCGGTACTTGTAACAAAAACAGTATCTGCCAAATTGCAAGAATATCGTTATAAGTAAGTTATTTGGAAATTTTGGAATCTTGATAATAGCTAACAAAGGAATTCCGATTTTGGCAAGGATATTAAATAATAATCACAATTTATTATCTAACTACACAGATGACACTAAATCAATACGCTGACGTAGTGAATTTTTCTCTCGAGATCTTTGCAAATTATTTGCAAACATTGGCATCACGGACTGTGTAAGGTCAATAACAACGTTGTTGTATCGACGATCAATCATAGGAATATTGACATAACCGACAATAATATATTCGGTAAATATCATAAAACTGACGTCTCAGTTATTTTTTCCCCAATATTCGATTTTATGCGGCTTCGAGTCTGCTTTTATCGCCTCTTCAACATTCTAGCGATGGATTTATTACCATAAAATTAACAATATTACATAAAAATCGTTCATAACGGACCATATTCACTTCTGTTTTATATACAGATACAGCAAGTTATTGGCGTTCCAGGTTCCAATACGAAAAATGTTAAAGATTTTCAATCCAACGCTTCGTAATGATTTATTTAGAGTGGCTGTGGGCGTATCATTGTTAAAACTAACGTGACATTTCCACTAGACATGGTCTTTTGTTTGAGCAATAATGAGTTTGTTGGTACGCCTCCATTACATTACACTGCAATGGGACTGTCACCTGCAGGGCTTGCCGTTGCACTGGAGCTGACATAATGCTACATAAAAATACATAATGTCGCCTATTATTGACTGTATTGTAAACTAATACCCACACGTTGAGAAGACATAAAATGATACTTCATAATCAGTAATTTATAATAAAATATATTTCAAATCCTTTCTTTTAAGTGATTGCAAGCGTAACGTTAGTGTAGTTGCAAATCAACAGATTTTTTGGGGATCTCAAACAGATTGGTGTTGAATATTCAGACAATGGCATGGAAACCTTCACTAGTAAAGGTCACCCTAAAAGTGACCCTCAGGGGATCCTTATAGAGTCACCAACTGAACTGAATTTCAGACTGATTACAGTGTTAGGGACAAGGTTCAGCGTAAAATTGTGTTTGTTGTAAATTTTGTCAACCGCAACAAAAGGATCGGTTACCAGCGCTTTACGAGCGGCCTTAAACTATCCCTGAAAGGGATTTAACGTTTCCAGTTGACTGAACTTTACAATCACTGGGCGCTTATTGTATTTCCTCGACTACAAAATTGAATTTCTGTTTGTATCGGTGTTTTCTGAGGGATCCTTGTAAGTGTAACTGATAAAAAATCTTAATGCCCTAGAGGCCCTAGGGCCTAGGGCATTAAGTAGTACTTTAAGGCCGCGTATCACAGTTATAAAACTTGTCTTCATACGTCACGAATATATAAAATAATTAAATAAAGTTGTTAATGTCACTTAATATGCAAGTAAGACAAAAAATATGTTTACACAAGAAAAAAATACTAAATAACTGATAATCACACATCTCATGATAAAATCATATAAAATAAATGTCTTAGGCTTTTATGTGGTTTGTTGGTGCCTTTGCCCCATCAGATAAATGCGATAAATCCGTTGAATTCTGTGAGATTTACGTCACCATTAGTGGTTTTTACCAGAGCAAACGGACCTCAGCGCCCTTATGTAATTAATTAGAGAGATCCTCCCTCTTAGTGGACCGTACTCAAAGGAATCTCCGTTTCCTTTTGTAGGATCTTGCCCTTCCGGCAGATGGACTCGTGGAATTGTTCCGGAAAATGGTGGAGATCCTACTCGTGAACGCATTACCAACAATAAATTGGGCGCCACAAAAAAATCCTTATGTGTTAAATTTTATGGAAGCCTATGAAACACAAAGTGTGTAGAGAAAAATTGATATTAATAAGATTTAATCTATTTTTCACTCTGTAACATTTAATTGGAGAAAGGCGGCGTTTGGTAATGACATATAACTTTACTAATTGATCGTTCTATACTGGAAAGAGTAATAGACTCGTAGGCAGTCTTTTCAAAGTTAACTAGGGCAATTTATCACGCCTTTCATGACACCCAGAGATACATAATATGTTGCTGCATTCAACACTCTGATGGATGTATGCCGTTTTGTACTCAATTCAAGTGGCCCTTGCAGTAGATCAAAATTATCACGCAACCCTTTGATTAGTAAGAAATGTGTATGAACTCGTTTTTTAGGGAGGAACGTGCCTAAGAAATAAGAATAATCACGGACATCTACAGAAATATTTCCAGAGAGGTGCAAAGTCGGCAACAAAAGTAACTTTTTCGCGAATTTTAAACGTCAAGGGGTGCAAAAAGGTATGACGAGTTGAAATTAATAAACGAAACCAAAAAAATCTTTAATTGTCCTTATATGCGTTGTCCTGCTATATTCCTTGAACTTTTTTTAACTCTTTAGACAAAAGAAACCTTGCCAATACTTGATATTTTTATTGTACGTACTTACCGGAATTTTAATTAAATTGTAGAATTTTTTTTAGCGAACATAACAGGTATTCTTAAATTGGAACTATAATGGGAGTGTCTGAAGGTTCTTGTAGTGAGAACTCTGTTTACAGTTGTTGACGTACTTTGTCGACAAACACTTTTACGGACTCTCTAAGTCAATTCACAAATCCACCTACATAGGTAAACAAAGGGACCAACTACTCGGAGTCCTTCGTACTATTTTCCATGAATATTTTATGCAGGTAAAGTAATTTAGTCCTGCGGGAAATATATGTAAATATGCGACATAGTGTAACAGAGCAGTACCAACTTCAACAGTGATCAACCTCCACATATTCATGATATAATTACCATTTTCCGTAAATATGTTCAAAGCTGTCGCAAGTTTCTCTATTTAAAATATATTTATTTGGTGTCATTATAATTTTCTTATGCACTTCGGCCCACAAACCAAAAAAAAAAGAATACGGTTTCTAGATAATATGATTTCTTTTATCTTTTCGGTAATTTGACAATTTTAAGCAGCATCTAGAAATAGTGAACTGATTTGGCTAAGATAAACAATCATATCAAAGCAAAGTTAACTGAATTACTAAACATTTTTAACATTATTTTTCATTTGATTATAAACCCGTTTTTTTAAATATGTATATGGATGCCATATACATCAAATTATCATCAAATTTAAAATTCATGTATGAAAATACAAAATTTAATTACTTTTGCACTAGTACCCTAGAAGAAAAGTATCGTAATCGACGAAAAAATCCGCAATTTCAGCGAAAATATGCGTTTTGAGCCCCTCTGAATCCATTGCAATGATTTCTGGAAAATCTCTGTAAGTATATGTGTGTAGGTCTGTGAATACGATAGTTACGATAGGGTACGATAATGAGAACAAATCGGTCTGAAATTTTGTATGCAAGTGTCCCGAAACTCAACGTCATATATCGAGAGAGGGTGGTTTATGTACCTACAAAAAATCTATCACTTAGTTGAGTGATAATTAATATTTTTTCAAAAAAGTAGAAACTCGACATCCTTTATCACATCTTTAGTTACTGTGCCAACAAATTTCCTAATTGTTTTGCTAATATGATCTTAAATATAAATATAATAAAAATAAAGTACGTTGTTTTAATTGTGGTTTGAAAAAATGTTGTCACTTACTTTTACTCTTTGTTACAAAAGAAATATGGGCCATTTTTCTGCCTATTTTACAAATTCAAATGCTCGAATTGTTTGCCTGCAGCACGAATACAGGCTCGTCGGCATCGTCTGCATCTTTTTAAAAATTATCGTTTGATAAAACGTGCGTAGCGAGTTGTATTTTGGAATAAACTTTTTCTTTCTGCAGCCCCAGAAAAAAAAAAATCAATTGGATTTAAATCCATAGACCGGGCTGGCCACGAAATTGCACACTGATGCAGATAACACAATGCTTTGTTAAACAACAAATTGCTACATAATGTTTTGTTGTTTAATCTGGACCAACCTTTAGCTCTATTGTATAGTTTGGAGCTGTGTACCTGTAATCTGGCATTATTAATGAGTTTTCGCCAATAATCTGTCTTTGATGTATCATAATACCATTGTAACCAAAATATAAGTACTTTTGCTAATTGCTACCAGAAATACATATGTTGATTAACATTATAATATGTATCTAACCCTTTACGCACAGCAACCAAACTAAACTCGTTACTGTTACTGTATAGTTATTCGCACATTTCAATTAAATATTCAAACGATTTTCAAAATAGATGAGCCATACTAATTGGCCCAACAACATCACTGTGAAATTCTATAAAATTGATAATACATTATTCCATAATGATATTCCATAATACATAATTCAATAGTAATTTTCTTGTGCATATTGCTTTGGGAAAACTATAAATCTTTACCATATGGTCGTTTACCACAGCACAAAAGTAGGTAGGTCCAAAATCCAATCTACGACGGTAATTATTGCCTTTTATGTGAGGTAATTTCGGTGGCAAACGCATTCGAAAAGACTTTTATTATCCCTTGGGATGAAGGATGCGGAAATACTGGCGAAATTATTGGCTGGAATCATAATTTACCGAAAGTGCTTTACTATGTTATCATTCAGGCTTATCATCCCAAATTGGATACAGTTTATAAATTGCCTATTTACGTTGAGCTTTATGGCAATGACTGGTTACTAATCACCTAAAATTTCCTTTCCTTTTCATATTTTTTCTTCATATGTATTTCAGATTTTAATTAAGTTCTATTTCCTACCTTCGGTACGTTAGTCCATAACAAAAATCAATTATGTATATAAACCGCAAGATGCATTAGAACTAAGAGAAACCTGATAGAAAAATTTAAATTAACAATTATATTTCTTGTGCTGATGGGATCCTTTTTCCCCTTTAAAAGGCAAATTATTTTATAATGGAAGAGCATACACTCAAATTTAAAATAATTTTAAAACTGTGTAAAACATTGCGTGTTTTAACAGCACTTTATGTTACAGGTTGCTTGATGCTCTGGGCTTACTCAATGATGGGGCGGAAATTGTGCTCCGTGCGACCACCCTTCGACAATAACGAGGGCAGCATCAGTACTCAACAGGTGAGTTGAAACTACCATTTATCTCGGAGTTATCTTTGAATGTTAGGATTCGAAACCGTTTATAACATATTTAGAAGTATTTCTTTTGTAGAAATTATGTAATCTGTTCTTAAACGAATATAATAATTTGATATTTTTTTATATTTTATTCATATTAGAAAACGTATATGTTCATTGTTGACTCACCTGTCTTATTTACTAAACTAAAACAATTCAAATACCCAAGAAAGGAGATCTGGTTATGATAACATCTATTTTTATAACATTATTATTAAATTAATAAGTAAGTCCATTTCTCAAAGGTTTTGGATGTTGGTGATGGAATAAAAAGATCTCTTTGTTCCTTTGAAGGTTTTATTAATTTAATAGGTACCGGTTTCGATCTCACAGGATCATCATCAGCCTAAATGGTCATCAGTATTGAAGTATAATTGTACAGAACAGTAAAATCGACGTGCATCTGACAGAGTTTGAAACGGAAAAACTTTTCCGTTTTAGACAATGATAGACAATGTTTTTGTCACCTATTGCACTGCTTCCACTTAAATGGAGGGTCTCGCTGAAATAAATATACATCATAAATATACAAACACTTGTTGAAAAAGCTCTTTAGGTTAAATCTGTTAAGAACAATCTTTGCAAAACAACTCTCTAGTTGGAACATAGTGCCATCAGTGTACACAGGTCAACATGCAATAACATACTTAATCGATTATATATCGATTGTGTTAAAGGCCATTTGACCTGCAAGGACGAGAAATTCCGTGACAGAAGTTCCGAACTGTTTCAGCGTCGCTTTCGAAACTCGTATTGCAATTAAGGAGTTGTGTAATGTTACGTAACTTCAAAGCAGTTTAAGTAGTTTAATAATAGTTTATTAAGATATTGTTATTGTGTTACTAAAAACACCTGCGTATATGAAAAGTAAAAGGTTAAGGTTACATTTTACCTTTTTATACGTCGTATATGTTTGGTTGTTCACAAATTTTCTTTTTTTTAAATGTGAATTAAAACTATTAAGTTCTACATAATTTTTTAAATTCACCTAGCTTCAATATTTCTTCACATTCTTTAATACAGACTGAGATCCTTATTTAGTCATTCAAATATTTCGTCATAAAATCACTGTTGTCTATTTTCTATAACAAAGTTAACGATGTAATTAATTCTAAGGTCTCCCACAAGGGAGAGCAGCAAAACAACTACAACAAGGGCCACAAAATAATGCACACCTCACCAGCATACACAACTAACTATGTGCATAGGAACGTAAGCTGAAACAGCATAGCAACGTAAACCTAGAGTTACAAATTATATGAAGCACCGGTATAACATACTCGGTTATAGCAGGTGTGTATACAGGGTTTCTAGCGTAATTGAATCTCAATGTATAACTTAATCAACCCCTGCCCCGTATGGATTAAACCGATAAGATCATTTCAGTGCTGTAGGTGTTCAGAGAGTATTCACCTGAGTTACAAAACCAAATTTGCACAAAACGTGGTCACAGGAACTCAAATTTATTTAAAAAATGCCATTTGTTAAACAAAATTGTCACTCCAAACCTCAATACGTTCATATTTTCGTTATAACATGTATTAGATATTACCTGTATCTATTACCATATATCCTGTGACGTATAATCATCCTTTTTATACTATTAGACAAGATAAATTTAATGTATTTATTTATTCACCAATTTGGCTTTGACTTCGTTTTTCTGTTATTTGTTTAGTTTTAAATCATTGTTGCATTGTTATTGAACATATTTTTCTGTAAAACTAATTGCAATTTTTTATTTACTGCCTCTGGGCAGTAAATAAAAAATTGCAATTCGGAAGGAGGATTTACTGCTACCTTCATTATATACATGCATATGCAGCAAATAACTTGTACAAATTAAATTGAATGGTATAAAATAACGTTTGATCATAAATGTCATGAATAAATTTTATAGCTGCAGGTTTTTAGCACAATTCAACTGGTTATTATTCGCAGTTCTATTAAAAGATTTAGTTTTGCGTTTCAATTAATGGCCGAGCTTTGAACGTAGGGGCTTTTAAACATGTCCAAACAAAATATTTTTTATTGTGAGAAAACAGATTCATGATTGATTACAGAAAACCCAAACGTCAGGGTCTCAGTGACTGATATCTCTTTAACGGTTGAATAAACACGTACATCCGTGTTGTGATTGGTTAGGATTTTCTCGTTCTAATATCAAAAGGTAGTGGAAGTTTCTGCATCCGACAAAAAACATAACAGAAAACTGAAGATATCAGAAATACAGTAAAAAAAATAACTAATTTATGAAGAAACCCAAAGTTATTAAAATCGTTTTAAAATTATTCACCTATTTTTTCCCAGTGCTGCATATTCTTACATCGAGTAATGAGATAAATTTATCTCTATATCGTACAAGAGTTACAATATTGTATTCATTCTCTCCCATCGCTTTAGAAAATTTAAACGCAGAGTGTACATAGTGAATTTCATACTGTTCATGCTTCAATAAATCTAGTAAAATTCATATTATAGTGGTATGAAAACGATTTTTCCCCACTTGAACTTTGTTTACGAACCTCCCGTGTACACAAAAATAACCTGAGAAAGGAGGACATAAACTCTAAACGTAAAATGTATTAACATTCTTCCTTTCGTTGCTCAAAGGAGTACCCGAGACACAATATGTGATATTTACAAAGCCGGGCGAAAGAGGATGCCTGTAGGTAACGTCACGAGATTATAAACTCCACTTGACTTTGACCGGAAAATACCAAAAAAGGAGTCCTTGATACGAAGAGGGGAAAAAAGCAAATGATGCGGACTAATTCAGTTTAATGAAGCAAAAGGGGGCCCAGCACGGTTGAACACAACATTTGGATGGATAATTTGTTGTAGCAACACGAAACGCTCGTTTCTTAGGAACCGTTCTCAGAAAAAAAAAACAGAGACGTTGCCAAAGAGTGAGTTAAGTCTGTAATTATTCTTAAATCACAATGTCAGTCTTTCGGTAAAATGAGTATGAAGAGCCAAATATATCTAAAATCTGAACAAATATCGTCGCCCCAGACATTTTATGGATCCATTAGTAGACCAACTTATGTGTTTATAACATTACACTTATGTGTTTCAACATTAAGATCATGTACTTAATGAAAAATGCAAAACTTGAAATACATACTTATGGAGATTCTTAATACCAATATTCCCATCTGTCACTTGTTTGTTTCGATTTAGCCTTGATAATTAATAAAAATTCCAAAAATAATTTTTTGGTGGAGCTATATTACTACATTAGGTATTACTACATTTCGAAGATGTCATTGAGGTTTAAAAATATGGACTTTATATACACAATGTGGGCCTTTTTTTTCAGAAATTTTTATTTAGATAGATATTTGTGTCAAAAATACTATATTTGTGTATAAAAGGTCATAAGAAATACTTTTAAACGTCCAGATCGGCGATATTGCCCAGCGTGCTACATCTCTTCGGTTCCTTTTCCTAGACTTTTTGACCAATCTATACGACTGCTAACTGACGTTTCTAATTTTCTAATATTAGTAAGAGCTGATAGAACAAGATTAAAATTAATGAAAGAAGAGCAACCTTTCTCAAACAATAAATTCTATTAACAAAAATCACTAAATCAAGTGTCTTTGATGCGTTACAATGGTAAAATAAAACTATGAACATAATTGAACATTAATATGATTTAAAAGTTAATTTGTCGCCCTAGAGCGTTAAACATAGATTTCACCCGAGGTACAGACAAAATTTTATATCTTACCCATATTTTTGTTCATCAAAAATCGTAAAATGTCTCTAACATTGGTTGGTTACATTGGGAACACTTATTGCCCTAGGGCAATAAGTGGTAGTAAATTTATGCCCGCTTATCACAGTTATAAAACTTTGATTTATAGGTAAGTAAGACATAAAAAAATTAAATCACCGGGTTCTTGAGGTTTTCTTCAAATAAATCTTAAATTCTTACAAAACATTAGTAAATTGGAGACGTAAGATTAATTTTTCATATAATTTGCGACCTTCATATGTCTTTATGTCTTTAGGTGCTTATTATTGTTCAGCGAAAGCCGTTGTCTCACTGTCGTGCAATATACCTAATTAATCTACGAGTCTGAAGGTCTCTCATTGCCACTGTAGCAGCATTAGACGGCAGCATTATTTATTTAGTCAAGCAAGCGAGCAATTTCTGAAATTTCATCTAATTAATACATTTCAAAGTATAGAGTACCCATATCTAGTTTCACGTCCCACCGTGACGAATATTTTAATTACCAACCCGAAATGTAACTTTTATCTTAAGCCCGCCAACAAAACCTGACAAATATTCCCTCTCTCCTCTCAAAAAGTTAAGGGGTTAGGTAACTTATTACGAGAGCGCCCTCACTTTAGGCGAAGCCTTTGACTCCATTCTCTCCCGAAAACTTCAAAGGTTCATGCGTGCGGCAAAAAGAAATTTCAGAAGAGGCGGGGAACGTGAAGAAATACGCGTTCGTTTAACCGCAATCGCGTGGTTTTGACATCCATATCAAATTCCGAACCCGAAGCCGCGTATCGCAAATATTTATGCTGTGCGAACTCGAGCAAGGGACGAGAAGGGGCAGATTATTTGGCGTAAACGAATTCACATTCAGCACACACACACGCACTCGAACGAAAGACCCGAACGTTGATTACTGAATGGTCCAATGTAAATAAGGAAAATCGGGTATTACGTTGTTTGCTGTATAATACGAAAGGGCTAACGATGATATTTTGATCTAGGGTGGATAGGGTTGTCATAATGTACACGTTTTAAATTAATTATGATTAATTATTTATTATTAATTAATTTATAATAAAAAATCTCTTCCGGGTCGTCAATTACCTTGCATAATATTTATTAAACACATTTCAAAAATACATAATTTCCTGAGTTAACATGCTGGTTGCTGTAAAAGTTAAACAAGCGCTGGTGGGCTAGCTCTAGCTGCTACTAAACTCACTCGCCAACTGGCAAAACAGCGCTGCTGAGTGGTCACACAGTATGCTGGTAGCAGCCAGTAGCAAGTAGCACGCTTGTAAAACAGCCTAGTATAACCAGGGCATTATTGAATATGCGATAACACTTCAGAGCAGATGATAACAAACCGTAATCATGCTGAGTACCTTTGTAACTTAATGTCATATTCGAAAACCAGATGTCTTTCGGTGACTTCTGTTATTTATGTATTAGTCTCGCTGAAAGTGAGATATTAAAATTGAAATATTAAAATAAGAATATTCATGCTGCCCGCATGAAATGTTTAACACTCCAGCAGGCAAGGTGAAGGTTGGGCCTTAGGGTAAAAATGTGCTTATTCCACACAAGTCCAACCATCTGACAGTCATGAAGGGAATTAGGAGATAGACATGGTTGACATCCCAACATAAATTTATCTTGAAAAGACGTAGGTGCACAATTTTTTTCGGCGAAAAATTAGATAAGTGAGACAACGCAGGAATGGCGTTGTCCTGCGTCTGGTGAGTTTTATCGCAGATAATAAAATCTTGATTCAGGATAAAACTGAATCACTTGAAATTGAGAAATTATAAGTTGAGCACGTAAATAGACTGTTCCAAACCCATCTATTATTATTATTCAAACTATAATTTATGTCATTCCAACGGGCTAGGCGCATTAAGGGCAAAACGCGAACTAAAACCGCATCAGGAAGGAATTTCTATTGCCGGAAGCTCTTTGCACATTAGCGTTTAAATTGTTCTCGCATTAAAAGTCCTTCTCCCAGGGGTACAGCGAAAACTCATTCCGAGAGAATGGTAAAGTTGAAGTAGGATGCTCCGCACTGGTCTCCAGTAACGCCTCTTCAACTCCCTCGACTCTCACGGCCAAGTTATCAAAGCTGCCGCGAAAGAACCGACGAAAAAAGGAAGAGAGAAATTGAAGGAGAATGTTCAATTAGACCTATCATCCTATCAGCGCAATGGAAATAATCCTACTTCCCTCGAAAGCGAATATAATTAGCGTCACCTTTTGTAAGGGGGGATTGTGGTTTTAAATTTCAAGAAAATTTTCCTCAAAAGAGTGTGAAATTTTCTTATGGTACCTACATGGAAAATGTTGGTTTAAAATTACCAAACATATAATCAACATGTAGTTAAGAAAACCTTGTTACACTTGCAGATTATGTATGCAGATTCGGTGTATTAGAATATGCACCACATGAGTTCATTGTTGAGGACGTTATTATGAAGACTTATGAGATATATAGCACTCCACCTTCATAGCTCGTACAGAATATATAGAGCGCCCTTGCAAATAAAGTTGTTTATGAAAGTTTATATCGTAGCCGATGAACATGCTTCAGTCGAGCTTTACTAGGAATTCTGGTAGCGAACAAACAAGAATGTGTTGCACAAAAGGGCTTTAAGCCGACAGATCCTATGGGATAAAGTTCCAATGCACTAGGTTTCCGGAAAACGTACATAAGAAACTTTATAAGTATGTCGTCAAAAGGCAACATAACCTTAAAACTCAGAAATGTCAGAGTTTGTTTTGTTTTATGAATATGATTGATACTGTTGAACTTCTTAAACGAAATTGTGACAACCAAAACTGGCAAATGATACCTACATATATTTCATAGGAATTTAACCGATTTTGACCAAACTAATACGAGCTAATTAATACTCCAGTGACTTTATTGTATATGTATAACAATTAACATATCAATTGGATGAAGGTTTACGTGCTATAAGCGTTTATAGAGTACTTTTGAACTAAGAAGACCACGGTGACTTATGCAACCAATTACACCCAGTGTGTGGTTTATAAATCGACGCCGTATATTTGGTTGCATATACAACTGTGCTCTTCTTAGTTTGAAACATCTATAACAGCAGTGGCCTGTATTTATATATCACTGACATTTAGATTCGAATCCAGATAGGCTTCAAGAAATTCATAATTTCCATACAATTTCGAAAATATGCGACGTCAGACATCGACCATAAATTTATAGTAATTCTCATTGAAAATTTATTTCACGTTGTACTGTTTATACACGGTGGGGCAGAATGGAAGGGCGTTTTTGAAATCAGAATAACTTAGCTGTTGTTTAACGAAAAAAAAAAATGTAATTACGAAAAAGTAAAGCTTATATATTACCATTTAACCATGAAAAAGTTAAATTATGTTCTGAATATAATGTAAGGCAGATGACGTCCGTTTTTTTTTTACTCATATTTGAACACTTCAGTAATGAAAAGAGCAAATTTAAATTAGTTTCTATAATCTATCTCATGGCTTCATGTCGTGGGGGTAAAACCGCTGGAATTGTAGCTTGCTGTGGCATATCCATTACATTTGTAAATAGAGTGAAACTGGAAATTATTGTTTTGCGAATGAACCACCTGTACTTAAAGGTTAAGTAAATAGGTACTTCATAATTACAGCTCGTTATTCTACTTGTAGAGCAGTCCCCTTGCGAGTCGCATTTACAATTGTTTGCATTGTTCTTCCTTGTTTATCTTTCAGTTCTCAAGTATCCACGATTGTCCTTATTCTCATTTAGCTGTATATTAACATAACACTTAATAAAATGCTCCGTATCACGCAACATCAAGTCTGCTTTCATTCGTAATTTTATTCACAGTTGCCGTAATGGCCTTGCTTAATATCTTTGAATCAACGTGAAAAACTCTATTATGCTTGCAAGAAGTTTCTTCACCGGGTGATTTCTTGTAATAGGGTTAATAGGGTGCAGACGGGGCTCCTTTGATGCTATGTGCAACTTAAATTGGGTCAGGCTAAATTGAAAATTTGATGTCTGTAGGTATGTCTCAGAAGTGCACTTTAGTGATGCTCTTAAGAACGTTTTTATTGCAAATTGCGTTATTGCTTGAGAATTGCGGAGTCATTTCCAGGCGGGGAAACTATTGGTCGCAATCTACGTCGCTGTAACAGGAAAATAGCTCTCCTAATTTTGAATTATAGAAAACAACAAACCAAAAACTGAAAGCAATTTTTCCTTGCCAAACAGTTAATCTTGTATACTGCTTCTTTCTTTATCGCATTATTTTTCTTGGGAATACATCAAAAACACCTTTCATAGATTATTTTAATCATATCCTTTGAGCTCACCATGTGTCCATTAAGACAAGTACACAGTTTATCTTTGCTAACTATTTTAATGGCGCCTATACATTATCCACCGAGCAAAGATCAACCGATTTCTTGTCAAAAACTTTCCTTGTTAAAAGAACCTCGGTTTTCCATGTTTTTTTTTTCCTAGTCAATAAGTCCGTAACTTCCTTCTGAACTTTTTTTGCGTCGAAGTATGTTAGTATCGAAGAAGGGAAAACTTCCCTTTATACCACACATACAACTCATGGAATACACACAACAAGGATAATTTGCTTTCCTTGGGTTCCTTGGGCTTCTTTGAGACTGGATATGCCACAACAAAAAAGCGAATATTTTATAGAAAAGGAACGACCTTTGCTATCTTTCGATCAAACATAAATCGTACCAAACGAATGTATCACAGTATAGCTGCACGAAAAAAAAATATACAGGTCTTATAGCTTTTTTTTTTTCAGTTTACCATTTTCAAGGGGTCTTGTGTTTTTGCGTTTTCCAGGCCTAACTAAATTTTACACCCTTGTTCAGATATTTGACGTAAAAGTTCGGTGTTATAGAAATCTTCGTCGAGTCAGACGCGAGGTGGCGACTTTTTTAATTAAACAGTTAATTAAAATTTTCTGTCGAGGAGCGGGTCGTGTTGGTCTGCCGCGAGATTACTTTTAAATCATGTTATTGCGAATCCTTCTCTACTCACGATGCGATTAAAAATAACTGAATTTTAACGGTATTCTTAGGGAAATTTTACACATATAATTTTGTTTTATTGTCAATTTTATTATAGTACATAATTGTAATTTCCAAGTTATTATCAACTCGTGTGAAAATACAAATGACCACGTAAATACTTAATTCTAATTTATTATTAGTTAACGTTTTTCTGATGTTTTTTCTGTCCATCAAAATTGTAATAAAACTGCAAACGTATAAAAATATGGCAACATATTTAATTCCTGTTACACTGCTACCATTTTACATGTATGATTTTCGAATTAAAGCTCGTATGATTCCCTTTACGCCAGGTACACCAAATATTTTCGATCGTACCCACCAATCCAATTAAAAATATGAATCCCGTGAGTAGGGAATATAAAAATCTGACAACTGGACAAACAAACATGCATGAATTTCAGATAACATTGTCATCGCCACATGAAATGTGCATGGTCATTTATATTATTTAAAATCAAATTTGAAATTTCTGTCATGGTGAAATTGAAGTGACTTTTGTGTTGTAAGTCCCTGAGAATAAAGCCTCGTTATTTAAATCTTGTTTATTTAGATATAATGGATAAATGGAAATAGGCGTACCAAAATTTGTTTTTTTTATTTAATTAATTTCCACCACTCCCCCATTTGATGTTTACATACAATTGAGATGAAAATGTAATAAATCTACCCAGCCAATCTACTAAGGATTTGCAAAATTAGTACACGACGTCAAAGTAAAATATTTGCTTCGTGAATATTTAAAATAATTTGTTATTTAATGTAGAAAGCCCAGTAAGAAATTCCAGGGTGTCTGGTGCGGATTGATTGCTTTCTTCATGGTATTGTTTTGCTGTCGGATGTTTTCTTTTTACTTATATGACAGGCCGAATCCCGTGAATAATCGTACGCTTTTCACTTTACCCCGACCCCAAAACCGTTTCAGTTCTACAACAATAAATCAAGAGGAGTTGAATTGGCAATGTTATTTCCTTTCAACTGCCGAATACGCAGATGCAAAATTCCTATCCGACCCCTCAGGAAGCTTTTTGTTTAATTAAACGCCTCGCTGACTATACCGATTAAAAGAGTTTGTCCGACTGTCCCTTTCCTTCGATATATATACAGATTTAGGGACTAAATTATATCATTAGAGTTGCCTAAAAATTCTGTATTAAACAGATCTCTTTATATGTCTCATCGGAATAAAATATTTGCTCGTTACTCTCTTTGAAAAGTTCAAACCGAACATGATACGTTTCAGTTTGCTTGAATTCGATTCACGGAATCCAGAGGTATTTCTGCATACCTCGCCAACTGAATCCTACGATAAACTGCATATAAATTGCATAGAAATCTACTCTTTTGAGATGAGGCGCGTCGACATCGATTGAAGATGGTTCGCCTCCAAATTGATTCGGATTTACCTACATCCATTGTATATATTTTTATAAAACGTTGCCAAACGTATCTTTTTGTGTCTTGTAGAAATATGTTGTGGAGATAGTAGACGAACGCTGTTTTATTTTGAAATATGACCAATGGTACAGCAAAAAAAGGTTATTTATTAAAAGTTTATTTATTATTGGAATTATCTACGGGATTACTTCTAGGGTACTATCCATACATAGTGTTTTTCGATATGACTAAAATTAAAGGTAGTTTACTGTTATGCCTGGGTCACACAGTCTGAACCACCTGGTATACGGTGCAATATTTGATCTTGATTTCAGTCCTACCGCTAACTTTCATAAAGAACAAAATTCTCTTAGAAATTGATAATAAATTTCATTTCCATATGGTGCGGATTTTCCTGGACACACCGTATCCATATTAAGGTTGTTTGTTATGATTAATATAGCTTGTAATAATATTTATAATAACATAGGCGTTGTCCTTTCGGACCTTCCTTCTGAACAGAAAAGCTTGAATTTTAAGGACGTATCGTAAAAAAGTAGGTTTTACCTCGATGGGTATAAAAAGATGTGACGTAAGTATTTTATTACAAAGATAAAGATAAAATGAGGCATAAAAGCGCGACCCGTGGATAAAAGCGGAAATAAGAGTCCGTGTACTTTACGTGGGCTGCACTAATTTCGTTTTTTTATATCTACTTCTAGTTAGAAATTAAATTAGCCCGGAAATTTAAAATTTTATCGATGCCATTTTTAATTTCCTTGTTTGATTATGGAATAGACGTTATACGGTATAATATGGAAGTATCTACCGCTGGTTGGCGCTGGTGATATTTCATCTCTCGCCTAGCGGGCTCATTTACTTGCCTCATTATTTCCACCTTCCGAGTGTTTGTCCTGTATTCAACATTTTCCACAGAAGTGCACTCATTAAAGCAATCACAGCTGCTGCTCTCGCATGCACAACAACGTCTACTAGCAGAAATTATGTGTCAAGCACTTCCTAATTGCTCACTAACATATACAACGCTTGTTTGCCATTTATTTGTAGTTGAGTCTACATATTAACTCAGTATATCAACGGCTTATGTATTCTCAGCGCAAAAAAAAATAAAACCCTATCTAAACTGTTGTTGTTCAAAATAACTATGGTTAATTTAGAAGAATCAAATCAAACACAGATCTGATTTCCACTGACGTTATCATTAACAATATTCTTGGAACAATTTAGCTTATATTACATTATAGCTCATACGTTTTCATACCGACGATTTCAGTAAACAAAGTTAGCGACAAGTTATATATGCAGGTAGATTAGCGCGTCGCATGGCGTCGTCTAATGCCACAATTTTAGCGAGAACTCGCGTCGTCGGCGGCCGTCTCCCGTAATCCGACCCACGTAAAATTAGCGCGCTTTACGAAAGTTGGTTCGTTAACCGCGCCCTTGAGGTCCCTGAACGGTTCCCGGTAAATCCCCTTTGGGTAAACATGACTGATGATGTCAAACGTGTACCGTATATATCCTGTGTGCAAGCTCCCATGGCACGCACGTCATTGTTATTGTGTATTTGCTGGACAAATTAGGAGTTTACGTTCAGAATCGATTAACTCCAATAATTTTGTGTATTTAATGGTAATTCAAATTCAATTAATTCTTGAATAATAATAATACTGAATAATGACTGAATTTTCAAATTCTTTCTGTGTGCGCTTATGTGTATGTACAGAATCCATACTTTTATATTTTTAAGACTCAATTGTGAGAGGTCGTTCACTTCTACTTCATTTTGTGGTCTCCTCGGGCACCATATTTCCGAAGCAATATTAATGAAGCCGCAATAAAGTCGAAGGAAGTGCATAATAAATGAAAAGACCTTCTGTTAAAAAGTTATCGGGTTGTAGTAGACGTGGTAAAAGAAAATGTTAACTTATTTTTTTGTGTTTTAGTAAAACGCTATATGTTATATAAAAAGGAGAGAAGCGATATAGAAAATCCAAGGTGAGGAGAAGGATATGCCTCGGCCAGGATTTGAACTTGGAACTCTCGAGCTTAGGTGCTTTGGCCAACTAAGCTAAGGAGACCATTGCAAACATGGACGTCCAGGTTCTAATCCTGGGCAGGGCTATCTTTTTTCTTCCTTTGATTTTTACTTTCTGACTAGAACCCTGGAAGGAAAGTATTGTAATCGACTGAGATATTTTTCGAGATTTCAGCGACATTTCTGGAAAATGTATGTATGTGGGTATGTGGATATGTATACCTATATATGAACACGATAGCGCCCAAATGGTACAACGGATCGGGCTGAAATTTGGCACATTTAGAATTACCAGGAGACGAAAACCATCCAGTTCGTCTCCTGGTAATTCTAAATAAGTATACCAAATTTCAGCCCGATCTTTTGTTCCGTTTGGGCACTATCGTGTTCATAGGCAATGAAATCTCGATTCTTTTTTCGTCGATGTCCTTCTAATGTGTTTTTTACGTTTTTAATATTCAAAAGACAAAGTCATGGTAGGGCTGAACACGTCTTCTTTTTGAAATAATCATCCTCCTTAATAAACTCAGATCACATAAACACATGTTTATCATGAATACCACCCAAATTGAAACTATTATCATTTCGTTACAGAGTTTCCGATTGGTCCGTGAGAGGAAGAGGGTAGCCTGGATTCTGCTGCTCTTGGCGCTCATCTTTGCCGTTTGCTGGCTACCGTACAACTGGATAAACCTCTACAACGACGTCACTGATACAAACCACACAGATCAGACCCTTGTTCAGTACATGCTTCTACTGGGTCACACAAATTCCGCCCTCAACCCCATCATCTACTGCGTCATGTCGAAGAATTTCCGACGATCCGTTAAGGACCTAGTTTTTAAGACCAGAATTAATTTCCAGGATAGGCAAAATCTTCGTCTAAGAGTAAGTACTAGGTATGCGACATTCTTAGATTCATATATTAATAATATTGATTAGTTATAATAAAATGATAATGTTTAAATTTAAGCTAAAAAAATTACCGAAGAAATGCTTTTCGCATAGGTATATTCAGAAAGAGCCAATCAACTTATTCTGAGTTTTTAAGTAGTTTTGTGACCCTAAATTTCGTCATCAATTATAATATATGACGTCAGAAGGTTACCATTGTGAGATCAGTATTTCGCCGTCAAAACTTATATAGAAAAGCACTTTGGGAGTGTCACTGAAACAAAGAAGCCGGCGTGGCGTAAACTTTCTGGAGAGTATAATGTGCATGAATGAATTTGCGTGGCCTCCAAGCATGTAATATTCAATCTACGCAAATATTAAAGTCTCTGCTTTATTTAGTAGAGTAATTGTCGAAGTGATGGATGCGTACCTTTGATATCATGGTTGAGTGGTTTTATCAAAGGCTGATAAACACGAAACTTCGTCGTTCGCCGTTAAAAATTAAAAAAATACTTAATCTAATACATGTTAAATTGGAAATATTATAATGCCATGCTTTGTATAAGCGGGTATATTTTCTACTGAACAACTTTACTAATTAATTTTTCACTGTTTGTACTTAAGAAAGTTCTTCGTAGGCAGAATTAGAAATTGTGCAGGATTTTTGGTCTCCAACTTAGTGACGAAGACACAGTTTAAAACTATTTCTAGCATTTTGACCACGCTATACCACATCAATCTTTAACGTTGAGGACATCACATACGATAAAGCAATTTTCCTTTATAGCTGGATAATAATAACGCAAGAAAAAAAAATCTGATGTGGCCAGGCACATGACTTTATCATACGATACAGCCGTGATCAGGGGGGCAATTTGGAAATTCAAGGGGACAAAAAATGGAATGGACATAAATTATACAAAATTTTCTCTACTATAGTTTATTATTTAACTATTTTAACGAAATTACAGAAATGGCGGCTAATTTGCAAAATCGTTGAAAAATGATAAGAGTAAACCTCGACTTCCTTTGGGCCCTTTTGGACAAAACTTCTTTCAGCTCTAAGTTTAGTCACGAAACTTCTAAATATGAAGTTTCGTCTCGATACCTTCAGTAGTTTCTCCGGAATCGTCGCCACAAAAAACGGGTACACACACACATACACACACACACAGACATTTTTTTGTACCTTGGTCAAAAATGTTCAGGGGTCCAAAAAGACCTATTTCCGCTAAAATCTCAATTTTTTTTTTTTTTCGACACGATTACAATACTTTGACATACTACGTATGATAAAGTAAAAACGTATCCCCAGCCTTTGCTGAAAAGATGTCAAATTACTAGTTATAGTTAATTTGAAATCTGAAAATCACCTGCCATTTAGTATCTACTCTCAACGATATACAGGACCAGTATAAAGGATCAAATGAAGTTGCTGTACTTGCTGTATATTCATTGTAGACAGTATGGACCAGAGTTTTTTATTTATAATAATGTGTCCAATGGCTATTTCCTATAATTTTATCTTATTCAGAGATATGCATTCCTCACTTATATTGCTTTGCTTATTACCTCATATCAATACAAATTCCTGCAATGTCTAACTTTTTTTAATTAAGAAAAAACGAAGGTTGATATTGTTCCATCACCATCACCTTGTTAAGGAATCTTTACAAAAACATAAGACAAAATTACAGTAGAAATTTGATTTTCAGATTCTCGTGAAACAGGTTATCATTCCGAAGTTTTTTGGCTGTGCTCTGTGAGACATTCTTCATCTTTTCGCTATTATTATACATTTTCCTTTACGTCTCTTGTCCGTTCTCTCACAAAAAAAATATTTTCGCATTATAGGGTAGCTATGTTCGGCATTATATTTCCTAAAATTCACGTCAAATCCTACAGTCAGGTTAGGGAATATAAATCATAAGCGGATGCCACAAATACACTAGTTCACCTAATAGTACTATATTTTTAAGACGTTGTCGTTTGTTTTCGAGAAATTATCCGATTATTTATAATAACTGAGTGTCATGAAACTGTTAGCAGTAAGCAGTTTCCAAACAATGTAGTGCTAACTTTGTCTTTCTATATACATATCCAGCAACAGTGATATTTTTTTTGTTATCAATTATTTCTGTGAATGAGTACAGGAAATGTTTACATCTTGTCCGCTTGTAACCATTTCTTCTTTAGAAATATATGATGGCCTTTTAACCTGAGATATCAAAGACTCTCCATTATGTAGGTATTAGGTAGCGGATATTTTTGAAGGTCCTTGATCGGATATGTCATCTATCACATTATTCGGAAATTTTTATTTCCCAAGGGTAACATGTATTTACGTTTTCGTCGCTGAGGGGGATTTTGCCTTATAAATACGGAAATCCATTAAGGATGAAAAATGTAATTGATATTTCATCTTTTCTGATGCAGAAAACCTGCCACTACGCATGTTCTTTTAAAAAAAATTTTTTTTGTATTTTAAGTACAGAAATGGTGTGCCAAATATTGTATACCCACCCAAGAATTAATTAAACGTAGGGAAACGTCAAGACTATGTTGTGGCTGCTACACCAAATGTCTTGTATTGTGTTTCTTATGAAGCAATAACGTATTTTACAACCCTAGGGTTGGCGGAGTTGATGACTTTGAACCGTAATAAACGTAAAGGAAAACGTTGACCATGCATAATTAAGTTAATCAAGCATTTCTACTTACTATTCTACTACATTCTATTATATACCTGTAATAAAAGAAGAATCATCAAATCTAAACAGAAAACCAACAGGCAAAAGACAAAAAAGATCTATTATGATTTTATGAAACACTTAATACATTTCACGCAACACATTATATGGTTTAAAAGATTTTAATGGCACGATTCGTTGAAAAGTTTTCAATTAAATACGTCATCAACATTCTACGTTCTACAATCGTGACGTTTAATAAAATGTCAAGCAAAATCTCAACACAATTAATTTTCCCGCTCAGAAATATAACTTGGGCTTAATTACAGCGCAGTCATGTGCGAAAATTGTATACACTATGACACTTTAAATTCATTACCATTAACAAAGTTCATTAACACGAACCTGGGCAGCATCAGGACGTCGTTAACTGGTGTTTAACTTCGAACTAATTCCGGAGGAAGAAGGGACATAATTGTGTACTTTAAATGCCATACAGCTGAACAGTAAATATCAAGGGATGCTGACTTCTGTTCTGTGTTGGTTGGACTTGAAAGCTGTCACAATTAGACTAAGTATACTTTTTATAAAAATTAATATGATTAGTTTCAAGCGAAATGGTGCAGATATTTAATTCAGAAAGTGGAGATAAATTGAGCACATTTCATTGCGACAGCTGTGATACTTGTACAAATTAACGCACTGTACACAAAAAAACTGCGAGTATTTTCTAATTCTAATCCGCTACAAATAAAATTTTTAGTGCTTAGTTAGAGTACTTATTTTCCAATAATAAATATATTAAAATAAAACGTAAAAATTTCAAGGTGCCAAAGCAAATTTGCCCTTTTATGAGTGAAATAAAGTTAATTAAAATATTTTAAACATTTGCAGATCTTGGGGGCTTTCAATTACCAAAGTTGTAGAGCTTTGCTCCAGTTCTGCCAACGATACAGACGAGACGTTTACAAGTTTAAAGCAGCGTGTCCAAATTTAAATTGTACAAACTCAAATATTCGTAAAACATTTAAATATAAAGGGACTCAATTAGCTCAATGTATTAACTCGCCTGTTGAAGTTGTTAACAAAATATAATAGAATTTGCTAAAATTTTTCAGAAGTATTTAAAATTTGTTTCTGAGTACATATTTGGAATATTTTTCGTATTCATATTTTATATATTACATTTATATTAACCGCAAAGATGCTTTATACTTATTTCACAAAATAATCTTCGACGACAATTTACACCGTAATGCCACTCGAAGCATTGGAGCGACGATGATTTAATTGACTCTGAACTCTAGTAAATTAGTCTTGTCGGCTTTAGAACAAAGCCGTATTACGAGTTGGGAAATGCTTGGGTGAATCGAGGATTTGGTGTCGTCAACTATTGATTTGGGTTTCGATTGACCGCAAATTCACTGTTGGTCGTCCAGCGTCCATCGGCTTCTAAATTCTTTGTTCAAAATTTCGAAACAGATTAGTGACTGTTGTGTATTGATGGTCTTGATAGGTTACCTAGATAGTGGGGGGGTGTATTAGCTCTATAAGCTAGCTACTTTTGACCTTTTGCTATAATTAGATTTGCCAGACAGTCTATGTTCAATAGACTTTTTCTACATTGAAATTTATGAAATCCATCATGTGCAAAGTTTATTGATGGTTAAAATTAATAAAAACTTTTTTCGACTATATAAAACAAAATATATTGCAAAAGACTGCAAAAAATGTGACAATGTACGCATCCTGGGTGTGGTGACAATGTACGTATGCTCGGTATACACGTACCTTTTTATATAACTTTGACTTTGTTATTTTAACCCGTATTACGTGGTGAAAATATGTATGTTGTCGCATTTTTACATATTTTTTATCCTTTAGGACCTCCACTTATTCCTCATTTATATTACTCATTTATTCCTCTGTATTCTGATGTTATTGATGATGACTTTGTTAGTCAAAACCGATCTATAATACATTAAAATATCTGGGGTGGCCCTCACCCAACTTTCCGACTACATTATTGGCACAATAGAGTGTTTGTACACTTTTGCAATGATTCAATTTTGTTTAAAACAGAGCCACTCTGGACCCTAACCAACCCTAACTAATGTCAGTTTCTATGACATCATGACATTTGTCACACTGACATTTAATTTCATGTCATGTCATTAGCACTGACGTTTGAAAAAATCGGACAATTCGCGACGAAGGCTGTGGATTCTGTCAAAATAGTAAATTTTAATAAAAATTCTTACATTTTCTAAATTGTTATTTATATAACCTTGCTTGACATTACATTCTTTCTATATCTGAAATGCAGTCTGGCAATGCTACCTATAATTAACATGTTATACAAACATTTGTTGATATTAATTTGTAATCTGAGAAAATCTGGAAAATTTGTGAAATTTTCAAAAATACCAAATTTGTACTATTTACATAATTTTGCATGAAATAAAAGAATTTAATTACATACTCAATTTATTTATACACTACTTTTCTGTGAAATTAATTGCAATGACAATTACTCACATCCACTACAGATCTTTTATGCTTCCACCGATACATCATGGCAGAAGTAAGATTTGTTTCCATAATTGTTTATAGTCAATCGCATCCAGTGTTAAAATGTAAATAATGCGCTAAATTTTCTATCGGACGTATGAAAAATATGCCACTCTATATTTTGTGTTGCCTATTAGAACCACTATGACTATTATAATTATTATCATGAATAATCAAAAAAACCCGTAACAAAAAATTAAACCTTTTTAACAGTGGATTTTGCTAGGTAATTTTTACTAACTTTTTTAAGACTTTAATATTAATAATAATAAACAATCCAATTAATTAAAAAAAAACATCTTCAGATTTATTTATAAATAACTGATTTTTATAATATACCTATAATCAAGAATTTTACCTAACAGTTGATAGGGTATATCTATTTTTGGCAGTTTTTTAAATTAGATTACATAATTATTTAAATCATCCGCATATCTTATTCTAAATTTTTGTTCTTTTGTTTACTAGAGACCTCAAGAGGTGGACAAGAAAAACGTACCTGTAAGTTTTTCATCGCGTATATTACGTGCTTTATTCATTTCAATTCTTAGTATTTCTACATCTCAATGGCTTTTCAATATTTCATAGTGTTTGCACAGATATTCCATCTTTCGTTCTATAGATCGTCATCTGCCTTCTCGAGTTCTTAGATGAAACAAAAGACATCCACAATTTTTTTGTCATTCGAAATCTTATACGTATTTCAACTTTAAATGTCTTCTTCGTGGGTATTTGTCAACGTGTGTCAATAAATTGCCTTTTCACTAGATGCTATACTGTGCAGGAAACATCACCATTTCTGGTTGTTATCCATCATTAGGCAGTCCTCAACAGTGCAAAACCCCAGATTTTTTTTATTTGTCATCAATAAATAAGTGCAGATCGGAAGTTTCTAATATAAAATTGACAATTTTAAGGGTCGATTGCCTATACTACAATTCTCCAATAGCTTAGACACTGTGAAATGTGCACATCACCAAAATATGTGGTCTTGTTGATATGGTTTCCATTGCTTTGACGTCTTGAAATAAAACGCTTTTACTTAAATATAACAATCGATACGTTTAGGAAATAAAAACTTTGTAGGACCTTCTTATTGTTGCAGTGGTACGACAGCTCCGGGAGTTCCCAAAGGTTGTACCTGCAAAAGCTGTACCATCCTCCGATCATTCACAACCAACTACACAACACGCTAAGTAGGCTGCAGTCCAGTCAAAAGACTACCAAGACATGCGCTGTGTAAAGAGGACAAGAAGACTGTTTCGTTAGTCTTAGGAAGAGGATAGTGAAAGACATATTGAACAATGACATTTTATGTATTATAGATTATTTATTGTATAGGTTTAAGTGAACAATAGCAAATAGGAACTAAAACGTATGTATTGTATCTCAACTGATGTTTCGATGTACGCATATTGATAAAGTAGATTACAAATAAAGAACTTTGTCGAATATTGTTGTTTTCTTGCTACATTTGCAAAGATTCCAGTAGCACCAGAATTCCTATCCATATTGATGATATTTTTTCATCTTCATTTTACTATTTTGTAAGATCACCAGAATATCATTTATTGCCTGTCCTGTTGTAATCAGGTACCAATTTAACTTTGGGTATTTTCCGAATGCACTAAGTGGGTACTAAACAGTAACAAAGGCTCAAATAGATCTGAGTTGCTTTTTGACAAGTGGTGGCTGGGACAATGCCCGCCCTATTTATTTAAGACCCTATTTAAATGTAAAAAATGAGCTGCATAGGCTAAAAGAAATATTTTACTTGAAATATTGTAAGTAAAACGAAATGGCTTTCACTAAAAAAACGATTCTTTACGCCAAATGGATTTCCATAATTTCCGTAAAGTAGAAATTGTTTTGGTTTAATTGCAGATAGACGTTGAATCAGTTGAATGAAATAAATCTGGTTTTAGTTGAAATAAAGATAGGCTTTGAGATAAATAAATATTCTATTTGAAATTATTTGGAAGAAAAAGACATAACAGATTTGAATGAAAAAAAAATTGAATAAAAAACATGCGGTTCTATTAAAAATTATAGCTATGTCTACTGGCGGGGAGATGGCGCCGACAGTCTCTAGTCATACGTTGGCTTGGTTTAAGCTTATATTTAGGGTCCAGATTGGCTGTGGTTTTACAAAATTGAATAATTTCAAAAGTGTTTAGATATTTCATTGTACCAACGATATAGTCGGAAAGTAGGGTGAGGGCCACCCAAGATATTTGAAGATATGTGTTTGCACCAATTTCCTTGGTAACTACACTGTTATTTTAATTAAACGGTTTTTGGTATTAAAATTAATTTCTGTAGAATTTTCACAAACAAACCATGAATTTTATCGAGGAATATTTTTGTAAAAGTTACCAATACGTGAAGTGTATGCTTTGTGCGCTGTGTTGGTTGGAATTGAACCAGTTTTTTTGGTATGCCGGATGTGTGCTTGTATATATACTTCGGGTTCGCAGGTAAATTTTTTTTATGCATTTCATATGTTGTTGTTAGATATTCGGTTCAGTTAGCAACAAGCGTTGTAAGCGGTGTAATGTGGGTACATATTTAACCAAGTTCGCTCAGCGCAATAACTATGTATTTTCTGATCATAGAAGCTGTGATAGAAATTTGAAGTAAAGAATAAAATGTATGTAAGTAATACTAAATTATTATTGTCTTACGCATTGAATTATTATCGGCTAGTAAAACAGAATTATCTAACATTGCGAAATAGTAAGAACCGACAAAAGCTAGATGTATTAGTCCCGTAACCAAGCAACTACAATACCTGTTTACCACAACCGAGCCAATTTGCATTTTTCGGCCATCCTGCCAAATAGTTTCTGCGCGTCTGCGCGTTTTTTTTTTTTTTTTTGGACAGAATTTCACGGCTTACACGCGTGTTGCATACAGATATACCAGCAAATATTCGCAACAGGTAATTTGTGATATTTTGAGTGGTGTTTTAAGTGATTTTGACCTAACCTATAACCCCGTGTGTATAAAAATCATGTTCCGTACTCATTTCAGCGCCATTAATCAAATTTTGTTGAGTAATAACTGGTACTGGTAGTGTTTGGATCATAATAAACATTGTGGATGAATATTTGGTTATATTATTGTTGTAGATGTACAACGACGGTGATGTAGTGAAGTGTTGGACATTTAGTTGTGCGCGTTTTTAAATCTTGCGTGTGTAGTGTTGAATAGCAGCCGTAGATGCTCAAGGGAGCAGAAGGACTGACTTGGAGGAGGATTTTACCGGAGTGGAAGCTTCCAAGGACGAAGACATCTAAAGGTAGGTTCAAGGAGATGTCATCCTTCGTTGGAGGGGAAGAAGACGCAATAAGGTAGGATTTTTGTACTTCTCTAGGTTCGCGACGCGTTATCGGTCTTTTTGACTCTCTACGGAGTTCTGTAGAGTCGTCAAAAGCAGTGGTAGTGCTAATCATCTGACCTTGGTTGGTGGTATTATTGAAAAATTCAGGTAAGTGGGTATTTCTTTGTAAGTCTTGCGATACCTGGCAGAAACAAGCAAGAGGGACGAAGATGTCGCTGCCGGGTAGCGGGGTGGTGGTTTGGGATCTTCCCCCTTGCTCGTTTCTGCTTCAAAAAAGTTAAAATCTGTGTTTTTTTGTTTCAGATGGACGAGGAGCGGGTTTCCTTTTTCCAATAGGCGCTACAAAAGTGTTCAATGTTTATAAGTAGAATTAATTTTTTTTAGTTTTAGGAGCATGTTGGAAGTGACTTAAGGCCCCCACTCCCCATTGTTTATACTCTTTATCCATGGATTAACTGCAATGATCAGGGTTATGGTTTTTTTAAGTAAGTAACTTTGTAGATGAATGAAGTAGTTATTATTGTTACAACACTGAGTTTATACGTTTCTTGTTGCAGATTAGGAAGGAAAAACCTAACTGATCTAGATCTGATCTAGGAGTCATAAAACTGACGTTTTCCAATGCCAGACATACAGGTAATAGATACCTTTTATAATATCTTATTTGTATGATAAATTTGTATGCAAATCTTATGATGTTTGACAGTGCCCGATTTACAAATGTGGGGACCCCGGGGCAGTGGGGGATGTGGAGGCCCCTTACATTAAACAGTAAGTTTTAGAATATTATTTTATTTTGCCAACTGATTCTTGCTTCCTTAAGTTTCTGGAGGCCCCTATTTTGTGGGGGCCCCGGGCGCGTGCCCTGGGTACCCCGGGGCACCCAGGGCACGCTTTCGAGATTTCAGCGGAAATACGCGTTTTAGGGTCCCATGAATCGATTGCAATGATTTCTGAAAAATGTATGTATGTATGTATGCATGTATGTATGTATGTATGTGTGTGTGTATGTGTGTGTGTGTGTATATATGTATGTGTGTGTGTGTGTGTATGCGTGTGTGTATGTCTGTGTACACGGTAGAACGGATCGGGCTGAAATTTTGCATAAGTACAAAAAACTACTGGGGAGAAGATAAATAAATAAGATAAAAGAAAATAATCACTTTTTGGTTTAGTGGTAGGTAACGTCAATAATTAGTCTTTATGATAAGAACTCCCTGCCATTAGAAAACTAATGCTATAGATACACTCCGTTATATAGGTATATGAATCTAATAAACAAATATGCGAACATATCAACATTTTTTATTTTTCTTTTTAAGCATTTCTTGCAACCCCCAAAAGTCTTTCTTGCCTAATGGATAAAGCAGCCCTGGATGCATGGCCGAAGAAGTTGTAAGATATCTTTTTGATAATTATCACTGCACTTGTTAATTTTGACGATCTTTATTACATCGCAATCGTGTTGAAAAATTGTCACAATCGGTCAAAAAATACCCGAATTGTATGGAAGATCAATTTACAAGGTTTTAATTAACATTGTTTCTTCTTTGAATATGAACACATCGGAATGTAACAAATGCCAGTATATTACTAATTAACTTAAGCAATAAATCGAATACTTAACCGAAAAGTTGGCCAAAGTGCTTAATTTTTCTTCACGGAGTTCTTCAACATCATGTCAGTTACATTAACGTTAACTTTTTTGCTCTGAGTATGTATAGGTATACATATTTATATTTAATGTATGCCGGCATACTAGTAATAATAGATTAAACGCAAAATACAACGTGATTGTTAATAACAGCAATAAACAGATATTTTTTTCTTTCAGTTCCGGTTTTCGTTCCGACTAACATAAAGTTTTTTTTTTTTTTTCGGCTATTTTACACCTACAGCTTTGGTCAACTTACTAACATGCTTACGACGTTTTAAATATAACATATAACGACGGCAATTTAATAACATCATGCGAATCGTGCTAATGGCTTTTATCGTGGCATTTACCCATTTTTATCGGAATCCCTTATCACTTTCCGTGTCACTCTCTGTATGGGGTTGTTGGTTGTATTTTATACCTTGTCACGTTATCGAAAAATTCCATGTGATGGATCATATTGTATAATCGAAGTTTTTATATTGGGTCTGGCCGGGAGCGACACAACGTATGACAAAAGATTGCTGAAAACAATACACCTGGCGTTCCAGATATTTTTTACAAGAGACAGCAGCCATTCACCATTCACGTCAGTATAATATCTCATATCTCATCGAGGCTGACTAATTTACACAAACGGTGATTACTTTGAAAATGATTATTTTGATAACACACAGCGTTTTACATACATTTGATTTGCAGCTTATGTGAGGTGATATGAGGTCCACGAAAGCTTATATTTCAAGTTTATTTAGAGAAATTTAATATGTCAACGAAGTAGACGGAAAGTTGGGTGGACGCACTGGACGCCAACACCAATGTTTGTTTATCCGTGACGGCACGTGGACGCCTAGATTGCACAAAATCGCTGTATCACAAAAACCGTTAGTTCGAACAAAAATATTGTTGGGATTCTTTTTGTTGGAAACCCTTCTAAGGAAATATTCAACAGCGCATCCTTCTTGTTTACATTTAATTATGAACGCGCCTAGAAATATACGGAGAAGCAAGCAAGCGGCTAGTTTCATATTCGAAACAGGAAAATAAACCTTAACCGCGCAAAATAACACTGAAAGCCGTTTTCGATAGCGTTTTTCCTTAATCTTTTCTTTTGGCCCAACTTTACACTACCACTTATAGCCAATACGCCCTGAAATTGGAAACCTCATAGACTGTAGCATGCAATGCATTTTATTCCCATATTTGTATTAATACTATAAAAAAACTTTTTACTTTCCCACTAGCCCTTTCCCACTAGTATGTATGTATGTGAGCACGATAGCGTCCAAATTGTGCAACGGATCCGACAGAAATTTGGTACACGTTTTTAAATTGCCAGGGGATGAATTGGATTGTTTTTTGTCAAAATCTGACAACCCAATATGGTAAATGTTACATATGCCTTCTTAGGGATTCATACGCTTTTGACCAAATTGATACCAGCTCATCTTCTAGGACCTTGAAAAATGAGCAATTTAGGTGCTATAAGCAGTTTGACAGAATCCACAGCTTTCATCGCCATGTTGCGAATTGACGAATTTTGATAAACGTTAGTAGCTACCAGTGACATGACATGACATTGTGTTATTCTAACTTCACAAAAATGAATAATAGGTACTAAAAGTGTTTAAACTCTTGTTTCAACAATTTAGTTAGAAAGTTGGGTAGGGGCTACCCCAAATTTTTAATATTATTATTATTTTTTAAAATTAAATATTACAAAATATATTATAATAATAGTGCAAATATCTGCTCGTATACTGGATAAAATGTTTTAAACATTATAAGGAGATCTAAGACTAAGAGATCTAGAACTGATGTCAGTGCGGTTTCAAACAACTCGCCCTTAAATTCTGTAAGCTTGGACTGAAATAGTATACAAAATAAGGGATTTTCAAGCTTCTAAATTGGCGGAATATTGAAAAGTTCGGGACCGTGTGCTTCGTTATAGCTGCATCAGCGTTTACCTTTACAAATCTGAACAGTCGGATAAAGTTTCTTTGTCAATGTTGGTTATAAAAGCTGTCCAAGATTGACAGAACAACGTATTTCATTTTTCTTTAAGTTAAATTAAGGCGTCCACGTTTGAAATATTCTATATTAATATTCGCTAATGACCTCTGTTGGTAACGAATTGTGCATAGGTATGGTTGTACAATATTTTTCATCAGAATAACATAATAGAAAAGTATTGCTTTTCAATATCGTGCTTGTTAGTTCTATGTTTTGAAAAGTTGTTGTGTCGCATCCATTGTTTTGCGAGACTCTTTGTTCAATATGCAGGCTACGTTATGGACCACACAATAAATATCGAGTTCATAGCAAAATTTTATTTGTCAATATGCTATTTACTATTTTTTATTTTCAATTGTTTAGGTAGGGTAATACCTGTCAGAAACCGCTACAGAGCGTATATAATAAGGCATTCCTTTGAAATCCACGTCAAAAAGTAGTATTTTTAAGAAATACAGAATTTTGGTCTGACAGAAGCTATATTTCATGCAAGCCCAATATAACGCAGACGGATTTTACGACTTTAAAGTGAGATTTACAGCCAATATCTTAACGTTTCACGCTGGCGTTTCCCTTCAACATTTTCCGTTCATTAAATAAATTCGCTTCTTCGTGTTTACAGTGTTTTAAGCGTTAAAATAATTCGATATTTATTAAGTAGTAATATTATCTAGACCAATAACATAGGGGAACAAATTTTCAACTTTCTGATACAACTAAAAAAAATTATTTTTTCCAGACTATATTTGCCTTACATAACTAGAAGCTGAAACTGGATTTATTGTATGAGGTCTAGATTTACAGATACAGTGATACTTAAAAAACTGAGAAAACTGCAACAAAAGCAGTTAACAAATTATATAAATTCAAAGAATATGTAAAAGTACTACTTTCAAGCTGTATTTTGATAAATCGATAAAAAGAAGGATTGTAGGGAATATCAAACTCGTTTATAAGACCCTGAACATCGTGACATACACGTAAAGATCGCTTTGTAAATGAAGACACTGTCACACCTCGTGTGAAAAGATTCCATTCATGTAGCCCAGAACCCAATAACTCGGCTTTTTCTTTTGATAAACAAAGTCTTTATTTAACCAAGTCATTCAGTTCGCACTGGTTTATAAGGTGAGATGTTCTTAAAACTTCAAATAGTGAATATTCACGACTTGCCTGATTTGACAGAGTGATTTCAGACACTCGGTCAAATCAGGCAAGTTCTTCAAACAGCCGAAATTTCTTCCGTATCAAAGATGATGAAGTGGATGGCGTACTTGGGAGAGGATGGTTCTCTCCATGGGGGATAGATCGCGATGCCGATGGCAAATTTGAATATTTTCTTTTGTGCTTATTCTTCTTCGAATATCCAGAGACGCTTGTCGTGCAAAAATACCAGACATCTACATAATTGGAAGGCTCTTGCCACAACATGAGAACTGCAAACGGCATTTTCTTTTGCTTCCCTTTCATTCACTTTAAAAGTCCGATCTAACAGGAAATACAGCACATATTAGGTGTCCATGACTTTTCCAGATCTCCAATTCTAAATCCAAAATAGCAGTAGTAAGCTGGTTTTACCTCTTCAGTAATTTTTTTCAGATGTGTCACTACATAACAACCGCACATGTAACAAAACTTATTTGTTGAATTTATACAACATCTTCTTTGATCACTTCCATTATTTTAATGCACAGAATGTCTGTATAACTTAACGTGATAAAATAACAAGAAAAATCTTGTTGAAATATATCACTTCAAATAAAATGGGTCTTAGACCTGTCACAACACTTTGATGACCTGATCTATGAAAAGTGATGGTAGGTCAACAAAAATAGGTGTCCACTGTTCTGGTTGTAGGACCCTTGTTCCCTTGTGTAATATATTTATCTTATCTTATAATATATTTAGTGTTAATATTTAATCATCACTCCAGACGTCAGTGGCAACTCCTTGATTTATCCTAGATTTATTTAAACAAAAAACTACGTAAATGACTTTAATGAATACATTGTGTTACGTATTCATACAATTTCTCATACACATCGAATGAATTCAGGTTACGATTACAATCTGAACCACGGTGTATCACCGTATTTTGGAAACCAATCCAAAACACATAAGTATTGCGCCTACGCATCCCACAATGGGGTGGATTCTATTACCATTGAGATGTATCCTTAAGGGATCTTGACGGTTTCTTATGCGCGTACAGCAAATTCTCTAAGCGGCTTTGTTATAGAAACTAAACGTGTCTTGCGTATCTCACAGTACAATAAAATAATTCCCCAGATAGCTCTCGACACCGAGTTCTCGAGAAACGGGGAATGGAATACATACTAACACAATTGGCCGAATTCTCACTTGACATCTCCAAATTTATTCTGTTGATATAGCATGTATATCTGTACAGCATAAGTATGTAATGATAAACTGGAAATATGTATACAGTTCAAACAAAGGAGATAAGTTATTATGTTTTTGATCTGGCTAAGTTAAAAAATAATAGTTAAATGTTTTGCATAAACCGTTTTATTGGTAATGTTGCAAATATTTCCTGAAATCTCAATGAATGTCTGTAAAACGCACTGAACGAAACATGGGAATCGAAAGGAATGTATCGAGAATTGGAAATGAAAGTTGGGTAACAAAGTTGAGATATTTATCGTTTCACCAAATTAATTTATAACTCCAAGATGAAAAAAAAAACCGTTTGCTAAAAGCATGGAGAAAGTAAAAAGTTGTAATAAAAGAGGAAAGTGAAAAAGTTTTACAATGAAAAATTTAAATTGTATCAGCACGTGCCTTAAGCAATACAACAGATACGAGGGAGAAAAAATATATGCTCCGCCCGATTGCCCACCCAAAGCACGCGGGAGTCGGAAGGATAACAAATGTGACATTCCTTCGTACAAATATGTACAAAACAAGAAAACATATGTGCTCGCTTTGTTACATCCGTGTTCTTTGTCACCAGCCGGCTTTTATTAACAGTTCTTTTTCACATTATATTATAATGGGGACATTTATAACTGTTACATAAATCAAATTTAACCACTTGTGCTGAAATCTCTTTTATGCTATTGACAATTAGTTAGTGTCGAGCAGAAGTTGTGAAAATGTATTGTACACAATTTCACAAGGTCGTTCACAACACGATAAATCATTTCTTAATACGTATACAATATGCATATTTAATAGACCAGGAATGTAATGATATAATAAGTTACTTACTATATTAACTGATTATTTGTGATTTGTACGTTGTTTTATTAATATCTTTCACTATTTGTGTGAATTTGTTCATAAACTAACACGATACCTACTTACAAACTTTTTCCAATTAATTTTTCATCAAACACCCTTCATAAACATCTTTAATAAAGAACAACTTTATCAATCAACTTCTGGGCTTCGATGTTTGACGTTATTTGTCCGTTTCCTAAAGTTAAATTAAATACAACGTCAAAAGAATAACATCCATGCAATTTGGTAAGAGTTAGCATTATTACAGAATGTCTTTATTATAATCGACAATACATACTGATGTAATATTCGTCACGGTCAAGTCTGTTTTCTCAGAAGAGACGGGAGCTCAATTCTTCGTCGGTTTTATTTGTGCAGACGTAAATTGAAGATTAGAGGCTTTGTCAGCATAAAATTCACTTTCAATTTAGCCCTCTCACGCCCAGACAAGCGTCTATTATTTGTCGAGTAAATCCACTCAAGTACCTACTGAAAGCAACGCACAAAATTAAGGAAAAGTCTAAAATAATTTAAACAAACCATCTATGAACAGTGATGGTAGGTCAACAAAAATATGTGACCACTGTTCTGGTTGTAGGACCCTTGTTCCCTTGTGTAATATATTTATCTTAGACAAGACGTCCATTATTTGTCGAGTAAATCCACTCAAGTACCTACTGAAAGCAACGCACAAAATTAAGGAAAAGTCTAAAATAATTTAAACAACGTTAGTTACAAATGCATTGAATATCATATTAGTGTTATTCCCAATAAATATCGTCAATTTAGAGCCCATATTGCATCATATAGAACCCCAGAAATGTATAAAAGGATGCGGAGAGAAGGGCTTCGCTGTATAAATTTAAGTACTGAAACCCCAAAGTGCCTTCTGGCCTCCCTTGAAAAGTTGAAAGGTACACGACCAAGAAAAACTTTTTCTCCATATTTTCAGCAGAGATGCCGATAATGTAAGCAAATTTAATAACAACCCCGTGTAACAGAACTCATCACAATCACGTATAAAACCCCCTCAATTTTTTGCCTGTCATGTTTATAATTTTCGTCTGTTAATAAGAGTAGGATGAAAAAATTGTCTGGCTTCAGAATAGCACATGTCTGAACGTAGCAGATAACGTAAAGTGGCAAACAATTTCATTACAAAATTCGTAACAGGCTCGCAATGCCAATGTTCGCAACAAAAAGAACATAAAGTAAGACGTCTTCATCTAATTACACAAGCAATGGGAAAACAACAACTTTTTTCTTTGTTGTCGATATCGTTTGGTTCATTTTCAGTACACTCTGGGTCTCGATTCAGACGTGCGAATGATTCGTTAAAATATAGCGAACAGCAAACGTATAGCTTTCACCCTTTCACCATGACATTGCGTGCAAGTTTTGGCGATGCTACGAATTATCACTATAGCAACTAGTAATTTATCCGCAACATCCGCTGAACGTCATTCTGAACGTCCCCGCGTGAAATTGTCATAAAGAGTTGAGAAAATAATGGTTTCTTTAAATTAGGTTGTAAATTTCATAATCTTTTTCTATCAAAGTTAGAGATTAATGTTCATTACCCTTTCAGTTATGATTATGACATTATGTGGTCGCCTTAATTGGTTAAAATCGTTCTTTCGCCTGAACGAGCGAATGTATATGGCGCTATACAAGCAAACTTATCCCTACTGTTTTAATTCAAATTTCTACCACCAGATCGGAACTCTTTTGGTCAATGAAAAATAATTAGTAAAATACAAAATTTTGTATTAAATGCACCATTAATGCTTCTTGAAGTGATGTCTACGAATATTTTTTATAATGGCAACAAATCAACTTTATTTTTGGCGCAACTTTAGAGATTTTTTTGAAATGTAAGGGAGAATGGAGATGGATCACTAGCGCCATCTGGTAAGTAATAGCCCAACATATGATGTCCTTCACTGAATGCGTGTATGAAAAAGTGAAACGGACGGGAACATTTAAAATAATGATGTTCTTCAGTTTTGTCCACCAAAATATGCGTTTACAAATACAGATGACTGGTTTGGTGGATTTTGGCAAAATTGAGTACTTTTAGTTTTTCCTATCCGATGAATACTCTTGAAGAATTGTAATCAACGGGAAAACAAATCGAGACTTCAACGGAAATACGCGTTTTATTCGGTTTCTGTAAAATGTATGTGGGCATGCATGTATGTATCTGTGTGCGTATATCAGTAAACACGATAGCGCCCAAACGGAACCACGGATCGGGCTGAAATTTCACATAGTTATTTAGAATTATCAGGGGACAAACTGGGTTGTTTTTTGGTTAAAATCGGACAACCGGAAGTGAGAAATGCCGCATGCGCTTTCTAAGGGATTCATCCGATTTTGACCAAATTGATAACAGCTCATGCCCCAGTGACTCTAAACATATGTACCAATTTACAGATCAATGGGGTGAGCGGTATACGCGCGATAAGCATTTATAGAAAATCTGACAGAATCCACAAGCCACGTCACTGTGGTAGCGAATTGTCATTTTTAGACCTTAGGATGAGATCCAAAGTGGCAATGGCTTCACGAAAATGAATAATTGCAAAAGTGGCATAGATTAAATATACTAATAATAACATTTGTTAGTTGTGTTTTTGTGTATTGCTCGCTGTTTCCCACTGTTGTAGTTACACCATTTTTTGTGCATTTTTAGATATGTACCTGAAGAAGGACCCATTCAGGTCCGAAATATAGTACAGTATAAAAATTAGTCTACATGGTTTTTATTGATCGATAACCAATTAATCCTTTACCTAATACTTCACGATCAAGGAAATTATTCGTTCTGTATAGATGGCGTATTCTCCGCATTTATCGTCGACAGTTGTTTTAGTTTGCCCTCTGGGCACGAAGCACGCACTGGCGCTGGCGGCAACAACCCGCCAGTTTCAAAATCTTTAAAATATGATTTTGGTACAGTACAACTTCGATAGATCGGACACTCTCTAGTACGGACACTCCAGCAATCTGAACGCTCTTGTCAACCGGACATTTTGGAAATTTTACCTCCCTAGTTCGGACACAAAATATAATTTGCAGTTAAAACTAGGTAGAAAATACCAAAGTATTGTTTAACATTAATGTCTTACTGTAAAGCAACCGGATCACATAAATTGCCACTTAATATTAGCAATAGCGGCAAATCTAGAAGCTTTTAAATGCAGAATGAGCTCAATACCAGTTGTGTACAAGGCGTCTGATAAAGGACGGAGGAGTAGAACATTGCTTACTGAATGTTTCGAAAAATATTTTAAGCTTGAAGTTAAGACATTTTTAACAGGTGTTAACAGGCCCCAAAAAGCTCTAATGTCGATGCTGCCAACGCGTTTTGTTTGGGCATCAGGTGTTCTGCAGAAAACAATTTTCCCATGGAAATCCTGCTTCTCAAAAAGCCCAGAGAAAAATTTACTAATGTAGCTGTATCCAAAAGAATATAAACGAAGATTGACACATTTTTAAAAAATAACTGAAATCTTTTGCTTATTTTATCCATTTCTGTTCAGATTTTAGTTTTTAATTTTATGTTTTGGTTATATGTGACCTCTGATGCGAAAAGGGACCTATCGTGCGAAAATAACGTGCAGCATAACGGCACATATCAGAAGAGACCTTACGTGCGAAAATATTGTGCAAGATAACGTTACGACAGGTCCCTTTTTGCGTCCGGGCTCACATATATTCAAATATTCCCAGTTGTTTTCATCTTCATCATAAAAAATGACCCTTCCCAACAAAAGAAAAAAACCTCCAGTGATCCGGATACCTCAATAGTCCGGACATGGTCAGGAACGATATATGTCCGGATTAGCGAAGTTACTTTACTGTACTCAAAAATCTTTTAAGAGGAAATGTCAGTCACCGGACCTAAAATTGCGGGGAAAGTGAGGCGCAAAGGGGTGAAATAGACCACTCCCACTGTACACTCTGCGAGAAAATGCCCACACAGACACCTTATCGTGAATGTCGGCAGAGTTGTCTTTGTAGTCGTGTTGCGGCGGCAAATATCAAAGGGCTAGTTGACGCCGACCGAGGCGAGATATTTTCTTGGCTTTCGGATGAATTTTCGGTCAATATGAAACCTATTTCGTTACACCGGTGAGAAGTTAGCCACAACAGTTATCCACAACTTTTTTTTCTGAACCGATTTTAATGAGTTATACATCATTGGAAAGCGCATAACGCCCTGAATCTCCCCTAGTTTTGCCCGATCGAAAAAATCATAATTAGGGCCCAAAAAATTAAAATGAAAGTTGGATTTCTCGCAATTTTGCCGAAATTCCCGGGATCATATCTCAGTTATTACACAACCTATCTCAACGATCTTTGCACCACTGGAAAGGGCAGGTCTTCAACTACACACCATAGTTTTGCCCGATCAAAATTGTGACAACTTCTGTCAAAAAAAAATTATTGAAACATTAGTGTTCTGAATGATCACCATATGCCAGCCACAACAGTTATCCACAACTTTTTTTTCTGAACCGATTTTAATGAGTTATACATCATTGGAAAGCGCATAACGCCCTGAATCTCCCCTAGTTTTGCCCGATCGAAAAAATCAGAATTAGGGCCCAAAAAAATTAAATGAAAGTTGAATTTCTCGCAACTTTGCCGAAATTCCCGGGATCATATCTCAGTTATTACATAACCTATGTCAACGATCTTTGCACCACTGGAAAGGGCAGGTCTTCAACTACACCCCATAGTTTTGCCCGATCAAAATTGTGACAACTTCTGTCCAAAAAAATTATTGAAATATTAGTGTTCTGAATGACCACCATATACCAGCCACAACAGTTATCCACAACTCTTATTTCTCAACCGATTTTAATGAGTTATACATCGGTGGAAAGCGCATAACGCCCTGAATCTCCCCTAGTTTTGCCCGATCGAAAGAATTAGGGTAAAAAAATTAAATTGAAAGTTGAATTTCTCGCAATTTTGCCGAAATTTCAGAATTAGGGTCCCAAAATGAAAATAAATACATATTGATTTATTTTGTCGAAATTACCAGTGACGTATCTCAGTTATTAGACCACCTATCTCAACGATCCTTGCATTGGTAGAAAGACATGTCAAATATAGACATGTCCATTGGCATGTATTGTGGTTAAATTGCATTAAAATCGATGATTTACTTAGTAACATTTTGCTATTAATATTTATCAATGAAGTGGTATTGGTAATGCCAACATATCCCTGTTATGTATTGCACAAAGAACAGATAAGTATTGGTCCAAACTCATACCAGCTCATACTCCAGGGACTTTAAACATGTATGACAATTTTTAAATCAATGACGTAAACGGTTTGGACGCTATAAACTTTGTTAGAGGCTATCTGACAGAATCCAAAGCCTTCGTCGCTGTGGTTGCGAATTGTCACATTTTACTAAACGTGAGCTTTTTCTCTTGTTCCACGTCTAGGACAGTAATTGCCATAATGTTGATCTGGCAAAAGGGGAAGCAGATGACAACTTATATTTTCTATTGAAGTAAGAATTAATGGCATTAGGATATATTCCCGAGAAATGGGGTAAATTAGCAAGAAAATTAACGTTCAATTTCATTTTGCTGGCTCTAATTAATATTTTGATCGGGCAAAGCTATGGGGTGTACTTGAAGAAAAGATCGTTGAGATAGGTTGTGAGATATTCAGGGCGTTATGCGCTTTGATGTATAACTCATTAAAATCCGTTGAGAAATAAGAGTTGTGCATAAGTGTTGTGGCTGGCATATGGTGGTCATTCGGAACACTAATATTTCAATAATTTTTTTTGGACCGAAGTTGTCATAATTTTGATCGGGCAAAACTATGGGGTGTAGTTGAAGACCTGTACTTTCTAGTGGTGCAAAGATCGTTGAGATAGGTTGTGTAATAACTGAGATATGATCCAGGGAATTTCGGCAAAATTGCGAGAAATCCAACTTTCATTTTAATTTTTTGGGCCCTAATTATGATTTTTTCGATCGGGCAAAACTAGGGGAGATTCAGGGCGTTATGCGCTTTCCAATGATGTATAACTCATTAAAATCGGTTCAGAAAAAAAAGTTGTGGATAACTGTTGTGGCTGGCATATGGTGATCATTCAGAACACTAATGTTTCAATAATTTTTTTTTGACAGAAGTTGTCACAATTTTGATCGGGCAAAACTATGGTGTGTAGTTGAAGACCTGCCCTTTCCAGTGGTGCAAAGATCGTTGAGATAGGTTGTGTAGTAACTGAGATATGATCCCGGGAATTTCGGCAAAATTGCGAGAAATCCAACTTTCATTTTAATTTTTTGGGCCCTAATTATGATTTTTTCGATCGGGCAAAACTAGGGGAGATTCAGGACGTTATGCGCTTTCAAATGATGTATAACTCATTAAAATCGGTTCAGAAAAAAAAGTTGTGGATAACTGTTGTGGCTGGCATATGGTGATCATTCAGAACACTAATGTTTCAATAATTTTTTTTTGACAGAAGTTGTCACAATTTTGATCGGGCAAAACTATGGTGTGTAGTTGAAGACCTGCCCTTTCCAGTGGTGCAAAGATCGTTGAGATAGGTTGTGTAATAACTGAGATATGATCCCGGGAATTTCGGCAAAATTGCGAGAAATCCAACTTTCATTTTAATTTTTTGGGCCCTAATTATGATTTTTTCGATCGGGCAAAACTAGGGGAGATTCAGGGCGTTATGCGCTTTCCAATGATGTATAACTCATTAAAATCGGTTCAGAAAAAAAAGTTGTGGATAACTGTTGTGGCTAACTTCTCACCGGTTTTCGTTACCAATACCAAACCATACATTTTGAATTTTTCTAGTATATTAGTAATAATAATAATAGAACAATTTGGTAATTTATTTGACATGTATTACGTGTTATGGGAAGAAATAAATAATAATGTACACAAATAAATGTAATATAATAAATAATTAATACTTAAAGATTGTAGAAAGTAAAAACATCCTTGTTACAATGCCTAGTAAGTGGTACTACTTATTATATTAGCAACAAAAGCAAGCAACAGTCTTTTTAATTCGATTACAATGAAATTACACATCGTTGAAAAGCCCGTGGTGACCTGAGTCTCAGTCTATCATAGTTACAGCAGAGAGACCAACTGATAATTACTACCTTAAAAATAATAAAAAATTAATAAATTTCCATATATGTACATATTTAGAACCGCATATCTTCGCTAATACTTCAATTCAAACACCAATTGAAAGAGAACGCTTAGGTTATACTACCCTAGTTATTGTAGCCCAAAATTTTGCTAATTAGTGCCTCAAATAAATTAATCAAATATGAGTATTTTCACCATCCTCTACGCACCATAAGCTGTGCAACCCAAAATAAGTTAAACAAGCGCATTCCCTTTGTGTGATCATATCGATAAATACTCCAAAAGATGGCTGAGAATTGCCCCTATCTACCATAGTTATTGCAGAGCAAACTTATAACAATTAGTGGGTGAAAAAATAAATTAATGAATTCCAGGCACTTTTTCCGTCGGCTATTGGTCGACGGTGAACAGTGCTATGAAAAAAAAGTATTGTGCAAAGTTTTTTTCGAAATTGAATCATATCGATATATACAATCAAAAGATAGTTTATACTTTCACCTACATACCGTAATTATTGCAGAGCAAATTTGTAACAATTAGTGGATGAAATAAATTAATGAATTCCAGGCACTTTTTCCATCGGCTATTTATTGGTCGACAGCGAACAGTGCTGTATGTACGTACATAAATCCTTTTGTGCATTTTTTTCCGAAATTAAATCGTATGGTCAGTTCGAGTTCTGACAATATCTTTTTTTACTTTTCATAGTTTCAATTATGTATTACAATAAAAATCGCATTTCTGAAAACTTTACTAAGTTTTCGTACTGACCATACTGTGAGCGTGAGGGACTATGGATATTTTTTTGCAATATACACGTGTCCTCAATCCTATCCAGTGCGTTCTACATAAATTTATGCATTTTTTTTATCTCTCCTGCTGCGGCACATACACACAAGTGTTGCACGTACCGGAGGTTTTCAAATACGACAGCTTTAGAAAAAACGCTCTTTAGTTTGCTGATTTTGCCGATCTTGTACCATTTACGCTACTCAGTTTAGTAGTGTTCGCCATTCTTGAATTTGTTTTCCCACCAATTGTTACAAATTTGCGCTGCAATAACTAAGGTAGCTAGGTGAAAGTCGCAGCTATCTCTTGATGTATATATTGGTATGATATCTCGCAAAAAAATACACAAAACCATTTACTGATTTGGTACGTCGACCAGCAATAGGTCGAAAAAAGTGGCTGAAATTCATTAATTTATTTCGCGTGTATTGTATTGTGTTTGTGATTCTCCGTTGCATTCGAAGACCAAGTGCCGGGCAGTCTAGCAGTCTAGCAGCGGTTAAAAGCGCAAGCACCAACCACTTTGGTCGAGAAATTGCGTGCATCAGAAAGAAACACAGCACATTCTAGGTTCTCTCAACACCACACAGTTTATAGTACAAATTCATGCTGCCTTGGACTGTACAGTTTGGATATGAGGTAAATTCATTGGTCCAAGGAAACGGGTGGGAGAAGGTGTACTGTTGGTTGCATAATGTTCAAATAAAATACGCGTTTATCAAGTGTTTAGAAAATACACAATAACAACAAACGTTGAAATTTTGTTGAGATTTTTTTTATATATGTTCTTAAGGGTTCTGTACGTACGTTGTTAGTATCATTTTTTTGATTTTCTTTTCTGATAGTCCAGAAAAAAAATCCCAAAATGAGTCATTTTACGCCTTTTTCCATGCGACTTTTATGACAAGCAACAATGAACGTGAAAAAAGTGGTACTACTACCGCACGAGACAATCCTTTATCTTTAATTTGGTGTATAGTATGTGACTATTGGTGAAGAATTAAGTTCAGTATTGTGCTAAAACTGGAGTGGTGTTTAGACCCCTCCGGCGAGCAGTAGCGATTCCTCTTAAGTAGAAATTTAACAGAACCGATATCACCAAAGGCAAAAACCGTTTCTGTTAAATTTCAACCCATATGATTTTTGAAGTACACTGACAAGTTTAGTTTTAAATAAAACATAATTTTATCGGAATCTTATATTAAAAAAAAGTGATTAGACACGTCAATTGTGTCAACAATGTAGTTGGAATATTTGCATGCGGGCCATACTGGATTTTTTTGGTTAGTTAGTTTTAAACATTAAAACTTGTAATTGACGAGTTATATGATTAAGTAATAGGCCAAAACAAATTAAAACATTGGTGATCATATATTTATTACATACTATACTAACAAGAGATTTCCTTATTTTTTATTTCGAATATTTTATAAAATATGTTGAAAGTAATAGAACTATGTACATGAAAAAAAAGAGGAATTATTCAGTTTTGTTGGCTGGGAGCTTGCACCTGGTTTTTCTTCGGTACGGTCAACTTCCTTCCTAAAATATCGCACTGTTCTTTAATACTTATAGAATCATCTGAGTCAGAACTAACTTCATCTGAACTAGAGTCACCGTAGTAACCTAATCCCGGTAGAATTCCAATACACTGCATCCGATCGCTTGGAAGGGACCCCGAAACCTCTTCATCTTTATTTTCCTCTTGCTTATTTTGGTCGCCTTGTGTTTTCTGGTCTTCGGTTTCCTTGTTGTCGGTTTTCTCACTTTTTGGATTCGGTTCTTCCATATCGCTTAATTTCCGCTTTCGATTTTCGTTCTTCTTAACAACAACCCCTTTCAGTAGTTTCACTTGAGATATACGATTATTTCCGATAACTTTAGGTTTAACCGACTGACCCTCAACTTGTAATTTCTTATCCAATGTCTTTTCCTGTAAAGTTGCTACACGATTCCTATAATCGTGTAATTCTAACTCTTCCTCAATGGTTTTCTTTCTATCAGCGGCTAGTTTTGTTCGATCAACAAGGTCTAAAAATTCGATTTCGTCGTCGTCTAAACCTTTTATCATATTCTCTGAAATAGTAAATTTTTACAATTTGTGACAGCCCAAATTTTAGACATAGCATACTTAACTTATGGGCCTCTTCATATTCCAGGTCCTTTTTCTGTTTTTGTTCTTGCAGTCGTTCGAATAAACTCCGGTGATCAAATTTTTCCTCAGGACGCTCTACAACAATGAATAGTATACAATAACCCAAATAACACAAAAGCTAAACATTATTTCCACATCAGACATGTCACCATCATATCAAATAATAACAATATTCGGGAAATATTGTTTCAAAGTAAGGTTATGTTATTGTTAACATACGAACCGAGAGGATCGTCCGCTTTTCTAACTTTTTCCCATTCCTCTTGCCGTCGTTTTCGTACCTCAACAGCTTCACTTTCTGTTATGAACCCTGAACTCATTCTATATCAATAACAAATCAACCTTTTCAGCTTATTTTTAATATTCTCTGCTTCCTAAATACAATCACTACACCTGTCAGTCACCGTACCACACACCGTACTGACTGCACTGCCACCTATGCTTGCAACTTCAACTTTTCCAATGTTGCCATGTTGGATTATCTCATAAATAAGGGTTGTTTCGTACTGAATTTTAAACGATATGAAAAAAGAACATTAAATTAAAATAAATTGTATAATTGTAAATTGCCTCAATATACAAATTGATTTTGTTCTTGATTGATTAAAAGCGTTAGATGCTTTTACGCTTTGGGGGTTAATTTCGGCCCTCTAGCCGTTTCACTTTCGAACTAAAGATATTGATCGGGGGTTAGTACACTCCCTGTTAAAGTTTTCCAAAAAATAAGTTTCCTACGTCAGGGCAGTACTCGGCAAATTTTTTTAAATAGCATTATCTTGATAATTTAGTTTCGTTTAATTATAGTTCGTTTCCTTATTCGACTTCTTTCCGCAAAGTTTGTTTAACGTAATAAATATAAGATCGTGCCGTTTTGTAAGTATGTCTTTTATAAAACAGTAAAAGAGTGCAACTAAAAAGCTTCTTCTAAAAAAAAACAAAAAAAAAACAAATTTAAAAAAGAGCAAAGTAAATCAAAGTTAAGTATTTCTTGGTTATAACAAAAATATATAAATTTGTCAAATAGACTGCATAGGCTTCGATTCCCCCGACGAAGAAACCGACTGTCCTGGTTTTTCGACAAAAACCTTATCATCACCTTCCATCAGATGAGGAAGTAAAGCCGGTGGTCCCGTGTGCTGTTATGATGCGACGTGCGCGTTAAAGAACACATTAAAAAGAAGTAGAAAATTTGCCAACCCTAAATTGCACTGGGGTTGGAATCCGGACCAGCCCGGGCCTGGAGACCGCGGAGTGTACGGTGATGCTGGAAGTGTACCAATTTTCCGAAGGTCTTCCTCACCGCCGAGATGGAAACATGAACGTTTAAGTTGGATTAAAAATCTCCGAAAATCGAGTAAATCTGGCAAGTTGGCTTTCGAATCAGGGAACTGGACGATCTGTGATGACAAAAAGCAAGTAGAAACCCCTTTACGAGTTGGTAGAAGCCATAATTTGATTGGAAAAACCGAAGGAGAAGAGGAATTGTGTGGTTAGTACATATTGATTTTCATCGATAAAATATTTCTTTGGACTGTTATCCAAGTAGTTTATATAATATTGTCCATCTCGGCGGTAGATAAATCCATCGTCTTCCAGTTATCGACTGAAATATTTTATAATTAACGTGTTATGCTATAATAAATACAACGTCCTCCGAAAAGATACTTATAAAAAGTAAAACGAAAAATGGATAAACTGGGAAGCATTCGTATACCACAATTTGGTGCTGCGATGAATGTTGCAATGCAAACATTAAGGCAGCAGATGCCTGATAAATCCTCTAAGGGGGAAAAGCATGGGGAGAGAGTCCACTTTGCCCAAACCAACCACACCACTGGTCCAGGTGAACACCACGAACTAAGCAATATGACTACTAAGCCTTCATGGAGTCCAACAGAAACCACAGCCATGCAAGCAGAAGAAAGCTTCAACCAGGGATACCAGAGCGTCGGTGGACGAGTCCCAAAACAGCAATCCACGGCATCAAGTTGCTCTGAAGATGACTTCGTCGAAGGTAGAAGCGAAGGAAAAATTAACGAGTATCAGGCAGCATGGAATGTCACCAATGCTATTCAGGTATGAGAAGGTATCTTATTTGTCCGCAAGCAGCTTTTAACTTATAATTTTCAAAATTTCTCAGGGAATGTTCATAGTTTCCCTCCCATTTGCGGTTTTACGTGGAGGATACTGGGCAATTGCGGCGATGATTGGTATCGCTTACATTTGTTGTTATACCGGAAAAATCCTGGTAGAATGTTTGTACGAACTGGATCTGCAAACCGGTCAACAGGTTAGGGTTCGAGATTCCTACGTGAGCATAGCAAAGGAGTGCTTCGGAAAGAAATACGGAGCAAGAATGGTCAACATAGCGCAGATCATCGAACTTCTGATGACGTGCATCCTTTACGTGGTGGTCTGTGGAGATTTGATGATTGGCACGTTTCCAGACGGTGCTATCGACACTAGATCTTGGATGATGCTCATTGGAATCTTCTTGTTGCCTTTAGGTAAGCTCCTTTATCTTAGCTATGAAACTCATGTTTTTTGCACATATTTTTGTCTGAAATCCGGATGAAACATATATATATTTTTCTTTTCAGGTTTTCTAAAATCGTTAAAGAGTGTAAGTCTGCTGTCGTTCTGGTGCACCATGTCCCATATATTGATCAACGCCATCATCTTGGGCTATTGCCTCCTGGAGATTGGTGATTGGGGATGGAGCAAAGTGAAATGGTCCGTGGATTTGGAGAACTTCCCAATTAGTTTAGGGGTGATAGTTTTCTCCTACACCTCCCAAATTTTCCTACCAACCTTGGAAGGCAACATGGAGGATCCTTCTAAGTTCCAATGGATGCTTGACTGGTCACACGTTTGGGCTGCTATTTTCAAGTCGGCATTTGGTTATGTTTGCTTCCTAACCTTCCAAAACGATACACAACAAGTAATCACGAATAACTTACATTCAGCTGGATTTAAAGGCTTGGTCAATGTTTGTCTGGTGGTAAAGGCGTTGCTAAGTTACCCTCTTCCTTACTACGCCGCTTGTGAGCTTCTGGAGAAAGCGTTCTTCAAAGGAAGACCAAAAACTGTCTTTCCTTCGATTTGGGCTCTCGATGGAGAGTTAAAAGTATGGGGTTTGGCCTGGAGGGTGGGGGTTGTTCTTTTCACCATTCTCATGGCGTGTTTTATACCTCATTTTTCGATTTTGATGGGTTTCATTGGCAGTTTTACCGGAACTATGTTAAGTTTTATCTGGCCGTGTTATTTCCATTTAAAGCTGAAGAGAAATGGAATGGACATGCAGACAATTGCTTTCGATTATTTTATTATCGGTCTGGGTGTTGTCTTTGGTTTGATTGGAATATACGACTCTGGGAATGCACTCATTAAGGCTTTTGAGATCGGTTTGCCGTTTTAAAAAGGATGTCACGAGGAAAGTGTGTGTACGTTTGTTATCGTCAATTTGCTTGGTCTATTGTAATCGAAGTTTTTGTTTAAGATTCTCACTACCCTGCTAATTAATTATGTATATCTAATAACGTAAAATTGAAATGTATAACAATTGACAATAAAAAACTAGTATACCTGCATATATACATGAGAACACGATAAGGATAAATTATTGCAAAAAAAAACTCAACGAAGTCTTCCATTGTAATGAGTATGATGCCTTTATCGATCAAGTGTTATTTATACAATTGCAGTTATACAATTATTATTATCATTATTACTAGTGTACAAATTAAATATATAACAAAATTTTACTCCAATCACATGTCTTCCATGTTTATATTACTAGTTATTAAATATTAAATACAGTTACTATTATACAATGGTAAATTTGCAATCATATGCAATAATATATAAAATGTGTGATTACTGATTATAAAAATTCAATAAAGTGTAGTTACGTTGAAATATCGCAGAACGTTAAACCAAAGTTTTATATACACAATTGCAGGAGGGAAAAAAGCTTGTAATATGTTTTTAATATAATATATATGTAATTAAACAATTAATAGATGAAAAATGTCTTCCATAACTACAAAAGTTGTTCTATATATACATATAATATACATAAATGTCGTTGTTTGTAAATGGTATAATGTAAGCATTAAACAATTAGTACTGGTAAAGTATCATATTATAAATGACATACCTTTACTATACATTTCCAAAGTAATTTATAAGTTTATATCATTAATTGTTATGATACTTGTTAAAAATATATTGTTATCTACATATAATGGACAAAAGCTTTGCTACAATTTATTTTTTGTTGTTATTTGTTCTTTCTTATTCATCACAATCTGTTGCATTAACAAAAGCATTATAAAGATATTTATAATATTTATATTATTTATTGCTTTTCACTCAGAGTGTATTATTTATTGTCATATTTACAAAATGAAAAAAAAAAGCAATCATAATAAACCGTTTGAATGCATTTATCCTTATTATTTTTTCAACAGTGACCATATATATGTAATGTAATAATGTAATAATGATGCAAAAGGAAACGATGATCATACGTAGCAATGATAATATCAAAAATAATAATGTTATTTTATGTACGTAAAATTTGTTTATTATTTTATAAATAACATATCAATAGCTGTGGATCCAAGTAGAATCCTTCAAAATATTTAAATATACCTGTATTAGCCTAGATGTTTGAGCTGTAAAAATGTGCAATTAATAAACTTATATAGATATAACATTTTCTTTGCTTATTTTCTTCAAGTTTTTAGAATAGACGCTTTTAAAAATGCGCGAGGTTTATTTTTTTATAACTGGCGGGTGGCAAGCGTGGCAAGCCTGCTAGTTTCCAAAGCTAATTTCGGATCGATTTGTTGAAGCGATGCTGTCAAATAATAATTAATTTTGTAATATATTAGCCAAATTATGTCCATTATTAACAATGGCGAATCACTACGAAGTACCTAACTGGTACGTAATGCATCCGAATAACAAATAACTTTCTACATAAGTTGTTTATTTGCAATGTTATTGTTTGAGGTTATGTTATCTAAATTTTAGGGCAGGCAAACCGCCAGTTGGGCTGCATTTGGACGTCCTAAAAGGCGACAAACTCATCCAGAAATTGATGATAGACGAGAAAAAATGCTACCTATTCGGTAGAAACGCGCAAATGAACGATTTCTGCATAGACCATGCGTCGTGTTCCCGAGTACACGCCGCTCTTGTCTATCACAAGCATTTGAATCGAGCATTCTTAGTCGATTTAGGAAGCAGTAAGTTAACTTACCGTTTACATAAAACAATTTCTGTATTATTTTATTTTAGCACATGGAACATTTATTGGTTCTTTACGTTTAGAAGGATATAAACCCACACAACTTCCTATTGATTCTGGATTTCACTTTGGTGCTTCTACAAGGAATTATATCATTAGGGAGAGGCCTCAGGCAGGCATTAGGCCAATCATTGACGAAATTGAAAAGGCCGGCGATGAATCAGAAGGCGGATTACTAGGTTTACCAGAATCTGAAACAGAATTGGACGTACGTAACTGATTTTTGTTTTCTGTCATTACGCTTACTTTTCTATTAAATTCCAGAATCTAACAGAGTTTAATACAGCTCACAACCGACGAATATCCATGCTGGGAATCACAGACGACACAGAAAAGCGAAACGCAAACAGAAAACGAAAGAGACAAGGTGTTTCATTCAACGAGGATGAAGAAATAATAAATCCTGAAGACATTGACCCATCCGTGGGCCGTTTCAGGAACCTTATTCAGACCACGGTTATACCAGCGACTACAAAAAGACAAAAACTGAGCGAATCCATTGGAATACCATCGAGTGATTTCAAACTGCCAAAAGCAATCAGTACCATACCTCAACTCTATCAAGATTTGCCACCAGAATCGAATAATGCTTCGAGTGGGGGGGTGGGAATGTATAGTTCTTTGACGGCTAGATTGGGTATACATTTGCCAAATCCTGCGCCAGACGTCGATATGGAACCTGCGTATAAACAGCCAACACCCTTTGTGCCCCCGCAGGTGCAGGTTCAGGATAGTTTGGAACCTAGGAAGAAGAAGTATGCTAAAGAGGCTTGGCCTGGAAAGAAACCAACTCCTACGCTTTTGGTATAAACTGTATTGACTTTGTGTGTGTTAGATGATAAGTATACCTAGGACTGTAATATTAATTTTTGTAGATAAGTGAAAAATACAATTCTTTTGACAGATATTTGATGTTTAGTTTTGGTCTGTTAATATCCATGATTAAAGCCTTACGGCTTTTCAAAGAAACAGGCAGTTACTTTGTTAATTTAATTAATTTCAGTAGAAGCAAATTCTCAAATGTCGTATGTTGGTTTTAAGTTTTATTCGACGATTGCATGCATTGATAGCAGAATCTTTTTGCTGGTAAATCAGAAACATAGTTCAGTACTGCAGATCATCGTATTTTGGTACGTTATCTAATGGGTAACGTGACAATAAAATGGGAATGAATGATATTACTAACTATTCTTTCCCATCCTGTAAAATTTTTGAAACATTGCTTTTGGTAGATTGCAAGAACATGTTATGGTTTAGCCTCATGTCTGATTGTGGCCAAACTAGGTATGATTATTATTATACAGTTCGCCATAGACTACCTATAAACTATGGGTAATGTATCCTAAAAATTACAGCTCTCTAATTGCATTATGCAGAATTTTTGGAAGAATTGGCTGTCGCACAATCGGACATCTGAAATTTTGTCTCCAACAATAGAAACATAAAACTTCATTGGTTCCCAATTTATAGCATAAAACAAAGTACAGTCAACTTCAGTTATAACGCCCCCGGTTATAACAAATTTATTTTGCCTATAACAAACTTCGGTTATAACTTACCAATTTTGCTGGTCCCTTGAAGTACGATATAACCGAAGTTGACTGTACTTTAATATGCATTTAGCAAACTTGAGATGTTGGTGCAACTGGGTATCAACTAAATAGAATATTTGTAATTTTTCAAATTCAAATTATAAACTAACTTTTATGTTTGAAAAATTAAAGCTGAAGGATTTAAAGGATAAAGGAAAACACCAGATCCTTATGTAAACATTTATTTGAAATCATACAATTAATCAGTTCATAATACATACATACTTCATTCAAAGGAAATATATATAGTGGAAAAAGAAATACTAAATACTTATACCTATTCAAAAGAATATAATTCGATATCAGCGGGTGTCGGTAGACCCAATTACCTATGATAATCTCCATAAAAAATACACCGTAATAAAACAAAGTACAGAGTAAGTGGTTCTGTAAAGATCAGAGGACCCAAAATTTAGAATAAATACGCAAACTTCATAGGAATACAAAACAAATATTCTCCATCATTCTTTTAACAATTACGATACACGTGTATATAATATGTATATGTCTTTTTAAAATTTTATATCTATACATAATTTCTTCTGTTATTCATGTTATACTTTTCATTTGTAATATATATATAATATATAATTTCTCAAATATTTATTTATTGCAAGTGTCAAAAAGTATTGAAAATATATTTATCATCACCGTGTTATATATTTTTTCTTTTCCTGAAAGAACATACTTATATAAAAACCAGCCTTTCAAGTTTCTGTAACTGGATTATGTTACAAATATAGTTTGTATTTCGTAAATGCTCATTTATATAGGAAGTATGGTTTTGCTCCGGGATAATTACGCTAATGACTACAATAATAATGATGTACAATGAAAATAATACCGATATTTTTTGTCTCGATGCTATTTACTTAGATATATATAAACATTGATATTTATTATTTAAGCATACGTGCAAAAGACACACTTCTTCCCTCGGCTATGTTTACGTTCGCACACAATAATACAGAATGTAGAGAGTAATTGCTTATCGTTAAACATTATAATCTTATGCTAATCAATCGCTCCTTCCGTTTTCACATATACAGACATCCTGTGCTGTCTCTTTACGGGGTATAAATGTGGTCCACTCATTGGTTGATGAATCCAAATATTCGATAGTATTCAAGAAACTCTTAACTAAAACCAAAATAACATTTATTAGCACCCAGATAAAACCAGGGTTGTTATGTTTTAAAACATTTGTTTTAAAACATTGTTTTAAAAATGTTTTAAAACAAAGTTTTTAAAACATGTTTTTTTCTACTGTTATTGTTTATTTCCGAACTACATTCAATAGAATCATTTAGAGACTACCAGGGTTGTTTAAAATAACAGTGTTAAAAACCTTTTAAAATAAATAGTAGTAAATAATTGTTAACGGAATCGTCTATAACCGTCAGGGAATCCCATTACAACGCCAAATGGAACAGAGAACCTACAATCAACTCAAGAGAGCCAACATTTGTAAAAGGATAATTTTTTTCTGACACTTTGCCTTGAAAATTTTTTTGGAGATGTTTTAAAACATTGTTTCATGTTTTAGAACATATTTTAACAAAAAAAAACTGTTGCTTTTGTTTTAAATAAAAAAACGTTTTTTTATAACAACCCTGGATAAAACAGTTGACATTTGCTATTAAACAAAACTCAAACAACTTACCGGAAAATCCTCCAACGGCATACAACCGATCACCAACAACAGCAACCTCAACATTCGCCCTGGGCGTGGTCATCGTCGGTCCCACCTCCCACGTCTGCGTATTGACGTCAAAGACCTCAGTAGTGTTGAGTGTGTGCGTCCCGTCGGAACCGCCGACAACGTACAGCTTGCCGTTGAAGACGGCGACGCCGCATCCCCGCCTCGCCGTGATCATCGGCTTCATGAGGGTCCAGGTGTCGGTCTTGGGGTCGTACGCCTCGACGGAACTGAGGCAATTCCAGGCGTCGCAGCCGCCGATCGCGTACACAAGACCGTTGTAAGCCGTGACGCCCGCCTGGTAGCGCCCCGTGTTCATGGGCGCAATCGAGGACCAGCTTTTCGTTTCGGGATCGAAGACGTCGCACTGTTTCGTGCCCACCTGCCCGTTCCAACCGCCTACGCAGTAGATCAAGTTGCCTAGGTCGCAGACGCCCGGGTTGCTTCGGGCCAGCGATAATTTGGGTAGCTGGGTCCATTTACCTGAAAGAGAATTTTTAAGGTGACCTTCTTCTTGAAATAAACATCAAAACTTATATAATTACCAAAACATAAGTTGGCAAGGGTTGTATTAATTAATTCAACAAAATAATAAAGAGGTAAAATTTCCAGTGGGTGGTTTGGCACATAAATGATGGCGCTACTATACATCAATCCAGTTGTCAAAACGTTTGTGTGGAAATGCTAAAATCTATATAAATAATGTTTTTCTTACCTACTTCAAGATCCAACATCTCAACGGTATCCAACTCGGTGGTGCCGTTACTTCCGCCCATTGCGTAAACCTTACCGTCTACAATGGCAATCTGGAATCGGCCTCTTCCCTGCCTCATCTGCGGCAATGGCATCCACTTATTTGTTTCGGGAATGTATTGTTCGACGCTCCTCAGGCATTCCACTCGATCATAGCCGCCTAATCAAACAAACAAAAAATGAATAAAATACAACTAAGTTTTACTGAACGTTCTATTCTGGGTTTCTATAAGATTTGTCAAAATTGATTGGATCATGGTCATCAAAACGACATTGCCAGTAGTGCTAAACTCGGCTCGTGGTTTAAGCAAGCTTTCAAGAACTCGCCTTAAGGACCTGTTGTTCAATACTGGTTCATTTCTAAGTTTTACTGAACTTTGTTCTATTCTGGGTTTCTGTCAGATTTGTCAAAGTTGATTGGATAATGGTCATCAAAATGACATTGCCAGTAGGGTGTACTGAACTCAGCTCGTGGTTTAAGCAAGCTTTCAAAAACGCGCCTAAGAACCAGTTTTGAAAAAACATTTCCAAGTTCTACTGAACTGCGTTCTATTCTTGGTTTCTGTTAGATTTGTAAAAATTGGTTGGATAATGGTCATCAAAATGACATTGCCAGTAGTGCTGAACTTAGCTTGTGGTTTAAACAAGCTTCCAAAAACTTGCTTTAAGGACCTGATGTTCAATACTGGTTCATTTCTAAGTTTTACTGAACTTCGCTCTATTCTGGGTTTCAGTCAGATTTGTCAAAGTTAATTGGATAATGGTCATCAAAATGACATTGCCAGTAGTGTGTGCTGAACTCAGCTCGTGGTTTAAGCAAGCTTTCAAAAACTCGCCTAAGAACCAGTTTGGAAAAAAACATTTCCAAGTTCTACTGAACTCCGTTCTATTCTTGGTTTCTGTTAGATTTGTCAAAATTGGTTGGATAATGGTCATCAAAATGACATAGCCAGTAGTGCTGAACTTAGCTTGTGGTTTAAACAAGCTTCCAAAAACTTGCTTTAAGGACCTGATGTTCAATACTGGTTCATTTCTAAGTTTTACTGAACTTCGCTCTATTCTGGGTTTCAGTCAGATTTGTCAAAGTTAATTGGATAATGGTCATCAAAATGACATTGCCAGTAGTGTGTGCTGAACTCAGCTCGTGGTTTAAGCAAGCTGTCAAAAACTCGCCTAAGAACCAGTTTGGAAAAAAACATTTCCAAGTTCATTTCCAAGTTCTACTGAACTCCGTTCTATTCTTGGTTTTTGTTAGATTTGTCAAAATTGGTTGGATAATGGTCATCAAAATGACATAGCCAGTAGTGCTGAACTTAGCTTGTGGTTTAAACAAGCTTCCAAAAACTTGCTTTAAGGACCTGATGTTCAATACTGGTTCATTCCTAAGTTTTACTGAACTTCGCTCTATTCTGGGGTTCAGTCAGATTTGTCAAAGTTAATTGGATAATGGTCATCAAAATGACATTGCCAGTAGTGTGTGCTGAACTCAGCTCGTGGTTTAAGCAAGCTTTCAAAAACTCGCCTAAGAACCAGTTTGGAAAAAAACATTTCCAAGTTCATTTCCAAGTTCTACTGAACTCCGTTCTATTCATGGTTTCTGTTAGATTTGTCAAAATTGGTTGGATAATGGTCATCAAAATGACATAGCCAGTAGTGCTGAACTTAGCTTGTGGTTTAAACAAGCTTCCAAAAACTAGCTTTAAGGACCTGATGTTCAATACTGGTTCATTTCTAAGTTTTACTGAACTTCGCTCTATTCTGGGTTTCAGTCAGATTTGTCAAAGTTAATTGGATAATGGTCATCAAAATGACATTGCCAGTAGTGTGTGCTGAACTCAGCTCGTGGTTTAAGCAAGCTTTCAAAAAGGCGCCTAAAAACCAGTTTGGAAAAAAACATTTCCAAGTTCTACTAAACTCCGTTCTATTCTTGGTTTCTGTTAGATTTGTCAAAATTGGTTGGATAATGGTCATCAAAATGACATTGCCAGTAGTGCTGAACTTAGCTTGTGGTTTAAACAAGCTTCCAAAAACTCACTTTAACGACCTGTTGTTCAATACTGGTTTATTCCTAAGTTTTACTGAACTTTGTTCCATTCTGGGTTTCAGTCAGATTTGTCAAAGTTGATTGGATAATGGTAATCAAAATGACACCGCCAGTAGCGCGTGCTGAACTCAGCTCGTGGTTTAAGCAAGCTTTCAAAAACTCGCCTTGACCTGTTTTTTCAAAACTGGTTCATTTCCAAGTTCTACTGAACTTCGTTCTACTTTTGGTTTCTGTGAGAGTAGTCAAAGTTTATTGGAAACTGGTCATCAAAACGCCATCGTCATTGCCAAGCAACGCTGAACTTTGATCTTGGTTTATTTCAACCAGCTTTGAAAAACTTGCTCAAAAAACTAGTCTTTCAATATTGGTTCATTTCTAAGTTCTACTGAAGTGTGTTCTATTCTTGGCTTCTGTCAGATTAACCAATGTTGATCATTTGGAATGGCCGCAAAAGTACGGTAACAGTACTATTACGTAACACAATAGTAAAGTAAATAAAGGCAGATGAGCAACTTGAAAACGTTTGCCAACCATAGTTCATGTACTGTATGTACAATAAACTACAAACGCATTTGCAAATGCAAACTTGTTTAACAAACGTCAAAATGACATAAACGGGGTTGTTCATATACATTGATTTAGTGTTACCATGGTAAAACTAGAAGTTCTTTGGTTATGTGTCAATCAAACAACGTTTAATGTCGTGTCGAAAGCCGTTCACCAGAGTGCCAACTGCAAACGTAAACCGCTTGCGTTTGCAAACGTAAACAGTTTTGTCTGGTGAACGCGATCATTATTATTATAAAGCACCTTTAACCTGTATATGTGTAAGTTGTTCACGTACTTACCACAAACAATTAAAGTGTTCTTGAGGTTTCCACAGCCAACAGCGCAACGTGCGCTAGACATATTAGCAAGAGTGTAGTAGAGATCGGGTTTCTCCTCATCTGTATGTTTGAGGGCATCGGGGGTTGCAACTGGTGAAGGAGTTGTTGGAACATTTAACCTAATGAGTAAGACACAAATATTTCGCGTATTTAGCATTTAGGTGGAAAAGAAACATTTTGTATATAAAGGCGAGCTATCAGTATACTGCTGGGAAAGCGTCATAGTGATATTATCGGTTATGTACTAAAAAACTATAGAAGTTTCTTCAGCAATATAATATCTAAAAAAAAAATCTTACCTTAATTGAATAGATAGTTTTGCCAACTTTCCAGCCAAGGTAACAAGAGCGACATAACTATGATCCGCAACCTGAGACGTGGCGATGAGGTTCCAGTGCGGTTCCATTTCCGACTCGAGTTCTTCGCCGATTTCCCTGGAGTAGATCAACACCCTGGGTTTGCTGGGTTGGCCAAGCTGCTTGCGCTTGCCCTTGCTCTGCTGACTGACGTTATTCTTCGACGAGAGCTTCTTGTAGTCCTGCACTATTTCGGTATCACAGACGTCTCCTGTCGGCAGGCTGTTGCAATCCTGCAGCGAATTGTCAATGGCAAGGTAGAGCATGAACGTGTTGTCCGACAGTGTGGCCAAGCTCAGATTGTCTTCGGTAACCTGCCTCTTTATCCATTCCAGGACCAGACGGCATAACGAGTTGGATATTACCAGGGACATTTCCTCCTTGGTCTGGTTCAGCACCTCAATCCGGGCGCAGTTCAAATTCAAGAAGTGCGAATTTTGACTGATTTCATCAAACTATGAAAATATAACAAGTTTTTTTTGCTTGATTTGTTGAATGTTGATTACTAAACAATGTTGTGAAATACATAATTATCGACGTCAATACGCGCGAAAAAACCTTCAATTATGGAGTAAACCAAGTAAAAATAATTCAAATAAAAATAATCACTTACATTATTCGCTATGAAGTTATCAACTTGCTGTATGAAATCTTTACTCTTCGAAATGCCGGGCAAAGACCGAATCTCAATGGAGTTTTCAACTGACAGATAGTTGATCAAATGTTGAGCGCACCTCCTGGCCACGCGATCAATCTTGAGATGCCTCGCAGCGATGTACACAGCCTTCACCTGTAAAGACGTTTCCTGGTTAGAGAAAGGGCAGAGAAAATCGCATAAAACTACTATACCTGATTATAAGGTACCTCCAGGTGACCAGTATAGGCGTAATCAACCAAAAGTTGAAACGCCGTCTTGTCGAAACCGCCGTTAAGCTTGTAGGTTATGACGTTTTCGATTCTCTTTTCCTCGCTAGAGAATAGCTCAAAGAGATACGGAGACATGCTGGCTAGCACCGCCCTATGAGCGTGAATTTCCGTACTCCCGATCTAGAGAAGGAAAACAACTATGAAGTATGGATAATGTCATATTTTCAAGTTAGAAATTGACGAACAAAAAATAGAGAAAATAAAAAGTAAAAAAGAGGTTACCATCAACCTACTTCTAGTAATGCTTCTGTAAAAACAGAAAAAAATTAAAACGTTCTTTTTTAGTCAAAAAAATTGACGGAATTTTTACCTATAATAAACATTTTCGCTTATAAAGGAATGTTCTGGAAGTATATAGAATGATTAATTTTGTTTGGTTTTTATCATATCTGCAATAACTACTAAGAGTTTTTCTTTACTATATTAATTTCTATGGGAGATTTGTGTTGATATTAAGCAGTAGTTAGTGGAAATATGACAAAAAAATGAAGTCATTTTGTAATGGGCCAGAAAACCTAAATATCTGGTCAAAGCTAATGACATGAGCCATGCCTCTAGCTCAGACCTGTTGTGATTGAAAAAAAAATTGCAAACAAACTTTTATTTTAAAGCCTTCCGACCCATGATCGTGCAATTGAATAGAAATATATGAAATTTCTTACGATTCCAACAAGTCGTGAATATTAAAATAGAGCTAATAAAAGCTACTCACTACTGCTTAACAATAGTCATTTCATAATTGATGAACACGGCACCCAGTAGTGTCTCTGGCCATAATTGGTTCAACAAATTTCGACCAGTCAAGTCGTTCGTTCAAATTGTTCAAAGTAAAAAGAAATTAACACAATCATCTTATAACCTCAACTATACGAACAATCTGACTGTGCAAACTTTGCTGGACACGATATTTTATAGCCAGTGCACATACGTGAAGAATAACGTCACAGAAATGACGGTTTTTTCTCATCATGTTCAGTGCCGCGAGCGTGTCCTCTTGCAGCAGGTTGTCGGTGTAGAGTAGGTCTTCCTCCTGGTGGTGACTGAGCGACTCGATCGATGAGGAGCTACTTCTTGACATCGCAATCCCTGTAAAGACCATAACTTATGATAGCGATTATACAAAATACGCGATAATGGAGACTGAATAGTCAATATTGTGCCCACAGATGAAACCGTATGTGACGGAAATAGTGAAATGGCACTGAAATGGTATGGAATGAATTTTGTTTCTGAAAATAACTGTCAATTTGGATTCATGCTTTGGATGTTGTTGTTATGGAAACTAAAATCTTTTTACTTTCCGACTAGAAAATGTATGTAGGTATGCGTGTATGCGTGTATGGCTTGGTAATTTTATGTCTTATCCATATTTTTGTTCCCCAAAAATGATAAAATGTGTTGACATAACATGACAAATATGTATCGTGTGCCGGCATTTCTGCGTATTAGTTACCTCGGCAACCCTTAGTATGCCCTAGGACATTGGTTGCAATCTGCAGATCAGTTCGGTCAGTAATGATTAGGTAATAGGTTAGTAAAAGTCTGCTAAATGTCACTTTTAGTGATAGGTAGGTACCAACATGTGGTGAATCAGACGGCATTTTTTGTATCATAGAAATTTTACGGTTAGGACTACCGGTGAGAGATGATTGTTATTACAATATTATGAATGAGTGCGCAAATGCAAGAATTAATGTACACAGGGTAAATAATATAAAAGCTAATAGTATATTATTATACAAGTTTTATAAGACGTCAAATTGGCGCAAATGAACGAATGCGCCAATATGTCTTATAAAACAAGTGTAATATTCTATTTTTTCTACTTTGCGTCATTAATTTTATAAAAATTTAGAAGTATATTAGGTAAAATTCCAATCTAGAGTATTTATGGGTGCAACCGTTGATAACACTGTCATCTGTCACTTAAATTCAAATATCTGTGAAAAAGTAATTATTGATAATTATTATATACCATCATATACTAGTACTACGAAACCTAGGATGCAACACGCATGTTTAAATATGTATAAAAATATACATACTTCGCAGTTTGTGCGATTCTAAAAAATCAGTTTGTGCTTACTTTTGTGGTTATGTGTATTTTCGTTTGACATGCATTTGATATCAATGTCACCAATCTTAGAAAAAAGTTACTAAAAACGGTGTTACAATTTGCTAATTGTAACACCGAAAACAGTGTTACAATGTGTGCATTGTGAATGCAAAGTAGAAAATAGTATATTATTATACAAGTTTTATAAGACGTCAAATTGGCGCATGAGTTGTTTGGGGCACGAGGAGCGCCAGCGACGAGTGCCCCAAATGAACGAATGCGCCAATATGTCTTATAAAACGAGTGTAATATACTATTTTTTCTACTTTGCGTCATTAATTTTATAAAAATTTAGAAGTATATTAGGTAAAATTTCAATCTAGAGTATTTATGGGTGCAACCGTTGGTAACACTGTCATCTGTCACTTAAATTCAAATATCTGTGAAAAAGTAATTATTGATAATTATTATATACCATCATATACTAGTAGTACGAAACCTAGGATGCAACACGCATGTTTAAATATGTATAAAAATATACATACTTCGCAGTTTGTGCGATTCTAAAAAATCAGTTTGTGCTTACTTTAGTGGTTATGTGTATTTTCGTTTGACATGCATTTGATATCAATGTCAGCAATCTTAGAAAAAAGTTACTAAAAACGGTGTTACAATTTGCTAATTGTAACACCGAAAACAGTGTTACAATGTGTGCATTGCGAATGCAAAGTAGAAAAATGATTTTTTTCATGTTTTGATAAACAGCACCCTCTGACAGATGGGAACCGGTATCACAGGTAGGTAGTGATCAATTCTGCAGAATGGAACCATCAAGTGGTACGTTATTCCGGCGTATCACAGTTATAAAGCTTGTCATTATGCATCAGTAAGACATACAAATTTATTACCCCCTATTTTCACGTTGTTACATAATGTATGTTGCCTATATGTTACATATTTGTTTCTGCATTTTATTCTATAGACACAATTGATTCATTGTATTTTCCTGTCTTATTGACAAAGATGGAGTACTTTAACGATTTTAACGCAAAATCGTGAGCATGTTACCGTCTTGTACAATCGATCTGCACCCTGTATGCAATACTTGTTTATTGGTACATTGTCAGGCATGTACTTAATGACAAGAAAACCTAGAACTCTCATATGTTGGCTTCATAATTCATATCCGCCTTTATTTCCTTTTTTATTACATCATTTTAGTAGGAACATTTTCTAATATATGACGCATAACCATGCGAATAACATCCCTTTACATTTATACAGATTGTACTGTTTTTGCCGTTTTTATGTTCTTATATTTAATTAAATTATACAAAGAAAATTATGAGAATATAACAAAAGTTTTGTGTCTTCAAACTTGTAATCTAACGATGCGACAATCTTGATAACTCTGCAATACGCCAAAAAAATGGCTTATAAATAGTAGATATGAAATAATTCAGATTCTAGATAACGACATAAGAGGTCTATGCAATGCAATACACACAACTGAACTCGGTAGAATTCCGTTGTTAAACTTTAAATAGTTAAAAATAGCAAATAGCGATAATAAGCGTATCACCACATGCATTAGCCACATAACATAAACAAACATTGAACTATCGTTAACCGATGGATTTTGCTAAATCGAAACCTGTAAATTACCTACATACTTCAAATTCGATCGAAAACGTAAATATTGGTATTAACCGAGAAACTAATGTAAGCGAGAAATGTAAACAAAGACCCAAAACAAACCTTCCATGTTGTCCCCTCCGTCAAAACTCATCTAATATCTCTTGGTGATTGAGCGCGGAGCGACCAACTTTCAGAATTGATTCTTCGTTCCGGACTTCTCGAGATTGACCGGTAAATATGTCGCTATCAATGGCGCACAATTATCAACGTTTTCACGGCACATACTTGAACGTATAGAACGCCGACAAAACTGAGGAGCGAGGAACGTCGGCGCAAATCGTTCCATACAAACATGCGTGGAAGGATCTAGCGTGCGCACTGACGAAACGTCTGGTACATTCCGGGAGCAAAGTCGGTACCCGGATTGGTTGGGTTATGTCCGAATCGATGGTTAAAAATTAGCGAACGCTATCTCTTTCCGATTTGGCGGATAGACAGAGAAAGGTTGCTCGTTCCGTACAGGAAGAATTGGTCACTTGTTGGAGCATACGGTTTGTGTTGACACGATCGCTTTTGACTGTCAGGTGGTCGCGTCTCCGGTTTTACCGGAGTTGTTGTGGATGCGAAAAATGGCTAAACCACGTGGATCCGTTCGACTTCTGCACGTGACTCGAGAATTTAGCGATGAGTGACGTTGAAATGTTTAGTTGACGTAACGTGCACGATTTTCATATCTGGCACGTGATTATGTTATAATAACTAGCAGTAGTTTTATACTGCATGTTGTTAAAGAGATGACAGTTTACAGATCAAATGGCTACCCAAACCTGTCTAATATTTTCAATGGCATTTTCTAGTACAAGAAATTAATTGTACAAGATTACAGAACTTGTGTAAAGTACTACTCACGTTTAAAGTCACTGATCTGTCATCAATTTAGTCAAAATCTGTTGAAACTCTAAGTAAATACAAGTAATATTCGCCACCATAATACCGGCTGAAAGATTGTCATCAAAAACAATCCAGTTTGCCAACTGGTAATTCTAAATATGTACATGTGTCTAAATAGTAAATATGTATTTTTCTACTTTGCATTCCCAATGCACAGCACACATTGTAACACTGTTTTCGGTGTTACAATTAGGAAATTGTAACACCGTTTTTAGTAACTTTTTTCTAAGATTGGTGACATTGATATCAAATGCATGTCAAACAAAAATACACATAACCACAAAAGTAAGCACAAACTGATTTTTTAGAATCGCACAAACTGCGAAGTATGTATATTTTTATACATATTTAAACATGCGTGTTGTATCCTAGGTTTCGTACTACTAGTATATGATGGTATATGATGCCATTTTCGTCCAACTTTTTTCTAAGATTGGTGACATTGATATCAAATGCATGTCAAACGAAAATACACATAACCACAAAAGTAAAAGCACAAACTGATTTTTTAGAATCGCACAAACTGCGAAGTATGTATATTTTTATACATATTTAAACATGCGTGTTGCATCCTAGGTTTCGTACTACTAGTATATGATGGTATATAATAATTATCAATAATTACTTTTTCACAGATATTTGAATTTAAGTGACAGATGACAGTGTTACCAACGGTTGCACCCCTAAATACTCTAGATTGGATTTTTACCTAATATACTTCTAAATTTTTATAAAATTAATGACGCAAAGTAGAAAAAATAGTATATTACACTCGTTTTATAAGACATATTGGCGCATTCGTTCATTTGGGGCACTCGTCGCTGGCGCTCCTCGTGCCCCAAACAACTCATGCGCCAATTTGACGTCTTATAAAACTTGTATAATAATATACTATTCTCTACTTTGTATTCACAATGCACACATTGTAACACTGTTTTCGGTGTTACAATTAGCAAATTGTAACACCGTTTTTAGTAACTTTTTTCTAAGATTGGTGACATTGATATCAAATGCATGTCAAACAAAAATACACATAACCACAAAAGTAAGCACAAACTGATTTTTTTGAATCGCACAAACTGCGAAGTATGTATATTTTTATACATATTTAAACATGCGTGTTGCATCCTAGGTTTCGTACTACTAGTATATGATGGTATATAATAATTATCAATAATTACTTTTTCACAGATATTTGAATTTAAGTGACAGATGACAGTGTTACCAACGGTTGCACCCATAAATACTCTAGATTGGAATTTTACCTAATATACTTCTAAATTTTTATAAAATTAATGACGCAAAGTAGAAAAAATAGTATATTACACTCGTTTTATAAGACATATTGGCGCATTCGTCCATTTGACGCCAATTTGACGTCTTATAAAACTTGTATAATAATATACTATTTTCTACTTTGCATTCACAATGCACACATTGCAACACTGTTTTCGGTGTTACAATTAGCAAATTGTAACACCGTTTTTAGTAACTTTTTTCTAAGATTGGTGACATTGATATCAAATGTATGTCAAACGAAAATACACATAACCACAAAAGTAAGCACAAACTGATTTTTTAGAATCGCACAAACTGCGAAGTATGTATATTTTTATACATATTTAAACATGCGTGTTGCATCCTAGGTTTCGTACTACTAGTATATGATGGTATATAATAATTATCAATAATTACTTTTTCACAGATATTTGAATTTAAGTAACAGATGACAGTGTTACCAATGGTTGCACCCATAAATACTCTAGATTGGAATTTTACCTAATATACTTCTAAATTTTTATAAAATTAATGACGCAAAGTAGAAAAAATAGTATATTACACTCGTTTTATAAGACATATTGGCGCATTCGTTCATTTGGGGCACTCGTCGCTGGCGTTCCTCGTGCCCCAAACAACTCATGCGCCAATTTGACGTCTTATAAAACTTGTATAATAATATACAATTATGTAATATCATACAGTACTAAATTTAGTCCGATCCGTTGTACCGTTTGGGCGTTACCTTGTTTACGACATATATACCTACATACACATAGATATTTTCCAGAAATGGTTGCAATGGATTCATGCGCCCTCGCAATACGTATTTCCGCTAAAATTTCGATTTTTTTGCCTATTTTCTCAAGGGGATATATATAGTAGGAAAATTATAATATGTATATTAATTCGTGCAAGTCGTGTTTCTATGGTTATGGCGCATCTCACTTTATTACGAAGAGGTATACTTATAGCTTTTTTATGACTAAATGTAGATAAAATTCAGAATGTCCGTATCTATTTTTGAGTTTTGTCATCTAATCGTATATGTTATTGTATTTTAAGTTTTTTTTTTATTTCAGGCAACTCATTTTCAACTCATGAAATATATATAAAAAAACAAAAATAACTACATACTAGAATATTCGCCAGAATATTTTGACAGGAAACGTGTGTTCTGAAAACGCAACTAAAATATTATTTTGAGTTATTTTTCTTATGCAGATAGCTGGAAACTGTTACATAATACTCACGGACGTAACTGACATGTTTACAATTTTGTTATGACTTATGAGTAATGAGCTACTTACAGGCTCTGTAGTTGTGGTCGAAAATAAACCACTAACTGCTTTTTAATTTACTTATTATCATTTTCACTTTCCGACTAGTACCCTAGAAGGAAAGTTTTGTAATCGACGGAAAAAAATTGATATTTCGGCGGAAATACGCGTTTTGGGGTCCCCTGAATCGATTGCAATGATTTCTCGAAATGTATGTATGTTTGTAGGAATGTATGTGTGTATGTATGTCCGTGACCACGATTGCGCCCAAACGAATTACCGGGGGATGAACTGGATTGTTTTTGGTGACAATCTGACAACCGGCAGTGGCACATGTTACATGAGTTTTCTTAGGGATTAATCCGATTTTGACCAAACTGGCACCATCTCATCCTGCAGTCATTATAAATATCTATAAAAATGTACAATGGGATGAGCGGTTTAAGTGCTATAGGAGTTTATAGCCATCGGTTTGTGGCGTAATGGAGGACTGACCTTATACGCGTCAGATCAGTATCATCGGCTCGCGATTGAAGAATAAATAAACAACGTAGAATAATAAACAACCTCGCAGGAAAACACACGTATACGTAACAATAGTTATTTGTAACGAGCGGTGTCTTATTCTGCTATAATCCTAATGTAGTTACTATTATCTGTCATTCGTTTAATTGGTATTTCATTCTCTATACAGATAGTTTATAAATGTGTCAACGGTGTAGTCGGAAAGTAGGCTGGGGGCCACACCAAACATATGCAATGACAATAGCATTGAATAATGAAGCCATTATTTAACATAATGTCCATTATGCTAAGGATTATTTATGGCAGTGATAGCAGATAGGTATGCAACGAAAGTATTATTCTGAGTCGTCGATAAGGTATTTTTGTTTTTTTTTTCTCGGAACCTTGATAGCAATATCGACCTGTTTTTGTTGTCAGCATAGGTGTATACTTACATTTTTTGTTCCAACACCTGGAATAATTTAATATTATAACTTATAACTTCTTCTTCAGCTATTTAACAATCAACAATTAAAATCATATTCAGCTCCAACTAAAAAATTATAAGAAATAAAACAAGAATACTCAATATACATATTATATATATCAGCTAACTGATTTGAATGTACCAATAGGTGAAAGTTTTATGGCATTGGAATTATTTGGTCGAACCCAAGCACAGAAGCCTTTCCAACATTTGGTTTTCTATTCTATTGGCTACAAACTACTACAAAGGTTTTACTAAAACTGTGTTAAAAGTTACCTATTATGTGCAATATGTCATTCATTAAAAATGTCACTATTTTAGTACTCTTTTTTGAGTTAACAATATTTAACAATTTTTGCTTTCACTGCTTTCTATAGTGAACCAAAAGATTTAAATGCGGTTAGTCCTGCGGTGGTCACAATATTCCTTTTTACTAAAAATCATATCAATCCATTTATGGGGCCCTATTATTATATTTTAAAAAAAAATTTTCGTGCTACTTAACGAATACGAACAATTTATAGCAATAAGTCAATTTTTGTATGAAATATTTACTAAATCATCGTAAAATAAGTTATGTATCGCAATTAAACAAATATACTATTAAAATAGCCTACGTACCTATATACTAATATAATTTCGGCCATGGGCGACTGACGTCCGAGGTCAATAAATTGATTAGACATGTAGACCATTATTTAAAAAATCATAAAGTATTGTAACAGAGAGAGAATGTATCAGTCACAATCACATGTCTAATTAGAAGTTGTTATCTGAAATATCGATACGCTATGTAATGTGTAATAATTATTACAATTTCATTCCATCATAAGTAATACTAATTGGGTTTTATAAATTAATTTTAATTTCTCTTGGTTTATTTTAGATATTTACAAAACTATTGATTACATCATAAGTCATAAGAAGATTTAAAGTTATTTTGGACGTCCGAATTTAGCGCAATTAGCATAAGCATGCTGAAAATAGCGACCCTAGATTCTATTGTTAAAACTACTCTACTCTGCTATTTGTTGTGCCAAAACACTTCCTGCATTTTAAATGACACTCCAAAATTATCTTTGTGGTTTATTTTCAGATGAAAAGGGCGTGTTAATTTATTTTTACAACCAGTTATGCAGCAGTTTAAAGCTACAGTTAAATATAAATAAAAATGAATATAACGGTGAAACATAGAATGCCTAAAATGCACACCACAAAGAGCTTTTCTGGTGACCTTTAGTTGCCAAATAGCCTTTGTAAGGTTTCACTGCTAATCCAACGTAAAAAATGTGCACAAATCAGTAAAAATACACCATAATCGGTAAATTCTACGTAAATCTACGTGATTATCTAAATTAAATTATCACTGGGCTGATCGAAATATTTTGTCATTTATTTTCTTAAGTGCTTGATAAATAACGATAACAATAATAAGTTTGCAGGTCTGGTTTGGTTTTAATGGACATTTTATTATTAATTTTTGAGAAATATAACGTTAAACAAATCAAAATAGTTTTTGTCAATTATTCTTTTTATTGCAAAGGTTTATTTTTAATTCTTTTTCTGTAAACTTCAACCGAGACAAAATTATATGCTTTGCATTTACGACAGGTGTGATATTGTACGTCAGCAATGTTATAAAACCATATAAAATGGGTTTAGTACATAATTTCATACAATTCACGTGACATTGCAAAGATTAACATACCTTACAAGCTCAGTAATCATACGATATTATGATAGGCTGTAAATAATTGAAGTTTTGCGTCGCACGCTCTAAATTTAACAATAGCGTTAAATCAGATGTTTGTTTATACACTTTTTTATCTAATATTTTATATCAGTTTACAAACAATGATACTGTTCTCACTCAATACATCAAAACAAGGCAACGTAACGGCTGACGGAGAACCGGCATGAATGTTTAATAAATATTATGTTCAGGTGTACAAAAAACCATTAATTCATTATGTAAAGTATGTAGTTAACGGTGATTCATAACGCTGATTATTTCTTGTAAAACAAACTGAATAATAATAATAATATGCTGTAGAAGTACATGTTTCTATTTTGATGATTGACGGATGTAATAATATTTTAACAATAAAAAATGTGTTTAATGTACTCTGTAATAGTTTATATTATTACAGTGTTATTACGGGATTCATAAGTATTAAAAGTAGGTCAAACCACTCAAACGCTATTTGATATATTCTAATTTGGTAATATTTTTAATGTTTAAAACAAATAAGTATTTTTAAATTTAAAAAATCTGATGTGGCCAGGCACATGACTTTATCATACCATAGAGCCATGTTCAGGGGGGCAATTTGGAAGTTCAAGGGGCATCCGCTTACTATGATTTAATTTTTTTTCCAAAAAATGGAATGGACATAAATTATACAAAATTTTCTCTACTATAGTTCATTATTTAACTATATTGACGAAATTACAGAAATGGCGGCTAATTTGCAAAATCGTTGAAAAATGATAAGAGTAAACCTCGAGTTCCTTTGGGCCCTTTTGGACAAAACTTCTTTCAGCTCTAAGTTTAGTCACGAAACTTCTAAATATGAAGTTTCGTCTCGATACCTTCAGTAGTTTCTCCGGAATCGTCGCCACAAAAAACGGGTACACACACACATACACGCACACAGACATTTTTTTGTACCTTGGTCAAAAATGTTCAGGGGGCGCAAAAAGACCTATTTCCGCTAAAATCTCAATTTTTTTTTCCACACGATTACAATACTTTGTCATACTACTACGTATGATAAAGTAAAAAGTGAGCTGCATGGGCTGAAAGAAACGATTCTTTTACACCAAATGGTTTTCCGTGATTTCCGTAATGTACCCATTGTTTGGTTTAATTGCAGAAATACGTTTGAATGAAATAAAACTGGTTTTATTTGAAATAAAGATCGGCCTTGAGGTAAGTAAATATTCTATTTGGAAGAGAAAGATGATAGATTTGAGTAAAAAAATTATGTGTTTGAATAAAAAAAGGTGGTTTCATTAAAAATTATTGCTATGTCTACTGGCGGGGAGATGGCGCTGACATCTCTACGCACGCGTTGGCCTTTTTTTGGGCTTTATATAAGCTGAGCTACGAATGCGAGAGGTATTCTGGTTACTCTTCATTTGGGAATAAGTATGTAGTCTTTACTAAAAATTACCATGGAGTAAAATAATCTAATGAGTCTACCATAACCTTTCATTGTGGTATTCGACTAAACTATGTTTACATTATATAATCAAGGTCCCATAATTATAATCCAAATACATACAATAAAATATTAATTAATGCTTAATTCACGGCCGCAATATTTATGAAAGTACTCTTTACTGAAAGTAAAGTACTATTTAAAAGTAGTAAAGAAAGTAAAGTATATTACACTCGTTTTATAAGACATATTGGGTCTTATAAAACGAGTGTAATATACTATTTTTCTACTTTGCGTCATTAATTTTATAAAAATTTAGAAGTATATTAGGTAAAATTCCAATCTAGAGTATTTATGGGTGCAACCGTTGGTAATACTGTCATCTGTCACTTAAATTCAAATATCTGTGAAAAAGTAATTATTGATAATTATTATATACCATCATATACTAGTAGTACGAAACCTAGGATGCAACACGCATGTTTAAATATGTATACAAATATACATACTTCGCAGTTTGTGCGATTCTAAAAAATCCAGTTTGTGCTTACTTTTGTGGTTATGTGTATTTTCGTTTGACATGCATTTGATATCAATGTCACCAATCTTAGAAAAAAGTTACTAAAAACGGTGTTACAATTTGCTAATTGTAACACCGAAAACAGTGTTACAATGAGTGCATTGTGAATGCAAAGTAGAAAAAAATTATTGTAGACTTATTAAAGTTGTCCGCTCCACGGAAACCTTTAGTAAAAGGCGAAAGATTTATGTATTCGCAAATGAAACGAAACGAGAGTACTGCTGTCTTTCCATAACGGTCATTACTCATATCCGTCACTTTTTATTTGGCAATTACATTGTTATTAACTCCGCTCTCTGAAACGGAACGCTAAAAGATATTCTGGAGCGACGTAATTAAATAAAGAAGGCCGGGGCCGGCCGTGACTGTATCGGTCAAAAGGTGAAGGTAACAGAATTGATATGACCTTGTCCTGAGACACGGAGGGACGTGACAATAATTTTTGATGGATTCGACTACGACGGAGGATTCCGATGTCAGTGTCGTCCATTGTAATGGGCCCAGTACCGGACTGTACCAGACTTACCGGTATTGATTACCTCTACTAACTTAACTGGGACTTGGCGTTCTATTTCGTACTGGCTGCTTGGACCTCTTGCACATTGTGTTCACCCTTGTGTTGATCACAATGTGTTCTTAACGTCTCGAAGGGTTAAACACAATGTAACATAAACAACCGTTAAAAATCTTTTAACCGTACATCCGGCCTTTCCGTGATTTTTTGTACCAAACCGGCCCATCATTTTAACGTACAAACAAAAACTAACAGGCATTTGTAGTCCCAACAACCACGAACAAAATTACAGTACCCATAAAGAATAAATGACGATTCTGTGAAATAATGATGCCATTATTCAACCAAAAATTCGTTACTTAACCACTATCGTCGTTATTGTCTATGCGTATTATGCTAGCAATATTTTATCAACGCATTTTCGCTTTGTTCTGATTATAAAAACGATTTTAGAACCGACCTACCGCTTTCAAATACCTATGTTATGTTATACAATTGTTACGTATATATCACATGTTTATTTACACGTATTTTATCTAATATTTTGCATGAGTTTACAAACAATAACACTGTTTTCACTCTATATCAAAACAAGTCAACGAAACCGCTGACAGAGAACCAGTTTGAATGTTTAATAAATATTATGGTCGGTTCCACAAAAGACCATTAATTTCTAATATAAAGTAGTTAAGTTAACGATAATTCATATCGCTAATTATTTCTTGCAAAACAAACTGAACAAATATGCTGTAAAAGTACATGATTCTGTTTTGATGATTGACGGATGTAATAAGATTTTGACAATAAAAAATGTATTTTTTCTACTTTGCATTCACATTGTAACACTGTTTTCGGTGTTACAATTAGCAAATTGTAACACCGTTTTTAGTAACTTTTTTCTAAGATTGGTGACATTGATATCAAATGCATGTCAAACGAAAATACACATAACCACAAAAGTAAGCACAAACTGATTTTTTAGAATCGCACAAACTGCGAAGTATGTATATTTTTATACATATTTAAACATGCGTGTTGCATCCTAGGTTTCGTACTACTAGTATATGATGGTATATAATAATTATCAATAATTACCTTTTCACAGATATTTGAATTTAAGTGACAGATGACAGTGTTACCAACGGTTGCACCCATAAATACTCTAGATTGGAATTTTACCTAATATACTTCTAAATTTTTATAAAATTAATGACGCAAAGTAGAAAAAATAGTATATTACACTCGTTTTATAAGACATATTGGCGCATTCAATTTGACGTCTTATAAAACTTGTATAATAATATACTATTATGTACTCCATTATTGATTATGTCATTATGTGATAATTCGTATTAAAAGAAGGTCATTACACGGTATTTGGTATGCTTTAAAAGTATCACTTTATGACAATCAATATAAAATGTGAGGGAAACTATTTACTAAATTTACTACTAAGTCCCACATTTTCCTGCATGCACGCAGACCAAACTTTGAATGAAAACAATTTGATTCAAGTCAAAGAAACATTGTCAGAGAAAGATTTGGTTGCTGCAAATAAATTATTTCTTTGGTAAGATTTATAAATTCAAAGCTAGCGTATATGTATGACCAGTTAATCAATTTAATCCAGAAATTAACGTCTTGACTTGACATTTCAAAAGTGTTTTAGCAGCGTGTACATGAGCGTTTTCAAATTGTTTTTAGTTTTGAAATCTGTTTCAAAACGATATGTATACTTGGTATATAGGTACTGTTATCTTATCGTCAATAGTTTCAGTATTGATACCACTGCATTCTGTAATCCTAGCTGTTATTTATTGTCATACCACTCATACCTATGCATTTCTCGTGGATAAAAAACTTTTTGTCGACACTGTTTGTTGAAAAGAACACCTTTGTTGGGCAGGATTCCTTTAGAATTAGGTACCCTAACATTTCCCAGTGGCGGCTCGTCAGGGGTGGCAGGGTGCCCACCCAAAAAATATTGGATCACCTGGTACTGGTATGCAGTGTTTCACATTTATATGTGGACGTTATTAATACAATATTTGTTGTTGTTAAGTATTTGCCTAATATAAATTCCTTACAACCACTGTCTATATGCCTGCATTATTATATAGAATACATAATAAAATCCAACGCTGCTACGCTACTGGCCGTAGAATTGATAAACAACGGTAGTGTATGCAACCGAAATTACCAGGTCAGGGTGGCAATCGAGATTCGAGTCACCAGCCGTGACGGTTTTCTACTGCAAGCGCGTAAACTGTCCAACAAGCCAGAGGAGTAGGGGTAGCAAAAAATACATGTGTGACGTCATAGTCCTAGGCAGATAACCCCATAGCATAGACGTATTCTAATAATAGGCAATAGCGCATGCAACAAATTCGCACAAAAAGTCGGCCGTTTTATTAGGGTTATAGTGTTTACTCCTTACGACCTTCTCGATGGTTCTTGCCGTTAACTATTTCTTAAAAAATGTCGATTCAAATTTGTAGTGTTTAGTTAATAACATAGAGTAACACTTCATTAAATAAGTCCTTAAAACTGCATTAAGAATTTGCCCGCCCAATTAAATCCATCACGAGCCGCCACTGACATTTCCAACCGTGTTGCGGACACTGCCGAATTTATTTATCCAACAAACGAGCTGAGCAATGAAAATCGTTTTCCTTATACCAGTTTTGAAATAAAATGTACTTTCTACACATCTAATTAATACATAATTTTATTTTACGCTTATTGTTTACGAGATTTGAAGGTTAAAAACGACTAAGTAGTGCTTTTAACCATAACAATACAATTGTTACTTTCCGACTACATAGTTGTGGAAAATATTGTAATCGATGGAAATTTTTCCCCTTGAATCCATTGGGAAGATTTCTGAAAAATGTATGTATGCATGTACGTATGTGAGTATGTGTGGCCACGGACGTTTATAAAAATGTGTGAATTTGCAACCACAGCGATGAAGGTTGTGGATTCTGTCTGACTGCTTCCATAAACTCTTATAGCGCCTAAACCGCTGATCGCATGGATTTGCCGGTTTGTATACATACGCACACACATACACACATATATACATACATTTCCGCTTAAATCCTAATTTTTTTCCGCCAATTACCTACAATGCTTTCGATAGTAGTCGGAAAGTACAAAACACTGATAATAAAACAGAAATAACTTTCTATATACGAAATAACGGAAAAGTGATTGGTACGCATGTATGTATTACAAATTGCACTACATTACAGAAAAACTTCAAAGTATTTTGAAGATCCCTAGTTCTGTACTTACCATTGGGTATGAGAGGAGCCTTGACCATGATGGCTACCGAATGTAAATCTATAAGATATAAAAGAAAAAATTAAATATGAGCCATCAACTTTCAAACATTCGATAAATAAAAGTTTGACTAGTGAAATCGCAGGAATAAAAAAAATCATTGATTTATGCTTACCTGTAACTCAATAAAATACAGTGAAAAAAGACTTAAGTCTTGGCGAAGTCTAGCTTCTTTATTTAAAGGGACCAAGTCCTTCGCAACATCCGCACAGCAGTACTGAGATGAGAACACGAGAAACGTGCGCACCCAGTCTTCACACATTTGAGGTTAAAGGCTGCTGTTTTCTCCGGTTGTACAAAGATGGCACCAGGATTGCGTGTATGTATATTCAGCTGCATACCTTATTGTAGCTTAAACATGGCCTCATGGCTTACACATGGCTTTAGAAATAACCTACACAGCGTGAAGTAGAAATAATGACAGAGTTCATAGGATAACTTTATTTTTTACGTAAAAATATGTACATAGTATTGTGAAGTTGGGTACATACGAATATACATTAAAAATGCAGAAATATTTGGTTAAAGATACTATTAATATGTTGAAGCGTGTTGTACAGGAATAATGGCTGAAACGATATTACTTTGATTTCTTGTGATTAATTGTAACACCCACTTTCGTCTGCTGGGTTGGTAATTCCCATATTGCTTGCAATTACTTGATAATAACGATATCTATTCTTCGATTGGTCGACGTTTTGTCCATTGCATTCGACGCCGCCGTTTATTGCTTTGGTTGTAAGGCCAAAATGCCTTCCGCTGTTGACACCAGGAGCTGTTTCTACACGATTCTTCCAAAACCAGACGGACACCTATAGAAACAATTAGTTCAATGTAAAATGTAAAATAGGTTAACTTATTTCAATATTATGGATGATTTTGGTGTGCATGTTCAGTATAACCTAGATATATAGGTACTTAATAAATATAAATTTACAAGAGTCTTTCTAGACACAATTTTCTGTAATGTAAGGACAAATAAATATATACTTTATTAGAATTTGTCTCTGCGTTTATATCTCAAAAAAACTGGAATATAACGTGTATAACTAAGAGCTAGTTACTTTTTTTTGTTTGTAGGATTATAAATATAAATGTGAAGGTTTTTTTGAAGTGGCAATACATTTTGCAATAATTTCGTGAAGAATAACATTTAATGTCTTGTCATGTCAACAGCCACTAACGTTTAATAAAATTTGTCAATTCGAAACCATATTAGTTACTAAGGCTACAACTGTCAAACTCCTTCTATAAACGGTTTAGAGCCTAAACCGTTTATACCACTGAATGAATGTCATTGGAGGCAGTTTGATCCCTAAGAATTCCTAAGAAAATACATGTAACAAATGCCACTTCCGGTTGCCTGATTATCACTAAAAACAATCCTGCTCGTCCCCTGCTAGTTCTAAATATGTATACCAAATTTCAGAACGATCCGTTGTACCGTTTGGGCGCTATCATGTTTACACACATTTTCCAGAAATTTTTCCAGAAAAACAACTTTCCTTCTGGGGTACTTATCGGAAAGTAAAAAAAAATGTTAATAAAAAAAAACAAAAAAAGCAGTACTCTACAGATATGGTAATATATAATGTTATATTTACCGAAGCTCCTATTTTAGGATCTTCGGCAACCCATTCAGGATGGTTGTATATGTCGATGCCTAAGTCTCGACCAGCATCACGGTAATTGTAGTCCCACGATAGCTGAATGAATCCTCTGCCATGATAGCTTTTACCAGGTGCACCCTGCCCATAGGGACTGTCATGACTACCAGCATAAGCAATTTCTTCAATGTATTTGAATCCGCCACTCTCGTGCGTCAGTTGCCCCAGAAACATAGCAGCCATGTTCCTCTCATGCTCCGAGTTGGAAAAAGAACTGTTGGTCGCATCAACTATGGCCCTGATGTATTCAGGCACTGGTTGAAAGCCAAGTTGCTGCATGCATGATGTCAACTGGTTTTCGGTTATGATAGCTGAAAATTAGTTATAACGAAAATATTAGGTAATTGAAAAGATGAACCGAAACATCAGAGGCAAACATATAGCTTCTAATTTAAAAGAAATGTACGAAGTAGTAAAATTACTAAAATGTTGTTAGTTAGTTAGTATCAAAGTGTGTGACATTTGTTATATATATATAAGTTTGCACGTAAGATACTGGTTATAAGATGTGTTGAAAAATTTGTCCTATCCAGTCCGGTTCATCAATAGAAATTATCAATGATTGAAATAACTTAGTTATTTTTCTCTCTGAAATATACGACAATATGTAATAATGTAATGAGTTCCGCTGAGTTGTTTTAATAATTAAGTAATATTTAGTGACACAAATAAAACACTTCAATATCAACAATTGCTACAAAAGCTTGCTTTTGCGATAAATAAAGCGAACTGCTAGTAACATGTTGTAACTTGTGCTAACATAACTTACTCATGGCAAATTAAATGACCTGTCTAGAGTGGATTTTTGTGCACTACTGAAGCTTCCCAGGCAATACACGCATTTATATACTCGTTTCTAGACAGGATAAATCCCATCCCTAAGGTTTATAAAGATAAGCATGTTGATGCTTGATAGACGTTGGAAATGCCAGACATAAATTCCCAGAAATAACAACTAATATAGTAAATAACATCTATAACTATCACACCACCGTGCAGACAGACCTTTAACCATCAATGTGACTCACAACAAACATATGTATGTTTGTTCATATGTATGAAGAAATGTTTATCGTATCGACTATTGTAATGTGTGTTTACACTACATCAAACCATTGTACAAGGAATAAAAATACGTACAGTCGTTATTAATTATTTGATTCGTTTCCAAGTTACATAAAATCGGTGCGGTGAATATTAAAGAATATATTTATAATGTTTATAATATATGATATAACGTTTTCTAAACCTTCAAGAAATACTGTTCAACATGGATGACAAATTTAAGCACGGTACATTGGATTGCCTTTTCTCTCATTGAATATGTGCTTTTTGAGCATTGAAATGGATGGGAGCAACAAAAAAGTGATTAGGTCATTTCCAAAATTAACAAACATTATTGAATATTGTTAAGAGTAAACATTTTAAAATTTTTGCGCCATATTTACTAACATCAGATAAAATAAATGGATACAAAACATTTTTTTTTTAATTTTGTACCAAAATTGTTAATATGCAAACATTTCTAATGATTTTTGACATACGCTTATTCCAAGGGGCGCTTAATCTAGTAGTATATTCAGATGTATGTGTATCTATGAGGGTATGTGGGTATGTATCAGTGGCGGCTTGTCAGGGGTGGCAGGGTGGGCAGTGCCCACCCAAAAAATATTGGATCACCTGGTACTGGTATTCAGTGTTTAACATTTATATTTGGACATTATTAATACAATATTTGTTATTGTTAAGTATTTCCCTAATATAAATTCCTTACAACCACTGTCTATATGCCTGCATTATTATAATATTATAGAGTACATAATAAAATCAAACGCTGCTACGCTACTGCCGGAGAATTGATAAATAACGGTAGTGTATGCAACCGAAATTACCAGGTCGGGGTGGCAATCGAGATTCTGCCTACCAGCGGTGACGGTTTTCTATTGCAAGCGCGTAAACTGTCCCAACTACTTCTTAAAAACATGTCGGTTCAAATTTGTAGTGTTTACTTAATAAAATAGAGTAACACTTCATTAAATAAGTCCTTAAATCTGCATTGATATTTTGCCCACCCAATTAAACCTATCACGAGCCGCCACTGGTATGTACGTCTGTGAACATGATAGCTCTCAAACGGATTAGGCTAAAATTTGGTATACATATTTAGAATTACCAGGGGAAATACAGTAAAGTTCCTATTGATTTTGGTGACAATCCGACAACCGGTGGCAAGTGGCAAATGTTACATGCATCTTCTAAGGGATTTATCCGATTTTGACTAAATTGATACCAGCTCATCATCAGTAGGTAAAAAATAATCTGACAGAATCCACGACCTTCATCACTTTGGTTGCAAAGAGACGCATTTTGATAAACGCCAAATTGAATAATTGCAAGTGTTTTAGACATCGCAATACATAATCATTCTCATTATGCACTAGAGTTTTATAAGAATTAATGTAAACATGAGAGATATCGATCGTTTTTTTTTTTGTTACAAGAAATGTTATGGCTCACTGTGTACCGCAACCAAATAAAAAGGAGCACAAAATAGACTACTTAACCAAACAAAGCGAATAGCCAGGCTACATAATGAAAATTATAGTAACTTACTCATTGCAAATAAAAAAGAACTGTCGACTCTGGATTTCTTTTCAGCACACTGCAGTTTTTTGAACAACGAACAAAATTTTATACAATCGTTTTTATACAAGAAAACTAGTTTTCATAAAGCCATGAATAATAAGCACGTTTATTGTTTATGTTTACTAGACGTTGGAAATGCCAAGCCTAAACTCGCAATCACTACACCACGCAAAGGTTTATCCATCAGCGTGACACACAACTCCAAAAATATATTATTGTTTATATCGATGTCAAATTGTGCAAAGGTTAAAAAATTAAACACTAAAAAATTCAAGAAATATTCTGCAGTAGGTATAGACGACCAAACTTATGTTCGGTGTTCGTTAGGTTTCCCTTGACCTGGATTCCAGGAAAACATGTTAATTCGACGATATTAAATACGATTATGTATTGTTATAGTTTAATATGTAGTATGTATGTATTATATTTACTATTATATTTTTGGTTAGGTAATAAACGAACCTCGAAACTCGAAACCCTCGAAACCCGTCTGGGGATTTATTGTTTATTGTTTATTTTTGTCAACTGGTCACAGTGTCTTGCTCAATTATTTGATAAGATATTTTAATTGTACTTACTGCTTAATATCTCAAAGACAAGAATGATTATTCCGTCTTCTGGGTATAAATGCTCCAATAGTCTGCCTATAAATAATCTATATGATACATTTTGTTTAATTTAAACTACTTAGCATCCCAAAAACGCGCGGTAGTAAAAGGCCGATCAAACGTCCGTTCAAAATCGCCTAGTCTGTGCCTGCTGTTAGAAATGGCTTACATAGAGTGCAGTAGAAATAATGACATGGTTCATAGAATAACTTTATTTGTTAGGTAAAAATACATAGCATTTTTAAACTGGGTACATATGGAAATTATATGCGAATATATAATAACAATTTAGAGATATTTAATTAGAGATACTATTAATGTTGAAGCCTGTTACATAGGAATAATGGCTGAACCGATATTATTTAGATTTTTGTTGATTAACTGTAACACCAACATTCGTCTGCTGGATTGGTAATTCCCATATTTCTCGCAATTACTTGATAATTACGATATCTATTCTTCGATTTGTCGACGTTTTGTCCATTGCATTCGACGCCGCCGTTTATTTCTTTGGTTGTAAGGCCAAAATGCCTTCCGCTCTTGACACCAGGAGCTGTTTCTACACGATTCTTCCAAAACCAGACGGACACCTATAGAAACAATTAGTTCAGTGTAAAATGTAAAATTAACTTATTTCAATAATTTAAGGTATATATTTGTACATTTTCAGCAATCTTTCTAGAGAGAATTTTCTGTAACGTAAGGGCAAAATATATATTTTATATATTTTGCCCTTATATATTTTACTAGAATTTCTATACCACTCTGCGTTTATATCTCAAAAAGGGACATATAACGTGTATAACTAAGAGCTAGTTACTTGGTTTTTGTTTGTAGGATGATAAATATGAAGGTAAACGTTCTTTAACGTGCCAATACATTCTGCAATAATGTCAGTCATAGAATAACATTAAATGTCAACAGCCACTGACGTTTATCAAAAGTTGCTAATTCAAAATCATATTAGTGACTAAGGCTATAACTGTCAAACTCCTTCTATAAACGCTTATAGCGCCTAAACCGTTCACCCCACTGATCTGTAAATTGGTATACATAATGAATGTCACTGGAAGTTTGATCCCTCAGAATCACTAAGAAACTGCATGTAACTTCCGGTTGTCGGATGATCACTAAAAACAATCCAGTTCCTCACGTGGTGATTCTAAATACATATGTATACCAATTTTCAGAACGATCCGTTGTACCGTTTGGGCTCTATCGTGTTCACAAGCATACCGACAAACATACATCAGTTAAAATCGTAAATGTTTTGTATCGGTCGATTACAACACTTTCCTTCTAAGGTACTAATCGGAAAGTAAAAAAGATGTCAATAAAAAAAAAACAAAAACCGTACTCTATAAATATGGTAATAACATGTTATATTTACCGCAGCTCCTAGTTTAGGATCTTGAGAAACCCATTCAGGATGGTTGTAAATGTCAATTCCTAAGTCCCGAGCAGCATCACGGTAATTGTAATTCTACGATAGCTGGATGAATCCTCTGCCATGATACATTTTATCAGGTGGCATACTTCCATACCCATTGTGAATTCTACCAGCACAAGCAGTTTCTTCAATGTGTGTGAAACCGCCACTCTCGTGTGCTGTTTGTGCCAGAAACATGGCAGCCATGTTCCTCTCATGCTCCGAGTTGGAAAAGGAATTGTTGGTCGCATCAACTATGGCCCTGATGTATTCAGGCACGGGTTGATAGCCAAGTTGCTGCATGCATGATGCTAACTGGTGTATGGTTATTATAGCTGAAAATGTACGTATTAGATGTAATGATAATATTAGTTGAACATATAAGCCGAAACATTAGAGGCAAACATATAGCTTCTAATAAATAAAACGTTCGAAGTTGTAAAATGACTGAAATGTTAGTTTTCAAGTATATTTGTTATGATCGTTTTGTTCAAAGCATTAGATACACCAATAAAATGTTCACAAATATTATTAATGATTGAAATAAGTTAGTATTTTTTCGCACTGAAACATACGACAAAATGTAAAGCTTTCTGGACCCCCTGGTTGTGGGGGTCTGGACTATTGAAAAATATATTTGAAAAAATAATGAGACCAAAGAGAAACATGACAAAACGAATAGCTTTTATTGGAAAATGAAGTATTTTTGCTAAAAAGTACGGTCGTAAAGTACGATTCGTTTTTTAATTACTCGTAACAGCATTTAAGATATTGCCAAAATCGATCAATTAACAATACTTATTAGAGAAGATACAAGAGAGAATGACAAAGTCATAAAATGTGATATAATTAAGGGCATTTTTTGAAATAAATTAGAGAACTTTTTAAATAAAAACAACAAATAATAAAAGAAATGCGAGACCATGTGTTAATAAAACTTGGAACGACGCGATGTTTAGAAAATAAAAAAAAAACTTTTTGATGATAAAATATCAGCAATAAAGTGTTTTAACAATCAGACAAGAATCATAGCATAATTTCTTTATTTTATACGTAAATATATATATATATATATATATATATATATATATATATATATATATATATATATATATATATATATATATATATATATATATATATATATATATATATATATATATATCTTGAAGCTGGATACATATAAACAAGTGCATACAAAATATAATAAGAATGTAGATTTAATTGGAAATACTATTGAAGCGCGTTACAGACAAATGTTGCGTACGAGTAATAGATGTGAAGATACATATTTAAGTATTTGGTTGTTTTTTTAACAGTAACACCCGCATTCGTCTGCCAGATCAGTAATTCCCATATTTCTTGCAATTTTTTTGTAGTAACGATATCGATTCTTCGACTGTTCGACGTTACGTCCATTGCATTCTTCGCCGCCATTTATGGCTTTGGTTGTATAACCAAAGTGTCTTCCGCTGCGGACATGCGGAGCTGTTTCTACATGATTCTTCCAAAACCAGACGGACACCTATTAAAATTATTAATTAACTTTAAAATGTTGCGAGAATCGGCTAATTATCATCTTATGTTTTTTTTGTTCATTATAACTATTTTTACCCAAATTGGTATCTTTCTAAATAGTAAAACTTTTTTCCCTGAGATTTCTTCTGTTCTCTTTTAAGAAACTATCTTTGTCATAACTCATAACTGTTATATACAGTGTATTTATATTAAAATTTAAAATTTAAAAGAACACATTACTGTATGAGGGAGAAATTGTTATCGGTAAAATTTTGACCCCCATTTTTTTCAAAGTGCTGGGGGTAACCAATATGTGGCGCCAAATGAAGGCAGTATATATTTACCAAAGCTCCTATTTTAGGATCTTCGGCAACCCGTTCCGGGTGATTGTATATGTCAATTCCTAAGTCCCGCGCAGCATCACGGTAATTGTAGTCCCATGATAGCATAATGAATCCTCTGCCGTGATAGCTTTTACCATGTGCACCTTTCCCGTATGGACTGTGATGTCTGCCGGCATAAGCGATTTCTTCTATGTATTGAAATCCACCACTTTCGTGCGTCAGTTGCCCCAGAAACATAGCTGCCATATTCCTTCCATGCTCCGTGTTGGAGAAAGATTTGTTGGTCGCATCAACTATGGCCTTGATGTACTCAGGCTCGGGATGAAAGTGAAGTTCGTGCATGCATGATGTTAACTGGTTCTTGGTTATTATAGCTGAAAGTATTAGTTATCAGTTATCACATAGTCACTGTTATAAAGAAAACAAAAATATTGATAATTTGAAAATATTCAGTATTGCTGAATTATCAAGATGGAACTATGTTTAGTTTGAAGGAAATTTATAATTTTTTTTTCGAATAGTACAGAAATCACCTTTGGCTAGGAGACAAAAAAATATTGAATGAAAACCTGTAGCACCTAATATTACAATCACATAAATAATACAATCATAATCGACTGAGAGAAATATCTGTTTACTTTTTGCTCAGAAAATATTATTTTTTATAATAAATATCTGGGGTGACCGTGACCCTCACCTAACTTTTGCAATTATCCAATTTAGTAAAGCCAGAGCCATCTCTGGGCGCTACATAACGTCAATATCTATGACAGAATTACATTTGTCTGACAGAATTACATCTCACTGATCTGCAAATTTGTATACATTTTAAAGTCACTGGATGGTGTGTAATAGATGGGATTGTTAGGTAGATTGTGATTTAAAGAAAATGTTGTAAAACATTTTAAACTAAGTACCACAACCCCAAACACTCGCTCTGCGTGGGTTCTTGCAATGGGACCAGTGCAGCATTTTAGCAGGCAAAACTCATTAAACAACTCATATTGATTTACCTACTCTACTTACTCATGAAATAAACACTGATAATAATATTAAACTCAAAAGAAAACACCCTTCAACAAAATAACAAATTTATTAACTATATAAAAAACAAATAAAGGAATGAATAAAAAATATAAAAGAACAATTTAATTTACCCTTAAATTAAATTATTTACCACTAGATGAGCTGTTAGATTTTCGTAAAAAACATAAAGAAGTGAAAACACAAAAGGAGAAAATAATAATAAAACCATTTATAAAAGACAAAACACTACACTAAAATTAGATTATAAAAATAAATGAAAATGGACTACATCTCAAACAAGTAGAATGCCGAATGTCGACTGTTAATCTCGACTGTTGAATATCGAACGTTCTCTCGTCATTCTCGTGTCTCCAACTTATATCTCTCATGTATAAACTATATCGGTCCACGATACCATAATTTATAATTAAGCAAACACACACAGAATATAGAGACACAAAACACTTAACGAAAGGGATCTATTGATTTGGGCCATAAACAAGAAAGATTTACGGGTCTTTTATAATTTTCTTTCGAAAAGAAAATTTTTGAAGAATAGTTAATATTGGAGGTTAGCAGCTATTTCGGATGATTTAAGTAGGGTCATCCCTCAATGCTCAATGTTTATCCAAAACTATGATAACTAGTCATTGCTGTGAAAGCATAGCGATATTTAAGACAAAATTTAAGTCATGTTGAGTATATACGACTGTAAATTTGTAAATCTAAATCCATTGCGAACTTCACGGACATTAAAATCTCCAGACACATATTTTAATATAACTCTTTTTTTTTAATCATACAAGAATCACCAATTAAAGCGACTATAACTTGCAAATTGTAGTAAAGTTACTTACTCATTGCAAATTTAGGCGAACTGTCCGCAATGAATTCTTTCGCACTACTGTAGTTTGCTGAACAATGAACGCACTTTTATACACTCGTTTTTGTACAAGAAAAATCTTGTTCCCAAAGTCCCTAAATATTTACGTCGACGCTTGATACACATTGGGAATTCCTAGTCTCAACTTGCAGACCAATAACGCAGCCAATGATAAGTAATAACATATATACAGTAGGTATCACACCACCGGACGTTTAACCATCAGAGTTACTCACAAGTTCAAAAATAGATTAATGTTTATTATATCGACGTCAAATAGTGCAAGAGTAAAAAACACTGGATGGTAATGATATTAATATTGCAAGTTTTATTTTCAATTAACGTGAACGCATTGTGTTGAATAATAAACAATATAGGTTCTTAAACAATATAATCCTTATGCTATACTTTTGCTAAATCTTCAAGGAATGTTGTTCAGTATAGATAACCAAAAGTTATATGTGATGTACATTGGGTTGCCTTGGATTCCACTGAAGACATCTATCGAACGATATCAAGTTAATACGATTATTTGTTATAGTTTAATATGTATTGTTGTAGTGTAATATATATATTATTTTTATTATTCTATTTTTGATTAAATATAAATATTATATCATTAATTAAATATTTTTGATTAACTAATAAATTAAGAGGAAGATTATAAATTAAAAATTATGAAAACTTGCAACCCGTCTGAGGATTTATTGTCAATTATTATTACCTAGTCAACTGTTAATAATTTCTTTCTGAATTATTTAATTAGATAGTTTAATTATCTAAACTATCATATATTATATGATATATTTAATTAATAATATAATCTATAAATATTATCTAAACTATCATATATTATATGATATATTTAATTAATAATATAATATATAAATATTATATTATTAATTAAATATTTTTGATTAACTAATAAATTAAGAGGAAGATTATAAATTAAAAATTATGAAAACTTGCAACCCGTCTGAGGATTTATTGTCAATTATTATTACCTAGTCAACTGTTAATACTTTCTTTCTGAATTATTTAATTAGATAGTTTAATTATCTAAACTATCATATATTATATGATATATTTAATTAATAATATAATATATAAATATTATCTTAACTATCATATATTATATGACATATTTAATTAATAATATAATATATAAATATTATATTATTAATTAAATATTTTTGATTAAGTAATAAATTAAGAGGAAGATTACAAATTAAAAATTATGAAAACTTGCAACCAGTTTGAGGATTTATTGTCAATTATTATTACCTAGTCAACTGTTAATAATTTCTTTCTGAATTATTTAATTAGATAGTTTAATTATCTAAACTATCATATATTATATGATATATTTAATTAATAATATAATATATAAATATTATCTTAACTATCATATATTATATGACATATTTAATTAATAATATAATATATAAATATTATATTATTAATTAAATATTTTTGATTAAGTAATAAATTAAGAGGAAGATTACAAATTAAAAATTATGAAAACTTGCAACCAGTTTGAGGATTTATTGTCAATTATTATTACCTAGTCAACTGTTAATAATTTCTTTCTGAATTATTTAATTAGATAGTTTAATTATCTAAACTATCATATATTATATGATATATTTAATTAATAATATAATATATAAATATTATCTAAACTATCATATATTATATGATATATTTAATTAATAATATAATCTATAAATATTATCTTAACTATCATATATTATATGACATATTTAATTAATAATATAATATATAAATATTATATTATTAATTAAATATTTTTGATTAAGTAATAAATTAAGAGGAAGATTACAAATTAAAAATTATGAAAACTTGCAACCAGTCTGAGGATTTATTGTCAATTATTATTACCTAGTCAACTGTTAATAATTTCTTTCTGAATTATTTAATTAGATAGTTTAATTATCTAAACTATCATATATTATATGATATATTTAATTAATAATATAATCTATAAATATTATCTTAACTATCATATATTATATGACATATTTAATTAATAATATAATATATAAATATTATATTATTAATTAAATATTTTTGATTAAGTAATAAATTAAGAGGAAGATTACAAATTAAAAATTATGAAAACTTGCAACCCGTCTGAGGATTTATTGTCAATTATTATTACCTAGTCAACTGTTAATAATTTCTTTCTGAATTATTTAATTAGATAGTTTAATTACAGTAACTACCTGGTATTTCAAAGACAAGAATGATTATATATGACTACCTGACATATTTTGTTTATGACAATTTTTATTATTAGATTATTTTACTTTTAAGTGTCCTTGATTTTCAAGAAGCCTTCTTTTGATATAATAAGAAAGATTCATAATTATTCATCAGCAATCATTGTGTCCAGGCAAATCCACTACAAGCGGATTATTAGCATTTTCCAAAGCTTAAAATGTTATTAAAGTTATTAAAATTTAACTATCACGTTAGTTAACGTAATTTTACGTAACATTTGCATAAACATTAGTGCATCTTAATTAGGTCTCGCCATTTAGATGCATTGACGTGAAACAATATTTACTCTTGTTATACATTAATGCTAAAAATGCCCTTTTATCACTGCTGTGTTAATAAAACTTGACGCTCGTAAAAATTATTTCTGAAAATGTTCTCAAGATTTTATATATATGTTTATTCATTAAAATTATCATTAATGATAAAATATCCATTGCGTTTTTGGATTTTTATCTCTGTAGTGACAGTAATGAGCAAATTACGAACCATAAAGTGTTGTTCACCTCGTCACAAAACGTCAACAAACTTAAAAACAAAACATGACTTCATGTGACAGTTATGTATGACAGTAATGTTATAATACATGTTGCATTGAAATTCGCATCATCGCTCGCTCGTTTTAAAATTAATTTGAATATGATTTGTCCTCACGTGGAATGATCTCATACATCAGTTACACTTACTTGTTATCCAAATTTTACTGCATGGTTTTGAAGTATTTGTTTTCGACAAGGGGCTGTAAAACGTAAAAAATAATAGAAACAAAATCGTTACTTTAATTTGATATTTTACAGTTTATAAACGTAGCAGAATTAGATTCTAGCATTTGCCGAGGTCAAAATAAAAACCATTTGATACATTTTTTAAGTGCAATTCGTAACACCCACTAACGTTCGTTCAATAAAAATAATGATCGTTACTGTAAGCCTCTATAGCGTCAATACTAAAAATAGATAAGTAAATGGTTATTGAACATAAATATTAAAGTCGAGTGATCCAGTAGCAGAACAAATTTATACAAGTGTCTTAATAGAAATGCAAAGTGTTATCTCCAATAAACAATACAAAGAATTTATTCACGATATTTTTTCCATTGTTTGTCATCAGCTGTGACGTGCTAATATAAGGAAAAACCGGGTCAACAGCATAATTATAAATACGCATAATTGCTAAAGTATTTTATCAGTATGTTTATAAAATAAATATCATCCGCCTCATTTAAACTGGAACATAAGTATTTTACGAAGCTATTATCCAGCTAAAGAAAAAAGGATTTCATTCTTGGTAAAATCTGTACTCATACCACAGATATTAGTAATCTTAAATCGTAACTGTAATCTGTATTTGTGAAGCTAATATGCAGAAAAATGCTTATTATTATTCTAAAATCTTTTAAAATCTATTTGTACTTCTGATATCACTGAATGATTTGCTGATGTTTATATTTTATTGTATGTATAATTATGTACATTTTCCTCAATTTCCACGGAAATTGATGGATATATAGGCAAAGTGCAGATAAAAATATACGACAAATGCTGTAATAAAATATGGACGCCACAATGGACGCCACTTAACGTCAGTTTCTATGACAGAATAACACTTTTCACACTGACATTTAATGTCATGTCATGTCAGTGGCACTGACGTAAGACGTTTGTCGAAATCTGACAATTTGCAAAACAGCGACGAAGGCTGTGGATTCTGTCAAACTGCTTCTAAAAATCCTTATCGGGCCTAAACCGTTCATCCCACTGATCTGCAAATTTGTATACATATTTAAAGGCACTGGATGGTAAGCTGATTTCAGTTTGGCCAAAATCGGATAAATCCCTAAGAAGAAGAGATTTTTTAAATTATTTTTGTTATATTTTGTGTGTCTTATTTTTCCTTCAGAGTAGACAAAAAAAGATTCTGATTTAACGCATGTATCTTTTCACAGATGTGATGATATCTTTTAACCTGATGACACTCGAGTTGCTCGCTCAAAGTAAGATAATGAACGAATAAACATTAGCTTATGATTTTCATTGTCGGTGTTGTCTGTTGATATGGGTGGTATTTTTATCTGGTTGTCTGTGATAGGCAACCGGGCAGACTATTTCTCAGCGTACCTTAGGATTTGTCTACCCAACTCGGGCCAGTAGTTGATTGCAACCGAGTGTGGTTAGTTTAGCACTTAGCAGTGACAATAGACAGAGATTTTCATACTTGGCGCAAAACATCGAAGTTTGAACGGTGAGTTAATTATTTTATTGTGAAAAAAAAGTGTTTTTTTAGACATTTTTAGTTTATTTTTATTTTTTTTTCTTCCAAATAATGCGATGATCAAATATTCTTGCAAATACGATGAAGCATTTTAAATACATCGTTCGGATTTGAATTTTGTTTATGATAAACGTCAAAATATTTAATGAGCTGTTAATTTTTTCATGATTAATTTGCAAATATGATAACAAAATATAATTATTCGTATGTATTATCACATATTTATTTATGATATTGTACAAGAATAAATTTGTATTTATGTGTTTGTATGAAAATAGTTTTATATCCATCACTTTAATAAAATAAATATATTCTTTATTGAGTAACATTTACAGCAAGCTAAGTTTTATACACACTATTTATACACGTTTTTATTGCAGTGCATTGTTATGATTATACATAGTTACAAATAAACAATAAATAAAAGATGACTCATTTTTTTTTCTTTCGACGTATTTCGTCTTTTAAGCAATCTGAAAGTTGCCAAAAATATTCAAGTATTCAGGGTTAGGAGTAATATTTTTGTAGCTCCAAGACAAAATATTTCATTCAAAATTTAAAAAAAAGCAAGATTGTTCTGGGCAATAGTCATCGTTAAAGATGATGTCAGCCAAAATGTAAATATAAGTATCTACATTTATAATTAACATAACTTATCTAAGTCACATTTAGGTTGTAAACGTTGGTAAAAATCGCACATGCTTTGAATTGCATGCCAATTGCTTTGACTGTGGAGAATAACGTGCCAAGCTTTAATATAAAGAATTTGATTATAAAATGTTGATTTTTACAGATTTTATATTTAAATTTTGATGTTTTACAAACGACTATATTTCATAAGATTATATCACTGACAATTGATGCCAATGCCAAAGTGGTTCCACAATGTTTAAAACGAAGAATATCTAAACTTATTGGGATTTTGGTAGTTTTTGACAGATAACAATACCTCCCTCATACGGTAGTCGGTAAAAATTACACTTTGCCGTGACAGAAATGTCACGACTATTAGTAATTTTTCAATATTATAAAATATGGCAAATTTTTGTGGTAATGGCATTTCCCTATATGCACATAGTCTGTAAGATTTTGTGAGTTATCAGCAAATATTGCATAGCGATGAGCTAACAAAAATAACCTTGTATAGAACTGCAAAAGTCAATCATTTTACCTAGACCGCATGATATAACATTATGTAATGGAAAATTCATATTGCACTTGGTGGTCTAAAATTAGGGTTAGTGAGGAAACCTTTAAAAATCTATGAGATGTTTTTAGTGTTCTTATTTAAGGTTTCAAATTTTAGTCCATAAAGATGGACATTTAGATTAACACTAATATGACTAATGACTGCTTGAGTGGTCCATTACATCCACTGCACCTTAACCTTACAGATATACAATAAAAACTAAGTATTTGGTCATAAATGGTAATAAAAACTACTTTCGTTTTTCAAGATCTTTGTATTGTGGTAAGATTCCTATTTACAACCTATTTACTTAAATATAAAATAATTAATGCAAATAAATATTCATAAAAATACTATTCTATTCTGAAAAAAACGTAAATGTTTATGAATAGAATCCGGTCTTTCATATATTTATTCCTGTAAAATTGGTACTTAAAATTAGAACAACTGAGAAATCAGAACCACCAAAAATAGAAATAAAAACAACCTGTTGGCTATTCATCAATTCCATAAACCCACGGCCACTCTGGATTGTCTGGTTCGCAATGTAATATTAGTGGTGACTGACTAAAATTTACCAGTTCAAAACCAAAGCAATTAACACCGCGACTACTATCAAATTGCTTCTATGAACGCCTATATTGGTATATATATATATATAGCTACTTAAAGTCACTGAAGGATGAGCTGATATCAGTTTTGTCAAAACCAGTTGAGTCCCTAAAAATATGTATGTAACATATGCCACTTCCGGTTGTCAGATTGTTACAAAAAATAATTCAGTTTGTCCCCTGGTAATTCTAAATTTGTTTATCAAAATTCAGACCATATAATATACAAACATTTTCCAAAAATCATTGCAGTAGATTCAGGTGACCTCAAAACGCGTATTTCCGCTGAAATTGAAAGTGAAAATAGGAAAAGATAAGAAATATTACCATAATTTAGTTTTGGCAGTACGAAGTCAGAAAATGAAAAAAAAAGTGATTATAAAGTCATTATGATGCTAAAAATAACCAGTTGAAGCAGAAAAAATTACGTGAATAATAAGATAACAAGTGACAAATAAATACCTCCTAATGAGTTATTATTCCTAATTCGAGAAAATACTCGCGGAATTAAACAGTTTACAATAAGGCAGTCGAAGTTGTCAGGATGTTATGAATATACAGACTATGTAAACACACAATGTAAACAACATCTAATTAAGAGTGTGAACGTTTAACAGAATTTTCCAAGAAACTACATATTTTTATGAAAATGTGACTGTTCTAATTTTATTTTTTACAGAGAGGTATCTTTTCTTTTATTAATGTTAGAAAGTTATTGTCAATTCGAAACCAAACTATTAATTTTTATTTTCAATATAATTATCTATTGATTTATGACCACTGATTGTCTTAAAATTAACAGTAAGACTATTATTTTTATATCAACAATAAACATCTGTCAAAATCATAAAATTATTAATTAAAATATACCTAGAAAATTAACATCAATTCATATCTCAAGTCATATCTTGTCAGCGGCCACTGAATTTTATCCAAATTTACCAATTCGAAATTATTTACCATAGAGTAACGACAAAGGGTGTGGATTATATCAGACTGCTTCTATGAAAGCTTATAACGCCTAAACCGCATGTAACATTTACTTTCCTATTGTCAGATTGTCACCAAAAACAATCCAGTTCGTTCCCTGGCAATTCAAAATACGCATAAACATAAATTTTCCAGAAATGTATGTGTATAGAATACATTTTCGTTAAAATTATAGCATTCTTTTTACTTTATCATACGTAGTATGACAAAGTATTGTAATCGTGTCGAAAAAAAAAATTGAGATTTTAGCGGAAATATGTCGTTTTGGGTCACCTGAACATGTTTCACCAAGGTACAAAAAATGTCTGAGTGTGTGTATGTGTGTGTGTACCCGTTTTTTGTGGCGACGATTCCGGAGAAACTACTGAAGGTATCGAGACGAAACTTCATATTTAGAAGTTTCGTGACTAAACTTAGAGCTGAAAGAAGTTTTGTCCAAAAGGGCCTAAAGGAACTCGAGGTTTACTCTTATCATTTTTCAACGATTTTGCAAATTAGCCGCCATTTCTGTAATTTCGTCAAAATAGTTAAATAATAAACTATAGTAGAGAAAATTTTGTATAATTTATATCTATTCCATTCTTTGGAAAAAAAATTAAATCATAGTAAGCGGATGCCCCTTGAACTTCCAAATTGCCCCCCTGAACACGGCTGTATCGTATGATAAAGTCATGTGCCTGGCCACATCAGATTTTTTGAGATTTTATTACAATACAATTTCGTAGATTACTTCTAGGGTACTAGTCGGAAAGTAAAAAATAGTTTATTTATTTTAATATGCTAATATATTCCTGATTTAATTCCTACCAATAATCTAAATTCTACATATACCGTGCTTTCAAAATTAAATAAAAAATGGTGCAAATGCCCCAATAAAGCTTAACCATGTGTATAACTACTCGACCGCGTGTTGAGAACGCGGATTCCTTACTGTTTATTGGAGTTAAGTGGAAATTCGTGAACGATTAAGTAGATCTCTGCCGGCTGTATCGTTTGGGACAGTAAATTATGGCTTGTGCTTAAGCATCATTACTGTTATATCCGCATTTTCTCGCCATGTCATTATCGAACGTATGCGAGTGATTCTACAGAGAATGTTTCAATAATTGCTAGATTAAGATGCCATCAAATATGCACGGTCCCCTTCTGCCCACATTTTTTTTTAACATAGCGTTAGTTTGGTTAAAATCACAATTTTTTACACAATTTTATTATTGAAATTACACGGCAAAATATCAATGCGCAAATAATCTTCGTTAGTTGTATATTGTATCGCTCTACATTACTCATCAGTTCAGAACAATCTATATTATTGGAATGTTTGTGAATTATTGTTTGTCTTCCATCCATGCTATCCAACATTTGCTACAAACCACTAGTAAATATAGATTATAAATCCTTCTGTATAGTACAGATAAATCTGAAAACACTGAAAGTGTACCCACTTGACGATTACGTCAGTTCAGGAATGTTCAACAAGCAGCAATTGTAAAAACACAGAAGTGCTTATATCAAGATCGGGATCTAATGGCATTGCCTCGATCCTACCTTAAGATTAAGCGGTCTCTCTGCCAGCATTGATAGTTTGTTCGTGCAGCGTTTACAACCGCAGATGTTAGTGTTCTGTCCCAGTACTGTCTTAATGTACGACAAGCAGGCAGTAATTTACCGGCACTAGCGGTCTTTCGGTTATCTATGTTGGCCGCTACTTGCACGTTTGTCCAGAGGCGTCAACTTCCGTTAATGAAATTCATACCTTTCAGCTTGCTGAAATTGCATAATGCACGCTTTCGGTTACCAAGGAAACTAGACTACTCAACTGATAATGTGGATACTTTCAATATTAGTTAGTACAAGATCCGGACCTAGATCGACCTTCCCTCATCCTTTTTTTCTAATCAACTCTATTTTTTATGGAATATAATGTATAAATGAACACAATGTCCTTGGGTTGCCGCCCCATATCCTGGCAAGGCTGTTTTTAATTTAATATTATTTAAGGTATTTTTTTAAATAGTTCCAGTCATTCTTTTTCTTGAAAAAATTGGTACCAATCGAGAGCCAAAGATTTACAAAAAATGCCAAACTAAGATTGGTAACTGGTAAGTACGAAGGTAACTGCTATTCTGGTTCATAGTCTGTCGTAATAGTAGGCGATAGTACAGCGATAGTGTAAACGCGCGCTAGGCGCTTGTCATGTGAACCTACCCTTTTACTCAACTATTCATCTTTAAAATCGCGACAACCCTAAGATATGCCAGCTTTTGCAAAGGAAACCCTACACCACAATGTTCGCAACAAAGCAACCTACATTTTAGTATACAATTGATTAGGAAAAACGATGAGGGTAAATTACTAGTACCAATTTACCTTAAATAATTTGTAATTAAAAACAGCCTTGCCAGGATATGGGGCGGCAACCCTAGCACATTGTGTTCATTTATACCTTACATTGTATGAAATGTAGATTTGATTAGGAAAAAGGATGAGGGAAGGTCGATCTAGATCGGGATCTTAGACTAAGTGTTTTTGGTGCAGCCAATGTTGTGACACACTGTCCGTGAAGGGTATATATTTTAGCTCTAGAATTATCTTTTAATATTACAAGTGTGTCAGAAAAATGCATTTTCCCACAAATATTTATACAGTATAATGTCATCAGGTTTTATAACAGTCGCCACATAAATTCAGCGGTAGCGTAGCTCACGTTTGTTTTATGATTCCCGGTAAATTAGGTCGGTTGCGATTTTCATAACTGAAATGTTTAGCACCGCCATTAACATAATTCGCCATCGCTTGCGCTACAAAGCGAGACATTTCGATTTTATTTCGGATTCCATAAATTACGAATCCAGTTCAATGCTGATTCTGCACTATTCAAATCCTCATGGACAATTGAACGCAAACAGATAAATATGGAGGAGGTCAGTCAAAATTTATCATTTTATTGAGGTGCACTTGCACTAAATAAACATATAGATCAAATAGGTGCATTTGTTTGATTATATTGGTAATATAAGACCTAGACTTTAAACTTATCTAACTTCTGATTTTACATTCAGCAATTGTGTGTTGGATTAGAGTCGAAAATGAATGTTGATTTTGAGGAACAAATTTGCGTAGAGATATTCAAAAGTGTAATTTTTCTAAACTAGACTTTGAACTTGTACTTTCGAAAAATAAACAACAATTTCGTAACGGCGTATATTTATAAGTGGTTCACCGTTCACCTTGTTTCAAATTTGAATGATTGATGAAATTTGGTCGTTTCCAACGATATTCTCGTTTCATAACGTTAGCAGCCTTATCCGCCATCATGACATCATTGGTGATTTAAGTCAACCGCCAAATGTCACCAGCCTATGACATAAAATAACGAATGAGTCCGTTAAAATTGATTAGTTTTTGTTTAATGAGTCCCTCGCCATGGCGAACATATCGTGAAACCAATGTCATCGTGATTGTACCTTACCATGGCTATAAATCAAGCTCTTACTAGTTTTAAAACGTAAAACTCTTGCTTGCGTATTTCTGTCTGGAGTCTTGTGGATCTATTGTGACTTCTCAAGGGCCTTTTACGTTTGCTTTTATGTTAAATCACTGTAGCATAAATGCTGATATTTTTCGCTACTAACTTACATACATGCGTCAAAGTAGCTTCTTTTCTTTTTTCATTGTCAGATTTTGACAAACGTCAGTGCAACTGACATTACATGACATTAAATGTCAGTATGACAACTGTAATTTTGTCAGTGAAACTGACGTTAGGTAGCGACCAGAGATGGCTTTGGCTTTACTAAATTAAATAATTGCAAAAGTGTTTAGGCACTTCATTGTGGCAACGATTTAGTCGGAAAGTAGGGTGAGGGTCACCCCAGATATTTTTATTCAGGGGAAAGTAAAAATAAAGGTGGGTAGTAATCATACTTATTGATTTGTAATAAGATGTATGTAAAATCAGTTTATCAACGACCTTAATCTGAGTTCATATTATTATGGTGTTGATACTTAACCAAAAAAATAAGCTACACGCTGTGCGTAATCGTCATAAAAATGTAATCCAGTAAAGAATGTCACACACACATCAAAACACGCCACGTATGGAAAAACACTATACAGTAAATTAATCCCATTGAGTTATTTGAATATACATATTTAACTTTGTTGTTCACCTTTGTCCTAAGCGAATATATTTGTTATCCCAATATAACCTACCATAACAAATCATATATGTACAAACAAATACACCGAAAATGACATAATAACTGAATTTAACATCCACTGCGTATGAATGCGGATAACCGTGACCTATCTCCGTGGACCATACATAAAAACCGTCAGACAGGTCATAAGTGGTGACAAAAAAATTATCATAATGTCGCCGTCTCAGGTTCGTGGTCGTGATTAAGCTAGGAAAATTATCCACGCTTATGTTGAGCTACCGATACATTCTATATCGACACTTGAATATCCATGACCTACCTTCAGTTGACAATAACACACGATTAGACCGACATGAGTAGGTATTCTAATTCAGTTCATAAATCTTAATAAATCTTATGTTTCTGAGACATATCTGACAGGGCTGTAAGCTTAACAAAATATTAGAAAAGCTACAGCGTACAAAAACGGTAAAAAGGAGCCTATTTCAAAAGCAAGAAATGCTGTGATTGATCAATTAATCACCTTGTTTTTAAGACCTTAAAATACCAGTAATCAAAAACAATCCATGACCAATCATCAATGAAAACCGTAGGCATTCGGCATAATTAAGTTTATTACTGTACAAGTTGCTAGATAAGAGCAGGATACGTTCTTTCGTGGAGTAACGGTTGTCGAAGAAATCAAAAGAATATCGACTATATTCAACATAATCGACCAGAAATTAATCACTGAAGAAAATAGGTAATACATCACCGCGACCAGCGCCACATGTTTCTGATTAATGATGATTGCAATCAAATTACTCATAGCCATTAGACCATTCAAAAACTCGAGAAAATCTACTCGGTCGTCAGATCTGCTGGCGAGCAACACGTGCCCATGAGATGATCATTATCGTCCTTAATAATAAATAATCAAACGATGGTCGCGATGCAATTCTATCAGAAAGAGATCGATAAGAATGTGTCCTCGTGCCAGAGGCGGAGAATTTTTTGGATGTGACAATTAAAATCGTCGTCAGATTGCGTCGTCGAGCTTAATAGTTCAAGGTTTGGTAACAAGGTTAGGTTCGGAGTGGATGAAAACGGCGCCATTGCGCGCTCTATCTTGTTGACGTTTTTAAAATAAACCACTCGCGAGCGTGCGCCACCGTTCTGCCTGCTAATTTTTGCCTGCAGATTTCAGAAGAAAACAAAACGAGTGTGTTGAACTGGGAATGTTTTATGACCACCATCCAGTACCGTATTCCAGATTTTGTCCACCTGAATCTATTGCAATGGGCCAGTTCAGCGAACACAACGATTGTGTTGTCCCTGCGCACTGTTTATGTCTGGCGATACGAAACATAAACAACTACACCAAGGGTGGAAGGAAACTCGAAGGAATGTAGAAGACGGACTCATTCTTGGTTCGGTCAAGTGTCATCTCGTAGAAGAATTTTTGTTTGATTCTAACAGTCACCACGTATCATATAATAATATAGAAATACCTTCTTTAAACAGCGATAACAATAACGTCCCAGGCTGCCAAAATTCTCGTCTCATCATCAGCAACTTTTCCAAGTTATTAAACTGGACTCATCGACTGGCTTTGTCGTCTCAGTAATTCGGAACTTTACACATACAGTGAAGCGGAGCGGATTGCACTTGCTAAGGCCGCTGCTACCACATACGGATGCAAGTCATGGGGAAACACACATAATATCTTATTATGGCACCCAGGAAGCTATATTCTCCTCGACAAGGAACATCTACCATATCACCGTATTGAACCCATCCCAAGTCATTTCGTTATAATTTCAACCTCGACAAGGGGATCATAACTACACTGCGGATTTATACGCATTTTTTTTTTGAAAATAAGCGCCATAAACAAGCACTACAAATTGTAAAAAAGGCATTATAAGCAATTTATTAAAAAAAAAATTTTGAATTTTATCGATTCAAATTAAATTATCGGAAAATATGAAAAGAATGATCAAAAAGAGCATTAAAACCCAACAACAACAATTCTCAGTTATTATTAATTTAGTAGAATTTGTGGACGCCATTACTGGCCCATGATTGTGTTCTTCAAGTTGAGGCTATCAACATTTAATTACTCAAAGCAAAATAGAGCGTAACAAGTCACCGCTCTCGAATTTTTTCATTTAAAAAATTATTGGGTAAGGATATTATAAAAACACAACTTACACAACCGATAGGCGCCATCCGAACACTTCCCTAAAAAGCGCTATAAACCGGAATCTTAAAAAAAGGCAATAAAGACGCAAATATTCTCAAAAAAGCACAAAAAGCACAAGCAAAATAAAAATAGCGCCAAATGACCCCTTTTGTTCTAATTCGTGGAGATCCTTATGCAATTTACGCTGCTTACAAAACAAAAATATCTGGGGTGGCCCTCACCCAACTTTCCGACTACACCGTTGGCACAATGAAGTGTCTGAACACTTTTGCAATTATTCAGTTTTGTGAAGCCAGAACCACTCTGGACCCTACCTAACGTCAGTTTCTGTGACATAATGACATTTGTCACACTGACATTTAATGTCATGTCGTGACAGTGGCACTGACGTTTGTATAAATCTGACAATTTGTAACACAGCAACGAAGGCTGTGGATTCTGTCAAGCCGCTTCTATAAAAGCTAATAGCGCCTAAACCGTTCATTCAATTGATCTGTAAATTAGTATACGTTTTTAAAATCACTGGAGGATGAACTGATATTAGTTTGGCCAAAATTGGATAAATTCCGAAGAAGACGCATGTAACATTTGCCACTTCCGGTTGGGAGATTGTGGCCAAAAGCAATCTAGTTCGTCCCCCGGCAGTTCTAAATAAGTATGAAAAATTTCAGCCCGATCCGTTGTACTGTTTGGACGCTATCGTGTTCACAGGCATACATACATTTTCCAGAAATCACTGCAATCGATTCAGGGGGCCCCAAAACGTGTATTTCCACTGAAATCTTGAAAAAAAAATTTCCGTCGATTGCAATACTTTTTCCTTCTAGGGTACTAGTCGGAAAGTAAAAAGCAAAATGCTTAGAATCCGCACTCTAGTTATAAGAGTGTTATAAACCTATCCCAAGTCATTACCACGCTAATGTCAACACAATTGTGGACACCATGATCTTCTTTTCGTCCATTTCTACTCCAATTTAAAATTGTTTTGACCACAGACTAAAACTGTAAAAATTTGACTTTCTGCCAGAATTGTTTTCTTGAATGGTAATTTTTTATAAGGTTTATTAGATTTATAGAGTGGTCAGGTAACCACTGCTGTCAACTACTGACAACTTTTGGCAACCGTTGAGTTCGCTGAACACGCTAAATGGCCGCATTCAGCTAGGCTTTGCACTCTTTTGTAGCAGTAGCGCGTTTATGCTATCACTACAGAATATAGGGCAAATACCAGATATTGAATATTGAACGATTCGTGTGAGAAAGATGATATTTATTTGACAGTGAATAAATAAAAACATTTGTTTGATCATTGTTTGGTCGGCTGCAAATTATTTAGTTGTAATACAACTAGATAATTTTAATTTTAGGTAACATAACTCACCTCCACAAACACATTTGAATCAACCAATGACGAGATTCATCTACACTATTCTTAATTAATGTTGGATATTGGAAATATTTATTCCCACAATAATAAATGTAAATATTAATTAAGCTACGTAAAATTAGCCATATGGCTATACACAAAACACCCAGTTTGGTTGAAAGGCAGGAAACGGATCTTTCAACAAACGAAAAACACCATCATAGACATTCTATTTTAAATATTTTTGTTTGTGAAAAAATTATACAGATTTCGCAATTGTTTGACTTTTCGTTATCGGTAAGTTACAGTGGCTGGATCCGGCTCTGGATACACGGTCTATTATTAAACAGTTTGGCATTCGGTTCACTCACACACGTACTCTTTGATGCAATCCATTTGTAATTTTGGAACGCGAACTATTCGCGCTTTTCAAAACATAGGTTGCTGGCGCAACCGGCTTCGCTTTTCAATGTTAATATCGTAAAATGCCAAACTGTGTTTTGAATACCGAAAAGAATTCGTGTTTTGACTCGCGACGCACACCGGTCGGAATGCTAAAAACTTTAACAACTTTAATCTATACGACCTTCTAAAAAATGCGGATTACTTCGGCAAATTCAACGTTATAAACAAGTAAGGAATGTTTTCTGTTGTTGGGTGGGTTTTCATACATTCGCATTTTTAGGGATAGTAACAGGAATGTTTTATCATCGTTTCTTTTCATGGTTTTTCCTTTTCTTCTTCTTAAATACAGGCCAATATTTGGCACACTAGTTTTCTAGCTTGACTCGTATATGCGGCACATTATACTAAATATGTAGTTTATTACAGCAGAAAAACGTGCACAGAGAAGAAAAAATGAATGAAAAGAATTTGCTTCAAGTCAAAGAAAGATCGACTTTAAATAGTGGCAGGCAAAGCTTTAGTTGCCGCAAAGAAATTATTTCTTTGGTAAAATTTATTAAATTCAAAGCTATCGTATTTGTATGAACGTCAGTTAACTTAAATTCAATACCATAAATTTTCGAACAAAGTGAACATTTTGTTTCAAGAACTCTACGTTCTTTTTAAATAAAAAAACCTTTTTTGCTGTTTGACAGTTTAGTACTGTATGAATGTTGATTTAAAAACTACAAATTTTGATATAATCAAAAGTACTTTAGTTTCATCCAAACATAGTTTATTCGAAAACCACAATAAAAGATAATGGTGGACAGTGGACAGTGGACAGACACTCATTAGATTATTTTACTTCATGGTAAACGTCAGTAAAGACTTATTCCCAAATGAAGAGAAATATGTTCAAAGAAATACATTTATTTGATTTTACATTTCTTTTCTCTCAGTGTCGTCTACAATTTTGAGTTGGGTTTTCAAGACATGACAAGAAACTGACCAATTATAAAAGAGTCAAACTTAGAGCTCCAAGCAAACAACATGAAAGTGTTGCTAATTTTGTGTCCAACATCACTGTTGTGACTGTTATGAAATATGGTTTTAAAAAGAGAGACTCGCCAATGTCGAAACTTGTTCATCCCGTCATGTCATCTACCGAATGAAAATGAATTTAATTTGGCGGTGGAATCAGCTGACCGTTCGGTCACTGCCAAAAATTCCAAAGCGCAATGAAAACAACTTTACTGTGTACGTCTGGGTTGTCAATCGGCATAATTGAACAGAACGCAAAATATATACGGTCACAAATCAACGTTAATTATGTTTCTTTATGTACAAACGTCCGTACGAATGATGACCTAATTCTCGGGGCATTTTTATTTACTGCACTGCGCGCCACACATGATTGAAATAATTTGGGAACAATTATATTGGTATTAATGTAGATCAGTTTGTTCTTGACAGTCGAGTAAATAATTAAATTCCAAATGCTTAGAGAGATATCTTGGCAGAATTGTGCAAAAAAAAAACAGATATTTTAAATCTACACGCAGTTTAGTAGTTTTTTTTTATATTTTCTAGTAATATTTTTTTTATATTTTCTACGATCCCTAATGTCAAAACATCGTTTGTCTTGGAGAAGTTTATTCACTTCCTGATAAAATTTATTCGAATAACTTTGTAATAAATAAGGTATAGTGTAGACTAGCTCAAAATTTTCGATTTTAGTTATTGGGCATTCTAGAAATATGTGGTTAAGGCTTTCCACCTGTCCACATTCGCAATATGGACATTTTAGGATACATTTTAGGTTATCTGCTATCTGTTACTGTTGTTACGAATGTCCGGCAGGGGGCGTTTCGGGTTTGACGTTACTGTGGTAATAGCAGCAAAACACGGGTCGACAAAAATCGATTTTTTGGATCGAAAATTGTTTTTAAGGCCGTTTTTTTTGCTCAAAACTCTTTGCTCAAAACTCTTTGCGAAGGGTATTTAGAGGGATCTTATCGTAAGACATGAGAGCGAGCGGCTTTTATAAGGTCGGCAGGAACGGATAAAAAAATGTAAATTTTTGACGTTCATCGATCCGCTTGTCGGAATTTCTAGACGTCACGTGAATTTTCTCGAGGTTCGCCTTCACCCGAAGAGGTGCAAAAACGTGATTTTTTTTTCAAAATTGACGCATTTAATTTACAAAATATCGCGCAGTCCACGCGGAATTGTGTCCTTTTTTCAATTCGAGCGTCAAAAGTAATATCGAAAAGCCCAATTTTGCAGCTACTCGATCGCAAATGTCGGCGAAAATGGGCGATTCCGCTGATTACGAACACTTGAAAGTTCGTAATTAGTATAGGTAGATAACAGTGGACCTAATAGGTTACCTTGCGGAACTGCAAAGTCGGTGTTCAATAACTGACTTTAATAATACTTCGGGTATCTTTCACCTAAAGTTTTATGCTTCTACACTCATGTAAACGGTATATTTTCGATTTTTATGACTGCAGTTAACCGAAAAATAAAATTTGTTTTCCCAAAATGTTTTCAATCTTCTCACTTTCATTTTATGATATATTTTCGTCCTGCCTGCTATTTTTAAACGGACACGCACTATTTTCGTTGCAACGGTGGATTCCATTGCACACCTTTTCTTCCACTTTCCAACGTTACCTATGAAACTACAAACGTTCACTTTTATCTTTGCGTTGTTTAGGTCACGGATATTTTGAATATTGGCGATTACCTGACTTGCGTTTTGGCGTAGGCAATACGGACTACCACCTTATTGCGCCCTGTGCCAAATTCTTTTTATAGACGTATGAGTTCATGTGCATCTTCGCCACTTGTATATAATATTGTTTTTTTCATCGCGCGACGGTATACACTGCTAGCAATTAACAGCGGTGGACGTCATATTCGTATTTTGTGTTTGGTGTGACTCTATATAAACGTGGTGCGCTCTGCACCAGCTCCTCAATTGTTTTCCACACATCCAGTGGTCAGTGATTTTAGTAATTAGATAAAAATGTGAGTATTAATTATTTTAAGATTTTGCATTCTGATGATGTAGAAAAAAGTATTACTTGTAATGGCAAATAAAACAAATAAAACTCGGTGCCAGTAGTTTATTTAGAAACATCATTTTGTTTATATCTATATTATTTTTTTAATATTTTTTCTTTTTTGTAATGACTTCCTTCCAATTTTCCGTGTTATTACCTACTAAAAGTTAAAAAAAAGACTTCCGCGTTTTGTCGTCAATGTTGATGTTCAGGAATCAGAACTTTTATGGAATTTTGGAAAAGGGCCAGAGTAGTGCTGATCGGAAAATTCGCAGAAACAAAATTTGGGTCAACCTATCAGCCAAGGTTCAAGGGTCTGAATTCATGTTTTTATTTTAAACATGTTGAGAAATTTTACATTTGCTATGATGCTTTCCGTTCTCATACGATAGATGTATTAAATAAAATAATAGTTATAACACTACTGCCTAAAGAATTATTTTAACTTTTGAGAAGGGAGTTTGCACCACGACTATCAAAAATACTTACAGTGGGAGAAAAGAAATGTAAAATAAAATAAATGTATTCCTTTGAATATATTTCTTTCAAGGAAAGAATATATGTTTGAAACAAATAAGTATTTTTAAATTTAAAACAGTGCGCTGCATGGGCTGAGAGAAATATTTTATTAGAAGTAAAAAGAAATAGTTTTCACTAAAAAAACGATTCTTTTAGGCAAATGGTTTTCCGTGATTTCCGTAATGTAGAAATTGTTTGGGTTTAATTGCAGAAATACGTTTGAATGAAATAAATCTGGTTTTATTTGAAATGAAGATTACCCTTGAAGTCAGTATATATTTTATTTGGAAGAGAAAGATAATAGATTTGAGTAAAAGGATTGTGTTTGAAACAAAAAAGTGGTTTAATTAAAGATTATTGCTATGTCTACTGGCGGAGCTACAGAATGCGAACGGTATTCTAATTGCTCTTCATTTGGGAATAAGTTTGTAGTCTTTACTAAAGATTACCATGAAGTAAAATTATCTATTGAGTCTACCATAATCTTTTATTGTGGTTTTCGACCAAACTATGTTTGGATTATATAGTCAAGGTCCCATGATTATAATCAAAACGTAATAAAATATTAATTAATGACAAATTCACGGCCGCAATATTTATCTAATTTGAAAGCACACTTTACTGAAACTAAAATACTATTTGATTATATCAAAATGTGTAGTTTTTAAATCAACATTTCGATTTTATTAAGTCAAGTACTAAATTGTTAAATAGTAGAGGAAAGTTTTTTTACTTCAAAAGAAACAAAATGTTCATTTCGTTTCAAAATATTATGTTATTGAATTTAAGTTAACTAACGTTCATACAAATACGATATCTTTGAATTTAATAAATTTTACCAAAGAAATAATTTCTTTGCGGCAACTAAAGCTTTGTCTTTAACCTTTCTTTGAGTTGAAGCAAATTCGTTCATTCAATTTTTTCTCTCTGTATATGGCCTGTTGCGAAGCAGCCCACTAACTTTACGGCCTGGTTAAGGAGATAAACTGCAGAAATCCAAAGCTAAACATGAAGTATGTACTCTTTTTCTTGAAGAAACAATCTTTTTCTAGCTAGTCGCCTACTTGTCGCCTAAGTACCACTTTTAATGCAAGTCAAATTGCGTTTACATGTCTAATTTTAATACGTTTCCATAAAAATATTTTTTATTTTTAAATAATTTGTGGCTCCCCAAATTTTGTAACATATCCTGTTTATTACAAATCAGCTTTGTTCTACCTAAAACATAAACAGTCCTGACGAAACCCCAGTCAATACGGATAAATCGTAGAAAAAGGCTATGAAATAAAGTAGAATAAAATATAAAGCAAGAAGTTACAAACAATTACTTATTATTCTTTCTATAATTGTTTTGTTTATGTTGGTTTAAAATAATGTAAAGTGCTGGGTTTATAATTTACTATTGATACAATTTTGAGTGGTAATAAAATAAATAAATTGTATGATTTTACATGAAGAAGTAGGAGAAACAAATATAGTTGACAGTTTTTTTTTATTTGACATTTTGGTGATTGGGAAATTTTCAGTAAATTTTCTTGGGTTAAACATAATTGCAGACAAGAGTAAAAAATCAACAGGAAGCAAAAATTCCTACGACATTAAAAAATACCATTTTCTCGCTACCTAGGTGATAAAGTTCATAGTTAAAATATAAATACACTCCTTTCTTAGAATATTTAAGAAATACTTTTATCCATTTACTGTCATTTCTGGTGCTAACTTTTGCACAGTGCAATGTTAAGATTGTTAATTGGTCGGATTTAAATAGAAACCATTTAGAGCGTATATTAAAACCTCCGCCCGTACTTTCCTTGTATAAATAGATCTGCATTTATACTTCGTCACCGTTCGTAGACAGAAGTAGGTTAACTGAGACAGCAGTAAAAGAGATGGGCTTAAGATATCTTAAGAAAACCACATACAAGGCACTTAAAAAAATATACTGTAGCAATATTTTATTCAGACGAGGCACATCTTATGTTTCTTTTGCATCTGTTACAATTTTTAAATTGATTTTTATTACTATTATAACTATTTTTATTTATTTCAACGCGAATAATCCACAATCATAAGTTCTGCTAGGGCATATGTCTACTGCTTATCGATATAAACGGCCATTATGTCTGACGGTTACGGACCACCGTGCTAACATATTTATCGCACAAATGAATGTAATCAGACATTTCGGTGTTTTATTACCTAATCAACGGTAGAATGATTTTTTAAGCACATCCGGTTGCCTGCGGATGGGAGTTTATCGTTGAAAATTTGCAGGATAAGGAAATGGTAAACTCTGTGGGTCTTTTATCTTGTGGAGAAGTTGCTTAATTTTGCGATTAGCAGACGTCACGTCTAGTGGTCGTCTGGTGGTATCCACGTCTGGTTGATACGAGTATATTTGGGAGGAATTTTGTTGTATAAAATATTGTTAAGATGTTGACTATGTTGATTAATAAATTATGAATCCATGGAATATATTAGAGAACAACAGTTTTATTACATTATGTTTTGTCAACAATTAAATCAATTCGTTTTGTTTACTTACAAACAGTTTTGATAACAAATACGTGTAGTGTTTATCTATTAATATACATGCAAGACATACACTAACCAACTAAATGTAAAACAATGTTCATTTAGTTTTCAACATATTTAAAATAAAGTAAAAATCTTAGTTAATTTTATAAGTTATATTTCACAATGGGACAAGGGTGCAACAACCAGAACAGGGATCACATATTTTTGTTGACCTAACATCACTTTTCATAGATCAAATCGTCAAAGTGCTGTGACAGGTCTAAGATCAAGAGAAATATGGGAAGTCGTCAAAGAATATGCTGTAAAAATTCACCAAATAAGTTTTGTTATGTAGTGACACATCTGAAAAAAAAGTACGGAAGAGGTAAAGGCAGCTTACTGCTGTTATTTTGGATTCAGAATTGGAGATCTGGAAAAGCTATGGACGCCTAATATATGCTGTATTTTCTGTTAGATAGGACTTTTAAAGGGGGTAAAAGGGAAGCAAAAGAAAATGCCGTTTGCAGTTCCCATATTGTGGAAAGAGCCTTCCAATCATGTAGATCATTGCTATTTTTGCACGATAAGTGTCTTCGGATATTCAAAGAAGTGTCCGAAACCACTCTGTCAAATCAGGCAAGTCGTGAAGATTCACGTGAAGTTTTAGGCACACCTCAACTTATAAACCAGTGCGAACTGAATGATTTGGTTAAAGACTTAGGTTTATCAAAAGAAAAAGCCGAGTTATTGGGTTCTAGGCTACAGGAATGGAATCTTTTCGTACGAGGTGCGACAGTGTCTTCATTTACAAAGCGTAACGAGCCTTTTAAAGCATATTTTAAAATGAAAGGACCTTTACGTGTATATCACGATGTCGAGTATCTTATGAACGAGTTTGATATTCCCCACGATCCTTCTGAATGGTGGCTATATCGATTCATCAAAATACAGCTTGAAAGCAGAACTTTTGCACGTTCTTTGAATTTATATAATTTGTTAACTTATTTTGTTGCCGTTTTCTCTGTTTTTTTTTTAATTATCGCTGTATCTGTAAATCTAGACCTGTTACAATAAATCCAATTTCAGTTTCTAGTTATGTAAGGCAAATATAATAATCTGGAACAAATTTTTTTTGTTGTATTTTTTTACGAATTGAGCCTCCTAATTGGTAGATAATAAATTCAGTTTATACTTCAAAAACGTACTAATACTGCTTCATTGTTTTAAGGCAAAGGTCTATATGATTATTATTAATCATCATAATAAAATAAATCATTTGTACCATTTTTTTATTGGTTTTTAAAATGGATTAATAGATATAATTACTATATTAATTTGTACGACATCATCTTCTAAGTGGGATCTTCCTTGTTCCAGATGGATCGACCAGGGTGGTTAGCCACACTGTTATTAATATCATCACTAGCGATAGTAGAAATTCATACTGTCCGATGGGCACCAGACTTAATAGGCGATTATTGTCAAACACCAACAGGGCCACGATGCTGCTCAGGTAGACTAGATTCATGCTCAAAACCAATTCTAGGTAAGCCAACCACAAAAATATATAAGAATTTTCTCACATTTACTAAATACACGAATCCCCAGGAACACTATGTTATTGTGATGACTTCTGTGAATCCTTGACAAATGACGACTGCTGTCCCGATTATTGGAACGTCTGCAGAGATGAAGCGCCACCTTCTCCAGTTATTCAGAGTTGTAAGTTGCATGGTACGGTTGTAGAAGTACATCAAAGCGTCATGGACAACTGTAATATGTGGTAAGTGTGCTAATTTAAACATGCTTCAATCTTGATTTGATAAAAACAGACTATAAGAAATACTGTTATTGCTATTTTCAGTAAGTGTACACTATTGAACCAGACATACTCCGAACTACTCTGCGAAACCGATAGATGCATCATAGAATCGGATATCATCAACACCGTTAACCAGCATACGTCAAGATATGGTTGGACCTCAAGCAACTACACCAAATTCTGGGGTAGGAAATTGGAAGAAGGAATCAAGCTAAGGCTGGGAACCATAGAGCCTCACCGATACGTAAAGAGGATGCATCCAGTCAGAAGGATATATGATCCGTCATCTTTGCCTAGAGAATTTGACGCTGAAAGGCAATGGCCCGGTTTCATTTCCGGCATCGAAGACCAGGGATGGTGTGGGTCCTCCTGGGCTATATCAACTGTATCAGTTGCCTCCGACAGATTTGCTCTGATTTCCAAAGGCAAAGAAAAAGTGAAACTCAGTGCACAACACCTCCTCTCGTGCGACAACAGAGGACAGCAGAGTTGCAATGGTGGCCATTTAGATAGAGCCTGGAACTTCTTCCGCAAATATGGGTAAGGTTTTTATCTTCTTCTTCTATTGGTCAAGTGACACATCTACCTAATCATTTCTTAATATCATTTTTTCTTAGTCTTGTAGATGAAGACTGCTTCCCATATCGAGGAGTGAGTGAAGAATGTCACATTCCAAGGCATGGTAACCTCCTTCAGGCCAGATGTGCACCACCATTGAATCCTCACAGGAGAGACAAGTACAGAGTGGGTCCTGCGTATAGGTTAGGCAATGAAACTGATATTATGTATGAGATAATGATGTCTGGGCCAGTTCAAGGTAAGTTTTTTTTGTTTTATAGTGGTATCAACTTGGTAATCTTTATTATTTTGTTCGTTTGTAGCTACCATGAAGGTCCATCATGATTTCTTTGTGTACCAAAGTGGAATTTACAAGCACACCGATCTTGCTGATATGCACAGAACTGGATACCATTCAGTTAGGATAGTTGGTTGGGGTGAGGAACGTTCTTATGCAGGAATTCATAAATATTGGGTATGTTTTATAGTGTGTTTATTAAGCACCATACTATCTATTGCATTGTAATGTAATACGTTCTTATTTTTGTTTTACAGAAAGTAGCCAACAGTTGGGGACGCGAATGGGGCGAAGAAGGATACTTCAAGATAGCAAAAGGAACAAATGAATGCGACATTGAGACTTTTGTATTGGCAACATGGCCTGAAATCCAGTCAAAAGAAATGAAATAAGACAAAAAGAAACTAAGAAGAAAACGTTGTGTGCCATGAATGTCCTTTCGAAATATTTATTATAATTGTTCTGATCCTCTTTTTGTTTTTTTTTATGGGTACCTACGCTAACTGCCATTTTATGTGTTCTGAAGGTGACAGGTGTTCATATTTACCTAAGGTGGTTTTTAAAGAGTTAATAATTCTGTGTTCTTACCGAATGAAACGAACAAATTACGAATAATATGGCAATTTACTTAAAAAATGGAATTGAAAATTTTGATCGATTTATTTTTATATACTTTTTATTTAGATAAAATAAACAGAATTAGGTATATATGTATTTTATTTAGGTATAGCGCTGATACTATTTTTATTACTATATATGTACAACTAGCCATAGGTGTCTTAAAGATATACGTATAATATTAGAGGCAACGCTATTTTTTATGTGTAACATATACAAAAGTTTGTATTTAATAACAATAAAAGTGTTCATCAAATTTTGTTTAATTGATTTAAACCCATCCAAAGCAAGTTGGCAGGGGTGGGACTATATAAAATAATCAATAATTTTCCACTCACAACAAACCAAACCAAAACAGCCATGTTATATTGATTATTTTCTTGCATTCAGAACCCGTGTTACTAAAATATTGCAGTACGAAACATGGAGACAAACATAAGACCTGTGTTTACATTGGAACTAAACTATAAAATAATCCCAGGACTTGTTACAATTGGCAAATATGATGGTACACATCCATGCATTACAGCGGCAACAACAGCTGACAAGGTAAAAAATGTTAACGTGTATGTTTATAACCACACTGAAGTATAAACAGTGTTAAATACAAGTATTTCCATTGTTTCTTTGCTACTTTTTCAGATCTTTTTAATTGATTATAAAATTAATATAGCTTATTTGCCATTGACAAGGCTTATTTGGCATAAAGCTACCAAAAACATGCCTTAAGCTTTATCTGACTTCGAGATGCATCACTGATCAAATACCTAAGCAAATCTAGCATCGATTATATTTCATCGCCATAAACCTGCAATTTTGTACTTTAAAACTTGTTAGAACGAGTTTTGATTTTTCTGTTTTACTACTTCCGATATTTCCTTTAGGTTCTAATCCACAGTCCACATAGGAGAACCTCAACCGTGTCAGGTCGAGTAGTTTGGTCAGAATCAAACAGAGAGATTGCCACCTTAAATATAAACCAGACAATAACGGCTTTGGAAGCTGGAACTTTAGCACCGAGCGAGGATAAGGATATTTTGATAATTGGATCATTAACACATATACTGGTGTACCACGTCCACGACAACAAAGATATCTTCTACAGGGAATGCACCGATTCCGTCAAGGCCATAGCTTTGGGTACATTCAAGGACACAAAGAACCCTTTGGTCATCGTTGGCGGAAACTCATCAGTACACGGATTTGATCATGAAGGTAATGAGGTGTTCTGGACTGCCATTGGAGATGTGGTTACGTCATTGGTGTTGATGGACTACAACAAAGATGGGATAAATGAGGTAATACGCTTTTCTATCTCTCTATTCTTTCTTATTCATTGGACAAGTTCTTCTTTCTAACTCATTTCTTCAGTTAATAGTCAGTTCGGAAGACTTCAAGATACGAATTTTTAAAGCTGACCAAGTGGTTGCTGAGCATACAGAGACTGAAGTGGTGACAGGAGTTAAGGCATTACCGGAGCATAGATACGCGTACTCGGTTTCCAATGGAACCATTGGTGTTTATGAGCAAGATGTGCGACTCTGGAGAGTTAAAGTAACAAGGATTTTCTTTGTCCAACATTCTGATTACTTACCTGCTTCAAATTTCAGTCGAAAAACTTTGCTATATCCATTCACACGTACGATTTGCTGGGTAAGAGTGGTTGTCAGTTGATAACTGGATGGTCCAATGGGAAGATTGACTGTAGATCTATCCTGACAGGAGAGGTTCTATTCAAGGACACCATGCCACATGGCATAGCTGGCATTGTCGAAGGTGATTATAGATCAGTTGGGAAAAATGATCTGATATGTATATCTGTGGAAGGAGAAGGTTTGTCTACTTTTGACTCATAACACCAATAGATAGACACAAATAATATCCACCAATATTTTAGTTAGAGGTTACTCTACAAACAAATGCTTGTCGATCGTGGGTGATAATGGAGCAGACCAAAGTACAATCAGAGAGCTTCTCACGCAGAAACAAGCATTGCTTCAAGAGTTGAAACATTATGAGAGTAATAACAGAGCTGATGCCTCTGATTTAGATCAAATGGATGGTATACCAACTAATACCAGGTTACAAGTTAACATAACTTCAAGTTACGAAAGTGGAAAGAAGAATTGCGTTGATGTGTTCATAGCAACCAATAACAATACCGTTGTTAAGGCTGTAATAGTTTTTGCTGAAGGTATTTTTGAGGGAGAGACTCACGTGGTTCATCCACCAATAGCAAAACTAAATTCTTTCATATCTGTTGCCTTAAGACCACCAAAAGATAATCCAGTGGATATACACATGAAGGTATGGTGCATGACATCACATATCGCATGAGCATGACATCATATATCGTATTTTGAATTTCTTTTTCAGATTTTGGTAGGTTATCCAACTGGAACCCAATTTAATGTATTCGAAATAACACGACAACTGCCGAGGTTTTCAATGTACAGTTTGCTGGAAACCACTAAGAATAAGCCTGAAAGTTACGTGGAGTTTAAAGTGAACGAAAGGCTCCAAAGAATTTGCATGTGGATCAATCAAAACTTCCTGCTGGAGAACGAAATTGAATTTTCGAACGAGCCGACGTTTCGTGTGATCTTCAAATGTCTTCGGGACAATACGGATTTGTGGATGAATTTTGAGATGACTGGAAAGATCGTGTTTAACACTGATAACATATCGCTAGCTTCAGATATGTTGCAATCGCTGGCATCTTTTCTCAATTTGGATTCTTTAGAGGTATTTATCAATTTTAATATTATCTTATTTGATTTATTAATATTGAACTGTACATCATTAGGCTTATGCCAGCTTTCCTAAAGAAGAAGAAAAAATTAAAGAACTGATGAGAAATTTGACAGACATCCAGGAAACTAAGATAAGGCTTGGTACGGATATTGCTGATAGGTTGGGTCAAATAAGGGAACTTGTCATACGAGCTGAAGACAGTAGAATTAATTCTTTGTGAGTAAATATTTAAAAGTTAACTTATTTTTAAATTAATTTACTCATTTTCTGGTAGAAGTGATATGCCGAAGTACTACAACGAGCTGAATAATATCAACAAAGAACTTATCAACGGTTACAACATACGATTGGCCAATTACAATGAAGGAATTGAAACCATGAAGACCATCAATTATATTATCCAGAAAGGATCAAGATTGCGAGGTTTGGTTTAGAAAATTCGATTTTTACGAATTCATGAAAACATATGATGAGACTTTAGCAAAAGTTGACGATCTGAAAATTTGGCAGGCTCAATTTTTTGGCAAGGAATTGAATTGGAAATCTTTTAGAAAACAGAATTTCACAAAAACGACCCAGTTTTTAATTTTTGGTCCATATTTTGAGCCATATTTGATCAATAAAACAGAATATTAATGGTTTGGCAAACATGCATTTTACGTCTAAAAAATGACAATGTTTATGTATTTAGCTTGGTAAATACTTAAATATTATCATCTACGAACAGAATGCCATTCTCTTGGTAGCTGTCTTACTCTTACGTCTTAAAGATGCCTCTTACAACACAGTGCGAAACGGTGACTACTTTATCGTTCTACTCGGTTTTCTTCTGGAAATCTAGAACTTAGTGATTCGGACCGCGGATGTCTCCAATCTAAATATACTATTGATATACTTTCTGATATTAACGTTAGGAAAGGTTCTCCAAGCCAATTTTGTGGTTTTCATATAAAAACAAATTTATTCTTAGAAGACTTCAGTTGACTGTTGACTCACCAACGTTACTGTTATCTTCAGATCGTCGATTTTGTTCGTACAACTTTCTTTCGCGATATGTTTGTGTATAAGTTATATATGTCTCCATTTTCTTTTTCAGTTGGCCAAAAATCGGCAAACATGATCAATCACTGTAGATCAGCGATCAAGACTAACAACGTGGACGGTTTAATAAAGATTTTAAGAAGTGGTGTTCTATAGAAATAAATAAATAAACCTATTATTTAAGTAGCATTTATTCGTAAAAAATGAGACTTGTATTTGTACTTAACCATTATAAATTAAAAAATATATATATAAACGAACCAATATACAACTATTGGGCAAGTTGCATTTAACCTCTATACTTCTTCAATTAAAATTTGTTCCCTAAATTTCAAAATTTACAGCCTTATTTCACCGCTGGCGATTTTGTTATACAGATCAAGTGTGAGCAGCACATATTTCTTGAGTGATGCATCGTAGAAGTATATTTTGTCATCAACCGCTGTCACGTCATATGCTTCCCTTTGCAAATCTCGCTTGATGAGTTTAAACGTTCCAGTTAGCTGCACTGAACTTAAGATCCTGACGAACATTGGTTGGGCATAGCTTGGGATAGCTGCTTTTAGACCATCGTTGAATTTATCAATGTCAAAGTTATTATCAGAATCTACGATGGCTGCCATACCGGCTCTTCCTTCAGCTCCAGGTATCTAAAAATACAATATCAACATCAGGATTACTTACGTAAAAATTACCAACAGAAATAGACAACAAACATTGAAAATATCAAGGTAGAAAAGAAAAAATGCCTGACGGATTTGCACCTGTTTCCAGCAATCACGATTTACGAGTTTACACTCGATAAAATTTCTACTGGACTTACCTCTACTCCAAAAACTACAGCATCGTTTAGCTGTAGTATATTGCTTATAACAGCTTCAACTTCTGAGGTAGATACGTTCTCACCTTTCCATCTAAAACAATTAAAGGCATGTTTAGGTAGTTAATTTAATACAAAAAAGAAATAAAGTTACTGTAAAAATAAGTCACCAATAACTTCTGCAAATTATAAATGAATTCTTTGAAGTTGTTCATTGCTAATACCATTTTTTAAATAATTATTTCTAGAACTCATGTTTAGAACACCTGTCGTACAATTTCTTAAAATTTTGTCTTAAAAAAAAAACATTGTAAGCCCTGTTTCTTATAACGGTAATTCTGGATTCAATTTAAATACTTAAAAAATTTTAACAAATTTTAATTTCCGACTAGTATGGAGAAAACTATTGCAATCGATGGAAAAAAATCGAGATTTCAGCGGAAATACGCGTTTTGGGGTCCCCTGAATCAATTGCAATAATTTCGGAAAAATGTATGTATGTACATCTGTTCAAATTGTTCTCCACCAAACCGCCACATAACCCTCTATAATATTGTGACCTTAGTCAGTTATTTAACAATTCAATCGATTGTGTCGATACAACATTATCTTTAAATAGAAAATAATAGACAATACAATACCTGTAAGTATCTCCAGTCCTGTCCTTGAAAAAGTAATATCCCAACTCATCACGAATCAAGATGTCCCCAGAATTGAAGTATTCATCACCCTTCTTGAAGACATTCCTCACGATCTTCTTTTCAGTTGCCTCTTTATCCGCATATCCGGTAAACTGATTCACAGCCTTCCTCTTACTAATCGCTCCAACCAGAATACCCGGCTCGTTCACTTTCGTCCTTATACAGAACCCGTCCTTATCTCTTATCGGTTCACCAGTATTCTCATCACATTTGATCAAGTCCACAGGATAAATCCATCTTGCATATTGGGGTACAAAACCCACTGCTCCAATTGTACTATCAACATTAACTAGAAAACAAATGGAGTGTTAATCTTCAAATGTTCAAAAGTTGATTATTCTTAACACATCCCCTCTACTATATAAATCCTACCTAAATTAGAATTTCCTTCAGTGGCCCCATAGAATTCATAGATTTCATTGATTCGGAACCGTTTGGCGAACATCCTCCATATCTGTGGTTTTAACCCATTTCCAAACATTGCCCTCACGTAATGTTTAACTGGTCTATCTTCTTTAACAGCCAAAATATACCTACAAATCTCTCCTATGTATTGCGCGACATTGCATTTGTATTTGGCACAATCCGTCCAGAAGTTTCTAGCTGAAAATTTCTTCCTTATAACAACCGTGGCGCCACAAACAATAGCTTGACTTGTTCCTAGGATACCACCAGCGCTGTGGTATAGCGGTAAGGCATCATAGACGCATTCATTATTCTTTAAAGCTGACATTACGTTCATTCCAATACTCATAAGCATAAATCTGTAAGAATATCAGAAAGTATAACACGTAGCGGTAGATAAATTGTATATGGTTTATACCTAACGTTTGTGATCGTGGCAGCTTTTGGTAAACCAGTGGTACCGGAAGTGTAGATGAAAAGTAGTTGATCTTTGAGATTACCTCTTGCAATGTGGATGTCCAATGCGTCAGTGGATGCGGCTTCTAAGCCTGCTCTTAAATCTTTGGCACCATCCAACAGTGGTTTGTCACTCTTAGGAGATTCGTGCAATTGGAATTTGTCCATACCTTCCAGTTGTCCATAAATATCTTTGACCGCTACAAAGAAAAAAGGCCACATTGACGTTAAATACGTATACTAATTTACAGATCATTGGGATGAGCAGTTTAGGCGCTATAAGCGTTTATAGAAGCAGTTTGACGGAATCCACAGCCTTCGTCGCTGTGTTGCAAATTGTCAGATTTTGACAAACGTCAGTGCCATTAACATGATATGACATTGTGTTATTCTATGACTGACGTAGGTTGGGCATCCAGAGGCGCTGTGGCTTCACGAAATTGAATAGGTAATAGTAAAAGCGTTTAGACGCTTGTGTCAACAATTTAGTCGGAAAGTATATAGGTATGTATGTGTGTGTGTGTGTGTTACTGTATAAATATAGTTCAAATATTGCAAGCACCTATTCTTTAGAAAATATTTCAAACTAGAGTAAATAAGAATAAAAATTGTGTGCCAGTATGAATTCTAGCAAACGTTTTAGTGCCAACAACTGCATCGTTTACCCGATACTATACTTGAAAGCAAAAAAAAAACACCTGTTTGTAGACTAACGAATTTTCTTTTTTTGAGGGGACCAGTCTATCTCTTTCCGCCGTGGCCAACAGACGGAGAAACATATCGTGTACTCCATGTTGCACGCGGACCAATGACGTTTCGGGACAACAGTTCAGTTCCTGAAGCTGTTGAACAATCTATACGTATGTACGTTTTAAATTGCGGTGGTGTGTAAGTTATCGTGTCGCGAATCGTGTTTATTGTTTGCAAACAAATCGAGACTATATTAATTTCACTGTTTTCGCGGTTACATTTTGCTGAAGTTAAAATTCAGTGTGACACCGACACCTAATGTTATTATTGATTTTTAATACCTATTTTTTACCGAACCTTAAGAGTTAATGGGTGAGGAGAGACATCGAGGCTATGGCTATAAGGTAAGGTTAGGATAAATTGACTGATTGCGGACAGCGTTTGACTTATTTTTCCCTGGTTGCCTGTCTTGTACCACAAAGATATTTCAACCCCAAAATAAGCTATGTAATAACAATAATAAAATCTCGCAGTAAACATTTGAATCAATTTTGTTGAATGTCTGTGCCCTACGCTGCTGGCGCACGAGCTATTATACACGAGTACAGAAAAGTGCTCGGATTTTGCTAAATTTTGCATCTCGGATTAATTTCTTGATTGATTTTTTAATCTATAATGATACTCATATTTATTTAGAACATTTCCGTTATATAAAATATTGAAACTTAGCCATTGTTGCACTTTAAAAACACCCGTAAATTCAGACCAACAGCAGGTTCAATCTTTTGAATATCATCCATATTACGATCCCGCAACAGGTCTTCATGGGTTGGCCGCATGTTATTCCTAATACATTTTGTCATAAATTATAATACTCAGAGTATTGGGAATTATGATATTTAACTTGGATACTATTGTCTCTCATAATGAATTATTAGACATTCTTGGTAATTTTGGAGTCAGTTATTGGTTGCTGGTAAAGGTTTATCATTAACATTATCATTTGAATCAGATGCTTCTAAGAATATTTGATATTTTTTTTTGTGTCTGCTTTTAACTATTTTAATATTTTTCAATCACCGTATTTTAATTATTTAATTCTAAAGTTGGGGTTATGTTATAATATTAATAGATCACGATCGACGAGATCTTTCATTTCTTGACTAAATTTCAGAATAATCTTCGCGGACATTGTGACTGTAACAATAATCAGGTTGATAACTCCAATGTCTACATGTCAATAGCTGACAGACCTGTCAGCTCTTGGAACCGAGCAAAATATTCAATGGTCATTTTGGTAGACATTAACAAAAACTAGTGTATTTTGACTTTTTGACTATTTACAATATAAAAGTACAATATAAAAGTACAATATAAAACTGATAAATAAAGACTGAAAGGACTGGGAAGTTTTATGCTGTTTGTCTCTGAAGAATCTATTTAAGGAATCATCATTCCTTGACATTAAATAATATTTTTAATGTCCTGCCTGACTACTATCATCATGTTAATAATAAAAACATTACTAATATTTTAATAAATATATACACGGTGACATAAGTACTGTGGCATATCTTAACAACTTTATTTTTGTGGAATTACTAGCAAAGTGTCGACTTAAAAGGTATCCAAAAATATCTCATCCGAAGCGTAAAACTACCTTTTTTTTTAATAAAAAGGACATTGTTTTTTACTACTCGAACAAGTATTATGTAAGCGTATTTACATTTTCGCCATTTTCAAGAGCTAGAATTATGCGTACCAGTGAAAAAATGTGACATCATGTCCTTCTTGTCTGAAGGTAACGTCTACATAAACTTACAAAAAATGTAGAAAGTTTCCAGCTATTGGCGTGCGTTTAGCTTTTAATACCAGCTCCTACAAACGTCAAAACTCGTACAAGGTTATCTATAAATATCTTCCACTTGTCTATTAGGATTAAATTTGTTTTTTCTTTTCGAAAATGAAATAATAAATATATCAATAAATACAAATTATAACATTTTATTATACTATTATAACGATTTCAATTCCAAATACTATAACAAATATGTACATATTAGGAGCGTCATTCAGTGCAGATATTTGGGGTTATTTTATTGAATTATGTTAAAAAAAGATTTTTTATTTGTTCAACTCTGCGCTATTTATATAACTTTGTTTTCAGTTGCATTGTTCTTATGTAGTACGATAAAAATGATACTCTTATTTCATTAGCGTTTGAATGCATAAAAATTCCTAATGTTTCTATTCTAATTACATGGAAAATATATGTGAGTATGTATACAGATGACCCCAAATTCAACGTCAAGTGGATGCCAGGTAGTTTATGTACGTTCTGGCAAAAATATTAAAAAAATCTCTATTATTTAGTTGAGTGATAATTGGCATTCTTTAGTTACTATGGCAACAAATTTCCTTATTCTGTTGTGTCTTTTTTCTAATATAATCTTAAATAATCGTACCATTCATCGATCAAAAATAAGGAAGTTTGTTTGAGTTGTGGTTTAAAAAAAAATTGTCACTTAACTTTGACTCTTTATTACAGAAAAAATATACTGTACTACCCTCGGCAAGTTATTTTAATAAATGGGCTATTTAGTGAAGATTTAAGACAGGTACAAGAGTTACTACTTTTTTTGAATCTGCTCTGCAACCTTAAATTCTTCTAAGAAAAATAGATTATTCAAAAAAGTCATTTACAGACGTCTTTCTGCTTTTTTCTGCAATAGCTACTAAACGTATAGTAAAAATTTAAAATACATACCCGATAAGTTTTATATCTTAACAATTCACAGTTTCATAATTTGATAAAGAACCAAAAGGCATATCTCAATATAGGGTGTTCCATTAAGAAATATAATACATCGCTACAGGAAAAATATACTATATAATGTTGTTTATGGATAACAGTCATATAGATAGGAGAATCTGCAAATCATTCTCATAATGTTACGATTCAAACATTGGTCTAACCTTAGTGAGTTTGAACTTGATTGATAAGTTTAAGAATTTGACGTCACCAAGTTTATCACTGAAAGTAATTTATTTCCCTTTCTAGCACATTTGCGACAATTATGATATCTCATTTATTCTAAGAATACAAAACTAACAGTGGTAGGATTATATAAATCTTTACTGATAATAATTAACCTACTTCACAAAGTATGTGATCACCTTTTTAATTTAGTCTAAAAATTGTAGCAAAATTTTTACTTACCATTTGAGTATTCTGATCCATAGATAAGTCCCCGGCTATTAGCGACTTTTATACTATGTACAAGTGGATCCAGTGTTAAGTTAGTGTTGATTAATGCAGTAATTACCCCAATTTTGTTCAAACCCAGCCATACGCAAACGTATTCAGGCCTGTTTTCCAGGAATAAAGCGACACAATCACCCCTTTTGTATCCTTGGCTCAAGAAGTAATTTCCCATTCTGTTGCTCAGTTCTTCAACCTAAGATTTGAGAGATGTCTTTATTATTTTAATAATGGTTAGAATAATAATGGGAATATTTACTCTTAGGTATGTCCAGATTTCATCTTCGAAATAGAATGCTACTTTATGGGGTTGTTTCTTCCATACTCTTGAATATATTTTCGGAACGGTTTGATTGCGCAGTTGCCATTGTATTAGGTAGTAGTTCATGTGGATAAAACGAATACCTGCCCTGCACAACAATAATAATAAATAATACATTGTAAAAAAATATACAGTCACAAGTAGGCCTTTGATCCCGAAAATTTATCAGTTAGGAACTGAAATCAAATTTTCGGGGCTGTGTGTGTACAATTTCTGGACTTGTTAAACACTTTTATCACCACAATTCATTCAACTAGACGTTGACGGATCGTCTAGTTGAATGGTCTTGAGCTTTAGCATGTTACTTTTCGGTGTATTATTGCAATAAACTACAGTAATAATAATAATAATAACAGTAATTGATAAGATGAGCTTATTGTGATCCATTTGTTTGTTTTATTCTACATTCTGTGATATAGAATTTATTTTATATTTATTGCATCTTTAATATAGGACTCTGTATATATCGTTTTGTTTAAATTGCAGAAAATAGTACCTATAGGGATTTTAGCTTAATAATTAGGGGTATTGATATCGCCTTTTAATATTTAACAAACCAAATTATCGCCATTAATATTTAACAAACCAAAGCCAAAATCTGTAAAATGTAAAGATATTTGATATTTTAAAATCAAAATAATCACACCAACTACTAATAATATAGTTAGAAATATGTAACGAAGAGAATTTATTAATGGTAGAAAGAAATTTCTTTTCTTAGAAACTATTATCCAGACATTAACAACTCGAGAAGCAATGACGCACATTTCGCACACATTTGGTGTTAAGAATTACCTGTTTTCCAGAAAAGATTATTTATTAAAGCAAACCGTATAAAATAAACTATATAATACAAAATTGGAAAAAGTCACAGTAATTGATAAGATGAGCTTATTGTGATCCATTTGTTTGTTTTATTGTACATTCTGTGATATAGAATTTATTTTATAATTTATTTTATATTTATTGCATCTTTAATATAGGACTCTGTATATCGTTTTGTTTAAATTGCAGAAAATAGTACCTATAGGTATTTTAGCTTAATAATTAGGGGTATTGATATCGCCTTTTAATATTTAACAAATCAAAGACAAAATCTGTAAAATGTAAAGATATTTGATATTTTAAAATCAAAATAATCACACCAACTACTAATAATATAGTTAGAAATATGTAACGAAGAGAATTTATTAATGGTAGAAAGAAATTTCTTTTCTTAGAAACTATTATCCAGACATTAACAACTCGAGAAGCAATGACGCACATTTCGCACACATTTGGTGTTAAGAATTACCTGTTTTCCAGAAAAGATTATTTATTAAAGCAAACCGTATAAAATAAACTATATAATACAAAATTGGAAAAAGTCATTTTTTGGAGAAAAAAATTATCATGTCTTCTGTTAAATTTTCTTCGTTTGAATTACAACGTAATATAAAATGACGCATTTTTTATAGTTATTTGATGCAGTCTTGAATGTTTTGGAGTATACATTATATGAAGCGCTAACCGAAAGCGAAAACAATATTGTTTATTATTATTATTAATTATTATCTTTGAAAACAATATTAGATAAATTTGCAATAAATTGTTCATTCATTACAAACATTACATATATTTACGTGTTTTTAAACTTGATTATGGTTATCTACAACAACAATTATTAATGATCTATTTTTGTCTGACTAAATTGCTCTAACTATTTTCCGCGATGCGATAAAATGATTGTATAAATACATTATCAAAAGCTTATTTTACGATTATTATAAGCGAATTGTAATATTCTCTGTCACGTATATTTAAATTTAAATTTTGCGATGTGTTTCTTATGCATAAGACCTTCATTTATGTAACAATAGGAATAACAATTAGGTTTGTTGTCCACAGGTTCGAATTCAGTTAAGAAATCAATAATCAATCGTAAAATTTCGCTTATCATAAAAGCACTTAATAAACATCATTGGTGTGTTGTTGAAGTTTTGAATACGAAATGAGTAATAATAACAGTAATAAATAAATTTAAAAATAATTACCGTAAATCCCTTTTGTATGTCTTGTATATAATCCATAGCCACTTTCTCTTCAACGCAATGAATAATGTAGGTAGAGCTGTCACCAAAAATAACAACAACAACTGCAACAAACATAGCGCTTACTAGCTATTTTCCACTTTCATTTCTCACAATCTTACCAAATATTTAGTGTCTTTAAGCATTAGTCCTTGCACCGCTTGAAACATCTTGCTGATATAATTTATCGGTGGTATAGCTAGAATTGTCCGCAAGAGTTTGATCACATTTTTCGCGGGCACAGATTTAAAAATCCAGTCCGCTACTGGTTCGATACTTCTTCGCAGTGTGGACAATTGTTGCATGCGTTGCATGCTTGATTTGTCGTTATCGTTTTCCCCACGTTCGTAAGTCTTCGGGTAAACTCGGAATATTGCTCGGTGGTTTCTTTCACTTTGGTTTTCACAACGGTTCGAATCCTGCGGACATTTCTTCACTTTCGAGGCCTTGAAACAACCTGCAGACGAAATGAATTTTGGTAGGTAGGTAAATGTTATTCGGTCAATGAATTATGCGCGAAACATTCTACCAAAACTGGGTAGTAATGTGTAAAGGTTATCAGTGAAGTGTTTGTTTGATTCCCAAATCATTTCGGATCTTTATCTATGAAATAGAATAATACAGTTCACTGATTTGATAAAAAGTGTGTGGTTATGAAAACAAGTACAAGTTTAACGTGTAGTTGTTAATTTAATTTGTTTAATTTGTCTTACCTTTGTGATTTAATTATCGTAGAAATTTTTTTCAAATGTTTGCAAAAAGTATGCTGACACCTGCTGTTTCTCAAACTGGCCGAATGGCATTCAGTAAAGATTTATGTTTTGGAAACGTTGTGATAGTGAAAATCGACGAGTCACTCTCTTCGTCATGCTTTATCTATGTTGTTGATAACTACTTGGACCGTGTACCAAAACAAAATTTTGTGCGATAAGAAAAAAACCGATCTGTAGCAAGTTTAGTTTCTTCGGGATAAAAGGGTCCATCTTTTGTCCTAAAGGAGCTAAAACTGCGCAAAACAAATATGTTGTTGTGGTTAGGTATACAAGTTGATTGTCACCAGCACAGAAAATATAATCGTCAACACAAGTTCCTAGTTAACTTCCATATATAATTTAATTAGTGAATGCTGATCGATATTTAGTAAAGTATTGCTGTAATTGTTGCCTATTTAACGTTTATGTTGCTATATTTGTACTTTTATTGGCGCTTTGCACGGACAAATTTGTTATATTGTGACGTATAAAATAAATAATATTCGAATTTAAAATTTTCCTATGAAATATTCGTACGAATTCTCTTCCATTATGATTCTCCGTACTCCATTATAGCAGTATGTCAATCGTCCTGTCATTGTTCAATAGGCGTACAACGTATTAAAATACATAGAAAACATTAAAGAAATTAAATATGAAGTTCAAAAATCTACAAGACCGCTAGCAAAATCTACAAAGGTCAACATGTGCTGAATACCAGACTTTCAAAACAAAATAAAGAACATATAAAGCCAACCATAGACGAGCGGGCCAAACGGCCTCAGTACATTTGGTCCGAGTCACATGACAAACATGTTACGTCCAGCCCACCAGTCCACACAGAGAGAGAAAAAAATTTGAATGAAACGAATTTGCTTCAAGTCAAAGAAAGGTCGATGTTAAATAGTGACAGACAAAGCTTTAGTTGCCCCAAAGAAATTATTTCTTTGGTAAAATTTATTAAATTCAAAGTTATCGCATTTGTATGAACGTTAGTTAAATTGAATAACATAATATTTTCAAACAAAATGAACAGTTTGCTTCAAGAACTCTACGTTCTTTTTAAGTAAAAAAAAAACTTCCTTTTCTGTTTGACAATTTAGTATTTGATTTAATAAAATCGAAGTTGATTTAAAAACTACAAATTTTGATATAATCAAATAGTACTTTAGTTTTAGTAAAGTGTACTTTCCAATTGGATAAATATTGCGCCCGCGAATTAATCATTAATTAATATTTTATTATGTTTGGATTATAATCATGGGACCTTGATTATATAATCCAAGCATAGTTAGTCGAAAACTGCAATAAAAGATTATGGTGGACTTTTTAGATTATTTTACTCCACGGTAGTCTTTAGTAAAGACTACAGACTTATTCCCAAATGAAGAGTAACCAGAATACCGCTCGCATTCTGTAGCTCAGCTTATATGCATCTGGATTCTCCAATACACGGTGAGTTTTTGGATCAAGTGGAGCCAATTGGACTGATGGATCACTCGTGTATGGTGGGCTTAATACCAGAACAACAATTTATTACAAAAAATGTATAGACCACAGTCCGGGATACATTCCGACGCAAATGGTGATTGCGTCGGAATACATAAAAAAATGCAGTTACTTAATTAATAAAAATATAGTTGCAAAACAACTATTATAATTGTGCATATTTATTGACGTTAATCAATAAAGGATTCTATACATTGAAGAGAAAATGAAATGTCGACAGTTCATCACTGAATGACTAGAAAACGCAATTAATTGTCAAATGAAATAAAATATCGTTTGCTGCAATTATTTTAATAATGTTAATTTTTTCTCCAGATTTTTAACCTTGCGTTATCTCAACTTACTCATAAATCGATAAAAGTAGTCAAATTATAAAAATTGATACTATTGAATTAGCAGCGGGCTTGCGCGTTTACTTATATGACGTTGAAGAAGAAAAAATGTACAAATGAAACGATACTGGGTACATTCCATTATATGCCAGCATTTTGTTTTTATGTATTTTCTAATGTACCCATCAAAAGATGTGGTAAGTGAGAGTAGATGTATTTTTGTGTTTTTTTTTATCGCCTGAACAGTAAGGGTTTTTTTTCTGTGAAGTTATAAAACAGTCCCGCAGCAACTTCCACCGTTTCTGTACCTCTTTGCCATTAAAAGTATTAAAACACATGGAAAAGCGCTAAACAAATCATTACGGGAAGATGATGGGAAGACATAGCAGAAAATGTACCATCGATGGAAATGGATTGGATTAGTAGACGCCGAATTGTGCTTTAGTACATTGTTGTTGAGTGTATGGAAAGTGTAGTTATTGTAATGAATCTCTTCATACCTCCATGTCCACCAAGAGTGTAGCGTCATAACACCGTTATGATCAATCCAAGTCAGTACAACAACGTGAACACACCTCACATAACTACACCTCTAGTGCTATGTCCAGTACAGCATACTGCTCAATCTCTCGAGTCCGTAGGTTGCTTCCCGTAGTGTTTATAATGTCTATATTATTTTCCCGAACGCCTTGTACAACAATTGTTTGAGTTGACATTGTTTCTTTTATTAAATTACAACAATTACGCTGCGCACAAAATTTTTATTTGAAGGATATTTGGATTTGTTTACTTTGCATTACAGTAATTACATTTGTAACTATACTATACTACGTATACTATACTCTAATCCAGGAGAGCTGCAAATAACACGAGACTTACAAGATTTCGAAACAGATATACAAAAAGACGGTTGTTTCATTCTAACTTGCGTGATCGGCGAAACAAGATCTGGAGCGTACGTCAAAAATAACAGCAGGAATCGTTTAATTATTTGCAGGTCTCCTGGGTTATACTATATTTAACTAAACAATGCTGAAAACGTAGAAGTCCATAGTTCAGGTTGATATAAAGTGCTATCAAAACGACAGCGGTTCTTCATCCAGTACTATGATAACCTAGCGGTCAAAGCGAGATATAGGAGTCATACAGAAAAAAAAAACGATAACAGAAACTGAAGTGCATTTTCTTGTATATAACAATATTTATTGATTAATTTATTTGTAGGGACGTTTCTTATCGCGTGTTGTTCACAAGTCTTATATTTTTTGTTTACTGAGGCAAACGCACGATATAAAAAATGTATTCCATATACGTGACGTTATTGGAATTAACATTTTGTATCGTCACTGCTTATACACATATATGAGGTATTTCGTGCGAGGTACTTACTATTAAATAACAATACAAGGAAATCGTTTGCAATAGACTTTATTATAGATTAATGAGGTGCATTGACTATATGTAGGAAAAATAATATTAGTGGCCTCATTGACTGAGAATTATAAATTTTTCAATAGTAAATATTCCACTCAAATAGATGTGGAATTTTTAACTTTATAGGCTTCAACAGTAGCTGATCAATGTGATTTTAAGAGTTATAGTAATTATCAGAAATATTTTATAAAATATAAAATTAAAATAACTCGAAAATGAAAAGCACAATGTATCAACAATTCTTATCAAAGCAAACATATTTTTGTATAAGGAGTTAAAATTTGTAATAACAAAATATGCCATTTAAAATAACCAAATTGTAGCCTAGTTTTGGTAGACCAGAAGTGGCGACATCTCTTCAGACTAAATTTCAAAGACGTACTAGAACCCAAAACGATCTAATGAACCATTTTCCTGGAATACCTTGTATACTAGATCCAAATGTGTTTAGTAAATTAGTTGTGATCGATGGCGTCTATCTAATCAGAATTTCTTAAAATAGTTTTTAGGACTAGAATGACTACTTATTGACCAGTAATCCCAAGAATCAGTGTAGGGCATCCATTTCTGTAAACAAAACGTAGCATATGAAGCAATTAATAAATAACTAAAAATACATGAAGACACAATATTAATACATGCTTAAAAAGAAAGAGATTGGCGACAATATGATATTATATGAAACGTTCTGCTGCTTGATTTGTGCAAGTCAAATGTTCAAGATTTAAGTGAAAACGAACATTTTTTAAACTAAAACACTATTGGTGGGTTGCAGAAAGGTCCGTCAAGTTTTAATGATTGATTAAATCTTTTACAATCATTAAACACGTAATATCTGCATTGTGATTGCTCAATAATGCGGTTTTAAGAGTTAATCAGCACGTAACCATGTGTCTTAGAAAATTACAAATATATTGGTATTGAAATGAAACAAAGAGGACAATGCATTGCAAATTGATTTGGATTTAACCAAAACGCAAATCATAAAACAACCATTCTATTTTTTAAAATAATTACCATAGTTAACATTAAGCAACTCTTCAAAAGAGAAACCAAGGCTGCAGATTTCATGGCCAATCCAGTAGTCGCTACTGACGATAATGATACACCATGGTCATAATTACGACAATAAAAGCAATATATTATTTTATTGTATATACTAGTCTAAATGACTTGGTAATTAATTGATTAAATTAGAAGCTCATCCATAACTTTTCTACTTTAATCGAAATAACTTTTGAACCTATAAGAACATCGAAACTACAAAACATGTCAATTAATTGTTTGTTGTGATAGTCAGACAAGACTTGAATTTTAATGCAGTTGTCCACAAAACGAAACCTAGAGGATGAATAGGTTTTGTTTTGCCTGGAATTTTGTCTGGAATTTTTGTCTGAAATTTTGTTGAAATAATAGTAATAATGAAGAAGACAAAAATGACAATTTTATTTCATCTAGAAATGTGTAGTTAAGTAGCATGAAAAAAAACTGTCTAGAATCTTGTAATTTTATCCAACATTGAACAGCATTTCTAATTCAATCAGAAATCAATTGCAATAGAATTAAACGTTGTACAATATCTTGAATTAAAATGTGCAGAATGTTGGGTTGTAAGATTGATTGTCTCCAAAAGATTTGTTTATAGAATAATTGCACTTCTTTCTGCAGTTATGCGACAAGAAAGTAAATTTATTGTTTTTCTGTGCTAATGCCATTTTTTGACTGTTACTCCACCTGGTGTGCAGGTCTGGGGCAATTTTCTGTACTGGAATCAGGGCTTCGAACAACTCCAAAAACCAAAACAGGAATGCAATTTCTAATTTTTTCAGTCTATACAATTGGCCAGAAATCTGCAATGTTGCAGACAGTTAAACTTCAGGAATCTATTTCACCTTGAAAATACAGAACTCAACATCACAAAAAAATATGCGAGTAGCTCTATTACAACACAGATGGCACCACTGCAAAATCAGAAACAGCGCTCAGGCACGCTGAAGCTCGGTGCACTGAAACGGTGTAGCCTCTAGCTAGCAGATGACGCCACCAATGCCAGCGTGACAAAAAGTACGTGACTGTTCTCAGTGACCTACTTTCAAGCAAGAATCCATGCACATTCCTGCACGTGTGAATCAGGTCCATGACGTAGCGTGTGACGTAGGCAGCCCGCCTCCGATGCACACAGCTTACGGTTCAGCAGGATAGCAGGATCTATGCGGTCGAGATAGACAATGTGGACGCATTTTTTTTCTCGCAGCAACGTAACGTTGTAATATTACGCCGTTTATTTCTGACGAATTTTGGCATCGCTTATCAAATGGCAATCGCGATTTTGCGTCTGCTCGTTGTCGAGTTTGTAATCGTCGTTTTTTCAGGGCACCTGTGCAGCACGGGCTACGCAATTTTTGTTGTTTTGACTACGCGGTAGCTGAAGGTGAATCCTAGTGATGATTCGCGAACAATGAAGCTAATCTCGAGCTAATTAATGCGTAATTTATTGCGGATTCGATGGATTTTGATTGTCTGATTGTTTATTATTAGTGTGGAATTAATTGGTGTCGGACAATGAACTTGATGTCTGTAATATTGTGTTGACTGTTGCGTTTTACAAGGCTGGTGGAATATTGTGTTGCTATGTATGATTTGGTCGATTTTCTCGATTCGTGATGCACTATAAATTTACTACTCCGTGTTGAGGATTACGATTTATCTCTAAATCTATTGTATCAATTAATAAAATAATATAAAATGTACACAAATTCCCCAGATTGGGTTACAAAGAGGAACGTGTTCAAAAATATAAAACCCATAACAAAATCTATTAAATCTAGTAAAAACTGAGTATAGATGAAATATTACCGATATGTAGTTTATAATATATTTTGTATTGCCTCTTGAGTAACATTTGGTAACATTTAGTATAATAATTGCGCGTAAATATCCTTTCCGACTACCTCGTTGACACAGAAGCACATAAACCTTCCGCATTCTTAAACCTTCTTTCAGTTTGTGAAGCCACAGCCACTCTGAATTCCAAACTAATGCCCTTGACCAATGACGTTTGGAAAATTGCCCAATTTGTAACCATGGTGATTAAGGCTACTGTCATACTGCTTCTATGTACGCTTATAGCGCATAGAATCCACTGATCATTTAATAACTTTTATAATATTAGAACCATATATTTTTATTATTCTTAGTACCACCGTATGTAGGAAAATGAAGGTTCTACTACACTCTATGAAATAGCCAAATATTGTATATTTTGAGTATTTGAGATAACAGTTAATTACAAACATTATAATTTAATTTACTTCCATGCTTAGACAAGAGGATCAAATTTAACAGAGTTTATCTTTCTTCTATCTACCTATACTAATTACGAACTTTCAAGTGTAGGGCGCGTTCAGCGGAATCGCTCATTTTCGCCGACATTTGCGATCGAGTAGCTGTAAAATTGGGCTTTTCGATATTACTTTTGACGCTCGAATTGAAAAAAGGACACAATTCCGCGTGGACTGCGCGATATATTGTAAATTAAATGCGTCAATTTTGAAAAAAAAAAAACACGTTTTTGCACCTCTTCGGGTGAAGGCGAACCTCGAGAAAATGTCACGTGACGTCTAGAAATTCCGACAAGCGGATCGATGAACGTCAAAAATTTACATTTTTTATCTGTTCCTGCCGACCTTATAAAAGCCGCTCGCTCTCATGTCTTACGATAAGATCCCTCTAAATACCCTTCGCAAAGAGTTTTGAGCAAAAAAACGGCCTTAAAAACAATTTTCGATCCAAAAAATCGATTTTTGTCGACCCGTGTTTTGCTGCTATTACCACAATAACGTCAAACCCGAAACGCCCCCTGCCGGACATTCGTAACAACAGTAACAGATAGCAGATAACCTAAAATGTATCCTAAAATGTCCATATTGCGAATGTGGACAGGTGGGAAGCCTTAACCACATATTTCTAGAATGCCCAATAACTAAAATCGAAAATTTTGACATATACACAGAGCTAGTGTTAGACACTAATTATAAATCATGTCAGCATATTGTCCGTAGCTGCGTTAGCACTTTTTTATATCAATATTATACAACAAATTGATATTAATTGAATTACACAAATCAGCACATGTCTGTCTGATGTTTTAAACTCATTAAATTAGATTGTTTTATGACTGAAGGGTCATGTCTTAATAAATTATTATTTTCTTAACGTTTACGAGTATAAAGAAGAATTTTTTACGAAGTGGTGAAAATAACAATAAAATATATGATAAATACAGGTGTGTGTATATATAGTTAAGTACAAAATAATAATTTTGTTTTGTTACTTCCTTTATCTATTGAATTTTATTGCATCAGTTTATAGTTCCTGTTTGTTTAACTATTTTTGTTGCAATTAAAACTCATGTTTCTTATCAACAGGATCGACTAATATACGCTACTAAACACCCAAAATCGACCAAATAAAAAAGAAACTGTTTATGAATTTAAACCAAAGTAATGAAGTCAGGTGAAAGTATCACCACAGTCATTTTTTTGTTGTGATTCACTGAAGGGAATTTCACAATTTGACAAAGTCATTCAAATTCTTATTGACTGCAATAACAGTCGATAGTTACAAAAGAAATTAAATCAATTATTTTAATTGATAATATAATAAATGTGGTGTACAGCACAATCTTGTTTTTATTTCTTGATTACGAGAAGATCATTGACCGTGCGTATTAAAAATAATTTATTCTATAACGAGTAAATATATTTTTCAAGCGTCAACGCGACGCAGTTTCATGTCTTATCATCAGCATGAGATCTGGAAGGATGGCTTATCTCACTATTTGTCACAATTATTTCCGATTACTTGGAATCTCATGTTCTTAAAAATCAGAAAAATAACAGATATAAAAAGTACTAACTCAAATATCGCAGTTAACGTCAATCTGAATTTTGCTTGTGTTAGGGTATCCCTCAGGTTTCTCAACTCAGCCCATTATTGTGTATAAGAGTCAGCATTATGTGCAAGTCACCAGTGCAAGTCACCAGTGCAAATTTGGATCTATATTAATTTTTTCCCAACACTTACAAGGCGTGAGGATACAAATTATTTTATAATTTGTTGATTCTCTATCCTGAGCAAAGTTTTGTGTATTTTTTTTAACGCAAACATTAAAACAGCAAATAATCGAATAATTTATCTTTGATATTCGACTAGTCAGTAATGATAAAGAATTAAGTTCAATATTGAATTAAATGTATCGTAAATATTTACCCATTTTCCCGACTACCTCGTTGACATTATGAACCTTAAACATCAATTGCAATTCATTAATTTCATGAAGCCACAACAAGAAAAATTGTAAAGTAATTGCTAGTTATGCTTTCGGTGTGTTTAGTTATTACAAACAATAAATTGTATGAAAATGTGAATCTCAAAATTGAAGAATTTTTCTGTAGAAAACTGGTATGTACTTATTGCTATTTATTAATATAGTTTTATATAAGTTTTATTTTTAATTTACGACAGTTCCATTTTTTATTATGATCAGCATTGTTATGTTTAAAAATAATTGTTTTAGAAGTGTGTCTAGAAACAATATTTAATAGTATGTAGAAATGCTAGTTTTGCTTCTGATTAGAGCAAGAAAAGAACTAGTTTTGCACATTTTTTGAGTATACTTTAAGGAGACATTAATAGCAAATTAGCCTGATTATTAAATTTTGCATTTAGTATTCTCAAATAACAGTAAAGTAAAGATTAAATTAAACATTGCTTCGTTAAAACATTTTTTAAACCGACACGCTTGTTTTCTATAAAATAATACAAGGATTTATATAACAACCCTGATTCCGAGTGTATTTCAATTTTTACTTCACAAAATCTGCATTAAAATACAAATCAACAAAAGACTAAGCATAGTAACCATAGAATATTAAAGTTTAATAAAAATTTAGTAAGTAAATACTAAAATGATCGCTATTAATTAAAATAAGAACAATACTAAAACCTAAAATGATAAAAATGGGATCTTAAATGTCACATCAGTATTATAGATAAAGAAATATGGTAATTAGCGTCTACTAACAATTGTCTGAAACGTGTGCGATGAGAGAACGCGCCTCGTGGTCCGGGGGAGAGAAAAAAAATCGAGCACACCATTACGTCAAAAAAGATTTTCTTATTAAGCATAAAATCGCGCATGCCGCACTATTATACGTTTCACTTTCGAATCGAACGTCAGCTAAGCCGGGCCGGCTCAGTGTTTCACCCTGCTATCTGTTCGCTTTGTGTCGTGTAGTTGTGCGCATGACCCTGCAGCGTTTAAACCAAACAGCAGGAACGCGGCTCAGTAGATTCAGTATCATAGTTGGCTTGGGCAAGCGCACAAGGCACAGTGTGGTACCCAAGTAGGCTTTGGCCCATTTAAATTCAAAACAAAAGTGAATCTTCGATTGTTTCGTTTCGTCCACGACGTTCAGAACATCGAAGTTCCTGCTTTTTTTCTCTCGTCTTTTTTTTTTTGGAAGAAGATTATCGAGTGCTATTTCCAAAGTTTGGTGAATTTTTTTTTGGAGGAAAACTTTTTCGGTCAATGTGCTCGTCGAGTGAAATGTGAGAGAAACTTTGGTAACGATAACGACTGTTATACTAATTCGAAAGTGCGTTAGGTGCGTGTACACCTAAAAGTATACGGGCGCCGAAATTTCGGCTGTAGTGAAAGTGTGGACCCGCAGTGAAAGTCAAAGAGAAACGTGGACGTGCAAATTTATGGACTGTATCGTATTGTCCCGTTAGAATCAAATCCGAAAAAGAAAATATGGATTCACCTCAGATGTACGATAACCAGCAGCTCACCCAAAATAATCAGCAGATGAACGGTGTCGAACAAAAGAAGACTGTAATCATGAATAATAACAACAACAACCTGACCATCCTGAACAACAACACGGGCTCCAAGCAGACCGCTGAGCTTCTCAAAGCTCACCATGAGTATCAGCAACACCCAGGCATGCTCGACACCAACGAGATCAGTATTGATCTCCGTAGCATCATAGACGATTTTAGTGATATCCTTCAGAACGAGGGCAAACAACTCCAGAGTTTGCACCCTAGACAAGTCATGAACAGTTTACCCAACAATTACCCAAGGGCTCTACCATACATGCCGCAACCTGTACACAGCGGATCTACCTTCTCAGTTACCCAAAACTCAAATAGTGACTCAAATAGTTCGATAGGGAGTGATGTTCCTAGTATAAAGGAGGAGCCCATGGATCCGCAGGACTTCCGGAACAAGCAGGGCTGCTTCATGCCTCAAAATTATATGCCTAATTCCGGTTATCCGAATGGAACTCAGACGACATTCACAACGTTAACCCCAAGCGTATTACACCAGCAACACATGAACACGAACTTGAAACATAAATCTATGTTACATCACATACCGAGGAAAACCGTGAAGCCCTGCGATAAGAATAGCGAGGAGTATCGTAGGAGACGGGAAAGGAACAATATCGCTGTTAGGAAGAGCAGGGAAAAGGCGAAGGTACGCACCAAGGAAACGGAGGAAAAAGTCCGACTTCTCATGAAGGAGAACGAAAGACTACAGAAGAAGATTGAACTGTTAACGGAAGAATTGACGGTGCTGAGGAATCTCTTCCAAAACGTCGGACTTCCGGACCACGTCCATCGAGAGCTCACCAAAATCCAACCTCAACAACCCATAATGTAAGTATCTGTTCATCCGTGATGCACTGCGTATGTAAAGTTGGTTTAAAAAATATGAAAAATCTCATGTTTCTTTTTTCTTTTTGTGCAGGCACGACGATAGGAATCGATTGATGGACATCGTCCACGACTACGGTCCATAGTCAACCCATCGGTAGAAAAATTGTTTAGTTGTTAAGTATACGAATATAATGGTAAAGCTTTAAAACGTCAAACAAGTTGCGCGATTATAAATTATGACAATCCCTGACAGTCGGTTAAACTAAAAGAAATCTTTATATTCGTTTCGATGTATATAAAGTTTATTAAAAAATAATTTGTACATTTTTTGTACGCGATAGTGAATCTTCAATCGTGTAGATCTCTTATTTTTTTAATGTTGAAGTGTTCTAAATATTTATTTTATTTCGTTTTGTGTACGAGGACGGGGAAACGAGTCGAAGAATCATAATCTAGAAATTTTCCCGTTTTCGTATTTCGATTTGCTTTGACGGGTATTATAATATCTTTATATCTTATTCCGTTCTTTGTTTGTGATCAAATAATTAATAATTATGTATTTAAAATTAGAGAAAAATCAAGATAATGTTAAATGGCATTACGGAAAATATACTGTATGAAATAGGTAAAACTCAGTTTTACGCGAGCAACAAAAACGAAGTACCTTCTTAAAGTTAATTGTTAAGTAATATGGACGTATTTAGGCATAATCGAAGCAGCAATTTGCAATTTTGATGAATAGTGTGATTGAACGAAAGTGATGATCGAGTACCAGATGAGATATATTTTTCTATTTGCGGAAACAATATATCGTTTGTTATGCATCTTACTTAGTCTCTATCCGTGTAAATTTTACTTAAGTTAATTTTGATTATATGTATATGTATGTACATTGTATTATAATAATATAATTTAATATATTTTCCAAAGAAAGCAAACCTTGTGTAAATGTGTCTGTAATTTAAGAGTCTACAGTGTATATTTTATACCTAAATACTTAAAACATGTTCTTTGTTTTTATTTAATAAAATTATTCTTTTTGAATTTATTTTATGAGTTTATTTTTTATAACAAAGGTAAGTATATTTTTTTTCAGTCGAGTGGTCTATATTCAAAACCAAGCAAGTCAATATCCAGGAAAAGAACATCAGAATCAATAACAATATTAAAATAAATGGGTACCTATTAAGTACATTTTTGTGATAAGTGATAATTTGCTGTGACCAGAATGTCACAAATGTTGATAGTTTTTACAAACCGTTTATAAAATACTTATGACCCAACAAGCATGCAGTAATAATACAAAAACATGAAAGGAAATATGTTTATTTAATTTATGCATATTTTAGTTCTATTCATAACTGAGTAGTAGCGAATATATTGTGTTAAGAAAAGGTGTCAACTAAATTACATACTTGGAAAACCATAATTTTGTTTATATGAACTTAGTCTATTAGTAATATTACTTATGCATAAAATCCTATTATCTCGCATCCCCGCTGATATTGTCACTATTGTGTTAATGAATTTTTCACGCAACGTTCAATAAACGCCAATCATTGAAGTATAATTTTTTTATAATCTCTTTATTAAAACTTTTCCGTTGACACTCTCTGAGATGTTACCGTCTATGGTTTATCTATAATAAACAGCGGAAATATACGCTACAACCTGCTAATAACAATTGTAAGCCTACTTTTTATTATGTCTTTAACAATTATTAATAAAATAATTACCCTAATATATTTAAAAGATAAACGATAAAGTGGATTTTCAACTTTACCCTGTTGGTTTGCATTTTTTATAGAGCATAAGAAAATAAAAAATGTTAAAGAAAAAAATAACATAGGTGGGAATTCTCAAAATCAATTTTCATTTCACTATTTATAGCTTTTTTCACCATTGTGACGTCATCAAAAGTAATGATGTTATATATTTTGTGTAAATTTGTGTCAAACGTTAATTGATTCTGATATACATAGAAGCGTTTACCGAAAATGTGTACTATTCACAGGATTTATAGCATAGTGTTTGCTTTAATTTGACCAAGAAAGATTACGATATTAGGTCGCTTGTATACAACTCGATTTTTTCGGGATTCGTTATCAAACTTATCAAGCAGGTGATTCTCGCATTTTTTTAATGTTGTTTACAATATTTTAACACTAAACACACAACGCACCTTACTCTTTCGCCGAGCCAAAGATAAGATTGTCTTGGATAAACACATGGACCGTTCGTACTAGATCTCTTGAATATTTCACGTCAAAAATCGTTCAAATATTAGAAAAATTTGGTGTGAAACGTTGATAAAAAGTAATACGCGTTCGTGTTTGTGTGTGTCCCAGACAGTACAAAGTTTAGTAGATAATTCAGTGTCCTATTTTTTACGTTGTGTGTATGAGTTTGCTTCCTTAAAAACTGCGCCTAATATTTTAGACGTCACAGAAAAGATTATTGGTCACAGAATGCGGTATAACTTAACAAAACGTTTATGGAAGTCTTATGTTACGTTTCGAAGATATCAAGCATCTCAGATACTCGGAACCTGAGGATGTGGTAAGCTGGTAAAATTTCCTCTTTGGTGCAGAGGTAGATTATGCCGTTTTGATATAAATTATTTCCTTTTAATTTAAACTATTATTTCTGTTCTCAATACCCGTATAATATTAGTAGATTTATCATTATTGTACAAAAAAGAGACACATTTACAGAACTGAAGGATATTAGTTAAAAGTGAACCAGAAACACAGTTTTTGTTGCTAGCGAAAAACTCAGATTTTTTTATTCAATGTATCTATGATGCGTTTAACGTTATCTTGATTATTGTTTAATCTTAAATACACAATTATTACTAATTTGATCATGATCACACACAAAAAACGGAATAAGGTATAATATCTATATATACATATTTCAAGATACACAAAACGAAATAAAATAAATATTTAGAACACTTAAACCTTAAAAAAATGAGAGATCTACACGATTGAAGATTCATAATCACGTACAAAAAATGTACAAATTATTTTTTAATAAACTTTATATAAATCGAAACGAATATAAAGCTTTTTTGTAGTTTAATCGGCTGTCAGGGATTGTCATAATTTATAATCGCGCAACTTGTTTGACGTTTTAAAGCCATTATATTCGTATACTTAACAACTAAACAATTCTTCTACCGATGGGTTGACTATGGACCGTAGTCGTGGACGATGTCCATCAATCGATTCCTATCATCGTGTCTGCACAAAAAGAACAAAAAGAAACATGAGTTTTTTTCATATTTTAAAACCAACTTTACATACGCTGTGCATCACGGATGAACAGATACTTAAATTATGGGTTGTTGAGGTTGGATTTTGGTGAACTCTCGATAGACGTGGTCCCGAAGTCCGCCGTTTTGGAAGAGATTCCTCAGCACCGTCAGTTCTTCCGTTAACAGTTCAATCTTCTTCTGTAGCCTTTCGTTCTCCTTTATGAGAAGTCGGACTTTTTCCTCCGTTTCCTTAGTTCGCACCTTCGCCTTTTCTCTGCTCTTCCTGACGGCGATATTGTTCCTTTCCCGTCTCCTACGGTGTTCCTCGCTATTCTTATCGCAGGCTTCACGGTTTTCCTCGGTATGTGATGTAACATAGATTTATGTTTCAAGTTCGTGTTCACGTGTTGCTGGTGTAACTTGGGGTAAACGTTGTGAAAACATGAGTTTTTTCATATTTTAAAACTAACTTTACATACGCTGTGCATCACGGATGAACAGATACTTAAATTATGGGTTGTTGAGGTTGGATTTTGGTGAACTCTCGATGGACGTGGTCCCGAAGTCCGCCGTTTTGGAAGAGATTCCTCAGCACCGTCAGTTCTTCCGTTAACAGTTCAATCTTCTTATGTAGCCTTTCGTTCTCCTTCATGAGAAGTCGGAGTTTTTCCACCGTTTCTTTAGTGCGTACCTTCGCCTTTTCCCTGCTCTTCCTGACGGCGATATTGTTCCTTTCCCGTCTCCTACGGTGCTCCTCGCTATTCTTATCGCAGGCTTCACGGTTTTCCTCGGTATGTGATGTAACATAGATTTATGTTTCAAGTTCGTGTTCACGTGTTGCTGGTGTAACTTGGGGTAAACGTTGTGAAAACATGAGTTTTTTCATATTTTAAAACTAACTTTACATACGCTGTGCATCACGGATGAACAGATACTTAAATTATGGGTTGTTGAGGTTGGATTTTGGTGAACTCTCGATGAACGTGGTCCCGAAGTCCGCCGTTTTGGAAGAGATTCCTCAGCACCGTCAGTTCTTCCGTTAACAGTTCAATCTTCTTATGTAGCCTTTCGTTCTCCTTCATGAGAAGTCGGACTTTTTCCACCGTTTCCTTAGTGCGCACCTTCGCCTTTTCCCTGCTCTTCCTGACGGCGATATTGTTCCTTTCCCGTCTCCTACGGTGCTCCTCGCTATTTTTATCGCAGGCTTCACGGTTTTCCTCGGTATGTGATGTAACATAGATTTATGTTTCAAGTTCGTGTTCACGTGTTGCTGGTGTACCTTGGGGTAAACGTTGTGAATGTCGTCTGGGTTCCGTTCGGGTAACCGGAATTAGGCATATAATTCTGAGGCATGAAGCAGTCCTGCTTATTCCTAAAGTCCTGCGGATCCATGGACTCCTTCTTTATACTAGGAATATCACTCCCGATCGAACTATTTGAGTCACTATTTGAGTTTTGGGTAACTGAGAAGGTTGATCCGCTGTGTACCGGTTGCGGCATGTATGGTAGAGTCCTTGGGTAACTGTTGGGTAAACTGTTCATGACTTGTCTAGAGTAAAAACTTTGAAGTTGTGTACCCTAATTCTGGAGGCTATCACTAAAATCGTCTATGATACTACGGAGATCAATGCTGATCTCGTTGGTGTCGAGCATGCCTGGGTGTTGCTGATATTCACAGTGAGCCTTGAGAAGCTCAGCGATCTGCTTGGAGCCCGTGTTGTTGTTCAGAATGGTCAGGTTGTTCTTATTGTTCTTATTCATGATTACAGTTTGGATGCTATTTTTAAGTCGTATGTTTTTTTGAAGACATCTCGATAAAAACTTAAATATCAACAAGTGCGCATCAAATTTCTGTAGAAAAGTGTCCAAATACAACATCGTTAAGAATTCCTATCTACATAAATAGATAAAAAGTCGTTATCAATTGTTTACATATAACACTTTACACGGTATTTTCTTCGCGTCTAAGGTATTCTACGTGCGCACCCTTTACACTGATAAGTCTCTTAGCAGGTGTAGATTTGATAAGGATGATAGAATCCACAATCATTGGAGTTTCTGGCGTGAGCGTTATCGACATCTTGTTTGTTGCAGAAGAGTATCAACGCCTAGGTAACAATTATTGCCATTGTTCAACCAGTCGGAACAATGCGACTGCATAACATGTAAATATTCCGTGTAGGTTCTCTGTTTATGTAGCCCACTCTGCACCGCGACCAGATGTTTGATACCAGAAGCATAACAGCACGGAAAAAGTGTACTTTTGCAGATGCTTCTGTCATGAATAAATTTATCAATGCGTTTTGCATTGCGTCTCTCTGTGACCTATCATTTATCGTTAGAAGTGAACTAGAATTAGGATGGGAATAAGTTCGCGGGATGTCTTCGAATTGATAGCAGTTATATGTCTGGCTGATTTTAAAAATCGATCTAATATAAGTTTGAAGGTGTTGAACTGTACACTAAATAATAATATGCAGTAAGAATCAAGTGCCTTTTTTTAAATTATATGTACTACCATTTGAGTCAGAAAAAAATATATATAGTCTGAAAAACGTCTTCTATACAGTATTACTAATAAGTGATACTGCTAATCATATTAAAATACTTCAATAACCACTTATGGTCGCTAATAACCGGATAAGCCGACTTTTATCAGCCGAAATATATTAATTTTTAATATTAGCCGATAATGTCACTGTCTAGGCCAAAAGATGTTCAACCTGATTCACCACGTATGTATTAAAGTCTTGAATTTAAATACTCTAATTTTATGAATATTGTTTTAGACGTTACAGAAAATAAAATATTAAATTAAACAACAGTTATATTAATTATATAAAATCATTTGCGTTTAGGTCCAGCAAAAACCATTATAGGTTTTGTATTTTACCTCAAAGGTCATGTCGCTAATTTTGCATTAGACAATTTGGCTGACCATTCTGCTCTAAATATAAACAGTAAACCTTCTTTATCTAGACAACTCAGTGGAGGACAAAGCAACTAAAGTACTTTTATGGTATGCAATAAATAAAATTCGTACCAAATCATACAGTTTCTGCCATAATTAGAACATGAGAATTGCACGTATGAACTTATAGCTACTTAATAATCTTTTAAATTATTTATTATTATATGGTAGGAAGAAAAACAGAATCTGTAGTGCAGGTCGCGGGGGTCACAAAAAATACAAGAAAAAAATATTTTTATCAATATAGTATATTGGGTACGGGCGTGTGGAATCTTGCGTTCTTTTTTCACGCTATCTTATCAGCAATGTTCGGTCGGGTACAAATGGACGAATGTAGTAGTGTGTTTAGTAGTATTGAAAAAATTCACATGGCTCATTCATTGCGACTACACTGTCTTTCGAAATGACGGACGATGCCGTGTGAAATCTATTTCTGGCTCGGATTTCGAAATGTTTCGGAACTACTCCTTATCGGCGTGTTAGGTACTAATTGCCCAAGAATACGCAATCGACTCCGTTATCAACTATGTATATTATAAAGGTGGTCAAGAACAACGGACATTTCTCTTTCTGGTTCAGAATTTATTTGTAATTAAAAGATGAAGAAAATTCGCATGATTCCAGTCTGTATTCTGAAATTGTTAACACAGGGATACACATTTACCTGTATGCTAGTGCGTACAAGGAAATAATTATACGTTTATAGGTCTCGATTAGCATAAGGTCTTTAATACGATTAATTATCGATAAACAATCGCTTTAAATACAGTAGCACTTTGAGTCATACTGTCCACTTCCGTTATGTGAACTATTACTATTACTTTTTCTCACTAGTACACAGACTACCAGAGACAGAATATTTGCATACTCTCTCAGCAACTATTGGAAAAGTCCACGTGCAGATTGATCGTTAAACTTTAATCACTGTCAGGATCTAAGTCGGCTATAATTGAATTAGATCACGTATGAAATTGAACTCGATTCAACAAAACACACCGCTTCTTATACCGATCGGGTAGCATTGTCAGTTAATTGCGTATCTACCGGGTGAGGCGTTTTTTCTTAATCCTGTGCTCGCGCGTTGGTAAAGGTTCTCTTTTATTGTTGCGATTTTTGTGTCATTGGCGTTCCTAACTAGCCTCATTCTGCGGACATGATTCAGCGTTAGTTCAGCGCTTAAGGAGCTCGGGAAATGGGGCGAAAAATACTTGTTGGTTGTTGTGCGAAAACTCTTAGCGAGGGAGAAGGTGAATCATTGTATAATCTACATACAATATCCGTTCATTAAAACATAATTTATCAACGTTTAAGTGTAACGAACTTTATTAATTTTATAGATTGGGTGATTAACTCCCATCTATGTTGTTGTGACTATGTTGAAAATAGTATATGTAAAAAATGACGATTAAAAAAAAAAATTCTTCGACTTTGGATCTTGACCGATATTGATTTATTGTGTAAGGTTTAGACACCTCAACGTGTCAACGAGATTGTCAGTGAGGTGCACTGAGGGAAAAGAAATGTAAAATCAAATAAATGTATTTCTTTGAACATATTTCTTTTAAGGAAAGAATACATGTTTGAAACTATAAAGTATTAAAAAAAGAACTATTTTATATGAAGTAAAAAGAATTAGTTTTCACTAAAAAAACGATTCTTTTACACCATATGGTTTTCTGTGATTTCCGTCATGTAGAAATTGTTTGAGTTTAATTACCGAAGAAATACGTTTGAATGAAATATTCTGGTTTCATTTGAAATAAAGATCGGCCTTGAGGTAAGTAAATATTGTATTTGGAAGAGAAACATAATAGATTTGAGTAAAAAGATTATGTGTTTGCATAAAAAAGTGGTTTCACTGTAAATTATTGCTATGTCTACTGGCGGGGAGATGGCGCTGACATGCTCTACGCACGCGTTGGCCATTTCTGGGCTTTATGTAAGCTGAGCTACAGAATGCTAGCGGTCTTCTGGTTCCTTTTCATTTGGGAATAAGTCTGTAGTCTTTACTTAGGTTACCGTAGAGTAAAATAATCTAATGAGTCTACCATAATTTTTTATTGTGGTTTTCGACTAAACTATGTTTAGATTGTATAGTCCAGGTATTAATTAATGATTAATTCATGGTCGCAACATAAAAAAATTAGGTACACTTTACTGAAACTAAAGTACTATTTGATTATATCAAAATTTGTAGTTTTTAAATCAACATTCGATTTTATTGTCAAGTACTAAATTGTCAAATAGTAAAGGAAAGTCTTTTTTTACTTCAAAAGAACGTAAAGTTCTTGAAACAAAATGTTCATTTCGTTTGAAAATATTATGTTATTGAATTTAAGTTAACTAACGTTCATACAAATACGACAGCTTTGAATTTAATAAATTTTACCAAAGAATTAATTTCTTTGAGGCAACTAAAGCTTTGTCTGTCACTATTTAACATCGATATTTCTTTGACTTGAAGCAAATTCGTTTCATTCAATTTTGTTTCTCTCTGTGTAAAAGTGAATAATCGAGTGGCAAATTGATCACGACTGAATTAACGTATCTTTTCTCAGAAATTAGAACTGAGCTAAATAAAGTGTATCATGAGGTTTCTGTATGTACATAGTGGTATTGATAAACTTGACATGGCGATATTGCTTATTAAAATAACTTTGTTTTTATTAATTTTTTATACTTGAGTGCAGCTTATCTGCGAGAATAACATTTATAAACACTGCATTAACGCATTCGGCAGAAAAAAATAAAAAAGTATATCTGCAGTATCTGCACTGATTATACGAGGTAGTCGCCCTGTGATAACAATTCTAAACAAACTGCTTTTATTATTCAGTAAATTTAGCGCACGTAGTACATAAGACATTATCATGTTTTGTTTTTCAAATGCAGCTACATTGAAAACTGCACGTTCATCTTATTTTTGGCGCAAACCACACTGACAACGTAAATACATATCGTACACATATTATGGATAGATTAGCCAAAATCTGTGAAGCCCAGATAAAATAAAAATATGTTTTCTGTTTTGTTCTGGTCAAAACAAGATACCTACGATATGCTTACATATCTAACATAACAATAATTAATCTTATAACTGTATACAAGAAGTCTAAAAGGTAAAAATAGGTAGGTTCATACATCAATGCTACACGCAAGCACAGACAACAACTGGATATTTTGTTGAATAAAGTAGCAAGAACAAATAAATAAATTTGACGTATTTTTTTTTAGTAGGTATTAATAATCTACCTTTTTGTCTTCAGGGACATATAACGGCTTAACACTGAAAAAAGTTTAGTATGGTGTTTCCTGGTATCATGAAAACAGCGGTAATTTTTGCAGTCTACAAAAATGACCGCTTTTTTATATTAATTTATAGCACACCGTGATATCCGTTTCCAAGACGTTCACGGCGGTTTTCTTGCGTATCCGTTCTGACGTAATTTATACTCCAAATACTTCCGTTACGTATTATAGTAATAGTAAGTAAAACATGTTTACGTCTGATAATTTTACAGCTGTTTAGTATTAAATGCAATAATTATTACCTATGCGTGTTTAATATGTAGATTATAAGTGTTATTACGTTATCATTGTCTATTTTGTGGATTCGGTTTCCAAATTTGTTTACAATAACCATATTGTATAGTAATGTATTAAGAGTCGGTAAAAATGGTTTTCTGCTAAATTGTTTATACCAAGTTTATCCTTATTAAACAGATCAAATTTCCCATTTTTGCTGTTTCTGTACAAAGCTCGATGTTAAATAGTTGTAGACAAAGTTTTAGTTGCCGCAAAGATATTATTTCTATTTGTTTTTTTTTTTAAACACATCACAAACTCCACATTTCTTTGCAAACGAAACTTTTCAAAGCTTGTTCTCCGAGGGCGGACGCGGTTTGCGGGCCATAGTTTGAGCACCGCTGGACTTACAATAGTGTTGTCGAGGTTAAGTTATATCAATAGAAATTTTACGTTGTGACTAAGGAACGATGTAGGCCGTTTTTCGGCGTCCTTGATCGCAGTTATGCTCGCGTGGATGCGCTGTGCAAATGCACTATTTACTGCTTATAAAAATAGAATAGAGTGTGACTCGTCGGCACTGTTGGTAGAGACCCAGGATACCTAGTATTTCGAGCTGACGGCCGATGAAAGCATCTTCACGTTTATAATAAACGACAACAATCCAACAGTAAGATAAAACCATCGTTGCTAATAATTACGATACTACAAGAAATAGAGAAAATAGTGCAAGCAAATCGAATAAATTTTTGACACAACTCGTGGTTTATTCTTCCTATCAGTTACTGATGACCTTCAAAATGATGACGTTTAACTATATTTGTACGTTTCCCTCAAACTAAAATCTTCAACAAGATTAAAAAAGTGCATTCAATGCAGAACGTTGAAATATTAATAAATAATTTCCATGCTGATAATGCTAAATATCAAATAAAGTGATAACAAGGAAGCCGAGAAATAGCTGCCGAAATCTAAATTTAATTGCACCGTAGCATCGATTTAGAAAGGAAATCGCAAACACATAAATTCTATAGGTACCTATATCCTGGCATCCTTGAACGCAGCGGTACAACCTGATATAACTTTGGCGGCAGCGTTGGTTTCACTAGCCAAGTGGCTGATCTCCAGGTAAGTTGTGTTACATCTGTAGATGTTCTTTAGTTGCTCTTGGGCGGAAAGAAAACGTACACACCAGAAGTGATGATGTAAGTGCATATTTTGATTTAGAAGGACATAGAATTTCAAAAATTGTGTAAAACATTACAAAAAAGGCGGAGATGCACCCATAGTTATGAGAGAGATTAATTTGAAAAGAAAACATATTTCAAGAAGAAGATATTTCTTATATTAAGAACTATGTAACATGTAACAAATAACAAGTAACAAGGTACATAATCTTGTATACCCCAAACAAATAAGAATTGTAAATGTTCACACATTAAGTTGGACCACAAGAAATATTTATTTTAGAGACAAATTTCTAAAGTCCGAAATTTTGTGTATACTGACAATCGAGTGCCAGATTATCAAATTTAAACACTTCATCGGTCAAAACTTAAAATGATTATAGATATATGATTATAGAGAATATTTAGAGATATATTTATAGAATACCTGAGATAAACCCCTTTCTATTTTCCGACTACCTCGTTAACACATTGTACCGTCGAAACTTTCTGGCAATACCTCTATTTAGTGAAGCTATAGCCACTTTAAATCCCAACTAAATGTCAGTCATAAACTAGCATTGTCATGTCATGTCAGTGGCCACTGACATTTACCAAAATCCGTAAATTGATATGCATATTTAAAAAGTCAGTGGTATCAGTTTGGTCAAAATTGGATAAATCTCCAAGAAAATGCGTGGAACATTTCCACTTCCGGTTTACCAGATTGTCATCAAAAACAATCCAGATCGTGGCAAATCTAAATTCGTTTACCAGATTTCAACCCGATCCGTTGTACCGCTTGAGAATTTCCACTGAAATCTCAAATTTCCGTCAATTACAATACCAGCATAGTCGATTCAAACCTCTCAAATTTAAACTTATTATTATTATTTTTTATTTGAAAATGGCATTTTTTGCAGGTCAAAATGACAAATTTGCAGATCAGTGGGATGAACGGTTTAAGCGCTATAAGCGTTTATAGAAGTAATTTGACGGAATCCACAGCCACTGACATGACATGACTGATGTTAGGTTGGGGTTCAAGGTGGCTGTGGTTTCACGGAATTAACTAATAGTGAAAGTGTTTAGACACTTGTGGTAACAATTTAGTCAGAAAGTTTGGTGGGGGCCATGAATTTGGTAACTTTTAGTTGTGTCTTGTTTGAATAACTTCAAAAATTCTTCATAAATATATTTATTAAGTCCTACGCAAATTTTAGACAGATTTGAATTATCAAAAGATATCATTAGATCCCATTATCTCAACGTTCGCTTATGCCTTTATGCAATCAAGGATGCAACCAGTTGATGCGAGGAAGGCACTACGTACAAACACTTTGCAGAGAGAGAAATAGATGTGTGTACGGAAATAGAGTCGCTGCGATATATAGTGTAGGGTAAGACAGGCTCAATGTCAACTGACGACCTTCGCTCTATTTATATGTTATGTGTACCGAGGAGCGGTACACATATTTACTGCAGATCCCACAGCAGCAGCGGGACACTGCCGACACTGGTGCATTATGCATGCTGGTTACCCGCGGTGCGTTTACGCAGCACTACCCTGTCTCCTTGAAGCGCAGCAGCGACGCATGTGGATGCGGGACACATTTTTTCCGCGACGCGGAAATGCTATTGTTTATAACGATAGATGTAGTGTATTTCTCTGTAAAACTATTTGTTAAGGTAAATAATGTCCTGTCGTTTAACAAATAGAATTTTAAAATATATATATATAAATAGATTTTTTTTGTTGCTAAAATGTGCTTCTTTTTTGTAATTCTTTTGTTTAAGAGTAGTAATAATAAGCGTATATCAAGAAGAAGGATTATACTGCAATGATGTACGTACTTCAATACGAAATTGATAATTTAGCAGTGTAAAAATGAGTGATTTATATGACACATCTACATGCCAAACACCATCCATGGGTTTATATGCGAACCCGAAACTGAAAATAGAAAGTGCTTTACGAACGGCCGGCGCTATCATTTTTAGGATTGGTGATTTATAGCTTAGTATATTCTCTCTACCATACATTTATTCATACAATTCAAACCGATGATGTCCACGCTCGTTCACATCGCTGAATTTACACCACGAACAATTCCATTGTGTTTCCTATAAAGAGTTGTAAAAGCATTTATCAAGAGGATGCTATCAAATCTTCCGCAGTTTTCTTACATTGTAAGTAGTTCTTTTTGTTTGACTTTTCTAATTTGTAATATGTACCAAAATCTTACACCACTCAACATGCTTTATTTTAATGTTTTAAAAAATGTTAGAAGTCTTTGTGGAGGATACAATATGATAGATTTCGGACTTGATGCTCACGAATTTAACCTAAATTTGGAATGTACGAGATGGACATTGGTTGTATGAATCAACAAAACCATTGTTCGCGGACCAGGAAAGTTTAGATCCGAAAATATTTTTGCGAACAACTGCAACTTGGGTGAATACTACAGGAAAACACTATTTGCATTGGTGAAATTTCAACTAAAATTATCTAGTCTGCGGCCTTCACGTGCATAATAATAACGGCTTGCAAATACTTACACTAGTAGTACGAGTGCATAATGTACTACGAGTATTTATTTATATGATCATGCAAATGTTCCAACACTATAACTATTTATTTAACGTTTTCCCTTTGTCAGTAGCGTGTAGGAAGGCGAAATAAACCGAATTTATTTACAGCGTATAAGTATTTTATAGGCAATAATCGCGAGTCAAACGGTGATGTCGGTATTTTGATTATTGATACTGACTGTTATTATTGGAGTAGCGCGCTGTAGAAAGTGAAATAATCATTTACGGCATTGCTTTATCTACCTATACTAATTACGACCTTTCAAGTGTAGGACGCGTTCAGCGGAATCGCCCATTTTCGCCGACATTTCCGATCGAGTAGCTGCAAAATTGGGCTTTTCGATATTACTTTTGACGCTCGAATTGAAAAAAGGACACAATTCCGCGTGGACTGCGCGATATTTTGTAAATTAAATGCGTCAATTTTGAAAAAAATCACGTTTTTGCACCTCTTCGGGTGAAGGCGAACCTCGAGAAAATGTCACGTGACGTCTAGAAATTCCGACAAGCGGATCGATGAACGTCAAAAATTTACATTTTTTATCCGTTCCTGCCGACCTTATAAAAGCCGCTCGCTCTCATGTCTTAGGATAAGATCCCTCTAAATACCCTTCTCAAAGAGTTTTGAGCAAAAAAAACGGCCTTAAAAACAATTTTCGATCCAAAAAAATCGATTTTTGTCGACCCGTGTTTTGCTGCTATTACCACAGTAACGTCAAACCCGAAACGCCCCCTGCCGGACATTCGTAACAACAGTAACAGATAGCAGATAACCTAAAATGTATCCTAAAATGTCCATATTGCTAATGTGGACAGGTGGGAAGCCTTAACCACATATTTCTAGAATGCCCAATAACTAAAATCGAAAATTTTGACATATACACAGAGCTAGTGGAATACTAAATAGCTTTTTATAAATGTTCACTGGAAGTCGTGATACGACAAACATAAAAGAACACAGAAATCGAGACGAATAGTTTCTCAAATTGGGTTTATTTCCATTAAAAACATAAATTCATATTTGTAAGATGTCGATCAAGACCGTGGTAGAAAGACCGTTGTAAATTCCATCCAACAAAAATGTAACCTTGGCATGAACTACTGCAGTTTTTGGGTCAAAATTCGTCCTGCTTACTTTATTCTCTACTTTGACCAATAGTTGTAAATGAAATGCAAGCACAAGCAACTTTGACATTGAAAGCAAATTATTTTTCGGAAAGTATGGTTATAAGAAAAAGAAAACAGCTTTAAAGGTGACACTACTTTTATTTCTATTTCTATTATGATTAATTTATAATAATATAAAATCATATGTACCAATAACAAACAAATTATGAACTTAACCTAAATTTGACTAAAAAATATATAAAAAAGATTAAATATGCCAGCAACAACGTACATAAAATGAATTACGTAAACCCGAAAACGTGAGTCTCTCTTCCGCGTGGTTTTGCAACTTTTTTTTAACAAACAGTAGTTAATTTGCATATAATAATCTTGTTGAGTATAATAAGATTGTATAACCCTAAAACCTCCAACAGTTTGTTCTGGAACAAATTAGTATAAATCACATCTTTTACCGAATATACACGCCTGACAATTAATATAAAGAGTAGATATTATATGCAGCAACAGTAAATTTCAATTAGATGCACAAAATCGCTATTTAAAAAGGCGTACAACAAAATTAGGTCAAGCTACTAAACAGAAATAACCAAGCGCAACGTTAATAACGTTACCTCAACAAATGTCGATGTTCCCATTAAAGTGAAGCACTTGCGTTTTCGTACCATGTCGCTATAATATTTGTGTGCGTCTGGATATGAAAAGGGACCACTTAACGGAAATGAATCACAGTATTTGTAGATAGAAGAAGACATAACGAAGCTAAGCCAACACTCTAACGCTGGATTACCTCCTAAACTAGAAGCCGGTATGTGGTCCCTTTTCAAACCCACTTACAAATAATTACTAACTTAACTACAGTTGACATTACCGTTGCTTGTCGACAAAAGTAAAAGTGGCGTTTAAACTCGACTCGAGTAAGCCATGTAAAGAGGATGTTGAATTTTTCTGCAAACGTTCTGTCTCTTTCGTCGTTTCTTTCTTTGTCGCTCTTCGGTTTGGTGTGAGAAAGTCGAATTAGCGCGTATTGTGAATAAACAATGGGCATCAATGGTAATTTTTTGTTGGCGCCCAGAAAGGAAGAAACGGTTTGTGGGGCACGTAACGTGCGTGGGCAGTTTGACACGACTTCCACAAACATTAAACTGAAACATAATTCAGCCCATATGTTCTGTCTCCGTGTATTCGCACGCCTACATGTCTATAGGCGGTATTTAATCGAAAATGGTTTACTTACAGCGACTATGTATGTTCTTCCATAATATTGCGACTGTAATTAAATGGTACACAAACAATAAAAGCGTTAATTAAGTGAGAGATTTTCAAGTATTTGCTCTGTGACAAAACTACTGCAGTTTCAAACATTTTGTATTTTGATTCATTTCTTTATTTTAAGTACACATTGTGGTCGTAAAAGTAGTAAAAAATAATGTAATAGATTGTCATCAGCGAGAGAAATGTCATCAATTTTACATTAACAACAAAGCTGTCCTATTTTTTATGTAACTGTACAACATTTCCCACATGACAATATTGAATTATCTCAAAATGAGATAAATGAACAAATTTGATGATTCAAGCGAAATATATGACTTCAAATAAAATGGATAGACATGGTGCATAACAATACTAGCTCCAGTATATGAGTTCTTTTGTTTGAAGATGACCACATATCATAACATAATATGTAAAATCGTAAGTAGGTATCCAAGATGATGACTTGCTACTGTAAACGCGCTGCAAACTCTTGAAGAGGTTCGACTCGTTCTCACCGGAGTCAAAGTAAACCCGGAGTTGCCGGACTCTTGTTTGTAGGCGCTGCGCTGCCACGCCGCAGTGAAAAAGTTCTCTCTGCTCTCTTGTGAGCGCATGCGTTCACTTACTTACCTTGGCACAGATACGAGTTTACTCATTTTATTATGTGAAGTCTTACCTGGTTATATAAGAGTAGTTTTCTATTATTTTCACTTTTTAAACGTGCTGCCGTTCGTTGTGTGCGCTTTTTGTCTCTCAGCCGACCACCATATTATTGTCTCTACGCCGTATTTAGGACAACCTCCTTTTGTTATAGCAAATTTTGTCGTTAAGTCAGAAGATTACTTATTTCGTCGGTTTCTGCGCAACAAATTGTCTAATTTAAACCCAATTTTGGATTAGTGTATTGTAGTTTTTGTTTTTGTTGAATGTTAATAACCAGATTATATCAAAACGAATATATCAAACTCGTGAGTCAAATAATAAATTATTATCATTATTAAATTAATGATATTTATACACTACACCGTAAAAATTTCTTTTTTTAATCTATTGCGTAAAAATTTGCATAGGCTTGTAATTGGCATAGGTAATTACACCGGCCGATAGGTGTCAAAAAAAATACTATACCACTAATTACGTGACATTCGAAACACTGGACATTTCCCTCACCACAATTTATTTTTTCATTCCTTACAAAAAAAAAGAATTACGTAACACAATCAAATTTACAGTCGGTTGTTACGATGAACTCGGTTCTGTTCTGTTCTGTTTAACACGCTAATGCGATTCAGCTTTGGCACAGACTTTAAATTATTGTAAATTGGTGTAGAATCAGCGTTATTCACTCTACGTTAAGACGTTACGTTATGCTGTGTTTGGTCAAAAAATCTTGGAGAAAATTGGTGTTAATATATGCAAAGTAAAGGGAAGAGAAACAAAAGAAAAACTATAACAAAGTTAGCGAGTGTTATTCGCTTCTTTTCAAAACACGGAGGCACAAAAGTGAAAGTGTAATAATTACTTTCAATTTATTCATCTGACGTACTGTGCTGTGTTGATAATGGCAGCAATTACTCTACCGTCATTATGTTATAAGCAAATTTTTCACTCCATATATCAATAATCGTTTGTTTTACAGGACAAATTAGATAATAATTTATGTCACCGGTATTAATTTTTTTCATGGGATAAAGTACCTACATATAATATAATAATTTATCGAGACGGTAATGGATTGGTAGAAACGATTAAGGTTGTTGCATTTAGTTGCAGTATTGAACAGTTATTTAAGCGTAATAAGTATAGAGGGTGACCTTTGGTAATAATTGACGTTGGAAGTCAGTGGCCTTAATAAACACAAAACAACAAAAAAATTGCTAAATTCAGGATATACTTTCGAACCGTTGTTGCATTGATGATTTATAAAATTCACGACGAAGAATGAGGAATTCTTGCTTGCGCGGAATAAATGTTCATAATTGATCGATTTATTCAACATTCGATATGGTTCTGAGCTTACTTTATTCCATTTACGACCACTCGGAAATATTACGGATACCTCAGAAAACAAAAAATATCCTAGCAACATTCTCTGAAGTAACTGTATTACTGTTCATTTTTTCCAGATTATAAGAAACATATTCGTGTTTTATACAATCTGGTTTCTATACTTATTCCTAGTTCTATATTTATTCAAATAATCGATAAAAAAAGTAGAATCGCTGACTTGATGCATCTGCAGAGTAGTGATGAGTTGATAAAATTTTAATTCAACAAACACAGAGTGTTTACTGAGAAATTTGCTTATACAAGCAAATGCAAATTTTCGTATGTACTTAAAAATTTAGGTCAAGACTTAGCATGTCTCAAATAAATACTAATTGACACTATTTCTATCTGTGAAGGGTTGTATTGGTGGGTTAAACTTTGTGGAAGGAAATAAGAATCAATTTCAGTGAGTTATATATGAATATGAGGTATACACTGAGAGAAAGAAAATGTAAATCAAATAAATGTACCTATTGTATTCAACAAATTTCTTTCAAGAAAAGAATATATGTTTGAAACAAATAAGTATTTTTGAATTTAAAAAAGTGGGCTGCATGGGCTTAAAGAAATATTTTATTTGAGGTAAAAAGAAATAGTTTTCACTGGAAAAAACTATTCTTTTACACCAAATGCGTTTCCGTGATTTCCATAATGTAGAAATTGTTTGGGTTTAATTGCAGAAATACGTTTGAATGAAATAAATCTGGTTTTATTTGAAATAAAGATCGGCCCTGAGGTAAGTAAATATTCTATTTGAAATGATGTGGAAGAGAAAGATAATAGATTTGAGTAAAAAGATTATGTGATTGAAAAGTAGTATCTCAAAAACTTCAATGGATAGGTATTGGGACTTTTCTTAAAAAATTGTAGAAAATTAAATTCTCTATCCGATAAGCTAATCTATCTATCAGATAAGTGCGCTTTTAGGAAACATGGTGATAACTATATTACTTTAAAATTAAAATAACTCGTAAATGAAAAGTACCAGGTATCAACAATCCTGATCAAAGTCATCGTAATTTTGCATGGAGAATTATAATATGAAAAGAAAAAATATAATATACTATTTAAAATATGTGGCAACTTCTTGAAAATATACTAGAAAAGAGATCGGTAGAACAACCGCAATAGTCTAAATTTCAAAGCCTAGAAGAATGCTATCCCTCAAAGAATGCTAGAACCCAAAAAACTTGTAATATATTAGTCTTAATAAGTTCTAACCAGTTACTTGGAATACAGTGTATATTAATAATAATAAACAGTATCTGTATTTTATATACCATTTTTATATTAAAATATATGTAGTTATGTGAGTCAATTCAATCAATATTTGGATTCTAGTTCTAGATTTCCGGGAAAATATTTGATATTAATAGTCAATTTTGTGATATTTTGTTTTTATGTGATAGTAAGAACAATTTTAAAGATATTCTTTCTTTATTAGTTTGAGAATTTAATGTATGTTTTTTTTGTAATGTAATACTCTGTGTATTTATATTCAACATCTAATGGTAAAGTATTTATAACATCTCTACTTGATAGTTTGATAACTCTATATATGTATAAACCTCTTCATGATAATAGCACCAATGATTAATGTTGGTCATGCTTGATTATTCATCTTATATCTTCTTTAATAATTCGCGTGAAGAACATTATTATTAACACATACAAACAAGATGTCCTATCAAGAATAGGTTTCAAGACGTATTTGGTATTTTGTAATCATGACTATGATGTATAACAATTACTGGGAGTCAACAAGATTCACTATTTATGTTTATCAAACAAAATATTGCATTAACAATATTAATAATTACTGCAAATTAAAAGGGGAACTCTCAAAATGTTCTTAGAAATGGATGAATAAACTTAAGGTATATAAACATACCCTCTTTCAATTACCAATTATTGATAAATTATAGACCAATTTCCATTATACACCAACATTTGGGGATTTGTGGTCACTGTACTATATCACTAGGAAGTTCACTCTTTATATCTTGCTTTTTTCCCATTTCTTTCTCTCAAAATTTTGATAAACAAACATATCTCTATTATTACAATAACATTGATAGTTTTATCCTTAGGAATCAGTTCTTACGTAAAGACCGCTCCAGAACAATATTTACGCCTGGAGGATAAGAAATCTGCGTGCGTGCGTACAGAAGATCTATATTTAGCAGGCAGATTTCTTCTGCCTTAGCCCGCTTTGACCCTTTTGCCAACTGGACATCATGCTCTTATCACTCTGACACACTCCTATCGCACTTGTTCAATTCCTCTTGTTTTGTTTTTTCGCGATTTGCTTTTATGATTGTTAAATAACAACAATAAGGATCAGGCCACTTATTATTTATTACCGTTCATATCGATTCGAAATTATCTTAGCGGGAGGCAAGAACAACAACCGATTAAGAACTGATAGAAAGCATTTTCCTTGACGTCAACTTTGAACGTCAATGATACCAATGATGCTATATAATAATGAGATTATCGGCCCAAATGTATACATAAATACATAAACACAAAAATTAACTATATATTTTATATATATTTATATATATATATATATATATATATATATATATATATATATATATATATATATATATATATATATATATATATATATATATATATATATATATATATATATATATATATATTTATATATATTTTATGAAATATAGGTAATATTGTCCAATTCTGTGTAGTGAATTTGCTCTAAGCTGGTCTATAAATGAAATTCGGTCGGTTTTTTTATTCAAAAACTATCTTGAAGCATTTACATTCTCTCCAGTACAAATTTACTTTAGATCGTCCCTTATAAATATAAACGTCTTAGCATGATAAGGAAATTCAAATGGAATTGTTACAATGTCATGTATTCATCGCAAAATAATCAAAATATTTGTCAATATTTGACTTATATTTGCTAAAAATAAATATTTGCCGATCAGGAATATTTAGAGACCATTGTGTCAGGATATAAGATATAGGTAAATCTAACGTTTGAATTAGTTTGTACATTTCATATGCGGTATATTAGAGACTATACACTCTTAAACCAGGTAACGCTGACGTGCCAAAATTGCTGCACTGTATTTGTTTTATGTGTTCCTGGGCAGCTGTTTTATGCATTCTATTTTATTTTAGACCTGTCTGAAGGTTGTCTTATTTTATATCAAATAACCGACAACTTCTAGTTTTTCCTTAAGATTAAAATATACATGACTTATATTCAAGATACTGTCCAGAAGTTAAAGCAAGAAGTTAAAGGGACTAATGCTATAGTCATACTAGGCTTTTTTACTAGCGTGCTATTTGCTACTGGCTGCTAACAGCATAGTGTGACCACTCAGCAGCGCTGTTTTACCAGTTGGCGAGTGAGTTTAGCAGCAGCCAGCCCACCAGCGCTTGTTTAATTTGTACAACAACTAACATGAATTAATATCAAAAATCAACCAAAAATAGTGGCCGTGGTATTACTGAACACTAGTAAGGGCCAAAAGCATTACCCTGTGGCACTCCTGCTCTTTATTAACATTATATTATAAATGTATCAATATCTCAATTGCGTTTGAATAATCTCCATGTTGATAAGTTTAGATTAACATTGTTAACGTATTGTTGAATGAATTACAAAATCACTTGGCGGAAATTAATTATTTATAGCATTAAACGGTAGGTATTAACATTACATGTCTGTAATACCGGTGTAGGTATTAATTAAGCAGTTTTCAATGAACAACATTCAAAATATTCATCAGAGTTCAGTTATATCATCTGAGCTATAAATGCTTGGGAACTTACCAAAAGATTATTATTACAAGTTATGTTACATTTTGTTGATCAATACTTTGCGCAACTATACACTTACGATATTTATTGTTACGATGTTTCTGTATATGTGTCTATCACGTGATTGGAGGCTTGTCCCCTTGTCGTCATTCGAATATCAAAGTCTGCTGTTATCGTGCTGTATATATTTATGCCTATCGAGCTGCTTCGCAAAAAAAATTATCACAAGATTAATTGTATTTAAATTGGTTTCTTTATCACATACTCAAAAGCAGTAAAGCAAAAACAGGATATAATAATACATATCTGTTAACGAGGGACTGTCAAAATATATCAATTATAGAATTAAGATGAACAGAATTAATGGTCTTACGTCTGTCGCGTCGTGTAGAGTGATAATGATAATACTTGATATATTTTAATCTTTTATTGTTCGAGTGAAAAATCGATGTTTGAATAACTTGTAGGCATTACTTTATTTTAAAATTTGCATAGGATACAAATTACTGAAAATATACATTTACATATTTTGCATGTATATTTTACCAAAATGCACGTGCATATTTTTAGTTTTAGTTTAGAAGAAGTATTAAATAAAAAAAATATAGAACTGTAACAAACAACAGAGTTTGTATCCACAAATACACACCTAGTTCAGAGTACAGACAATCAACAGTAAAAGAAACTAAATCAAATCAGTAAAGTATTTAAACTAAAGAAAATCCGCTTCGTTGCTTAACTAGTAGCAGAACAGGATCTAGAAGTTTTCAAAATTTTGCAGACTATATCTGCTGTTTACGCTGTTTATGTATATTATTTTGAATATACTATATTTGTCACTATTTTTCTGATTTATATCAGATGTTTACAGGCAATTTAAAAAAGTTGACCACAACCCAAAATCATACGATCTCATATTTTTATCAAGTTAGTACTTATTAGACAAATATTTTGACCGTGCCTTTAAAGCATCCACGTCAAGCACTTATAAATGTCATTTTTTTTGCAGAAAATTTGACGTAACGTCCTAGATAATTGCGTCATTCTGTGTAATCTAGAAAAAGGAAAAATGTTCTAGTTTAAATATCAAACCTACTGAGTTTACTGATTAGGCACAGAAAACTTGTGACGACTCATGTTATTATGAAGATAAGATGTTTGTGACTAACTAAATCTAGTAATAATAAAATTGTAAAACAGGGGACCTTTCTAAGTTACCAAGTAGTTGTCGAATTGTTATTTAGCACCGCTTGGAAAAATTCCATTGATTGTAATGTAATTGTATTGTAAGTACTTTTTATCTTTGGGTTTACCTACATTCCATATAGTAGATGATTTATATGGAATGTATAGGTAGTAATTTTAAATACTTTTGGATTTCTTAAGCGAAGAACTGAACAAACAACTAATTATGTATTTATTTAGTAGTCAACCATGCTAGTTACCTCTTTAGCAATGTCATTAATTTCTGCAAGTAATGTATGAATGCTAAAGTGATATTTATGCGGTGTATTAATGAAATGACTAGGGAAAACATTTCCGGAAAATCCATAAGTCTTTTCTTTTAAGCATTTAGCACACAGAGAGAAATCTATTCTTGAATATCAAGAAAAATTAATCTAGCGTATATAGTGTAGCATGAAGAGGATATTTTTGCTATCCAAATAATATTTTATTGTAATAAGAATTTTTCAATATAATATGTAGTTATTCTTAAGAGTTTAGTATGTTTATGTTGAGTATATTTTGCTCTGACGAAGAAAATGTTATTCTTCTACATATAAAAAAGTAAGACGTTCGTTTTACAACAACAACAGTATTTTGTGGGTGAAAAATATACATGCTTCAACAAACAAACAGCTTCTTGACAAGTGATATTCTTCACTGAAAGATATTCGTGTTGTATCGAATAAATTTTTCCCTCTGTGCAGTTTGTATTATTTAATTAAGTTATAAAAGAAACCAAAAAAAAGGAAAAACAATCGTTTCAATCAATGATTTCCAAAGAGTAGAGATTGCTTAGCCGTGAACTAAGTTAAGTCGCAAAGGCGATCGTAACTGATCGATTTATCCAGATAAATATTGCACAATTGGTGACATTGTCACCTCGGTGCAGCCGGTCTCAAAACTAGACTTGGTGACAGTTTTTGTTCTTCGTTCTTCGAACTTTGCACAATCACCTTTTACGCAATGTTTCGATGCTTAAATTACCGACTACTTATATTTCTATTGTCTTTTCACGTAGATAGTCTCGGTGAATGAAATGTTTAAAAAAATTGGTTCAGTATATTCTTTGATACAGGTGCACTTTCCTAAAAATAATCCCGTTATCGATAAAAAAGCAAAAAATTAAACATTTTCACTCATCGAGCGCACCAGGCCATAGCCAGAAACAATGAGCAAATATAAGCAGTTTATAGATCATTGTTCTTAATTTTGCGTACGTCAACACTGGACGCGTGCAAAAATGATGACGTCTAAGCTGCATCGCTATTATGTACTTTCTTCCCTTTGCGTAATATCCAATATTACGTTGTTTTTTTTTCTGTAGAGTACGTCATAACCAATATGCAAAGAATTCAAATATTATCTATTGTCAAAAGAATTTGTCATGTTAACGTGCGTGTGGAATAAGCGAAGGAAAACAACACATTCGTACGTTCGTTTTTTTCATACCTGAGATTATATCACGCACACTTCGGATGTTATATTAGATAGTTTCGGTCTATATTATCAGTTTAACATAACATACGAACATTTCTGGGAGCTAATATGAACGTTTTACATAGTTTATCCGTCTAGGCTGTGATAGAGAAAAGACTATGGCGTCGTCTATAACGTTGCAGTTTAACATTCTTTATAATTATAAATAACATGCTACAATAAAGAGTTTTCAGTTTCGTAAAAGAAGTTGAAGATATAGAGTTTGTACAGTTTGTACTTAATTGCAGCTGAGCTCTATACCTGTTTCTGACGCAGATAATTACCAATTTAAGGGATCAAATACCGTCCAAATTATAAAAAATGATTATTACCGCATTAAATTATTTTTAACTTGACCACTTAGAGATACTTACATAATGCGCCCGGGTCATATTTCATACCAAATCCGTATAAGAAATTACTCTGAAAAATCCATTACACAACCTCCCTGATTTATATCTAATTTAATTATACCCATCTGTGGCTTAATTGATTAGGCGTCCGCTCAAATAGAGACGTTTCAGTCGTTTCAGTGCTCAGAAAACATACAACCAACTGTTGTTCGTTCGTACTTAAAAAATACTTCCTTCGATTGTTGTTCAAATAGATCTTCATTGATTAGCTTCTGTGGGTACATCCGAGAATGTGTAAAATGTTAGTGTAAACTGATTCTTTCGGGTCTATTTTAAAAGGTTTGCTGTAAGTTTAGAGAGCAATGAATGGTGGCCGCATATGTGTAGTAAACTGTTAAACAGTTCGTGGCGTTTGAAAATTTTACCTTGCTTGCATCGTCGCTACCTTCGTACGTTCGTTCACCTTTGCCCGGATTGTGATACATCTGCCCAAAAGTCATTCTCCTTTTTGGCTAGGCGTACCAACTATGCGTACCAGAAAAATGCCAAGGTATCTATTATGAACGGAATCTGGATATAAAAGTCTAGGAAAATTAATGTAATCCTATTTTCTTAAGCATATATTAAATTTAGTCTCATGTGTAAAAAGAATTATTTAAAAGAAATTGCTATCCTATTGTTAAATATGCAATATGTATAAAAAAATACTTAATAAAATGTACTGTAACATTATCCTTAAAATTAATTAGGTACATACACTACATTTGTTGCAATTAATTATTTTTTTTACTATTCAACTAGGTCCCATGGAAGAAAAGTATTGTAATTGACAGTGGCCACTTAGGTTGGGTTCCAGTGTGGCTGCAGTTTCACGAAATTGTAGAAGTACAGAAGGTTTAAACCATGTGTCAACGAGGTAGTGGAAACCGGTGTGGGGGCCATCCCAGATATTTTATTTTCCATGCTTTGCTGTTTCAATGGTTTTGGATTATTGGCTCTTATCATATTGTTTCTGTAATGATTGCCTTCTACAGTTTCTTGCAAGCTATTCTTTGAATAAACTCAAAATCCGTTATTGGCAGCCATGAGTCAACGTTTTTGGCACAGTGCGAATTACTGTTTAAAGTACCAAAAGCTAATTTCCTTATAATGAACATGTTTTAGGAAAAAAATGAGATCTTAGACAAAAAAAATTCTATAATTTGTATTGTGCCACAAATAACAAAAAGCAAGAAAATCTGCCTGTTGAGTAACTGGCACTGCAAAAAAAACTTGTTTTCCCAAAATCACAACATCTAGTGAGGCAATATTATTAACAGGCAGTTGGAGATAAACTTATATTGTTAATTGATGGCAAAATGCCATAAAATAAATTGTTTCCTTATGTTTGGTTTAAAAACTTACTTGACTTGATCAATCAAACAGTACACCTGACACTTTAATAAACACGGACACTCATTTAAAGCTTTGCACATGAGTGCAACAAATGGCAATAATCCAAATAAAATATAAAATAAATAAAATCTCTTGTTTGGTTGACTTTAATAATAAATACCGTTTTCTGAATGCCTATAACTGTGGTAGAGCCAATAACTAAGTATATATTGTTTAACCTATTACTTTTCATGCATAATTTGTACGTATGAGAAACCAGTTCATACTTTTCAGTTAGTGCATCAAGTAATCGTGGTCGGTACTGTGGTGGCCACTGCAGCTTTTTGTTTTTTCTACCCAACAAAGGTGTTAAGAATATTCTGAATATTTGTTGTTTTATGTATGCCGCACGCCTTTGTCATACTCCACATGTTATGTTGTATGTTGTTTCTCAATTTTAGTATTTGACTACGCAAGTACCTCCAAGAAATATGTCAACATTGCGTTCCATTACGTTGTATAGCTTTATTTTTTGTAACAAATAAAAACATAGTTTAACTAGAGATCGTTTATTTTACTGAATATTTAACAAAAACTAAGTTATCCAGCATTTCAATAAAAAAAGACATTCCCTCCTTATTTGCAGTAATGCTTTTTTTAAATTTCAACATTCTAATTTACAGTATTTATTTCACTACTTTCATTGAGCGTATTTAATTTCCAAATTGCTATGGTTACTAATCGTAATGAGTTTCTGAAATATGCAAAAAATCGTCTAAATTTGTCAAATTAGGAATCAAACTGAAACAAAATAAGTAGGTATTAGCCATTAGTCTCTTTGTTATTATGTTATCTCTCAATAGTTTTGGAGATAATGTGACATTTTTTTTCTTAGTAGGTCAAGGTGTACTAAATTATGATATCCTCATTGTATAGATGCCACTTTCAAACTACTAGACTAGATATTTATCAAAAACAAAACGGATTCAGAATTAAAATATTTTAACACTTGAAAAAAGTTCATTGAATTACATTTGTAATGAATTCGTTAACTCTACTTAGGATTTATACTTACAAAACCTATATAGTTATATAAAACTAAATAACTATATAGTTATATAAACTATATAGTTAAACAAATTGTTATTTAAGGACATTTCATATTATCGGCATTAGGGCTAGTTATAAAAGTTGTCATTATACGTCAGTAAGATATAAAAGTATTAGGTTTGCATGTGTCATATAATGATACATCCAATGCAGCCAACATGCTTGACAGACACGTGCCTTGGGTCTAATAAAATCATTCGAGCATTCTCAATTCCCAAACCGTTCATTGAGAAGATATCTTTCATATCCAGCAAGTGCATATTAATAATTCTCAAATGTCCCCATTTACAGTTTATAGCGTGTGAAGTGATAACGCTCCACATATAACATTAAATCTCGACGTATGTACTTTTGTTTAATATAGAGAGCTCATGTTCCCGTCATATGTCGCGCTACACGCACACTATCGCACGCACACCGCTTATTCTTGAACTCTTGATCCAAATATCGCGTTATCAGCTGGTACAGTGTTATCAGCGTCAGAAGACGCAGCAGCGAACTTGTTAATACGGCCGCAATGTTAGCGATCGATTTTGATCCGTGTAAAGTTCGATCTGTGGCGATTTATTTATGTTCGATGCGTGAATTTTAAAACGACCAGCGCCGCCGATGAATCGAAAAAGGCTAGCTACAAGGCTGAGACATGATGCTGCAAACACATCCGAGTCGTCATACGTGAACTCTGATAAATTTGAGACGCATTTCTCAAAGATTATATTTGGAATGTGATGTTAATAATAATAATAATAATAATTCTTGAACATATTTTTATTAGTTTGTTCATAATATCAGTGAATACTTGGGCTGGGTTCCATTCTCATTAGCAAAATCTTCTGACAATTCTTTGCAGTTTATTTTGGAGAATCCAACATCACGATGTATTAGAACAATTCCAATGAATATAATATTACGCTTTGAAATCATTTTTTTGCTTTTCAAATAAGTCATCCATTCTCACAAACAAAATTTAGATCATCAAGAGCTTTTGTCGTATTAATCGATTCTGCAAGGTCCACTTCCGACTATTGTCGGATTCTCTGTACTTACTCTAATCAACGAAAAATAAATTTAGAGATTTTAGCCGAAATACGCCTTTGGAGGTCCCCTGAATCCATTGCAATACTTGTGCAATGCAATGGTACTCCATTGCAGTACTGTCAATACAATAGCGCCCAAACAGTGTAACGGATACGGCTGAAATTTGGTATACATGTTTAGAATTATTAGAAGACGAACTGGGTTGCTTTTGTGACAACTTGACAAGTGGAAATGGTAAATGTTGCCATTTCTTAGGTATTAAACCGATTTTTATCAATCTTCATAGAATCAGTCTGACGGTATCCATAGCTTTCGTCGTCATGGTTGCGAATTGACAAACTTTGATAACCTTCACTTGGCAGAAGCCAGAGATATTTAATGTCAGTTATTGTCAGTGATCCAGAGCGGCTCTGTCTTGAAGTACTGCAAAAGCTTTAGACGCTTCAATGTGACATGACATGACATTATGTTATCCAATGACGTTTGGTTGAATAATAGTAAGATATTATAGCTCTGTGTATATGTCAAAATTTTCGATTTTAGTTATTGGGCATTCTAGAAATATGTGGTTAAGGCTTCCCACCTGTCCACATTCGCAATATGGACATTTTAGGATACATTTTAGGTTATCTGCTATCTGTTACTGTTGTAACGAATGTCCGGCAGGGGGCGTTTCGGGTTTGACGTTACTGTGGTAATAGCAGCAAAACACGGGTCGACAAAAATCGATTTTTTGGATCGAAAATTGTTTTTAAGGCCGTTTTTTTGCTCAACACTCTTTGCGAAGGGTATTTAGAGGGATCTTATCGTAAGACATGAGTGCGAGCGGCTTTTATAAGGTCGGCAGGAACGGATAAAAATTGTAAATTTTTGACGTTCATCGATCCGCTTGTCGGAATTTCTAGACGTCACGTGACATTTTCTCGAGGTTCGCCTTCACCCGAAGAGGTGCAAAAACGTGATTTTTTTTTCAAAATTGACGCATTTAATTTACAAAATATTGCGCAGTCCACGCGGAATTGTGTCCTTTTTTCAATTCGAGCGTCAAAAGTAATATCGAAAAGCCCAATTTTGCAGCTACTCGATCGCAAATGTCGGCGAATATGGGCGATTCCGCTGAACGCGCCCTACACTTGAAAGTTCGTAATTAGTATAGGTAGAGAGAGATAAATAATAGTAAGTGTTTAGGCACTTGTTGTCGAAACGTTGGATGGGGACCACTCCGGATATTTTGATTACATAAAATATAACGCTCATTTAGGTATATGTAAGAATTTTGTCAAATATTTGAATAAAATGTTTCTCGTGTACCATTTCTTGTAGCATGCTTATTAGGATGTGTAACAGATTAAATAATGCACCCATCATGAAAAATGGTCTAAGCGACGATGTAGTTCTAAACTAAACAAACACTGCACGAACAAGTAACAAAGTAAGCTAACATCTCCGATATAAATATACATTACACCAAAATGATTACCAACAATTGATAAATTACTTGCACGAACATAAACATTGAACCAAAACATAACCCCCAATCGATAGGTCGAATCCCAAACAATATAGCACGATTTAGTTATTTTAGTTATTAGCCATCGACGATATAAATCTCACAACATAACCAGTGTTTATTAAACGACCATTAGGAGATAGTAATTAATTGAGAAAATAGATTAAACAGGAACGGGCGTTAATCGCGCAGTGTCTATTTGACACCGGAAGTGGCCGCTGCCAATATAGGTCAACAAAACAGAGTGCACATTTGTTATTCATTACATGTGCAGGCTGTAAAGTTCACACAAACTCGATGGCGATGGCGGTTCGAACTCATTCACGATGCGATACACAAATCAAACGTTTGTCCCGTATTGTAAACTAATTGTACAGACGAGAGATTGTTACCATCTACATCTACAAGAATACTAAAAGTAAGAAAACGAACAACAACTTTCTATCCACATCTTAGAAATTTAGTCAAAATTTAATGTTCAGTTGAAATTTGTCTTTCCAAAGAACATGGAGCATACTCAGCTATAAAGAGTGGTGAAAAAAGTACAGATTTCAATGTCTTGAGGTGTTATAATAAGACATTTCTATCAAACTTTGTCTATTAGATGATTGTACTTGGAAATTCGTGTTATCTTGTAGCATTATAACAAAAAATCGATGTAACAACAAGCAAATTAATGAGAATATAAAAATCGTCAATTTTTCAGGTCGATATCCCAATTTGCACGTGACGAATTAATTTCAGAGGATCCCATTTTTATGTCATTTTCGAAAGTAAGAGCGACCAGCGGGCCATTTAACCATAATAACCATATCCCATGGTATCAACTTTTTCTTTACCGGGTGAGTCAGAATCTCATCGAGGCGACAATTAACCACTAATGATTAGTAAAAGTGACTGGTCGGTCGGTAAGGATGTGATCTTTTTGTTACTCGGTAGCGCGTTACAGTGCGTAATTCTAGCTATTGAGCCGAACGAAAGAAAAACAGATCTCGATTGCCTCCAATCTTGCATGGAGAAGGTGTTCGCGTGCGTTATTATTCTCAATTATATGTTCTCTTGCTACTGGCTGCTGGTCACCGGGGAAACACTTTCGATTTCCATTATAATTGAGCGAAAAACGATAATATCTGTATAGCTCAATATATCTACATTTCAATATGTGAATGGTCCGTCCATAATTAAGGTTTTGTAAAGCAGTTAAATACTTAATATCTATCCCTTTTAATACAATTTATTTAATTGGCATGTAGAACATATAGAAAGTGAAAATTGAGTCGAATTGATTGACCAATTGTAAAAATTACAATGGACAAGAGTACATGCTATTATTATACACTTGTTCTTCTAGTTATTTTTCCCTTCTAATTTGAGACCTACTGTATATTGTACGATACGATAGTTAAATGAAAATATAGCAATAAAAAGTAATTGGAAATTAGTTTTCTGTAGCGTTAAGGCTTTTATTATTTCTCATATTATTTGGTAAAGTGAACGTAGTTTACAATCTTTTTTGAACGTCAGTTTTAACACATTTGAAAATAATAATAGCAAAAAGACAATTTTAAGGAATCTTAGATCTTAACAATTCAAACAAAATGTGTGGAGTTCCACCAACCCCACATATTTTGTTTTAATTAATTACAACTAACCGCACAGCCACTCTGGAGACCAACCTAATGTCAGTGGCAACTGTCGTTTATCAAAGTTTGCTACTTCGTTTTATTGTAAATTGTTATAATATTATAATATTAAAGTTATTAGGGGATGACCTGATATCATTTTGGTCACAATCGTTTGAATTCTTAACAAACGCATGTAACATTTACCACTTCCGGTTGTTAGATTGTCACCAAACAACAATCCATTTTGTTTCCTGGTAATTCTAAATATGTATACAACATTTCAGCCCCATTAGTTGTACAGTTATCGTTATCGTGGTCACACTCACATTTTTCAGAAACATTTGCAATGGATTCAGGAGATCTTAAAAGTCGCATCTGCGCCTGCAATGATCTTAAAATATTCAATTTTCATTTTTACTTTCCGACTAGTACCCTAGAAGGAAGTAGGAAGTAGAAGGAAAGTATTGTAATTGACGGAAAAAAAATCGAGATTTTAGCGGAAATACGCGTTTTGAGGTCCCCTGAATCGATTGCAATGATTTCTGGAAAATGTATGTATTTATGTGGGTTTGTGGGTATGTCTGTGATCACGATAGCACCCACACGGAACAACCGATCGGGCTGAAATTTGGTATGAGTATTTTTAATTGCCAGGGGACGAACTTGATTGTCTTCTGAGAGATTAGTCCGATTTTGACCTAACTGATACCTGTTAATCCTCCAATGACTTTAAATATGTACACCAAATTGCAGACCAGTGGGATGGACGGTTTAAGCGCTATGAGAGTTTATAGAAGCACTTTGACAGAATCCACAGCCTTTGTCACTGTGTTGCAGATTGTCAGATTTTGACAAGCGTCAGTGCCACTGACATGCCATGACATTAAATGTCAGTATGACAGTTATTATGTCACAGAAACTGGCGTTAGATAGGACCCAGAGTGGCTCTGTTTTTGTGTAATGTAATAACTATTAAGCAACCTTTTTATTATCTTAGCAAATCATACATCATTTTATGCTTTAGAAGCAATGTTTTCACGTATCTACTTGTATCATTAAGGTGACAAAGCCACATCTTCCTGAACTATTTTACTATTTTATTCAGTTGGGTGTTTTATTTTTCTAATGATGTGATGTTCATATCACTTTGCTTACGCCACGAGTCTCTGGCAAAACAAACTTTAGTAGATAGTTAGTAAAGAAATAATTTGCTGTTGTTTGGTTGTCAGGTATACATAATACAATAGTATTTAACATAAGAAGAAGCATAGGACCTAAGCACGTGTACGTAGTGATACACATTTTGTTAACTTTCGAATTTACTCGGTTACCTAGCAAAAGGTTAAGTACCCTATAAAGTCACGTGTAGCCGTGCAGCGTCGCTTATTGTCATTGTACAAAATGTGCCAGATAACGAGGTGGAGAGAGATATTTCCGTGGCTTAGATTAAAAATCACGCCGACGTGCGTTTACCAAGAATTTCTTTAACTATGATAGATGTTTATCGCACGGCCATTTGTAGTCAAACTGCGAAAAGTGAAAATTTCTATTAGAAATGCTCGAGCCTGGTTTCATGCAAGAACACATACAATTTACCTAGTGAGATAGTTTAAATGGGATTGCGCCTAGTTGGGACACAGAAATATGTCAAAACTACCCACTTACCATAGACAAAGAATAAAGAACAACGTTTTAAAAATGTTTAACTGCTGTTTCCTCTAAAAATTTCTTGTAATGTTGTAAGAACTATTAAATTATTGTTTAAGAAATATTGGGTTGTTATATAAAATGCTATAAAACAAATCTTTTCATTGCACCATTATGAGAAAATTGCTGAAACTTTAAACACACATGCCATGAAATAGTTTAATTGCAATGTCTGAAAATGTGTGTAAAATCTCTTCCTCGGATTTCTGGCATATTTTATTTAATGGATCTCATTCCTTTACTAAAACCTTAATTATGTCTCCTAAATTCACTCCTACCAAATAAGGACACGAGAAAAACAGTTAAATCTTCTCGCAGATAAATCTGTAATTAATGTTGTAGTTGACAAGCCCATAAATTCCGACAGGAAACCGCAAGAGTTAGCCTAACGTTATAAAAAAAAACATATTTCGACCCCTTTTTCTGACACCTGCTTTAATTTTCCTTTCCCAAGGTGTCTATGAAAAGCAGGTGCAATTGAAAAATTGTGCAGATGCAAGGAATATATTACTTATTAATATCTAATTTTAACTAATATATTCTCCTTCAGGGTTTTGAATTTATTGCCAAAATATAACCATAAATATGCAAAATTTGAAACTAAATGTGTTTTTACATTATACATTAAGCAATTAATGCCTGGTTCTATTAAACCATGGTTTTATGAAAGATAATTTACTTTCTTATTACAGTCAGTTTCAGTAGTTTGGTTTTATAGGACAGTACTACTACATGTTTAAAGTAGTTTATGGTACATTTTATGAAGAGAACTCGTCTCTGCTTATAGCTCTTATATTGCCGACTAGATGGTAGGTAGGTATATAGTTTGAACTAGGACTTGAACTCTCAAAAGTTCCGACTTTGCAAAGCTGCTACGAGCGACGCAGGAGTGCGCGCGTAGCATTTTAAAAACCAGTTTGGGAGAGAAGTCCGTGTACCGGAGAGGTTGTTAAGTTCGCCGCGCAGCGGCGCTCGGGAGCCACTTTCACTGGATTCTAGGTTATCCACGTGTCCGTCGTTTTTTATCTCGTATTTTTAGTTTGAACATTTTATTTTAATCTCGGCAGTTTTGGACGCACGCCGCTTGCGCACTAGTGCAGATAGTGTCTGCAGTTTTAAGTGATTTTTCGTTGAGAGGAGCAGTTCGAGTTATTCTTTAACTTTTTCGTTTTATTTTTGGATTCTTATAGTACACCAATAAAGAAACATAAGTGGAACGCATTTTTCTGGAAAATATGATTTCTGCAAGCGATGGAAATGATGCAAAAGCATTTAACCTTGAACAATTAAGTTATGAACAGTTACCTTTTGATAAAGGTCCTTAATGTCTGCAATGAATAGATATGATACATAAAATATTGTATTCCTACCTCACCGATAAACATATAAAGCATTTGCCCCGTTGTCCTTAACATTTTAAAATGAATCATATTCGCTATAAAGATCTTATCATGCTTATCATCACCTAGCATCGGAGGAGGAAGTAAAGCCAGTGGCCCCGTGCGTCGTCACGATGTGATCTACACGTTAAAAAACTTTTGCTGTGGCTGGAATTCCTTCAGAACGACAAAATTCCGACGCAAAATGAGGAGGTCGCATGCAAAACCGGATATATCCACTTTGAAATATTGAATATATCCGGTTTTGCATGCGAACTCCTCAAATAACCCAGATAAGAAAACTGCATCAATTAACTGTGCAGATTATGTTGATTTGATTTCTTGTTTTACAGATAGACATAAAATTACGAAATTAATAAAAGCAATGCATTTTTCCACACGATATATCGTTCATCTCTTACCTTTGCTTTAATAAAGTGATTCAAATTGTATAATAAAATAAAATGTTTTTTTATTGTTTCTGAAAACAACAGTTGGTGTCAAATGTAAAAAGTAGACATCTTTATCACCTCCTAACGACCAAACGTAGAATTTGAAAACCCGGAGTGCATTTTCTTAGGGATTTGGATTTGGTTTTTATTTGGAAGTGATACCAGCCCATCCTCCACTGACTTTAAATATGCATACCAAAGTACAGATTAACCAATACGTTTTTTCTTCTGGTTCAAAGTCCTGACCAAAAGAGAAGATCAAATTAAGAAACATATAAGAGCAATATAAATAATCGATTGATACTTTGATACCAATATCAAACTAGAACATTGCAGAAAGTTAAAGCATGCAGGCCAGATAGACAACAACGATAAGTCATTTTCTTCTAAAACCATCACGTACCAATTCAATTTTTTCGATGAAAAAATAAAACGAAAAACTTATGCATATTATGTCCTTCTAGTCAATTCCACCTTTTACAGTTAACCCACGGCATTTTACAGTTACGAAATGCACGGATCCTCCGCCTGTAGCCAGCGAAGCACTCGTTTCTTTTCCACCTTTTCACTCGGCAACGGATAGAACAATGGCAAAGGCGTAATAAAAAAACGCCCATTTGCTACGTCGCTTCGGTCGTCGTGGGTTCGCCGTGATAACTCCATCTTTCCTGAAACTTGAAACTGGACAAGAAGTTGTCGCTCTGACCAGCAGGATTGATGATCTCAGAACGAAGCATGGAGAGATGCGGCTAGAATTCAGCATACCGTTAGGACGCCGCACACAATTTGTGTCTATGTGGCCCGGAGCGTCATCTTCATCGCTCTTTTGTACTTGGAAAGGAGGATAGAAGTGTATGACCGGCCTGCCTATGTTATGTGAATAGGTTGCCCACGTAGGTGGGCATCTAACCATCTATGGTGGTACGCATCAAAGCGATGTTCGCATGGGATGCAGTTATTTTTTCTATTAATACTCTGCCTGCGCTGCCCGCGTGCCATTGTTTCCTAGCATGCTGTGAAAATAAACTACATGGACTTATTGCTGGTATAGAATGTAATTTTCGGGATACCGTACTGTAACCTAAATGCGACAAACTGGCATTATATAGCGGATATATTACAATACAACGTCCAATTTTATTTACTGCATAGTTCCAAATATAACGAAAGAAAAAATATAATGCTTTTTCACGTTCGTAAAATACTACAAAAACAGATTCCGATAAAAATCAGCAAACATTCTTCAAGACAGTCGATCATAAATTTATCAGACGAGGAAATCTTGTAACGTTGTCCATTGAGTAAGTAAAACATCGTTCACTTTTAACGTTTCGTTCTATTAACCCGCCCGAAGTGAGTACTTAGCACACGTTTACTTGCCGTCATAATTCACGTTCACTGACAGTCGAAAAGAATGCCTCCATAGTGTCCGACTGGTACATAGATAGAAAGTCCGCACCATGGACGTTATTCCTCTAATAGTCAGACGTCCGATATCTAATTGATGACAGGCCAGATTGGTAGCAAGAGACCCTGTGGCCTATTCTAGAGCAAGACCGGCATTACCTATATTCGTTGGTTGGTAACGTGTGGGCGATGACAATACTTGTTGTTTAATTGGCGACTCTCGTTTTTATAAAATAATACATTTCAACGTTAATGGTGATTGATTGCTCATTTCTTAATTGCGTACACACAATGTGATGTGATTTATTGACACTGCTGGCGGTAATTTACGTTGACGTGATAGTGCAATACCTTAGCATGACATGGAGAGCACTGACTGGTCTTTGTTTGTTCAACAGTTCAGTAGAATATGTTCAGGAACTAGGAACTTATTTCTGCATATTGGTTCCTCTTATTTTGACAAAGTTACAATGCGTAGGCATTTTGCAACCAATAAGTACAGAGAAAAGTTTACGCCTAAGTGGAAGATATATTGCCACTCCTACTGAACCATATGCCAAAGAAATTTATCATTTTTTAACGGTTTGTTACCGTTATAAAGACGCATAAGTCAAAATAAACAACAATTTTCTGAGCTTGGAATACAGACTAAAAGTAATATAAAGAAAGCAAAGTAAACAGCTTTATTTGTAATTTTGTAACTCCTTACCTAAACATGCATTGTCTAACTACAAATATTGCACTTCTTTTCCAAACGCATACCGATGTCAACCATGCATCGCTTTTATAGCGAATTCTTTTTCAAAAATATACATAATATTCTACGAGTAAGTTGACTATGTGACAAATTTAACCTTGCACTCGTGCAACTAAAAGTTTGAAAAAAAAAATAAGATCCAATGATTTGGAAAATCCACTCACTGACAAAGCATAACAGTCACATGTTAGATAAGTTATGTGGATTATTTAATAAACAACGGGTCCGTCTACGTGTAAGACGATAAAAAATGCACCTATTTACGTATTTAAATACCGGTGACATAAGATCAAGACATAATTGCGACTTTTTATTTCATTTATAATTAGAGATACATATAAAAATGAAAAACAAATTATTTAAAGCCAGTGTTTGATCATTTGAGAATCTTGTTATGGCAAAATCTATTTTTATAAGATAATTATTATTATTATTAAGGAAAAAGGATTATTTGCGGTGGAATTTAAAGAGTAAAACGTATTTTTTCGGGCATAACCGCTATCTTAATGCAACCGTAGAGACGTGTTTTGGAGTTATTAGTCCTCGTCAGTACGGTATAGCCAAAGAGCAAGGATGGAAACTCAATGGAGGACTCGACAAAAGGGACCTTAATCGGGGAGACCAACGTCACCAATTGGAGCGTCAGTCACGACATCTTCGGATTTGAGGACAAGAAACAACGTCGCGCCGAGGTAACAAGTACACCCCGAGGAACAACCTTAGTGAAATTTAAAGAGTAAAACGTATTTTTTCGTCCACCTTCATTGTACCTGGCGGTTGTACCTCGGCGCGACGTTGCTTCTTGTCCTCAAATCCGAGAATGTCATGATTGAAGCTCCAATTGGTGACGCTGGTCTACCCGATTAAAGCCCCTTTTATTGAGTTCTCCATTGAGTTTCCATCCTTGCTCTTTAGCTATACCGTACTGACGAGGACTAATAACTCCAAAACACGTGTCTACGGTTGCATTAAGATAGCGATTATGCCCGAAAAAAGAAGAAGGAAGAAGAAGGAAGAAGAAGGAAGAAGAAGGAAGAAGAAGGAAGAAGAAGGAAGAAGAAGGAAGAAGGAAGAAGAAGGAAGAAGAAGGAAGAAGAAGGAAGAAGAAGGAAGAAGAAGGAAGAAGAAGGAAGAAGAAGGAAGAAGAAGGAAGAAGAAGGAAGAAGAAGGAAGAAGAAGGAAGAAGAAGGAAGAAGAAGGAAGAAGAAGGGAGAAGAAGGGAGAAGAAGGAAGAAGAAGGAAGAAGAAGGAAGAAGAAGGAAGAAGAAGGAAGAAGAAGGAAGAAGAAGGAAGAAGAAGGAAGAAGAAGGAAGAAGAAGGAAGAAGAAGGAAGAAGAAGGAAGAAGAAGGAAGAAGAAGGAAGAAGAAGGAAGAAGAAGGAAGAAGAAGGAAGAAGAAGGAAGAAGAAGGAAGAAGAAGGAAGAAGAAGGAAGAAGAAGGAAGAAGAAGGAAGAAGAAGGAAGAAGAAGGAAGAAGAAGGAAGAAGAAGGAAGAAGAAGGAAGAAGAAGGAAGAAGAAGGAAGAAGAAGGAAGAAGAAGGAAGAAGAAGGAAGAAGAAGGAAGAAGAAGGAAGAAGAAGGAAGAAGAAGGAAGAAGAAGGAAGAAGAAGGAAGAAGAAGGAAGAAGAAGGAAGAAGAAGGAAGAAGAAGGAAGAATAAGGTAGAAGAAGGAAGAAGAAGGAAGAAGAAGGAAGAAGAAGGAAGAAGAAGGAAGAAGAAGGAAGAAGAAGGAAGAAGAAGGAAGAAGAAGGAAGAAGAAGGAAGAAGAAGGAAGAAGAAGGAAGAAGAAGGAAGAAGAAGGAAGAAGAAGAAGGAAGAAGAAGTAAGAAGAAGGAAGAAGGAGAAAAGGATGAAGGACGAGGGAGAAAGAAAATGGTACAGAGAAGTATAAAGCATAGTTGAATTCCATAACTGCCTTGAAATATGGATATATCAATTAAACAGTGCGAAGATTTTTTCATTTCGGAAACGGAACGTGTATCCACCTGAGTTGATACCGCAACCTTAATACCAAAGTGCTGACCAACTCAACTGAACCAGAGATAATCCCCCGGTGCTATTACAAAACAGCTCTAATTGTTATGGTACGCGATGTTAAATAGTAAATTCACATCAATTAAGCCTTTTACATAACGCGGTAAGTAGAGCATGTACTCGAGAGCACTCCAGCTACTCGGTCGTGCTCGACAACGCGATTGTGCCGCTGATGCCGCCACAATGGATGGATGAAATTATGACGACGAGCGGATGAAAGGAAAAGCTGAGAACTATTAACTTGCCCATGATGTTGGTGGAGATCATCAAATGTCGTTTAGTAACATGAATTATGATAATCAGATGATTGGTACTTATGTGAGGTTTCAAAATTTTATTTACGATCTAAGTGATGTATAAGGTTAAGGGTAGTTATAACTTGTCTCTAGTAGAACAGTAGCCTCAATATATGGAAGATATAACCTTTAAAGTTAAAAATATACAAATCCACCTAAGTTTTCTTCTTAAAACCCAATTTTCATAGATTCCGGTAAACCTTTTAAATGTAAACCCTGTTGTCTGAAACTGTTCTCCAATTAACTATTTTGAAGAAAATCTTGTGCAATACTGGATACAATAAACTTGTCACCGGACATTTCACTTTCAGATGCATTCAGAAGAAATCAAATGCTCAAAATGGCTTTGTCAAGGCCGTGGGATACCGATAAAGGAAATAACCTATGCGTACCAAGGAAAAGAATTCCCATTTTCTCGTCGGTTATAAACTTACGCGAGTTCCTAGAAGAGAGACCGTTATGTCAATGACTAAGGTTTGCCAGATCACGGGGATGACAATAAAATTAATGCGCATTTTAGATGAACAACATCTCAAAGTGGCATTTCTTTGACTGGTTTGTATGTATAAGGAATGTCCCCAACAATACGGTAAAGAGCCCGTTTAATATTTGCAGATATTTATTGCATGTTCCGGGGTACCAACATTATAGGTGTGCCCTAATGGAAAATGGATAAGTTGCTGAAATATGTATGCAGCTGACTGAATAGATGAGGAATTAGTGTAATATCTAGTAGTGTACCGTGGACTTTCAGATACGGTTTTCAACGTAAATGATTTGTGAAGTATGTTGAGAATTTACTTCTTAAGTTAAGTATCGGAATAAAATAAGGCATACTGTGTACACTTTCGAATAAACACGTGTTTGATATCTCAATAATAGACAACCGATTTTGCTTAAAACATTTTGATATGCATTTTTAATACTTATTGTTCATTGTTCATTCAAGAATTGAAATACAACATCGAATATTAACATCTAGCCTGCAAAATCCTTTAAAACAGCAGATACAACATTGTTTAAAACGCCCCGAAATTCAGCATTGGTTAATCTTATAACACAAGAGAACAAGAGTCCAACAACCAGAACAGGAATTACATATTTTTGTTGACCTAACATCACTTTTCATAGATCAAGTCATCAAAGTGTTGTGACGGGTTTAAAATCCACTTTATTTGAAGTCATATCTTCCCTTGAATTAGCCTTCTGTGCCTACGTGCTCATGACAGATTATTAAAAATATTACGAATCAACATGTTTTTTTTGTGTTATTTTATCAAGTTAAGTTATACAGACATTCTGTGTATTAAAATATAGGAAGTTATCAAAGAAGATGTAAAAATATACCAAATAAGTTTTGTTACATGTGCGGTTGTCATGTAGAATCTGAAAAAAAATTCAGAAGAGGTAAAAGCAGCATACTGCTGCTATTATGGATTTAGAATTGGAGATCTGGAAAAGCCATGGACACCTAATATATGCTGTATTTCCTGTTAGATCGGATTTTTAAAGTAGATGAAAGGGAAGCAAAAGAAAATGCCGTTTGCAGTTCTCATGTTGTGGCGAGAGCTTTCCAATCATGTAGATGATTGCTATTTTTGCACGATAATGGTCTCCGAATATTCGAAGAAGGATAAGCATAAAATAAAATATCCAAATTTGCCATCAACATCGCGACCTATCCTCCATGGAGAGAACCATCCTCTCCCAAGTGCGCCATCCACTTCATCATCTTCTATTTTTGACAAAGAAGAAATTTCGCCTGTTTGAAGAAACTTGCCTGATTTGACAAAGTGTTTGAAATAACTGTCGAATCATGCAAGTTGTGCAAATTCGCCATTTGAAGTTTTAGGAACACCTCGCCTTATAAACCAGTGCGAACTGAATGATTCGGTTAAAGACTTAGGTTTATCAAAGGATAATCCGAGTTATTGTGTTCTAGGCTACAGGAATGGAATCTTTTCGCACGAGGTGTGATAGTGTCTATAATTACAAAACGTAACGAGCCTTTTAAATCATATTTTAAAATGGAAGGATCTTTACGTGTATGTCACGATGTTGAGGGTCTTATCAACGAGTTTCAGATTCCCCACGATCCTTCAGAATGGTGGTTTTTTATCGATTCTTCAAAATACAGCTTACAAGCAGCACTTTTGCATATTCTTTGACTTTATATAAATTTTTAACTGATTTTGTTGCCGTTTTCTCAGTTTTGTGTCGGTATAATCTTGACCTGTTACAATAAATCCACTTTCAGTTTCTAGTTATGTAAAGCAAATATAATCTGGAACAAATATTTTTATTTTTTGGTTGTATCAGAAAGTTAAAAATTTGTTCCCTTGTGTAATTTAAGAAAGAAATCATAAAGTGTTTAAAATAAGTTTGGACATAAGAAGGATGCAGTACCACTGCAATCTAATTTTCAGCGCTCCATACAACCGATAAAAATTGATATTTATTGCCATAAGTAAAAGTATTGCCATATGTATTATGGTCATCATTCCATTGTGAAAAATACAACTTCTCAGCTAGAATTATTTGCATTTCTGCCTCGCCCGTTTTTTCTTAAACACTGAGCCTTCTTAAAAGGCCTGAATATTACCTATCTGGTCGTAGCATAAAATGTCTTGTTTTTCTAGTTTTAACACATCAATTAGCAAATTGTTTAAAAGAAAGTATACATACACAAAGAGTTGTATTTACATGGAAGTCCGCAGTGAAATTTGAATATTTACTTTTTAACACTGCATACGTTTAACGTTTAAAACAACATATTTAACAACTTAATAATGTTGGTATTTTCATTCAGCGAGCACCTAAATTAATTGGTGTATAATCGTCGTTGTGCAACGTTGCTCGTACGCAAATTGGGTGTTCAAAATGGGCCGTTATGGCGACAAAAATAAATCCGCCGACCCAAATATTCAAATTCTACATTTATATAATATGTCAACAAACAGTTCGCTCGAAAGACTGAGAGTATCTGTCGCAATCGATGGTGAATCTCGAACGAACGGCATAAATTTATTTAAATCTGAATATATTATAATGGCGGTGCTGTATAAGAGGCACAGGAACAGAGTCTCTGACACGTACTAGACTTCAGCAGACAGATGGAACGGACGTAGTGTCCTTTTGCAATCATCGACGACGCATTTTGCTAGACAAAAACAAAATAGTTTAACTTGTTTTGCCATTTTGTTTTGTAACGTATCTGATATTTGGTGTGTATTCAATTAATTTGTCCATATTCTTCAAAATATTATTAGAATTACTACTTGCTAAGTAGTTGAAATAGAATTATTTGGCCACAAAAGTGACATTCATTATCATTATAGTAAAACTAGCAAAGTCTGCTCTTTAGTTACTTAAAAGTCGATAAATCTGACTAAATTGTTTGTGTCTAAATACTTTTACTATTATTCAATTTCGTGAGGCCACAGCTTCCCTACACCCTAACCTAACATCAGACATATAATAACACAATATCATATCATGTCAGTGGCCAGTGACGTTCATCAAAATCTGTCAATCCGCAACCACAGCGACTCATAGCCCATAAACCGCTCATCCCATTGAGCTGTAAATTAGCGTGCATAAATGGGACCTGCTTTTATTGGGGTTTCCGGTTATCGGTCCATGTAAATAAATAAATAAATAAAAAAATAAAAAGTCACTGGAGGATAAGCTGATATCAATTTGGTCAACATCGGATGAACCCCTAAGAAGACGCATGTAGCATTTGCCACTTCCGGTTGTCGAATTGTGGAGTCAGATCGTGTTCACAGACATACATATTCAGATACATTTTCCAGACATCGTCGCAATGGATTCAGGGGACCTCCAAACGCTTATTTTCGCTGAAATCTCAAAAAAATCCGTCGATTACTATACTTCTAGGGTACTAGTCGCAAAGTAAAAATGTTACTTGGTAACAAGCTGTAAATTATGCTAATTTTCAACACTGTTTTGACACTAGTTAAACAAATTTAACCTCAGTTTCGAAAAAGAACTAAGTAACGATTTCTTTCTGTCATTTACTTCGAATCATATGTATATTATGGATAGAACAAGATTTGCGTAGACACTCGTCAAATATTATAAATTACGGGAGATACAAATGTGACATAATCCTGCAGTATACCTTGGAGAAGGGTTAGACGCTCCATTGTGTCAACAAGATAGTCGAGTTGCATGGAGGCCACACCAGATATTTTTGGATATGGTCTGCTTGCATGTGTAAAAATAAATATTGTACAAATAGTACATAGTTGTTGAAAGGTCAAATAAGAAATAGAGAACCTTATAAAGTGGTCATAATACATTTATATGTACGCCGATAAAATGCTTTTGTTTTACAAAAAAAACAGTATTTTCGAAACCCTTATTGAAAATGTATAGAGCTTATAAGGGACAATCCCTTGGAGAAGGAGAATGTGGATTTCTTAATAAAACCTTTTCATTTTGAGATTTGATCCACAATATGTCGAACTTGATTCCTTTACTGTACACCCAACTTGATTTATTCGTGTACAAATCTTCTTTTAGAAAATGTTTTGAACACACTAACATCTTAAGACATTGTTGCCAATTTTTAGTACACGTCGCCACTCACTGTGCAACCTTTTCCCTTTAGGAAACTTGTAAAATGGCAAGCCCTCGCTGTGCTATAAATTGCATTGTGGAAAGCAACAATAGATCTTACTTCTGCTGCTTCTTTTTTTGTCGTTTTTCATCTTTTGATTTAAATACCAGCGAAATTATACTCGAAGTCCTATACCACACCATTTAAATTTTGAAAATCACCCCAACGAACCTACTTAATACTTTCACCACCAGAGCGAGACTCTTTCGCTCGTTGAGGCGAATTGTTGTAATATTTTACAAAATTTGTCGCAAAAAGAAAAAGAGTCAAAACACACAAATATAAAAGATCAATCTTGTAAAATTTTTAATTTTGTCAGAAAATTTTTTAAAAAAATATGACAAAATCAGTTTTCGAACAATGTGAAATTAAAGTACTTTTTTCATCGTGGTTGGTGATAATTTATTTTAACTCAAAACTCAAAACTAGAAGATCTGTGGTAGGTTCACAGTAGGTATTTCTAAACATTTTTCTAAATTACTCATACAAAAATACTTCGTTGTTTTCGGCAAAAAATAAATTCTATAGAATTGACGTTTATTGTAAGTTGAATTTAAATTTAAAATAATAATAGGTACCGAAATCCATTTACTAGCTGGCGTTTTTTTAGTTCGTTGTCGAGCGCACCGTGTACATTGTACCACACTTTCTAGATGTAACAGAAACCAGGTCATCGAATGAAAGCGAAAACATAGGCATTCTCACAGAGACGCTAAACTGGCACAGGCCATTTGAATACAAAAGACAGCGCACGACCGCACGGGAACGAATACACTTTCGTTCTCCACAGCACCTATACCATCATCCCAAACAGACAATTATTAATAGTTACGTTTTCGGTTTTCGACCACTAAAACACACAACTTTATAAGCAAGGTCTGCAATAATTTCAGTAGAGACCTACAAACTGTGTTTAGATCACATTTATAGTAAAAAGGAACCGCACATTTCCAACAAAAACTCAAACATAAAGCAGAGTAGCAAGTTTGCTTCTGTTGATAAAATAACCCAAAAACAAACTATCAAGCTGGTACTTATTGCCTCAGAATTTTGGCATAAGGAATCCAAAAATATACCACAGTATAGGGCGTTTTATTAAAAAAAAGTTCACTAATAACTGCTCTATCGTCTGTGACAGACTATTGACAGCTAGTATAACACTCAAAACTAATGCCATATAAAAATTGTGATTTCTTACATCCTGTATGAATAAAATTGCCAATTTTAAAGATACTGCAATAATATATTTCTACCCACCAACGTCCAAAATCATCGTCCAAGGTAAATCCTCGAATCAACAGGAAAAGACCCAAATCAATCCTTCTTACTTTCAACGTTACAAGTACTCACAAGGACGGTACAACTTCTTAATTATGGAGTACTCCTTTGATGGATCAACGCCCAAACCAAACAGTTATAAACGATTTACAAAGCGCATCAGTCATCAAACTGCACAAGAGCACCAGCAAACGTAATTAATAAAATCACCCACGCTCGCAAGAAGGAGGAAAAGCAATGATTTTTGCACCTACTTAACCGCTCTCTTATGATGCAAACGCATTATGAATGATGCATTTTGGTGGGCCCTAATTGTCTAGCTGGCGTAAAATTTGGAAATACTTTCTTAGCGCAGATCGTAGTGTATAATTAAAATGATAGTTGAAGGTTCGATGCATAATTGGAAGGTTAATAACATCATTTGTATATAGCTGTCATCTTCTTTGTGCGTAGTATCTTATTTGCTCGACAATGCATAAGGATTCCCATCACAGTGCAAGTATTACTCAACGTGGCATTAAGTGTAAGTGTAGGCATTGTAGAGGAGGATAATTTCTATGAGTTATGTCCCAAAACAATTATAAATATAAACATGAATAACTTAAAATTTGCATCAAAGATGCGAATGTCACAGACAAAAAAGATCTGTGTCTCTCTTATAGTTTTGGATAGATTGTAATATCTATTCAAAACTATAACATTTTCAACACTATTTTACGTAGAGATTAAAAAGATAACAACCTGTTCTCTTGACAAATAATGATTAGTTGGTCCATTTGGTACGACATGCTCTTATATCTGCTCGGCGATATTGAAAACGCGATAATCTGCAAGGCTCGTAGCCAAGCCGTTCAATTTCTTCGACAACCACTTAACCTACAAACATAAATAGAAATTCACTTGGATGTAAACATTATATAACACGGTTCAGAAGTCTATATATACATCCATTATATAGCGACAATCATTCACATAACAGTTACGTTTGTTTGGCGCGCATGTGACATAAATGAAATTCCCGAGGCCTGTTTTAACCATTTATCAGCCATTCAACGGCTTTTGAGAGGAAAAATCGCCTTACGCGGATTTCTGCCTTTTAAGCGCTAACAGATGTATGTAGATGCTAAAACTGGTCGTTTAGCAGGTACATTAATTATACAATAATTTCATCATCGGTAAGGTTATGTAAATAAATCAAAGTTGTCACTTGATGAAACAATTAAGTTAAACATTTAATGGAGCAGAAAAGATAAATGGAAATCCGCTTTTAAATAGGTTAGAAGCATTTATCACAATCTAGAATCGTATTTATCTTTATCTAATCACGTCGGTATTTTTCTGTTCTCTCAATTTAGTAGATGCACTTGCAGTTTTCTAGATGTAAACAGACAGCGATAGCGCTGATTACGAACGCAAGATAAATGATCCTTAGCGTAGATATTGTTCCACTTCAATATTTAGATCAAACTGAATGTCATATGATCAAACTAAATAGTGATCTTGTTTTATATTGTCCTTGGTAGCAATAGTTTTAGACTCCCGCTGATATGCCGCTTTTTGTTGTTCCAAAATAAAAAGATATCGTCGGTCATCTCAGTGTGTTATGATAGAACGACAACAGGTCCGACTTTCCGATGGATTTTTGTAGACAAGGCAGCCCAATATACAATTTATCATTACCAATGCAGTTCTCCAAAACAAGTCATGGAGACAAGAACAAAAAACGAATTTATTTTAATGCTCTCTGTTAAAGATATTTTATTAGTACCGGGGAGAAGATAGTCATAAAAGATTTCCATAACTTTTTTTGTTCGAATTTCTTAATGAATCATATCAAGTAGTATACCCCAGAATTTTGTCCACAAAAAATATCGATTGGTTTAGCAAAAAAAATGATTTAATTACCAGCTCGTCTTCTAAAACAGCTCATGGCGTCCTCAAATTGTATTGCAAATAATGCCATCCGCCGATACCGTAGTAGAACATTGGGGATAACAAATTCGAAATCTACATAAAATTCTGCATCTAGTAATGGTATCAATATGACACTACCCTTTTGTTTACAAATTGGTGTGCGGCTTATCAAGAGGTTTATATAAATGTTTATAACAATTGCGAAATTTGATGCATAACTTGATCAGTACGTCAAATTGTAGGTAATTAATAGAGGTAACTACCCTGAAAAGGTCGGAGTTTTGCCCACTCCATAACACCCCTTAAATGATAATAATGTTGACCTACCCCATAACAAGAAATACGACGGCAGACAGTTAAAATAATTAATAACTTTTGTAAATATTCTTTCATAACTTTGATTCATACGTCAAATTGTAGGTAATTAATAGAGGTAGCTACCCTGAAAATGTCGAAGTTATGCTCACTCGATAACACCTTAAATGATCATAATGTGGACCTACTGCATAACAAAGATGCCACTGCCACACTGATAAAAATATTAATAACTTCTGTAAATGTTCTTGCATAATTTTGAACCATACGTCAAATTGTAGGTAATTATTAGAGCTAGCCATTCTGGTATGCTCAGAGTTATGCTGACTTGATAACACCCTTTAAATGACCCTGATGTGCACATAATATGCCATATGCAATGGGTCGGTCTGGAGACGACCATAAAAGATATCGATAACTTTTTTTGTTAGAATTTCTTAATGAAACATATGTCAATCGATAGAAAAAATGTTATGGATATCTTTTATGGCTATCTTCCCCCTGACATTTTTGGTTCTGTATGTTAAATTGATGGTATATGGATAACAATCAGGCTAGTTCTGCACCAAAATTAGTTGTTAAGATTTGTCGAAATTTCTTTAATTTTAAGTATATTTATCATCTGTAATACTTCATTATCACTACTAACTATTACAATGATTTTCCATTTGATCTTACATATCATCAGTATTATTGACAAATTCCATGCAGTGATACGGAGCGGAAGTCTAAAAATAAGAGACCAGAAGGGGTCAATAACACATTTACAAATGAATCAAAAGCAAAAATCGTAACAGCCAAATGATTAGCCAAAATATGAAAACCAGAAAATGCGTTATTGACCTACATTAATTCAGCCATCTTTGTAATAATAACCATGAACAAATAATACATTTACATCACAATCAAGAGCAAAAATTTCCACGGACACGTCACTCCGGTCGTAATTGGGTGGAAAAATGGGCAACGTTCCGAACTCCCGTACCCATATATTACCACCACGTCCCAGTTTTCTGCTAGAACTCGTTCTAGCTATGCTCCTTTTATCAGTTCGCATATTTATTACATTGTCACGCTTCGTGGATCATCTAGTCTTGCATTTAATCGAGATCGCGATCACCACGACCGGCCTTTCGCTTTCCATCTCACTCCTCCGCTCAAATGGAAGAGAAACGGAAAGTGTTCTCCGTTCCTGGGACCCGGTGGTGCAGATACAAACCAACCAAAGCTGTGAACGCACCAGTGGCGACTCGTACGGGAGAAAATAAAAGAGTATTTCTTCTTTTTTGCAAAATTTTTCTTGACATAAATGAAAATTGAATTCATTGTGGAAGGAATTCCACAATGAATTCAAAAATTTCTTGAACGAGTTAAAACAAATAAAATGCAAATTAACGCAAAAATTTGTAAAGTAAGTAATGATTTCTATGTTTATATTTTCAACTTTTATCTGTACTTCACTGTATAAAATGACTGTGAACAGCTATTAAGTTAGTGTTAGGTATTTTTCTGTAAATCAACCATTAACGAAATCCTGTTCTATATGTAGATTACCACAGTGTCTTTCTTGTTTCTCTTTAACTTCACGAGTCGCCACTGGTATGAAGCCCAAGTAATGGGGGGCGATCGGCCAACTTACTTACGTAACTCCGATCTCTTTCGATTTTTACCGAGCCAAGGTTGGATTACGAAGAAATTAATATCCTTTTTGATAGATTATCGGTGCTCACTGAGTGGCCGAATGGCCGGTGGCCGATATTGCCGAGGTGTTAGCTAATAATAATGCTCTAACGGACCGTATAAGTGCCGGACGGTTTTTGAGTCACCGTGACAAGAGTTATGGACACGCTGTGGGCAAATTGCGGGAGGGCATGCGGCCCCGCTATCTCGACGATTTAGCACGGCACCCCCCGGATCTCAGGAATTTTCGTCACGGTTAAATAGTTGATGTGAGAATTTAAGAAACTTGGATTAATGTTGAGAGACTATTGTGGTGTATTTGTCGGTGTAATTGTCTCACTGCATATAGTTACAGTGCATATAGGTCCACAGAAAGAACTCTGTGTATATTAATCAGCTAGCACGAAGAGGATTTTTTTCTTTACCTACAAATAATATTTTATTCTAATAAAAATGTCAATATAGTTGTTTCAACGGTTAGTTATTCTTACGATTTAAGAACTTAGTATGTTTATGTTAAGTATTTTTTTCTCTGACGAAGAAAAAGTTATTCTTCTATAAAAATAGACGTTCGTCTTACAACAAAAATGTTTCGTTGGACAAAAAATATATATGTTTCAACAAAAAACAGTTTCTTGGCCCAAGATTCTTACTCTGAGAGATACATAAAAAGTTGTGCAATTACTTTACAGAGGGCGCTAACAGTTTCTCGCGTCTTTTGCCATATATTACCGCTATATAAGTTTGACGATATTGAGTGTTCGTATATTGTTTGTTTACATCTGTGCATAAGTATTTTATTTCATGGGTGACTTACAAAGATTATGAGAAAAACCAAGATTGTAGTAAAATAGCCTATACATAGAGAACTCTGTTCTTGAATATCAAGAAAAATTGTTCTTGCGTATATTGTGTAGCATGAAGAGGATATTTTTGCTATCCAAATAATATTTTATTTTAATAAGAATTTCAGTATAATGTAGTTATTTCAACGGCTAGTTATTCTTACGGTTAATGAGTTTAGTATGTTTATGTTGAGTATATTTTGCTCTGACGAAGAAAATGTTATTCTTCTACATATAAAAGGAGCAAGACGTTCGTTTTTACAACAACAACAATATTTTGTTGGGGGAAAAATATTTATACTTCAACAAACAAACAGTTTCTTGGCCCAAAAGTATACATATGTATCGCTTAAAACATACGTAATTCCTTTCAAGCAGTTCCTTCATACTTAAAACATGAAAACGTAATAATTGGAACATCAAGAAAATCATATTCTTACCCTGAGAATTTTGTATTTTACTTGAACCAACCAAATGATCTTTCTGAGGATATAGAAGCAAGTGATATTCTTCACTCAAAGATATTCGTGTTGTATCGAATAAATTTTTTCCTCTGTGTAGCTTGTAGATATATAATTTTAAACTGGAGTAAAAACGAAAATTTTGACAGCTAACAGCGGTCTAACTAGTATCGGTATGTTGATTAATGTACAACTGCTTATATTTTACAATTCTTGCTTCTTTGGTCTACACATTATTTCTTTATGAAACACAAGTAAAGTCATTTAAAAAAGTACATACATTTTTTAGCAAATTTGAAAAGATGATTTTTTTAACACGCTTTAAAAATGAGAGATCAAAGAAGGAAAGACAAAAGGAAGATTGCATATTAGTCTGAAGGGTAAGCCAGACTATCTGAATAATATTTACTAAAGATAATGGTATAATCTGTAAAAATATGCTACGGCAAAATAATTCTGCGCAACAGGTATGTACAACGTTTTATCATGTTTGCCTTATATTCTAGCGATCTAATCCACTAAAAATAAAATCGGGTTATTTACATTCACAGTATCATGTCAAACAGACTACACACCCTTCTTCTACGCGCCACCTGTACGGTTACCTAGAAATGTTTTCTACTAAACGGCAAAGACCGGCGAAAAAATCATAAACCTCCTATTTGTACAGTGATTACACCATTTACAACAACAAACTGACACAGGCGGCACGTGTAGCATTTTTGTTTCAATTTATCTATATTATTATTAATAATAGTAATATCTGTGTATCATAATGCTCAAAAAGGTGTAAAAATCAACACGCGACACGCTATCAGTTAGAAAAACATCGTTTAAGGTTCGCACCGACCAACGCGATCACGGTAAGGATCAATTATTGGAATAATTAGAAAAATAGACATGATAGGACATCTATAACATGTCTTTATTGGTTCTTTCATCTTGTTGTTGTGCAACATTAATATGTATATTGAAATAAAAGTCTGATGAATTTGTTTTATGGTTTTATTGCATAAAACATGCAATAAAACCATAAAACAAATTCATCAGACTTTTATTCCAATATACTGCTTAAATCTGATGACCATGGAGACTCTGGAAACATTCATTCCACTCATACAACATCAATATGCCCACAAGGATAATGCCGTACAAAATGTAAAACACTACGGTGATGTTCGCGTTGGTTTGTGAAAACCTTGATATCCAACCTGCACTAGATATATTGTGCTAATCAATTAGCATTTCCTCGTGTAGTCAACACGGGTCATGTTGAGTTGCACAAGTTTGGCAAACTAGTGTGACGTTTAGCGAAAACGTGTGCGGTGAAACGCGTGCACAAAGTGACCGCATTTTGTTTATGCTCTATATTAAATATGTCGGTGTAATGAGTAATAATTATAATCAAGAGTCATTATCGATAAGGTTTGTAAATTTATTTGCTTACCCGTGTCGGTGGTTCAGCACGGGCCAATTTTTTCTCCAGTTTTGAAGCATGAAGTCCTTCATGAACCTTTTGTGCGCGAAACACGTGGGCGTCGATTAATTGACGTAATAAATTATTTCGGAGAGGTGCATTGTTTAATGTTTGATAGATACAACGGTTTACTGAACGTGTGAGAATATGAGATCATCTTGTTATCAGGTTTCTAGAAACTAGCGATTAGCACGTAAAGAAAAATTATATGTATGAACAAAGAATATTTTAAAAATTATAATTTGCCATTTAAAAAATTATTTTTATTTCCAGCCTTTTTTATTTTTCGACTAGTACCCTACAAAAAAGTACTGGATCGTTTTTTGTGATAATCTGACAGCCGGAAGTGGCAAATGTTACATGCATCTTCTGAGGGATTCATCCGGTTATTGAAGAAGCAGTTTGACAGAATCCATATCCTTCGTCGCTGTTGCAAATTGTCAGATTTTGACAGACGTCAGTGCCACTGACATGACATGACATTGTCAGTATGACAAATGTCATTGTGTCATAGAAACTAACGTTAGGTAGGGTCCCAGAGTGGCTCTGGGTTCACAAAATATTTGCAAAAGTGTTGTGCCACATTTCGTTGTGCCAACGATGTAGTCGCAAAGACTGGTAAGAGTCATCATGTTCTTCACCTTGTCAAATTAAATGACCAAATTGTGGTTACAACAATCTACATTATACATCTTTGTCATTAAAAATCAGGTCGTTTATGGACGAACACACTTTTTCACAATAATCCGTCGATGACTAAGGTGTAAATGTCTATTGTCATTGCGATTACAAGTGTAAACAGAAGATGTAGCGGAAATCGATATGAGCATGACAAATCTTGAAAGTATTTAGTGCCCTTGCGATAATAATAACCAGATCAATGACAAGTTTACTCATTACAATTACACGTTTAGATGTATTGAAGTATTTATGGGTCCTTAACATAAACGTTTGAAAGACATTTTGTAGCATATACTTGAAGGTGGGGGTATAATATTACTTTGTCATTGTTCTCTTTATTATTAAATTAATAAAAATATACCATATTAAGGCTTAGATCAATCATTAAGGACTACATTTCATAACAAAACCACGCGAAATCATGCACCCACAAAAAATAAAATTCCCGAAACAAAAAAATAAACAACGTCGTCATTTTCGCGAGTAACGTAACTGGTAGCGATGATCGTGCTTTTTTTTTTCAACGGGAATGCCCGTCTGGTGTTCCGACCTATCTTACCGTTCGCGCGACCTTACCAAACTTTCGAGGTTAGGATAGGACAGTTTCGCGATACTTTTTTACATTCGCCATACCGTTGGCACTCGGCCAGACCGTGTTGCGTCATTAGCAATGCAAATATAATAAACAGATTTTTTTTCGAGAGCGGTAGGACATCGTAGACGAAAAACTAATCGATGGATTGTTATGTCGACGACCTCCAAAAAAATCGAATCATTCTAATTACTGAGTGCACACTAACAAATGGTTTTTTGTTACATAACTGTTTGTCATATGATTTGTTTTTGGTGAAGTTAGAATTGTTTTATTAATATGTTATACGATCAATTCTAAGGATTCAAAATTCGGAATTGAAATTAGCTTTCAAAAGTCAAGACAATATTATGTGCCATTATTGCAATATTTATAGTATTTACTGCTTGTTGAACCATACTTTCCATCAACCGCAAAGTGATTTTTATAATTATCGATATTTTCTTGCTTCTATATAATTGATTCCATGATTTGCATCTTAGTAAACAACGTTTACAATAATTAGTAGGTAGCACCAATAGTATAATAACAATTTTGAGGTTTTACTGCTACCCAACACGTCAGCAGGCCTCAGGGGTTTCATAAAGATCAACTTCCGATGTATCATTGGAAACATTTCCAGCAACAAAAATGCATACTCATGATCCGCAAGAATGGTTTGAAGCAATCGATGAGTAAGAGTCTGCCAGCTTTGAATGTCGAGGACAATATCCATGTTGTGTTTATTTACATTAAAAATATAGCCGGCAAAAATGCATGTAAAGAAGATAAAAAAAAACAATTATCTTCTTACCGTATTCCAGTGCTAATGCAGTGGTCAACCTTCACCGCTAGCAAGGATTGATACAACAAGGTCAATATCAATGTTGATTTTTTTTCTTCTCGCCAATCACTTTGATTACCTTTGGATATACACAGATAGTATTGTTTTTGCTTTTCTCTCAGTCGATATATGTATGAAACACGCAAAAGCACTATGACCCCTATACCGACAATATCAAGATTTGAACAATTCGGGTTGCGCTTTACTTCGAGTCTAAAGTTAAAGAAGGTGTTTGATGTGCTTGTTCATAAAATGCAAAATAGGTAAATAAAGGTGTGCCTGAATTATGTCTTTGCTGACCTTCTTTCCTAACGCCTCTGCAACAATGATTATTCAGAAGACATGCATACATATTTATTTTCATATTGATTGAAAAGACATTCATTCTGTCTGTCTATAAGTGCTTCTTCTAAATTCGATTTTATAAAGTATTTTTACGATTTATACTACGTTTTACTTTGTTTTACTTTAAACTACAAATTCTACTACAAATAAAACATTCTGAATGTTGTTTCGTTTGTGCATGTTTTTGTCACTACCGAGATTTGTATCCAAAGTCATTACAATGCTGGCCACACACGTTCATTTTGAACTGACAGTTCAGTTCAACTGTACAGTTTAACCTCTACGTGTGTGTCTCAGTTGAACTACACAGAACTGCACTGAACTGAGAACTGTACTTTTGAACCCCCACACACGCAACAATCAGTTGAACCATTCATTTGCAAAAATTGAGTACAACTGAGACTGAAATCCCACACACGTAAAGGTTAAACTGTACAGTTTGAACTGTTCAGTTCAATCGCACAGTTTAACTGACCGTGTGTGGCCGGCCTAACATACACAAAAGACAACGTTCTAAAATGAATCAGCTAAGGAAGAATAAACAATTCAAATCCAACGGTTACGTAATGCTTATTTGAAGTAGTATTAATTCATTAATAATTATCTGGGATGTTGTTGTTATCAAGACCACAAGTACGATTTCATTGTTTGATCTAAAATTATTTGAGATCCGGTGCATCACCCACTACGACAAACATTTAAAAACAACAATACCAGTATCGTCGGTCGATTTCGCGTAAATACTTTAGTCATTCACACAATTTTATCTATAAATCACACTTACGATGAGTTATGACTGTTATGAGGTGAAAACGGACGATAAAAATACCCACTTTGACTTTACTTACATACTTATATGTATATGTATTTTGTTAGGTTAGGAATCTATATTCCAATATCTTCTATACCTTCCTAGACATTATCAGTCTTTACCGATAATTAATTATTGTTGATTTAATGATTAAGATGTTTGTACCGTTAGTTACTAATATTTCTTATGAAGAAAAAATGCTGACACAAACTGACATCTGTAGGTCATATTTTGAACCTATTTTCTTGTAAATGAGCGTAGTTTTTTTACGAATTTTATTCTGTTGTAGTTTTAGCCGCCGCGCCGTTCTGTGTTAATTTTGGAAGATTAGATAAGGCGTCTGTGGTAAAAATAACAATAGTACACCAATTTAGACATTGTAAATCCGTCACCTGATTTACCTGCTCTAAATTCACGATAAATGAAAAGTTAATTCATTAAAACAATAATCTGTTTACATTCCCTGCCTACAAGATATTCGTATTTGTCCGTTCTTATTCGTCCTGCATACAAAAATATGTACTTAACACGTAGATCTGAAAGATAGGTACAAATGGTTTAGGTAGGAAAAAGATATGAAAATTCTATGACATACAATTCTGTGCCAAAAGTTACATTACAATTTGGTAGGTATAAAAAAATCAATCTTGGTAATGCAATACGCATTGAAAAATATGTATAACAGCATACAATTGTCAATTTTTATACTTACATAGAAAATTTTCATACTATATATTTTGTATAATATACAGATACACCATTTGATGTTTGTGTTTGTTATTATATGAGTAAAATCAGATATGAACGAGTTATTATGTTTGGCACACATTATTATTGTCATACAAACACAGAAAATCTATTTATAGCAATAACATATTTTAGCCGGCGACCAAAATACACTTCAATGTTTCTGTTATGTACAACATAATTAGTTTAAGTTCACTTCAAAATCGAGATGAAATAAACAAAACCTTGGCATGCAATGGGCGAATCGACAACAAATAATATGTAGTACTGCTCTATCGTCCTATAGATAAAGCGGGGTGAAAAAATGTGCACGCGTCAATTTCAAGTCTGTTTTCTATATATGTACGTGCGTGAGCTGGTATGTTACAATGTTATTTAAACAATCGTTACTTCCTCCTACTTTCGTTTACAGGCACTATCGATTTAACAGATAGCGAGATTTTTTAATTATTTTCATCGCGACCATGGACACCAGTCAACATAGTACTCCACGTGGCACAGATAAGGGCTATTTTTCATTGTGTTCTAGGAAATCGTGTTTCTGTTTACGAACGTGTTGTTATTATTAACATTTTGAATATACAATTTATGGGAAGAACATAATTTACAAAACGTGTTGTGATTACAACTGATTTCAAAAAATTAACGCAATTTTATGTTTTTTTTTTGTTATTCTGTAGGAGGTCAAAATGGCGGGAACAACCGCGACTCCCTAACATGGTAGCATTTTGGCCGAGCGCGGTCTAAGGCTTTATAATTACTGGTCAAAATTCTAATTCATCAAATCTCTTCCAATTTATTCGAAGGCAAAACTAACTGGGTTCTTTTTCTTGAACCTTGTGAACACATTTTCTGACTACTAACTGACGCGTTTAAGTATTTAACATTTAATAAGGGCTGATAAAGCAAGACTACTCAAATGAAACGAAACACTTATCAAAACAATAACATCTATTAACAATAATAATCAACAATCCCGTTTGATAGGTTACATAGAAAAATGAATGAAGCTTTGAACATATTGACGTTTAAATTAAACCTAGGAGTTGATTTAGACAGACACACTTTTAGCAGAAATATGAATAATTTAATTTACAATGAAATGCGAGACGAGTTGAAAAGACTTACCAGGGATAAACTTAAGCGCCTAAGAACGCTCCACAAAAACGTGTACTTTACATGACGGTGGTTGAAATGAGAAGAAGCGAGATCTGTTCGTTTGCATCCCTCGACCCCAAAGGAAGCCGGAAGCATTGCTTCTTAGCCAATGACAACTCTTCAATTTTAAACTTATAACACGCGGTCAAATCCTAAACCAGATGTTCAACCCTAGCAAAAACCTTTGACATTCCCGAATGTTCTTACAAATATCTCACTTAATTTGATCATATCTTAATAAATAAATAATGGGTTTCCTACCCATTACAATTCTTCTTGCTTGATATGCTTCTTGCTTCTTGGTTGAATTGGAGAAGAATTGCACATTTAATACCTGATATCTCTAAATAATTTGTAATAAATACGATAAAGTGAGTGTTTAATGCCATAAATTTGTGATAGTATTAAGTCATACATAGCGTATAACCGGTATTTTATTTTTGTGTACAAAAAAAATGTTCTTGTGCACTATTGTGAAATAATTACCTAACGTTATTTTAATTGAGTTCTAATATATTATTTTGAAGATGTGGGATAATAGAAAAGCAAGACAAATATTTTGTTAGTTTTTAGAAAACAAGGTAATTTAGTTATAATAAACTATGAAAACTGGTCAAAAACTCATGATACAATCAGACAAATAAATATTCTAAGTTAATTATATATATGTTTTAATTACAAAACCTATCTGGTGAAATAAGGCTAACTATAGTACGAATCTATAAAGCGAGACTTGATTTCTATATCACAATTGTTATTCCGCAATCAAAAATTCTTAATTAACCACTTTGACACCCGGTCAATCCTTATCTCGTGAATGACAGATAAAAGGTGTTTTCACGAGACGGTGTGCATTGTCTTCGCAGTGTGAACAAAATGTAATAAGACAATGGAATAGGTATTGGCCGATTGGTTGGTGTACGTAGATGATCGACAAAAGGTGATTTCGACATGCTCTTACCATGGAGTAATGGCTGATAAAAAAAGTGCACCATGAGTCAGGGCGGGGTCAATAAAACATATAACAGACACGTAATTTTTACTTGCCGGCTATACCCTATAACGAAAGTATTGTAATCGATGGAAAAAAATTATTTCTGGAAAATGTATGTGTGTGTGTATGTATGTGTGTATATCCGTGAACACGATTGCGCCCACCACTTGCGTTCCACCACTGATAAAATATAATTTCATGCGATTTTTAACGAGACTTTGGCTTATCGATAGGGTTACCAGATGCCTTCGACCGAAATGCCGGAGATCTGGCCGGAGGCAGGGGTTGGGTTGGGTTGGGTTTTATCATTCATAAAACAATTCCAAATAAACATTTTCTTCTTAATCGCGTTTAAGGATAAAAAACAACAAAGCATATACATAAATACATACTACAATCATATAAAATATAACATTAAAAAAACTTGTGCAGTGATGTTGGAATCAACATTACTGGCCTCGTCTGCTTGGTTTGTAATAAAGCTTTAATTGGAGCTAAACAAAGAACTACACGGCCATAATAACTGTGTAAAGACAGCCACCTAGTTCGGTCAAGGCGTAGCATTTATTTAAATGCCACAAATTCATCAAAAAGGGATTTTCATAGGTCAATCTTTTTTTAAGAAATTGAAAACTCTGCTTAAACCAATATTAATACTTCTAAATCATATTTTAGTAAAGTATTGGCATGGTGAGCGCAGTTGTGCAAAATATGGCAGAGGTAGGTTCCAAACATAAATGTCGATATCAGTGTATTGTTTTGCATCTGCTCTCTTTATTGACGCTCGAAGATTGATTTTGCCGGAGATGTTCAAATGCCTGCCGGAGGCCTGAGATGGACCTCAAATGCCGCAGACTCCGGCCCAATGCCGGAGATCTGGTAACCCTACTTATCGACAAAAACTCAATCACCTCCAATCCATTATCCAAGTAGATTATTGTCATGTAGTTGTTCACGCTGATTACAATGATCCTATTGGATTTTCTCTTTGTAGAACAGTTCGGAAGTTATGACGTCCCAAAGTAGTAAAAATAGTGCCAAAAGTGCCATTTCCCAGTTTCAAAATAAACTGTCTCTGATCTTTTGCAAACATTAAATAAATCAGACTGCATGTATTGCTAAATTTTACAGAAAATTGTATACGAAATGTCATTGAAAAAACGCTATAATAAAATTTATTATTGTTAATTCCTTCTTGGGATTTGTCCAAAATGCCAAATGGCACAATTACTTCTAGCACCAAACAGGAAATAGTTAACCATCAGTTGGGTTAGAAAATACTACCACGTCCCCATTAAAAATTCATCAAGACTCCGAAATTTCCGAGAAGAAATTGATTATTCGTAATTACACGATTTACAGAAACTGACTAAACCGACGGAGGGTTCTCTTTCAATTCTGCGACGGCGACCGAAAATTTCACGGATAATCTGTCTTTCGCGGCCAGATAGGATGACCTACTTCGCGAACCGGATTATTAATATTTCGGAGTTTCCGATTCTGTCGGACGGACGTTTCGAGAAATTCGTCGGTTTCAAATATGTAGGTTAGTTCCTGTTCTTTTTATTCTTACGTGCATCTGTTGTTTTCTTAACTTTGCGAACAGCGAAAGTCATAGTTTTATGACATACGATGTGATGAATGACACGCGCACTGTTCACTGTCTACGTGACGTGCTGCTTATTATTTTGTGAGTTTGATTTGAATTACAATTGGATATCTAAAGGTATATACACCTAAATGAAAGTTTTTCTTGTCAGTGTATCGTATGTGACTACGCTAGAATAAAGAGAATGCAAAAAGAATAGAATTCTTATTTATCTACATGTTGACGATATAATATCAATATGTTGAACACTTCTTGAAGAGAGATGCATAGGATATATTATGACGATTCCTTTGCCATGTAATTTTGGATATGTGTTACGTATGGTAATAGGAAGAAACATAAAATTTTTAATGTAAATCTCTTACCACAAAATGTTTAGTCTGAAAAAAATATTATTGTTAAAAAAGGTTCTCTTCCTTTTGTGAATGGGTTGCTAGGAGTGCCAAACTTATCGCTTTATCTGCCGACTTTGTAAATATTATACATGGGTGCAAATACAGTCGAGAGGAAGCACCATGACAAAGTGTGGTTTCTTCCAACAACACTTCCGCTCGACCACGATCTTATCTTCCGTTCCTATTAACGATGACAAAATCTTATATTATTTACAAATCGGACGGGAAAAATCTGACTAAACTTGTGGGTGGATTTCATTCATAAACTCTTTCCACTATACGCACTATACTTCCCTTTGTTCCTAACCTCAAAATTGTGTCGTAGAATCACGTTATCTGGGTTAAATTTGCGGTTTTCCCGCGTGCGCTCTTCTGAGTCATGTCGCGTCGCGATATAGGATTTGTCGACCATTTATGTATTCACTTTTACTTCTGCTGGTGCTCGTGCTGGTAGTACGTCGTTTTTGACTGGGAGTCGTTGTGTAATCGGCCGCCGCTGGAGTGAAAACAATAGACAACGGCGACGTTCTTCAGTAATAAGTGTAACCTATTTTGTAGACGAAGACCGCCATTTGAAAGCGCTCTGACATGCAGCGGTGTGAAAAACATAAGGAGAATCTTTAAAACTTAAAAAATAATGTTATTTTATTGTTCCTGTTCATTATTTTTGTGTTTTTGTAAGAAAGTTTTTGATGGAAAGTAGACTCATTGAAGTGTCTACTCTTCTGACAGGCTTTCTTCTTAGAATCAATATGCATGATGATCTATTTACAGATTTATTTCTTAAATCTGGTAGATTTACTAGATTTTAAATAAAAATATTAATAATGGCAGGTTAAAATTGATTACGCTTCGAAATATTGTTGGCGCCAACATCAACAAAGAAGGGTACCCACAGTGTGGGTGGTTTATCTCAATACGCATTACTTTCGCTTTCAAGTCTATCTTGTTAAGTTTCCATTATAACCAACAACGGCTTAATTCGTTCAATCCTCAAAGCCTTTGGTTGCACCTACGACTTGCTCACTGCAATTATAACTAGAGAGGCCATCTAATCCCTTATACGTGCCAAACAGATTTCCTGCAATACTTTTGTCATCTTTTCATCTTCACCATCTATTGCGTAATGTTTAGCCAGAAGAGGAATAACACGTTTTCAGTATATCACTCATTTTTTAACATAGGATCTCTTTGACGGTGAACAATGAGGTAATTAAATTTTGTAAAAAAGACTGAGCGTAGAGTGTTGTGCTGGTGGTAAGACTGGTAAGGATTTAAGTGTGTCACTCGTGACCGATGTATTAGTTGTCGTCGTCACTTTTCCTTTTTATTGTCCGTCGTGGCATACAGAACTATCAGTTTCGTGGTTTCGATTTACTACTGTCACTTCTTCTCCGGCAAAAATATCTTTGATTCATTGCCTGTTGATTTAAAATGATCGGTAACTTTTAAAGTACCAATTTTGGTGACTTTTTTCTGAATTTCGAATAAGCCGGTGTGGTTCATTCATAATTAATCATTACGAAAAATACTCTAATATTATGACAAATACATTCCTGATCCAGTATAGAACGGCACAACACAATACTTGCTATTCACAAGTATCTATTTGTCAATAGTAAACCAATTTGGCACATTTCGGACATGCACTACAATGTTGCAATATAACACACTAAACTGTCGTCCTGGTTTCAACCCAACCCCGTCACATAGAAAATAGACATCGTACTCTAGTTCCAATAACACCAATATTATTATCTGCTCCAAATTGCCTACAACAAGGAACCACGCCGCTTGTTGCACAATTAGCTAATTTGTTTGTGTTGTTCCTTTATCAGATCGTTGTATGTACGTGGTCCTTTGTAATGACGGTCACGAACACAGCTGCAGGCTTCGCAAAAAAAATGTCTTGTGTATTAGTAAGATTGCCAAAGCGGTTATTGCAGCTTTGGTTAAAAATTTACGAAAATTATGGGAATTTAGATTGTTGAATCTGCGTATCATCATCATTGGTAATTATTGATGACATAGTGACAATGACCTATTTTCTGTGACTAATAAGTAGTCAGCGCGTCAAGATATCGAAGGGAATCCCAAATCACTGTCTGCATCAAAATGTTCAGTGAAAGTGTTGATGTTTCTTAGGAACGTTTTGAAATTATCATTATTGGATATATTATTATATTATACTAAATTCTATTCAATTAAATATAATTGAGTATTCTGGGTCATGGAAATCTTTTTACTGTCCGAGAAGAAAGGTATTGTAATCGACAGAAAAAATAATTTCAGCGAAAATACGCGTTTTGAGGTCCCCTGAATCGATTGCAATGATTTCTGGAAAATTTATGTATGTGTGTATGTATGTGTGTATGTGTAATGTATATGTGTATGGCCGTGAACACGATTGCGCCCAAACGGAACAACAGATTGGGCTGAAATTGGGTGTACATATTTAGAATTACCGGGGAACGAACTGGATTGTTTTTGGTGACAATCTGACAACCGGAAGTGGCAAATGTTACGTACATTTTCTTAAGGATTTATCCGATTGTGACCAAACTGATACCAGCTCATCCTGCGGCCACTTTAAATATGTATACAAATTTGCAGATCAGTGGGATGAACGGTTTAGGTGATATAAGGATTTCTAGAAGCAGTTTGACAGAATCCACAGCCTTCGTGGTTGTATTGCAAAATGTCAGATTTTGACAAATGTCAATGCCACTTACATGACATGACATTAAATGACAGTATGACAAAAGTAATTCTGTCACTGAAACTGACGTTAGGTAGCGTCCAGAGATGGCTCTGGCTTTACTAAATTAAATAATTGCAAAAGTGTTTAGGCACTTCATTGTACCAACGATTTAGTCGGAAAGTAGGGTGAGGGCCACCCCAGATATTTTTATATTATGTTTATAAATAACAATTTAACAACAAATATGGATTTGAATAAATTAAAAAGAACCATTGGGAATTGATGTAGAACAATATGCTGAAAGAATCACGCAAATCTAACCAATCTGACTGAAGATATTGAGTAGTTAAATCGATTCTTTGGAAATCTTAATACAGTAGCGCATTTTGTGGTATTCCAATTAAGTTCAAGAGTGAAACTTCGTAATCTTATATTGTGATCGGTCTCACGTTCCTGAACCGCACACATAGGTAACGCATACGCCTCATAACAATTGTAAATAACGTACAACCATGCAGATTCATTGCGACACATTGCCCATCGTTAATAAACCATCATCAATGTTGTAGGATCTCTTCTAATGACAACAAAAAATACTTATGAATGAGTAACCGACGCTATGCTAAGTGAATACACCTTTATCCACGATCTGTTACTATATATGTCGATGTGCAGTTGAATGGGAGTTCATAAATCCAATAAGTAATTACACATTTTGAAATCCAACGTCGTTCTTACTTACGAGGAGGATTACAGTCGGTAGGATTAAACACAATAACGTCGTTAGCTTACTGTGTGGTGCGTGAGTACACCACGGTGTAGCGGATTCACTTAAAATGAGTTTATCACTGATGTTTTTAACTGTATTGCATGACAAAGCTTACGTAATTCATGTTTAAAGTCGACACGAAAGAATTATTGATCAAATTTTGTCAACTTAATGAATATTCGTCGTTTCAGAATACGTCTTAACATAAGACCATTATCCCTCGATAACACAAGTGGAAAGTGGATTTATTGTAACAGGTCTACATTTACAGATACAGCGATACTTTAAAAAAACTGAGAAAATTGCAAGAAAATCAGTTAACAAATTATATAAATTCAAAGAATATGCAAAAGTACTGCTTTCAGGCTGTACTTTGATGAATCGATAAAAAGCCACCATTCAGAGGGATTGTGGGAAATGTCAAACTCGTTCATAAGACCCTCAACATCGTGACATACACGTAAAGATCCTTCCATTTTAAAATATGCTTTAAAAGGCTCGTTACGCTTTGTAAATGACACTGTCACACCTCTTGCGAAAAGATTCCATTCCTGTAGCCTAGAACCCAATAACTCGGCTTTTTCTTTTGATAAACCTAAGTCTTTAATCAAATCATTCAGTTCGTACTAGTTTATAAGGTGAGGTGCTCCTAAAACAAAAATGGTGAATTTCTACGACTTGCCTGATTTGACAAAGTGATTTCAGACACTCTCACGCTTTTCCAGATCTCCAATTCTAAATCCAAAATAGCAGCAGTAAGCTGCTTTTATTTATTTGGTGAATTTCTACATCTTCTTTGATCACTTCCCATATTTTAATGCACAGAAGGTGTGTATAACTTAACTTGATAAAATAACACGAAAAAAACTTGTTGATTGGTAATATTTTTAACAATCTGGTTTGAGAACGTATGTACAGAATGCTAATTCAAGCGAAATGACTTCTAATAAAATGAATCTTAGAGTTGTCACAACACTTGATGACTTGATCTATGAAAAGTGATGTTAGGTCAATAAAAATATGTGATCCCTGCTCTGGTTGTTGGACCCTTGTTCCCTTGTGTAATTAGAATGTTGTGAATGAAAAAAATTAGGTTCCTAAAGCTCTTGTCAATATCATTTTTTAGTTTTTGACCCTTCAAGGGTGTTTTCAAAGGGTGTTTGTATAATTAGAATGTTGTGAATGAAAAAAATTAGGTTCCTAAAGCTCTTGTCAATATCTTTTTTTAGTTTTTGACCCTTCAAGGATGTTTTCAAAGGGTGTTTGTGTAATTAGAATGTTGTGAATGAAAAAAATTAGGTTCCTAAAGCTCTGGTCAATATCTTTTTTTAGTTTTTGACCCTTCAAGGGTGTTCTCAAATTATTTTATTTTGTTCACATCAATATAATTAACTATAACAGGATCAATTGATAAAGTGTGATTGATCTGTAAAATGTTACAATGTTAAATCGATAAAATTGCAAATATGCTAATATTAAAAAAGAACAAAAGGGTACGTGAATACGATTAATATTTTCAAGTGTATGCTGTACACGTTTATAAACTTCCATATCTGCGGTGTTTTCAGGCGACAACTTGAACTTAGGAGCGATTGCTCGAGAACGTGAACTTCACGTAAAAATTCTATCGAGTGTGTTTATTTGGATCGAGTAATAGTAGAGCACACATAGTTTTGCATGTATTTCCACATAGTTTGTTGTGCACGAGAGTGGTTTTTCAGCGATTAATTCACCTTCGAATTTATGTGTGCCAGTGGAAAGTGTGCGATTCTGGGTAGGATTTCGTACACTTTTCAGCCCATTTGTCCAAATCGCTTCAATTGCCATTAGATTCTACATAAGTGGGTATGCAAATTGAACGCCCCATTAAGTTTCGACACCATTTTATTTAATTTGGTTGATATTCGAGAGGGAAATTTTCTAGGTTGCGACGACAATTTTTATAAAATATAGTTTCCCAACTTTGACAGGGATGCGAAAACGCCGCGCCGGCGCCGGTTTAAATCATCGTTAATTAATTGCAATTATGTAGTTGCTGGTTAGCAATTTTAAAACATCTGTCTATAAATTTACTTATTTTAAACGTTAGGCTGTTTTAAAATACTGTGAAATTGCAACCTAGATTACACAAGGGAACAAGAGTCCTACAACCAGAACAGTGATTACATATTTTTGTTGACCTAACATCATTTTTCATAGATCAAGTCATCAAAGTGTTGTGACAGGTCTAAGATCCATTTTATTTGAACTCATATATTTCGCTTGAATTAGGCTTCTGTGCATACGTTCTAATAACAGATAGTTCAAAATATTACTAAAAAAAAATATTACATTCTGTTCATATGGGAAGTGATGAAAGAAGATGTTGTAAAAATTTACCAAATAAGTTTTGTTACATGTGCGGTTGTAATGTAGTGACACACTATTTTGGATTTAGAAAATGAAGAAAATGTCTTTTGTGGTTGCCATGTTGTGACCAAAGCCTTCCAATCATGTAGATGATTGCTATTTTTGTACGATAAGCTTGTTCCGGATATTCGAAGAAGGATAAACATAAAATAAAATATCCGAATTTGCCACCAGCATCGCGACCTATCCCCCATGGAGAGAGCCATCCTCTCCCAAGTGCGCCATCCACTTCATCATCTTCGATTTTTGACACAGAAGAAATTTCGCCTGTTTGAAGCAACGTGCCTGATTGGACAGAGTATCTGAAATCACTCTGTCAAATGCCTGAGTCGTGAAGATTCACCATTGGAAATTTTGGGAACACCTCACCTTATAAACCAGTGCGTACTGAATAATTTGGTTAAAGACTTAGATTTATCAAAAGAAAAAGCCGAGTTATTGGGTTCTAGGCTACAGGAATGGAATCTTTTCGCACGAGGTGTGACAGTGTCTTCATTTACAAAGCGTAACGAGCCTTTTAAAGCATATTTTAAAATGAAAGAATCTTTACGTGTATGTCACGATGTTGAGGATCTTATGAACGAGTTTGATATTCCCCACGATCCTTCTGAATGGTGGCTTTTTATCAGGTCTGCGTTAAGGTGTATCGGCGCCCTAGGCAATTATTTTGTTGCCGCCCCTCATACTAATGAAAATTTCTACTCTCCAAAAAATACAAAACTTCTTATAATAGGAAAGAAAATTATACAAACTACCTTTAACTTCGGTAAAGACCATGTATGTAGTAAATAAAAATAAATATTATACACAGAGGGAAAAGAAAATGTATATCTTTACGCATATTTCTTTCAAAGAAAACATATATGTTTGAAACAAATAAGTATTTTTTAAATGTAAAAAATGACCTGCATAGACTAAATGAAATATTTTACTTGAAATATTGTAAGTAGAGCGAAATGGTTTTCACTGAAAGAAACTATTCTTTACACCAAGTAGTTTTCCATAATTTCCGTAAAGTAGAAATTGTTTTGGTTTAATTACAGAAAGACGTTTGAATGAAATAAATCCGGTTTTCTTTGAAATAAAGGTCGGCCTAGATATAAAAAATATTCTATTTGAAATTATTTGTAAGAGAAAGACATAATAGATTTGAATAAAAAAGTATGTGCTTGAATAAAAAACTATTGCTATGTCTACTGGCAGGGAGATGGCGCCGACAGTTTCTAGTCACACGTTGGCTTCGTTTGAGCTTATATCAGCTAAGCTATAGCTTCTATAAAAATCGAGCGGTATTGTGTTTTCTCTTCATTTAGGGATAATTCTGTAGTCTTTACGAAAGGTTTCCGTTGAGAAGAATAATCCAATAAGTCCACCAAAATCTTTTATTGTGTTTTTCGACTTGGGAGCTTAATTATAATCAAATTATAATGAAAGAATGATAAAATTAAAGAAAATTTATTTTAATTTAACAAAAATAATTCACGGTCGCAATAGTTAACTAATTTAAAAGTACACTTTACAGAAACTAAACTACTATATTTAGTTAGGTATATCAAAATTTGTAGTTTTTAAAACAACGAATTTATTACGTCAAGTACTAAATTGTCAAACAGCAAAGGAAGATTTTTACTTTCCGACTAGTACCCTAGAAGGAAAGTATTGTAATCGACGAAAAATGACATTTCAAGATTTCCGCGGAAATACGCGTTTTAAGGTCCCCTGAACCGATTGCGATGATTTCTGGAAAATGTATGTATATGTATGTATGTATGTATGTATGTGTGTATGTCCGTGAACACAACTGCGCCCAAACGCAACAACAGATCGGGCTGAAATTTGTTATACGTACTTAGAATTAACGGGGGACGAACTGGATTGTTTTTGGTGACAATCTGACAACCGGAAGTGGCAAATGTTACATGCATCTTCTGAGGAATTTATCCGATTGAGACCAAACTCATACCAACTCATCCTCCAGTGATCCTTTAAATACGTATACAAATTTGCAGATCAGTGAGATTTAGGTACGGTTTAGGCGCTGTATGCTTTTATAGAATTGTTATAGAAGTGCCATCACATGACATGACATTAAATGACATTGAATGTCAGGATGACAAGTGTCATTTTGTCAGAGAAACTGACGTTAGTTAGGGTCCAGATTAGCTGTGGTTATACAAAATTGAATAATTTCAAGTGTTTAGATATTTCATTGTACCAACGATATAGTCGGAAAGTAGGGTGAGGGCCACCCCAGATATTTGAAGATATGTGTTTTCACCAATTTCCATGGTAACCACACTGTTATTTTAATTAAACGGTTTTAGGTATTAAAATGAATTTCTGTAGGATTTTCACAAACACATCATAAATTTTATGGAGAATATTTTTGTAAAAGTTACCAATACGTGAAGTGTATGCTTTGCGCGCTGTGTTGGTTGGACTTGAACGAGTTTTTCTGGTATGCCGGATGTGTGCCTGTATAGGTATATGCTATATGCTTCACGTTCGCAGGTAAAATTTTTTGATGCATTTCATATCTTATTGTTAGAAATTCGGTTCAGTTAGCGACAAGCGTTGTAAGCGGTGTAATGTGGGTACATATTTAACCAAGATCGCTCAGCGCAATAACTATGTATTTTCTGATCATAGAAGCTGTGATAGAAGTTTGAAGTAAAGAATAAAACGTATGTAAGTAATACTAAATTATTATTGTCTTACGCATTAAATTATTATCGGCTAGTAAAACCGAATTATCTAACATTGCGAAATAGTAAAAACCGACAAAAGCTAGCTGTATTAGTCTCGTAACCAAGCAACGACAATACCTGTTTACCACAATCGAGCTAATTTGCATTTTTCGGCCATCTTGCCAAACATTTCCTGCGCGTCTGTGCGCCTTTTTTTTACAGAATGTCACGGCGTTCGCACGTGTTGCATACAGAGCAAATATTCGCAACAGGTAATTTGTGATATTTTGAATGGTGTTTTAAGTGATTTTGACCTAACCTATAACCCCGTGTGTATAAAAATCATGTTCCGTACTCATTTCAGCGCCATTAATCAAATTTTGTTGAGTAATAACTGGTACTGGTAGTGTTTGGATCATAATAAACATTGTGGATAAATATTTGTTTATATTTGGTTATATTATTGTTGCAGATGGACAACGACGGTGATGAACATAGTGAAGTGTTGGACATTTAGTTGTGTGCGTTTTTAAATCTTGCGTGTGTAGTGCTGAATAGCAGCTGTAGATGCCCAAGGGAGAAGAAGGACTGACTTGGAGGAGGATTTTACCGAAGTGGAAGCTTCCAAGGACGAATACATCTAAAGGTAGGTTCAAGGAGATGTCATCATTCGTTGGAGGGGAAGAAGACGCAATAAGGTAGGATTTTTGTACTTCTCTAGGTTCGCGGCGCGTTATCGGTCTTTTTGACTCTCTACGGAGTTCTGTAGAGTGGTCAAAAGCAGTGGTAGTGCTAATCATCTGACCTTGATTGGTGGTATTATTGAAAAATTCCGGTAAGTGTGTATTTCTTTGTAATTCTTGCGATACCTGGTAGAAACGAGCGAGAAGGAAGAAGATGTCGCTGCAGGTTAGCGGGGTGGTGGTTTGGGATCTTCCCCCTTGCTCGTTTCTGCTTCAAAAAAGTTAAAATCTGTGTGTTTTTTGTTTCAAATGGACGAGGAGTGGGTTTCCTTTTTCCGATAGGCGCTACAAAAGTGTTCAATGTTTATAAGTAGAATTAATTTTTTTTTTTAGTTTTAGGAGCATGTTGGAAGTGATTTAAGGCCCGCACTCCCCATTGTTTATACTCTTTATCCATGGATTAACTGCAATGATCACGGTATGTTTTTTTTTTAATAAGTAACTTTGTAGATGAATGAAATAGTTACTATTTTAACAACACTGAGTTTATACGTTTCTTGTTGCAGATTAGGAAGGAAGAACCTAACCGATCTAGATCAGATCTAGGAGTCACAAAACTGACGTTTTCCAATACCAGACATCAGATAAATATGTATACAAATCTTATGATGATTGACTGCAATAATGCAGTGGTTATGCTTAGGACTTTTTACTTTCCGACTAGTACCAAGGGGGGGGGGGGGGTAGAATTGCCAGGGGACGAACTGGATTGTTTTTGGTGACAATCTAACAACCGGAAGTGGCAAATGTTACCTGCGTCTTCTTCGGGGTTCATCCGATTTTGACCAAACTAATATCAGCTCATCCTCCAGTAATTTTAAATAAGTATACTAATTTACAAGTCAATGGGATGAACGGATTAGGCGTTATTAGCTTTTATAGAAACAGTTTGACCGAATTCACAGCCTTCGTCGCTGTGTTGCAAATTGTTAGATTTTGACAAACGTCAGTGCCACTGACATGACATGACGTTAAATGTCAGTATGACAAATGTCTTTGTGTCATAGAAACTGTTAGGTAGGGTACAGAGTGGCTCTGGCTTCATAAAACTTGAATAATTGCAAAAATGTTCAGACACTTCGTTGAGCCAACGGTGTAGTCGGAAAGTTGGGGAGGGCCACCCCAGATATTTTTATTTAAAAAGAACATATAGTTCTTGAAACAAAATGTTCATTTCTTTCGAAATATTGTGTTATTAAATTTAAATTAATTAACGTTCATACAAATACGATAGCTTTGAATTTAATAATTCTTATCAAATTTCTTTATAATTCTTATCAAAATTTTCGTTATTATAAGAACTCCCTGCCATTAGAAAAGTAATGCTATAGATACACTCCGTTATGTATAGGTATATGAATCTAATAAACAAATATGCGAACAGATCAACATTTTTAATTTTTCTTTTTAAGCATTTCTTGCCGCCCCCAAAAGACTGCCGCCCTAGGCAGTTGCCTTTCTTGCCTAATGGATAAAGCAGCCCTGCTTTTTATCGATTCATCAAAATACAGCTTGAAAATAGTACTTTTGCATAGTCTTTGTTTGCTTGTGTAATTAGTAACTACTAGTAATTGTTTATAATGGACGCTATTTAGACAAGCTAGATTATTTTAGCTATAAATCAATCATCAATGGATAATGAAACCAATAAGTATAATAAGGAAGAAATTAATGAAAAATAAATTAATGAAATGTGCTATAGTTTCAATAATAATAATAATACCTGGGATGCCCCATCCCAACTTTCCCACGATATACATGGTTCATACACTGAAGTGCCTAAACAAATTTGCAATTATTCAATGTCGTGAAGCCACAGCCACTCCGGATCTCAATGGACGTCTGCCATTGAAAAACTTTAAAGTCATGTCATGTCCGTTGTCAGTGACGTGTCTCAAAATCTGACAATTCGCAACCACAGCGACGAAGGCTGTGGATTCTATCATACTACTTCTATAAATGCTTATAGCGCCTAAACCGCTCATCCCATTGATCTACAATTGTTTAAAACGACTGGAGGATGAGCTATGTCTTGAAACGTCTTGGAATACCTTGCTAATATTACCCAACACTGCAGTGATCATATTCTGAATCTACCTTCTTGGAAAACGTTGAAAAAGGTGTATTTGCGTAAACCTTTTTTTTATCTTTCGTCGACTTTTTATGTGTGTGATCTGATTTTTTCTCAGGTCCCTTACCCCCTTCTTGATAATTCTGTTGACACTGTTGGCACTCTTATCATCTAGAAAAAAATATGTGCATGCACGTAAAAAAGACGTGCACGGAGAATAAATAATGTTAATATTTGCACGGATTTTTTCTTAATCTAAGATAAATATAAACGGATAAATCGGCTAATGAGTAATATAAATATTTTTCATTGTTCTTCAAAATGTAACAGCAAAATGTGCAGAGCTGCATGTCCGATATGAAGAAGTATAGGTTTTATTGACTCAGATTGGCGACCGCAAAATTCTTATAAATCATTTGACGCATCCAGGGGATCGTCCATCCAGGAATACACATCAGGAGATCTGGGTAAATGCACTTACTCATTCCAGGGTGAATAAACCGCAGAGGTTAACGGACGATATGTGCAAAAATGTAAATCCGAGGAAAAAAACAGCGCCGTTGTCGATTTGTTTGATTTAATGCAGGCTTAGATAAAAAAAAAGTCGCGTGAAGTATTTATTACTGAACAATATTTGTCGAGTGATCAGTTTGGAATAAAATAAGTGCTGGTTGTTTATGTTGCAGATGTTCCACAGAAAAGAAGTATTAATTTCTTTTAATGCTAGTATTTGCAAAATTGAGTTGAATTAATCTTGAAATAAAAAATTATTATAAACATCTATATATTTGATTTCTATCTCTGCAAACATTCACACACCTTCTCCGTACTTTCTATACAACCGGATGAACGGAAAAGAGTACTAATTGAAAGCACGGTATACGTGTATGGCACCGAGGAAATGGAAATATTGGTTATCGCCGGCATCATTATTTATGTTGACTGCACTTCCTACACACGAAAACAAACCTCTTTATCTCATGGTATACCTTGATGGCGAAATCGCCTATACCATACGATACAAACTGACCGGTTTAACAGCGACATATGTTCCATTTAACGAAGAATTATGGCGGTCCACAACATGACCACTGGTTCGATGTCAACTCTGATTTATTGCCCATTATGTATGTTAATGATATCTGGATTAAAAAAAAGACATGTGAGATCAGAAAAGTATTTCGTGATGCATTTCTTGACAAAATCTGGTGCAATACGATGAAATAATTAGAAATCACTTTCTTTGACACAAATACCTACACCTAAAAACTAAATAATATGACTTGGCATTTCGAGGAATTATTTAAAAATAACTACTGTACCGCAAATACCACATATGAGAATGAATCTATTAACATTTGACTATTAATTGTGGTAAAATCTACACGAGCTGTGACGCGTCATAGAAAAAATACAAAATCCCGCATTATGGCTAGAGCATTACATGCGAAAATTTTAATAATAATTGATGATGAATTTACAATAGCGTGAAAGTATCCAAATTCGTACCCACAAAATCTAGCGGACGTAATTTTAATTTGCTCCAAATTCAGCAACTTATATAACTAGAATTGTTATAATTAATGTATTCCATTTTGTATTGTATACCGAGTGGTGAGAGAGATTAAGGAAGATTACAGATCTTGCGCTTGTAATATTTGGCATAATTTTCGATGCAATTAAAAATAAAAACCATTAAATATGCATTCATATAAAGAAAACGTAGAACAATGCACTAGAATATTGGTCTAAACAACATTATTGTCTTTATTATTTGTTTATAAATAGTTTTGTTAGTATGGAAGGCATAAAAATAGCGTTTAAATTTTTTGTTTTCAATTTTAGAAATAGTAAAAATTTTGTTTAGTTACTTATTAGTCTTAATACATAGCATCATTATAATGACATCAATGATAATAAACAAATTATGTATTCCTATTATTTTGTAAAAAAATAACTACATTTTTTGACAAGCTACAAACCGCTTTGAAGGAGTACAGAATTTTGATGACTTTTACAACAAATTTAGACAATTAGCCTAGACTTTGTTTACAGTCGGGTGCGATTTTTAAATGATAATGCCTATTTTTTTATTCCATAATATAGAAAAATACATTATTTGATTACAACAAATTTTGTATTAGATTTAGGGGCTGGTTTATTCACCCACACGTAGTCCTGCTATGTGTCAGATTAGTTGATTTTGGTGCCCAATTTTTTGCCATTAAGACAGAAATATGTTTGTGGCAGTGTGTAGAATATTAATAAAAGAATCAAGTGACGAGTTCTGTATACCATATTTGTATTATTAGTAATCTATACACATAGATTTTACGTGTAGGTGAATAAATCAGCCCTTATTGGTAAATAGGACATCCAAACGTATGCTCTAAAAGCTCTCTGCTTTAAAAGCTCTAAGCGCTTATAATATGCCCTATAAACAATAAAATATGCTCTAAAAACTGTAAATATGCCCTAAAAGGTGTAATTACTCCAGCATCCAAAAATATAATCTTTAAAATCACTCTTAGGTGCTTAAAACATCTCATATAGAACTGAAAATATGCTCTAACTGGGCAGCTCGTAATAGAGTAAAATCATCGTACACAACGGAATTTTTACTTGATCGTTGTATTTTATTCCAAACACAATAGAGGTACAAAATGTATTTAACACCTTGATGGTGCATTAATATTGCAAATCAAATATTTAAAAAATATACAAATTAAAATCCTCAATAAATATTCATTAAAAATCCAATATATGAGGTAAAACTATGCAAATATGTAAAAAATGATCAAAATATGCATTTGTATAGAATTTTGGCAGAATATGCCATAACAAATAGGTCTAAAATGTTCGGCTTTCTCTGAAACAAATTTATATCTAACTACTTTCATGCTAGTACCACAAAAAAAGATATGCCATTGCATACTTTTGGTTTTGGCCTATTGATAAATATTTGAGTTGGAAATATTACTTGTAGACTCTGTAACAAATTTTTATATTTATTGGACATTTCTTAAAAAAAATCTCAAAAATGTCTATTTCTGAAACAGATAAGATTGAAATTTATATTACACTAACATAAATTTCATCCGTAGAAAATCATACGAGCTATAAAAAAATAATGTTGGTCGTCAACTTTAAATGGAACTGTAAACCGACTAAACTGAGAGCTTTACAGAATACTAGATAGGTGCAAGAGACTTATATACATTTAGATTGGAGACTTCCGCAGTCCGAATCATTAAGTTCTAGATTTCGCCGATAAAGTAGTCAACACTTCGCACTCTGTTGCAAGACGCGTGTTCAAGACGTATTCTCTTCGTAGCTCTCTTACTGTTACATCCTGAAGATGCCTCTTGCAACAGAGTGTGAAACGTTGGCTACTTTATGGTCGTTGGCGCGATTTTCTCCCGGAAACTAAAACTCACTTATATACAGTTTTAAAGAAAAGTCAATGTTTAGACTGGTATATGGAGGAAGACTTAATGAAAGCAAATTTGATTTAACTGACGTCAAATAAAGAAACAATTTTTTCCAGGGCCTATTAGTAACTGCCCCAAAAATCCCGATGTTTGCAAAATTTGCGGATCACCTCATAAAATATTCATTAAGGACAGTGGAGTAGGTAATCAGTGTTTTCAATACACGTAAATTTCCATAGAAGGGCTGGGGCTAACTTCACATAGTTTAATATTTGTTAATAAATAATCGCCTTTTTCACAAAATTTTGTGCAACCTAATAAAAAATTTGTTGTAAAATACTCAAAAAATGTGTTCTTCCATACTATCTAATAGAAATAGAAATCGCCATTTAAAAATAGTATTCGACGAACACAAAATTGTAGTATTTATAGTTGTTTTCTGGCTGACACTTTTTTATACACAGTCTTATAATTATTAGCTTATTTTTAGAACGGCCGCAACCATTACATAAGAAAATCGGTCCCAATAATTTGCATTCTCCCTTCAACTCATAATTATATAGAACCAATTACAACTTTTTATCGACGCGTAGTGTAAAAATCGACCGCAAGAGGGACAGAAAAAGCAATTCCTCGGCGTCCACCCAGTTCGTCATGCCAATTACATTCAATACGCCATGCCGCAGCTGCTGTAGTCTGTTTGTAGTCGGTTGTTGCGATTCAGGCGACTACAGCAACAAACCGCAAACCCATTAACGTTATTCGTGTTACTTTCGGTTTTTGCGCGCACACATAACCTACTTCTGTTCAGCCGTCGCGAGTCCGCGCGATTCATTCAGTTTTGTTTGGCGCACTTTCGCTTTCGGGATCTCACTTTCAACGTAAAATGCGACCATAGAGAGCGAACGTTCCTCTTCCCAACGCCTTCAATACAAACGATTGTTGAACCGACATTATCCGTTCTTTGTTACCAACTTCTCGACTATTAAATTGGGATTAGCGAACATTAGCAAAGTTGCAGATCGTTCCCACTTACTTTTAGGTTAATATAAACGTGTTATTTACGTCACATTGAAGTATGTCAAACGTTCTAGAATACTTCGAATTCATGAAGCCACAGCTACTCTGAATACCATCATAATGTCAGTAATAGAATTAGATTAGATTAGAAAGTTGTGTCTTGTCAGTGGACACCAACCTTTATTTGCCAAAATTTGCCAATTCCCATTCACTAGATGCTTATGGCGTTCATCCCATTGATCTGTAAATTGGTATTCATATTTAAAGTCACTGGAGGATGAGCTGGTATCTATTTGGTTAAAATTAGTTGAATCCATAAAAACAGGGCATGTAACCTTTGCTTTGCCACTTCCAGTGATCAAATTACACAAGGGAACAAGGGTCCTACAACCAGAACAGGAATCACATATTTTTGTTAACGTAACATCACTTTTCATAGATCAAGTCATCAAAGTGTGACAGGTCTAAGATTTGAAGTCATACATTTCGCTTGAATTAGGCTTCTGTGCATGCGTTCTCATAGATATTCTGAGCATTAAAATATGGGAAGTGATCTATTTTGGATTTAGAATTGGAGATCTGGAAAAGCCATGAACACCTAATATATGCTGTACTTCCTGTTAGACCGGACTTTTAAACTGGATGAAGGAGAAGCAAAAGAAAATCTCGTTGCAGTTCCCATGTTGTGGTGAGAGCCTTCCAATCATGTAGACGATTGCTATTTTTGCACGATATGCGTCTCCGGATATTCGAAGGATATTCGAGGATAAGCATAAAATAATATATCCAAATTTGCCATCAGCATCGCGACCTATCCCCCATGGAAAGAACCATCCTCTCCCAAGTGCACCATCCACTTCATCATCTTCGATTTTTGACACAGAAGAAATTTCGCCTGTTTGAAGAAACTTGCTTGATTTGACAGAGTGTCTGAAATCACTCTGTAAATCAGGGCAAGTCCTGAAGATTCATCATTTAAAGTTTTAATAACACCTCACCTTATAAACCAGTGCGTACTAAATGACTTGGTTAAAGACTTTAACCAAGGTTTATCAAAAGAAAAGGCCGAGTTATGGGGTTTGGGCTACAGCCCAAACAGGAGGTGTGACAGTGTCTTCATTTACAAAGCGTAACGAGTCTTTTAAAAGCATGTTTTAAAATGGAAGGATATTTACGTGTATGTCATGATGTTGTGGGTCTTATGAACGAGTTTGATATTCCCCACGATCCTTCTGAAGGGTGCCTTTTTATCGATATCAAATTTCAGCCTGATTTATTGTGCATTTTAGTGGCTATTGTGGTCACAGACATACACACATACCCACAAACATTTTCCAGATATCATTGCAATTGAAATGGATTCAAGTGACCTAAAAGCGTGTATTTCGGCAAATTTTTATCCTAAGGCTTCTGGAAGCCGTCGCTCGACAGCCATGGAAGGCTAGTGGTGATTTTCCAAGCAAATATTATAATTATTCTGAGTTTTTCGGTGTGAGTTTGGAAGCGATTGAGTAAACTGAAGGTCGCTCACGTCACATCAGTAAATGTACACAAACCCAGCGATTAACCTTTGGACAGCTCTCGACGTGAAGAATTTTCCAGTTCACCGTTTTCCATATTTCACCGTATCACGCAATATAAGGCCACATGAAAAGAATAGTAATCACAGTTCAGTTCTGGAAGAAACTATTCCTAAAAATTGTCAGTGCATGGCGTCTTCGTCTGCAAGGTTAGCAAACTACGTATTGCTAAGCGTTGTAGAAATCGATTCTTTTGCTTTCCATTTTTGGTACCGGTACTTCAAAATGTGCGGAAATGTATGTAAATAAGAGAACAATAGGCCCGCGGTCGAAGAAAAAGCGAAGTATAGAACAGGCTGCTTGCTGCAAATAACTATACTCCACTTACCAGCTGTGCAATGTTTATATGAGACAGATGTTAATATTATAAGAAAATACAAACACAAATAAAAAGAATGATTGCTTATGTCACATTTTGTAGAGTTCCTTTTTTTATTATCGGAATGGTGAATAAACTTTCCATCCATGAATATAAGGCATTTTGCATCACGTATACAAAAAAGAGGGGGCATACCGAAAGGTCAACAGATAAGTTGAGTTATTTGCTTTACTTTAATTACTCGTTATTTTCATTTGATAAATTATTTTATATAGATATTAGTAGATAGCGCTTTTTACAACAATTCAACTAAAAATAAGATTATATCAGCTCAGAATCTATTAATAGCATTTACATTCTTGTTACCATATGATTTATAAACGGCAGACGTCATATCCAGAATGCAGTTTTTATCGCTTAGGAGACGATGTTGTCAGCCACATATTTTCCAGAAAATAAAATAAGCGAAAGCAATTAAGAAAAGCAACAAAAATAACTGATGTGGCCCCACCCAACTTCCGAATCCCTCGTTGACAAATTGACGCATTTAAACCTTAGGCAATTCTTCAGTTTTGTGAAGCCACAGACATTATAGATCCCAACCTAATGTCAGGGAGTGTTCATGTTTATCAAAATTTGCCAAGTCTACTAATAGACATTTTCCAAAAAAAAAAATATTGCTATGAATTCAGGAGACTTGAGAACGCGTATTTTTGTTCAAATTCTGATGTTTTTTTTTCTGTCGACTACATTACCTTCTCTAGGGAACCTATTTGAAAAGTAATACCTTCTTATGGGATGTCAATATAGAGGCTCGTTCAGGTAAAATATACTTCTGAACACAAGCTCATCAACACTTAAGATGTACTAAATATTTGATGCCCAAAACTGGTAACCTAGCGAGAAATGAGTTGCATCGTCATTGCATAAGTAAGCGGCAATTCGATAAGGACGATATCTGCATATCGAATACTCGTCGGTCCGCGTATGGCAAGAATCATCACCACACATAACATCTTGTAGCATGGCAAAGCCGTAGCGCAGAAACAGCAGCCAGTAGTAGTAAATAGTAGTGGATGTCGCATATAATAGACCGCGTTCGTGACGCAATACATATATTCAAAGGAGCACACGACCCAATTCACGTTGTTTCTAGGCTCAAGCCTAGTCGCTTCCTGCAATTTTACTCCACGTCGAACGCCTTTCGTCTTTATCCAAAGGCAGCGCTTGTGGTTCGTGGCCGAGAGAAACAGCCTGATGACGGCAGAACTCTTGGTGGCGGTCGGAGCGGTACTCGGCGTGCTGCTCGCTATTGCAAAATCCAAGTACGTCGTGGGACCCGTTCGGCCTACTAAACGAAAGTGAAATCGAGGTTAGGTTTGCACTTTCACTTGTTCAGCAGCGTCTAGTCGGCGAGCAAAACGGCCAATCGCGGCTCGAATTCGCGCCTCGTTTTTGTCGGATTTCTGGTGAATAAATCGAGTCGTGGCCTACTTGACTAGCCGGCCGGGCCAGAGGAATCATCGGACCCAAAAGGCTATTTTCACTGTTGTTGTCTTTTCCGAAGGCGATGCGATTTATTCGGACTTTGGAAGCGTTGTTATGCAAGCAAGAAGGTCGACACGTCGATCAATGTAAACAAACCCCAGTTGCTCGTAACCTTTTGCTGTTTGGTCGAAAGTGAACAGTTTTTTTGTTGTGCCATATGACGCAATCTGAGGAAACCGTACGATAAGATGGTTATGGTTTTGATTACACTAATACCATTATTTTGGCCAAGCTCGTCAAAAATTTATGTCTTTTTTGATTTTGTGTGATAACACCTAAGCTATGTGCTTCTCAAAAGAACGATTTATGCGAAATATTTTGTGACATCACCTTCATCCATTCGTGTCTTCATTACCATTGTATAATAATATTTTGAAGGTATACCATAGTTTTCCGTTCTCTACATATGACGTCATGGGGTAAGTGACTGTCAAAATTATGGTGGATACCCAAGCACCTAAGTCACAACATCGTGATAACACATTTAAGGCCTGAGTGTGGCCTAGCGGTAAGACGTTGGCGTTGCACTCAGGGGGTCTCCGGTTCGAGCCCGGGGACCTGCTTCCAGGGTGAGGTTTTCTGTGGTTTTCCTCACTTCTTGGCGAATGCTGGGAGCCAAACATCTTAAGACGTTCCACAGGCGCGGGCGATAATAATAATACTCTGGCCTGCCGATGCCCCCTGTAATTGGCGAAAGCTGTTGGGGGATGTTAAGGCTTGGATTATTATTATTATTATTATTATTATTAACACATGTTATAATGAGATGAGCTTATATCATAGTCGATTGTAAGTTTGACGTTTACATACTTTTCACAGTCCATATTTGATTTTTTCGTTGATTGCAATACTTTCTTCCTAGGTTATTAATAATAATAATATCATTTATTTCACAAAATACTGTACATACAAATGTAATATAATATAATATACACAATATAAGCGGCAGTACTGCTAATTGTCAAGTTTGCAGAGGACAATCAATCAAAAACTGTTCATATGATCGAAATATTTCTGAACGGTGTAGTAGCATTCTTCATAAAGCAGGGCCTTCAAGTCTTTTTGGAACTGCTTTTCTGTCTTTCCAAACCAGATATCCGGGAGGGCATTTATTAGGTTGAGGTGACGATGCTGGGATTAGTCAGAAAATAAAAAGATCTAGCAAATATCGGTAATTATAAATGGATTAAAAGATAGTTCCATATAGAAACACAGTTTTATATCTTGACATGACACTCGACTCAAAGCATAACTGGAAAATAGTCCACATCAAAAGAAAAGAGAAAAATTAGGAATTTGTTATATGTAGCTGCTTGGAAGAAACTCATCATATCAGTACATAACAAAATCTTGACGTATCAGCAAATACTGAAACATGTACGCTGCTCAACTCTGGAGTTGCAAAGAAAAACTAACATATATTATAATATATATCGACACACTGAAGAGTGGAAACTTTCTACAATATTTGGTGATGCCAGAGCCTCTCTGGATACCAACTTAATGTCCGCCATAGAATAACATTAATTGTCATGTTCGTGTATCCACATGTATCAAAATTTGCAAACATAGGGACTAAGACTGTGGATTCTGTCAGACAGCCTCTATAACTGTTCATAGCGTCCAAACCTTTTATCCCATCAATCTGAAAATCCGCATACATGTTTAATGTCACTGGAGGATAAGCTGGTTTCTGTTTAGGCAAAATCGGTTCAATCCCTAACAGAAAAATATGTAACATACACACATACAGACATTTGCCAGAAATCATTGCAAGGGATTAATGAGACCCCAAAACGCGTATTTCCACTGAAATCTCGAAATTTTTTTTCCGTCGATTACAATACTTTTCTACTAGGGTACTAGTGGGAAAGTAAAAATCATCCAGACATTCCAATACAAAGTACCAAGAAATATTGTATCAATAATGATAGTGGTACATTAGAAATGAAAATAGTAGATGGTAGAGGGCGAATTCTAGAAACAGCCATGAAGACAGACTCTATCAACACGTAATGTTGAACATTTTCTTTCAAAATGTTCAAAAAAATGTTCAAAATCAAGATGGAGACAGTTTCCTAATAGTATATTATTATACAAGTTTTATAAGACGTCAAATTGGCGCATGAGTTGTCTGTGACTTGTCGCTGGCGCTCCTCGTGCCCCAAATGAACAAATGCGCCAATATGTCTTATAAAACGAGTGTAATATACTATTTTTTCTACTTTGCGTCATTAATTTTATAAAAATTTAGAAGTATATTAGGTAAAATTCCAATCTAGAGTATTTATGGGTGCAACCGTTGGTAACACTGTCATCTGTCACTTAAATTCAAATATCTGTGAAAAAGTAATTATTGATAATTATTATATACCATCATATACTAGTAGTACGAAACCTAGGATGCAACACGCATGTTTAAATATGTATAAAAATATACATACTTCGCAGTTTGTGCGATTTTAAAAAATCAGTTTGTGCTTACTTTTGTGGTTATGTGTATTTTCGTTTGACATGCATTTGATATCAATGTCACCAATCTTAGAAAAAAGTTACTAAAAACGGTGTTACAATTTGCTAATTGTAACACCGAAAACAGTGTTACAATGTGTGCATTGTGAATGCAAAGTAGAAAAACAATATTGTATATAAGTTGTAGCTCATAAACTGTTTATTGGAGTAAAAATATTGTTAGGTTAGAAAATGTTGTGTTTTATTTTTGTAGTTTATGTCCGTATGCAGTATATTCATATTCGTGTTGGAACATTTCTTTTCCATCGTTAGCACGGCGACAGGAGCGAATGTCGTGTTTGTGAAGCCAATGAGATTTATGCATAGGTGTTATTCTGAGTTTGGAATGGTCGTTATGCAAGTTAGAAGGTCGTCACGTCAATAAATGTAAACAAACCCCAGTTGCGGGGAATCTTTTACAGCGTTGAATCAAAAGTGAACAGATTTCCAGAAAGTTGTTGGTTGCACCATATTACGAAATCTAAGGCCACGCGTACAATAAGAATGCGGCAATTAGATATAATTGTTAATTCAATCCGCGTAGTCCATAACTTAGAATATCATAAAATATGCTAGAGAAAATATTTCCACACAAAAACTGACAAATCTTCGGTCAAATTTGAATCAACGTTACAAAAAAAAAACTCAACAACATCCGGATCCTATACTTAGCCACTTTTTAATAACTCACCAGTAGATAGTTTTGTTTATGTTAGCATAGTCCTCGACAAAAAATATACGAACCTAAACCAACTATGTTATCTAAAAAAAAAACATAGAATGCAACGGGCAATGTGCATTTGCACCAATTTGAAACGCATATGTATATAACCTGAAAATTTTCAGGTCACTTTTATCATCTGCTTAGCTGTTAAGTCGGCAAAACACTGTACCGCTACATACATACGTACCAAATCAAAAACAGCAGATCGGGATACTGGTGCCGCCATACATCGTGCTTAAATAGTTCGAGCGAAAACAGTTATTTATTCAAAATTATTTGCATATGCAAGCGTACCTACCGAAGCATCTGTCCCAGTGACCCGAAAATGGGCTTCTCGAATTTCATCACCTCTTTCCGATTGGGTCTGTTGGTTATGACGATGTAATGGGTCGGAAACCCATTATTTATTTATTAAGATATGATCAAATTAAGCGAGATATTTGTAAGAACATTCGGGAATGTCAAAGGTTTTTGCTAGGGTTGAACATCTGGTTTAGGATTTGACCGCGTGTTATAAGTTTAAAATTGAAGAGTTGTCATTGGCTAAGAAGAAATGCTTCCGGCTTCCTTTGGGGTCGAGGGATGCAAACGAACAGATCTCGCTCTTCTCATTTCAACCACCGTCATGTAAAGTACACGTTTTTGTGGAGCGTTCTTAGGCGCTTAAGTTTATCCCTGGTAAGTCTTTTCAACTCGTCTCGCATTTCATTGTAAATTAAATTATTCATATTTCTGCTAAAAGTGTGTCTGTCTAAATCAACTCCTAGGTTTAATTTAAACGTCAATATGTTCAAAGCTTCATTCATTTTTCTATGTAACCTATCAAACGGGATTGTTGATTATTATTGTTAATAGATGTTATTGTTTTGATAAGTGTTTCGTTTCATTTGAGTAGTCTTGCTTTATCAGCCCTTATTAAATGTTAAATACTTAAACGCGTCAGTTAGTAGTCAGAAAATGTGTTCACAAGGTTCAAGAAAAAGAACCCAGTTCGTTTTGCCTCCGAATAAATTGGAAGAGATTTGATGAATTAGAATTTTGACCAGTAATTAAAGCCTTAGACCGCGCTCGGCCAAAATGCTACCATGTTAGGGAGTCGCGGTTGTTCCCACCATTTTGACCTCCTACAACGACCAATTTATAACATTCGTTATTGTACTGCAAAATCTGGCACTAACGCCTTCAAGACAATCTGACACTGAGTAAATAAAGTGCATTTTCATTTAAAAAGATCACACAATGGCTTTGGATATCAGAAAAATATCAAAAAAATGTATAAAGGTCAGACAAAGAAGACACATTGCTTCTTTGTAATTGCACCATAAATGTGTAAACAGGATCGTTATGATTGAATGCACTAGTCTACAAGAGGTTCAGAAACAAGCGCTTTTAAGTGCATTTCGTTAATGGGTAATGGAAATCCATTTATTGACAATACGATCGTAATATGCAAGTGGCCATTTGCAAGAAGGTCAACCAATATCCGCATCAGCACTTTTTCTAATAACGGAAATAGCGAACAAAGCAATACCGGTGCGTTTTAAGTACGTTTTAAGCCGCGAGCTATCCAAGACAATTAATCCACTACTGTATATAATTATTCTAATTACGAATAGAAACAAATCGCAAAAAAAACAATCATAACAAATTTATTTATTTATAAAAGCGACAATAATAATTAATGCCCTTGTGATATCCTTAACATTTCGTGCTACGTCCTTTCCGGGTTTGTTGGATTGAGTTTTGCTTTAAATCACTTAACGGCGGCGATCTGCGGGAGTCCTCGCGTAAAAATAGTGGCGTGCAATGCTAATAATAAACTGCTGGGAGCAGTAGCGGCTGTATGTATGTATGGGACAGCATAGTCAGCTGTAGCCGCATAGGCGGCCAACTACAACTCAGCGACCGAGAGACTGCATCTCACAGCGTGCGCGACCTACTTCTTCCGTATTTTTAACGTTTTCCCCGGCAGCCGGCCGGTCGATGATGTCTTTCCGTTTCTTGGTTATGTGTGCGGAGATTCGAATCTTTTGAAGAGAATTCTTTATGCACACGGATGCTTTAATGATATTTTTCTACTTTGCATTCACAATGCACACATTGTAACACTGGTTTCGGTGTTACAATTAGCAAATTGTAACACCGTTTTTAGTAACTTTTTTCTAAGATTGGTGACATTGATATCAAATGCATGTCAAACGAAAATACACATAACCACAAAAGTAAGCACAAACTGATTTTTTAGAATCGCACAAACTGCGAAGTATGTATATTTTTATACATATTTAAACATGCGTGTTGCATCCTAGGTTTCGTACTACTAGTATATGATGGTATATAATAATTATCAATAATTACTTTTTCACAGATATTTGAATTTAAGTGACAGATGACAGTGTTACCAACGGTTGCACCCCTAAATACTCTAGATTGGATTTTTACCTAATATACTTCTAAATTTTTATAAAATTAATGACGCAAAGTAGAACAAATAGTATATTACACTCGTTTTATAAGACATATTGGCGCATTCGTTCATTTGGGGCACTCGTCGCTGGCGCTCCTCGTGCCCCAAACAACTCATGCGCCAATTTGACGTCTTATAAAACTTGTATAATAATATACTATTTTCTACTTTGTATTCACAATGCACACATTGTAACACTGTTTTCAGTGTTACAATTAGCAAATTGTAACACCGTTTTTAGTAACTTTTTTCTAAGATTGGTGACATTGATATCAAATGCATGTCAAACGAAAATACACATAACCACAAAAGTAAGCACAAACTGATTTTTTAGAATCGCACAAACTGGGAAGTATGTATATTTTTATACATATTTAAACATGCGTGTTGCATCCTAGGTTTTGTACTACTAGTATATGATGGTATATAATAATTATCAATAATTACTTTTTCACAGATATTTGAATTTAAGTGACAGATGACAGTGTTACCAACGGTTGCACCCCGAAATACTCTAGATTGGAATTTTACCTAATATACTTCTAAATTTTTATAAAATTAATAACACAAAGTAGAAACAATAGTATATTACACTCGTTTTATAAGACATACTGGCGCATTCGTTCATTTGGGGCACTCATCGCTGGCGCTCCTCGTGCCCCAAACAACTCATGCGCCAATTTGACGTCTTATAAAACTTGTATAATAATATACTATTAACATTTAGTTTGTTCTTTTTTTTATTTTTGCAATTTGCCAAATTTAGCATATTTGTTTTTCAGACAAATTAGTTTTTTAGTTTAATTGGAAGTATTTTTGCCTTTTATATCTTTTAAAGCTTCCTTTACTTCCTTTACTCTTTGAGAATTAACCGAACATAATTTTCCATCACAAGAACTCGTAATCAGCGAACTGGACATCAGCAAGACCAGCAAAATAATCACCTTTTCCGATTATTAATCTAATACCTTCGTCTTCCATAGTTCGCTTGGTCTGCACAATTTCGTAATTAAAACTATTTACTCTGCACTTATTGATGAGGTAGACATAATTAATTAGAAAATGCTGACCAAGGATAACGCCGTACATTCACCCAGGCAACAAGAGAAACTGGATTTAGATATTTTGATCGATTTCAGGCAACTAACAAACAACAAGTTGATGTGTTTACAAATTAATTTCAGTTTTTCACTAATGGGTGAAATCATTCGATAACATTACACAACAGAATTAGATCCAAATGATCCTATTTGGTGAATAACAAGGACCTAGTTGCAATTTAGTGAAGGTTAAGAAAATATGATTTAATGTAATTAATTGAGTTAATTAATGATTGTTTATTAAACTAGGGGTTACATAAATAAATTTTCGCTAACAAGTATCCATCAGAATCACGGAGTAATCATCAAATTTATGTCATCCTGAGAATTAGCATGATAAGTGTAATCGTATATTTTGTCAAGGTTCATTTGATATATACTTAATTAATGTGCGTTTAAGATAAATATTAGCCATACGAACACACTCACTTATAAAAAATAGGACTTGCATATTAATAGATTCTCTTAATTTATTAAGTAATTTTTGTAAATGATATTATTCCAATAACTTCTGAAATATAGTGCATTAATTCTTACTTTGTCATAGTAAGTAGTATTTTCGCGGAAATACGCGTTTTTTGTTGCGATTTGTCAGATTTTGACAAAGCGTCAGTGCCACTGACATGACATGACATTGTGTTATTCTGTCACTGACGTTAGGTTGGGGTCCAAAGTGGCTGTGGCTTCACGAAATTGAATAATAGAAGTGGGAAAGTAGGATAAGGGTTTTTATTCGTTATAAATATATCAACCCACCCTCCTTTTTCTGAAGATAAGTTCTCAACAACAAACATATTCAGAACAGAGACATCGGTAATTTTCAATTAATTATTAAGTTATCTTGATGCATTTTTGTTTACTGATGTTTGTACTGCTTGATATACATTACGCAATGATATAATATAAACAACAAGTGCATAAAAAACATAATTCTTTAGGAGATGTACTCAGAAAAACATTTTAATTAGCCATAGCAACTGCAAGAGTTATTAAATAGTCTAATAAGTTTAACAACGTAATCCCACTTATCGGAGATTTAACAGATCGGGAGATACCACTGCACATTTATCACGCTGAACAACTTTAGTTTGATCGAATTATCACAGTTTGCTAGTTGTGTAATTTTAAATTATTTGCGACTCTAATTTCTCAAATAATTTGTACTGAGTTTATCTACTTTGTAGCATATTTTTGTTGCACATATTACCTATGTTTACGTCAGTTATTACGTATAGAATGTTACCACGGCATACAAGAATGTACAGCACGCTACAGATATACAGATATCTAAAATTTATTATTGTAATACATACGATAGTGTACTTTACTGGTGAATTACTGGAAATTACTTTTACTCTATATACAAGAAAAAGACCGCCATACACTGAAATAGCTGCTTGAAAATTATCCCCGTGACAGTAATTTACAGCACATTCTCAAATACATATTTTATTTATTTACTTTTTTGTCCCTAATAATGTATTTCCATTTGTCCAGTTATAGATTTTTTTTTATATAATATCTACAACAAACTATTTTTCTCTAAGATTAAAATACTCCAAGAAACTTATCATGATTACATCACACGCCGTATTATGTTTACATAGATATATCCAGTAAAAAAATAAAACAAAATAAACACCTACAGAGATCTAAAAGAAATGAGAATACAAGATACAATCTGGTGCATCTATCAATTATCCGGTGACTCATCGAGGTCTCAACACAAGTTTAGTTTTCGAAGGAATCGGCGGCGACGTTGGACGTCGTAACGTGAATACGAGACGCATCACTGCATCTATTTTTATTAAATCGCCAGTGTGTTTTTACGAACACCAGAAGGGAGCCGAAAGCCGAGCTCTTTCGTAATACTTTGAAATTTGGGTCGCGCCAAAAACTCGGAAAAACACCAGAATGACTTAATTATCCACCAAACAAAATCTTTTTTTATAAGATACTGTAACATTATTAAATGTAAAAATAAAAAAAAAACACTAAAAATTAGGCCAGATATTTATATAGTGTTCTCGTATATAACTTGATAGTTAAATAGAGGGTGGATAATAATAATAATACTATATCGAGATTATAACAATACAAGGCATCTCTCGATAGAAATAACTATAATATACTGTCACGTATCCGAGTGTTTTCCTACGAGGTTTATTTCTTCCTAAATAAAATAAATAAAATTCTTGATTTCAGCATATCGCGACAAATTGTTAATGTTTTCCCTATGGTACGGACGTTCCTAGACACACTATAAATTGTAATATAAATATAGTATGAAATCAATGCAGACATGAAGAGTGTAGCTTGGTTATTAATAGTATATCGAGTGTTAGTAACAGATTTACTAAAAGCTTCTTATAATCAAGATAAAAATAAATAATAACAACTGTTCCCCGATAAGCAGTAGCAATTAATAAGACAACTTGCCAAAATTTAATAAACAATAAACTTGGCGATGACCTCAACCATTTCTTCTCAAGATAGCCGAAAGAGTTAAATTAAACAAACAGTTATATCACTGATGACAACAAGTGTAATTATCAGACAAATGAAAACATGAGGATAGTAATCTTAATGCTATTAGCTTTGTTTTCATTTTTTTAACACGTAATTACGTCAATGCATGTAATAATAATGTGCATTTATTTATATTTATAATGCAGCAAGACTATGCTTTCTGTAATGTTTAAACTTCAGGTTGATAATCACGTAGGATGGTAATAATAATAATATTAATTTGAAGGATGCTAATGCTTCGATTATTATCAAGTCCGATAACATTTTTCAGTCCTTGACAAAGGCTTCCGCCAAATTCCGTAATATTTGAACTAAATTCTAAACCAGACATGACTGTCTAGCTAGACATTTTCAACATGCCAGATCCTGAATACCTGCATGTAAATTGCGTGTTTAACTTACTTCGACTATGTCAAACACCGCAAAACACTTCGATAATCTCATTATAAGCGGTTTTACTGAAGAGAAAAAAAAATAAGTGTAGACAATTCCTAAGAAAAACACAAAAAGAAATTGCTCGGATACCGGTAAAAATATGCCGGTGAAGTTATGTGCAGTATACAAATTTGCGTTCATCAGTTGCGAAAATACATCTTTCTGCAAATATCTGTCTTCGCAAACATTTGCAGAATGGCCACGCGGCTTGACAAGTGTCGGTGATCTTGAAACGTACTCCTCGTGTGCGCCATTTTTTATGGCACGTGCGTTAATGTTAATATGCGACACTTTATGATGTGCTAAATGCTACAGTTTATTTAAATATTCTTATTTTACTTGCTCTAATTTGCAACTAATGCAAAGTTGCGACATAAATACTTACATAAATACTACAATTTAATTTTTACTTCAAGAAAGGCAACACCGAATGCCAAAATTTTTGGAAATAATATTTTCGTAATAATATTGATTCATATTGATTGATATATCAATGTAGAATGCACATTTTTATTAGTAAACCTCTCTTTACTGTAGATGCCCTTTGTATTTCTTTAGTTAATAGAACTTTTTACACATTAACCTAATATTATAGAAGATGCGATGAGCTTAATACCTGTTCATTTATTTAATATTAGCCAATATAATACAGAATCTGTAGTCATATCTCTCCACAAAGGATTGAACGTATTCGCAAAGAACATGGTATTCGTATTCATTCAAGGTTTCTCACAATTTATGTGCGAATACACATTCAGTACGTATAAGGAGACAACTATCCATTTATTAAATGAATTTGTTCGGTAAATGGTGATTTACTGCAAGATTTCCATCGCACGTTACATTGATAAATTGCTGAGAAATATTGTCGTGTACTTAAGTCCTATGCTGCTGATTTAGTTATAATTTTCAAATGATAACGATTCATGGATTTTTTTAAGGATAACAAATCCAGGGTGACCCCCTTCTCTCCACCTCCACCTTTGTAGAGATGGTAAGGGAAATTACCCACCAAAAATTCAAACAAAGGTGGGATACCATTCCTGGCTGTTCTCTGGCAAAAAACTACTTAACTAGCCATCTGTCAAGAAATTAATTGTCTTTTTGGTGAAAACTATTTCAAATAAAATATTTCTTTCAGCCTATTCAGCTCATACTTCTTTTTATTTAAAAATACCTAATCCTTGAAAAATCCGGTCAAAGAAATATATTTTTTTGATTTTAGATTTCTTTTCTCCTTGTGTAATACGGATGATAATATTTTTGTTTGTTACTAACCTAGGTGATGTTATTCCGTAGATAGTTGGGTAATATTTAACTTCAATAAATTGTTGTTATTCGAAGTACTGCCAGTAGAAAACAAAATTACATAAACAAACAAACGCATTACCCAATCAACCACTTAAGGTAGCTTTTCCGAAATTCTAAACATGCGTTTTCCCAGAACGATTAAATGCATCAAAATATTGATATATTTTTAGCATCTTATCAAAATGCACTTTATTGGTATTTGGGCGAGGATTGTACAAAGTAAATACACGAATAAGGAAGATAAACCAGAAAATCAATAAATATTTACTTGCATAATCAATAACGGTATTTACTATTTGGCGGCATATAAGGTAGGTACCTCAAATTTGATATTCGATAGGTCCGGGCTGTTTGCTATGATAGCAATTTTTCTGGCCAAAATCTTTTTTCCTCGGAAAAATATTAACTGCGACGTTATGGGGATAGGTCGTGGTTTGACAAGTAGCCAATTTCGCAACGTTTTTATATCTAACCTTGACGGAATACCTCAATAACCCTACCTCAAAATGATCTCGTCCAAAATTTGCACTACACATTTTTTTGCTGGATTTTATAGTAAATATTAAAGGACGGATTTTAGAGAGGCGCTCAGACAAGATTTGTTTGAAAATTTATCTCCGAAATGTATGATTTGGTTGTTACCGTGACTATTTTCTCATGATGGAGGATGGAAGGGAAAACTTTATATCGCACCGTCCAAATATACAATATTAGATAGCAGAAGACCAATATTTGGTCGGGACGTTTTAAATCCTTAATATCTTGCATATTTTGACTTGTATGAAACGACACAAATATATTTAGGATATATTATGGTGGATTAGTTCTGAATTGTAGATATTGGCTACTTTCTTTTTATTACAAATACACATTTCTCTCTAAAAAATCACGATCATGTACAATTTCACAATATTTCGAATGGGACGGGCAAATAATAGTGATAAAATCAGATGGTAAAGTATTCTTTGCGTCAATATGTCGCAGAGCATTTTTGTCTCTTTTCCAATTGTCCAAAATAGAAAACTGGGGAATTATTGTCTGTAACTTAATACAACCAATACAGTAAAAATGCTTGTTGAAAAGTATATTAGATTTTAAAAAAATCGTTCTGGGACCTGTGATTTTGCAATAGTGACAAAAGCACAACTTATAACGTTGAACCTATCACTCACTGTGATTTGAAACTGTCACAAAATAGCTTGCTAAGAACAATTTATAGAAGAACGTTGTACATTCCGCTCCTGCAAATTACTTGTAGTTACTCACCTAAATCAAACAATTTGATTATAACTCACTGCTAAAGATACCATCACACTGTTGTTCCAAATGAGAATATTCGCAGTGCTGTTAAACGCTATGCAAATATTTTCGTCTTGAACAGATTAAACGTCGCAAAACGAGCTTGGCGTATATAACCTAACATTTTTGCGTGTAACAAAGTCGAAAAAAAATGCTACAGCGACGATACGGAGGGAACAACAACTCGTGTGTCTCGGCAAACACAATGGCGTTTGTAATTTGTACTAGTTACGTAATAAACAAAAGAAACGTGCGAATAGATAGGATACGCGATGTGCTACAGTTTGTCTGGGAAAAAGTCTTTCCACAACTTCAGCGTTAATTATATTAGCAAGACTCGTGCCAGATAGAAAAACAAAAACAAACCAACAGGAAAATTTAATAGAAATGATATAGACAAGACAATATTTGGTCTGCGATTGCGTTGTTTATTATTTGTTTACTATTTTTAGAAAATAGAAAACAACACGTACCTACCATTACAACAAATATTGATGTAATATTTTGTTTAATATTGCCATTAAAGTCCCTTGCAACTTTTCGCACTCAAATGTAAAAATGTTTTGTATTTCCTGGTATTTCTTTTAATATAACACCCTGTGGAACAAATAAAATAATAGAGAGAAATGAATCAATTGACAATATATGCTGTTGATTTGGCTTCAAAACTGATTAGAAGAAATTTCAATCAAGGTCTTTAATTGTCATCATTAGTAATAATGTCAACTTACTGTCATATACTATCATATAGGTAGAAACAGTTTCAGTGACAGAATTACATTTGTCACACTGACATTTAATGTCATGTCATGTGATGGCACTGACGTTTGTCAAAATCTAACAATTTGCAATACAACCACGAAGGCCGTGGATTCTGTCAAACTGCTTCTAGAACCCCTATATGGCGCCTAAACCGTTCATCCCACCGATCTGCAAATTTGTATACATATTTAGTCACCGCAGGATGAGCTGGTATCAGCTGGTCACAATCGAATAAATCCTTAAGAAAATGTATGTAGCATTTACCACTTCCGGTTGTCAGTAAAGTAAAAACAACGCTTTTAGATATTCCATTCACTAACTAAAAATTATGTAAATATTAAGCAAAACAGTAAAAATAATTACAGAATGGGACATTTCAAGCATTTCTGTATATAATTAGACTGACACGAACTCAAGGTGGTCTATTTACGTTATAATAATTACAATTTACCGTTTCAGTCGTCATTTGCCGCATTTGAATCATTTAGAGAATTTTGTTTTTGAATCTAGAAAATGTTGTTGTGCTAAATAAATTCAATTTTCCTCCCTGCTATTACAATTATTATGTTATGAATTGTTATTCACTTGTTATTACACATTCTGTACCCATTTCCAGTGAAACATTCTTAGACGCTTCTAGTTTTTTGCACTTTTTATGGATATTATAGCTTAATACGTCATATTGATACATAGACAGAATACACGGCACGTTATTATAAAATGTAAGCAATTTTGAACTATTGCCAAAATGGCGGAGGCGATGGATAAATTTCAAAACACTTAAAACTGAATTGTTAATGATTTTGGAAGCTTCGAGATAAACATAAATAAAAATCGTCACCAGTCCGAAATAAATCTATATCTGCTTTTTATTCACAACCCCAATTCATAAAAACACAGTACCTATCGCCGAGGTGGCGCTACAGTAATTGTCAAGACGGTAGTTTTTACAATTTCCTGGATTACTTGTTATTTATTCAATTCAATCGTTCAGGGTAAACAAGGAAATGCAAGTTATTTACCAGACGTTTAAAATACTCGAAGATAAACGGCGAATATTCGTTGTTCGATTAGATAGGGAGCTTGTTGTTTGCAGGGCCAGCGTTTACTTGTAAGTATATTAAGTCTACACAAGTACATTTTATTTGTATTGATTCGTCTGGTATCTTAGTATGATAACGACGAATGTTTCGCTAAAGAAAAAATGCAATGTCAAACACCATCCTTGAAGAGGGTCACCTTTATAACGTTATCTACATCGAGTTGTTTGATCTGGCCAAATTTCGATAGATACTGGCAGAGTTCATTTTTTGAAGATTTTGAGCTAATTTTATTTGAATGAAATTAAAACTATAGAAGCATTTATATATATATATATATATATATATATATATATATATATATATATATATATATATATATATATATATATATATATATATATATATATATATATATATATATATATATATATATATATATATATATATATATATATATATATATATATATATATATATATATCTATAACAGAACATACTTTTCCAAGTTTTCAAAATTATTTTTTTTTATAAAAGGCACGTAAAACATGGGTTACACATCAGGCAAAAAAAGAAATTTTTACAATGATCTTAAGGAAGCGCTGGAAACGATATCAAAATCACAAGTATTATAAGAAATTTGAACAAATATCTAAAAAACCGTTTTTAAGGAGAATCATTTCAAATCACTAACCCAATATAAAACTGTTCTCAAATAGTGAAAATTTTAAAAAGAAGCGAAAAAAACGTTTCGATAATATTAATGTTCCAGATACTTTACCTTTTTTTTCACACCCGGTACATGGTGCGATATTTTTAAGATCTTATGCTGGTATTCTTGATTTCAGACCTACGGCCAACTTTCATAAAGAATAAAATTTTCTGAGAAATGGATAATAAAAGATTTTCCCATATGGTGCGGACTTTTCTAGACACATTGTATACTTACTATCTTATCTTTCTAGCTTGCTATCGCTGATTTTGAAGAAACTATACCAGGCGCGTAGATATTTAGCCAAGTTAAAACAAAAGTAAACCAAACTAACCACTGAAGTAGTAATTTAGTCATACTTTTCTTTTTTTCTTTACAAGGCGAACATTTGAATTTGTAAAATAAATTTATCTTTTTTACTCTCATACTTTTCGTTCTATTTTTCAGTTCATTTCCTAAATTGATTAACTAGGCTAGGTTGAGTTTGTAGCAATAACTTTCAATTGCAATAACAAATAAAAAAAAAATTTTTGGCAGAAAAGTGTAGTACCTTTTTGAAATTCTAACTAAATGGTCCATTTTTTAAAATAACTTGCCTGGGTTAGTACATCATATTTCTTTTGTAATAAAGTCATGCAAAAAGTGATGGTGCACAAGAAAAATTAATTGATCGTTTGAGTTTTGCCAACTAGAGCAAAAGACGATAACTCAACTTAATGGGTGTGAATCCAAGCTGTCGCCGCTGTTTCATCAAACGAAAATAAACGTGCCGCTATAAATACGTGGGCTGGCCTGTGCGATGTGCATTTAGGATGTCACATTGTGATCCACATTGTGTTTGGTATCTCGCCCTCTATTCGACATGCCAGATTGTTTATTAAATTAAACTTGGCCTAAATTAGCGGTTACTATCGCTGCTTTTGAGGAAACTAAACCAGCCGCGTAGATATTTAACCAAACTAAACTATAACAAAACCAACTTAAAACCAACTTTGCCGCTTTGCTGCAGTTGTAGTTATGCCCTATTTAAGACCTACACACATACTTCAATTAGATTTATAGCTACTTCAAGATGTGTGCATTGGCTCTATTATTTGACATTTTTCATTCTGTATATAGGACAGATGTGACACTATCAATATACAGATATTATTTATAGCATTCTGAATATCTGGTGTAATTGTTACGCATAATTATTTATATACTGATATATAATAATTAATTAGTGTGAAGGCTGTCTACTAGACATCGACCTACGCGTAAGCGGAGGGAATTTGCTCAGCTGTACTTTTTCCAGTACTACCTTGCATAGCGATGATCCTCAAGATCGATGTTTCAATTCTCAACTTTAAACACCTCATCAACTCAATTAATTCTTACCATATGAAGACAAGTGAAATTTAATTATAATAATTTTATCGCAATTATGATGGATTGGGTTCCACTGAACATCTTTCCAACTGTTTCTTTAGGCAATTTATTATACCGTGTGACCCAAAGCATAGGTAGTCAATGTGATTTTTACTTTTCTACTATAGTGTCGAAGCCAGTTTTACATAAAGTAATATCCGGTATCACTTTGGAGCTTATATAGGCCATGACAAGTGCATAACCTCCAAATTGACAACCTTACCTTTCTTTATGTGATAGTAAGTACTGTAATCGACGGGAAAAATATTGGCATTTCAGCGAAACTACGCGTTTGACAAAAGCATATGGTTACGTTAAAAATTCCCAAAGATGACGTTATTTCCGGAAACTCCGACAATCATATAACTTGCTTAAAACGTCATTTTATCTCATGGGTTTGACTACCAACAAGATTGGATTCCACTATCTTCAAAAAATAGCAAAACTTAACGCTCGTACGTATGAGATCACCCGGTATAACCTATACGGCAACGTCAAGAAGGCATGCGGCACGAATATGGCCTGGAGAGCAAAGCAGAATGCAGAAGAAGAGGCGGAGGAATGGGTCGGTCTCAGTTCCTGCAATGGAGACGAGGAGAAGAATAAAAAGAAGGCAGCATCAGCAGAAACCCGTTGTATGCTCACTGCCGGTAGGTATATAAGCAACGGCCTTGGCCTTGTGCACTCTCTAACGGGCTGCTACCCAGCACACGGCCCAACTTCCGCATTCGTTGCGTCTTGCATTACGTTACTGTGTAATTGGAGTAAGTACTTGCACGGTTCGCTATCACTGAATACCTGGACGTCTCACCGAGACAAGTTTAGCTCATTCGTGATTGGAGAAATTCACTTTTCTTCAAATGACATTGGACAGTAAAAGGCAGCATTTCTTTAAGAAGTGTTGAATTATATTATGGAAATAAAGTATATGGCCAGACGTGCGACTTTTGTGGTTCGACAATCATACAGGTACAATGTATCCGTGCAGACGAGAGACTTTTCTTGCTCCAGGCAGTAGGGAATGGCTTTAGTTCATATAGTCCATCAGCTCTTCCTCGTTGAACAACGTTATTCATACAAAGTATCTTCAAAGTATAGACCATGTTTCTTTCGGACATAAAGATTACACGTAGTTCCATAGGTTTCTGGAAAATTCTGTTGGCTATAGGTACTAAAAGCACATTTTACCATTATTCTAACATGCAAAGGCCACATCATGACATGGATGTACCGACTATATCATTTGGAGACTCTCATGGAAGTGAATGTTTATATGGTTTGCAGCAACATCAATGGTACTAAAGCAGAATTCGGCGTCTAGTCATCCAAGCGATATAATATAATAATAGTTCTTGTAGTTAAATATATGGGGTGGCCCTCACCCCATATATGAAGTACCTAAACACTTTTGCAATTATTTAATTTAGTAAAGCCAGAGGACGCTACCTAACGTCAGTTTCGGTGACAGAATTACATTTGTCATACTGACATTTAATGTCACGTAATGTCAGTGGCACTGACGTTTGTCAAAATCTGACAATTCGCAATACAACAACGAAAGCTGTGGATTCTGTCAAACTGCTTCTAGAAACCCTTAGTGACGCCTAAACCGTTCATCCCACTGATCTGCAAATTTGTATGCATATTTAAAGACACTGGATGGTGAGTTGATATCAGTTTGGCCAAAATCGGATAAGTTCCTAAGAAAACGCTTGTAACATCTGCCACTTCCGGCTGTCAGATTGTCACCAAAAACACTCCAGTTTGTCCCCGGTAATCCTAAATAAGCATACCAAATTTCAGCCCGATCCGTTGTTCCGTTTAGGCGCAATAGTGTTCACGGCCATTCACACATACATACATTTTCTTGAGCACAAAGTAAATATCTCACAAAATTCAAGAGTTTTGATGTGCATTTTTTACAAACTCTCTCATTGTAAGTCTAACTATAATATCGACGTTATGTATGTGTGAAATGCGGCAAAATACTTCTTTTTACAAATCGATGACGTCACCACATTACCTCGCAAAAGGAATTTTGTATATTGCTGTTTTGATGTTATGCATTTGCTTTACTAGCATAGATGTTTTTTAAACAGACAACTAATTGCCCAAGCTTATAGTACAATAGGGATATCAGTATGATTCTGATTCTATTAGCCTAAGGCAGAAAGAGATAGACTGCCATATTACATCCACGGATCCCTGTCAAGAATACTGTCCAAGTACTTCTAAGTTTTATCCGGTTGTGGTAGAAGTACAACCGGGTAGGAGATAAGAATTTGCATCTTAGGCGACATAAGTCAAATCATGCGCAAAATTCAATGACCGTATATATTTGATAAAAAAGTAACATTGACCAAATTCCATTCGGTGCTCTCTTCCGAAAAAGTCGAAAAGTCCAAAAGTTACTTAAGAGCAAGGTTACATCAGCAGCATGCTTCAGCCACTTCGTCCAGGATGCTATTTTAAGAATGTCTAATCAATGATTTCTTTAATCGGGCCAAATACAAAAAAAAATGTTTGCCAGACGGTGCCGGTCAACTTCCTCCATTTTCTGATGAAACAAAATCGCGTGTTACCCTATCGCGTATCACGTGAATGACACATAGACAGTCTTTACGGCTCATATACACAACAGACGATAACCCAAACGAATTAAATAAAATCAATGATAATGAGATTACTAGCACATAAAATGACAATCTATTTTTAGCGAATAAAGAAACCAATAGGAAAACCGGATGCTACAAGTCCGTAAACATTAATGTTTCAAGGTAAACTCTCCGAACATTTTCTTTGTTTCGTTGTTTATAAACCATCAGCAAGGTAGAGACCAGACGGATGCGGAGTGAGTTGGTACAAGAGTTTCTTTGGTATTTCTCCAAGCCTCTCCTTCTGATCCTGTCGCAGTGCCTTCCTCCTCATACGATGGTTCTTCAAGTATCGAAAATAGTCTGGAAAATCACGCATCGATGACAGTTGCCGCCAATAATACCATAGATTTATCAGGAAATATAACCATAACCCTAAAAAGGAAAAGGTGCCTGATAAATTTAAAAGGAAATGATTTGCAAAATAGATGTATACACCATCTATTATCATATGGACGCAGTAACATTGCATGGTTTCGAGCGACGGCAGTTGCCTAACAACGCCTCTAGTTTTGAGTGGCAACACACTGCTTGCTCAATACTAGTGCTGCATCCTCTGGCTCATAGATGTCGCGTTGTATCAGACAATATTATAATTTGAACTTTGCGCCACCAGATAGAGCAAGCAAAGGATACAAATTGGAAGTGCTTTCATAATTTAAGACCCCCTGACAAATGTATACCCTCATAATGTATTGCCGTAAGATTTTGCTTAAATACAATTAAAAATATGTAGGTAGTTTCAACATTTTATGGGATGTTTAAACCCATCCTCCCCAAAGGCCTTCAAGTATCTCATTGAACGTTTAAAATAGCTAGGTATCTTAACAAACGCTTACCAAAGACTTGGCAAGAAAATTGCAAATTTAAATGTTGGATATTCAATTAATAATTTTAAATCTCTGCACTTGGTGTCACCCAGTGTCACCGAAGGACCGCGTGCTTAGGGACGACGTGGACTGTAGTAGAATGCACCTACCAGCCGATAGATGTCGTTGTTATGGTCTCGTCACATATACACATAACTTTTTGTATAAATACTTTGGTGGAATATCGTTCTGGTATCGCTTCTCGGCCTATGGCTAAGATCAAAGTGTAGTATCTGTTCTTATCAGCTTAATATCTGATACGCCCCGCATGCGGGGCCAGTATATTAAACTGATTTTTGGAAATTGACGGGAGGTAGGGGCTTGCTCCACTCCTGTCGCGGGTTGGCCTTGCATTGCAGTACAGCAAGGATCGGCCCACATAATTTTAATTCAAGGCATAATAAATATAGCCCTTTTTGGCATAAAGTTCATAAATTATTGCCAGCAAGCCATATGAAATTATTATTAAAATACAATTATCGACCAACAAATTTTATGGAGGCGCCATTATGCGAATATTGTTATTGTTACCCTATTTATAACTATAGTAAACTTTCTGAGGGTACTTGAAGACCACATAATGATTAGCAGATTCTCACTTACCCTGTACGGCGCAAAGCGGTAGCGTCCTGTAGAATGCAGTAACAGCTTTCTGATGCTCAGGCATATGAATAAGATGGATGATCATAGCAGCAAAGTAGATAACCAAATGTATTTGCCAAAATAACAGCAGCAGTAGCAAGCCAATCAGTATTTCGAGTTTGCTATCCTAGGGTGATATTTATATTATAATAGTGCTTTGACAATGATTCATCGCTTCAAAGTATGTAAGCAAAGATTCAGCTTTTCTCCACTATCTTTTGGAGGATAGAGCTACTAGTTTTAGGGCTAGCTCACCTGCCTATAAGGTTGTAATTAGCAATGTCAAATGTGTCAGGTAAGTTCATTTTGCTGCCCCATTGTTTTGGCATTAATAAGTGACGAGTTCTGTACACCATTATTGGTAAGGCATTACTTGAATGAGTTTGTAAACACAGTAAAAATATTTGACATACCTGACACAGTTATACAGGACTTTTTGGGTGAGCGAATAAACCAGCCCTTCCTGTTCATGCAATAGTTAGAGCATCTGTATGAAATCCAATAATTACCTGTTTTAATGACAACATGACAAAAATGCATGTGACAAGAACTGCACCAGTAAAAACGTACAGGATAACTATGCCATCGAGGTCGGAGTCCTGCATGGAATATATGAGGCCCCAAATGTGCGGAACCAAGAATCCAAGAAGCATAACAAAAACGCAAAAAATCTACGGAAGTTCATTTTTGTTAAGATAGTCGAGTAATATGTTAAAAGTGTGTCACTCACTATAAATATAATGCAAAGGATAACGGAAATTATCCGGCGGGTGTTTCCTTTACATCTTAAAATATTTATGAACCACATGTTTGTTCAATTGCAGACAGTTCATTCACAAGCGTATGACAGTTGATTGTCAATAACTGACATCGTCCATTAGTAACCAAGGGTAGCTGCTTTTTAACCTTTGATGGTTTTTGTTTTATAAAAAATATCTGGCGTGGATCACTATCACTGGATGGTGAGCTGATATCAGTTTGGTCAAAACTGGATAAATCCCTACGAGATGCTTGTAACATTTACCACTTCCGGCTGTCAGATTGTCACCAAAAACAATCCAGTTCGTCCCCCGGTAATTCTAAATATGTATACCAAATTTCAACCCAATCCGTTGTTCCGTTTGGGCGCAATCGTGTTCACGGCCATATACACATGCATAGGATTCAGGGGTCCTCAAAACGCATATTTCCACTAAAAATCTCGAATTTTTTTCCGTTGATTACAATACTTTCATTCTACGAAAGTAATACTTTTGCAATACTTCCTATATAAATACGATATCCAACTGACAACATTTAATTAGCATAAACGCTTGCAAACCTATACTTATTTTTATAATGTTAAAGGTGCACTTACGTGTAACGATTTAATGAATTATCCTATTAATAATACATTTTACGAACATTGCAGTTACATTAACATGTATTTTTTCTTTCGTATTTAAGAAAACATCCCCAGACGAACATCAAATAATGGTCAAATAAACACAATTTATTTTAAATATGTACTTTATTGACAGTAGCTTATCAAAGTAGAAAATTCAGTCTTGAATCTACAAACAAACGGTTTAAAAAAATCGGACAACAATCGTAGTTTTTATTATCTCTATTATTATTATTATGAAAAGTGTTAAATGCGCATCAGATTCCTTAACAGATAGATTTACTGGTATAATAATCTTTAATAATAAATAAATAAAAGCTTTACAATTATAAAAAAAGAAGAAACGAATCAAATTACACATTTCGTTACAGACTCTCAACAGTTAAAATCGTCTCCAGCAGCTTCCTCATCAGGTTCATACTCTTCATCAGCGGTTGCTTCCTGATATTGCTGATACTCAGATACCAAATCGTTCATATTGGATTCAGCTTCAGTAAATTCCATCTCATCCATGCCCTCACCAGTATACCAATGCAAAAAAGCTTTCCTTCGGAACATGGCAGCAAACTGCTCTGATATCCTCTTGAATAACTCTTGGATAGCGGTGGTATTGCCAATGAAAGTCGAAGACATCTTAAGACCAACTGGAGGAATATCACAAACGGCCGTTTTGACGTTATTTGGAATCCATTCCACAAAGTAACTACTGTTCTTATTTTGAACGGCCAGCATCTGTTCATCGACTTCCTTCATGGACATTCTACCTCTGAAGACAGCAGCTACTGTTAAGTATCTACCGTGACGTGGATCGCAAGCAGCCATCATGTTCTTCGCATCGAACATCTGCTGTGTTAATTCTGGTACTGTGAGTGCTCTGTATTGTTGATTACCACGCGATGTCAACGGAGCAAATCCAGGCATGAAGAAGTGAAGACGCGGGAATGGAACCATGTTAACAGCCAGCTTTCTAAGATCAGCGTTCAGCTGACCAGGAAACCTGAGGCAGGTAGTGACACCTGACATCGTTAGCGAGACTAAATGATTCAAATCGCCATAGCTAGGATTTGGTACTTTCAAAGTTCTAAAGCAGATATCGTACAACGCTTCGTTGTCAATACAATAAGTCTCGTCTGTATTCTCTACTAACTGATGGACAGATAACGTGGCGTTATAAGGCTCGACCACAGTATCTGATACCTTAGGACTAGGCATTACTGAGTAAGTATTCATGATCCTATCTGGATATTCCTCTCTGATCTTTGAGATCAGCAAAGTACCCATACCAGAGCCGGTACCACCTCCTAAGGAGTGGGTGAGCTGGAAGCCCTGAAGGCAGTCGCAGTTTTCTGCTTCCTTTCGCACGACATCGAGGACGGCGTCGACTAGCTCAGCACCTTCTGTGTAGTGACCTTTGGCCCAATTGTTACCAGCACCTGATTGGCCGAAGACGAAGTTGTCAGGCCTGAATAGCTTTCCGTACACTCCGGAGCGGACGGCGTCCATGGTACCTGGTTCCAGATCAAGCAGGATCGCTCTTGGTACATATTTTCCTCCGCTGTGTTGTGAAGCGACTGAAAGAAAGAAATAATGAATCAGGATCAAACAGATATAGCCTTAATATAAAACATTAAGGTCTTTCTAAAAATTTTAACTAAGGAAAATAATTATTATGGTCAATATGATGATAATAAGTTGTGACATCATTTTGATACATAATAAGCTAAGAACTAAAATTTGAAGAATGCCTTGTTGCCCTGTTGCATATTAGATAATAAGAGTAAATTTATTTAGAAATTATGAAATTCCTACTCATGATAACCACAAATACCACACATTACCACAACATAGATGACTGTTTTTTATCTTATCGAAGCAAGGATTGAGTTGCTTTAAAATATGTTTAATTCTGGAATACAAATATATTAGTAGTATTTCTGACTGTTCATAGTATCTAGAAATATCTAACATTCCAATCATTATAAAACGTATAAACAACGACCTCAACGTACAATAATAACTAATTTTAACGACGATCACGTCCATATACACGTAATGTTGTTATCGACAATGCTATTAGCATTCGTAACTCTTTGCCAAAAAGCGTTAACAATGCATTTTACCGGAAACGTCAGCACACAGCCATATAAAATTAAGTAGCAGTTGAGTCATCCGCACGCCTTACCATCTACGAAATATAAATGGGTACCACAATATAATCCTTTTACAAAAATAGAATGTTTTTTCGTGGTACCGTAACTAATTATAAGGTTGTGGCACTGCAATTTTATACGGTCTCGCCTCACCAATTTTTCAATACAAAAAGAAGAATTGGGAATCCCCAATTATTTATTTTGTTCTATACTTGAATGAATACAATAGACTTGAAAATAAGCAAAATAATAACATATTAAACATACTATATTAAGTGGTGATTATTGATTATTGTTATAACTCCGAAATTGTACAAAAGAATCCGCGAGTTCTCTCTGGAAAAGGTGTGTGTAGTGAAGCCTTCACAAGAATTGAAGATTCTTAGCGCAAATTTCTTCGACTGCATGAGCAAAATTGCATCTACGTGTGCCATTCTATCTGCTGTTAACTAGTTTATTGTTCCGGTTGTTTGCTCCATTATTATTTGCCTTTTTTGTGAATGTAATCGATTTGAACTTTCTACAACGTCCGATACCTTCACCTTGGAACAAGGTTTCAAGACCGGGTGGTTGCTTTTTTCGCTCGTAGAATGTAGAAACGGAACGATGATTCATAAATCTATTCTTATTGGAAATAAGTAAACGACAGATGTTTAATAAGGAAAATAAGTGAAATAAGGAAATAATAGAATACAATAATGGGTAGATTAATAATAAGAAATGAGGCTTCAGTGCTTAATTAACCATAATTTTATTTTTTACTTGGTGTAACAGGTTTGAGTGCACAAATTTTGAAAGATGATGGGTTCTGGCTACCTGATAACAAAGTTCTTATAACATTCTTCTTAATAACTGAAATATCGAAGGTCAACCTATAGGGATTAAAATTGTTTAAAAATGCTTTTGGTACAGTTAGTGATAACCTGTATACCCTGAAACCAACCCGAGAGTCAGTAGTAGAAAGAAAACACTATAAACTTCTTATAAAATACTTTTCATATGTATTTTATTACCTTTTTATTGTGTTTTCTTACTATGTACGTTTAAAGACACTTCAGCTCATTTATACGATACAAAGTTCCCCAATGTTGTCCATAACGTTGTCCTTTGATATATCAGTTATTATAAAGGAATTGAATAAATTTTTGTAAGAATTTTATGTTCAGTAGCTCAAAATCTACATCCTTAATGTTTGTGTTCCCAAACCTGTTACACCCTGCATATCCAGATATTTTAATATATTGAACTTGTGTTTTATTTATAACTGAATCTCTCAAAGAAATTGAACTTTAAATAGAATTACTTGAAACTATGTTATAGTAAGACATTTTTATTTCATTTTATTTCAATATTCAATATACAGGGTGTAACAGATTTGAGTGCGCAAATGTTGGGAGATGATAGGTTCTGGCTAGCTGATAACAAAGTTCCTATATCAATTTTTTCTATTCTTCTTAACAACCGAAAGAAGGTTAACGTTAAGGACAACATTGTTTGAGTATTGCATATGGTTAATAGCTATAGCGATTAAAATGAATTTTAAATGATTTTGAAACCAGTTATTGATAATCTGCATATCTCTGAAATAATCCCACAGCCAGCAGTAGGAAGAAAACACTGCTTGTGTTCCATAAGGGGGAAGCTATCTTGACCAAAAAAAAGCTGTAAAATCTTTATGAAATACATTTCATATGTTATTTATTACTTTTTTGTATTTTCTTGCTATGTAATGTTTAAAGAAACGTCAGTTCATTTAAATGAGATGAAGTTGACCATTGTAGTCTGTAACTTTATCATCAAGGGATATCAGTTATTATAAAGGATTGAATGATTTTTTATAAGAATTTTATGTTCAGTATCTCAAAATCTATGATCCCTCAATGTTTGCGCACTCGAACCTGTTACACCCTGTATATTCTAACATATATCGTCTGCGTTTATTTTCAAATGAGGATCATTCGTGCAAAACTGGTTATCTTCAACTAAATGAACCCAAGTCAGGAAACAAGAAAAACGTGTTAAATGTTTACGCGTATAGACCAATTATAATAAATATCTAGCTTATTTAAAAATATACTCAATACATTCAAATCGGCCATCTAAAAATGGGAAACATTTTTATCACCAAATCGTTGGCGGACTTTTACTTTAACCTTGTAAATTTAACTTGTCCATAGCACGATGAAACAGACAGTAGTGGGTTTAGAATTGACAGGGCTAACCAATAAAGTGATAGACCCCTATTGCCCAATTGCTTCACATAGTGTTGCAAACTTAGACTTTGTACTAAATTTTTTTTCTTCCTGCGGTCTAAGAAGTTAAGGTACTTGTGTTATGGAAAAATACTGATGTTCTATTATTATTTCTCACGGGTTTTCCTGAAGAAATCAAAACAGAAAAACAACATTAAAATGACTGAATCAAATTAACATAAAAATAAACAATCAAAAAAATATGACAACAACAATGAAATTAGCATTAGAAATAAGCTATACTTTCCTAAGCAAACGCTGTTTCTATGGAGGTAAATAAAAGTGGTACGGTAATGTGATACTTATGTGCCGTGACAAAGAAACCTTTAAAAAAAATTCTCGTGACTCACATCCTCTGCACGCCGTTAATTAAGTTGATTAATACATATGGCGCGCAGCTCGCATTATTCGCGTGTGATGCCGATATTATTATATTTATTAATTCCGTGTTTTCTTTACCTGAGGCCTCATTGTAGTAAACGTTGATTCTTTCTAATTGGAGATCGCTCTGTCCTAGATAGACCCCGCTAGGATCGATGCCATGCTCCTCTGAGATGACTTCCCAAAACTGCAAAAAGAAAGGAGACACATGAAGGTAATCAATGTTCAATTTATTTAAACTTGTGCAGGTTTATGTTCAGTTCTTTTGTATTACTTTAGGATTTGGCATGACCTTTTTTTGCTGATTTTACCTTTTTATAGAATATTCTTTTTGAAAATTATTTGCAAGAAATATATAGAGCATGTACTTTCGAAAAGTCGCTGAACTTAAATTCCTTGACACTTTACACAACATAAATAAATTTATGACTGAGGACAAATAACTTTTGAGAACGTGCCAATAATAATGTTATTTGTCGACGTAAGTAACTACTTAACTGCTGCAACTGTTACAGAATACCATTTAGTATTTAAACAACGTTGTTAAATATTTTAACCACCTTTCTAAGCCAGTTAGCCTCGCAGAATCGATATTATGAAATCTTTCGAAAAGTATTTCTTCATAATATGTATAAGATGTATAAGAATTAACCACTCGGCACTTATGAAAATAAGACAGTACAATTCGTAATCAGAAAACACTTCCTCAAGTAGTTCTAAGTTCACTTAGGACTCTGATAAATCGGTATCCAAAAGTAACCCGCACAGAACGGAAATGCTAATGCACCGAAACACTAGAAGTAAATCTAAATGTTTCCAGCTGGACTCCCGCAACCCCGCGCCACGCTAAATATAAACCCTAAAGGAGACAGTCGAAAAATGTTTCATTTCAACACGTCGACGGTGCATCCACATTACAGCGCTCTCAACTGGCGTAAATTAGGCTGTAAAAATCGGGTCGTAAACGCTTGACGCGGTTCCGCATTATCTCCGGAAAAGATTGGCGCTGATGTTGCCTGCACGGCTCTAGCAATTTACGACCGCTTCTTGACTACGGTAATTACTGAAATTTATATATAAATAACTCGGGCGTTCCTATGCATTACTGTATTTTGATCATCTACTGTTCGTTGAACTCTATCTCGTCTAGTCCCGTCTAGTCTAGTCGCTATTTCAGACACAAGTTTATTTTGCACACAAGTTGAATCTTTTAAAGAGTATAGATATGTCAAATTTTGAGTTACGCGAAAAATTGGTCAAAATATTTCGATCATATCACAAAAAACGAGACTATTAACTAAGAAATTATTTGCAAATTAAAAAATAGGAGTCACGAGTTGGATTTGAACATAGAGTTTTCAGAGTTGAAGTTAGTTATTATTATTTTGTCAGCTGCTTGTTTATAAAAATGCAATTTTCAAATTAACTAACAAGACAAGACTAAATATTATCAAAATATATATTCTAACTAATGTATTGTTACAAATGTTTCGTGGTTTTCCAGGACACAGAGAAAAGAAATGTAAAATTAAATAAATATATTTCTTTGAACAAATTTCTTTCAAGGAACAAATATATGTTTGAAACAAATGACTATTTTTAAATTTAAAAAAGAGAGCTGCATGGGCTGAAAGAAATGTTTCATTTGAAGTAAAAGAAATAGTTTTCACTGAAAAAACGATTCTTTTACACCAAATGGTTTTCCGTGGTTTCCAAAATGTAAAAATTGTTTGGGTTTAATTGCAGAAACACGTTTGAATGAAATAAATCTGGTTTTATTTGAAATAAAGATCGGCCTTGAGGTAAGTAAATATTCTATTTGGAAGAGAAAGATAATAGATTTCAGTAAAAAGATTATGCCCTCTACGCACGCGTTGGCCTTTTTTGGACTAAGCTGAGCTACAGAATACAATCGGTATTCATTGGTCATTGCACCTCTGTATTAGCCTGTCTTCTATTGTAATAAGTCACTCATTACATTTCAATATCCATCCGACATTATCTTCACAGATAATCGCAAACTTACAATAAAATTACAACCAACACGGTATTATTATTTACGTTAGTCTGTCATGAAATGATAGATCATTTTCGATCAGTTGACTACAACAGCAAAACAACGATTATTTCAAATTCAAATTTGAAACACAAAACGAAAAGAACAACAATACGTAGAAATAATAAAATCTTTAATAGGTTGCTAAATTTATACTTATTATTATAAGAGAAACAGACTAATAGGCTAACTATTATTTTATTGCTTCTCAGGTTATTAAGCGTATCTTAAACCCTGTTTAAATCTAAATTACAGTTATTGACCGAAACAGTTGCATTTGTAGCTATTTATGGAGCATTTTCATGCTCGGTATAGTTGATTATACGTCAGGAACATAATGAAACTGTAAATCACTTCAATATACTACATTGGATTATTAATGGAGTTAATAAATCGAAATTCGTTTACAATGAGTCAATTATAATTTATTGTTGTATCTAGCTGTATTATACAAGAAATTATGTTAGGAAAATTGCAACTTAAAATTGGACTGGTACCTATCGCTGAGTGACTCACTTCTAGGTATGTGTTATAGCGTGGAAATTCCTTTCTTATTCGTTTCTTTGTATCAACCGAGATAAAGAAAAAGCGGTGCTCTGACCAACAACAAAATACTCAACGATTGGAACAGGTTGTAACAATAAAAAATATAGTCATTATTCAAGACCAGCGGTTTTTTGTTTTTCCGCATATTTAGAGATTCCTAGCTTTTTTGTACTAAAAGGCAACGGTTCTCTATGTATTTCTTTAGTGGATTCAAGAGAAATTATAGCGTAATAGTTTGAATTCATCCTGACGATTTTTATAGTACCCTCATAGTTTAACATCTACAAAGTCATGACATGGTTGTTACTATATCTAAATTACTGCACCCGCATTGCACTGTACCAACAATCAATAAAAAAAAGTAATGAAATGGAGTTACTTGTGATGAAAAAGGAACAACCCTACATCAAGTCGTATATCAGTCATGTCGTATCGCTTACACTTCTGTTAATGCAAACAAAGAGATCATTCTTATATCGGGACCATGTGTCATTGGCATTCACATGATGTGATAAAGAACCTATTTATCAAAATGTCTCACAACATGGTGTAATTTTTTTTCTTGTGTTAAGAGCCATTTCATATAGATCAGTTCTAAACATTGACTGCAAGATTTGTTTTTCTTTTCGCTTCTTTTCAATAGCGTAGTGCTTCAACTGCAGTAGTGTTTCAACCAAAAGTTGAACCACAATCTTGTGGTTGGAAGGAAGTATATACAAGTGTTTCCGGCAGATATTCGAGTAGCCAGCGAGTCAAGGTCAATTAATCTTAGTGTTAATGCATTAAAAATGGTTGAAATTGAAGTGTGGGAACGCTTTTGTTATTGTTGTCGAATTTGGCCGGGTGTTGCCAGAGAATGGCCAATCAAAATGTAATTTATCACCAACGAGGTAAATATTTGTAAGTATGAGATTTATAAATCGTCGGAAACACGACGATTGACTCTAATACTAATATGAATGTAAACAATAAAAATTTCTTATTAGCGGCTTTCAAGGGTTCAGACACTTTATTGTACCAACAATATAGTCGGAAAGTTGGGTGAGGGCCATCCCAGATATTTTAGAATTTCTAAGCGTCATGTAGATACTGTGATTACAAGTTGTTGTGATTACTTCTACATATTAAATGATAATTCTCTTCAAATATGTAATAAATTCTGCACAATTATTTAGGTTCAAATGTAAAAATAACTAACATGATGGTTTTTTGAAGTGTGAATTCATATAACATAGAACAGAATTTGATGAAATATAACAGCAAGTTTCTACTTTTCTTGTCACTTTTATTGGAATAAGTACATTATAGACCCAATGCATTAACTGAATGAAAAAAAATTAAACATAGAAAATGCACATTTCTTGCAAATCTAACACAATCTAAGTTCCCAAAATTTATTTTTCTGGACCTATATCTTTATTACTTGAGGTACAAACACCATTCTTGCAAATGTTTTTTATTTTATTGCCTGGAGAGTAAATTTAAACTCTACTGTTTGTAACAAGAATAATGAATTCCGAAATATGAACTTAAACTCAAATCGAAATCCACACTCAAACTCCAAATTAAAGACGTTAACTTGAACCTATACCATATTTACCTTTATTGCCTTGATTAACAAACAACCAACAAATCTGGCCAATAAACCAATTGAAGGAACATGTAATTGTATCAATTCAAAGACCTATACCGAGTTAAAAATCGTCAGATCTCTCAAGACAAACTCATCCAAAAGTTATTTCCCCCAACGACAATTCAAAAATTAAAATTTAACGAACAGAAGATAACAAAAAAACAAACAAATCCGACGGTTAAGTAACCGTTATCAGTTAAACACAGATTTAAAAATATTATTCGTTACTAACCTTAGCACCGACTTGATTACCGCATTGACCAGCCTGTAAGTGTACAATTTCCCTCATGTTGTCTGTCTTTAGTGCTAACTTGTATGTCTTCGCGGTGGAGTGCTGTGGATGATGGCAGGAAGGCTACTGGCGGACGCAACTTCTCCACGGGTAGATTTTGTAAAACGGCCGGCGTCTACGGTGGATCGCGTTACTTAGGCGTCGCTTCGAAATACGCTCTAAAATCTAACTGATTTAAGGTCGTTTTTGTACCACATTACCGACTTACACTAAGCCATGTTGCTGGAATCACTCGAATGTAGTGGTGAGGCATTGATAGCGCGCTTGTGCATAGATAACCGACAAATTCTCGGTAGCTATTTTCACTATAATACAGACTATACAGTGTGGCCTCCAATGCAACCAAGTATATCCCTGTTATAGATCGAAATTTGCATTTTGGTAAATCGATGGTAAAATTTAGAAATTTGACTAAATTTTACTATTGCCTTAAATTTACATAACTTAAAATTACAGAATAGGTAATCCATCTTTTTCTAAGATTTGGACGTCTAAAAATTAGTTGCATGTTTTTCGTTTTTTTTTTCAGCTGCATTTTTTAGATATGCTGCTTGTAAAGTGGTTACAGTAATAGGACGACATTTGAGAACTAGATGGAGGATAAATAAGTACAATTTAAGTTATATTTTATGATAAATTTATGAAAGAGATGCAAAAAAATACAATTTTGTTTTTACATTCCGACTAATACCCTAGAAGGAAAGTATTGTAATTAACGGGAAAAAAAATCGAGATTTCCGCGTAAATTCGCGTTTAAGGAGAGGCATTCAAATCACTAGCTGCTACAAAACTGTTCTCAAATAGTGAAAATTTCAGAAAGAAGCGAAATACTTCCAATTAAGGGTACATTGTTTTTTGTGGACTTCGGTTCCTCGACACCAAAATCAGTATTTTTGCAAGAAAAGTGGAAATTGAAAATTTTATCGAAATTTTAACTTCTCACGTTAACAAATACTGATATACATATATTCTTTTTTTTCACACTTTTGATTTAACAAGGTTGATGTTTTCCAGAAAATTAAGAGCAAACATTTCACTTCATTTATTTTTCAACCACACTGGATAAGAATCCAATAACTCTGATTGTGGCTACGAAGTTCATAGAGAATCCTAATGTTTTTTTTTATTAACAATGTATTTTTGATAATACATACTAAACTTTTTCATTTACTATATGTGTACTTATAGCGTTTTCTATTGACTGCACTAGTGCTGCCCTGCCGATGCGCTCTGAATCGGTTATCTGCGTTGCACTGGTGCTGCACTAGTGCAACACTAGTCAAACGAAAACGCTATTAGGTCAATAGATGACACACTGTATATGCTATAACAGCACACTGGCTTTTCTGAATTAGTGTAGACTGTAAATGAATGGAGAGAATAAACAATTAAGTTGAAATTGTGTGAGTCAAGAAGTAATTTTGTGGATTTGTTCGTTTAAACTTCTTACGAGAAGTTTAGTATGTTTTTTTATGTAGGATCTCTACTCTGGCGCCTAGAAATTAAGTTAATTAAGCAGACTGTTAACGGTTTGGAGCTGTGGCTTGTGCCTAAAGTGCTTATAGATATAAAAACACTTATTCAGTATGTTAAAATAGTAACTTATTTAGCAAGAATTTGCAACCTTTATCAGTAGAATGTGTAATAATAACAATAACGTAGATGTAAGATAAAAACTTTTCTCGCGTTTCTTTAACACCGATGACGTTGGATTTAGTTAAATATTTTATGTTGACCAACGTGACTTAGATATGGTTTATTTTTGTACTTGACACATTATTTTATGCAATGATAATGATATCTAGATTGCAGACTTCCGTGGTTGGAATCACTTTCGACATTTTTGCTTGGAAATCACGTTGTGACCTCTCGAATCATATATATTTTCGCAGGTCTTTACTTAACTATTCAGAATCAAATCTAGAAACCAATAAGAGTGTTTTTTTTGTAAAATATTCGTTACCAAAGTTTTTCGCACATCAATATTGAGGAAAATCCAAACTATGTGTTATAATATCACTAGGATAAATAATGATCAACCATGATCAACCATTAGTCAAATGAACAGAGTAACCCAAGAATCTTATAATTTATTTATATTCAGTCTGGGTGCAGGGAAGTTATTTCTGATTTCACCCTAATAGGTGCTTTGTTGGGAAGAAGATCTATCTAAATATAATGTGCATCATTTATTTCAAGTGTTAGTGTTAGCACGGCTCTGTCACCGAAAGAGGCGTCTCTCAAGTCTATTTTGAGCCAACGCAGAGATCTGCACTTCATGCTTCTTTTGATATATAGTGTCGGATTTTTTATTGGTCATGCCAAATACTCCGCGATTTTCGTTATATTTAGACCAAGTTCATTAACAAGAGTTCATTTTGTTTACACCAACGCCTACAGCGAAGCAGTTTGCGAATTTTAGACATGTAGTCTTGATTCTTGAGGATACAAATAAAGCTTTAAAGAAACGTTTATGATTTATAATAATATAAATACATAATTTTCGGTTATCTAATAAAATCGTAACGCTGAGCTTAAGATATCGTTTATTATCAAATCAAGTGCATTTATGAAATCCTTATTCTAAAATTCAAGATGTTTTAATACATAACTTACATAAGGTTCTATACCTGTAGAAAATTGTGCAATTGATTTTAATTTAAGAATTTTAAGGTTTAAATCAGAAATATTATTTATGGTCCAACCAATATCGATAATAATAATAAAAGAAAAACGTCAATAATGATGAAATACACCACAATTTAGCCTTCATAATTTAGCCACTTCCGTTAGATTTTACTCGAATGTAACCATTGTGTTTCACGATGAATTCTTTTAACATTTAAGACTAGCTAAGTGCGATTGTCTATTCACTTCACCAAAGAACTGCCATGGCTAAATCGAACAGCAACTGTTGGCATGATGGCATGACCGACTCAGTAAACGGTGGTGTAAACATGATGGCTTCGACTTCCTATTTGAAATTGAGACCGACGACGGATTTACAGCTCGCTGCACCTGCACTTCCTTCACGTTCGACACGAATTTTTAAATACATCAAAGCGACAAATCATCAGACCACCACGTGCTCGCCAACCAACGTAAAAAAAAATCTATTTCCAACCAGATTATAATAGCCCGTCGCATAACATATTAATTCCAACAATCGTGTGATGCATGTAAATTACAGTAATTACAAGACTGAGACCTAATTACACGAAAATTGCATGTCAATATCCGTTAAGAGTGGTTCTCCGCTCTGTCCTGATTATAAGTTAGTTACAGTTACAATAAATTAATTACAATGCGACAGCATAAAGAAATTTCACAGTCTCGAAGATTCGAGATAGAAATCTTGATCTCTGTTCGGTAAATCTCTTTTAGCTGTCATGTACATATAAAATGGATCGCAGATTCGTTCCTAGTGAATCAATTGTTGTGGTTCGCTAATGTGATTTATATCTTACATCTACCATTACGAATCGTTGTGTGGAGAAGAATCGGCTACTATAGTTGTACCGTAGCAGATTGATCTTTCCTGCTCTAGTATTTGGTGAAAAATTACTTACAGGTAGGGTTATATCCGACCAATATTTTTTATTGTTTGGTGGGAAAGTACTTTTTTGCATTAACAGAAATTATTAAACATTGTAAGAAGATAATGAAATAAAATGAGTGCATTTTTATGATTCCTCTGCAGACAGAATTACTTCATGCACAACATAATAGTAGGTACACATCAAATTTAATAACACAAAGTCAACACATGTCACCTACACCAACAAGAACTATTAATCGGAATATTACATTTACTTAAATATGGTATATGCATTAGAAATTGACGTATAGAACGTCATACAGAAATGTTTAGAGAACTAGTTTATTCACCTGCCTATAACGTCGTTATTAGCCATGTGATTAGCCAGATAAGGGGATTTTGTTGCCCCCATTTTCTGGCATTTGCACAGAAATATGTTAGTGGCAGTGTGTAGAACCTGAATAAAAGAAGCAATTGGCGAGTTCTGTATACCATGATTGGTAATCTAAAAATTTAACGTATCTGATGCACAGCTATACAAAACTTTACACGTAGGTGAATAAACCAGCCCAAATAATTGTCAAATATTAAAGTAGCTAATATACAATATTTTTCATTACAAACTGGGTCTCTTTTTATCGAACATACTATATTTGCAATAATTTTGAAACTTGATTTAAAATAGAAGAATGGGGTTTTTATTCTTCAAATGTAAGATGTTCATTGTTGTCTATTTTACGGAAAAACAAAAAGAATATTTATTGAAATGCTGGATGCTATCGATATTTCATCCTCAATTCTCTTATCAAATAATATATCATTAAATATAATTTTACTGAAAAGAAAATATTCCTTAATGTTAATTTATTTGAAGTGGAAATCAGTTCGGTACAGGGCAATTTTCCAGCCAGGAAAATGGACTGTATGTAAATGCTGTAAACAAAATAATAATAATAATAATAATAATATAATAACTAATAATTAAACACACATTTTAAACCTTTAATGTAGAGTTATTTTAATGGTTGTAAATTTCTTGCAACATAAGTGCACTACTAACTACCGCAATGGACAAATACTGGTGAAACTAATCAATGAAAACAGTTTTATTAAATATACCATTACGTACTTACAGTTCTGTTGGATTATTTGCAATATAAGTAGTTATTAAGTGATGAAATGCATAAGTACATAAAAAATGTTACTCACTGCACTCAGTCCGACATCTAGCCGGTGTATTATGAATGGGAACAGATGCCATTTATTCTAAGAACACTTCATCACAATTATGATATTTTCTGTTGGTTCAATTTAAGTATAATAGCCTAACACATTACTATGTGCATAGTTTAAGATATTCACAGCAAATTGAAATAGAAATTTATTCACAATGCAAATAAATTTTTACTTGATTAACAATAAAACTCATCTCATCAATAGAACTATAAAAACATTAAGAAATACCACAAAAGCTACGACTAACCATAAAACTGATAATAATACACTATCAGAGTAAACATTCCGAATTAATTTCCCGTTTTGTTTACACATATAGGCAATAAGCTACAATCCAGAGTATACCAACAATAATCTTCGCGTTTGACGAACCAGGAAGAACACGATGTTAGAAAAGCAAGTGTTAAGCAGATGTTTCAACAGAAATGAATCTAGTTAACCATCCCAGGCACTAATTTAATTCTATTATGGTAGTTCTTCGCAAAAAAGCTTAATTTACTACGGCAGGATTTTATTAATTAAAGATTCAATTCGAAAATGTTTATTAGATTCGTCCGAAGAAGTGGATTTTTTGCTAAAACGTTGAAACACGTCCAGGCAACGTCAGGATAATGGCCTATTGTTAGTCTCGCACCAAATACTTCTTAACAGTACCGCGAAAGAGCAAGAAACTACCAGGCGCGTCTACAAGCAATTATTATTATTTACCGGGCTTGCGGTCTGGTTTTGGCGATAAGCTATTTTGAACTGTGTCAGTGTAAAAAGATGCTGCATAAAAGAAGAAAATGTAAAAAGGCGACTAGCAGTAACTGCGCTGGTGTGGTATTTTTATTCGGTCTTATATTAGAAAGGAAATAAGACATCCAGAAAGGAGAGAAAATAAGAAGAATACCACCGGCGTTATTTTTATTATGCGCTCTGTCATTAGACGTATCTCCACAAACGTTATATTTACTGTGGGCTAAATTCGAACAGCTCTCAACTGTGGGCAAAGGGAAAAGAACAGATCCGTATTGCTGTTGAATTGGGTAGAGAAATCAGGAAAATAGTATTTCGTTTTGCTTCCCTAGAAGGAAAGCATAGTAATCGACGAGATTTCTGCGAAAATACGCGTTTTGAGGTCCCCTGAATCCATTACAATGATTTCTCGAAAAAATATGTATACAAATTTACAGATTAATGGGATGAGCGGTTAGGTGCTATAAGTGACGTCATACGTGTCAGTTCAGTATCGTCGGCTCGCGATTGAAGAATAAATAACAACGTAGAATAATAAACCACCTCGCAGAAAACCACATGTATACGCACGTAGTGTTATAATCACAATATAGTTATTATTATCTTACGTCATTGGTTTAATTGGTGTTTCATCCTCTATAGTCTTTAGAGTTTATAAATGTGTCAACAGTGTAGTCGGAAAGTAGGGTGGGGGCCACACCAGATATTTTTTTATACAATTCTTATACATGATATATAGTCCAACATATCAAGATCATGTTAATTTTGAATAAAGGTGCTCATGTCATTTCGTAATTTTTGTGTTTTAGCGTTTACAGTTTTGTATTTCTGAATAAAAAAATATACTAAATGCTCGTACAAAACTCCCTCACATAATTATATTTTACACTGGAATTATGAACAGATATTTTTGGGTAAACGACAATTGAAATGTACCTATACAGGAAAAACACATTGTTATGCAAAATTATTTGTTTTGTCACATTATCAAACCTGCTTTATTCATTTTAAAAATAAGTTTGACCTTTTTAGTTTAGTGTTAAAAAAAAAACGCGCTAAAAAATAACAATTTCCAAATAGTATATTATTATACAAGTTTTATAAGACGTCAAATTGGCGCACGAGGAGCGCCAGCAACGAGTGCCCCAAATTAACGAATGCGCCAATATGTCTTATAAAACGAGTGTAATATACTATTTTTTCTACGTTGCGTCATTAATTTTATAAAAATTTAAAAGTATATTAGGTAAAATTCCAATTTAGAGTATTTATGGGTGCAACCGTTGGTAACACTGTCATCTGTCACTTAAATTCAAATATCTGTGAAAAAGTAATTATTGATAATTATTATATACCATCATATACTAGTAGTACGAAACCTAGGATGCAACACGCATGTTTAAATATGTATAAAAATATACATACTTCGCAGTTTGTGCGATTCTAAAAAATCAGTTTGTGCTTACTTTTGTGGTTATGTGTATTTTCGTTTGACATGCATTTGATATCAATGTCACCAATCTTAGAAAAAAGTTACTAAAAACGGTGTTACAATTTGCTAATTGTAACACCGAAAACAGTGTTACAATGTGTGCATTGTGAATGCAAAGTAGAAAAACAAATTCGTAGTACTACCGCCCTGGATGGAGACATCCTACTGTCATAGGCGCACCCCGCCGCGCCAGCACTGCAGCTTCGTCCGAAAATAAACATGCAGCAATGCACTACAAGCTGATGTCTCTCCTAAAGTATAAAGCAACCAAAACAAGCTCAAAACGCCGCACGGCCGGCTCTTCAAACAGTGGAGTAAAATCAGACGGAATTGTTCCTCTTTGAGTGGGATTTGGCTTATTTATAAACTCGACAGTGCTTAGCATTGTATTACATTATTACAAGAAGAGTGGAGATGGATGAACACTAAACAGTTTGGATCCTCTTCAGAGCTGGTATTGAGATGGATTGCATGACGATTAACTATATGGATTCAGAACATTGGTTTCTGTTTATTTTGTACTCGGAAGAGCTATTACAGTCTTATTCAGGAATCAGGATGATAGTTTTGTCTACTTAAGTTTTTGAATAATGTTGATGTCTTTGGCTGAATTACTATGTTATGAAAGAAAATAAAAATTTCAGCGTTCACAGATATAGACGCATACATAGACACATACATTTTCCAGAAATCATCGCAATGAATTCAGGGAACAACTGTTTGGAAGCTCAAACAGCTTTTCTTTGGTCGATTACAATACTTTTCTTCTAGGATACTAGTCGGAAAATCCTTACATAAACTGAAGCCTACAATATCCAATAAGATCCTGGCGATAAATTACGGTAATTTACGGAAATTTGCCCAGTAATTTACTGCTTTACATGCCCTGATCGTCGCAAGGATCCATATTGTCCGTGTAAATTAAGTTGCCTAGCTTACAGTTTCAATACTTATTACATTACATACAAACATAATACACTTTTTTCTACTTTGCATACACAATGCACACGTTGTAACACTGTTTTCGGTGTTACAATTAGCAAATTGTAACACCGTTTTTAGTAACTTTTTTCTAAGATTGGTGACATTGATATCAAATGCATGTCAAACGAAAATACACATAACCACAAAAGTAAGCACAAACTGATTTTTTAGAATCGCACAAACTGCGAAGTATGTATATTTTTATACATATTTAAACATGCGTGTTGCATCCTAGGTTTCGTACTACTAGTATATGATGGTATATAATAATTATCAATAATTACTTTTTCACAGATATTTGAATTTAAGTGACAGATGACAGTGTTACCAACGGCTGCACCCATAAATACCCATAATTCGTTCATTTGGGGCACTCGTCGCTAGCGCTCCTCGTGCCCCAAACAACTCATGCGCCAATTTGACGTCTTATAAAACTTGTATAATAATATACTATTATCGTATTATTAATTACATATAAAAAATTTATCATAACAACGCACAATACTTACACAATTTAAAACCACACACACAAAAATTAATAATAAAATACTGTAAGTACTTAATAATAAATTAAGAATTTTTTAATTATTTTGTTAATTAATAAGTTTATTACAATAAACCAACGCTTCCATAATAATAAAGACTAAACTAACATTTCGTTTAACATCAGCAACGCATTTCCTCGAATATGCAAAATTAGACGCAAAATTCTGGACAACAACAAGAAAACCGAGCCAAAACCTAAACCACAAATGCAACAAACAAAACTAAATTCTATTGAAATCCATGTTTATAATTAATAGAGGAGCTAAAGTCCTTTGACCGTCTGCGAATGCGTACCAAATAATATTTATAGAGCCGCAGAAACAAACAAAATAAATAAATTTAAATTCACCGCTAGTTACAAAAATCTACATTCTTGTAGGTTGAGTCGTCTACTATTTCACCTATTCGTCAAGAGATGGCGCCAGGCATCAGTTGATCAAAACATTATGAATGTAACCTAGAATGACATATATTTTATTATTTTTTAATTCACAATCGCTCTTGAACATGAAACAATTTATTTTTTATCTTTTCTCGTTAAATTCAGTGTATAGGATAATGTTTTTCTCGCGATTAAGAGATAGCGCTACTCATTTGGAACGCCAAATTTGCTTCTACCAATCGTCTTCAGCGACATAGAAATACTTAAATTTTATGACCTTGAGCATAATACATCAATAAATCAAATTAACAATTTATTTTTGTCCTGATTATACCATGTCGGTGAATTATACCTTTATTTATTTAAAATGTACATAATAAAAACTGTTTGATAAAAACTTGTTTGCATGGTCTCTTGCCGTCATGTAATTGCAATGAAAATGTTCAATATATGAGAGAGCGTACCGGACCCCACCCAGAGACAGAGAGTATGCCATGGTTACGTCATCGAGTTCGTCTGAGAGCGGCTGTCATTGAACTCTTCTGCATTTATTGCGGTTGAGGTATTTCAGTTTTTCGTTTGCGTTAATTGGATAGAAGACAGCCATCATAGACTGGAATATTTGCAAGTAACAACTGACGGGCTTCATGCTTGAAATGAGAACCAGAAGTCTTTTATTAGATACAGATACAGACCAGATACAGATAAAGACAAGATACAGATACAGACCGTCAATTGTTCATCAGATTAGAAGATTTAATCACTTTTTTTTCTGAATGGATAATGAATATAGAAGAAATGCAATATATCATTCTGATATATAGATTGTGATTGTCATATTCGTACGCTAGTATTAATTGTGCTTAAATTTTGTGACCTCCAAATCGTTTTACCAACGAAAGTGGTCATTGTGGTTTTTTGTCGAAGATGTGCTAAATACATATTATGATGTCATTGTTTCCAATTATTTTGTTGCTTAATACCACCAATAAATTAAAAAAAAATAGATATATTTTATTACTTACATTCTTTTCTATTAAAAATATTACTCTGTTAAAAATTATTCGTTATCTTTAAAGTTAAAAAAATAATTGTACCTTATACATCATTCAGTAATAATGAAAAGTTTTTTCATCAATATACATACATATATCAGTTAATTAAGAACAGATGGAGTATTTCTATGATATTTTATTATATAATTTATCATATATCTGACTAATAAACGTATCCAGGAAACATAACTTACTTTATAAGTTTATTCACCTGCAGCTTATCGATTATTACTGTACAGGCTTGTACGTATACAGCCAACAACTGTTAACCTATATAGAGGTTTTTACAACTCAACACTAAAACTCCATACAGAATTTTCCAGACCACAAAAATAAAATCTAAACTAAACAATACAAAAAGATTGCCTATCAGGAACGATAAAACTAACAACATTAAAGACACGCCATATGTTAAGGTGTTACAATTTATTGCTCAAAAGAGTTCTAGGTAATGTAATAATTGCTTAGAAGAATCATTGGATGAGTCATACGGCGCAATTGTGTGTTGACATCTACAAATTGCTAAGCAACCACTATATTATACATGTTCCAGATGATATGGGTACAAACAATAGTATGTTTCTATTTTGCATTCACGATGCACACATTGTAACACTGTTTTCGGTGTTACAATTAGGAAATTGTAACACCGTTTTTAGCAATTTTTTTCTAAGATTGGTGACATTGATATCAAATGCATGTTAAACGAAAATACACATAACCACAATAGTAAGCACAAACTGATTTTTTAGAATCGCACAAACTGCGAAGTATGTATATTTTTATACATATTTAAACATGCGTGTTGCATCCTAGGTTTCGTACTACTAGTATATGATGGTATATAATAATTATCAATAATTACTTTTTCACAGATATTTGAATTTAAGTGACAGATGACAGTGTTACCAACGGTTGCACCCATAAATACTCTAGATTTGAATTTTACCTAATATACTTCTAAATTTTTATAAAATTAATGACGCAAAGTAGAAAATAGTATATTATTACACAAGTTTTATAAGACGTCAAGTTGGCGCATGAGTTGTTTGGGGCACGAGGAGCGCCAGCGACGAGTGCCCCAAATGAACGAATGCGCCAATATGTCTTAACGAGTATAATATACTATTTTTTCTACTTTGCGTCATTAATTTTATAAAAATTTAGAAGTATATTAGGTAAAATTCAAATCTAGAGTATTTATGGGTGCAACCGTTGGCAACACTGTCATCTGTCACTTAAATTCAAATATCTGTGAAAAAGTAATTATTGATAATTATTATATACCATCATATACTAGTAGTACGAAACCTAGGATGCAACACGCATGTTTAAATATGTATAAAAATATACATACTTCGCAGTTTGTGCGATTCTAAAAAATCAGTTTGTGCTTACTTTTGTGGTTATGTGTATTTTCGTTTGACATGCATTTGATATCAATGTCACCAATCTTAGAAAAAAGTTACTAAAAACGGTGTTACAATTTGCTAATTGTAACACCGAAAACAGTGTTACAATGTGTGCATTGTGAATGCAAAGTAGAAAAAATAGTATATTACACTCGTTTTATAAGACATATTGGCGCATTCGTTTCGCGTCATATTGCGCCAATTTGACGTCTTATAAAACTTGTATAATAATATACTATTAGCAGATAAATAAAAAAAGTTAATATCCTTATGTTTGCTGAATTAATTTCCATTTTTATTAGTTTATTGTTAAAGGTGTAGATATACAGATTAGACAGAAATAATTGTACTCAAGTATTAACATAAATTTTATTTCTTATAAAATAAATTTGTGAGAAAAAATAGAAGTAGGTATAAATGACACCATGTCTATTTTAGGAAGAATTCCAAGTACACGTTGACATATTTCCCACATTTTATTTGCTACACAATGTACAGTAATTCTTAATTATAGTTAAGCCATTAATTTATCTGTTTTAGAACCACCTACAACGTAATAACGACACAGTATTGCTCTTTCCTGTTTCTTTAAAGAGTTTTAGGTATGTGCTGTTACCTAGTTCAAAATTTCAAACCCGGAAATGACGAACTGCACAGCAGAACACCGCTATATATAAAATAAGCAGACACCGTTGAGTGCAAACGAGAGACAGCCGTCGAGCTGTAACGAAAAATATAAAAGTGTGTATAAAATTAGATTTTGACTTGGGAATCGGTTTTGCCCAACTAACGAAGATACATCAACACGCAGTGACATTGTATCGTCACCATGCTAAAATGTCGAATTTATTTTAATATTTTTGTATTTTATATTGCCATTTTCTTTTTTTTTTTTAATTTTGGATCTGTGAAATCAGTCTCGAAAAACCCAAAAAGAAAAGAGGTCCAACCCAACATACGTACATTAACAAAATAGGTGTGGAAAATGAAATTATGTAGTCACTAATTGCGCATTGAATATCTTTTTTATATTTTAAAATTATATCCTCTTTTTAACAACAATTATTAGCCTTTGTCACCCTTCCAAAAACCTATTTGCAAACGTCAACATTACTTCTAAATCCAGATGAACAGGATTGTTTTCATGATAATCTATCAACCGGAAATGCCAAATATTATAGGCTTTCTCTTATGGATTCAACCGATTTTGACCAAACTGATCGCAGCTTATTTATACTCCAATGTTTTAGGATGAACGCTTTGGGCGCCATGAACAAATACGGACTGACAGCCGACATATATGTATAACTTTTTAACGTGTAGTGACCGTACGATTAACAATTTTTGTTTATTAGTTTTGTAGTTTAATCAATGTATAGATAATAGAATTTTAAGATGTTTGTGCAACTGTGAGATTTATATCTATCAAATAATCTGTGATATGACAAGCTATTCTAACCTGACGCTTGCACTGAAGGTGGTATAAAACCCAAAGCCGGTTTGCAATGTTTCAAAAATAAATAAAATCATTAACCAAAATTACACTAGTTTAATTAGTCGCTATAGTTGTGATGTTGCAAATGTTGATAAACGTCAGAGTTCACTGACATGACTTGTCATAAACTATGACTGACATTTTGGTTGTAATTCACTAAATTGTTTCACTAAATTGAAGTAATGTAGAAGGATCGACTATGGAGCCGACGCTTTAATGTGTCAACCAAGCAGTCGGAAAGTTGGATGGAGGCCACCCCTGACATAGGAACAATTGAAAACTAAACTGCTAAATGTTACCATTTGGCATTATTGAAGAATAAATTGTGACATCTCATCACGTTGTCCATATTTTGCCCATAATTTAGGCAGGTTGTAAAATACTGTTCATTCTTTGTTTTTCACTTTTTTTGTTCATGCCAATATTTGCATTTGCGATATGACACTCAGTTTCACGTACAAGCTGCTCACTGAGCTGCAAAATGTAAAATCAAATAAATGTATTTCGTTGAACATATTTCTTTCAAGGAAAGAATATTTGGGTTTAATTATAGAATTACGTTTGAATGATATAAATCTGGTTTTATTTGGAATAAAGATAGGCCTTGAGGAAAGTAAATATTCTGGTTGGAAGAGAAAGATAATGATTTGAGTAAAAGGATTATGTGTTTGAATAAAAAAGTGGTTTCATTAAAAATTATTGCTATGTCTACTGGCGGGGAGATGGCGTTGGCCTTTTTTGGGTTTTATGTAAGCTGAGCTACAGAATGTGAGCGGTATCCTGGGTACTCTTCAATGGGAATAAGTCTGTAGTCTTTACTAAAGATTACCGTGGAGTAAAATAATCTAATGAGTCTACGATAATCTTTTATTGTGGTTTTCGACTAAACTATGTTTGGATTATATAAACATAACAAAATATTAATTAATGATTAATTCACGGTCGCAATATTTATCAAATTTGAAAGTAAACTTTACTGAAACTAAAGAACTATTCGATTATATCAACATTTGTAGTTTTTAAATCAATCTTTCTTTGACTTGAAGCAAATTCGTTTCATTCATTTTTTTCTCATTGTGCAGTTTGACCTCACGTTGTAAACAAGTTAAACGTGTTTTTCACTTGCTACTAATAAAGTATTTAGTGAAAAATTAAACTTGTTTCAGCTAATGAAGAATAATTAAACACACAAATGAAAAGAACAACAATACGTCCACCAACAATCAACATTTTCGAAGACATGTGCTGAAATGAAGACCTTGCTTTTAGTGATTTTACTATATTGTTAGAATTTTATGAACCTTACAAAGGAATCAATCAAAACTTATTTTCCTGGCTCTGCCTCAATAAATTCTTGACTAATTTTTAATGAACCGTTAAGGCATTTGATTAGATAACTTCATTCATAATCAATTTGGTGGTTATCCTTGAAATTTATGCACGTCTATGCATTTCTATAGATATTTATAGACAAAACTATTTCTTCCTGTGATATAAATGAATAATTTTAAGTACCATTACTTACTACATACTACAATTATTTATTACTGCTAATGTACTATGAAACAGGTTTATTTGCTCTAGAATCTCATGCAATGGCCATAAAAATGTATCGATAACTTTTTATAGCTTCATACTGATGATTTCAGACTTTAACAGTGCAGTTCCAAGTATTTAACCTAAATTCATTAAATAAATACCTGAGAAATTGCATTTTATGAGGTTGAATGTTGCATTGTATAGATTTTACCAATAAATTACCAGAGAAGTTCTCTTTTCTTTGACAAGCAGTCCGTTTTTTCGTGGCAAACTATATTAATATCAATTTTGCAAAAACACCAATATTATTGTATGTGGGATGTAGGCCACAATAGAAATGATTTCATCGTTTCGCGAAATGATTAACCATATCAGTTGATCATTCAAATTTAAGGCCTTCAGATAAAAATAATAATGATCTATATTTATAATTTAATTTTTGCTGGAATGACTATCGAAAACAAATGTCATGCATACCTTTAATATACTAAGAAATATCGATTTCTAACTAAATTTAATTTTATTCCATCAAGATCATGAACCTAGGCCGTTCACGACAGCAAACCTCGAGCACGCAAGTAGCAATAAATCGTAAGGCCGAATAGGCCTTATCTTAATGTCTTATGTCGCATTCCTAAAGGGTAGAAACGTCTAATTTTGGACCGATCCGTGTTTTTCTTAAATATTAGGGGGCGAATTGTATAGCCTTCGTCGTCGTCTAAATTTAGATATGTATTTTTGTTATATTCTGTGTATATCGGAAGTAAAACCCATTCGGTGGTGGAAATGTTAACGCCTCGGGAAATGTTTAGATAAGTTTTTTGTGCTCTTCACAGGCTGGTGTATCGATTTTCACGCAAATAGGGAAATAGCACGCATGAGCGGATTTTCGGGGATCCTACTGGGAATACAGCACATGCTCCAGGGAAACGTGTATATCACAGCTGAGGAAAATGTAGGTAGTATTCAGAATTTTAAAGAGGCTTTTCTTGTAGCACTGCAAGAAAACGAAATCTATTATAGTTTGGGTTATCAACACAAGGTAGATTAAAACATTTTGTGGATAAACATGCATCATTTTATATATTTTGGATGATATAACAAGCTCTGAATAAGTAGGATGTGGTATAATTATTAAAAATACCTCGGCAATCATGGGCAACCTTGAATAGCTCGCGAGCGGAAGTGAACTTAATGAGGTCTAAACACCATGGAGTGCAATTTGCGATTTTACAAGAGATAGTTTTCCACATGGTGAGGCCTGACAATCAGATCGTCGTACTTGTTTGTTACAAAGGCATTCTCTATCAGTGGCGGCTCGTCAGGGGTGGCAGGGTGGGCAGTGCCCACCCAAAAAATAAAGGATCACCTGGTACTGGTATTCAGTGTTTCACATTTTTATTTGGACGTTATTAATACAATATTTGTTACAGTTAAGTATTTGCCTTATATAAATTCCTTACAACCACTCTCTATATGCCTGCATTATTATATTGAATACATAATAAAATCCAACGCTGCTACGCTACTGGCCGTAGAATTGGTAAATAACTGTAGTGTATGCAACCGAAACTACCAGGTCGGGGTGGCAATTGAGATTGTGCCCACCAGCGGTGATGGTTTTCTACTGCAAGCGCGTAAACTGTCCAGCAAGCCGGAGGAGTGGGGGTAGCGAAAAATGCATGTGTGACGTCAGAGGACTAGGCAGATAACCCCATACGATAGCATAGACGTTTTCTAATAGGCAATAGCGCATGCAACAAATTCGCGCAAAAAGTCTGCCGTTTTATTAGGGTTGTTTAGTGTTTACTCGACTTTCTTGATAGTTCTTAAGGTTAACTACTTCTTAAAAATATGTCGGTTCAAATTTGTAGTGTTTACTTAATAGCATATTAGTAACACTTCATTAAATAAGTCCTTAAAACTGCATTGATATTTTGCCCACCCAATTAAACATATCACGAGCCGCTACTGTTCTCTATACAGGTGACCACAAATTTTATAAACTACACTGCCCTTACTGTATGGTACGATATTATTAACTCTACACCTTCTATTATCATTATTGTATAAATATAACTAAATAAACTATTTTCACTTATTATTGAAAACAAAAAATTGATAAATTTTTACCTCTAATAACTTTTGATTTCGATATGTTAAACTTAAGAAACAGAAGCACTTCTTTGTCTGATTTTTTTGTAGAAATAGTTTGGTCATGTTTGCGTTTGCAAAAGAAAGATTAAAATCGCCTGTATTAGTATAAAACAATCAATCAAGCCGATGTACCCAAAATAGCCATTTTGTACCGAATATCGTACGGATGACTCAACCGAAAGTTTTATTGATCACAACAAGGGCTTTGGTCGCGTGCCTGGCAACATCTAGATCTAGATATTTCAATATCCCAGTCCCTATAGAATTTCTATTACGCCGTTCTTCTTGATAAATTGCAAACATTTTTTTTCTGTAATAATAATAATAATAATAATAATAGGAAAAATAATAATAGTAATAATAATGTTAATAAAAAGCATAGAGAGCAATCAATAGTCGTGGTCATAGTGACAGAAGCTTAATAACAATGTGTCTGTGTGTGTGGTTAAGCACGAGACATTTTTTGGTCGATACTGATGAGTCACGTGTTGATTTCATAGTACAGTCCGCGCACTCACACCCTTTTTGACCGGCGCTTCCTATCCAGCTAATTTCGTATGCATAATATGTGGGCATTTGACTGGAATGCTAATTGACCTAGTGGGTTTTCTTTAGGATTCATGTGCAGAAACTAACCACCGGCCGCTGTATTTCATTCACACTACCTATTATTTATTGTCCGTTTCTTTCAATGGATTTGCAATTTGCATATTAATTCCATTTGTAGCTGTCTTTTGTCTCTATTTAATCGCTCAAAATAAATTCTGCTTAAATAGATACGCATCTAATTGTTCTAATTTGTATATTTAGTAAGATTTGTTTACAAAACGTATTGGGTTTATTATCAAAGCTTGCATCACCTTCACTTTTAACGATTATGTAGGTGCCTATTATATACTATTTGTGATAGTAATTTCCTAATAGACACAATTAGGTAATCTTGATTTATTGATAAGGGATATTAAATTATATTGATGGATCACTATTCTTAGAAATAAATATAAACATACATAACGAAGAAATTTCACCATAAATAAAGAAGTGATAAGAACACTGAATGTTTTTATTCAACTTTATCTACAAATAGTAATATTATTCTAATACCTAAATATTGAAATGATTCATAGTTACGGCTTGTTTCAAAGTCAATAATGCCCGTTTGCACCGTTTGTGTTAAGAAAGGCTTAAGTATGAGATCGTACTTATGTCATCGATTTTGCTTGCACCGTCACATATCCATTACCTAACTACAGTTAAGAACGACCTAACTTAAGCCTAGAAAATCGACGGCTTAAAGCCGGCATAAATATAAGCTTAGTTGTGATTGGTTGATTGTGGTGTAGACACACATTGCACATGAAATGTCGTTTTAAGAAATGTCAGGACAGTACCTATATGTGTCAATTTATCATGTTATCAAGCGATTTTAGGAGTTTGTAATGTAAAATTACAGTTTTATTGTGTATTAGAAATAATGGTTTCATTTTGATCATAAATTCTTTTTTTGTGCCGTAATTTTTGTAGTTATGAAGGTAATTCAAATTTGCCGCCACATTAACCTATTGAAAGTTTTGACAAGTGACGCAATACTGTTGATTTTAGAACCAAGTATTTCCAAATATTACTAGAACTTTACAGTGTTGCCAACGTCAGAAACCCTTAAGTAATGCTTAAGTTAGGAAAGGCTGACATGCGAACGGTGCAAATGATGCCTGACTTAAGTTAGGCATAAAGATAAGCTGTTCTTAAATTTAAGTCGTTCTTAATAAATACGGTGCAAACGGGCATAAGAAAATTATTGTTATGACATCCATTATCTAACAATTTTATTGTCTTACATTAAAAAATGTTTTGTGGGTATCACAGTACCGCCTTTCATTTACAGACCAAATGAAGAATATTAATCGAACTCAAAAACGGGATGTTATTTTTTATCATAATAACAATACCTCCCTTATGCATTTATTGACAATCGTTAACAAGAAAATATAAAAATTGAAAAAAAATGTCATAAATGTATGTGTGGTTAATAAATGTACCTACATATTATTATTATTATTATTATTAAATTAAATTTTATGTCAAAATCGTTAATTTCTGAACCCCAATCTAACGTCAATCATAGAATAACACACCGTCATTTTTTATCAAATCTACAAATTTGCAACCACAGCGACCAGCTTCAAAGACTGAATTCTGTCAGGCTGTTTCTATAAGTGCTTATACCGCCTAAACCGTTCATCCCATTGATCTGCAAATTGGTACACATGTTTAAAGTCACTGAAGGATGAGCCGGTATCAATTTGGTCAAAATCGGATGAATTCCTAAAAAAACGCATGTAACATTTGCCACTTCCGGTTATCAGATTGTCACCAAAAACAATCCAGTTTGTCCCCTGATAATTCTAAATAGGTATACCAAATTTCAGCACAATCCGTTGTTCCGTTTGGACGTTATCGTGTTTACATGCATACGCGTATACATACATTTCCCAGAAATCAATGCAATCGATTCACGGCACCCAAAACGCGTATTTCCACCGATTACAATACTTTCTTTCTTCGGCTCTAGTTGGAAAGAAAAATGTTTTAACAGTAACCTAATAATGTTTTAACAATAACCTAATAACAGACTTTTGTCACGTTTCCGCATTTGCTCCAGCAGAATTTACTTTCCTGTATTGTACAGTCCGTTTTTAATTAAATTAGTTCTAAGATGAAAATACTCTATTCACTAGTTTGTACTTTTAAAGTGTGCAATCAAATTCTTCAGTTCTCAACTGCAACTTCTGTTTGCCTGATTGTCAGCAAAAACAATCCAATCGAAGTTGTCTAACTACGTAAGTAGGTTTAGTGGTTATTGATTGTAATTGATTTTATTAGTACAGTTGTAGCGTTTGATTATCTGATGAAGAAACAATATAAGTCTCGAAATATTGCAGACAAAAATGTAATTTTTTTAAGACTTACTCCTGATTAATCTCTACATTACATACAACTACAAGATAGAAGAATTATCCACATTATTACATACACAATAATATACACTAAAAGCGCTTCTGCATTGCATTACCATATTGGTATGGGTGCAAGGTTGAAATACATACCATCGATGCCTTTGTAGAATAAATTACCGTTATTGCTTTCATTGGTGGAACCTGTTATAAACAACAATGTTGATTGACGATTACAATGTTTAGTGAGCAATTGTTTATAGACACAAGTAACCGACAAATTGGTTAACATTTATAGTCTGATTAGATTTAGCTAACTTTTCAAATATTTGCTAATATCACAAGAGTAATACTCAAGTTGTTAGTACAGTACAACTTCGATAGATCGGACACTCTCTAGTACGGACACTCCAGTAATCCGAACGCTCTTGTCAACCGGACATTTTAGAAATTTTACCTCCCTAGTTCGGACACAAAATATAATTTGCAGTTAAAACTAGGTAGAAAATACCAAAGTATTGTTTAACATTAATGTCTTACTGTAAAGCAACCGGATCACATAAATTGCCACTTAATATTAGCAATAGCGGCAAATCTAGAAGCTTTTAAATGCAGAATGAGCTCAATACCAGTTGTGTACAAGTCTGATAAAGGACGGATGAGTAGAACATTGCTTACTGAATGTTTCAAAAAATATTTTAAGCCTGAGGTTAAGACATTTTTAACAGGGGTTAACAGGCCCCAAAAAGCTCTAATGTCGATGCTGCCAACGCGTTTTCTTTGGGCATCAGGTGGTCTGCAGAAAACAATTTTCCCATGGAAATCCTGCTTCTCAAAAGGCCCAGAGAAAAATTTACTAATGTAGCTGTATCCAAAAGAATATAAACAAAGATTGACACATTTTTAAAAAAATAACTGAAATCTTTTGCTTATTTTATCCATTTATGTTCAGAATTTAGTTTTTAATTTTATGTTTTGGTTATATGTGACCTCGGATGAGAAAAGGGACCTATCGTGTGAAAATAACGTGCAGCATAACGGTACATATTGGAAGAGACCTTAAGTGCGAAAATATTGTGTAAGATAACGTTATGACAGGTCCCTTTTTGCGTCCGGGCTCACATATATTCAAATATTCCCAGTTGTTTTCATCTTCATCATAAAAAATGACCCTTCCCAACAAAAGAAAAAAACCTCTAGTGATCCGGATACCTCAATAGTCCGGACATGGTCAGGAACGATATATGTCCGGATTAGCGAAGTTATACTGTACATATATTAATTACTTACCTTCACACTTCTTGAAAATATTGTTACTTGTGGAACTGCAGTCATAAGTTATTTATACTTACCTTTCGTAATCTTTATTATTTCAAACAGAGGAAGGGTGCAAAGAAAAGAGTTGCAAGAGTTGGGTGAGGCAACAACTTTTAATGCCTAAAAAATCTTTTCAATATGAACAAAGTTGCAAAAAAAACTGTTATAAAATATTAGAAGGTATAAAAAACTGGGAAGGAGTAGTCGGTTGATTGCATGTATCTCGACCGGTCTCGTTTGCGTACATTTTCGACAACAGCAACCAAAATAAACACTCAAGACAAACGGTGATCGGAAAACAAAAGTCAGTCTCGAAATAAGTTATAATGTATTCGATTTTAAAAAAAGGAATGGAAACAGACTGTACAAAACATACTTCGAACAAATACAAGAGTAAAAAAATATTATTAAGCGGGTTGAAATAAAAAAACGACGGGCGCGACTTAGTTCTCGTCGACCTCCTGCTCTTGCTCTTCGTCGAATTCTGCATCTTCGTCAGCGGTGGCCTCTTGGTATTGTTGATATTCGGATACCAAATCGTTCATGTTGGACTCGGCTTCAGTGAATTCCATCTCATCCATACCCTCGCCAGTGTACCAATGCAAGAAAGCCTTCCTGCGGAACATAGCAGTGAATTGTTCAGAGATACGCTTGAACAATTCCTGGATGGCAGTGGAGTTTCCAATGAACGTCGCGGACATCTTCAAACCTCTCGGTGGGATGTCGCAGACGGCAGTCTTAACGTTATTTGGAATCCATTCGACAAAGTAGCTGCTGTTCTTATTCTGGATGTTAAGCATCTGTTCATCTACTTCCTTCATGGACATTCTACCTCTGAAGACGGCGGCAACAGTGAGGTACCTTCCGTGACGTGGATCGCAGGCAGCCATCATGTTCTTAGCATCGAACATCTGTTGCGTGAGTTCAGGTACCGTAAGGGCTCTGTATTGTTGGCTGCCGCGGGACGTCAATGGAGCGAATCCAGGCATGAAGAAGTGAAGACGCGGGAATGGAACCATATTAACAGCCAGTTTCCTGAGATCAGCATTCAGCTGACCAGGAAACCTAAGGCAGGTGGTGACTCCAGACATTGTGAGAGAAACTAAATGATTCAAATCGCCATAGGTTGGCGTCGTCAATTTCAAAGTTCTAAAGCAGATGTCATAGAGAGCTTCGTTATCAATGCAGTATGTTTCGTCTGTGTTTTCTACTAGTTGATGGACCGATAGTGTGGCGTTGTAAGGTTCTACTACTGTGTCTGATACTTTTGGTGAGGGGACGACCGAGTAAGTGTTCATAATCCTGTCGGGATATTCTTCCCTGATTTTTGAGATCAGGAGAGTTCCCATACCGGATCCGGTACCACCACCCAACGAATGTGTCAATTGGAATCCTTGTAAGCAGTCGCATGACTCTGCCTCTTTCCTTACAACATCTAATACCGAATCTACCAATTCAGCACCTTCTGTGTAGTGACCCTTTGCCCAGTTGTTACCAGCACCGGACTGACCGAAGACAAAGTTGTCTGGCCTGAAGATCTGACCGAAGGGACCAGATCTGACAGAGTCCATGGTGCCGGGCTCCAAGTCAACAAGGATGGCACGTGGTACATATTTGCCACCTGAAGCTTCATTGTAGTATACATTTATTCTTTCTAATTGAAGGTCTGAATCTCCATGGTAGGCTCCAGTTGGGTCGATACCATGTTCATCAGAGATGATTTCCCAGAACTATAAAAAAGATACACAAAATATAAAAATTTGTTGATTTTGTAGATAAATTTGATCATTTTATTTATGAAAACATTATTTCATTTAATGTTCATATCAATACAAACAGGTGTAGAAATAAATCAGAGATGAAAATTGTCCTACTTTTCGTCGCAAATCTAAAACAAACTCTTGTATCGCTACGCCGTATATGGTCAAGCACCGATCACTTTTATGCTAATTAGCCTGTCGCATGATTCAATCATGTCTATATATAGCGAATGAACTAAACCAATCGGGGCGATGCGACAAAACAACTCAGAAATACGTCCCGATATCGTAAACAAAAAGTATGCCGAGTTATGCAAATAATTTCGAACGGTAAAAGTAGCGAGAGAAATCCCGACATCTACGTGGCATTGGTACCACTGTGCAGCAGCAGCAAGCGAGCATCTTCGTGCATTGAACTTTATTTTTCGCCAAGTTCACGCTTGAAGAATTCCGTGCGTAAAAAGACCAACAAAAGGTGAATTATATTTTAGTTGATTAGATAATGAAAATGATGTGTCAAAATAGATTAAAAGCGGTGGCAAAATTTCCAAAACGTATACTGGGCGCGGTCTCAAGATGGAAAAAATCGATTTGTTAGCAGGGGATGGTCGAGGAACAGCTGCAACCCGCCCTACGTAATTCCAACGGTTTTTTCGATACCTACTATGCGGTTCAGAAACGTTCAAACGACATCTGCCCTACTCAAATTTAAAATTCCGTTATAAAACCCGATAAAAACGACCGCTTATTTAGTGTTCCTCAAAATAATCGCAAGAAATCTAATCAAAACCGGAAGCAAAGACGCGAAAGGGTCTAACGGTTAATTAGGCGGTTTGAATTTGAATTTCTAACGGCTTTTTGTCGGATCAATGTTTTTAGGCTCCGCCCCAGCGTCCCAACTCAAATTTCGCAATTTCTTATCAAATAATAACAAAACCCCTGAGTAATCACTGATTTTATGGGTGTATTCGAGGAAATAAACCGGTAAGCGGCTTCGCCGGTCGAGATCAGATAACAAGATGGCCGGTCTGTGAGAAGCCGGTTGCACGTTTACAGAATCACGTTTTTTACCGAGTAGTACAATGATAAGAAAAGTACTCACTTTGGCTCCAATCTGGTTTCCGCACTGACCGGCCTGGATGTGTACAATTTCCCTCATATTGTATGTAGTAGTTTTATTACAAATTAGCAAATAGAAAACACTAACGCGCTCTGCGTCTCAAACGATCTGGAATGAAGTGCGCCAACGGCGGACAGCTATTTATAGATGCCCCACTACTACACGCCAAAAGAAGCGCACGCAACCACCAACGGTCTCGCCTAAACCGAATGTTGGCGCGTAGCGTTTTTAATGGAAATTATTGCATAGGCGTTGTTCATGTTTTCGGATAATAATATTATTTAGCGGATGCAGAAATTGGAAGGACTGTACAGCGTATTATTATCCTATATTTGGAGAACATCTACATTGTTGTGAGGTCTAAAACTGGAACTACTTGTTATGCGGTTGTATTGCTTGATGATGTCACAGTGTTTTGGTTTGAATTCAAATCTACTATTTATTTCTAGTGCATTCTTCCTTGTTATCTCTACCTATACTAATTGCGAACTTTCAAGTGTAGGGCGCGTTCAGCGGAATCGCCCATTTTGGCCGACATTTGCGATCGAGTAGCTGCAAAATTGGGCTTTTCGATATTACTTTTGACGCTCGAATTGAAAAAAGGACACAATTCCGCGTGGACTGCGCGATATTTTGTAAATTAAATGCGTCAATTTTGAAAAAAAAAGCACGTTTTTGCACTTCTTCGGGTGAAGGCGAACCTCGAGAGAATGTCACGTGACGTCTAGAAATTCCGACAAGCGGATCGATGAACGTCAAAAATTTACATTTTTTATCCGTTCCTGCCGACCTTATAAAAGCCGCTCGCTCTCATGTCTTACGATAAGATCCCTCTAAATACCCTTCGCAAAGAGATTTGAGCAAAAAAACGGCCTTAAAAACAATTTTCGATCCAAAAAATCGATTTTTGTCGACCCGTGTTTTGCTGCTATTACCACAGTAACGTCAAACCCGAAACGCCCCCTGCCGGACATTCGTAACAACAGTAACAGATAGCAGATAACCTAAAATGTATCCTAAAATGTCCATATTGCGAATGTGGACAGGTGGGAAGCCTTAACCACATATTTCTAGAATGCCCAATAACTAAAATCGAAAATTTTATACACAGAGCTAGTTGTTTTTGCTAATTAGATTTTTATTGAGCATGGATGATGCTAAAAATCTAGAAATTATATAAGTTTCTCGATCATTTTCTGTCTGTTGTATGGTGTGTATGTTCTTGTAAATAAGCTTTGCAGGTAAAATTGGGTTCTTACAGCAGCATGAATGAAGAGAGCCCCACAGCGAGGTTAACAATACAGTGGAGCACACCTGAGGATGTATTAGTGAAGGGTTTATAATGGTGAAAGTTTTGTAAAAGCCGTTTTCAAAAATTCTCTGATGGATTAGTTATTATGTTCTTATTTGAATAATAGAAAATTTTATAACCAATCTAAAACACTGTTTAGAAACTACATCTTTAATCGACAAAATTGAGTAGCATATAAACATTCATCTTTAGCCAATTTATTTTGACAATCTAATGGACAGAATTAATTCCCAAGTACATAATATGCTACTATACAAATGCATTTTTTAGTGCATTTTTTAGCTATGCAATCGAGTTGGAAATAGAAAATGTTCACTCTTTTACTTGCCTAATCCTCATAGATACCTACACCAATAAAATAAGCTAAATTAATTATAGGAACAGTGTCAAACGCTAACAATACTTAATACCAAACCGCAGAATCCAGACCGACTTAAAATCAATTATTCTTCTTCGTTCAGCACCAAAAACCTACAATGTCAATAGCATCTCATTTTCTGTTCTCATCCTCAAATAATGTCGATTATTGCCGCCAGGATTATCAAATTAAACACGATCGTTTTAGTTGACTGCGCCGAAATCGGCGGAGAAAAAGGTGCAGATCGTGACGTCACTACTACCAAGACCAAATCGAGAGTTCATTGATTGAATTTCTATGTAGGAGACGCTCATACCTCCAGTGACCTTGTGTACCTATTGTACTACCTCTCGACATAGTGTAGGCGTCGCATTCGATAGATCATGTTTCGGTTTCCTTCGGCAAAAATAAACCTCCAGATTTTGACAGATATGGATTTTTGCTATTTGTCACGCTCCGGCCTACTTGAGTGTTTCTAGGCCTCATAAAAATCACGGAAATTCGAATATCTGTACTGCAAGGAATGAAGAAGAGCGTTCTTTGTACCACAGAAATATTTATTTGGGGATAGGCTTCATGTATGGGTGAAAGTATGAGTTGTTTGTTGCATACGGGAAGAACAGAGGTAGAGAGACAAGATAAAAAAGCACTTGATGGCTAACTTCCCACGTCTAGAAGAAATTTAACCTCCTTTCTGCGGTCTGCACCATGTACCATAGCTCGATGGGTGGATGATAACAATCACTCTTGAAGCATTGTACACAAATTCTTGGGTAGAGGTTGTAAACGCTTTTTGAAAGATCTATTGTGGGACACACTTAAATGTTAAGTGGTCATTGTCTTTCATTTGCCAAATATGATAGAGAATCATATATTTATGTATACTTTTACATCCATTAATTAGTTCAGTTTTTCCCAATTTTTAACAACATAATTATACTACTAGCTGAATCAATTGCAATATTTATAATGACTTTTGGAATATGTCTGTGCATAGGGAGCTCAAGTGGTCAAAAGTTATCAATGAGGTAGTTGTAAAGTTTCTTTTTTAACTTCTAATATGGGGATATGTAGATTATACTTAACTGGTGTTTTGCATTGCTTGTTTTGCAATGCCAATCAATAGGTAAAAAACCGTTGCTTACAGTTTTTAGTTCGTTATATTTACTCCAAATTTTTAATCTTATCTTTCCGGTTACGACTTGACAATGAATTTATCAATGAATCCCCCGACATCGTGGGATCCTCTTCGATCAATTAGTTTGATTGTCTGGCAAACATTTACATATCTCATTTTCGTTTAATTACATCATGTTCTTGCAATTTCTGCAACAATAATTATGTATAATGTTCGAGACATGTCTCAACACGAATAATATTCACCCTAAAACCGTTTATATGACTCAGCACCCTACGATAGGTACCGCATACGTAACCCAATAATTACTGGTATACACATAAAGGGGAGTATTAAATGTTAAGCATAATATTAATTTATAAGGGCGTCAGCTTTTCAGTTAAGGAACATTCAATTGACTATTTCCATAAGCTATCGTTGAAATATATTTAACTATACAAAACTACATCTACTTTAGACTTTAGAGCATAATATATTAGACTTATTGGAATGCAAAACAAGTCTGGTAATGAAAGGCATTTGACATTTGAAACATGGGAAATGGTTTGTGTATATTATTAGCACCAAAGAATTGAAGATGTATATGTTACCGTCATAGTGATAAATAGGTTATTATTAATAATTACCGGTTATTATTAATAATAGCCAAGTGGCGAGGTTAAAGTGAAGAATTTATCACATGAACCGGCTATTATTAATAATTTCCAGCATGCTGTGGTCAGTGTGATATATTTCAGTTCGATATTGCATTAAGGTGATGCTACAATATAATAGAGCCTCAGATTTGGAATTCTGTTAGTATCTACATAATCGCTACACAACGAATCTATTCACTGGGTTTTCAGTGTTGGGCCTTTAGTGACGTTAGGCCTGACGAACTTATTTAGTTACTACTCATGACTAAAATAAGGAAGATTATCAAAACGAGACTAAAAAATGCCAATCCACACTAATTGCATGCACGAGTGTGTAACTCTTTGGGTCATGCTTATATGCGCAATTCTTAAAAGCAAAGTAAGTAATTAATTAAAAACTCGGTTTGTATTATTTTACCAGTGCAAACGTACGTAGTGCTTCTGCATTTTGCAATTCGTGGTAAAAAAAAAATTTTTTATTTATAACTTTATTATCTTTTTAATACAAAACTTTAAAAAATGTTTTATATTTAATTTTGAATACAAAAGTCCTTCTAGACCTTTATCTTTTGTGGTAGTACAACAATGACACCATTTATATTGTCAAAATAAAACGAAATAAAGTTTGTAACAATAGGACGTCATCTTCTTTGTTTTTTTGTATTTTTTGTTGGTGATAAACACTTTTATAATAAATATGTCTGTGAGATATTAGATATACTTAGGGTAGGAATAGGTAATGGATATACTAATGTAGGAAAGATTGAGGCAAGTTGTTACCATGTTTAATTTTTTATTTATAAAATTATTGTCAAACACCAAAAGTAAAAATACCGTGTTAGGAACAGAACCATACAAAAAGATTTGCATCATTTGTGCGGTGCAATTTATGTAAAAACATCTATGTAAACTAGTCTAGTTCTTGCATATACATATTTGCATTGAAATTTTTTTTATTAAATGCGCAACATTTCAAGATAATTAGGATTTGAGAATTTACTTAATAAATTGTAATTGTACATATACAACAAACTACCCACATGCATTAAATATAAAAATGGGTGTTATTGATAATAAAATGGTTAACTTTTTTGAACACTCTGTATAAACTGTTCTTTTTTATGTTTTCGTCATTAAGCCGTCCTTGGGTGTATACCAAATATCATTACCAATTATATCCAGTAGTTTCTTAAGTACAAGGGCGACAAAAAAAAGCATTCTGTATTATCAATGTTTTGTATTATTCGTAATTTTGGTCATTGGGGTAGCCGTACTGATGATTTGCGTCGAGTAAATAAATGTAATAGCTTACATAGTAACCAAAATAACGTAGCTAACTTCTTTGAAGACTGTATACAAAAGATCTTTTGTAAAAAGTAACATTTTTATCACTTTTACCGTGCCCGTTAGGAAATTATTAATAATAGCCGGTCCATGTGATTATTTAAGTGTTTCTAATCACATTGACCAAATGATGCGGTTATTATTAATAATAGCCGGTAATTATTAATACAAACCACATTTATCACTTTAACTGTAACATATATACCGTCATACGTTATTCTGTTCTTACTATAACACAACAATAAACCCTTATAAATATTATGTAATAGAAAGCGTACTTGAACTTTTGTGTGTTTGTTTGTTCTTTGATTTCCAATACAGGGTGGATTACTGGATTAGTATAATTTCGACAACAGAAGATATGGAAAGCTGATTTTTGTGAAGGAAATGATGGCTTAACATATGCTATGATACTTTTGTGTAGGAATCAATGCATCAACATATGCTATGATTTTTTAACATCTATCTTGAAGGGAGGAGTTAAAGAGACTAGAAAAAAACTAGAATAGGTTTTCAAGAAAAAAATGTCATTATTACGATAATTTTTTTGCAATTATGAAAGAACACTTCTCATTTCCGGTTTTACCGGAAAATGGATAAAATATTTCTTTCAAATAAACTGTCTGTGAATTTTGATGACAAGAAAATAATTGAAACTATTCCTACATTATATAATATCTTTACCATAAAAGTCCAAACAAAAAAGAATATAAATTTATATCGGTATTTCAATTTTGAAAATATATATGCACGACAATTACATATAAAATAGGTTAAATCAACGTAGTGGTGTTACTAGGTGCTTTTGCATGAATTAAGTTTCTTTTCAAGCCTTCGGCTCAGACCTCCTCTCAAAGTCAGACAAGATAAATCACATCCCACTGTAACACTAATATTGTCATTAATTCCTACTTTTCTATGGTTTATATCTTGTCGTTTTTCGATTTTTTTTTTTTTCAGTGGAATATATATTTTTGTCGTGGGCAGTATTTTATTTTTTCGTTGCTATAAACTAATGCAGTGCGATAACCTATTTAGTCGTGCAATAATCCTGACTAATTGTTGTCGTCCGCACGTTGAAAGTGTGCCAAACTCAAACATTGTGTCCCAGCGAGTGTTAGCACCGTAATATGCTGCATTACTCGTAATAACCTGAGTAATCTGATTCTAATCTGACTTAAAAACGGATTAATTTAAACGCCGTAGATGGTTCGACGCCTTTCGCCGTCACACCATGTCTCCATTCGTCGACAGTTTTGTGGATTACGGAATTAATACCATAGAGTGCTACTTGAGAGAAATGAAACGCTAATTTGTTTACGAGGCAACCAACCAACATTCATGACTCACTGCAGAGAGACGATGATGTAATTCCGAGAGGGAGGATCCCCTCCTTACTGCCGTATAGAGCCGTGACACCGAACCATGTATTTCGTTGCGGTACGGGTCAATAAGTCTGGGATTCTTTCGTCGCCGAAAAGCCTATAGTGGAGTAAAATCACAGTGAAATTATGACTTTGAGTGACTCCGAGGTATAACCAAATGAAACCTATACCATCTTGTAGGGGATGTTTTAGGGCATAGGAAACTGGAATCTACAACTTTTTTTAGTAGAACCGAACTTTGAAAACGACGCTTAAACGCGACTGATCTGGAATTCGAAAAACCACGTTTTTCTTAACATTTACCGTTGTATTAATTCAAGTATACAAGCTATGATTTTGATTTTTTGCAGACATATACTTAAAATGTGAGCGCTTCCAATGGCCAGTTGGAAATTTCAAAAATGTTTAAAGTTTTTGAAAAAATAAATAAGAAATATTGAATTATCAAAATCGTGCATCTAAAACTTCTCCCTGCGGCGAGCTATGTGAATTGTTGAAAATGTTGATATACATATATTGAGTGAAATGTAGTCAGAACATTGAGAAAGTTTTTAAAAAAAAAATTAAGTCGATAGCTGCACTAGTTACAGAAATATGAATTTTTATAGAAGAGCCTTGGAATGCGCGCTGATGCCGAGAGCGGTTACTATACAGTCTGGAAATCATTTGCGTTACATCTAGAAATAAAATAAGAAAATTTGTAGATGTAGAGTACGTAAGTAAACCGTTTTGTATAAAATTTACTTTAAATGTTTTCCTCTTCGTCATCTTCGTACAATTCAGGAACATTGTTCTGACACTTTTTGCAGGAACAATCTCTGCAGCATTTTAGGCCCTCTTTCAAGCATACACATCTATTATTTTGACATAACTTATCTTTGCAAAAGATATTCAACAGTTGCCTTATATCCGTTGGTATGGGATCAGCGGTCATTAAAGTAGGCTCTAATATTCCGTTATTCCTAGTCCAACCAAAGTTAAGAGGGTCAACTAGAGGCATAATAGGTATATGACTGCACAACTATATACGCAATTGATATATGCATCTAAAATTTTGGTGATCACATAAATGGATTTTTTTTTCGTTAGCATACCTACCTTAGTTCATGCTGATGAAATGCGTCATCTGTTGGTCGAAGTTCTGAAGCGGACTATTGGAAGTTGTGCGCAACTGATACCTCAATTAATTCAGTGTTTGAATGGCCTTATTCTTATTTCTAAATAGGGCCAATGCAAATGTTCCAACCGCTCACAAATTTTGATAGGGATCGTTCGATAAATATTGATAAACATAATGAATCGTGAAAATCTTTGGAAAGACGCAGAAGAGGTGATTTGACAGATGCGTATGCCTATAAAGTTTCTGAAAGTAGAAAAGTGGTAAAGTTTCGAAATTTTTTTAAATTGTCAGAAAATAAGCGATTCCTATTAAAATTTATGAGCGGTCAAAACTAAACTTCGTGTCTACAACTGAAGCTGTTAATATTGCCAATAAATTTGCATTGACCCTATTTACAAGAATAAGGTCATTCAAACACTCAATGAATTGAGGTATCAGTTGACCACAACTTCCAGTAAGTCCGCTTCATAACTTCCACCAATGTATGACGCATTTTATCAGCATGTACTAAGGTAGGTATGCTAATCAAAATTTTAGATGCATATACATATCAATTGCGTATATGGTTGTGCACCCTCTAAACTTTGGTTGGACTAGGAATAACGGAATTTTAGAGCCTGTTGACCGCTGATCCCATACCAACGGATATTAGGCTACTGGTTATGTCAAAATAATAGATGTGTATGCTTGAAAGAGGGCCTAAAATGCTGCAGAGATTGTTCCTGCAAAAATTGTCAGAACAATGTTGCTGAATTGTACGAGGATGACGAAGAGGAAAACATTTAAAGTAAATTTTATACAAAACGGTTTACTTACGTACTCTACATCTAAAAATTTTCTTATTTTGTTTCTATAGGGTGCGGCCATCGCGCACAAGAATTAAACATTAGCGATAGGACTTTGCGAAGGATTTTACACAAAAATGCGATTTTTGAAGATAGGGCGACGTTATGCGCCCTATTTTCGAAAAATGGCATTATCAGCGGAAATGGCCATGTCAACTGGCCGTCTAGGAGCTGTGATTTGACTCCTTGGGATTCTTATTTGTGTGGCGCCGCCAAGGACAGATGTTATGTTGATCATCCAGAGATGACTTGGGCTTTGAAAAACTCCATTAAAGTGGCTCTTGGCGAAATAGAGGTTCAAATCATTGAAAATATAGTGAAAAATTGGGTTGACAGAATGGGCTAGTGCAAGGCCAGTCGAAACAGTCATTTAAATGAAATAGTATTTCACTCTTAACCGGAAAGTGTATTAACAAAAATAAACTATAATTTATTTAAAAATATTTGTTGCATTTTTATTTAATACGCATTTTAAAAACGAATTAAAAGTTGCCGCACCCTGTAACGCAAGTGATTTCCAGACTGGTATGGTAGCCGCTAGCCGCTCTCGGCATTAGCGCGTATTCCAAGGCTCTTCTATAAAAATTCATATTTCTGTAACTAGTGCAGATATCGACTTAATTTTTTTTTAAAAAACATTCTCAATGTTCTGACTACATTTCACTCAATATATGTATATAAACATTTTCAACAATTCACATAGCTCGCCGCAGGGAGAAGTTTTAGATGCACGATTTTGATAATTCAATACTCCTTATTTATTTTTTCAAAAACTTTCAACATTTTTGAAATTTCCAACTGGGCATTGGAAGCGCTCACATTTTAAGTATATGTCTGCAAAAAATCAAAACCATAGCTTGTATACTTGAATTAATACAACGATAAATGTTAAGAAAAACGTGGTTTTTCGAATACTAGATCAGTCGCGCTTAAGCGTCGTTTTCAAAGTTCGGTTCTACTAAAAAAAGTTGTAGATTTCCATTTCCTATGCCCTAAAATGTCCTCTATAAGATGGTATAGGTTTCATTTGGTTATACATCAGAGTCACGTACCCTCAGAAAACAGCGAGTTAGAAGAGCGATTTTACTCCACTACTAATAAAGCACGGAAAGTTGAAGACAGAATAAAATAGTGTAGAAAGAAAGTACTATTTTTTATCAAATTGCATTTCACAGAACACGATTTATTATATTCCTCGCTATTGCAATCGAATATCCGTTCTTCTGAACGAGAAAATAAAAATACAAATAACTAAATAACGACATTGCTCGTGCGACTGGATTCCCTCACGAATTCCATCGCGGATAACAGTAAAGTTCACACATGCAACGAAGACGTGCAAAACGCTGCAATAACGAACTCCTCCAAGACGATTTCTTCTTCTTCCTTTCCATTCGCTCCTCCTGCTTATGGCATTCAACCGGTATAACACCTACATGTCTCTCTACAGAACGTTGTCCATATAAAAAACGACGAGAGAAATTCGCAGAACTCCGCTGCGTTACTCTTTCTTTACACGAACAGTTATTTAGGTACCATTTTGTTATTTGTTCACTCTGTCAGTTAACTAGTAATTACACAGCCATTTTATAGATTTAATGAATACCTATATACTTTTAGGTAATTTCTTCTAGGTTTCAGTTATGGACGATAAAGATATGGACAAAATCTTTTGTTCCAGTTAGTTTTTATGTAGAAACATTCATTGGTCGAAGTATTTATGACAGTAGTTTTTAATCTATAACGTGTCTGTTATTTGCTTGTTGATGGATATATATTTGGACTTGATATGTATGATTATATGTAGTTTGTTCGATGTTTTTTGACGAGTGAAATTTCTCGAATGCAAAAGTTGCTTGGGTGAGTGAGGGCTTGTTAGTTGATTCGCCATATATGTAATGATGTAGACGAGAAATTTCTTTCTTATATGGTGATCCTTGGCACACATCCAACGTCCAAGTCTGGCCGCGCCTGTGATATAACTACAATTGAGGAGAAAGCGTTTTCTGGAATTACTAATAAAAAAAATAAAAGTAATGAACCATATGAACAATTGTTGAAAACATCAGGTTGAAGTCGGGTGAATAGATGTATTGTCCGTCCTGCTTTTGCTTTACAGGAGTCGAAAAGAAATGTGAGTAAAATCACAATCGTTATATCACTCTATGGTAGTGTTCTCACCGAAAGCAACTGCGACTGGAACCCGACTTCAACGCAACCGTTTATCAACCAAGCGCTAATGTCATAATACGCGTGTACCCACTGAGTTGCTTTCCAGTTGTATGCAAATACAGTATAACTTCGCTAATCCGGACATATATCGTTCCTGACCATGTCCGGACTCTTGAGGTATCCGGATCACTGGAGGTTTTTTTCTTTTGTTGGGAAGGGTCATTTTTTATGAAGAAGATAAAAACAACTGGGAATATTTGAATATATGTGAGCCCGGATGCAAAAAGAGACCTGTCGTAACGTTATCTTGCACAATATTTTCGCACGTAAGGTCTCTTCCGATATGTACCGTTATGCTGCACGTTATTTTTGCACGATGGGTCCCTTTTCGCATCCGAGGTCACATATAACCAAAACATAAAATTAAAAACTAAATTCTGAACATAAATGGATAAAATAAGCAAAAGATTTCAGTTATTTTTTAAAAATATATCAATCTTTGTTTATATTCTTTTGGATACAGCTACATTAGTAAATTTTTCTCTGGGCCTTTTGAGAAGCAGGATTTCCGTGGGAAAATTGTTTTCTGTAGACCACCTGATGCCCAAAGAAAACGCGTTGGCAGCATCGACATTAGAGCTTTTTGGGGCCTGTTAACCCCTGTTAAAAATGTCTTAACTTCAGGCTTAAAATATTTTTCGAAACATTCAGTAAGCAATGTTCTACTCATCCGTCCTTTATCAGACGCCTTGTACACAACTGGTATTGAGCTCATTCTGCATTTAAAAGCTTCTAGATTTGCCGCTATTGCTAATATTAAGTGGCAATTTATGTGATCCGGTTGCTTTACAGTAAGACATTAATGTTAAACAATACTTTGGTATTTTCTACCTAGTTTTAACTGCAAATTATATTTTGTGTCCGAACTAGGGAGCTAAAATTTCTAAAATGTCCGGTTGACAAGGGCGTTCGGATTACTGGAGTGTCCGTACTAGAGAGTGTCCGATCTATCGAAGTTGTACTGTAGATGGTAGCGGTTGCGTTGAAGTCGGGTTCCAGTCGCAGTCGCTTTCGGTGAGAACACTACCTATGGAGAAACTCATTGATACTCAGCATTTTCACCCAAATCTAAAATAAATATAAAATCTTTTATAATTTAATTTAATAACAAGTATTCTGAAAAAGACATATAACATTCAAGTGCGACCTCATGTGTACTTTGTCAATATTGTTTAAATTCGCTGTATGTATTGTACACAAGTGGCTAGGGGACTACCCTTTCTAATGGGTCATTAAAACTACCAGACTTACGTTAAGGGTCTTACAGAAGCGGCTAAGGACATCGTAAGGACTTCCTAACGACATACAATAAGTGGTAGGGTGTAGGTAATGAATCTTATATGAACATAAAAAGCCAAAAAAGAGAATATTACAGTTGCAAGTTTTATTATTCAACTACTGCATTGTGTTCTAGTCTCTATTCTTAAATATCAGAAAATTAATCAACTGTGGCAGATATTATCGACTAGAAACATACATAAATAAAGCGAAACAGTAACGTAATAAGTAAATTCAATGTCAATCCTAGACACATAAATCGTTCTTAATTCGAACAAGACTTGTCAGACGTTTAATTTATGACGTAGCTCTGTTACTGCCTTAGAACAATTGCTATGTCCACAAATACACATTACGTCGAACAACAGCGAGCTGTGCTTACGTAATTGCGAAACAGAAGCAACGACTGGAATTGGAATAATATCCATCTTTAGTCACCGATTTATGCATTAGCGGCTGTAAAAAGAAAATAATGCACGGTATGACAAGTTGTTATAGTTCAGTCGTACATAAACCTCATCAATATTCATTAGGGTATAATGGATATTGTTATTATTGACTGTTTCTATGCCTAAAAGCGGGAACATTACATTCTCGATACGAAGGGGGTTTGGCGCAGTATTGATCCAACTGTATCCCGCAGGACTCCTGGACTAAAGTTCTGCAACGTCTGCAGAATTTAGTGGTTTCTTCGTTGTCTGCATGCAATATATTTAGTTAGATCGCGTGTATCTTAAATATTATTAATAGTAATAACTATAAAGCTTCATCTGATAATGTACATAGAGCGTATAAAGTAGGTCATATGTGTGTTGTGTATGTGTTTTACAAGCCACTGCCACACCTCATGTTTAAAGGCACCGGATATTATCGCTATGAATTATGTGCATGATGATTTTAGCACGAGATATTATACGCCAGTATATACGCGTCGTGTGTAATTAAGACTAAGTGCAAAGGTTTCATGATGTACATATTAAGTGACATCATAATTGAATTCTGTTTGACAGAATTTTAAATAATAATTAAAAGACTCGATAAAAGAAATATCGTTGTAGTTAAAAATAGAAAATTGCCTTTACGATACACGTCACCGTCTAATATTAATATTAATTAAATCTAGGTTAGGACACTTGCTGAGATTAGTTGGTGAAACGTCACTCGGCGTGGGCCTTCCATACAGCTTCCTTCTAATGTCCACCTTTGGTGGACACCAACGCAGAGACAAATCGCCACAGACCTTGTTCTCATTTATTATTCTGGAAAACAAAAAGCGGTTCTAAATGGTGTAAATTGGAATGGGGTAAATTGTCTGTTAATTTGCCAAACGAATACCGGCAGTGTTTAGCCCATAAATATGATTTATGACCCTCAACCGTTTAGTTTGATGTATGCAGAATGTAAATGTTTTCTCCAGTGTGTTTTTGTATGCACAAATTTGTAAGTGATACTATGACTATAAACCTACACTAAAAATGTTTAAATGTAAAGATTATGAGTACTACTACACAAAGGACTTAATTTGTTATTAATATGTAAATATTAATATGAATATAACAGGTATCAGAAACCGTTGGTGTCTATTAAAAAATCACAGGACAAGATAATAAAAACATAATGCGGAAGCTGGTGCTTTTGTCGCAATTTATTGAAGTATTTACTTTATATCGTATTTTTATTTATATATCACAATACTTATCAAAACTACTGACATAGATGAATAATATTCCATTGGGTTTCTGCGAGATCTTTGACATTTCAAATTATACTAGCTTTCTTCGAGCAGCTGTCACGAACGTTTGTTATTAGTTTTTAGATGACACAAATAACACAAGGGAACAAATTTACAACTTTCCGATACAACAAAAAGAATATTTGTTTCAGATTATATTTGCATTACATAACTAGAAACTGAAAGTGGATTTATTGTAACAAGTCCAGATTTACAGATACAGCGATACTTAAAAAAAGCTGAGGAATCTGCAACAAAATCAGTTAACAAATTATATAAATTCAAAGAATATGCAAAAGTATTGCTTTCAAGCTCTATTTTGATGAATCGATAAAAAGCCACCATTCAGAAGAATCGTGGGAATGTCAAACTCGTTCATAAGACTCTCAACATCGTGACATACACGTAAAGATCCTTCCATTTTAAAATATGCTTTAAAAGGCTCGTTACGCTTTGTAAATGAAGACACGTCACACCTTGTGCGAAAAGATTCCATTCCTGTAGCCTAGAACCCAATAACTCTTTAACAATAACCCAATAACGCTTTTTCTTTTGATAAACCTTAAAGTGTTTAAAGAAATAATTCAGTTCGCAATGGTTTATAAGGCGAGGTGTTCCTAAAACTTCAAATGGTGAATCCTCACTACTTGCCTGATTTGACAGAGTGATTTCAGACACTCTGTCCAATCAGCCAAGTTTCTTCAAACAGTCGAATTTGGATTTGGGGATCGGTCGCGATGCTGATGGCAAATTTGGATATTTTATTTTATGCTTATTCTTCTTCGAATATCCGGAGACGCTTATCGTGCAATAATAGCAATCATCTACATGATTGGAAGGTTCTCGCCCAAACATGGGAACTGCAACAGCATTTTCTTTTGCTTCCGTTTCATCCACTTAAAAGTCCGATCTAACAGGAAATACAGCATATATTAGCTGTCCATGGCTTTTCCAGATCTCCAATTCTAAATCCAAAATAGCAGCAATAAGCTGCTTTTACTTCTTCTGTAATATTTTTCAGATGTGTCACTACATAACAACCGCACATGTAACAAAACTTATTTATGAATTTTTACAACATCTTCTTTGATCACTTCCCATATTCTAATGCACAGAATGTCTGTATAACTTGACGTGATAAAATAACACACAAAAACTTGTTGATTCGTAATATTTTGAACAATCTGTTATGAGAACGTAAGCACAGAAATAAAACCTCTCACTACACTTTGAAGACTTGATCTATGAAAAGTGATGTTAGGTCAATAAAAATATGTGATTCCTGTTCTGGTTGTAGGACCCTTGCTCCCTTGTGTAATCTACCATTATTATTTAAAATGCAGTTACCATTGAAATATATCTGGCTTACTCTGTAAAACTAATTTCAAACTAGTTTTTTAACTGCTCGAACAAACCTAATATCACCTCTAAGCTCAATGGCTACTCCGACAATTTGAAAATTTATCTCCTGACGTCATAATGATTGAAATGCACACTGAACAATTTGGCATGTCCTACAGGCAACTTACCGACTACATACCTCGTTGTCAGATTAAAACGTCTAAGTTTTTTGAAGGTCTTCAATTTCGTGAAGCCTGACCACTGCCAATTTGCAACTATAGCGACTAAAAATTATTTCAATAGATTCACAGGACTTCAAATACCGACTTTTTCGGTCGACTACAGGACTTTCCTTCTTGAGGAGCTAGTCGGAAAGTAAAAATCGATAAGAAGAATTTAGAATAACATGGAAGGCATGGAAGGTATAAGAAACCCTATAATAATTTTTGATCCGTACGTCGAGGTCAATTATTTGGAGGAAAACAAACACCTTGATGACTAACGGTTCAAAAGTGATTAGCGGAAACCTGGCTCTACTGCATAACTTAATTTGATGGCCTTCCTTCACAAATAATACAATATTCCTACAATGCAAACGAACAAATCCAAAATTTTATCTAATTAGCATGGTATACAAAACCATCTGTTGCTAGTCTGCAATAAAATTAATAATTAATAACAATACGAGACTTATTTGTCACTAACCAAACAAGTTTTTACATAGTGTGTGCCCAGTACAATCGAATAGTACTTGGTGACGTGTTATTTTAAGACATCGGTCACAGAAAAACATTCATTCATTATTTAATTGTGCGGCAATGACACTGTTTACCGGACATAGGTATACACCGATATTAATATCAACGAGCAAAGAAACAGATACGTGGGAACAAACTTTTGGTGGATCGTGACAAAACAGGGCAGGGATCGATCAAACAATAACTAAAGGGTGTATTTGTAAAATGGGGTTAAATAAATATCTTTGATGGTAGCGTGGGTATCGATGAAGCTGTTGAAAATAATAAAATTTATTGCAGGTTTTGCCATATTTGCAGATTTATGGTTTCTGTGTTATACTTCTCGGAAACACTGTCATAACTTTGTTTTAAATCTAAGACACCTACGTGTCTATCGGGGAAACGGTATAATATGTGATTCGCGGAACTGTCAACCAACTTTTACAGTGTCTACAAAATCGGAAATTTTAAATTAAATAAAGAGCGTTGGAAGTTGTAGAAGTTTTCAACTCGACAGAGAAGTGATTTGATATGCACTACCAGAAATCATTGCAATCGATTCAGGAGACATCAAAACGCGTATTTCCGCGGAAATTTCGATTTTTTTTCCCGTCGATTACAATACTTTCCTTCTAGGGGCTAGTCGGAAAGCAAAAATGCGACTGAATAATAGATATAAAGATAAAGATTTCTTTAGTTCTCTACGGTTCTAGTTTGTATCGAAATCCATATAGAAATTCTGTAAAACATTTTTTTTTAAATTTTACGTGTAGGTACTGAAATCAAAATCTCTACAGTTCTAGTTTGTATCGAAATCCACATAGAAATTCTGTAAAACAACATTTTTTTAAAGTTTTACGTGTAGGTACTGAAATCAAAATCTCTACAGTTCTAGTTTGTATCGAAATCTACATAGAAATTCTGTAAAACAACATTTTTTTAAAATTTTACGTGTAGGTACTGAAATCAAAATCTCTACAGTTCTAGTTTGTATCGAAATCCACATAGAAATTCTGTAAAACAACATTTTTTTTAAATTTTACGTGTAGGTACTGAAATCAAAATCTCTACAGTTCTAGTTTGTATCGAAATCCACATAGAAATTCTGTAAAACAACATTTTTTTTAAATTTTACGTGTAGGTACTGAAATCAAAGTCTCTACAGTTCTAGTTTGTATCGAAATCCACATAGAAATTCTGTAAAACAACATTTTTTTTTAAATTTTACGTGTAGGTACTGAAATCAAAGTCTCTACAGTTCTAGTTTGTATCGAAATCCACATAGAAATTCTGTAAAACAACATTTTTTTTAAATTTTACGTGTAGGTACTGAAATCAAAATCTCTACAGTTCTAGTTTGTATCGAAATCCACATAGAAATTCTGTAAAACAACATTTTTTTTAAGTTTTACGTGTAGGTACTGAAATCAAAATCTCTACAGTTCTAGTTTGTATCGAAATCCACATAGAAATTCTGTAAAACAACATTTTTTTTAAGTTTTACGTGTAGGTACTGAAATCAAAATCTCTACAGTTCTAGTTTGTATCGAAATCCACATAGAAATTCTGTAAAACAACATTTTTTTTAAGTTTTACGTGTAGGTACTGAAATCAAAATCTCTACAGTTCTAGTTTGTATCGAAATCCACATAGAAATTCTGTAAAACAACATTTTTTTTAAGTTTTACGTGTAGGTACTGAAATCAAAATCTCTACAGTTCTAGTTTGTATCGAAATCCACATAGAAATTCTGTAAAACAACATTTTTTTTAAATTTTACGTGTAGGTACTGAAATCAAAATCTCTACAGTTCTAGTTTGTATCGAAATCCACATAGAAATTCTGTAAAACAACATTTTTTTTTAATATTACGTGTAGGTACTGAAATCAAAATCTCTACAGTTCTAGTTTGTATCGAAATCCACATAGAAATTCTGTAAAACAACATTTTTTTTAAATTTTACGTGTAGGTACTGAAATCAAAATCTCTACAGTTCTAGTTTGTATCGAAATCCACATAGAAATTCTGTAAAACAACATTTTTTTAAAATTTTACGTGTAGGTACTGAAATCAAAATCTCTACAGTTCTAGTTTGTATCGAAATCCACATAGAAATTCTGTAAAACAACATTTTTTTTAAATTTTACGTGTAGGTACTGAAATCAAAATCTCTACAGTTCTAGTTTGTATCGAAATCCACATAGAAATTCTGTAAAACAACATTTTTTTTAAATTTTACGTGTAGGTACTGAAATCAAAATCTCTACAGTTCTAGTTTGTATCGAAATCCACATAGAAATTCTGTAAAACAACATTTTTTTTAAATTTTACGTGTAGGTACTGAAATCAAAATCTCTACAGTTCTAGTTTGTATCGAAATCCACATAGAAATTCTGTAAAACAACATTTTTTTTAAATTTTACGTGTAGGTACTGAAATCAAAATCTCTACAGTTCTAGTTTGTATCGAAATCCACAAAGAAATTCTGTAAAACAACATTTTTTTTAAGTTTTACGTGTAGGTACTGAAATCAAAATCTCTACAGTTCTAGTTTGTATCGAAATCCACATAGAAATTCTGTAAAACAACATTTTTTTTAAGTTTTACGTGTAGGTACTGAAATCAAAATCTCTACAGTTCTAGTTTGTATCGAAATCCACATAGAAATTCTGTAAAACAACATTTTTTTTAAGTTTTACGTGTAGGTACTGAAATCAAAATCTCTACAGTTCTAGTTTGTATCGAAATCCACATAGAAATTCTGTAAAACAACATTTTTTTTAAGTTTTACGTGTAGGTACTGAAATCAAAATCTCTACAGTTCTAGTTTGTATCGAAATCCACATAGAAATTCTGTAAAACAACATTTTTTTTAAATTTTACGTGTAGGTACTGAAATCAAAATCTCTACAGTTCTAGTTTGTATCGAAATCCACATAGAAATTCTGTAAAACAACATTTTTTTTTAATATTACGTGTAGGTACTGAAATCAAAATCTCTACAGTTCTAGTTTGTATCGAAATCCACATAGAAATTCTGTAAAACAACATTTTTTTTAAATTTTACGTGTAGGTACTGAAATCAAAATCTCTACAGTTCTAGTTTGTATCGAAATCCACATAGAAATTCTGTAAAACAACATTTTTTTAAAATTTTACGTGTAGGTACTGAAATCAAAATCTCTACAGTTCTAGTTTGTATCGAAATCCACATAGAAATTCTGTAAAACAACATTTTTTTTAAATTTTACGTGTAGGTACTGAAATCAAAATCTCTACAGTTCTAGTTTGTATCGAAATCCACATAGAAATTCTGTAAAACAACATTTTTTTTAAATTTTACGTGTAGGTACTGAAATCAAAATCTCTACAGTTCTAGTTTGTATCGAAATCCACATAGAAATTCTGTAAAACAACATTTTTTTTAAATTTTACGTGTAGGTACTGAAATCAAAATCTCTACAGTTCTAGTTTGTATCGAAATCCACATAGAAATTCTGTAAAACAACATTTTTTTTAAATTTTACGTGTAGGTACTGAAATCGACCACAAATTCTAGATAATTTATATTTTCTGCAATTTCCAAGCTTTCAGTTCATCAGCATTTAGCACTACATCACGAACTGGATTTTATTTTAAATTTCTCTCAAATCTGCCGAAACGGGGCACGGTTATTGCGTTCTTGTTCAAGAAAATTGTCGTTGAGTGGCATCTCAATATATTTATTTACCACAGAGTCATAACAGTATCTCTTTTAAGTTTCATATTACGTAAGAATCCCATTGTACCATGTATCACTGTCACGCATTATTCAGCATGCCCATATCCAGTAATTACTCAGTCCCAAAACAGATTATCAACGCTTATAAATCTTCATCAACGTGAAAAGTGGTACGCACGTACGCAACTAGAATTCTGTGTAGTCTTCTCCACTTTTGTTGTTGTCCCCTGTAACCTCTACGCGTACAACAGTGTCTTGCATAAAATTGTTATTCGTCCAATCCGTACGCGGTCGAAGGCACTGAATGTGGTCTCGACACGTAAGAGGTTCGAATAGCAATAAGACAAGACCATATGCGATCTCTTGACCATATGCCGTTCAACCCACATTCAAAAATCGAAAACACTTTCTGCTACCAAATACGGAGCTGGAGGTTGGCTGACGCCTTGTTGCATCGACGCCGAGTTCAACTAAATAAATAATCCTGGCGCGCAAGGTATTTATCATTCGGTGTTTAATCGTCCAAGTAATCGCATTGTTTGTTGTAATTATATTCAAAACGAAACCTATCCTAACAGCTAGCAGGTTACAAATTAACAGGTCCATTCAACTGGATGTTCTTCTAACCGTTGCTTTTAAACTGGAATAATCGAAATATGTATCTGTGAAATGAGTTCGGTAAATTTAAATAAATTGGATGAATATGGCCAGATGGCGCAAAGTTGCAAATCACTTGCGTACAATATGTCATGTAACTGTATCTGGTAGCTGCTGTTTTGAACTTGACGCGTTCGTTCACTCGTTCCTTTGAATGTGCTGATAATTTAGAATGCATAGTATTAACTTTTTCACCGCGCAGAAGATAATAGTCTTAAAAGATATCCATAACTTTTTGTTCGAATTCCTTTTCTTCATGAAACGTTTATATCAATTAATAGAGCTCTTCAAGCAGTAGGTATAAGTAACGATTTAATTGTTATAGCAACATCAACTGACTAAACTGATATGTTTTATCAAATTAATCAAAATAATTGGATTTGTCTATAAGTCTATCACATAGTTCTATTAGTCACTGCTATATTTTGTTCTTATGACCCTGTGATAAATACTGAACAAAAATGAAGTACTCCAGTTTAACATTGATTATATTAAAATCTTATATACTATTAAATTGGATTGAACTACAGTGATTGTGCAATTGTGCATCATTTATTATTACAGCAATAATAATTATGGTATACGATATGGAATATTATCTACGTATTTGTAGCATTCCAAGTGTATTTTCTTGAATTACCGATTTAATTGCTCCACACACAATTTGCGTGAAATAATTACAGTAATTTCATTCATACTCCTCCAATTAAAGGTCATTAGGCACTTCTACTTGGATGTGCTAAAACGACCTAACTAACTAATGTATACAACACTTCATGGAATCCAGCATTTCTAGGGAATCGACAGGAAGGAAGTCAACAATAACCAGGTGCCATAATTTCCTTTCGTTACCTTTAGCGGCATCCTTAACGACACAGAATAGTCGAAAATAACATTGCGTTTGTTTGTGGAACGTCTATTTAACTTGAGATTAGAGAACGCCGACTTTTTATCTTTGCCTTTAATTGCCCGATTGGCTTAATTGATATTTATTGTGTGATTAGACGAGGACAGGATTTCTCCTCCAATAACAATTTTCTAATTAACTCTTTTTGTCTTTTGCTAATTTAGGTTAGTTTGGGAATTACAAGCAAAAATGTAATTAAGCTGAAACTTTGGTGTGGGTGAGTCATCATTTTAGGGCTGAATTCGTTCATAACCTACTACATTTTCCAGTTGCTATCGATTATGTGACTCCAGGACATTGCACCGTCACACACCCTTATGTGGGTGGGGCTATAGAAATTATTGTCTGGATTCTATGTGTTGAAAACACCCATCAACGCTTAACTGTTTGTATTATGCACAAGACATACATCATCTTTACCCACTAGTTACATGTTATTGAATTTTATTTATATGTTTGTTTATATGTTATTGAAAAAAATGAGTTTGAGTCTCTTATTGATTTCCAAAAAATAACTAATAGTAATTGTTTAAGTATCAAATTCATCGCTGTCCTTGTAAAACTTTTATGGCACAATTAACGCCGTCATTTATATCTATTTATGAATATACAATCCATGCGTGGGTGAGTAATTGCTTGTGAATCATCATCATCATCGGTAAAGGCAATGCTCAGCTGTTATAGACAACCTCTGGTGGTCACAATCTGTCTACCTTTACGTCAACAATAACTTGTTATTAACAATTTATGTACTCAACCAGCCCATTCGTGGCAAAATCAATCTGCTGAGAGAGATCTTGAGAATTTTTCACTTACGCGGTGTTGTGGGTATGTCTTCGAGATGTGGAACCAGTTTCTTGTTTATTTGCTCTAACGTATTGGTGACCTTAAAGAAGTTCACGTAATTTCGTATGCGTGTGGTTATATGTTTGTAAGAGAGTTTATTTTAACTGGAAAAGAAGACATCTGGGATGATATAGTCTTGTATTACGTGAATATATTAAGTTGAAGGTCATTAACAGTGATGTTTTATTTAGAAATAGGAAAATGTAGGCGTCTTTTCTTTTACAGTAATTTTTCTATATGATCTGTATCCTAGATACAAATGACAAATAAACTTTTGTCGTTGTTGAGACCTAAGAGATATAGTGGAAATGAAAATTGTAAAAATAAATTCTGACTTCGAGTATGCAGAAGAATTCGTGCAGACTGCTGCCCGAACAGAGCTATCAACACCTCAACATTTATAGTCTAAAATATGTTTGTGTAGTCTGATATTTTTACTAATCCTTCAATAGTCTACAACAAAACTATATTCAGGATAATTATAGTAGTTCATAATATTTTTGCCAATGATGGAAACAATAAATTAATTATTATGTCAGTAATTTGCAGTGTAAACATTGTCAGTAACACATTACTGCCCGCAATGAGGTTTGTAATAAAAATTGTGAAAATTTACAATAAAAAGACATTTCTTCTTAATTATTAATAATTACCATGTTCTTCTGTACACGTACAATTATAAATTGGAGTCAGTTTCAGAACAGAAGTTGTTGTCGCCAAACCAAGTTAAAATGTAAATCGCTATTTATAGATATATTTATACAACTTCTGTCGGAAACTGGTCAAATCTCAAACATTTAGAGACATCAGATATCAGACATTAAGTCCTTACTAAGCTAACACTAGGATTGTTCGAGCAGTGAAAAAAACTAGTTTGAAATTTTTTAAATTGGATAGGTCAGCAGAGATATGTTTTAATGGCAACTTCATGATAAGTAACAATGACAGATTATTTATGTCATCTAAACAACTAATAACAAGCTATAGTTCGTGACAGCTGCTCGACGAAAGCTTATAACAATAATTTGGTTCACAATGTGGTCTACCTGTAGTGAATCGTATGCTACAAATCATAGCGTCAATAGGACGCTTTCCTACAATGCTTCCTACAATTGGTCCGTATTAAAAAAAAAATCCCTGCAATTTCTCTATCACCCAGAGCAGTGGTTTATGATAAATCGACAATGTACAATAGCCATGTGGAATTTCCGCTGTTATTGACTAGCACTGATGTGACAAATTTGTATGTTAAATTTAGTTTAAATAACCAGTCTTGTTTACATTGTACATTGTTCACAGAAAGGCAAATAACGTAATGCAGGCAACGTTATTTGTAATGCCAATTCTAGAACGAGGAGGTAAAAAATCAAGAGGTTTTGATGTTCAGAGGTTTTGAAGTTTTGGTCATATGGAGGTTTTAAAGGTTTTTGGTAAACATTTACCTATTCTAGAACGAGGAGTAACAAAACATGAGGTTTTCAGGAGATCTTGGGGTTCTGAGGTTTTGGAGGTTTTAAATGTTTACTTAGGTAAACCTCCTCCAAATTTATAAAACCTTTCGGTTGACCAATCCTAGAAGCTCCGCTGCGGAGGTTTTAGAATCCGCGAATGAATACTAGTCATATTCTGATAAATATTTTCTTTCTACTCTCCGTCTGAAAGCACCCCACGAGATGTAATGCCGGAAAATTTTGCAACACATAACCTAAAGCTTCTGGCCAACATTCCATGGCTGAGAGCGGTTCACATCTTATTTATAGAAAGTGTGAGCAGATAATAGCCATCTGCTCACACTTTTGGTTAAATGCCTTTTGCCAGAGACATCTTCCATTCCAAGTGTTTTGCAAATGAATTTTATGTGTTTATATGTAGATACTAGCATTTATAAGTCAGAAACCCTAATGTAGATACATTTTATGGCTGGGTGGGGGTGGGTTTCATCTGGGACAGTTTCTGCTGGTGGTAAATAGGGACTGATTCTGTTGTTTGTAATAGGCTTTGACCTTGGTAAAAGCTCAAAACGTTGTTGATCGGATATTTATCAATCACATTGGTCAAACCTAGAATTTACCGGTGACTCTTTTATAAAAAAGAAAGCCTGTGATCCACCTCCATAACCATTTGTCAATGCAGAAGCCTGCAGAAATACCTTCTTTTGGTATTGTCCAGAAATTGAAAACACCTTGAAAGCATATCCGCGACTTTCTCTGAACGAGAACCGCGCAATCTAGTGGACAGAAGCAGAATCTATAGTAAGATATACAATAAATCAATCAGTCTTGCTGGCGACGTGCAAAAGTTTTCTGCAACTTGGTTTGATGAAGCTGCAGGTTACGTATAAAATCCACGTTATAGTTTTGCTCCACTCTTTATTAATTAAAGACTTTTACCAACGGATTGCTTTATATCTGGCTATGGCAAATTCAGTCGTCCTTTTGTGTTTACGCTTTTCTATGTTGCTTAGTTATGTTGGTGACCATTCTGCGGTACTTGCTCCATCCCACGTTAATCATTAGCAAACGACAGTTGATCTCAATATTGTAGGTGATTCTTCGCCATTGTCGAAGAAAGTAAAGCCAAAGTCAACAGAAATTGCTCCTCTAGTTTTATTGGTTTTTTATATAACGGCGGGTTTATTTACCTACCCATAAAGTCCTGAAGAACTATCTGTCAGATAAGCTGATTTTGTTGCTCCATTTTTAGAGTTAATAGGTAAGGTATAGTGATGGCACTATGGCAGTGTGCAGAAACAACGGTTCAAACAACGAGTTGTAATAGGGCAACAAAATTTGACGTAGGTATTTGACTAGGGTTACCAGATCTCCGGCATTGGGCCGGAGTCTGCGGCATTTGAGGTCCATCTCAGGCCTCCGACAGGCATTTGAACATCTCTGGCAAAATCAATCTTCGAGCGACAATAAAGAGAGCAGATGCAAAACAATACACTGATATCGACATTTATGTTTGGAACCTACCTCTGCCATATTTTGCACAACTGCGCTCACCATGCCAATACATTACTAAAATATGATTTAGAAGTATTAATATTGGTTTAAGCAGAGTTTTCAATTTCTTAAAAAAAGATTGACCTATAAAAATCCTTTTTTGATGAATTTGTGGCATTTAAATAAATGCTACGCCTTGACCGAACTAGGTGGCTGTCTTTACACAGTTATTATGGCCGTGTAGTTCTTTGTTTAGCTCCAATTAAAGCTTTATTGCAAACCAAGCAGACGAGGCCAGTAATGTTGATTCCAACATCACTGCACAAGTTTTTTTAATGTTATATTTTATATGATTGTAGTATGTATTTATGTATATGCTTTGTTGTTTTTTATCCTTAAACGCGATTAAGAAGAAAATGTTTATTTGGAATTGTATTATGAATGATAAAACCCAACCCAACCCAACCCCTGCCTCCGGCCAGATCTCCGGCATTTCGGTCGAAGGCATCTGGTAACCCTAACGGTGTGTATATTCTTGTAAATAAGCTTTGCAGGTAAAATTGGGTTCTTACAGCAGCATGAATGGAGAGAGCCCCACAGCGAGGTTAACAATACAGTGGAGCACACCTGAGGATGTATTAGTGAAGGGTTTATAATGGTGAAAGTTTTGTAAAAGCCTAGAAACTAAATCTTTAATCGACAAAATTGAGTAGCATATAAACATTCATCTTTAGCCAATTTATTTTGACAATCTAATGGACAGAATTAATTCCCAAGTACATAATATGCTACTATACAAATGCATATCTGGCCTCCGGCCAGATCTCCGGCATTTCGGTCGAAGGCATCTGGTAACCCTATATTTGACAGATCGCAATACAGAACTTTATGGGTAGGTAAATAAACCCGTCCTAAATATAAAAACTCCATATGTTACTGTAATTTATTTTGTAATTGTTATTCTGGTCATTTTTAATATTACCAAGATAGAAGAAGCAGACAATTCTGTCATACTGCTTCTATAAACGCTTATAGGGCCTATACCATTCATTTCCGCCGATATCTCGATTTTTTTTCTTTCGATTACAATACAATCCTTCTAGAGTACTAGTCAGAAAGTAAAAAGGCTTTTTAAAGGTATAATTTTAACGCAATTACACCAAATGTCAAGGGACTAAATATAAACACTCTAATTACTGTCTCAGAAGTTTATTTACGAAGTAAAATGTGCTTTATTACAGATACAGTTTACGTAGGAAATGCAGATTTTAGTTTCAAAGAAAAACCTCACATTATAATAAATATAGGGCAAGAGTATGATCCGAGACTTCTAAATTTCGTTCGAGACATTCTTTGTTTGATTTTATTTTGATTTTTGTTCAAAGGTTTAAACAAATTGTAAAAAGTATAAAAACACATCTTAAAACATAACAAGACATTCAATTTATGTCATCTAAAAAGGGATAGTTGTGCTTTTAACTAGACTGTGATTGGACCGCTTGAAATGTGTGGAATCGAGTAACATTTGACCATATTCTGAAATACCTTTTTCTACTCTACATTCGTATATTCTATTCGTCCCCATAACCACTTCAAGCATTCAAAATTCAACTCTGCAATAAAACAAATATACTCTGTAATATAAACAGTCAACAATTTACATAGTTGGGATTTTAAATATTTAGGCACATTCATGTTTCATATATCATCAAGCTATGTAATATGCAGCACTTCAACATGATTGCATTATTACAGTATTTTGATATAGAAATTCACATATAAAATTAAGTGTATATCACTGAGATTGTTAGATTAAACAATCAAATATGTATCTATATATATTTTTAAGTAAAAAAACAATATATCAAAGGTATCACACTGGTTCTCTCTACGTACTAACACACTCTCCCGTAAAGTACTAAGGACCGTGAAAAGCATATTTCTCTTAAACTTCATCTAGGGAATGTTTAACATCTAAAGAAACGTTTAGAATTATACAAAATACCACCTGTATCAGAAAATTAGCACAAAAGCAAATTAGTATACAGAATCATAACAACATATTTACGTTGTATCCAGGTACAATATCATAAATATATAATAAACGTTTCAGAATTCAAAAATTTTCTAGTGCCTTCTTTAAATTCAATTTAATTTAAAACTTATATTTCTTATACAGGTCCGATACGATGGCGAGAGCGCCGCCTGGCAGAAACCGCACGAAATTGTCGCCCGCTATTGGGCCAATGGCGTATAAGCTGTCATAACCGTTGACGGAATGTGTCAGTTTGTTGATATTTATCGGGTTTGCCTTCGCGTCCACCGATAAATTATTGTTCACGCCTAACTTAAAATTGTTGGGGAGAAAACTTAGGTCAGGCCTGGAGCCGATAAGTACCACGACAAAGGAGACATTCAGCTGTAGACTCTTGCCTTCTTTTGAGGTGATGGTGACAGTGCGAGTCGCTTCTGAATAGTTGCTCAACGTATATTCTGGATAGGCTGTGTAAAGGGAGTAAGATGCTCCACCATGCTGCATCATTTGATGTACCTGAAAATAATGTTACACTGTTAATAGGTTTTATTGATATTAACTTCTGGTAGGTTGGTAGCCATTATCTATGACGCCTGTCAAGTGTCAGATTGGAGAACGTAAAAAATCTATAACATGTGACTAGTAGCGCTAATAGCGCCATCTGCATCGTGCGTAAATAAACGCTGTAGATAAAAAATGTCTGATACGATTTATATAGATATGTTTTTCTTGTGTATGGTTAATTTTGTAGAGAAAGTCTTTTCAAAGAATATACAGCTGACAAGTGAGGGATGTTTAGGTTTTCCTGATTTGAAATCATTTGATTTGTTATAAATTTGATACATTCTTGTGTAAAACTGCCTTAGGTACGTTGCCCCGACCACCACTCGTCTAATAGTAATTTATTTATTTTTTTCAGATTGCTATCTATTAACCTTGCAAACGCGCTGAACCTCTCAATCATATAAGTTGATCTACGTTGTGATAAGGAAGATCATTATCACTCAGATAACGTAAGTTATTACATATTATGTGATGAATTATCGCCGTCATGTAGTTGCAAATAGAGATGGGCTTATTAGTTCTTTTTAATGAACTAGTTCTTCCGGATTAGTTCACAAAAAAGAACTAGTTCAAAGAACTAGTTCTGAAGAACTACTTTGATCCTGAGACATACTACTTCGATAAACGTGTCTTTGTGTGTTCTAGCACGTTTATATCTCGTTCCAAACGAAACTAGGATCTAGTTTGGACAGAATCGATATCTGCCTTCCCATTTTGTCTTTTTCTTGAAGAATCGTTATTTTGTTTTGAAAATAAATAATTATTTATAATTATATTGATCGAAGAATCGTTGTCTTATTTTATTTAGGTATATTTCTTAAATATTTATTTAATAAGGCATAAAAGACATATTGCTGCACGTATTTTAGCCTTATTCATACTGCAATTTTAGGTGGAATTGGGGTATTATTTATAAATTATAGTATAACATATACTGGCAATACTACTATTAACAGTGTAATCCATTATCCAATAGGAAAAAAAACTATACTCTAATTATATTTTTGACATCCGCCGTTAGGTAAAGAAACAACTGGCGGGCAGGGTGCTATGTCGCTCGTTTGATGTCGCCACAACTCGTTCACTGAATGGGATATGTTTCACCAAAGCAGGACTTTCGAACTAGATTTCATGTCCCTACAAGTCGTTCACTGAATGAGATATGCATAGAGATATGTTTTAGCAAAGCAGGTCTTTTGCGAACTAGTTCTTTTTATTTTAAAGAACTAGTTCTTTTGTTCTAAGCCGGGAGCCATTCTCTCGAACTAGTTCGTTCACGAACTACCCACCTCTAGTTGCAAATAACAATATACACAGTCGAGAATACAAGAATTCAAATTTAAAAAACTAGTACCGCGATGAAAACCAAAAAAAAAAAAAACGCCACAGACTATTTTTTATCTATTAAAAAAAGTTTTTTTTTTCGGACGTTGCTCTTGGGATAAAAACGGTCTGTGGAACGTGAGTTATACGATGGGTCGTAAGTCTATCTCTGCCCTAGAGGATACGAGCGAAAACGAGGCCCACAAACCGTTAATCGTCGAGACTCAGTCGTAAGTTTGGGGCCCTGCGGCTCAACAAGTGGGTTTTCACAGATTCGTTAAAAAATTGTCATTCTCGAACGTTGTTGCCGGGTCGACAATTGGTTGTAGCGGGCAACTGATACTACGGGTCGATAGATTGGACCTTCCTCTCTCGGATTCCACCGAGAACGTGGCCTCAACGCGCGTGTTTGCGGAGGTTCCAACGAAAGTTTGGAGCCGTGTGTCGTGTCTAATCGCGCGCGGGTGGCGGATTTAAAACCATCCGCGGAGGAGGTATAACATGAGGGGTCGTTAGATTGGACCTTCCCCTATCGAATTCTAGTGAAAACCGCGCCCCAAAATACTTATTTGAAGAGACTGCAATCAAAGTATACCCCCTGTAAAAACCATCGTTTTTTTTTGTCAGATGAAAAATTTGTTTTAAATTTCTCCCGAGTTGAAAAGAGGTTGCAAAGGGCTACTTTTAATACCGGTCGATAGATTGGACCTTCCTCTCTCGGATTCGACCGAGAACGTGGCCTCAACGCGCGTGTTTGCGGAGGTTCCAACGAAAGTTTGGAGCCGTGTGTCGTGTCTAATCGCGCGCGGGTGGCGGATTTAAAACCATCCGCGGAGGAGGTATAACATGAGGGGTCGTTAGATTGGACCTTCCCCTATAGAATTCTAGTGAAAACCGTGCCCCAAAATACTTATTTGAAGAGACTGCAATCAAAGTATACCCCCTGTAAAAACCATCGTTTTTTTTGTCAGATGAAAAATTTGTTTTAAATTTCTCCCGAGTCGAAAAAAGGCTGCGAAGGGCTAGTTTTAATACCGGTCGATAGATTGAACCTTTTTGAAATAATTTCAATAGCTGGAGGTATGCAAATAATTCTGATTGTCATTATCAACAATATACGTACACAAAGCACGACTTCACTCATACCAACTATCGACAGCAACACAATAAATTCCTACCTTACACTACACACATTTCTCTATTATCTACACACGACCATTATTTAGGGAAAATAAACAGTCATAACCTTAACCAAATAATCTAAATAACTCAATAGAATGCATTCACATACCTAAACGTTAATTTTATACATCCACCTTCCATTCACATAACTTGAAAATTAGAGGATACAAAAGAACAAATCCACAAATTTTAAAGTATGTATTACCTTGTGATATTCCGGGTACATATTCTCAGGCAGCTGTTTACTCAAATCGCGCGATCTATCCCTGAACAGATGAATCACAGGTACGTTCTTCCCCCTGGCCGCGATGATAGCGTCCGCCGCACTCAGACCAGCCCCCACAATCAGCACAGGATCAGGCGTCCCTTCATGGTACTGCAAATAGAGATCTAACTCGATCTCAAAGCTCCTCACGTCGTGCAACAGCCACGATGGATCTCGATTCTCCAAAGACACAGACAGCCTATTGGGCAGATCCGAGGAACCATTCGCCAGAACTAGATTATGGCATGTGTACTTCTTGACAGTTTGCGTCTTGATGTCGTAGACTTCAACAAGCCACTTTGGTGTGGCTTTTTGAGGAGATGTTTGCGGTCTTCCAAAGATTGCTTCATTATCGGTTGAGGTACTCGCGTTGGAATTGTTGGTTGGAAAGAAGGGACCGTTGTCGGTGTTTGTGTTCAGCTTGCAGGAGAAACTCACAGATCTATTTTGGTTGCCATTCGAGTTTATCTTCTTACATCGGAATAAGGTTATGTCGGATAAAGCGTCCCTACTGTCTTTTAGCAGGTCGGATCTGCTGTCCAATACTGATTTCGATTTTTGATATTCGCACTCCAGTTTCCTCTTGCAACATCGATCGTTCTTCAGCCGTCTCTGACCACTCGACAGCAGGTAATTCAACACGTTTATGATCGTACACTGAGCCCTCGCTTCGACTTCCAATTCTGGCTGCGTGCACAACTTCACCCTATCCGGATCGCAGTAGACCTTCTTCACCCATCGATTGTCGTCTTCAGGTTGCTCTGTTAATTCGTCCAATTGCTCGATTTGTTGTATATTGACTACTATTGTGCTATTTTCAAAATACCTAGTGAGATTCATGTATTTTACGTATTCTTCGTAGTATTTGGCGACGTTACAGGCCAATGCCCGCTTCTCTGCCCCTTCGCGCATCGTGTACTTTAGGCCTGGTAGGGCCATCCATGTTCCGAGCGATAGTGTTAGGATATGGGGGTCCATAGAGTGCCAAGATCCGCCTGGCGGACCTTTTCCGAATACCACGTGATCGATCTAGAATGAGGAATAGGATGGTCTATAGAAATAATAAATGAATTTTGGTGGTGGGTGCTCAAACATGATTGCTTTGGGTTTTATGTTTCTTCGGAGTTGTAGACACCATTAATACCTACTTGTACTCCATTTCGTCTCCACTCGATGAGCGGCTCGATTTCCAGTCCGATGTCTGCGCACGGATGACTCAACGAATCGAACAATAACGATACGGGATTCGTGGACCTGCCCTCCAACCCGTGCGACAAGAATTCCAGGTCCTGATGGGCCAAACTCTCGCCAACGCACGTCTCCAATCTGGCCGATAGCATCTCGTCCGGATGGGCAGTGGAACTCACGTATGGTATGTTGCCGTCAAGCATATACGACAGGGCAATACCGCTGGGCCCATTTCCTGCAAGAAGCACCAACGTTTTTGATCTGGTAATCTACATGTAAACTTTGTTCAAGATGTTTTGTGTAGCAATAAAAGATGAGGTGCAAGCATGCAGTAAGGTACAAGCATCATGGAGGAAGTGATAACGTTTCAAAGATTCAATTGTATCTCATGTAGGGTTTATTTTTGACGTCATCACTTTTCCCGTTATTATTGTGCTTGATGTTTCTGTCGTGGTTTCTTAGAAGAAATATTGAGCACATACCGATTATTACTACATCTTTGTGGGTTGCATCATTCGGTACTTGACTCTTCATTTTCATTTAATCACTAGAATGAAAAAGAAGAACAACTTTAGAAATGAAGAAAAAAAAACAAGTAAAAACATGGAAGTCTATAGACAGGATTACTGCGTATACATAGGTATAGTGTCTTGATTTACTAGACTGTCCTGGTTTACTACCCGAACAACTTCAAATTGAAGAACACCGGAACAAATTTACTATAGAATACTCAATCACATCCTGAACAAAACCTAACTGAGACTAACACTTTGTAGCGTCTAAACCTTTTGCAATTTTCAATTCGCAAAACCACAGTCAACTCTTCCAAACCATGTTTCTGTTTTTGGTTATCAGTCTTTATTAGCAAACCTTGCCAAGTCAAATTTTCCTAAACCTGGTTGGGTACTATATTTTTAAATACCAATATATAGTGCCAGTAGGTACTAGTAGCTATGGATATAAAGACGAACTTTTCCATAATGCATCATTGGAAAAATGTCTTTGTTACCCTAGTACCTCGATGGCATCAGTGGGGGCATTCAGCCAGGCTGGGTAGCAGCGAGCGCAAACTACTAACTTGTCCACAACAACTGGTTGTTATTGAATCTGACTTATTAAACCTAGGTACAATAAAACTGGGAATATAAAACACAAAGCAAAACATTAACAAATAGAAATAAATAACTGTTGTTGTAAAACGAACTGAGTTTGTCAGCCAGCCTTAAATAATTTGAAAAAAAATAACCAGAATGCCACGATAAGTTCAAAAGGCATGATAGCAACCGATAATTTATTTTAAACGCTCATAAGAATTATACCTGGGAATGCATTCTAAACTATGTACAATGCAAACAGTGATAAAATAGTCGAGCATTGTTCAGATAAAGTACACAAAAACAAGAAAATACAATGACCACAAAAATATATATATAAAGAAGAGATAAATTACTATATCCACAAATTACACCACATGACAACAATATTCACTTAATCAAAGTAAAATTTTCCACTAAGACGCCAGTGTGGCATCACTACCTACTATTAACAATGAAACTTGTATGCCATGCCATTTTAATATCGTATAAATTCGATAAAATATATTTTATCGAATTCTTCAGAAACTTTTACAATTACAGTTTGTTGTACCGGAGTTTGGAAGAACCAAAATCACGTTCTCTTTACCAGATTTGAATAGGTCTTTAGTGTTTAGGGGTCAATTTTCAACATTTTTCATCGATTGCAATGACTTGCGTGATTTATTCCAATCGAGTGAACCAACCATGACTATTGTTATTATTATTAATACCACCAATGATTTTATTTAACAAAATACTTATTCATAAATTAATTGCTCTTTAAACCAAAGGTTATTACTCTATTGCATTAAAAAATCACTTTTACGAACGTCATAAAACTACTAAATTATGCAGTTGCCATAACTCACCATTAACCCAAAAATAAACGTCTTATGTATATCTGTTAATAACCGCCGCCTACACTTGACGGCACTTTCGCTCAAAAATAACTTCCTGCCACCAAGATATAGGTTGCTATGTCTCCAGTTCATATTTGGTTGATCGAAGTGTATTCCATGATATGGAGTCGGTTACTAAGCATTATTTAACAATGAACACAAATGAATAGACCACCGCCAGTGGTGTCATCAATCAATAAGGCTGACAATTTATTCATGCATTATAATGATTTGTATACAACGAACTGACATTGGTAACCGCGGCTTAGCGGTCAAGGTGAGAATTTACTAGCCCAAGTTATATATAGTGCGTTCCAATGAGCAAAACTGTAAGAAAGCTGTAACTTTCTTGTTTTATTTTTGTCTATTTTTTTACCATTTAGTTATCTTGACAATGTCTTACTAATTAAACGCAAAGAGATTTTAATGATTGTCTATTTTTAATAGATTTGAATGCATATGATTAATGTTCTGGAAAACGTCAATTTTAATTTCACATGTTCTTTTCGAGTAATGACGTCAATAACTGCTCTTTATGGCTATTGTTTGCCTGATTTTGAAAAAAAGCTCGTTAATTTTCTTTAAAAAGCAGTCGAAATCACCAGGAGACATGACTAGAAAACAGCGGGTTAAATTTTGTCTAAAAATATGTATTTTAATTAATGGATATTCATGCATTTTGGGCGATATCTGACATCACAGTCACATCTCATCATTTAATTTTATGCTTACCATTATGTTATTTATTACGTCCGGTGTAAACATGAAAGGGCACTTAATATTATCAGATATGTAACCATGCAAGCATTTAAGCACTTAAAATTAATCTACTTAATGATGATTATTAATATTACCTACCCACTTATGTAATCAATAACAGTAATTAACTATGGCTTGTGACGTACATTTTGATATACATTAAACAGTGATTAAATATATCATTTTTACTTTCCGACTAGTCCTTAGAAGGAAAGTATGTACTGTAATCGACGGAAAAAAAAACTGAGGTTTTAGAGCAAATACGCGTTTTGAGATCCCCTGAATCAATTGCAATGATTTCTGGAAAATGTATGTGGGTATGTATCTGTGTATGACCGCGAACACGATAGCGCCCAGACGAAACAACGGATCGGGCTGAAATTTGGTATACATATTTAGAATTACTGGGGGACGAACTGGATTGTTTTTCAAATCATTCCATTATACCCCACACTAGAAAAGAGGTTGTACATTATCATTAATTACTGGATTTTCGCGTACTTTCGTCCTTGTGTCCTTTGTTCATGCATGATCAATCATTTCACGAGACAAGGTTAAATTAAATTGGTCAAAGTTAATTTATTCCTTCACAATCGGTACAAAAAGCACAGCGAACCGTTTGCTGTTGCTAAAACGATATTACATAAATGCTGTCTACCTATTATATCGTTAAATTACCAAGCAGGTAGACGTTTTCCAATATCCGAAGGCGTCAATAGAATTGCTAACTAACTTGTCCTGGATATAAATAATTTAAAAAAGAACCAGGAATTGCAAATAGATATTTCTGAGAACCAAATTGATTGTTTATATTATTAATTGGTTATTTATATTTACAGATTATTATAGTTAAGAGTTTTGGTAATTTAATTCACGTTTTCTTAGGTAAGTGCAACCTCCTTAATCCGTTACTACGACAAAGTTCTTGTTTTGAGATCGTTAAAATAAGCAAAATGTATTTATCAAATCTAATCTATGTACCTAGCATTTCAATTACGAATTCAAACACACATAATAAACAAGCAATTTTTGTTTGCGAATAATGACTAAGTAGGACGCAATCGAAATGAAAAATTGCTCGCGTGCAACATGAAATTATATGTCTCGCCGGTGCTGTGTCCCGCAATTATATCCGCGTACTCAGCATTCAGTAATGACATTGTAATTACGTTAATTACTGTGAGCAGTGAGGAAAATTGGACTGCAAAAATTCCATGCTCGAAATCGTGCACGTGTTTGGCGTGCTCGACTTCAAACAAATGTAGGTAGAAAAGTCGTAACTTTATCGACTTTTGATACCGGCACACATTAGCATTTACGTATGTATGTATGAAAGTGGATTGACCTCAAGAATCGAGATTTGGTCTTGAGAATGTGCTTCACCGAGTCTCACATGACTGGCTTCTTTACGAAGCCTTGCTTGACTAAAGATATTGCTGATGATTTTGAAAAAATAATGTTAAATACATATGTGGTGTAATTAGAATTAAAAATATAGAGAAATAACTGAACATTTTTACAGATGAAAGGTGTTATTTCATTATTATTATTATATTAGTTATCATTATGTTTTGCCATTAATAAAAAACACTACTTTAATGCGACATGATGATACAAATTATTTGATTGTCTGACAATTTGGCTGTCTTATATTGTCGGTAAATTTAGTTAAGTATGTAGTATTATCTGCCATTCATTTCAATGCGTCTATCAACAAAAAATCCTTATTTGTGACTACATATTACAGTATAATGCAAACTCGAACACAAAATATTTTGATAAACATCGGAACGTTGAACTGTCTAAATTTACTGATTAAGAGAATAATTGAGAGATACTACAGATCGCCCTTGATTATTCGTTTCCGTAGTTTATTTAGAAGTTATTTCCGATATTTGCTGCCCAATGACAAGCGCTCGAGAGACGAGACAAGATCTATATGATCGTATTTTTAATTTCCGACTAGTACCCTAGAAGGAAAGTATTGTAATTACAATCGTCGATTATAATCGACGGAAAATGACGTTTCGAGATTTTCGCGGAAAAACTCATACCAACTCATCCTCCAGTCACTTTAATTACGTATACAAATTTGCAGATCAGTGGGATGACGGTTTAGAGTTTTAGACGCCATATGCTTTTATAGAAGCGGTTTGACAGAATCCACAGTTTTCGTCGCTGTGGTGCGAATCGTTAGATTTTGACAAACGTCAGTGCCATCACATGATATGACATTAAATATCAAGATGACAAATGTCATTATGTCATAGAAACTGACGTTAGTTAGGGTCCATATTGGCTGTAGTTTTACAAAATTGAATAATTTCAAAAGTGTTTAGATATATTTATTTTCCCGCTGCTACCCTAGAAGGCAAGTATTGTAAGCAATGGATTCTTTTCTTTCAGATTTCAGCGGAAATAAGATGAGTGGGGCTACGCCGTTTTTTTTTTACGTTTATAGAATAGAAGGCAATCACTTAACTGACAAACTGAGTATTTCATTAATTTTATAGGGATCATTACTACAGATAATAATCTCACAAAACATTTCTCTGTACACATAGTAGAGGTGGGTAGTTCGTGAACGAACTAGTCCGAGAGAATGGCTCCCGGCTTAGAACAAAAGAACTAGTTCTTTAAAATAAAAAGAACTAGTTCGCAAAAGACCTGCTTTGCTAAAACATATCTCTATGCATATCTCATTCAGTGAACGACTTGTAGGAACATGAAATCTAGTTCGAAAGTCCTGCTTTGGTGAAACACATCCCATTTAGTGAACGAGTTGTGGCGACATCAAACGAGCGACAAAGCACCCCGCCCGCCAGTTGTTTCTTTACCTAACGGCGGATGTCAAAAATATAATTAGAGTATAATTTTTTTCCTATTGGATAATGGATTACACTGTTAATAGTAGTTTCGCCAGTATATGTTATACTATAATTTATAAATAATACCCCAATTCCACCTAAAATTGCAGTATGAATAGGGCTAAAATACGTGCAGCAATATGTCTTTTATGCCTTATTAAATAAATATTTAAAAAATATACCTAAATAAAATAAGACAACGATTCTTCGATCAATATAATTATAAATAATTATTTATTTTCAAAACAAAATAACGATTCTTCAAGAAAAAGACAAAGTGGGAAGGCAGACATCGATTCTGTCCAAACTAGATCCTAGTTTCGTTTGAAACGAGATATACACTTGCTAGAACACACGAAGACACGTTTATCGAAGTAGTATGTCTCAGGATCAAAGTAGTTCTTCAGAACTAGTTCTTTGAACTAGTTCCTTTTTGTGAACTAATCCGGAAGAACTATTTCATTAAAAAGAACTAATAAGCCCATCTCTAACACATAGCATTCATAAAAATTATGTGAAGAAAATGTTCTGGCAACCACAATAAATTAATCATTAATTTTGTAAGATTGCCAAAAGTAAAACTTTCGCCAAAACGCCAATGAATAGTTTAAAATTATAGTTTGTCAATAAAGTTCCACTACTATAAAATAAGTAAACAAAGTCTTTGCTAATTATCAAAACAAAATTAAGATATTATTCCCAACAACGTAGTTCAAATCGTGCATATTTGGCATAGTTATTTTGATATCAATATGCGCAGTGCTGAATGAAGTTAAGTGTAAATATATTTTCGATATTATACAATAATTTAATGGGGTCACTGGTGCATCAATTTAATGATATTTTGGACAGGTTATTGACCCATATAAATTGGGATGAAACTTTGTATCTACGCTTAGCACCAATAAATACCTCGCATGGTTTTGATTAGATAATATGTATCAACCTCTATCAGAAATGAAAATTAACAAAGATATAATTTTATTGATAATTTATCTACCCGCATTGTCTTGTTGTTTGCGGTTTTATTTTCACTTAAAACAATAAACATAAACAACAAACGAACTACGGACACATAGATATCAGCAGAAGATAGCCAAAATAACAACAAGATTGAACGAATCAACAAAATTCGTAAATATGTCCTATTAATTTATCATAGAAATAGAAAAATCGTTAGCATGCTCAAACTTATATGTAATCTTCTGCAAAAAGGGACAATTAACATCGTTTATTTTTAATTCGCATACATTTATAAGCTTAATTTACGTGAATTAGCACTTTATAACGTCATGTCAAGACAACTTCGTACCAGCCATTTAAGAAGAAATAATTAGATGTGCAAAAATAGAAAGATGGTCAAGTAATTATGAAAAAAAATATTACGAAACGCATTTATTATTAAAACAATTTGACTCGGCTAAGGCGTAAATCCGAATGAACCAAAAATAACATACGGGGCGTTATCTAATCAATTTGTTTGCAGCGAAAACTGCGAATATTACACAATGTACAGTTTTTATTTTTAGACCTTTTCACTTCTAGTATGTACCTACTTATGGTGCGAAGTTTATATAAGATTTTTAAAACGAATGATAGGGTGAAAAATATACCTACACAAAAAAAATACTGATAAAAAATACCGCAAGGAATTTGGTTTTTCCTGTACTTCCTGTATTAGTTCATCTGGAGTGTTTAATACCACAACACTGATAAAGCTATATTACATAATTTATAGCTATTTCCGTAAATTGACAAAAGAAAAATCCTTTTACTTTCCCACTAGTATCCTGGAAGGGAAATTTCGTAATCGACGGAAAGAATATTTTGGGATTTCAGCGGAAATACGCGTTTTGAGGTCTTCTGATGGCATTGCAATGGTTTCTGAAAACATGTCTGCGGCTATGTATGTATGTGTGTATGCCTCTAAACACGATAGCGCCAAACCAGTACAACGGTACAAAAGGTTTGAATTAAGGGACGAACTGGATTGTTTTTGGTGGCAAATTGACAACCGGAAGTGGCAAATGTTACAGGCACATTTTGAAAAAACTTGTAGCTCATCTTCCAGTGACTTTAAATATGTACAGTACAACTTCGATAGATCGGACACTCTCTAGTACGGACACTCCAGTAATCCGAACGCTCTTGTCAACCGGACATTTTGGAAATTTTACCTCCCTAGTTCGGACACAAAATATAATTTGCAGTTAAAACCAGGTAGAAAATACCAAAGTATTGTTTAACATTAATGTCTTACTGTAAAGCAACCGGATCACATAAATTGCCACTTAATATTAGCAATAGCGGCAAATCTAGATGCTTTTAAATGCAAAATGAGCTCAATACCAGTTGTGTACAAGGCGTCTGATAAAGGACGGATGAGTAGAACATTGCTTACTGAATGTTTCGAAAAATATTTTAAGCCTGAGGTTAAGACATTTTTAACAGGGGTTAACAGGCCCCAAAATGCTCTAATGTCGATGCTGCCAACACGTTTTCTTTGGGCATCAGGTGGTCTGCAGAAAACAATTTTTCCATGGAAATCCTGCTTCTCAAAAGGCCCAGAGAAAAATTTACTAATGTAGCTGTATCCAAAAGAATATAAACAAAGATTGATATATTTTTAAAAAATAACTGAAATCTTTTGCTTATTTTATCCATTTATGTTCAGAATTTAGTTTTTAATTTTATGTTTTGGTTATATGTGACCTCGGATGCGAAAAGGGACCTATCGTGCGAAAATAACGTGCAGCATAACGGTACATATCGGAAGAGACCTTACGTGCGAAAATATTGTGCAAGATAACGTTACGACAGGTCCCTTTTTGCGTCCGGGCTCACATATATTCAAATATTCCCAGTTGTTTTCATCTTCATCATAAAAAATGACCCTTCCCAACAAAAGAAAAAAACCTCCAGTGATCCGGATACCTCAATAGTCCGGACATGGTCAGGAACGATATATGTCCGGATTAGCGAAGTTATACTGTATACCAATTTTCAGATCAATGGCATGACCGGTTTGGGTGCTATAAACGTTTATAGAAGCTATCTGACATGATCTACAGCTGTAGTCGCTATGGTTGCAAATTTACCAATTTTAACCCCATGTTTTAGAGGTTTGGGTTGACCGGATTTGTTGGTGTAGGTATTTGTTGCTTAAATTTTCTACCTTTTCTATCTGACGTTTTATAAGTCCTTTGTACTTATAATTTCCAAAACGTATAGACAACATAAATTTAAGAAAAAAATAAAAAAATGACACACTGAGACATTCTTCTATTGAACACACTGTAGAAGGTTTCAACGATTCAATGTGTCAACAAGGTAATCGGAAGTGGAGTAGGGGCCACCCAGATATTTTTGTTAAATGATACCAGCAACGATAATATTGTCACATGTGACTACAATCAGCAAAGGAAAACAAAATTCTATTTTCAGTTGGCACAATTTACATATTCTTCATAATAAGATGATGCAAAGATAAACACTAGATTATTTTTATCTCTAAAGCGCTTTGCAATAATTACTGAGCTATTTTTATAAAAATGGGTGTTGCTACCGTGTTCAGTGACGCAGAAGAGATTTTTTTCTTGCTTTCCAATATGCTAAGACGTAGTCGGTACCATAAGGCAGATGTTTTTGATTAACAGTGGCTGCCATTAATAAAGTTAATTAATTATTTTTTCTCTATAAAACGAAAAAAAAAAAGATAACTCGACTATTGCGCAATATTGTAAATATACAACGATAAAGGATGCGTTAAAGGAAATTGATATTTATTACAATCGCTAAACAACAATTAAATTGTTGTCGAATCAGATCAAAATAAAATATCCGATAATGTCATACAAAAATAACGCCCATTTTGGCGGTCCATAATCGGGAAAGAAGAAATTTAAACTGAAAAATGACTACCAATCGTAAAAAGGGTACAATATTGCAAAAACTACACTCATCTTTAAACTAAGATGTAAAAAATACTGTAAAAAGTCACAGAAAATCTGACTTTTCAATTATTATATTCTATAATTATTATATTAAAATTCTTATAGAAAATTATTGTATTATTCTTAATTAACTGTAATATAGATGGTCAAAGTCAAGAACAATATTGTTTAATGATTGATGCACACAATGTTTATAGAATATACAATATTTTACATATCTTTGACAATTTGACATTTTTTCTACATATTAATACAGAAAAATAAGGTATATTATAAAAAGTATTGAGGTTAATTAATAATAATGACGCATTTCATAATATCAGTTTTTGGCAAATCATTTTTTTTCTGATAACATTTAATATGTATGCTAATTCGTGAGATCAGATTATATTACTAGGCAAGGGAATTGTTATGTCATGTATGATGCATACACCGGCAGGAATTTGATACAGCGTGTGTTTACACTGCCCAAAAAAAGCTCCTCGATAATCAAGAACACTTAATAGAAATCGGTAATTTCTAATAAACGGATATCAACACAATCATAATTACAAAAAAAAACGAAATAAACTTACCTACCACAACCAGTTTTATATCAACTATACTTAATAGGTATCCTATATATTCTTCTAGACTTCAGGTTAAATTCCACCAAAATCAATAAATAAAACGCCGGAATAACAGCTAACCTCACTGAAATATTACGTGCTTAGCGATAATTGAGCTGTACGCAAAAACGCGATTCAAAATATACGTTGTTATGTGAACCGAAAAAAAAAATAAATGTCGGTTTCATTCACTCACTGGGCATACAGTTTTCGGCTGTAACTTGCTACAACAACGTCTGCTTCGTTACTACGCGATCGTATACGATCGCGGTTTCAGAACCTGGACAAGCACATTCACAAAATCGGCATCAAATGCGCGCGCACTCCGGGCAGCGTGCTCCGGACCCGACTCCGGAACATCTCAGAAATTGTCGCATCACTGTCAGTGAATTTGCAAATTTTACGAGATTTTAATTATCATCTAGCTTCCAGGTATCTTGACATTTCACATACTTTCTGCTGTCGTGTTCAACTTGTGCAGTAACAAATTTTAAACTAGTCTGAATTGCACCACTGAAAATCCTCCTACTAGTCCTGTAAAGTTTCATATTTGTGCAAATCTTCTTCATTTTGTGTACGTTGTATAATCATATAGGAGTTGGGTTTAAAAATTAAAAACAGAAATGTACAAAAAAATGGAATATAAGTACAAACTGACGACTGCTCAATCTTGGCCAAAATCGAATAAATCTCTAAGAAGACGCTTGTAACATTTGCCACTTCCGGTTGTCATATTGTGGCAAAAATAATCCAGTTCGTCCCCCGGTAATTATATGTACATATACCAAATTTGTACCGTTTGTGTACTATTGTAATGGGTCGGAAACCCATTATTTATTTATTAAGATATGATCAAATTAAGCGAGATATTTGTAAGAACATTCGGGAATGTCAAAGGTTTTTGCTAGGGTTGAACATCTGGTTTAGGATTTGACCGCGCGTTATAAGTTTAAAATTGAAGAGTTGTCATTGGCTAAGAAGAAATGCTTCCGGCTTCCTTTGGGATCGAGGGATGCAAACGAACAGATCTCGCTCTTCTCATTTCAACCACCGTCATGTAAAGTACACGTTTTTGTGGAGCGTTCTTAGGCGCTTAAGTTTATCCCTGGTAAGTCTTTTCAACTCGTCTCGCATTTCATTGTAAATTAAATTATTCATATTTCTGCTAAAAGTGTGTCTGTCTAAATCAACTCCTAGGTTTAATTTAAACGTCAATATGTTCAAAGCTTCATTCATTTTTCTATGTAACCTATCAAACGGGATTGTTGATTATTATTGTTAATAGATGTTATTGTTTTGATAAATGTTTCGTTTCATTTGAGTAGTCTTGCTTTATCAGCCCTTATTAAATGTTAAATGCTTAAACGCGTCAGTTAGTAGTCAGAAAATGTGTTCACAAGGTTCAAGAAAAAGAACCCAGTTAGTTTTGCCTTCGAATAAATTGGAAGAGATTTGATCAATTAGAATTTTGACCAATAATTAAAGCCCTTAAACCGCGCTTAGCCAAATGCTACCATGTTAGGGAGTCGCGGTTATTCCCGCCATTTTGACCTCCTACACTATCGTGTTCACAGACATACATACCCACATACATAGATACATTTTGATCGCAATCGATTCAGGGGATCTCAAAACGCGTATTTCCGTGGAAATCAATACTTTCCTCCTAGGCCACTAGTCGGAAAGTAAAAAGCAGTGTTGAACTTCGGATATTACAGATAAAAGTGATAAAGATCAATACCTGAGAGGATGTTGCACTGTTGCAGGTAGAATAATAAATATATACGTGCTGTTGTAATGGTAGCAATAAACAATAGAAAGTTATATATATGTAAATACAAGATTGTCGTTTTATGGTTTCATATTTTATATCTGATGAAGTCTTGTTTACATAGAGTTACATTTTTATTATTATCTTTAAGTGTATTTAATCAGTCTAGTCGAGTTTATACGTCATTACAGGGGGCTTTCTGGAGTTACTAACAGTATACATTATCTGATTATCGCTACAATACAGGAAAAGTAATTCTTAAAAATAAAGGACGCCAACCACATAAAGGTACTACATGGTACTACTCTCGATTGCCAAAACTATACTTACAAATTACCTCAACCACAAAAGAACAACGGAAATGGTGGCTGAGGTTTACAACAAATATATTATGTTCGTTATACGTGCTTTCTCTGTATAAAAACGCATTCAAGTAGGATAATTGTTGCTCTTCTTAATCCCAAATAAATCTTTAAGTTCTTGTATAAAGAAATTTTGGACGTCCAAATCGTTGGAGACAAAATAACACAAGAAATATTGAAGAGAGTTTTTATAATCTTATTCTGAGAATATAATTACTAACGTTAACTCAGTTAACTGCTTTATTGCAATGTTAGTTAAACAATAGCAAAAAGCATAGGTTACACCAAATTTCAACATTCTTACCGCGTTTTGAAGCCGTAAAATTAGGATGAAGGTTGTATTACGTAGCAACAAAGTGAACTTCTCCGACTACATAATGATAAACAGCGCGCAAAATTAGCAGCGGCCCTATCTTTGTTGAATCGTGTCCATCACAAGATTTCAGCGTAAGGTCTAATTTTGGCCGGCCACAGCCTAGAAACAGGAGGATATCTATAGGCTCGCAGTCTAGACATTGCATTAGTCACATATCGCATATCGAATTGCATCTTGGCTGAAAATGTACTGTATTTTATGAGCCATAATCTTCGGTCGTGATTCTAGGATTTTCCTCTTACAACGCACTCATTCATAACGTAAAAATAGATAAAAATTTTACAGCGTCCCCCAGCGAGGCTGTAAGTAAGAGGTACCATTTCAAAAGGCTATTTTGCTTTGTTGCTTGAGTATCGAAGAGAAGATAGCCGTAAAAGATATCCATAACTTTTTTATTGAAATTTCTTCATGAAACATATGTCAGTCGATAGAGCTCATCAAGTAGTATCGCCATGGTTTTGTCCACAACAAAATATCAGTCGGTTAGTAGCAAAAAATCTAGTATGTAGTACCTAATCTACTGTACGTAATGAGCTGGTAGGGAGACAGCAATAAAATATATCCATATTAGAGATGGGCTTATTAGTTCTTTTTAATGAACTAGTTCTTCCGGATTAGTTCACAAAAAGGAACTAGTTCAAAGAACTAGTTCTGAAGAACTACTTTGATCCTGAGACATACTACTTCGATAAACGTGTCCTTGTGTGTTCTAGCACGTTTATATCTCGTTCCAAACGAAACTAGGATCTAGTTTGGATAGAATCGATGTCTGCCTTCCCACTTGTCTTTTTCTTGGAGAATCGTTATTTTGTTTTGAAAATAAATAATTATTTATAATTATATTGATCGAAGAATCGTTGTCTTATTTTATTTAGGTATATTTTTTAAATATTTATTTAATAAGGCATAAAAGACATATTGCTGCACGTATTTTAGCCTTATTCATACTGCAATTTTAGGTGGAATTGGGGTATTATTTATAAATTATAGTATAACATATACTGGCGAAACTACTATTAACAGTGTAATCCATTATCCAATAGGAAAAAAAACTATACTCTAATTATATTTTTGACATCCGCAGTTAGGTAAAGAAACAACTGGCGGGCAGGGTGCTATGTCGCTCGTTTGATGTCGCCACAACTCGTTCACTGAATGGGATATGTTTCACCAAAGCAGGACTTTCGAACTAGATTTCATGTCCCTACAGGTCGTTCACTGAATGAGATATGCATAGAGATATGTTTTAGCAAAGCAGGTCTTTTGCGAACTAGTTCTTTTTATTTTAAAGAACTAGTTCTTTTGTTCTAAGCCGGGAACCATTCTCTCGGACTAGTTCGTTCACAAACTACCCACCTCTAATCCATAGCTCTATTGGTTAGAATTTCTTAACCAAACACATGCCAATCGATAGAGCTATTCAAGTAATATACGAGTGGTTGTTACCATAAGGATAATTAGTGAATTAATGATACCATTATTAGATGCAAAACTTTATGTTGATTAAGAATTTGTTATCCCCGATGTAATACGGTGTCTGTTGATGGCTTTATTTATGTGTATTTGAGGTCGCCAAGCGCTCTTATTAGGCGACGCACTGATAATTATAATTAAATTAATGTTTTTGCTAAACTGTTCGATAATTTTTGTTTCATTAAAAAAATCGGAAAAAAAGTTATGTATGCATTTTATGGCTATTTCTCCGCGGTTGTTTGGGCAACATTACGGAAATTATATCAAAGTTATTGGTTTTCATTTATTACTTTAGATGAAATGATTAGATACTTATGATGTTAATTTATTATTTTTATTAATCAGTTTGTTGATAGAATTATATTTCGTTTTAGCAGTAACTAGGGAATACTGCCATAAGATCGTTATTACCAGCCCAAGTCACTACCATTTTAAAACAACATCAACACACCTCGTTCTCATTTTTACTACAACATGCACTGAAACGATGAGTTTGCCAGTTTTTGTTGTAATCAGTGATAATGGTAATCAGTCATAACACTCCGGTATTAACAAACAATTATTACGTATCTGGAGCAAATTGAGAATTGCCATAAGCAAACAAGGTACTCCCACCTCAAAAATTCTTTTAGATCAACCAACCTTCAGCTCATAACTTAAAATTCAATCCAGAATTGTATATTCTATATCTAATTAAAAGTAATTGATTTTAGGAAATAATAACGGTTACTGATGTACTGTAGATTTTTCTCATAAATTAGGTGGTCGACCTTTTAGGTTTTTAGCCAATTTTATCCGCAGTTTTCATCCCGTATTTCTTTGTCCTCGTATATGGGTACCTCAAAGAACAAATCTGTGAACAAATACAGATTAGGGTATATGGATTCAGTTCTCTAAAAATAATTTTACTGCTTAATTTGGTATTTTTAGATGTATTGTAACACAGATAACACGGTATTTGCAAATTACATTCTAGATTTGGCGTGAGCAATGGCTCGTATGACCTTAGGGGTCCCCTAACAATCCGATAAGAGGAAATCTGCTTAAGCTGGGGACAATTTATCAGCCTTTGCACGTGGTCAGATAAATACACGCCTGCCCATTGTGATCATTTGATATAGGTAAATATAATCTTGGTGACTTACATTTCGGTACCTATATTGATATCGATACTAACCCATGGTTTATTGCTTTATCACAGTATGGCCCACAAAAAATAAGCAGCTACATCTGTATCTCTCGACAATGGAAAATTTTATACCGAACAAGTATGAAAATAGAGTTTGTATACTCTGTATAAAGTGCATTTACAGATTTTGTAAAAATCGAAAATAATTTTTAAAGTGTAACCATGAATGGAGCATAACATTTAATCTATAATTGGAGTAAAATTAGTCAATGAGATCTGATTTCACAACTGTGAAGAACATATTGCAATAACATCAATAACTTTCAAGTATTCTTTCATTGAAACAGTAATTGATAACAGTAATTGATACAAATCGGCAAAACGCTCAGCTGCTTTTGCCTGCGGGTACTGTCAGACTGCTTCTATGAACGCCTATATTGTCTAAACCGTTTATCTCATTGATGGGTTAATTTGCTATTACATATTTAAAGTCACTTGAGGATACGCTATCCTTCTGGTTATCAAATTGTCAGGAAAAACAATGCAGTTTGGTGACAAACTGCATTGTTTTGGCTGCGCTATTTTTACCAATTTCAGCCCGATCCGTTCTATCATTTGAGCGCTATCGTGTTCACAGATACATACATTTTTTCGGTCTGTTACAACATTGCAATATCTTTTAGTGCTTTCCTTCTAGGGTACTAGCCGGAAAGTTAAATGCAGAAGTGAGTCAATACAAATAGTATGCTAAGAATTTTGCAAACACAGTCAATAAACTATGTTCTGCTGGAAAATGCATAAAGAATTACTGATTAAGGATTTTATCGACCAAATTTTACTGCTGCAACGTAAAAGATTAGTCTCATAATCGCTTCATAAAATTGCAATATTAGATGCTAAGCGTATTATGAGTTTATGTGAAAACATTGAAAGTTGTGGAATTTTCCTACTGTTTATCTGGGTATACATCGGCGCCAGCATATTATGACATAACAACATAATCACCAGCAATTCAAAAAGTAAATAATTCATTGTAGGAGAATTAAATACATGTGTGCAACAATGGCTAATCAATTTTTGTAGACATCTGAAATTAACGTTAATCCTTTCATATAGAAAAAATAATTGATTTAAGCTTATATTTCTTTTAATAATTAACTTATCCAATAATATTGTTTTTCTACTTTGCATTCACAATGCACACATTGTAACACTGTTTTCGGTGTTACAATTAGCAAGTTGTATAGATGTTTCAAACTAAGAAGAGCACAGTTGTATATGCAACCAAATATACACAGGCAATTTATAAACCATACACTGGGTATGATTGGTTGCATATACAACTGTGCTCTTCTTAGTTTGAAACTACTCTAACACCGTTTTTAGTAACTTTTTTCTAAGATTGGTGACATTGATATCAAATGCATGTCAAACGAAAATACACATAACCACAAAAGTAAGCACAAACTGATTTTTTAGAATCGCACAAACTGCGAAGTATGTAGATTTTTATACATATTTAAACATGCGTGTTGCATCTTGCATCCTAGGTTTCGTACTACTAGTATATGATGGTATATAATAATTATCAATAATTACTTTTTCACAGATATTTGAATTTAAGTGACAGATGACAGTGTCACCAACGGTTGCACCCATAAATACTCTAGATTGGAATTTTACCTAATATACTTCTAAATTTTTATAAAATTAATGACGCAAAGTAGAAAAAATAGTATATTACACTCGTTTTATAAGACATATTGGCGCATTCGTTCATGCCCCAAACAACTCATGCGCCAATTTGACGTCCTATAAAACTTGTATAATAATATACTATTATGCCTTACTGGCATGGCGCGGCGTATACAGACAATTTGTATAACTATGATTTGATGAATGCTTCGTACTGCAAACTGCGAATATGTGGTTTTTAAGCGTTACCAAAGTGAAAATCCACCTTGTCAAATTCTCGTCATAGAAATTCACCTTCTCATAGCGGAAACCAAAGCGACCTTACCGACATCTGTAGTCTGAAGTAAATCACGTAGATGTCGCGAATATTTGATACATCAGCGCCACCTAGAGAGCGACCATAAACAAACTTCTAACCTTAAAGAACACGTGAACTTCTAGGTTAACATCAGTTTGTGACATTTGCCTTTCAGAAAAACTCTACCATAAACACAGAATGGACAAAGAACAACAAAACCCCACAAACCAAGATCAGAACAAATACAAACGCAAGAGGAAGAAGTCATTCCTCAAGAATGCCAGGAAGTACGCTAAGAAGGGTCACTACGGTCGAGGAAGCCAGCTTGACGCTGACACCTACCAATATTTTGTGCGTATCATGGAAGCGTATCGAGAGGGATTTGACACAGAAGAAGACAAAAGTATGTCCGATCTATTGCTTTGTATTTGATGATGTTAGACAGCGTTATATTTTTAGGAATCTTTGTTGAAAACGTCTTTCAACAAACTGATAAAGAAGAGATTAATTGCTCTTGCAATCAGGTTGGGTGTCGTGTTATAGAAATGTTGCTCCCCTTTGCAAACAATTCGGTTATTCAAAGATTTGTAACCGCGTTTTCTTCTGATTTAAGACCGTTATGTGGCGATAGATTTTGTAGTCATGTTATAGAAGCCTTATTTATCGAAGCTTGCACACGTTCTATTAATAAAGACACTTCCGATAATGACAAAACAATATTTAAAGAGTTTACTTTGAAATTAAGTCGATTTTTGCTTAATAATCTCGAAGATTTTGTATGGGATACATACGCAAATCATGTAATACGGAGCGTTTTCCAAAATTTATTACAAATCCCTAAAGAAGACCCCAAACAAAAATCAAAACCGGTTGAAACAGTTAAAGTTGAAGATATTCCTTCAGACTACTCGGAAGTTGCTGTAGAATTTGCAGAAAGATTGATAAATTGGCCCCAATTTAAGGAATTGCCTAATTCAGAACTAACATCGGGATTCCTTCAAGTTTTATTGAAGGGTTTAAAAAAAATCAACATAAAACTCCTTAAAAAATACACTAATAAACTACTAGAAGAATGCTTTACAACTGAATCAGCTAAGGACGATTCACAATCTAATTCTAATGCAAGAAGATGGCCTCAAGTATTTTACTCAAAACCGGCTTTAATGCTACTAGAAGTAGCCTTAGAAACCGCTACACCAAAACAATACACGCAGATATACGCAAAATGCTTTGTTGGTAATTTAGCATCATTGGCCTCAACCAGAAATACAAATTTCGCCGTCCAAAAGTTGATTATGTGCTGTACTGAGAAAGTTGAGGTAAAGTTTTTAGTTTGCTTATAAAGTATCGCTATTAAAATTTATTATTTTTAGTTTGAAGCAATGTTTGACGAATTAGCCGATCATTTTGAAGAGATTATAAAGGCTGGACATTCGGGAGTTATGTTTGCTCTTGCACAAGCTTGTAAGACTCTATTGGCAAAACAGGGAACCTACATACAGGTAAGTTTTAATAAACATCAAGAAAAACGTAGAAATGAATAACTTAATCTTTTTTATATTTTATTAGCCCTAAAGGCAATTTTAAATGTTCAAATTACGCGCGCATTCAGGGACGTCAAATTGACAGAAGTACAGGTAGCGCCACGCGGTTGTTGATTTAGTGTCGTACAGATGGCGCGCAAGTGTAGAGTTGGTTGCATAGTGTACAGGAAACCCCTGACAAAATGATACATTCAATTTAAAAATTATGGTCATTGAATTTCTGTATTCAAAAGTAATGTGCAAGATTTTTTAAACAGCGATTAACTAAAATAATATACAGATAGGAACTTACCAACATGATTTCATTTTGTAGAATTTAATGAAGGCTTTACATTGCGTCGGATCTGAAGAGAAAGAAAAGGGATTCTTAATCTGCTTATGTAAGATGGTCACTTATGAAAATCTTGATCAGAAACAATCAAAGAACTACGAGAAAGAAAAACTGAATTTGCACGGTACACTAATATTGCAAAACGTATTGGAATTCAATAAGCCCATCAAAGTTGTGAATGCATTGCTGGAAATGGATACAAATGAACTAAAATCTCTGTTTTCGAATACCATGGGGAGCCATATTGTTGATTCTTTTGTTACGAGTAAATTTATTGGCGAGAAAAGCAGAGAAAAGTTAATAAGGAAACTTCAGGTATGTATATTAGATTTTTGTAATAGAGCTGGAAATTTCTATGTGTCTTTTTAGGGAACTTACCAAGATTTAGCTGCAACGAAATTCGGTTCTAGAAGTTTTGAAGCATTGTGGAATGCTAGCTCAGGAAATATCAAACTTAAGCAGAAAATAATGCAGGAGCTTGCGTATAAAGACGGCCTATGGGCAAACTCAGAATTTGGAAAAATCATAGCCAGCAAAATTAATTTAGCGGTTTATAAACGCAATCCGGAAGAATGGCAGAATTCTTTAACTAGTAATAAGTTAGCAGATATCCAGAAATTAGTAAAATAAGTAATTGTTGTAATAGTTTTTTATTTAAAATAAATAGTTGACAAGTAAATACTGTTCTTTTTCTGTCTGTAAATATCTGAGACTTTAAAAATTATAAAGAAAAACGAATTTATGGCAAAAATGAATATTGTGAAAGAATGTAATTTTTGAATATTTATCTTAAAATTAAATTTAGAAAATTGCTTGCTTTATTTTAGTGTAAACATTGATGGAAATGGAACAATTTTTAACGGTATAGTTTCTCTACCCAAAACTAGATGGCGCACGTGACGTTCAATATTAACCTAACAAAAATCCGACAACTATATATTCTGATCATATTTCAACTGATTGCAAACTACTGCAGTTTATTACGAATTTAATTTGTGTTGCTCACTTGTATGCCATATTAGCACTGACATTTATCTGTGACGTAAAAATAGTAGGAGTGAAAGCTTACCAAAATTAAGATGGCGTCCTCTCCAAAATCATATACGGCTTTTTAAACACTCACGTCCATTTTACTTCACCGTTTGACCTGGCCTTTGTTAGTACGGAAATTTTATGGGTAGTATTGAGTTGGCACAACCCTTTTCACACGGTTACAAATGTTACTAACGTACTAACCTCACTTGACAATGTCATCGACATACTTGCCACTGGTGTCCATCTTCGCTGATCTTGGCACCAAGACAGTAATTGAGAAGAGATTGCCGCCGATGACATTTTGAGTATGTCGCTCTACAAATGGTCCGTTACAGAAAATGTAACAAATTGACAAATTATGATGTCTGTTGACCGAAACGAAAAGAGTTTTATTTGACAATGACAATTAAAATGTCAAAGCAAATGGATCGCTTCTAGTTTGTAAATTGGCTTCTAGTATGAAAACTTAGATGAACTGAATATCAAAATGACGTTACCTCAGTGCTTGTGTCATCAGTGCCATCACAGAGAAATAAACAAGTTAAGTGGTAAGATTGACATTTACTTTATTTAAGTTCCAAGAGAAATTACAATACGATGAAACTACGTGTAGTTTTATTTATTTATACATATACGCATTTGGATCAACAAAAATATTAAAAACAATGAGAGATAAAACACTAAATAACATGTAAACTGTACCTCTAGTTTGGATACTTAAATATAATATAATACGATTATGTAACATGCTACGTTATTGCTGACAAATGTAATGTTATTTATTACGAATGGCGACGGGACTAGAATAAATACAAATAAATAGAAATAAATAATCAGGTAACAGCTATACGTATATAAGGTACATAATCTTTGGTATCCATTTTGGGGTAATATACAACATTAGGGATAAAAAGGGGTTCGGCATGCTTACAAACATGTTATGTATATGTAACTTGGAAAATTATTTATTATGTAATTTGATTTTCTTAACTCTTCTGGCGGGTCACTTCTTAAATTTTGGAGTTTCTGGCGGTGTATTTTGATGAGTTGGCAGCGCTGTTACTGTAGTGCTTGGCGTTGAAGAACGAATTGGCCGATTTTTCTCTTTATTACATATCTGATGGTGATTTTCCCAATCTTTATGCTGACAGAATGGACCGCAATATCGTGCTATGTTGCACCCAGAGCAGGTCTCATGCGCTTTTCTACCACAATTCCAACAAGACTGAAAAGAGAAAAATGTTTCAGTTTGAAAACTGAATGTCATTTTGTATATGATATTCCTACTGAATGATTACGACAGCTAAATACACCAAAGATTTGCCTAGATCCCGTGCCACGTGCTGTATTGTACAGTGTACAATGTGCTAAAGGTTCCCCTACTCCAGAATGACCGTTTTCTGTCGAAGGTATATGTCAAAGTTGCTCAAGCTGGCTCAAGCTTGGTTACCAGTTAGCTGGAAGTGGGGGAATATTTACCACGTAGTGTGGCACGCATGCGGCACGAAGTTGATAAGAAAACATGTTTGTACAAAATACGTTAAAATTTTGAATAACATGTATGTAAAAGTAATTACGAAAATTGTTAAGAAGTGTCAAGCTTAGAAGAAAGATGCAATATCTTTTTTTATGTCGAAACTTTCTTTTATATATCAACCTATTTAATGTTTTCTTTCCATGCTAACATTATAAATTTGTGTGGTTTGCTTTTCATATTATTGAATTTTAATTGACAAAATGCAACAATGTATACATTACAGAAACACTCACATTTTGTTGTGAAGGCTGTGGAGGAACATTTCCTGGTGATGAATTTTCATTTCCCTCCGGGTGACTCAAGTCATCAGCATGCTTTCTGGCATCTAAAACACATCAATCAGCACCGACGTCAACAGTAAAAATCAACTAAGAAACTTACCTAACAATAACTTCTCAGTTTTAGCCCTCTCAGCAGCTATCAACTCATTCGCTTTGCTCTCCGCTGCAGCTACAGCCTTCTGCAGCTCCATAACAGCCTGTCTCTTCACATCATTAACAGCGTCTTCTGCCCTCCTCTTCACCTCCGAAACCCTATCTTCAGTCTGCTTCACAGCTTGCATCATAATCTCATTTGCAGCTTTCTTGAGATCCACGCTGACGTCCTGCTTCCTGAACCATTCGTTCGTGATGTCTTGGTTGTTCCTCTGCTGTAGTATCGTCAATGCCCTTTTGGTCTTCTCCACCATGGATAGTATGCAGTTGAGCATCACGTGGATGTTCCTCCATTCCTCATCGCCACGATTTGCTTTGCTCGATTCGCTAACGTCTTCCGGTCGATGTTGGGCAGCGTAATTGTGACTGTGCTGGGAGTAATCGAAGAAGTGCGAGTTGGGAACCGCTGGATTCATGTTGGGCAGGAGGAGGCTCTGGTGGGAGAAGAGATTGAAGGCATTTTGGGAGGTCGTAGGACGCTTTGGGATGGGGATATAGTCCTGCGTTTCTTGGTGTGGTTGGCCGTTGATGCCGTTTTCATATATGCTTGAATAGATAGAAAGAAAATGTTTGAATACGTTTTTTTTAAGAAACACACTAACAGGCTTTGGTTTACGGTATAGATGTTTCAAACTAAGAAGGTCACAGTTGTAATGCAACCGAATATACGCGGGTCAATTTATAAACCATACGTTGGGTATAGTTGGTTGCATATGTCGAGGTGATCTTCTTAGTTTAAAACTACTGTAATACATTCAGATTGTGGAGTTTTGTGGAGATTTTGTTTGTGGCCGTTGTTTAGACAATACTTAACACCTTTGAAGTGTTCTCTATCCATTGAGTATCAACTTCAGTTCTTCCAATTTTTCTGAAATCGGTACCAGCCAATAATGGCAACGTTTTAGGGTTTAGGTTCCGATACCCACTACCACTTTTACTATATTCAATGGCCTGCATGCGACCGTTTTATTAAAATGAATAATGGTTTCTTTCTTGGTCGCGCCGGGTGCACGCGGCGCCTCTGGTGCCATCTGGCCGTAACAGCGCGCTTTTTACTTACGCCCCGCTCCCTAACCCCCTCTACCGTCCCTCTGCAGGCTGCACGGTCGACGCCGGCCGTCGCCGCCGTCGTCGTCGCCGTCACTTACACGGCACTCTTGCCTTTTAATTACACGGGCTCGCCGCCACCTCACGGCCTCCTTCGATGGGAACGGTTGGTGCGGCGGCGGTGGCCGACCCGACGTTTTGAACTTTTGAAATTTCAGGTCGCGTCGAAAATGTTAATTTATGCTTGTTTATGTCATGTTAATCAATTTCGCCGTCCTCGCCCTCGTTGTTCCTGTTTGTGGCCTTTCGGCGAGGCACCGGTTAGCTTGGATGCTGATGGAATGGCGCGGTTATAGTTTGAGGAACTGCGTTACTTGGGGTAAACTCCCCCAAAGTATCGGGGAGGTGTTGTAAATTCTCGGTTTAAGTGGAAGTGATATTGAACGTTTTGTATTGACTTTATTACAATTGAAAAGTCTTGTCGAGATAATTAGAAGGTCAACTGAGACGCCAGGACAAACTGGTTCAGAAGGGACGCATATAGTTGGTTTCAAGTAGCTCCTTCAGGACCTTCACCAATCCCAAATGCAAGGAGTTACCCACACCCAATCCGTATTTGAATATTAGCTATTTTTGTTGTTTCTTTTTGTTGAAAACTCAGTTGTGTAGGTCCTATACACAACTTAGTTTTCAAAGTTTGTTTTTAATATTTTCGTAAATCTGGTAACTACAACTTACCTATCAGAAGCTCTCCTCTTGAGCCCAACAGTGGTCATTTGTGTCTCGCTGGACAGAAAAATCTCGGACGGCTCAGACGGGGAATGGGCCGGATCCAGAATGACGTGCTCGTGCGAACGGACATATTGCAGGGGGGACTGAAACATCAACAGATTTCCACATCACGCACACACTATGTTTATACTGGGCGGCCGGCGTGTGTATCTGTTCCCCTGTTTCGCTATGTTTGCTCAACGGAACGGCTGCTATGGACCAGTGCTGGCTTCTGCCGATATTTGTTTCGTATGTGTACAGTAAGTATTTGGATGGATTTTGAAAACCGTATCTATATAACGAAAACGAGCTTACGGAATTTTCTCGACGTGGAGGTCACGGTTATGGTGCAAAAGTAACATTGTAAATGTTATTCATGGCTACTATCATCGTGAAAGTACAATGTTAACAATAGAGACATTACTAATACTGTCTAACAACTTTATTTTTATGGAATTACTAGCAAAATATCAGCTACTGGTGCCATGTCAGCTATTGATATGTCACCTTATTATAAAATATGAGCTCCATCTTATTTCCAATTATCCTCCATTTCGAATCTCCAGTTATTATACCAAACAAAATTTTCTTAACGCAATTGTATCATTTGCCAGTGTTATCAAGGAGGTGAAACAAAAAGGGGCTGCTTTAAATTGCAATTATAAGGAATGCTAAACAAAAAACCAAACGCGGGTAAAAGAAACAGAAATTTGCATGAGAACGCCGCCGTATTCAAATATTCGCCTGCGGAGAGAGAGCACGCGTTTGCGGTAATGCCGGCAAAACAATAACCACTCCAAGGCGCTTCCTTTTGTAAACTTCGCAACCAAATTAAAAATAAATAGAAGGACGAGCGAGGCAAAAGAAATTCTTCGCAGGCATCTTCGCAGGCAAAGATAGACCATCCAGAATTACTTAAAACATGAAGTGGACGGCTGAGCAACAACGAAAAGAAATTGAAAGGGACATTTGCACTGTTTGACGAAAAAATTAACATCTTTTAAGCAAAATATACTGTTTTGTGATACTTTATTGGAACATTTACATTGATTATAATAAGAAAAACGTCCTGATGAAGATATGTATGTTCTCCCAGGACAACCGCGCCGGCAACCCTAATAACCACCCCCAATATGCAAATGAAGCAAATAAATCAGTCGGCCGATCCAATAATGTAATCAGTACACTTGATACAAATCATACAATAATTGTAAAAGTTTTAACTTCCGACCGTCGTCGACGAAAACCGTCCCGAATTCTGCGAGTTTCACGTTTTATGGTCGCTTTTGACTTTTATTATTCTTTTGTAGGGGGCGCGGTGCTCGCCTCCGCGCTCCCCGCAGAGAAAGCAACACGTGCGTTTTATAATTTTTTCACAGAGCTGCTCTTGGGAAATTTGAATTTCTCGTGCCGGAAGGAATTTCCTGCAGATGTTTTTAATTACCTGTTTGTTGGCTCTGGCCATTCCGTGGATCTCCCGTTGCAGTAGAGGTAAGTGGGCCCTCAGGAAAGGAAGCACGAACGGTCTCAAAGGGAAATTCGTCACGTCCTGCAGCGAATGATGGAACTCTTCTATACTCAAATTGGAACTCTGGAAGGAAAGGACAGAAATTTGCATTTTTTTTTTGGTGACAGGAATATTTAATTTTATACGTGACGTGAAGTGTTCTTGCTTTATCTCACACATTTTTATGTGTATATACCTTTCGTGATAACTTCAAAACGTGTCAAATATTGATTATAGGAGTATTACTCGAGGACACTATCAAAGGATTCAATCAATAATCGCCTTAATTACAAATTTAATTAACTAATTCCGTAACCCGACTAAATACACATCTAATATATAATATATAACACCAATATATACTCACAACTAAATTTAACACAAGGCTCCGAACTCGTTCTCCAATATCAGGGCTGATATCGCTTCCAAATTGAACCAGAGTGCTCAGGAACCTTTTCACTTTGATCAGCGGCCTCGAGATGCCAGAGTAACAACCGTGGTTATTATACAATTGCGACGGATTACTATCCAACGTCACAGATAGAGAGGTGGGCAAAGGCGGTGTCAAACTATCTGCAGAACCGTTATTAACAGGTGACACCGTCCCATTGCCCGAGTTCCGCTGTGGCGATGACTGCGTAGGGGATGTTGATGGCGGCACGACCCTCGCACCTTCCGGGGAATCCGGCGTTTTACATCTTTCTTTCGCTGTCACTGCAAAAGAAGAGAAGAGATACAACGTTATTTTGGCTTGGCGTTGAGTGTCGCGTTACGTCAATTAGGTTCAGCGTTACGTCAATTGAGAATAGCGATGCCTTAATTGTAATTGAGCCTTAATTTATTATAGTTTATAATATTTGTCAATGTATTGAATTTGTTGTTACTTAAAAAAAATGGTAAAATTTTAAAAGGGGTGTATTGTTTAGGGGTTGAAGTTTAATTAGTGGTTTAGAAGTTGAGATGTTTGGAGTTTGTGTGTAGTAAACTAAGAGTTGAGAATATCAGGTAGGATCTACGAAATAGAATCTTGATAGGCAATTCTGGTTAAGACAGCGTCTTTCTATCGGTGCGCGGTAGGGTTGATGGTAGGCAGATGTTTTGGACAGCCTTCAAGAAAATGGAAAACTTCCTAGTTCGTCTAAAACTTTATTAAAAACTTCTCTATGATTTCTCTAAAAATAATAATATAAAACAAGTATAGAAATGTCTGTATAGAAGATTCACTTTTGTTATATCTAAGTAACATTCTTGACTAATTTTGTGTGGAGTTTAAATGTCATTGTCGAGATTTTTTTTTGAAATATGATTGACAGGTTTTGTATTACGTCCCTAAAAAGTATACAGACTCTCCACTATATTAAAACAATATATTTTTGAGGACTTTTCAACAAAAAAAAAAGACAAACCCTCATCGTATTGTTTAACATTATCCCCCTTCTTCGGTTCTCAACGAATAAAGGAATAAGACCCTCTCTTTGCTGCTGCCACATGGCCCTCTCATAAATCATGCTTATTAGAAAGAAAACTTTAGAGCCAGCCAAATAAGCGCAGCAGCGGTAGAGTTCTAAGGTCTGCTTCTAAAATCGGGGAAACCCCTTTCACGTCCACCTTTCGCCTCTGTCCTCGGCACATAATCGTGTCGACTTCCGGTTTCCCGTCGGATATAGAAATCAAGACCGCGCGACGCCGATAAATCTACCTCTCGCGACCTACCGAAAAACAATCAAAACTAGTCGCACAACAATGCGGGCGTGAGCGCCCTCTACCAGACAAAACGAGACAAAGCAATCTATCACGGGCAAAAAACAATCGCGATGCTGCGGCCCACCGCCGTCGTCGCCGTTTCCAAAGCCAAGCCGGCAGGCAGCACCATCTGTTGTCAACTTTTGTTTTAATTACGGAGACAAAGACGTTAAGAAATGCACCGGCTCCTCCGCCATTCTGGTACGAAAGTACTAACCTAATATGCCTGCCTACTCTTTTAGGTTATTATGTTGGCCTCAAACTTTAACTTTCTTTTACTGCTTGCTTTAACTTGATACTGTATAATTATAGGTGAGTGGGCAACGATGAGGAAACTAATAACTAATTCAAACAGTAATAAAGTGTCCTTTTCTAGAGACAATGTATTTAGCAAAAAGATAAAAGTTAAAATAATAAGTAATAAAAAAAACCACAAAGAAACTAGAAGATAAAGTCTAATTCTATAAAGTAATAGTTTTAGCAATATGTACTTTCAATACTACCTATATACAGGGTGTTACACAAAAAGCGTCCGAAAAGCCGGTTTCTATGTTTTAGGCTTTACATTTTTATGTATATTTTTTTTCGCGTATGAATATTTTATGAACCCATTGTATAAGTACAATACATTTTAATTCTAAAAAAAATCACTTTTCACTTAACACTTTCCGAACATACTCTAAAATCACCTTGTTGCTGTACTGTGCTATGAAGAAATTAAAAAACAACCCACAGTTGTTTTTATTTATTATCTGTGAGTTGAGTTCAATGATGGGGGCGGCAGTGGGGATATGCGTAGGGTTACCAGATGCCTTCGACCGAAATGTCGGAGATCTAGCCGGAGGCAGGGGTTGAGTTGGGTTGGGTTTTATCATTCATAAAACAATTCCGAATAAACATTTTCTTCTTAATCGCGTTTAAGGATAAAAAACAACAAAGCATATACATAAATACATACTACAATCATATAAAATATAACATTAAAAAAACTTGTGCAGTGATGTTGGAATCAACATTACTGGCCTCGTCTGCTTGGTTTGCAATAAAGCTTTAATTGGAGCTAAACAATGAACTACACGGCCATAATAACTGTGTAAAGATAGCCACCTAGTTCGGTCAAGGCGTAGCATTTATTTAAATGCCACAAATTTATCAAAAAAGGATTTTCATAGGTCAATCTTTTTTTTTAAGAAATTGAAAACTCTGCTTAAACCAATATTAATACTTCTAAATCATATTTTAGTAATGTTTTGGCATGGTGAGCGCAGTTGTGCAAAATATGGCAGAGGTAGGTTCCAAACATAAATGTCGATATCAGTGTATTGTTTTGCATCTGCTCTCTTTATTGTCGCTCGAAGATTGATTTTGCCGGAGATGTTCAAATGCCTGCCGGAGGCCTGAGATGGACCTCAAATGCCGCAGACTCCGGCCCAATGCCAGAGATCTGGTAACCCTAGATATACGTCATGTGATCATTTGGGACTCCGGGGGGTCTGCTGGAAGCACAGGGCAAGTGTCTGGTTGGCGTGCATATTGTTTTTTAATTAGCAGTTCGTTTTTATTCTTTCTTTTTGCATTCTGTAATGATATTATGTATTTTCTATTATTTTGTATTGTATGATATTTTGTATTGTCTGAATTACGATTTTATTTTGGTGTGGTGGAAGAGCATTGTCTGTAACAATATTTCTAAAATCCTACGTTCATCATCAACTATTAAGCGAAGATATTCAGTTTTTTGGACGAATTGCTGCTTGCAGAACTGAATATTGTGTCAGATTACAATATATTTTAGTTGTTTCTGAATCATTGGAGCTTGACATCCATTATTAAAAATCTCCACTTACGATATGCTTTGTTTAATTACAAAGATCAGTATGTAGTTAATACAACACCAGTTATTAATAAAATTTCTGCCAGGCTAAAAAAAACTCGAATACAAAACCAATTAAAAAGTACAAAACACGACTAAGCCCGGGGGCGAAGCGCGTTACACTTAATCGAATGCCGATTTTTCACCGTTTCCCATTGTCCGCTGAATGTATGTATTTTCCAGTTCGATGCCGTTCAATTACGAGTTCCAACCGACGATTTGCCGTTACCCCGTTGATTGTGGGCATACACGCAAGTACGACATGGGCATATGTTCCGACACCCCCGCCCCCGCCGCAATCCACGCCACCCCTTTATATATATTTAGCGGTAAGGTGTCAATACCAGTCAACATATCGGCTATCGGAGCAGAGGTGATTGTTTGACCGGCCCGCCCCCATTGTGTGCGGCGGCCGGGTATAGAATTAACGAGTCAAGTGCACTCGCGCACCCATCACCTTCACCATTATGCTTCGTCAAAGACCGATTATGACCTGGCTCTGCTGCGGCGACCGCCAAAACTTACCTCAGCCCACTGCTGGTCAGAAATTCTCCAACTGAATCATGCCTATACTTATTACAGAAAGATTTATTTAGATTTTTGTCAAAACTAATTTTTTTAACCTTTTTTGAGCTTTATATAAGCTGAGCTACAGAACGCGAGTGGTATTCTGGTTACTCTTCATTTGGGAATAAGTTTGTAGTCTCTATTAAAGATTACCGTGGAGTAAAAGAATCTAATGCGTCTACTATAATCTTTTATTGTTGTTTTCGACTAAACTATGTTTGACATTTGGTTTTATTAAGTCAAGTACTAAATTGTCAAATAGTAAAGGAGTAAATAAGTTTTTTTTTTATTTAAAAGAACGTAGAGTTCTTGAAACAAAATGTTCATTTCGTTTGAAAATATTATGTTATTGAATTTAAGTTAACTAACGTTCATACAAATACGATAGCTTTGAATTTAATAAATTTGACCAAAAAAAATAATTTCTTTGCGACAACTAAAGCTAAGCTTTGCCTCAAAGCAAATTCGTTTCATTCAAATTTTCTCTTTCTTATTCTACCATATCATTACGATTAAAGTGATACATTACCAGTTTATTTTGAAAATTCCAAAGTCGGTTAAAATGTTAACTCGTTGGAAGATAAAATCTCCAACTCTGGTCTGGAAAAGGTCAACTTTAACTGTCATTAAAACATCTCTTCAAGGTATTATGCATGGGATAGGAGCGTGCAGATGTGCCGGAGGACAGAGTGTGGGCGTACCTACATTAAAGAAGGGCAAGCAAGGCTCGGAAGTATCGTAAACTACTCTGCATAACAGAGCACTCTTAGATATGCCAATAGCAGCCCGCCCATTCTTAGAGAAGTGTCAATTACAGGCCGCTCTGGAGCAGAGGCCGCAACCGCACCGCCACCGAATAAAAGGCCGACCCATGGCCCCCGTTCGCTAATTGCCGATGGACCCCAATTTATGCATGTAGTTTTCTACATACAGCTCATTGTTTTAGATTTGGATTGGCTAAGAACGTTAAAAATTGCAATTTACTTTATTCTACACAGAACTCCATTCTTGGATATCAAGCAAAATTATTCTTGCGTATATAGTGTAGCATGAGGAGGGTTTTTTCTATAGAAATTAGTTATTCTTAGGATTTAAGAATTTGGTATGTTTATGTCAAGTATATCTTTCTCTGACAAAGAAAAAGTTATTCTTTAATTCGTTGTCTTACAACAACAAAAATATTTCATTGGACGAAAAATATACATGCTTCAACGAAAAAACAGTTTCTTGGCCCAAGATTTTCTACATACAGCTCATTGTTTTAGATTTGGATTGGCTAAGTACGTTAAAAATTACAATTTACTTTATTCTACACAGAACTCTATTCTTGGATATCAAGAAAAATTATTCTTGCATATATAGTGTAGCATGAGGAGGATTTTTTCTATACAAATTAGTTATTCTTAGGATTTAAGAATTTAGTATGTTTATGTCAAGTATATCTTTCTCTGACAAAGAAAAACTTATTCTTTAATTCGTTGTCTTACAACAACAAAAATATTTCATTGGACGAAAAATATACATGCTTCAACGAAAAAACAGTTTCTTAGCCCAAGATTCTTACTCTGAGAGATACATAGAATGTTGTGCAATTACTTTACAGATGGCGCTAAAACATTCTCGCGTCTTTTGCCATATATTCCCGCTATATAAGTTTGACGATATTGAGTGTTCGTATATTATTTGTTTACAGCTATGCATAAATGTTTTATTTCATGAGTGACTTACAAGGATTATGAGGAAAACCAGGATTGTAGTGGAATAGCCTACACAGAGAGAACTCTATTCTTGGATAAGTATCAAGAAAAATTGTTCTTGCGTATATAGTGTAGCATGAATACAAAACCTACACAAATTAAAGCAAAGGTAAAGGCGGGAATATGGGTCTATTCTCCACTTAGACCAACCACAACATTTACGAAGAGGCCTACGTGCAATCATCCCTATTAGAACTACCTCAACCCCACCCCTAGTCCATAATCGCCACTATCAGCAAAACCGCGACATCATCAGGTCTACTCCTACCGTTTGGTCCGCTACTGATACACACACACACACACAGAGAGAGACAGGTTGAGTGAACCAGCAGTGGACGGACCACAAGCACCGGTGGTCGGCAGACACAGATAAGACACGTCCCAGGGGTGCGTCGGCTCGGGCTTAGCTAACCCGGTAAGCACTGCGGCTTGCAGATAGCTCCTTTGGTAGTGGCGGTGGTGGCCCTCCTCATACCCGGTGGAGAAGAGAGACGACATCTTCTAAATTGTCCCACTTCCGGAAACGGGTGCATGTGTACGTGCTACTGGGAGATATCGGTAAGGGGCGGTGCTGAATGGGTGCGGGGGTAGTAAAAATTACTATCGACTTTACATACTTAAGTTTTGGGTGTGAGAAGAAGAGTGAGTGAAATTGGGATGAGTTAGCTTGTATGAATATAGAGTGTTTTATTAGGTATAGAGTGTTTTATTTTTTCCTCATTGTTTTCATTATTCCAGCATGGTCCAGCATGGATTCACCATCTATTCTGTCACCCATAGGCGGATAATTACTTTAGAAAAGTACATTTCCCCCATTTTACTGGTGTAAACTTGGTACTTGGTATATGAACTCATTGTAGACAAATATTCATGAACTTATAGACTGAAAATGTATCCCAACACCAGCTGGCAATAACAAAACTATTCTGGCACAACATCACCGCAGACATAACACACTAAACCAAAATATTCCAAACTACGGAAAGACACATCAAGGGTCCTCGATAAATGGCGAGGCAAAGCGCCAATTTTGAAACGATAACCGCTGGTGCGGTCTAATTAAAATTCAAAGTGCGGCCCAATAGAATTAAATCCACGTATTTTGCGAGGGCATCGCTGTCGGCGTCGTCTGACTGGATGCGGGGGAGCGCTTCCGGCCGTGTGGCTGTGTAATGACATAACCTAAAAAGTGACATTCACTGCGACAGGGTCCACACTGCACGGCGCTGATATCGCATAGGGAAAAGCCCCTATTAGCCCGTCCTCGACATCGCTCCTGTTGGAATGTAGGCCGTCACTGTCTACCAAATAATAAACTGATGTGTTGTTATTTAATATAGGTACTTCGACAATTTTCTGGGCTAAAAAAATTAAAAAACTTTACCGGTGTCACTGTGTTTTTTAGGAATGAAAGTATCATCATATAATCAACAAGTTCTTTCAAAAACAATATTTTTTTCAGTAGTACGTAACGCCAATGTTATTGTTATTGTTGACGTACATACTTATTTATGTGCTTTAAATGTTGTCGCGCTCTACAAATGTGGTTTCATATTAAAAGATGAAAAGGTCTTCCAATTATAAACATGTCAATTATAAAGTTTGCAATGATTAATCCTGTCACCTAACGGCATCACAAATTATAAAAACTTCAGCACATTGACACACACAAATGCTGGGACCAGTATAGGTAGATAAATTGAAAATTAACATTAATCTGAGTGTATAATCGTTTGAAAAGTCGGTGCGTGTACCTGTCAGGGCTGGATAATATGTTAATTAAAATATAAATCGCTTCAAAGCAATCGATATGCCGCGGGAATCAACCGAACAAAAAAAAAATAATGACTCGACTGCGTTTGAAACTCGTCCGGCCAAAATGGAATATTATGTTGTACCGCGGGGCTCCGTCGATTATGATTGGAATTTAATAATAATGTCGAGTAGAGCCGCCGAAAAACAACCAGAGGGCGTAAAACTCAATCAACTCTAGTACTGCCAGATTTTTCAATTGCTTGACGCAAGTGTAAGCAATAATTACACTAGTCAACAAAATAATAAAAAAAAGTACATTAGATGCCACTATTTTTTTCTTAGATACCATGGCCCGCTAAACTCAAAAATCGCATTAAAATTTTTTTGAATGGATACGTTTTTGAGTTATGAATTTTTCTTTTTTTTGTTAATTTTTTTGGACGTAGGTCGACTATTTGGAGCATATCTCGAGTTCGGAACATCAAATCTTGTCGTTCGGTACATCAAATTAAAGCCAATTGAATCACCAATAAATGTTATTAATATTGTTTTACAATCGCTTCAGTGGTTTCAGTGCAATTGACCATAATTTGAAATTTTTTTAGTATAAATGAAAATCGAACATTCATTTAACCGCCAGGGAAAGGTAGAAATAGTAAAAATATGCTTAGTTTCTTATTTTTTACGTAGAGTTTGCCCTTTTACGAAGAGAACGAGGTATTTACGATGAAAATCTATGAAAAAATACCGAAGTTATGATCAATTATGACCAATGGGTACGAAACTACCAAAATTCGGCCTTTTCTCTATTTTGTATTTTTCGTCATTTATAGCAGTTTAAATGCATGGTAGAGGTCGGATCCATTCGGAAGACGAGTACGTCACGTGATTCGCACCAAGAAGCGCATCTTTTAGTTAACGTTTCGCACTCTGTTGCAAGAGGCATCTTCAGGACTGAGAGAATGAACGTGTGTGGAAGGGTGAGGGTATATATCGTCGCTCAAAACACGTAGTGGCATATCTCACCAAAAAATGATATTCAGATATGTCAGTACGTGTTTCGATCGACGTTATATGTACCTGGCGCAGGTGCCTGCGCAGGTAGTCAAACAACTATTGGTTGGGAGGGCGGTTTGGGGTAGCTGTGATTGGCTGTGGTGGTCGTAAAAGTGGTTTCCAGCTATGATGCAAATGCCAACCGTCATCTCGATTGAGATTGGAGGGATCTTTAAAGATTTCGATCGCTTCGCGGATTCTACGAGGATAATAACGTGATTCCCGGGAGATGATTTTTGTTTGTTCGAGAAGAATTGTTGTGTCTGTGCTCAGCAAGCGCTGAACTGGTGATCTGGCGCAGCCTTGTACAACGTTCATGTTCTGAAACCCCAACGCTGACAGAGCGCTGTATCTCATCAATGTAGACACTGCCACAAGCACATGGGATACGGTATACACCTGGAGCTAGCAGTTGAGAAGATTTCATCCCGAGAATCTTGGTGACGTCAGTGACAAGCATGATGAGAGGTTTCACTAGGAAATGAAGACTATTGAGCGGCGCTACCAGGGATTTTGGATTGAAAAAATGATGGGCAACTATATCTGGTTCCTCATAAGAAAAACAGATTTCGACAAGAATATAAGACGAAGCAACAATCAAACTCACTTCTAATCTCCTTTATATTGAAAACATCAAATTAAAACTAAGCACAATGAATTAAACTTGTAAGCAGAGAAAAAGTAGAATTTTGGTAGTTTGGTACCTATCAATCTTAAATGACCATAACTTCGCTATTTTTGCATAGATTTTAATCGTAAATACCTTGTTCTCTTCGTAAAAGTTCAAACTCTACGCAAAAAAATATTAAACTAACTATATTTCCACGATTTCTACTTTTCACAGGTGATAGAGTAAATGTTCCATTTTCATTTTGGCCAAATTTTTATAATATCGTGTCCTATTCCGCTAAAACTACTGAAGCGATTGAAAAACTAAATGAGTGACAATTGTTGGTGATACAATTAGCTTCAATTTTATGTGCCGGGCGACCAGATTGGACGTTCCTAACTCGAGATATGCTCCAAATAGTCGAACTACCTCCGCAAAAAAACAAAAAAAAAAGAAAAAAAATTGTAACTCGAAAACGTATCCATTAAAAAAATTTTTTATGCGATTTTTGAGTTTAGAGGACCTTAGTATATATATAAAAAAATAGTCGCATTCAATGTACATTTTGACTGTTGACTAGTGTTATCGCCGAAAAATTGCAACATTCCTGAACTAGAAAAAAGATACAGTGGTTACCACAGGATGGACCGTTACTATTTTCTATCGTTCGTTTTCGATTGTTTTTCCTACCAAATTGTGATAAGCACTCAATGTGGCAACACTGATTTGGTCGGATAGCGGCGGCGATTGTTTGTGGCATTCCGGCGGTAGCGGCGTCGGCGTCGTTCTGTTGTTGTTGTTTGTTGTGTGTTTCATATGCTAGTGCGATTTTCATATTATGATGTTCAACGTGCACGCGCGTGATTTTGACAGATTAATTATTACATTTTTGTTTTGTTTCGTCGGTTCGTTCGGTAGAAGCGAACGGACCGGGAATTGAATTACCTAACGGCGGATTCACGTACTAAACGGTAGTGGGCGGCCTCTCCGTGTATTTAAGTGCCGGAGTTGGTTCCGAAGTTTTGAATATTTTATATATTTTATTTTATTTATTAAATTTTATCAGGGGCGAAACGTCGCTTGCAGGTCGTTCGGTTTGAAGCTGCTTTAATTATTATATACGATTATAACCTAGAAATACCTGACAGAATTTAAATTTAAAGGTTTATATTTTCTGTAAAATCACTTACCCTATTAGCTTATTTTTTTTTAGTTATGTAATTATAATTTGATTTCTTAAGTTTCTTTTTGTTATCGTGGTTTTTAATCCGGACGTCATTGCGTTCGGAGTTCTAAATTAAGCTAAATTCAGTGGAATACGCCATAGATGATTAGCCTTTTTTTTTTAGATTTTTTAAAGGTCTTGAAATGGGTTTTAAGTTCGGATATCTCTCGTTGAATATTTTACTTTCACTTTTACTTTTAAGTTCTATCTAAAATTTTATTACATTCACCGTGAATGTAAAATTTTAAATATTTTAATAAGATTTTATTTATAAAAGTAAGTAATTTAAACAGCATCAAATTTCCTAGTAGCTAACTCCAAAGCAGAAGGAAAAGCACCGCTGTGTTGCTGAGCGATCAGTATTTTTGTACGTCATGTTGGCGCGTACTTATATAAGTTGTCAATAGCAGGCCGTCGATATTCCACGTTAAAGACTAAAACTTTCCTCTCCACTCTAGGTAGGTATATAAAAATGAAAAATAACTTTTCAATACGGCGATAATTGGAAAATGGGTGTGTATTGGTAAATATTTCTTGCGAGTGACTTATTAAATTGTTAAGTTGTATTAGTCAAGTGGAATTCATCATATTTGATGTAAGGTAGAAGTCTACGCCTTGATATAGCGCACAAAAACGTGGAACTTTATTACTTCCATTTATGAGAAAAGTAGGACATGTATTTGCACAGTGTTTTCGCTAGTGCATTTCGGAGATGTGTGGGAAGGTCATGAAAGTTGTTTTTATGTAAACAATTTGTCTAATTCGTAAGAAATTTGTGAAAAGAAACAGTAATAATTATTAAAAGAGCATGGTAAAGTATTCTAGATTTTTATTGAATGTTAGTGAAAATATTCGTTAGTTTTAATATAGCAAAACTTTCCGGAAACGTTAGAACAAGTGCAAACGGAAAGAACGAAAGAAACGTCGGTATTGATCGCATTAAAAATGTAATAATGAACACGTTGAGGCAGACTCCATTACCATTGGGCACACATGTTGTCAGTGCAAATCCAGATCCGTCAGCTGGCCAAAGATATTGCTAGCATATGCAGAAGATCTGCAATAAGATCACTTAGGACCACGGCCTCCAGCTCCTCCACCATACCGGCTTTTTCGATCTTTTCCATTTCTCTCCATATGCTCGTCCCTGTTTTATCGATATTAATTTATTGGAGTTTATTGGACATTTCCTTCTTCAAGCGGTAAAACACCGAATGCCTTCGGGTTGGTGACAATAATAGAATATTAATGGCGACATCTGTTATTTATGCATCCGTCAGTGGCGTGCGTCAAGTCGGAAAAGGTGCACATTGTAAAAATTAAGGGTAATATTCCAAGTAATTAAAAGTGTTGTATCAACAATGATAATATGTGCTTCAAGTTACTGTTAATATATATTATTAATGTATTTATATCACCTAATAGAGAAAAATAAGCAAGATTTAAAATTGTCAAGTTTTATGCAATTGAGGGCTGGCTTATTTACCTACGTGTAAAGTCCTGTATAGTTATGTGTCAGATATGTCAAATATTGTTGCTGTATTACAATTCATGGTGTACAAAACTCACACCTTGTCCCTTTTATCCATTTATTCATTATTATTATTATACAGTCTTAATCAAAGAGAACATATTTTTGTATAGAGAATTAGAAAAAATGAGTTAATGACTGACCTTGTCCAGTAGCTTGGACAAGGTCTTCCACCCAAGTCTCCTCGCACGCCACTGGAATACCTTCCTATACGTATTATCTCGCGTCATAGAAAAATGAAGTGCGAGCACTATTATTACTACCTGATCGTCTACCAAGTTATTTATTAATGTCACGTATTATAACATGCAATATAATTTATGTATTATATGACACATATTGCGCTGGAAGTTTGTATTAGATTGTAAACCTTCTTTAATACATCATATATTATTAACACACTTTATACATTAATCGAATTATACATATTTATTAATATTAATTGACCTGTTTATCACTTGGTTCTATATATAAAAAAACACTTTGTTTGTTTGGTATTATTTGCCAAACATATCAGTTGGAATGATACAGTTGTAATTAACATTTCACTTGCACAATATACGCAAAATATACCATGTATTTACGAGGATCTATGAGAATGACATGGTACGTGTGCACAAAGGTTATTGCCGCTAGGCAGAGATGAAATTAATGGTCAGCATGGTCACCTTTGAACTGCAGAATAATAATAATTGTGCTTCTGACTCTTATTCCATGTCCTGTCGTAAACACTGTTTAGTTGCTCGCCCTGTTTTTGCCTGCAGCTGGCAAAGGTCCACTTTACCCTTTAGTTGAAATTAACTAATTAACTCGATGATGTAGATGATGTGGATTATAAAAAATATAGCCGCTTGTCTACTAATCAAAATGAAATAACTGGGGTGGCCCTCACCCAACTTTCCGACAACATCTTTTGCACAATGAAGTGCATAAACACTTTTGCAATTATTAATTTTTTAAGCCATAACTTCTCTGGACCACTGTGGACCTTATCTAATGTCAGTTTCTATGAGATAATGACATTTGTCATACTGACATTTAATATCATGTCATGTCAGTGGTACTGACGTTTGTCAAAATCTGACAATTTGCAACACAGATACGAAGTAGAGATGGGCTTATTAGTTCTTTTTAATGAACTAGTTCTTCCGGATTAGTTCACAAAAAGGAACTAGTTCAAAGAACTAGTTCTGAAGAACTACTTTGATCCTGAGACATACTACTTCGATAAACGTGTCTTTGTGTGTTCTAGCACATTTATATCTCGTTCCAAACGAAACTAGGATCTAGTTTGGACAGAATCGATGTCTGATTTCCCACTTTGTCCTTTTCTTGAAGAATCCTTAATTTGGATTGAAAATAAATAATTATTTATAATTATATTGATCGAAGAATAGTTGTCTTATTTTATTTAGGTATATTTCTTAAATATTTATTTAATAAGGCATAAAAGACATATTGCTGCACGTATTTTAGCCTTATTCATACTGCAATTTTAGGTGGAATTGGGGTATTATTTATAAATTATAGTATAACATATACTGGCGAAACTACTATTAATAGTGTAATCCATTATCCAACAGGAAAAAAAACTATACTCTAATTATATTTTTGACATCCGCCGTTAGGTAAAGAAACAACTGGCGGGCAGGGTGCTATGTCGCTCGTTTGATGTCGCCACAACTCGTTCACTGAATGGGATATGTTTCACCAAAGCAGGACTTTCGAACTAGATTTCATGTCCCTACAAGTCGTTCACTGTATGAGATATGCATAGAGATATGTTTTAGCAAAGCAGGTTTTTTGCGAACTAGTTCTTTTTATTTTAAAGAACTAGTTCTTTTGTTCTAAGTCGGGAGCCATTCTCTCGGACTAGTTCGTTCACGAACTACCCACCTCTAATACGAAGGCTGTGGATTCTGTCAAACTGTTTCTATAAACTCTTATACCACCTAAACCATTCATCCCACTGATCTGCAAATTTGTATACATATTCAAAGTCACTGGAGGCTGGATAAGCTGGTATCTGTTTGGTCAAAATCGGATAAATCACTAAGAAAATATATATATATAGCATTTGCCACTTCCGGTTGTCAGATTCTAGCCAAAAACAATCCAGTTCGTCCCCTGGCAATTCAAAATATGTATACCAAATTGCAGCCAAATCCGTTGTACCATTTGAAAACTATTGTGTTCACAGACATATATACACACGTCACACACACACACACACACACATTTTCCAGAAATCATTGCAATCGGTTCAGGGGACCCCAAAACGCGTATTTCCACTGAAATCGCGAATTTTTTTTGTCAGTTGATTACAATTCTTTCCTTCTAGGGTACTAGTCGGAAAGTAAACAGAAAATAATACAATTAGATAAAACCTTTTTCCTTTACGATACAATTAACTTTTTATTCTAATCGTACTCATTTGGATTAAACCAAATATTTTAGGTTACAGTGAAGGTTTTAACTGATTTTTTGTATACAATATTTATTCTGTAATTAGAGCATGTGGAAACTAGATCTTGTAAAATATTATATGAAAGCTAGTTTAAAGTACTTTTTAAGATACTTTTTAAAGAAGATTTTACTTTATTTGCTAGTTCAAATTATAACATAATATTTTGTTTACTTAAAGATGATATTAATAATTTTTAATTAGCTTAAGTTGGACAGACACAGGAAATTATTTAAAAACAAGATTTTTATACAAAAACTAGTGATGAGACATAAGTTAAAATTCATAGAGTTCATAAGATAAAATTGGTATTGGCCAATTATCAACAAAAAATTGTTTGATTTGTAGTAGGTATTGTAAAATTAAGAATTGTGGTAAAGTATTGTAAAATTTATCGAACAATTCTTGGATATTTTGATCGGCAAAATTGTTTCACACATTTTTCCCTCAAAATTTGCACAACACAACACAACCATTGCTCATATCAACTGAAAACCAGTCGCATGCCATAGGCGTCCCATTGTTCGGTTCGTATCTGGGCCGACACGGATCGCAATGATCGCACGTTCCGTGACAACAGTTTTCGGCGTGTCCCATGGTAAAATTTCCGTGTTTTCCGAGGGTGGGCACGCGAACATGCAGATGGCCACCATTAGCCGCAACTGACCGCACAGCAGTACTTTATGACATGCATTGTCTAGCCATCTGTGTAAACCAGATTTCCGCGGCTATCTGTAAACAGGTGATTTTGTTTTAAATGGCAACACAGAATCTCGCCCACGGTAATATGAAAATGAACATGGGGTAGGCTGTTACGATAAATAAGTTTATATTGGGGGAGAAGTCCGCAATCTGGTGCACCAGAGCCTGCTACATACACATTCTATGCCCACAGCACATTTTGCATGACATCAACTAATTACTTGAACGTTTAGAGGGCGTGTAGTGTAAAATTGGGGTTGTTTCCAGTCGCTGTTACTTAATATGTACAAGGCTGCGTGCATTCATTGAGAAACCTTAATATATTTTTCCTAGAGATCAGTTATCAAAATTTGGGTCCCTACATTAAATTTGCCACACAGAGGAAAAAATATATTCGATCCTGTTCCTGTTGTAAAGTTGAAATTTAAGGAGCATTTTCTTCTTTTTACGTCGAGAAACGTACCAGTGTACCACAGGCGGAGCAAACTAAATAAAATAAAATGCAAAACGACCGGAAAAGAGGCAGCATTTTCCCACAATCCCTTATAAAAATCGTGCATATTCATCGAAACAGAGAGAAAAAAAAAGGAACAAACGAAAGGACGATCCCTTCGCAACAGCGGAGAAGAGAACGCGATCCATGTCGTGGGCCGTCGCCGCCTGCGAAAACAATGAACGACGGTAGAACAGCGTTGACGGTGACGGGCGCAGGCGGTAGGATTAGCGGCTAATAGGAACGTGCCGCGGTCGGTATCCTCGGATTCTAGAAACTCTCACGCCCCTGGCGGCGGACCGTGTAGCGACAAGTGCTCCAGTTCTCACTGTGTGCGAACGCATCGCTACACTCATCGACGACGAGGAATTGCTCCCGCCCATCATCAGCTCTGGCGCCGGGCGTCGGTTCGCCCTATCTATCTCTACGGTACGCCGCCGTCCGTCGACAGGTCTTTATAGCGAAGGGGGACACTTGTTTATTCATCGTGTTTATTGCCTGGGTTAAAAAGGGTGTAATTATCTACTGAGAGCTTATTTTCCGGGTGGACGCTATGGAGATGTCAAACCGATAATAGGACTCTTGAGTCGTGATGTTGGTAACTGATACGGGATAAACCAGGCAGTGCCCACCCAAAAAATATTGGATCACCTGGTACTGGTATTCAGTGTTTCACATTTTTATTTGGACGTTATTAATACAATATTTGTTACAGTTAAGTATTTGCCTAATATAAATTCTTTACAACCACTGTCTATATGCCTGCATTATTATATTGAATACATAATAAAATCCAACGGTGCTACGCTACTGGGCGTAGAAGTGGTAAATAACGGTAGTGTATGCAACCGAAACTACCAGGTCGGGGTGGCAATTGAGATTGTGCCCACCAGAGGTGACGGTTTTCTACTGCAAGCGCGTAAACTGTCCAGCAAGCCGGAGGAGTGGGGGTAGCAAAAAATGCATGTGTGGCGTCATAGGCCTAGGCAGATAACCCCATACCATAGCATAGACGTATTCTAATAGGCTAAATAGGCAATAGCGCATGCAACAAATTCGCGCAAAAAGTCGGCCGTTTTATTAGGGTTGTATAGTGTTTACTCGACCTTCTTGATGGTCCTTGCGGTTAACTACTTCTTAAAAATATGTCGGTTCAAATTTGTAGTGTTTACTTAATAACATATATAGTAACACTTCATTAAATAAGTCCTTAAAACTGCGTTGATATTTCGCCCACCCAATTAAACAAATCACGAGCCGCTACTGGGATAAACTGTATCTGCTTGTTTTTTTGTTTTATTTTGGAATTTGGAATAGATACTTTTGTCATTAAACCGTACAAATAGCGCCTAAAAACAGTTTTTTGACAATATCTCCTGTCCGACACATTTATTTGGTATATCAAAGTTTTTATCGTAACATGAGTCGGAAAGTAGGAGTTACAAAACTGTTTTATGCGCCATTTTACCAATATGGCGGCGCGAACGGCAAATATTCGAGATAGCAAAGTCGAAAATAAAATCACCAAATTTTCAAAACTCCCGGAAAAGTTTCCAAGCAGAACACCAAATTACTGAACTATAGGCATCACAGCAGTTCATGTCGATTATAGAGGATACGTTGTTGCTATTTTCGAGCGCTGTGGTGGCGAAACTACACAACATCCAGTTTTGCCACTGCAGTTATACAAAACCTCTAAAGGCTATAAAATCGCGTTCTAAAGAGTCGTAAGCGCTATCTTGTTAGCGCTGAGACAGGGCTGTTCTTCTGAACACAACGAAGTGTGTTCTAAATGCTCAGGAAAATATCATCTTCTACATTGTCGAATATAGTTTCGGCTAATGAAAAGACAGCGATTTATATTTGACATCTTTAAACGGTTTTGCCAGAAATACTCTCTTCTCACATTGTATACGGCTTAGTTGCTTTGGGTGGTAGCCGCTTCTTAAGCCCAAATCCAAGATTTAGCTATTTTCAGAAGATACAAACCGCCATAATAAAATTCATTACCTATATGTTCAATTATAATAATAAAGAAAATAAAAACCAATCAATTTGTATTGATATCATTCTTTATATTAACACTTATGAATCAACCTATGTGGGAACGAGAAAACATGCTCTCGTTGACATAAACGATAACCTCCAGCACAATAATAAAACCTTTCGAATGATTAAGCTGAGCCCGGTGGTGGTCGGTGTGCCGAAAGCGACCTCTATGGTGGTACCCGCTTAGTGTGGTTCCCATTTCCCCCTTAAAAGATCCTGTCCTCTACACCGCGCCCGCCAGCCAGCATTATAGCAAAAACCAACATCGAATATAAAACCCGTATGTTGTTGGAAATTTTTAAACGCGATTACGCCCCGATCCCCAAGTTTGCGAATTTCTTTCGGTCCGCGGGACGCTCCGCCCGCACAGATAAAGTTTTATCGCGCGCGCTCTGTGTGCGGGGGGCCCTTATTATTACGTCATTATCATTTATTTCGTAATTTTAAAAGATTCAACCGGCAAATTGCCTCTTAGATAATTCGGATCGCCGCTATAGGTTATGAGGGCGCCGCGAAAGGCGAAAACGTTTATCGTTTACGCTGCTTGGAGATTATTACGGTCATTTCAGGAATGCTGGCGTTGTTAGCGTGAAATTTGCGTGTCTTTGCGACAAAATTTAAGATTCATTAGTTAATTGGAAACAAAAACGATTAGGGATGGTGATATCGGTTGGTTTCGTGAGCATTAACCATGCGGAAGATGTCTACACTTTTCAAGCACAGTTGTTTGAAGAAACTACTACTAGATGGCGGATTTTTGAGCATTTATTTTTGGAAAATAAGCGCTTTAAATAAGCAGTAAAAATTAAAATAAGGCACAATAAGAGCATTATAAGCATTTTATTTGTGACATAAGTACTCAGTAAGAAAATTCACAAAAAGCACGTTTTACACGTTTCTATATACAGTGTCGGCCAGTTCCAGACGCCGTATACCCCATAAGAGAGAGCAAGAAAGCAATATAAAGGCGATCACTGCATGCCCCCACCAAGCGACATGAACCAACCACGAGGCCGTGCTAGCGCGGTGCCTGAGTTGGTGGGGATGTGTTTTAAACGTTCTCTCTCGCACTCGCACAAAACTGACGCGGCGGCTGGAACTGGCCGATACTGTATAATCCTATAAAACTGATGGAGATTAAGAACATACGTAAATAATAAATTTAGGGCATTAAAATAAAAAGTACATTCAATAAAAAAAACATGCTTTAACGAAACTCTGGTTAATAATATATTTTTTCTACTTTGCATTCACAATGCACACATTGTAACACTGTTTTCGGTGTTACAATTAGCAAATTGTAACACCGTTTTTAGTAACTTTTTTCTAAGATTGGTGACATTGATATCAAATGCATGTCAAACGAAAATACACATAACCACAAAAGTAAGCACAAACTGATTTTTTAGAATCGTACAAACTACGAAGTATGTATATTTTTATACATATTTAAACATGCGTGTTGCATCCTAGGTTTCGTACTACTAGTATATGATGGTATATAATAATTATCAATAATTACTTTTTCACAGATATTTGAATTTAAGTGACAGATGACAGTGTTACCAACGGTTGCACCCATAAATACTCTAGATTGGAATTTTACCTAATATACTTCTAAATTTTTATAAAAATAATGACGCAAAGTAGAAAAAATAGTATATTACACTCGTTTTATAAGACACCTCGTGCCCCAAACAACTCATGCGCCAATTTGACGTCTTATAAAACTTGTATAATAATATACTATTTAATATTCTCGATATATATATATATATATATATATATATATATATATATATATATATATATATATATATATATATATATATATATATATATATATATAAATAACAAGCAATAAAGGATATTCAAACAACCATGATATAGCAAACAAAATTTTGGTAACCAAAATGAAGTAAAATCAATACATTAGGTACGCAATAGTTCTTAGCACATTAAGCATATTGATTGTTATTGGTTATTGCATATTTCATAGAATTCAATAATTAATCTCAGTATACCTATGTTACAACTTTTAGTACCATGCTTATTATTTATAAGAAGAAACTCTTAAAACTTAAAAATAAGGCTTCAAGTTTGCTTCATTTAATCTGTAGAGCCCTGTTTGTGCCCTGGGACTAAGAGAAATAAAATTATAATTGTAAGGCAAATTCAAAACGCAGCAATTTTTCCAGATTCTTGTACAGTCATTATTTCGAAATATTGATTCATATTGTATTCACATCGTAAAAACTAGACAGTACTTGTGCCGTATATTCACGAATTTCCATTTTATTTTCCAAACTTTTCCCAACAAAAGAGAATAACAAAAGAGATATCAAAACATATTTAAAACTGCAAATTGCACATTCAATAGCGGTTTAACGCCTAGGCCTCATGTGTTGTGTGAACAGTAGTACAGCTTGTTCCAGTCGATATTTTCCTACTGGAATCCTTGCATCTGGTTCCTTTGTGTACATCCTCCGCACAGGACGAAGCGGCACGGAAATAACATCCTTACGGCCCACGGCGATAAAGTTTCCAATTCGCTACAACCATAGATATTTGTGGTATTATGCGTTGGTGTACGTTTTAGTGTAATTCATCGCCCGCTTTTCCGTTCAATCTATAATTTAATCGCTGCCTACGGTTCGATTCTTTCTTTTTCTATGCGTAATTACTCCATTCAGTAGTACTTGTTCTGGCATTTGTGGTTTCATTTAGTATTTATAGCAATATACTTACAGCACTTATATCTAATAATAGTACCTAGAGTAATTTTCCTTTAAATTTATTTATGCAGTTTGAATTAGTTTAGTGCTTAAGCAAATTTAAAACATTATAAAGGTACCAACAAGTCTTTATAAGGCTTGTTATCCTATACTTTTATATCTATACTTTTAGCACAGATAATCACCTCAAAAAAAAAAAAAAAAAACTATAACCATAGATAACGATCAATTATCAGCAGCTTATAATAATCAGGCAAAAACGACAGCACCCCGTAATAAACAACGGCAATTTGTAGATGCAAAACATCATCGTCCAGTATGAAAAATTAATCATACCGAAACGACCGTCCGCTACCGTCGCGCTTTATAAATGTTAACGTCCATCGCGTCATAGATCACTTTAACTGGCTGTTTATGTTAAGGATTATCCTACAATTTATAGATATTAGTGCAGCGCGCGCTGTACCCGCGTAAGACTGTTAATTGGAAACGGTCGCACCTGAGTCCTATCCTGGGCGCTTCGGACAGCTATTTTGACGGCGCGGCGCGGCGCCGACAATGCAGCACTCTACGTAAATTTAAAAATTATGTGCAGTCAGTTATTACAGTAAATCCCCTGTAGAAAGATTGCATGTCATATTTTACAGCGCACTCAGATTTATTAAAAGGTAAATCAAACGATGCTGTGATTGTAATGTTGATTAATTTTAGACAATTTATCCAAGAATGAAGTGTTGTTAACATTCACTCTCAAGTAACGTACGTGTAACGTACGCCAGGCATAGCGTGTGGAGTTTTAAGGTTATGTCACCATGAAGTAAATTGTGGAATTAGAAGGGAAATAACGTGGATATAATATATGAAAATTGGGTTTGAAATTGGAAGAGCTGTTTGTGGAATTGTAACACTTCGAAAGGTCAATAATCGTAACGCGGAAAATCTATAAAATTTCAAATATTTGGGACGCGGATTCTTATTGAAATACTTACCTTTTGAGGATCTCGTCCGCATGGTATTCGTCGACGTGTCTATATAGCTCGCGTTGTCCTTCTCTATCGCTTCTTCCTTCACCACCTTCGGTTCCATAATCTGAAAGTATCAACAGTCTAAATCTCGCAAAAATGTCTAAAAAGTTGAAAAGTTACGTACACATTATTTTCTAGTAATATCTCATTCTTAAAATTAATAAATTGTACAAATTAAAAATTCTTTGGTACAATAGGATTGACAAAAATCCCCGCCCCATGTGCCATTTTGGCGAAGGAGCCAAGTAGTGTGATTTGCTTGTGTTATATTTTGCAATAATGTATTAGATTTTGTGTTGCAATTCCCGAAAGTGCACAGTATTAAAATTTACATAATCTAGAATAATACCTACTGTATAGAACACCACAAACATATTCAATTGCATAGCTATTAGGGGTATTTTCGTTACAGTTAAGAGAATTAAAAAGATAGGTATATTGAATTTTATCAATTTTGGTAGTTTGGAATTTTGGATTAGAATACCGATTCATTATGGAACATCTATAACGGCACCACAAACTAACAATTAAAAAGTGTTTTAATGTTTTTTGATAAGTAGCGTCCATCGGGTTTTAAATCTTTTTTAGCAAACGCGATACTGATTACATTGATTTATTTAATTCAGTAAAAATGTGTAGGCGAGTATTTGTCTTATAATTTAGCTATATCACAAATATTAAATATATTTGTTTGAATTATACCCAAACTGCAGAAAAATTGTTCTCCAGATTAAAAAAAAAACAAATATTTAAGATTTAACATTAATCACAAAATATTTATTTCATTATAAATTATGGCAATTCAGATTTATTAGCTAAAAGACTAAATTATGATGATGGCATTTATTGTAAAACATGACAAAATAAAATAAAAAGCCACATAATATGTAAACAGGTAGTTGATTTTTGTCTTGGTATTTTGTATAGTCTACAACGTAAAAATATAATAATAAAAAATAGAATTATTGTTGGTTGTTTGTACCCATCTTTATTAATGTACGAAATTTATCTGACCGGGTTGTTAATAGTGTCTCAGTTTGTGAGTCGTATCTCGAATTACATGAAATTTTAACGTGTGTGTTTAAAGTCTTATTTACATTCAGTCATCATGAAGAAACCATTATGGCCACTGCTATATACACCCTTGCAGTTTATAAACATAAATAAAATTACAAACTTATTTTTTGAGACATTTGACAAATCCGTCAGTTATGTTATAACAATTAACTTGCAAAGAGCCTTATACCTTCTCTATCGTCTATCATACGTAGTATGACAAAGTATTGTAATCGTGTCGAAAAAAAAATTGAGATTTTACCGGAAATATGTCGTTTTGGGTCACCTGAACATGTTTCACCAAGGTACAAAAAAATGTCTGTGTGTGTGTATGTGTGTGTGTGTGTACCCGTTTTTTTGTGGCGACGATTCCGGAGAAACTACTGAAGGTATCGAGACGAAACTTCATATTTCGAAGTTTCGTGACTAAACTTAGAGCTGAAAGAAGTTTTGTCCAAAAGGGCCCAAAGGAACTCGAGGTTTACTCTTATCATTTTTCAACGATTTTGCAAATTAGCCGCCATTTCTGTAATTTCGTCAAAATAGTTAAATAATAAACTATAGTAGAGAAAATTTTGTATAATTTATGACCATTCCATTTTTTGGAAAAAAAATTAAATCATAGTAAGCGGATGCCCCTTGAACTTCCAAATTGTCCCCCTGAACACGGCTGTATCGTATGATAAAGTCATGTGCCTGGCCACATCAAATTTTTTCATTAGAAAGTAATATTGAGAGACTTATGACTATCAAACTTAAAATAGGAAAGTGTAAAACAGATGATTGACATTTCAAATTTGTAATAAGTACATGTGATTTAAATTTGCTTGTATTATTGTTGGTACATACAGTGATAATGGCAATATCGACATAACATTTAAAAAAACTTACCAAATTAAAAAAAAATAGTTACACTGTTTTAGTGTAGGTTTTTTATATTATAATTTTTATATTATAACCCCAGAAGTTTGGACTTAAATAAATACATAACTTAATTTAAGGTCTTCTGGAAGTTAAAGAGAGTGTTGGAGAACGATGTTAAAAGTCTTGGAAAAACAGTCCAGTGATATAGCCGACTGAACTTGAACGACAGATGTTAAAATATAGTCGAAAACTTTTAATTATCGTTTGATTCGATGTCATCACTTATCCATGAATTGGCATATGAATATTCAGTACTTCTAGACACTGTAGCGAGGAAAAGAATCAATTTCATTGAAATCTTAATAGTGATCTAATTATAGTTTTGTCAACCGTCGAGAACCACCTCACTCATAATATCTTCATCACTCCTTAATCTGTTCTTAACACTAAAGTCACTTGTCAAAAAAAAAGTTCAACAATTATCTATTGGCACAGCCTGTACCCACAGCCTTATCATGAGCATTAACCATAACTATGCAGTCTTGCCGAAATCGTCGGCCGTCCAGAATTGCGCGACTTTTCCGGATTACAGCAATTAAACTCGAATTTGCCAATTAGAAAGACGCCGATGGCGATAATCGGATTTTAAACCGCCAGATGGCCGCCCATCTGTATTCTAAACACGGTGACGTCATAAAACAAAAATCACCGACGGCGGCAAGCGAGCGCAGCGCCGCGCCGCGGCGATTTAACTAGAAAAACGTGACGCACATTCCTAATTACAAATTATTAAATTGCAACCATATTCCTACGTATGTATGCAGTATGTGCTGGAAAATGTGTTTCTGCTTCTGTGTGTGTTTGTGTGTATGTGAGTGGCTGCAACATCTGCTATTTCGGCACTATTTCCACGCCGTCACGATGCCATTTTTTTGCCATTAAACCGGGAATAATTGTTTAAATTATGACGGTCCAAATTGGTTCGTCGCCAGATAATGTGCCCCTAAAAGAGGTCCGAATGCATTCCGAAGTAAAAACGTTTATAGCTAATGTTTGCCGTTTATCAGTGATGTTTGATTTTAAGGTTTCTGTTATTTGCAATTTTTGCATTATTGCATTATACTTGACTTTAGTTATTAGAGAAATCCAAGAGAATCTGTTGTCGTATTTTATAGCAATTATGTACCTACCAATGATCGGAATATGTCTGTAATGAATATGTTTTTGGAATATGTTCTTTTTCATATGTAGTATGACTATTTCCAACATATTTCAACAGCTGTGTGAAGTTAGCAACAAAAGCCAGCAACGAAATTTTTTCATTCATCCGATTGCAATGAACTATACACCGTTGGAAAGCCCATGACGAGTTGAGTCTACCATAGTTATTGCAACGGGATCAATTAATAACTACTAGCTAAAAAAATAAAAAGAAAGTCAAAATTTCAATGAATTTCCATATCTTTAGAACCGCATATCTTCGCCAATACTTCATTATACTTATTAAGTGTAACACCAATCGAAAGCGCAACCAACCGCAAGCCGATGGAAAAAGTGTCTGGAATTCACTAATTTATTTCACCCACTAATTGTTATAAATTTGCCCTGCAATAACTATGGTAGGTAGATGGAAGTCTCAGCTATCTTTTGATGTATATATCGATAAGATTTGATTTTGCAAAAAGTTTGCACAAAAGGATTTACATAGCGCTGTTCGCCGTCGACCAATAGCCGATGGAAAAAGTGTCTGGAATTCACTAATTTATTTCACCCACTAATTGTTATAAATTTGCCCTGCAATAACTATGGTAGGTAGATGGAAGTCCCAGCTATCTTTTGATGTATATATCGATAAGATTTGATTTTGCAAAAAGTTTGCACAAAAGGATTTACATACCGCTGTTCGCCGTCGACCAATAGCCGATGGAAAAAGTGTCTGGAATTCACTAATTTATTTCACCCACTAATTGTTATAAATTTGCCCTGCAATAACTATGGTAGGTAGATGGAAGTCTCAGCTATCTTTTGATGTATATATCGATAAGATTTGATTTTGCAAAAAGTTTGCACAAAAGGATTTACATAGCGCTGTTCGCCGTCGACCAATAGCCGATGGAAAAAGTGTCTGGAATTCACTAATCTATTTCACCCACCAATTGTTATAAATTTGCCCTGCAATAACTATGGTAAGTAGATGAAAGTCTTAGCTATCTTTTGATGTATATATCGATAAGATTTGATTTTGCAAAAAGTTTGCACAAAAGGATTTACATAGCGCTGTTCGCCGTCGACCAATAGCCGATGGAAAAGGCTTTCCAACGGTGTATAGTTCATTGCAATCGGATGAAAAAAAATTTTGTTGCTGGCTTTTGTTGCTAACTTCACACAGCTTATTTCAACACCAATTATATATAGGGTCACAACACCAATAACTATATAGGATGTTCCATGTACTATACAAGGAGTAATCCATTATCATTACGAATTATACAACAACCATTTCATTGGCTATATTGTTCAATAAAAGCAACAATAAAACCAAATCAATTTCTTCAACGTATCGACACAACCAAGCATAACATTTAGAAATAACGCAACACAGTATCGAGTCGATCTTTTCTATTTTTTTCTCTCCCAACAATATACCCGTGCTAGATGAATTCCATTCGCCATTTGGGTCCAGATGGTGTATCGCGCGTACAACAGATACGGCCAACTGGGAAGGATAAGAGCCATCCGCGCTCACACACTTGTTCACCGCACCAAGCCTCGCGTCGCACTATGGTACAGATTACGATTGCAGCGCAAATTAATCAAAAATATCAAATATTGGATTTTTTATTATAATTAGTCATAGTTATGAGTTACAAATGTATCCTATAGCAAACTGGTCAAAATTATAGGAACAAGTACCACTATAGCTTCTCGGGAGCAACTTTAGAGGGAATGAATATTCTGGATGGTTTCTTTTCATGCACAATTTCTGTAGAATTAAGCTGATTTTAGTATTAGTAAACAGTTTCTTGACCCAAGATTCTTACTCGGAGAGATACATAGAAAGTTGTGCAATTACTATTTTTTTCACAAATACTTATAATATCGATATGAAATTCAATGATATTCCCATCATAACATCCCAGAATTATGAAAAATTACTTCTGTTATCTTGACAATACCTAATCAATTGTAATAATTGGGGATTTCAGCTGCATCCATATTTTGTTCATTGTAATTTGAGATAAATTGTATGTGATGCCGGATATGTGAATGGTGATACTGTCTGACCTTTTCACACGCATGGGTATGATTTGTTATATTTTCAACTTAGAAGACTCGTAAATCTTTCTTTTTTATGGCCCAAATCAGTAGGGCCCTTTCGTTAAGTGCTTTGTGTCTTGATATTTTGTGTGTGTGTTATTTGCTTAATTATAAATTATGGTATCGTGGACCGAGATAATTTATACATGAGAGGTATAAGTTCAAGACAAAAAGATGAAGAGAAAAACATTCTGTAGAGAACAGTCGAGATTAACAGCCGACATTCGGCATTCTACTTCAGATGTAGTCTTTTTTCATTTATTTTTATAATGTAACTTAGTGTAGTGTTCTGTGTTTTGTAAATGGTAAGCTGATTATTATTTCCTCCTTTGTGTTTTCACTTCTTTGTATTTTTACGAGAATCTAACAGCTCCTCTAGATGGTAATTTTAAGGATGAATTAAGTGTCTCTTTTATATTTTTTATTCATTCATTTTTATGTTTTTTTTAATTTAATAAATTTGTTATTTTGTTGAGAAGTGTTTTCCTTTGAGTTAAATATCAATATGAGTAGTTTAATTAGTTTTGCCTGCTAAAATGCTGCACTGGTCCCATTGCAAGAACTCACGTGCAGAGCGAGTGTAAGAGCAATAATAGTGGTGGCTTGTGTTTGGATGGTCGTGGTGTTTGACTTTAAATGTTTTAGAACATTTTTTTGTCATGCACTAATCACATTCCAAGGACCCACCATCCTACAATTACACAATAATTTTCCGCCAATTCTTTTGTCAGTGTGAGATTGCAATCGGAACCACTGTGAGACGCTCCACGCCATACCGTGCCTGGTCCGACGACGGCCGACGCTCTGCCGTCTGCTGTTTGCACAAGTGCTCCTGAGACGTACCATATGCGCCGCACTTGTACAAAATCCGAACAGCCGGTAGCACTGTATAGCGGTAATGGCTAAAGGCTACCCAGTTTGCTGGAACTGTGGGCACATGCCGCGCGTAGTCTTGGGCACGCACCGAAGAGAAAGGTGCCGAGGACGGCAAAAGCGACGTCCGTGGAGGACACCGATAGCCTCTGTCACTTATTTACGAGACGCGTGACGCCACGAAGAAAATAGGACCGATGAGTTCAGCTGCAGTACGTGATTTGATGAATATTTATGTGTATGGGGAATTATTTCAATTCTCAAGACGGCGTGGGATACTGGGGTAGTTGGTGTGCTGTCCACGTATGGGGCATTATTCATAAGTTAACCTTTTTAATATAAGTTAGGAACGGGGAAAAGTTAGATTTGGACAAGAGAGAACATGTCAATTTTGGTCTTTTTGATTTTATAGTACAGTACAACCAGTGAGTTTTAGTGTGGAATAGAGGTGGGTAGTTCGTGAACGAACTAGTCCGAGAGAATGGCTCCCGACTTAGAACAAAAGAACTAGTTCTTTAAAATAAAAAGAACTAGTTCGCAAAAGACCTGCTTTGCTAAAACATATCTCTATGCATATCTCATTCAGTGAACGACTTGTAGGGACATGAAATCTAATGCTCTGGTGAAACATATCGCATTCAGTGAATGAGTTGTGGCGACATCAAACGAGCGACATAGCACCCTGCCCGCCAGTTGTTTCCTTACCTAACGGCGGATGTCAAAAATATAATTAGAGTATAGTTTTTTTTTCCTATTGGATAATGCATTACACTGTTAATAGTAGTTTCGCCAGTATATGTTATACTATAATTTATAAATAATACCCCAATTCCACCTAAAATTGCAGTATGAATAAGGCTAAAATACGTGCAGCAATATGTCTTTTATGCCTTATTAAATAAATATTTAAGAAATATACCTAAATAAAATAAGACAACGATTCTTCGATCAATATAATTATAAATAATTATTTATTTTCAAAACAAAATAACGATTCTTCAAGAAAAAGACAAAGTGGGAAGGCAGACATCGATTCTGTCCAAACTAGATCCTAGTTTCGTTTGGAACGAGATATAAACGTGCTAGAACACACAAAGACACGTTTATCGAAGTAGTATGTCTCAGGATCACAGTAGTTCTTCAGAACTAGTTCTTTGAACTAGTTCCTTTTTGTGAACTAATCCGGAAGAACTAGTTCATTAAAAAGAACTAATAAGCCCATGTCTAGTGTGGAATATTTCCTTTTCTGTTGTTTAAGTATCTGGTCATCAGAATCTTTGAGTGTTAGTCTCAGTTTGTGCGTGGGAGTTAAACTATTTCCAAACAATTACCAAAACCGAGCCGTGTGACTGCTTCGCGAGCCGCGAGCACAATATAAATATTTGTGAAGGCATCACTTTTATATGATAGCCCGAGCTGAAACGATCCCCGTTCCTATCACAATAATAGACATAAATCCAGACGGATGTTATTTATAATTTTGCAATCGGTGCAGCACTCTTAAGTTCACCATTTCATCGAAGCCTAAGCCGCATACAAATTACGAAATAGCCAACGTTAGACACTGACAAGATACCTAATTCTTTCAATTCGAGAACTAATAAAATCTATTTAGAGTGAAAAGTCTGCCTGGCTTCGACTTTATTTAGCCAATATCTACATAAAACAGGTACGAAATAATAAAATAAACGTCTTTCAGTTACTAGTTTCTGGTCTGCGTATGTTAAATACATAGAAAAGTAGCGCGCTAGGAAACACATGGTGTGCGCGTCTGCTGACTGTAAGGTTTTTAAAGTAAACCGTTTATAATAGGTTACATGTACCGGTACCGCGACTTCTGTGGCGTGTGCGGCCGCGATTTAACGTTTTCCGTGCGCCGCCGCGCCGTTAGCAAGAATTATTTAGGAGGTATTTATAAAAACCGTGGAAACGATTGCCTACGGGCATCTAGGTTGGCGAAAGCTTTGCAATACGAATCGATAGTCGATTTTATTCTATCATTTATTATGTGGGAATTGACATGAAATCAGGACTCATGATTGATAATAACGAAATCTTTTCAATTACTGAATTCTACTATATTCTATATTTATACTATATTCTATACCAACGGTGGGCAAATGCGGCTCTTCGTTGAGTTAAGTGCGGCTCTCTCTAAAATCGTGGCTTTACTTTTTTCTGATGGCTGTCAACTTATAATGTTTTGAGCCGTTTTGTGGAACTCCTAAATCCTATTATAACATTTGCAAAAGAAAAAGGCAAAACATGCCCAGGATTAGAAAATGAAACTTGGCTTTCTCACTTAATGTTGCTTAAAGATGTGCTAGAACATTTGCAAACATGTGGCTTTACAATGAAAATAAAAAATATTACTGATTTGTCACAAACTGTATTCAGTTTTGAAGCGAAAATTCAACTGTTTGTTTACGATCTTGAGAATAAAATATTTACTCATTTTCCACGAGTAAAAGCAAATGTAATTAATATCAAAGAAGAAAAGTTAGATGAACATACATGGTCCGGCACTAACTTGGACACAAATGGGAAAAAAATTTATTATAATTTTTTCAGAAACTTTTGTTTCAGTAAAAAGTTTCTGCATTGTTTTAAACCTAAAATGCAAACTTCAATATATAATTATCTACTTGCGTATACCAGATGTTACAAAATTAAAAAAATTACTAAAGAGTAAAGTCCCTTTATTTGAAATTTTATTTGAAAAAGGTATCTAGAATGATTAGAAGGCATCAAATAGGAAAATAGAATCTCTTCTGTAAGATTTTTTTAATCACAAGCTAACATTTTTATCAATTTTTATAAACTAAAAAACAAAAGCACTATCAGAAGTAACAGCAGACTTTAACATTTCATTAATTTAAACATAACTAAAAAATACAACAAAACTACAAAATTATGCATTGAAAATCGGAGGGGCCACATTGAGTAAAATATTGTATTGTGATTTTTTTTGTTGTTTTTGTTTTTGTTACTTTTATTTTTTTCCAGTTGTTTGTTCATTAAAACAAAATGTTAGAATGTGTTATCTTCTTAATATTTTAACGATAAATTTCTGTTTTTGTGCTTGTTGTTCGTTTTTGTTTTTTTTTCTGTAGTCAGTTATCAAAATAAAATGTTAGGATGTGTTGCTTAGTTAATTTCTGTTTTTTTTTTCTTATTTTATAAAATTGATAAAAATGTTAGTATCCGATAAAAAAATCTTACAAAAATGATTCTAATTTCGTATTTAATACCTTGTAATCTTTCTAAATACATATGGCAAATAACAATTTTGAGCCACTTCAAAAATAGGGGTACTTTACTCTTTAGTAATCTTAATATAATAATAACATCCGACATATGCAAGCAGATAATTGTCTTGAAGTGTGTATTTTAGGTTTAAGACAATACAGAAACTATACACTGAAACAAAATGTTCTGAAAAATTGATAATACAAATTTTTCCCATTTGTGTCCAAGTTAGTCCTGGATCCTGTAAAAGAAAATTGAAAGAATTACAAGCAAATTTCAAACATTGGTTTGAAGATTTGGAAAGTTTGAAACCTACACTTGAATATTTTGTGAACCCATTTATTTGTGACATTATTGAGGATGGATTTCCAATTTCAGAAATAATACTACTGACAGAATTTCTGCGGACAGCTTTAACTAATTTTTACCACAAATTTAAAAAAGAAATGTCGTTAGATATTATTATACTTTCCATTAATAAATATATTTTTATTATATTTGATTTCTGTTATAATAAAATATTATGTATTTTAATTTTGAAATAAGTATTTTCTTTTTCAATAATATTTTTGTGTTCTTACGTGTGTTCTACGTGACTTGTGAAAATATGCAATTACGTTAAATAGAAAAAATGCTTTTCTACGTGTGGCTCTTTATAAAATATAAAAACCGGTTTGGGGCTCTGTTTGGCCTCATATGTTCCCACCCCTGTTCTATACTTTCAGGAAAATTATTTCAATATGCAATCAAATTACACAAAACAATAAAATTACTACAAACTTTTAATATTAATGGAAGAACTGACCAACAAATTAATACAAAAGTGATTAGAACTTTGAGCTGCTATCAAATCTGTATTAATAATAATAATAATTTCTATGTAATAACAAACTTGTTAGTTCTATCGTTGTGTTTATTTCACAATTCTAATCATATATCCATAGTTAGTCTAAAATCAGATAGACAATATTAGTTTCGGTTTACTCTACAATCCGCCAATATTATCATAGCAAAGACGGTTGACGTTCCAGTCCAACAAAGGGCCATCCACAATTTATATGCGCATATTCAATCATCCCTCTATTGCCCTAGCAAAGTCCGACATCCACATACTCAGTTCTCGTGATGATCTCATCAAATTAAACGAAAATACCTCGGTCTATAGTCTATACCGACCGAACCTTTATTAACCACAGTAATGTTTGCATAAAGGAGCATACACACACACGATCCCAGAAGAGCTGCTATCGCTGTAATAATTGGGGATTTCAGCTGCATCCATATTTTGTTCATTGTAATTTGAGATAAATTGTATGTGATGCCGGATATATGAATGGTGATGCTGTCTGACCTTTTCACACGCATGGGTATGATTTGTTATATTTTCAACTTAGAAGACTCGTAAATCTTTCTTTTTTATGGCCCAAATCAGTAGGGCCCTTTCGTTAAGTGCTTTGTGTCTTGATATTTTGTGTGTGTGTTATTTGCTTAATTATAAATTATGGTATCGTGGACCGAGATAGTTTGTACATGAGAGGTATAAGTTCAAGACAAAAAGATGAAGAGAAAAACATTCTGTAGAGAACAGTCGAGATTAACAGCCGACATTCGGCATTCTACTTAAGATGTAGTCTTTTTTCATTTATTTTTATAATGTAACTTAGTGTAGTGTTTTGTGTTTTGTAAATGGTAAGCTAATTATTATTTCCTCCTTTGTGTTTTCACTTCTTTGTATTTTTCCGAGAATCTAACAGCTCCTCTAGATGGTAATTTTAAGGATGAATTAAGTGTCTCTTTTATATTTTTTATTCATTCATTTTTATGTTTTTTAATTTAATAAATTTGTTATTTTGTTGAGAAGTGTTTTCCTTTGAGTTAAATATCAATATGAGTAGTTTAATTAGTTTTGCCTGCTAAAATGCTGCACTGGTCCCATTGCAAGAACTCACGTGCAGAGCGAGTGTAAGAGCAATAATAGTGATGGCTTGTGTTTGGGGGGTCGTGGTGTTTGACTTTAAATGTTTTAGAACATTTTTTTGTCATGCACTAATCACATTCCAAGAACCCACCATCCTACTATTACATCGCAATCGACATTCTCTCGCGGTGGCTTGCAACATGTGGAGGAATTCCGGATGATTTTAATATGCGAGGTATGATTGCTCGGCTGTGGATTCGAGTGTACTGTGACTGGCTGGATGCCGATGATTAATGGCTCCCTTTCGAATTTATCACCGCGATTATGTCCGATGCACGTAAAAAGTCCGAAACACGACAAAAAACGGAACAAATGGACGAATCGGCGAATCGACGTGTGCAATCGTCTTTTTTTTCGGTTATTGGAAAACCCTCAGGATGATGAACATTCACCTTGGTGCGCATAAAAATTATTTTGAGGTGCAATTTTGAACTATGGTTGCAATGGTTTATTCAAAAAATCGATTAGAATATCGATTTAGTATACATATTTAAAATCAGTTGAGCAGCAGGTGTCAATTTGGCCAAATTACATACTTATTTTGCAGCTCAAGTATAATCTACATTACAATCAATGTATAAATATGTAATCCACAATCCATTACCACAAACATACACCGAGTCCCCGTTCATCAGTTGCTATTGCCATATCGGTCGCGTTTACAAACCAGTAAGCCCGCTCTCACCACCTGAGCAACAAAATTCATCATCGACGCGACGCGTCTCTCGTCGCCGTATATCTCATCCTCAAACGGCCCCGAATAGCGTTGACACGCGTAATGCCCCGATAAAACGCAAACAGACAAGAAATAATCCATCAAAGACAAATGAAGACATCCGTGGGGGAGAGAGCCGTGGAAGCGGGATGAATCTAAAACGAGGATGGTTGAGCGATCGTCGGGAACTCCGGTTCAAAGGTTCAGGTGGCGTCCGATGACGGTAGTGGTCCGACGACGCGGGGGGTAGCGGTTTTGCCTGGCGAACTCAAATATGTGAAAGGGTGAGTGAGGGTTGGAACGAACGAGGGGGTGGCTGGTGGTGGGCTTGTACGGGACCGAACACCTGGCCGGATTACATGCACCTGCGCCCCACTACACGATCGCCTATCACATTATACCTCAGTTATTTTAACTATCCGGGGTGCGGTATGGAATCGAGCGTCGATGTTTGTTATTAATATTACTATTGGAGTTGTACTTTTTTTATATTAAATTGCGTGTTTTTGCTTAAGCAGCAACCTGGAATAGAACTTAGTTCAGTACGGCTTCAAAGTCTTTAAAATTAAGGACAATAATAAGTTTTACGCTTCGGCCTTTGCAGATCTTGATAGATGGAGTGGAGAGTCTAAGTGCCTTTTTACTTTCCGACTAGTACCTACCCTAGAATGAATGTATTGTAATCGATGTATGGTGGGCATGTGGGTATGTATCTGAACACGATAGCGCCCAAACGGTATAACGGATCTGGTTGAAATCTGGTACACGCATTTTACATTGCCAGGGGACAAACCGCATTGTTTTTTGCAATAATCTGACAACCGGAAATGGCAAATGTTGCATGTTTTCTTAGAGATTCATCCGATTTTGACTAAAATGATACCAGCTCATCTTCTAATGACTTTAAATATGTATAAGCGTTTATAGATGCAAATTTTGATAAACGTCAGTGACCCCTACAATGACATAAAAATTCATGTTAGTTTTATGACTGACATTCGGTTACTATCCAGAGAGTCTGTGGCTTCACGAAGTTGAAATGTTGTAGAAGGTTTCGACGCTTCAATGAGTCAACAAAGTAGTCAGAAAGATGGGAGGGAGCTACCCCAGATTTTTATTTGTTAATAAAATACAAATCCTTGAATCATTTTATCATAAACACTTTATAGCAATCTACTATGTCCACAATAGCCAAATTTTTGTCTTACAGACCACAAAAAAATATGTTGTCTTTAATATCATTAACTTGAGATTATATTTCTTTTAACATTTTACTATACACTAGATTAGATAAACGTCAGTGGCCCCTACAATGACATAAATATTCATGTTAGTTTTATGACTGACATTCGGTTACTATCCAGAGAGTCTGTGGCTTCACGAAGTTGAAATGTTGTAGAAGGTTTCGACGCTTCAATGAGTCAACAAAGTAGTCAGAAAGATGGGAGGGAGCTACGTCAGATTTTTATTTGTTAATAAAATACAAATCCTTGAATCATTTTATCATAAACACTTTATAGCAATCTACCTTGTTCACAATAGCCAAATTTTTGTCTTACAGACCACAAAAAAATATGTTGTCTTTAATATCATTAACTTGAGATTACATTTCTTTTAACATTTTACTATACACTAGACTAGATAAACGTCAGTGGCCCCTACAATGACATAAATATTCATGTTAGTTTTATGACTGACATTCGGTTACTATCCAGAGAGTCTGTGGCTTCACGAAGTTGAAATGTTGTAGAAGGTTTCGACGCTTCAATGAGTCAACAAAGTAGTCAGAAAGTTGGGAGGGAGCTACCCCAGATTTTTATTTGTTAATAAAATACAAATCCTTGAATCATTTTATCATAAACACTTTATAGCAATCTACCTTGTTCACAATAGCCAAATTTTTGTCTTACAGACCACAAAAAAATATGTTGTCTTTAATATCATTAACTTGAGATTATATTTCTTTTAACATTTTACTATACACTAGACTAGATAAATGTCAGCGGCCCCTACAATGACATAAATATTCATGTTAGTTTTATGACTGACATTCGGTTACTATCCAGAGAGTCTGTGGCTTCAGGAAGTTGAAATGTTGTAGAAGGTTTCGACGCTTCAATGAGTCAACAAAGTAATCAGAAAGTTGGGAGGGAGCTACCTCAGATTTTTATTTGTTAATAAAATACAAATCCTTGAATCATTTTATCATAAACACTTTATAGCAATCTACCTTGTTCACAATAGCCAAATTTTTGTCTTACAGACCACAAAAAAATATGTTGTCTTTAATATCATTAACTTGAGATTACATTTCTTTTAACATTTTACTATACACTAGACTAGATAAACGTCAGTGGCCACTACAATGACATAAATATTCATGTTAGTTTTATGACTGACATTCGGTTACTATCCAGAAAGTCTGTGGCTTCACGAAGTTGAAATGTTGTAGAAGGTTTCGACGCTTCAATGAGTCAACAAAGTAGTCAGAAAGTTGGGAGGGAGCTACCCCAGATTTTTATTTGTTAATAAAATACAAATCCTTGAATGATTTTATCATAAACACTTTATAGCAATCTACTATGTCCACAATAGCCAAATTTTTGTCTTACAGACCACAAAAAAAATATGTTGTCTTTAATATCATTAACTTGAGATTACATTTCTTTTAACATTTTACTATACACTAGACTAGATAAACGTCAGTGGCCCCTACAATGACATAAATATTCATGTTAGTTTTATGACTGACATTCGGTTACTATCCAGAGAGTCTGTGGCTTCAGGAAGTTGAAATGTTGTAGAATGTTTCGACGCTTCAATGAGTCAACAAAGTAGTCAGAAAGTTGGGAGGGAGCTACCTCAGATTTTTATTTGTTAATAAAATACAAATCCTTGAATCATTTTATCATAAACACTTTATAGCAATCTACCTTGTCCACAATAGCCAAATTTTTGTCTTACAGACCACAAAAAAAATATGTTGTCTTTAATATCATTAACTTGAGATTACATTTCTTTTAACATTTTACTATACACTAGACTAGATAAACGTCAGTGGCCCCTACAACATAAATATTCATGTTAGTTTTATGACTGACATTCGGTTACTATCCAGAGAGTCTGTGGCTTCAGGAAGTTGAAATGTTGTAGAATGTTTCGACGCTTCAATGAGTCAACAAAGTAGTCAGAAAGTTGGGAGGGAGCTACCTCAGATTTTTATTTGTTAATAAAATACAAATCCTTGAATCATTTTATCATAAACACTTTATAGCAATCTACCTTGTTCACAATAGCCAAATTTTTGTCTTACAGACCACAAAAAAATATGTTGTCTTTAATATCATTAACTTGAGATTATATTTCTTTTAACATTTTACTATACACTAGACTAGATAAACGTCAGCGGCCCCTACAATGACATAAATATTCATGTTAGTTTTATGACTGACATTCGGTTACTATCCAGAGAGTCTGTGGCTTCAGGAAGTTGAAATGTTGTAGAATGTTTCGACGCTTCAATGAGTCAACAAAGTAGTCAGAAAGTTGGGAGGGAGCTACCTCAGATTTTTATTTGTTAATAAAATACAAATCCTTGAATCATTTTATCATAAACACTTTATAGCAATCTACCTTGTTCACAATAGCCAAATTTTTGTCTTACAGACCACAAAAAAATATGTTGTCTTTAATATCATTAACTTGAGATTATATTTCTTTTAACATTTTACTATACACTAGACTAGATAAACGTCAGCGGCCCCTACAATGACATAAATATTCATGTTAGTTTTATGACTGACATTCGGTTACTATCCAGAGAGTCTGTGGCTTCAGGAAGTTGAAATGTTGTAGAAGGTTTCGACGCTTCAATGAGTCAACAAAGTAATCAGAAAGTTGGGAGGGAGCTACCTCAGATTTTTATTTGTTAATAAAATACAAATCCTTGAATCATTTTATCATAAACACTTTATAGCAATCTACCTTGTTCACAATAGCCAAATTTTTGTCTTACAGACCACAAAAAAATATGTTGTCTTTAATATCATTAACTTGAGATTACATTTCTTTTAACATTTTACTATACACTAGACTAGATAAACGTCAGTGGCCACTACAATGACATAAATATTCATGTTAGTTTTATGACTGACATTCGGTTACTATCCAGAAAGTCTGTGGCTTCACGAAGTTGAAATGTTGTAGAAGGTTTCGACGCTTCAATGAGTCAACAAAGTAGTCAGAAAGTTGGGAGGGAGCTACCCCAGATTTTTATTTGTTAATAAAATACAAATCCTTGAATGATTTTATCATAAACACTTTATAGCAATCTACTATGTCCACAATAGCCAAATTTTTGTCTTACAGACCACAAAAAAAATATGTTGTCTTTAATATCATTAACTTGAGATTACATTTCTTTTAACATTTTACTATACACTAGACTAGATAAACGTCAGTGGCCCCTACAATGACATAAATATTCATGTTAGTTTTATGACTGACATTCGGTTACTATCCAGAGAGTCTGTGGCTTCAGGAAGTTGAAATGTTGTAGAATGTTTCGACGCTTCAATGAGTCAACAAAGTAGTCAGAAAGTTGGGAGGGAGCTACCTCAGATTTTTATTTGTTAATAAAATACAAATCCTTGAATCATTTTATCATAAACACTTTATAGCAATCTACCTTGTCCACAATAGCCAAATTTTTGTCTTACAGACCACAAAAAAAATATGTTGTCTTTAATATCATTAACTTGAGATTACATTTCTTTTAACATTTTACTATACACTAGACTAGATAAACGTCAGTGGCCCCTACAATGACATAAATATTCATGTTAGTTTTATGACTGACATTCGGTTACTATCCAGAGAGTCTGTGGCTTCAGGAAGTTGAAATGTTGTAGAATGTTTCGACGCTTCAATGAGTCAACAAAGTAGTCAGAAAGTTGGGAGGGAGCTACCTCAGATTTTTATTTGTTAATAAAATACAAATCCTTGAATCATTTTATCATAAACACTTTATAGCAATCTACCTTGTCCACAATAGCCAAATTTTTGTCTTACAGACCACAAAAAAATATATTGTCTTTAATATCATTAACTTGAGATTACATTTCTTTTAACATTTTACTATACACTAGACTAGATAAACGTCAGTGGCTCCTACAATGACATAAATATTCATGTTAGTTTTATGACTGACATTCGGTTACTATCCAGAGAGTCTGTGGCTTCACGAAGTTGAAATGTTGTAGAAGGTTTCGACGCTTCAATGAGTCAACAAAGTAGTCAGAAAGTTGGGAGGGAGCTACCCCAGATTTTTATTTGTTAATAAAATACAAATCCTTGAATCATTTTATCATAAACGCTTTATAGCAATCTACTATGTCCACAATAGCCAAATTTTTGTCTTACAGACCACAAAAAATATGATGTCTTTAATATCATTAACTTGAGATTCCATTTCTTTTAACATTTTACTATACACTAGACTAGATAAACGTCAGTGGCCCCTACAATGACATAAATATTCATGTTAGTTTTATGACTGACATTCGGTTACTATCCAGAGAGTCTGTGGCTTCAGGAAGTTGAAATGTTGTAGAATGTTTCGACGCTTCAATGAGTCAACAAAGTAGTCAGAAAGTTGGGAGGGAGCTACCTCAGATTTTTATTTGTTAATAAAATACAGATCCTTGAATCATTTTATCATAAACACTTTATAGCAATCTACCTTGTCCACAATAGCCAAATTTTTGTCTTACAGACCACAAAAAAATATATTGTCTTTAATATCATTAACTTGAGATTACATTTCTTTTAACATTTTACTATACACTAGACTAGATAAACGTCAGTGGCTCCTACAATGACATAAATATTCATGTTAGTTTTATGACTGACATTCGGTTACTATCCAGAGAGTCTGTGGCTTCACGAAGTTGAAATGTTGTAGAAGGTTTCGACGCTTCAATGAGTCAACAAAGTAGTCAGAAAGTTGGGAGGGAGCTACCCCAGATTTTTATTTGTTAATAAAATACAAATCCTTGAATCATTTTATCATAAACGCTTTATAGCAATCTACTATGTCCACAATAGCCAAATTTTTGTCTTACAGACCACAAAAAATATGATGTCTTTAATATCATTAACTTGAGATTCCATTTCTTTTAACATTTTACTATACACTAGACTAGATAAACGTCAGTGGCCCCTACAATGACATAAATATTCATGTTAGTTTTATGACTGACATTCGGTTACTATCCAGAGAGTCTGTGGCTTCAGGAAGTTGAAATGTTGTAGAATGTTTCGACGCTTCAATGAGTCAACAAAGTAGTCAGAAAGTTGGGAGGGAGCTACCTCAGATTTTTATTTGTTAATAAAATACAAATCCTTGAATCATTTTATCATAAACACTTTATAGCAATCTACCTTGTCCACAATAGCCAAATTTTTGTCTTACAGACCACAAAAAAATATATTGTCTTTAATATCATTAACTTGAGATTACATTTCTTTTAACATTTTACTATACACTAGACTAGATAAACGTCAGTGGCTCCTACAATGACATAAATATTCATGTTAGTTTTATGACTGACATTCGGTTACTATCCAGAGAGTCTGTGGCTTCACGAAGTTGAAATGTTGTAGAAGGTTTCGACGCTTCAATGAGTCAACAAAGTAGTCAGAAAGTTGGGAGGGAGCTACCCCAGATTTTTATTTGTTAATAAAATACAAATCCTTGAATCATTTTATCATAAACGCTTTATAGCAATCTACTATGTCCACAATAGCCAAATTTTTGTCTTACAGACCACAAAAAATATGATGTCTTTAATATCATTAACTTGAGATTCCATTTCTTTTAACATTTTACTATACACTAGACTAGATAAACAAGCAATCTTGCCTATGGCGCGGCGTTGGTATGAATTTTATCTTAAAACTATCCGAGGTTTTGAGTCTAATTATGAAACACCCTGTATGACTCAAATCTTACTCACAGACAACAGCCCTTGTACTATTATTATCAAACACGGCATTTTTGTAGATTTTTTTAACAGTAACTATGACGTGCAAAATGGCACTAATATATTCCCTAGAAATTTCCTCAGATTTGAGATTTACTTTTCAATAATTTTGCTAATTGAAAAGGGGATTCATAGTAATTAGTTGACAAATAATTAATGATGAATCAACAAAACAAGCTAGTTGCACATTAGAAATTCAAATTCACAAACAAATTAACCTAGTAATTATAACATTAATATAATTATGTACCTACACAATAGTTTACGAAAACACATGGCCAACAAAAGCTTTACATGGTGCTTTAAATTTGACAAGTACCTACCTCAAAGGCATCACTCTATTTTTTGAGGTGTAATATGCTGGTATATATATTTTATTTTGCAAAAAGGTTTTAAGGAAAATAGTTAGCGATATTTTTATGTTGTCTTTTATAATTTTCGTAATTATATGGTAAAGAAATCGTCTCCGATTACATGTCAGTAATTAGGTTAGCTGAATTTTCATGATCATTTAAAATTCCCTAAAAACATCATCGGATAATAAGTTAAGTAGTTATTTGTATGTCAACATACAAGCTGTCCGTTTTCTCAACGTTTTTATATAAATGGGTATAATTTACTCGTCAACTCTGGCTGTACACAGTCCCGATAAATACGAATGAAATATACTAGAGAATACAAAGAGAATATTTTTAGACTGGCTCACCCCATAATTTAGCTTTGTTGACGAAAAACAACTCTACCAGATACAATTTAATAGAAATGTGATTCAACCGCAAAATCAATGTTTTGTCATAGAACAGTGATTCCGAAAGGGGGCGGTACCCTCGGGGGCTTTTTATTGGTTCAAGTTAAATATTTTGCAGGTAGTATTTTCTGTATTATTTAATAGATATTATACATTAAATAAAGGGGAATTGATTCTGATTCATGTCTAATTAGAGATTGTTTTCTTAGTGATGAAATATTATAAGTCATAGATGTTAATGGTAAAATAAAAGTGCAATAAATACAAAAATAACTCTACAAAAACTCTTTTATGAATATTAAATGCGAACATGTGTACGTCGTTAATGTTATATAAACAATGGCATATTGTGATTATAGTGAACATATGCACCCATATCGTTACGCACCACTTCGCGGTTTTCTATTAAATCTTTGAGCGTATGCCTAATATGTTCAGATCAATACGCTTTCCATTTATTTGTGCCGTCTGTACAGATTAACATAGTTTTATCAGCCAATACGTACCAATAATAACCGATAAAAGCATTAATGACTTAATTAGCATGCACGCATTTTAAGCAATTAAATTGATACTAACACAATGCTTTCTTTTAATCGTACCATTGGTATTGGTAGGTACATCATCACAAATGTTGGATACAATTTGTGTTCCACACTAGACTCATAAAACATTAAAAAAATATATCTTCGACAGAAGAAATGTACCAAAACTCTGACCTGACCAGCCTACGAATGGCTGAAAAGTCTTCGTATATCTTATAAAGACTTTTACAACGACATAAAATGGTTTAAATAAAATTATTTTATCCTCGAAAATGATTGACAGAAAAATTGTACGTTACCAGCACATGTAAACCCCCACGTTCATCATACATCTTGTATATCTGAATATTTCAAACATGTTTGTAAGATCGCGTGTTAGTAGATGCCATGAAGCTAAAATGTAATTATGGATAGGCTCCGTGAACAATGCCGTGTTATTCTGGACGACAGGCGTGTGCCATCATCATTCCTGAATGTTTGACTTTTTAGTTATCGATTTCACCTGGAAATTGTAGTAGTTATCGGTTTAACCTCGTCACCATTATACCATGAGTCCGTGACATATTCGAATGGCCATCAGAAATTAATGGAAATGATAGTGTGGTGGAAGTAGCGAAGACAGATTTTTATTTATCCTGACCTAAATTTATGATTATGCGTTAGCAGTTTGTTAGTGGGTGGTGTATTCAGGGAAATGTATTGAATCATGTATTGTAGGTATGTAGGAGGTCAAAATGGCGGGAACAGCCGCGACTCCCTAACATGGTAGCATTTTGCCAAGCGCTGTTTAAGGGCTTTAATTACTGGTCAAAATTCTAATTCATCAAATCTCTTCCAATTTATTCGAAGGCAAAACTAACTGGGTTCTTTTTCTTGAACCTTGTGAACACATTTTCTGACTACTAACTGACGCGTTTAAGTATTTAACATTTAATAAGGGCTGATAAAGCAAGACTACTCAAATGAAACGAAACACTTATCAAAACAATAACATCTATTAACAATAATAATCAACAATCCCGTTTGATAGGTTACATAGAAAAATGAATGAAGCTTTGAACATATTGACGTTTAAATTAAACCTAGGAGTTGATTTAGACAGACACACTTTTAGCAGAAATATGAATAATTTAATTTGCAATGAAATGCGAGACGAGTTGAAAAGACTTACCAGGGATAAACTTAAGCGCCTAAGAACGCTCCACAAAAACGTGTACTTTACATGACGGTGGTTGAAATGAGAAGAGACAAAGATCTGTTCGTTTGCATCCCTTGACCCCAAAGGAAGCCGGAAGCATTTCTTCTTAGCCAATGGCAACAATTCATTCAAATTCAAATTTAAACTTATAAACACGCGGTCAAATCCTAAACCAGATGTTCAACTCAACACCAAAATCTTCGATATTCTCGAACATTCTACCCCGTCTACATCGCGCTCAATTTGATCACATCCTAACAAATAAATAATGGGTTTCCGACCCATTACAGGTAGTCATATATTTTTTAAACTAAAAAGTGAAACATCACATGCGAGACAGCCAAAAGTATTACTAAGTAATATATAGTAATTGAAATCTATCACATAATATAATAGGAAACAGCTAAATTAGTAGCAGTATACAACATGTATAGTTATAAAATTCCTGAATAACTACAGATGTCAGTTAGTGAATAATAAAGGAGTAATTGCATGAAATTATCATTAATATCGGTACCATTATTTATTGCAACACAATGCTTAATAATTTGCATACATAAATTGTTCTAGGAAACAGCTAGGTAATTGATTCCCTTTGCGAAGTAGGACAGAGTACTACGTTAGTGAAAATCGTTCCTTATTATCAGAAATATCATAATACATAAATTACACTTGTATCAATTATTACCACAAAGAAAATAATTGTCATATAATTAAAATTTAAAAAAATGGATAATAAATTAGTTAATAAAAAAAGGTTGCGGTTTGTGTAGTTATGGTATTATATATGTAGGTTTGTGAAAGAACGAAGAATTATTTATATGTATCCTTCGCTCAGTAATCGGTAGAACGCTTAAACGCATAAGCGTCGCGATGCCATTAATAAAATGCCAGTCGCGTGTGGATGGATCGGAAGCCCAGGCGTCCGCGTCCGCCGCGTGGCGTCGGTAATGTATAAAGTTTGAATTTAAAATTTTTCATTTTCCCGTTCTCTCTCCCTCTTCCCTCTACCGTTACCAGTCAACCGTCCAGACTGTGTGCTGCCGTCCGCCGCCGCCGCCGCTGCGCGGAATGAAAATTTATTTTAACAATTTCCTTCTGACACTGATAACTTAGAAACAGCTGCCTGCCAACCGTGCCTCGCTGCTGCCTGCCGGCATCGGCACAGGTGCCGCTTTTGCACTTATCAATATCAACTGATGGTCATGCACGAAAAGTAGGAAATCTCTTCGCCGGATTCGATTCTAGCTCGAAACTCGACGAAAACGGAAAAGGACACGGAAAAACTAAATCGCCGCTATATTTCAGGCGGTAAACGATAATTTTCGTCATTTCACGACGCCATTGTTAACATTGCTTTTCTTCAAATAGCAGAATGTCAATCTCCACTAAACTACACTAGTTGTGTCCGATAGAAAAACAATAATTACCTACGCCCTGAAAAAAAATACTCTTTCGATAACTGAACAAAAAAAAAACTAAAAACATAAATAAATGTCATGCAGTTCGATAATTTATTCTAAACAGCTCTGGGGCGGCTCCCATCCAACTTTACGAATTCGTTGACACATTGGGTTTCCCAATTCAATTTCATGAAGCAACAACCACTATGGATCCCTACATAATGTCTGATCATTTTCAACATTTGCCAATTCGTTACCCAATAGTCGTTCGTTACCCAATAGGTACTAAGACTGCGGCTACTGTCAGATCGCTTGTATGAACGCGTTTGGCGTCTAAACAGTTTCTTCCCACTGACGTTGAACTAGTATAATTATTTAAAGTCACTGGAAGATAAGCTGTTCGTTTGGTAAAATTTGCTTTAATGTCTAAGAAAGTGCACGTAAAAAGTTACATGCACTTCCCGTTGCCAGATTGTCACAAAGACTGATACAGTTCATCCTCTGGTAATTCTAAATACGTATACTAAATTTCAATTCGTCTTTCTGCTGAAATCCCGACGTTTATGGGCGATTACAATGTAGGATGTCAAAATGGCGGGAACAACCGCGACTCCCTAACATGGTAGCATTTGGCCAAGCGCGGTTTAAGGGCTTTAATTACTGGTCAAAATTCTAATTCATCAAATCTCTTCCAATTTATTCGAAGGCAAAACTAACTGGGTTCTTTTTCTTGAACCTTGTGAACACATTTTCTGACTACTAACTGACGCGTTTAAGTATTTAACATTTAATAAGGGCTGATAAAGCAAGACTACTCAAATGAAACGAAACACTTATCAAAACAATATCATCTATTAACAATAATAATCAACAATCCCGTTTGATAGGTTACATAGAAAAATGAATGAAGCTTTAAACATATTGACGTTTAAATTAAACCTAGGAGTTGATTTAGACAGACACACTTTTAGCAGAAATATGAATAATTTAATTTACAATGAAATGCGAGACGAGTTGAAAAGACTTACCAGGGATAAACTTAAGCGCCTAAGAACGCTCCACAAAAACGTGTACTTTACATGACGGTGGTTGAAATGAGAAGAGCGAGATCTGTTCGTTTGCATCCCTCGACCCCAAAGGAAGCCGGAAGCATTTCTTCTTAGCCAATGACAACTCTTCAATTTTAAACTTATAACACGCGGTCAAATCCTAAACCAGATGTTCAACCCTAGCAAAAACCTTTGACATTCCCGAATGTTCTTACAAATATCTCGCTTAATTTGATCATATCTTAATAAATAAATAATGGGTTTCCGACCCATTACAACAATACTTTCATCCTTCTAAAGAACGTAGTGTTGTTTTTGCTTTCTGCTAAAAAAAAAAAACACACACACAAAAACTCTCACATGAACATACACAAGTGTACCGAAATGTTTTAGTCACGAGAAATATCCTTTCTGTTACAGAATATTTTTAAATCAAGTTTGACTTGAAGAAGTGGCATATCAAACTGTCGCAACTTCCAGGGTTTGCACTAGTTATACCCAATAGAAGACAAATTACACTAAGAAAAATTCAAGTTTATTTTATTGATATTTTTTCAAAATTATATTGAGAATTGATTTTTTATCACTACTAGTGAAATAATAGCAGATGAACATATTTTTTAAATTTGATGAAATCATTGTTAGAGCGTTTTTTCATTTTTTTTTTTCAATTTTTTTAGCATCTTGTTCATCTTGTTCATCAAATTCTGAAAATGAAGCCTTTAATAATGTTTTGGCCGATAGCAAAATGCGGCCAAGTGCTAAGTAAAGTGTCCTTTTCAAAAATATTTACACCATATTCATATAAAATGATACATTCAAAATGCATCTTTGAACATACAGGCGGGTGCCTATATACATTAAACTGTCAAGTGAGCTTTATACGGCAGCTTATTTATTTTCTTGCGCTATGAGGCACCTTTATCATTATCGCGCTGTCAAGAGATTCCTATGAGGTCTAACCTACATAAAGAAGGACGCCTGTCCTGTGAGAACATAAAATCTTACGACACAAGTGCAAAATAGTCTTGCATAACGAGCTGCAGAATCAGCCATACATTTTCATTTTTAAAACATTTGGATTTGAGGTTTTCAGTTATTATTTTTTACAGCAGTAACGTTGTCGCAACTTCCAGGGTTTGCACTAGTTATACCCAATAGAAGACAAATTACACTAAGAAAAAGTTTATTCAAGTTTATTTTATTGATATTTTTTCAAAATTATATTGAGAATTGATTTTTTTATCACTACTAGTGAAATAATAGCAGATGAACATATTTTTTAAATTTGATGAAATCATTGTTAGAGCGTTTTTTCATTTTTTTTTCAATTTTTTTAGCATCTTGTTCATCTTGTTCATCAAATTCTGAAAATGAAGCCTTTAATAATGTTTTGGCCGATAGCAAAAAGCGGCCAAGTGCTAAGTAAAGTGTTCTTTTCAAAAATATTTACACCATATTCATATAAAATGATACATTCAAAATGCATCTTTGAACATACAGGCGGGTGCCTATATACGTTAAACTGTCAATTGAGCTTTATACGGCAGCTTATTTATTTTCTTGCGCTATGAGGCACCTTTATCATTATCGCGCTGTCAAGAGATTCCATTGAGGTCTAACCTACATAAAGAAGGACGCCTGTCCTGTGAGAACATAAAATCTTACGACACAAGTGCAAAATAGTCTTGCATAACGAGCTGCAGAATCAGCCATACATTTTCATTTTTGAAACATTTGGATTTGAGGTTTTCAGTTCTTATTTTTTACAGCCTAGTCATAATTTCTATAGTTATTTTAAATGTTCATTGTGCATAGTGCTGTTCAATTTATAACATCTTTTAAACATGTCAGTGAACATCGTTCAATTCAATTCAATCTGTAGTATGCTTCACAATCTTATAAATTAGACTACGTACAACAAAAGTAATTAATTTTGTGTAGATATAAATAACATTCTACAATGTTAACTATATATTTATATCAATAGACATGTAAGTAAAAACTAGATACCCACACCTGTCTTTTATCATGAGCACCAGAAATTAGCTAACTTTCTAAAATAAAAACAATAAATACAATAATTTATTTACTACACAGATTACAATGAACACTCACCTTTCTCATAAGTGCAAAGTTTCTCTCAACCTCTCTCGCGATCAGAAATTTTCGACTTTTCCAAAAAACAATCACGTTGGACGCATTTTAAAAACAAAAACAAACTTCGATCAACAACAACAAAAGTAAAACTTCAGTAAAAAGAAACAACCAATCTACAACCGAGAAAAAGCGACGTCCAAACTTTGACGTCTCTCGTAAGTTAGGTTAATCACAGTATAGACGCCGTAGATCCGCTTGCCGCCACGCAGTTCGGCGTCCGAATGAAGACTAGCCGCATGTGCTTCGGTCCCACGCGTGTTTCCCAGAGTTTGTTTTTCCCGTACCTCTCCCGTATTATGCAACGGGATAGAGCGTTCCGAGCTTTGAAAGCTTTCTCTCTCCCGCCTCCGGCGTGGGAGTGTGCGCACTCGGTATCGCCCGATTGGTGGCGGCGATGGTACGCCAGCAAATGCTATGAAAACGGACGCGTCCGCGGATTCATTTATTATATATTTCTGTTAATACAGGTGTTTGGGGTGTGCGTGCTTGTGGGAAAGTTTCATTAAGATCGTAATTGTTTAATTGTTGCTGTTTGTTTGTATTGCTGTTTTGTGTGTGGGAATGAGAAATAGGAAAATAAGTGGTGTTAATTATTAATGAGAAAGAAATTAAATGTGTTGAATGAGTTTTGTTTTACTTTGAACGGTATCGTGTTCCTTCTAAGGGAACTAGTTAATTGGAAACTAAAAATTAACATGAAAGAAAACAATTAACTTGTCATTTAAACAAAGCTTCCGGCAAACCAATTTCTCAAGGTGCCTATGGCTTCTCAATGCAAAATTGATCACATACTAACACTGAGAATTTCAGCATTGAATGTCAGAACATGCCAAGGTATATTATACACAGCCTCCGGGGTGTATTATGTACGTCTCTTGCACGACAACCCTAACAAAAGGGGGAGCAGGAATCGGGAATAATCAACCCTATGTTATTAATACACAATACACACTCATATTTCTATATTTGCAGAATATATTAAATTAGGTATGGATCATTCCATAAACAATACCACTTGTAGCCAAGATCTAATTGCATTGATTGAAAAAAGAATGTGTGTTGTTGGAATTTGTAAATGGAATTTTCTTTACAGCTGTGCATAATTTCTGCATTTCTACAATACATTTATAGGTCAAAGATGCAAGTTGCATTTAGATAACACATAATTGATATAATTCGCTCGAGTATTTGCCTCGGCTGGTGTATAAATAAATTATGTGCTCATCACATAAAATATGTTATTTATAGAACAGTTTCTAAAAAAAAATCTTAACACTCATATTGTTATTATGTATACCGTGAAGTTTCTGTATCTGTTTACACATTATGATGCAAAAGAATGGAGTAATGCTCACAGGAGGCTCGTATATAGGTGCATGACGTCAGGAGCATGTGCTAAGAGGTGATTTTTCACCTGTCAGAGGCAGAACCCCGCGAGAGCAGCTCTTCAACACTCCTCATAAGGATCCTGCTAGGCTTCGTGTATGCCACCCTGCCAGGAACGCTCCTTGTGCGAGTCCTGCCAGCAAAAACTAACGCAACCTTCAGCCACATGCCTGTATGTATTGTGTTCCCTTCCGGAGTTTGGGGCTTTATTATTCTTGTGATAAATCTGGCACTAATTTCTTGATGGTAAGTTCTTAACGGTTATCCGTTAAGTGCATTGTGGTATATTTTCTCGATGTCCAATCTATCTACCTATACTAATTACGAACATTCAAGTGTGGGGCGCGTTCAGCGGAATTTTTGACGACATTTGCGATCGAGTAGCTGCAAAATTGGGCTTTTCGATATTACTTTTGACTCTCGAATTGAAAAAAGGATACAATTCCGCGTGGACTGCGCGACATCTCGTAAATTAAATGCGTCAATTTTGAAAAAAATCACGTTTTTTCACATTGTCGAGTGAAGGCAAACCTCAAGAAAATGTCACGTGACGTCTAGAAATTCCGTCAAGCGGATTGTTGAACGTCAAAAATTTGCATTTTTTATCCGCTCCTGCCGACCTTATAAAAGCCGCTCGCTCTCATGTCTTACGATAAGATCCTTCTAACTACCTTTCGGAAAGAGACTTGAGTGAAAAAAAGTCGCGAAAAGCGTTATTCGCGACGAAATTATGCAAAATATCCAACCCTGTTTTCCGGTGCTAAAGTCGGCATGGCCACGTATAGGTTGGTACCCGTGCGTGAAATTCTGGTGATATCACTAGTAATGGATACTAAGTTCAAAACTCAAAAGTTGTCTATGAATGATATTCACTTTTCAGTTACTATTGATCAACTTTTATAATTCTATAACACTGATTATTATGGATTATGCAATTGTGTCATCATCACAACATATTTGTTTTTAGTTATATGCTTGTAGACCAGCACCGTTTATGTTATGAAATATAAAAGTGCGTCGTGTGCTGTGAGTGTATTAAAAAGGGTCGAATTGGGCTGATTGAAAAATATAAAATCGAAAAGTCATCAAAGTTAAGCACTAGGTGGGGTGCCAGAAGGACGTGAGAGGGAGTGGGAGGGGGCGCTGTAGGTACACGGGCAACACATTATCGGTGGTACGGGGGCGGCGGCGGAGTGAGCGCGGCACGCCGGGCTGCGTTTGAAGGCAGTGGACGCCATATTGGAAAACAAATTGCACGCGCTGCTGCTGACAGCCGCTAGATGTCTCAAAGAGCGGACTCACAAAGCGCTCCTGTGTCTGACAACTTCAACAACTTCGGGCTTCGTTTGTTCGCCAGCGCCAGAAAAACAACTGTTCAGAGGATTATGCCCCAGATTGAAAGTCTAAAACGTTATATTGAATTTATTTTAGTTTGTGAACTTTGCGTTCTTTACACGCGAGCAGTTTCGGTTATGCCTCTAGGTTACAATCACAAAATAATCAAAGAATCATATTATCATGCAACGACATATGATTTTATATATTTCTCACAAATTCTTACAAAAAAAAAACTTGAACTTGTTTTCTTATACCTACTTATAACTTGTGTTTAACGCGTTCAATGTTGTCTGAAATTCTATCATTCTACACAATATTTCACACCATTTCTGTTTGACACTACACAATTTTATTGTACAAGACAATTGTTGAGCTTCTTACGCAAATAAGTCCGATGTAAAACAGCCTTAACGCCAAAATGTCCTCCATATTTGTTCCTAATTGCCTTTTTGTTATATTTGGGTAACTAAAGGTTTATCTCATCGGTATCCTAATCGCTAAATTACCATTTTTACCCCCAACAAGTGACAGAAAGCACGTGGCTCATCTGAACAATATAGGTACCAAAAAACAATCTAACCTTCACTAGGTCCTGCACTTATGTGGCAGCGCTGTTTACAATCAGTTTTTTGTTTGTAAGTTTTGAGTTTTACAATTACTAAAGTTAGTAGAAATTGATAAAGTAACTTTTAATATTTCTAACGGGAGGCCATTTACTATTTCTAGCGGTAGGCCATAACCTTAAACAAAGATTTATTTTTCCTCACCAAGTGAAGAAAAATGCAATTATGAAAAAATTTTGGATTAGTCGATGAAACACAAAGGTGCTGTTGGATTTTCTATAACACTTGGGAAATTATGACGTCCCAAACTATTAATAATAGTATAAAAAGAGCCATTTTGCCATATTTCCAAAAATAACTATGTATGATGTACTTGCGCGATACTGAGGATACAAAGAGTACCAAATGGGAAATTTCTAATAAACTCGTTGCTCTAAGATACGGTTTGCTAGTAATATTGACCTTAATTATACATTTTCTGGCATCGTTGACCTCGGCGAAGTCCAATACATAGGCATGGGGGTTATAAAACCTTTAATACGGTCCTGGTGGCTTACGTAAGGTAAACATTATTATTTTGTATTGGTTATCAAATAATTATATGTTTAAACGTTTAATTAATGTGTGTCGTTTTCTCGAAGTTGTGCTGCTTTCAAGAAAACGAGTTGCTGTTACACCTGCAATATAGTAGTCGTGGCAATATGATATTTATCTCCAAATATTTCAAAATTTATATATTAATCACTTTATACATGGTATTGGAGACAATTGTTAATATTTAAATATTCTTATTGATTATTTACTACATTTCCGATACATAATATTTATCACAAATCTATTTGTGGTGGTAATTCTAATGAAAAGTCTATGCGCAGTTAGTCCAACATCACGCATACCTAAATGCTTCTTTCCAGTTTACGTAAATTTCGGGGCCGTCCAGAACAAACAATGGCAACACATGCCCGGCATCTGGTTTCCGCGTCATCTGTGTCAGCAATCTGCACACAAAATATATTAAAAACGCATTACCGTCAAATAATTACCCAAACTCTACGATCAATACTGTACTGCAACATCTTGGCGCGAGAAACTCGTCGTTTTGTTTGCCGCAACAATAATATTATTTTTTCTACTTTGCATTCACAATGCACACATTGTAACACTGTTTTCGGTGTTACAATTAGCAAATTGTAACACCGTTTTTAGTAACTTTTTTCTAAGATTGGTGACATTGATATCAAATGCATGTCAAACGAAAATACACATAACCACAAAAGTAAGCACAAACTGATTTTTTAGAATCGCACAAACTGCGAAGTATGTATATTTTTATACATATTTAAACATGCGTGTTGCATCCTAGGTTTCGTACTACTAGTATATGATGGTATATAATAATTATCAATAATTACTTTTTGACAGATATTTGAATTTAAGTGACAGATGACAGTGTTACCAACGGTTGCACCCATAAATACTCTAGATTGGAATTTTACCTAATATACTTCTAAATTTTTATAAAATTAATGACGCAAAGTAGAAAAAATAGTATATTACACTCGTTTTATAAGACATATTGGCGCTCCTCGTGCCCCAAACAACTCATGCGCCAATTTGACGTCTTATAAAACTTGTATAATAATATACTAATTTACACAACAACAACGTTTCATAAAAATAAATAATTGTGTTTTTAGTTACATACAACACAACGATATAGAAACAGTACACAAACTATAATCCTCGTTCTCTGCTTAGGTATTTATTGCTTCTCTTCTTCTTAACATATGAACGATATCAGACGATTTTTAGATAAATTGTACCAAGTTTACGCACCAAGTTCTAGTGTGGATCTTCGTGTAATTCAATGCTCTTAAATTATAGTTTATTCATGCAATTGCGATTATTTCTTTGAGCCAAAAAATATCTACTATAACAATACTCCTAGTTAGGGACTTATTTTTGTGCTATGATTAGATTTTCATTGTGTTAAAGTAGGATTTTTTATGATATTTATTTTGTAATAAATCTACATTGTGGTATGACTCGTATGACAAGTACTTGTGCAATGTGATATCGTAGTTATGTTATAATGTAGTTATAATATAGTTCGCATGACTTTTTTTGAAGTATGGTGACTAAAATTTTAATTTAGGGAAAAATTTATGAATTTAGGAATGTTTTGTATCTACGATTTGGGGATTTTACATAGTAAAAGATTGGCATTGCTGTACCACTTATAATGCCACGCCAGCGACCTCTATACACGCAAGAATCAAATAAACATCGGAATCTTCTAAGCCTCAATAACCTCAAAATCGTTACTTTGTTTTTATTGACTATATCGGCATCTCAATGTCATCAAATCCTTTTTAATATTTTTTCCTCGCATACAATGGACGATTACAAAGGAACGACGCCAGAGACGGAAAGCGACTTTAGCATTGAGTGTTTTCAAAATTATACAGCCCCAGAAGTCTTCATACAGGGTTTAGCAGGAATTGTAGACCAACAAGATGTAGAAACTATGATAAGAGCACAAAAACAAATGTAATTAAACGACTATACTCAAAATTTATTATTTCGAATAAAAAGTGATTACTTATTGTTAATTTTTAGGTTACAGCGATTTGAGAAAACGAATGAGATGCTTACGAATTGTAACGCTCTGAGTGCCTCCAGGTTAAAAACAGTCGGGCCAGAATTTAAAAAGCACACACAAACTTTGGTGGATATGAAAAAGGACTTGGATTATATATTTCGAAAGATCCGGGCAATAAAGACAAAGCTATCGACGCAGTACCCTGACGCCTTTGCGGAAGCCTTACGCAGCAGTTTAGCGGAAGAATGCAAAGAAGACGAGGACTTTGAATCTAAACAAAATAATACAGTAATAGAAACGCAGAATCAGCAGAAAGAAGAATCGGTAGAAATAGAAGAAATAGCGGCTGTTTAATTACTATTAAATAATTAATATTATTATTTTTTGTTGACATTATTTATTATCAAATATAATATATTTATACTTATATTTAAATAGAAGCAATTATCTCAATGAATATTCACAGCATATCTATTACACCACTCTTCAGCTTTTCTTTCAAATTCTTGCCTGTTACTAGAAAATTCTTCGGCTATTTCTGTCATTAATGGATCCTTTGGGTTTGGGTGCTCTAACAACATTCGTACGGCTACTAACAAGCCTTCTATGGTCAAAGTTGGTTTCCAACTACCGCTTGGTGGCATTTTTATCAAATCCATACAAATTCTCCCATTGTCATCAATGTTTGGATGGTAAACTTTTGTTATAAACTTTATAGAAGGTGGATTGAACGGATAGTTTGAGGGCACAATTACTTCTAAGTAAAAAACACCCTCTTTATAAGGGGAATTCTCAGGTCCAAGTATACTGGCTTCCAAAATATCAAGTTTGTCATCTTTAGCTGACAGGGAAATACCTGAGGACGGGTTGTTTGCTAACTTGGAGAGTTCTCTCTTCAATCTTTGCTCTCGTTGCATTATAATCGTGAATGTTAAGACGAATAAACACGAAATAAGTTTATAGTTTTTGAAAATAACGAACGTAACCTATTAAACGTCACTATGACAACAATCGAGTGCACGAAATTGGAATGGTGCAAATTATCGATCTGACATTAGTATAGTATTTCATTTATGTTAACGTAATTTGCCTATTAATTAGCTTCGTGAATATTTGATTGTATAAATCCCTACCTTTGATAATATGAAATATTTGAAATTAATTATTTTTTTAGCCATACAACAAAATTTAGTATTTCGATGATTGTATAGTATCGCCATCTAACATGAATTTCTAGTTGTCAAACGCGTTTGATTGGTTAATTTGAAAAGCGGACATTTATCCTTCATTTTAGTTGGTGGTATTTTATCAAACAAGAGGTTTTTCCACAATTTTCGTGTTAATTATGGCGCAAAATGTAAACCCTTCGCACGAGCAGCAACCCAGTAGCCATAAGCAGAGCGACGAAAGTAAGAAATTCTCGACAGATAACCATGCAGTGACAAAAAGGTAAATCCGTTGTTTACCATAACCTCAACGGATGTTATAGTGTTAAAAAAATTAAAAAATTCTCCTTTTCTTTATTAATACAGGCTGCATAAGGAACTTATGACTTTAATGATGTCTCAGGATAAAAGCATTTCTGCTTTTCCTGATGGTGACAACCTATTTAAATGGATAGGGACTATAATGGGGCCCAAGGATACATGTTACGAAAGTCAAAAGTACAAACTTAGCTTACAATTTCCAAACGCATACCCGTATTCAGCTCCTACAGTGAAATTTGTAACGCCCTGTTTTCATCCGAATGTTGATACTGGAGGTAACATTTGCTTGGATATTTTAAAAGACAAATGGTCCGCTTTATATGACGTTCGAACAATTTTATTATCTATCCAAGCATTGCTCGGCGAACCAAATATAAATAGTCCGTTAAATTCTGTAGCGGCGGAACTGTGGAAGTTTCAAGATCAATATAAGCAGCATGTGGACGATACTTATAAAGAAGTTTAACTAGAGAAATATATTTTAACTGAATTAATTAACTTATATATTATCTTGTATTATTTTTATTTGCTCAGCACCTTGCGTGTTCAATTTACTCGATGTACATGTTCTTAACTGAATAATGCTGTATTAATGTAATTCTATTTTATGTAAAATTAATTTGTGTCCAATAAAACATCTTAATTAAGGCAATAGTGTATTATTTGAAGTACTCAATAGTGTATTTATTTGAAATAATTGTTTAATGTTCTTATACTTTGAGATAATACTATCTTTGTCAAAGCTGGTAGGTACTCAAAATGGTAGCTGTGATAGTGCTGATAAAAGGTGTATATCTAAGCTAAATGTTTATAATACAACACAGGTGGTGTTTTTTCAAGGATGCAGATAATGAATTTTTGACAGTTGAATGGGTTGTAATATAAGCACAACACATGTTCAAAATCAAATTATTTTTGGCTTTATGTAATAATAGGTGGCCATAAAGTCATTATTATTTTACTGGACATATATAATAATAACATATTAATTCAGAAAAAAATCCAAACGGTTTTATTAATACCTGTAGAACCACTGGTTCCCATTTGGCAAATACATTTTTTGTGGTATGGTAGATGTTGTTTTATTGATCATACTGCAAAATTCGCCAACATTTTCAAACCAAAATTTATATTGATTTGAAACAAGTTGTTAACAAGGATGGGGTAAGTAATAAGAAAATTAACACAAATAGATGCATTAAGCAATACAATATTTATTTACAACTTTGTCTTTCTGATAAGTTAGAACTTAAAAATAATACGGATATGATTAACATGATGCTATGTATGTTTGGGCTTAACGATAGATAAAATACATATAAAAAAAAATAAATTAAGATATTTTTACAATTATTTTGGTAAAACTAAAATCACAGAACTGTACATACGTTAGCCGACTAGGACTTTATAAGAATTAAAACAAATACCAGCACAATGATGCTCACCGATAATACAATAATCGCGCACATCTTTCTATTCTTTCGCTGGTACGCGTCAGCTTTCTGCAATTGTTTGAACCCCTCATACACCTGCGTATGAGTTTGTTCCAAATTATAATCTATCCTATCCAATATTGTTCCTTGATCGGCGACCATCTGACTAAGATCTTTAAATATAGAATTTAAGTCGACTATCGACTTTACGATCTGATTAACCCTTTGCTCCCTCTGCTGGACCATTTTCGTATTTTCCTCTTCTAACAACACCAATTGCTGATTATTCTGTTTCGAGTTTACAAAATACGCATCAATTTCATCATCAGCTCCTGCCAACATCAAATCATCTTCCAACGAGGGGTTTTCAAAATAAACTTTCGATCTTTCCTCTCGAGACTGCAGTTGCCTTAAATAATTGTTTTGCGTCGCTCGAAATTGCGTTGATAAGTCCTGCAAGGAGTTTGCCAGTGACCTAATCACGCTACCTGTTAATTGTCGTTCCTTAAAAGTACCTGAAATTAAAATAATGTTAAGTAATTCACTGTTTAAAGTTACATTTCTTATTTCTTACCTTCCAAGGAATGACTTTTGATATATTGTACAGCTCTATGCACCGTATTAAACATAGATTGGATCTCAGCACTACAATTCTCGATTATCACCTCATCATCGGTATTATCATCGAATGTAGGTCGATGCAAATGCCTGGAATGTAACGTTTTCAAGTCGTGTATTTTTGTTGTCAACTTCGATATCGTAAATTGTGCCTCCTCGAGCTGATCGATCCATGCTGGGGGTAAGGTATTATCGACAAAATCTCCGGCTGAACCCTCCTCAGCGTCATTCAAAGAAACCAAGTGCATTCGTTCAGAAGTATCCTGAAATAGGGAAAAATGTAATAGTTCATCAATGAATTCTAACCTGAATTTCGCACCTGATCATTGTAAATGTGCCTACTCCTGATTGCATTATTTCTCATTAACATAAACACCTCGGTTAGGCTTCTGTTTGCCATTTTATTTTCGGTTGTAGCAATGATTAAAAATGAAATTCTATTCTGTTGGACATTCCGCCATAGCAGCTGTCATCATGACAAGTATCCATCGATGTTCAAACGATGGAACTCCAAACATGTACTTTTTTAGTTTGATTGCATAATAAGACGAATAAAAAACGCAAATTGAGTATATTACGAGTTCTAGTAGTAATTATTTTTTGAGCATACGTCATGTACAATATTGTTTAGTAACGTCGAAAAATGGTGGTTTGACACATTTCCATCCACTCAAGCTGCGTCTATTTTTATCATAACCTTTGTTTGGGGGGTCTGTTTGACTTTAGATTAGGTGCATAGATTAGAATGATGGTGTTTAGTTGAGTTTTTATGCTTTATTTATTTATTTATTCTCCGATATGACAGCGTTTCAATTAAGCAGGTGTGATAACAACCTGCAACATGACACCATCGACTACCTACCGTCGAAGGATAGAGCCACAAAATTGGATATAGCTGGATTTGTGATATCGATAATCAGCCACTTGGTCGACGTCGGATTTGATATAAACGTAGCTTATAGATATTATGCGGATGATCTGATGAATCATTTTATTATCACGTTAGTTTTTATTTTAGTTCCGGCTGTGATCAACACGGTTTTTAGCATACAAATGTAAGAATAAACCATACATATTTCGTAGATATTCACTAATGAATGTTTACTTTAGGTACTGCCAAAACCAGGAGAATAAGAATATAAAGAATTTGACCAAACAACTAACGAAAAGACGGCTGTGTTATCTTGTAGTATTAATTTTCCAACTTGCGCCAGTGCTGCGGTATTTTGACGCGCTGCGCTACGCATGGAAGTCAAAGAAAGCCGAAAAGGAACAGAATATTGAGAAGCAACGGAAGTACTATAAGTTGATGATTCAGGAAGACTCCGATGTTGCTTTATTAAGAGTTTTGGAGTGTTTTCTAGAGGCTGCACCTCAACAGATCTTACAACTTACCATCATTTTTTCTTCCAAAGGAAATGGAATGGGTACTTATACTTGTAAGTATTTATTTTATTTATTGTTTACCATAATAAAATGCATGGAAAAACAAAACAAATTTTGTATAGAACATGTACACAAATTTAGTTTGTCTCACTGCCACGAGAGGGCAAATTGGGAGTCAAATATTTTTAAATGTTGTATCTATGCTTATAGCCAAATATGTGTAAAACATATGTTTTAAAACCCCAATTGTTCTTAAATATAACAGCTTGTTTACAATGACAACTCCACTTTAAAACTCCCATCTGACTACTAGCGACACCTGGTTTGATATAATATTGTTTTCTTTGTATTTCAGTTATCCATCAATTTCTATCAATTGGAAGCTCATTTGTTAGCATGGCATGGTCCATGGCATCGTATCATCGCCTTATTCGAGTGGCCTTAATAAATAAAAACAATATTTCTTGGGGTGGCACAATAATACAGTTTATGTGGCACTTCTTAGTCACTGGTAAGTATTGCATTTAAAAAATAATTTTGAGAATAGAAATTGACCCTACCTACTTTCCCCTAAAATTTAGTTTCAAGGATTATGTGCATCAGTGTTATTGCATCAATTCTGCCTGGATATACAATCATCGTATTAACGATACATTGGTTCCTGATGGTGATCTGGTTGAAGATCACGACGGACCAGTCTCCTTTTTGTGGTAACAACAAAGTCTTCGAATATTTTTTCTATGCTGTTTTCGGCACTGTTTACATTTTTACCCATATTTCTTTAAGTCAGGGTAGAACATTATTACGGTACATATTTTTCTATACAATTCTCTGTCTCGAAAACATAATTGCCATGGTCATCTGGATGTTGAAAGCCGATGATCAGCTTCGCGAGACTGTCTATTACTTGCCGATTGTTTATTTGAATTTCTTAACGTTTTTTGTTGGTATTGTGTTTATGATTTTGTATTATAAGGTGTGGCATCCTAGCACTGGGTATATTCACAAAAACACCATTCAAAGATAATAATTTATTAATTTAGTCTAACTAGTTATTCTTGGTATTGTGTAAAAATGTCAATTTTATTATAATACACTCTCTCCGCTCTGGTGTTTGATAACTTCAAAAGTGTTCAACCGATTTTGATGATTTTTACACCACTTGTAATTTTCTTTATACTATGGCAAAAAATATTGTCCAAATTGATTAAGTTATCCAAATTTTGGAAATAATTTATCTGAAGAGAGTAAAACCCTATTATTCACTTTCTAGTCACAATATCGGAAAAGTATTTTTAAAAAGTCTCACTATTTGTATCTATATTACAAAAAAATGACCAAGTATTTTCAACTAATCGAATAATTTATTAATGAAAGTATTTTTTTATGGTTATAACGTGAGTGTGAACAAGAATGATTCTTTGAGGTACTCTCTATTCATTATTACAGGCTTCCAAGTTATAAAATTATATATAAACAACTGATTTGTTTGAATAATAGTGTGATTTTTGTCGCTTTCTAAACTTTTTAGTATACAAGGCTGTAATGTAATGCAAGCTTCTCAAAGTATTTGGTATTGAAAGTTAATTTTTTGGATTTGATTTTTTCTTTTTTTCTCTATTTTTTTTTCTTTTTAAACAAATGATTATGAACCTGTGAAAATATCTCATTATCTTTTATTTATTTATTAGCGTAATTTATTAATTAATATTTATTACATGCACACATTAGTAAATTTTATATTAGGTTTCCTATGTATTACTTGTCCTATTTTTATATGTATACCTATATTACGGGTGGGTACTTTCAACTATCTATTCGGCTAAACAAGCAAATATTGATGGCGCTTCCGTTGTCTTGCAACGCCATCTTCTATAGTTGAATAACATACAATTTGAAGTAACATATGAATATTTAAATAGTACTATGTATTTATCTTGATTTGAGAGATAATTTTCTTTCCATAATCTCTGTAGCAGATTTGTCAGATTTCTTTGTTCCTCTGGTTTTCGGAAGAGATCTAAAACAACCTGTGGAATGTCTTATGATGTTTGGCTCCTAGCAGTCACAAAGGAGTTGGGTATGAGTGGTTGGTTGCGTAGTGATTGGAGAACAAATCGACTGTCATGTTTTTGGGAACAAAAACCTTATCATCGCCTTCCATCGGTTGAGGAAGTAAAGCCGGTAGTCCCGTGTGCTGTCATGATGCGAAGTGCTTGTTAAAGAATTCTTAATTGGGGTGGAATTTTCTCAGTTTGACAAAATTCCTGGGTGTGTGTGGCCTGCCTCTAGCGTCAGTGATTCTCCAAAGTTGCAGAAGTATGCCTATTGCAACCCATCAGAGTATTAGATCCCTTTTGATAAGTAAAAATGTTTGAACAGAATCAGTTTATCTGATACATACCTATTGAAAACTTATAGGTAGGTGAAAGTACTATCTCGAAGAGTGTGGTCATTGCATAATGTAAATGTATTTCACAGTATGTATATGCAATGCACTCTTAAACTTTAAATATTATTTATTCTTGCTCATTTGGGAAACCTATTAGAAAATTAAGATAAGATCTTTATACATATTAATTTAATTATTTTCTGTAGTGATTTTTCTAGGGAATGTGTAATTATTGAAGATGTAGAAAAAGGCTGTGTTTAGCAAATGTAAGATCCTTGTGGATTTATAAGTTTATGATGTAAATTTGTGAATGACTTTTGTGGTACTCTAACCAGTATAAATTTCGAAAAATTATCTTCAGTAACATTAGGCTGAATTCCATAATTCTTTCTCAGTAATTTGTATTGATTAGAGTAAAACATTACGAATAACATATTTTATAATGGCGTACAATGCAAATTTTATACTCGTCTTTTCATAACTTGTATATTTCGTATATCCAATATACAGTCCATTTTCGTATATTATATAACTATTGAACAAATAAAAATTGTAACTATATAAATAAGCGTTTTATTAAATAACATTAAAATAGATTGCAAATAGAAAAAAATGGTGCACATTAATCATCTCACAGTACGTGAATAAATTATAATAGAATAATTATAATAATTATTTATCTATGTTGCCGATTAATCGGAAGGATTTTGCACGACTATCAAAATAAATTCCTTGTCGGGTGCAACCATAATCTCGTGTTTCTTAGATCGAATCCGCAAGAAGGTCAGGTCATTTGCTGCGTCCAAGTCCCTAACAACGCTACGGGCTTTGTCCACTAACGAACTTATTAAACCAGCATATTGTACTGTCATTGTGTTGTCTAAAGTTGACTTGATCGGGATACCTTCAACAGAAAAGAATTTTAGATGTTTAATCAATACCTGACCGTGTAATTTAGCACCTTCCGAGTTCACCACTATCGTACCAACAACACCTTTGTGGGACTGTATACGTTTCATAGTTTCTTCTACTTCGTTCGACTGTAACATTTTAATAATTAATATATAGCTATACTTAATAGGATAATTAATTTATACCATGTTTATTAATATTTATGATTCAACTACTAGGTTACAGATTGACAATTCGGCAACACAACTGTCAACACAGCTGTGAAGTTAGTTTTTCTTCGCTACTTCCTAGTGTAAAACAAAATAAACTGTTGTTTATAACCTCACAAAATCTGTACCTAACCCAACCTAACCTTACTTTCGGTTCTGTCAAACAGCGTGTGGTAAACAAGCAAATAAATACACTTAAATATGAGCAGGAAGGAATTAATTACCAAGGTAGGCTTGAGATTAGATGGTCGTAGAGCAGACGAACTGAGACGAACAAGATGTAAACTAGGCGTATTTTCTGAACCTGATGGGAGTGCTTACATCGAACAAGGATTAACTAAAGTTTTAGCTGCAGTTTATGGTCCACATCAGGTTTGTATTACGTTGATATGAAAACCAAATGTGTGTTATTTTTATTCTGATAACTCTGCAGGTCCGTAACAGATCTAAAGCACAACATGATGCAGCTGTAGTAAACTGCCAGTTTAGTATGGCGGTATTTTCAACATCAGAACGTAAGAGGCGTCCAAGAGGTGACCGAAAGTCAACAGAAATGTCCATACATTTACGACAAGCTCTCGTAGCGGCGATCAAAATCGAATTATATCCATGGTCACAAATTGATGTTTACGTTGAAGTCTTACACGCGGATGGAGGTGTGTTTCCGGCATGCGTAAACGCTGCAACGTTAGCTTTAATAGACGCGGGAATCCCCATAAAAGAATATGTCTGTGCCTGCACAGCTACCATTGCAAATAATGATATCCCTATGGTGGATATATCTCATCAGGAGGAGGTTATAGGTGGCGCAACTCTGACAATAGCTGCATTACCGCATTCGGAAAAGATTGTGCTCATGCAGATGTCGCAGAGGATTCACGTTGATCATTTTCAAAAGGTTTTGGAGAAAGCGCTCAAGGGATGCAAGGATATACAGAATATATTGGATGAGGCGGTTAGAAGCCATGTTGTTGAAGTTGGTGCCTCTACAGGATGGGCAAATACAACAGAAAAAGTTAAACGATAATTTTGTTAAATAATATTTTTCTATGCTTAAGATGAATAAACTACTTACATTTTTGCTTATTTAATCTCTTTTTTGTTTATCTTCTATCTAATGAAAAAAATATGTTAAAAAAAACTTGAAAAATAATAGTTAATTAATTATCTAAACAGCTTTAAAAAATGGATAAGACAAAACGAGGATTTATATGGCAAACAATAGAACAGGGTAAAAATAAAGCATAAAAGGAATAAACGGCAAAATCACAATTACATCAGCTTTCAGATATCTATAATTCTATGATACATCTGGTATTAGTCGGAAAGTAAAAATTCGTGATGCAGCATGATGCAAAACGTGCAGAAATAAATAATATTGTTACTTGTAAGAAATGGAATATTTTGATTTTTTTAAAAAGACATTTGTCCACACTTTATCGATGACAAACTTTAACTACTTTGACGTACATTTCTGTTTGCTGTTTTCATGAAATCGCTTTTGCCTTGTTTTGCACAGCCAGCAGTAAATACTATCAGAATTCTATGCTGACCGGTCCGATCAGTTCATTTTGCTATCAAGAGACTCGAAATTGGTGCAAAATAAAGTAGAGAGAAAGCTGTAAACGTGTGGGTCTGTGCGCTAATTTTCAAAAGAGTCGCTGCATCGCCTAATTCGAAAATTCTTATGTAAAATATGATTATATGTGTTTTCTTGTTTAATAGTTTTAATCAACCTCAAAATGGAGGAACTTAAATTTTTGTATCAGTTGTCGAAGAATTTGAAATTGATTCATGTTTATTTGCGGACAGTTGCTATGACAACAACCCGGATCGAGGCGCCATCTTCTTCAAAATTTCACTTTTAGAATATCTAGAATAAGTTTGAAATATTGCGGGAAATGTTACCTGATCAGAAAATTTTGTCGAATTTGGTCATTATTGTCACATTTCTTTTTTTCTTATATAAATCGGGTTAGCAATATACAGACGAAATAAGATTCTAACAATTATCCACATGATGCCATAACAAAAAGTTTGCACATGTGCATTTTTGCTCTATTTTCCATAAATAATCACATATTGAAAAGAGATGGTCCTCATCAAACAAGCAAAACCGCGCTGCGCTAGCAAACATACAAATTTTTGTATTCAAACTGCACATGTGTCTATTTTTGTACTTTAATCTTTAGACTTTGGTCTGTTGTATAAATAATCCACTTTTAGAAGTGTATACGGATTTATTCATTTGCTCGACCACTAGACGAAAAGATTGACGATAAACGTAAAATTTGGTCCCTATTCTCTCGCAACAGGTGATTTGCTGTAATTTCGTGCGTGGTTGGCATCCGTGCGGGTCAAAGTCAACGCAACGTTTAGCTGTGTCGGTGATTGTAATTTAGTATAACATCAAAATTAAATTTTACTTCCAATAATAATAATTTTCTCATAAAAATGGTGCTGTATCTAGCGAAGAACGTTATCAGGAATCCAACAACACTAAGTGCGATCCAACACAGTAAGTCCTCTTGTTGAAAAACTGCATTTCATTGACATTAATTCTGCAGTGGAATCAAAGTTCAATTATAATTCCTTTTGATTATATAAATTCCTACACTATGAACGTTTTTAGGCACGACCAGGGCTTTCTCAGTTGGTGCACAACTTAATCTACCGAGGAAAAGCGTCGCTGACAGAACTGGAAAGAACATAGTATTAGTCGATGGCATCCGTACACCATTCTTACTATCCGGAACTGATTATTCCAAACTTATGCCACATGACTTAGCCAGACAAGCTTTGTTGTAAGTACAATCACAAAATATACAATATATATCCTATAAAATCCAATAATACTTTTCCGTAGAGGCATCTTAAAAAAGACTGGCGTTTCCAAAGAAATTATTGACTACATCGTCTACGGCACGGTGATCCAAGAAGTAAAGACGTCGAATATCGCTCGTGAAGCAGCTCTTGCCGCAGGATACAGCGATAAAACACCAGCACATACGGTAACAATGGCTTGTATCTCATCCAACGTAGCGATAACTACAGGTATGGATACAAAAAAAAATTATTTAAACTCTCCCAGATTTTAATTTCTTGTTTTTTTCTACTTTTCTAGGAATTGGTTTGATTGCGTCTGGAGCCTATGATACGATCATTGCTGGAGGTGTTGAATTCATGTCCGATGTGCCAATCAGGCATAATAGGAAAATGAGGAGTCTCATGTTGAGGGCAAACAAGGCAAAATCAGTTCAGCAGAAGTTGCAATTGCTCGCTACTTTGAGGCCTGATTATTTCGTTCCTGAGGTGAGTCAGTCGCAAGAGTTCAATGTTTTAAGTGTTGTGAGAGATAAGGATTAGTTTTTTATCTAGGTGTTTTGCTTATCAGTTTATATAATGCTAGACTCGTTTGGTAATAGTGCAATTGTAAATATTTTGCCACAATTATTATTTTAAATATTGAAGTAAATATTTTGCTTTTATAAAATATGTTCAACAATTATGTCCAGTAATTATATTGCAGGGTTGTTATAAAAAATGTTTTTTTTACCAACTAAACATTGTGTTTATTTTTTGACAATATTTACTTTATACTTCATTACCAGGTCATCATAATTGAGAGTCCAGGGTGCAATATTCTTTTTCAATGCAAACTTTACTTCCAGTTATAGCGCAAGTGAATTTTAAATGCTTGGAGTGCCAAGTAGCTGATAGAGATTAGCTGTTGTAGATGTTGCATATTATTGGTGGTCGTCAGCCACCAATATATAAAATTGGAATTCTAATTCTGGGTTTTCAAATTATTGTGTCATATAGGCAAGTTTATTTGCACCATTTGTATTATACATATATACATATTTTAAAACATTTTTAAAACATTTTATAAAGAACAACAGTTTTTTTAACATAAAAACCCTGGTTGTAAATAGTCTTTCTCTTCTATTTTGAAGTTTAACATTTGTAAGTAATTTCATGAATTATGAAATTTCTTCATAGCTTCCAGCTGTTGCGGAATTCTCATCAGGAGAGACGATGGGTCACTCCGCCGACCGTCTGGCAGCGGCCTTCGGCGCTTCGAGAAAGGAGCAGGATGACTACGCCCTACGGTCCCACACCTTGGCGCAGCAGGCCCAGGACAAGGGCTACTTCACCGACATGCTACCCGTCAAGATCACCGGAATCGAGAAGACGATTGAACGTGACAACGGCATCCGCGTCTCCACCCCCGAACAACTTGCAAAGCTTAAACCCGCATTCATCAAGCCACACGGCACCGTCACCGCTGCCAACGCTTCCTTTTTGGTGAGTTATTTTTTTGAGGGGTTCTAGGTTCAAATCCCACGCCAGGCAGTTTTTTTTTTTTTGAAAGAATATATTATTAAATAATTAAAAATTAATTAATCAATTAAGAATGAATTACAGTATAACTTCGCTAATCCGGACATATATCGTTCCTGACCATGTCCGGACTATTGAGGTATCCGGATCACTGGAGGTTTTTTTCTTTTGTTGGAAAGGGTCATTTTTTATGATGAAGATGAAAACAACTGGGAATATTTGAATATATGTGAGCCCGGACGCAAAAAGGGACCTGTCATAACGTTATCTTACACAATATTTTCGCACTTAAGGTCTCTTCCAATATGTACCGTTATGCTGCACGTTATTTTCACACGATAGGTCCCTTTTCGCATCCGAGGTCACATATAACCAAAACATAAAATTAAAAACTAAATTCTGAACATAAATAAATAATAAATAAATAAGCAAAAGATTTCAGTTATTTTTTAAAAATATGTCAATCTTTGTTTATATTCTTTTGGATACAGCTACTTTAGTAAATTTTTCTCTGGGCCTTTTGAGAAGCAGGATTTCCTTGGGAAAATTGTTTTCTGCAGACCACCTGAGGCCCAAAGAAAACGCGTTGGCAGCATCGACATTAGAGCTTTTTGGGGCCTGTTAACCCCTGTTAAAAATGTCTTAACCTCAGGCTTAAAATATTTTTCGAAACATTCAGTAAGCAATGTTCTATTCATCCGTCCTTTATCAGACGCCCTGTACACAACTGGTATTGAGCTCATTCTGCATTTAAAAGCATCTAGATTTGCCGCTATTGCTAAAATTAAGTGGCAATTTATGTGATCCGGTTGCTTCACAGTAAGACATTAATGTTAAACAATACTTTGGTATTTTCTACCTGGTTTTAACTGCAAATTATATTTTGTGTCCGAACTAGGGAGGTAAAATTTCTAAAATGTCCGGTTGACAGGAGCGTTCGGATTACTGGAGTGTCCGTACTAGAGAGTGTCCGATCTATCGAAGTTGTACTGTAATTGATCAAGAATTATTAATTAATTAACAATTAATTAATTTTAAAAATAATAATTAATTAATTTTGTTAATTATTCTCTACTTAGACTGATGGAGCATCTGCGTGTTTGATCATGCCAGAGGCTAAGGCAAAAGCTTTGGGACTAAAACCGAAGGCGTATCTGCGTGACTTTATCTACGTGTCACAAGACCCTATCGATCAATTATTGTTGGGGCCTGCGTATGCAACGCCACAAGTTTTGGAAAAAGCCGGGCTTACGATGAAGGACATCGATGTTTGGGAGCTTCACGAAGCCTTTGCTGTAAGTATAATTTAATCGTTTGGTATAAAAATTTCTTTCAGACACAATTTAGTGTGTTTTTCGTGTTTCAGAATTGTGTTTAATTAAAAAAAAATTGCTTAATTTTATGGAAGGGTGATTACAATTTAATGATTTTAGGGTCAAATTATCGCAAATTTGAAGGCATTGGACAGTGATTGGTTTGCCCAGAAATATATGAACCGTCAGAGTAAAGTTGGCGCTCCTGATCTAAGCAAATTTAACAACTGGGGTGGCTCCCTATCCATTGGTCATCCATTTGCCGCCACCGGCGTTAGGTTGGCCATGCATACTGCCCACAGGCTCGTACGCGAAGACGGACAGTTTGGAGTGGTTGCGGCATGCGCTGCAGGCGGACAAGTGAGTAATTTTAATTAATTATTTTCACAAATAATTAATTAGACATTTAATTAATTAGACATTTAATTAATTATACAATTAATTAATTATACAATTAATTAATTATACAATTAATTAATTGTACAATTACTTATACAATTAATTATTTATACAATTAATTAATTGTACAATTACTTATACAATTAATTAATTAATTATACAATTAATTAATTGTACAATTACTTATACAATTAATTATTTATACAATTAATTAATTGTATAATTAATTAATTAATTATACAATTAATTAATTGTATAATTAATTAATTAATTATACAATTAATTAATTGTACAATTACTTATACAATTAATTATTTATACAATTAATTAATTGTACAATTACTTATACAATTAATTATTTATACAATTAATTAATTGTACAATTACTTATACAATTAATTATTTATACAATTAATTAATTGTACAATTACTTATACAATTAATTATTTATACAATTAATTAATTGTATAATTAATTAATTAATTATACAATTAATTAATTGTATAATTAATTAATTAATTGTATAATTAATTAATTAATTATACAATTAATTAATTGTACAATTACTTATACAATTAATTATTTATACAATTAATTAATTGTACAATTACTTATACAATTAATTAATTAATTATACAATTAATTAATTGTACAATTACTTATACAATTAATTAATTATACAATTAATTAATTAATATGATGGTTTTTCAGTCAGTAATTACATAGAGAATAAAAGGTTTTTAAATAAAATTTTACTATATGGCAAATTTGAATTTTTAATTAAAAAATAAATTTTAATAAATTGTGAAAAATGATGTTTTAGGGTGTTGCAATGGTACTTGAGAGGCATCCGGACGCAACAGCCAATTGAAGATAGATCGAGGAAGTAAGTGTAAAACCGTCGTGCGAAATAAAAAATATTTATATTGTTAAACAATTGCGTGGCCTTTGCATATTTATATTTTTATACATCTCTAGTGTGTTGTTTGGAAGTAAAACGTGGAGTTTTTAAAGTATGTACATAAAATATACATCTTTGTCTTGTTTTATATATCGTATCCCTAATTGTATTTCTTGTATAATATTATACTTTTCAATTAATAAAATACTTTTTACCTATTTTTTTTTTTATTTTTATTAGAAATCATAAAATTCCTAAGATAAATTAAATTAAAATAGGTCTAAGTCAAGGGCCTGGGATACTCCAATACCCTTAAAATAAAACGATTACTTTTGTAAATTGTTTATTAATAATGTGCATTAAAATCCAGTGGTACTTAACAAAACTAAAACTTTATTCTTATGAAATAAATCGAGGGACATCACAGAAAAATCACAGACTGGAGACGGATTTGGAAATTCCCGTAGCGCTAGAAACCTGCAAAATAAAACAGAATTAAAATCGTTACAGTGAAAAACATGGCAATATCATGCAATAGTATTATTTACATTTTGTTATGGTATTTTATTTGTTTTTTTTGTTGCTACACATGGATATGATTTAAATGTTTAATTAAAATGTTTACCTGTGTTTTTTTCCCGCGCACTTGCTTGTCTCATTATTAAAACATGCAGGATTTATAAATAATTTAAGGAAAACCGATTTTTAAAATTTAAGTAATATACATTACCTTTACATCCTTTTTAGTCTTCTGACGAAAGATTTTTCGACGATTTTCGTATCATTCGTTTTATCTTAAAAAAAAAAAAAAAAACGGAGATTTTTCTTTTAAATTTATGTTAAAGGTATCGTTTTAAGTTGGTTTAGAATATTCGTTTAGATGTTTAAGGTTTAAGTTTAGAGATCTTGTTTTATTGTTTATTTATTAGTTTACACACAGTGGATAATAAATATATCACTTATGCTAAACAAAGTCTACAGTACAGGTGTAACAAAAACTTTTCAGCGCAAATACAGAGGTTAGTCAGAAAATAACAAAAAAATTTACATTCTAACTACATTTTCAATACACTTCATTTAAGTTTAATGACTTCCCTCATAGTTTTATTTAAAATCTCCCTTACTATGCACAGAGCCATTCTGTAAGTTTTAATATTAGCTAATATTATTTTAATATTACTTATAGAATAGCTCAATGCCACGGCTAAAAAATTACAACACCGATTAATTATTTAAATGTTAAAGTTTCATATTATAATTTACAATATAAAGAAGGTGTTTTGTGAACTAGCTAACTAATGAAATAAATACAGATTCTTTAATTTTTCAATATATATAAATAAAAAAATCAAAATAAATATGCTCATTTCCTCAAAAATAAAAACACATATTACAATGTTAATCGTAATTTATACACCTTTTATTCGAAAACTGGCTACGAGTTTAAAGTTTTTAGATAAGTTAAAAAAAGTGTGGGTTTTAAAAATTGTTAGGTCTACTTTGCTGGGCGGGGGTACGGCGACGAACGGTAACGAGAAGACGACTCACTGTGTCGTGAGCTCGTACTTGGTGCTGTTTTATACGATTTCCAACGCTGAGCCGACGGTTCTGTATGCATAACGGTTTAAAAAAATTGCGTTATTATACGAAGTTAAATCCACAGATTTCTTTTATGTATGGGGTTGTTATTTCATTAGATTTTCCATTTAGCTGGGGATTTATTCAGGTATTAATTTTGTTTAGGCCTGCATTATACAAAGGTCAACAAAATTTTTATGTGGTTTTTAAGGATATTTGTGTTTTTCTTATTGGAAGACAGACAGATGATTTTTTTTTTCTTTAGACGATTTTGTTATGGAGAATCTACTGAAATAATGACTACCAGTCATAAATTGCAAACACAAACAACATATCACAAAATATCTACTCTGCTGTTTCAAAAAAATTTTATTTAACTTTTAAAAGATTATAATAATATTATTAAATTCAACCATATTTAAATTAAACATAATGAATCAAAGCAGTCATTATTAATAGTTAAATTATCAATCAATGTTCAACCATGTTTTAGTAGAGTTTCATTTTCTTATTATTGTTATAACCATTTGACATCTGCCTTTCACCTGTTGGACAAAAAGTTGAATAGTTTTAGTGGTACTCCAAGCTTTAATTTTGACAAACACTGAACCCGAAGTCTAAATTTAATATCACTATTTAATTATAACAGTTTTCTTTTAAGCCAGATCACTTTTTTAATGTGTAATAAAAAAAAAACACAACTTACCGTAAGAAGTGCTGCTCTCCCTATAATACTCTGTCTCATACTCCGGTTCATAAGGATGACTCCCACTATACGATCTAGAATGACTCGGTGGGGCACTATAATGATCATAGGATGATTCCACAGGATCATAAGCATCCTCGTAACCATAACTCTCTTCCATGGCAATTCTAGCGCGATCCAAGATAGACATTATTTTAGTTTTTGCAGGCATAACTCTAGGAGTTGTGACTGGAGTTCTTGTTGCTGTTCTCATGGGAACTGGAGGCCTAGGAATAGGTGCTCGTGGAATTTGACCTTCAAATACAAAAAGATATAATATTAAAAAGATTACAAAAATTTGTTAAAATAATTACAAAAAAATACCTCTCATAACCGGAGGTCTCCTCTCAGATCTTTCGTGGTCCATGCCAGGATCTGAGGTCATAATTTCCATTTCTCTCATCTGTTCCTGTCGGATGTTATCATTGTTGTCCGGGATTAAATATTTGCGGACCTCGGCCAACGCAAAAGCAACTCTTGCGTGGGCTTCGGCGGGTGGTCCAAGGGCTGAGATTTCTACGTGTAGATCGTCGCTTAAGTGTGCGTATTTTGGGTCCAGAGATTTCCGAAGGTCGTCCTCCTTCTGACGGTCCTTCATCGATCCACGGCCCAGTACGGCCATCTTGCACATGGTCTCTTCTTGTAGACGCTTCATGGAGTTGCCTTTCGGTCCAAGGAGTTTACCGACAAAGTTGAACTGGAAATGTTTGAAAATAGTTTGGATATTATTATACATGATGATGTTGCAAAGTGGGATGTGGAGTTTTAGTACCTTTGGATGTTCTCGTACTGGGACTAAGACTTTTACGGAGACCTTCATCGGCCTCTCCCTGTATATGTCGACGAATTTTTGATCTTTTGATGGGGTTTTGCCAGATTGTTGGGCCTTCTGGATTTCTGTAAGTGTATAACTTTAATGAAAACTTTTTCGACATTTTATGGGAAATACGAGTTTTGGGGTCCCCTGAATAGTTGCAATGATTTCTGGAAAGTGTTCAGAGTGGCTCTGTCTTCACAAAATTGAATAATTACAAAAATGATTAGATACTTCATTGTGGCAACGATGTAGTCAGAAAGTTGGGTGAGGGCCACATCAGATATATCACTATAAAGTTGACAAGGTACTATAATAATAATAATAATTTATTGTCCAACAGAAAGATAATTTTGATAGGAAATTGGTCATTTTGCCAATCCTAATATGTATTGTCAGGACAGTACCTATATGTGTCAATTTATCATGTTATCAAGCGATTTTAGGAGTTTGTAATGTAAAATTACAGTTTTATTGTGTATTAGAAATAATGGTTTCATTTTGATCATAAATTCTTTTTTTTGTGCCGTAATTTTTGTAGTTATGAAAGTAATTCAAATTTGCCGCCACATTAACCTATTGAAAGTTTTGACAAGTGACGCAATACTGTTGATTTTAGAACCAAGTATTTCCAAATATAACTAGAACTTTACAGTGTTGCCAACGTCAGAAACCCTTAAGTAATGCTTAAGTTAGTAAAGGCTGACATGCGAACGGTGCAAATGATGCCTGACTTAAGTTAGGCATAAAGATAAGCTGTTCTTAAATTTAAGTCGTTCTTAATAAATACGGTGCAAACGGGCATTATATGTTTTTTTTATCACAAGAAACAAGCCAAACAGTATACATCCTCAACTCTGCATTTTGCTTTGACTAAATTTTATGATTTTAATTAATTACACAAAGACTGGATGTCAAACTTTTAGATTAATGTTAAAAAGTGGTATATTTGGCTGTCTCGTTTGAGGTAAGATTCAAGTTCTGGACGTAAGTCCAGAACTAATGCTATGGTTGCAACTTGCTATGGTTGCAATTTATATACATAATAATACATTTTTTGTCATAACATCAAGATACTGCGAATTGATGCATGTTGATTTCCGGGCGTAAACCGCGTAGTTGATGGCATAATTGTCGACGTTTTGCACTATCATTACAAGAGGCATCTTCAGGATTTTACATTATGAGAGTTACAAAGGGAAAATGACAACAACATCGACAATTCTGCAGTCAATTGCGCGGTTTCCTCCCGGATTTGAAGATCCGAATTAACTAAACGAGCAAATCAGCTAATTGTAATTTCTGCATAATTTGTACCTTCCTAACTTTCTTTCATATTTGTCTAAACTGCATCATTGTGTACTATCATTGTTAACTGACGTACTGTATTGATTTATAAGTTTCTGTTGACAGGCTGAAGAACCGCCTTCTTGAGCCAAACGAGCTCAATTTCCAAGTTAAATCAAACATCTCAAGTCATAACACAGACATTTTCCTAGCTATATTTACCTTGGTCTAAAAGCCGGATAGCATGCGGACATTTAACTTGATCGATCAACAGTTTCTCCGCAAGCAATTCCCTGATGTATTCGTTCACTTTTTCATTGTGAGGATTGTTCTCGTCTTGTTTATCTTCCTCTGTGATGTCCGTAGCGTTTTGCTTCCGTTTGAAGTCGCCCGAATACTGCGGATATTCTCCGTTCGAGTCGTATTTGTCAGTCATTTTGGCGTTGTTTGTGGTCTGCACACGATTAACTACAACCAACACGAACGACACACTAGTTACGAATGAAATGTGATGAAAAAAGACCGGCCAAGAGCAGAGACCGGTCAGCCACGTAGCAGAGGACGCCAATTCACTGCGAGCTCTGGTAAGCGGTAGCGGTGACAGTTGTATCTACGGCAAGCCGTTGATAGATGGCGATTCGTGCAGGGATTTAGTAGATTTTGAAAACATCTCAATTCGTTACCTAGGCAATTGTCTACAACTTCAATTTTGTAATTTGAACCTTGTACTTTGAGGAATAAGAATATGAAACAATTGATTTTTAGACTTTCTATAATATAATAATATATTTTACGTCCAAAAGTTCTAATGAACCACTTGCGTGGAATACTTTGTATATTCATACTTGTATAGATGTTTCAAACTAAGAAGAGCACAGTTGTATATGCAACCAAATATACATAGGCAATTTATAAACCATACACTGGGTATGATTGGTTGCATATACAACTGTGCTCTTCTTAGTTTGAAACTATTCTACACCCTGATTGCGTAGGGGTTTAGTTACAAAGATCTGAAGTCACGGATGAACGAAATAATAACGTAACTTTGAATGGAAACGCCCCGTACGTGGGCAAATTGCTTTGTATGTATTATTAAGTACGCAATAATAGATTACTTATGCATTAGTAGGGTCTTGGGGTAGTAGGGTGAATGTGATGCGTAAAGGTCTTTTACACCTAAGTGATCCCATAGAGTGAACCCTCTGGGCGCACATGATGGGATTAAGACCACAAAAGGTTGCGACACAAAGGGCTGCGACGACGACGCGATTTACCTGAATAATATATCCTTATTAGGCCCACTGTGAATGAGGAACGAGTATTATGCTCTTGGTTTATATTAAAAGTTGTGACATCGGTCTTTTAGGTGATTAGGCTGTACGGGTTATTATTACTTTATCCCCTCAAGGGTAATCTCAAGAAATTTCAGTTAGCAAATCCTGAGTATACGTTGAAACTATTTATTTATCGTACGAAAGCTGGGTGGCTCCCACCCAACTTTTCGGCTAAATTTCGACTAAAAATACATAAATCTTTTAATAAATAAAGGTATTACGTTTCTTTCATCTATCCGTCCACCTATGATGGAAAAATATAAGCCGAAATGCATTGTAGGTGCAGAGCAAAATGAACGTATCAAGTTTATAAATGGCCGGATATATTTCAACTTCATCCCTCTTGTTTTCCCGAAGTTTCACTTCACGGGCGGAAAAATTCGCAAGGCAACGACATGCCACAAGGGATGAGAATGGGAAATGTAGTCTGTAGGTTCAGCCTCTAGCCATCTCTCCACTCTGTAGCCTTTGTAGGAGCTTGTACGAGTTGTCGGACGTAATTTTTTATCGTGCCCTATTAAAAATGCACTCATACTCGGTTTCCTTGCAACTTCCTGCCGTTAATATTGCACAAATAGCGACCCGGAAATGGTATATCAGAACGTGAACTTGTGTATAAATTAATAAAATGTAGTAGCTCCATTTGTATTCTTTGAGTCGTGTCTCCGCATTCTTTTCGTCAATAATTCAACATTTGATTCGACTGAGGTTTGCATCGTACGTGATCTTTAAAATAAAAAAAAAAAAGTGTTCAGGTTTTATAATAGTTGCTATTTTATCATACACTGAGAGAAAAGTAATGTAAAATCAAAGAAATGTGTTTCTTTGAACATATTTCTTTCAAGGAAAGAATATATGTTTGAAACATCGATCTTTCTTTGACTTGAAGCAAATTCGTTTCATTCCAATTTTTTTCTCTCTTTGTGATTGTGTTAAAGATTGATAATTTTATAGCATTTGTTACCACAAGTAGTTGCTCTCATCAACCCAGGTTCCAAAGCACCACAACACGTTGAACACTGTTGAACAAGTTGAAACAATGACTTGAAAGCAAAGACAGAACATTTTGTTAACTATTCTTCTGGACAGACAAAAATAACAGATACAAAGTTGTTGAAAGATTTAATTCACGAATCTAAAGATGTAAAAAGCTGGTGGAATTAACACTTTTCTCAAAATCTATCAAATATTATTGAAGTCATTGGAGCATGTTTTATACACAATACGTTTTCTTTTTCATATTTTATTTACAATCACATTGAGGGTTGGAAGGCAGTCTGTCATCTCACAAAATGCTGAAATATCGAATCCTAGCACTTTTTGTATAACATCCATTCTTGTCTTTGGGGAGACAGAGTATCAGGAAAGATGTTAAAGGTGGGCAGATTGTCCACTTCGATATATTGCTGTTTGGCTTTCCAATCGGAGGAACCTTTACCCTCTTCAAAATAATTTAAAGAGAAAGTTCTGTCGCTGAAAAATCGACGTTGGTTAACTGTTGTATCAGGAGGCCGGAAGACTAATGCCGTAGAAGAGCGAACCGTCGTGTTATTTATAGTGCTATATCAATTGTACCGACCTGAATAAATATTTTTCTTTTGTGTCAACTGGAATAAAAAAGAAACGAAAACAGAACGCATTCGAGATATAAAAAGAAACGTAAACATTTACTAAATGTTGTTATAGGTAGTTGTTTCTATATCCGCAGAAAGATCATTTGGTTGGTTCAAGTAAAATATAAAATTCTCAGAGTAAGAATATGATTTTCTGGATGTTCCAAGTATTACGTTTCCTTGTTTTAAGTATGAAGGAACTGCTTGAAAGGAATTACGTCTGTTTTAAGCGATACGTATACTTTTGGGTCAAGAAACTGTTTGTTCGTTGAAGAATGTATATTTTTCACCCAACAAAATATTGTTGTTGTAAAACGAACGTCTTACTCTTTTATATGTAGAAGAATAACATTTTCTTCGTCAGAGCAAAATATGTATACTCAACATAAACATATTAAACTCCTAAACCGGAAGAATAACTAGCCGTTGAAATAGGTACATACATATATTGAAATTCTTATTACAATAAAGTATTATTTGAATAGCAAAAATATCCTCTTCATACTACACTATATACCAGTGGTTCCCAAACTTTTTCCTATGGCGCCCCCCTTTTGATATCATGAAATGCTCACGCCCCCCATAATTAAGACAAAAAAGATTTCATAAGTATATATATATATATATTATAAATTTATTTAACAAAACATAACAAACTACAAAATCGTTAATGTGACGGGTGATGCTGAATTTTCTTAACGAGATGTGAAATTCTTGGTTCTATATTTGAAAGTGCGCAGCGTAAGTCGCTGGCAACATCAAGCTTGTTTCTTTGTTTGTTTTTAATTCCCATTAAAACAGAAAACCCTTTCTCGCACAAGTAGGTCGTCGAAAAAGGTGTATACAATCTTAAAGCTATTTCCGCGATTATAGGATAGCTAGAATACCATTTTATCCAGAAAGATGTAATTTCTAAATGTTCGAAGTCACCTTTCGCCGCTGAATCATGTTTCAAGTCGATGGCTTGTTCTTGCATGTGTTCTGGAAGGGTATTTATATCAACATTGAATGGATTACGCGCAAATTTATGTTCTTCATTGTCATATAAATTAGGAAAATACCGTTGAAATTCATCTAAAAGGCCTTCTAAATGAGAGATAATGTCTTTTGTGATTTCTTCATTTGCAGCAATCACACCATTCATTTCATTATCCATTAATGATGCAAATTTCGGAAATGATGCAAAATTGGGGGCCTCAGCTTGCAGACGGCGTTTCCACAGAAGTATTTTTTCTAAAAAAGCTTGGATAGCATCATGATGTGTAATTATGTTTGCTGAAATGTTGCCTTGTAACTTCAAATTAAGTACGTTCAGTGCCTCAAAAATATCAGCTAGATAAGCCAATTTGATTTGAAAAGTTTTTTCAGCAAACACTTCACATAACTGATGTTTTTTCTGCTGGTTGGAAATTGCTGTACTTCCATCCTCAATTCAAACAGTCTTGTTAGCATGTTTCCTTTTGAAAGCCAGCGCACTTCTGTATGAAATAGCAGTTTTTTGTACTCTGAACCCAAATCTGCGCAAAGAGATTCAAAAAGCCTCGTGTTTAAGGCACTATTTTTAATAAAATTAACTACTTTAATAGCTATGTTTAATGAATTGTTAAAGTTGTCAGGAAGAGTTTTAGCAGCCAGAGCTTGTCGATGTATGACACAGTGAATTCCAGTTATGTTGGGGTTCTCCAGAACGTGATCCTAGCATTGACGGAGCACCATCTGTGCACACACCAACAAGTTTGTCCCAAGAAAGTTCATATTTCTCAATAATGTCGGAAATTGCCTTCATAACATCAGTAGCTTTTGAAGTAGTTTTTAGTTCATGTGAGAACAGTATCTCTTCCGTCATAGCACCATTATAAATAAATCGCACGTATACCATGAGCTGACAACATTGCGCAACATCAGTGCTTTCATCACACTGAATCGCGAAAAAAGGCGACTTTCGGACAGCTTCCACCGTTTGAAGTTTGATATCTTCTGCCATTTTATCAATACGACGCTTAACTGTATTATCGGAAAGTGAAATTTGTGAAAGTTTTGTTTTGCTTCCGGAATCTAGAAGAACATCAGCAGCTTTTAAAAGGCAAGGTTTAATAAGAGTTTCACCGATAGTATGAGCCTTTTTGCTTTTAGCGATGAGCAGCGCCAGTTCATAAGATGCTTCGACAATTTTTTCGTTTGCTTGAGAAAATTCACCAGTATTGTCCAATTTCATGCGTTTTAAATGATGAACCTTAGCTTCAAAAAATTCCTTTGGTTTGTCTTTTAATGCACCATGTTTTGTAAATAGGTGTCGTTGAAGACGTGTTGGTCTCATACCATCGTTACTAAGAACGTCATAGCATATTACGCATTGCGGACAGTCGATATCGTTCTTTACCAAGACTGTGAAACCGTACTTGATGTATTCGTCAATGTACTTTCGTTTCTTAGTAGTACTCATAATTAATTAATTAATTAACTGCAAAAATAAATCAATACATTACTAACTAGCATTACGTTCATCCCGAAAGCCACTACACTTTCTTTCTTTAGTTTAGGTAAAAATACTTCTAAAAATAGTTAGGTTACATACCTTCAGTAATATTTAGATAAAGTGCAAAACATATAACGAAGAGCGAAATCAGTAAAAATATCAACGTAGTAGCCGAAGTTCTAATTCTAATCAATGTCTTGTGCACACGACGTGACGTCTTTCAGATCTGCAGGTCTAAACTACACCAAACTACACTGGACTGCAAACAGCGAAACAGCAGCGGGTCGTGATGCAGGCTTGGCAGTATAAAAAGTTGCCTAGCATCTTATGCGTCGGGTACGGTTTACGGCTGGATGCGAACACGGGAAGCGAGACAGGAAATTTGCGGCCGGCCTCGATATAAACCTTATTATTATTATAATTATTATTATTAATCATCAGCGAGCGCGACATATGCTTTAAAATGGTAACGCAATCAGACCAAATCTGATGCACCAATTCCTAAATTCAAAATGAATTTAAATTTGTGTCTAGTAATATTTTTATCTGTGCTCTCACGCCCCCCTTAACGTTACTCTACGCCCCCCTAGGGGGGCGCGCCCCCCAGTTTGGGAATCACTGCTATATACGGAAGAATAATTTTTCTTGATATCCAAGAATAGAGTTCTCTCTGTAGGCTATTCCACTACAATCGTGGTTTCCCTCATAATCCTTGTCACCCATGAAATAAAACACTTATGCATAGATGTAAACAAACAATATACGAACACATATCGTCGAACTTATATAGCGGTGATATGTGGCAAAAGACGCGAGAAACTGTTAGCGCCATCTATAAAGTAATTGCACAACTTTCTATGTATCTCTTCAGAGTAAGAATCTTGGGTCAAGAAACTGTTTTCGTGTTGAAGCATATTTATTTTTTCGTCTAATGTAATATTTCTGTTGATGTAAGACGAACATCTACTTTTTTATTGAAGATTAACTTTTTCTTCGTCAAAGAAAAATATACTTAACATACACATACTAAATTCTTAAATCGTATAAATAACTAACCGTCGAAACAACTATATTGAAGTTCTTATTAGAATAGAATATTATTTGGATAGAAAAAAAATCCTCTTCATGCCACGCTATATACCCAAAAATAATGTTCCTTGATATCCAAGGATAGAATTCTCTCTGTGTATGTGGTAAAGAAACTATGCAGAAGAATTAGGTTATTACTTCTAGTCTACCTATACTAATTACGAACTTTCAAGTGTTTTCAGCGGAATCGCCCATTTTCGCCGACATTTGCGATCGAGTAGCTGCAAAATTTGGCTTTTCGATATTACTTTTGACGCTCGAATTGAAAAAAGGACACAATTCCGCGTGGACTGCGCGATATTTTGTAAATTAAATGCGTCAATTTTGAAAAAAAAATCACTTTTTTGCACCTCTGCGGGTGAAGGCGAACCTCGAGAAAATGTCACGTGACGTCTAGAAATTCCGACAAGCGGATCGATGAACGTCAAAAATTTACATTTTTTTATCCGTTCCTGCCGACCTTATAAAAGCCGCTCGCTCTCATGTCTTACGATAAGATCCCTCTAAATACCCTTCGCAAAGAGTTTTGAGCAAAAAAAAACGGCCTTAAAAACAATTTTCGATCCAAAAAATCGATTTTTGTCGACCCGTGTTTTGCTGCTATTACCACAGTAACGTCAAACCCGAAACGCCCCCTGCCGGACATTCATAACAACAATAACAGATAGCAGATAACCTAAAATGTATCCTAAAATGTCCATATTGCGAATGTGGACAGGTGGGAAGCCTTAACCACATATTTCTAGAATGCCCAATAACTAAAATCGAAAATTTTGACTTATACACAGATCTAGTACAAACTAAATGCAATATTCCTCCCTATTCTTCTACGAATTAAATTTTAATCTAAATCTCAACGTAGCGCTCGACAATATCGGTCTTATTGAAACAAGCAGTAATCTTTAACGATTCAAAGATACCTACCGTACTTATCGTGCCATTAGAAATAATTAAGAGCCGCGGCGTTGGTTGGCGCGTCGCCACGGCTAAGAGTATCGGGTCGTCGAGTATCTGACGACCATCTGGATCTCATTTTGAAAACAAAAGCGCCGATATGAACATCGTCAGTCCGCTAATTGGATTTGCGGGCGAGGGGGGTAAAGTAAGAGAGAGGGGTGACTTGAAGATTTGGTAGAAATGGCGGATACGCTCCGCTAGGAATAGGCACTAAGGAAAGCGGGTCGTAATTCAAAATTAAATTGCGCACTAATTGCCGAAAAGTTTATGTCGACTGGATTTTTATGCGAGCCGGGTCGAGGAGCGGCCGCCTACACCACATAAAAACAAATATTGATTTTGTATTAGCGGATTGACATAAAACTCTGCTGAATTTTGGATTCGTTAATCCGCCGTTCAAAAATAATAATAATTTTAGTCGGGCTTGTAATTGTAATTGTCAAGGTAAACATTTGCGCTCAAATTGTGTTTGTTCAAGGGGTCGTTTAGTGACGGTATAATATTTTTTAATTGGGGAGGACGGACGCACATATTTGGAACTCTTTTCAATTTATTTATTAAGCCATGTATCAACGTTTTACAATAAATTATTATAGAACGATAACGCTTTAAAGAGGGGCGAGTGGCTCTAGCGGTAGAATGCTGCTCTCCTGCTAGGAAGTCTTGGGTTCAAATCCAGGCATTAGCTGAAGATCCTCGTCCCACCGCCTTTCGCAAGAGGCGTAAAACCGTGGGTGCCGGCAACCAGTTGAACACACCTCTGGTTGTCGTTATCAAACAGTATGTAAAAATGGGTAAGCACAAAGGGCCAAGAATTGGCCTAGGTGCAGCGGAATAAACCGCACCCAAAACAACTACAACAAGCTACAACGCTTTAAAGATTCTTTGTCTGATTCTACATTAATAAGTAGCCAAATTAAGTCGAATTGTAAACCAAAACGATGGGAAAGTTTCGAATATTGGGTATCATTGATAATTACGTACATATTCGTGAGTTCTCGCTCCTGCTGAGAATCTGGAACACCAAAGACAGCATCGTCGGAGTCTACTCCGACGATGCTTTTGTTAATAAACTTTTGTTAATTCGGGTTAATTCAGTTCCCGAAGTTTAGCCGGGTGGGAATATTTCGGCATGAAAACGAAGCACGCAAGCATACGAGGCATCAATCACTCGTAATTAAATTTAAAATGTCACGGAAGATCCCATAACATTTTCCTCCGAGAACAGTCGTGCGGACAAAATTAATTTCCTGTCTTGAAAATACTGTAATCGACGGAAAATAATCGGAATTTCAGCAAAAATACGTGTTTTGTAGCCACCTGAATGATTTCTGGAAAATGCCTGTGTGCATGTTAGTTCATGTATGTGATTTGTACTTTGTTCCTTATTAACAGTTATCTATATTAGAGGCCAAGTTCGACTCTTTTCTTCTTGGTTCTTTCCATTTATCTTTGTGTCTAGGCCCTAGGGTCATAGTCAAGTACTTCGCAGTATTAGGGTATTACGGCATTTATCAAATTCTGTTTTAATACAAAGTAGGCAACCTCCTGACCACCCTTTTACAAATAAAATTCGAAACAACGCTTTATTTTAAGAGAAAACGCCGATCAAAATTTTAATAAAAATTCGCCCTGTGACGTCGCAAGGCGGAAATATGATGCAAAGTTTGATAATTGTTGCTCATAGTTATTTTATGGTGCTGGGGTGGGATCACCCGCTTACTTCACGTTATTTACGGTAGTTGAATTGAGGTTAAGTGAGGCAAAAGACAACATCAATCATGGACAAATCTAAACAACAATATAGAGTTTGTTGTGTGCCTGATTACAACAGCAAATCAGCAGAAACACATGACTGTACTTTTAACACTTATATATGAGCGTTTTCCTGATGTCCGTTTAACAGTTTAACGTGCGTTTGCAAACGCCTCGGGAATAGAGGTGGGTAGTTCGTGAACGAACTAGTCCGAGAGAATTTAGAGGTTTAGAACAAAAGAACTAGTTCTTTAAAATAAAAAGAACTAGTTCGCAAAAGACCTGCTTTGCTAAAACATATCTCTATGCATATCTCATTCAGTGAACGACTTGTAGGGACATGAAATCTAGTTCGAAAGTCCTGCTTTGGTGAAACATATCCCATTCAGTGAACGAGTTGTGGCGACATCAAACGAGCGACAAAGCACCCCGCCCGCCAGTTGTTTCTTTAACGGCGGATGTCAAAAATATAATTAGAGTATAGTTTTTTCCTAATGGATAATGGATTACACTGTTAATAGTAGTTTCGCCAGTATATGTTATACTATAATTTATAAATAATACCCCAATTCCTAAAATTGCAGTATGAATAAGGCTAAAATACGTGCAGCAATGTCTTTTATGCCTTATTAAATAAATATTTAAAAAATATACCTAAATAAAATAAGACAACGATTCTTCGATCAATATAATTATAAATAATTATTTATTTTCAAAACAAAATAACGATTCTTCAAGAAAAAGACAACGTGGGAAGGCAGACATCGATTCTGTCCAAACTAGATCCTAGTTTCGTTTGAAACCAGATATACACGTGCTAGAACACACGAAGACACGTTTATCGAAGTAGTAAGTTTCAGGATCAAAGTAGTTCTTCAGAACTAGTTCTTTGAACTAGTTCCTTTTTGTGAACTAATCCGGAAGAACTAGTTCATTAAAAAGAACTAATAAGCCCATCTCTACTCGGGAACACTCGGGAATGTCAAAGTAAATACTAGCGTAAATACTAAAAAATACTAGCGAAGATAGCATACAACACCATACAAACAAGCAGTGACGGCAACCCTACAAGAACAAAAATCCCTATATTTGTGAATAATTTCTAGGCTACGTTGACAATCTTAGCCAATTACGACAGTCCTCGGAAAATTCATATTTTAATTGCAATTTTCTCAACAACTTCCAAATACAATTAAGTATTAAGTTAACAGAATGTCATATTCCATGCTGTATAATCGTTTAATACTTGATTCTACTTAAATTTCCACATGACCGTAATACCTTTTTACATACGGAACTATGGTGTTGCTTATTTTCATGGGAGGTATAACCTCTATCCTTTTGTTGTTGAAGTTGACGTTGACTCATTTTCATGCATTCAGTGTGGTCTTTCATCTTTTGGTCCATTGATACATTTTGTCACATGCCTGCTGAAGCTTTCTTGTGGATACTATGCATAAGTAATTCAAATCTATGACAGAAAGTACTCAACAAACGCAAATTTAATATACAATCACCACTATTGGTAAACATATCAGTATTCCACAGCAGCTGAGAAGGATATAACATTCACTTTAATAGGGTATTCCTGTGTTTTTCAAATTGTTGTTTTTCACAAAATAGGAATGCTACTGATTGCTACTTTACACATAAAATCTCAAACATTGCTTTAAATTAAGAGAAATCGTCCTTTGAAGTTTGAATTAGAGTTGATCTTTGTGACGTCACAAAGATCGCTTAAAACGGACGGCTTGGCAACGTTGTAAGTTTTCATATGTTATCACTCACACACCTTGGTTGACAAGTGTCTCTAATAGAGGTGGGTAGTTCGTGAACGAACTAGTCCGAGAGAATGGCTCCCGGCTTAGAACAACAGAACTAGTTCTTTAAAATAAAAAGAACTAGTTCGCAAAAGACCTGCTTTGCTAAAACATATCTCTATGCATATCTCATTCAGTGAACGACTTGTAGGAACATGAAATCTAGTTCGAAAGTCCTGCTTTGGTGAAACATATCCCATTCAGTGAACGAGTTGTGGCGACATCAAACGAGCGACATAGCACCCTGCCCGCCAGTTGTTTCTTTACCTAACGCCGGATGTCAAAAATATAATTAGAGTATAGTTTTTTTTCCTATTGGATAATGGATTACACTGTTAATAGTAGTTTCGCCAGTATATGTTATACTATAATTTATAAATAATACCCCAATTCCACCTAAAATTGCAGTATGAATAAGGCTAAAATACGTGCAGCAATATGTCTTTTATGCCTTATTAAATAAATATTTAAGAAATATACCTAAATAAAATAAGACAACGATTCTTCGATCAATATAATTATAAATAATTATTTATTTTCAAAACAAATTAAGGATTCTTCAAGAAAAAGACAAAGTGGGAAGGCAGACATCGATTCTGTCCAAACTAGATCCTAGTTTCGTTTGGAACGAGATATAAACGTGCTAGAACACACAAAGACACGTTTATCGAAGTAGTATGTCTAAGGATCAAAGTAGTTCTTCAGAACTAGTTCTTTGAACTAGTTCCTTTTTGTGAACTAATGCGGAAGAACTAGTTCATTAAAAAGAACTAATAAGCCCATCTCTAGTCTCTAATGGCACGACCGGTCAGCTGTTCCCCTGTTGCCAGCGCTACTAGTGATCGGTAATCTTCGTGTATTACCAAAGGTGGTCGGAAAATTCAAATAAAATACACTTTAATTGCAATTATTTCATAGAAAACCTAAACGAAAAGGCTTACAGCTTTACGGTATGACTCCTGATAACTTGTACGGTAGTTTAAACCGAATATCTGCTGAAATTTTGACATGACCGGAATACCCTATTAATTTCAGATAAGAAAAAAGTGAAATAAAAAACCTTGAAAAATTGAAATTTATCGTTTTCTTTGTTAGTCGGGCAACTTTCCGCACCATTGTGCGTTACGTTGATAAAGTGACTCTTTCTGCACGGTTCATAAGTCTGCCGTTGACTTCCTGCTGAAAAATATATTTACGCAACTAAACGGTATTCTTTTTTCAGTGGAAAAGTTAACCTACCCTCTTTTCTTACTTTTTTTTAGGAACTCGGTGAGAATTGTAAAAGGCGCGAAGAAACGTATGAATTATGAATGGGCGACAGACGAGTTTGATTTATAGTAAATGACTTTTTCTTCACTCTCTCTCCCACCCCAAAAAACAATGCAAATTAGGTCGCCGCTTTCATAAGGGATCTTTCGAGTTACGAGCCTCCGCGGACCATCTCGTAATTGGGGAATTTTGAGGGCGATTATTATTCCAACTTTGCCATTCTAACGTGAAGAAGTTAAGTGGGCTCTTGAGGGGTGACCGTTTTAAATTATATATTATTCCGTCACTAATTCGAAAGTCCACAATCAGCTTTTCATTGAATTTCAGAATAATTTTTTATTGAATTATTTATTTTAAAATTGCACGTTCCTCAAGTTTTGTTAAATTAATTATATTTCGAACCGGACCCATCAAGTTTTAGATTGGTCAAGGATAACTTGTACGAACGTGTTCGTTTCATTTAAATATTTTGGAGAATAGTGTAGTAATTAGCATTTTGTATACATGTACATTAAATTTCAAAGTCGTAGTAGTACTACAACCCAAGAAAATGTGTAATACCCAGTTGCGTGAAATACTCTGTATACTCTGTAATATGTGGTGATCATTTGGTGGTATTGATTTTAAATTAAGAACTTTTCCCAAAGCAAATAATAAAGGTTTAAACTTTACGTGCTCTCTCTGGGAATTCCGTTTCAAAATGCTGAAAACTGCGAGCAACAAGGGTGGGAGTTCATCTGGGAGCATTATGATTGATGGCAAATTAATTCCGTGCAACAAGCAGTCCGTCTACTGATTTAATAGTGGCAACCATTATAATGTATATTATTCAACTATCGTAGAAGATTTAGTACTAAAGCATTATTTGACAACTGGTTTTTATTATACACTACTCTACATTTAATGTAAGACAGATTTAGAGACATTTAGGGCGAACGCTTGCTTTCATTTAAGATAATAAGCAATGAATCCAAAATCTACCAAAGAAGTATAGCTATACATCAATAAGTTATTAAAACAATCCATTTTTGTCCCCTTTATTAGATGAAGGTAAAGTGTGGTTATTAAAATAGCTAAATAAAAATAGATAACTAAAATTTCTATTAAAATTAATATGATGCATACAGCGTTCATGAATAAATAATAGACTAAATTGGATTTTTCAAGATGCATCTCGCTGTCGGATCCTGTTTAGGTCTTGTAGGTCCCTTGACATTAATAATAATTAATTCTAAAAATTAATAACTGAGAGCGATTTATCTCTGCGCATTAGAGGCGTATGAAGTAACGCCGACAAAGTTGTCGCACTTTAATGAGTGTATTAATATTAATGATCAGTTTGCTGGCAATTTAGTGCGAAATTGGCGGTAAGAAATTCATATCCCACGTTACATCCTTTGGTGTAAACATGTCAATTTACTATAATACACTATCAACTATAATACCGAAAAGTAATACCTTTTGCTAAATGAAATTAGTAGTTGTGAAATAGTACTGAGTGGTATAGTAGCAGAAAATAAAGACTTAGGTTTTTCAAAAGAGTCTTAAAGTCTTATGAACGAATTTGATATTCCCCACGATCATTCTGAATCGTGGCTTCATATCGATTCATCAAAATACAGCTTGAAAGCAGCTGTATCTGTAAATCTAGATCTGTTACAATAAATCCACTTTCAGTTTCTAAATAAAATTTTAGTAATTTTAATCATTTCTGAAATATGTTAATCTCTCTGGTGCTATCTACATATTATGAATATGGCAACTTAATCTACCCAACTTACATGGATATCCATTCATATGGTAATATAGAATAACTTAGTATGAAATTTCAACTGTGACCGTCTTGAACAATTAGAGTCTATGCGCCCCGAAGATGCAATTAACACCGCCGATTACAAACTAATACTGTTAACGAAGAGTAATCCTATTCAGGCGGGAGCTACACGGTGATAATTGATATGCAGGACATGATTAATACATGGAATTCGTTATGAGACTGCGGCAGTCAGATGGCAGATGCTTACACCTAGAGTCGCCTAAGCTGCAACGCTACATACCCTTCTAATCCCTCCACGTATAACTTGAAACCGATTCGGAATACCAATGCATTAATTTGCCTTTGATATGAATTGATGCCGGGAGTAATAGAGATAACCCTGGGCAACGTATCTCCAATATCCTGTGATTATTACATTGTCAAGTATAGATGTGTATGCTTTGAATCTATTCAGATAATATAAGTTCTAGAGTTATATTGTAGATTAATTGATTTTGCATACTTATTATATGTAGAGATGTTTGATTTGTTTTACAGAATCCGTCTAAAGTTTTGGTATGCATTTGGGACTTATACAGGAGAAATCCTGTACACAGAGTGAAAAATTTATTTGATACAACACGAATATCTTTGATTGAAGAATATCACTTGTTGCCATATCCGCAGAAAGATCATTTGGTTGGTTCAAGTAAAATATAAAATTCTCAGAGTAAGAATATGATTTTCTTGATGTTCCAAGTACGTTTCCTTCTTTTAAGTATGAAGGAACTGCTTGAAAGGAATTGAGTCTGTTTTAAGCGATACGTACGTATACTTTTGGGTCAAGAAACTGTTTGTTCGTTGAAGAATGAATTTTCACCCAACAAAATATTGTTGTTGATGTACGAACGTTTTACTCTTTATACTTTATCATACGTAGTATGACAAAGTATTGTAATCGTGTCGAAAAAAAAAAAATTAAGATTTTAGCGGAAATAGGTCTTTTTGGACCCCCTGAACATTTTTGACCAAGGTACAAAAAAATGTCTGTGTGTGTATGTGTGTGTGTATACCCGTTTTTTTTGTGGCGACGATTCCGGAGAAACTACTGAAGGTATCGAGACGAACCTTCATATTTAGAAGTTTCGTGACTAAACTTAGAGCTGAAAGAAGTTTTGTCCAAAAGGGCCCAAAGGAACTCGAGGTTTACTCTTATCATTTTCAACGATTTTGCAAATTAGCCGCCATTTCTGTAATTTCGTCAAAATAGTTAAATAATAAAATAGTAGAGAAAATTTTGTATAATTTATGTCCATTCCATTTTTTTGGAAAAAAAAATTAAATCATAGTAAGCGGATGCCCCTTGAACTTCCAAATTGCCCCCCTGAACACGGCTGTATTGTATGATAAAGTCATGTGCCTGGCCACATCAGATTTTTATATGTAGAAGAATAACATTTTCTTCGTCAGAGCAAAATATACTCGACATAAACATACTGAACTCTTAAACCGGAAGAATAACTAACTAACCGTTGAAATAACTACATAATTATATTGAAATTCTTATTACAATAAAATATTATTTGGATAGCAAAAATATCCAAGAATAGAGTTGTCTCTGTGTAGGCTATTCCACTACAATCCTGGTTTACCTAATAATTCTTGTAAGTCACGCATGAAATAAAATACTTATGCACAGATGTAACAAACAATATACGAACACATATCGTCGAACTTATATAGCGGTGATATGTGGCAAAAGACGCGAGAAACTGTTAGCGCCATCTATAAAGTAATTCCATAACTTTCTATGTATCTCTTCAGGGTAAGAATCTTGGGTCAAGGAACTGTTTTTTTGTTGAAGCATATATATTTTTCGTCCAACGTAATATTTTTGTTGTTGTAAGACGAATGTCTACTTTTTTATTGAAGAATAACTTTTTCTTCGTCAGAGAAAAATATACTTAACATAAACATACTAAATTCTTAAATCGTAAGAATAACTAACCTTTGAAACAACTATATTGAAATTCTTATTAGAATAAAATATTATTTGGATAGAAAAAAATCCTCTTCATGCTACACTACTTATGTACGCAAGAATAATTTTTCTTGATATCCAAGAATAGAGTTCTCTCTGTGTAATTACAAAGGGTAGAAAGTTGTGAATGAATGTAATCATTGCGCGATTTAGTGAGTTAATCCACCTTTATGAGCCGGTTCGTGACAGGATTACACCAATTACAAACCAATTTTGGAAAGTTAGATCGACTTATTTTCTTTTCACTCCTCCGGGAGAAGATTTTTCCAATTAGGTTCATTAGCCCGACTAAACTTTTACGCACGCACCGGAACTGTTTCAATTAAAATCTTCCGGAGGACGCTCTTTGCCAACTTTTCACGACTCCATTCCAGCAGAGAATAAATTAAAGTAAATCCTGTTTTTTGGAACATTTACCACAAAAATTAAGCAAAGTTAGCACACGATCTTCATATTTCTTTGCATACTCCTTAACTCGGTAATACATTTTGACACTTGGAGTGTGAGTGAGTATGCCGACTAAGTAATTATCGAAGTTCATTACTGTCAGTTTATACGATAACTGCACATAAACTCAGAATTCGGTACATCACGTCGTTTGATATATTGCCGTCTTTGGGGTGTAATAACTGGTTGAATTGTGTCAACTCGGCAAAACTATTGAGCGTAACTATAATTATCCCCCTCGCGTGTATTTGAAGAGCTTAATAGCACTGGGGAATATTCACTGGTACAGTAATGGTATTTGTCACGTATAATTATATTATAACTAGCGTTAAACGGAATTTACTCTTCCGCAATAGTGATTTGATCAAGGCTTTCAAGCAGCTGTGACGGTGAACTAATCATTATTTCAACGTAGGTTTTCAACCTTCAATTTGTTAAATTTAATAAATTTAAATTTATTAATTTAATATAAATTTAAATTGTGCGACGATTAGGATGCAGTGTGGCTGTGGTTTTACGAAATTGAAGACGTGCAGAAGGTATGGATGGTTTAATGTGTCAACGAGGTAATCGGAAAGTTTTACAATGTGCATATAATACAATCATTGATGTCGAAATAGTACACGTACTAGCTCTGTGTATATGTCAAAATTTTCGATTTTAGTTATTGGGCATTCTAGAAATATGTGGTTAAGGCTTCCCACCTGTCCACATTCGCAATATGGACATTTTAGGATACATTTTAGGTTATCTGCTATCTGTTACTGTTGTTACGAATGTCCGACAGGGGGCGTTTCGGGTTTGACGTTACTGTGGTAATAGCAGCAAAACACGGGTCGACAAAAATCGATTTTTTGGATCGAAAATTGTTTTTAAGGTCGGTTTTTTGCTCAAAACTCTTTGCGAAGGGTATTTAGAGGGATCTTATCGTAAGACATGAGAGCGAGCGGCTTTTATAAGGTCGGCAGGAACGGATAAAAAATGTAAATTTTTGACGTTCATTGATCCGCTTGTCGGAATTTCTAGACGTCACGTGACATTTTCTCGAGGTTCGCCTTCACTCGAAGAGGTGAAAAAACGTGATTTTTTTCAAAATTGACGCATTTAATTTACAAAATATCGCGCAGTCCACGCGGAATTGTGTCCTTTTTTCAATTCGAGAGTCAAAAGTAATATCGAAAAGCCCAATTTTGCAGCTACTCTATCGCAAATGTCGGCGAAAATGGGCGATTCCGCTGAACGCGCCCTACACTTGAAAGTTCGTAATTAGTATAGGTAGATAGACTAGCTCTGTGTATAAGTCAAAATGTTCGATTTTAGTTATTGGGCATTCTAGAAATATATGGTTAAGGCTTCCCACCAGTCCACATTCGCAATATGGACATTTTAGGATACATTTTAGGTTATCTGTTATCTGTTACTGTTGTTACGAATGTCCGGCAGGGGGCGTTTCGGGTTTGACGTTACTGTGGTAATAGCAGCAAAACACGGGTCGACAAACATCGATTTTTTGGATCGAAAATTGTTTTTAAGGCCGTTTTTTTCGCTCAACACTGTTTCCGAAGGTATTTAGAGGGATCTTATCGTAAGACATGAGAGCGAGCGGCTTTTATAAGGTCGGCTGGAACGGATAAAAAATGTAAATTTTTGACGTTCATCGATCCGCTTGACGGAATTTCTAGACGTCACGTGACATTTTCTCGAGGTTCGCCTTCACCCGAAGAGGTGCAAAAACGTGATTTTTTTTCAAAATTGACGCATTTAATTTACAATATATCGCGCAGTCCACGCGGAATTGTGTCCTTTTTTCAATTCGAGCGTCAAAAGTAATATCGAAAAGCCCAATTTTGCAGCTACTCGATCACAAATGTCGGCGAAAATGGGCGATTCCGCTGAACGCGCCCTAAACTTGAAAGTTCGCAATTAGTATAGGTAGATTATGTATGTATATTTTATGAGATGCCAGCTGGGTGTACGCTGGCGCTGTCAATGCGGGTAGAATTGATAATTAATTCCGCTTTGAATTAAATGTATGTATTAAAACCCCTGATTATGTTTACCGGTTCATTATGCATCTACTCAATATTAATAACACCAAAAGGATTTATTAACATTTAATTTGCATATTTGTAAAATGTTTCATTGTTATTATATTTGTTGCAAAATTGGTGGGCGTTATGTATGTTTTTCTACTCTGGTATGTTAGAAAACCGCCACTAATTATAATAATTACTATTACGATGCCTGTAGGTACCGTAATTAGCACTACGAGCTTTTAAGTTTGGTGGAAGAGCCGGAGTTAGTTTTAGTTTGGCTTCTACGAGAGTTTGCTTTTAATTTAAATAAAATTTTATACCCTCAAGTCTTCCATGCAACATCTTAAGAACTTCTATCATGTAGTAATCACCATTTAGATCGATTGTAAGTACAAAAAGCTGCTTTGAATGAGCTCTGAGCTTTGAATCATTTTGCTGGCGGAATAGGAAGAAGAAGTTTATATTTAGGTACTCGACTAAAGAGCTCACATTCCCTTCCTTAACGTGGTATTAAGATTAATTCAAGTAAAAACGAGCCTTCGGCATCAGAGCCTGGAAATTTGCATACGAGAGACCACTTTTAAACGTCTCGGCGCGCGCGCTGTTCCGTTCTTTTCGAAACTTTGCGTCTCAGCCGCCGCAACTATTGAAGTAATTCACTGTGCACGAGCAATAAATCAAGTTTTCGAAAGTTTTCCGTCGGTGTGGTTGTTTTATGTACGGTATCGCTATATCGTTGGAAAGACGAAGAAGAACGTCGGTAGCATTTTAAGGACGTCTTGCGACCACGGCGACAATGCACGTGGAGTGCTGAGGACGTGAGGAATGTCGAGACGAAATAGACATTGCTTATAATGGTCACGTGGCTCGCACGAGGGTTGAGACGCGTGGTTCTCGTCGTCGGTCGGAAAGTTTTAAAGCGCTTCTTAACTTCAACTGAAAAATGATACATTACCGGCTATAAATATTTTGCGACGGTGGAGTTTTTGTAAGGGGCGTATCCTTTATGAGGTTAAATTATAACGGCGACACGGTTAATTTATTACGTTTTTCAACAGCATGACGACGTGTTAAATTTAAGATAAATTTGTATTTCTGTAATCTCATACTTCAGTAGAAGCAGTCGTGAAATTATGGAATTGATTTTATGTAATTATATATTATAGTTTGTTGTAAAATTTCAATATTTGAAGTATCTGATATTTATTGCAAAAAAAATTTGACATTGTATCAATTTATATTATACGCTGTTGCTTGGTGGTCACATTATCGCTGTGTACGATGCCTGGTATCAACATCATCTAGAATTTAACTGATACTGGGATACCGTCAGGGTACATCGATTGCTCGTTAGGCAATTGTACCGGAAAACCGGAATAGCTCATAAAATAAATAAGCCCGTAGCGCTAATTACGCACCGCATCCGCACATTTTGCGTGTGTTACCCCCACGTTAGGGTTGCCACCGTTCCCGAACTTGTGGATTCAGAACATGCTAAATTAATTAACGGTGGCAATGTGAATTTGATCTCATTTTTGTTGTTTTTTATAAAGTTTCAAAAAACTATTGAAAACTCCGGTGTTTATACATTCTCTGGATGGCAACCCTGTCAGGACTGATGATGGTAACCCTACTCCATACATCAACACCATAATACATACTAGAGATGGGCTTATTAGTTCTTTTTGATGAACTAGTTCTTCCGGATTAGTTCACAAAAAGGAACTAGTTCAAAGAACTAGTTCTGAAGAACTACTTTGATCCTGAGACATACTACTTCGATAAACGTGTCTTCGTGTGTTCTAGCACGTGTATATCTCGTTCCAAACGAAACTAGGATCTAGTTTGGATAGAATCGATGTCTGCATTCCCACTTTGTCTTTTTCTTGAAGAATCGTTATTTTGTTTTGAAAATAAATAATTATTTATAATTATATTGATCGAAGAATCGTTGTCTTATTTTATTTAGGTATATTTTTTAAATATTTATTTAATAAGGCATAAAAGACATATTGCTGCACGTATTTTAGCCTTATTCATACTGCAATTTTAGGTGGAATTGGGGTATTATTTATAAATTATAGTATAACATATACTGGCGAAACTACTATTAACAGTGTAATCCATTATCCAATAGGAAAAAAATTATATTCTAATTATATTTTTGACATCCGCCGTTAGGTAAAGAAACAACTGGCGGGCGGGGTGCTTTGTCGCTCGTTTGATGTCGCCACAACTCGTTCACTGAATGGGATATGTTTCACCAAAGCAGGACTTTCGAACTAGATTTCATGTCCCTACAAGTCGTTCACTGAATGAGATATGCATAGAGATATGTTTTAGCAAAGCAGGTCTTTTGCGAACTAGTTCTTTTTATTTTAAAGAACTAGTTCTTTTATTCTAAGCCGGGAGCCATTCTCTCGGACTAGTTCGTTCACGAACTACCCACCTCTAATACATACCTGTTATAACCAACATAAATACCTACCTGCGAGTACCTATACTCTGATCATGCCACGTCTACGTTTTCCTATGAGCAAACGCAGATAATAACTATGTGGGTACCAGCAGCTCAATTAATACGTGCAGTGGCGCCGCCCTGGTGGTCGTAAAGGCACACAGGTAATTAGATGGGAGACCACACTCCGGTCCGATTAGATTTGTTCGCTGGGTTACCCACCCTGCTATATCTACGATTGGACGTGCTTTTTGATTTTCGTATTGTCCTATTGTGTCAATGGCGCACGAGCTTTTCTCTCTTCCTGGTGAACTTATGTAGTAGCTTGTTCGCTTTCTACTCACGTCCACATTTGCTAGCTGGGTCAGGATGTCGTCTGTGCGTGATTCTATTTTGATTGATCCGTTAAGGGTCGTATTGTTGAGGTGTATTAATTATAATGGACAATTTACCGATTATAAAGATTAGAATTCAGTGAGTTTTGGCGCAAATGTATTTTAAAACAAACTTGCTTTAAACAAATTTAAATAAAGCAAAAAAACATTGCACTTAACACCGGAGTTGCTGATTGTACTTTGTAGAAAAAAAAATCAATAAAACGAATTTGCTTCAAGTCAGAGAAATATCGATATTCAATAATGGCAGACAAAGCTTTGGTTGCCGCAAAGAAACTATTTCTTTCGTAAGATTTACTAAATTCAAAGCTATCATATTTGTATGAACGTTAATTAATTTCAATTTAATAATATAATCTTTTCAAACAAAATGAACATATTATTTAAAGAACTGTACGTTCTTTTTAAGTAAAAAACCTTTCTTTATGGTTTGACAATTTAGTACTGAACTTAATAAAATGGAATGTTGATTTAAAAACTACAAATTTTCATATAAATAAATAGTACTTTAGTTTCAGTAAAGTGTACTTTCAAATTAGATAAATATTGCGAACGTGAATTGTAATAGGTTAGGACCTGAGTCTGTTTTTATTGTAGCGTAGCAAACAGAGCGGTCAAAAATGTAATTTACTTTAACTCAAATTCAAACGGAGGACGCGAGAACTTTCTTTCAAACCTTGAGGGTTTGGTATCACTAGATTTTTAGAAGCCAAAAATAATCGTAAATGAATGTCAAGTATAACCTTAGGGTGATTAAAAGTCAACTCTAACCACAACAAATATATTTACAAAATGAATAAAAAGATTAAAAACCCTTCAGATCGAGTGTACAATAATCATTGAAACTCTTGACATAATGAAGATAATTGGAGAGAAAACGGATGACAGAGACATAATTATTTTATAAAAATTACCTAAATTGTTATTGACAAATTTACATCAGCAGAGATGGCATCACGGGGACACACAGAAACAAAACACAAGATAAGGGCCTATTGCCCTAAAACACGTAACGACTACATCTTTCGACTTCTAAACCGCGACCTCGACTGATATTCTAAAATATACTTCAAAACCAGGAAAGCTGTTTCCCCTCCACACACAGAACCAAAGTTCGTTATTTTAGCAAAAACCCTCAATAATAAAAACCCTCAGATCACACACGGACAGTTCCACAAACTTCTAGAAAAAATCTGTATTTATGACATCCGGTCCAAAGGACCCAAACTATTTCCTAACCAAACATCTCTTTGGTATTCTTACATCTGTTGCAACCGTTTGTTCTGCCTGTCAATGCAATCTCAAAACAAAAGACAAAATTCCGACCTACCACAGAATTAATCATTAATTAATATTTTATTGTGTTTGGATTATAATCATGGGATTTGATTATATAATCCAAACATAGTTTAGTCGAAATCCACAATAAAAGATTATGGTAGACTCATTAGATTATTTTCCTACACGGTAATCTTTAATATAGACTACAAACTTATTCCCAAATGAAGAGTAACCGGAATACCGCTCGCAGTCTGTAGCTCAGCTTATATAAAGCCCAAAAAGGCCATCGCATGCGTCAGCGACATCTCCCCGTCAGTAAACATAGCAATAATTTTTAATGAAACAATTTTTTTTTTATTCAAACACATAATCTTTTTACTCAAATCTATTATCTTTCTCTTCCAAATAGAATTTTTACTTACCTTAAGGCCGATCTTTATTTCAAATAAAACCAGATTTATTTCATTCCAACGTATGTCTGCAATTAAACCCAAACAATTTCTGCATTACGGAAAACCATTTGGTGTAAAAGAATCGTTTTTCAGTGAAAACTTTTTATTTAATAAAATATATCTAAAATACATACCGGTGAGAAGTTAGCCACAACAGTTATCCACAACTTTTTTTTCTGAACCGATTTTAATGAGTTATACATCATTGGAAAGCGCATAACGCCCTGAATCTCCCCTAGTTTTGCCCGATCGAAAAAATCATAATTAGGGCCCAAAAAATTAAAATGAAAGTTGGATTTCTCGCAATTTTGCCGAAATTCCCGGGATCATATCTCAGTTATTACACAACCTATCTCAACGATCTTTGCACCACTGGAAAGGGCAGGTCTTCAACTACACCCCATAGTTTTGCCCGATCAAAATTATGACAACTTCTGTCCAAAAAAAATTATTGAACCATTAGTGTTCTGAATAATCACCATTTGCCAGCCACAACAGTTATCCACAACTCTTATTTCTCAACCGATTTTAATGAGGTATACATCATTGGAAAGCGCATAACGCCCTGAATCTCCCCTAGTTTTGCCCGATCAAAAAAAATCATAATTAGGGTCCAAAAAATTAAAATGAAAGTTGGATTTCTCGCAACTTTGCCGAAATTCCCGGGATCATATCTCAGTTATTACACAACCTATCTCAACGATCTTTGCACCACTGGAAAGGGCAGGTCTTCAACTACACCCCGTAGTTTTGCCCGATCCAAATTGTGACAACTTCTGTCCAAAAAAAAATATTGAAAAATTAGTGTTCTGAATGACCACCATATGCCAGACACAACTGTTATCCACAACTCTTATTTCTCAACCGATTTTAATGAGTTATACATCGGTGGAAAGCGCATGACGCCCTGAATCTCCCCTAGTTTTGCCTGATCGAAAGAATTAGGGTAAAAAAAAATTAAATTGAAAGTTGAATTTTTCGCAATTTTGCCGAAATTTCAGAATTAGGGTCCCAAAATGAAAATAAATACATATTGATTTATTTTGTCGAAATTACCAGTGACGTATCTCAGTTATTAGACCACCTATCTCAACGATCCTTGCATTGGTAGAAAGACATGTCAAATACTCTATAAAAAATATGCATTAATAAAATATATCACCATACTCACTAGTATTAAGTATTAACCCTTTTTCCTAAAGCCAATATGCTCTTATACAATGTGTGAAGTATGTAATAAAGTGTTTTTAAGACTAAACCTTACGCTCTAAAAAATAATTAACTTTAAGGTAATTAAATTTAATAAATGATATAATGAATTACTTTGTTGCGATTATATACTGTGTGTTGTTATTTGCACGAATAGTTTCTCCTACTTATCCTACACAACTCACAGTTATAAAACTGATTAGTAGGGACCTGTACGCACGTGATATGGAAAAATCTACTATTGAATCTTAGATCAAGATTGTCGCATTCTGCGCAAGATAAACACTTGTCTTCTAAACTTTCTTAATTCTGTAATAAAGCGCCTATTATTGATTGTTCAAATGAGATTGGGTTTAGGTTATTCATTTTACAGTTTTGTATCAGGCACTTCGCATAATAGCACGTACAACCCCCACTATTTTATCCGTCCTTTATAAACTAAATCTTTTAGTTTATAATTAATGAAAGGTTGTGGTTTAGAAACTTGTTTTAAAATACCTTCAAATTTTCTTAAATAAAAAGCTGCATGAAATGCGTTATTTTCCAGTAGACCTAAATAGATAAATGTATGATTGTAAATATTTTCAATTGCAAGAGTCCATTGGCATGTATTGTGGTTAAATTGCATTAAAATCGATGATTTACTTAGTAACATTTTGCTATTAATATTTATCAAAGAAGTGGTATTGGTAATGCCAACATATCCCTCTTATGTATTGCACAAAGAACAGATAAGTATTGGTCCAAACTCATACCAGCTCATACTCCAGGGACTTTAAACATGTATGACAATTTTTAAATCAATGACGTAAACGGTTTGGGCGCTATAAACTTCTCCAAAGCCTTCGTCGCTGTGGTTGCGAATTGTCACATTTTAGTAAACGTGAGCTTTTTCTCTTGTTCCACGTCTAGGACAGTAATTGCCATAATGTTGATCTGGCAAAAGGGGAAGCAGATGATAACTTATATTTTCTATTGAAGTAAGAATTAATGGCATTAGGATATATTCCCGAGAAATGGGGTAAATTAGCAAGAAAATTAACGTTCAATTTTATTTTGCTGGCTCTAATTAATATTTTGATCGGGCAAAGCTATGGGGTGTACTTGAAGAAAAGATCGTTGAGATAGGTTGTGAGATATTCAGGGCGTTATGCGCTTTGATGTATAACTCATTAAAATCCGTTGAGAAATAAGAGTTGTGGATAAGTGTTGTGGCTGGCATATGGTGGTCATTCGGAACACTAATATTTAAATAATTTTTTTTTTTTTGGACAGAAGTTGTCATAATTTTGATCGGGCAAAACTATGGGGTGTAGTTGAAGACCTGTAATTTCCAGTGGTGCAAAGATCGTTGAGATAGGTTGTGTAATAACTGAGATATGATCCCGGAAATTTCGGCAAAATTGCGAGAAATCCAACTTTCATGTTAATTTTTTGGGCCCTAATTATGATTTTTTCGATCGGGCAAAACTAGGGGAGATTCAGGGCGTTATGCGCTTTCCAATGATGTATAACTCATTAAAATCGGTTCAGAAAAAAAAAGTTGTGGATAACTCTTGTGGCTGGCATATGGTGGTCATTCGGAACACTAATATTTCAATAATTTTTTTTGGACAGAAGTTGTCATAATTTTGATCGGGCAAAACTATGGGGTGTAGTTGAAGACCTGTCCTTTCCAGTGGTGCAAAGATCGTTGAGATAGGTTGTGTAATAACTGAGATATGATCCCGGGAATTTCGGTAAAATTGCGAGAAATCCAACGTTCATTTTAATTTTTTGGGCCCTAATTATGATTTTTTCGATCGGGCAAAACTAGAGGAGATTCAGGGCGTTATGCGCTTTCCAATGATGTATAACTCATTATAATCGGTTGAGAAATAAGAGTTGTGGATAACTGTTGTGGCTGGCATGTGGTGATCATTCAGAACACTAATGTTTCAATAATTTTTTTTGACAGAAGTTGTCACAACTTTGATCGGGCAAAACTATGGGGTGTAGTTGAAGACCTGCCCTTTCCAGTGGTGCAAAGATCGTTGAGATAGGTTGTGTAATAACTGAGATATGATCCCGGGAATTTCGGCAAAATTGCGAGAAATCCAACTTTCATTTTAATTTTTTGGGCCCTAATTATGACTTTTTCGATCGGGCAAAACTAGAGGAGATTCAGGGCGTTATGCGCTTTCCAATGATGTATAACTCATTATAATCGGTTGAGAAATAAGAGTTGTGGATAACTGTTGTGGCTGGCATGTGGTGATCATTCAGAACACTAATGTTTCAATAATTTTTTTTGACAGAAGTTGTCACAATTTTGATCGGGCAAAACTATGGGGTGTAATTGAAGACCTGCCCTTTCCAGTGGTGCAAAGATCGTTGAGATAGGTTGTGTAATAACTGAGATATGATCCCGGGAATTTCGGCAAAATTGCGAGAAATCCAACTTTCATTTTAATTTTTTGGGCCCTAATTATCATTTTTTCGATCGGGCAAAACTAGAGGAGATTCAGGGCGTTATGCGCTTTCCAATGATGTATAACTCATTATAATCGGTTGAGAAATAAGAGTTGTGGATAACTGTTGTGGCTGGCATGTGGTGATCATTCAGAACACTAATGTTTCAATAATTTTTTTTGACAGAAGTTGTCACAATTTTGATCGGGCAAAACTATGGGGTGTAGTTGAAGACCTGCCCTTTCCAGTGGTGCAAAGATCGTTGAGATAGGTTGTGTAATAACTGAGATATGATCCCGGGAATTTCGGCAAAATTGCGAGAAATCCAACTTTCATTTTAATTTTTTGGGCCCTAATTATGATTTTTTCGATCGGGCAAAACTAGAGGAGATTCAGGGCGTTATGCGCTTTCCAATGATGTATAACTCATTATAATCGGTTGAGAAATAAGAGTTGTGGATAACTGTTGTGGCTGGCATGTGGTGATCATTCAGAACACTAATGTTTCAATAATTTTTTTTGACAGAAGTTGTCACAATTTTGATCGGGCAAAACTATGGGGTGTAGTTGAAGACCTGCCCTTTCCAGTGGTGCAAAGATCGTTGAGATAGGTTGTGTAATAACTGAGATATGATCCCGGGAATTTCGGCAAAATTGCGAGAAATCCAACTTTCATTTTAATTTTTTGGGCCCTAATTATGATTTTTTCGATCGGGCAAAACTAGAGGAGATTCAGGGCGTTATGCGCTTTCCAATGATGTATAACTCATTAAAATCGGTTCAGAAAAAAAAAGTTGTGGATAACTGTTGTGGCTGGCATATGGTGGTCATTCGGAACACTAATATTTCAATAATTTTTTTTGGACAGAAGTTGTCATAATTTTGATCGGGCAAAACTATGGGGTGTAGTTGAAGACCTGTCCTTTCCAGTGGTGCAAAGATCGTTGAGATAGGTTGTGTAATAACTGAGATATGATCCCGGGAATTTCGGTAAAATTGCGAGAAATCCAACGTTCATTTTAATTTTTTGGGCCCTAATTATGATTTTTTCGATCGGGCAAAACTAGAGGAGATTCAGGGCGTTATGCGCTTTCCAATGATGTATAACGCATTATAATCGGTTGAGAAATAAGAGTTGTGGATAACTGTTGTGGCTGGCATGTGGTGATCATTCAGAACACTAATGTTTCAATAATTTTTTTTTGACAGAAGTTGTCACAATTTTGATCGGGCAAAACTATGGGGTGTAGTTGAAGACCTGCCCTTTCCAGTGGTGCAAAGATCGTTGAGATAGGTTGTGTAATAACTGAGATATGATCCCGGGAATTTCGGCAAAATTGCGAGAAATCCAACTTTCATTTTATTTTTTTGGGCCCTAATTATGATTTTTTCGATCGGGCAAAACTAGAGGAGATTCAGGGCGTTATGCGCTTTCCAATGATGTATAACTCATTATAATCGGTTGAGAAATAAGAGTTGTGGATAACTGTTGTGGCTGGCATGTGGTGATCATTCAGAACACTAATGTTTCAATAATTTTTTTTGACAGAAGTTGTCACAACTTTGATCGGGCAAAACTATGGGGTGTAGTTGAAGACCTGCCCTTTCCAGTGGTGCAAAGATCGTTGAGATAGGTTGTGTAATAACTGAGATATGATCCCGGGAATTTCGGCAAAATTGCGAGAAATCCAACTTTCATTTTAATTTTTTGGGCCCTAATTATGACTTTTTCGATCGGGCAAAACTAGAGGAGATTCAGGGCGTTATGCGCTTTCCAATGATGTATAACTCATTATAATCGGTTGAGAAATAAGAGTTGTGGATAACTGTTGTGGCTGGCATGTGGTGATCATTCAGAACACTAATGTTTCAATAATTTTTTTTGACAGAAGTTGTCACAATTTTGATCGGGCAAAACTATGGGGTGTAATTGAAGACCTGCCCTTTCCAGTGGTGCAAAGATCGTTGAGATAGGTTGTGTAATAACTGAGATATGATCCCGGGAATTTCGGCAAAATTGCGAGAAATCCAACTTTCATTTTAATTTTTTGGGCCCTAATTATCATTTTTTCGATCGGGCAAAACTAGAGGAGATTCAGGGCGTTATGCGCTTTCCAATGATGTATAACTCATTATAATCGGTTGAGAAATAAGAGTTGTGGATAACTGTTGTGGCTGGCATGTGGTGATCATTCAGAACACTAATGTTTCAATAATTTTTTTTGACAGAAGTTGTCACAATTTTGATCGGGCAAAACTATGGGGTGTAGTTGAAGACCTGCCCTTTCCAGTGGTGCAAAGATCGTTGAGATAGGTTGTGTAATAACTGAGATATGATCCCGGGAATTTCGGCAAAATTGCGAGAAATCCAACTTTCATTTTAATTTTTTGGGCCCTAATTATGATTTTTTCGATCGGGCAAAACTAGAGGAGATTCAGGGCGTTATGCGCTTTCCAATGATGTATAACTCATTATAATCGGTTGAGAAATAAGAGTTGTGGATAACTGTTGTGGCTGGCATGTGGTGATCATTCAGAACACTAATGTTTCAATAATTTTTTTTGACAGAAGTTGTCACAATTTTGATCGGGCAAAACTATGGGGTGTAGTTGAAGACCTGCCCTTTCCAGTGGTGCAAAGATCGTTGAGATAGGTTGTGTAATAACTGAGATATGATCCCGGGAATTTCGGCAAAATTGCGAGAAATCCAACTTTCATTTTAATTTTTTGGGCCCTAATTATGATTTTTTCGAACGGGCAAAACTAGAGGAGATTCAGGGCGTTATGCGCTTTCCAATGATGTATAACTCATTATAATCGGTTGAGAAATAAGAGTTGTGGATAACTGTTGTGGCTGGCATGTGGTGATCATTCAGAACACTAATGTTTCAATAATTTTTTTTTTGACAGAAGTTGTCACAATTTTGATCGGGCAAAACTATGGGGTATAGTTGAAGACCTGCCCTTTCCAGTGGTGCAAAGATCGTTGAGATAGGTTGTGTAATAACTGAGATATGATCCCGGGAATTTCGGCAAAATTGCGAGAAATCCAACTTTCATTTTAATTTTTTGGGCCCTAATTATGATTTTTTCGATCGGGCAAAACTAGGGGAGATTCAGGGCGTTATGCGCTTTCCAATGATGTATAACTCATTAAAATCGGTTCAGAAAGAAAAGTTGTGGATAACTGTTGTGGCTAACTTCTCACCGGTAAAATACATTCCTTTTCTCTCAGTGTGGGTGCAGTTGTACATAGTTTAGCCTTTTTTACTTTTCTCATGAATTGGTATAATAAAGTAATATGTTTGTGTGCCGTATATCAGGGGGTAGAATTCTACCTACGCGAAAGAAGTCTATTATCATTATTGTTATTTATCATAGGTGAGCATTATGTCGCAGTAATAGATTGCTGTCTCTTATATTGATAAAGATTTGTGAGCATTCGGATTTACAAAATAAACGGTTACCGGAACTATTTCGCTATTATTCGACCATTAGTTAGCATTTATTTATAGTCGGTGCAATGGAGCTCGTCGAGCAAGACATTCGTATACCGAATGCACTCGGTTTTGCCCCGATATTTATTATCGCATTCTGTACCGATTGTTTACTATTTGCCGAATAAACTAAATTAATAGCTCCTGGTGAGAGCAATTTAGGTTAATATGTACAATAGTTTACATCAATGAATTTAATTTATTATATATAGGTATATGTCAAATGATGTCGAAGTATGTTCGTGTATAAATTAATATGTAGGTACTGGAATTGTGTATTTTCAATCACGGCTTTTATTGATTTAAGCTGTGAGCGAACGAAATGGATGATGTATGGTCCAAAGCAAGGATACATGAAACTAACAAATGTCTGAAATGGATAAACGATTAATTTTAGTAATTTCTTTTTGGGCTGAGCAAAGCGATATGAAACGGGACAAATATTGTTTTGGTCTATTTGTCAATGCTGTGTACAATAAATATAATTTATAAATACGCCAAGAGACTTATATTTCTTTGTTGAGTTTTGCTCTACTGATTTTCTAGGTTAATCATTAATATTATTCAATATATTGATTACACACACAAACATTTCCAACATTTAATAATGCGTCTCAACGCAACCGTTCTGTTTTAATTTAAAAGGTAAAATGTGAATCTCCTTATCGGAAACGATGACCACTTACAAAATAATTATTGTTCTCGATAATTTATTTCGCCCGTATTTGAAATTAATCAGCTCGGCGTACCGATGGATATTTTGTATTGTACTCTCTGTTTATTGGTGCAAATAATAAAACGTGAATCGCGAATTGCAATCCGCCTGCAACGCCAGCGATGCATACATACATCAGGCGCTGGCGATCCATCCCGTTCATCAATAGACGCGCAGCATTTCATAAATTTTTAATCAACGCTCCGGACCAAAATCCCATTTAAATTTTATGCTAGCTATAAACTTGTCATAAGTTTCATTCAGGATATAGTTATGGACGGTAGGTTGGGATATTACTTTTGCGCAGCAGCATCCATGTTAGGCGGTGACCAGAAAAAGAAATTCTGAGATGAAATATTGAATGTTCATTGTAATATTTACATTGGAGACTTCAGCGGTCCGAATCACTAAGTTCTAGATTTCCGGGAGAAAACCGCGCCAACGACGATAACGTAGTCAACGTTTCGCACTGTGTTGCACGAGGCATCTTCAGGACCTAACAGTAAGACAGCTACGAAGAGAATTCATTGTAATGTTCAGTGTATAGAGTTACTTTTTTGCTTAATAATCATATGAACGCAAGCAACCGCTGGGGAGTTTTTGACACAAAATCGACACAGTTTTTTCTTTCATTTTGTAGGTACAATGTAATTACCCTATCTCATTTATCACTGTCCTTGATATAGAGCAATTCCTAATTACCGACGGTGATAAATTGCTTTATCAAATATAACAACAGCCAACACGGGCGCAATAATATCGCCGGAGTAAGTGGACTTCTTGCTCCTTACATTCTTTGTTTCATAAAAGAGTTGACCCCTCCGCGTCTTTTCCTGCTAGAGGCACTTAAGAATTTCACGATGACATATCACAGGCGAATTAGCCTGTTTGCCACACCGAAATTTGCTATTTTGTCGTTCGGGTGCTATGTAGCGTGCTTTACGTCTTTCAGTTTTTGTTTGCTCTGCAACTCGTATTTTATCAACGGTTCGTTGTCGATTTCTTTCTTGTTTATCTTGCCAGTCTACATAAGAATCGTTTTTTTATGATAATAATATTATTGGACATACTACAAAGGCTTACTTATTTATAAAATAAAGGATATAAAGTGATAAATAAAATATTTTCTTACGACAATCACATTGAAGTCATTTTATACGATCTATAATAATTTTATTACTTAAAACCTACAAAAAAGTTTTGCACAAAAGAACCTAAATAACGTAATCTTTTAAAACAACTAAGAATATCAAACTTCAGCAAGGTCCATTGAACAGTATTCAACGAATATTGATTCAATATTTCCCCTTATAAAGCATTAATTAACAAAAGATTGCAAGCTCGACGCAGTGAATAGCGAAAAAGAAACACAAAACGGCCTTAACTATGTTAATTAACTGGTATCCTGAGGAACTTTACTAACTTTTTCCGGTGGAAGAGAAGCTTTATAAGAGTTTTGGGATTCGTTAAAAATGCATAACTAAGGTCCTGATGGTATGAGCTAGTGAGCAGACGGTTTGCCTCGTGTTATACGGAGTTATGCTTGCAACTGTAATAATAATACCGAAACTTCAACGCGCTGAGCTGTTTAACATTTCAGAAAGCGTCAGATCTGCACGGATCTGCATACCTGCTGGAGTATGGCTCAGTGCACGACATCAAGTATGCAGTCAGTTCGGACTGTGAAGTTTAAGGTCCCTTGGTTAAATTATTTAAAATACGACTTATGAAGGGTATTATGAAGGGTTTGGTCAGCGTTGGGGGTTACAGTGTTTTCTTGTTTATTCAGTAACTGGATGAAAAGTAATTTAATACTGAATCGTAAATACAAGTAACGTCGTAACTTTCTCCATTTCTTCAATTCGTGACGCCAGAGCCACGCTGGATCACAGCCTTATGTCAGCCATAGAATAACATTAATGTTATGTCATGTCAGTGGTCATCACGTTTCTCAAATTATGCCAACTGACAACTATAGCGCCTAAGGCTGTGGTTGCAAATTGACAAGATTGACAAATCTCAGTAACCACTGATTATTTTATGACTGTCATTAGATTAGGATTCAGAGTAGCTGCTGCTTCACGAAATTGAATACTTAACTGCAAAACTGCTTTTAACCTTGTATTTATAGACCAACTCAGGAATATAGGCCAATAAATAGGCAAAGAAACTATAGATCCGTAACGATGCATTGTGACGGATCAGGTATAATAGTGCTGTTTTTTTATAACTCAGCGGTTACCAGTACATAATATGTTTGCGTAAAAAAGAGGGTTCAAATTTTTACCGATAGAATAAGTACCTCCTTTATACAGCAACATTCGCAATTCCTTTCAAAAGCAGAGCAAAAGTAACAAAATATGATGATTCAGATCTGCAATTATATTTTATTTTATTTCCTTGGTACTCGAGACAAATTTAAAATCATTGAAAATAAAACTTGAAAAAGAGAAAAGGTCATTTTATCAATAAATAAATGTAGATTTCATAAAAATTTTCTCATGGTACCTAACAAGAAATGTGTTCCAAAATACTAAAATAATGTGTTCTTCCATATTATCGACAGTGATTGCCATTTAAAAAGCAAGAAATAACTCATTTTGAAGATATTTTACGTTTTCCAGAGTATGTGCATTACATATTCAGTGTGTGAGGACTGTGATTCTGATCTAGTAAAATATATTGTTGCTTACTTAGTTTGGCGTTGATACTAGACTTCAAAAACAATAATAGAGGCAATGAGTCCCCCACATAAAAATGCGAAAGCGTGTTGGAGATCGGATAGAGAAAGTTTGACCAGATTGTCTGTGCTAGGCTCAGTTACATTTCTTGTAGTCAAGTAGAATGTTCGTAGGTCTGATATCCATTTTTGAATGAATCCCGCTTCCTGAATTAAAGCTATGGTGTCGTCGATCTGTTCACTTAAATGAAAACATAATTTCATCTGAAACACTGCATATTTCTCTCCCAACGGTATTATGTTGTACTGATTTTCTGTCCAAGGATACATAATCAAAAATATGCTCTGAGATTCTACTATAAAATTACGTTCCCTCATGAATCTTTCCAAAAGTTGAAGCTTATTCTCTGAGGTGAATCTGAATTTCTTTAGAAATTTACTAAGATCTACACCAAAATAATCTCTTAATTCTTGAATTGACGCATTTATAATAGCAATTGGATATTCGGACTGAAGTCCGTCTTCGATCGTATGGATTGGTTGTTCGTGAAGCGGAATTGTGCTGAAACTATTCAATCTTCCTTGAATATAGACCGACAGTATCATCATATAAAACAACATAAAACCAGATAAAAACTTAATCTTGGTGTAGAATTGGTCTATTGTTGAAATGCCCAGACTTAGGCTGAAAATGCTTAGGCCTATAGTAACAATATCGGAGTCCGGCCAACTCTTGAATATTTTTATGACCAATACCAATACTACGTATGTCACCATTATCAATAGCCACTGCCAACGGAGACAGCAAAAACTTCATTTTATTCCATTTTGGTAATGGTGTAATTGCGCATCCCATGTCGCTCCTAATATATCTTGAATCTTGTACACCTTCGTGGACATAAAATATATATCTTAAACCAGCAATGTAAATATCGCTGATATAATTTTCAAATTCGAATGCCAGTTGAAATTGTGTTATATTCTTCTCAATTTCTAGCCGATAGAGATATGATGGTTCGTTGAATATCAAGTGAAAATTAAATCTTTCACTAATGGTTCTAATCATAGAAACCAAAAAACCTGGATTTTGATCTAATTTTGGATCGATTAGGTAGGGTGGTCTGGGTTCCCATGACGCTCTGATTGAACAGTTGCTCAACTCAAACTTGATATTTATGTTAATACATCTAGATTGCTCTAGTATCGGATTTCTACAGTTAAAATGCGCATACTTGAGTGTATGAATTTTACCATCGTAAATTACTACAACTTTGTGAATACTCCTAGACCAAAGGATTTTGAAAATTTCCTCAACTTCTATTCCATCGTGTGCTATTACAATATAGCGTGCCTTGCAATAGTTCTTCCTATCTTTGGTGAGTTCACTAACCATATCACTTAAAACATTCGCGTTTTTGTAATTGACCAAGAAGTTTAACGTTATATTCCACTGCCTATTTGCAATCTTCTGAGAATCATAAACATAAACTGTGCTATTTTGTATGGGAATACCAGAAATCGATAATCACAGTGTCGGCATGGAGATATCTTAAAATATTTTCTATACACTCACTATTCAGATAAAACAGATTTAATGCAGATAAAACAGTAGAGATGTTCATTTTATCAAATCGCAGCCCAACCGGAATGAAGAGAATAAGAACTATGTAGCAAAATGCACAGTATTATGCTTTATTTATAGCAAGAATGTAGGTAGGTCACCAGTGTTTTTGTCATAGAGTGTATTGCATTTTAATTACATTGCCATTAAGACACTTCTTCAGGATTTCAAGCAAAGTTATCGAAAGGTGTACGTTTCATGATATTGTTACATTATTTATAAATAAAGATAATTACATTGTCGTTAAGACACTTCTTGAGGATTTCAAGCAAAGTTATGAGAAGGTGTACGTTTTAATGATATTGTTACATTATTCACAAATAAAGTTAGTTCTTCATCTAGGTATGAAGGAATATATGGCTATCTTTGTTCAGTAAGTGCTTATAAAAGCGAGTCATATTATTATACTAGACTGGCTTTATATTCAACAAAATCTGGGATGCCCCACACCAAACTTTCCGACTACTTTGTTCACACATTGAAATGTCTGCAATAATTCATTTTTGTGATTCCACAGCCACTCTGGGTCCCAACCTAACGTCACCAGCTTATAGCGCCTAAACCTTTCATCCCATTGATCTGTAAATTGGTAAACTTATTTAACCCCCCCCCCCCCCTAAGAAAATGCATATAATATTAATATTAATTAAATTTTGTAATAAATAGTAACTGTTGGTACTTTTATGTTACCACCAAAAAAAGTTGTAGCTGCAATTAGCTGTTTATAGTCCATTAAACCGTTTGCAATACATCCATATACCAATCATAAAGCTACGCGTATTTTTCTGCTTTTATTTGCCGTAGATGCAATAAATTTGGTTAGACCTGCCGCCACCTGGTATGGTGGCGCTGGTGCCTGTATAAAGCGTCTGAAATTTAATAATGAAAGCGACAGGCGGAAAATAACGCGAGTGCGGACGTGCTGAAAGGGCCGTCTGTGGGATCCGGGGACAAAAAGGTATGTTTTAATAAAAGTTCTCAAAAAAGGCAAACGAAAAATGACAACTGAGGTGAGTGGAGCGTTCAGTTATGTGAATGCGGCCGGTCGACCTGGAATTAATATTTTGAGGCGCTAATTCGGTCGTTTGCCAGCTCCAAACCTTACAGCAAACCTTTATACGCGGTTTAATAAAAAGCGAGAATATGATATTGCTGTTTACGGAAGCTGCTACAAATAGGTGTCTGTGTGGACTACATATGTAAAAGTTAAAAGGGCGTAAGATACATTTCAATTATGAATTTATTTGAGCTGATTTTAAATTTATTTGCGGGGAATACACACACCCTCTTATTAAATATTATTAATAATACTATGTGACATTTCATGAAACAAGTCGTATTATCTGTTATCGACAAATTTAGGCATCACCCGAACGGTACGAAAAAGTATCAACAAATTGTGTGTCATTCACTACTTATTAAGTTTCAGCCAAATTCTAATATCCGTTCCAAATTCTTGACACATTAACGTTAAAATAATCCTAAAACGGATTTCGCAAATATCAAATAACTCCCAGACACGGTGGGTGTGGTTTTCCATTCTCAGGGGTGCCATATGTCGACCAATAACCCTCATTAAATCCCCCGTCGTTAGTACCAATGATAACTCGACGTACCTCTTAACTCACCAAAATCCATTACTGCGTCCGGCAAGTATCTGACAAATGCTTCGGGCGGATCGTTTGTTTCGGCTCAAAGCTCGAGTACCACCGTTAGGACCAGAAGCTCACAAATTTTGGTACAATGCGATTCGCTAGGGCTTAGCTTAGCCGAGAACGTAGCAAGGAGCGCATTCGTGATACCATTACCGAGATGCTAGCACGCGGACTCGAATGGATAACTCAATTTATTAAATACCTGGACTGATTTGTGTATGTTTTGCATGAAGCGAGTTTATACGGGCACCTGGTTGGCACAAATTTGTGCAAATAAGCTGCTGCTACGCGCGACACACGTAAGGAAATTTGTATTTGGAAAATCGAGTTGACAACAACCGTGTTTACAAGAAATTGCATAATGTTTGCCTAATATGGTAGAGGAGAGAAAAGATCAAACACGTGGAAGAAGATTTTTTTTTTCTTTAACAGTATTTCACGTTCAAACGTTTCTTTTAGGTAGGTTTTTCTATTATCGACGCTTTCACTGTATACCTCCATAAGAAAATAATGGAAAACGGTATTGATTGCACTCCCTTACAAGCCTTTTGAGATTCAGATACGACTTTGCGGATTAGGTTTCTGAATTAATGTACAAGATTACGGCGTAGTTTATGACCGTAAAGCATTTTCCGCCTCTCTTTTTTTAGGTTTGATATTCCCTCGTGTATACCAGATTCCTCGTATTGAACATTTAGGGTTTAGTATATATACTTTCGGTATCACGTATGTCCAATTTTTTGAAGAGGATACGGATTTTATTTCAAAACATTTACGATGAAGCGAAAGACTCACATAAATAAATAACTCTACCTCTACATACAGTGGTACAAAATAGTCTCTGTACGATAGCAGTTTTAAACAAATTTTGTCAAATTAAAAAAGAAATTCTAATTGTCTTTAGAGTAATTTCCGTTAATCACTCAGAAGGATGTCATTTTTTATAAATGTTCTAATAAGGACAATTCTAAAATGATCTCCAGAACAAACAAAAAATATTTTATTAAATAAGCATTGAATTTATTACAAATAAGTATCCGTTCGAATATGACAGCTAGACTGAATATTAAACAATTTTATTGCTTCAAGAAAATAAGGAAACTCAGAAACAGAATATTAATATTTGGTAGGGTTTCCTTTGATGTAATTACTGCTCGCAACCTTCGTTCCATTGAATTAACCAGTTTTGTCGTGACAGAAGGTTCAGTTTTATTCCACTCTTCTTGGAGCTTTTCTTTCAAGTCATCTTTGTTACTGTGTGTCTTCTCTCCAGTTCTCCCCACAAATGTTCTATGGGGTTGAGATCTAGTGATTGAGGAGGGTGATTCAATGTTGCTTTGGTCATATACAGAAGTCACTCCTTCACTATTCGAGAGTGTGTTTGGGATCATTGTCGTGCATAAATATAATGTCATCTCGTATTCCCAAATTTTGCGCACTTTGTAATAAATTTACTTCTAATATTTTGAGATAAGCCTATTTGTATGAAAATACGTATAGAAGTACTATCGTATGGAGACTTTTTTGTACCACTGTAAATATAAGTGTACCTAATAGGTTTGTTGAAGCACCAGTCGATTAAATGTATACTCTAGATTTAATTTTTTTGTCTATTTGGTTGAAGATGGCCTAACAGCTGAAACCGGTCCCAAGTAATTAACACAAATTTCACCAAAGGAAAAGACGTTTCTACTTTTATTTCATTTAGCAAATAACCTTTGGACATGGAATACTGCGGAACATATGTATTGTGGTTTGTTGTGGTTTGTAGACAACATATTTATTATCTTGTATACGCTTATTGATGTTGGTCTTATCTTAACAAACGTGAGCCATTGTCGAGTATTTGTAATCTTGGTCGGTACCTTCGAAGTATTGTCCGTATTTGTAATACCTATTAATCACTGAAAATGGAACGGACGGCCAGGTGTAAATAACAGTCGACCACCGATGCGGGGGGCACGGGCCAACAAGGCCCTTACAACGCGGCTTCTATTCTTTTCCACCAACCGACACATATAATACATTTCACATAATCCCCGGTCTATCTTCGAGAACGAACCGAAACATATTTTCCCTATTGTCTAGTAAAAATCCTATTGTTTCGTCAACGGACAGCGAAAAACTTCATTGTACGAAGGATAAATCCATCATCGGTGTGGTAGAAGTTTTCCACAATGGTCGTTTTCTGATGAAGCTAAGCACTCTAAGCTACGAACAAGGGTAATAAATCAAGGGAATTAATTGCGTTTTCTTTTGGTTTTGTGTAATATATGTCGACAGGTGTTGACCCGATGTAGGATATTCCCAATATTGTTTTTCTAAGCTAGGGTACATAATGTTCGTTGTGTGTGTGGTTTAGAAAGATTATGGCCCTTTCGATATAATAACAATGGAAGATGTGCTCTTTTCCAACATCGTTGCAACGTTTTGATTATGAATTTAGACTAAATCAAGTTTAAAATTTTCTTCAATATTTCCATATTTAAATTCTGGTGGCAATGGAACTAACTAATAATTGTAATAAATAATCAAAAGGATGAATTGAAAAAGGTATTTAGAAAGATTAAAAGGCATCAAATACGAAATTAGAATCACTTTTGTAAGATTTCTGTTCACAAGCTAACATTTGTATCAACTTTTATAAACTGAGCAATAAAAGTAATACCAGAAGTAACAACAGAGTTTCATTTCATTAATTAAAACATAACTGACCAACTGAAAAAGTAAAAATCAAAATACAACAAACGTACAATATTATGCACTGAAAATGGTGGAGTCGATATTGAGTAAAATATTTATTATAAATTTAAACAAGTGAGCTGCATAGCCTGAAAGAAATATTTTATTTGAAGTGAAAGAAATAGTTTCCTTGAAAAAAAAAAACGATTCTTTTACACCAAATGGTTTTCCGTGATTTCCGTAATGTAGAAATTATTTCGGTTTTATTGCAGAAATACGTTTGAATGAAATAAATCTTGTTTTGTTGGCCTTGAGGTAAGTAAATATTCCATTTGGAAGAGAAAGATAATAGATTTGAGTAAAAAGATTATGTGTTTGAATACAAAAAGTGGTTTCATTAAAAATTATTGATATGTCTACTGGCGGGGAGATGGCGCTGAGATTCCCTACGCACGCGTTGGCCTTTCTTGACCTTTATATAAGCTGAGCTACAGAATGCGAGCGGTATTAATTCTGGTTACTTTTCATGTGGGAATAAGTCTGAGATCTTACTAAAGAAGATTTTTTCCAGTTGTTTATTCATTAAAACAAAATGTTAGAATGTATTATCTTTTTAATATTTTAAGGATAAATATCTATTTTTGTTTTCTTTATGTTGTCACTTGTCAGTTATCAAAATGAAATGTTAGGATGTGTTGCTTAGTTAATTTCAGCTTTTTTCTTAGTTTATAAAATTGATAAAAATCTTAGCATGCGATAAAAAAAATCATAGGAAAATGATTCTAATTTTGTATTTGATACCTTCCAATCTGTCTAAATACATTTTTGAAATAAAACATTACTTTGAAAGTATTATTTCCGACTAGCAGCTGTATAAAATTATGACCACCGTATCCTCATTTCATATATTTTCCAGTACACGAATAAAACATCAGCGAGCATGATACGCCATTTTACTTTTGCATGTACCGGTCACCAAAATAAAGAAATAAGTAATATTCTCTAGGGTGAGTACCTGGATGAACATCAGCTTAGTGCTGACTTTTTGTGAGAAAAACTTTTTACAACCCTCGCCGTCGGTATTAAAATATATGTCGTTTAACAGCGATCATATTGCATATAGCAGCACCAGGTAATGCAAGCACTTCTTGCTAAAAGACGAAAATGAAATATAGACAGTAGATAAAACTACAAAAAATATCGAACATAACAATTTCTATAAATTCCTATCTTTATTCTAATTATTACTTTGTGGATTTTACATAAAAATTGGAATTTCTCGAGATATTTGGAAGCCTGCCTGCTCCAAATTTATACGACTTGCTCCTAGCTCGTCTTATATGAAATTGGCCGTGCTACATATCGGCAGCGTCGGCGTCGGCTAAGCGTACACCGTCTATGAACCTTAGATGACGTTGGCGTCGTGGTGGAGAGTTGAAATGTGGTCGGTGGGAATCCCTGAGGCGTCGGAACTATGTGAGGGTGTTAAAAGGCAATCATGAGGCCTCTACCGCGCAAGTTATCTGACGGGACGCTTACTTCTGCCAGCGTTAAAATGAATTATTGGATCGTTTCAGAAATAACCACTAAATATAATGGGTTTCCGGGGTATTTCCCAGAAAGCCTCTTCGCTCATCGCGCGGAAGAATGCGCCACGAGGTATTTTCATTTCGTATACGAAAAATTACTATCCCCTCGAAACTTGCAACAAAGTATTACAGCGATCCTCTACTTCTACTTATAGTACTGTTTGGCGGTTGTAAGATGAGCTTTGGTAAACACAAACATACACAATGAAGACATTTACCCAGATTCTGTAAGACCAGTTTTTACCTAACGACTAGGAAAAGTGGTTAATTTTCTTAACAACGGTGTTAGTGCACAAAATGGTATACTGTATCATGTCAGTTGCTAAAAAGTTACCAACTATATATTAAAATGCTAGCAAGTATGTTGTGTCTTTACTCTAACCTTGCATGAGATAAACGAATGGAGATTTTTTATTGTCAAATGCCTCAATTAGTTCAAATAACCTTTTTACCTTACCTTAAAGACACGTCTTATTCAAGACGTTCTAAAACAGTAACCAGACATACAACGTGTCGCCTAATTTACTCCCAAAGGATTCCGAGGATGCCAACCCTTGTACAATAGCAAGCGTGGGTAGCAAAATAATTAACAGGCGTCTTAATTACGCGGCATGTTCCAAAAGCTACCTAACCGAATCTACCCATGGACGTGGCCACCGTTAACCCAAAGAGGAGGGTGACCGCACGGGCCTATTCAATACATTTCGGAAGGCCGCACTAAGTGATTGTACATGCAAATGTCACAGGACGCCATCAGAAACTCAATTTCCTCACTTTGCGCAGCCATTATGCCCAGTAATTCGTAATTACAGCCAGTTGGCCGCAGGGCTAAGTACGTTCGTAATCAGGCGATACGTCTTGTTAGGCTAAACTGGTTTCAAGCTATAATTTTCTATGTAGGTTTGGTGTGGATAGCGGTTACGACGAAATTATATTGTGGAAATACTGCTTAGGGGTGTTGTACAATACTTTACTTATAGAGTAATCGATTAGCGGTAAATGGTAAAAAAAACAATGTTAAAAGGATATTTATATAAACATTCATAATAAGAAATCTTTTTTTTCTTCATTTTCCGACCAACGATCTATTAAGTTGGACGTCACTGTGCGGAACACTTATTAAGCCTTTGCGGAACCCGGTTGTTCCGCGATACACTGTTTGGGAAGCCCTGAAATATAAGATCAATGACTCTAAATTGATTACTGTTTGGGTTGGTCTTTTTGATAACAACTTTTCAGAGCTTCACACACGACAAAACAACAACAAACTACACATTCTATTTAGCTGCTTACTTCCCTAGTAAATTCAGAAAATTCAGTACCAGAAACAAGAAATAGAAAACAATAATTAATTTACTATTCGTAATTTAAATATTAAATAAGGCGTTGGAAATTGGCTATTTGCGCTTTACACTCACCTACGAAAAAAGCAAAAACATTTCGGTTTCCATTCAACCAAAGAAAACACCACCTTCCCTTAGGCCATTCCAGTACAACCTTTCAAAGGTAACATAACCTATCACTATTTAATGCTGAAGTTTTCGATTCTACCTCATTTTACGTTTTATGTCCACGTATCATATTGAAAAGACCACGGATTCCCCTTTTGGTTTATATGTTATACATAAAGGTATGTATCTCTTTTATGTATAACCACTGCCACTAGGGATATATCTTGTGTGTATGGAATGAATGGCAAAAGGCACGATGCAAAGAACTCAGGAATCATATAATTCGGGATTGGTTGTATCACAATACACCGCCGGGTGTATTCAGTTTATACGATTACGGTCCAGTGGGTCAGGCCTACACAGAGGTTTTCTTGCTTTCTCGTTGACCGGAAGGTAGCCGAAAGGCGATATGGTACGTAGGTGAATGTTGTCGAAAAATTGGTCCCTTTTGTACTCTTCATAGCTTGTCGGTGTACGAGAAATTCCTGCGGGCTATTCAAAAATTGATATGTTCTATCGAGAAGTCGACCTACCGGTTCGGTGATGTGAAAACGGATAATAATAATACCTCTTGAAAAGAAAATGCGATCTAGTATGGTGGCGACCGTATATCATGAGGCCGTGCCGTAAAGTGCATTTTTATTGTGTAAATTTACGGTGTATTTAAAATTTATTACTGGACGGTTTTAGTGTGTAACCTGACTTCAAGCTGCGGTTCAATATTTATCGGTAAGTGATGGCGGATAGGAGGTTCGACAGACCATAAATTCTATTTGGATATCATATCTTTTAGCGTATAACTGGATGTAATAGCGATAAATATTTTACTGACGGTATAAAATTTATAATTGCTAAGATAGTGTATGAAATTAAAAGAATTATGGTATAGGTATAGAGGCACCTCCGCCAACATGGGCCTTGCCAACTTCTCTTTTCCGTCGATTGCAATACTTTCCTCCTAGAGTACTAGTCGGAAAGTAAAAATGAGTTAATGTATGTATCGTTTGATGCTATAATAATTGACTGAGTTAAAAACTTTAGAATTATAATGTATGGATGCACCAATTGCAAAAATACACCATATTGCGTTATTGTGAATTTATAGAAATATTTCTGTTATTTTTCCGACTAATACCCTAGAAGGAAGTGGAAATACGCGTTTTGGGGCTCCATCAACTGATTGCCATGATTTCGGGAAAATGTATGTGTGCATGTGTGTATGTATTTCTGTGAACACGACAGCGTCCAAACGGTACAACGGATTAGACTAAAATTTGGTATACTTATTTTGAATTGCCAGGGGACGAACCGGATTGTTTCTGGCCACAATCTGACAACCGGAAGTGGCAAATGTTACACCCACTTTCTTAAAAATGTATCAGATTTAGACCAATTTGATACCAACTCGTCCTCCACTGACTTTAAATATAAATATGCTATTGTATATAAGATTTGATTTTGCAAAAAGTTTGCACAAAAGGATTTACATAGCACTGTTCGCCGTCGACCAATAGCCGATGGAAAAACTGACTGGAATTCATTAATTCATTTCATCCACTAATTGTAAAAAATTTGCGTTGCAATAACTATGGTAGGTAGGTGGAAGTCTCAGCTATCTTTTGATGTATATATCGATAAGATTTGATTTTGCAAAAAGTTTGCACAAAAGGATTTACATAGCGCTGTTCGCCGTCGACCAATAGCCGATGGAAAAACTGACCGGAATTCATTAATTCATTTCATCCACTAATTGTAAAAAATTTGCATTGCAATAACTATGGTAGGTAGGTGGAAGTCTCAGCTATCTTTTGATGTATATATCGATAAGATTTGATTTTGCAAAAAGTTTGCACAAAAGGATTTACATAGCGCTGTTCGCCGTCGACCAATAGCCGATGGAAAAACTGACCGGAATTCATTAATTCATTTCATCCACTAATTGTTAAAAATTTGCGTTGCAATAACTATGGTAGGTAGGTGGAAGTCTCAGCTATCTTTTCATGTATATATCGATAAGATTTAATCTTGCAAAAAGTTTGCACAAAAGGATTTACATAGCGCTGTTCGCCGTCGACCAATAGCCGATGGAAAAAGTGTCTGGAATTCACTAATTTATTTCACCCGCTAATTGTTATAATTTTGTTCTGCACTAACTATGATGGGTAGAGGCAGGTCTCAGCTATCTTTTGATGTATTTATCGATATGATCACATAAAGCGAATACGTTTGTTTAACTTAATTTAGGTGGGACTACATATGGTACCCGGATGTTAAAAATACTCATTTTTGATTAATTTATTTGAGGCACTCATTAGCAAAATTTTGGGTTGCAATAACTATGGTAGTATAACCGAAGCTTGCGCTTTCGTTTGGTGTTACACTTAATAAGTATAATGAAGTATTGGCGAAGATATGCGGTTCTAAAGATATGGAAATTCATTGAAATTTTGACTTTCTTTTTAACTTTTTAGGTAGTAGTTATTAATTGATCCCGTTGCAATAACTATGGTAGACTCAGCTCGTCATGGGTTTTCCAGCGGTGTATAGTTCATTGCAATCGGATGAAAAAAAATTTTGTTGCTGGCTTTTGTTGCTAACTTCACACAGCCTTAATATAATACATACCGTAAATCTATACGTACCTATAGATGTACGTTTGTAACTAAGGATTTTCACGTGTACTTGATGACGTATTATATTAGCTGTATTAAGTAAATTGGAAGCTCTATTATCCCTATCGGCTATTAAAATATTGAAAATATTGTCAAAATAGCACTATAATGTTGTTCGGGATACGTCGTGATGTTCCGCGACGAGTCGTTACAAATACTTCACTCCACCGCGCGCCGCCCGCGCTGCCGTCGTGCAGATAAGCGAGTTTTGAAATTTTTTGTTGTGCATTTTCGAATATTCCTAGGCCGCGTTTGTGTGTGTGTAGTATTACGCGTTACAAGGTAGTTTGGTGAATTTGAACTAATTTCCGTAGTTCACAACAAAATTCTGCTAAGAAACGTGAGTTTAAACTATTATCTAATTGTAGGGCACATCATATATACCTTTATAGCCACGATTTTCCTGATATCGATCAATATTGATTGGTGTATTAAGTCTGTTATAAACTTAAGACCATTAATAACAGTATTTGCTGTCATGTCATGTATATTTCTAGTAATTAATTATTTTTGTTTCAGTGATCGCGTTCGCGGAGTGTTGTTATACTTTTCGCTGTTTTGACTGTCAAAATGTTTGATTTTCTTTACGAATTGGTCCAGATTTCGGTATAAAACGGTATAGAAGTGCTGCCTATATTGCCCCGCGTGTAATTTTCTATTTTTGAAACTTTTGACGGTTGAAACTATGAAAGTACTATCGGAAATCGTGTGCCAATTAGAGGTGGGTAGTTTGTGAACGAACTAGTCCGAGAGAATGGCTCCCGGCTTAGAACAAAAGAACTAGTTCTTTAAAATAAAAAGAACTAGTTTGCAAAAGACCTACTTTGCTAAAACATATCTCTATGCTTATCTCATTCAGTGAACGACTTGTAGGGACATGAAATCTAGTTCGAAAGTCCTGCTTTGGTGAAACATATCCCATTCAGTGAACGAGTTGTGGCGACATCAAACGAGCGGCAAAGCACCCCGCCCGCCAGTTGTTTCTTTACCTAACGGCGGATGTCAAAAATATAATTAGAGTATAGTTTTTTTTTCCTATTGGATAATGGATTACACTGTTAATAGTAGTTTCGCCAGTATATGTTATACTATAATTTATAAATAATACCCCAATTCCACCTAAAATTGCAGTATGAATAAGGCTAAAATACTTGCAGCAATATGTCTTTTATGCCTTATTAAATAAATATTTAAGAAATATACCTAAATAAAATAAGACAACGATTCTTCGATCAATATAATTATAAATAATTATTTATTTTCAAAACAAAATAACGATTCTTCAAGAAAAAGACAAAGTGGGAAGGCAGACATCGATTCTGTCCAAACTAGATCCTAGTTTCGTTTGGAACGAGATATAAACGTGCTAGAACACACAAAGACACGTTTATCGAAGTAGTATGTCTCAGGATCAAAGTAGTTCTTCAGAACGAGTTCTTTGAACTAGTTCCTTTTTGTGAACTAATCCGGAAGAACTAGTTCATTAAAAAGAACTAATAAGCCCATCTCTAGTGCCAATAGAATCTAACAGAATCAGGAACCGGGAGTCGAAGGTACGTTCAAAAGATAATTTCGATTGGACACGATGGATGGACACGGGGGATTTTAAGAAGCAATAATAAGGTATGTCCCAAAAGCTTTTTTTTTTGATTTATTGAAGGTATTACACCAACAATTACAACGATTATACTGGTTAGTTTTTTCATTGGCATTGGATAACTATTTCTGAAGTTAGAAACTTTTGAAAATGTTTATTAATAACTTTCCTTCGCAAATTGTCCCCTTGCCTTTACATTAGTTTTTCTGACATTTATGGTGGTTTCAACCACGACTCTTAATTTTGTATTGATTCTGGTTAGTTCCAAGATTGTTTAATAATTTTGAAGGTTATAAAGTTTGGAAAAATATTTGTTAATATCTTTATCTTTCTATGTTGTTTTTCTATCTGTACTCTTAACTTATGCTGTCCATTGGACTCTTGATAATAATTATTAGTTTTATTAGGATTGGATAATTATTTTTGATAGATGTTAGAAACTTTTGAAAATGTTTATTAGTACTGCAATCAAAAATATTAATTGAGGAGTGACTAAGCAAAAGTCGACAAATCCATAATGTCTGATTATGAGTAAATGACAAAAAACATTCAAATTACTTTTCACTACCCTGGTTAGACAATTTTTAATCAGTACATGTTGATGTCAATACTGTGATAAAAAATAGCATAATTTTATAGCTTCTCAGGATCGTATAAGTTTTTTATTGAACTTTTAGAATGGATTTATCGCCTTTTGATTAACTGAGGTATGGATTTATGTAGTTTAGTTCAGACAAATTTAATTACAAATATTCTTCGCGCAAACTTCATAAAAATGTTAAATGTCAGTATGACAAATGTCATTATCATAGAAACTGACGCTAGGTGGGGTCCTGAGTAGCTATGGCTTCACAAAGTTGGATAATTGCAAAAGTCTTTAGACACTTCATTGTACAAACGATGTAGTCGGAAAGTTGGGTCAGGGCCACCACAGACATTTTCAACTATGTAGGAGGTCAAAATGGCGGGAACAACCGCGACTCCCTAACATGGTAGCATTTGGCCAAGCGCGGTTTAAGGGCTTTAATTACTGGTCAAAATTCTAATTCATCAAATCTCTTCCAATTTATTCGAAGGCAAAACTAACTGGGTTCTTTTTCTTGAACCTTGTGAACACATTTTCTGACCACTAACTGACGCGTTTAAGTATTTAACATTTAATAAGGGCTAATAAAGCAAGACTACTCAAATGAAACGAGACACTTATCAAAACAATAACATCTATTAACAATAATAATCAACAATCCCGTTTGATAGGTTACATAGAAAAATGAATGAAGCTTTGAACATATTGACGTTTAAATTAAACCTAGGAGTTGATTTAGACAGACACACTTTTAGCAGAAATATGAATAATTTAATTTACAATGAAATGCGAGACGAGTTGAAAAGACTTACCAGGGATAAACTTAAGCGCCTAAGAACGCTCCACAAAAACGTGTACTTTACATGACGGTGGTTGAAATGAGAAGACCGAGATCTGTTCGTTTGCATCCCTCGACCCCAAAGGAAGCCGGAAGCATTTCTTCTTAGCCAATGACAACTCTTCAATTTTAAACTTATAACACGCGGTCAAATCCTAAACCAGATGTTCAACCCTAGCAAAAACCTTTGACATTCCCGAATGTTCTTACAAATATCTCGCTTAATTTGATCATATCTTAATAAATAAATAATGGGTTTCCGACCCATTACAATTACAATATTTTCCTTCTGTGGGACCTAGGTGGTAAAAGTAAAAAATATTATAGTATTATCAACAATTATATCATCAAATTAACTGGTGTACTGAATATGTATTCTGTTGTGTTAGGACTGCTATATACTACGTATTCGGTCATGTTAGTTAGCAGTAACTATTATTTGCTTTTAATTAGTGGCGGCTTTCTCTCTATCGAAACTATCGTTAGAGTTAAACCCTCCCATAACATATTTTACATATAATTATCTAAATAACGTCAGATGATCTACACCAAACCCAACTCCGAATAGCTCCACGATAATTTTATTATTATTTACCAGTAAAAAAAGTCTACTGTGTTCATATTCTTACTCTAGATAACGAGATTTCTAAATTCTACAGTCAAACCATTTATTAAAATAATTCTTGACGGTTTCATCCGAAAAGTTTTGTAATAATATTGGCGTAATTCACATCCAAGGCATTAACCCTCAATCATTTAACGTTTTCCATAATGTTGAACCGTCATAAAAATATTTCAGCATGTGGAATCGGTTTGTTCAAGTTAGGTGCAGTGCAATGGCAGCCAGATTTCGAGGTTCATAAACTCGAACCCAATAAATTGAATGCTTAGAGCTTATGGACCGACGCGCATGCAGTGTGCCATGCGGAATCCACCCACGTCGGTCGGTCGAATGCCCCATTTAACCGTGCGCGACTATTAAAGTAATAAGGTGGGGAAATTTATGCATTTTTGAAACAAAGTTCGCAAATTTAAAGTTTTCGCGTCGCCTATGCTGCAGGGTACGTCCCCCTCCACGGGAACGGCGTGTATAATTAAGCTAAGTTATGGCAGGAGGTCCAAACTGTTGCTTACATTACGTGCGAGAACGTGTGCCCTAACTTTCAAACTGAAGGCCTCGGAAATCTTAAATGCGCACTTAACTAGCACAGTTTATGGTGTTTTTCTAGAGCATTTACCACGTCGATAAGCAAGTGACTGCACCGTTACTAAAAATGGTTATGGTTATTAACTTGCGTAAATTTGCATTTGCATTATACTTACGCTCCACTTACTACCCCCATCTGTGTGCTATACTATTTAAAATTCAATCTTTAAGTACATTTTGTGGTCAACCCAACCTTATTTGTAAATTCTTTTAAACTTTTACTAAAATGTACGATAATAACACAAGGGAACATGGGAACAGAACAGGAATCACATATTTTTGTTGACCTAACATCACTTTTCATCCATCAAGTTATCAAAGTGTTGTGAGTTGTTACAAGTCTAAGATCCATTTTATTTGAAGTCATATATTTTGCTTGAATTAGCCTTCTGTGCATACGTTCTCATAACAGCTGTCATAATATTTTTTTTGGTTGTATCAGAAAGTTGGAAATTTGTTCCCATGTGTAATCAAATTAACTTGTCATTGTCATTGAATGCAAATTGTATACTAATTCTCTATCAAAGTCGTTGCGGATATGAAGTTGTTAAAGTCGGGGTGAAATAAAAATTGCAAGTGCAGTTTTGTTTCTAATTTTTTTTTGACAATTAGCTGATTGGGGATACATATGTACATAACTTCAGAAAATTATAGATACCATTAACTACGCGGCTCTCTCCTGGGAACCAAGAATTAATAGATTGGAACCGCGGAAGTCTCCAATCTAGAGATACATAACTTGTTCTGTTCCAAGTATTATCTAAACAATAAAGACCTCGGGGATCATATTAGTCGTAAAGTCAGTTTCATGAATTTGCGACGGTTAATAACACAAAGTGCGCCACGAACGTGCGCTGCATGCTGGTAACGGTGGTACTTCTGAAACCTTCGGCGTATGTGTGCGCGTATGCATACATATTTAATACGACGTCTATGTTTATACAGCGCGTTGTCCCGCTTGATTAAGTCGTCTGAATTATGGATGAAGAGTATACGGTTCATATTTTGATAGGCTAATATATTACGACGGCAGTGGATGTCTTTCTGTAGAAAATATACTACCTACCACAACTTTACCCAAGGGAACTGCGACGCATACGATGCAAATTTAGCGCGATGTTATAGCTTACCTTTATAAGTTTAAGGAAAATTTGAGACTCACTAAATCGCCCTCTTTTTTTAATACAAAATATTTTTGCCTGTTGGTTTATTGGCCCATTGCAGTGTTCAAGTGGAAATAATTGTTTTATAAAGGTGTCCCAAAATTTACGCAAGATTTGAATTAAAAAGAAAGTATGCAATTCATTATTATCCTAAATCTTAATACTGCCACTTAACTTACTTAAATTAATTTTTTGTCTATTATTTATGCACACACTTATCTATACGTCATTGATCTATAAATTGGCAGATTGTCACTTTATTGTTTTTGGTGACAATACTTGACAATAATTGTCTTAAATTATTATTAATAATAATAATTTTAGTGGTAATTTTTGACTTATGTAAAAGTCGGTTATCTTTGAGATTACGTCATGTTCTTGTAAAATGAAGACGCCAGAACCTTCTGGCGAAAGTTCTGGTGCTTATAGACTACTTTAAACAGTGCCTCGTCATCTCAATTTCAGATATTTGTTTATCAAAGTTGATAATTTTTTTCAATTTGTTAGTTTTGTAGTATAAATATACGAGCCATCAGAAAAAATACTATAAAAGATGAATTATACTTTCGTTGCCCCATCAATTTTCAAATTTGGTTTTGGTGGCGTGCTTCTTATTATGGAGGTAGACTTTTCTTTTTGTAAATACTATTGCTCATCAAATATCGTAGCATTTACTTGACAAAACCTTTGATTAACCTGAAATTATATTAATTATCGATTTTTGTAATTGTAATTTGTAATTTTTCATTTTCGCCCACTGTGCGGCGCTCTGCAATCCAGACACGTTCGATACTTCCTGCCCCATGTCGACGATCGTCGTCCGAGAGGCTTTAGCGCTAATTGTGCGAGATTTCAAAAAGATATATCTTCATTGCGTTCATTTCCACGCGTCACTTCGACGGTATGCAAGGCGATTTATAGCGGCAAACCGAGGAATTACAGGTTTCAGAGAATCGATAAATCACGTTTCAGCTACCACACTTGCCGCGCACAAATTTGTTTTTATTTGTACCTTTTGTTTTTATCAAACACCACTCTTAATCAGCGAGTGCGTTTTATTGGAAAGCGATGTTCGATTTATTTGAATACGACCTGATTTTTGTTAAAAAAGTACTGTCCGTGATTGATGAAAACAAAAATTCTTAAAATGTGTATAGGTTTGCCGTTATAGCCAGCAATAATAAGTTTTGTTATGTTGATATTCAAATGATACGAGTAAAATAGAGAATACGTAAACAAAATGTTAATTCTTAGCTGGAAAAGTTGGAAAATTGAAAAAGTTTGCGCGGGAAAGCTTGGTGACCCTCGAGAATCTCTTGAAAACTTTCTCAATGTTAGTTTAGGTTGAATATTAATATGCACAACGGCGTGTTGTATTTGCTTGGATATTTTATATTACCGGCAAAGTATGCATTTAGAGGTAAACGGTGTTTGATTATGTTAAACATTTTCTTAAGGTTGACAAAACAACTTGTTTTAAATAAAACATAAAATTATGTACTTTGGATTCCTTTTATTAAATAAATTAGTTGGTAATTCAGTAAATTTAGTAAGATATTTATGGATATAAATTTTACAAATCATAATCAATAAATATAATGAGAGATGTATTATTACTTAAGCATTTTGGCGAAGTCGCCGTGAAATCTTTTACCCATTTGCTCTTCAAGCTGTTTTCGACTGCTCTTAGCATGCTTATTACATTTTAGTCAGTTTAAAGTAACTCAAAGAAGATTTTCAGATTTTCCAGTTGTTTTTAGTCATTTTCAGTCGAAAAGCACGTATTCCCAATTCCAATTTTCTGATAATAATCTGTGACTTTGTTATCGAACTTATCTGCTTAGCGATCGCTAATTAACACTAAAACTAACGACGAGCAAGCGACATGTATAGGTAAAAACTCCGACTGGAACTCCTCTATTTTTAGAGTCACTCTGCGCAAACCTCGTTACCCTGTAATTTGAAAGAACTACATAGAATCCCACGGTAAGCGGTTTAACCCACCGTACTCATCGTAGTCTCTAGCGCAATTTTAAACTGAACGTCGTTAAGCCCCTAATTAGTCTGTATAATCCGCCCTACCCGGACAGTATCTAATACGCTATTGTGCAATAATTGAGAACTCACTAACTGCGCTCACCGCATTGTAATCTATAATTCTACTGCTGCTATAATTTTTTGGCTTTTTTTCACCTTTGTCCGAACTGTATTTAATGAAAAAAAAAAAATATATTAAATCAATTTGGTAATGATATAATTAAACAATTTTAGCAATAAGAGTCTTATTCCGTTGCTAAACACCAATATCAGGTTACAAAAAGGCTCAGAGTCTGTAGAGCTTGTTATTTTGTTAACCATAGACGATTGTGTTAATTAAAAACCCTTTGCTTGATTATTAATGCAAAAAAGGTCGATTCTGCGTGACGATGGGCTGTATGTGGCGATCAATCAGCTGCAGAGCAATTTCGGGCGACAAAGGCTTTATCAAAACCACCATCGCCCCTAGTTAATGCAGATACAGCGGCGTGCTGTTATTGGGGGTGCCTTTTTCACGAGCGAAACACCGCTCTGCGCGGAAGTGAGATGCAAAACGCTTGTAGAGGATGCTAGATGTGCCCATTTTGTCAGTTTTGTAGATAGGCGTATTGGCGAATAGTCGCTGATTAAAACTTTTAATAAAGATTCCTATTCCGTCGGTTTTACAGTCAATATTAATTTCCTTTGAGCGGCGCTCTTGTCTCCGCCCGACCGAGGAGATAACGAATTCGCTTTCGAATGAATGATGCTATGAATGATGTGAATTTGTACAGAGATAACATTCGATTGACTACTATTGGTTTTGTTGATTGCATTTGGACAGGGTAATTGAAACATGAGCTACGTTCAGCGGCAAAATTACAGGAAAGATTACTGCCAATGCCAATAGTGCCAATAGTCTAAACGATTTGCAGTTGTCATTAACTGATTTCGACCTACTGTTGACAGAAATGGAATTTCTGTTTTAAAACAGTTTGGAAATTGTTCTAGACTTTTGTCGGGTAAGAAAGTAAAAGAACAGCATGAAAACTATGTCTTTTGACTTCTTTACTATGCGTTTATAACGAATTCGCTTTCGAATAAATGATGCTATGAATGATGTGAATTTGTACAGAGATAACATTCGATTGACTACTATTGGTTTTGTTGATTGCATTTGAACAGGGCAATTGAAACATGAGCTACGTTCAACGGCAAAATTACAGGAAAGATTACTGCCAATGCCAATAGTGCCAATAGTCTAAACGATTTGCAGTTGTCATTAACTGATTTCGACCTACTATTGACAGAAATGGAATTTCTGTTTTAAAACTGTTTGGAAATTGTTCTAGACTTTTGTCGGGTAAGAAAGTAAAAGAACAGCATGAAAACTATGTCTTTTGACTTCTTTACTATGCGTTTATAACGAATTCGCTTTCGAATAAATGATGCTATGAATGATGTGAATTTGTACAGAGATAACATTTGATTGACTACTATTGGTTTTGTTGATTGCATTTGAACAGGGTAATTGAAACATGAGCTACGTTCAACGGCAAAATTACAGGAAAGATTACTGCTAATGCCAATAGTGCCAATAGTCTAAACGATTTGCAGTTGTCATTAACTGATTTCGACCTACTGTTGACAAAAATGGAATTTCTGTTTTAAAACTGTTTGGAAATTGTTCTAGACTTTTGTCGGGTAAGAAAGTAAAAGAACAGCATGAAAACTATGTCCTTTGACTTCTTTACTATGCGTTTATAACGAATTCGCTTTCGAATAAATGATGCTATGAATGATGTGAATTTGTACAGAGATAACATTCGATTGACTACTATTGGTTTTGTTGATTGTATTTGGACAGGGTAATTGAAACATGAGCTACGTTCAACGGCAAAATTACAGGAAAGATTACTGCCAATGCCAATAGTGCCAATAGTCTAAACGATTTGCAGTTGTCATTAACTGATTTCGACCTACTATTGACAGAAATGGAATTTCTGTTTTAAAACTGTTTGGAAATTGTTCTAGACTTTTTTCGGGTAAGAAAGTAAAAGAACAGCATGAAAACTATGTCTTTTGACTTCTTTACTATGCGTTTTTCAATAACAATGTAACCGCTCGGGTTACGCTTTACCTAAAATGCAGTAAAATTGAATAATGCTCTAGGATTATTTTATTTAATTGGCCTATATTGGCCCATTCATCTTTTTAAGTTGACAGAAATATTGAAATTGTTATCATACCAATATTGGTCCAATGCAAACCAAATACCATATCGTGTCGGTTTATGTTTGACGATATTGTGTATTCTTTGCGAATGTCTATGCATAAGTGCCTTAGTTTATGGGGTGACTTACGAGGATTATGCGGAATTCTAAATCAGCATTATTGTGGCCTATGAGTAGAATATGAGTAACGACGCACAATTAAGCAACCATTTGCAAAATTATAAACCAAAGCAGAACATAACAGAGAAAAGCCGCATATACAAAGCGAATTGTGAGACGTGTGAAAAGTTTTATATGGGACTGTCAGGAAGAAATCCAGGAGGAACAATATTGACGTAAAATGCTCCCTATAGGTACTTTGTACTCGGCCAACACTAATGACCACGTATAATCCAATAACAATGCTCGCTGGCTAAATATTACATAATTTTAATTAATCCACACTAATAATTACACACGGATAACACAATCGCTAATTAGAGGACATAGCCTAATAATGCGAGTGTAGCATAGTCGGAAATTACATCGTTTCTGCCCACATTTGGTACAAATAACCTAACGCGCATTTGGAATAAAGTGGATGGAGTAGAGAAAATATGAACTTTTACGCCCACGACAATATTCCAGTATTCAAAATCGATTACCTAAATTCGAACAGCGACACGGAAAGTTAAACCCTCCTCTGAAATATACATTAAAATTTAATTTACCGTATGAAAGTGTTCATCGGGGTTGTAATTAAGTGTCGGCCTGTGTACCATGTATACCCAGAGGCGAACGCAAATTTCCTCCCCAACGCATGAAAAGTTTTTTCAGCCATTTCATGAAAATTCCAATATTAATATCCCTTTAATATGGAACAAAAAATTTACATTTTAACGTTTATTTAAATTTTCTTTTAATAAATTACAATGCTCCAGGCAAAATTTTGCCATAATTGCTTTTGTACCTTGTCACTAGAATTCTCTTGACAAGTATTTATGAATGTGCATGATCCCTCTAGATTGCAGAAACTTCTGACCTTTTTACAAGCTTTTTACAAGGGTAAGAGATTCCCCGGATATTTCCATTTTTCTTTTTCAAATTTAGCGAAATTTTTAGCATTAAAAACTAAAGTGCCAACGATTTAGTCGGAAAGTTAGGTAATTTCATAGCATTCACGTACGATATAAACGTTTGAGCATAAGCTCGAGCGCTGCTGAATACTTCGCTATAGACCCCCGTGTGATGTCAAAGGCAAAAATAACAATTACACTTTAACGCAGGCCGTACACGCACGGGTGACAGCGGTGATCTATGACGCAAAAAATAACAATGCAGAGAGGAGAGCGCTCGAGGCGCCCCTACGCGGATCCGACCGTCAACTGCAGGGGTGACACGAAAAATCATAAAAAAGGACCAACAACAACGTCGACGGCATAATTACTTCTATTTATTGTTTACGTGTGATAGATCGCGGCGAAATTTTTCACCTGACCTGACGGCAGATATTTTGTTTCTTCGGTCGGCAAACAACAGGCTGACATTGATCGGTCCAATTTTGTCCGTTCTTGTATATACCAACATGTGGACGTTACGGTTTATGGGAAAATTTCGTTTATTTATTAATATTCTAATAGGAATACTATAATAATAACTGTGGACGCTTATTGCTAATATTTTGCGAGATTTGTATTGTAATCGACAGAAAAAAAATTCGATATTTTAGTGGAAATGCGCGTTTTGGGGTCCCCTGAATCGATTGCGATGATTTCTGGAAAATGTATGTAATCAGTGGGATGAACGTTTTAGGCGCTATAAAAAAAAATATTTACGTATCATATGTGGATAATACGATCGTTAATATGACGCAAAGTTCTCTAACTAAATGCAAAATCGTTACCCGTACTACTATATATAATTTATGCTATAATTACCGTATCAAAAATCGATTAACTTTACTCCATTATTCAAGTAGTTTGACCTAAAGCTGCCTCACAACATAATGGATATGTGGGCTTATTCAATATTCGTGTTTACAACTTTCAACGAACGTTGTCCATGCTTCACAGCACTTGTGTGAATTAACCACTAGCTAATTTATGGTCGTTTTTTATTCCACTAGCATTAAAAAACTTTGATAGTTAACATGGTAAATTTTATGCGATGCCAGCATTAGTTATGCAGAAGTAGCTGGTCTGATAACTTTTCTGGATAGAAACACATCACAAAGTTTAATTAATTCGTGCTTGAACATTTTCCATATTGAATTTATGATTACAATGGCTATTTTGTAGTAAACATTTAAAGCTCCAGTATACATTAAACATAGTCAACACACCAGCTTAAAAACTCTTGTTCCGGTGTCGCCATAAATTAGATAAAGTTTGCATTTTATTTCAACTGTTTGTTCCTAGTATTTTTCGAAACGTAGGTACGAAGGGGTGGTCAGAGGGATGAGGGGCGGCTCGGCAGGCGGCCTGCAGTATAAATTATCCGAGCTTACCGAGCACAAAAAGCGCGCTGATTAATTTTACTACTTGAAGTTTTTATGGGCAGTAAAACACTACGACCAAAAGTCCGCTACATCCCTACGCCTTAATGTGTATTTAGGGCTTCTTAAAAATATCGATAAAGAATAAGTCTTCGTACGCGTTCTTTATACCTGTACCACCCCCTTAAAACGGGTGATTTATGTATTAGAAGATGGTTTTATGTAAAAAAATTAGAGTTCTTAAACACTTTGTTTGGAAAAAATACGAGTAGCTTATTTGCTTTTAGGGCATTACATACGTACCATATTATAACTTCAATAATGTTATTAATATATGTTTATTGCCGACCATGGACTTTAAATAATAAGAATGTTACCAATGCTGGATAGAACTATTACGTTTACATCAATCTCATCTGGCAGAGATTCTATTTGAAAAATGTGGCTTCATTGTTTTTCGGGCGGCAAACATGGATTTTCAATAAGGCACCGCGGGAAGAATGCCGTTGAATATTAAAGTTTTAGGAATCGGAACTAGTTACTAGGCAGAATGTAAATCCAGCGCTTCGTTGAATATTCAATGCATGGAAAATTTCGCCCCGAACATGAGTGATAAATATGCTAAACATTCCGAAAGGTTTGTCATTTGCAAATGGGGAAACGCTTTCCGATTTAAGAACAACATATTTCTATTTATTCACATAGCTATATGAAAACTATACTCCTCTAATACTGTATTTACAAATCTACTAAACATTTTTGCACAAAAAGATTTTCAGAAACTTCACATATTCTGCTTGATGTTTATGTGTTGTTTCTATGAAACCACATTCGTACCTATATGTGAAACCAAAACTGTAAACAAATAGAGTAGAGAACCATAGTTCGGTAAAAACTGTACGTGTTGGAAAACAAATACTTTCCGATTTTGAGGTACTAAATCGACGTCATTTGAACTCCGCTGCCATCAATATATTTCCGAGTAGCACAAACGCCTGACGCCACAAAAGGGCAAAATAAAAATTGAAACCGGCGGCGAATGGTTCCATTTTTCTCGTTTTATTCGAAATTCGCAAACACATGAATCGACTGTTTTATCTCTCCATACCTGTGAGCAGAAGGAGGGTCATTGATTGGAGGAAATTCAGGTATGAAGGCCTGAATATCAAGTCAAATAGAATACGGAGATTCTGTAATAAACGTCACGTGGCAGGTTTTATTTCAATTTTAGTTACATGCTTCTAAACTGTGGAAGTAATTTGCGTTTATAATTAGAACTGGCATTTGCTGATGTTCAAGTGTTAAGATTAATGAACCGAGTGAGTTTGTGGAGCAAATATTTATGAGTTTCGTGGTGCTAAATTTTAACACTGTCTCTGAAACGTTTGCATTTACGATGATAAGTCTTGAAAACAAGACAAGAGATGACGATTCAATTATACTATTTTTGAGCAGTAACGTCAGTGACTCATCGATTTCTAATGTTATTTTTGGCTTATGTAATTTTTGCCAACGTGTTAGAAGGCAATGTGTACGCTTACGCGTTACTTCTGAAAAGTGAGATAATGCGCAAATTAAGAGAATTATAGGATTTATTCAGCAATAGTGTTTTAGAATAGTTGTTTCAAACTAAGAAGAGCACAGTTGTATATGCAACCAAATATACACAGGCAATTTATAAATCATACACTGGGTATGATTGGTTGCATATACAACTGTGCTCTTCTTAGTTTGAAACTACTCTACAATGCAGTGTATAATATATGACATATTTAATTCGTTCTTTTTTCGCACCTACTAAAAGGTATAAATCCACCCTTTTGCTTTATGTTTTGCTTGTACGAATATGTGCAACATGTTGACGGTTTCACGGCTTTGTTGACGCCGGTAAAAGCAAAGCGTTGTACTCTACAGTTAGTTTACTTCAGCGGAAATGCCTACAGCATTTGGCCTATTTGCGCCATATTTCAGCTAAGAGGTTTAGTGTGTAGTGGAAACTGGAATGCTAAATGGAAGAAAACGGTGTAATATCGGAAGAAATTTGTGTGCGTTGATATAAATGAACACCTGGCGAGAAAGTATTAATTCACATGGTATATAAATGAATAATAAATAATAAAATGATTATTATTTGCATTGGTTTGCTTAAATGCAATTGTAATAGGATATTCTTCTTCGTATTTATTATAATTAAATCAGTTTTACAACAGAGATCTTCTTCTTGAGCCTTGATAGTAGATAGTACTAAATATATATAATATGTATTAGTATTTAAGGCAGATTGTATTCAAATCAAAGTTATAGTAAAAGATCGTTTCAAGTCGAGTTATAAAATGAGTCAAAATGTATGTGTGTATGTCTGTGAACACGACAGCGTCCAAGCGATACAACGGATCGGGCTGAAATTTGGTTTACGTATTTTGTATTGCCAGGGGACGAACTGGATTGTTTTTGGACATAATGTGACAGCCGGAAGTGGCAAATGTTACATACGTTTTATTAGGGATTTATCCGATTTTGACCAAACTTATATCAGCTTATCTTCCAGTGACTTTTTAAATTACAATGAAATGCGAGAAAAAACTTACCAAGGATAATTCATATTTTTCTAAAGTGTCTAGCGCACTGCACAAATCAACTTTACTCCATAATGGACGCGATAGAACAGAAACAAACCCCTTAAGAGGCTGTCATCAGGTCAACTTTTAGACAAAACGGAAATGGTGTTCTAGATTTCCGGGAGAAACACTGTTCCTGAACCAATCACAAATAATCTATAACTCCTGGAATTAGTAAGGCAAAGGAACCTTTCCTGTTAACGCTACATTTTAAGCCTACATTTTAAAACTCTAAAAACCCTATAGCCAATTATTTCAAGAACTATCTTGATTAATTTGATAACTTCTCAATAAATAAATATTGATATAATATAAATAAATAATAACCCAACCCAACCCAACCCATCACAACTGCATGACATGAAGTTAAATGCCAGTACGATAAATGTCATTATCTCAGTGGATATGGTTTAAAAAAATCCAATAATTGCAAAAGTGTTTAGACACTTCATTTCGCAAAAGATGTAGTCGAACATTTGGGTGAGAGCCACCCCAGACTTTTTTGGACACACTGTATAACCAAATACAAGTCGAAAGATTAAAAACACTTATGTAGCATATATTAGCAAACATTTGATCCATTAATTCTCCGGTTACGAATTAAACCTACCATTGACAGCTGCATAATAAAACACTTTAAATGAAACCTCATTCATTCCGCCCGATGCTCGTTTCAACACAAAACCATACGGTCGCGGCCGGGATTAAATGTCGATCTGATACATCCTATCTGGGCAATAATTTCTGACCATTATACACAATTATTGCACTTTGCATATTATACATTTGATGGGCTATAATTTATTATAGGATACGTCAGCAATAATTAAAGCGATCATCAGGACAGTCTGAGTTTTATGGGACTGCTGTGCATACCACGCACCAATGTTTACGATTCCATGTAATATATCACATTAATTGGTTCTAGTTTTATGGATATGCTGACGTGATGCCGTAAATAGGAAATGCGCTTTAAGGGAAAATAAAACAGTTGATTGCGTGTGGTATATTTCATTATTTCCATCTCGTTAGGTCAACCCACTAGGTTAGCAGATTGGCATATGTGCGTATACGACCAATCTAAATAGTCTGTTGCACATAATTCACGTTATGGTTTGCATAGCTTCGCAGCATAATCAAATTCTATACTACACCTAAATTGCAAATTGTGTTGATGTTTTATTGAATTATGCATAGGTGTACCAGGGTGACCAAACTTATTGGTTCATCAGCAACTTCTGTTTATAATTATAATAGCTCTACTATTGAACCTAAAAAATATTTAAAATATTTGACAAATTATACTAAATGTTTGTATATAGATAACTATTTTTGGCGAACGGTTCAAGTATATCATTAATATCCTGGTCAGCTCTCCTCCCTATCACGTTCCCATCTATCGTATCATTCGAAATAAAAACAAATTAATATTCCTGGTCACGAGTCACGACTGCCTATTTTTTGTGTGATAACTTCTTCTTCAGCTAGATCTGCCAACATTTTATGAACTACACAGTTGCGGAGAATAAAAAGTGAAACATATAATTCAACGAACGGACTGTAAATAAAAAATTGCAACCACGACAAATGATGAGATGTTTTTTTACTTTCCAATTAGTACCCTAGAAGGAAAGTATTGTTATCGACGGAAATTTTTTTCTCGAGATTTCATTGGAAATATGCGTTTTGGGGTCACCTGAATCGATTGCAAAACATGTATACACATTTTCAGAGCAGTTGGATGAACGCTTTATGCGCTATAAGCTTTTAATAATAAACGACCTTATTTAATATATTAAGAAATAGAAAAACAAAGAAAATATATGATCCAAGAAAAAGGCGGGGTCCAGACGTTCTCAACAGGAGAGTGTCTGCTCCAACCCCTATGGGTTGGGTTATAGAAGCGGTTATAGAAGCGGTTTGACAGAATCCACAGCCGTAGTCGCAATCCACAGATTTTGACAAACGTCAGTGCTACTGACATGACATGACATTAAATGTCAGTATGACAAATGAAATTGTGTCATAGAAACTGACGTAGGGTCCAGAGTGGGTATGGCTTCACAAAATTGAATAATTGCAAAAGTCGGAAAGTTGGGTGAGGGCCACCCCAGATATTTCCTAATGTGAAGCTTTATGTTATATGAATGATCAATGCAATAAAATAAAGAGCTGGTCCAATGTTATCGTCTGCAACTGACCTATAGATATGCGCTTTTGCAATTTTGGTGGCGGCGCCGGTGTCGCTAATAGGGTTACTAATTATTGACTAAATACTCAACTAATCACCTAAACCGGATCTAATCCGTGTAAACAACTTGATTAATCGACCCGTTAAGGCCATTTTATGCAAAATTCCCATCGTAAGAGCGCCCGCCATGATAACAAAATTAATTACCGCAATAAAACCGATAAAATTTTATCTGCCAAACACTCGTAAAAATCGGTATTATACGGCATTAATTACCTCATACAGCACACGCCCACATCCAGGTACAACGAGTGGACAACACATTCAAATTTTTTATATATTTTTTTAAGCAAAAATAGTCTTCTGTGATTTACGCCGGTCATTCCAAACCGGATTATATATAAATTTAATTAGCAGTATCCGGCCCGGTGCAAGGATAATTGCACGAGTTCAGGTGCGTGAAAACAACAAAATTTATTGTTATCGCCGTACAATGCTACAGTAGCATTCTCATAATCCCGGTTTGGCTTAGGGATTTCTGGCTGAAGAGCTTTTTTTAAGCCAAGCGGCTCAAATGTACAAATGCATTGGGGATTCTAAAATTGTTATTGTTTTTATATTGGGGCTTAATTTTAGTTTTATGAGAACAGTTAAAAGTTTAGGGTCTAGCTATTATTACTATATGGAAATCGCACAGGTATTGTCCCAGTTTTAATATGCTTATTCATAAAACGGGGGCGATAAACCTGGTTGTAATCTACGGAATGGGGTGTTAAATACGTATAAATAAACAACGTAATATAAATTTGACCATTTTAATTACATGAAGATGTTAAAATTCAATTCTAATAAATTTACTCAAAATAAAAACATTGTAATTATTTCCAACATTCGCAAAGAGTAGTACCTAGTAACTTTACTTTAAGCTTTACTTTAATCTTTAAGTAAAGGTTACGAACAGGAATGTTTGCTTTATTCTGTACAGTTGGACATGCCGTAAATTATGAAGGACGTGAACATTACAACTGACTGGTTTAATACCTTAAACCTGTTGGAACAGACAATATAGCACGTGAAATTAGTCCAATATTATACTAAGGCCGCATTGCTAACTCTCGGTCTACATACAGTACTCAAATGCATACCTACCGAGAATTCCAACTCCAGACAAGGGCAAGTTTGTAACAATGGATACACTGTTATATTGGCGATATGAAGTTTGTTCATTGTATTCAAACTTAAATCAAGATTTATATTTAGTTTCCTAACCACCACATTTACAAAAAAACGAGCAGTAGAAGAATAAAGTTTCCTTTTATGAGAGCCATTTTTATTCTTACAAAAGACCTCAGAGACAATCTGGTCCGCGTGAAAATATATATTTTATGTATTCTTATTAAGCATTATTACTTCAATAAGTAAGATAACCTTTATTATACAAATATTCCATCGTAGTGAAAATTTCAGGCTGAAAAACATAAAATGTCCTAATAACAGCTCCATCATTCCGTGATTAATACACGTGGTACATCTCTGTCTGGATTTAATGAATGTTTTCTTGCTGAAAAACAGCCACCCACGTTACAAAATACACCCATAAACCATCGCACAGGAAATTGTACATAACTTTCGGCAAAAATTGCGCACCGAGAGAGATGGAGAGTGAAAAAATACGTGTTCAGCCCAGATATTTGCGGTTTGCGGTAGGGGTTGATGAGATTTTTGGAGGGTGACATGCCCGCTAGGGTGGCTGTGTTTAAGTATGTACATTTCGCCCATTTCCAACATGTTAATTAAAAGATTAAAGGATTTATTTTTGTGAAAAATTTGCTAAAATATCCTGACGAAAAAATACACGTTTAATTTAATTAGTACCTATCAATTAAGATATGATAATAATGAATGACAGAAATTAAAAATTAAGAGAAAACATTGAATCGAAATTTGTTTGCTCTTTAATAAAAGTATTGAGAATTAAATTTAAGAGGAAAACTTTTGTAGTAATAATTCAATCAACGTTTTGAATCACAGTTGTATAAGACTATTTATCAGACAACAAGCAGACAAACTGTCGGCAGCCAAGAAAATATACGGTGTAAATATTGTTAGAAAATGTATACGTAGGTTACAAGGATAGCGGACGTAAATGTAAGCAGAAATAAATCAACGTCACCAGGAGTGCAGATCCTTTGATTTGCATTTTCAACAGTGGAATATATTCCAGCTTTTTCGTTTATCTTCTTTCATTTACAACTTTAACGTAATTGACATTCTACTTGTTTCTGCACATACTGGCTTCGTTAATAATCTCACCTTCCACACATGGTTTTGTTTTCTATGCCAATAAATGTGCAAATTTCAGAGGCATTACTTGTTTTCATTTTTTGATTGGGAAATTGATTTGATTTGAAACTTGTACTAACATTTTTATGAGTCGTGCTAAAACTCGTACTTAAATTTGTATGATACTTTTTTGATATAACTTTTGTATGGTTATATCCTGCCTGGATACTCCTGTAGGACTGCACGGCTTTCAAGGATTAATTTCTGATACCTACACGTACAACAGTACAAAGATGATTTTGGCATAAATTAGATAAACGTGGAATTAATTTTAATAAAACGCTTAATTGACGTTTATAACAGAAGAGAAAGGTTGTATATTAGACAGTCTGATATAACATTCTAAAAGGTTTTCGGTAATATTCAGCCAGAGGCTACAAAAAAAGGCACCCGACATTTTCCTTAATGCTAACTTTATTGCCTTTAAAAAGTTTATTGCGGAGATTGGTATAAAAAGGACTAGCTGATTGAATTCTTACAAGGCCGTCGTTTTTTTACGGTATCCGTCTTATATTTATTCGTTCGAATTGGAAATCTTCTCCGTTTAGGTGCAATAAAGCCACCCAAGTCGTATAATATGTAGGTACCTGTAGTAGACGTTAGAAACGCACAGGCTTCGAGGATTTTTATCACTGGTATTAGTGGTTTCGTATTGCAATAGAGTAGTATTAAATGATAACGTCAGCCATTGACGCTTTTATTTTCAATTCATTTATCTGGAAGTTTTCTAGCGTTGGTGTGGTAAACATTTCTTACAAAACCAGTTTATTTTAGTCATATTGTTTCCTTCATCATTTAACTTTAACCTTATATAGTGTGGAAAATTTCTGGGGAACATTTTTATTAGCCGAAACTTGTTTTACATGTGGGTGTGATTCAGAAGAAAAAAACGTGAAAAAGGCAAATTTGACGTTAGTTAAATCAAATCTGCCGTTTTCACAACATTTTTCTTATGGAATCTAACACAAAATATGTTGTAAAATGCTCAAAAACTTTAAGAAGACAGTAACACAGTAACACAATAAGAAGACAGTAAATGTACAACAGTTTTTGACCCCTTCAAGGAGTTTTGCAGCAAATAATTGATTTTTTAAAGATATTTTAGGTGCTCCAAACTTTTAAAAATAATAATAATAATAATAATAATCCAAGCCTTAACATCCCCCAACAGCTTTCGCCAATTACAGGGGGCATCGGCAGGCTAGAGTATTATTATTATCGCCCGCGCCTGTGGAACGTCTTAAGATGTTTGGCTGTGAATTCTTCTGTTCTGAATTTCCAAAGATCTAATTTTCCAGCAGTTTTCATCAACAAAATATTCCTAAATAAATACATGTTTAAAACATAACTAAACATAACAATGATGGAATTTATTAATAATTTAGAAACGCGATATAACTGGTCCAGAACAACAATGAAGATGTCATCTCGACAGTCACAGTGTCGAGAGAATTAATAGCCTGAAGGGCTCTAGATACTGTGGAACAGCGGAGCTCACTCGTCTCAGTTATTAACCAGTCGTGCAGTTAATGCATTCTTGCGTTTTTCTCGTTTTGTTTTCGTCCGGGGTCCGTGGAGATGTCTGTCGGCAAAATGGTGCAGAGCTACTAGGTTGGCGTGCGGTTTTGCGCTCTCTGATGTTCATTTCATTCATTCCCACTGTGCTAACGCGTGCAGCACGCTCGAGTATTATTCAAATTGTGCACATTAATACCTCGTAAATTTTCAATTAGATTCGTATCTGTTGAATCCGTGGTCGGTCGCTATTGTACGGTACTAGAATTAGAGCGGTCTTAGGGCGAAAATATAGTATACACCAAGTTTTATGTGTACATATCAACATGTGTTAACAAGACTTATTGCTGCGTCTACAAAGAAAGTGCTGATAAGAAATGTAGTAGAACAAAACCACTTAAAAAACATAAACATTTGTTTTTAATGTAGTAAATAATATGAGTTGCATGAAAAGATTTTTTCTGGCGACGCTAGTGCCATTGGCAATGAAACGGACATTTTTATTTTTACCTCCACTCGCCGGCTGCCAGAAAAATACAAAAACTAACAATGTGTCAACAGATACGAAAAAATACCACACAGAAAGATATAGAGGCTTACAACATCGCGATAATCAAACAAACACGCCTAAATAATTTAAACAGTAACAAATTTAATCTGTAGACACTAGCAAGGAAAATTTCAGTAGCTGAAAGATACAAGCTTTTAATTTTCTTTGCACAATTACCAGCACTGCATGTACACCAAAGTTCTACATGTCAGCAATTCTTTACTAGTTGAATATTTTACTTTGACGTCGCACGATGCGCGATACGCTGAAGTTCAGACCAACCGACCGACTGACAGCAACAGTTTCCATGAAAAAGGCGCTCGGCATGTGGTCTGAACACGTACAAGTGGCCCGAGCAACCTTGGCAACGTTGGGCAAGAGATGGATGTAAATGCACCGTCTTGCCGCATGCTGCGCACTTTATATTATGAAATATCAAAGAAGCTGAAGTGCATTAAGAACCAGGAAGCACAGCCAGCCTTATAAAATATTCTTTGAGGGTTACTGTATAAAAGGTACGACGGGTTTTATGTAGGTTACCTATGTATATAATAAAAAATTGAGGTTTATCCATTAAATTTTATTAAATTTTGACAAAAAAATCCATTAAATTTACGGTGGTGAGTTCAAATTTGACATCTTGACATCTTAACATTTCTTGTCATGGAGAAGATGCATGTAACAGTTGCCACTTCCGGTTGTCAGATAGTTACCAAAAATAATCCAGTTCGTCCCCCGGTAATTCTAAATAAGCATGCAAAATTACTGCCCGATCCGTTATTCCGTTTGGGCGCTATCGTGTTCATAGACATACCTACACACACATACCCACACACACACACACATACATACATACATACATACATACATTTTCCAGAAATCATCGCAATCGTTCTCTTTTTGTTACAGTTTTACTACCAATGTGCCCTGTGATCAACACAAAGATGCAGCTCATTCTGGAACAGATTGACGTAATCAAAAGACGACCGCTATTTACTACAATCCGAAGGTAAAAATTACACATTATGAAGTATTTATTATTAAATTTATTGAATGTAAATTTTGAACAAGAGATATTTTTCTTGCAAAACGTTTAATGACCAAATAACGTATAAATCTAAACAAACAATAAACGCGTTATGGAATGTGAAATTTAAATTTACAAACTTAAGTTAAAACACTACCTTTATCTTAGACATATAGAGTAAAACCATAAAACAGACAAAAATAAAATTCGAATAAAGTAAATAAAAGGTTAAGAATTTAATATATTTACAGAAACGAGCCAACAATAGATGCACCGATTAAAAAAACTGACGAATCAAATCACAATGCAACAAAAAGTGTTCATCAGATAAAACTATAGAATAAAATTATTATGACAAAAGTTAAGCTCAAAAAATATTTTCTTAAAAAAATATTTCAAGTAAGTAATTTGAATGCGTTTGAAGAAAAAGAACTGTTTGATACTCGTGCAAAGAGTTATTTTATTTTGTTTTCTTTTCACAAAATAACACTATAAGCGACGCTATAAACGTCAAACAAAAAGGCTGGACTAAAATCCTTAAACCAAATCAAAGTACATCCCTTAGCACCTACGCAGTTAGGAGGGAAGAACACAATCAACCAGCCCACGAACCCTTCGTTAAAAATTTGGGCATGCGCTACAATTCCCGAACGCACTGTGCATCCGGCGACGGCGATCGCGGTGTCGGCGTCTGCGACGGCAGCGGTTGAAATCCCAGGCAGTCCTAGAACGACGCTCGTGGACGTCTCACCTGTTCTCACAGACGCAGATCTGTCGTCGCGACGCGAACTCAACTTGTCGAGCGCCACTCTTCTAGTCAATCGCCTACCCCCACTATAAACTGTAAACAGTTGTCGGTGATTGGACGGTTTTGAGTGCAAATTTCTGCCTGTTTTGTTTAAACATTTGGAGTGATTTTTGGGACTTTTTCTCGAATTGTCTGCACGTGGTTCTGTTTGGAAGGGCCATCGATTGGCGTTGTTTGAGATAAGATATGCGAAAAGGTTTGTGTTATCTATAGTTATTTTATGTTGAAAAGAGGCGTAAGAATGTAAAGAAAAGTTAATATTTCCGAAGATAATATTGAAAAATAATAATTAAAACAAATACCAACTTTGTTTTACATGCTTTTATAAAATATTGATCAGTTAATTGTAAACTTAAGGATTTTCTCAGTTGGCACTTAAATAAATATGGGTTTTTATTACAGAATATTGGTCAAAGTCAAAAACAGTTCAATAAACAAGAAAAAGGGGAATAATATTACACTCTCCTTTATTCGTTTTCCGAAAATTAATGATGTTAACTCACAATTGCGTGCTTTAGAATTTATTTGCAGAAATAATTTAAATACTTATGTTTTACACAGAATTGATAGAATTATGATCAACTCATTTGTTAATGCAGGATCAAACAGGGCGCACGATTTATCCCGTGCTGGTCTAAAATAATGACCCAACATTCGCACATTGATTTAGTTCCTATAAACTCGAGCTTTTTCCGTTTCCTTCCAGACATTAAAAATAGAATTACACTTTTAGTATTATTTTTAATAATATTTAGCTTGGAAACTTGCACGGTTCAGCTTATTATATGTGAAAAGAAAACGAAAAGCAAAAAATAGTGCTTTCTTGTGATTGATCAGAAAACTGAAAGGTAAACCTGATACCGTTGTAGAATAAACTTTAGTGTATTAATAATGTTAGTGAGTGATCGTGCTCGTTTATCCCTTTTATACATATTAGAATACAATGTGCAATGAAATCGACTCAAATATATCCAGTTATTTAAATTGTTTCTAGTTTTATAGTTAAAACTGTAAAGGATAGTTTTTCAATACTGGTTTATTTCTAAGTTCTACTGAACTCCCCAGTAACCGTGGTGTAATGGGTCAGAAACCCATTATTTATTTATTAAGATATGATCCAATTAAGCGAGATATTTGTAAGAACATTCGGGAATGTCAAAGGTTTTTGCTAGGGTTGAACATCTGGTTTAGGATTTGACCGCGCGTTATAAGTTTAAAATTGAAGAGTTGTCATTGGCTAAGAAGAAATGCTTCCAGCTTCCTTTGGGATGCAAACAAACAGATCTCGCTCTTCTCATTTTCAACCACCGTCATGTAAAGTACACGTTTTTGTGGAGCGTTCTTAGGCGCTTAAGTTTATCCCTGGTAAGTCTTTTCAACTCGTCTCGCATTTCATTGTAAATTAGATTATTCATATTTCTGCTAAAAGTGTGTCTGTCTAAATCAACTCCTATTAGGTTTAATTTAAACGTCAATATGTTCAAAGCTTCATTCATTTTTCTATGTAACCTATCAAACGGGATTGTTGATTATTATTGTTAATAGATGTTATTGTTTTGATAAGTGTTTCGTTTCATTTGAGTAGTCTTGCTTTATCAGCCCATATTAAATGTTAAATACTTAAACGCGTCAGTTAGTAGTCAGAAAATGTGTTCACAATGTTCAAGAAAAAGAACCCAGTAAGTTTTGCCTTCGAATAAATTGGAAGAGATTTGATGAATTAGAATTTTGACCAGTAATTAAAGCCCTTAAACCGCGCTTGGCCAAATGCTACCATGTTAGGGAGTCGCGGTCGTTCCCGCCATTTTGACCTCCTACAGTGGTAACTATCAGATTAGTGAAGATTTATTATTTATTAGACGGTAAATGCTAGTTTTTCACTACTGATTTAAACCATGACCGAAGTTCAATACTGTTTTTTACTGTCTAATAACCAATCAGTCTTCACTAATTTGTGAGTTACCACGGTTACTGCGCAGTTCAGTAGAACTTGGAAATAAACCAGTATTGAAAAACTAGCCCTTAGATGCCAAATATAATAGCACCTGTCAACCATCAAAACAAATATCCCAGTTAAAAAGAAGCACTAGTTGTTTGAAACTTTGCTTAAGCTTACTAAAGCCTGAGAAGTTACTGATGTCTATCTGCTGACTTTGGGGTCAGTAACTTATATTATATAGGTTGATTTTATTGTACAAGTGCTCTGCAACTTGTGGAACATAGAACAAGAACTAATTAAGCAAATGATAATGATGGCAACTTATGTTTGTTTTCTTTTCTACTTTGCTTTTTTCACAACTTTTCATCCATCATAAAAATAATATGGTACGCTACTACCCTATTTATTTACGGAACGCAATATATTGTTACCAACATGTGGACATTTGGTTGCCTACATCGGTAGTCACGTGACATTCAAACATTAAATATCTGGTGCAACGTATAGTGAATGAAACACCAATTAAACGAATGACGTAAGATAATAATAACTATATTGGGATTATAACAAGACACCTCTCGATGCAAATAACTATTGTCACGTATACGTGTGTTTTCCTGCGAGGTTGTTTATTATTCTACGTTGTTATTTATTCTTCAATCGCGAGCCGACGAAACCGAGCTGACGAGCATAAGGTCAGTTCTCCATTACGGCACAAACCGATGGGTATCAACACCTGTACTATAGCACCTAAAGCGCTCATTCCATTGATCTGAAATTTTTTATACATTCTTAAAATGACTGCAGGATTAGATGGTGTCAGTTTGGCCAAAATCGGATTAATTCCTACGGAAACGCATGTAACATTTGCCACCTCCGGTTGTCAAATTATCACAAAAAACAATCCAGTTCATCCCCCGATTCTAAATATGTATACCAAATTTCAGCCCGATCCGTTGTTCCGTTTGAGCGCAATCGTGTTTACGGACATAAATACACACACACACATACATACATTTTCCATAAATCATTGCAATGGATTCAGGGGACCTCAAAACGCGTATTTCCGCTGAAATCTAATTTTTTTTTTCAGTCGATTACAATACTTTTCTTCTAGGGACTAGTCGGAAAGTAAAAATTACTCGGTATACCACGTTATATTTGGTGCCAACTAAACCACCTACCCATTCGATTTTTTCAAGTAGGAAACGGTCGACACAACGGCGATTCAAGAAAAATATTAAATTATTTCTTATTTGATTTAACTGTAGGAAATTGAAACGATACGTAATAACATTATTGTCCTTACCATCGTCATTCGTGTTCTCCTCATTTACCACACAAAATAGAATCGACAAAAAGTGTAATATACCACCCACAGAATTGACGTTGTCCCTCAGGTATCCAGACATGATATTTACCGTGCGACAGACGTTTTGTCTGAACGAAGCTAACCAGTCTTATCCAGAATATCTCTTACTGAGAAATCTCATTTCGCGCAACACCGGCGACAAGAACATTTTCATTCTTTTCCTGACCACGTACGCCACTGCATGTGGATCTCCTAAACCCTTCATACCAGCAATAATTCAATTAAAGAAATAACAGAGAAACTGGGTTAACATAAAAAGTTTTGTCTTAGAATTATTTTAATCAAGTCTAATCTCATCTATCCCTTGTTTAGATTAGGTGTTTAGTATTTCTTCTACCTTGAAATTGTCATTATATAACATTCATTTTACCTGAAATAATGGGTAAGTGATTAATTGATGTTGTTTTTAAGCAAGGGATATAATTGATGGAGGGATGGATAATTGACAGTAACGAATTGCTTAAGGTTGTTAATGAAATTAGATTTTCATTTCAGTAATGGAACCTTTTTTTTGTGGGAGATGGTTCCTAAAACACAGTCTGATTGTGTTTTAATGAAATTTATTTATAACTAATTACTACGAGCACATAACGCTACTTGAACTAACTCGCTTATTTATATTCGCGAACTTCTGGAACCTGTGGCGCATCCCCGCAAATCGCCTGACCTTAAGCTTGTATGACGTTCCTAACAGTAACTTACCCGGGTATTATGTCTATCTTATATGTCCGTTGTCCAAATTAGCCTGTTGACAGCTTGTAAGGAATATATATTCATAATTTTCGTTCTTAGGATAACAAGAAAAGTACAATAATAAACTATAAATCATGTAGTAAATCTGAAAAATAATCTGAAACAGTTATTTATAAGAAAGAAAGGTCATACATATCCAATTGCATTAAGACTTTCTTGTATGCCAAACAGTAACTTACCCGGGTATTATGTCTATCTTATATGTCCGTTGTCCAAATTAGCCTGTTGACAGCTTGTAAGGAATATATATTCATAATTTTCGTTCTTAGGATAACAAGAAATGTACAATAATAACCTATAAATCATGTAGTAAATCTGAAAAATAATCTGAAACAGTTATTTATAAGAAAGAAAGGTCATACATATCCAATTGCATTAAGACTTTCTTGTATGCCAAGCAGTTACGTGCACATGGAATGTAAGCATTTATTATTGCGCTCGGTTGACATGGAACGAGGCAAACGTTGAAATTTATTCTATCAATTGAGCGCGCCAGATAATAAAAATAAAGCTGCCTTGCCACAGTTACGAATAAATTTCAGCGGCAATTCCGTACCTCGTCTCGCCTTAAGGACAAAAACGCGAATGTGTTTGTCCTGGGAATTTGTATCATATCGTATTACAATAGTCCCTTTTCTCATGGCAATCAGGACTGGAATACTAATGTGAACGCAAATTTACTCTTCCGGTGTTCTTTGTTGCCCATATTTTGTTCTTTGTTTCACTGTCAAAGTTTTATTTTTTGTATAGAAGTAGCATGTTTCAAAGTAAAACTTGGCTCACAAGTAATATTAAAATGATATTGAAACCAATAAAAAGTGTCGATGAAGAATGAAGAATTCAACTATAAAATACAATTTTCCTCACATCTAGTTCTGAAAACCCAGTATAAAATTGATTTCCACAGGCCATATCTAAAATTTTATAGCTCGGAAGAAAGAATACTGTCTGTTTAATTTTAAGGGAGAATTGTGTTTACAGTTGACTTACAAGAAAAATGTTTTGAGTTAGTTAATGCACTTGGCATCCGATTTAACTTTGTTTTTGTCTACTGTTATTTTTGGGTAGCATCATTTGGAATTTAAATTCTAAAGATATTTCGTCTTTATTTTGATATGTTCATCAAATTTAATACCTCTCAGTACCTCACACAATATGCAGATGTTGTGTTATTTAAATATTTACAAAATGAGTTTACGCCTGTTAATTTATTATTTTTTGGGGATCCGTAAACAAAGGTAATGTATTTCTTTGAACAATAAGAGTTATTTTATTTTAGCGGCTTTCCCATTTCTTATGGCCAACTACAAAGAACATGTAATGGTAGATTTTATAACGTTGTATCTGGTTTACGATTTTTAAACTTTAGTAAGTAACGTATGTTTAATAAAAAACCTTTAGTGTGCCATGCAAACTATTGTAAGTTGGCAACACTGAAACTTGACAATTAAACGTTAAGCATGTTTTTGCTTTATATCAATTCGCAAGTTTTAGAGGTTAGAATAATAAGTTTTCTTGTTGTTTACGTAAAATTTTTCTTGCCAACACAAAATAACTTGTCTGATGTTTTATATGTCATTCTAAGGCATATAGCCAATAAAGAAAAATGTTAAATCATGGGACGCTAGAGGTTGTTCTTTCAGTACCAAATTATTGAAGTAGCTATTTAACTAAACATGTGAAATAACTGTAACATTAATAATTTGTTTACTTTATTTTTATGACTTTATTCATTATGGTGATCCTTTTTGACATCCACGCACTAAAGTAATATCCTCTTAAGTAACATAAACAAATTTGCTTTACCGTAATATAATTTCCCTTAATATAAACTTTCGCAATTTCCTGTGTGCCTGTAATGGGGCAATGCTGTAACAAGGATCGCTGGCGACAACAATCACGTAAGTTCGTTCCCGACGCAGTGATTAGATATGCCGAGATGTGCTCTTTTGGCCTTCGCTCCGTTGTTAATTAATGGATAATTATACGAGCTCTATTAAATTCCTGAATGGCATCCTTAATATTTAATAAGGAGAACGCGTTGAAATGGCGCAGACATACTGACAGGATCGTGAAGCCACTCAGGTGTCATGTGCCGTTGTTTCGCGACCAACCCCTGACATTCAGAATATTCATATCGGTTCACCCTGATATTCCACATTTCCAGGACTTAGCTAGTCTATCTTTTATAACCTAATAAAGAAAGAATACATAGCTTCTGCATCTTCTGCAATTTTCTTATGCATGAATTACAACTGTATACAAGCATGCGCCGACTTTTGTTGGTGTTCCATACAATAATTTCTGTATGATGGTATTTTAATTGATTTGAAAAACAATCATAAGTACTTGCATATTTGTAAATTTTAAATAAACTAACGAATTAAACTAAATAAACTTAATGAAAATTATTGCAAGATTATTCGCCAAACTCCAAAGTAACTAGCCTACCCAAGGGCTTACTTCTAAAACTGATAAGATAGTCAATTGGGATAGTTAAATAGTTACAATATTTTAATATTGTAGCAATGTAATTTGAGCTACAATAATAATTTTTGCTTTTTGTTAAACGCCACTTTTAACTAAAAGAATGTATTGTATAAATGGGTATATTTTCATCTTTCCTTTTTGGTACATGTACTACTCATTATATCAGCTAAACAATAGAGGTTAAACTGTACAGTTGAACTGAACAGTCCAAACTGTCAGCTTAAACTGAACGTGTGCGGTCGCCGCTCGACGTCAGAGTTTTAGACCATGTCCCGACGATATTTGATTCAACGCGGAACGAATGGAAGCGTTGATGTTTTAATGTGAAAGTTTTCGGGACGTAATCCATTACAATTAATGTCAGAAAGTAACCCCCAAAAACATTGCGAGCTGTTTCAAAAGTGACCAGAAGTCTTTACCAAATATTATCGCTATACGCAAGGTATAATTTGGCATTAAAGATGATACAGTACAGTATCTTTGATAAACTTATTGAATTTGTATAATTATGATATAATTATTATTATACTTAATTATAATCATTACAAATTAACCCTTTATTTATAACTAAAGGAGAAAAACTGAAATCATAAAATGGGAAAAATCCCACACAATAAAAAGTATCATGTTCAACGTTTTCGAGCGCCAGTTGTTGATTCAAAAGCATTTTTTGTTATGATATGTTTATACAACCTGACAATACACCAACACGATTTAACAGAATATAAAGACTAACGGAAATAACAGTATAACTCCGTTTATCTACACGAAAAATCGATCCCGGTTTCATTAGCGATTCCAAACGACAACCGTTTATCAGGCTATTTTTTCTCTGCCAGCATCGATCCCATTCATAACTTAATCTATATTTATGATCATTAACAAATTCGATGTTTTGTTTGCGTTGGTTTCCCACTGGCCTCGTGCCAATTTTATACGAAACGGAGGAGCGATTTTAAATTTTACCAAGGGAACGCTTAAGATGGGAAAATGGGAAAACTGGAGAGAGAGAGAGAGAGAGAGAGAGAGAGAGAGAGAGAGAGAGAGACATATTATGGAATATATACGACTATATCCGTTCACCGCCACATTCCACATTAATGGTTCCTATATTATCTTATAAAAGCTGCTGGCGTGGTAGTTCCGACCGATATGAAACTATCTCAACCACCAGTTTTACTATCAATAGCTGCTTCTCGTGGTTAATAAAGTTCTTAGCCATGTTAATGTTTTACCAAGGCACGAACTTTCAGAATTCTATTATTTAAATTGCGACTGTTTATTACACCCACTCATGATGCAATGTTCATGTTACAGAACTCTTTCTGGAGGTAAAATTCTCTTGGCCTGGCTCCAGCGCGCAGCGTTGGTGTTTTGGTATAAATTCAGGAAATATATTAGTAAAAACAATTAGTAAAAACTTACGCTCAACGCATTGTCGAATTGGTTGTTCGTACCATAATGATTGTTATCGCATTAAAACCGACAATTCATTTTGTACCAGAAACACTTTACCAAACTATTCAATTCTAGAACGGAATTCAGCTAACGACGACTGATTACTTTGAACACATAATTGGTAAATAGTTCCCCATAGGCCGACGCCATTGTAATGGCACAGCTAACTAAATTTTGCCGATGTTCATTTCGCGCGGTAATTAACGAATTCGGGTAATCACGTCACTAAATTAAACTAATTAAACAAATACGTCGGTTCTCGAACGACTCCGACATACCTTAACAATGCCTCATTCGTGCAATTCAAAATGTAATTAATGAAACGCAATTAAATCAGGCAGTTTGGATCAGGTTGCCGAGCAACTGTCAGACGACCGTCTTCTGGAAACTGTCGCCCCAATCGCGTCTTGGAGTGCGTCGTAATTTAGAATAGTTTCGTGCTACAAGAACTAATGATATTTTATTTATTAAGCAGCAAAAATCCGTAGTTCAAAAAATATTGTTTAATTAAACACAATTATAAAATGTATAGTTTACGTAAGAATTAATAATAATTGGTAATGTCCGAATTTATATCAAATTTCATGATACTTCAATTTTGTTAAGCCACAGCCACTCTGAATCTTCACCTAATGTTAATCATAGAATAATATTAAACCTCATTCCATATCAGTGGCCACTGACGTTTATCAAAATTTGCCAGTCCGCAGCCGTAGCGACTAATGCTGTAGATTCTGTCAGACTGCTTCCATAAACGCTTATAGCGCCCAAACCGTTTGTCCCATTGTTCTATAAATTTGTATAGATAGTTAAAGTCATTGGAGGATGAGCTGGTATCAATTTGGTCAACATTGTTTGAATCACTATAAAAACGTAAGCAATATTTGGCACGTCCGGTAGTCAGAAAATAAAAACAAAATTATGTAAATAAAATCTAGTGGCTAAATTTTTACTTTCCGACTAGTACCCTAGAAGGAAAGTTTTGTAATCAATAAAAAATTGAATTTTAGCGGAAATACACGTTTTTTTTTGAGGAGGGCATATGTTACATGCGTTTTCTTAGAAATCCATCCGATTTTGATCAAGTTGATACCAACTCATCTTCTATTGACTCTAAATATGTATACTAATTTACAGATCAATGGAATGAGCGGTTAAGGTGCTATAAGCGTTTTTAGAAACAGTGTGGCAGAATCCAGTTCCTTCGTCGCTGTGGTTGCAAATTGACAGACATTAAAAAACGTCAATGATCACTAATATGACATGACATTGTGTTATTTTATGACTGACGTTAGGTTGGGGTCCAGAATAGCTGTGGCGTCACAAAACTCTATAATAGTAGTAGTATGTAGACAACTGTGTCAAAAATGTGACAGAAATTAGATGACAAAGTTAGATTCTCAATTTTTAGATGTTTTGCAGATGATTTTTAGATGTTTCGTAACTCAAACATAAACTTTCGACGAAAAACTGAAATCGCAAAGGCAGAGGTAATCAGGAACGTGTTCACTTTGTAGGTCTTCAAAAGTAATTTCACCATGCAAAATTAAATTAAATCTTCTCCTTGTGCTTTTGCGAAGCTGTGTTCGACCAGTTCATCTCTAAACATGTTTATTTTGTTGGAGTAAATTAAAACATAATATATTCTTTGAATTGATTCCCTAAAATTATATTCGTTTATAATGTGGTATAAGTTCTGTAATAATATATCTACATCTATGACACTTTAGGTAAAACAGATGCAGACACAAAATTCGAAACCTACAAGCTAACATAAAATCATAACATTAAGATCTGAAGGAAAAACTCAGAACTACTAGGGATGTGCAGATTCTATACTTGTGTAATAGGTTAGGACCTGAGTCTGTTTTTATTGGTAGCGTAGCAAACAGAGCGGTCTTTTTGTAATTTAATTTAACCCAAATTCAAAACGGAGGACGCGAGAACTTTCTTTCAAACCTTGAGGGTTTGGTATCGTTAGATTTTTAGAAGCCAAAAATAATAGTAAATGAACACAAAGTATAACTTTAGGGTGATTAAAAGTCAAATTCTAACCAAAACAAATATATTTACAAAATGAACAAAAAGATTAAAAACCCTTCAGATCGAGTGTACAATAATCATTGAAACTCTTGACACAATGAAAATAGTTGGAGAGAAAACGGATGACAGAGACATAATTATTTTATAAAAATTACCTAAATTGTTATTGGCAAATTTACATCAGCAGAAATGGCTACACTTGGCACGCACGCAGAAACAAAACACAAGATAAGGGCCTATTGCCCTAAAACACGTAACGACTACATCGTTTGACTTCTAAATCAAGACCTCGACTGATATTTTAATATACAGAACTAGGAAAGCCTTCTCCCACCACATACAGAACCAAAGTTCGTTATTTTAGCAAAAAACCTCAATAATAAAGCCCTCAGACCACACAAGGACAGTTCCACAAACTTCTAGAAAAAATCTGTATTTATGACATCCGGTCCAAAGGACCCAAACTATTTCCTAACCAAACATCTCTTTGGTATTCTTGCATCTGTTGCAACCGTTTGTTCTGCCTGTCTATGCAATCTCAAAACAAAAGACAAAATTCCGACCTACCACACTTGTATCGAATTGATAGTGATGTTTTTGAACCGAGTATTTATTACAATGAATTCCTATCGATCAATGAAGTGGGTTTTCATGAAAAAAATACTAAAAATATACATATCACCTTAAATTAAAATATCCTGATTCAAATCTGATGCAATGACAGACATAACTTACCGTCGTACATTAAAAAAATCTCTAAACATCTGCCTTTAATTTGCACATTACTGCCAAACCGTGAGGAAAACATTTCCAAATTGATCCCTAAACTGATACAATGTATAGTTTACTTTTAGTTTACTTTTTGATACTTATGCAATAAGTATCAGATACTTTAAATATTGTAAAGCAATGATTACTAAAGCACGAACTGACACTTTTTGCACATATCCAATCTACAATGTACATGAAGTCATTATTTCACCAGCGAACAATAAATCAGATAAAGGAAAACATCAAGGAGAATATTTTGGTTATTAGAAATATGACTGTAAATGCGTGAAATATGTTCGGTCACCAGCTCTGAAATGGGTCTGCTGTGAATTATTTTTGCTTGGAAAAACGACCGTAAAGTGTACGAGCGCAAAAGTGACCATTAAACGCAAAAATAAGCGCGAAGTTTGGGTAGCCCTCCTGGACCCTACTTGCCGTTTATGTTAAACACGTGCATTATAAAAGCCATTAGGACGAAACGCCCGCATATACCGTAGGACAAAAAGATTGTCCGCAACGCCGGATGTACTCCATAATTTCACCATTTTTCCCACACAGTGCCAGCCTACGCAGCGGCAGAGTGAATGTTTTAGGTGTAGCCGACCAAATGCGTGCTGATTACTGACTTTCGCAACTCACCTGCGGTCCTAGTGCAGTAATTTTGCTTAATGAAACTATAAAACCGGGTAATATTTTCTGATAGCAGTTTATGGGCGCTGTTTTATCGCGAGAGGTTTTAGAGCAGACAAAGTATTGTTAATCAGCCTACCTGTGTTTTACGAGAACTGAAAATATTTACTGGTTACTTAAAATGCTTATAGGGTTTTGAAACAAATGAGCTCTTAAATATTTACCATATTGTGGCAAAATTGCAACTGCAACATTACATCAAACAATAACCCCAATTACAACGTATGCTTGTAATCCCTCAGAAGACGCTTGTTACATTTGCCACTTCCAGTTGTCAGATTGTCACCAAAAACAATCAGATCAGATCATTTTGAACAGAAAGAATATTAATATCGTTTTCCCTTGGTAAAACTTGTGTAAACTTCTGCTCAATTTTGTGTTCTATTGGTTGCACTCGTGGGTTTTGTGCAGATGCACTACACTGGTTCTCTACCACCCCACGGAGCTGGTGCTATGAGTGCAATATTTGTGTTCTGTTTGGAATAATCTGGGTTGCTTTACATTCGTGACAAAATTGCACTAGAGCGTACTAAAAACTCGGGCACCCCAACTTCAAAAAAACTATATATCTGTACTTGCCTAAATACACCAACCGAGTACACATCACATTTGTATAAATCGTATTCGTCTGGCAGTGTTCCAAACCTCGGCAACGCACGTTTAACAGAAAGACCGAAATGTCTGGTTCGTTGATTTTGTATATAAATAGCGGCCGGCCTCACTACTAACAACTGCTACTCCAGCTGAAGATACCGACTGTTTGAAATGCGCTTTGAATTCCCTATATGATACCCGGAAATATACCTACTCGTGTTCAACTTAAAGGAAAACACTCGGAAATGATCCTGAATTGCCTTCAATATACATCGATTTCTCATATGTTTGGATACAATACTTTTGTAGTCTATAGAAATATGAGGAATTAGTACCCAGAAAAATTTGACACCAGTCATTTTATAAATATAATGCTAAGTGCAAATTGCGGCGCGTGCGACGTGATGCGTGTGGCGCGAATTTCTGTGTCCAATGAAAAGCGATGGAACAGCGCTTCGCGCCGCAATTTGCGATCATACGAGCATGCATTTTGTAGCTTACATATTGTATGTATGTATACTGTATACCTTTCATGAATATGGGAGCTCCTCTATAAAGTATTCGATCGCTACGTGCATGTTCTTCAGTTTACGGTAATATTTTCGAGTAGCGCCCGTCTGTTCTGATCTTGTTAAGGAAAATAGATATTCCCCATGACCTTAAGCGGTACACGTGCGCTTCAATCTCTCGGGGCAAATTGAAATTATTGCAACAGCAGGTTTAAAATCAATAACACGTTTTGCATGGGCCCTGTGTGCCGTAAAATTGCCAGAAGGTAGCAGAAAACGGCCTAAAAGCCTTCAATCGGATACCACGTAGTGCGCACAATTTTCTAGACGAATTACATTGACGATTTCCCTCGACGTGAATTCAATATGGAAAGACGAGACTTGAATTCTATGAAATTTTGTTTGATATTTTTCTGCAATACTTTGTTTAATACTTAGCAGTAGATCAATAATCAATAATCCATATTATCATTAACTCATCGCACGTGTCATAAACTCAATCAAACGTAAGTAGACACGATGAAGTAATTTTTATTTTGTGTTGATTAAAAGCAATCCAATTAAAACACTTGATAATAAGAATGTTGGTGGCCCTTTCTCCGGCGTCGAAAACTCCTTTTATTGTTGCCATTTGGGCGTCCGCCGGCTGCATAATTTCATACCAATTACTTCTTGTGCTGTAAAAATATTCAACGTAATTCGATGGCAACCTCTTTAAAATTCAAGCAGTCGTGCGGGTCGACGCGCGTAGTAGCATCAGCTCGGAGCCTAGAAATGAAGAATAAAGGGCGATTTCAGTCAGGCGGCGCTATTAGACGAACTGCGACGTCGACCCGTTTCCGTTATTGCAACGGTTATTCTTTCCGATTACATTTTTTTGTAAACTTGGGCGACGAGGGAGGCTGCGACGCCGACGTGTCAGTTCCCTTCCGTTTAGAAGATTAAAAATTACGAACGTTACTCTTGTTGAACGAAGCGCTCGATAATAAAATCGATCGACATGTGCTGTTCAAGAATAATTATTTTAGCAGAAATCTAAAAAAAAAAAAACATCCGTCGATTACAATACACTTCTTTGAATATATTTCTTTCAAGGAAAGAATATATGTTTGAAACAAATAAGTATTTTTAAATTTAAACAAGTGAGCTGCTTGGGTTGAAAGAAGTATTTTGTTTGAAGTAAAAAGAAATAGTTTTCACTGAAAAAACGATTCTTTTGCACCAAATGGTTTTCCGTGATTTCCGTAATGTAGTAGTTGGTTGGGTTTAATTGCAGAAATACGTTTGAATGAAATAAATCTGGTTTTATTTGAAATAACAATCTTGCTCACCTTGAGGTAAGTAAATATTCTCTTTGAAATTATTTGACAGAGAAAAATAATAGATTTGACTAAAAAGTTTATGTGTTTGAATAAAAAAAGTGGTTTCATTAAAAATTATTGCTATGTCTACTGGCGGGGAGATGGGGCTAACATTCTGTACGCACGCGTATAGAATGTGAGCCATAATATTTTATTGAGGTTTTCGACTAAACTATGTTTGGATTATATGATCAAGGTCCCATGATTATAATCCAAACATAATAAAATATTAATTAATGATAAATTCACGGTCGCAACTAAAGTACTATTTTATTGTAATGGGTCGGAAACCCATTATTTATTTATTAAGATATGATCAAATTAAGCGAGATATTTGTAAGAACATTCGGGAATGTCAAAGGTTTTTGCTAGGGTTGAACATCTGGTTTAGGATTTGACCGCGTGTTATAAGTTTAAAACTGAAGAGTTGTCATTGGCTAAGAAGAAATGCTTCCGGCTTCCTTTGGGGTCGAGGGATGCAAACGAACAGATCTCGCTCTTCTCATTTCAACCATCGTCATGTAAAGTACACGTTTTTGTGGAGCGTTCTTAGGCACTGTTTATTCCTGGTAAGTCTTTTCAACTCGTCTCGCATTTCATTGTAAATTAAATTTTCATATTTCTGCTAAAAGTGTGTCTGTCTAAATCAACTCCTAGGTTTAATTTAAACGTCAATATGTTCAAAGCTTCATTCATTTTTCTATGTAACCTATCAAACGGGATTGTTGATTATTATTGTTAATAGATGTTATTATTTTGATAAGTGTTTCGTTTCATTTGAGTAGTCTTGCTTTATCAGCCCTTATTAAATGTTAAATACTGAAACGCGTCAGTTAGTAGTCAGAAAATGTGTTCACAAGGTTCAAGAAAAAGAACCCAGTTAGTTTTGCCTTCGAATAAATTGGAAGAGATTTGATGAATTAGAATTTTGACCAGTAATTAAAGCCCTTAAACCGCACTTGGCCAAATGCTACCATGTAGGGGGACGCGGTTGTTCCCGCCATTTTGACCTCCTACATTATATCAAAATTTGTAGTTTTTAATAATAAATTACCGACCCTAACTACTCTCTAGTTTGGACTGCAACATTGGTACTCAGTGCAATGAACATATATGTACAAAAATCCTGAAATAGTACTCGTAAAATCATTGGCTAACGTAGTTTTTACGCTGATTTGGACTCGAATACATTGAGATTTAATCAATAGTAGGGTTCAGCTGATATTACGCATTAAAATCCATATTAGGTCAAGTCGGTCCTCAACAGAGCTCCCCGTCGATCCGGCCTCAAAAGAAATTAATTACCATTTCAAAAACTGTGATGCTTTTCGTTCCCGTCCCCAGTGTCCCGTCCCAATTAATTAAATACATTGTACGCCGCAGTGGTAACGGAAAGTTAATATTGACAGTGCCCTTTGTGTCAAAAACTCTCAGAACCCTCTTCCACGGGATATACATACTTATCCCAGGATCAGACGCTGTAATAGTCGTTTTCTTTCCACTTTTCTGTTTGGGGTTTTAATACTTTCAATATGGAACTTCTACTCGTCTTATTATAAAGCATAAAGTAATGAGATGCTGTAATATTGAATGGATAGATCTTTTTGTTTTTTTTTTGTGAATAATTCGGACTGAGGGTTCTTTATATAAAAAAAACTTTTTTGATTGAACATGACATACACAACATGTTGTGTGTGTTGTATAATACTTTATCTTTTATTGACATATAAAGAAATATTTTATAACTGCGATACGTTGGCATAAAGCAACATTTTATGCCCCAGGCCCTAGGGCATAAAATGGTACTGTATGCCAATGGTACATTAAAATGTAAAAAGATAATTTTAAGTCGTATTCCTTGTACTTCATGAATCCTATATTAGGTTCGTTATAGGTGTGATGCTCTTAGATTAAATGTCTACGAAGTTAAACTGCAAACATCCAATTACCCACTCTGTAACAACAGCGAAATTGCAACTGCATTATTACAGAGTACTGAAACTAAAACTATTCGGCACACAGCAATAACATAATTTTAGTTTATTAGCGACGAGTATCCATTGCAAATGCAAAACATGAAGCAGGTTTTGTTCCTTAATGAATAGATCAATATGCATGTGTGTTCTGAGACTCGCCTATCAGTATGAGTGTGTCAGGTAGGGAACGTTTTGCATCCGATAGTTTCGACAAGACAGGTTGATGACAGCCGTTTATACCTAGCACGTTGATTATCCGCCCTTATCGGGGTTAATGCGAACAAGGAAAGTGCTCCCACCACACACACTTGTCTCAGATTACAAACTACTAAGACAATGGTGGCCCCTAGAACGCTGCTGTACTGTTTTTAGCAACAAGAAACTTTCCCATTACCTAAATAAACTTAATAAAATTATGCAAACAAATTTACTTCTATATAACATTTACTCCTATGCTATGCTTGATCCCTTCACTATTATGATGGTTGCGTTCTTATGAACAAGCTCTGATTACACCTCTCGATACAAATAACTGTTGTCACGCACACGTGTGTTTTCCTGCGAGGTTCTTTATTATTCTACGTCGTTTATTTATTCTTCAATCGCGAGCCGACGATATTGAGCTGACGCGTATCTCATTTTTTTTTCGTCGATTACAATACTTTCCTTCTAGTGTACTAGTCGAAGTAAAAATGCACAAGACAATAAATATATTGCGTCAAAACCAAAATATGGACTAAACTTACCAGCACTAGTCCACCAGAATCTCTTGGTCAGTCTGCGTGTCATAATATGTATACGGTAATTCTACCCATAGGGATTGCAATTTGAAATTGCCGATTCAGGAGTACGGAACAAGGGTTCTATTTGCGCTGGGAGAGCTTTGAACCGTTCGCTAATCCTTTATTAACTTTCAGCAAATCTGCTAAACTTCTGAATCCCATGCGGACTGGTTCGCCGCTCACACAACTATTAAATTTACACCGGGTCGACCGAAGTTGAGAACACGGTTTCCCAATCTCCCAAAATCACATGAAGTAATGGCACCTTTCTTTGTATGCGAATGAATTAATAATATCTTCCTTGAACCTAAATAAATTTCCAACGGTTTAGTCCAACCAACAACCGCCAAAACCCTACAGAATAATTTAATTCTAGCGGACAGAAATAAAAAAAAAATGTTTCGCCCAGGACTTGAACCTAGAACTCAATGTTTCCTCCATGTTACTTTAATGTTAAGATCGTCAATGTATGCAGTAATGTTCACAAGATATATAAGAAGGGATTATAGTAACGCTGATTTAGATTGGTTAAGTATTTCTAACTAATTAAACATACTGTGTAATTTTAAAGCTTAATATCTACGCTAATGACCCATCACATCTGAACTTCGCTAATATTTTACGTAACTTTCTCCTAATAGTTTCGATTGCGGTCTGGCCTGTACGCCAAAAACTTTCGCTTAACAGCGTTTTATTAGCAGTCTGTATAGGGTCATTAATTTCGAAACTGTAATCATGTTTTTGTCCAAACCGCAGTGCCCTGCGGTCTAATACGTCATGGAAGAAAAACTGTTTATTGACCTTAACTTTTAGAGTAATGTGAGTCACGTTAATAACTTGGTGCTTCTAAAATGATATTACAGAAACATTACATAATGCTTAAGGGTGTGGCCAGACGAGCGACGTTTTGTAGCGCGGCGGTCGTGACGCCAGAAACGGCTACAGCGAAGGAGCGCACAAACCACACCCTGTCGCATACAAAATTATTACCTTTTTACTACTACAGGGTTATTAATTAAGTAAGTAAGTAGAAACTAATCGTCATAATGTTTCAGAACGACAAACTTATACTATATCGGTGGTAGCAACTCGGAAAGCTCAAGAAACTTTGACAATATTTCACCCCAATCAGCAGACCCTAATGTTTCATTCAGTATTTGATTGTGTCCTACAAACTTTCCTTTAATAAGGTAATATTATTGTTGTACGTTTGCAGATATATAAATTTCTAAATGGAAGTTTGTTTAAACATACTTTGGAGCGTAGATATAACAGTTTGTAATATCTTGGAAGAAGACTTTCAAGCCCATGTTTTTATGGCCATCTTAATATTTGTCAACCTCCTTGATATTATTAACTGTGGTGTTCTCTGGTTACATTTTCATTTTTATTATGAGTAAATATTCATTAAATAAAAAAAAAATGTTTCAAATGTCTGAACCACAGCATCTTGTACGAATCCAAGGTGTAATTGCAATTTTATAATTTGCTTGTTGTGTTTTAATTTGCTTTTCGAGTTATTTGTAATTAATTATCAGATGGTTGTTATTACAATTTTCAAATAAACTTTATGCAGAAGCAAAAAAGTTATTTTTCTATTAGGTTTACCTATTTACCCCATGCTGGAACAAATTTGTTTGAGCAGTGAGTCTGCAATGAGACACAAATTTACACTATTTCCATTTAATATGTATCGAAATTTTACCCAGTTTCAATTACCGGTTAAATTAAAATCCACAACTTAATTAACGAACTGCTAGCTCTATACTTCAGCTACAGTACAGCGTGTTTATTAAACGTATTCATTTCAAGTATTATTTAATTAAATGCTCATGTTGTTTTTCTCTATGGTGAATAATTAATATTATATAAGGTCTGACGAAAATATTGTTCCAGAACGGCGATTCGGGATTCTCAACAAAACATTTTCAGGTCAAAGTATCTCGAAAGATCTCTGGTCTGCGACCCATGCATACCATACCATACCATAACTATGTACTGATTTTATTAACCTAGGCATACAGTTAATTAAATTGCCAAAACATTTAAGCATTCTGTCTATAAATCACCTTAAACCTGTGGCACATAACGCATAAATTATTGGCTCGCTCTAAATTAAACCGTTTGGCTTTATAATAAAGCAAAGTACAAGTAGTAATAGCGGTGCCAATAAATGGAATCCACCGGTTATTTGCGTTTCAAAACAACGATAAAATCTAGATTAACGAATACACGGTTCACATGTGCGCATAGAGTCTTCCCTGTCGCGCTAAAAGCGACTGTTTATACAATTCGAATTTATAGTGTGTTAGGTAACTACGGTACCGGCAATCGGGCTATCTTAATGATCCAGTAAATGACCAGCGCCAAAGTTTCTGCACGCCAGAAGATAACAGTTCTTTAATTAAAAGCATCGTTGCAGCTGGTGCATTTAGGTAATAGGATCAGTTTAATTTTGTTTAGATGCGTCGATTCGATTGCCATCTGTGTGCAATATACATACGAAAATACATTTAAACGTTGATTGCTTTACCTGGATATCTGATCATTTATTTGCACAGTCCCATGTTCCATTTCGCATATTTGTTGCTTCTAAGTTAAATGTTAAAGGAATGCTTATTTGAATCTGTTATGTGATGTGAAATTTGTACGCTTTGCTCTTAATGTTAGGTAGGTTGCTGCAAAATGTGTCAAAAACTATGAATCAGGTCAGTAATATAAAAGAAATGATAAATATGATCACAGTTTTCATTAAAAAAGTTAATTAATATAATTAATAATTAAATTTAATTGGTTTCGTTTCGTTAACACGTTTTCAGCAATTTCAGCCACTTTATTTGTCGGATGCAAACAGCGTCGCAGCTTTATTTGTCAGCGCAGCTGCGCCAGCGCAACTCCTCTATTCTGAATAGAGTATATTAAATCGTTTGAAGTATGTAGCGGAAAATTGTCCACCATTTCTTATCGTCCTAAATGCGCTGCGCTGGTAATTGGACGTAGTAATTTAACACGCTTGTTACGCTGCGGGCTTTATTCACGGAAACTAATTTTACTCGCGAAAAAATCGCACTGTGCTTGCAGTATAGCCTGGTCCTTGCTTTCCATAAAGTTATTTAGCGTACAGTGGGACAATAGCTTAATATAATACAATAAACTTCAGATGCAGTACGTTTTGTGAGAGTATAAAAGCTTGCAGTGTTCCTACATTGTATACGATTGAAATATCGCTAAAGTTGTGAGATAACTACAAGTGTGTTACCCACAAGTTTATTTTCTTAACGGATTTTAATGAACGGCCCAAGAAATAAAAATTGTAGTCACGGTAACATATCTCATCTATTCCAGAACTTATCTTAACGATATTTGCATTGATAGAAAGTATAAGTCAGGTTCCTCCATGGTTTGGCATAATGAAGATTGTAGATTGTCAAAAAAATTAAATGTCTTGAATGGTCGTCCTAGGAAATTTTGCCGAAGTTCCCGGTAGCATATCACTAACATCACTAACACTAACATCTCTCCAAAAAAGTGTTTTATTCACCGCTATCTCTTGAGTACAAAATAATTGAATATACTATTAATGGAACAGATACCGATTGAATAAGGTTGGTAATAAAACACACCTAAGAAGTGTCACATAATTAAAGTTTTGCATAATTGATTTCATACTGTGGATTCATCACATATCTGGTGATGTATATGCCTGCCTACTCGAGCGATAAGATACGATACATTTCCAAACTTCCCGTCACGATAGTTTCTATTATGCGGTGAAACCAAATATTATTACGTCAAAATCACTCGCAAAGTTATTACATCCCTTGGGGCGAAATAACGTAAATAGCTACCGCGGCCACACATTTAGAAGCAATAATAGTATAGGATATTACATTGCCCGTTTGCCCAATGGCCGACATGCTACAACACATCTGAAATTAATTACCGGTTTGGTGGTTATACGGTATCTATATAAAGCTCTCCCCTATTCGATCGTTACAAAGTCTGGAACCTGCATAAAGTGACTTTATTACTAAATGTGCACGTTTCACACGTACATACGTTTGTCCTTTGGGGCGGTCACTAACCAGTAAATATCAGTTCACAGGTCAACTTTATCGGTAATTACAAAACTTTAGGAGATTGTTAATATCTATTTATCGGACTAAAACGGAAAAATAGAGCTACAAAAAGCGTTGTAACGTAATGGAGATGCATAGTATCCCAACTAGTTAGTCCGCCATTCTGACGCTCTCTTTACCGTAACCGGAAACATTAATGCAGAACAACACCGTTCTGCAACTAAGTGGTATTTTATTTCAAACAATTATAGTTGGCTGGTGCGGTGTGGTAATGAGCTTAATATGCATGAGGGCGTGTTGCCGTGAGCAATAATGTCTTAACTACACGAAAACATGTTGCTCACTACCGCCCGACCGGATGGGCCAAACTTCGAATGTGCCAAAGCTCCAACTTGTTAGTTTAGCCTATCAATTTACTACTATTAAGGCCAACAGCTTGCTGATTTTAATTTGTTCCGAATGGCCTGCTTAGCGCAAATATTGTGGTATAAACAAAGTGTTCTGCAGTAAGTAGAACGCTATACGCCATTCAGGACTTGTTGTTTTCGGTAAATTAGCATAGACCGAATAGACAACAGAATAGGCAACCAGCAGTACGCCAATGTCACATTCGTATAATTGGTTGCCTGTCAAGACTTTTTTTATTAAAGAATACTTCAAGGTGATGTTGGAAGTCATTTTCTGTTAATAAAGGAAATCAAAGGTCGCACATTGGTCCCTTCTAAGGGGCACGTGCGTCCTTTGATCTCAAACTTACGCTTGTTAGGGCCAATTTTCCAGAAGATGGACTTAATTCGATGGTGCTGTAAAGGGGACAGGACGATGCTTTGGGATACTGGATCTTGAATTGGGTTTGGCTATATCATGCTATCCCTGTTTATACAGAAGAATGTTTGCTTAAATATTAAGAAGAAAAAAATAAACAAAAAGAATTTAGCTGCAAAAGATTTATTTATTTTTGTCTGCTACAAACACTACAAAATGGAATAATTATATATAAAATAATTTAATAAACACGCATGCATAAATATAGAGATTAAATTCATAGCTAGTTAAAGTAATAATGCTAAAGCTAAACATATAACTTATTTAGTTTAGATTAGACTAAACTTTGGTCAATTTAGTAAAACTAGTTAAGAACATATGGAGATAGTTAGCGACAAATATAAAACTACCTGGATTGTAAATCAACAATAATATCAGAGAAACTATTAATGTGGATACGAAAACGACTACAGCAATGCTGAAGCAGTGGAGAAGATATAACCTAAAACAAAACACAACATTATAAAATGCGACTCAAGACACACATTTATGAATTACAGTTCATTGTATTGAAAAGTCTATCAAATATTATGAATATGTATATTATGATTATACAGTATTGAATATTGTAATATTGTATTGTAACACTATTTTAGTCAACTTTTGTGATTATTGTCATGGTGAGTTTCTTCTACAAGATTTCGTACCTTTTTAATAGCTTCCGTCCAGCTGGCAACTGATCCGGTTCTTCATGCATGGTATATCTTCTAGCACCCAAAACGTAGTCCAAAATATACTGGTCCCAATCCACATTACTCATATCACAATTGAATATAGCCTTGTCCTCTGGTGTGAGCCTTTGGTACATATTCACTATATTGTCATGTTTAAACTGCCATGACCTTGCTGTATAATAAGACAGGGCCTCCAAACCACGAGCTATCTTTCTCTGAGCTTTCACTAAACTAAAATCGTTATTGGTTAAGTTAAATCACCATTAAACATATCTTCATTCAATATACTTACAATGGTTTCACTCCCGCGAACTGAACTGCGATATCAACCACATGGGCTGGAATTGTATGAAGCAGTAAAACTGCGAAGAAATGTATCAAAGCGTTCGTCCTCATTGTTCCATTTTGGTACCATAACGTCACAGAAAAGGGGTATTTTCGAAAATGTTTTGTGCCATACTTCAGTACGTCTCCCCATCTTATAGGATTCGACTAAACAGTAATCACTAATATCAGTTCTTCTCTTGGGATGGTAAATGTTTATATAAATATCTAAATAACTTACCGTATCACAAGTGAGATTAACCACCATTGGTACACCTGTGATTTTCTGTTCTGCTAGTTCTTTCGTCGCCACAATAATTCTGTTGGTTGTTATGTCCACTGGAACCATGTCAGCGTGATTATTTGGGTCGCAGAGCATGGTTCTGATTGCTCCTTTTCCAACACCTACCAATAGACCTGTCGGTCCATTGAGGTTATCGACCCATCCGGGAATAGGCTCAGCCAAAGAAGCTGTCACTATAGTAAAAGATATATTTCAAGATAAGTCAGATCAATGTTACTTGTCAGTACGACAAATTTAATGCTTACCCATAGATGGTCTTAGTATGGCTATGGGCATAGTTGTGGAATAAGTGGATACCAATTCTTCAGTCAAGCATTTGGTGTAAGCGTATGCATTCGGATAGTGCCCTATAAGATGAGGTGCAACTGCTGTAGCAGCTTCATCATCCAGTCCTTTCATCATTTCTAAGATTTCCCTGTAACATATATATTAGAAATATTAATATTTAGACCGTTAGCACAGAAAATAACGACTTACAGTGGTTTATGTGGAGCTGGATATATTTTCTCGTAGAGAATTTCTTCCTTCACATGGCAATAAGCTGTGGATACGTGTACAAATGCTTGTAGCTTTTCGAAACTTTTTGCCATTTCCAAGGTATTGAATGTTCCACCAAGATTCATGGTGACGACGTTCTTCAACGGAAGGTGAAATTTAACATAAGCTGCCATGTGAAAGACCAAATCGACGTTCTTCTTCAAAATTAAATTATCCTCCTCGGTTATTCCAAAGCCACTCTGCATTACATCTCCAGATATACAGCACAGTTTACTAAAGTAGCTCTCTGAATTTGGGAACTCCCGTATTTTATCGAATAACTGAAAAAAATATATAAAAAAATCGGCAAAACTTTATACAAAAGATAATAAATAAGCAACTAACCGGTACTTTGAAGTATGACTGTAACCTTTCGTCTGGAGACACGCCTCTCTTTGGTCGAATTATCAAATATATCTTCTCAACATCGCACGATCTGAGTAATTTTTCCACCAGGACTTTTCCCATGAATCCTGTGCCGCCAGTCAGCAAAATATGTTTCCCGGAATACCATTGTGCCACCGCTGAAGACATAATTTATTCGTTAGTTTATTGTTAATGGACTAAAGCAAAATGCTTATGTTAGTTTCCCTCTGAAAGAGTTGAGCACATATGTATGTATGTCTGCTTTGCAAGACGTTCTGGAATATTTTTTAGAACAAAACTTGTTCTGAAGAGCTGTGTGGTATATACAGTGTGATAACTTATTACTGGTTGAAATCATAAAATGCTTAATAATTTATTGTTTTGTTTACACGTTCACCCTTAAGTTACATGCTTTCTAAATGAATTTTAAAAAGTTCTAGTGGATTTTAAAAACATTTTGATTAACAAAATAAAAGCGATAATGTGCGTTTATTTTGCCTGTGTTTGTTTTGTGTGTTTCTTCAGTATTTTCTCGGTATAGCGCAGTGATTAATGGAACAAATTTCCAACTTTTTGATATAACCAAAAAAGAAATATTTGTTCCAGATTATGTTTGCCTTACATAACTAGAAATTGAAAGTGGATTTATTGTAACAGGTCTAGATTTACAGACACAGCGATACTTAAAAAAACTGAGAAAACTGCAACAACAAAATCAGTTAACAAATTATATAAATTCAAAGAATATGCAAAAGCACTTTCATGTGTGCATTTTGATAAATCGATAAAAAGCCACCATTCAGAAGGATCATGGGGAATATCAAACTCGCTCATAAGACGCTCAACATTGTGACATACACGTAAAGATCCTTCCATTTCAAAATATGGTTTAAAAGGCTCGTTACGCTTTGTATTTGAAGATATTGTCACACCTCGTGCGACAATTCCTGTAGCGTAGAACCCAATAACTCGGCTTTTTCTTTTGATAAACCTAACTCTTTAACCAAATCATTCAGTTCGCACTGGTTTATGAGGTGAGGTGTTGCTAAAACTTTAAATGGTGAATCTTCACGACTTGCCTGATTTGACAGAGTGATTTCATACACTCTGTCAAATCAGGCAAGTTTCTTCAAACAGGCGAAATTTCTTCTGTGTCAAAAATCGAAGATAATGAAGTGGATGGCGCACTTGGGACTTCTCTCCATGGGGATAGGTCGCGATGCTGATGGCAAATTTGGATATTTTATTTTATGCTTATCCTCCTTCGAATATACGGAGACGCTTATCGTGCAAAAATAGGTCTAGTCTAGCTGATTGGAAGGCTCTCGCCACAACATGGGAACTGCAAACGCCCTTTTCTTTTGCTTCCCTTTATTAGTCCGAGCTAACATGAAATACAGCACATATTATGTGTCCATGGCTTTTCCAGATCTCCAGTTCTAAGTCAGATGTGTCACTACATAACAAACGCACATATAACAAAACTTATTTGGTTTATTTGTTGATTCGTAATAATTTGAACAATCTGTTATGAGAACGTATGCACAGAAGGCTAATTCATGCGAAATATGTGACTTCAATTAAAATAGATCTTAGACCTATCACAACACTTTGACGAGTTGATCTATGAAAAGTGATGTTAGGTCAACGTTATCACTGTTCTGGTTGTAGGACCCTTGTTCCCTTGTGTTATGAAAGAAAACTGTTGTTCTTTGCAAACCACAATGTCTTTGTTCACTTACACATGCATGAAATAATTGCAAAATTAATTAACTGTGATTAGAATAGACTAATAAAAGATATATTTTGATGCTTCCAAAATGCAATTAGACGATATCAACAGTGTATAGACCAATTTCTACGTCAACAATATATCACAATTACTATTCACAATAACGTATAATTTTTTGATCACTTCCAATTAAATCAATTAAATATCATCGAGCATTTGTACGAAAGGACGCTCATAATTTTCCATTACGCAAAAAACCGATGTGTCAAAACCGCATGTTACGATCAATCACGATGACCGAGCACTTTAATAATGTAAAATGTTTTCAAAACTTCAGCCAATAATTCACTCTTAAATTATGGCATGTCAAAACTAAGAAAAGAAACAAACGCCGTCGATTTGAATGGCCTACAAAATTCTAAACAACGACGGCGTTTATTAGTTTCATTTTGGCGGCGTCAAAACTGTAACCGCTGGCGATTTATTTTCCATTCTAACGCGTTTTTAATAACGCCGCCACCAGTTCAAAAATAAACTCCCTGACCGCAGTCGGGTAAAGAATTACCCACTTGAACCATCGTCCACCGCGATCAATAATGAAAGATATACCAACAGATGTGTGTAGCATAGCAAACTAACTGACAGCTGACTTATTGTTTGGACGGAGAAATAAATGCGTGAAATTTAAAACATTGTCGAATGTTGACAATACTCTATAAATTTCGTGGTAATTATAGATCTTTCCGGAGCTGAAAAAGCTATTTTAGATAGCAGTTCCGATAAATGAATGAAAGTGAGTCTATTGGGGAAATATTAGTGTAGGAGTATTTTAGAATTATTTTTGATGGTAATAAATTAACTACGCATTATATGTTTTGCGTAAAATTGTAAAGTTTTTCTAAAAATAAGTGTGGATGGTAATAAATATCACCTGAAGAACGTAAATGCTTAGTTGAGAAGGTTAGTTTACTTGTTATTTTAAAATTCTAAATCGAAAATAGCCACTATTTATATAAACGAGTTTTTTATGTAATACTTGTTATTTTTGTATCTATCTTAAATCTAGATAGCACAAGGTTATTAAAGACGTACGAAGCACTGGGTTTCTTAACTGTCACTTTGAGTCAGTAATTCTTATTTCTTTGCTTTAATTTTTGAACTGCAATTAAACAAGGGAATGATTACAATGACGTTATGACGTTTTAGCCGTTGAAAATTTTAGGGTTGTTTATTACATTATCCTGCAGTCCATATTTTCTTTGGGCCAAGTGAATTTGAACGATACTTGGAATCCATCGTGATGGAATAAATCATTACTAATATAGTCACACTCAATTCTTTTAGAGTTCTAGAAGTCGTTGAAATTATTCCTGATATTTTTCCTGGAACTAAATGACCGAATATATTATGAAACTAGCGCATTCCCTAAACAATACGCCCGGTAATATTTCAATTTAAACGACGTGTACGCGCTTTTCCTGTACCCGTATTTATAGAACTCCTTTGAGACACCGAGTAATGCTGTTCACTTTGGTCCCGAATGTAAAATTAGCAGGGCACGTTCACACTTTTAGCTATATTTAAAGTTTCAGTAAAGAAACTCACTATGTGTGTATATCTGACTGTCTGTTGGGCATTATAGGTATAATGCCTTCCGAATTTATGTACTAGAGGTGTTTATTACCGCGATCATAATGGCTAACAGTTGTAGCTCCTTGTAAATTGTCGATGAAAGTCATAAAATATCGGTAAAATTTATTATTCTGTCTGCTCGTAAAAGATTAATGTGAGATTATTAAATTCGCATGTTTGATTGATACGTAATGTGGTATTAATTTTATTTGATGTTTAATGATGTAGAATAAATACTCAATATTAAGGAATATGAAAGCACAAATACTGTAATATTTGCTTTAACTAGTGCTTTCAATAGAGAATACAAAGATTTAATGTTATATTTCTTAAGGTATATTTTCTATTATTTTTATTAAAGAATCCTTTCTTATTTCTCTTTTTAAAGAGCCTTTCTGTTACTAGCGGAGAAGAGGCAGCTTTTAACACGGGGTTGCTTAGAGCAGCTAAAATAAATTACAGTCGCCAGCTGTGATGTCGTAATGAAGCCATTTTTTCGCAAAATTGACTATTTATTGTCGGTAATATCGGCAACTATCGATCACTCAACAGCGAGGGTCGATTATTTGACAGTTCAAATGTATACTTTTCAAAATGACGCGTAATTTTCCGCTTATTGCGGATATATTATTTATTTCAAAATTCCAAGATTGTTGGTACTGTCGTAAAGGATTGTGTTATCTGCATTTGTTTATTAAAAAATATCTTCACTTATTACAAAGTTAAAACTTTTATGAAAGGATATCTGGGATTACAAAGCAAAATAAAAAGCTCTGAAATAAGATGATTAGTTATCTTATTTCATCTGTCACTGAAATCGCACGTTTAAAGCACTCCCAGTTAAGTGAACGATAATATCCGTATACATTTTGACAGCGAGTGGTGAAGAATACCTACCGTTCGCAATAACACTAATGCGAGTGATATGAAACTTAGCGAAGGGTCAAGAATAGAGCCTCAGTAGCAATATATCTCTATCTGACTGGCGTAAATAGAAAAAGAGGATTAGTTCTGACCTTATACGCTAGTTGTTCGAACTGTTTAGTAATACAGCACCTGGTGGTTAGTTTTAAATAAATGTATCCGCAGGCAAGTTTTTATCTTTTGTTTAAAACGTCGGTCGGCTTACAAATTACAATGATTATTTCGAATAGGTTCCGAAGGTCTGGCTCTTCTAAATGCAAGTAACTTTTTGTATTTTTATCCGGACCACTGGCGCGTATTTACCGGGGATTATTTTTACCCGAACCGTGTTCTAAATGCATTCGGGCCGATATAAAACTCTTCAGTATTATTCGAATTCCCGCCGAATGGTTCCCCACGACTCCCGGCAATCCCAGGAGTCGATAAATCGTGGCGGTGGACGCATCGCAGAGGATTGGCGTGCTCTACACAGGGATGGTATATTGTGGGATGATATATTGTCTACATTTATTGACATTAAAAATGTGGTTGAATTGAAACAAGATTAAATACTGTCACTCTTTTTCAATTCATATTAACTCTTTTTTCCTGGGATTGATATATGTTACACTTTGTTGCAAATGAACGTTCTTGGTTGGAACGCAAGTTGTGGTTAAGAAATCTATTGATGTAGTTGTAGGTAAATATCCGTTGTTAAGTTGTTAACTATGTATTGTTAGGAAAGTTCAGCTTCATAATTAACTAATCATAATTAGGCAATTCTGGGTCATGCTGCCAAAGTGGCAAATTCCAAATTCTCCACGCAATTATCTCATATAAACACAATTTTAGTATATACATAATAATCCGTCGCACAATCGATCATAAATTAGTAAGGTGACGTTTTAATTTTAGATATTACAGCGCAAAATTGTTGACATGTCATTTACGTTTAACAAAACAAATGGACTATGGCGTACACATGAGTTGAAATTACTGTAAATTAGGAATCAACATTAATGAGAATCGGCTAGGAATTAATGTAATTTTGTTGATGTGCCTTGCATGGTAATTTTAGTGACAATATGGCATTAATACAAATGTATAATTTTGAAATCTAAACATGGACTTTAAACTATGAATGGAAAATCCAATTAATTCACACGTTTGAATTTTAATTTTTTATTGTAATTGTAAAAAAAATCTCAAAATTTGTTAAGTTTTCTGAGTTTCTCTTGCATTTTAGCTTTGCAGAAGACATTATGATCCCCTGTTTAAGATAAATATAGGTGCACTGAAAGAAAAGAAATGTAAAATTAAATATATGAACATATTTCTTTCAAGGAAAGAATATATGTTTGAAACAAATAAGTATTTTAAAATTTAAAAAGGTGAGCTGCATGGGCTGAAAGAAATATTTTATTTGAAATAAAAAGAAATAGTTTTCACGATTCTCTTACACCAAATGGATTTCAGGGATTTCCGTAATTGTTTGGGTTTAATTGCAGAAATACGTCTGAATGAAATAAATCTGGTTTTATTTGAAATAAAGGTCGGCCTTGAAGTAAGTAGATTTTCTATTTGGAAGAGAAAGATATTAGATTTGAATAAAAATATTATGTTTGAATAAAAAAAGTGGTTTCATTAAAAATTTACTATGTTGGCTTTTTTTGGGGGCTTTATATAAGCTGACCTACAGAATGCGAGCTGTATTCTTGTTACTCTTCATTTGGGAATAAGTTTGTAGTCTTTACTAAAGATTACCGTGAATCTAATGAGTCTACCATAAAATTTTATTGTGGTTTTCGACCAAACTATGTTTGGATTATATAATCAAGGTCCCATGATTATAATCCAAACATAATAAAATATTAGTTAATGATTAATGCACGGTTGCAATATTTATCTAATTTGAAAATACACTTTACTGAAACTAAAGTACTATTTGATTATATCAAAATTTGTAGCTTTTAAATCATAAGTCAAGTACTAAATTGTCAAACAGTAAAGGAAGTTTTTTTTACTTAAAAAGAACGTAGAGTTCTTGAAACAAAATGTTCATTTTGTTTGAAAATATTATGTTATTGAATTTAAGTTAACTAACGTTCATACAAATTCGACAGCGTTGAATTTAATAAATTTTATCAAAGAAATAATTTCTTTGCGGCAACTAAAGCTTTGTCTGCCACTATTTACCATCCATCTTTATTTGACTTGAAACAAATTCGTTTCATTCAATTTTTTTCTGTTTGTATGATTTCTTTAAAATCCTGTATCTCGCTTGCAAAAAAACTTCTTACAGAACTGATAGCATTATTTTGTAAAAATAAAACTTTGTGACGGAACGGATTTCAATGACAGGGCGTATTAGCTTTCTGTGTTCGTCCGTCTCTTCTTCAATTTGATTTAACCGGATGAAGCTGAAACATTCCAGCGCCGGTTTCGGTGTCCACAGTGCACACTTTCCCGAGACGAATAAAGCTATCCAGTACAAAGAGGCGGTGGCATAGCAAGGGAACACAGACATACACGACAATCGCTTTGAAAACCTTTCAGAGTTTTATGCAGCCAGATAGCGGAACCCAGTAGTCTACTTCACTCACTGAATGAAATCTGTTATTTTCTGCAGTGCAGATTCTAGGAATAACAAGCTTCATTAATTAGTCTATATAAAAAGTTATATTAATACAAGATTTTTTTCAACGGAAATACGGGTTTTGAGGTTGCTGAAAACATTGAAACCATTGCAACGGATTAATGGGTCCTCAAAACGCGTATTTCCGCAGAAATCCCATTTTCCGCCTATTACAGTACTTTCCTTTTATGGTACTAGTTAAAGGTAAAAGCATTTCTAAAGATACTCCAGTCATGTTTTCCAAACAGGAAGTCGTTTAATTGTAAAGCTAGCATCCGAACTATTAATCACGAACTTATCCCGCCTGCATGCTCTGCTGCATTTTTGCAATACTGCGCTTTCGGCAATCGAACGTATAAATTGGCGCAGCGAGTGTTTTTGGCGGAAGTCCAACCGTTGTTTATGTTTGAAGGAACAAGTTGCGTAATCGATTTCCAATTTGCTAAATTCGATTTGAGATCTCACTCTTGCCAGCGGCGCGGTGCCGGTAAATAGGTTATAAATCTGGAACATGTGTTGTCGGCTGTGCCGCCCAAGTTCACACCGAGCCGTTCAATATTTAGATAGACGGTTTCCTTGTTTCCGCATTGAATTATTGCCATCTACGTCTGCACTGATAACACTAAATCATCGTTGGCGGCGGCGCCGTTTTGAGCTAAACCGCCGATATAGTCTACAGTTTAACCTTCGTTGCGCCTGTTTAGACAAACGCTCGCCAAATTTGATAGCAACCGAACACAGCCAATGTCCCAGATTGATGATATACCGCACTGATAGCGATATATTGAATATACCACAGAAATTGAGATATATATGACTTATGCGCTACTCCTGGTACATAATTTATCGCAGTAATCCCTACAGATGTGCTTGCAACATCTTGCAACAAAGATAAAGTATAAGTGGGTAAATAGATTCTTCTGGAAAACTAAACAGGATACATAAGTATATTTTTTTAACATGTGTGAGGTGGAATGATGGTATTAGCGTGCTAAAGATCGGGAAATGTATTCCGCCAAAGGAATCAGATTTAACAAAACCTTTCGTACATTTACATTTAACGGAAAGCTTTATGGAATCTTGAGTTTAAGTAGGTAAAATCATCAGTAACGTATCGCCAACAGACATATTTAAAGTCCCTGCAGAACGAGCTGGTATTAGTTTGGTCAAAATCGGTTGAATCTCCAACAAAATGCGTGTGACATTTGTTACTTCTGGTTGTCAGATTGTGGCCAAAAAACAACCCAGTTTATCCTCTCGTAATTCCGCTTACCGTCTATCGTTTCGCTGCTATCGTGTGCAGAGGCATACATACACACAAGCATACACGAGACATTTTACAAAAATCATTGGAATGGATTCAGGGGATCGCAAAACGAGTATATCCACTGAATCTCGACTTTTGTACTGTCCATTACAATACTTTCCTTCTAGACTGCTAGTCGGAAAATAAATATAGTGGTGTATACAAGGGTGTAGGCTTTACAGATCGTTTATAATTAATCGCAGCAGATTTTCTCATTTCTTCTTCTTATTTTTTTTTGTAAGAGTATTTTGTTCAAAATGGCATAGCCGGTTGGCTTCTAAAATAAAGCAATATTTCACTTTTAAAACGCTAAAATTAAATAAATGAACACAATGTCCTAGGGTTGCCGCCCCATATCCTGGCAAGGCTATTTTTAAATTAATATTGTTTAAGGTATTTTTTTAAATAGTTCCGGTCATTCTTTTTCTTGAAAAATTTGGTACCAATCGAGAGCCAAAGACTTACAAAAAACGCCAAACTAAGATTGGTAACTGGTAAGTACGAAGGCTTGGCGCTTGTCATGTGAACGTACCCTTTTACTCAACTATTCATATTTAAAACCGCGACAACCCTAAGATATGCCAACTTTTGCAAAGGCAACCCTACACCACGATGTTCGCAACAAAGCAACCTACATTTTGGTATACAATTGATGAGAAAAAACGATGAGGGTAAATTACTAGTACCAATTTACCTTAAATAATTTGTAATTAAAAATAGCCTTGCCAGGATATGGGGCGGCAACCCTAGCACATTGTGTTCATTTATACCTTACATTGTATGAAATATAGATTTGATTAGGAAAAAAGATGAGGGAAGGTCGATCTAGATCGGGATCTTAGACTAAAACTCTACATCGGGAATGTTTTTGTGTTTACTTACGAGTATTTAATTAATACACGTAAGCAAATGTTTCTCTGTTTTCTCACCCTGTCGGTCTTATACCCAGTACAGACCTCGAGAGCAATTAAATCAGTCAATAGTTCTAAAAATAATCGTTATTCAACCATTGGAATTTAATTTTCATCATTCGCTCTAAAAATGCAAAAAATTAATGAGATTTTCAGCATATGCTTAAAAATCCAGATCGATTTCTCCCGTCATTTTGTCCTAAAAAGCAAAAAAATTAAGCGCAGAAATTACCCGATTCAAGGCTATTACAAAATTGAGCCAGTGTATAAAAAATTTCCTTATAAATGATGTATTATATTCATTCCAAAGGCGACAAAAAGTCAATATCACAAAAAGGGTTTGCTTTCCGACACCGACAAAAAAATGTCAACCCCATTAAATTAAGTAAATTGAGCAATTTTAAGGGCGCCTGACTCACATCACACTTTCTTCGTAGACATGAACGCGTCTGCCGTCTGGATTTTGTGTCCAATTTATACGGAATCCCAACTAGTGCCCTCAAAATCGCAAGATTCTAAACCGCACTGGGGTGTCGGTGTCACTGATTTGCATTCGGCCCACAATTCGGCCTACTTGGGTAAGTCGCGGTTGCGATGGTATTGACGCCATGGGGGGTTAGATACATAATATATAACTATCCCTTATTATTGTAATGAGCGTGAATAATAATGTTCTCCTTCGAAGAGTTCTGTGCGTATTTTTGATAACGAGTGGCGTAATATGTCATCAGGTGAGGTTTGGTTATTTTTTTCACCACGTAAAATAATAGTAAATAAATTGTTTAGAGAATCTTTTTATTAGGAAACAGATTTTTCAGTGAAAATAATATTTATATTAAATCATACAAGCCCCCTTCTTTTACCAATTGTTTACTATGCCAAAGAGTATAAAGACCTCCGTATAAGTGGCCAGGGGTCATTACCGTACGGCATTTCATAAATAGACTGGCCGAATATAAAAAAAGGTGTATTTGTTTTCGTTGTTTGTTTCACCGTTCAGGCGGAAGTACACACTCAAAATTATCTACACCTCAATATTATACTTGGCACAATACACCGTGTTTATTTTAGAGCTAAGCACGTAAATTTCTATACACAAGCTTCATAAACACAAACATACCTTATACCTGGATTTATATACAACGTATTATACATTGCTTGATAATAACTATCCTTAACTAAATGCACTTCTCTTCAACTAGCCCATAACTTTAGCTTCTCAATATCATCGTCCTTCTGCTCTATATCTTCCTTCTTTTTCTTTTGGCCACCAACCATATTCTGATCTGGCACATTTGGAAGTTCCTCCATATCTTTGGATGACGTTGGTACAATATGTAACAACTCCTCGTTGAGGGCTTCTTGTTCCAAAACCTCAAGTTCTCTCTCAAGTTCGTCCTCGTCGAAATCTCGCTGCTGGCTAGGGCTACTAATTGCATCTGAGATCTCCTTGGCTATATCTTGTTGTTCCGCGATATTATCAACCATATCATTGACTTTATCAACGTTCAGTTGATTATTAGCTAGTTTTAAAGCATCCGCTGCCTTTTTCATAGTGATAAGAACTGTTGTGTTCGTACTCGCTGCTTCAAGAGCCTCTCTTTGTAGTTCTATGGTGGTGAGGGTTCCATCAAGTTGTCGCAGCTGACCCTCCAGACGCCTTTTCTTCTTCAGTGCTTGCAAAGCCACCGTTTTACTCTTGACGCATGTACTTTTAGCTATTTTGAACTCATGATCGATTTTGCCTTCCAGAAACTCCTGTCTCTTTACCAGGAGTTCCTCAGTGTCCCTCAGCTTTCTTATTGCTTCCAGAATATTATTATTCTGTTTCTTTGTAGCACTCTTACTAAAATTTTTCATTTTGTCTGTGCTTGGTTAGAAAACTTTGACAGGAAGCTCATGATACAATTGATTATTTAGAGATATGACATTCCGCACATGCGACACCATGTTGCTTACGTCATGTGATAAGTGATTGTCATGTGGTTGTTGTTGTCGTTGTTGTGACTAGTCTATGAGCAGACTGAATGCAAATAAAACTGAATTATGTGATAACTTCTAAATATTATTAGCTTAAATAAATTGTCAAGTAATCTGTCAAATTCTAGTTGAGATTCAACTGGCTCCATCTATTGCCTCGTCAGTTTATGACGTTTAATTAATTGTCGTACGTAACCTTCCAGTACGTTAGTACTGGGAGGTTTCCTTGGTAACAATGACAAAGCTGAGGAGTTGGATTCGTCTCGCGGTGGTTGCAGCGTGCAGCAGACTGTTCGGTGGCGGCAGGTGGATGAAATAACGAGTCAGACGAGGAAGTAATTACGTTGCCGCTTGGGAGATTGGATTGGCGGCTGTTCTCTAGTCCTTTGAACCTTTGCGGTGCTTCTTTCGCGGAAGTAAATTATCACGTGTAAGATCTGAAAACGCGTTAGGGAAATTGATTGATGATAGACTTATGATTGTGTGCAATATTAGTAATGATGCATACGATTATATGGGATATATTTGACACCAATCTAAGTCGAATAATATACTAATTAGATATTAATTTTATACCAGTCAGTCTCAAGAGCTCAGAGAAAAACAACAATTTATTAAAATGGTTATAGCCAACTTTTTGCTGCAAAGCTATTTTATTTCTGATTCACTTTATCTCTAGCTAGAAGACTTGCTGAGCTATTACTGTAACGTCTGCATATTGTTGCCTGCAACAAATTTAATATATCATAGTGTCTCGGAGGTCCCGATGCCAGCTGACTGGCATCGTAAGTAATTTATAACAGCGAGTGCCCTCTTGTCTACAAGGGAAGGGCGGCAGCATTTTGTATAATTTGCGAAAATGTATTCGCCAAAAAGCGCAGACAAATGCATTGCAAGCGACAGTGTCGAAAAAAGACGGGAAACAAAACAGAGGCTACGGAGATTCAGCGACGCTGCAGGGCAGAGAATACGTCAGGAAAAATTAAATTGTCCCAGTTCGGGAAAAGTTCTGATGGCGAAGTTGCTCCCTAAGTAACAAGTTTGTGCATTGGCCTGTTCATTGGATAACACTGAAAATTCCAACGTCCCGCCAACGCCTGAGAGACATCCATCGATTCCAGCCGATCTGTCAATAGATGAATACGAATAATAAATTTTCACAGCAAAGAAATCTCTTCCATGTTCAATTTTTCTTGATGTTGTCGTTAAAATTTATGGTTGTCTTTAGATAAGATATTGGAATTTTAATTTAATTTCCGATAAATTTAAGATGATATTGAGATATTTTGAAAGGAATTTTTTTTTCAACATAACAAAGTATGGATTATTGTACTAATCGAAAATGATATACGTGAGTACTCAATAACTCTAATAATAATAAACCAGAGTCTGGATAATGCGTTAGTAAAACTAATGGGTTGGTTATGTCTTTTAGGCAATAAATCGAACTTGCGGTCATAACTTTGTGGAAATGTACGGTCTGCCTGCAGCGGCCAAACGTTACGGAAGTGGAGTTCTATGTTCATACGTTACCAATGTGTTTCTCTACTGATATATGTAATTTTTACGGGAGATTGTTATTTTATATTGGAGGTAAAATCCTGTTCTAGAAACTTGCAGGATTTTAAATATTTAGTACTGAATGAGTAGTTCAGTCAATTGTGTTATTAATTTATTGAATTACTCATCCATGCCACAGTTTGGCACACTTGAAAAGAATATAGTAACTGTTCTGAATATTTTGATGATCGTTCAAAACTGGTTCTAAAATATGATGAATTTATTGTTTTCAATTTCATGATTGACCCTCGTGATTCTATGCATTGTTCAATGACATATCCGACAAATGAAGTTCAAGATATCATATAAAACAACATTTTTGCAATCTTGCTTTGAAATTGCCGGTTCTTGATATGGATGTAAGTGTAGACAGTCTTTTTACTTTCCAACTAGTAACCTAGAAGGAAAGTATTGTAATCGACGGACAAAAATGTCGAAAAATGTCAAAAGTGTGCAGACACATCATTGTGCCAACGATGTAGTGGGAAAGTTGGGTGAGGGCCACCCCAGATATTTTGGGACAGTAGACCATAGCCTTTGATAATGAAAAAAAAAAAAAAGAAATGATGTAGCCCCCTGCCCAACTGCTTCTTTGACACATTGAAGCTACAAACTACAATTCTGCGATTTTATGAAGAAACAGCCACTCTAGATCCCAACCTAGTGTTAGTAGCCACTGACGTTTGACGTTTATCGAAATTTGCCAGTTCGGAACCATAGTGACTAAAGCTCTGGCTACTGTCACACTACTTCTATGAACGTTTATAGCGCCTATAAACCCATTGTTCTGAAAAGTGGTTAAATACTTAAAATTTAAATGTTGACATTATTTTTTGGTTAAAATAGCCGTAAATTTTAGACCAATGCTCTAAATGGACATACCTATTTCAGAAACAGTAAATTATCACCGCATTATCCACTCGTTGAATTAAATCGGCCATAATTTACCTATATTTATAACGTATCCGCCCAGTCATTATTGTGTCAGGCGGGCCAGTTCAGACCACTCAAATTAAAAAAATCCCTCCATAAATCCTCACCTCCCGGTGACCTCCCAGTTAGCGCACACCCATCATTTGACCCGTACGCACTTCAGTATCTCTACATCGCCTGAAAATGTTAATTCTCCTGATAAAGTACCGTTTTTTTGAGACCGGGTTTCTAGAAACATGCAAACCGTTAATTTACGAAGCGAAAATCTCCTAAAATGTGCGTGACATAATAGTATAACCATCTGTTTGTAGACCACAAGGTATGCCGTAGGTCGGAATTTGGCCGCAGCGCAAAAACTGCCGGCTAAATTTATGAATAAACGCTGTTTCAGGCCACTCGTAAAATTGCCGCTATTTAGCGAATGTTTTATTAAAATTAATTTAAATGGCGATAATAAATTTACTGTAATTGCACTGCGGATGTATTATTTATATTTTCGGTGAATATTAAATTAAATATTTATTTAATTTAATTTATCAGTATATTTGTTCAATTGTAATGCAAATAAATGAAGGTTTATAGTCAGCGAAAATGTTAATATGCACAGGGATATATATTTAAATATGTGTTTATATATTATGATCAATATCATACACATATACATATCTCTTTTTACATTAAAACATTAAAACTTAAGATATGTAATAATTATTCCATTTTTTAGTCAAATTGTTGTCAAATTTACGAATAAGAGACAAGCAAAAATTAAAGGTCCAAATCAGTGGCAATTCCTGTCTTTGTTTTGTAAACTAAAAAAAAATATCCTCACCTAAAAGTTTGACAAACTTCTGTTTCATTAAGTATAATGTAAAGAAAATACACTTAAGTTATTAAAATTTGTCCAATGTTTGTTAGGCGACATTTTAGGCGACTACCTAAACATTGGTGTATTAATTAACACTAAACACTAAACTAACACTTTTCGACCGTATAAATAACGTCAAAATCACTGTGGTTGATACGAAAGGGAAAAAATGGTTATTATTAAAGATGCTGTCAGATGTTAAAAAAAGTCATCCACGTCATGGTAGAATAGGTCGTATCCTGCCGTCTCCACAGTATCGCATAAAAAAACCCAAATATTAATTTCCTTCATTTGCATTCTATTTCCCTGTAGACATTGTGGTACCATACTGCGGGCCTTGCGGTACTCAAATTCCCCCCTTGCTTGTAATAACATGCAAATGATCCGTGTAACGACCGTGTCCCTGATTTGTCTGGACGAGGAAAAATCGCCTCAGTTAATTTTTTATTCCATTCTCTCGAAACAGGATTATAAATGCCCCCATAAAAAAATATGTAGGTACACTGTCAACGCGATAAATGTACCTTGTGCATTCGTCAGGGGTAATGTCTCAATTAGCAATATTATTTTAGCGTCACGTGTGAAATATTATGGTTCTTTTATAAGAAACTTTGAAATCAACTGTTCTAGACTGGTAGGCAAGCTTTAGCTCTAATGTAAAAACAACCATAGAAAAACTATGTGGTAATAATAGACAAAATGTTTGGAATATTCACAACAAATTGCAAAGGGTATTTGAATAACTTTTTGAACAATCCTAAAATAAAATGTATGCACAAAAGCTGCGCGTTAATGATGTACCATACATCTAACCCTTTTGCTCGGTTTTGGTTTCAACCCTTGGTACGTTGGGGATGCGTCCCTGTCGGACTGTTCGCCAGTGGTAATAAAACATTAAAGTCGACACGGCGTTCCCTCTTGCCAAAAATTACATCTGCTAAATTTTAATTAAGGTCATAATTTAAAGAACCTCACTAATGAGAATTTTACGCGAGCTCAGACTGCGCGCTATTTTCTGTTAATAAGTACTAAATCATTTCGCGTGTTGCTGAAATAATTTATTAATTAAATTAAATTTCTATTGTCTTCTTTTTAATTTTCAATAATAATTCAATATTTATTTCTTTTTGCCGTATCTTAGTTTATTATCATACATATTTTAAAAATTTCTATAATATTATTATAGATTATCTGGGCACCTTGTATATTTCAAACCTTTTCGTTTTTCAGGATACCTCTAAAGAAAGCTTCAGGTCGATTGGGTACACGAACTACACCACTAACAAGAATTAAACTACACCCCTCCAGGACCATCCACCGTAACTAAACTAAATAGGAAAACACATCCGGAGGGAAGCTTGGTTGGTAGTGGTAGATCTAGAGTAAACAAGCCGGGTAAACTTTGATAAATATTGAAAAGTGCCCGCGGTACAAGGCATACGAATACAAATAAAAAAGGCGGAAAACAGTCGTGGTTTCCGTGGTCTGCAAGAGCTAAAGCGGGTCGGAGTCTCTTGTAATCGAATTAAATTGAATCGGTAATCTTGTTAATTTGTACAAGTGGACGAACGGGGACCGTTTGTGTAACTGAGGGTCGGTCGCGAGGTGTAAAAGAAAGGGAAGTCAGTGTGGAGTGGTTCGGTAGTGCGCAACCGATGGACTTGGACTGTGAATCCGAAATAATGAAATCTGACGAAGAGATGAAGCCTACAGGGACGACAGCCTCCAACCACAATCACTATTCAAGTGAGTTCTCTCTTTTTTTTCTCTATCTACTTCTTCGGTGCTTTCTTTTATCCGATTGTTCTATAAAGAAGGCGCCAACTGATGAATTTGTGCGGGGTTTATTTGTTTGGTTGGTAGTCTTTGTCGCCCGTATACTCTATAGGCGCGGCGATCTGTTTAACTTGTACTGTTTGATTACGGGTTTTTGGGAAACACACGATTTGCAATTGCGTTTAGTTTGAAACTGTCGATTATTAGTTTGTTCTATTATCGTTAGATGTGCTTCAGATAATGGTCAATTGTTGTGATTTTTAAACTATGGGAAATCATGTGACGGTCAGCGATGATAATATTAAGAGATTTGTATTAGGTGCTTAATGATCGAACGATACAGTAAAATAAGGGCTCGTTTATTCACCTACACGTAGAATCCTGTAGAGCTATATGTCAGATAAGTTGATGTTGTTACGTCATTTTTTGCTACTAACACAGAAATATATTAGTGGTAGTGTGTAGAACGCGAATAAAAGAATCAATAATAAATAATCTATTACTTGAATGAGTTGTAACACACCAAGAAAATTTGACCTACCTGACACATAGCTATACAGACCTTTACGTGTGTATGATCTGATTGCAAGTTGCTCCTTTGTTAATGTACCACAATTATTATATAAAGTAAGTATAAAAATTGTGGGGATCCATGGTAGGTTTATGATCTTGATCCTGTTTCATAAAATTAGTTTGCAACTTTTAATATTCTACTTTAGAAACATGCATACCAACAGACATTATTGAGGCGCTGAATATGGATCTGAAGTTTTTCTGTACAACACTAACTTTATGTACAACGTAAACTATATAAAATTCCCTGAATGTTTAGCCTAATAAGTGGGCTATTAGGGAGATGGCACAAAAATGGGAAGATAAAGCAAAGAACGCTTACTGGAAAACATCCACTGATATGAGACAAGCAAAGGCAACATTAGCTTCTCTGCCTCTAAAACCGAAAAAGATTCTCCAGCCCCAAAAACCTGATCTGAGACTAATCACGGGACTGACAGGTCACTGTCCACTGGGATATCATATCACAAAAATGGCACCTGCAAGCAGTAGATTCTGAAGCACAGCAACGAAAGAGCGGAACATGTACCTACTATGCAAATGTTCTATGTGAAGAACTGGCTCAACAAACTCCTCAAACATTAATTGACTTCGTGAAAGGATTGAACATCGACAGAGTATGTAGAAGGGATACATACAAAACGATTTTTCAGGTCGAAGTATCTGAAATGGTCACTGGCCGGCGACCCATGCATACCACACCATACCATACCGTCCTAATAATATCATTGCCCAACTGAAATGAGAAAGAAACATGCCTCCAAACTTTATTACCTTGAATTCTTGCCAAAGAAAAGATTATAAACAAAAATCAAGAGATCACAACAATCTACCAATTTTTGACAAGCAGACGCCAAGCAGAACGATAAAATATATCGGTTTATGCACTCCAGCGATCGTTTTACGACTTGCACGAGTTTAGAAAATTATTTGTATTTCGTCTCTTGAAATTGACGTCATTACAGAAAAAGTAAAAAATAATCAGTCTTTTACTATTTTTACAGTATTTTGTGAGGTAAAGTAATACTTTCAGCCAAAATCATATTGTGCAGAATATATTACCTACATAATCTGCTTTTGACTTACATTTCTTGCAGAAGTTATTTTGTGATTATTATCTAGAGTTCTCTTAATCAGTTCCCTTAAACCATATAAAAATATCTGGGGTAGCTATCACCCTACTTTCCTGCTACATCGTTGGTACAATGAACTGTCTAAACACATTTGAAATTATTCAATTTATTTTCACTGAACCCTACCTAGCGACAGTTCCTATGACGTAATAACATTTGTCATACCCACATTTAATGTCATGTCATGTCATGTGGCACTGACATTTATCAAAGTCTGACAATCGCAACACAGCGACGAAGGCTGTGGATTCTCTCAACCGGCTTCCATAAACTCTTATCGCTCCTAAAGCGTTCATCCTACTGATTTAAACATTTGTACATACATTTTAAGTCACTGGAGGATGAACCACCAAAAACAATCCAGTTCATCCCGTGGTAATTCTAAATACGTATACCAAATTTCAGCCCGATCCGTTGTCCCGTTTGGGCGCTATCGTGTTCACGGACATACATACATACACACATACATATACATTTTCCAGAAATACACACATACATACCTCAAAACGCGTATTTTCGCTGAATATTTTTTCCGTCGATTACAATACTTTCCTTCTAATACTGAATTGCTCGTTTTTATATATTAGCTTGATAATAATAGTTTCAAACATCTTTGACGTTGCTGTTGTCTATATTTCAGCCTGCCAAAATTTTACACAATTGTTGTTATATTACACTGCATAGAGAATACCAATTTCTTAACAGTTAGTGGTAATATAGGCTTAGAGAATGGGGCCATAAAAATACGTTTAGTAATATACATAATATCCTGAACGGTACAAATAAAACTGTTATCTAGCACTTTAAATTTGTGGTTCGGAACACGCAGGAACTCATACATGGCAGACTAGTGTGCCAAGTTTATGTCAATCTTTCACGAAATAGCTAAATTGACTTCTTAACAAATCCTTAACATTTCCTCTAAATAGCTGAGAAAGTTCAGACTATCTATTAAAACTTAGAATGTAGCCATAAATTCTACACCTTCCAAACTACTCAAGAAACGGCAGTTATCTTTATAGCCCTAGAACTCGATTCTAACCACGAAGGTTATATTATAGTTTAGCAATTATATGTAAGCTTTTAGCATGCAGAAACTCCAGTAATTAACTTGTTAAAACTTCAACAACTTTAATAACTCGAAGTTTCTTAATTTCATATTATAGTCTCTTGGAACATAATCCCTTAATAACTTGTTATAAACGGTTATCCTCTCTTTGTTTTGCTTATTTTCCTGTAGATATTAATATATTGCTGGAATTTTCTTAATTCTATGCACACGAGCCAACGTAATTCAATATCTATTATGCCCGGCATGATAGCTGACCTTTCGCTAGCAGAATTTACTTTCCCAGTTGATAGCAACCCCGCTGTGTCAATTTGCCTTCGACCAGATCGTGTCCTCACATGCCAAGACCACTGTCCTAAACGTGGCTTAGATTTAGAATCCCGCAGTGATTGGGTTCAACCTCTCTCAATAGAGGACACACAAACTCGATACCCTTGTAGGCATATATCTCCAGCTAAAGCCCAAACCAATTCCTCTCGATTATTTCGATCCCACATAACAGGATGGAGTCTAGGTTTACTAGGACAAGAGATTTGTTTGAATAAGAAAGCCGCACGTGCCCAAGTAGATATCTCCTGGCAAGCCTATGTCATCAAATCATAATTACTACAGTTGCAAAACGGTTGTCTAGTTAATTTAGTATGTATCAACAAAGTATCGAGAAAATGGTCATTTCAATAACACTGCCATCGTTATCATCGTGGTATTTAAGTAAGACGAAAAGAGGCACCTATTAAAAGAGGCAGTGTAGTAGTGTTTTAGTTTACATAATTTTTTTTTTGGATGAATACTTAAAATAAACGTACACTATGTTTAATTAAACATTTCAATCCCAATGCTGACGTGTAAACTTTTCCAATTTTAACTTTGTATATCAGCGGACATATATTCTCGAATAGTGTCGACGGTAGTAATTGTGTAGGGCATCGGTAAAACAGATGGCTTGGACACTTATTCCGACATTTTATCGTACTACAGGTCCGGCCACTGAAACTTTCAGACGCGTTAAAACTGCGTCTGAAACACTGGGAAAGCTGTCTATTTCAAAATAATCACAATATTTCCTACATAATATTCTACATTAGTATTCTTTTGAGTACTAATCAAGAAAATAAACAAAGGAAGAAGTCTATCGATAATTAGGTATACAATTAGCAAAATTGTTAATTGTTTTAGTCCGTTGTTATTTGTTTCATTAGTTCTGCATGTTCTATAAATTAATACGTGATTGTAGTGGTAATGTTACCAATAATCTTATGTCTAGTGGCTATGAACCTCATTAGTGTAGAACACATACATGCAATCAATATGCATGATTACATGTAATTAGGTTCGTTACAATTACCATTTGAGAGTCAACTACAGGTAACGATCACCACAATTAATTAATTGTACAAGTTGCATCGCAATTTGATAGATATGTTATATGATGCGTATATATTGAAGTTAAATATGCAAAATTTACATTATATTCTTCGACAATTTATTGAAATGAATAAAAGTAATTTGGCATTGAGTTGAATTATTCCAAAGAGTGTTTCATACTTAGACTACATAATCTTCATGTCGGTTTTACAGATCAAATTAATTGTCATAATAGTTATTTTAAAAATTGTATTAGGTAGGAAATATTTCCTGGAATTTGTCTGACGCCCCAGCACCTCCACCAAAAGTAACGTACTGATACATTAGTGGTTTTTAAATCACTGGTATTGCAAAATGACGCTAGTATATGATTTTATTAATTACTACGTAGATTTTCAAATTTTCGATTGAATGTTCTACGGTTTAAATGACTCATTAATTATGTTGAGGTGCAAACTTTAATATTGCTCGACAGAAAATGGGAAGTGGGTAGAGTGAATAGTTATTAGGATTAATCGATCGGGTTTCGGTGTCGAACAGGCACCAAGGCAATCTATCAGCAAGACATTGGTGGCAGCATTAATCTTCACAAGTTAATGAGCTAAGTATCGGCCGGCGTGGCAGCAGAATCTGCTAAATGGCGGTACCGGTTGACTGTTGACTGCACCGCCCCTACTTTTTGAACGTTCCGGCCATTTATTTTAGTTAATGTTGCGCGCCGGCATAAACAACTTCCCACGATGACTGCTCGCTTTAGCTGCTGCCGCCACACGGCAATGAATAGAAAGTAGGCGGTCCCTCAAGCTAATTTAATTTTGTGCGCAATTAATTCGCGAACACTCATGTCTTGATTTAATAGCTTATGGAGATTTTGTAACTTCTTTTTCAGTACATTCTAGATTAGTTTTCTTGTAATATTTGATAATATTATTGTCGTATTTAGCAAAAGTTTTTTGTTTCTTTCCATTAAATAACTATGACAGAATCTATAATAATTGGACACAGTTTGCTCTGAAAGGAGAAAGTATGGTAAAATAGCAATTTTTGCACTATTTTCAACCTGAATGTAAATGCCCATTGTGATGTAGACGTTCCATATTTCAAAACGTTCCATATCAATATGTAGTTGACAACAAAGGTAAGTTTCACTTCCTAAAATCAGTCGCAACAAAGTCGAACAAAGGAAACGGGAAGACGTGAACGGGAAACAAGTTTCAGATTGAAAATTGGCCGCTATCTTATCTCGCGGGACATTTCCTAAACTCATTTTCCAAGGATAAATCCCAGCTTCAGAAAACATGTACATCGATCATGTAAAACTTTCAGACGGCGGCGAGCGCGCCTCTTCGACGTCAGAACGAAACGATGCCGTTTACAGTTCCACCAAAAGACTCGAAAAGACGTTCGGATATTTATTATGTTTGTCTTGAGCAGGTTTCGCTGATTGATAAATTTTCCCTTAGCAATGTTTCTAGCCCGCTTCGCCGTTATGAGTATATACAAGCGCACGCAGATTGAATTTCCTTTCGCTCATTTAAAATTCTCTCTCTATCTGCACGGTACGGTTGCATGTTTGCTCGGAATTTATGTACCTATACATGTTACCGGCCAGAACTGAGTTTCTCAGTTCCCTATTTGCTACCACTGCGTTGGTAGGTGCTCTACCAACGACTGCTAGCCGATTCCCTGTTTGTATGCAAAATTACCCTTGTTCGTTCAGATGCAATTCGACGACCCAATTTGGACTGGCACTGATTGAATTATTAAAGGGTTTACCGGTCGGCTGACCAATTGTTTGCTGCATAGTTGCCTCCGGATTTAGAAAAATCGATTGTTACGGAGTTGGTTTGCAAAATGCAGTTTGATTTGTATTTTAGCGAAGTTTAATCATAACTACTGCAAGTACGTGTGACGCATCCCCGCAAATCGCCTGACCCTGGACTTGTATTACGTTCTTAACACGATGTAGACAATATTTATGGATATGTTTTTTTTGTGTAAATAATTGCAAGACGTTTTAAAAATAAGTAGAACATGCAAGATTGATCAAAAAAATACAAAATGTCTCTTAAAACGAATACACCACAAAAGTTTTTTTATACCCGAAAAAACTTTTTTCCATTATGTGGTAATTAATCGATCACAAAAATGCACCATCAGTGTATTTACGGATTTGCCCCGTAGAGTATTCCATCCAGTGTGCAGATTTGGTCTGGAACAGCGTGAGATCGCACACACGCAAAATGAGCGAAAAATAATCGAATGGTGAATAAAAACAAAGTAGAGGCAAGGGAAAAAAGCCCATTAATTTTGGGCGATTGCACAAGAAGCGGAAATCGTTATCGGTGAACTGAAAATATCCATCATTCATTAATTCCTGATTGTTATTTGCTTGAATCAAAGCATCCCCCCGAAGTGAATTCTCTTTCTTATTTTCTCTTCGTTCAGCTCAGGCTCTTTGTTTTTATTTCTTTCTGAAGAATACAAGATTAAGAATAATTGGCTAAAAATATAGCAGAATCGTAATATTCCCGAAATTTTCCGAAAAAGTCCGTCCATTCACTGTATTTTTTTTTAAATTAACGGATACTAGTGTCATTTTTTGGGTAATCAATTTAGTCCCTGCGTAAAATCGATATTCCGGATTTCCATTAGCGCAGTATATATACCATTCACTGAATAAAATGTGTATTTCACCAATGTTAACAATATAACAAATTTCGTCCATATTATATATTCACAATAAATAATGTATGCGGGGATTTCGAATATTATAATTTTCTAAATAATTGTATTATGTTCACGCGTTGGTTTACTTATTTGTGGGACTGACCTAATAACAATGAAATTACGTGTTTATTGAAAATAATAACACACACGACCCGCAAAAATATTGTTCTATGTTTAGCAGATGTTTACAACTGATAGTTATAATACAAATAAATAAATTTCATTAAACACATACCACCACAGCACCATACCATCGCTACACTTACCACGGGTGCTAAGTGTAGCGATGGGTTGTATCGGTCTTATGCGAATCGTCATGCTACCGAAAACCATCTCTCCTTAGCACAATGCACACGGTGTGAATTGGACGCCAGAGTCGTTCTGGCTTCACAAAATTGAATAAGTACAAACGTGTTTAGACAATTCATTGTTCCAATGATATAGTCGGAAATTTGGGTGAGGGCTACCCCAGATATTTATTATAGGAATGCACTTTCTTTGGAAATCTAATTCTGTTTCCCATGCAGTAGCATGTTATGAGTTTCTGGTTTATGGCTTATATTTACCATAGGAATAACTGTCATTGCTGAATTCTGTAGTACAAACGTTAACTTCAAACGCTCATTAGGTTCGTCACAGCATGAAAGTAATATGAAATACCTCAAAAATACACATATTTAAGGACTTGTGGAATTACGGAATTATATTTTTAGTAATTTGTTTGCAATGTTAACTACATCCTTGCCTGTTAAAGTTTCAGAAAATCATGGACAAATTCGTCGTGATTTTACCTCGCTGTTATAATTTTGAAATTAAATGTTTGAAATTAAGTAGCAATATAATATTATCCTTTAATTAATATGTACATTTTTGAAAAATATATTTTACTCTAACTTGTATGTTTAACATTCGTTTTCCATAACTCGTTTATTTTCATACGCTGGCGTCATTATGAGTTAATATTTTTCGGAACTTATTATACTGCAAGTACTGTGTCTGTGTGTAAGATACAGTCCGTGTTGTATTATACTGGACATAGGCAAAATCAATTGGAAGAATAATTATTTTCAACATTACAATATCAAGGTAGTACATGTCTCGAAAACTTGCCTAAAGTTTTCTAATCCATTGTCTGTGGTCTGTCTGTGGAAACTACATTTAATAAGAGTGCTTCGAAATGATTTAGCTGTTATGCAATCAAAACACATCTGTCTAAAAAACTAAAATAGACCGTGATTTCACGATCATCCGAAAGACATTTCCGTCAGAATATTTTGTTCGAACGCCAACTGGTATTGTCAAATTTCTGGCTTCGCACCATCCACCATCTCTAACGACCTGGATCTGTTATGTCGGCGACATGCCGTTCCGGTTCGTTAGTGTCGCGCTGCCACATCAAGGGCGTCTGAAAATATTTCATTGCCACCTCCGCTCGGCAGTCAATACGATTCCGTGAGCTCTGAGCGTCTAATGAGTGTGACAGTGAGGCATGTCGTAACTTTAATTGACCGTCATTTCCGTAGCAATCCCAGCGCAAAGTTCAGCTACTACGAACTACTAGAAAAGGGTAATAAATTATTTATGGACGCATGTGCAAGTTCCCTTCTTGGGTCATAAATAATTACCTTGGTGACCTATTCTTCGCTTGAAATGTAACGTTCAATTGGACGACGGATTGATGGGTCTATTTTTACTTTACCGATTTTGTTAGGAGAAGGCTGATAGTGGGTTAGTTAAGTTGACTATCAAAATGGTTTTGTAAAGACATATAGTTTACATGAAATCTTGTCATCCAAATTCTGATCATAAAGTTTCTCAATAAATTCTAAATACTTAGATGTTAGGTCATACTACGGAGTAATTAATTTGGATGAAACGATGTGTATTTGTAATTGATTTTAAATACAAATTGAGTAAGTTCTAGATTTTCGGGAGAAAACCGCGTCAACGACGATAAAGTAGTCAACGTTTCGCACTATGTTCAGGAGGCATCTTCAGGAGGCATCTTCAGGACGAAACAGTAAGACAGTTACGAACGACATTCTCTTCGCAGCTGTTTTATTAAAGTAAAAATGCAACATGATAATCACATGAGATTATTACATGTTCTTATGTCCATTTACTGCCAATTCAGCGAACTGAAATAATGACTATGTATTGACATTGAGTCACGAAAAAAAAAACTAGAGGAAATGTAGTATTTAGTTAAGTGCATCCTGCATTTCCAGTTTCTAAATGGCTGTATAGAATTATTAAACGCTGCTTATCGCTTGTCCTTACCGATTGTACCATATGTGCACATATATAAAATATCTGGAGTGGCCCTCACCCAACTTTCCGACTACATCGTTGACACAATAAAGTATCTGAACACTTTTGTAGTTATTCAGTTTTGTGAAACACTACACATTTATTTACTAAGATGGAGATTAAAATTTATTTCAGTGGGCCACACTATTTGTATTTTATACCATATAATCATCTATAATATGATAAATTGATTTCCTTTACAGTTATATTCTTTTAATGGTAATTAAGGTACTTTTAGAGCATAATATGAATATAATCAGTATCATTATTTCATTTTCTGTTTGACGTCGCTCGATTTTTTTTTCAATGTGTTGAGAAACCACAGATAGATATAGCAACAGTCATTATATTCACCATTATTAAGCATCATAAAAGCATCAAATTTGTGTTTTTTTTCCTGATATAATTGATCAACAATTATGCTTTCTAAATTGCTACATATTATTGACTAATAATCTTGAATTATAATTTAAACTAACTTCTTCACAATGTACTAATATCATCACGTCTCCCAAAGTTTATGAAAATTGTTGTCAATCACCGTCAATTCTTCATAATAAACATATAAACCATAATAATGCATCCCATTCATAATACAATAATTGCTACCGCAGCACATTATTTAGCTTGACTGGCACTTATTTTAAGATGAGCGCCAGATGGTGCCACAGGATACTGCGTACTGCGTGCGTTACATTCCATTATGAACATGAATTTATTACGTGACATGTCGACCTTACCGCAGCACATTTCTAATGCACAGAGCACGCCCATTACGCAGCGAATCCAAAATTAATTTGGAAATTATTCACTCCAACCGCATTTCCTATCATAGCACTGTTCCCTGACCACACACACGTCCAAACACATTATAGGCGTTTTAAGATAAGAATAGATGCAGTTCAGGTCAATTTAACCCAACAATTTAGTACAATCATTTAATACAACAAAAATTTGGTAGGGACAGTAATGGTACATGTCAGGAAACTTATGTTATCATGGAAACAATTTGACAGTTAAGAAACTAATATGTAAAAACTCACTGCCATTGTGAATGTCTCAAGATCATAACTCAAAATTTTCTGTTTAATGTACACCATTACATAGTTCTGCATTAAGTCTTTAAATAACAGCAACATGGGGAATAATCCGGATAACCAATAAGATCAATATTTTGCAAGACGACGATATTTATTTACTAATATGGAGTTTTTTATTTTGCCAACAATTCTACTTGGAATCTTTACTATGCAGATGATGTTTGTTGTTTTCTCAAGGAACAAGAATGATAAAATCCCTGATCCGTATGATGATGATATAGCGTACAAAGCGTGACCCATAGTTCTGGCCTTGCTAATGAAGATACCTTGTGAATTTACCAAATATATAAAAATAATCTTACTGTATAACCCATAAAATTGCTATAATAAACAATATCAACTACAGAAATGACTATTCGATTAATTGTTTGCTTTAGTACTCAAATGAACTGAAATAGGTATGAGTTTGTTTACAATTCTTGTTTACTAAATATACGCTACAGAATTCTCGGTGATTTTACAGGATCAAATTCAATCCCATAGGGAACACAGTCTTGTATGTATAACGTTGGGGTTTCTCATTTCCTGGTCTTTTGCTTAAAACACGGGATCCTGCGAATACATTGAAATTTACATCTGTTAGTAAAAGGTTCTATTAAATGTGAAGCCACCCTTTTCACGTGTATCCAATTTAAGTAAATTTTGCGGAAACGCGGTTAAAAGATGTCTTGCTACTTTCTTTAAACTAAAAGATTGTAATTTAGGTACGTAATGATGCAAAATGTATTTGATCACGCAAATTCATTGATCTGATAAAGCAACTACATACGTATGTACAAAAACAGATTTTTTTATTTTGATAGACTCTTTTCTTCGCAATGATAACAAAACTAATTTTTTTAAGAAAATATCAATAATAGTTCAAAATTAGGTTAGAGATAATTATTTGGCTAAACCCTTTGTTGACTAATTAAACTTCTTAACCCCTATACATAAAAAGTGCTTTGGTTTAAAAATTTAGCAAATACGCTGTTTATCATGCAGGGGTCGTTGTAAAGCAAACGTTTACTTATGAAAAATACGCTCCAGAAAGCTTGAAACCCAGAATAAATAAACATTCCCGGTGTATTTAACCGTATTATGACTAGAAAATGAGAACTCCGCTACTTTACAAATACAAATAGACCGCTAAAAAATATAAAAATACATCATATCATATTATTCAGCATTAATAAAACACAAAATAAATGCGACATAAAGTAAACGTCACAACATCCTATATAATATCACTTCAATCGGAATCGCTTAGGAATTGTTAACCGATGATTATTTCTTGTTAGTAATACACAGACTGTAAAGTGCCCTGAGTGTCTCATTAATGCTAGCCCGGCAAAGAGTTAAGCGGGACAACTATTCCCTAGGAGGGAAAGCAAAAGGCAAAGCAATCTCGACTGGGCCGGGAAAATTACGGGCTCAGCAAAACGTCAGCGCCCTTGTTTGTGAGGTTTAATATATTTACCGTTCAATTAAAACTAGAAACATTAAGCTTAATGGGGAATAGGGATTCTAAAGGTTCGTTAATTTAGTATTGGGCCCTAGAGGGTTACCCTACTCGAATGAAATTTATATCTCCTAAGCCGAAAGAGCACTTCCTTTAATATTTTTTGTGCCAGTAAATTTCTTTAATATTTTATCTTGCTATTGTAATTTTAAAAATAGTTATTTCTATAACTCATATTATCTGCGTAACCTGCATGATATTTTGGTGGTAAAAGATTAGAAAGATAAATCCCAGTAAATAGAGATAGAGTTTAAATTATAAAAGCTAAAAAAACATTTGTGACAGATTACAAAATAGTTACAAAATATAAATTGTATTAAAAACATGTTATTGATTTAATGATATGAAGCGTGATATTTTCATTATATTTGGATTGTATCATAATATAAAATAGACATATCAAGATTGATGTGTTATCTCCCTCGTTGACGACATCTTTGAGACTTTTATATCTTTTCTAAAGTGGAAAATCGTTGTCGGTAGCAAAGATCGAGCGAAGAAAAACGCTTTTTACGATTTTCTCGGTAATCCTGAGACCATAAACAGGGATAGATTGACGTAAAATACACCACGGTGCTTTTTTTATAGGAATAGAATCCCCGGTTTATTTTTTACGACAATGGGCAAGTCTTAAAATGTCGTTTTACCTCTGTAGGTACTTATTAATACGACAGACGTACACCGTTCTACATTTAATACTGTCAAAACTACATATTTTTTGTACCAGCTTGTGCAGGCAAATTTAATTTGGTTAAACCAATTATCGCTAGTCACCGTTTTTAAAATTTGTACCCGGAGCACCTGTACAGAGTTCATAGCCGAGACCTGCGCAATGCAGGGCGGTAAATTATGTTTTCCCATTGGCGAGTGAAATAATAACATCATCAAATAGACTGGGAGTTTTATTCGGTATTTTCAATTTAACATTCAAATTGAATTTCAATCGACCACGTTTAATCATTTTTTTTAATAACCACTGAAGTGTGTAATTTGAATAATGGTGGCGTTTTTTTTTTACTTTGTAGTATTATTGCTGTATGCTTTATTATTGCTTCTCCAAAAGCTTAAAATTTTAACAGTTTTAGTAGACTATCTAAAAAATTTTCCATAATCAAACAAAAGATTTGATTTATTTTTTATTCATTAACCTAAACAAATAAAAACTGAAAGAGTGGAAGCAAGCCAAAAATTGAATCATCAATTAGCAAGTTTTTAAGGTATATATTTGATCGACCACATAAATCGATTTTAGACATGATGACCATAAAGTAGCCTAAGGGTGAATTTGAAATGAGTAGAATGTAGTATCTTTGATAGGTTTACCTATGTAAAATGCTTCTGTTCCATTAACATTTTATTTTAAATATATTTAGTACCTATTATTGTAACCTGTAGCAAAATGATTGGTTGGTATAAAATGTAAATGGGTTTTTATATGATTTTTATATGGTTTTTATACGGTCTGTAATGTTTACTTGACAATTTCAACTAATTTTCATTACTGGTGACGTACATTGATAAACGGGTTTCCTCAGTGTTTGAATTTGGTAGGCATATTTAGAATTACCGGAGGACGAACTGGATTGTTTTTGGTGACAATCTGATAACCGGAAGTGGCGTTTTGTTGGGGATTCATTTGATTTTGACCAAATTTATACCTGCTCATCCTACAGTGACTTTAAATATGTATACTAATTTACAGATTATTGGGATGAGCAGTTTAGGCGCTATAAGCATTTATAAAAGAAGTTTGACAGATTACGCAGTCTTCGTCACTGTGTTGCAAATTGTCAGATTTTAACAAACGTCAGTGCCATTAACAGGACATGACATTAAATGTCAATATGACAGATGTCATAGAAACTGACGTTAGTACAAAATTGAATAATTGCAAAAGTGTTTAGACACTTCATTGTGCCAACGATGTAGTCGGAAAGTAGGGTGAGGGCCACCCCAGATATTTTTTGTTAGCAATGTGAAAAGAACTGCAACTATTTTTATAATTATTAGATTGTTATCCTGACCGTAAAAATACTAAAAGAAACTGTATGGTTCAATTTAAACTTCCAGATATGTCTTGGAAGTAATGTCTTCAAGAAAATTTTGATCTTTCACAAATTATGAATACGGAGAAATTTGCATTTGTGTCCATTACAACTCCTCTGGATTTCCTCAAATGTTTAAAAATATTAGTCTACCTAAATCATTAAATTTATGTTAGCTATACGCTTCAGAAATATATATAAAACCCCAGACATAACCTCAACGTTTTGTTGACGTTATTTTAAGTTGTCAATAAAAGTTTAAGTAACTAAAACGACAATTAAAGTGGACAACTCTAACCTCTTAAACTTGCGGAATGACATAAAGCACTTAATAACAAGGACTTAATGTTTAACTGTCAAATTTCAGAATTGCCAACCTACAATATTTCCTAGAGACACTTTAGAGGTTTTTATTGACGACTGTATTTATGTGCTGATCAAAATGGTGTGGTTTGTCTTTATCACAAACATGTCGAATGCACTAAGCCCATCCAAAATTAACTCTAAGGTCAAGCGAGCTCTCTATAACATGCCCGAATCAGTGGAATGCATGCCATCCTCCGAATTATTGAATAACATCGTACAGTTCGATACTACGCTCGTTGGTAATTAAATGTAACTCCGTCACGTTCGCTTGTATTGTAATATTGCGCATTCCCTACAAAGTTGCTATTATTTTAAATAATAACGAGAATTTCGGTTCGTTCTATTCCAGACCGGGCTTTAGGCGAACAAAAACGGCTACGCAAGCATTAATATTTACATATAAATGGCACTTCACGCTGTCAATTATTTAGCTCTCGCACACACACACACACACTGCCATAGCAGAATGTGGGAAATGGAAATGTCTCTATTATCTGGTAATAACCAGTGGTACAAAGGACTACGCCATTTTCAATTTTCACAGTGTACAACTTGCTTTGACCTCCGTAAAAGTGGACACTCCAATTTTTTATTTTGAGCATTTTTGCCGTGGTTTTGTCAACGTTTTACTGGACAATAATAATTATCTGGCATTCATTTTGTTACCACTTTATGACCACTTGACCAAGGTTCTATTAAATTCTGACTACTAACCTAGGAGAAAGTATTGTAATCCACGAAAAAAAAAATGGGGTATCAGCGGAAAGGCTCGTTTTGAGGTCCCCTGAAGCCATTGCAAACTGATACCCAAGACTCATCCCCAAGACACTTGAAATACGTATACCAATTTTCATGCCAATGATATGGACGGTTTAGGGGCTATAAGCTTTCATAGACGCAGTCTTACACACTTTCCTCATAAAAAACTTCAATAATTAATACTTCAAATTCTATTAAGTAATAAGACGTTCTTCCTGAACAGTCATTAGTCAAACAAACTGAATTAGTATGTAGGTGTATAGACAAAATAGACTAGCTTATATAAACCTGAAACCCGTGCGCTTACAAAACTTATGCGGTAAACTTGTTAATTAAGTAAATGACCTGTAAAGCTCACATACACCCGGCTGTGTCTAGACAGGGGCCAGATATCACGGGCAACACTTCACTAAAATAAGTTCGCTATTCAGAATTAGCGAGTCGGAAGGACCCTGGACGGCTGACACCTCATGAATATATCAAGTTGTCTGCTTATATGAAGTTTACTTCAGATGCAGCACTAAAACCCTCGGTGTTGCTCACCCATCGCCTAGAGTTCTCTCTAGCACTATGCCACTCACAAACACACGTTTCCACTCTAGTATAAGTAGAGACTCAACAACTAAGTCCGTTGTTGATACCAAACATTATTTTTGTGTATTTTTTTTTCTAGTTTGATTTGTTGTGTCACAAGAAAAAGCGGTATCAATAAAGCATCCACCGCCTGTTCTTCTACAAAGTGGCAAAACAGTAGCAATAATTGAAAATAGAACACCTTGGATAAAATGTATCAACATTTTAAGTGTCCTAGTGTTATTTAGCCAGTCATTGAGAAACATACGCGTGAGTCAGGTGAATGTATATCGATAACACCGACAGGTAATTAAGTTACAATTACTGATCTGTGTTGTGAGCAGTTCGGTGAAATGGTTACTCATGCGCATCGGCATTAAGGTTGTATCTATGTTCCAAACAATTCTGTTACAGTAGGACCTTTGAAACGCCTCTATTTCCTCGCAACTACGTTGTGCCTACGCCAATAGAACACGACATGAACAATGTTCACACACGGTCTACCACATATGCACGTCACATAAAAGGATAGTTTGCAACATTCACACTGTACTGTAACTCAATCGACACTGGCCCAGTTAGAATTAAGTTACAATTAAATCAATTTGCAGACGCCGCGCTAGCGACATGCAATCGTCCGACAGGAACGAAGTTCCTTCGGGAATTGCGATAGTTAGCGATTCCATTGGGACGTCTCCAAATATGTTTTAGGAGTGAGCGGACCGACCTAAGTCTGCTCACGTACCGTGTAATCTAAAATTAATCGGACAAACTATGATTAATCATTTCTAACTTCAGTAGAGGAATAGTAAGTGTACGCTCTGGTGAACTGGCCGGATTTGGCCAAGTTTTGTATTAGTTTGATTGCTTGGTGGTTCAAATGTTAAGATTAAACCTTTCGTGATGTGATGTGATGTTTTATTGCTTTCATTGTCTATTTTGTCTTAAATTTATGTTAGCTATACGCTTTAGGAATTGAAATATGAAGCATTCGACAGAACCGTCACAAAATTTAAGTAACAAAAACTAAGACTAAAAGTACTAACCTCTAAAACTTGTTAGTAAAATTTTTAGTAAGCAACCTACAACATTATATAAATACCTACAGTATTAATAATTGAACATACTATATACATAATAGGGGTGCAAATATAGTAACTTGGATAAACAATTTTATGGCTTTCCACAAACTACTTAATAATTTCTTAGAACATGTTTATTATAAATTAAGCAAAAACTTATGGAATGGATGAACTTCAATACAAAGTTACCACATTTATTGAGTACTAAAATATTAATGTTTTTGTAATGACTACAGTTAATGAGCTTGAAAAATAAACAAAATAGGTATTCAACGTTTCACTAATAATAGTACTGTGTATAGTATAGTTCAGTTTTATTAGTTTGATTTATTACTGAGATGTTGAAGGTAATACGCAACAGAGCACGATGTTGACAATTACTTTAAGTATTTAACAGCTGGCAATAAAAACAGCAAACACCACATATTATACTTCCAGCGTTCCTAGATTTGATGACCCATCAGGGTAAAAATGAAGTAATTAGTTTCTACGTGGGCAAACCCGCTTATCGTAGCGCAGATTGTTGATTATAATTATAGTGGAAACCCTTTTTCTGAATTATGTTTCTCCGGTTTGCAAAATACACTATAACTTTCCCCGAATTACCATAAAAGAATTGATAATATATATGATCTTTAGATAGAAAGATATCTTAGATATTTTTCCTTAAAGCCCTTGTCACATCACTTAAAGCACTTGTTACAATATATGTATGTATTATTTTAGTGTGAATTATTAACTATGACCGTATTAAACTGACTTATATATATAGCAAGTAGGTATCTATTTAACATATTCGAATATTAATACTTACACATTGATGCAGATAGAAAGCAAAATACCCAGTTGAAATAGAAACCAGAGCACAACAAATAAGCACTGCACATAAACCAAGACACCTAGCACTCGATTATTCAAATTCGATGGAATTATTCAATCAGACTATATCGCGAGACGCGCGCTAATGTACAAATTGTCACACTTGCCTGTCTCAGCACATTCTAAAAATTAGTTGTGCAGTCGCAAGGTTTTGAATAATAACATAACCGAGAACAGGTACATAATTACGTCGATTCCGATAAACACAAAACCGGGCATTCCGCGGAATACTGACTGACGCACCGCTTTTGCGTTAAGCAATTATACCGGAGTGTGTTTGGCATGGTTTGGCCAACTATAATAAATAATGGTAGATTGACATTGCATAGTGATTATTTGCAGCAATTTGGCTCTGATTGCCGAGTACATAAACTTCGGTATCGATTGTGATTTTAGCGATCGATTATGCGAAGAGCTGGTTTATTTTTGGTACTATGTTATAAGTTTTCTATTAATTTTATAGCGCTGACGGGGTTTATAAATATTTTTATGTGCTCGTTTATGTTTTAATGTGTTTTTAAGCTTTGTGGATTTTACGCTGTTTACGCGGAAGTGCAGTATCACCAAAGCGATTATTATTATGTTATTTTCGTAATGGTCTATGTTGTAAATTGTTTTTTTTTTTACGGAAACTAGATGTCAAGGTTATGGTATTTAGATTTGATAGATCACACTTGTAGCAAAGAATGTGCACTGCTGGTGAATTTTTGTATAATAGATTGCACAAAATTGTTTAACCTGATACAAAAAGTCCCACTTTCTATAATACTTGAAACGTTATTTGCTATCAAAATACTGTGTAAACATACAAACGCCCACCAAAATCTGCCCTGGAATAAAAGACAAACATATCGAAAACAAAAGGTCCTAGAATCAATTTGCAAAGTCGAAAAAGTCCTTCGGATCTCCCTCGGCGATTTGAACTTTTTTTGTGTTTTCGAAGAGAAAAACGGTCGTCCAGTGTTGCCGCACGCGTCCTACAGGACGGCGCCGTGGCGTCCGCCCTGATTGAAACAAGTGTTCGTTCAATAAGGGCCCGGGGACGGCCTGAGGGGCAACTTAAACTGGGACTCTAAAGTTTCCCTCCAAGTGTAGAGACCGTGTCTAAGGATGGAAAAAGTCACCGGGAAAACTTCGGAAACACGTATGAATTTAAAGCGACACCGACATTTTCTACTACGTCCTATACGTGCCCAGAAAACTTTAACAATACTCGAACGTTTTATCGCATTTATCGCGAACAATATCGTCCGAATATTAACCGTTTGTCATATTTATTTCTTTCGTTGGGAAGCAATTTGTGCAGGTCGGATTGTGTAAGATGTAGAAGACGTTGGACAGTTTGAAGTTGAAGAAGTTGAAGAGTTTGAAGTAGACCAACGTTCTACTCTAGAGTAATACCTACTAGTGCCGCTAGTTGGGCACTGATGTCGCTAGATACTATCTAATTTTCAGATTTTACAACCATTTGTTGATCCTAGTTTACTTACGACAGAATTGTCTTGTAATTTTTGACAATTAGTTCTAACTTCAGTTTCATGTTTTATGTTGTCTATATATAAATCATAGTAATGCTGCCAATAAAGAAACATGAACAAGCAACAACCAACGTGATTGTGATGTTTGTTCTAACTCATGTTCGATGTAAATAATGTTCAATTTGAAACTTAAATTTGTCTGTTCTAGCTATTAATCACTTTTCACAGCCGTATGCTATAAAAACTCAAACCTCTATCTTTTACATGTAGAAGTACATTACAGTGATAATAATTTTATGCGTTTGTGCAAAAAGGTATAAGTGGTGGCAAAATTGGTCTCAGAAGACTGTAATATAGCTCTGATATCATCGAGGAGGTGTATGACTCGCCCCAATTACCCAGTCAAGTGGTTAAGACTCAAAGCTCCCCAGTACTCTGGGTTCTGCAGTTTGTACACTAACTCAAGTGGCGGAATTTGATGATTCTTTCAGAAAATTATAAGCAAATTCCTCGAAATTCAAATGTTTTTTCGTTTTCTGAGTGGGAGAAAACTTGACCAATGTCGCTAATTGTTTCACAGCGTGATCTAAAGATAAAAGAAATCTCTTGTTGATTACATAGACCAAATAAGGTTTAGAGACAATTATTTTATACATTGTATTAAATGAAAAGAGTTTATCTTTTATTTGCTGAAAGAATGATCAAAATACACTAAAGATTACAAAAAATTATTGGATATCATAATATTTTTAGTTGGGTGGTTTCTTCTGGCGCGGAGTATATCTATATTTTTATGTACATATAGTGGGCAAATTTTACTAAATTCTACTTCGATTTGCAACATGAAAACTTACTTAACGGCCGTTTGTGGCACCATATTGTGGAGCACTTCCATTTCAATGAGCGTAATTTATTAATTGTATACTGTTGCCTGACAAACCGCCATTAATTTATGATTACTACTATTCCTTACATTTTGTTTAATGAATTATTGGGGAAGAAAACACTTCAAAACTGCACATCGTCATTTTTATTTTATTAGTCGATAAATACTCTTTAGCTAAATAAGAACCGAATCAGTTCTATAAAGAATAATGCTAATAATATAGATCTGTGTGTTGTTGTTATTCCGGTTTTAAAAACAAGTTGTAAACACGATCAAAGAATATTTACACATTTTTGCGAGGTACATGTTTTTTGTTGGCGTCGGAAAATCGGCACAACATTCTGCATCCAATTAATTTAGGACATATTTTAGAAAACATCGAAAACAATATTTATTGAATATTTTGAATGCCTCAGCGTAAACAACGTTTACATATCGGAATATATTAGCGTTTATTAATTAAAAGGAACCGAGAGGCAAACAAAAATTAACATTATTAACATTACGCAAGTTACGATGATTAACCGCCACTATAAATGAATGTTTGATTTATATTTTGTGCCGGCACCGTTGAGTTCTTCTATCAACTGAGCTTGTTTTCTACATATTATCTTCGTGATAAGGACAAAAACTGACTTAAAAAGACTGAAGTAAGACAGCCAACACAACGTAATGTGCAGTAATATATCTTCCTTTGTGCAGCGGTTGTGTTTATAATTTTGTAAGGCGCCATTCTTAATTGCCGGTAATATATAAGACCAGATTTCTTGGACATGCTTCCCTAGAAAGATAAATGGATCCGCTTAACCCGGACTTACCCTTAAGACGTGAACCTCGCAAATAGTTCAATTTTAGTACATTTCACCAGCTACATTTTCCCACTCCTCGTGAACATATCTTTACTCTATCCGCTATATTTTAATTAATTATATCTACTTTGCAAATAAAATTACCAAAATTACAAAACTTCTCATCGACAAAACTGTTTTCTTATCGCGTCTAGCTACGAGATAAAGTTTCAGTTAAGTGCTGAGTGAAACAAGAAATTCTGAGACGCTTACACTTGAGAAATGAGGCGACCCCCTTTGTCGAGAAGGGGAGGCAGAAAGTGCGAAATCTCCCCGCGTCTAGATAACGCGTATCTCACCCCTTCTTTAAGTATATGTACACACAATCTAAGGAGAAGTATTTAGTCAAGGATGTACTTAGAAGGGATAGAATTACACTGGGAACAGCTTAATTTACTTTAGTGTACAGCTATAATGGAGTCATATTGCCTTAGAAATATTTAATCAAATTCTGCTGTATTTACCCCACTCTTCTTGATGGTAATTAATGGTAAAATAACCAATAACTGCTAATTGCAACAGAAAGTTTATCAGTTTGAAAAGCTGCGAGCAAACTTTCTTGTTATAAGTTTTTTGTGGATATGGAGAGAATTATTGATTTGGATGAGCATGTGTATTGATGCATACAGTCTATGTTTGATATTTTTCAAAATAAATGCCCGACAAACGTTTGGACAAAATGCATAATAGGTAACAAGTTGATAAATAGATGGGCTTGCTTGTATGTAATAGTTTGGGTGCGGTTTATTCCGCTGCACCTAGGCCAGTCTTGGCCCTTTGCGCTTGCCCATTTCATACTGTTTGATAACGACAACCAGAGGTGTTCAACTGGTTGCTGGCATCCACGGTTTAACGCCCCTTGCGAAAGGCGATGGGACTAGGATCTTCAGCTGATGCCTGGATTTGAACCCAAGACTTCCTAGCAGAAGAGCAGCGCTCTACCGCTAGAGCCACTCGCCCCACTGAGTAGATGGGCTTGTCAGCATTATATTTTTTTATTCGTAAATTTGCTGCCTTGGTAAATTATATAAACTCTCCTGCAATATGTTTAAAATAGTATATTATTATACAAGTTTTATAAGACGTCAAATTGGCGCTTGAGTTGTTTGGGGCACTCGTCGCTGGCGCTCCTCGTGCCCCAAATGAACGAATGCGCCAATATGTCTTATAAAACGAGTGTAATATACTATTTTTTCTACTTTGCGTCATTAATTTTATAAAAATTTAGAAGTATATTAGGTAAAATTCCAATCTAGAGTATTTATGGGTGCAACCGTTGGTAACACTGTCATCTGTCACTTAAATTCAAATATCTGTGAAAAAGTAATTATTGATAATTATTATATACCATCATATACTAGTAGTACGAAACCTAGGATGCAACACGCATGTTTAAATATGTATAAAAATATACATACTTCGCAGTTTGTGCGATTCTAAAAAATCAGTTTGTGCTTACTTTTGTGGTTATGTGTATTTTCGTTTGACATGCATTTGATATCAATGTCACCAATCTTAGAAAAAAGTTACTAAAAACGGTGTTACAATTTGCTAATTGTAACACCGAAAACAGTGTTACAATGTGTGCATTGTGAATGAAAAGTAGAAAAATAAAATAATATTTGAATTAGATTTGTCTTATCTCTGTTGTGTTCGAGATTATATGTTACCATTATCACATACTAAAAGGTTACATTTTGCACTGTAACCTTTTATATTACTAAATTCTGTCCAAAAGAGCTTCAACTTTTTTTTCAACTAAATACAATCAACCGTCCGAATGGCGCGCATTTCAAATAAGGAAGTTAAGTTGCCGCACCCTGTATGTTGGAGTGTTTTTACTTTTACAAGCACAAATATTGAAGAAATATCGATATCCATTGAAAACAATAAATCAAACTTCAGGTTTACCCTAATTTCAGGGTTCGCCGCCTAAAGGCACTAAAGGATCCCCAAACATCGGACCGTTTGTACGCTTCGACAACTTTTATTAATCTAAGAGATTCGACGTCCAATAACTTTTTTACCCTCACTGAATAGAAAATGTAAATTTCGAACAAACATTTTCCTTTTCCACAAACGTGCGAAACGCAGATGCATTAAAAAGTTTTCTTTCTTCACTCAGTAAAAAAAAAACTACTGCTTTTATGTTATTTTGCATTTGCATTAAAAAGCTCAACATGATCACTAGATGGCGTCACTGCAGCGCATAACGTAAAATGCGTGACCGACTGCCTAAAGGGAAACATTGATGTCGCTTCTGTATATCACGTTTTGGCATCATTTTTTTTTTATCCACGCTTTTCTCTACGTGGAAACGTAAATAAAATGGGAGCGACGTTCCAGCGTTGAACGGCACTGATATAGTTTCCTGTATGTCGCTAGTGCTTCCGGGTTACAATGAGTTATTCGGACGAATTTCCTGATATCCATGACCTACGCTGCAAAAAGTTAACTAGAAAAGCGACGCGCTGAAAGCTCGGATAGCTGCATCTGTCGTTTGGATGCATTCGCGATTCAACGTCCGCATTTGATTTTTGTTTTATGCACCAACCAAATATCCCTAATTTTGACATTAGAGTAGGTAATATTCAAATTTGTGTGGATAAATTTGAGATGAGTGTTAATACATATAAGAAAAAAAAACCAGTCAAGGTATTGTTGAAATTTTAAAATGGAAAATACCATTCATTTGGTAAGCAAATCACATGTAGAATTGAGGTTTAACATAAAACTGACTCAGAATTCATTAAATTATATTATTAAGCTATAACACAGATAGTATTTTACTAATAAAATGGTTCCCTGAATAATTAAGTCAGAATTGATACCCACTAATGGTAATAATGCACTTTGTTCTAATTTCCTTAATTTCTTTTTTATATACCTCTGCCCTGAACAGTTGGTAAGATTAATGACTCTCAAAACTGCTCACAATTCAGAGAAAAAAAGTACAATTAATCTCGTCGTAGACCAGCAAGAAAATTACCAGATAACTTCACGATAAATCTGTCGATAGAAACACAGAATTCCTTTGACTTGCAGAAATGATATTTTAGTTTGACTGTAATATATTTGTGTTCCATGTTCTTTGAACATGGGTTACATAGAGTTCTCAATCCCGAAAATTAGTCCCGAGTTTGTCCCGAGACTAGGCACTCAAATAAAGTTTTCGGGGCCATGAGTATAATTTCGGGACTTAAACAAATCCAGAAACTCCAAAAATGTGGTTTTGGTCATGTCGTAATATTTAGATAAAAGTTCTCAAGCATTTTGGGATTTACTGACTGTTTTGTGGACATTTTTTGTGGCACTTTTACCACTAAAATTTATTCAAAACTAGATACGATTAATTATTAAATGATTTGGCTTAAAGTTTATTTTACGATGTTGCAATAAAAAATTACTGTATTTATAATAATTGACAAGAAATTCGACAACAAAATGATTGGTTCATATCAATTTGTGTTTTATAGAATATTTTATGTTTACTGCATCATCGTTTTATTTAAATGTTCTATTGTGTAAAAATATTTTGGGTACATTTCGGGATTACTTTCAGGACGAATTTGTTTCCGAATCTCGAAACAAGTTTTGGTCCTGGGAGTTCATAAGCCTTCATTGTATTACCTAATATGTGCTCCTTGCCTGCAATTGTTGGCCTTGTGCTAATTGTTACGAGATCATCCTTGGTGTTATGGTGTCAAAGTAAATATTTACTTTCCTCTTAGTGGAACTTTGCAATAAACTCGATGCGTTTAAAAACTGAAGCTATAAGTACTGAATTACTACTACCTGTTTATTAGGAACATATTCTGGGTTATGGTTTTCGAGAAGTTTCTTATTTATGACCCTCGGATGGGTCGGACGTGTTTACACTGTAGCTGTGGATGCGAAAAATATCAGAAAACGCCCACGCGCACGGGAGGGAAGATTACTGCTGTTCTGCGCGCGGTTGGTTGTAAACAACAATATAAATTTTCGGTACTTCGGCGAAGTTTGATGTAAATTTCGCGGAAAAGACAAGAGGAAATGCCGGATCGCTAGCTTCAAATTGGTTATTGTTTGCAGTAAACTTACGCAACTTTTTTTCCTCGTCTATCTCTCTACCATTTGACCCATAAACTTTATAGCACTGTTATTCTCTGTTACATATCGCAGCAAAACAAAAACTTCTTATCGCATATATTATATCAAATTGGTTCAAGTGAGCGATCAATTTCAATTTAGCTACAACTTTAATAAATTAAGGGAAAGGGGGAGACCGAGGTTTTGAAGTAGATAATGATAATATAGCAACATCACAAAATCTGTTCAGTATTGAAGAATAATGTGTTATCCCAGAAGTAACGTATTCTAATCGACAGAAAAGGCGGAAAAGCGTTTACAAGTGCCCTGAATCCATTGCCAATGATTCAACCGCTTTTACGACAATAGGTTAGAAACCAAAACTGCATTATTTTATACACAGTAGGTCGTGCATACTGAATTAGCATCATAATGTAAGAATTAAGAAACGCACTTAGCTTTCAATGTGCAGCCACCAGAGTAGGATTAATCCTTTGCTGGAACGTGTATCTCAACTGCGAACAACGTCGCGTACTGTTTGTCATGGTTGCAGAGCACAGACCTCCTCATTAACCTACTTCACGTGCGCGTAATTACGTTACACCTTTGGCGAGTGCACTGCGCCAACTTGAATTGCTTTTTTCGCACGACATCTCTGCACATACTGTCCTCAAGGGACCATGTTTTCAAACTACTCGATCTTACGACCGAATTACAGAACCGTAACCCTAAGACAAAACCTTTGTCGCAACAGAACACAACATTCTGCTTGATGCCTGAACTTTACATTGAAACGTAACAGTCACCTATAAACACAGTCAGAGGCGGGTGTAAGGTTATCTTTTCCACGTTACGCTAACATAGAAAACGTTACTGTTATGTTACGTTACAGAAGTCCTTACTAATTCATTACTAAAATTTTCTAAATTTTAAAAGTGTTGCCTTATATTGTCTTATATTGTCTTATATTGTCTTATATTGTCTTATATTGTCTTATATTGTCTTATATTGTCTTATATTGTCTTATATTGTCTTATGTTGTCTTATATTGTCTCATATTGTCTCATATTGTCTTATATTGTCTTATATTGCCTTATATTGTCTTATATTGTCTTATATTGTCTTATATTGTCTTATATTGTCTTGTATTGTCTTATATTGTCTTATATTGTCTTATATTGTCTTATATTGTCTTATATTGTCTTATATTGTCTTATATTGTCTTATATTGTCCTATATTGTCCTATATTGTCCTATATTCTCCTATATTGTCTTATATTTTCTCATATTATGTAATATTATCTCATATGGTCTCATATCGTTTCATATGGTCTCATATCGTCCCATATCGTCTCATATCGTTTCATATCGTCTCATATCGTCTCATATTGTCTCATATCGTCTCATATCGTCTCATATCGTCTCATATAGTCTTATACTATCTTATATATATTCTTTAAGACAATATAAGGCAATATGCCTTATATTGTCTTAAAGAATATGTTGCTAAGTCATGTTAACCGAGTTACTGAACATCTTGCAGAAACAAATATACAGTACAGAGGTATAGCGCTCGGCTTGTGGTTTGAAAATATAAACCCGGGTTCTTCTGCTCGCTATGTTGCTAACTCTTGGTAACAGTTTTGCCTGTGTACCGTTGCGAAACGGATGCATTTGCAAGTTCTAAGGGAGCTAAGGGTTAAGGATTGAAGCTGGTGTGTTCAGCGAGACGGTAAGGAGGCCCTCTGGGGTTAGGCGGGTGGAGGGAGAACCCTCTTCTTCGCCCTCGGATTCCCACGAAGACACAAATCTTCCGTAGACATGGGGCGAGACTTCTGTGTTCCTCTCTTGAGCTGCTCCAATTAACCCTGTATTTATGGGGAGGTCTCACGTTAAGGTGTTCGCCCTCTCGCGCACAAACCCCGCATATTTTCAAGCGGAATATTATTGTGATATCAAGAAAGGTTTATTAGTGATGTGGGATTTCTATTTTAGAAATCAAACCGTCTGCGCTCATAATTACGTCGATTTGATAAACCGCTAAAATCTACTTCGGTACTCAGCTTTAAAACTAAATAAATTAGCAATGTACTGTCAAAGACACCTTTTAAGTATGTCACACATGTTTGACGCGGTAACAAAGTTTTGTGTTATTTATATTTTCTCGTCTACAATAAGAAAACGACAAAATATAGATCCATATATACGGTTCTTTGTTCCACCTGAATTCGAAAGTGTGACTTGAAGGTAAACTTAAAGGCATGCACTTGTCGTAGCGTCCATTGCGCCAGAGCATAAGCAAACGGATGAAAAATATATCCATACATGAATAATTCATGATGCGGGGTGTGTTTTACGGATGTATACGTGGTCGGCTAACACCCTTTTTAATCCGACCCTGTGATCATGAAATTCAACGTCTTTCGACGTATCGCAAGCCGACCGGGAATAATGCGATATATGCAAAACTAACCTTCTGCAAAATACGGCATTACTGCGTATATATCCGGACATTTTCAGGGACGGACTGACGGTACTGATAGGTGGGATAATCTACTCATCCCGCACGTGACCGCACACCCAATCTCATTGAATAATAAATGGATAATACACTAGCGTGTTTATATTTGTTAAAGGTATATAACGCCTGCAAATTAGAATTTTTAGAATATGCAAGGTGATCCGAAACCTATGGGCCTTATTACATAAAAATATAATAAACAATTTCCCTTAATCGCTCCAATTTAAATTTATAAATTTGATAAAAAAAAACGTTGATGTGATCTTATAAAGAAATTAATAACCTGGTGAAGTCACTCTGGACCCCCACCCAACACAATGTCATGTCAGTTCATCCCACTGATCTGTAATTTAGTATACATATTTAAAGTCACTGGAGGATGAGCAGGTATCAGTTTGGTCAAAATCGGATGAATCTCTCAGAAGACACATTTAACAGTTATTACTTCCGGTTGTCAGATTGTCACCAAAGACAATCCCATTCGTCGCCCAGTAATTCTAAATATGTAAGCAAAATTTCAGCCCGATCGATTGTACCGTTTGGGTACTATCGAGTTTACAGACATACATACATTTTCCAGACATCATTGTATTTCTGCAGAAATCTCGATTTGTTTCTCCGTCGAAAGAAAGTACTGTACTTTTAGGATACTAGTCAGAAAGTAAAAACGATTATATAATAAGTAATTAACTTCAAGTTTGAGAACTATTTTAAATGTTGAGAAATGTTCAGTCTAGCTGACTAGAAAATGTGAAGTTATATGTCCATCGAGGCATTGTAAAATATAAATAATGCATGTGCTCAGTGGTTCTCCAAAGACTTTACGACCGGCACAGACAGAACAGGAGGGCAATTAAAAAATGCCCAGCACAGAAGTTTTACACCGTCTGTAAACATTCCGAGTCAAAATAATAATGACCGCCATATTTTTCGATGGCGTAACGAGGAACGACTTTAACTGTGGGCAGCAATTGCCGAATTGCAGAAATACTAAAAATACCATAACCTGTTCGTGGCTTGAGACCGCAATTTTACGACAAACGTAAACTTAAATCGAAATTGATGACCTCGCCTTTTCGCAACCTTAACTAGAACAATGATTTTGTCTCTTTAATTTATGGCACTTTACGTTCATATTTTTCTCCTTTTGGTTTCTCATAGCCTTTAACCGGTCTTTATTTTACGATTGCTGCAGCAAGGGTAGTTTTATACGGGCGGAAACACACAGGTTGAACGTCAACCGCATTTCCTCATAAATGAACTGTCATAAACAATATTTCTGTGAGGGGAATTCTTCATTCTGAGCGCCCGTCACTGACGGTACATTGCACACTCGCACACTCCTTATCTGAAATGATATTTTCTTGACATTCCGTATAACGTTATTTATAACTTTAATTTTCTCAGGAGGAAATAACATAAATTCGTTCACCGAATTATGATGCAAAGGTAACATTATTTCCATTATTTTTACAACGTTGAACGCTAAACAGAACAATTTGTCAAAGAAAGCGTGAAACAGTTGATGAAGTAAATGGAATGATTTTTTTGGAAAATTTCTGGGAATATCTATGTACACAGTGTAGAGTTACCAAGGAATCTTTCTTGGTGATAATCTGACAACTGTGAGAAATATTAAATTCATTTTATTCGGCGACTTCAAATATGTATGTATACCAATTTATAGATCAATGGGATGAACTGTTTAGGCGCTATAAGCGTCTACAGAGGAAGTAGCAGCCTATGTCTCTATGGTTGAGAATTGGTAATTTTTATAAACGTCAATTGCCACTAACATTGGTTTCAGATCTAGAGTGGTTGTTGCTTCACGATATCGAAAAATTGCAGAAGGTTTAGGCGGTTCATGTGTCTGCCAACGAGCTGGTCAGAAAGTGGTTTTGCATTTTAATTTAAGAAACCTTCAGCATGGCTTTAGCTTGATTTTAGTTTGAGTTTTATCAGACACTGTCAAATGTCGTCATGGGTGATTTCGGTTGATGAGAAATTTGTTGGAATACTTCTTGATAGTATTCTATTGTTTTATGTCGTCTAGAATCTAGATTTTCCTCATGAGCGACTCGTGCGCCTGATCATGTTATTCAGCGATAGACTCCAACAACCGTTCATTATGAAAATACATCTGGTATAAAACAGCCGGTACTGCAACCAAATTAACGTGCACTTGAGTATGACTGAACTGAAATACAATCTTAGTGTCTTTCAGATAATATGCCGTTTTCAGAAACGTGGATGATTGTTTGGCATAGATATAACGTCAATTATATATGCAACCAAAGTTTAGCAAGCGTTTTAACGGCACGTCCACGGTGAGAGAGATTAATTTTACCGAAGTCAGTCGAGTGTATCGAGTCACCAAACTCCACCGCTTCTACCAAATGCCGAGAATCTCCAGTACTGTTACTTCATACACTTAAATAAACAAATTGAAATTATGATGAATATGTATATTCGCATAATTATTAACGCTTACTCCAGTGCTAAATTTAATTACAAGTAGTACAAAGTAGTAAAACAAGTAGCAGGTAGATAGCAAGCACACACGTAAGTAAACATGTGAAATATTTTCTATTACCTACTAAAGATAAATAAATTAATTTAAAGCTAGATTATGATAGTCCAAACGGCCATGTTAAATACAATAAAATACAATTGTGTTATAATACCACAGACTGCAACAAAAAAAAATCGTTAAGAAGATTACATACCATCAGCGAACGTGATTTTTACCATCCGGACCGTTCTATCACCGGCACCGTTCAGAAAACTATCCAAGCGGTATTTTTCTAGCACCGCGTTGCAATTAAGGTCTACCGTTGTTTTGATTGTGCACGGAAAAGCGCATACAATTCGCCGTTCATCTCGTTAAAAGCTCGTTAGGACCTTAATCCAATTATTTTCCCGGTTGAGGACAAGATGACGGAAACTGGAACCGGCTAGACCTGCTCCAGATCGACCCAAAAATCGAATTATAAACGTAGCAACTAGCGGAACAGCAGAAATACACCGTCATATATGCCGTTTCCAACATTCCTAACGTCGTCCACGTTGTTTTATTTTAACTTGTACGCAACTATATCTATTTGGGCCTTTTCATACAGTACGGATCGGTCCATACGAAAAAAATCCGTACGGCTTTAACCGTACGGATGCTATTCACACTAAATGAGTTTGAGCCGCAGTTGATGCACCAACGCCAACGGTTCATGATAAATCTAGTACACATAATGGCGATATGGTATTTCCACTGCAGATTGTACTTCTATCGTAAAAATTAGAAAAGTTTGGTCATCGTCATGAAAATATATATCAAATTCAAGCAATTACATAAGATTTTTGCACTACCGACAAAATTTTGATCATCACAAGTACCTGTCTCATTGACGACAGTACCGTTACACCCGAATACTATAACCAAACTTGTTTCCATTATTTACTGAAGGAGACCCCACGATTGCCACATCACACAGAGAAAAAAAAATTGAATGAAATGAATTTGCTTTAAGTCAAAGAAATAAATTAAATAGTGGCAGACAAAGCTTTAGTTGCCGCAAATAAATTATTTCAAATAAATTATTTCTTTGGTAAAATTTATTAAATTCAAAGCTATCGTATTTGTATGAACGTTAGTTAACTTAAATTCAATAACATAATATTTTCAAACAAAATGAACATTTTGTTTCAAGAACTCTACGTTGCTTTTAAGTAAAAAAAAAACATCCCTTATACTGTTTGACAATTTAGTACTTGACTTAATAAAATCGAATGTTGATTCACCCGTCTTTCTGCAATTAAACCCAAACAATTTCTACATTACGGAAACCCATTTGCTATAAAAGAATCGTTTTTTTCAGTGAAAACTATTTCTTACTTGAAATATTTCTTTCAGCCCATGCAGCTCACTTTTTTAAATTTAAAAATACTTATTTGTTTCAAACATATATTCTTTCCTTGAAAATAACATGTTCAAAGAAATACATTTATTTGATTTTACATTTCTTTTCTCTCACTGCAATCCATATCGACGTGTGAATAACAACACTAAACTTCCGGACTGTCTGTAAGCGCCCAGTGAAAGCTATGAGATGTAACATACCTTCGCAAAGAGTGTCATTTACTTCTATAGTTGCGGAAATGGTTTGTAAAGTTAGAGATGCTATACTAACTATTACTTGTACAACTTCCTGGATAGGGTAAGGTAAATTTACATAATGCCTGAGAAATGTTCTTAATTACCAGACTTCAAATTCGCGTAATAAAAGTTTTTAGTTAGCGGAAGTTTGCCGTAATTAAGTTTGCGGATACTGTCTTGGTTGAGTTTGTATTGGTACAGCTTTATTTCACAGGCTTTACTTTCGATGTAGCTGAAAACTACTCAGCAGTGTTTCTCTTAAAGTAAAGAGAAGAAAATGACCGTGGTGTTCTGAAGCACTCTGTGGCAAAATCGAATATATTTTCAACTTCTGATTTTGACTGATCATGTGATCATGCGCTCCGAAGCTTTGCAATTGCTAAACTAAATTCAACCAAGCGTTTTTGTCAAAACATCTCGTTGATTTCCTTCGGTATTCTGAGTTCTCTAACGTTTTTATTTTTACAATACTTCGGTGCTTGTGAAAATTCCGGCAAATACTTAATCCAGTAGAGGAAATAGATATTTCCGTTTCTAACAATTTTCTCCTCGGCGAAGTGTGTGCGGAATTGGAAAACTCTCGCCATGTTAGTTTTAATTTTCCCACGGAGCCTGGCTTTTCCTTTTTTTCCTCAATTTGTTCAGATTGCCCACGGCCCCGGCATTACGGTATATTAAACTTTGCCAAAGTACTTCAATACAGTGGGATATCCCCAAATTTTCCAGACCTTTTCTAACAAAAAGAAAACTTTACCTACTTTACACCCTGTCTGCTTCGATCAATGTTTAACGTGTTCTTTCGAATAGACATTAAGCTTTTTTCACATTATACACTTTTTTGTTGAACACCAAGGGCCAAATAGAAATTATACTTGACATTATCGCATGTTATATAATATTGCGCAGAATTATTCCTGTCAGAATTTGTAGAGCTTAGAAATTTATATGTATCTCGAGTGAAACCAGGTTATTTATATTTATATGTTCTTCTTTGGCCCAAATTGAGCGCAAACCAATCTTCTGCGGTAAGAACCAGAACTTTCAGAGTATAGCAGGGCATCTATTAGTGGATTTTTGCACGCTCCTCGGTATGGTACTCATTTTTACCGAGGTTTATTTTTCCGTCTAGTACCTTAGAAGGAAAGGGTTATAGTCGACAGAATTTTATATTAGAAATTTCAACGCAAATACGAGTTTTGAGGTCTCCTGAATCCATTGCGATGATTTCTGGAAAATGTATGTATGTGGGTATATATGTATGTATGTCTGTGAACAGTTTGCCAGGGGGTGAACTGGATTGTTTTTGGCGACAACGGGAAGTGGGAAATTTCTCTTCTTAGGGATTTATCAGATTTTTACCAAACTGATACCAGCTCATGCTTCAGTGACTTTAAATATGTATGTGACTGTAAAGTGACTGTGGTTTCATAAAATTGAAGAATTGGCTCAATATGTCAACGAAGTAGTCGGGAAGTTGTGAGTAGGGGCCAGGAATGTGCTATATAATGTAGGCACTATTATGTTTTCCGTTGTTAATGGACTGAACAGTATAACCTTCATCAATATGGGATTACCGATTAACTTGATCACTGCAAAATTGCGGTTGTGAGTTTCAATTATGTTCATACGTATGCCGTTGTGTTTATATACAATATTCATAATAATCATAATCAACTACATTCCATTTTACTTTAAATTGAACTTTATAAACATTTTTGATTAATATTTAGGTACTGTAGACTGTCCAATTTGCTGATTGAAGTGTACGTACGTAGTTTTTCGAGTACAGCACCGATCTAAATTGGAGATTTGCGGCATTTGGTGGCAGCAGCCAGCGGTGTGGTTTAGTGTATCGAGTGACATCGGTGAAATGAATCTCTCTCGCCTATAGGACGTGCCATTAAAACGCTTCCTACGCTTTGTTTGCGTATTAACCGCACTGTAACTATGCGGAATACGTCACAGGAGCGTGCTACACCCGCTGTTGAAAGTTAATACCGTTGAGTGACATCAAACAACCAACAGGCCTACGTTTCTGAATATACGAGGACTTACCAGGGCAGAAAGTAGTATTGTGTTTCAGTTGGTAGTGCTTTTCTACTAGTTAGGTTTGAATATACTAACAAAGAAACTTTATAATGGGGGTGCTGTAGATTTAAGACAGCTTTCGGTAAAATGGTATTTTGGTGACGGATAATTAATTCACTTGTACGAATTCAATTTCCACGTATTTGTGGCGAGCATCATATAAGTTGAGGACGATCAAAGATAAGGAGATTCGGTATTCATCATTTTGCCAATGAGTGTGTAAGAGTATATTGAAATTAAAATAAATTAAATACTCGATAGTTTCCCTCCTCACAGTCGTATAATACTACACCTTCATAAATTCCATGAATTAAATTTCATGTACATACACCAATTAACAATTGTCTGCCAAAATGCAAACAGCAATTATTTCCAATTAGAAGTCTATTGGGTCTGCGTGTATTTCAATTTTACTCATTGTTATTAATATTGGATATCTGGATATTAACTAAATAATTACTGTTAATGAAATATTATTTACAACCTACTGAATTGTAATAAATTAATGTGCCTTTGTATATACATCGCAGCGAACATTAACCAAACCATGTAAATTATTGACCGAAAGATGATGTCTGTGAAAAAAAAGCAAGGGAAAACTCGCAAATGGACCATAAAATTGTACCGGAAACAGGCCATTAACACTGTGATTTACCCAGACGTTAGAACCATTTTATCAATACAATGTTTGATTTATATTGTATTAAATTTGTAGCTTAAAATCTCAGAAAAAAAACATGATCAAACTCGTATGTTGTTTACTATCGTAATATAGCAAAATAAATAATTAACATTTGATTATTAGTATTATGACAAACACAATCGTTTACTAGTACAGATTTCTATACATATTTGATCTTTGTTGATCTCCGCCATTCTGCCAATGTCTTTCAGCAAGGACGTCATCTATATTAGGATAGACAGATCTGTCGTATCTCTCAAAATCCTGACCTTGTTCACTGTCTTCAAAATGGTCAACTCGTTCATATACTGGTTTATAATAATCTTCAGCCACCGACCTGTAGAATCTTTGTCTAAACTGGGATTGTTGTTGCGCCTGTTCTTGAGCTTGTTCTTGCCTTCTCTTTTCTAGAAGTTGCCTGCGTTCGAAGTCTTGAACATTTCTGTCAACGAATGCTGATGAAAGCACCACGAAACACGCCAAGGCAATAACGATTTTGTACATCTGTTTTAAAGAAACATTATTACAGTACATACGCTAAAATCGTAAACATCTGATGACTGATTAATTATTTACGACCCATTAAGGAGATAATCGGACAATAAGGTGTAATGATTTTTTACCTTGTGTAATGTGGTTTCTAGTAGTCACTGTCTGCAATGTTTAGGAAGGTTTTGTAGTTGTATGTGATGTTGTGTCACGTACCACTCATTTTATATACGGTATATTGTCTATGTTGGGGTTAGGGGAAATACTTCAATAATGCTGGGAAGTCCTTATGGCACACTTATCTTTACAGTTCGCTAGAGTTCAGTGAAACCGATAGCACATGTACGAAATGTTATTAATATTTATGCGCCCGACCTCGGAACAGCTGTTTGTATGAGATATGAATATACCTTGTCTGATTATGATTGTTTATGAGTTTTAAGAATTACGATATTTCATTTTATATTACAATAAGCAAGAATCTCACTCTTTTTTTATTTATATTTATTTATCGAAAAAAAAAAAAAAAAAACAATAAGTAGAGGTTTTCCTTTACTCTTTATTCTTATGGATTATCTCTATTTATTTGCAATTTTCTCAAATATAAAGCCAACATTAATTTACTAAACAGATTTTCTTTCTCTTTCAGGTGAGTAAAACTGTTTATTTGTACTATCACATACAGTAAGTGGTAAGTATTGTAATTTTAACAAAACTAAAATAATAACAAAAACAATGCAAGCAATTTTACCTGACACATTAATCGGTAAGAATTTGAGTTTGCATCTGACTTAAAGAATTTTGATTACAGAATTTCTTTTACACATTTTGACAGCTTGTATGAACTAAAAACTGTCTGTCAGTGTATTTCAAGGATACTGATGTAGCTAAATCGATAATTAATGAAGAAACAACAACAATTTCTTAATTCCTCTTTTTGAAAAGGTTTATCATTATTCGTCATTATTTAATCAATTCCATAAAATAAAGAACATTTCTTTCAACTATGTTTCTCAAAAATATATTGCATTTTTACTTATTTGTATTTTATTACATATTTTAGAAACAGTTCTAATGATACCTACAACTTCATTTGTCTCGAGTAATGACATCTAACAAACCGCTTTTAGCGACAACACATCTTCACTTATATTTAAAAAGAAATTGAAAAAATACTTAATTTAATTTTAATCTTCGATATATCAAAATAATAACTACAAAACTATGTAGTTTAACGATTATAAAAAATGTTTTAGTGATGAATTGTTATGAATTTTTTATACATTTGTGCAATTTGCAAACTTTTAAAATATAATATACCTAAATTAATCAGTTGAAATAAGTTTGTCAAACTGCGTCAAAAGTCGCTTACAAACTGCATTATCTACAGATATTCTGAAACTTTTGTCTTAGAGACTATAAATTGCAATGACAACATATATACTTATTAGAAACAACAGTACTAGAAATAAGAACAAGGGCGATAAATTCTTTCTGATTATCTTGCCTGGGCTATACTTTTGATAAATAAAACACTACAAACAAGATACTGTGCCACATTCTTTACTCACATTGTTAATACACTACATAAATAGTTTAAAGAAATTGGTTTACTTATACTTATTTGCACTACACAACACCATAATTCTGATTATCCAATGCAGTATTGTTCAAATAAGTTTTGTTTTGAACATCACCCGTAATAACTGGCAGTATTGGTGCATGTTGAAACTTCTCATCATGAAATATTGGATATCTATCCACCCTATCAGCATATACAGGCATGACTAGTGCAAGACACCAACACAAGATGATAACTTTTAACATCTATAAATATAATACCATAAGGGACTAGCATTTTGTATTAAATTATATTTTCATACATACCTTAAGAACTGTTATTATTTTCACTTATATTCAATTGATGTTATATCGAGCAGCAATCAACTTTCGACTACAAATATTTTTCGAGTACGTCATAATATAGCAAGTACGTACATATGTACGAGTTATTTACTGTTTATTAAACTATTGCCCTTGACCTGTACGTTCAATATCGTGTGTTGGTCATGTCCATTTGGTTGATGTAGATGTCGACGTGTAAAGCTATAATTATCGGTACATATAGACCAAGTGGAATTAATCACTTCTAAAGTACCTGCTTCCAACACTCTGTCAACAGCTGTAAACGGGGAACTTTTGTGTTTTTGATCGTACACGATTACTTTTCGCTAAATTGATTAAACGTTGCTAATACAGTCGAAAAATTTGTTTCGTACACGTATTATGGAAATTTTGTAGATATTCTACGTCAAACGTGCGGATAAGTTGTTCTTGGAAGTTGTAAATGTCCATACAGTACCTTGTTTTGCTAGGAACAACAAAACATATTAAATTTAAACACGCCGCATTTTTTAGAGTACCTATGTTACGTACATTTGCTTGCTAAATAATTTTTAACAGTTATTAAAATTAAACTCCGGCAGTTTATTGGGTTTGCAGAATCTTTCGTTTGTTTTGTTGGTTGGATAATGTTCACTATGTTCAGTCAGCCCAGGTAATAATCAGCCCCAGTAATAATAAGAGCGTACACAAAAAGAAAATATCTGGGGTGGCCCTCACCCAACATTCCGACTACATCGTTGGCACTATGAATTGTCCAAACACTTTCGCAATTATTCAATTTTGTGAAGCTATAGCCACTCTGGGCCATTTTTAACGTCAGTTTCTGTGACATAATGACATTTGTCATACTGACATTTAATGTCTTGTCAGTGGCACTGATGTTTGTCAAAATCTGACAGTTCGCAATACAGCGACGAAGCCTGTGGATTTTGTCAAACTGCTTCGGCAAAAAGATTAGGATCTTAATATCCAAAACAATAATATTGTCCTTAATCTTGCTCTTCTCTTATCTGTTGAGAGTCTCTTCCAATTGGTTTATTCTTGACTTCATCATTTGTCGGTCTCTTTGTAAATCTTGACCTTTATTTCATTATTTTGTTTTCGTATGATTCCGATTTTTTTAATTCTTTAATTGTACTGGTCATTTCTCCTGTCGATTTGGTTCTGTTTTACTATCGGTTGAGGTCGTCGTGTACAGCTCCTGGTGAAAGCATAGATATCACACAACCATAAAATACGGTCGTTTCAACTCACTCTTAGCAGATTATACTCAAGTTAATATTTAAAGCTATACATAATTTGATTTATAAGGCAGTATTGTTTAATATAGTCACAAAAAGTTAGACTGTTAGAAATGATTTAGCGTATTGGATGTATTAGACCACTGTTATCTATCCATAGTTTATGCCTTTCTTTCTCGTCCAAAAACGTATAAAAAGACGTTTATATTTAAATATTATAATGCAATGATAACGTTCTACTGTAAATCCCCACTGGCCGTTCTATAGATATAAATAACGATCAACAAGTTGCTAGTACACTAATACAGACAATACTGAAAAGACAACAACACACGAAGATGAAACAGACCATTGTAATCGGCTTGATCTGCTTATGTGTCGCAACGTCTGTGTGGTGTCAATCCTACCCTTGGAAACCACAACCCCCAACCAAACCACCAACTTTTCCCAGTTATAATGGTCAACAACTACCTACGCAGTTCGTCAGCAATCCAATACAACACGTGAAGATCGATAAAACTGACGAAGATGGCAATCATTATCGATCCTATTCTGATCCATATAAAACGATATCTCTGCTTCAAAAGAAGAACGGCGACTTCAAATTTGGATCCGAATTCAGATTCTAAATGCGATTATTGTATTATAGATCTTTGTTAATAAAAGTTTTGTTCAATATGTTGCAACATTGCCTTATTATTTAATTCTGTAAATTCACGTTTTTTAGACGTCAATAGTGTCAATGCTTTGACATGTAAACTATACAAAAGTCATCAAGAATGCAGAATTACGTTTCTTCGTAAAACCCATATAGAAGGCAACCAAAAAGAAGATTTTGATCGCTTACACACGTCCTTATTATGTCGGCAATTTTCAGATGGTCAAAATTCACAATATCATAGCGATGGTCTTCTTGTTGCTCAGGTGTCACTCAACAGGCTTCATCATATACGGAGAGGACTTGGATGATGATGTTTTTGAGCTTGACGAACTCGTAGGCGAAATGGCCGAACGCAGTGCCGACGAGATGTATTTATCTGACGTAAACGCAATGGCTCATACCACCAAGGTACCAAGTAATGAATACGATTACGATGGATATAATGATGGCTTTCCAATACCAGTAATCGACAGTAAAGGAACTAAATCCATAGGGAAAGGTACGCACATGTATGATTTGAATACTTTCGAGAAAGGAGCTATGGACTATGATGATAGTGATTACGTAAATCTTTTTAATCGGTTATATGCCGAAGAAGAACCGAAGAGGCATCATATGCAGTACCATCCTCGTCATCATCAACGCGAACGCTTGAAACCGGAAAGAATACCTATCCAGAAACACCACTTAACTCCTTATGTTGAACGGAATCCTTTACCTAAAACTGAAAAACCCAAAAAGCTTAGGCCACACGGATTTCAACTCTTCACCATCAATGATGATCACAGGATAACAGGTAGTTCTATGGTTCGGGAAATGAAACCATTACCCATTCAGTTTGACAAGCCGGACGCCTTTGATGTCTACGTTGCAGATGACTATGGAATTGAGACAACGGAAATCCACAAAAGCAGCAGTAAATTTCGAAGGGATGATGTCGCCCATTATGAAGACGTCATCCCGCAGGTTACCCCAAAAGAGGCACATCGTATAAAGCAAAAGTATCAAATAATTAATGATAAGAGCAGGCGGGATGATTTTGAAGACGAGGAAACGATGCTGGAAGGTCTTAAGCTCCCCGAAGTCGACAATACCAAAGTAAGCAATGAGGACCTTAAGAGTAATATAGCTGCTCAACAGAGAGATCCCGTCAAAGATCAGGAACGTATCGACGAAATGAAGCACTCCAAGAAAAGTAAACCAAGTAAGAAGCAAAAAACAAAGGGTGGTAAGAACCAAGAGAGCGACCCCCTTAAAGATAAGAAAGCTTCGTTAGTAAAAATCCTGTATATGGTGTACGGCAAACTTAGAAAGTAGTAAATTGTAGGCTAAGTAAATCGTAGGTGTACTGATACTTATGCAAAAGACTTATAAAAATAAACTTTATTAAATAGAAACAATAATTTATTATATCACAATACATCTACCAACGGTGGCTAGCAGAAACGCTCCAGTTAGGCTTGGCCTTATTCGGACCTCTAACAACTTTACTCCATGTTCCGGCAACTGAAGTCCTGTCAGTCTCGTGTTTGGCATTTATCGTGGCCATCGTGTTGTCTCCAACTCGTTCTACATTACCCCCGACGGATGTTGGGAGCTTCGGAGCACCAGGGACTGGAAAACCGGGTGCACCTGGAGCAAAAGATCTCCGGAATCTGAGATGATCGACACTGGGATCTTCAATTTCAAATAGTTCGTAAATCGGTTCCTGGTCATCAATGATAACGTCTTGTTCGGCTTCACGAAGCACATAAGCTGTTGAGAAGGCTACCAAGCCGAGGAGCACTAAGAATTTCATCATCTGCAGAAATATAACAACTAATATTACTTTGAAAAAATAATAAATATCTATTAGGAAATATATCGATAAAATAATAGCTAGTAGATTTACCTTTTCGTAATTTGTTGGTTATTCTGGGAGAACTGAATGTACTGTCGTAGTAGACTTGCTGTGGATTTCTGATGCCTGAACAAGCAAGCAGTCCGATATAAATAGTCAACCTCTGTAATCTCTTGAAGATTGTGCAAAGGGGATTTTCTCTGACCAGGGGATTCCGTCTGCATTTCGCAGTATCTGGTGTTTATGTTTCGGCGGTGGTGTCTGGCAGCCGCAGCCGTTGTAATGTTATCTGTTGTTCGGGTTCACTGCTATTCAAACAGTGGGAAGTACAGTACAGATTTCGGCACGCCTTCAACGTTGTAATCGGCTTGTAAGTGACCTCCTTGTGATTGGTCTCTTAGTTATTCGTTACTACATAGTCAAGACCATATAATGTTGATATTACTGTATGTATTGGAATATAGCTTACCCTTATGTGTTCTTTTGTTTCTATTACTAGTCTCATTAAGCCCAAGTCATTTTTAACCACATGTCGATGTAGAGAAACATATATAAGTTTTTAGGTCCAACAGTTTTGGCATTACGTCGCTTAGTATTGTAACATACAACTTTATAAATATCAAAGCTTCTCAAACATTACTAGGACTTGGGGTGCATTCTTATGAAATCTTGTAAAGTTGGGTATAAAACTGTCCTCCTTCTAACAACGAGGACGTACTTTCGTTACTTCCCGTGCTGCTTCCTTTCTATTGTCCTTATCGCATTGTTATACAAGGATCCCTTTCAAGACGACTCGACAGAATTCTTAATTTATGATTATTTAGTAAACATACAATGTTCAGTAGCTCCACTTAAAACGATCAAGTGACGTTTCGTTCCATGAAAATGTCACTGTGCAACAGTTTTTGGGCCACACCTTCTCAAATATTAACTCAAATGGATCCAGTGGAAAAGTCGGCAACGTTTCGCTCGTATATTTCTAAGGCCCACCATACACAAGCAATCCCACACGTCGATCACCGTGTATAGTGGAACCCAGATGGACTGGAGGACTGAATGCCATATATTTGATATTTAGCACGTCATGTGAGTCGGGCCAAACGGACTCGAGTCCACTGCAGTGTAGGTCAGTAAAATGAACAAAATATCTAAGTAGAATGTAATATTCTAAGCTTCAATAAGTTAAAGGAGCCGGCGTAAATTTTAGTATGTAGGTATTATTTATCCAATTTTTTATTCTTTTCAGTGCAGATTCTGTTTTCGTAATGTAATTCGAATTTAATTATTTTTATGAAAAAAGTGATGATCAGCAATAAACTTCTGCAATAACTTCTATAACTAGGTTTATATGTGTAATTAATCGTGCCATGATATTAAATAAGAATAAATAAAATGTTCCTGAAAATAGTGTATTTGTACCGTCAGCGTCATCTGGACTACAGTTTACACTAGCTTTGGAACGTCTGGGAAAATTACAAAATTATATTAATTTTTGCCGATCATATTAATGTTTGTGGGAGGTATGGTAATCTCTAAAAATTTAACCCGCACTTTTTCCATCAAAATATTGCATTCCATAGTTTGTTGATAAATATTTGAGATGCAGATTTTTTCCGATGTCTAATACATACATAACTCAATAAAATTGTAATAGGCATACATTGATATCTCGATTTTTAACTACATGGTCCTAGCAAAACCATGTATATCAAAAAATGATTCCGATATGTATATATGTGTAAATATGGCTTGTCCCCATTTCCTAAAAAAACAAACATGCGGACAGACAGTGAGCTAAAATGTATTAGCAATATAAACTTCTTTAATAGTTATTATTTTTCGGCAAATGTCCAAACAACTGTTATTGGTCATCATTGTGAAGGGCATGAAGTAGATATGTATGACCCCGGGAGCTTTTTAGTAGCCTGAGAGCTTTTTAGTAGCCCGAGAGTTTGGTATATACAAAATTTTATATCTTACCCATGCATTTCTTCCACAAAAAACACAAAATGTATCTGTCATTTTACGATTGACAGAACATGAAAAATATACGTCATGCTGCGACATTTTTGCGTTATTACCTCACCAGACCTTAATGCCCTGGGGCATGCTATGCTCTCGTATCACAGTTATACGTCTATATACATGACAAATTAAACAACTTTCA